>OX422223.1:296533632-299108132 GCA_949130495.1 Sambucus nigra
CAATAGTGTTGATGATGAACCGCGGTATCATGATGATTTCAGTGTCAAAATGCATTAAAATGAAAACTGGTGGTTCATCTCGTTCCATATCTTTCTCTAAAACCCTCAAGGTATTCACATCAGCAAATATTTTGAAATCTAGGCATTCGTCATTTCCATATTAACATAGCTCTTCAACTGCCCGCCTTGATCGAACATCTAAGAAAACACAACCAATATCCACACAGGTGCTCTGCAATACAAATATGAATAAAAATTAAGCTAAAATCTCAAAAGAAAATATTTAAAACTAAGACCAAAATTTTCAAAAATATGTGCAACTATTGTTGGTGTGTGAGCGAGTACTATAGAGACTCAGTTTCACCTACTTGTTCAAGGGTGATGAGCCAAGTGAGCAGCAAGCACTAGTTATTGCTGCTACATATAAAAACATTGATTGCGAAGAGTGAGCTAAGAGTTAATATGGAAGTAAGCATTGGAAAATTTCATAACAATACAATTATAGTTAGGTAGCATAGAACTTCCACGACACCAACAAACTAAGAATTGATCTCTACATATATAAGAATTGAAATGGCATTTACAACTACAATTATGCATTGAAATAAAAATTCTGTAGTCTCAAATTCACCAAAAATTATGTATTTACAAAATAGCTTTATTTCCATACACGCAAGTGGCGGTTTTGAAAAAATCATATGTCGCACTTGCACCTAAAGTACTAATCTCGCCGCTATAACACGTCACCTGCATATCACCTAAATCTGGTGTCAGTGGAAAACATTTTAACTTGTGTTATGTACCATCAAAGCCTATTCAACTCAAAAGATCAAAGAATGCAGAGTGAGAAAGAAGAGAACATTTGACCTTCTTGACGCACTCATGGCGCAACTCCTCAAGCTTGCACTTGAGCTTCTTCTCAATCGGCCAAGGTTTCTTTTAGGACCTGTAGATTCCGAAAATATGAGCGTAAGAGAAAATAGGAGAGTAAGAGGTTTACTTTTAGGACCTGTATATAACTATTTTTTTATTTTTGTATTTCGAACATTTAAAACCGACCAAAACAGACCAAAATAGCTTTGGATAAAACTGTTTTTCTATTTTGCAAACAATACAACAGCAATAATAGAGATATATAAAAAATACCAAAAAATATCACCAATCCCATATTGGTTTGCGGATGCGCATGTGTTTTGTGTGCCCGTGCGCACGCGTATGAGAGAGAGGTTTTGCAGTATATGAAAACACAAACCTGATTGACTGAAAACATTGAGCTATTTATTTGATATTTGAACCAAGTAAACTTGTATACATTTACAAAATCATGAGAGAACAATATGAAAGTGAAAAATAGAGTGCTTTTTCACTATGTCAACAAACTAGCATTGCTTCTTTATATCCAAAGCCAAAATTATCCAGTAACCATTTTTTCCCAAATCAACATTTCCTTTTTTCATCATGGCCACAAACTCATTTTAATCTATGCGCCCGTCAGTGTTCTGATCAGCTTCTTGGATCATTTCTTCCAGATGATCATCCTGTATGTCGAATTCCTCGCAGGCTTGTTGAAGCTCATCTCGTGTTATATATTCACCCCCGTCTTGGTTAAAATACAAATATGTTGTAAATAGATTGTCTTCCCTGTCCATTTTATTCAGATGCAACGTTGCAGCTATGAACTCCCCATAATCTACGGTGCCACTATTATCAACACCCATAACTCAGATTAGATCGTACATCTCAGACTCATTTAGGTTAGCCCCTAATCTTTTGAGTCCAGCCTTGAGTTATTCAAAAGTAATTTGACCACCATTATCCGTGTCAATCATTTTAAACATTTCTTTCAACCCAATAATTTCTTCTTCAGACAAATTCTTTGCGATAACTCTAAGACTGTAGAATCAAGAGGCTTTTCTAGAGCCACAACATCAACCTGCACCAAAGGGTGGCATACAGATTTATCAAATCAATGACCCTGATGTAATACTTAAAGAAACATGTGAGTTAAGAAATACAAAAGTTAGAGAGATGCCAAAGATAATGCCTTGATAATACCCTATCCAAATGTGAAAAAAAAAGAGAGAACCCAAAAGAATAAATATTAAACCAATATATTGAAACCCAAAAAATATAAAATACCAATTTCTTTCACTCAACACCTGAAAGATAAAAGCCATGTGTTAAGATCTAAGATACCTGAAAAATAAAAGCCATATGTTAAGATATGAAACTAAAACTTTCAACTTAACAAAATTTATTAGATCCATATGAAAGAACCATTTTCGTTTCAGTTGAATATTTATTGCAAGGGAATCTCAAGACCACCATAATAACACTAACATAATATACCAATCAAGAAAAAAAATGCAAAACCACTAAAGTATACCTGAAAACCCCAAAAGATATACCTCAAAACCCACAAAATGCATTAGAAATTATAAAGCATCAGATATAGAGTTATACCTGAAAACCCATTGGTGGGAGTCTTGGATGTTTCTTTCGTGTGTCCCCAATGCTATTTGGAAGGATTCATGAAACAACATAAAAAAAAAACCAAATAAGAAAAACGCACCTGATGTCTTGTTGTGCTCGAAATAAGCCTAAACTTGTGTGAAAAACACACACACACAGAGGGGGGGTCTTAGATTATTATTAAGCCAATACCAAACGTTGGTACAAACTTCTGAAGCAAATCGAACAAATGGATGCAAGGAAGAAAAAATGGGAGTCAGAGGTGGAGGAAGATTAGTGAAAGAGGGAGCGAGAGTTGAAGAATGTGGGTTCGGGGTTAGGGTTGGAGAGTGAGATAAAAAGGGTCGGTGAGTTTGAGAATGAGGGGTGGGTTTAAAGTGGTTTTGGTGTTCATTTACCACAATATCCTTATGTTTGAATTAAAGTGAAAGAGGGGAATTAATTAGTGATAAAGAAAAGAAGGGGAATCCAAATTTATGAGGGGCAAAATAGGTAGTGCAAAAAAACTCAAAAAGATGACATCATACTTCAAACTTATGACATACATAAGTTTTCTAATTTATTATATAGATATATGTGTGTGTGTGGGTGTAAGTTATTTTTGTCACATGATAAGCTTTCGCAATAAAAATCATATCTAATACAACACAAACCCTACCTCTCATTATCTCCCTCTCACTAATCCATTACCCCCTCCTCATATCAGTCGATGCCCCTTCTCCTACACGCCACACCCTCTACTCCTCCCCGTCACACCCATATTCCTCCCTACCACAACACAGACCTTACACTCTCTTTTCTCCCCACTATGGGCCTCAATCACAAACTCTTCTCCAAGGTAGAGATTTTTTTCTTCTCCCCGCTAGGGACATGTAATTCATAGAGATTTATATGGATTTGTTTCAAATTAGGGCATTTTGTTTTCGAATTTGGGTGGTTTCGATTTAACCGCGTTTTTTTTCTTTGCTTTGAAAATCTAAATTGAAGGTTTAAAATGGATATTTGCATAGACACGACATTTTAACTCTAAAAGGGTATGTGATAATTTTGCTTCTAATTTGGTGTTTACTAATTTTTGTTAGCAAAAATTAAATTACATGACTTCCATTAGGACATTTATACCTTTTTATTTTATTTTTTATTATATGCGTTGGTGGTAAGATATGTCTTTTGTTAACTTTTGTATAACACGTATATGGAAGCGTATAATCTTTTGGAGTTTTGATGTAATTTTAACTAATAAAATGTGGATTTTTGCAGTTTTGTAATAGTTTAATGAAGCGTTGATATTAGAGTATCTTTTTTAAACATGGTGGATGATCCTATAAAAATAAAAACACGATCCAAATTTTCTAAATTGTTTACACTATTTTTATTGTAAATAAACATTTTACTTAATTTTAGTATATTTATTTTGACTACAATTTTGTTGGAAATTTAACTTACATGAGTATTGTTTTCGTGGATTTCGGTTGTTAGTAGTTATAGTGCCAACCAAGGGTGCTTTTTGTGGTTGTTTTAAATTATAACTATCTTTATTAGTTTAAGTGTTTGGCCTAATGTAATCGATATACCGTGCCTTTAATTAAATCCATGTTGTTTATGCGAGGTTTTAGACGGACAATTAATGTTGTTGGGGTATTTTTATCTTTAACATGATGGATAGTCCTACAAATAACAGAGGAAACCCTGACTAAATTTTCTAAATTGATTACACCTATAATATATAAAACATTTACTATTTACGTTATAGCCGACTTTATACTTTTCGAAATCATCTGTTTGCCTTCAGGCACATGCATAGCCTAGTATATATATAGAACATTTTTCGATAAAATTTGAATTTCTAAAATTTAATAAAGTAAGCCATGCGGGTTCACATTTAAAGTGAAAAACCCTACAAGAAATTAATTTGTGTCTGATGAACATATAAAATTACTATACATTTTAAAATATAAAAGTACATTTGAGCATACAATTGTAGGTCCCCTTTTTTTCTATGCGGAAATGAAAAGTGTTTTAAGGATGACAAAATAATTTTCTCTATTTGTGAAATACCTTTTTCCAATTTTTTATTCGCACTAAGTTGTGTACCAATTTTAACTTAACCAAATTTTATCTAGATTAATCCTAAACATCCGTCTAAGGATTAAAGCAAGTAAAATAAAGTAAAGAATACTTACAACGCTGAATGTACGAGGAAACCACGACGGGAAAAAACCTCGGGTGTTTTGAGCCAGACAATCACTATGAGTGTGTAATTACAACGAAAAAACACAAGTATTACTCAAGAACTCAATCCCCATGAGACTTGATGCTCTTTTGATCTTCAGGAACACCTCTCACAGTGACCACACGAATCCTTCCACGATACCTATCCACATCAGTCGCCTCCAGGAATGCCTCGGTATCCACGAATGTTGCTTAGAAAGTCTATGGAATTAGAACACAAACTCTTTGTTTCTTCTCTGCAAAACCCAACTATATTCTTCAAAGTGTAGAACAAAACCTTCTTGGTGCAATCAAATACTAGTATACCATATAGTAATCAAAACTCAGATCTTTGAAACTTTAAGGATTTGTTTAGTTTTAGAAAATCTTAGAAAACTATGTGCATATATGTAATGATTCATAAACTATTTTCGCAGAATGCACACACTTAGAAAACCTGGGGTAACGCACCTTAAATAATTTCCTTGAGGCAGTGCTTCATTCGAGTGAATCTGGCCTGTCCCTTAAACGAGATTGACATCTGGCTCGAACGATCGATCAGTCGTTTGAACGACGCCTCGAATTAGAGTTCAACTCAAACACTACTAGAATCCATCCTTATCAGATTTAAAATAAAGTGTGAACTGTTTCAAACACTTTAAAAATATTTTTTTAATAAAATAACATCGTTAAATATTTTAAAATAAATTTTGATTGCCATAAAAATTACGCATTCATACGTGAGTGATGCCGGAATTCAATTAAACTTGAAGACGAATAAACTCGCACCAATTAAACCTTCGGCATAAATAATTCCTTAAAGATTTTCCACAACGTCTTCAATAAAATTCAGCACGTTATAGTCCGTGTGTGATCGTGACAATAAAAATCTCCCTATGAGTCTATAACTCAAACATTTTTTTGTTTTGGTAATAACTCAAAACTGTACAACGGACTCAATTGGAAATTTTGTTTTTACAAATCTCCCCCTTTGACTATTCCGAGACAAAACTAATAGTGAAATGCCTACGTCGGGCCATCAAGCCATATGACGCCTAAATCCCATCCCATAGCCCCCCCAAAAAAATACAGGTCAAGACTTTTAAATGATGGTCTGACAAGGATGAATTATCTCTAAATGTCTGAATGTGATGTAGATTTGAAATCACGAATTTCTTTAAGCATATCTACAGATATAAAACAGAAAAATACCCAGTTAAGTATGGAGTAACAAATGGTATAAACCAATATGAAAAATCAAATTCAAATCATTTGTTATGTGACCAAAACATGAAATGATATCAATACGTAAACAACAATTAAATCAAGATACCAAGCATTAAATCAGGATACCAAGATCATCACACAAAATCTCCGCCTACATCACATACATTTCTCCCCCTTTTTGTCTCGATAGACAACCCGATGAAAAGATAAACATATCTAGAATAAGATAAATCAATGAAATATATCAAGATATTAATGAAACAACTAGATAATAATGATCAACAATATCAAATCCACAACTAGAAAACAATAATCACATAAATGAATAAGCAATCTACACAGGTGTGACTAAATGATCCAATGAAGCAAAATATGAAATCTATCAAAGTAAACTGCATAAACAGAAAGCAGAATCAAGAACAGGGTACTACAAAAAAAATTCGATCATGTCATTCGAACAAGACATCTCTGTCGCTCGAATGACTTTTCACAACATTTGAATCTCGCTCGAACGAGAAAACTAAATTCTCACAACTAGTTCAGAAAGTTAAACAATTTCGCCCAGTGAAAATATTTCGAGGATAAACTAACTGAAAGTGGTAGAAAACTCTAAAATAGTACCAAAACACTAGCGAAAACTACAAAAACAATATGAGTTACATGCTAACATAGTACCGATGTTCTCAAACTTGAATATGGAATGTATGGGAGTTAACTACAATAAATGAATCACAATTCCAACACATTGAAATGATCAAGAAGCTCTTATTGATAGCTATAAACCATCAAACTTTATTTTATCCATATGTGACAATTTAAGTGTGAGCTAAATGAACTAAACAATCAAATATGCACACAAATTCAAAATTTTGACGATTCTACAAACAATAGTGTCATGGCACGATTTTTCAACAAAACCATTTAAATTATCAATCTAAACTCCCTAAAAAATATCATATTTTTCTTTTGGGATGAACATAAGATAATTTGACCCATACTTTGGCATATGATTTTTTTTATTGCCTTTCAATTTTTTCAGGCTCTTTTAAGCGGTGATTTTTACGACGAGTCAATTTTAGACTCTCGCAGCCCTTTCCCGTGAACACTCATTATTTTTTAATTATTATCCTCATGGTAAACATTTCTTACATTCACAGGGCCTCCTTATGTCTACTTATGCATAGATGAAAAAATTGAGATAAGAACGTCTCACTAAACTCAAATATGTAAGAGATGACAATCATTCATATAAACTCGTGCATGTGTGCAAAGATGGCATATATACAAAGTCGAATCAAAATGCATATCAACTTCAAAACTACCCATAATACAATGGTTAAGATCATTATAAGCATCAATAATTATGACTAAATGTCCTAGCCACATGGATAATGAAAGGAAGGGGGTCCAAGTACACCAATATGCCATATTAAACATGTAAACTCAAAAACAAAAACAAATAGAAATCTATTTGGGTTTTAAACATTTTTTTACTCAAATAAATGCAAAATATTTTTTGAATTTTTCAAAGATATAATAAACAAAAATATTTTTGTATTTTCTCAAAAAATTTCTCAAAAAATAAAATCTTTTTATATTTCTCAAATAAAATTCAATAAATGAAAAAAATAATACACAAGATACACATGTTATAACACTAGCAAGATATAAATATGAAGAAAGGCTTTAATACTAAAAGCTTTCTTTACAAGGGTAATAACAAAATGTTATAAATTGTGTAAACTCCGGATAAACTTTTTGGGCAAAACTCTTTTCGAAAAACACAAGATGTGTTGTAAAAGGTTTATGAATGTATGGATTAAATTTGATAGTTGATTACCTTTATTTTTTAATTTTTAATGAACATCTACTAATGTTACCATATAGTCCCAATCACAACAACAGTTAAGAAAATTCAAAGAAATAGACACAAGAATTTTTAATGTGGTAAAACCCTTAAATAAGAGAAATATCCACGGTGCCCTCTATGGAACAAAACAAAAATCCACTACAATAAAAATCAAGTTACAACACTTAAGCAAACCACAAAGATCCTAACCTAAGTTTAGAATGTACCTACATGAGATTCTCCACTCTAAAGTTATTCTGAATTAGAACTTGATCTTTTCTTTCTGCTTCTTTGCTTTTTCCTTGATCTTCTTCTCATTGAATTCTGATTCCAGCAACTCTTTCAAATTCCAAGATTCTCAGACAGAACCACAGTGTCTAAGTGTTCGTGTGAGATAATTTTTGTGATGTGTTACCACATGCAAACATGCAACTCACCCTCTCAAGATTTATACAAACATTCCTAGAAAATTACAACAATTCTAAAATGAAAGTTATTTCCGAATCTTGATTTTTTAAGCCAAGACTTCTTGATCTTTTATTTATCCACAGATCTCAAGGATACCTTTCTCAGAAGACGATTCAAGGTCTTAAACAATTTCTGGGTTTTGAAAATATTTTTTTGAAATTGTAGACCTCCAATTGAAATCCAAACTAGCTAGAAGTCTACTTTATTAAAACAGATTCAGACTTAATATGCAAAGACTGATTCAACAATTTTTGACATAAAACTTCTTTTTAGATCTATGCTTACGCCTTAAAATGGTAATACGAGTTCTTTGTGTCCCTTATTATTTTTGTACACCAGTATTTCATAAAATATGAAATAAAAAACTAGAAATACACAACTCTCTAGATCTAAAAAATATTTTGAAACTAAAAGTTTTTATTTCAAAAACTCATTGAAACATAATAGATCTAAAAGAGAAACAAAAAAATCGTGTGATGTTCTCTTTTAGAAAAACTTAGTTTCAATAATGAAACTTAAGTCTCTCTTAAGAGATAAGTTCTAAGAGAATAAAAGATTTGAAGAGTTCTTCAAAATGAAAACACAACACCAAGAACACAGAAACCCTAAATGGATCTAACTCTCGAAAATGGGTTTTTTGGTGTTTGGAACTGTTTAGGTTTTGGTGTTTGGTTTGGGAGAAACACTCAGGGGTTTGAACTATGAATAAAACTTACGGATTCTTCTTCAAATCTCTCTCTTATTCTTTCCCTATCTTTCTCCCTTTTCTCTCTTCTCTCTACTCTCTCTTTTCTCTCAGAAATAACTAAATGGCAAAAGTCTCAAAATACTGAGGCTTGGTTCCCTTTTATAATAAATGTAGATGGATCCAGAACATCAACCTCAATCTAATGGCTGGGATTGAGTCTAGAGAGATTGACTTCAATCCAACGGTTCAACAAAAGTGGTGGGTTAAACATATACTGATTGGCTTAAACTAGGTTCACAAGGATTGAGTCAAAACGTATGCAGTACGTTGATTAAGATGATCCAAGGGCTGAGGATGTTTAGGCATTTTGTGTCTAACAGAAAACACAAATCCAATCGATATGCAACCAACACATGTATGCACAAAATGTAAACAAAAATGAGTGTTGAAAATAATTACACACCACACCTCCAATTCTCTAGAGCTTTTGGATTCTAACCAGACAAACAATCAGCATAGAAAACAAGTTTATGAAATTCAATTTATACCCATAACACTTTGAAAAACCATATTTTAATTAATTCAAAAATCATTTCAAAATTGTTTAAAATTATATAAAATGATTTGTATTGAATTAGATTGATTTTAAAAAGATTTCAAGTGTTGAAAAACCATTAAAATAAATAGGTGAAATGTATGATGTAGTGAAAGTGTCCTATTAGTGGTTTTACGGTTAAAATTAACTTCCCTTTGAAGATTCTCTTGGACTGGATTTCTTCATAGAGCTTGTACCTTTGAGGAGATGAAGTTCTCAAGAAAATATAAACTATTTTGTCTAGATATCTAAACTAGTTGGAACTCCTTTATATTCAGACTCAAGTAAGTCAATATATAGTGTGTTCTCAAAATCATGATGTAATGACTAGCGTACGACAAACTTGGTAACACAATCATCCTTTAGTTCTAGCATGGAAAGAATAAAATGTAACCAAATGAGAACCATGAAGTTTTAGTTCTAAAGCTTCTAAATTCTATTTCCTAACCCAAGAAGGTGTAAAATTATGCATGGGGGTTTTGGGAACCGAAACAACTTTATTCCAAAACTTCTTAGGAGCATTCCTAAGGTCATAGCAAAGCCGTATAACGTAACCGTTCCTACCGTAAAGTGTGCAAGTATAAAGACGACGGGAATGATTTCAAAAATATCGACCTCTCCTCACATTCCTAGTGGGCTCTCTTATACGGTTGGTATTAGCTTTGGAAATGGGAACAACTCTATCATCGTATCTTATATCACTTTTGACTTGGACAGTGCTTAACATCCTATCCAATTAATCTGACCTAGATTCTAAGTCAAACTTAACCTTAATAGAGTCCTTTAACTTTTCTTCCAACTCACTAATACTAGACTCAAGCACATGCCTAGACTCCTCAAACTCTAGAATCCCCTTTTTCAACGCTTCCATCAAATTATTAAGGCTATCTCTCTTTTTCTCCACATAATCTAGCTTTTCCCTAAACATCTTCTCTCATTCCCTAAGATCCTCAATCAAAGCATCATTATTTTTATGGCACGCTCATTCAACATAGCTTGCAATTTAGAGTTTTTCTTTTTCACTTTCACCGCCTGGGCATACAACTCATTAAATGCAACTTGTAGCTCTTTCACATCAATTTCTTCCTACTCACTCTCTTCACCCTCAGACACTTGGGATTTACTCTCAACGGACTCGAAAGTGTAATGCACATGATTATCTTCGTGGGAAGATTTATCGTCATCGCTCACATGACATGCCAAGAAAGCAACAGACTTGCTCTTATTGGGGTAACGCTCTCCCTCTTTCGATTCATTATCACTTAAGGAGGCACTATAGGCTATCAGTTTCTTTCCCTCTTTCTTAAGTCTAGTGGGACACTCGGCAACTTTATGACCATACCCCTTACACCCAAAACACCTATTCGACTCAACCATATTAAATTTCTCACTCTTATCTTTAGGGGTGGAATCTACCTCGTTGTTTTTGAATTTCTCAAACTTTTTGGCATCTTTCGATTGCTTTTGAAACTTAAGAATTTTTTTGAACTTCTTTGCCAACAAAGTGACATCCTCAAAATCAAAATCAGAATCGTCATTTAAAACTTTAGTTTCCTCTTTCTGAGATTTCAAATCAATGCGCGTTTAGTTCTTTAGCACTTGCTCGGAGGTAAACATATCGAGTTCATAGGTTTGTAAGTCACCTACAATCTCTTTAAGTTTCATCGAATCAATCATTCCTAAGGAGTTTAAAACGGTCACTTTTGCATCAAACCTACTAGGCAAAGATCTCAAAATTTTCTTTATCACATGGTTGTCGGGAATCTTCTCTCCTAAGTTAAGCGACGAGTTGACAATATTAGACAATTTAGCGTAAAAATCATCAAATGACTCACTATCTAACATTTTAATTATTTTAAATTGTGTAGTCAGGTTTTGTAACTCGGACACCTTAACCGTGATAGTGCCCTCGTGAGTAAATGTAAGTGTATCCCAAGCCTCTTTTGATGTTTCCCAAGTCATAATTCTATTATACTCTTTAGGTTTAACATGTGAGGAAATAACGTGCAAACCCTTAAAGTTGTAAAGTACAAGCCTATGTTCAACCTCAGTCTATGACTCAAAGAGTTTCAAAATAGTGACCTCATCCTCTTGTGTGACTGGTGGAGACCAACCCTTTTCAACTGCTAAGCAGCCATGCTCATCAATGGGTTTTAAATCACTTCTCATTCGCATTTTTCAATAAGCATAATTTGTGCCATAAAAAATAGAAGCACGAAAACTTTCAAAACCTCCAAAATTCATTCCAAAAAACACAAGGGATGAAACACAATAAAAATATGTTTCCATCTCTGATACCAATTTGTAGGTCCCCCCTTTTTTTATGCAGAAACAGAAAGTGATTTAAGGATAACAAAACAATTTTTTATATTTGTGAAAAACCTTTTTTCAATTTTTAATTCGCACCAAGTTGTGTACCAATTTTAACTTAACCAAATTTTATCTAGATTAATACTAAACATACATCTAGTTATTAAAGCAAGTAAAATAAAATAAAGAATACTCAACACCGGATGTACGAGCCACAATGGGAAAAAACCTCGGATGACCCAAGACAGACAATCACTATGAATGTGGAATTGTAACGAACAGACACAAGTTTTACTCAATGACTCGATCCCACGAGACTTGATGCTCTTCTGATCTTCAACCACCACACTCATAGTGCCCACATGAATCCTTTTACGATACCTGTCCACGGTTGTCGCCTCCACGAATGCCTCGGTGTCCACCAATATATCTTGGAGAGTCTACAGAATCAAAACACAAAATCCTTCATTTTTTCTCCTCAAAACCCAACCATGTTCTTCAAAAATGTAGAAAAAAACCTTATCGGTTCAATTAAAGATCACTATAGCATATAGTAATGAAAACTCAGATCTTTAAAACTCTAAAGATGTGTTTATCCTTTGAAAACCTTAGAAAACTATGTGTAGAAATGTAATAGTTCATAAAATATTTTTGCTAAATGCACACACATCGAAAACCTGGGGAAACACGCCTTAACATCATTTCCTTAAGGCAGTGTTTCGTTCGAGAAAAACTGGCCTATCGCTCGAACGAGATTGACATCTCACTCGAACGATCGCTCAGGTCATTTGAATAACGCCTCGAATTAGAGTTCAACTCAAACACTAATATAATATGTGCTTATCAGATTTAAAACGAAGTATAAACTGTTTTAAACACTTTTAAAAAATTTAAAAATATTTCTTTAACAAAATAACATCTTTAAACATTTTGAAATAAGTTCTAAGTCCCATAAAAATTACGCATTCATACCTGAGTGATCTCAGAATGCAATTAAACTTGAAGATGAATAAACTAGCACCAATTAAACCTTCGACATAAATAATTCCTTGAAGCTTTGCCGCAGCATCTTTAATAAACTTCAACACGTCATAGTCTGTGTGGGATCGTGACAATAAAAATCTCCTTATTACTCAAATGTGTTTTGTTTCGGTAATACGTCAAAACTATACAACAGACTCAATTGGAAATTTTGTCCTTACAAAAATAATTAATATCTTAAAATATTTATATGCAACAAACCAATAACGTTTTAAGGAACCAAATAAATTTACTATTTGCCCAATAATCCTTCTTCACACCTTATTTACAACTGATTAATTTTTCGTAAACTTCATATATACTGACAAAAGATACGACTTCATAAACTATTCACAAAACCTCAAAGCATCATTATTAAAAAATATAGTAAAGAAATAGTTTTATAATAGAAGGACTTGTTGCAATAAAATAGCGTATATTGCTAAGAAAAATGGTCTTATTTTAGCAATTGAGATTAGTTTAAGGACTACCCATAATGTTTCCACATATGTGTGGATACGCTCCCAAATTATTGTATTTATATCCCAAAAGCTTCTCTTTAATTGCTAGTTCATGTAAATAATGACATAATATTCACAATTTATGATTTTGTAGGTCAATGTGAAGTTATGGTTCACAAATGCTAAATTCAATGAAATTATGATACAATCGCAGTCTTAATGTGCCAACGTAAATTTTTGGTGACCCCAGAAGCCGTTGATACCCAATAAACACCTTCCCAAATGTCTTAAGTCTATTATTTAGATTCACCAATTTTTTCCACTTCCCCCATGTCTTTGTGTTATTCTTTATAGCATAATTAACGAATCCCCCTTGGAGATAAGTGTGTATAAGTATTGGATGTGACAACCCGCTCATCAAAATAAGAGGTGGCCAGCCCGATACTCCAATAATAATGAGAATCATAGATGAACCATTCTCAGCATCACAATAATATAGTAAGTATACGGGATAACCACCCTATATTTCAGAAAAACGGGTTGCCAAAAATTTTGTTTTATAAAGAAAGAATTTAAACAACCCAATTTGAAAAGAAAGTAAATACCCAAAAGGGCTTATATTACATCCGCATAAAGTTTACAATAAGGGGACCGAATATACTGTCGATCAACAGTCTATTACACAATATTCAACAAGTTCATTAAGTTACATAATACATTGCAATAAGCAATTACAAAAGCTTGAGCCACACGCCCGAGTAAATGACCCAATCGTAACTAGAGTACAAAAATGAAGGCGTCTATAACAACATATACCGTAATATCCGCAAAGTATCACAGCTCCCCAAAAATACCAGAATAGAAAAGTCGGTACGAACGTCCTTACGGCAGAGCACCTGAGCGAATATAAGATTCATGCACAACAAGAAATATGAACGGGTCAGGGCCCGGTTTTATATGATCACCAGATGAATAAATAGTATGACAGTTATGAACAATTAATCATGATTGATAAAGATAAGAATCTACCTACTCAACTCAATGCATAAACTAAGGCAATTTGGTGATCATAAGTTTAATTCAGTTATGTAAGAGATTGTGAATGAATATCATTAATTAAAATCTCCATACTTTACACTGTTTCATTTCATTGTTCCATATCTCATTACGAAACATAATCACAGTTATTTGCTCTTTATGGCATTTATCATAAATCAAGTCCGACTTGAATAAGAATAGTTATATTCATCTATATATAATGATTCTAAGACCGCCCATCCGGGTTTCCCCACTATGCGCGCCCCTAAATGACTGTCATCTTCTAGGGCCTATCAACTAAGACAACATGGGCATCCTAACTCAACGTCGGGAAGTGGCCATATACCTGCAAGTGAGTCATAACCACACCCTAAATTACCCCACATCGCACAATAAATACAACATATATAATAACTGGTCATATGGCCGAGGACTATATTCACCTTGCATTCACTAGCCAGGGGACTTCACCTCATGCGCGTACTTCCCTTATGATAGCATTTGGAGAGGTGTGTTTAAGTAAATTATTATTCACCATTTTCATTTACATTTTAATAGATACATCATATTTTATCCGGAGCCATACATATTTCATGCCATCATTATAACTTCAATGATTAATGAACCTCTTATTCATATTCCAAGAATTTATGGTGTCACTATAATCCACCAAGTCCAGCATACCTCAATTGAGCTTATAAAGTCTCCCAATATAACCTTACAACTCCTAGTCTCATAATAATTAACTAAAGGAAAAGAATGGCTTAACATCAATTTGGACACCCCCGGAATAAGCTGTAATACTCCGTAATTTTATTGATTTTTATTTAAGGGATTAATTGAATTAAATGAGAATTAAATTGGGAATTAATCCAGATATAAATACTAGCGAGATGCGAGTTGGTATTTGATTACGATGTTAAAATTCAATATTTCTGAGTATGTAGGGTAATATATGAGTATTGAAAATATTAAAATTGTCGCGAGGCAGAAATACGACAATTTGGAAATTTAGTTGGGACGCGCGTGTCAGTCGCGTCAGGAATGAAATTATTTAAATTAAAAAGTGAATTATATTTTTATCAACCAAATGATCATTTTGAGTGCACCAACGTGTCCGTAAGGGTCGAAATAGTCAGAAAACACTAGCCGGGGGTTTAGTTTGGGTCCCGGGGCATTTTTAGGCCAAACCGGTAACCTATAAGGGTATTTTGATAATTTTAAAAATTAAGGGATTAAAACCCACGAATTTTAGTGTTAATTTAGTTATTATTAAAAGAGCCACTAAGGCCATTATCAGCCAAAAAGTGAGAGAGTGAGCTACGGTAGTTTTTTAGAGAAGTTAGAAAGAGGGAAAAAGGGTTTCCAAACAAAAACACCCACCACCATCATTTTGGAAGAGATTGTGACCAAAAAGAGGGAATAATCAACCTTGAAAAACTAGCAACACATCTGAAGAACAAATCTAAGGCAATTGTTTTGATGTCGTTATTTGCAATGAATATTTCCTCCATGTGTAGTGTAGAAAACTGTTTATGTCTTGGAAATTTTGATGAAGAACACCCAATGGAATTATTGTGAAACTTGTGGTTTTGGGTTAGGAATTTGCATGTAGAATGATTGTGGACGAATTCAATATACAAAACATAACTTTTGATGATCTAAAAACGGATTAATAAGGAGTCTTTTTATGAAATTAAATTATGGGTTCAAGTTCATAGGGTTTGGGACAAGAATTGGGGATTTATGATTTTGGCATGTTAATTTGTAAGATTTGACCCCAAAAGTATGTTAAGAAATGATCTAGGGTGACTAAAAATAGTTTACAAACATTAAAACGTAATTTGGATAGTCTTAGGGTGGATTTAGAGAAGAGAAGAATGAAGAAAAATGAATTTGGAGATTTCTGGGCGAAGTCTGCCATCTCGTTAGAAGACCTGCCCAGGTCGTTCGAACGACCTTCTAACGAGATGACAATATCCCTTCTAACGAGTTAGTAGTTCGTTCGAAGCCATTCGTTCGAACGACACTCGTTCGAACGACCTCGTTCGAACGATATTTCTAACGAGTTGACAGAATGGCCTTTTAGGCCTAATTTTATTTCAAATGTCCCGTACACTTATTTAAATGGAGTAATAACCTTCCCTTATTGACTAGTGGGTATAGTTGTGAGATTGGAGTACGTTGAGGAGTGAAACTTAGAATTTTGTAGTAAACCGGATGACATTTATGAATTAGGAAACGAGTACCTAAAATTACGGCGTGAAAAGAGTTGACGACTTTAATGTATATAAATTGGGGACTTGTAAACGTATAACATTAAATGATGGTATAAGAACGAGAAGTATAACTCTATTAATATTCTAAGATATCTAAGATGTGCGAATGCTTAGTATATGTGGTTAACTGTGTATAACATACCTACCATACTTGCTATCATGGGAGGTCGGCGTTCGATCAGGGCCATCTAATCTTTGTGTGCCTACGGGGGGATTTAGATTGGTACCTCGAGGACATAGGTCAGAGAAGGACTTATTGAGAAATTAATAATTCTGCTGATCATGGGAGCGTAGGTATGTGCGTGACCCATGTGATGTGAACTATATTCGCCTCCATTGTGTGTGTTTGTTACTTGTCATAACGATTCCTGAGAGATTCGGAATACATAGTCCTTATGTACGTGATGTACCAAAATTCGATAGCAGAGTATGTGTACACCGCAACTTAGCCTCGGGGTGCCAGTATTGTATATTTATGATGAGAAAAATATATTATTAATTTAAATGAATTATCATGTATAAATGTAAGTGTGAATAATAGCAACCTCTTTGCAGAGTTAACATTGGAAAATCCCCAGTGATTAGTATTACAAATTTTGAGAACTAAGAAGCAAAGTAAAACACTCTATTTAAAATTAAGATGTCGTGAATTGAATTGGAAATCGTACAGTAAGGTTAGATTGTGTATTGGACTGTTAGATATGGGAATAATTAGAACGGGTATGGGTACGATAGGTGTGCACAATTAGTTGAGAGGTGAGAAACTCATGTGAGTGCACGCACTATGATGTATTTTGTATTCACTGTTTAATGATATTAAACACTTGCTGTATTTTAAACTGTTTTCACAATTGGGCTCTGACCCGTTTGCTTTCAAATCTATTTTCTTGTAAAAACCTTTTAGGTTCCCAGCCACAAGGACACCAAGCATAGGAGTTCCATTCCGGTGACGTGTTGTAGCTACTATGGAAGTTACAAGACCTTGGCAGTAGACGCCTCCACTTTCGATCTTGACTCTATTATCAGATTTTTTCATCTGTTGGGCATGTTGCCCCATTTCTTTTAGAGACATTTTACCTATTTAGTTTATTTCAGATTTTGGGTTGTAATTAATTTAGTGATGCACACTTTGTATCTTTTTATTTCAGTATTCGGATTGTTGTGAGGAGTATTCCTCCAGATTCATTATTATTCCATGGTTATTCTATTGTGACTATGTTGTGATGGTTATGTTAGCATTTCATAATCTAACTTATTGCATGTTAATCGGATTTAAAATAAATTGACAACTCACTTTTTAAATATTAGGTGGCTAGTAATTGTTACAATATTTTCGACAGTCATGCTATGAACTGAACCAACTTGAAATTTTGTATTAATTTGAATAAAGGAGTAGCTACCCGATATTTAATTAGTCGGGGTGTCACATAAGCCCCATTTAATCCAATTCTAATGTAGGGTAGTTAATTAACTCATCTAGGACTCTAGGACTCTAAGTTTACTTCATACAAGAAGTTTCCTCAGTCCTAAGCCTAAAGAAAAAGGGTGAAAATTGAATTAGAAAAATAACTCAAAACAGCATGATTCCGAATCGATTCGCCCCAAGCAGCGAATCGATTTGCCCAAAAGCGAATTGATTCGGTTGAAGAACCCAACTTTTTGTTTCAGCTGAATCGATTCGGCGTTAACCCGAATCGATTTGGGTCCCCAGACATGTAACCTGACCCCTTAGCGAATAGATTCGCCCTAGGGCCGAATCGATTCGCCCCTGCAAATTTGCCAATAATGGGCTACGGGTTATGAACCCTAGATTTCACCGAAAACCTAATTCTCCTCCATTTTCACACACATCAACCACTGTTAATCTACCCAAAACCATCCTACATGTTTATCAACTACTATACTCCACATAATCATCAATTTAAACTATGATTAGGGCTAAAACACCACAAATCCATAAAATCCATATTTGTTCATTTGATCCCAATACACAACTATCAATACAATTTATTCATCTTAAATCACATATTAGAAAGTAGAAAACTTGCCTTGAGGTTGGAATCTCAGATTCTTGGAAGATGAAAGCAAGATTAAATCCCAAATCTTCAATCTCTCTCTTTTCTCCACAAATTCTCTTCTTCTCTCTTTCTCTCTAGGTTAATAAATACACACTTAATAGAAATAAATGAGGTGCAAGACTTAAATGTGACTTTAGTCTAAATTCCCAACTTAAATGGTTAATACCACATTAAAATGACTCACAACTATACATTTAAGCTATAACCAGCCAAAATTGCCCGAAACCCAAAAATACTATATGGTATTTATTTTGACTATCTTGCACATTTCGGGACTAACTACGCCCTCTAAATTGGCATCTGGAAATTTTATAAATCATTTCAAGTTTCGGTTTCATTTATACCATAAATGTCGTTTTAAAGCATGCTACACTATAAAATGCAACATGATGATATTTACATACACATACAGTAAATATGCAATAATCAAGTAAATATTATCTTTCAACTCATTCAATTAATATTTACTCCATTTTCCAACATTTTATATAATTACTTCACACAGTAAATTAATATAAAATAAGTTTCTCAAAAGCGAGGGTTGTTACATACTCCCCCCCTTATAAGGGAATTTTGCCCTCAAAATTCAGGCGTACCTTGCAAGAAGAGATGAGGATACTTTTCTCGCATATCGTCCTCATGTTCCCACGTTGATTCCTTGGCGTCGTGATGAACCCATTTAACTCGCACCAACGGTACCACTCACGATCTCCATTTACGCTCTAAGTGCTGTAAGATTGCAACTGGTTGTTCTTCATACGAAATATCGGGTTTAAAATCGATATCCTCCAAAGGAATATGCCAAAGGGCTCCTTCACACTTCTTATACTTTTTCAAACAGGAAACATGGAACACATCATGGATTTGATGTAAGGGTTCCGGTAAGGCAAGTTGATACGCCACTGGACCTACCTTGGCAATAATAGGAAAAGTTCCAATATAGCGCGGCGCAAGCTTCCCTTTCTTCCCAAAGCGCTTTATACCTTTCATTGGCGATACACGCACCAAGACTTGATCCCCAACTTCCAACTCTATATGCCTTCTATTCGTATTAGCATAACTCTTTTGGCGATCTCTATCTATTCGGATGTGATCCCGGATGAGTTCAATCTTGGAATAAGTATCCTGGATCATTTTCAGTCCAAGAAATTTATTATCCCCCACCTCCAACCAACAAGTGGGTGATCTACACGGCCTACCGTAAAGTGCCTCGTAGGTTGCCATCCTAATAGTAAATTGGTACGAATTATTATAAGAAAATTTGACCAAAGGGAGATATTGTTCCCAACCACCTTTGAAATCAAGCACACACATTCGGAGCATATCCTCCAACATTTGGTTGAGTCTTTCTGTCTGCCTATCTTTTTGAGGGTGATAAGAAGTACTAAATCTCAATTCGGTTCCCATAGCTTCTTGGAAACTTCGCAAAAAATGGAAAACAAATATCTTATCTCTGTCGGAGATAATATTTATTAGCACCCCGTGGAGTCTAATGACCTCCGCAATAAATAGCCGAGCATAACGAGCAATATTATAATCTTTGCGTACAGGTAGGAAATGTGCCGACTTAGTTAAACGATCAAAGATAACCCAAATGGAATCATGACCGCTCTGCGACGTTGGTAATCCCGTGATAAAGTCCATCGAGATGCTCTCCCACTTCTATACCGGTATTTCCAATGGTTGTAACAAACCCGTTGGTCTTTGGTGGTTTAATTTTACCAATTGACAAGTAGTACATTGGGAAACGAACTCAGAAATATCCCGCTTCATGCCCGCCCACCAATACTGACGGCGCATGTCTTGGAACATCTTGTCCCCACCAGGATGCCCTGAAAATTTAGACCCATGAGATTCTATCATCACGAACCGACTTAAATCCCCTTTGTCCGGGACAATGAGTCTCCCATGGAAACTTAATCCACCCTTCGAACTTATTGAGTAGGATTCCTCTCCCTCAGTTAATAATTGGCGTATACGGTCCTGACAACCTTTTTCCCTTCCTTGAGCTTCTACAACCCTTGCCACCATAGTAGGCGTAACGGTCAACACCGACATAAACGCCCTAGAAATCGCGTCCTCCTGACTAAGCTCCTTCCATTTGGCTTTCCATATCTCCACTAACTCCCCCTCGGGTTTCTGACTCAAAGCATCCGCCACCACATTCGCCTTGCCCGGGTGATAGTGGATGTCAAATTGATAGTCTTTCACAAACTCTAACCACCGGCGTTGCTGAATATTTAAATCTCTCTGAGAAAACAAATATTGCAAAGATTTGTGGTCCATGAAAAGACTAAATTTCTCCCCCAGGAGATAATGCCTCCAAATCTTCAAGGCAAAAACAATTGCGGCAAGTTCCAAATCATGCACCGGATAATTCTTTTCATGGGGCTTTATCTTGCGAGAAGCATAAGAGATAGCCGGCTTCTCTTGTTGTAGTACACCTCCCAATCCTTGTAGAGATGCGTCGGTAAAGACTAAATATTCCAATCCTGGACTTGGTAACGCAAGGACTGGAGCAGAAGTCAACCTATCCTTGAGCTCGTCAAAGTAGGACTCATAATAATCATCCCATACAAACCTCACCCCTTTTCGGGCTAAATTTATCAAAGGTATAGCAATTTTAGAGAAACCCTTGATAAACCGGCGGTAATAACTAGCCAAACCCAGAAAACTACGAATCTCAGTAGGTGTCGTGGGTTGACCCCACTCCCTCACCGCGACAACTTTACTTGGGTCTACCGAAATACCCTGGGCTATCACAATGTGACGTAGAAACTGTACTTCTTGTAACTAAAAACCACACTTCTCGAATTTGGCATACAGTTGGTGATCTCTCAACCTTTGCAGGACCAACCGCAAATGAGTAGCATGATCGACTTCTATTTGAGAATACACTAGAATGTCATCAATAAACATGATAACAAACTGGTCCAGGAAGTCTCGGAACACTCTATTCATGAGGTCCATAAACATGGCGGGGGCATTGGTTAGTCCAAAAGGCATAACCAAAAATTCATAGGACGCATATCTCGTTAGGAACGCAGTCTTGGACACATCTTGCTCCCGTATCCGCAACTGGTGATACCCCGTCCTCAAATCTATTTTAGAGAAGTACGATGCTCCCCTAAGTTGATCAAACAAATCATCAATTCAAGGCAACAGGTATTTTTTCCGGATGGTGACTTTATTCAACTCTCTGTAGTCAATGCACAACCGGAGATAACCGTCCCTTTTCTTCACAAATAACACCGGAATTCCCCACGGTGACGTGCTTCGCCTAATAAACCCTTGTTCTAGCAAGTCCCAAATCTGATCCCTTAACTCCCTCATCTCAACAGGAACTATACGATACGGAGCTCTAGCGATCAGTCTCGTTCCCGGTGCTAAATCGATTACAAACTCAATCTCCCTACTCAGAGGCAAACCCGGTATTTCTCAGAAAACATCTTGGAAATCTCTAACAACCGGAATAGAATCTAAAGAAATGACTACATCCTGAGAAGTCTCCTCCGTGATACAATACAAGTAAGTGCTAGTACCTCCTTCTAAACGAGGCATGACCACTAAAAACATTTCTTGCCCCGGAATGGAAAAAACTATACTCTTCCCATAGCAATTAACTATCGCACGATACTTCACTAGCCAATCCATACCCAGGATTACATCATACCTGACCATATAAAGGATGAGCAAATCGGCCTCAAAACACAAGTTACCAAGATTGATTCCTATTTGTTTACAAACAAAGAAAATGAGTGAACCATCACCCATAGAAGACCCAACACTAGTAAAGGTACTCTCTGAAGATTTAATCAACTCTATAGACTGAGCAAAACTTCTAGAAATAAATGAGTGTGTCGCACCCGTATCAAATAATACACGACCCATATGCCCTTGAATGAGAAACTTATCCTCAATAGCTGGCGGCGCTGGTGGGGCCGGAGGAAGCATAGCATCTTGAATGTGGTAAACACGACCATACTGTAGATATCCCGGTTGTGGAAGGACAACTCGATTAGGTATTTATGGCGGCAACTGAGCCTGTGGGTGCTGTGGAACCCTAGGAAGCTGTCCCCCAATCAACTGAGGACACGCCCTCCTGTAGTGACCCGACTCTCCACATTGAAAGCATCGATTCCTCATATTTTCATGATTTCGGCCCCGGTTATTTCTAAACTGCCCAACTCCTTGGCCTAGATGGCCTCTATCCCCATTACCACCCCGACCTGCTGGTTGTTGTTGCGGGGCACCTTGACCATGCCTAATATTACTGCCACCAACATTGAATCCACCAAAATGCTGCCATTTAGACAAGTCCCCTTGCCGGGGGTCCCTCTCTTTTTATTTATTTCCCGAAGATTGGGACGAGGGAAATGCTCCTCCTCCTATCCCAATGCCTCCGGGTTTCCCAACTTGCCCCATTCATCACATCTCCAAAAGTCTGCAAGGCTGGATTGCCTAGCAAATGTTGTCGTATCCTCCAGTGCAAACCTCCAATAAATTTGGATATACTCATCTCCTCCGGAGTCACCTCATCAGGTACAAAACTAGATAACTGAGTGAATTCCTCTTCATACTCCGCAACTAAACATTCACCTTGCACCACTGTGACACCCCGCCTAATTAATCCCGGGTGATCAGTCCTAAATCAAGTTAGAACAGGTTTCTCATTTGGTCCATTCTTAGCATCACTGTCGTTTTATTTAAATTACTAACCACCTAAGTGAGAAAAATAGACTGGTGTTAATTTTGATCTTTCATTAATTAAACAAAAACCCATGCGGAAAATACAACAATAAAACAATCACAGATAAATTTAACTAATCATTCCACAAGTAAAATTTATTAACCGAATAAACCATTGGTCCAAATAAAAATCCCATAAAGACAAGAATAAAATCCCAACAAGTCTAAGAAATAAATAAATGGAAAGTGAGCGACATGCTCTAATAAATAATAATGAGTCTCTACATTATGAATGAAAGAAAGAGGCGTCTATCAAAGGTCCCGCAACATCCACATATGCTGCAGCAACGGACTTCCTGGAATCGAGTCAGGTCTGGCGTCCCTGTGGCTGGACACCTAAAAGGTTTTTAAAAAGTTTTTATAGCAAGGGTTAGTACCCAAAACATTTGAAAACATTTAGCAAATGATTAACTTGCAGTAATAATAAAAATGCATGCTCTACATATTTTAGTTAGTGACGCACTCTCTTGAGAACTTCCTTGCCCCTCCTCTAATGTGCACCACTAACGCTTTAATTATCACCTAGTCATCTAACTCATGACTAGATAATTATTAAAGTCTCCTTGAATCCATTCTACTCTAATTTGAGTAACTGTGATGATGATTTTTAAGTCATTAGCACTATCAACTTAATTAAATCATTTCCCTTTTTAATTCATATAACTACTCCACTCGTTATACGTATACAACAATTCATGCTTGTATTTATTTAGCCCGTATATAATAATTACCTAATTATATACTTAAAATTTATTGCAGCATTCACACACATACTGGAATACATAAAACACTAACATCCACCCGAGTAAAAATACTCCCCGGATAAAATTTCTCTAAAGTGCTAGTACACTAGGTATATTCGCATATCCTAGTTATCCAAGTTAGATTCTCTCACTAACTTGGTTTAGTATACGATTGGAGGCGGTCATATTCCTTCCCGGAAAGTGAGATGCCCCTCACCCCCTGTAACGGACGCTATGACCTGGGAATCTACTCGCCCTACTCCTCAAGCTAGGGGATTCATCCACTGCGCGTAACCTCCCCCTATAGCACTAAAGTATAATAATATCTAACCACTGATATTAAGGCATACACTATATATATACTATCACACACCGTATATATATATACATACATAAAAATGTTCCAGCTACACCGTGTACTAAACCCGTGACACAAGACTATTCCATTTTTATTAAGAGGTTACAACCCAACTCGAATCATTAATTAATTTGCACATTAATAATTTCAGTTACTTTTGATTTTTCCCTCACCATTTAATTGGACTCAATCACATAGCCCGAATTAACCTCACCCGAGTCTAAATTCCGACTCTAAATTTCTTAGTCCATTACTACGTAATATAATTCACCTCGATGTCACTCAACCAATTTTTTTGACGTGTCATCCAAATTTCCCTTCCCATCTCCTAATTA
Source organism: Sambucus nigra (assembly GCA_949130495.1). Lineage (NCBI taxonomy): Eukaryota > Viridiplantae > Streptophyta > Magnoliopsida > Dipsacales > Adoxaceae > Sambucus > Sambucus nigra. Next base: position 296,558,514 of record OX422223.1, read on the forward strand.
ATTCACTCACATTTAATTAGGTATACCCCATGCATTAATTTCTCAACAATAATTAATTGCATAACAACTTTTTATATAAATCTCATCCTATATAAATAAAACTGGGCGAACTGTCCGTGTCTGCCGACCGTCGATCGATCGACTTCATGGCGTCGATCGATCGATCGAACAGATACTCGTCTTCTTCGCGAAGACGGACAGCCATTGGCGAAAATCTGCAAACCCTAATTTCCTCCTACACTGAAACTAAGTCTCTTTTAGAATTTGTACATATTAGGAAACTCATTAGGGATCTCCAAAATATTCATCAACATAAATAATTCGTCCATTTACTCCAGTTTCTAAATTTGGGGAAAGTTCCATCATAAACCCTAGGTCCATTTATACCCCAAATTTCATCATCAAATTCGTTTTCAAATATGCAGACATCATTCTACCAGATATGCAATAACTCACCATTATCAGATTTTACAAGAATCATCACCCCAAATTTCGTAAATCAGAATTTTTGTTTTCAAAATCCCATGTTCATTCCATTAACACCCAAAAACGGATTTCTACATAATCACTACACATGAATATGAATCGAAAACAGATTTAATGCTATTGCAAGTTATCCACTTGCCTTAAGGTTCGTAGAGTCTGAATTGGAGCTAAATCCCAAGGTTGAAGATGACCTTTGATGGGGCTCTTTGATCCCCAATTTGGCTTTGGCTGCTGTTAGGGTTTTCTAACCCTTAATTTGCTTTCTCTAATTAAGTTCAACCACCCCCTTCTTTCTTTTTATTAGATTAATTAACTTAATCCCGTTTTTTGACTAATGGGCCAATCCCAAGTGACCCAAATGTCCCCGAGTGGGTCCAGCTATGTCTAAAAACGTCCCGTGACCCGTTTACTACCCCCGGGTACACTTTTCCGACTATCTCGGCCCATCCGGACTCAACTGTACCCTCAGAATTTGCATCCGCGTTAATTTCTAAAAATACTTATCCCCCACCCTATGTAGTCTATACCGACTTCCGAATGTGATAAGTACATCCTCGTCACTAATACTCGAGACGACGTAATTACATTATTACTATTCACTTAGTAAATAAGTTTTCCCTAAATATTAACCATTCAATCCCAGATTAACATTTATATTTATTATTCTGTTCTAATTAATTCATTAAATTACAACACACTAAGTAATTTAAAATCTCCGAATTAATTAAATTTTAAAAGTACCAAAAATACGGGGTGTTACATACTCCCCCCCTTATAAAGGAATTTCGTCTCCGAAATTAGATCGTACCTGCGTTGAACAGTTCTGGATATTGTTCCCGCATATCCTCCTCTCGCTCCCAGGTAGACTCGTCAACATTGTGATGACCCCACTGTATTCTAACCAATGGAACGACCTTGAACCGTAATTTCCGCTCACTATGATCCAGAATTGCTACCGGCCTCTCCTCATACGAGATGTCTGGCTGTAAGTCGATCTCCTCGAGTGGAATATGCCAAAAGGCTCTCTCGCTCCTTCGATATTTCTTCAGCGATGCCACATGGAATACATCGTGTATTCGCTGAAGATGATCTGGTAATCCAAGCTTATATGCCACCGGTCCTACCCTCTCAATAATAGGGAAAGGTCCTACATATAGCGGTGCTAACTTACCCTTCTTGCCGAACCTCATCACCCCTTTCATAGGGGATACCCGGACTAAAACCTGGTCCCCAACTTCTAGCTCCACATGTCTTCGAGAAGCATCAGCATAACTCTTCTGCCTGTCCTGAGCTATTCGAATCCTTCCTCGAATCAACTCTATCTTGGCAGATGTCTCATGGACAATATCCGGCCCCAAGAGTTTGTTGTCCCCCACCTCTAACCAACAAGCGGGTGAATGACAAGGTCTCCCGTACAGTGCCTCAAACGGTGCCATGCCAATCGTGAATTGGTAAGAGTTGTTATACGCAAACTCTACCAAAGGAAGATATTTCTCCCATCCTCCCCCAAAGTCCAAAATGCACATTCTGAGCATGTCTTCCAGCATCTGATTAACTCTCTCAGTCTGTCCGTCAGTCTGTGGGTGATACGATGTACTCAAGCGCAACTCCGTGCCCATTGCCTCCTGAAAGCTCTGCCAAAAGTGGGCAACAAAGATTTTGTCTCTGTCGGATACGATATTTATCGGCACTCCATGCAGCTTAACAATCTCTGCTATGAATAGCTGTGCATAACGCATCATCTCAAAGTCTGTGCGTACCGGCAAAAAGTGGGCTACCTTGGTCAACCGATCCACAATAGCCCATATAGAGTCGTGACCCTTCTGCGATACCGGCAACCCTGTGATGAAGTCCATGGAGATGCTCTCCCACTTCCACACGGGAATGTCTAACGGCTGTAGCATCCCTGATGGTCTCTGGTGGTCAACTTTCACAAGCTGACACGTGGCACATTTCGAAACAAACTCCGCTATGTCCCATTTCATCCCTGCCCACCAATACTGCCTCCTCATATCTTGGTACATTTTATCCCCACCGGGATGTACCGCAAATTTCGAACCCTGGGATTCTGTCATAACGGCGTGATTTAAATCCTCATCCTCTGGCACCATTAACCTCCCATTAAAACATAGGCCTCCTTCTGAGCTAATCGAGTAACCTTCCGCTCCTTCAGCTAACAACTGGCCCACCCTGTCCCGGCAATTGTGATCCTCTGTCTGAGCCTTCACAACCCGCATAATGATCTCGGGTGTGATTAACAAAGCCGACATGCAGGCCTTTGCTACGTCGTCCTCATATTGAAGCTCTCTCCACTTCGCTTTCCATACCTCCGATATTTCCCCAGTCGGTCTTCTGCTCAATGCGTCTGCTACTACATTGGCCTTACCAGGATGATACTGGATATCAAACTGGTAGTCCTTCACGAATTCTAGACACCGCCTTTTTCTCATATTCAGATCCTTCTGTGTGAAGAGATAATGAAGTGACTTGTGATCCGTGAATAGAGTAAACTGCTCTCCTAGAAGATAATGCCTCCATATCCTCAAAGAAAAAACGACCGCTGCCAGCTCTAGGTCGTGAGTGGGGTAATTCCTCTCGTGGGGCTTTAGCTTCCTGGAAGCATAAGCTATAGCCCTTTCCTCCTGCTGGAGCACACCCCCAAGACCCCGTAAGGATGCGTCTGTGTAAACCCGATACTCTAGCCCTCCCTTTGGCAATGCCAGCACGGGTGCAGATGTCAACTTGTCCTTTAGCTCGTCGAACGCTAATTGACAACTATCATCCCACTTGAAAGGTACCCCTTTTCGAGTCAGATTCTTCAAAGGTCCTGCAATCTTAGAGAATCCTTTAATGAATCGCCTGTAGTAACCAGCCAAACCCAGAAAACTGCGCACCTCGGTCGGTGTCGTGGGTTGTCCCCACTCCCTTACCGCTGACACCTTATCCGGATCCACTGCAATACCCTGATTTGACACAACGTGACCAAGGAACTGTACCTCCCGTAGCCAGAACCCACACTTCCCGAATTTGGCATAGAGCTGATGATCCCTCAGTGTCTGTAGAACCATGCATAAATGCTCTGCGTGCTCCTCCTCAGTACGCGAGTAGATTAGGATGTCATCAATGAACACGATGACAAACTGATCTAGGTACTCCCTGAAAACCCTATTCATGAGGTCCATGAACACTGCTGGTGCATTGGTGAGCCCGAAGGGCATCACCCTGAACTCATACGATCCATACCGCGACAAGAAAGCGGTCTTAGGAACATCCTCTTCTCGGATACACAGTTGATGATACCCTGACCTCAAGTCGACTTTGGAGAAGTAAGACGCCCCTCTCAGTTGGTCAAATAAATCATCAATCCGAGGCAACGGATACTTATTCCGTACCGTCACCTTGTTCAGCTCCCTATAATCCACGCACAATCGGAGTGACCCATCTCGTTTCTTCACGAACAACACCGGCGCACCCCACGGCGATGTACTCCGCCGAATAAAACCCTGACCCAGTAATTGCTGAATCTGCTCCCTCAATTCCCGCATTTCTGAAGGGGCCATTCGGTAAGGTGCCCGAGCAATAGGCCTCATCCCCGGTGCCAAGTCTATAACAAATTCGATTTCTCTGCTGGGTGGTAATCCTGGTATCTCCTGGAATACATCCTCAAAGTCCCTCACTACAGGGATAGAGTCTAAAGGAACTGCCACTTCCTGCGAGGTTTCTTCCTCAATGTAGTATAGATGAGTGGTCGAGCCTCCCTCTGGGCGAGGCATCATCACAACAAACATCTCCTGTCCCGGAATGGCGAAGATAAGGCTCCCACCGAAGAAATCAATCATGGATCTATAGTCAGCGAGCCAATCCATACCGATGATCACGTCATGAACATGCATATCTAGTACCAACATGTCCGCAGGTAAAACTAAACCGCCAATCTCCACTCCTACTCTCCGACATATAAAGAATATAAGCGACCCATTTCCCAAAGGTGAGTCGACACACGTAACAGTGCTCTCTGCGGTGGCTAACAACCCTAAAGCCTTCGCGAAATGTGTAGCTATAAAGCAATGAGTGGCTCCCGTATCAAATAATACCCGACCCAAAGTGCCATGGATAGAGAACGTACCCTCGATCGCGGGCGGCGCCTGCTGTGCTGGAGGATTGGGAACGTCCCGAACGTTATACACACGTCCGTAGTGCATCTGCCCCTGCTGCGGTGGGGCGGGTGGTGCCGGTGCTGCTGGTGGCATCTGACCCTGTTGCCCTTGCTGGGCACCCTGCTGCTGGCCTCTGCCCCTCTGCGGGCACTCCCTCTTGAAGTGTCTTGGCTGGCCACAGGAGAAACAACGTTTCTGATCGTCACCCTGCCGTTGGCCCTGACGGCCCTGAGGAACCTGCTGTTGCTGATTAGGGCCTGGTTGCCCCTGTCTGAACCCCTGTCCTCCCGGTCGGAACCCACCAGGCTTAAACTTCTTAGCCTGATTCCCTTGCTGAATGATGACCTGCTGCTGTGTGCCACTCGTCTCACTACTAGTGACCGCCTTGCCCTGCTGGCTCGGCTCACCTGCCTTCTTGTTCCCCTTAGTGTGGAAACGATGATCCTGACAATGTATAAGTGGGGCATTAACGACATCTGTATAGGTCACCAATGTCGGGTTTCCAATCAAGTGCTGCCTGATCCTTCAAGCCAGACCATCCATGAACTTGGACCTCTTCCGCTCCTCATCGCTCACCTCGTTTGGCACAAAGTGTGCCAAACGGGTGAACTCCTCCTCATATTCTGCCACTAACTTGTCACCCTGCACCAACTCGCTGAATTTCTTCCTCATCTCAGACTCTACTGCTGGAGGGAAGTACTTGCGGTCAAATCGCACCCAGAATTCAGAAATTGGCATCAAATCCCGCTCCTCAGCGGTGGTCACGGACTCCCACCACTGTAAGGCTGCCCCTGACAGACGAAAAGTAGCCAGCATCTGTTTCTGCACCTCTGTACCCTCTAACATGCGTAGATGGCACTGGATGTTCTTCTTCCAGTCACAAGCCTCAACCACATTGGTGCTACCTCGAAACTCAGGTGGGTGACCCTTCTGAAAGGTCTCCCTCACTCGCTGCCAAGATGGTGGCCCCACTGGAGCCTGAACTGCTGGAGCCAATGGAGGCGGCGCCTGGGGCTGTGGAAAATGAACTGCCATAGCTCGCATCGCTGTCTCGACCGCTTGGGCCACTATCACTGCCACCTGAGTGGTAGAAATCAACTCGGCCGGTGGTGGTGGTGGCGGTACCTGTGGCTCCTGGCGAGCCTCCCTCACCTCATCTCTAGCCTCAGCCCTCTCCGCTCTCTATCGCTTTGGCGACATCTGAAATAGATTGAATTGTATAAGTACACAATTTATACAAAAATTAATAGCAGGAATACGATATCTCACAAGCGGAAAATATAATCAATAGTCCTAATAATAGGGCTCTATAACAACCGAACGCTACGCTGAAACGTAGAAAGCCGTACAGATCCTAAGGACAACTAGAACCTGATGCTCTGATACCATCTGTGACACCCCGCCTAATTAATCCCGGGTGATCAGTCCTAAATCAAGTTAGAACAGGTTTCTCATTTGGTCCATTCTTAGCATCACTGTCGTTTTATTTAAATTACTAACCACCTAAGTGAGAAAAATAGACTGGTGTCAATTTTTATCTTTCATTAATTAAACAAAAACCCATGCAGAAAATACAACAATAAAACAATCACAGATAAATTTAACTAAGCATTCCACAAGTAAAATTTATTAACCGAATAAACCATCGGTCCAAATAAAAATCCCATAAAGACAAGAATAAAATCCCAACAAGTCTAAGAAATAAATAAATGGAAAGTGAGCGACATGCTCGAATAAATAATAATGAGTCTCTACATTATGAATGAAAGAAAGAGGCGTCTATCAAAGGTCCCGCAACATCCACATATGCTGCAGCAATGGACTTCCTGGAATCGAGTCAGGTCTGGCGTCCCTGTGGCTGGACACCTAAAAGGTTTTTAAAAAGTTTTTATAGCAAGGGTTAGTACCCAAAACATTTGAAAACATTTAGCAAATGATTAACTTGCAGTAATAATAAAAATGCATGCTCTACATATTTTAGTTAGTGACGCACTCTCTTGAGAACTTCCTTGCCCCTCCTCTAATGTGCACCACTAACGCTTTAATTATCACCTAGTTATCTAACTCATGACTAGATAATTATTAAAGTCTCCTTGAATCCCTTCTACTCTAATTTGAGTAACTGTGATGATGATTTTTAAGTCATTAGCACTATCAACTTAATTAAATCATTTCCCTTTTTAATTCATATAACTACTCCACTCGTTATACGTATACAACAATTCATGCTTGTATTTATTTAGCCCGTATATAATAATTACCTAATTATATACTTAAAATTTATTGCAGCATTCACACACATACTGGAATACATAAAACACTAACATCCACCCGAGTAAAAATACTCCCCGGATAAAATTTCTCTTAAGTGCTAGTACACTAGGTATATTCGCATATCCTAGTTATCCAAGTTAGATTCGCTCACTAACTTGGTTTAGTATACGATTGGAGGCGGTCATATTCCTTCCCGGAAAGTGAGATGCCCCTCACCCCCTGTAACGGAAGCTATGACCTGGGAATCTACTCGCCCTACTCCTCAAGCTAGGGGATTCATCCACTGCGCGTAACCTCCCCCTATAGCACTAAAGTATAATAATATCTAACCACTGATATTAAGGCATACACTATATATATATACTATCACACACCGTATATATATATACATACATAAAAATGTTCCAGCTACACCGTGTACTAAACCCGTGACACAAGACTATTCCATTTTTATTAAGAGGTTACTACCCAACTCGAATCATTAATTAATTTGCACATTAATAATTTCAGTTACTTTTGATGTTGCCCTCACCATTTAATTGGACTCAATCACATAGCCCGAATTAACCTCACCCGAGTCTAAATTCCGACTCTAAATTTCTTAGTCCATTACTACGTAATATAATTCACCTCGATGTCACTCAACCAATTTTTTTGACGTGTCATCCAAATTTCCCTTCCCATCTCCTAATTAATTCACTCACATTTAATTAGGTATACCCCATGCATTAATTTCTCAAAAATAATTAATTGCATAACAACTTTTTATATAAATCTCATCCTATATAAATAAAACTGGGCGAACTGTCCGTGTCTGCCGACCGTCGATCGATCGACTTCATGGCGTCGATCGATCGATCGAACAGATACTCGTCTTCTTCGCGAAGACGGACAGCCATTGGCGAAAATCTGCAAACCCTAATTTCCTCCTACACTGAAACTAAGTCTCTTTTAGAATTTGTACATATTAGGAAACTCATTAGGGATCTCCAAAATATTCATCAACATAAATAATTCGTCCATTTACTCCAGTTTCTAAATTTGGGGAAAGTTCCATCATAAACCCTAGGTCCATTTATACCCCAAATTTCATCATCAAATTCGTTTTCAAATATGCAGACATCATTCTACCAGATATGCAATAACTCACCATTATCAGATTTTACAAGAATCATCACCCCAAATTTCGTAAATCAGAATTTTTGTTTTCAAAATCCCATGTTCATTCCATTAACACCCAAAAACGGATTTCTACATAATCACTACACATGAATATGAATCGAAAACAGATTTAATGCTATTGCAAGTTATCCACTTGCCTTAAGGTTCGTAGAGTCTGAATTGGAGCTAAATCCCAAGGTTGAAGATGACCTTTGATGGCTCTCTTTGATCCCCAATTTGGCTTTGGCTGCTGTTAGGGTTTTCTAACCCTTAATTTGCTTTCTCTAATTAAGTTCAACCACCCCCTTCTTTCTTTTTATTAGATTAATTAACTTAATCCCGTTTTTTGACTAATGGGCCAAGCCCAAGTGACCCAAATGTCCCCGAGTGGGTCCGGCTATGTCTAAAAACGTCCCGTGACCCGTTTACTACCCCCGGGTACACTTTTCCGACTATCTCGTCCCATCCGGACTCAACTGTACCCTCAGAATTTGCATCCGCGTTAATTTCTAAAAATACTTATCCCCCACCCTATGTAGTCTATACCGACTTCCGAATGTGATAAGTACATCCTCGTCACTAATACTCGAGACGACGTAATTACATTATTACTATTCACTTAGTAAATAAGTTTTCCCTAAATATTAACCATTCAATCCCAGATTAATATTTATATATATATTATTCTGTTCTAATTAATTCATTAAATTACAACACACTAAGTAATTTAAAATCTCCGAATTAATTAAATTTTAAAAGTACCAAAAATACGGGGTGTTACAACCACATCTTGAAGTTTTCTTCTCATCTCCCTCTGAACTGTGGGAAGAAAATACTTTCGGTCAAACAGAACCTAGAAATCATTGATGGTCATAGCATCTATCTGCTCTGGAGTAGTCATCGACTCCCACCAATGTAGTGCATCTCCCATTAATTTGAAAGTAGCAATGATTTGTTTTCTTTCCTCACTACACTCCACTATGCGCAGATGGTGCTGCATATCCTTTTTACACTGATTAGCCACTGTGACGTCAGAACCTCCTTGAAATTTTGGGGGATGGCCCTTTAAAAAGGATTCCCTAACTCTCTCCCACGGAGGAGGTCCCGCAGGAGCTTGTACCTACTGAGCTCGTTGCTGTTGAGCTTGTGGTAATTGCCGAACCATGGCAGTCATCACTGCGTTAACCACTTGGGCCACAATATTTTCTACCTCAGTAGCATTTATAGTTCCCTGCTGTGACGGGGGAGGACCTACATCCTATTGTTCAACTCTATTCATTCAAACGGGGAGACCTATCTTCGACGGCATCTGAGACAAAGAAATAATATAATTAGAATACTATTTAGAACAATCTATTTTACAAATGATCGCAAACACAGACATCAAAACAGTCCTAACATTAAGCTGTATATTAAGGAACGCTACGGTAGAACGTGACAAGTCCGCATAGATCTTAAAGACTCTAGAACCTGATGCTCTGATACCATCTATGACAACCCGCTCATCGAAATAAGGGGTGTCCATCCCGATACTCCAATAATAATGGGAGTCATAGATGGACCATTCTCAGCATCATAATAATATAGTAAATATACGGGATAACCACCCTATATTTCAGAAAAACAGGTTGCCAAAAATTTTGTTTTATAAGTTAAAGAAAGAATTAAACAACCCAATTTGAAAAGAAAGTGGATACCTAAAAGGGATTATATTACATCCGCATCAAGTTTACAATAAGCGGACCGAATATGATGTCGGTCAACAGTCTCTTACACAATATTCAACAAGTTCATTAAGTTACATAATACATTGCAATAAGCAAATACAAAAGCTTGTGCCACATGCCCGAGTAAATGACCCGATCGTAACTAGAGTACAAAAATGAAGGCGTCTATAACAACATATCCCGTAATATCCATAAAGTATCACGGCTCCCCAAAAATACCGGAATAGAAAAGTCACTATGGACGTCCTTGCGGCGGAGCACTTGAGCGAATATAAGATTCATGCACAACAAGAAATATGAACGGGTCAGGGATCAATTTTATATGATCACCAGATGAATAAAGAGTATGACAGTTATGAACAGTTAATCATGATTGATAAATATAAGAATCTACCTACTCAACTCAATGCATAAATTAAGGCAATTTGGTGATCATAAGTTTAATTCAGTTATGCAAGAGGTTGTGAATGAATATCATTAATTAAAATCTCCATACTTTACACTGTTTCATTCCGTTGTTCCATATCTGATTATGAAACATAATCACAGTTATTTTCTCTTTATGGCATTTATCATAAATCAAGTCTGACTTGAATAAGAATAGTTATATTCATCTATATATAATGATTCTAAGACCGCCCGTCCGGGTTTTCTCACTATGCGCGCCCCTAAATGACTATCATCTTCTAGGGCCTATCAACTATGATAACCTGGGCATCCTAATGCAACGTCGGGAAGTGGCCATATACCTGTGAGTGAGTCATAACCACACCCAGAATTACCCCACATCGCACAATAAATACAACATGCATAATAACCGGTCATATGGCCGAGGACTATATTAACCCTGCATTCACTAGCCAGGGGACTTCACCTCATGCGCGTACTTCCCTTATGATAGCATTTGGAGAGGTGTGTTTAAGTAAATTATTATTCACCATTTTCATTTACATTTTAATAGATACATCACATTTTATCCGGAGCCATACATATTTCATGCCATCATTATAACTTCAATGATTAATGAACCTCTTATTCATATTCCAAGAATTTATGGTGTCACTATAATCCACCAAGTCCAGCATACCTCAATTGAGCTTCTAAAGTCTCCCAATATAACCTTACAACTCCTAGTCTCATAATAATTAACTAAATGAAAAGAATGCCTTAACCTCAATTTGGACACCCCCGGAATAAGCCCCATTTAATCCATTTCTAATGTAGGGTAGTTAACTAACTCATCTAGAACTCTAGGACTCTAAGTTTACTTCATACAAGAAGTTTCCTAAGTCCTAAGCCTAAAGAAAAAGGGTGAAAATTGAGTTAGAAAAATAACTCAAAATAGCATGATTCCGAATCGATTCGCCCCAAGCAACGAATCGATTCGCCCAAAAGCGAATCGATTCGGGTGAAGAACCCAACTTTCTGTTTCAGCCGAATCGATTCGGCGTTAACTCGAATCGATTTGGGTCCCCAGACCTGTAACCTGACCCCTTAGCGAATTGATTCGCCCTAGGGCCGAATCGATTCGCCCCTGCGAATTTGCCAAGATTGGGCTATGGGTTATGAACCCTAGATTTCCCCCAAAACCTAATTCTCCTCCATTTTCACACACATCAACCACCGTTAATCTACCCAAAACCATCCTACATGTTTATCAACTACTATACTCCACATAATCATCAATTTAAACTATAATTAGGGCTAAAACACCAAAAATCCAAAAAATCCATATTTGTTCAATTGATCCCAATACACAACTATCAATACAATTTATTCATCTTAAATCACATATTAGCAAGTAGAAAACTTGCCTTGAGGTTGAAATCTCAGATTCTTGGAAGATGAAAGCAAGATTAAATCCCAAATCTTCAATCTCTCTCGTTTCTCCTCTTTTCTCCACAAATTCTCTTCTTCTCTCTTTCTCTCTAAGTTAGTAAATACACACTTAAGAGAAATAAATGAGGTGCAAGACTTAAAAGTGACTTTAGTCTAAATTTCCAACTTAAATGGTTAATACCACATTAAAATGAGTCACAACTACACATTTATGCTATAACCAGTCAAAAGTGCCTGAAACCCAAAAATACAATATGGCACTTATTTTGACTATCTCACACATTTCGGGACTAACTACGCCCTCTAAATTGGTATCCAATAATTTTATAAATCAATAAAGTTTCGGTAAATGTCATTTTAAAGCATGTGACACTATAAAACGCAACATGATGATATTTACATACACATACAGTAAATATGCAATAATATAGTAAATATTATCTTTCAACTCATTCAATTAATATTTACTCCATTTTCCAACATTTTATATAATTACTTCACACAGTAAATTAATATAAAATAAGTTTCTCAAAAGCAAGGGTTTTTACGTACTCCCCCCTATGAGGGAATAAGGTATTTTTAGTAGTTTTTTGTGGCTTTTTCAAAAATAGCTACAAAATGTATTTTGACCTCATTTTTTGCATATGGGTTGATTGGAAGGTTAATTTCAACGGAAAAATATAAAATTTTTAAAAAAAAGTTTTTTAGGGCCTAGAATTAGGCGTGATGCATGGGTGTTGTATAGAGCATGATGTACTATAGAGTCTCTCTCTCTCTCTCTCTCTATATATATATATATATATATATATATATATATATATATATATATATATATATATATATATATATATATATATATGTGTGTGTGTGTGTGTGCGTGTGTGTGTGTGTATATATGCTTTTCATGGTTTATGTGATCTTTTGTAGGTATTGAATCGCTTAACGGAGCAAGTGGTTGCATTTTGAGGTCGTCTGAGGCAATTTCAAGGAAAAATTTACACCTTTAAAACTTAATGTGCCGATCAGAAGATCTCCATGGTAGTATAGTTCATTGAGTTAGATTCGTGTGGCCATAAACGGCTTGTTTTGAGTCCCGTTGATGAAGTTATGGCTGATTCCGTAATGCAACTTTTCTCCTTTGTGAAGACCAAAGAGACTAAGAAAACAGACTGCAGGTCGATCCAATTTCCATATTATGCATACCATGGAAGGAAGCGGGGTTAATTCTTTACACCCGATCGCCCGACCCATTGGCCCCGGTCGACCGCGCCATTCAGATATTTGATTTTCCCCCTTTTCTTTTCTTTTTCCTTTTTTCTTTCACCAACTTATTATGTATTGTAAGTTTTTTTTTTAAGATATACATTATACATACGATTTTAGGTTAGTTTTTTAGGATCTCATCTCCTCTCCCTCTCTCTTAAGGTTTCACACATTTGGATTTGTAAGTTACTATTCGTCTTTTGCCTCCTTTAATTAAAGCTTTCTTTTCTTGTTTCTTGCTTTATTAATCTTGGGGATATTTTTCTACACTAAAATCATATTCAACTTTTATGACAATTTAGGGGTGACAACTCTAGATTTAATTAGTTGTGAAAATAAGATTTGACCTTGTAAGGCTTGTCTTCCCATGTGACCGTTTATACTAATTAATTCGTAGTGAGGGCTATCATTCTCAATCTATAATTTTTACTCATTTTGTTAATCTTAGTTTAAACATATGTCTAGATTTATCTTTGTTTTAATTCTCATCTTTTACGCTTCTATTGAGAAATAATAAACCAATTAAAGTTTAGCAGCATTCCATGTGGATTCAATACCCGGACAAGACCCTATCCTAATCTCGCGCAATTGGCTACTAGAATCGAGATTAATAATAATAGTTTCATCTTCATTATTTTGAATGCGGTTATGTTGTTTGTTATTAACCTTATTAAGATGAGTTAAGAATTATTCATTTGCAAAATCATCGTCGTCAAGGGTTTGATTAGAATCAAGACAATTAATGTAAGGCACAACAAGATACTCAAAATCTTCGTTTATTTAATTATTGGGAAAAATAGGGTTGAGAACCTCGTCAAAGGAGGTCTCAATTACATCAGAATAATGAAAAAAAATAAAAGACGAGGAAATGGGATAAACATCTAGGTTGGGTTGAATTTCGATAGGTGAAACTGGTACAGCACGACAGTTGCGGAGAGGTGCATCAGCAACTTTGATTAGGAATGATGGATTCGATGATGTGGCGCTTGAGTGGATCATGCAGAGTGTCAACCCCAGTGTTTGTAAGTTCTATTAATCATCAAAGTCACTTCCCTCAAAATCTCCAGTATCAACTACAATCTTCTCAATTAGTGGTTGCACATGGTGCTGGGAACTTTTGCCCCATGAGTAGATGTCTTGGATAAATAACTCCATTCCAGGTTTCATCTTCTTATCCACATGATCATACTACTGTTCGAGAAATCCACAAAAGAGGAAATCTTTACCCTCCCTGATGAATCTTTTGTTCAAGGAATCTTTTGAGATAGTCTTGGCATTTTATTGCATTCTCTTTAATCGAGGTTGGCGGAGCATTCTGAGTTCTTCTGCTGATGGTTGATAACCTAGGCCATACGGAGGAAAGTCCTTATTTAGTAAAATGGGTTAAAGTATCCCCTATTGTCGTCGTCTTAGCCCTAGTCTGAGCATGAAGTGGATATTTTTAAACATATGGATCACATGGACGTTACCATGATGGTTATGCTCCGTACAAACCCTATCTTTAAAATCGTCCCCTGCGGGGAATAGAATTGGCTAGGCTCGAAAACTTGATAGAAGCATATTATTTGCCCAGTGTTGTATTTTTAATACTGGATTATTGGTGCTTACATTCTCAGCATTGTCATCATCACCCAAGATGATGATGACATGTCCTGTGGTGAAGAACTTTAGTTTATAATGGAGGGAAGAAGGCACACCCTTGATACTATGGAGCCATGGTCATCCAAGCAACAGATTGATAGGCCAGGATGTTGATGACTTAGAATTCAACAACATGATTCATAAGGCCAACCCCTATTGTAAGATTTATGTATCCTATTACTTCTCGATGAGTATTATCATAAGCGCGTACCACGATAGAGGTTGAAGCAAGGTCTCTCACTTTCAGTCCAAAGCAATTGGGGGTTCTCAATGGGAAAACATTAAGGGTTAATCCATTATCGATAAGAGAAAGTGGGATGGTCTTTCCCATAACTTCGACAGAGATATTGAGATAGTTATGGTTTGGTCCAATTTTAGGGATTTCTTCTTTGGATAAGGAGAGAATCCTAGTAGAGGTTAGAGATCCAACCAGATTTAGTGCGCTTCTTCCAGTGTGGTAGAAGGATGGACTGTGGGTCCAATGAGTAGTTTGATCAAGGCATTTTTGTGTAGTTGGGAAGACATAAAAAGTCCCTATAGAGTGATATTAGCTTGGGTCTTCTTGAACTGATCGATGATCTTTATCTCTTCGAGGGTCATTTACATCATAGGGATATTCTCAACATCTTTTCCCTTGTCGATCGCTGATGAATACAGGCTTGGAACTTGGTAAAGCCTCCCTGATCTAGTTATATGGTTCATAGTTGAGAGGAAAAATAGAAATCCCATTTCCTCATCTATCTTAGGTTGTTCAACCACCTAGTTAATTTCTTCTTGTATCTCCTCAAATAATATCATTCCACATATGCTGACTATTGGGCTAGTCTTTTCTGGGCTTTACTCTTCATCTGAACTGTCGAATTCATCCCCCCGTTCGGTGGAAATGACATCATCTTTCCCTAAAGAGTTAATGCACTCCACACCCTCAATGGCCTCTTCGTATATATCCTCCCACTCAATAGGAGATATAGAAGTGAAGGTACCAGGTGACCTTGTAGTTTTAAAGGATCAAGTAGTTCGAAAATATCACAAATTTCACTATTATATAGGAATAAGTCTACTATGATTTGGACAACATCATCTAAACTGACTTCATTAATAGGTACCACCTAATTATCTGACTCTCGATCCTATTTTCGAGCTTTTAAGAATAGTGTATTGAATCTTTAGCAATCAATAGTCATCTTGGAGGGCAATTTCAGCCTAAACTTTAGAAGATGGTTTAATAATGCTGATAATTCCATATCTTTCCCTCTATAACGTGTATAAACAACAATGCGTTCTCTAGTAAGAAGTGACAAAGCCTAATACGTAAAATAGGTAAGGATGCAAGAGAAAATATGTCCAAACTTGGAGGGAACATATGGGTATGATGGGTGATTTACTAGGTACAATCTGGGTAGATGGATCAAATTCTGAGTCTTCTTATAAGAAGAGGCATTTGTATGATAAGAACAAGCGAAGAGCGTTGTCCTTTAAAGTTTGTTGGAACATTTGGGTCATTATTTCCTCGGAGCCACATAAGAGATTCATGGATCAATGGTCACTTTAGAGATGGACAATTGAGGTCCACTACCTCCGAACTTCTCGATGTTTGGCATCTTGAACTTTTTCGACAATATTGCTTTAGGATATAAAGACATATAGGTGTAGTCCATGTATTTTCCAGAGATTTGGACTCGGTAAAACTTATCAGTATACATCCTGAGGTCTTCCTTGACCTTATTCAATTCTTCCTCCTTCGGATCAACGGTCACGGGTCGATTAGCCCTTGGATGGGTAAGATTCGGCATAGGAAGTTAAGCTAGATGTGGCCCATTAGTATGAGGAGCATGCTGATATTCCTCGGGCACCCAAATAGGCTCAGGTACGGGAGAACCCATAGCACGAGGAAAGAGAACCTCAGGATATTCGAGAATAGGGACCTAGTTTCATTGCATCTCATGAACCTCGTTTTGATGATTATCAATCTTGGTGGTGAGTTGGGCTAGAGCCCTCATCAAATCAGGCTGCATATTCAGTACTTAATCTGTGTTCTCCATAGAAAGTGGATGAAGATGAATTTACAACTCGAATGAAGTAGTGAGGTAACTAACAGAGCCTTGAGGCGATTCGATGAAAGATCGAAGCTAATAGGGAGCCAGGTGAAGGGTCGAGTATGCGATTGACCTGAGAAGGAGAAAAATTCAAATTTATTTTAGAAAGAGAAGGACCAGACTCTTATTATAAGAGGAAAATATCTTTTGATATTTTTGGGAAAGAGGAGGGACAAAATGTTTTTGGATAAAAAAGAGGAAAAATATTTTTTGTATAAGGAAGGGAAAATTCTTTTGGTAATTTTGATAAAATAGGGGGGAATATTTTTGACACTTTTGGTAAAAAAAGAGGGAAAATGGGAAAATGGTCTCAACGTGACTATTATTAGTATTATTATGTTCTCACTTGTATTATGTTTACCTAAATTCAAAAAGAAATGCAGAACAGGGCCCGAGCATGGGAAAATTGGGTTTGAAAACTATGTGAAAACATGGTTGGACTTATTGCTAGGCTCATGGACAGGGTCCCATTTTAAGAAAGATGAAATCGCATGAAAATTTGGGCAGTATACTGACCCGTCATTTTGGCAAAGTTTTGGGTAGAAACCGACAGACTAAATATGAGTGTCCTAGGTTTGACACCTATATGAGGGCATAACTTCCACGATATATGTCTTGTTTTTTAGGGAAATCGGCACGTGTGAGCAAGCCATTTGATATACCTGAGTGTACGTGAATTTCCACACTATATACCTTATGGGGATAGTACATGTGAGAGCAAATTCGATATACTTAACGTACGTGAACGAATTCCCTATGATATACCTCCCGTCATGACTTCGATCAAGAGATACAATACGGGGGGAACCATTCAATATATGTTAAAGGTACTTAGCCAATGAAAGGTGAGAGTCATATCTCTTAGGCTAACTGCGACCTATTGGACGAGCACCCATCATGAAGTGACTCCCCAGTTACGGGACAAAATTTGGTCAATAGACATGCCCTTTGGTGATGTAGTGTGAAAAATGCATGATTCTTGATTAGAATATTATGGAGAGAGTATATTTATTTAGTATGATGAGCATTTTACTAAGCAAGGGATAATGTACAAGTATAAAAAGTAACTCTAACATGGATCATGGAGATTACACTAAACATGGATAGGTGAGTGATGTGTGAATATCGACAAGTGAGTGTGTGGTAGTGAACCTAAGCATGTGAGTGAGTAATGTTATATACAAATGGAAAATGTGAGTGAGTTTATATACAAGTGTGATAAGTGGAGATGTGTGTTAGTGACACCTAAGCATGGATATTTAAGTGGTATGTGCAACAAGTGGATATAAATGATCCTAGGTGCACGTAGTGTGAAGTGTACATGGAGAATATCTATAGGTGTGTGAGTGAGTAGTGATATAAGCATGAGGTATATATGTGCAAGAAATAATAAAGGAGAAAAAAAGAACATATAGATAGATGCATACGCACACAAGCAGAAAAATAAAACACCCATGCAAACCTATTATATCCCTCTTATGAAAAATTATCCTCTACAGAGTCATCACTGTGGCCATCCCGATATCCTCCCTCTGTCCTCCTCCTATCGGGGGTGTGGGGTAAAAAGGGGGATGAAGGTCTCACGCCCTCTCTGATCTAGGAATGCTTGTGTCATTGTCGGTGTGGAGTGAATGCAAAGATATGGAGTCGCCAGCTTATTTTGCACAAAATAGACAAAGGAATATCTCGCCACCTTGAGAGATCGACATCAAATACAAACTGATGCTTACGAAACCAATAGTTCAAAGGTTCGGGGCTATGTTATGAAATGGGAAGGCGTTACGCACCCATCCCGCCCTTTCGATCTCTCATGGGTTTGTATTATTATTTTTCTTTATTTCTCCGTGAAGTGTGTGTGTGCATGTATATATGTAAATGGAGATCATAATTTCCTAACTCATACCATGAAAGAGACAGAGTGAGGTCATCCATAGGAATGTTCCCAAAATAATATTAAAAAATATGATTTATGGGTTTATCACGATATTGATCATTATAATGAAACAATAATATATATTGGATGAAAAGCTAATAAGGATCAGAAACATAATACACATTAAAATAATGTATAAATGAAAAGGATGAAAATACGAGGATGGGAAAATTAGAAATTTGAAAAGTTGGAAAATTAGAAATTGGAAAATTGGACTCGAGTTTCAAGTTTTAGCCTAAGGCGCCTACATAGCCTATAAAGGCATCAAAGTCCATGTAGTTCGCATGCGAGATAGGGCTCGGGTTTATCCCATAGATTTGAATGGGATTTTATTATACGAGTGTGTGTAGAAAATGTGTTTTAGTTATGAAAAAGTGTGATGGATAATCCCGTCGAAATTTATAGTTGAAACCCTCTTTCAATTATTTTTTTTTTGTAAAAATAAAGTATGTGCAATATAACTAAAAAATGGAGAGATGTTAATATGTATGAACTAAAGTACAAGCTAGATTATGTACTTATGTAATTAATGCAAAAACAAGAAATTTAAAGAGAGGGAGAAGGATTTTGGACCTTCTTTGAAGAATTGGAGCTTGATCTTAATGTTTGATGAACTCCCTTGAATATTGATGTGAATGTTGGATGTGATAGAATGAGATTTTGTTCAATTGGGTATGAAAAGGATGGGAACGTAGGATGTAAGTTAATTTCACATAAGGAAACATTGATGATTGCAAGAGAATGTTGCTGAGATCACTGTTGCATATGGATATGAGGTGTGCTTTGGGAGTGAGGTCATGCCCTTTATTTATAGGGTAAGGGGATGCTGATCGACATAACCCTTGCCCTACCAATCGGTAGATAACCCTTGGAACACTACCGATAGGCAGGAAAATGGACCTGCCAATCTGCAGTCTTGTGCAAATTTTTTCAAAAAGTACTCATAGAATGCAATTGATCCAAATTATGCATGGGGCATGCCTTTAGAAGGGTAATTCAGAGACTTTGAAGAGTTCTTTGGGCCGTTCTCGAGTCCGGGAGGGTACTTTGTGTTAAACGTGAGATCGTCGGAAAAAAATGGATTGTTCATCCCAACGAAAAGTCAAAATTGCGCATGGGGTTAAACTATTGGAAAGTTCATGTGAGGTATTACAACATTATAAAGAGCTTCCCTCGGTTCAGAAAGTTAACTTTGGTCACTGATGATCTTTCGGACTAAAATAGGTCCTTCATCTGTACTGAAAGGCTGATTCGCACATGGGATGGACCTTTAGAAAGGGTATTCAGTGCCCTTTGAAGATTCACTTAGTCTTTTTCTAGCTAAATAGTTGACCTTGGTCAAACGAATCCCGGGAGCTCTCAGTTGCCTCCAAATCAGTTTTTGGCGAAAAATAGATTGTTCGCCCGAATGGTTATGCCATTTTGACCTCATAACGAACTATTGGAAAGGGTATTCAGTGACCTTCGAAGATTAAAACAACTTTTTCGCTATCTATGAAGTTGACTAGGGTCAAATCGGGGCTCGAAAGCGCCCGGTGGCCTCGAGAACGATTTTAGGTAGTAAAATGGTTTGTTCGTCTGAACTGTTATGCTGACTCACGCACAGGGTGGACGGTTGGTAAGGGGATTCAAATCCCTTTGAGGATTCATTGAAATTTCGCTGCGATGATAGAGTTGACCGAAGTCAAACGGGGCCCAGGAGCACCGATGGACTCTAGATCGGTACTCGGAGTATGTCATAGGGTTTGTAGAGAAATGGGGGGGGGGGGGGTGATTGGTACCTAAGGAGAGACTTAAGGGGTCCTAGAATGTGGTGTCTACAACCAACAAGGATTTTCACCTTTTTATTATTAATATTTCTTATTGCAAGAGTTTTATGTGTCATAATAAAAAATATTTGGATATCTGAGAAAAAGAGTTTGTATGTATAGTACGCATATTAGGTTATAGACTCACAAATTCACTTTTTAGACAATTTATCTTGACTAATAATTACGTGCGCATACAATATAATGTCTAAATCAATTATACCAAACCAAGCAAATAATCAAACCAAACAAACACACGAAGACTTTTGAGAAAAAAAACCTTTCGGACAATGCCTAGATTTCAACATTGTTAAGAAATTGATAGACTCAATGCCTTATAGACTACTTAGAGTTCCACTAAATATAATGCGCAGTTTTCAATTCTTCAATAAATGAGACACATTCAAACATTCTCTATAGGAAGCAGTCTTCTCTCGGTATCCACTAATTAGCCTTAGAATGGACAATCCTATCTTCTTCAGCAGTTGAGCATCAGCTTCACAAATCAGCAGTAGAGCATAATTGCAAGTTTGATGTAGCAAATATGGAACTTGATTTTGAACAAACATAACAAATCATATATGGGATGAATGATTTGTAAAAGAAAAGTGTTTATTCTAGAACATAATAATGAAAACAATTGGTTCAGATATTGGGAATTCATTTTCTCCAAAAATCTTGAGAAAAATTCAATAAAACATGTTTTTATAAAAAAATGATTTTCAAGGTCGCGATCTAAAATTTTGAATGCAAATGGCATGTTGTTCGAAAGAATACACCAATTTCGTTCTAAGGAGGTCAATTATCATTCAAACAAAAATCCATACTCGTTCGATCAACCTTCTAACGACCTTAAATGTCTTTGAGTATGCTAAATAAAGGATTCTCATTTTATTGTCGTTCGAAGCTCATTAAAAAAAAGGGACTTTCGTTCTAACGAGACAATATTTCTTTCGGACGATATTTTTTTTTATTTTCAAAATTCGTTATAACATAATGCCTTGATCTAATACATAAACAACTAATAATATAATTTGAATGAGAAATAAAATCAGAAATCATATACCTCCATAAAGTGTTGGTGATAAATACGAAAACGATGATCGGTCACTTACATATCTTGAAAAAATTATGCAAACAAATACGGATGTAGTATTTTGTATGTGGCAATGATTTGTAATGAAATATGCCAAAATACCAAAATGCCTAAGCTATGAGAAATTAGAAAAACTTGCTCTTACAAACCTTTCCCCTTGTCCAATTCAGTACAAAATAAAAACCAAAATTAATATACAATAAAACCTTAAGACAATGTATCCTAATGCGCTCCCAAACCCAAAAACGGAACGACATTTGAAACTTTGTTTTCAACTAAATCTAATCTCCCCTAAGCCAAGTGTGTATTTATCTTGTGTAGTCCATGAAATCATCATAAAAGCGGAAGAGACCTACATATATGAAACAAAAGAAGACTGTGATGCTTATGAGTCTAATGAAAACATAAACTCCCCCTCAGTTTGTTCTCTTCCTTTTTATCTGTAATAGACAAAGGGTTAGAATCTAATCATTAATAATAAGCATCAAATGAAGAAGAATATATGTCATCACAAATATAATCATCAAAGAACATGCAATGAAAATCCAAAAGGCATACCAACTATTTTTTGAAAATTTTCAAATTTTTTCACGTATATGGTATAAAAAGTACACATAGGTATAAAAACACTTATAACTATGGAAAAACCTTAAAATACTCAAATCATAAAAACTAAATGTAATTGTGTGAACATTTTCGATAAGGAAATCAACATAGGCATTCATAACAAAGGTGCACGAAGTCAATGAGATACTTCTAAAGAAAGAACTCAATTTCAACCTCAGGTGTAAAAATGTTCAGTTTAAATAAAATTGACTCGACTTATGCAATATGTCATGAATTTTAATGATTCTCAAATCAATAATGTCAAACTATTTAATATTTTTCAAGATTATCCGTTGTGAAAATCCATTGATCTTCTACTTTATAACATCCTCAAAATCTAATATATATATATATATATATAATAATTCACTCTCAAATTTTGAAGATACCATAATGCTCATATGTAACAAAGAATCAGTGAACATAAAATAAATGGTCTTGGCACTTGAGTTTTTGTTTACCGTTAATATTTTAAGCTCTTTTTTGCAAATAGTAGCTTTTAATGTGAAGAGAATTTTACTCCTTCGTAGCCCTTTTCCATTTCTTAACTCTAACACCCTGTGCACTCTAATGTCGGTTGCCTCCAAACTACGCCAGACATCGCTAAATAAAATATTATTCTCATCATGTGACAGAATTATGAGATATTTAAAAAATTTAATTCCACAAGATATAATTCATATCTGTCGAATAAATATAAACACTAATGCAAATTAAAATCAACCACGATGCTATTTTCAAAATAAATCTAACTTAAAATTAATTAAAACTCAAATGAAATAATCCAGCTATAAATATCTGGCTGAAATCATAACCAACAGTGGAATTAAGTGGCCTACCAAATCCATAAACGAAAGTCTCATAATAAAAGAATGGAATCGAAAGATAAGCTAAGCTATTGAAGCAAATAAAATAAATCTCCAACTGCACTCCAAAGATCTCCAATCCATCCTATGCATCTACTCCATCGCTATAACATAAATGATAATCAACATAATGGGTTAGAGCCTACTGCATGAATACTATCTACTCCTCCTAATTAGGGTCCATAAACCCAGACAATAGTATTATACATGATATCACAATAAAGTCTTTTAAATTAAAGTACATATATTAACACGCGAGTTAAATAAAGTGACTCTATCTACCCACATCACTAGGCCACCCCAATATTCAAGTCCAATTATGATGTTTCAACATAAATTCAGATTCTACAATTTAATCGAATTAATTCAATCCTTTTTATTTAGGCAACATAGGTATAGCCACTTCACTCTATTATGGGTCATGCACATACTCCTAGCCCGCTTAAGTTCTACACAACACACATTCCCCTCACTATAGCCATATTGACCAATTTCCTTAGCACTGCACATACTTACGAGGTTCCTTGCATGACATGTCTCTATAGATAGTTCTCCCAATTTCGTTGGCCCTGCACATACTCGTGAGGCTAACACACACCTACATCGTCGTAGCCAGTTCGCCCCTTATTGTTATACTTCACATAGTCGCGACATAATTTTGTTTAATACCTGTTTATTATCTTATGCATTGATTATCAGTTTTCTCAAGTACTCATTATTTTCTATTAGCCCCACCCTTAAGTCGAGCATAAATCCTCAAACTACACTTAGTTCCGTACCTAGAGGTCATTAAAACACAAGTATATCCTAGCCTATCATTTAGGAAGTAAACCGACAAATAAATACCACCTAGTCTCGAACCTAGTCTAAACAAAACAATGGAAAAGTGTACTACTTAGCCCACCTCGGAAATACCTATCCGTTAAAACCTACACCACTAGTCCTATACCTAGAAAGTGTTAGCGACAACAAATGCCTTCCTACTAGTCCCATACCTAGAAAGCAACCTAAAATAAGGTGAAAACGTAGCTACCTCAACAATTCCGTCGTCCCGCGGTGTCGAATATTAACACATTTAACGATCACATAAGGCATATTTTCAACCTATAACAACAATTCATCCAATTAAATTCCAAGATTCCAATCTAACCAATATATGTCCATTTAATTTTAATTTTAATTAAACAAATCCAGCTTTCAACAACTTAAAAAAATTCCATACACATGCATATTTTGGGGCATACAATAATAATTTTATATTCTACAAGATATACATAAATAACCTAATTTTAGGTGTCGAATTCAATTGACAAACTTCAAACTATTTATTTTAACATGCGAACGTACATATTTTCTAATGGAATTACAACCTCTAATCTAAGCATGCGAGAGTTTTGAGCCTTAGTTCATATTAAAGATTTGAAAAAAAGATATTTCAAACTTTAATTTCACTTTCCCTAATTAGTATATCTAATTTATTTTAATAAAATAAGGATTATTAGTGTTTAGGAAACATTTAAAATGTGTATTACTAAAAGAAAAGAATAGAAGTATTCATGGCTATAAAAAATCATCTTGAAAATATGATTACAAGGTTGCGTTCCTCTCACGAAAATAGCGAAGACACCTTCTTGACTGTTCTTGAGAAAACTTGATTTAAATCTTCGAAACTTGGGTTGAAAGTTAATTTAAATGGGGTTAAGGTTTTTTAGATGAGAGGAGAGAATAATTTGACAGGCTACTGCTTTTTGAGATGAGTTAAATGTTTTTGAAAAATTATAAATCGGAATCTTTTTAATATAGGAAATTAAAAGAGTTTGAAACCCACTCAAACACCTAAAAACAAGAATATTCGCCAAATCTACCTTAGGGTGAATCTATTCCCCCGTAGGAACGAATCGATCCCCCCGGGTGACTCCGATCCCCCCTGTATAGCCAATAGAAAAGAAAAGTTGATTTTTTTCTGTAGTTCCCAATTTTAAATCCGATTAAAACCTTATTTTACATATATCAAAACCAACATTTTTAAACACTAAAAATAATTAAATAAAATAAAAATATTTTGTTGATTTTCAAATTATAAAGAGGTTTTTACAGTCCAAATTATGAGTGTTACATACTTTTCTACTAGGATAGGAACTTTGTTCTCGAAATTCGGTGAAGCATAAGCATAAAGTAAAGCAATACCATAAGTCTTACATATGCCTACCCATAGAATGTCACAATTGGGTGCCCATACACCCAATCCTAATCGCACCTACCCCATGAACTAAAATTCAATAAATTTATCCTAACCATATATATAAACATAACTAGGAAAATAACGGCGTACCACGCTTTCCCACGATTCATCACTTGATTCGTGGTAATACCCCTCGATTATATTTACAAAATCCATCACAACGCTTAAATCCTCAAATCACATCACATCACATCACCGCATCTATACTAAGGTACCTAACATCTATAATAATGATTTGTCGAAACAAATCTCATCTCCAAAATCAACTACAAGGATCCTCTCACCAAGATCAGTATTTCTAACCTGAATGCCTACAACGACCTTAGCATAAAATAACCTATCTTCCAAGAAACACCACTAGCACATATGCTAAACCTAACATCAAAGAGTATGAATCAACAAAGGGAATCAAAGATAGGTAATGTTGAAGTTATACTGGACTCACGATCTATGAGACATAAAACCATTCTATGATACCATCTGCAACACCCTGCTCACCCTGGTGTCGGCTGCCGCCAAACTATACTAGGCATCATTGAATAAAATATCATTCTTAGTATGTGACAGAAATATGAGATATTTAAAAACTTTAATTCCACAAGTTGTAATTCAAATTTATCAAACAAATATAAACATTCATGCAAATTAAAATCTGTCACCATGATATCTCCAAAATAAATCTAACTCCAAATTATTTAAAACTCAAATGAAATAATCCTGCTATAAATAGCTGTCTGAAATCATAAATAAATGTGGAACAAAGTGGCCCACCAAATCCATAAACAAAAATCTTATAATAAAAGAATGGAATGGAAAGATAAGCTAAATTATAAAGAAAATAAAATAAATCTCCAATTCCACTCCAAAGATCTCCAATCCATCCAATGCAGCTACTCCAGCACTAAACCTGAAATGTTAGTCAATACAATACTAGCTACTCCTCCCAGTTAGGATCTGTAAACCCAAATCCTAGTATTATACATGATAAATATCACAATAAAGTATTTTTAATTAAATGAGATATATTAACATGCGAGTAAAATAAAATGACACTATCTACCCACATAGTTGGGCAACTCAAATATTCTAGTCCAATTATGATGTTTCAATATAAATTCAGATTCAATCCTTTGTATTTATGTGACACTAGTATAGTCATTTCACCCTATTACGGGTCCTGCATATACTCCTGGCCCGCGTAAGTTCTGCACCACACACATTCCCCTTACTATAGCTAATTGCCCAATTTCATTAGCACTGCACATACTCGCGAGGTTCCACACACAATGCGTCAGTTTAGCCAGTTTCCCCATTTTTATTAGCCCTCCACATAATCGTGATGCCAACACACACTCACATTGCTATATCTAGTTTTCCCTTTATTGTTAGCCCTTCCCATACTCGCGATGAAAATTATTTTTAATACCTATTTATTATCTTAAGCATTGATTATTAATTTTTTTTAAGTTCTCATTATTTTCTATTAGCCCCACCCTTTAGTCGAGAATAAATCCTCAAACTACCCCTAGTCCCATACTTAGAGGTATCTAAAACACAACTATATCCTATCCTATCATTTAGGAAACATACTGACCAATAAATACCAACTAGTCTCACACCTAGGCTAAACAAAATAACGAAAAAGTGTACTACTTAGACCCACCCCGAAAATACCTATTCGTTAAAACCCTATGACTAGTCCCATCCCTAGAAAGTGTTAACAATAATAAATGCCTACCTACTAGTCCCATACCTAATAAACAACCTAAAAAAAGGTGAAAGCGTAGATACTCCAACAATCCCTCGTCCCCATGGTATCGAATATTAACATAATTAACGATCACGTAAAGAATATTTTCAACCTATAACAACAATTCCTCCAATTAAATCCTAAGATTCCGATTTAACCAATATATGTCCTTTTAATTTTAAATTTAATTAAATAATTCTCATTTTCAACAACTTATAAAATTTTCGTACACATGAATTTTTCGGGGCATACAACAAAAATTTTCTATTCTATAAGATACACATAAATATCATGATTTTATACGTCGAATTCAAATTATAAAAGTCTAAAAAATTATTTTAAGATGAGAATGTCCATATATTCTAATGGAATCCCAACCTCTAATATAACCATGCGAGAGTTTTGAGTCTTAAATCACATTAGAGATTTGAAAAAAATAGTCCCAACTTTAATTTCGCTTTCCCTAATTAGTATCTCGAATTTATTTTAGGAAAACAACGATTATTAGTGTTTAGGCAGCATTTGAAGTGCATAATACTAAAGGGGACAATAGAAGTATACATGCCTATAAAAAGTCGCCTTGAAAATTTGATTACACGGGTGTGTTCCTCTACCGAAAATAGCAAAGACACCTTGATTGTTCTTGAGAAAACTTGATTTAGATATTCAAAACATCGGTTGAAAAATTGATTTAAATGGGGTTTAAATTTTGTATATGCGAGGAGAGAGTAATTTGGGAGGTTACTGCTTTTTTAGATGACTTCAAAGTGTTTAAAAAAGTCCATACCCAAGACTTTTTAATATAGGAAATTGAGAGAGTTTGAAACCGACTCGAACACCTAAAAATTAGAAAATGCACCAAATCTACCTAGGAGAGAATCTATTCCCCATAGGGCCAAATCGATTCTCTCCACGAGCAAATTTGTTCCCTCTAGTTCTGCTGACAGAGAAGAAAAGTTAAAAAAAATCCGATTTTATTCCCGATTTCAAATCCGATTGAAAGCTTATTTTACATAAATCAAAACCAACATTTTTAAGCACTAAAAATAATTAAACCTAATAATTTTTTTTTCTAATTTTTGATTTATAAAGAAGTATTTATGGTCCAAACTACAAGGTGTTACATTAACTTATAACAATATTTTCCTGGAAATAAAATCCATAAAATACTTCTTATAATCACAACTTATCTCTTTTTACATTTGGTTTGTAATTAAGTAGGATTGAGATGCGAACATCGTATTTGACACATAATAAGCAAGTACAATGTTCATAATGTGTGTGCACATGTGTAATAAAAGAGACATAGTCTAGATGAAGAAAGTAATAATCAATGATTAATGAAATACTATCCATGCATTATTAAGCACACTAAAGAAATTAACTCATGTCTCAAAGCACCATAAAAAGTCACATGAATGGATGGAATGTAATGTTGATCTAAATATTGTAAATGTACAAAGATATATGATAAAGAAAGAAAAAAAAAATCTTTTTGTCTTTTTTAAATTTTTTATCAAAAATAAAATCTTTTTCAAAATTTCAAATTTCCTTTAAAAATAAAAAATCTTTTTTGATTTTTCAAAAAATATTAAAAGAAAAAACATAAAAATACATAGATATACAATCTTGAAATAAAGATATAAGATATAATCATGATAAATATCCTACACCGGATAGAATACCCGAAATCAATTAATAAAGAAAATAGCTACAGACTTCCTAAGATTCTCAAATCTAAGTGCGCCTAAAGATTTCGGGAAAATATCAGCTAATTGATGTTCGATGCTCACAAATCTCAAGGGCATGACCTTTTCCTCAAAGCTTTCATGAATAAAATTCACATATATTCTCATGTTCTTTATTCATGAATGTTGGACCAGATTACAAGATATATGAATTGCACTCGTATAATCACATGAAATAGCTATTATGAATTGAGGTATCCAATAGTCTTCCAGCATTTGATTCGTCCATAATATTTGTGTATACCGACTCTCATGGACAAAGATATAGAGTTTTTCTTCTTTCTCAACCAAGAGACAAGAGAACTACTAATGTGAAAACACCCATTCGAGGTGATCATACAACCATCAACATCCCTAGCCCACGAATAGGTAGATAAACGATCATCATTATCAAAGAAATACCAAATATAATATGAAAGAGTGACACTCACGTATTTAATGATATGTTTAAGTACGAGTAAGGGAGATTCTTTCAGGAATGATTGGTATTATGCACAAACTCCAACATTAAAGGGAATATCTAGATGACTAGTGGTCAGTAGGAGAAGACTATCTATCACGCTCATACAAAGGGTTTGCTCTACGTCCTTGCCTAAAGTTTATTTGCTAAGCTTAGTCAATCTATTCATAAGGGTGCATCAGTGTTTAGTGGAGTCTAAACCAAACTTGTTCACTAGGTCACTATCATACTTGGATTGATATATGAATATCCCATCCTTTAGTTGACGGACTTGAAAACCTGAGAAGAACACAAGCTCACAAACCACTACGCGAAAATTGCTAATTTAGCACACATGGGCGAGGAACATATAACACGATTTACAACCGTGCCAAATTAGGGCACGTTTCATCAAAGTGACCTACCTAAAAAATTCCTACTCGTTTTCTTAGTCACAATCATTGTCAATGAGACCTACGCATAATCACTCTCTCTTTCACAGGAGAGAGCCACATTTAAGCCCTTCTTTAAATGACAAAAACTCCAATAATACCAGCCTGAAACCACCGTCGAGATCTTGAAAGGTTTGTATTTATTTTAGATCTTTGACATTAAATTGGTTCTTGTGTTCTACATTGTATAAAAAATTTCTTATATTATCCAGGATGAATATGCACAGTGGGTAATTTCAAATTAGAGAAACATCATTTATTATTCTAACACAAGAAGTCTTTTGTGTCAAACTCAATAGGCACCCTTGATTATGAGCATCTGTATATTGTACGAAATTAAGTTCTTGTTCTAAAATATATAAAGTCCAACTATCATAATTAAAGGGACAATGTAGAAAAAGGGCTTGTTAACATTTTCATTATGTTTATAGGACACACAACAATTTTGTTATAGAATTAATCCAAAAAATTATTCAATACCAAAAATGCCCTTCTACCATCTTAAAATACAATAGCTTTTTTATCCCACCTCCTTTTTAAGACAATTAATATGTCTTTATAAAAATAGTCCATATTTTTATTATTCTTAATTAAATTTATTTATTTTTGTAAGTAAAGGACTTGTTAACGTTTTTATTATATCTTTCGCACATATAATTTTTTTTAATAATTCCCTAAAATTATTCAAAACAAAAAATTTCATTTTTCCATCTTAAAGTACAATGGTTTTATAATATATATATATATATATATATAAGTGATACCTAATTGTTTGTCCTCAATTAAAAATTTTACAAAAAAAAATAATTTTCATTTTAAAATTTAACTATGAAGTTTAGGGTGATTTTTCGATTTTGAACTTGATATTTCAAAAGTTGCAATGTCAACATTGAATTTTAAAAGTCGATTCAATTGGACCCACCGCTACATTTATCGTTAAGAATTTTAATCGATGTGTTTTCTCAATGTCTTATGTGGCAGAAATATTATGTGGTTCAATAAGAATTTGACACGTAGCACCTCCTAAGTAATATCTTTTAAGAAAAAAAAATTAATTAACTTAAAATGAAATGTCATAAATAATAAGTAGATAGAAAAAAGAACCCAAACATTTAGCTCTCTCGCATCCCCACCCTCTCTTTCCCTCCCCACACCTCCCCCTTCCACCAACGTCACCCTTTCCATCCCTTAGTCATCTGCACACACACACCAACGCTCTCACTTTTTGTTAATAATATATTTCTCTCGCTCTCCTTGAGTGTCTTTCTCTACTTCTCTCTCTCTCTCTCTCTCTCTCTCTATATATATATATATATATATATATATATATATATATATATGTGTGTGTGTGTGTGTGTGTGTGTGTGTGTGTGTGTGTGTGTGTGTGTGTGTGTATGTGTGTGTGTGTGTGTGTGTGTGTGTGCACAGACATAAATCATGTATATATGTGGATATATAGGTGTGTATTATGTGTGTGTTCCTGGTGGGTCTACGTGTGATTGTTACGAACATGTATGTGTATGTATATGTATGGATATTTTCGTACATATGTTTGTGTATGCATAGCTAATTACATTGCATGCTCAGAATTTTAGTATTGTATAGTGAAATAAGTTTGTTGTATTAATATTGCAAATTTAATTTTGCAGTTATTCGAACTAATAATGAAAAAGTGACGAGAGTAAGATGATAAAGAGTTGTGTTATGGTATTACGTCTAAAACATCAAAATTCAAGTAGAAAAAAATTAATGATGTAAAATGAATTTTGCATTTTGGCGAAGGAGTAGTTACGACCGAGTTTTAATGACAGGACGTTCGATAATCTTCTTAGTACAACACGTTAAAAGAAAAAAAAATCATATTTTTTTTATAAGATAAAACACCTGATTCTAATAAAAAAATGTGGGGCTAATTTTTTTTAAGTAAATGATAAAATTGATTTTGTTATAAAATAAAAACTTTAATTAAGAACAAATAAAATAAAGTCAGCACCTCCATTGCAGTTCTTAACGATAATGTAACAAAGAGTATAATTTAATCAATTGTAAACTTCACGATTAACATTATAAGTATTAGAACATCGGGTCGAAATCGAAAATCACCCCAAACATCAGGGTTATATATATATATATATATATATATATATATCATTTATTTTTTGCTAAGAGTGAGGTGTTTATTTAAAAAAATACTAAATCTTACTTTATTTTCAATCATTGGACTAAGAATGCCACCAAACTTCATGTAGTCAAAAATCCCGCCACAACTACTACTTCGTCAGAGTGCAAAATTAATTTTACAATGTCAAAATTTTCTATTATCTTTTCATGTTTTAGATGTAATGTCATTTAACCACTCCTTTAACTGATGTTTTTTCGCTGTTGATGTTCTAAAGATTTTGTTATCAGACCATGTTTAGTGTACTTTTAGTCGAGTGGTGGTTATTTATGTAATTATTAGTGAATTTAAGTTTAGTTATTCCTATTTAATTGGTACAGGAACATAGTAAATATCCTTGCTGAAATAACTCAGTCCGAAAAGCCCAACATCACTCTATATAAAAGTTCCCGTTTAACACATTTACTGAGAGAATCACTTGGGGTGAGCAACAACTCACCGTTATATGCACCATTTCTTTAGAGAAAACGTATTTGACTTGGTAATATTTTTCATTATATTTAGGCAAGCTGATTTGAATTAATCACTTTTAATGTATGAATACCTCAAAACTGCACATGTTTTTCTTTTTCTCAATATCTACTACTTTCTAAATTTACAATGAACATTTCTACGAAAATGTAGGTCTAATGGTCAGATTTGGATAGCGTACAAAGTGTATAGGAAATGAACCAGTGATTAATGAAAAATCATAGAATGATTTTAATGGTTTGAGTGATCATATTGGTCGA
The DNA here is from genome assembly GCA_949130495.1 of Sambucus nigra. NCBI lineage: Eukaryota > Viridiplantae > Streptophyta > Magnoliopsida > Dipsacales > Adoxaceae > Sambucus > Sambucus nigra. The sequence continues at coordinate 296,591,008 of OX422223.1, forward strand.
CTTAGTGACTGTGAAGAAGAACCTCACATTGACGAGAACTATTTAAGACCAATACACCTCTAGCTTCATGATAATTTTCATAGTTTTCATGACATAACATTACCCCAATGTAATTATGTGTAAATTATATCTATTTGAAAACAAATCCTATTAGTAACGAGTTTTTTTCTTGTGTACCTTTATTTTAGCTAATACTTCATTTATACTTTGGTTTCGAACTTTAATTTTTAAACTACGAACTGAATTTATGTACTTCTATTATGCCTCATTCATATATCAAGTAGAATGGATGAATTCATTGTTCACTATGTATAAACTGGCTCTTGATTGTTCATTCGAAGCTAACGGAAGGACGTACAAATCATGTTGAGTGCCTTATCACAAATGCGTAAGATTTTTTTGGAATTGAGATTTCTTAATGATGCTTCTATACTATTGAGAATGTATTTAAAGGTCTATATAATTTTGACTTAAAAGGGATTTATGTCTTTTTTCATAGAAAGTATGAAACATTTTAACTACTAGCCTTTTGTGTCCTCAAATCTAAACTACTTGGCTGTAAACTTCTATACAACCTTCCTTCAAGGAGTTAATGCTTACTTTTTCAGAAAAATGAAAAGAAATAGGGCGCTTATCGTCTAGGAGACCAGATTTAAATGTTCTTACTTGATTTTCCATAGTTTCTTATGATTAGTTTATAACGGGATATAACCTCAATGTTCGATCAAAGACCAATCTTACTATTATACTCTCTCCATCACAAATTTAATGTACTTTATTGAAAGTCAGATTGACAAGTAAAACATTACTTTAGAAATTTATCTTGTATTATCAAATTAAACAATATGCAAATGGAGCTGTGAATGATACTATTATCTCAGGGTATAAAACATATATACATGGTAATTGCTCTTTAAGAGATATTGTTGGCATGGGTAATTTGGGAATATCATTTCGTTTTATATCCTGATATCCATAAGGAGTATTATGCTATACCCCACTTAGGCGTACTAAGATATGGACGTTATTAAAAGCGTAACTTATCCTAACTTTGAGACAGTGGTGCACTATCTCATCTTTGAAATGGATAGGATTAAATATCCCTTAGTGTGTGCTGGATACAATGTAGTTTGGTTTGCCCATTAAATTGAGATCTTCGGATCTTCATTCAACTAGGTTGGTTTGCCACTATATTAATCCTTTATTATTTTATAGGCTTTAGACCCATTCGTCTCGATGATCTTTCAACTTGCTCTCAATTTAAACCTTTGGTTAGTGGATCTGTTATGTTATCTTTTGACTTTACATAGTCAATTGAGATATTTCCATTTGAGAGAAGTTATCTAACGGTATTATGTCTATGACGAATATGTTGTGACTTTCCATTATACATGTGATTCTGTGCCCATCCAATCGCGGATTGACTATCACAATGTATACATATTATGGGCGCATGTTTTGACCAATTAGGAATGTCCTCAAGAAATTTTGAAACCATTCAGCTTCTTTTCTAGTTTTATCTAGAGCAATACATTGAGATTCCATTGTTGATCTAGTAATGCACATTTGTTGTGAGGATTTCCAAGAGATGGCTACACCTCTAAGGGTAAATACATACCCATTTATTGACTTAAAGTCTTTTGAATCAGATATCTAGTTTTCATCGTAATGACCTTCAAGTATAACAGGATATCTTGCATAATCCAGTCCATAATTTTTAGTATATTTTAAATAACCTAAATCTCTCAAAATTGCCTTCCAGTGATCTCTCCATGGATTACTTATATATCAACTTAGCTTACTTATTGAGTATGCTATGTCTGATCGAGTACAATTCATAATTTACATTACACTACCTATAATACGAGGCTACTCTAATTAAGATATGTTGTCACCATTATTTCTTGCTATAGATGTAAATTTACATCTACTGGTGTCTTAGTAGGACTGATATTATATTTTTTGAATTTTTCAATAATTTTCTCTATGTAATGAGACTGTGATAATATAAGTCCATCAGATGTTCTAGAAATTTTAATTCCTAATATAGCATCAATGACACCTTGGTCTTTCATGACGATATGACTATTCAACATATGTTTAGTAATTTTAATAATGTCAATGTACTACCCATTATTAGCTTATCATCCATATACAGTCATACAATGATATATCCATTTTGAGTACTTTTTTAATTAGCACATTTATCATACTCATTGATTTTGAAACCATTTGATAGCATAACATTATTAAAATTTTCATGCCATTGCTTTGGTGCTTGTTTTAATCCATAAAGTCATTTTACAAGCTTACATACTTTCATTTCTTGTCCAAGAGCTATGAGCCCTTCAGGTTTCTCCATATATATATATTTCTTCATCTGATTCACCATCAAAGAAATCAGTTTTCACATCCATTTGATGTATATCAAGTCCATTTATTACGGCTATTGTTATTAACATTTGAATGGATGATGTTCTCGTCACTGTTGACTATGTATCGAAGTAATCCAACCCTTATTTTTGTTTGTATCCCTTAGCAACAAGTATTGCTTTATACTTGTTAATTGATCCACAAGTTTCATCTTCTTTTTAAAGATCCATTTATAACCTAAGGGTTTTGAACCTGGTAGTAAATCCACGAGATCCCATATGTGATTTTTCTTTATGGATTCAATTTCACTATTAATTGCTTCTTTTCAATTTGAAGCATTAGGTGAAGATATAACTTCTGTGTACGTTTGAGTATTGTTTTCCAATAAATATGTTAGAAAATTTGTATCGAAAGAAGTAGACATTTTTGTCCATTTTCTACGTCTTATTTCATTCGTTAAATATTCTTGATCTTCAGATTGATGACTACCACTAGATGTATCATCATGTGTTCTATTAGTTGGAATAAACTCTTAGTTCACGTTATATAAAAATTCATTTGAAAAAATGAAGCATCCCTTGATTCAATAATTGAATTAACATGAATGTTTGGAATCTCTAATCTACAAACTAAAAATTGATATGCACCACTAATAATTGCATCACCAATGAAAACACAATCAAAGGTTTTTAGTACTATTTTGACCTTTTTAGGTATAGGAACCATTACTTTGGCTAAGCACCCCACACACTCGTAACTATTTATAGCAAGGTCTTCAACCTTTCCCTAATTCATAAGGTGTGTTGTATGAGTTTTCTTGTGAGGTATTTTGTTGAGAATATAATTAGTAGAAATTAAGGACTTCCCTCACAAGTTTTGTGGGTCTCCAGAACTTATTAACATATAGTTCATGATTTCTTTCAATTTACGGTTTTTGCATTCTGCAATGTCATTTCATTGACGTGAGTAAGGAACAGTTGTTTGGTGAATAATTCCATGTTCGGAACAAAATTCCTCGAAAGGAGTCACTCCTAATAGCCTTTATCTTTTCACTAAGTTGATTCTTAACTTAATTTTTGTATTGTTTAAATACATAGATAGCCTCATCTTTACTACGTAACAAATAGACATAGCAATATTTTGTCCAATAGTTAATAAAATTAATAAAATGCTTTTTTTGCCCTCTAGTTTGTAAAATCTTTAAATCACAAATATAAGTGTGAATTAAATCTAAGGGTTCTCTGATTCTTTCAACATAATGAAAAGGTAATCTTGATAATTTAAATTCCACACATATATCACATTTATGACTTTTACTAATGTCAAACTTTGGTAAAAATTCCAAGTTAATTAATCTACATAAAGTATCAAAATTAACATGTCTCGGTCTAGCATGCCACATATTTGAAGACTCGAGCAAATAAGTGGAATTAATATTATTATTATTGATTCCTTTAGGCATGATAATCATTACATTCATCTTAAAGATCCCTTCAGTCATCTATCCCTTTTCCACATACACATCATTATTAGACAAAAAAAATTTATCAGATACAAACACCAACTTGAAACCATATACATTTGTTGATCAGAGTCATTGATGCAGTGTTCATAAAATGAAGTTAAATTAGCTTAATTGTATGAAGATTGTATTAAAGAAACTAATCAACAAATGTACATGTAAAAGAATATGTTGGGGGCTCTAGGATCAATTTGGTCTAATCACACATTCAGAAGACTCTATTTAATGGCCTTCTTGGATAGCAGGAATCATGTATTCTTTACTTTAACTGAAGTAGCTATATAATTGATATGCATTATCTTTTAAATCTTGTAAATTATAGAAGGAGTAGGGGATAATTATTTGTTTGGTTTGGTTTGGCTGTTGGATAATTATTGGTTGTTGTCTTGTTGTTGGATAGTATGTTATAAGGAGTACATGATAATTGTTAGTTTTGTTTGGTTTGGCTGTTGGATAATTATTGGTTGTTGGCTTGTTGTTGGATAGTATGCTAGAAGGAGTAGGGGATAATTATTGGTTGTTAGTTTTTGGCTGTTGGATAATCACAGGACCTCGGGTTTGAGAACACGATGTTAATTTCAAAACATCTAGACTTAGGCTTAAAAACATGTCGTTAGGGGGGGAAACCCCAAAACACCCCCCAAACGTCCCCATAAGAGGCACCCAAACCTCACACCAACGCCCTCTAACGGCATGTTTTGAAGCATAAGTGTAGATATTTTCAAATTATTATCATATTCTCAAATCGACGGTCCCGTGACCATGCAATCAGTTCTTGCAAGTTACGTTGGTCCCGTGTGAGGTGTTCGTACCTCTCACGGGCTTATTTGGGGGCGTTTGTGGTTTTTGCCCTCTAATGGAATGTTTTCAAGCCTAAATTCATATATTTTCAAATTATCGTCATATTCTCAACCGGGGGTCCCACGACCATGCGATCGATTTTTGCAATTTATATTGGTTCCGTGCGAGGTGTTTGTGCCTCTCACAGGAATGCTTGGGGTGGTGTTTTGGTTTTTTGCCCTCTAACAACATGTTTTAATCCTAAGTCTATATATTTTTAAATCATCGTCATATTCTCAAATCGGGGGCCCATGACCACGTGACCGGTTCCTGTAAGTTACATTGGTCCCGTGCGAGGTGTTTGCACCTCTCACGAGACCGTTTGGGGGGTTCTTTGCACCTCGCATGGGACTAATATCATTGGTTGTGATCGCATGGTGACGGAACCCCCATTTTAAGAGCCCGACCCAATTTTGAGAATATCCACACTTAGGCTTGAAAACGTGTCGCTAAAGGGTGAAACCCTGTAACACCCCAAAAATGGCCCCGTTTGTTGCGCCAACACCTTGCACGGGACTAATGTAGCTCGTAGGAACCGACTGCGTGGTCAAGGGAGACTCGATTTCAGAGCACGACCCAATTTTGAGAATATCCACACTTATGCTTGAAAATGTGTCATTAGAGGGAAAAACCATTTAACGCCACCAAAATGGCCGCGTGAGCGGTGCCAACACTTCGCACGAGACCACTGTAACTCGTTGGATTTCATCGTGTGGTCATGGGACCCCCAGTTTGAGAGCATAACCCAATTTTTAGAATATCCACACTTAGGCTTGAAAATGTGCTGTTGGAGGGAAAAACCCCATAACGCCCTCAAAACGGACCCATTAGGGGTACCAACACCTCACACGGGACTGCTGTAACTCATTAGAACCGACCGCGTGGTCACGACACCCCCAGTTTGAGAGCACGATCCAATTTTGAGAATATCCATACTTAGGCTTGAAAATGTGTCATTAGAGGGCGAAATCTCGTGAACGCACCACAAATGGCCCCATGAGCAGTGCCAATACCTTACACGGGACCAATGTAACTCGTTAGAATTGACCACCTGGTCACGGGAGCCTCGGTTTGAGAGCACTACTCAATTTTGAGAATATCCACACTTAGGCTTAAAAATGTGCCATTAGAGGGCGAAACCCCACAATGCCCGAAAAAGGGTCCCATGAATGGCGCCAACACTTCACACGAGACTACTGTAGCTCATAGGAATCGATGGCGTGGTCACGGAACCCCGGTTTGAGAGCTCGACCCAATTTTGAGCATATCCACACTTAAGCTTGAAAACGTTCCGTTAGAAGGAGAAACCACATAATGCCCCCAAAATGGCCTCGTGAGTGGCGCCAACACCTTGCACGGGCCAATATAACTCATTTTTAACCGATCGTGTGATCACGGGAGCCCCAATTTGAGAGCACGACCCAATTTTGAGAATATCCACAGTTAGGCTTCAAAATGTGTTATTAGAGGGCGAAACCTCGTAACACCCCCGAAACGGCCCCGTGAACGGTGCCAACACCTCTCACGGGACCAATGTAACTCGTTGGAACTGATCGTGTGGTCACGGTACCCTCGATTTGAGAGCAAAACCCAATTTTGAGAATATCCACACTTTGGCTTGAAAACATGCCGTGAGAGGGCGAACCCCCATAACGCCCCACAAATGACTCCCTGAGCGGTGCCAACACCTCGTATGAGACCAATGTAACTCATAGGAACTGAACCCGTGGTCATGGGACTCCCGATTTGATATCACGTCTCAATTTTGAGAATATCCACACGTAGGCTTGAAAATGTTCCGTTAGAGGGCGAAACCCCATAACGCCCACCAAATGGCCCCTCACACGAGACTAATGTAACTCGTTGGAACTGATCAGGTGTTCATGAGACCCACGGTGTGATAAGACGACCTAATTTTGAGAATATCCACACTTAGGCTTGAAAACGTGCCGTTAGAGGGCGACACTCCATAATGTCCCCAAAACGGCGCCATGAGTGGTGCCAAAACCTAACACGGGACCAATGTAACTCGTTGGAATCGTGATCTCAAACCTCACAATAATGTTAATGTTCCGTGACCCCCAAGGTCCATGACCCTTAATTTGATTAGGTATTTGGGTCGTGACCCACCACAATGGTCATGGCCTTTGGTTACGACCCACAAACTTGGTTAGGGACTTTGGAGATGACCATTCCCAAAAGAGTGGTGTTGTGCATAAAAAGTAAGTCCCCCAAATCTCCCCCAAAAGCAATAAATTAGGGTGGCCTGGTGGGACCTATCCCACATGGCGATACTTAATAGGTAGGTGAGTACATGACGTGGAATCCACATCAAATTTGGGGGAGGTTTGGGGGGAGGTTTTTTTACGCATATAATTATTCTTCGCGCTCAATATGGCGTGGTATGAAGGCCCACCAACCGCACATACTGGTAATCTCCAAGTTTTAAGACAAGGAGTAAGTCCCCCCATCATGGCACTGACCGAGCTCCGTGGTCTACAAGGAAGTTTACCCAACTCTCCATAGAAGGGTCGAAGCTGAAGAAAGGTTGAACAAAGAAACTGGGCACAACCACCAAAGAGTTCTCGGGAGGGGCTGCAAGATGGAACCTCTCCGCAGTCCACATGAAAAACATTATGTTGCTCCACCTCATAAAGTCAAAATAATACCCTTTCGAGAATCTAGTCCATTTAGTGTCGAAGTCATCACCACTATTGCACGATTATGATGGTAAGACAACTAGGCTATTGTCGCAGCAACCTCGGGATAAGCAGTCAAGTCCCCCATTACCAATAATAGCCTCATAGTAAGGCCTAAGGTGATAGTCCCAAAAAAGTTGACATCCTTAAAACACCTCAAACATATGGAATACATGACCTCCTAGAGAGAACTGACCCCTCCGGTAACCAATGGTTTATCCATCGAGGGGGATCTGTGAAGAAACTTCGACAAGAAAACCCTGAGAGAATGGGAGAAATTAGGCATAATTGCTGCCACATTGGGACTGACCGTCAACATGGCCAAGAACTTCTCATAATTTGGAAAGACCTCATCCAGAACGAAATGAAAACATGATCCTCAGGATACCAAAACTGTACCATCATTGCTATCAGATTCCAATAAAAAGATCTGGCAAAGCCAACACAAGTACAGTCTCTCCGACACACCAGAATAAACACAAATAAAGGCGATAAGCTCCACTTTAAATCAAGCTTTATGTCTCCTCATGCATATATAAATCAACCACAAAGGATTTCATCTGCTTAAAAAATTCCAAAAAAAAACAATTTTCCTACTTTTCCTAAAATCAAATCTTAGCATCAAACTAAAATGCATGTAGATTAAGCCACTAAATCAAGATAATGAAACAAAATAAATATGCATCTATTTTTTCCTTTTTGAGTCTATTTTCAGGTACAAATCATAGGAAATGCCAAGATCCTCGAGTCACAATAATATATCTGCATCCGTAAGCCCCGTTATTGCAAACACCACCTTTAATAACCTCCTTTTCAACACCTTCATACCCATAGCCCATACAACCCCCAAAGGAAGACTTCAGGAGTATAAGGTCACCTTCAATATTCAATAAAGAGTTAGTAACTACCAAAGGATTCCACCCTCTCAAGATAACCTATAAGCACCCCCTCTAAATTTCGTATAGAAAATGCCAGAAAAATCCCAAAAATTATCCAAAAAATTTCAAAAAATCCCAAAAAAATATAGAACCTCAACGTTCTCAAGAAAATAACTTTTGTAATATAAGTTATCTCATAAAATCTCAGAATCCCCAACCAGATTAATTTTACACCCCTATTTCAAGGATAAATCCCCGCTCGGGTTCATCTTACAAATCCATCCTCAACATGTTCCGAAAGAAGAACCAATGATGCATCTGCATACAAGTCTATAATTCCCCAACCTAAACAACCCCCAGTGGAGTTTCAAAACAACATAATCCACAGTCGAAGATCTCAAAGATAAACCCTTCCCTAACAAAGTCCTCAAAAAACACCATCCTCAGTGGAGTCATAGATGCATATGCACCCCCATGATAATTTAAAATTCGTTAAGAGAGTAACTCCCCGAGTCACAACTTTAGGTCGTCAGAATTAACCACAGCCCTCAGAGTTTGTCGCTATAACTTTAGATCCTCAAAATTAACCTTGACCCACAAAATTGGTCGCAATAACTTTAGGTCTTAATAATTAACCCCGACCTTCAGAATTAGTCGCTACAACTTTAGGTCCTCAAAATTGACCTTAACCCTCAGAATTGATCGTCAGAACTTTAGGTCCTCAGAATTGATCTCGACCAGCATAATTGGTCATCACAACTTATGTCCTTGCAATTGTCCTCGACCTGCCGAATTAGTAGTCACAAATTAATGTCCTCATAATTAACCTCGGCCCTCAGATTTGGTCATGACAACTTAGGTCCTCAGAATTGACCTTGACCCTCAAAATTGGTCGTCATAACTTTAGGTTCTCAGAATTTACCTTGGACCACATAATTGGTCATTACAACTTTAGGTTCTCAAAATTGACCTCGACCCTTAGAATTGGTCATTACAACATTAGGTCCTCAAAATTGACCTCGACCTTTAGAATTGTCCATCACAACTTTAGGTCCTCAAAATTAACCTCGACCTTCAAAATTTATTGCTATAATTTTAGATCCTTTAAAATGACCTCGTCTCTCAATATAGGTCCTTGGAAATGACCTCATCCTCTAGGTCCTTGGAATCGACCTACTAAAAAACTTTCCCAATGTCAATATGATGTCTATAATTCGACGATATTCACTTGCTCTAAGCACACCCATCGAGGCACTATCTATAGACACACCATCCTAGGATCCTCCTAAGCATCTCCTTAGGTCCCTAGCAGTCACCCATCACAACAAAACCTAGGTCATACTCTGAGTACCAATCTAGAGTCCACCGGGCGCTCTCGGGCCCCATTTGGCTCTGATCAACTTTTTCGTCAGAGTGAAAGCTCAATGAATCTTTAAAAGTTTTTGAATTCCCTTTACAATGGTCCACCATGTGAATGAATTAGATTTATGGTTTGGACGAACGATCCATTTTACTATTAAAAATCCATTTAGAGGCCACCGAATGCTCCTGGGCCCCATTTTCACCCTAATCAACTTTCTCGTCTAAGTGTAAGCTCAGTGGATCAACAAAGGGCTATAAATCACCTTAAAATGGTCCATCTCATGTACAAATTGGATTTATGATTCAGATGAATGATCTGTTTTACCCTAAAAACTAATTCGAAGGCCACTAGGCTCTCCCAAACTCTGTTCGACTCCTGTCAACACTTTATCTCAAATGAGACTGAATGAATCTTAAAAGGGAACTAAATAACCTTTGCAATTATCCACCCCATACACGAATTATCCTCATAGTACAAATAAAAAACACATTTTAGTTCGAAGGTTTACCAGGAACTTCCGAGCCTTGTTCTACTAAGGTTATCTCGTGCCAATAGTCTATCCCGTGCCAAATTCTAACTTACAGCTCAGATAAACGATTCATTTTGCTCCAAAAAATTCATGTCTAGTGATCAACGGGCACTTTAGGGCCTCGTTTGACCTCGATTAACTCCTCAACCTGGGAGTGGCCCAATGGATTCTTGAAGGTATCTGAATACCCTTTTCAATGGTCTTCCCCATCCACAATTATGACTTGGGGTTTGCATTTTATTGACATTTTTTAGAAAAACCTATCTCAGCCTATCGAATGGAAACCTCTGGATCTTGCCTGTCGATAGTATGTCTAGCGTTCCATGCTGATAGGAAGATGAAGGACCATGTCGATTGATATCCCCCTGGTCCTATAAATAGAGTCCATGACCTCACTTTTAAAGACACACTTCACTCACCTCAGGACACTCGAACATCCCTCTCAGGAATTTAGAGAAAATGCACTCAAATATAGAGTTGTTCTTTCTTAAAAAGCCCATATCCCACATTCATTCCATCATTTTCATAATCTTTTGAGTAAATTCCCACCCACCTCCTCCAACCACCATCACTTCACCTTGAGTTAAGCTCATCTATAAGGAAGACCTACTTCAAGTCATTAAATGGAGGTCCATTTCTTCCTCTTTTTCTTTAATTTCTTTTAATTTTGCATTACATACTTCATTTTTGCTTTAGTATCTTATTTCATTACATCACACATCTTAATTCTAAATTTTTATTATTAGTATTCACACATACTTTATTTTCATTGAAAAATCCCAAAACAAGAAAAATAGGGTTTGCTCGTAAATTTCGAAAGGGGATATCTCATCACACTTTCTCACACTAAAATACCTTCTTTCTACACACACACATATAATAAAGTCCCCGATTGGATTTATGGGTTGAACCCCACCTCATATAATTTTTTAACTACGTGGACTTTGATTCCCCCGGGCTCCGTAAGCATCTTAAGTAAATCCCTCGACTCGAATCCTCCCACCTACATTTGTTATTTTATTCTAATGTAGTCATGATATGTACATTTTATATGCTTGTTTGCGTGTGTCTTGTTAAATATATTCAATCGTTCTTCGATAACTATTTGTGACTCAGCAAACACTAACATCGTATTTTGTAATTGTATTGTTTTGCAAATACTCCTAAGGATGACCTCGCTCCGCCTTTAACCATGACGTGAGTCGAGTGATTCCATCCTCCATTTAAATTATCCACAAAAGCACACACATCACAGATAACTACATGAGAAGATTAACATATTCATATGAGAGATCAAAAGGGCGGTATGGGTGCCTAACACCTTCCTATTCTGTAACTTAGTTTCCAGACCTTTGAACTACTTCATTTTGCAAGCATCAGTATTGTCCTTGATGTCGTTCTCTCAAGGAGGCGACATTCCTTTTGCATGCTTTGCGCAAAATAGGTTGGCGATTCTATCTCGGCATATTACCCCACATTGACGATGGATGAGTGCCCTTATAAATGACACAATCCCACCTGCACATCGAAAGAAGAAAAAGGTGGAAAGAAGGAGTGATCCACTCCCGCAGACCCCGACCCCCGACATTCACGATGGCTACAGACTGTAAAGTCAATTCATGCATGGAACAAACCATTAAAAAGTGAATTAAGAGACCTTAAAGAATTCATTAAATTTGTGCTAAGCTGGAGAGTTGACAAGAATCAAATGGGGATAGGGAGCACCCGATGGCCTCTAGATCGGTACTTGGAGTATGACTTAGGGTTTATAGTGAATAGGTGAGTGATAGGACCAAAGGAGGTTCTTAAGGGGGTCCTAAGATGGGGTGTTTACACCATAAAACATAATATTATTAAGGTAAATTTAAACATCATTTTATTATGATGCAAAATAAAAACTCTTTATCGGCGGTATGAGATTGCCTGAAGAGTCTCAAATCAAAAGGCACCACCCTTAAAAATCTTAAAAGGTGGAGGTCCTTAACACCAGTTCCAGGGTGACACCATAAAATATCATTTGAGTATGGTGAACTTAAACATCATTTTATTATGGTGCATAATTAAAACTCTTTTTTGACAGTATGAGAGTGCATGAAGAGTCTCGGCTCCAAGGCACCACCTAACAAAAACCTTAAAAGATGAGAATTCCTTTACATCATTATTGATATGGGGAGACTACCGTAAACATCATTTCAATATTATGATATTTAACAGTCTGCTGAGTAAGATGAACATGTAGAATAAGAGCATAGTAAAAGTAACAGGTAAACACGACACTTAGAATGAAAATGAATTTAACGGTTCATTCAATGACATGAATAATTCATTTAAAGTGTAATTTATTCAGAAATAAAAAATGGAGTTAATAAAAAACTGATCAGAAACATTGTTGAAAATGAGGATTAGGTAGCAACCATTAAAAATGAAGGGCACAAAAGACCACATACGACCACCCTTAGATAAAAGTCAAACATTAGTAGGTTCGATGGTGGCCGGGTCAGCTAGATTTTTTAAATGGATGGATGTGCTCCCCTCATCATCACCAGCCATCTTAATGGATTCCTACTCTATGACATTGGTTTAACCTTTATCCACTACAACCCCAACATTCTTTGCCTCATCCTAAACTTCTTACAGGGCCTCAACACTGGCAGGCTCGACTAAATTGAAGGAGTGAATAATCTCATCTAAAAGAAGGTCATTGGCCATAAGATCAATGCGCTGATTAGAAATGCGACAATATATAGTATTTTCTCCCTTATCCATGTACTAAATAGCATAATCGAATAACTCTTCTAAATCTTTAAAGTGAGCCCCAACTTTCTCAATGATTACCTTCATTTTCTTGGCCTCCTCCTCCTGGATCTTACCCTCTAGATCCTCCATATTTAAAGTGAGCTCCACATTCAAATTGTGCATGCGCTACTTATGGTGAGATCTCATCTCCCGAGCCTTTATGTTATACTCGGCCTTGAGGTCCTCCAGATTCTATTTCAGGCTATTAAATTAGGCTCTAGCATCCTTAGCTGCCTTGGGCTTTTTCTCATCCTCTATTACCCAGAGTTGGATGTTTTGGATGGCTATAAGAGACTGTAATAAAATAAGACAATTTAGTATATAAGAAGATACAAGACTTAAAATATTATTAGAGTAAGAGGATAGTGGTACTGAGGTCCACATATAAACTAAATATAGTGAGGTATGACCCATTCTAATGGAAGTTGCCTTCAAGATGTTCAAGGTTTAAAGAGCAGTAGAAAGATAAAAAATAACTTTTTTGATAAAAATGGTGATTTCATGATTGTTGTATAAGGAAGACAACAATTAACTCTAAACTTTTTAGTATCAACAAGAGAAAGGGATCATTTGGAAATGATGATTCATGGGAGTGAAGAAACAAGCACTAAGTAGAGAGCAGGGAAAAAATACTTTCTGGTGATATTTTAATAGATTAACAATGCTTCAAATGTGATATCTAATTTGACCTTGCTCAAGGGCTATATTTATAGGTAAACGCGAGAAAAAAGAATATTCTTTGAGACAATATCTGAGTTGTACTTTTTAACCAATTTCTCTATTTGTCGTATGTCCACTCTGACAGATCACATCAGGAAAAATCTAGAGTTAAAAAGAAAATATGTTGGGCATTTTGCCAAAACGTATGATTTGGTAAATATATTCTCAAATTATAACTTTGTAAAAAATCTATTGAAAACTTGAGAGTGGCCTTGAGCTCCACTCATCAACTTTTTTATTTTCATAGTGCCTTGGCTGCTCACCTATTTGACTAAGTATGAACTATGTAAGTATGTGAGTGACCTCGTAGGACGTCCTATTATAATTTTCTCTTTTATAAGGTATTAAAGTGGTTGGGCCTTATCTTGACCAACAAGACTTGCCTCTCAGCGTCAAAGCCAAAACATCCAAGAATCCCAACGAGCCGTCTACTCGAGCCCTACTTTCTTGAATAAGGCCTCTTGTTAAGAATTCCTATGCATGCAAAATAAAAAAAATGTTAGCAAATAGTTGAAATAAACTTATTTATGACTTGGGATTGGGGTTGCTCGTGAAAAAAACCCCTCACTACTTTGAGGTTGCTCTTAGAGACACCCCTCACTTGGTTTGGGTCTATTATGATGACACCCTCTCAATGGCTTTAGGGTTATTATTTCATCTATTTGTAATCTGGGCTTGGGGTTGCTTACAGAGCACCCCCTTGCTAGCTTGGTATTAATTTTACTTACCCTTATGATCTGGGATCGAGGTTGCTTGCATAGCATCCCTTATTTGACATCCTTCCACTTGGTACTTCTTATGATGGCACCCATTTCAATTGGTACTCTCTTTCTTAGTTCCCACTCACTTGGCACCCACTCTTTTGGCAACCCCTCTTATCTAAGTATATATTTTTATGATATTAGGGGGTAGCCTTATACGTTATCCCCCTCAAGAAAAGTGTTCATTTGGGGATGGAAATGAAGAGTTTTGTACGAGTTCAAAGAGTCTCTTATGGAATTTGAAGGGATCTAAAAAGAGATCACTATCTCTATTGTCCATTTAATACTCTTAGTTAGAAAACTGTACCTAGGCGCCTTTTAGTGTCTCAAGGATATAAGCATCATCTTGGGAACTGTAGACACCATATTTTATGATCCTCTAGTCTCTCTTTAGGTGCCTATCACCTCCTCATTTCGTCATAAATGCTAGGTCGCACTCCGAGTACCGATTTAGATCCCATCGAGAAATCTCGGACCCCATTTGACTCCGGTCAACTCTATTATCAGAGAGAAATCTCTATGAATTCTCAAAGTTCTCTGAATCCCCTTTCTAATGGTATACCCCATGTATGAATCGGCATAACCATTTGGATGAACGAACCATTTTACTACCGTAAATGAATTCGGAGGCCATTGGCCGCTCTCGGGTCCTGATTTGACCCCAAATAACTCCATTGTCATAGAGAAAGCTATTTAAATATTTTAAGGGAATTGAAACCCCTTTCCATCAGTCCACCCCATGCATGAAATATCATAACCATTCGAACAAATTATCAGTTTTCCCCCAAAAATTAATCCAGAGGCCACCAGGCACCCCCGGGCTCCACTTGACCAAAGTTAACTCTTCATGTCGAATGAGACTGAATGAATATCTAAAGGTCACTGAATACCCTTACCAGCGTACCACCTCGTGCACGATTCTTACTTATGGTGCGAATGAATGATCCGTTTTACATCGATTAGTCACTAGGTGCTTTCGGGCCCCGGTTGACTAAGGTAAACTTTCTAAACTGAGAAAAACTCTTGGAATGTAGAACTACATATCCTAACCTTTCCAACAGTTTGCCTCATGTGCAATTATGACTTACCATGCATACGAACGATTCATTTTCGTCCAATGATCTCCCGTCCAAAGGATCGACATCCACTTCCAAGCCACATTTGATCCAAAGTCAACTCCCAGACTAGGGTGCGATCCTAAGGACTCTTGAAGGTATCTAAAGTAACTTTCTAACTATACGCCCTATGCACAATTTGGATCAAGAAATTACATTTTATAACCATTTATCGAGAGAAATCTGCACGAGACTGCCAATTGGCACGTTCAGTTCCATCCCTATCGACAGTTTGTTTAGTGTTATCTACCGATAGGCAGGATTAGAGCTATGTTGATTGGCAATCCCTTGACCCTATAAAAGGAGGGCATGGCCTCACAACCAAGAGGATCAAGACCAGAGATCCATAAGCATCAGTGATCTCAATAACATTCTCTTAAATCAACGAAGTTCCTCCATGCGAAGTTCGATTCAAGCTTATATTCCCATCCTTTTCATACCCAATTTAGCAAATATCATTCTCTCTTATCCTACCTCCATCTCACATTCAAAGGATTTCATACAAATCAAATATCAAGTTTCAAAGAAGGTCCAAATTCCTTCTATCTCTCTTTAAATTTCTTGTTTTTGCATAAATTACATTAGATTCATAATCTAGTTCTTACTTTAGTTCATACACATTAATATCTACATTCTTTATTAGTATATTTCACATACTTTATTTTTATATAAATAAACCCAAAACAATCATGAAGAGGGTTACACCCATAAATTTCGAACGGGATTATCCATCGCACTTTTCAAAACAAAAACATATTTTTATACACAAATACATATAATAAAATCCTATTTGGATCTATGGGATAAAACCCAACCCCATGACGCATTCGAACCACATGGACTTTGATGCCTTTATAGGCTAAATCAAGAGTTGTTACACCCCTAAATTTGTGTAAAAGACTAATATGATTTTGGAGTCAAAAAATACGCCAAAAATTACGTACGCAAGGTCGTAAATACGGAGCATACATGATATACCCTGTTAAATCTCCTAGGCATAATAACTAGGACAACCCAATCGAAATAAACACCTAAAACTCAATCACCATAGCAAAGCAACCAAACAACCCTAGGTGAGTTCAATCCAACAAAACTAAGATTAAACTAGCCACTAACCATAATGAACTACATAAATAAATACAACTAATTAATTAAGAAACACTAATTAAATTAACACTATAAAATAACTAGGCTTGAAAATAATAACTAAGCATGGAAAACTAGGGCACAAGGCATAAATAAGGGAGAAAACAAAGGAATAGTGTCCACTTACGTTAATGGGTGTCAAACCACCAAGAAAATGGAGGAGAAGGGTGGTCTCCACAATAAACCCCAAAGAATTCTCAAACCCTAACTAAATTAAGAGAGCTAGAGAAAAAACTAGAGATTTACAAATATTCACAAAAGGGTTCTTTTATACTAAGTTTGGAAAAGGACATAAAAAGTTAGTTATATATAAATTAATAATAAAATAAAATCTTATATTTCTTCCCCGATTAAGGACCTATGTTTTCTTCGTTTAGACTTCGATTCGAGCACCATTCATGGACATGCAAATCTTGCCCGATACCTATAACTTCCGTGACTACTTCGGGAAAAAATCTCGAAGTGTGAAATTACCGAATTTCCCTTGAACGTACGAATCGCGATGAAACTTTATCAAAACACGCTCTAACTTCAAACTAAGCACCATAACACCGATAAAATCTCAATAACACCTCAAATAACATGTTAGCATATATAAAATAGGCTGTCTGATTAACGCGCATAAATATAGAAATTACTGTATCCGAGGGGGCTAAAATGCATCAATTCGAGGCATAAATGTGCAAGATTCGATTCGAATCACCCCCCCCTAACTAACACATTGCTAGTCCCAAGTAATGAAATTCAAAGAAAGAAGAACTATAAGAAAATCACAAAATGGGAGATATATACAAAAGCAATAAAAGGGATAAGGTCACTTTTGTGGACGAACGATTGCATTTAGCATATTCAATAAGCCATTAAACCCGTAGGTTACCCTAGTGGACGAGTGTCGTCTAGTGAGGGTTTTCAGGAATGAAACCCACAAACATTATATGGTTTCCTCAAAATATTCCCAACACAACATGCAACAAGGCCAACAATACGAAAAATATTTCATACGCATTATTGGCACAGTGAATGAATTCACACAAAAGTCCGTATTATTAATATTATATAAGGAACTTCATAGAATTGAAACCTTAAAATGTGGGAGAGGAGTGAGCATATGCAAAGTATGATTAGGCAAAAACTTAAAAAATCGAATATACATAAAAGCATGCATAATAGTCAATCCTCATAGGGTATAACACACAACAAATGATATCACTATGAAAATGGAGGTAATACACGAGACACGCGGGCATAAAGAGTAAATGTAAATGGAAACAAGGCCGCACACATGTCATAAATGAAGAATGCTATATATACAATGAAAAATTGTAATCTTAAGGAAATATACCACTCATTAAAGGAGGCGAAATGCATTTTCACAGATTATCAAAACTATTTCAACTTTTAAATTAAATGAACCCTGAGATCACATAGGACTTGATAGGGTTATAACGTAGGCTAAGCTAGGGTACGAAACGAAGGATATGTATCTATGGATTCAAAGTATTTGGGGATGAAAACTCGGGATAATAAAATAATTAGTGTAAAATAATAAAAGAATATTCAATAAATGAATTAGTGTAAAATAATAAAAGAATATTCAATAAATGAATTAGTGTAAAACAATAAAATAATATTGAAGAAAACTCTCATCTTTATTGATATTGAAGGGGATATTTTGGAAAATGAGGTGATTTATGTTTCTCCAAATGACATAAAAAATGAACAAAGATAATGGCATTGATATATCAATCAATCAATCTCATTGATATTCATGTGTGATAGGGATGCCATTACTTGAAATAATTTGTAATAAAACATACTAAAAAAATAGATGAGTGAAGAGTCGAAATCATAAATATGTTTAAACAATACTATTAAAACATAACTATATCCTACATATAAAATAAATTCCTTACATACACTAACAACGTGGGACAAAACCATACAAAACAGAGATCCTCAGCGTGTTTCTAATTTTTTTTGGTGTCACGGTACTGCTATATAGGAATTCCAAATTCATAACAAACACATAAATTTGTATAAATTCCAGAGCAACCATAAGTTCACGAACCGTAAATTCCTTACCTACATTAACAAATACTGACTTGAACTGCGAATGTTTACCGAGGGAGACAGTTACCTGGCTTAACTATTTATGGTTAATGAGAAGAGTTGTTGCTATTTTATACGCAGCAAACTGATTAAATCCCCTATTATTGAGATAAAAAGTTCCCTAAACTGATTAAAGTTAGATCTAGAAACTGATTATACGATGTTGCTACTTCGGGATGCGGTCATTTAGATTTAGAAACTTCCCCAAACTGATTAAAGTTAGATATATATACATGGAAATTTACTAAAAAGTATATGCTATAGTTGGAAACTTCGCATAGAAGGTAATCAAATTGATATCCAAAGCAACAAATCCCTTATTATTGAGATAAAAAGTTCTCAAAACACAATAAGAATTGAAGTCTGCAAAAAAACTATCAGGTGAACATAAACAATGGTTACAAATCTATCATTTCAACCATATTGATTAAAAATGATGATTATTATTTGACAAAAACATATTTTTACAAAACTATTCTTCAAGTAAGGGTCATCAAGCTAAGGTTTATACGGCTTCTCCACCAACCTTAGCTTCCTAATTACAATTGTAAGTAAGGGTCATCAAGATAAGGTTTATATGGAAACCTTCCTTAAGACTTGCACCTTCTGCATTTGATTGTGAAGGTATTTAACTTCCAGCTAGATCAACAAAGTTCTGTAAAAACATCAGTATAAACAGTTATCATCATGAGTTTATTGCTCTTCTTAATCTTTTAAATTACTGTAGAAGAAAAAAATTTGTTTTACCAGGATAATTTCGTGTCCAAACTTCTGAGAATAAGGGTACCTGCAAGATAACCAAGTGTCTCCAACTTCTCTTTAAAATGGCTGCAATTGCAGCCTTTAAGTCATCATCTTCCACGTCTAATTGCGGATCGAAAGGCTGCTGAGTCCACCAACCCAGTTTTGATCTTCACCAAAAAATTCACTCTCAACTTCTTATAACAACTGTAACAGTTGGTCTTTGGTGTAGCGAACACTCTCATGGTCGTTTGTCTACGGAATGGTCCCCAAAGCTCTAGATACAATCAGATATCTGCTGAAAATTTAACCTATGAACTTGTATAAAGTCGATCATAACTCCCGATCCAACCATCAGATCATTCTAAAATTAAAAGTGTATGTTCCTAACACGTATAGATTTAACATATCAAAAATTCAACCGTTCATCGTTCCCAAATCTCACAAAAAACGGCCTAAACCAAACAAATAATCAGATAATCTGGTGAAAATTTAACCTACGAACTTGTATAAAGTCGATCATAACTCACGATCCAACCATCAGATCATTCTCAAATTAAAAATATATGTTCCTGAAACGTATAGGTTTAAGATATCATAAATTCAACTGTAAATCATCGTAAATCTCACAGAAAACAGCCTAAGCCAAACAAATAATCAAATAATCTGCTGAAAATTTAACCTATGAACTTGTATAAAGTCGATCATAACTTACGATCCAACCATCAGATCATTCTAAAATGAAAAATATATGTTCCTAACACGTATAGGTTTAACATATCAGAAATTCAACAGTTCATAATTCCTAAGTCACAAAAAAAACATCCTAAACCAAACAAATAATCATATAATCTGCTGAAAATTTAACCTACGAACTTGTATAAAGTCGATCATAACTGATGATCCAACCATCAGATCATTCTAAAATAAAAATTATATGTTCCTAACACGTATAAGTCTAACATATCAGAAATTCTACCGTTCATAATTCCTAAATCTCACAGAAGACAGCCTAAACCAATTTTATGTTTTTTGCTTTTAACTCTTCACTACACCAAAATGACAAAATGGTCACCTTTCAGCCGGCCACCCTTGTCAAGGTCATTGAACGTGACAAAAAACACGCGTTTTGTGTCACGGTAATTGACCTTGACACGATAGTGATAAAGATTTATCACGGTCACTGACCGTGATAAGTTCGTGACAAATTTACTTATCACGGACTTGTCACGACCAATGACCGTGACAATTCTTTAAATAATTGTCACGGTCAAAAATCTTGACACGACTATGACAACTCTACAGCAAAAACCCTTACCCCTTCTTTTTTTCCTCTGCCATACCCTCCCTCTCTCTCTCTACACTGCTCTCTCTCTCTCTCTCTCTCTCTCTCTCTCTCTCTTCCATTTATATATATGTTTGTGTGTATATATATGTGTGTGTGTATATATGTGCGTGTGTGTGTGGTGGGACAGGGTGGGGGTAGGGGGTGGGGTAGGGGGCTGTTTTGTGTGTGTGTGTATATGTGTGGTGGGTGGGGGGGTGTGGAGGGAGGTGGGGAAGGGTGTGGAGCTGTTGTGTGTGTGTGTGTGTGTGTATGTGGTGTGTGTGTGTGTATGTGTATGTGGTGTGTGTGTGTGTATGTGTATGTGGTGAGTGGGGGGTGTGGAGGTGTGTGTGTGTGTGTCTATTTGAATTAGCCCATGAATTTGTATTTTTGTATTTGAGTTAACCCATGAATTAACCCATGAATTTATTTTTGTATTTGAATTAACCCATGAATTTGTCAAACAAATTGACAAATTCACGAGTTATTTATTTTTGTATTTGTATATATATGAGTTCTTGATTTTTTTGCACTTTTGTTGAAACTAACTCGTGAATATATGTTTGTGTATGTTTGTTAGGTGTATATGATGTTTATATGTTCGAAATAACCCATGAATTTGTTAATTTGTTAATGTGTGTGGGGGGTGGGGGTGGGGGTGGGGGGGCTAAGTCAAGGTACCATTGTAATTCTCTTAATATCGTGTTTTGATGATTCTATGAGATAATATATATTGTTTCAAGGTTAACTCATTGTAGATAAAAACATTCACATAGTAAAATTAAATTGAATCCATCCATAGATTCTATAATTACATCCACTAAAATATAATTAATAAATGAAACAGTTTTAGATGAAAGTAAATTAATAATTAGTGCCCATTTCATATGAAAGTAGGATTTTCCCTCAGTGTAAATTAATAAATTAATAATTCTATACGTTAATTGTTAGTTTAATTAATGAAATGAATTAATTGAGTAGATGAATTAGAAGGAATACGGGATACACATTTGTTGTGGACATTGTTGTTGGATTATTTTGTTTAGTAAATGTTTGGTTGGTTAGTTTTAAAAGTGGCATGACCACTGGATTATTGTCCATATGGGGGTGGAATTTTTCAACTTTTTTTGAAAATTACTCTGTATATCGAACAATATATATATAGTATGATAATTAAATAAAACATACTTGAAATTAAATATAGTGCGCATAAATACTAGCCTTCTAGTTCTTATGCGTACGCATTCAATAGCCCTTAGACCCGTTCGAGAGTCATTACCCCTGTAATGAGATCTCTGGAATTGTCCCGTTTGGACAGTTTGAGACTGTATAATTTCGGTGTAATATTCTTATTGGCTTAAAGTTGTTACTTTTGGAGGAAGTTCTGCAGTCGTATCTTAATGTTCTCTGGGTACATACTATAAATCTAAGTTTTTTTTTACCTTTAATAGGTGTTTAGTTGTGGTAGCTGTGATGGGATATCCCAAATACAAAGAGTGGATGGGTGAGACTAATAGAATGGGGGATGTGTGTCGTAGAGGTGCTAACGAATTTGTGAAATATGCAACGAGATGTCATAATGATGAAGAGTTTCCGTGTTCGTGTGCCAGGTGTAAGAATGGTAAAGTGTTTGAGTGGAAAACAGTTGAACTACATTTGTTATGATCGGGTATGCAAGATAGTTATCAATTTTGAAGTTATCATGGTGAATTGAAAGTTCCTTTTGTCCCCGACCAACCTTCACAGCAACCCTCAACAAGTAGAATAGATGTATAAGGGGACGACGTAGATCATAATATGTTAGAGGATTTAGTTGATGATGCATACAAAGTTTATGAAGAAGAGGAGAATGAGGTTACTGATGATGTAGAAGATTCAAGTGCTTGTGAAGATAACACGATAAAACTTGACGATGACTACTAAAGTTTAAAATTTAAGGTGACCCAACCGTTATACTCTGGCTGTGACAAAGATCAAACAACTTTACATGCCATGGTTAATTTGCACAGTTTGAAGACGCAGTACGACTATTATGCACAAGGATTTGCGTAGGGCTATTATGCAAATTATTATTACCTTCTCCCTCTTGTGTGAGAAGGTAGTGAATCGAGAACACATAGTGGCCGCAAAATTGGCTGTGATCGAAGCGATTTGTGTATTGGAGAAGTACTTTCCACCAGCATTCTTTGACATAAGTGTTCACTTGTTTGTACACCTATGTGACAAGGCACTTCTTTGTGGTCCAGTTAGATATCGGTGGATGTATCTGTTTGAAATATTGATGAATGTTTTTAAAGATTACGTCAAGAATACGCGATACATTGCAGGATCAATTGCAGATGAATACATCACCGTGGAGTCATCAATATATACTCGGGAATATATACCTGACTCGACCAGCGTTGATGACACTGATGAATTCTTCGATGATGGTGGTCATGTGATGGGAAAACGAGTGAAAATAACGAGTTTACAACATGAACAAGTAGCTCGTTATCTATTTGACACACATGAAGATGTCAAAGAATGGAAAAAGTAAGTTTCGATTATTATAATCTTTAACATTATTTTAGATTATTTTATACATGATTAATTTTGTATTATGCAGAAAATATGAAGCCTGTGAGAATAATAAAAGACGAAAACCAATGGTACAATCAGACAGCGAATTTAGGCTATGGTTGACACAAGAGGTAATTATAATGAAAACAGTCGTTATATAACGTTACATTACACTCAAATTTTACCACTACAGCTACTAAAGACGGGTGATGCGACATCAAGGCTTGTTCGTCTAGCCACTGAACCCTTGTTCGTGGTACAAGAGTACAAAAAATATCGATTGAACGGTTACATTTTCGACGCTAAAGTGTATGAGGAAAGTACAAATGTACAGAACTCGGGAATTTCATACAAATCTCTTACTATCTTTTGAGCGAGCGCGAAACATAAAAATCTCGTTGAAGCTGAAATGACTTACTATGGTGTAATCCAAAATATATTTGAATTGGATTATATAAGCTTCAAAGAGGTTGTATTTTAGTGATTGGGTAAGAGTTGAGGCTAAAAATTCTTGTAAAGTTGATCCTGTCACCAATTTGATCATGGTTGACTTGTCCAAGTTGAAGAACAACGACCACGTGAGCGATGAGCCATTTGTTTATGCATTTCAAAAGGTTAAGCAAGTGTTTTATTCGGAGTATATCAACAACGAGCCGTGGTCAATTGTCCAACACGCTCCAAGGCGTCTAAATAGTAGTGTGGATGACTTGGCTGCTCCTACTGAATATCAATCCATTTTTTATGATAACCCGAATTTGAAATAATTTTTCAATTTATAATAAATATTTCAATTTCTACCGAAACATCCATTTTTAATGCTTTTAATTGATTTGCACTTTATCATTTTCACTCTTGTGTGGTGTGCGTGTGTGGAGAGGAGATTAATACATAAATATTCCAACTACATTTATGTTTTGTTTATACTAATCCATGAATATATGCTTTTTACCTTTTATAAGTGATTAGTGAAATAGCGTTGCCAAATCGTTTATATAAAATAAACTATTTAAGCAACTCCGAAAGTTTGTTGAAGAAACTCTTTACTTAAATCAAAACGATTTTGAACACAAGATGTGTTAACAAAAATTATGTACGAGATATGGACAAGATTTGATAACAAGTTTTAGTAAACAGTTTAAAAAATTTTAAACTCAGCACACAACAAAATGAGATGAGAAGATGTAGAAATATTAATACTCAGGATTTTTTAACGTGGTAAAATCTCAACCTTGAGGAAACATCCACGACTCCCTCTACGGAGTAAAACAAGAAAATATCACTAAAACAAATATGTGAGTTACAATCTATTTAACTAACATGCACACAATAACAAGTCTATACAAGTTCAGGAGTATACCCTCTGGAGTCCTTAAACTTTTCTACAGATCTTGATTGTTGATGTAGTCTTCTCAGTTTGTCAACTCTTGCTTTGTTTCATCACTTTACGTCGACTTATGTTCACCAAATCTTATAGCCAACACTTTCAGTGTATGTAGTGTGAAGATGTTTGTGAAACGTGTTCTATAACACATGCATGCACTCACACACACTTATATTTACAAACAATCCTAAACAAATTACATATACAGTTTATATGCAGTGAGTTTGTTATTTTTCTTTCTTACAAAACCAAGAACCTTTTGACCTTTCAAAATAACCCAGATTCCACGGAGATCTTGCTTAAAAAATCGGACAAGACCTTTTTCAATCTGTTTTGAAAATATTTAGAAGATTGAAAACCCTCCAAGTGCGAATCCAACTAGGTCAGGTTAGGTTTTGTAAAAACAGAAACAGAAAAACATCTATTGTTGATTTTGAAGATAGAAAATGTTTTAACAGAAAACAATCAACAACGAACTTCTCAAGATGAGAAATAAAATGCAACTAAGTGTGTTGTGACATGAAAACTTCAGATCTATGATTTCTATTGAATCAGAAACAAGATCTGAGTAAGTGTCTAAGTTGGAAATAAGATTTTATGAACAAAAGGTTTCAGCAACCCAGAAATCACTCAACTCGAACTCTCATAAACTCAAGAAACACTAAGGATGGTGTTTATTTGGTTATGGTGTTTTTTGGAGAGGTAAGTGGTTTAGGTTGAAGAAGGATTTGACAAAGTTAGGGTTTCTAACTTGGCTCTGGTTTCTCTCTCTCTCTCCTCTCTCTTCTCTCTCTCTCTCATACTCTGAGACTTTTCAAAATGGCAAAAGCTTTCGAAGGGTGAGATGAGAGGTCCTTAAATAGGATGAGAAGAAGATTCCAGACCATCGTTCAAAAACAAAGGCTGAGATTGAGTCAAGCTCCTTTGACTACAATCTAAGGGCTCACAACAGGCGGTGGTTTAAACTGGCTGTGATTGGCTTAAGGGTTTACACGGGGATTCACTCAGGAGACATGCAGGCCATCGATAAGGGATGATCCAAGGGCTGTAAACATGCGAGGCTTTGTCTCAGTAAAGAAACACAACTCTGGCCAATCAGAGATCAGCAAGTGTTGGCCATAGGACGAAGGCAATAACGCGTCCCAAACTAATTACAAACCCAACCCTGGATTCTCTGGCGCTTTCGGTTCCTACCCAAAGTAACTTTATGCCAAAAATCACAACATAACATATTTAGATATTAACCCCAAGACTTTTTAATTCAAGTTTTAATTTAATAAAACCTTAATTAAAATATGTTTAAAATTCCCAAAAAATTAATAAAAATCTAATTGAGGGATTAGAACACACTCACCACATTAATACACATAAGGGTGCAATATGATATGTAAGAATTAAATTCTAAGTGTGTGAGTGATGGTTATAGTCTTAGGATCATTACAAGATGGATAAGAGAAGAAGCAAACCAATCTCTGAGGCTCTTTGGTTTCTAGGATGGACACAATTTTGTCATAATTTCCAAACTAGATGAGCTCTTATACAGTCTAGACTCAAATGAGCCAAAAGTATAAGGGCTTCAATCTCCCCCTTTGGAAATATGAGACAAAATCTCCTTTGAGTCATCTAGAACTCGTAGGGTGACAACAAATAAGAAAATCCTATTCCTATAAAAGTTCTATCCACCCAAATCTTAGAAAGCAAAAATTACATAACTCAACTATATACAGTTTAACATCCTATTATTACAAGAAAGAATGACTGTACAAGAAGAATACCTGCAAAGAATTACTAAGATCAAGCTTTTTTGTATATTCAATAGACTCAAATTTCTCCCCCATTTTGTCTCAAATGGACAAAGGGAAGGAACTTGGAACATATAACAGGTATTTACTCAACACAAATCATACCAATAGATTTACGTAAAGAAATGAATCTATTATAATCAAGAGGTTTGGTAAATAAATCTGCAAGTTGTAGATCAATAGGAAGATAATTGATTTCTAATTCCTTGGTTTCAACTAGTTCACGAATAAAGTGATGTCTTATTTTAATGTGCTTAGTTCGCGAGTGTTGAACTGGGTTCTTAGAAATATTAATCTCACTTTGATTATCACAATAGAGATGAAGTGTGGGTTCTAGAATACCATAATTACTTAGCATTTGTTTAAGCCATAATAATTGGGCACAACAGCTACCGGCGGCTATGTATTCAGATTCAGCAGTCGAGAGAGATGTGCAGTTATGTTTTTTTACTACTCCATCCTACCAAGTTATTACCAATATAACAACATGCGCCTGAAGTGATTTTACTATCATCAGTACAACCAGCCCAATCAGCATCAGTGTACCCAATAATAGTGCTAGGTGTGTCATTCGTGTACCAAATTCCTAAATTTAGAGTGCCTTTAACATATTTAATTATCCGTTTAACAGAGTTTAAATGGCTCTCTTTGGGGTTGTTTTGATAACGCGCACAAACATACATGATATCAGGACGCGAGGCAGTCAGATAGAGTAATGTGCCAATCATACTACGATATAAAGTAGAATCTACAGATTTTCCATTTTCATCTTTAGACAATTTCTCTGTAGTACTCATAGGCGTTTTAGCACTTTTAGCACTCTCGAGGCCAAATTTTTTAACTATCTCTAATGCGTACTTAGTCTGTGAAAGAAACAATCCATCTGGTTGTTGTTTGACTTGGAGACCTAGGAAGAACTGTAACTCCCCCATAAGGGACATCTGAAATTCCTTACTCATAATTTCAGCAAAAGATTTTACTTTTGAGGTAGAAGTGGATCCAAATATGATATCGTCTACATAGACTTGAGCGATAGTAATGTGTTTGCCAAAATGCTTGACAAATAAGGTTTGGTCATTTCCACCTCTTTTGAAACCTTTATCCAGTAGAAAACTGGACAGGCGCTCATACCAAGCTCTAGGAGCTTGCTTAAGACCATATAAAGCCTTTTTCAATCGAAATACATAATTAGGATAATTAGGGTCAATGAACCCTTTAGGTTGTTCTACATAGGTTTCCTCGGCAAGTATTCCATTAAGGAACGTAGATTTAACATCCATTTGATATAATGTAAAATGCATGTGACAAGCTATAGCAAGAAGCAGACGAACTGATTCTAAACGAGTAACAGGAGCAAACTTCTCATTAAAATCAAGTCCTTCTATTTGGGAATAACCTTGAGCAACTAGCCTAGCTTTATTTCTAATTATCATCCCATTTTCATCAGTTTTATTTTTGAAAATCCAACGAGTACCAATAACCTTTTTGTGATCAGGACGTGGAACAAGATACCATACATCATGAATGACAAATTGTAAAAGTTCATCCTGCATAGCAGAAATCCAGTGAGAGTCATTCAATGCCTCATTTACATTCTTTGGTTCCACAAGAGAAACAAAGCATGCATAAAGAGCATAATTTCTAAGTTGGGATCTTGTACGTACTGGTTCACTAGGGTTACCAACTACGTTGTTTAAGGGATGATCTTTAGAAACCCAGTTAGGTACTTCAGGTAACTCAATAGGTAATGAATTATCTATTTCAGAAGATTCATTTTCTAAAATATTTGACGATTCTTCTTCTATAGTTAATTCACTAATCTTGCTTTCTACAGTAGTGTCACTAACAATTACATTTATGGATTCCATTAAGGTTTTAGTGTGAAGATTATACACTCGATAAGCTCTACTGTTAGGTGAATATCCTAAGAATATGTCTTTATCTCCCCTACTCTCGAATTTAGATAAGTGTTCCCTATCTTTGCACACATAGCAGGTACTACCAAAAAATCTAAAGTACTTAAGATTGGGCTTTTTATTGTACCAAAGTTCATAAGGGGTTTGTTTGGAATTCTTTCTAAGATAGACCCTATTAATAAGATGGCAAGCGGTACGAATAGATTCTACCCAAAAATACTTAGGTAAATTTTTGGCATGGAGCATGACACGTGCCATCTCTTGAAGAGTTCGATTCTTTCTCTCAGCTATACCATTTTGTTGAGGGGTCTTAGGAGCACTGAACTCATGTTTGTAACCATTATAGTCACAATATTCTATAATACCAGTATCTTTGAATTCACCACCTCTATCACTTCGGATTCTATTCACTTGAGTGTCTTTCTCATTTTCAATTCGTAAAAGAATCTTTAAAAAAGTTTGAAAAGTATCGGATTTCTGTTTTAAGAAAGCTACCCAAGTGAATCTGGTGAAGTCATCAAGCATAACTAGAATATAACTGTGTCCACAGAGACTAACAGTTTGAGAAGGACCCATTAGGTCCAATTGGATGAGTTCTAAGGAATTAGAGGTAAGGATATCTTTAACCCTTTTATGAGGTGCTTTAACAATTTTTCCTTCTTGACAGGGACCACAGACAATGTTATGAATGGGTTTAATTTTTGGTATTCCTCTAACTATTTGTTGAGAGGATAATTTACTTAAATTTTCGTAATTAATGTGACCCATTCTGTTATGCCATATCTCATTGTCATCCATTCTGGCAACATTACAGATTTCAGAACTAGACATGACAGTATAACAATTGTCAGGGGTCCTGAATCCTGTAATTAAGCATTCTCCCTTT
Source organism: Sambucus nigra (assembly GCA_949130495.1). Classification (NCBI taxonomy): domain Eukaryota; kingdom Viridiplantae; phylum Streptophyta; class Magnoliopsida; order Dipsacales; family Adoxaceae; genus Sambucus; species Sambucus nigra. The sequence continues at coordinate 296,620,474 of OX422223.1, forward strand.
TCATTTAAAATCTTGCAATTGTTCCTTGAAAAGGTAACAGTATAGTTTGAGTCACAAAATTGTGAAATGCTAAGTAAGTTAGCCTTAAGACCTTTAACTAAGAGAACATTTTCAAGAACAGGAAGTCCTTTTTCTTTAAGTGTTCCTTTGCCTATGATCTGGGATGATACACCATCACCAAAAACAACTTTTCCACCATCAAAGATGGTTTTATTTAAAAGTTTTGTATCATCACCTGTCATATGCTTGGAACATCTAGAATCCAGATACCAACCAGAAGATGTAAGTTCAGCTTTTAAAGCAGAAACAACAATATTACATTTTATCTGGGGTACTAGATCATCTTTTCTAACCCAAATTGCTCTGGTTTTCTGTTTACGTTTGTTTGCTCTCATTTGATAAAATTTGCGAGCATTAGATTTTTGTTGAAAAACATTTTGCGCATGATTTTGAGTAAATTTAAACACCTGAGCATTTGAATTAGGAAAGTTTCTAGTAATCCTTCTAGTAAATGTCATTTTAGGTTCAGTCTTTCTATTCCTATAGTTGGAGTTTTTGTCTGGTGGCCTGGGAAGGACATAGTTGTTACGACTCCTCCTAGAGTAGTTAAAGTTTTGATAAATGGAAGTATTGTAGATAGGCTTAATCAGTCTCCTAGCATAGCAATCATCGAAAGTATGTCCGTATATATCACAATAGGAGCAATAAAGATTGCTCAGAATGGGGTTTACCTTAGGAAAGTTTCTAAACAAAGGTTTTGAGAGATTTTGAGGCTGAATTTTATTCCTAGGTAGCACAGGTTTGAAGGCAGGTTCACTTTTCCTAATTGGGGGGGCAGACATATTTTCCCTTTGGTAAACTTTCATGCTTAGAGCAACTTGCATTTCCAGTGTTCGTGTTTTGATTATCAAACTCAGTTTTTAGAGACTGAAAGTCTGGACATGTTTCTATAGGTCTTTTGCCTCCTGACACAAATTTGATAGGTTCAGCATGATTTGTTTGTGTCTTCAAAATGGGGCAAAACCCTATACCAGTTCGATCATCAGAATTGGTTTTAGATTCAACAACGAATTCCTCAAAACATTTAGAATTGTTTTCAAATTTTGTAAACTTTTTGAAAACAGTTGCTGTCTTTTCTTTGGTTTGTTCCAATTCTAATAATGTCCCTTTGTATTTTTTCTCCAGAATTTCATTAGCTTCAGTCAAAGTTTTCATTTTTTCATCAAACACTTTGATATCACTTTCATAAGACATGCATTGAGTAGTATACTCTTCAGCATTCAGTTTTACCATCAGGCTTAGATCCTCTAGCTTTTTGGTAAGATCTTTCACAATCTTTTCTAGTCTAGTGCTTTTCTTTAGAGTTTTAGTATATAAAGTGTGTATATCTGGGAGATCATCATTATCTGAGTCACTAAGTGAGGTGTGTGAAGTGACCCCTAAGGTTTCATTTCTTAAACTCACGCACCCATTGACATCAGCAGTATCGATTCCCCTTTGACTCACACACCCCGAAGAAGAAGCATTAAAGTTCTCAGTAAGTAAAGCATCTAAACCAGTTAAAGTATGATTCAAGATAACAGAACTAGAATTACTAGGCTCATCCTCAATATCAAGCACAGGCATATCATCATTATATATGATTTTGGCAAAGAAGGATAAACAAGGATCAAAACCATCAGATGTCTCAGGTTCCTCATTTTCAGAATCACTTGAGTCATCCCAGGTTTTGCAGATGTTGGCTCTAGAGTGTTTGTTTTGGGCATTTAAATTAACTCTACAGTCTTGAGCAATGTGTCCTAGTTTACCACATCTATAGCATTCAGTCTTCTTGAGGTCTCTGTGAGGTCTTGTGTTGTCCTTGTTCTGTTTGTCATGAGGTTTCTCATGAGGCTTGTGATTTGAAGGAGTTGAATAATTAGACTTTCCCTGTCTATTTACAATACTGTTTCTAAATTTAACAATTTTCTTAAATTGTTTTGTCATTAGGGCAATCTTATTATCTAGACTTTCTAAGTCATAGTCCTCATCAGAATCAATACTAGGAGTGTTTAACTCAGGCTTAGTCATCTTAGAAGTAAAGCTAAGATTGGAATTGGTATGTTTCCTATGAGTTTGGGTCAATTGTTTCTTAAACTCCAATTCCATTTCCACAGTTCTTAATTTACTACTGAGTAATTCAGGAGTGAGATTTATATCACAAATTTCCTCAATAGCATATCTTTTATTGTCAAATTTCTGTGGTAATGATCTCAGAATTTTAGACACAATTTCTTGTCTATCATAAGTTATACCATTAGCATGCAGTTTAGTGACAATATCAGTCAGGTTCATATAGAAGTCATCAAAAGACTCAGATTCAGTCATGATTAAGGAATTATATTGTTGAATTAACATCTGAGTTTTAGCAGCCTTAACCCTAGAGTCTCCTTCATGGGCAGTAATCAAGGTATCCCATGCTTCCTTAGAAGTGGTACAAGATGAGATTCTCTTGAACTCATGTTCATTTGTAGACATAAATATAGCATTCTTTCCTTTATTATTATTGCGAGAAACTTGTTTCTCTTCTTGAGTAAACTCACTTAATATTTTCTTAACCCTCTCAGTACTTCCTTCAGTGGCTGGTTTAGTAGGATAAAAGTATCCATTTTCAATAATGTCCCAGACATCATCTCCCAAGGTTCCTTGAATGAAAGCAATCATTCTTACTTTCCAATAAGAAAAATTGGTTCCATCAAAGATTGGAGGTCTGGTCAAGTTACCATATCTTTCATTTTTCTCGTCCATGATTGATTTTGAGAAAACAGTTTCAGAAACTCAGGATCTTTTTGAAAAAGTTCACCAAAAGCTCTGATACCAATTGAAATAGCGTTGCCAAAGCCGTTTATATAAAATAAACTATTTAAGCAACTCCGAAAGTTTGTTCAAGAAACTCTTTACTTAAATCAAAACGATTTTGAACACAAGATGTGTTAACAAAAATTATGTACGAGATATGGACAAGATTTGATAACAAGTTTTAGTAAACAGTTTAAAAAAATTTAAACTCAGCACACAACAGAATGAGATGAGAAGATGTAGAAATATTAATACTCAGGATTTTTTAACGTGGTAAAACCTCAACCTTGAGGAAACATCCACGACTCCCTCTACAGAGTAAAACAAGAAAATATCACTAAAACAAATATGTGAGTTACAATCTATTTAACTAACATGCACACAATAACAAGTCTATACAAGTTCAGGAGTATACCCTCTGGCGTCCTTAAACTTTTCTGAAGATCTTGATTGTTGATGTAGTCTTCTCAGTTTGTCAACTCTTGCTTTGTTTCAGCACTTTACGTCGACTTATGTTCACCAAATCTTATAGCCAAGACTTTCAGTGTATGTAGTGTGAAGATGTTTGTGAAACATGTTCTATAACACACGCATGCACTCACACACACTTATATTTACAAACAATCCTAAACAAATTACATATACAGTATATATGCAGTGAGTTTGTTATTTTTCTTTCTTACAAAACCAAGAACCTTTTGACTTTTCAAAATAACCCAGATTCCACGGAGATCTTGCTTAAAAAATCGGACAAGACCTTTTTCAATCTGTTTTGAAATATTTAGAAGATTGAAAACCCTCCGAGTGCGAATCCAACTAGGTCAGGTTAGGTTTTGTAAAAACAGAAACAGAAAAACATCTATTGTTGATTTTGAAGATAGAAAATGTTTTAACAGAAAACAATCAACAACGAACTTCTCAAGATGAGAAATAAAATGCAACTAAGTGTGTTGTGACATGAAAACTTCAGATCTATGATTTCTATTGAATCAGAAACAAGATCTGAGTAAGTGTCTAAGTTGGAAATAATATTTTATGAACAAAAGGTTTCAGCAACCCAGAAATCACTCAACTCGAACTCTCATAAACTCAAGAAACACTAAGGATGGTGTTTATTTGGTTATGGTGTTTTTTGGAGAGGTAAGTGGTTTAGGTTGAAGAAGGATTTGACGAAGTTAGGGTTTCTAACTTGGCTCTGGTTTCTCTCTCTCTCTCTCCTCTCTCTTCTCTCTCTCTCTTTATACTCTGAGACTTTTTAAAATGGCAAAAGCTTTCGAAGGCTGAGATGAGAGGTCCTTAAATAGGATGAGAAGAGTTTCCAGACCATCGTTCAAAAACAAAGGCTGAGATTGAGTCAAGCTCCTTTGACTACAATCTAAGGGCTCACAACAGGCGGTGGTTTAAACTGGCTGTGATTGGCTTAAGGGTTTACACGGGGATTCACTCAGGAGACATGCAGGCCATCGATAAGGGATGATCCAAGGGCTGTAAACATGCGAGGCTTTGTCTCAGTAAAGAAACACAACTCTGGCCAATCAGAGATCAGCAAGTGTTGGCCATAGGACAAAGGCAATCGCGCGTCCCAAACTAATTACAAACCCAACCCTGGATTCTCTGGCGCTTTCGGTTCCTACCCAAAGTAACTTTATGCCAAAAATCACAACATAACATATTTAGATATTAACCCCAAGACTTTTTAATTCAAGTTTTAATTTAATAAAACATTAATTAAAATATGTTTAAAATTCCCAAAAAATTAATAAAAATCAAATTGAGGGATTAGAACACACTCACCACATTAATACACATAAGGGTGCAATATGATATGCAAGAATTAAATTCTAAGTGTGTGAGTGATGGTTATAGTCTTAGGATCATTACAAGATGGATAAGAGAAGAAGCAAACCAATCTCTGAGGCTCTTTGGTTTCTAGGATGGACACAATTTTGTCACAATTTCCAAACTAGATGAGCTCTTATACAGTCTAGACTCAAATGAGTCAAAAGTATAAGGGCTTCAATTAGTACATAGTTATTTGGGGTGTCCTATTTGTGGAGAGGAGACTGAATCTCTTCATCTATCCGAACACTAAGAAATGCCATAATCCTATGGAATTATACTCTGCAAATTCCTCCCAACCGTTATGTAGACAAACATCACCAGTTGAAGTTGTCAATTCCACTTTTCATACCCCACCACTTGGAACCTCTAGCAACACATGGGAGACCATTGAAAGGTGGAATTGACAACTTCAACAGCTGATTTTTGACTACACAGCGGTTGGAAGGAATTTGCAACGCATAACTCCATAGGATTATGGCATTTCTTAGTGTTCAGATATGAAGGGAATTATATTTGACACGATTGCCCGGGGTACATTAGTTGGAAGGAGGTGCCATATGAGCTCAAGTTAGCTGTTTGGGTGACACTACAGGTAATGTATTTATATTTATATGTCAATTTCGATTTCGATTTCAATTTCGATTTATATTTATCTATATTTACGGGGCGGATACTAATTTTACTTTATTTTAATTCAGGGGACAGGGAGTGGCCCTGAGGGTAGGCCACATATGCTCAATACTTATATGGCTATTCGGACGAGAAGGGAAGGATAAGGAGGTGTCCCCGAGCGTCGCGGTACAAAATCTCTTTTGCAGCTAAATAGTTTTCAGTGGCCATACTTCCCAACATATTTTTTTTCAATTCTACCCAGAATTGTCACGGTCATTGACCGTGACAATTTTTTTAAAAGGGGACAAGAATTTGTCACGGTTATTAACCGTGACTAAACATGTCACGGTCCAGGACCGTGACACGACCGTGACAATTCTTACGAGGTTGTCATGGTCTATAACCGTGACACGTCCGTGACAAAAAAAGTTATCTCGCCCCGAATTGTCACGGTCATTGGCCTTGACAAGTCCAACTTGACAAGGTCAATGACCATGACAATAGTGCAGATTTGGTGTAGTGCTTTCCATTATTTGCAGCTCCTGATTCTCAGCAAACACAAAATTAAAGAGAACTTAACTTAGAAAAAAATGCAGGGTAACCATTTAATTGTTTCCAGAAGAAACATGGACTGTACAAAAACTTTAAGAGCATTTGAGAGGAGCACGGTTTACTTAAATTTCAATTAAAGGACACAAATAAGTTATACACGAAGCTATGTCCATTTATGTTGAGCTTTAGTATATGGCCCATATTAGTATCATTAACCGACAACTGCTCCACCATAGAATCCAAAAGAATTAGTAGCTCACCATCATGCTTATTGTCCCGCCCGAATCTATTATTATTGACATCGTTTGTATGTAACTTATGTAAGAACTAATATTATTCAATAATATTCAATTTGAATTGATATTATTCAATAACTATACAGCTGACAGTTGTATAGTTATTGAATAATATCAATTCAAATTGAATATTATCGAATATCAGTTATAAACAACAACAATTTGAACTATCAACTGATATTATTCAGTGTTAATATCAATTTGAACTATGCAATGAGACAAAAAATAAACAACTAAACAAAGATGTATAAATTATTCAATAATGAAAGAACAAAGTTAGAAAAGAAAAACAACCAACTTACCACACATTGAGATGAGTAGAATAATGGCGGGGCTCGAGTATTTCGGGTTCTCTGTGATCAGCTCATCAAAACTATCCAACTGTGATCAGCTCATCAAACCCATCCAACAAAAAACCTACAAACATAATAAAGCTCGTATCAACCAAAACCATCCAAAATCTGTTGTCAAACTACCTTTATAAAAAGATCTCAACAAAAATTTTGCGACCAAACCAAGCAGAGTAGCTCCAAACCATCGCAAAAGATTTTAATTAAACAAAACAAAGCATTATCTCAGAGAAACAAATCTCCCAGATTAAGTATATCTAGTACAAAAAAAAGTAGCTCGTTTAAGAAAAATAATTGATTATGAAATTGGCATTTTATTAACCACATACAAACATAGATATGTAACTAAAATGGTGAGATTGCGATTGCTTTGAAGTAGGTAATCAGTGAGCCATAAAGCATTTTAAACCATTGCACAATCAACCATAATGAACCTCTGTTTAATAATTAATAATCAAAATGAATGGAGAAGAAAATCTGGACTATAACAAACAGAGTGTTAGGGAAACAAATCCGCTAACTGTGTATTCCAAACCTGTGAAAAAGCAAAAACCTAGGATCAATTCATAGATTGAATATAAGAAACTCCAACATAAATCGCACAAATAGAACCAAAATGTAGCATATAGTTTAAATCTTTAATGAGTTTTGAAGAAAAAACTCATTACCAATGAAAAAGCAATATCAAACCTATTGAAATAACACAAAACCTATTTGAATAACATTAAACATATTTTTAAATAAAACACCCACCCACACCACCTCCCACCATCAAACCCCAAAACGACCAACCCAAAATATAATTGAATATTTTGTCACTAAAAGCAAATATATAAAGTGAAATCTGATGTATAATACCTCTACTAAGAGAAAAAGAATAGCAAATGCAACTTAATACCCCAATACAACGACCAACACAATTTTAAAAGCAAATACATGATGTTACTAAAAGAAAAACTCAAAGTAGTTTAGTCCATCAATTAAGATTTGGGAAACACCACCTATGTACCCTTTAGTCTCTTAGTTGATGACACAGACCATGTGGCTTCAGATTTAGTACAGCTTGCTTCCTGCTTAGTCGCGTGTACAGGTCCTGATCAACCTACCTCGTGCATAGCTATTGTTGATCCTCCCAGTCATATATCTCCTCAAAATTCCATAAAGGAGACTACACATATAAAAAAAAGTGGCTTAACTACCTTTGAAAAATCTACCAACCCTGCCATCTTAGACAGGATACCTGTTTCTAGCCTCCATCAAATATCTTCTGCTGTTGCTTTACGCAGGCCTAGAACGGCTGCTGGCATGTGCAGGTCTAGTTGCACAATGTCCCCTGTTCAGTTTGATTCAATCGCTCCTCATTTTATGCCATTGACTGATGGTACAACCATATCCCCTTATTGGGTAATAGTGATCTATAAGTGGATCTAGTTGCGATGGAACCCATTGGAAGGATGAGTTCCCGAATGTTAAGTGGATCTAGGTGCGATATACCTTGATTCGAAACTATGCAGCAATGTTGAGTAGCATATAATTCATACTATTATTAATCACGAATAGTTTGCAATAATTACTTATAAACATGAAGGAACATATAATTCCTACTATTATATTAGGAAGAGAACTAATATACCTAAGTAAAACTTAGTGAATAGATTGAGAGAAAACAGAATAAAAATTCTCAATCTATTTGACACAATAGTGCTTTTGACAAAGATAAAGTATTCACTAAATGTGTAAGATAATATTTATTACACATTCAATAATCAGGTATAATAAAAAGACATCTTTTCGGATCAACTTGTACTATATTCCGTCAAAAGCAATATTCCCTTAAAACATTAGTATGGCTGACTTAACATTAGCAATATTCCCTACTTTCAATACCAATCCTTGTCATTTCATACTAATTACATTATTCGGCCTAAATTATCATTGGAACAATAGGAAAGGGATGAGAACATTATACATGGGAAATTAAAAAAATACAACAGAAATAAGAGAGGCGACTGAGCTCACCTTGGCATTTTTTGAAGCACTTGTCATTCAATAAAGAAAAATGTCAAAATTTCAAGATCTTTAAATGATGCTTCTACAGGAATCAACATAACTGATAGTTTACAAATAGTGTACATGAAAACATTCTTAAAAGATTAAATTAATTCATGTGAACTTATATATAGAAACCAAATATAGGTCTCTGAGTCGATATGAGATCCCCTCATACATCGTTAATAAACTTAATCCCTAAAATCAAGGAGGCTGACCATCAAGTATAAATTAATCAACTGACATATACTTATAATAACACATTGCCAAAAGAAATACTAATAAGAGGAGTCAGAAAAAATAGTAAATGTATAGCATCCATTGAGTAGAAAATGCATATAAAACATTCATTGAGTAGAAAAATGCATATAACTCGTTAAGATAATAGAGCTTACCAAACACATACAACAAATAAAACATTCATTAAGATAATAGAGCTTAGCAAATAGAGATAAAAACTTCAATGAAATTTACGAAAAGCTTACAGTTATAACATCAATATGAAACAAATTTGAAAACTTAAATTAAATTTATTCCAAGTAAACATTAATCTGTGTGATTGGCATATATGGTGAATTAAAAATGGTAAATGGTAATGATTTAAAACCCCAAAAATATAACATACTATTCAGCATCTTGCTAATTATTTCTAGTTGAACCATTGTCAAATAAACTTTTCCCCCAATTTGGAACTGTCAAAACCTAAAACATGCATTTTAGAACCTAAAAATATCACCTAAAATGCAAAAAAAGGGAAAAAACATAAAATCTAAAAATAGACACATAATAAAGAGAATAAAAGGAGTATATCTGTTTAGGTTGTTCCAAGTCTAATCTGTAACCTGCAGAAGAAAAAATAAACAACAAAACACAAAAAAATGATTAGGTCCCAACACATAAACATACATGTAAATAAATATAAAACAAAATGAATAAAATCAAATAGATCTTAACCAAAATCAAAATATAAAAAAGTCATAAAATGAACCATAAATACAGTGTATGTGGGTATGTATCTAAACAAAGAGAACTATCGAGAGTCTAACAAAGAGAAATCGCGTGTATGTGAAAATAGGGTTCCTTGGATGAGAGAAAGAGGCGAGAGCATTTGAAACCTGCGAACCCTAGATTTTCCCCAAAATCCATTCGAGAGAGAGATAAGAAAGAGATTTACCTTCAGATCGCTAAAGAACAAATGGAGAGTTGTACGATTGATGGAGAGAGAGAGAATAGTGTACTCAGCTAGTGTGTAAAAGCTTCCAATGTGTTAATTTCCTATTTTGTCCATGTATTTGAATTTTGGGTAAAAGAAGAAAAGGAAATGAAGGTGTCAAAAGAGGGGGAAACCAAATATTTTAGGGACAAAAATGGTAATAGGGGTATTTTAATCTCAACCATTGGATTGTTGCCTTGTTGGTTCAATCCTAGCCTCTGATTAAGTTATCAACGTATGGAATAGTGCCAACTATTCTACTCCTTATTATATAGATACACACACACACACACACACACACACATACACACATACACACACACACACACACACACACACACACACACACACATATATATATATACATACATACGATTTTAGAATTTTTTATATTTAATCTTAAAAATTAATTCTAAAAAAATTATTTTTATGAAAATATTTAATCAATAAATTCAAATTAAAGTTTAAACTCTTAAAAAATTATTTTGACTAAAGAAAACACTATCATAAGATATGATAAACGAAATGCAAATGCAATGTCGTGTTGTGTCCTACGTGACATAATAAATCCTATGAGCCACATAGTGTATGAAAAATTACCTTTTTCTAAGATGACGGACCGAGTCGAGAGCTGATTTGATGTAGACGGTCATAGAGAGCTTGGCATAGGTAAGCAAGACACAATCCTAATTACAAAAATATTTTGTCCAAATTCAAGTCCAACTAGATGAAGGTTTATATAGCTAAAGCACGGAGTGCAAACCCTAGATGTGCTCTATATCGGTACCTTTAAGGTTCACTACCAGATACTCACTTGTAGATAATTACACACCATTCACTCTTATGTAATCCATGCTTAGCATGTAATGGCATGATGCTCATCAATAATGATACTCTTTCCATAAGATACTAATCAAGAATCATGTATATTTCACACTACATCACCAAAGAGCATTGCTATTAACCAAAATTTTCGTGTTGGGCACTGGTTCAGTTGGGTGAAATTAGACTTAGCGATATGACTCTCACCTTTGATCAGCCAAGTACCTTCTACATATATCGAACGATTCCCCCACATCGTATCGCTTGACCAAAGTCATGACGTGAGGTATATCGCAGGGAACTCGTTCATGTACATTGAGTATATCAAATTCGTTCTCACATGTACTTTCCCTATGAGGTATACTTTGAGGTAATTCACGTACACTCAGGTATATAAAATGGCTTGTCCACACATACCGATTGCCCTCAAAAGCAAATCGTATATCATGGAAGTAATGCCAAAGGAGGGAACACCTTCCAAATAACCCAACAACTTCATACCCATATATAAGTGTCAAACCTAGGTCACTCATATTTAGTTTGTCGGTTTCAACTTGAAACTCTGCCAAAATGTTGGGTCAACATGCTGCCCAAATTTTTATGCAATTTTTGAAATGGGACGCTGCCCATGAGCCTGGTAACAAGTCCAACCATAGCTTTTACATATTTTTCAAACCCAACTTTTCCAGGCTTAGGCCCCGTCCGGTATTTCTTTTTGCATTTAGCTAAACCTAATAAGTCATAATCTAACAAACATAATAATAATCATGCTGAGACCCATTTCTCATTTTTTCCTTCTTTCATTTTCAAGTGTGTCCAAAAATATTTTTCATCTTTTATCAAAAATACCAAAAATATTTTTCCTTCCTTATACCAAAAATATTTTCCTTCCTTTACTCGAAAAATATTTTGTCCTCATCTTTTCCAAAAATGTCAAAAACATTTTCCCTCCTTCCCTATTTTCAAAAAATAAATTCCAATGCCTCTCCTTCTCTGGTCGATCGCATACTCTTAGCCTAGATCCCTATTGGCTTTAGTCTTCAATCGAACTACCCCAAAGCTTCGTCAGTCCCCTCACCTTTTTCAAGTTCAAAATTCATCCGCTCTCCATAGATAACATAGACTATATACCGAATGTGCGGCTAGATTTGATGAAGGTCCTAGCTCAACTCATTGTCTAGATTGACAACCTTCAAACTCAGGTTCATGAGATGCAATAAAATTGGGTTCCTGTTCCTGAAGAGCCCGAGGTCCTCTTTCCTTGCACTATGGGTCCGCCTGCAACCGAGCCTATTTGGGTTATCGAGGATTACCATCACACTCCACGTGATCCTCCTGCTAATGGGTCGCCACTAACCCAACTTCCTATGATGAACCTTGCCCGGCCAGGGGATAACTTACCCGTGACCATTGATCCAAAGGAAAAAGAGTTGAACAAGGTCAAGGAAGACCTTAAGATGTTGTTTAAGAAATTCGACTAAGTCAGACTTTCGAGAAATTACTTGGAGTTTACCCACGTGTATCCCTATCCAAAAGTAAGGTTACAAGAAAAGTTCAAGATGCCCAACATCAAGAAATTCGGGGTTATCGGACCCCCGATCGTTAATCTCCGTAGATATCACAGAGCCATGACTCTCCTAGGGGTCTCTAAGGAACTAATAACCCATTGGCTCTTATCTCTCGAGAAGTCCATAATCTGTAGTTGAGAGGATGTTGCCCGCGAGTTCATGTCACAGAACATGTACAAAAAAGAATTAAATGTCACCTCCCATGATTTAGAGTTTATCAAGAATAATCATGAGGAGTCAGTCAGTAACTTCATAGCAAGATGGAGAGAGAAAGTAACCACCATGACCAACCGACCTTTCGAAGAGGAGCAAGTCATCATTGTGAAGAAGAACTTCTTACCCCATGTTCGAACAAAAATGGGAGGACAATACAACCCTCATTTTCGAGCATTCCGAGAAGTAGGAGTGGAGATCAAAGAAGGACTTGCCAAGATATAAGTTGAGCTAAAGAAACTATCTGGATAATTCGCTCCCAGAAAGTTTTAAAAGCCAGTTAATGCCATAATTTTAACCATCAACAACATCTCTCAGCCTATCACTTTATGGGCACCAGAAAGTCGCCCAAACCGAGTCTGGAAGGAATACACTGAGCATCATGCTCCCATCTCTAAAGTTTACCAAGTTCTCTTGAGTTGAAACCTTATCAAACCATCGGACCCTTTTTCATTAACAAACCCACTTCCAAAAAATTTCAAACCAGATGCCCATTGTGACTTTCAACAAACTGTCATCCATACCACCAACCAATGTTTCCACCTCCAAAATGTGATCCTAATCCTTATTGACTGGGTGTCATCTCCCCACCAACCAATCCTAAACCAAACACTACCCACAATCCCCTCTAGAATCATACAAATTCCTTTTTCCTTGATGAAAACTTAGAATTTGACCCATCTACCCAGATCATACGAAGAAAATTACTAATCACACTCGTATATTCTCCTAAACCTCTCAAAACATTCCCATACTTTCTCCTACACCCTAGTAGCTTCGTCGATCAGGCTCTATCACTCCTTACAAGAGTATGCATAATTGTCTGCACCCGTTCTGGAGATAAAGATATGGAATTATCAGAAGTACTGAACCAATGTTTAGAGTTCGGGCTAAAATTACCCTCTCAGATGACTGTTAACTGTCGGAGATTCAGTGTGTTATTCTTAGAAGCCAAAAAATGGGCTTGAGAGTCAAACAATTGGGTGGTACTGACTGATGAAGTCAGTTTAGATGATATGGTCGAGATTATGGTGGATTTATTTCGATAGATAAGTGATATTTGTAGTATATCCGAGATACTCGATGATTTGAAGCCACAAGGGCATCTAGTCCCTTCGCTTTTAGATCTGCTCGCCGAATGGGAGGATTTATACGAAGAATCCATTGAAGTTATGGAGTGTATTAGATTTTTATGGTAAGGTAATGTTGTTGCCACATTCGATAATTCTGATGAGGAGAAGAATCCAGAAAAGGCTAGTTCGGTAGTTAACATATGTGGGATGATTTAATTTTAGGAGATACTAAGAGAGATCAATAAGGTGACTGACCAACCCGAGATCGATGAGGAAATATGATTTTTATTTTTCCCTTCTTTTGTGAACCATATGACCAGGTCAGGGAGGCATATACAAGTCCCAATCCTACCACCATCAGTAAGCGAAAAAGGAAAAGGTGTTGAGAATCTTCTTACGCTAGAAATGACCCTTGAGGAGAGTAAGATCCTCTATTAGTTGAAGAAAAACCAAGACAACATCACTCTATGGGGACTCTTTATGTCTTCCCAACTGCACCAGAATTCTTTGATCAAGCTACTCATAGGACATACAGTTCCTCTTTCGACCATGCCAGAAGAAGCAGTGAATTTTTTAAGATGTTTAACCTCTAATAGAATGCTCTCCTTCTTCGAAGAAGAAATCCCCAAGATTGGCCCAAACCATAATTATGCTCTCAATATCTCTGTGAAAATCATGGGAAAGACTGTCCCGCTCTCTCTTGTAAGTAATGGACCAACTCTAAATATATTCCCATTAAGGACCCTCAATTATTTTGGATTGAAAGTTAGTGACCTTGCTCCAACCTCTACCGCAGTACGTGACTACGATAATACCCGTCAAGTAATTATGGGATCCATAAAGCTTGCTATAGGGCCTGCCCTATAAATTCGATTGTTGAATTACAAGTAATCGATATCCCATCTATTTTCAATCTGATTCTCAGAAAACAGTAGATCCATATCATTAAGGGGGTGTCTACTTCCCTTCATCAAAAACTGAAGTTCTTCCCCAGTGTCTAAGTTATCACCATCTTGGGCAATAAGGACAATGTTGAGAACACAAGCAGCAGTAATCCAGTACAAGAGATACAACAATGGACAAATGATATGATTTTGTAAAGTTTTTGGGTTGAACCACTTCTACTCCCAATAGGGGATGATTTTAAAGATAGGGTTTGTTTATAATTTAACCCTATGGCAATGTTAATGTAATCCAGATATTTAAGAACATGCATTTCATGCCTAGACTGGGGCTGGAAAAAAGATAGCAAGGAATACTTGAACCCATTGTGTTGAAGAAGGATTTTCCTCCCTATGGCTTGGGCTATTAACCATTAACAAAATAACTCAGAATGATTCGTCAACCTTGACTAAAGAGAAGGCTAGAAAGTGCCCAGACTGCCTCGAGAGATTCCTTGAATGGAAGATTCATCAGAAAGGGTGAAATTTTTTTCTTTTGCGGCTTTCCAGAATCGTGGTATGATCATATGGATAAGAAGGTGAAAACTGGAATGGAAATCTTTTTCTAATACAACTACACATGTGCTGAGGGTTCCCAGCATCAAGTGAAACCACTCATATAAAAGACCATAGTTGATATCAGATATTTCGAGGGACGTGACTCCGAGGATTCATTCAGTTTGCAAACACTGGGGCTAACACTCTACATGATCCACTCAGGGGCTACCTTGTCGGATCTATCCCACCTAATCAAAGCTTCTGATGCACTCTCCTCAACTGGCATGCTGCACCTGTGCCACCTGGTGGTATTCAACTTAATGTTTACCCCATTTTCCCTTCTTTTGTTGTCCCTCATTACTCTAATGTAATTGAGACCACCTTTGATGAGGTTCTCAATGTTATTTCTCGTATCAATGAAATAAAGGAAGATCTTGGGTATCTAACCATGCCTTACATTAATTGTTTTGATTCTAATCAAACTCTTGATGATGATGATTTTACAAATAAAATAATTCTTAACTAATCTAAATAAGGTTAATAACAAACAACATACATGCGTTCAAGTTAATAAAGATGAAACTGTTGTTATTAATCTTGATTCTAGTAGAAAACTGCGCGAGATTAGAATAAGGCCACCCTTAACGAGCATGAGCACGCGCAACTAAAGAAATTATAGAAGGAATTTGTATATGTCTATGTACGGTCCTACGATGACATGCATAGTATTGACCTTGAGATAGCTCAACATGGGATTACCACTCTCCTCGAATGCAAACCAGTCAAGCAGAAACTATGAAACCTTCTCACCGAATGGTCGCTAAATGTTAAAGAAGAAGTGGTTAAACAGTTGAACATAGGTTTTATTCGTGTGATTGAATATCCTAAATGTCTAGACAATACCTTACTCGTGCCTAAATAAGGAGGGAAGGTTCACATGTGTGTTGACTATCGAGACTTGAACAAGGCCTCTCTAAAGGATGATTACCCACTACCTAAAATTGACATGATTGTGGATAACATGGCCAATCACCCTCTCAAGTCATTTGTTTATGGGTTTACTGGATATAATCAGATCAAAATGTACCCTGATCATCAAGAAAAAATTAGACGCATCACCCCTTGGGGTACCTTTTGTTACACCATCATGACATTTGGTCTCGAAAGTGCAGGGGCTACCTACCATAGGGTTGCCGTAAACAGCTTGCACGATCTGATACACATGTAACTTGAGGTCTATGTGGATGATATGATTATAAAGTCTAAGACTAGGGAAGGTCATGTTCTTTCTCTTCGAAAGTTCTTCGAATGACTGCGACAATATCAGATGCAACTTAACCCACATAAATGTGTCCTTGGCGTTACTAAAGGAAAACTCTTATGACTCATGGTTAGTGATAAAGGGATATAAGGAGATCCTGCCAAGCTGAAAGCCATACTTGAAATTCCACCACCCCGTATGGAGAATAAAATCTGGGGATTCCTTGGAAAATTATAGTATATTAGATGGTTCATCAGCATGTTGACTTCCATCGGTGATCCCATCTTCAAACTCCTTTGAAAGGATTAGACTAAAGTCTGGAACGAAGCTTGCCAAGAATATTTTGACCTAATAAAGAAATACCTAACCCGACATCCGATAATCATGCTGTCATAGCCTCGTCTTCCCCTACTCCCTTACCTAACCGTGACAGATACTGCGACTCGGGCTTTGCTAGCCTAGTACCTTGAAGAAAATCATAAAGATAGAGCCATCTACTATTACAGTATCAAGTTGGTCGGGTATGAAGTTAACTACACATCCCTGGAGAAATCATGTGTCTCCTTTGTCTGGGTCATCCAAAAGTTAGGACACTACATGCTCGCCTTTATGATCAAACTCATCAACCGAATGGATCCCATCAAATACCTTCTCGAGAAGCCCGCCCTATCCAACCGAATGGTCGGTTGGTTGATGCTTTTATCCAAGTTTGATATTGCATATGTCATATAAAAATCCATAAATGGAAGAACCATCTCTGACTACCTTGCTGACTACTCTATGGAAGAAGCCGATGTCCAAATTTTCGAATTCCCAGATGAGAATATCCTCTATTCATCCCAGGAAGATCTTCAATGGAAAATGTTCTTTGACAACATCACCAATAAGAAATGGTATGGCACTGGGATACTCCTAATTTCCCTTGATGACTCTCATACTCCCATTGCCATCAAGATTGATTTTACTTGCACCAACAACATGACTGAATATGAGGCATGCACGATAAACCGCAAAGTTTCCCTTTGAAGGGGAATTCGATACCTCGATGTCTATGGGCATTCAACCCTCATCATCGGTAAAGTAATTAGAAAATGGAAAGTTAAGGATGAGAAACTCTTACCCTTCCATGCCCACGTAGAAGAGATAGCTTCCAAATTCTAAGAAATCATCTTCTACTACTACCTGCCCCGAGTAAAGAACAACCTAGTTGCTTCCCTTGCCACCTTAGACTCTATGATCGACATGCACGAAAGAACAATGATGGACCCTTTCCTTATCCAAAAGCAAGATACAAAACACATTGCTACCACTTTGAGCTTAGCATGGAAGAAGACCCCGAGATAGCTAACTATTGGAACTATGATATTTGGTGCCTCCTCAAGAATGGTAAATATCCCCAAGGTTTTGATAAGAAATATCGAACAACCCTTCGCAGACTGGTTGCCTAGTACGTTGTTTTCAATAAAGCACTATTCAAGAGAAACTTCGATGGAACACATTTGCACTGCATCGCAGGGGATGACAGTGAAGAGATAATGCAGAAAATCCACAGCGAGGAATGCAAACCTCACATGAACGACCATATAATCGCTAAGAAGATCATCCGATAAGATCATCTAAGAATGTGAACCTCACATGAACGGCCATATGCCTACCATGGTTTAGGATTGCATAGCCTACGTTAGAAGATGCCTGTAATGATAGAATTTTTCCAGCCTACACACTTGCCTCCATTAAAATTGTATAACATGACTTCTCCCTGACTGTTATCCACATGAGGCATTGATATCATAGGGAAGATTACACCTGAAGTGTCCAATGGGCATGAATTCATACTAGTTTCCATTGACTACTTCACTAAATGGGTTAAAGCTGAATCATACACAGTGTTGAATGCTAAGAAGGTGCCCAAGTTTATGCAAAAACATCATCTGCCAGTATGGGGTCTCATACGAGCTAGTATCAGATAATGGGTTACAATTCAAGGTATAAGTAATAGAAGTTCTAGATGAGTATAGGATTCAGAGACAAAAATATTCTCCCTACTGACCTCTAACTAATGGATCAGCTAAAGCAACCAATAAAAACCTCAAAGCCATCATCAACAAGATGATCGAGAGATTTTGATATTGGGCCGATCGGATCCCATACGCCCTCTGGGGATACCGCACCTTAGTTCGAACCTCTACTGGGGCTACCCCTTACTCTTTAGTATATGACATGGAAGCAGTCCTACCCGCGAAGGTGGAAATCCCTTTGTTGTACATCACGCTTAAGAGAAAAGTCAGCGAGGAAGATAGGCATCGAACCTTCTTGACAAGTTTTCATTCTTGTACGAAAGGAGGTTGAAAGCTCTGTATCACATAAAAGGATACCATCATCGTATAACACAATCATTCAATAAGAGAGTCATGGACCGTTACGTTGGAGAGGGGGATGTATCCCTCAAATAAATAATAAAGCCCATCTCGGACCCCATAGGGAAATTCAAGCCCAATTAGAGCGGCCCCAACATTGCAAAGAAGATCTTATCAAGCATCGCCGCTATGCTCACCGATCTTGACGGAGAAGAAATGGTGTGTCCAGTCAACCTGGACCGTCTCAAGAAATTCTACCCCTAGTCTGAAATCTCGGTGTGTTATGATTCTTCTCATCTCCCTTCTATTCTATATAGATATATGTATATTCATTCCCATCTACTCAGAACTACGTGGGGACGGATCCTCTAAAAAAAGTTTGGCTTTTAAAAATGAATTTCAGAAAGTTTTCGAAACCTTCATAGGTACGTAGGATACTCACACCCTTTGCATGAGCATGATTCCTTTCTTTTTCACAAAATTCTATTATTTTCTTATCCCCGAGAATGACAGTTCATTTTAATATATACATGAACAAAAGGATTATGTATTCCTTAGCGGTTGGTATAGATAATTAAAATGCAAAACTCATCAATAGGCACGACTAGATGATCAAAATCTCCTTTATTTAATTATTCAAAATTTTGGTACGATTACGCTAGCAAAAGGAGTCAAATAACTTCACCTGTCAGCCTACTCCTACCTTTTTAAAGCAAAAATAAAAACAATTCCCGGTACAACTAAAATAACCCACAAATTATTCCCAAACATAGAACCACAACCATTATAAAAGCTTCAAACATCCTACCCGTAGCTGCCAGAGAAACCAACCCCATCATCACCCACATTGTCGGGTCACCAAACTTCCCCTGCCTGAATGGAGTGTCGCAGATTCTGCATTAAATGGTAAGCCCAGACCAGCTTTGGGAAAACCACAAGACCTCCTTCCATAGTGTTAGATATAACAGACCACCTTTGCCCAGTCTCCACATCTAGCATCTTGGCAACTAACATTATCCACAACCACTTTATGTAGTCCTCTGAGATATGCTAGACTCTTCCAATAGAATGGGATGGACGGGTCGACGATTGAAAACTCACCCAAAAAGAACAAAGACACATGCGCACACGCTCTATAAGATACTACATAGTAAAGAAGTCTAGTGTCCGCGATGGCATAATTTGGTCCCAACCAAATTGGCGCAGAAGCCGCCAGGGAAAGTGGAAAGAGGCATGCTGGAGTCATACCAACTGAACATACTAGTATTCTATGAGTTCCACAATGGGAAACCACTCCCCCGACTAAGGCACTAACTAGCGCAACCCTTGAGCCCCGTGCTCCATGAACTAATTTTCTCAACTCTCGATGTCCAGGCCTACACTAATAAAATAGTGTGAAAAGAATCTTGGCATCGCCGACAAAGGATACTCAGGTAGGACCGCCATACGGAACCACTCTGACAGCCACATAAATAGCATTGCAGGGGTACCCCTCATAAAGTCGGAATGACCTTCCCGCCAGGAATCCAGACCATTCAAAGTCTCCGCCATTATCACCGTCGTAAGGTTGAGATGATACGACATCTAGGAAATAATGGAAGAAAGTTAGGGGTCCACTCGCATTTCCCTAGTTACCAAAAGAAGTTTTGAAACTAGGCCCAGAATGACGGCCCCATCATATCCATCATCACCGACATCCAATAAATGCATAGAATGCAGCATCACGGGAAGAGAAATCATTCCTCCCATAACCAACGACCTGGATGCTGAAGGTGAAATGTGAAGAAGTCCCGCCAATAGCTCCATAGGGGACTGAGAAAACTCATGCATAACTGCTTTAACGCTGAGACTTATCCCCAACATAACAGAAAACTCTTCATAGGTCGGACAAATTTTGTCCAACGCAAAGCAAAATATATGGTCCTTAGGGTACCAGAACCTAACTTTTGCCATCAGCATATTCCACTGTATGGGATGATTACACCATAAATCGACTCTCCGCATGTTGAAAGCGTCATAATTAATGTTGTAAGAGCACAGCGCTTCCAAGGTCTTAAGGTAGTTGGCAAACTCAACACTACTAGGGAAAGCCATATCACAAAATAAAGAAAAAAGTGAGCAAAGAAGAATGTAAAGGAGAAGGAATGCGGAAGTGTGAAGAAAAAGCTCCATACACACCCCTATTTATAGTTGAAAATATCAAGCAAAGACAATGAACCCTACAGAAATCGGAAGAAAAATCACCCCACCAAGTAACAAGAAATTAAAGAAAGTGCAATCAAAGCCTTGGGTTGATTAAACTAGACTGATATGCCGACAAGCAGGACAAGGGTCATGCCGATCAGCAACCCGCTATTTTTGGGACAATTTTTTTTCCTTTTTTGTCAATATAAAAAAACTTAATAAAAAGAATTTTTATTTTAAGGAAATTCTGAACTTCCTTATCCTTATGTTATTACATATCCCATTATAAAATAAAATCTTTCTCCAACAGTTTTTAATTCTTTTTACTATCCTAGTAGCAAAGTGAAAAGAACATGTGCATTAGTCATTAAAAAGGAAATTAACAAAAAAAACTTCATTTCATTTGCATAGATATTTGTATTGTTATATGAGTTTTACAGGAAATAAAAAATACAATGAGGCTCAACCCGAAACCACCTACTTTTTCTCTCTATCACTCACATTTTCTCTCTCTCTCTCTCTCTCTCTCTATATATATATATATATATATATATATATATATATATATATATATATATATATATATATATATATATATATATATATATATATATATATATAAAGCCCAACTCCTTCAGATCCATCGCATTAGGATGGTGCAGCATATGCACCGACCCTACATCTGCTTGTCGAATGTTGTAAGTAGGAGCGGCCAGCCGTACAAAAGGAGCCTCTGAAATCATCGCCACCGCTGATGTCGATGCACCGCCTGCGCTGTGGGAGGACCCCACCTGCCGACTTGAACCCTCACGGGGAAGAGGCATCATGTCATATATGCTAGGCAGCATCAAGCATCTTGACACAAAGTCCATATAGTCATACATCATCGCCGTGTTGGTATATAACGAGTAAGGCTCACCCATGTATACCAGGGGCTTCTCCGGTGGTACCGTAACCTCATCCTTCATAATCTGTCAAACTACTCTCTTCTCGAGGTACCAAGAGTGGCCAAACTCATGTGCCAGCAGACGCCGTATCTGCGCATGACCCCCACTCAACTCCGTATGCTGGATAGACGTCCTCGAGGCATATAAGGTCACCTGTCGATTCCCCAACAGGAACAAATGATCAAAACCAACAGAAGATCGTCAAAATAAATACACTCTCAAAGGAGAAGAAGTAGGACTTACCAGCTCACTCATTAGGCCATTCAAGACATGACACATCGGCCCCAAGGAAAGAGACTTCTTCAACTGTCGATTGGACTTTCACACCTAGTGCATCCGACAGAAGTCCCCAACAGACTCATCCTTAAAATTAATCAATTGGGTGTTAAACCCATTCACCTCATAGAACCACATCTGCAAAAAGTCATTAATTAAGAAATCAAGAATAAAACGTATGAAAGAAAATGCAAGTGCATAAAGGAAAATGCAAAAACTAAAGAATACCTCAAGAAGACACGTGGCCCAGTAATAGTTTGCCAGTAGCGCTGGATGAACGAATCAATAGAATAATAAAGGGTCACCAAGGTCAAGCTCCCCCAGTCATAAAGAGGGATCTTCGAAAACACCCTTAAAAATGGAAAAAACCACAAGTGGATGATGTCGCCATTCGTTGCCACCAAGAAACCCCCCAACACCTGCAAATTACACAAATGGGCCATCTTTCGCACCTGCCACCCGTCACTCTTATCAATCCTCCTCATCAGTAATAACTCCCTCGAAAGAGACAAATGAAGAGAGTCCCCCGAGACTACCCTCTTTACATCACCCAATGCTGCCGTCACCACCTCCGACATCACCCTCAGAATCCTATTTACCTCAATCTGTACCCCCTCATAATCCGTCCCCAGTAGCTGCTGCACATTTATAGGAATCACCGTCATCTACCCAAAACCAAAATGAAAGGTGTGGGTGGTGTCACACCACCTCTCCCCCAGTTCACAGAGAATAACCATCGAAGGAGGCATCTCATCCAAGGCAGACGCCAATCTCCTAAAACTAGCAAATGACACCATCCAACGCACCACAGATGAAAGGTTATCCTAGACATCCTTAAGCCCCGCGTTCCTCGGGCATGAATAGTCGACATAGAAACATCTGACTGTCAAAACCAGAAAGAAAAAATCCTTGTCAAAATTCAAGAAATAAGGAAATATTTCCAAGAAAAAAGGAATAGAATACAAAAGGTCATCAATATTTACATAACCACCAAGGTTCACCACCCTAGAAGAGGGGTGACGCAAAGGCTCACACAAGAGAGTATGATCATCTACCACTGGCGTGAAGGAGTCGAAAGAGTTTTGGCTACCTAAAAAAAGGGTCACCCTAGACCTCCATTACAAGCCTTTCCAATCATCAGCATCAAGCCATGCCATGTGTGTTTCACTACTTGAGAACTCATCCATCTTTTGACTTGGGAATATTAGAACGATTTGCAAAAAGCTATGAAAAATGAGAGCCCGTTGCCTTTTTATAGGAGTCCAAGGGGCATGCCGATCGGTATCTCCCTGCCACCCACCGATCAAGACTGTCCTCCCTAATTGAGGTAACCCAAAAGATAGTGCCACTGCCGTTTGGAACCCTCCCAACCATGTCGGTTGGCACCCTCTTTAAAATTTCGTACAACAACTCCCCAAAATGCCAGAAAATCTGAAAAAATCCCCAAAAAATTCCCAAATCACCAAATGGATTTTATAACCTTTTTCACCAAGAAAAAATATTTTTATCACACTCATTTCCATAACATAACTCTTATATCCCCAGCGGAATTCTCGGAATCAATTTCATGTATCCCCAACAATGTCCCCAAAGGACACCACAAAAACCAAGAAATTCCCGAGCTAAGAAAAATACAATCCTCATATCATTCTCTCTTCCTTAGCGGAATCTAAAATCAAATGCTCTCCCAAATCCCCACATCTTAAGTACACATAATTGGCTTTAACCCGCAGAATTAGTCACCTCCATCGTACGCCCACAGAATTGGCTTTGACCCATAGAATTGGTCACCCCTATCTTAATCCCACAGAACTAGCTTTGACCTGTAGAATTAGTCGCCCCTATCTTAAGCCCACAAAATTGGCTTTGACCCGTAGAATTGGTCACCCCTATCTTAATCCCTAGAATTGGCCTTAACCCGTAGAATTGGTCACTTATACTTAAGCCCATAGAATTGTCTTAGACCCACAGAATTGGTCACCCCTATCTTAAGCTCTCATTATTGGTTTTGATCCGCATAATTGGTCACCCATATATTAAGACCTCAGAATTGTCTTTGACCTGCAGAATTGGTCACCCCTATCTTAGGCCCACATAATTGGCTTCGACCAGTATAATTGGTCACCCCTATCTTAAGCCCCCAGAATTGGCTTTGACCGACATAATTTGTCACCCTTATCTTAATCCCGCACAATTGTCAGCCTTATCTTAAGCCTGCAGAATTGCATTTGACCCGCATAATTGGTTACTTGTACTCAAGCTCATAGAATTAACTTCTACCCACATAATTGGTCACCCCTGTCTTAAGCCTATAGAATTGTCTTTGACCCGAAGAATTGGTCACCCCTATCTTAAGCTCGTAAATTTCACCCGAAATAATTCGTCACTTCTACTTAAGCCCACAGAAGTGGATTTGTCCCGTAAAATTTTTCGCTTTTACGTAAGCCCTCAGAATTGATTTTGACCTTCATAATTGGTTGCTTCTACTTAAGCCCTCAGAATTGGCTTCGACCCTCAAAATTGGTCGCTTCTACTTAAGCCCTCAGAATTGACTTTAACCTATAGAAATGTTCACTTCTACTTAAGCCCGTAGAATTGGATTTGACCGCCAGAATTGGTCACCTATAACTTAAGCCCGTAGAATTGGCTTCGACTCACAGAATTGATCGCTACAACTTAGGTCCTCAAAATAGACAAAAATGGTCACGCCCTACCTTTGAACTCAGTCATCACCCCCTTTAGGTCCTCAGAGTCATCCATCCCCAGCACCCCCTTAGGTCTGTAGAATTGACCTCGACCCTCTGAATCGGTCATCCTCATCCCTTACGTCCACATAATCGACCTCTTTCCAAAAATATTATGTGGTGTCTATTCAATGGATTTCGCTTGTACCAAAATCACCCGTGGAGTTTCTATGTAGACATCACATTATAGGAACTCCTAAGTCTCTCCTTATGTCCCTACCACCTCCTTATTTCACTATAAACCCTAGGTCGCACTCCGAGTACCAATCTAGAGTCCATCGAGCACTCTCAGGCCCCGTTTGACTCTAGTCTACTCTATTATCAAAGAGAAATCTCTTTTAATCCTCAAAGGGATCTGAATCCCCTTTCCAATGGTTTTCCCCATGCACAAATTGGCATAAAAATTTGAACAAATGAACCATTTTACAATCGAAAATCAATTCGAAGGCCATCGGGAGCTCCCGACCCCCGATTTTGACCCCAAACAACTCCAATGTCAAAGAAAAATCTCTTTGAATCTTTGAAGAGCACTAAAAACCCTTTCTAATGGTCCACCCCGTGCACAAAACATCATAACCATTCAAAAAAATGATTAATTTTTCCCCAAAAATTGATTCGAAGGCCACCGGGCACTCTTGGGCTCCGTTTGACCAAAGTTAGCTCTTCAGCTCCAATGATACTGAATGAATCTTTGAAAGGAATTAAATACCCTTTCCAATGGTCCACCCTATGTGTAATTCTGACTTACGGTGCAGACAAACGATCCGTTTTACCTCGAGAGGTCACCGAGATCTTCAGGGCCCCGATTGACCAAAGTCAACTCTCCCAACCTTTCCAATGGTTCCCCTCATGCACAATTCTGACTTACCATGTGGATGAACGATCCATTTCTATCTAACGATCTCCCGTCTAAAGGATCGACATCCGCTTCCAAGCCACATTTGTCCCAAAGTCAACTCTCGAACCTAGGAGTTATCCTGAGGACTCTTGAAATTATCTCAAGTACCTTATAATGATATGCCCCATGCATGATTCAGATCAATGCATTATGTTTTACGATATTTTTTTCCAAGAAAATCTTCATGAGATCGTCAATTGGTGAGTCCAGTTCCCTACATATCGACAGTGTGTCTAGGGTCACTTGTCGATAGACAAGACTAGAGCTATGCCGATCAGCAACCCCATGATCCTATAAAAGGAAGGAATGACCTCACAACCAGTATGATGAAGAACAGAGACCCATCAACAGGAGTGATTTCAATAACATTCTCTCAAAATCAGCGAAGTTCCTCCATATGAAGTTCCATTCAAGCTTATAATCCCATCCTTTTGATACCCAATTTATCAAATCTTATTCTCTCTCATCCTACTTTCATCTCATATTCAAGGTAGTTCATCCAAATCAAAGATGAAGCTTCAAAGAACGTCCAAATTCCTTCCCACTCTCTTAAAATTTCTTGTTTTTGCATAAATTACATTAGATTCATAATCCAGTTCTTACTTTAGTTCATACACATTAATATCTGCATTTTTTATTAGTATATTTCACATACTTTTTCTATAAAAAAACCAAAACAAACAAAAATAGGGTTACACCCAGAAATTCCGAATGGAATTATCCATCACACTTTTTCAAAACTAAAACATATTTTTATACACACACACACACACACACACACACATAATAAAATCTTATTCTGATCTATGGGATAAACCCCATCCCCATGCCGAATTCAAACTATGTGGACTTTGATGCCTTTATAGGCTACGTAGGCGGTTTAGATTAAAACTCGAGAATCGAGTCCAATTTTCCCAAATTTTTAATTTTCCTAAATTCCCCATCTTCATCATATTATTCCATTAATATACATATTATGTCTGTTAGCGTTTCATCCAATATATATTATCGTTTGATAATAATGATCAATATCACAGTAAAAGCATAAATGATATTTTCTATATATATCATTTTGTGAACATTATTATGGATGACTTCACTCTATCTTTCACATGGTATGATTTGAACGATTTCGATCTCTGTTATATATACACGCACACACACTTCATGGATAAATAAAGAAAAATAATAACCGAATCCCATGAGAGATCAAAAAGGCGAGATGGGTGCCTAACAACTTCCCATTCCAATAACATAGCCCCCAAACCTTCGAACTATTGGTTTCATATGCATCATTTTGTCTTCGATGCCACTCTCTTAAGGCGGTAACATGCTCTTTTTCCTATTTTGTGCAAAATAGACTAGAGACTCCATCTCTTTACATTAACCCCACACCGATGATGGACGAAGAATTTCTAAGAGGGGCACGAGACCTTTTGAATCCCCGCTCCAGGTGCGTGATCTCGATCGGGATGGCCACATGAACACTATTTTCATGATTTGGGTAATGATTACCCTTTTTTTAGCCGTTTGGTGTGCACATTTTACAACACATAAATTCCCCCTCAAATAATTTTAAACCTTACCTTGTTATTTGCCTTCAAATTTCCTAGAGACCAAGGGACAAAGAGACTCTTAGTCTTTAAGAAACCCTTTTCTTTATTTCCTTATATTAAATCATTTTACAGTTTTCCATGCCTTTTTCCACTTTAATGTTGTTGTCTACCTCTTTTACCTCCGTGAGTGAGGTTATAATGGGTTCTCTTCCCATCCAAGTCACTATTTCCACTATCACTGGTGCCACCACCATTACAACTTTTCTAGATGCTCCTGCCATAGCCTCCACTATTTATAGTGGAGTAAGTCTGTCCTCAGGTGGATTTTATGCATTACCCAAAGGTCAAAGGCTATTATTTGAAAACAAATCCAAGAGGGACCTTTCTACTTATCGTCTTGCACCTTTATTTAGTAAGGACAATTATTTCATGTCCTCACTCAAGCAATTTGAAGTGGGGTTGTGGAAAAGATTAGTGAGTCTCCCATCATAGGTTTGCAGAGTCTGAGGACATCCCCGTGGTTCTTACTGACAACATATTGTATGTACGAGTGGATAAGGGTGATTTTCCCTTTTCCAATGTAAACCTTAACATGTGTGGTGGAGCTCTGGAATACAGGGATTTATGGGTGTATTACGCATCATTATCGCAGTCCATAGTGCAATTATTGATGCTAGGACTCATTTAAGCAAACATGAATATGAAAAACTATAATATCCCTAAAAACACTAGTGCTTACGATATTTTTCTTTCTTGCTGGAGTGTGGACTCTCACACCTTTTTCACTAGTTGGGGTGATTTAACCATCACCTTAGAGGACATATGTGAGTTGATTGGCCTACCTGTCCTAGGGAATCAAATTTTTACAAATGGGTATGAATATCCTTTCGAGAAGGAAATGTATGAGGAACTTTACGAGGCTCTGTCAGAGTGACATCTATATGTTGCCCTCACCAAAATTAGGGCAACTAAACATTCTTCTCCTAAGTGGAAACACTTTTGGTTAGGGGATTTCGAGCTAATACCCAAGGAAGGAACTTTAAATAAAGTCCCCAATAGACAAGATGGTCCTAAGATTAATTTGAATACCCACTTAGCTGCCTTTGTTGTCATTTTTCTAAGTAGGCTCCTTTTTATTGGGAGGCCAAATGGCTCCCTCACAAATTGATATTTTGGTTGGTTGTCATGATTCCTAGTGAGAAAAATGTCTCCCTTATTTCCCTTACTTTAGGGTATAATTGTAATTGGATGGATCTCACCCATATTGACATGTAATTCTCGCACGACTGCCATGATGTGGTAATTTTTTTTAACTCCTTCTCATTTATGGGTTTTTTGTTCGAGCAGTTTTCCAACTGGGCACATGAGCCTCGTTCGCTTCATAGCTAAATTGCTCGAATTGGCGGGTGGCCAAAGAAATCCCCCAAGTATTCTCTTAGCATAGTCTTGGATGACACAGATGAATTTTCCTTTTTTCCTTACTCTAAGAAAATTGGTGGAATATTTCTCTAGCACTTTCGCTTTGCCTCATGTAGGACTTCCTCTACCCTTCAAATGCCAAATCTGTGAGTGATTTCCCCCATATTTCTACGATGGCCTTCATAATTCCCTTTATACTTCCATCTTTGACAGAATTTGGCTAAAGAGTGGTGCTTTACCATTATAAGCGGGTCAAAAGCAATTTGTATATGATCAATGTACTTATACCCCTAGAATTCCCCACCAGCCTCTCATACCCATACTTATACTTGGAGGTATTTTCCAGTTTTACTCCCGAGGGGATAGTGCATAAAACTGCTCATTTTGAGAACTTTTTTACACCTACTCGTGACTATCTTCCATATTTTAGCCACTCCTGGTTCTTCTTGTGGTAGCACCAAGCTTCATCAATAAATAAGTGTATTCAAGATGTCCCTCATGAGTCCATTATTGAGTGTGACTCCTCTAACGAAAAGTACTTAACCAAGTGTACTCAGAATGAAATTTGGCATCGCAGCTAATTTAAGAAGACCCTAATCGAGCAAGTGGTCCCATATTTGTAAATCCTCTCTATATAAAAAGAACTTACTCAAAACATATAGAGACTCAAACTAAAACAACTAAGGGTAAAAACAAGGGTAAGACTAAGTCCAAGGTCTCTTTGAAGAGAAAACTTCCTAGCACCGATGTTTCAAATTTTACCCCTTCTTCAGTTGGGGGGGCTGCTTCCTCCCCATCGCTCGTCAAAAATCGAGCGGCTAAAAAAAGAAGAAATCCACCAAGTTCACACGTGGTTCTACTGTTGAAGACCATAGCTCCGAAACTGACACTCTTAGGATTTTGGAGACATACCAATCCGTTTGCGAGAAGGGCCATGAGGTCCTTGAAGACACCATTTCTCGGCCACCTTCTCCATCATCTGCTCACCCAGTGGAAGGTACTCTAGTTACTCCATTTTTACTAAGTAAAAACATAAGTGGTGGAGTTACAAGAAAACCCCATACTGTTCATCTAAAGTGGAACTTATTGCTTATGGAAGCACCCATTATTATTATTACTAAATTTCTTTTTCCAATGACATTGGTTTACCTAGTTTCAATAAGGTCACTGGCTTGACACTTATCCTTTTTTATAGGCCACGAGGGGATCATCCATGGATGTGGAATCTCCCCTTCGTGATCATGATGATACCATAATCTGCTCACTATCTTCCACCCGCCCCAATACTGGGCATTTGACTTAAGGGAAGCTCGTCGCGACGATCCAGTAAGTATATGCTAATAT
The DNA here is from genome assembly GCA_949130495.1 of Sambucus nigra. Classification (NCBI taxonomy): domain Eukaryota; kingdom Viridiplantae; phylum Streptophyta; class Magnoliopsida; order Dipsacales; family Adoxaceae; genus Sambucus; species Sambucus nigra. The sequence continues at coordinate 296,650,327 of OX422223.1, forward strand.
TATCTATCTTTTGTGATATTTCTTTCTAAGTTATAACTTTTCTATCTAGTGAATATCTTGTACATCTTTTTCCTTTGAGAAAGTGCCTTCTATTGGTATTAGCCCTACCAAATCAAGAGTTGTTCCATCTTCTTCCTCTCCAATTATCCCTTGAGCTCCATTTTAGCATCAGAGGAATTCCATGTTGGTATCTTCCTTGAGTTTCTCTTCAGAGAATTTGCACCTCGAACTTTATTTATGTATTTTATTTGTTAACCTAAATATTTTTCTTTTCTTTACCCCACGTACTTATGAATATCTTTTGGGGAATCTTTCCGTTATATTTCTTACCACTATGAGGGGCTCTTCCATGACTGCTCCCTCTTTTCAGGTATTTGATATTTCCTTATTGATCTTTTTTTAAAAGTCCTTATTTGTATCTCTTGTAGACTTATACAACTAGGCACTCACTCCTTCTTTAATGAGCAGTTCCCTAGTCCAGCCCCTAACTCCCACTATGATGGCTAGCACTGTAGGGGTATATTCTTAGAGAACCTGCTTCTTTTTCATACTATCATTTTATATCTAGAAAACATATGACTTTACTCTTTTTTCCTTTTACTAACTACCATTGTATTACAAGTTTATCTTTCGAGTGACTCCTTCACTACTGGGGGTATACTATTGCCCACGGGGGTAGTCATTCCTGGGTTATTTCATTCTGGGAGGATATATATCCCAAGGGTGAGTTTCCTCTTAGATAATAGGTTTCCACAAGTGAACATATTTATCAGGCCACTAGTTTAGCACAAGTACCTAGTCATATGACTTTATAATTCTTTTTTTTATTAGATTAACTTCTTATTGACAGCTTTTTCCTTAACAGGTTAGTGCGTGCATCTCTCCATCTCCCATTATGGATTTAAACGCTTCCCCCTCCTGGGGTGCAGGTACTTGAACTGGCACATTTTTACACTTGTCTTCCAAAACATCTACATTTCTTATTCGTTTCATCTTATTCATTTTCAAATTAGATGAGCAATATTGTATAACTATTTATCACTTCTTCAAGTGTTTCTACGAGTGCACATGTATTTTTTTTGCATGCTTTATCTTTTCTTAAAGTTGCAAATACTATACAAGTGTTCTTAGAGTCTTTTCATCTTTTCAGGTTACTGATGCCAGTGTTCCCTTGCCCCTGGAACACACTGTAGACATTACTTCTAGTGTTGCTCAGGTATTACTCTATCATACCTTATTTATGTTTTTAATTGTAACTTTCTTTTTCTGTGCAAGTGTTCGAATTGACACTTCCCTGTTTCCCTATTTTTAGTTCAATGCTATGAGTGTCCCCTTGTTTGTGGAACCTGTTGTGGTCTTGGGAGCAGGTGCCCCCAGGTATTACTTTGTCATACATGTGTTTTCCTTTCTTTTTTGACCTACTTTTATTGTGCAAGTGCTCTAATGACACTAGCTTATTTTTCCTTCTTTTAGGCTAGTGCAACGAGTGTTTCTTTACCTATGGAACAGGTTATGAGTTCCGTTATAAGCGCTCAGGTTTATACTATCATACCCTACCCTCTTTTCTTTTAACTTTCTTTTACTATGCAAGTGCTCAACCAACACCTTCTAGTTTCTTTATTTTTTTGGTTAGCGTTATGAACGTTCCTCTTTCTATGGAACAGACTGTGAGTGTTCTTGTGAGTACTCTTCAGGTATTACACACTGTTATACCTATTTTCTTGTTATTTCCTTCTTTTAACTATTCCACTATTCAAGTGAATAGCCTCATTTCTTTTTGTACTTTTTTTTCCAGTTTATACCACTAGTGCTCCTTCATTTGTAGATCTTGTGGTCACCCTGAGGGAATAACATCATCGATCTAGAAATATGATAACCCCTCTTGGATGGACAGTAAGTGGCTCTCCCCTTCCGTAGTAGATTTCTCTAACTTCATTTTTGAGTTGTATGTATTTTTTTACTATCTTTCCTTGTTATTTCATTTTTAGGAAGAGGTGAATGTGATTGATGGTGGTGGGTAGATGGGGAAATAAGATGATTATTCTGAGGACACTCGCTCTGAGGGTGATCCATTTGGTGAGGAGTCTCCATCCTCTGAGGCTAGATCTTCAGACACTAGAGTTAATGTAGTATAGATGGATTCTCTGGATGTCTATATGAGGGATATGTGGCACGAGCACTACACCAGCAAGTTTAGATCAATCGATAATGATGTCATGGTGTTAAGGATCAAGAACTACCCTGGGACTCTCACTGTCAGGGCTGGCTGCAATGTTGACAGTTTGACCATCCATAATTTGAACGGCCTTTCTATCCACATCTAGGAGTTCAAATCCAGTCCTCAGTCTGAAGTCACCAATGTGAGGGCTTGACTTTTTCTAGTCGTTATCAAGGACTTAGAGAACTATTATCACTTCAACCTTGATTGGATTGACACTTTTGCTTGCCATCTTATTTGTCTGACTACCAGAAGACTAATAAAAGCTAAGTCATCTGAGAGGGCTAGATATGAACGATGCCTTTCAGAAGTTGACCACCTTCGCGAGCAGATTAAATCACTTAAGGCTAGGCTGGATAAGATTTAGGCTACTGAGATAGAGGAGACTTCCTGGATGTCTAGGCCAGAGGAAGATTTAGTTCAAGAGGATGGTCCCTCATTTAAAGGATTTTTATCCAAGGATGATCTTTTGTTTCTATTATCTAATTGACAATTTTAGTCATGTACGTTTTCTTGTAATAACTAGGTCTACTTTATTTGGAGCAAGTCCTATACATAAATGAGAGAAATTTATTTCCTTATTTTTTATCATTATCTGCACATTTATTTTTTTGACTTGTTGAATCCATATACTAAGGACTATCTTTCATTTGGGGTAGTGTCTCCTCATAAACTGGTATTGCTCCCTTTTCTATGGAAATGCATGCTTGTAACTCGGCGAGTGATATATATATTGTTGATACCAAATTTGATCTGCTGACGTGGACCAATTATGTGGAGACACGTGTCAATCTCCATGGCACTCGCAAACATTTTTGAACAACACATTGAGTCCGAGGAACTCAACCTCCCCGACCAACTTCGATGCTCCAAAAAATAAGTGTTCTCCGAGGAACTCTACTTTACCGAGCAGCTCATATATACCGAGCTACTTAGGCGGTCCGAGCAGCTAAGGAGGTCCGAGTTGTATCTCGTACAGAGCATTCATATCCGGATAATCAAGAGGATGACTGCGCATTAAATGCTCATTATTATCACACAGACGCATACGCCTATTGGACAGCTGTGTATTATTCTGTACCGCCTCAAGGCTATAAATACATTATAATCCCATTATCGAGAATTCTGCAAACAGTCAGCAATAACACAAACAGTGGACGTAGGCCATTCTTTCAAGGCTGTACCACTTTAAAATCTCTTACCTTGTTTATTTTTATCTGTGATTAAAGAATTAGGTCAAATCTAGTTTTTTACATCAACAGATTGACGCCATCTGTGGGAAACGACTGTAATTGTCATTTTTCACTAAAAGAATTCATCACTAATGGCTGATAATCCTGAATCCAGTAATCAAAACACCGAAAACCCCCCAAATCCATCCACTCTTCCAAGTGTCCAAGATCTGGCTGGAATAATGGCTAATTTAGCTCAGGGCCAGACCGCCATGCAAGAAACCATGCGACAACTCATGCAAACTATCCAGGGTAGAGCACCCGCCCAGTCAAGACAACGAAGCATTCTGAGAAATACCCAATTGCCTTCCTCGCAAACAAGACGAATATTACTCCCAGAGGAATCTCGATCTAGACATGCCGATTCATATCGTACTGATACATCTAATGATTTTTCTTATCAACCTGGACGAAGCATACCGGGTTTTTAACCTGAAGAGCTCTAAGGTTATGGAATCAATAAACGTCACCGTGCAAGATGACGAACCGTCGGCGTTTATTGACTCTAAACTTCAGTGTGAGGTTGAGGATATTTCTAGCAGTGATTTACTTATAACTCACCAATATTCTGTGGACCCTACTCCTTTGTTAGGGGACACACCCTCTTGGGTTCACAAGAGTCACGATCCTTCTGCCATTCTTAGTGATCCCACTCTAGGGGTCAAGAATCGTGCTTAGCTAGAGAACGTTGTCAGCCATTTTTGCTACACGTCCAAAGTCGAGCCCAAGAATCATAAAGAAGCACTCAAGGATGAACACTGGATATCTGCTACACAGGATGAGTTGCTTCAATTTAAAAAGATTAATTTCTGGGAACTTGTCCCCCGACCTAGTGAAATAAATGTGATAGGTACCAGATGTATTTTCAAGAATAAAATGGATGAAAATGGTACCATAATCAGAAATAAGGCTAGGTTGGTCGCTCAAGGCTACACACAGATAGAAGGTGTAGACTTTGGGGAGACATTTGCTCCTATTGCGAGGCTTGATTGCGTACGTCTACTACTCGCCATCGCATGTCATCTGCGCTTCAAGTTATATCAGGTCGATGTCAAGAGCGACTTTCTGAATGGAATTCTATAGGAGGAGGTTTACGTGGAACAACCAAAAGGGTTTGAAGATCATCATCACCCGAAGCACGTCTACTATCTGAGTAAAGCCTTGTATGGTTTGAAGCAAGCACCCCGTGCTTAGTACGAGAGGCTTACTTCCTATCTCTTAGCCCATGGCTTCAAGAAAGGGGGAGTTGATATGATATTGTTCGTCAGGAGAGATGACGGTGCAATTTTAGTTACCCAGGTCTATGTGGACAACATAGTCTTTGGATCCACGTGCTCTCAACATGCTCATCACTTTGAAAAGGAGATGAAAAGTGAGTTTGAGATGAGCATGGTTAGTGAGCTTACTTTCTTCCTTGGTCTCCAGGTTCGTCAACTAGAGGATGGGATGTTCATCTCCCAATCCAAGTATTCTAGAGACCTAGTGAAGAAATTTGGTTTAGACTCCTCTAAGCATGCACGTACACCTATAAGTACCACTACCAAGCTTAGTAAGGACACTTCAGGCAAGGACGTAGAGCAAACCTTATATCAGAGTATGATAGGTAGTCTTCTCTACTTAACTGCCAGTCGTACCGACATAGCCTTTAGTGTTGGAGTCTGTGCATGATATCAGGCATCCCCGAAAGAGTCACATTTACTTGCTCTAAAATGTATTATTAAATACATGAGTGGGACTCACTAATACGATATTTGGTATTCCTTTGATACCAATGACCGTCTGTCTGCCTATTCAGATGCCGAATGGGCCGGGGATGTAGATGGTTGTAGGAGCACTTCTGGTGGGCGTTTCTATTTTGGTTCTGCTCTTGTCTCCTGGATGATCAAGAAGAAAAATTCCATCTCTTTGTCCACAGCGGAGGCTGAGTACATAGCCGCCGAGAGTTGTTGCACGCAACTCTTATGGATAAAGCAAATGCTGAAGGATTATGGGATTTCATAGGACACCATGGTCATTTCCTGTGATAACACGAGAGCGATACACATATCCCGCAATCCAGTCCAGCATTCATGCACAAAGCACATCAGGATACGTGAGCATTTTATACGACAGTTAGTTGAGGAGAAAGTCGTATCCCTGAGTTTTGTTCCCACCGACCGTGAGTTAGCCGATATTTTCATGAAACCTTTAGATGCCCTTAGATTTGAGAATCTTAGGAAGTCTTTGGGGATTTGCACAGTTGACTAAGGGGTCGGTCTATGTCTAGGATAGGATGATTTTTGATGTTCATATCATATGCTTCCTATTGCTAGTTTGTTTTATATGTATTATTTCTTGTTGTACAAATATTTTTTTATTCTTTTGAAAAATCCGAAAAGATTTTCTTTTATAAAATTTTTAGAAAAGCCCAAAAAGATTTTTGTATTTTTTATGCACCTTTTATGGATGAACATTTAAGATAGCCAAGTCACAATTCCATTCCATTTATTCCTGTGACTGTTTGATAGAGATTTGAGACGCTACATCATTTCATCCATGTGCTTTACACTAATTGGAGTCTTTGAGATGTGATTCGTGATATCTTGTCTACATGTTTGACGCCTATCTCCTTTATTGCACACATGCACGACTTTATTTGATTATTGTACTTGTCTATCACATGTTGGCTTGAGTGTTTCCATCTCAATTATGTCTATACAACTAACAATATGAGATAAAACTTGACAAGATTGGAATGCATGTAAAAACCATTTTTTTTGTGAGACTGAGTGTTTGTTTAAGAACGGGGATGGGCTGCGAAGGTAATTATCTATTCTTTGCGCAAAACCCACCGTTCCAAAGGACCTAAAAAATGGAGGAATTTTATAATCCGAGGTCCAAAGAGGTTAAAAGAGCCCCAAAAAAATTTAAAGGCAATAAAAAGAAATTCATGCCAAATATGGGCCAATAGGTTTCACCATCAATTCTCCAAAGTTTGAGAATTTAGAAAGCCTCTATTCAAAATAAAAAATCTGAGGGAGTTTGGTTGGAGAATATAAACGGGTTTGCACTTCCTTGAAAGTCCTGAAAAATCATGAAATAGTTTTGAACGTTATTGGTGTGGAAATCACTTTGAGCTTTGATTTATTGATTTGATTAAGTGAATGTCTCATATTACCAACTTTTTACACCAAAGTAAGACTTTGAGTTCATTCGTTAGGAGTATCCAATATGCATCGTGTACATATGTCATGTTTGCATGCATTGATTTTCCTATCGAATTTGATCACATTCCTTCTTTTTCGCTATCATTGACTTGGTTGTTTTTGTAATCTTTCATGGTGTGATTCTTTGTTGTATATTGTGTGAAAAAATTTGAAAAATAAAAAAATAGCATGTTATTCCCGTGTGTCATTCTCCATGAGCATTCATTTCTGCTTCTCATATCTGTCTATTTGGGGACATCATAAAAAAGGGAGAAGAATTATGGGGGAATTGTTTTGGTGTTTGGTTGCTGCATGAATGATTTGCTTAAGCTTAATTGATCATCAATTTTTGCATATCATTATATTTTCAAACTGTTGCTTGTCACGGGTATTTGCTTTATCTCATGTGTGTAGGAACAACATTGCTCATTATTTGATTACACACCTTGATGAGAAAAGCTTTGGAAGGTACATGAGAGCTGAAGATTTGGAAGACATGTCATTTAGTATTCTCAATTTGAGGGTTTAATGGGGATATTATTTTGTATGTCATTTGATTGCATAATTCGGATTTTTTTATGTATGTACCGGCATAGACATAGGGGGAGATTTGTAAGGACATAATTTTATAAATGTCCTGGGTAGATTCTATGAATTTTCTGTTTTCTCCTAGATCACAGTTCATATATCTGATACCGCTACATTCGGCACGTCAACACGATCATCCTCGATGGCCTTTATCCGAATTCAATGCATCCACTTTCTTCACATGCATCATGCTACATGCAACGTGCTGCTCAGCTCATTCCCACTACTCCACTACGTTCTATCAGTAATATGTTTTGTTGGAGCTTTAAATATTTACATAAATATTTGGGAAATATTTTTGAATTTTTTTTTGAAGTCTGGATTAATTTTTATCAAAAGCATAATTTTTCTAAGTGTAGAAGCGAATGTCCTCGATCGACGAGCTCTCTCAAACAACTTTGAAAGTCGTTCGTGCGAGATAGGTATGTCGTGCGATATCGTTTGAACGACTTCTGTCTTTCGTTCAAGCGACATGGCTATCTCATTTGAACGAGCTCTCACCTCAATTTTTATATAAATATTTGATCTCCTTCTACACGTTTTTCAAGTCTTTCTGCAATCTTTAAATTCTGCGAAAACATCCCAGGATATGACTTCACTTTTTAAGGTTTTCTAAACCTTTTTGATTCACAAAACCATTCCCATATATGTGTGTGAATCTTTAAACCTTCAAGAAGATCATTTACTCATCTGGAGTAATTTGTGAGGAAGCCGCTCTCTTCTTCACTACTGCCCTACTAGAAAGGGATAGTTCCAGCCACCGACAATAGAACCGACACCCAAGGGTATTTGTGTGTCATATATTTTCATTGTAATCCGTGTAAGCCGTACTCTTACAAAATTATTGTGAAAATAAAAGGTTTTTCCCCTTTGGGTGATTTTTCCTCATACATGTGTTCTTGCATGTTTCATCACCGTATTTAATCACATATAGATGCATGTTTAGGGCTTAAGTGATAAAAACTGTGTTAAATTAAATAACTTCCTTATTTGAATACAAGCGCACTCTCCTAAAAAACTGTGGTCAGGGTCAGTTTCCCAATGGTCTAAGTAGCAGGGTTAACCTCGGACACGCTTATCCCATATCCTACTTTGTATCTCCTTTTGGTGATCCAATGATCATGGAAGATTATTCAACACATGGTTAAAGGAATTGTATAATTCAGGAGCATCACATTCAATTATTCTGAGTTCTCTAGCATTCAATTTGGTATTAGAGGTATATCAGTTTTACCCCCTTATCTTTATAAAACTTTCGATCAACGGGGTATAGTTCTTAATAGGGTTTGTTGTTATTGGGTTGTTATGGCTGGAGATTTTATTGTAGAATGTGACTTGATTCTCATGGACATGGATGGGCTCGAGGTGATCTTTGGTATGGATTGGCAATTGTATTTTGACGCTACTATTGAATGCCATCGGCATAGTTTTTTGGTGTCTCCCCCAAACGAATCTCACCATCATTTTAGTAGTGAGTAAGATGTGGGTTATCCTTGCAAGTTTTCTACTATGTGAAAGCATAAGTTGTAATTATATTAGTTAATCAATGTGATGTCTCTGAAGGAGAATCATCGGATGTTGTTATACTATCCAGGGGTGAAGGAATTTCTCGATGTGTTCCTCGATGATCTTCCTAGTTTACCCCCTCACTGGGAGGTAGACTTTGCTATAGAGGTGCATCAAGGCGTTTCTACCATATCTATAACGCCTTATAGGATGGCCACGTTAGAATTACATGAGTTAATGGTTTAGTTGGAATAATTGACTAGCAAGAATTTTATTCATCCAAGTGTATACCCTTGGGGAGTCCCAGTCCTCTTTACCAAGAAGAAAGAAAACTCTCAATGGCTTTATATAAATTATAAGCATATGAAGAAGGTGATTGTGAAGAATAAGTACCCTATGCCCCATATCGATGATTTATTCAACCAGTTGCCTAGGTCGGGATGGTTTTGAAAGATTGAACTCCGATTCGGGTACTATCAGTTGTGTGTTAGAGAGGAGGACATTCTTAAGACAAAATTTCTAAGCGATATGGGTATTATGAGTTCTTTGTGATGCCCTTCAATTTGACGAATGCCCCGATAGTTTTCATGGACTTGATGAACCGTATCTATTGTTCGTACTTATATTTATTTATAGTAATCTTTGTGGATGATATTTTGTTCTACTCAATCACAAATGTGGACTATGAGGAGCACCTTAACACGGCAATGAAAGTTCTTTGGGAGAACTAGTTGTTTGCCAACTTTATCTAGTGCGTGTTTTGGATGAATGAGGACAAGTTCCTTGGTCATGTAGTTTCCGATGAGGGAATTTCCATTGATCCATCTAAAATCCACACCATTCTGAGTTGGGATAGGCTAAAGATAGTTATGTCGGTGAATAATTTTCTTAGATTGGCCAGCTACTATAGGAGATATGTGCAAAATTTCTTGAGGGTTGCATTGACTCTCACTCTATTGATGTTAAAGGATGTTTGCTTCAAGTTGTTAGCGGATTGTGATCCTGCCTGTAACACCCCGTATTTTTGAATAATTTGGAATTTAATTAATTCTAGAATTTTTTAAAATTATCTGTGTGCATTAATTTAATTAAAATGGAATATAGCGTATTTATTAAATATTGATTGGGAGAAATTAAGATTAATATTTTATGGTAAATTTAGTAAGTGTGTATAGTAAATAAAATATGATAAATTATTAGTACGTCGTAGTGAGTAAGAATGATGGGATTGTGACATTATCTCAATCGAGGCTTGTGAGTAGACTATTTTAAGGTTGAGATGTGAAATTTATGTATAATGACTCGGATGGAAATTTCAAGTTCACGGTTGGTTCCAAATGGATATTGTATAAGGGTGTTATAAACAGAAAAAAGCAAAATAAAATAAATATGCTTTTTTATTAAATAACATCCGAGAGGTACCCGCGAGGTCACCCAGAAGTCCAAAAGCCACCGCAAGTGTATGCGCCGCGGCAAGTCCCTACGCCACCGCAAGGGTCAGCGCTGCCTCAGGCGTCAGCGCCACTTCGGGCGTCAGCGCCACTTCGAGCGTCGGCGCTGCAACAAGGGTCGGCGCCGACTCACATGACAGCGCCGGTGGAAGCATCAGCGCTACCTCGGGCGTCAACGCCACTTCGAGCGTCGGCGCCACTTCGAACGTCGGCGACGGTACAAGGGTTGGCGCCGCCTCACATGTCAGCGCCGATTCAAGCCTCAGCGCTACCTCAGGCGTCAGCGCCACTTCGGGCGTCAGCGCCACTTCGAGCGTCGGCGCCGCAACAAGGGTCGGCGCCGACTCACATGACAGCGCCGGTTCAAGCATCAGCGCTACCTTGGGCGTCAGCGCCACTTCGAGCGTCGGCGCCACTTCGAGCGTCGGCGCCGGGACAAGGGTTGGCCCCGCCTCACATGTCAGCGCCGACTCACATGACAGCGCCGGTTCAAGCATCAACGCTACCTTGGGCGTCAGCGCCACTTCGAGCGTCGGCGCCGGGACAAGGGTTGGCGCCGCCTCACATGTCAGCGCCGATTCAAGCCTCAGCGCTACCTCAGACGTCAGCGCCACTTCGAGCGTCGGCGCCACTTCATGGGTCGGCGCCGCAACAAGGGTCGGTACCACCTCACCTGTCAGCGCCACTTCGAGCGTCGGCGCCATTTCGAGCGTCGGCGCCGGGACAAGGGTCGGCGCCGCCTCACATGTCAGCGCCGATTCAAGCATCAGCGCTACCTCGGGCGTCAGTGCCACTTCGGGCGTCAGTGCCACTTCGAGCGTCGGCGCCGCAACAAGGGTCGACGCCGCCTCACAGCATCAGTGCCACTCCAAGCAACGGCGCCAGGACAAGGGTCGGCGCCGCTTCAAGCGTCAGCACCACTGCAAGGGTCACTGCAGAAATGTTATTCGAGAAGTACTGCTACAGGAGTTTTCATCATGAAACAGCAGGCTCTAAATGAACAGCAGCACTAACACTTTACTTTCTTGCACAGGTTGCCTAGTCGAGCAAGCAGGGCTCGAACAGGCGCGTCGGGACCTCCTGGGAGTTTTGGCTTGGCGGCTGAGGGACAAGGTATGTTGAGCAAGCTCAACCACTTAGCACTATAGGATTGAGAGAATACTGGTAGGAAGACCCAGAAGCCACTCGAGGCTACGCACACTGCACATTTGGTCATAAATGAAGTGAGTGGCCAAAGAGTTGGCTACTCACAAAGAAATAAACTCTTTACAAGAACAATGACTTTTCCAGAAGAGGGGGGCCCTCGAGGTCCCTCTCAAGAAAAATAACACTTTTTAGAGGGAGTGAGGCCTTAAGGTCTCCTCTCTCAAAGATTTGCAAAATTTCACCACAAGTTACCGTTTCAAAAGATAACTACCAAAATCTGCTATTTTGTCTCCATTAGGGGACATATGTGCTTTTTGAGTTTTGGTCGGCGCCAGGTGGCGCCTGCAGAGGGAACAGGCAGGCTGCCTACAGGTGGGGACAAATGGTACACTTCAGACATTGTTCCCCACCAACTCCCTCAATTTTGGCGCCCAAAAATCGCCAGCTCACCCCTTACGCCCATGTATAAATAGACCTCTGGGCAAGGTCAAAAGAAGAGAGACAAGAAAAATTGCACTGTTACTCTGCTAAAATATCACCAGGCCTACCTAGTATTCTCTCCCTGCTCATTCTCTTAGTGTTGAGTGCCTTGTTCCTTCACTCCCCACGGACAGCCATCACTCTCAGGTGTTTCCCATGAGAAAATTGCTATTTTTGCTGTGAAAGTTCATCTTCTTGCAGGGAGTGAGTTGAAGCTTGAGTTCCATTGTTACCAGAAGGAGAAGTTTTCTTCAGAAGTTGCACCAGGAGACCTTGAAGACTTGCAGACAGTGTCCATTGGAGTGGGTCACGCCTCACCCTTTCCAGTTATTCATAGACCCCAGTCTCACTACCCTCCTACAGATATAATTAGTCAAAATTAAGTACCTGGGTTAGTCTTTGGGTCCCGGGGGATTTTTAAACTAGCCCAGACTCATGTAAGGGTATTTGGGTCATTCTAATATAATCAAATAACCTAATTTTTGGATTATTGTTTTAAACCATAATTTTTAAGCGGGTGAGGCATCCATATCATCATCTCAAAAGCCTAAGAGAGGAGGAAGAAAGGAGAAAGCTAAAGGAGGCTAATCTAGGAGGAGATTCAAGGGATTTCCAGCATCAAACTCATCACACACGAAGAAGATCAGACTTTATAATCATCCCATGGCAAGTAATTAAGTTGCTTTAAATTGATTAGTGGTGAATCTTGTTCATATCATAGTAGGTACGGAACAAAACTATTTCGACAAGGGTTTTCACATGTAAAAAGGGGGTTTTGAGAAATTATCCCATAACTTGTAGAGTAATGCATATTTGATGTTTTCAATGATATATACCTGCTGGAAATTAGTTTTGGTTAGAGATCCACAGGTTAATCATGATTAATAGGAGTTTTGAATAAAAACTAGGGCTATTTATGTCATTCATCATGTAAACCCATCTTTATGGATTAGTTTGGTGATTGTATCACGTTAGAATCATCTAAGATTTATATCCTATGTTCTATACATTTTGATGGATGTAGATTATCATGTATAAGGTGTTTTGGTCAAAATTAAAGAAGAAATCTGGGTTAAGGTTTATTGAACTAGGATAGCGAACCGATTCGCATTCTAGGCCAAACCGGTTCAAATTTGTGGATAGAAAGAAAAATAGTTCGCATTCTGGCCTAACTAATTTGGATTTTCAGTGCTATCAGTTCGGGTTGTTTAAATTGATGGGTTAATGCCGAAGGGTTTAAATGGAATTTCAACTCCCTTAAGATTTAGAGAATAATAAATGGGAGTGACCTAGGGAGTTTACGTTACCTTGGGACGATAGGATAATCGAATCTCGATGTGACGTTGTGAGAGAAACAATATATGAAGATTTTTAAATACCGAATTGTGAGAGAATAATTCAAAAAAATTCTACGTGTGGGTTGGTTGGGTAGGTCAGAATATTTTAGCGGAATGATAATATGTTATCAAATTAATTATTTTGTATGATAGGCTGGTTGGGTAAGTTCAGGTATTTTATCAGGGTGACACTACTTTATTTATTTAGTTGATGAGAACTTAAATAAGTTAAGAGTCGAGGGATAGACCCATGATAAGTAGGCTGGTGCATCGAGCAATAGGCATGGATTAGCGGGATATGTGTTGATATGTATATATATAAGAATAATATATATTATATGATATTTATGTGAAACATACCCCTCTAGTGTTATCAGCAGAGGTTGCGCAATATAGTTGATCTTCCCTAAATAAATAGAGCAGGATAAGTATCGGTCCCAAGTCATAGTGTCATATTTATACCTGATGTGATGGTTATTCAAAGTGAGACGATTAGGGTATGGATGGAACTCACTATCGAAATACTATGACCACCTCCAATATGTTTGTGATTTTATCAAGTTCGTGTGAGGGTCCTACTACTGATAACCGAGATGAAGTGAGTATGACATAAATTATGATAGCATTGTAGAGAAAGGCATTCTATGAGTTAGTTCTCGGGGGATGTCATCCTATGAGTTATTACTTGTGGGATGGAAACTGTATGTGTGTTTGTTGTAGTATAAATTTACGTATATAATAGCGTGGTTAATTATATACAGGCTTCATACATTAAGAGTGAATGTGGTAAATAACTGAGGTAAAGTTATAAGAATGATAAATGATGAAATGATTAATTAACTAATGAGATAAATAGCTAAGAAATGAATGATAGATAATACTTGGGTTAGAATAGTGTACTGGTGAGATTTGCAACATGACTAATTAGGTGGGGTAGTGTAACTAAGGGGGATTAGATGTATGCGTTATGTGTGTAATATAGTTGAGAGGTAAAAGGGATCCCATGGGAGTGAGACACCGACTTAAATACATAAATTTTTACTGTATATTTATTATTGCATCTTGATTACTTGCAAATAGTTTTCAAAACGTTTTGGACTCTGAACCATGTAATATTATTTTCCAAAAACTTTTAGGTGTCTAGTTAAAGGTATGCCAAGGATGATTACTTTTTACAGGGACACGTAGCAGCTGCAGATGTGGTGGCTTGCAGAGTTCTAAGTAGTCGTTTCCTTTATTGCGCTCTAGACTATGCTCTCTATTTCTATAATCAGTTCAGTATGTGTCCCCTTTATTCCAGACTCAATTATTTTTAGTTATATATTTCATTCAGATATTTGGATTAGATTTTGGTAACCGATGGTTTATTCGGTGTCCGGTTTTGTATTATTCATCTAGAATTCCTCATTTGATGTGAATTATTTATTTAGTTTTATTTTCATTGGATTGTCATTGAATTTTTTTATTTTGGCATGTTAATTTAAGATTAATATTTAACACTACTTGTTAAACTAATAGGTGGTTAGTAATTAATTAAATTTCAACAGTGATGCTGAGAATTATCCATATAAGACTACCTTTTTATTTTGGTAGCGAGCTGGCCGCCCATTGTTTTAACAGGCGAGGAGTGACTTTGCCTTTCAAAAGATGCAGGTTAGATTAAATCCAGTGACCATTCTTATCCTCCCAGAGTAGGCAAGGGATACACATTGTACTATGATGATTCTAGGTTAGGATTTGGCTTGGTGATAATTCTGAATGATCAGGTGGTATCTTATGCATCATATTAGTTAATGGTGAGTGAGAGGAATTACCCTATCCATGACTTGGAGTTAGCTTCAATGGTGTTTACACTAAAGACCTAGATATATTACATGTATGGCGAGAAGTTTGATGTGTATACATAACATAAGATCCCATAGTACATTTTCACTCAACGCGATACAATTCTTCATCAAAGGAGATGGATTTAGTTGATGGAAGACTATGACTTTTATGTACAATAGCATCATGAGAAGGTCAATATTGTGGTAGATTATCTTAGTCAAAAGTGTGTGCTTACTCTAGCAGCAATAAAGTGCTACCTAGCGAACATGTTCGATGAGTTACAGAAGTTCGATTTGCATGTTCAATGGGGTTGCGACAGGGCTTATACTTAGGGGTCGCATCTAGACCTCTCATTCAACATAAGGTTTTGGAAGCTCAGTCTTTTGATCCTAAGTTTTCATATTACAGTGATCTCATTCAGAGCCGTAAAGTGTTCAACACTCTCACTGTGGATAAGGAAGGGGGTATATGGCATGAAAGAAAGTTGATTGTTCTGATTATTAATGAATTTCAGGATAAGGTGAATGTGGAGGCCCATCACTCATGCTTTAGAATACATACCAATGCCATTAGATGTATAAGGATCTATACAGAGATTTTTGGTCGTCTGGTATGAATAGAGATATGGAAATGTATGTGTCAAAGTGCTACATATGCAAACATGAGAAGGTAAAGCATAAGAAGCCAAATAGGGTTATTTCAACCACTATTAGTAGGGAAATAGAATTTGGAGAACATTATAATAGACTTTGTTACAGCCTTACCATAATTCGAGCATGGTCATGATGCAATCTTGGTTATAATGCATTGGCTTATAGAATATGTGCATTTTTTATCGATTAAGGTCACGAATATCGTGGCTAAGTTTACAGAGTTTTATGTTTGAGAGATAGTCTATCTTCATGGCATCCCACTCTTGGTCATCTCGGATAGGGATCAATGGTTTAGGTCTCAGGTTAGGAAGAAGATAAGGCAGGATTTGGGTATTGAGTTGTATATGAGTAAGACTTACCATCTTAAGACATATGGGTAGTCTAAGAGGACTATTATAATCCTCCAAAATATTTTAAGGACTTGTACGCTTGATTTATAGGGTAGCTGGGCAAAGAATCTGCATCTGGTAGAATTTTTCTACAAAAATAGCTATTAGGACAAAATTGTTATGGCTTCTTTGGAGGCTCTTTATGGGAGTCTAAATCACTCTCTAATATGTTGGATATAAATGAGTGATAAACATCTCACAAATTCAGAAACAATTAGGGAGATTATCGATAAAGTTCAGGTGATTCGACAGACACTCATGACGATATAGGAATGGCACAAGAATTACGCTGATAATCGACAGATACCCCTAATTTTTAAGGTGGGTCATTATGTACTACTAAAGGGTAGGGAAAAAATAAGAAGTAAGTTTGGCCATAAGGGGAAGCTTTCCCCTCGGTATATTGGTCTCTTTGAGATCCTACAATGGATCAGGGCGTATCATATTTCTTAGCATACCTCCTAAGTTGTCACAAATTCACTATATCTTCCATGTATCTATGATGAAAAAGTATGTTCTGAATCCTTTTCACATCATCAATTTGAACCATATCAAGTTTGAGAAATATGTTACATTTTTATGCGTCCTATGTCCATCTTGGACCATGAGGATATGGTCTTACGCAACAAGGTTATCCTATTAGTGAAGGTATTTTGGAACTCCAATGTGTAGAAGGTGCGACTTGGGAGTGTGAGTCGAAGATGTGTGATAAGCACCTAAGACTCTCCCCTATATTGGTGGTGTTGATTTTGGTGACAAAATTTCTTAAATAGGGGAGAATGTGATGACCGTGTCCGAAATCGTATTTCCTTTCTCTCTAATTTGCATGCCAAGCTGTCCATACACTTTATATAGTGTTTGACTATCTATTTTGTAATGTTCTTATGGCTTTCATATTATTATGAATGGAAGATCGATGTCTTAACATTTGTATAGAAAATCTTAGGTTCGTTCGAACGATAGGATTAGTCGTTAGAATGAGATAGCCATGGTCATTCATATGAACCTTCACATGACCTTCAAATGTGAGATATCTATTCTCTTTCCCTGTTCTATATAATCTCATTGGAACCCCACATTTAAACGATTCATTTTAATGTGGTATGGGTTTTCATTTGAACAACCTTATTTTAAGGCTTTATTAGGATCATGCCGTAATCTCGTTCGAACGAGCCATTGGATATTAAAAAAATTATAGAATTTTTATTTGTTGCCCTGATGTAGACCTTTAGATTGATGGAGCTGTCAAGATCAGCAGTCCAGATCCGATCGTGGGTCAAAGGTTGACAAACCAGTGGTATTGGGTCTTAGAGAATAAATATGAGAGAAAGAAAGGGTGTTTGGGGGGGGGGGGGGGGGTCATTCTCAACAATTGTAATCAGGTTTTCAAGGCTTTTCTCGATCTCTCTAAGTCCTTTCCTCCGTTTCCAGCCTGCTCCCATGATCCCCAAGATCTATACCTCCACTTTTAACAATATTTATTCCATTTCCAAGCTTGTAACACCCATATAATTCCTTAACCAAGGTAGAAGTTGGGGTTGGAGATTAGTTGTTGGAATTTTAGGAGTTTTAGAGGCATACTTCTTAGTTCTCCTCTTCAAACTCAAGTTAGGGTTTTTCTCACTATATTTTCAAGATTAAAAGCTAAATATATGTTAGGATTTATGCTAGAATATGATTTAATTGTACAAAGATATTTTCTAGTATGATCATTTAAGGTTTTTTTGTGAAGTTTTCAGAAAACTAGACTTAAATGGGTTCTTGATGAATAAGTTGTATTTTTATTCTTGAAATATGAGGACGATGCACCAAAAAAATATAGTTTCATCTTAATATCATCTTTAGATTCATATTTAAGGATTTCTAGGCTTGGAATCCTCCCAAACATGTGTCGAATCTTATAGTATGTTGGTATAGAACATATAAACAAAATATATGAAGTTTAAAATAGGTTTTGCGATGACAAAAATAAGTGGAAAGAATCATCCTTAGATATGTTTTAAAGGGTTGATAAACTCATAAAAAATGAGGTTTGAATCAACATATGATTATAAGGGTTAAATGGACATTTTGGTAAAAATGTCCTCCATAATATTAATGATTTTCTTCTTTATAAAAATGAAGAAAAGGGAACTTTATTGAAGAAAAATAATGAAGCCTGTGTTTTGAACATAAAATGACAATTTATGATGTTATAATGACATAAATATGTTTTCGACAAATTGTTGGTAAAATGAAGGACAAAATGGGTGGAATTCCTTATTTGACCATGTTAGTCAATTTTCTGAAAAATGAATGAACAAAATAAAGTGCCATTAAAAAGGTATAAGATGTGAATGTGAACTTTAAAAATGACAAAAATGGTGGAATAATGTGGATAGTGGATAAATTGTTAAATAACATTAACATGGACTCGAATGTAATCGACAAAGAATTAAGAAGGATCCCGAGCCCTGGGGTGAAAGACCAAAAATAATTGGCTAGATCATATGGTAGTGTAGCTAGCAGCGTGGAGCCCATTAAAGTATGGAGTTATTTGGTAAATTTTGAGAAAACGATAACATTGATAATTAAATGGTGTGAATGGAAATGAAAGGGTTGTACTGAGAAGTTTAAGAAAGGAAACCTAATGAAAGTAGTAAAAATGGAGACTATTGAATAAGGATGATTAATGGTCTATAATTATGTGAAAAGTTAGTGTAAATTAGTTAAGTGTGGCTATGATCAAGTAACTTTGGTTGAATTACATGGTAGTTTCATTTACGCTCATAAATGATAACTTTTTAGAAATTTCTAAAATAAACGTTATATGCGTAGTATTTTGGTGTAAAAATATATTTCTTAGAGTATTTCCCACCCTACTGAGAATTTTTCTCACCCCTAATTTTTTTTATGTTTGTTTCCCACCCCTAGGTACTTTCGATAGGGATGCAGGCAAGGATGTTAATTAGGCGTCCGAGGGCATGAATTGTCGTTATAGATACCATGATATTTTAAAATTTTAATTGAGAGTATTTAAATTTATAGTGCTTTGAACAACTTTTATTTGGGCCTTGGGACATTTATTGTAATAATATACGATTATATGATTTATTTCTCTTCTATTAGCATTGTTGGACTCAATGAAAATTTTCCTAAATAAAATTTTCTAATGAACCAAATTACTTGAAGCGAAAACCTATTTCTTATATTAAAATCGGGTAGATAGTATTTATCCCTTATAAAATGATGCAAAATAAAGGCTTTTTCCTAAATAATAAAATTGGACTTTTCCCCTTCACCTTTAACACCTTGTCTCGGGTGCGGGTTGATCCAATGGTAGCCCAAATTTGGATCGGGCGTTTCATCATAAGACCTCTAGATCAAGGATATTTAAATTTCTAGTTCTTATATTGGTCCTAAGAACTCCAGAATAAAATATTTTGAAATTTAAAATCATTTAGGTTCATAAGGCCTTCAGAGTCAAAATTTTAAAATTTGAAGTCCTTATAAAGGTCATAAGACTTCTAGATGGAGAAATTTCCAAATCTGAAGTCCTTATTAAGTCAGTAATAATTCTAGATTGAGAATATTTGAAATTCAAAGTCCTTGTAAGGATCTTAAGAGAAACAAAGTAATTTTGAAATTTGAAATCCTTATAAGGGTCCTAAGGCCTCTACATTGAGAAATGTTTGAATCTGAAGATCTTATAAAGGTCCAAAGATCTCACGATTCAAAAATTTTGAAATTTGTACTCCATATTAGGATTGTAAGAACTTCAAATTGAGAAACTTTGAAATTCAAAGTCCTGATAAGGGTTCTAAGACCTTAGAACTAAGAGATATTTAAATTTGAAGTCTTTATTAAGGTATCAAGAACTTCAGACTTAGAAATTTAAAATTTGAAGTCCTTATAAGGGTTTTAAGACCTTTGGATGAGAAATTTTGAAATTTAAGGTCATTATTAGGTCTGTAACACCACCTGACTATGAAATTTGAAGTCCTTATAAGGGTTCGAAGTCCTCCAATGTGAAAAAGTTATAAATTTGGAATTCTTATGAAGGTCCTAAGATCTCGACACTAGGAAACTTTGAAATTTAGAGTCCTTACATGGGTCATAAGGTGTTCAGATCGAGAAATTTGAAATTTAAGTAATAATCCTAAGACCTTCAGACTAGGGAATTTTAAAATTTGAAGTCCTTATATAAGGATTGTAGACCTCGGATTGAGAAATTGATAAATTCAAAGTACTTAAAAGGGTCTTAGAATTAGCGTGAGAAATATTGGAAATTCAAAGACCTTAATTAGGCCTAAGAGCTCAAATTAGAGAAATTTACAAATTTAAAGTCCTTATAAGGGTCCGACTTGCGAACTGAGAAATATTTAAATTTGAAATCATTATTAGGGTCGTAAGAACTCTGAACTAAAAAATTTTGATATTCAAAGTCCTTATAAGGGTCCTAAGTACTCAAGACTAAGAGAATTTGAAATTTGAAGTCCTTATTAGGGTTGCAAAACCTGCAGACTAAGAAATTTGAAATTTAAAGTCGTTATAAGGGTCTAAGACCATCAATCTGAGAAATTTTGAAATCAAGTGTTCTTATCAATGTCTAAATACCCATAGATGGAGAAATTTTAAAATTTAGAGTCCTTATGAGGGTTCTAAAATCTCCGAATTGAGAAATTTAAAATTTTAAGTCCTTATCGATAGGAACACTGAAATTTAAAGTCATTTTAAAGGTTCTAAGACCTCCAGACTAAGACATTTTAAAATTTAAAGTCCTTATGTGTCTTAAGATCCTCCGATTGAGAAATGTTAAAATTTTAAGACCTTAGTTGGGTCGTAAGAGCTCCGTACATAGATATTTAAAATTTTGAAGTCGTTATAAGGGTGATAAGACATCCGGACGAAGAGATCTTGAATTTTGAACTCCTTATTTGGGTTGTAAGAATTATGGAATGTGACATTTTGAGATTCAAAGACCTTGCAGGGGACCTAAGATCTTCGAACAAATATATTTTGAAATTTTAATTCCTTATTAGAGTCGTATGACCTTTGGATAAGAATTTGAAGTTGAAGTCCTTATAAGGCTCCTAAGACCTTCAGACCGAGAAATTTTGAAATTTGAAGTCCTTATTAGGGTTGTAAGACTTCTACACTAGGAAAGTTTGAAATTTGAAGTCCTTATTTGGGCTATAAGACATTCAGATTGAGTAATGTTGAAATTTGAAGTCCTTATTAGGGTCATAAAATCTTTGTATACATAATTTTATAAATTCAAATTCCTTATAACGTCCGTAAGACCTTTCAGACTAAAATACGTGTCAAGTTTAAAGTCCTTATAAGCTAGCTAAGACCTTTGGACTGCGAAATCTTGAAAATTGGGGTCCCTATAAATGTCCTAAGATCTTCATACAAAGAAATTTTAAAATTTGGAATTCTTATAAAGTTCTTAAGACCTATAAATTGAGAAATTTAAAGTCCATATAAAGGTCCTAAGATATTTGACTATGCGAATTTCGAAATTTAATGTTCTTATAAGGATCCTAAGACCTCTGATTTGAGAAATGTTGAATTTTGAAGCTTTTAATTAGGTCGAAAGAGCTCCGGATAGATAAATTTACAAATTTGAAGTCCTTATAAGGTCCTAAAGCCTCCATACTGAAAAAAATTAAAACTTGAAATACTTATTAGGTTTTTAAGACCTCCAAACTAAGAAATTTTCATATTCAAAGTCTTTATAAGTGTACTATGAACTCCAAAGTAATAAGGTTAAATATAGGGCATCTATAAACTTTATAGGGCCACGAAAGGCAATCACCAGTCTCAGATGAAGAGTGCCAAGTCCTCCTCCTTCGTATATGGGAAGAATTCCATGACAATTGCTTTCCAAGCCTAGAGCCTTGATGCCCATGATAAGGTTGAGGCTGTAGAGAAAGCTAAATAGAAGGCTGAGATCAACTTCAAAGAGGATGCGAGAATCCTCATGGTCATAGATTCTAAATGTTTGAATGTTGTCAATAAAGTTATGACTAGTGAGGGAAACTGCATGAAACTTGATCAAAAAAATCCAAGGCCTGATCCAAGCCCATGCTAAGGAGCTAAAGAGATTGGCTGATGAGCATACCGCTAGGCCTGTCAACGGATTGGATTTATCCGAATTCGAATCTAATCCGTTTACACGGATTTGGATCACGCTGGAAATTCGATTACTCGATTATCCAATTACCCGATTACTTGTTTATTAAATGGAGAAGATTTGGATTCATATGATCCGATCCGTTAATAATTCGATCAGATTAATATATATCTATATATATACATATAATATTTTTAATTAATATATATATAGTATTTAAAAATTTATAAATATTTTAAATATATATTTTAATACTTACTTATAATAGTCCTATATTAATATATATTGTATTTATTTATAATAGTTATTTAAAAATATTTTTTGAAATATATATTATAATAGTTGTTTATAATATATACTATATTTTGAAATTTATAACAATTATTTATAATATTATAATCGGATCGGATCGGATAAACTAATCGGTTTAACAGATTCGGATTCAGAAGCCTAAGGATAATTGGATCGAATTCGAATCCGTTTAACATAAACGGATTCAAATTTGGATTGGCCTGGTCCGATCTGAATCTGACCCATTTACAGACCTACATATCGCTGCCCTGAAGAAAGTAGCTGAGGATGTCGTTGCCCAATATAGGACTTCTCAAGACTTTTATATCCTCCAGAACAGGGCCTACATTTACGTCTACAAAGAAATGAGGTGCAAGGTTGCCAAAAATTACCCTAATACCAAATAGAACAATTGTGACTGGAGGTTCACAAATGTTGAGCACATGCTTTGTATTGAAGAACTCCAGGTTACAAATGAATTGGTTAAGAAGCAATGGGAGAAGGCCACGACAAGTGAAGCTGAGGAAGAAACATAGACTATTGCAAAGGGTAATAAAGAAGATGAATAAGAAGATGCTCAATCTTGAGCTTAGAATTTGTAATTTCCTAACTTTCTTCAATAGTTTAAATATTAAACAATTTACTTTTCCAGTGTTTTGAATTTCTTACTTTCACATCCTCTTATAATGAATTTTCACATTTCCACAACCTTTATAATATACTTTACTATTTATAACTTGTGTTGTATGCTTACATACTTGTATGCTTTTATAACTTCTTAACTTTAGTCTATAGAAATACTAATATAGAAACTTTTGGATGCTTGTGGACTTCCCTTTTTCATACTTGAGCTAATCATGTGTAAGGTCCCCCACTATAATACTAAATTGTAGTGGTTTTAGGAACTGGACATTCTTGTCGCATACTCTAGGTCCATATCACTCTCGGTACCTTCACAAGGCTGCAGTTATTAAGATAGAGTTAGTTTTTTGCACTTTGAATTTTTGTTTTGGGGTATTTTCAAGACCCAAATGGCTTTATTAAGGTATTTTCAAGCCACCCGTTGTTGTATTAGGGTATTTTCTAGCCATCAATGGTTGTGTTAAGATATTTTTGAGCCATCCGTGGCGATGTTTGGGTATTTTTAACCTACCATGGTTCTCTTTGTGTATTATGAAGCCATTTCCAAGGATATTATGAGGCCACCCCTAGAAGTTTTGGTGTATTAGAATCCATTCAAGGCTATCTTAGGGTATTAGAAGCCGTCCAATGCTATTTTGGCATATTATGAGAACTCGAGGCTATGTGGGCATATTATAAGACAGTCAAGGTTTTCTTGGGGTATTATGAGCCATCTGAGGTTATATGGGGATATTAGTATCCACCTAAGGCGATCTCGGATTATTTTATCATCCAGGTTACCACACCATTCTTTATTAGGGAAATTATCCTATCCATGTCATTATTTTGGAATGCTGTGATTACTAGGTATTTCTCCAAATCTATTTGAATAAGAATCTTTGAAAAGACTTAGAAAATGTTTCATTGATATGTAAATAAATATATATATATATATATATATGCCCATGAAATACAAAATGCATACACAAACTTGCAGTTTTTTTACAATAAAAGGAAAAATAAAAGATAGAATTTTCTTAAGGCATGTTGATCGGTATGTGTTAAATGCGGTAGTAATAGATCACTTAAAAAGCTCTGATACCAATTTGTAAAGTATGTGTGATATTAAAAGCTTATTTAATTAGATGCTAATTTTAAACCAAATTAATAAAATCCTAAACATGCATCTATCTAGAATAAATCACGCCATCACAAAATTGTTAATTTCTAGATTTCAGGTTAAACCCCAAAGGGAAAAACCTTTGGTAATACCCCGTGTTTTTTAGGACTGAGAATTTAATTTAATTAGGAGAAATAAAATTATTTAAATTGGAGAATTTTAAATTTGGCAATTGAGATTAAAAATTTGAGGATGTTATAAAGTATTTTGGGTGATGATTCTGAGTGCGCGGTTGAGCCCAGATGGGTCGGCATAATCAAAATGACCGTCCTTGGGTTTTATTTCGATTTCGAAATATTTTAAGTTAATTTGACTCGAATTGGAGTAAATGAGTCATTTAAAGTGTGTATTATCATTTTTAAGTTGGGATTTTGGATTTAAAGGATTAGGAGGCTTATGAAATAAGCCAATCTAATTTGAGAAAAAAAAGAAAGCACTAGAGCAAGAGAGAGCGAGAGAAGAAGAAAGGAAGAAGAGAAAGAGGGGAAAAGCTTGGAGGTTCTAGCCAATCCGCAAATTCGAGGAAGATTCAACCTCTAAAACTTCGAGGCAAGTGATTAAACTTGCTAAATAATTTACGTGTGTAATTTATTTCATGATTTGTGGATAAAAATGTGGATTTGGGGTTAAAATGTTAAAACCTAGATTTTGGGTTAAATCTTGCATTTGAGGTGTGTTTATATGGATTTGAGGTTGTATATATAGTTCGATTGATATATATAATGATTTTGATGTTAGAAACATATTTAAGGTTGAAGAATAATAGAGAGAAGATGAAAATTTTGATTTTTGGAAATTTGGGTTTTGGAGAAAAATAACCATTTCGTAGCTTGCTAAACAGGCTGAATCGATTCAGCCCCTTTGCGAATCGATTCAGAATGTTGCAGACTTACAGGTATGAGTGACCGAATCAATTTGGACCCAAAGACGAATCGATTCGGCTGAAACAGACTTACAGGTCCTTTGGACAGAATCGATTCGCATAAGGGGCGAATCGATTCGCTTTGAGGACCGAATCGATTTGGGTTGGGCCGAATCAATTCGAAAACAAGGTTGTTTTGCGAAGTTTTTCTAGAGTGAGTTTTAATCCTTTTCGATTGGGTTTATCGATTTGGAATATTCTTATATGATGCAAGAAATACGGTTTGGAGATTTATTAGGAGTTTCTCACATGATGTGATCGTGGAGACGTACGAGCTAATTTGGGAATATATATATATATATATATATATATTGGATTTGTTTCATCGATTTAGTGGGGAATATCATTAGGTATGGGAGACCTACTTGGAGATTAGACGTGAGTTATTATATGATGTAAGGTTGAGGACTCTTCGAGGGAGTTGTGAAGGTATTACGTGAAACTGTTATGCCGACTTTTGTGTCGAATCCTCCTAGCGATAGGATTTTATTTAAATATGATTTGGGGACCAATGAGAGAGAGGTTGTGTGGCCTTAGTGATGTTGAATTAGGGATTTAATCTTATATGCGATATTGTCAAGGCTTCGTATGAGTAACTGAACCGTAATTCAAATTGAAAATGATTGAACATATAATCAACTAGAATAAGTTGTGTTTATACTTATAGCCGGAATAACTATCGTACATCTATGTGTGATCAATGAGGAGTATTCCAATGCGTGATGGGATCATAAGATGAATTGGGGTTGAGTTTGTGGATTACCGACTAATAGTTATATTTATACTTATAGCTGGGATAATTATTGTATACCGGTGTGTATACGGATATAGATGGTGTGTGAATGAGGATTGTTATATACATTCGTTTATATGATAGTATCTGTAATGTTGATCAAATTGGGAGACTCTTCAAATCATAGGTGTAATGGATGAATATGTTTCAAGTGAGGGATCGTGTAAGGAAACGAATTGGGAAAGTATGCGTTATAGCGTCGGTTAGTATAATGAGAGTTATATATACCTATAACCGAATTCAATATGTTTATACATACGGATGGGAGATAGTATGTATATATATATATATATATATATATATATATATATATATATATATATATATATATTATATATGGGTTAATGTATAAACCTTGTGTGATGGTTTGTATATATGACGGTATTGCATATATATCTAGTGTGAATGATATATATACTTATTTTGTGAGCATACCCCTCCAGTGCTATCATGGGAAGTTGCGCGATGTGAGTGAGACCCCTGGCTTGAGGAGTAGGGAGCGTATAGTCCCCAGGTCATAGTCATCCATTATTTATTGTGTGATTTTTATTCTGGGCGAGTAGTCTTGGGTATGATTTGTTCTCACTTTCAGGTTCGAAACTATGACCGTTTCCCACGCGTTGTGTTTTGTTTGATTACCAAGGCGGTGTGATAATAGTATGGTGGCTGGTAACCCAGGATAAAGTGAGTAATTCTTTGAAGATGATATCATTGTGAAGTATTTTTATATCCTATAAGTGATTGTGTTCTGAATATTTAAATGTACGCTAAGTGTGTTATGTGTACGTGCTTGTTAAGGTTGAATGATCGTGATTTATAACTAGAATAATATTATATAGACCCTAAAGGTTTCGTGCGATGTTTTACTTACGTCCTTAGAGATAGTCACTCATAGTAAGTAGTTGAGGTTATAGGTTGTGGGTTAAGGGCATAATGGATCTCAAGGATCAACATCGTCAAGGAGTAGTGTATTTGGGGGTTCCTTGTTTGGATTTCTCTTTGCAACACGTCCCACGCACGAAACGTAGTGCAATGTTGGGAGTGGAGAGAAGTTTAGTCCTTAGTACTCGGGTATATATTGTGTGGTGAAAGAATGCTTTATAAGAATACGAAGATAATGTGTGAATATTCTGATGCTAATAACTTGTTAAAGATAATAACTAGAAACGGATAAATTCTAGTAGGATATGTGTATGTATATATACATTAACACATAAGTTTGGGGCGTAAACTTGGGACATGATAGAAGAAGAGGATCATGGTTATAAGTGAGATAGTGGATTACGCGGGTGTAGATTATGCGTATATCAAGATGGAATTGTCCCCAGAATGTGCTGGGCAGTTTAATTAAGTTTCATGTCCATACGCTTAGGTGCGCTCTTTAGTCGAGGGGTGAGTTTGAGTCTCACGAGAGTGCGACTCCACTTTAATTATGAAATTGTGCATTCGTAATTATTATGCATTTTAATGCACTTGCTATAAATGTTTTCACACCTCGGGCTCTGACCCATTTATATCTCTCTCATGCTATATATATATATATATATATATATATATATATATATATATATATATATATAGGTGTCCCACCGCAAGGATGCCGATGATGCTTTTCTATCCAGTGTCTTGGGAGCCATAGCAGATGCGTATTCTTGCGGGATTTTTTTATAGCCGCTTCCTACCATTTTTAAATCTAGATAGGATTCATTTTGTATATCGGGTTTAGACCCAAGGTTTATATTGTAGCACTTTTATATTTTCTTTCTTAGGATTGTTTTATTGTCTGTGACCCGACAACATATTCGGGTATATTTCCTTTGTGTACTTAATTGGTTTTAATTTGAGTATACTTTCTTGTAACATGATATGTGTGTACACCTTATCATGTCCAGTAGTGATTTGGTTGTTGGCATGATGTTCATTGTACGTTTTAAAAAAAAATTGGCATCTACTTTTTATAGAATTGGGTAATTAGCTATATTTATTTAGTATCGACAGTAGATGCTAAGAATGATTCACTTAAGATTACTGATTTAATTTAGTATAGGGATGGACACCTGTTATTATTTTAAGTGGGGTGTCACACCTTTTTATTTTACTATGTAAAGGTAAATTGCAACTCACATACACAATGAAACTGCAATGAATATTTGCAGACACTCACATAGACCTCGACCGAGAATAAATAATGGATCAACTGTAGAAAACCCATAAGAACAAGCAACTCTATCTTAATCCAAGATCACCCACAAGCACTCCCAATTTGATCGCAATCGAAGTTAGCAAGAACCTCCCTCAAGCGGTACCAAATCAGCCGTAGATTTACCCTCTCTTTAAGAGAAACTTTACCATAGTTGTATCATGGGGTCCAAATTGATTCACTAAATCTAATGGGATGATTTGTGAATCAAAACAAACTGAAAATCCCTCAAAACGTGAGAAGGAAAAAATTTCGCAAAAGCAGTTTTTGTAGAATGAAACACTCACATCTTCTGAAGAAAAAAGGACTGGAAAATGCACTATTTATAAAAATCTTGAGTCAGCGTTGTCTTTTGAACAAGAACTATATGTCGCTCAAATGAAATATGATGTCACTTGAAGCGAATTCCAACGACATATTAAATTAGGTTAGAAAACTAAAATAGTAGCATGTCATTTGAGGAAATACTTCGAGGGAGCTTCAAACGAGCCTTCATGCAGCATAGCCTGTCATTTGAATAAATTTGTCATGTCGTTTGAACGACATAGTCATGTCATTTGAATGCTATCAATGAAAAATTAAGTTTATTAAAACAACGCCTCAGATGCTGAAAAACATTTTAGAAAAATAATCCCAATACTTTAAATGAACCACTAATGGACTTAAACACAACCTTACCAAAATTTATCTCGTACATGTTGTTCTATTGAAGAATGTTGGTATTTGGATCCGTCTTGATGAATGAATTAACTTGAACTTTCTTCGATGGTCGTAGCGGTATATGACATATTCTAATATAAACGGACTATGTAAAATTTATCCTTACAAATATACCCCCTAAGTCTATGCTGGTACAAATTAAAAGCATCTGACTTATCAAATCAAACATACTATACAAATCTAATACCCTCCCATAAATCAAAAATTAAAAAAGGTACTAAAATTGTAACTCTTTAAACTTTCTTAAAAAATGTTCAACTTGAAATCTTGAAATCTATATTTTTTTGTTTGTCATCATCATGGTGTGAAAAATAATGATCATCAAACTTTGTACCTACACACATGAGACAAGAAATAAATACCTTTGTGGCATATCAAGTTCGAAATGAGATAAACATAAATCTAAACAAAGATCAAATCTCAATTTTCCCCCATTAAATCATAATTCTTTCTCCCCCTTTTTACTTGTTTAAAATAGACAACGAAAAAAACAAATAAAATAAACATGGAGTGTCACGACAAGCAAATAAAATCATCACAAATAAATCAACTACGATCATCCAATGAAAAACTCAAAGGCTTCTACCAACTATTTTTTATTTGTCAATTTTTCAAACAAAAATCAAATTTTACAAAAAAATTATACACCATGAATTACACTAAGATAACCAAATCTTGGATACGAAATGAATGGGTGCTAACAGATTCGATAGGAAGATCAATGGAATCAAACATAACATATGTGCACGATGAATATGGAAACTCAAAATTGTCCTTATGTGTCAAAAATGTGAATTTATATGACATCGACTCAATCTAATCGACACATCAAAGTCTAAAATAATTCCCATGCCAATAATGTCTAAAACAATGTAATGCTTTTCCAAGACTTTGTCTGGACGTGCAAACACATTTTTTACATTTCCAGCCAAACTCCCTCAAATATATATTTCTTTTTCTAGCTCTTTTGAGGTTTCTATTTTTCTGAACTTAGAGAAATCCTATTGGCCCCATTTTGGCATATTATTCTTTTTATTGCTTTAATTTTTTCTCGGGCTTTTTTAAACTGTGGCTTTCATGACGTGATTATTATTCACTCGCAGCCCTTTCCCGTGAACACTCATCATTTTTTTATTTTAAGCAATATAAATCCTCATCGAAAACGGTTCTTACATGCACTACTTTCATTGTCAAGTTTTATTTCATTTGGTTCGTTTAAAGGACAGGCTTGAGATGGAAATACTTCAACCAACATGTGATAGAAAGTGCAATAATCAAACAAATCCATGCAAGTGTGCATTAAAGGAGTCTAAGTGTCAAAAATGTAAAAAGTAATCTCAAATTACATCTTAATGACTCCAAATATTATAAAGCACAAAAATGGAATTATGATGCAAATCAAAACACTATCAAATAGTCACATGGATATGGACTGAAATTGTTTCTTGATCAACCAAAATTTCCATTCATAAACGATGTAAACAAAATAAAAAATTGTTTGTCTTTTTCCAAAAATTTAATCAAAATAAAATATTTTTGGCTTTTTTAATTTGTTTGAAAAAAAGAAAGAAAATATTTTTGTATTTTTCTAAAAAAATTTAAAAAGAAAAATATTTTTGGTTTTTGAAAAAATATATCGAAAACAGGAAATATAAATATAAAAGTGGTACACACTAGCAATAGGCATAAAATATCATCATGAAAATCATCTTTTGCTAGCAAACACGTCTAAACCTCAACCGTTAGGTGCGGTGGAGTTTTCTAAAGGTGGTGACTGTAATACCCCGTACTTTTATAGATATTTAAATTACATAAGTGGGTGTAATTTGGAAATTTGAGGAATTATTGTGAATTGTAATTTTGGAATTTATGAGTGTAATTAAATTAGTGAATTTTAGTTAAGTGACTCAGATGGAGATTTCGAGTGCGTGGTTGGTTTCGGAATGACCGAGATAGTCAGAATAGAGTATCTGGGGGTAGTGTTTAGGTTTCGGTGATTTTTGGACTAGTAGGGACTTGCAACTGAGTAAACAAGTCATTTTTGGGTTTATAAGTGATAAACTCTTATTTCTCTCCGTAAAAGACACGAGAGAGTGGGAGAAAGAAAGAAAAGAGAGAAAGAAGAGAAATAGAAGAGAGAAAGTAAGAGAGGGAGAAGAAAAAGGGGATTTTCGGCCAAACTCCGCGGGATTCGACTCGAGGTCGTCGAATTTTATCCATGAGGCAAGTGTTTACTTGCTTATTTATTTCAAAGCATAAATCTCATATTATAGTTGGTAGTAATAAATCACAAAGATTTTTGGGATGAGCTTTCGTGAATCAAAATGGCTTTTTTGGAAGTTTAACGAATAAACCTCGAAAAATATCCAATTTGAGTAACTTAGGAATTAATTGAAATTAGTTGTTGGTTATGGGTTCTAGGATGATTAGAACTCTTTTATGTGTGTATATATGTTTGTTTGAGGTTGGATGATGATGGGAGAGAAGATAAAAAGTTTGGAGGTGTATTAATGGAGGTTTAGGATTTTGGATCAGAACTTGAATAGTGACACAGCGTCCTTTCCGAATCGATTCGGCTCTTGGTCAAAAAATAAAATTTGTATATATTTTCGATATGGTCGTGTGGACTAATCGCGTATTTTTCTGATTTGTTTTGGATTTATAATGATTTTTCTACGAAAGGGTGTCCGAGATTTAAATCGTTAGTAAAAAAAATCCAACCTGACATTGGGAGAAAATTAATTGATGTGTTAATTGAAGAACATTGATTATATGTTTATATAGTCGTTGGTTGAGATTAGAAACAACAAAAATGCAAGTTGGGTGGATATTTAGATTTTTGGGGAAGATGTAAACCCTTAGCAGATTTCGGATTCAAACCAGCCGAATCGATTCGGACAAGCCAAATCGATTCGGTATGAAACAGTAAGAAAGTTGAACATTTTTGAATCGATTCGGATAGGCTGAATCGATTCGGGGGGAACCACTCCATTTCAATCTCTCTCTTCAACAACATATCACATCTCTCTCTCTCTCTCTCTCTCTCTCTCTCTCTCACCATGTCGCGCCCCAGCCAAGAAAACCTCCGTCCTCGAAAAAATGACGACACAACCATACTCGATGACGAGGGTGCGCAATAATTTTGATCCATCAAATAATGTCATTGGGCCGAATGCTATTTCTCAGCCACTCGCACCATTCATATTGAGAGATTTGTTAATTGGGAGCAACTGCCTGGTGAAGTCACTGCCCTTTTCCACTGCCAAGGGTGGTGTTCATTTCTCTCCCCTACGAGCACAAAGTCTTCAAATCCAAAATTTGCCATTTCTACGCGACGCTCATGTGCAAATCCTCCACTCTCCATGAGGGATATGTTGACGGCATTCATATTCCTTTCTCCGTTGGAATCATTGCGTGAAAAATGAGGGAAAAAGGGGTTGTCCTCCCCGTGCCTTTCATGAATCCCACCAATGGTGCCCCCCGCACCAAAACTAAACGTGTCGTCCGAATGGCACCCGCGAAGGAATGGGTGCGTGATTCATTTCCGGTAGGAAGTCTTTCGGACACGTTGCGATTCACGCACCTCATTGCATGTGGAGCAATCCACCAAACCACCAAGGATTCGGTGGTCAGGCTGCATCACGCCAACTTTTTATATCATTTCCTCGACCCCCGAGATCACTATGAATCTGGCCCACCTTTTCTACGCGGACATCCTCCATGAAGCCTATGACGAGTGGGGAAAAGCAGCACTCCCTTACGCCCGCCTTATCACTGAAATTATGATTGATGTTGGGGTGGAAGATCCAGAGAAGCAAGTCAAACTCCCCCGCCCAATTGGAGGTACTACCTCCACCCGTAGTGAATGCCAAATGACGGTGACCCACCCCGACTGTCCTATTCTCGATGATGATCCCAATGAGGGTGCGGGGGATGAAGGAAATGACGCTCCAATGATGGATGTGGGGGATGAAGAATAGTGTAATGAAGATGAGGATTCCGACAACACGCCGAAAAATAATGACCTTACAAATTGAATCACCTCACTGGAGCCCAGTTTTAATGGGTTCGTGAATGAGTACCGACGCAACACTAGCATGATGGCGCGTCTACAAGCCCACCTTTACTGCCTTCAAGTGGGTCCGAATGCTCCTCTCCGTACATACTTCTATGACCCCTATGATCCCAATGCACCCGGTAGCTCTTACCCACCTCCATCACCTTAAGTCCGTGTTGTAAAGCTCTTGTTTTTTGGATGATTATGATGTGTGCATCTCTTTCTTTGTTTCCTCATTGTAACTAGTGCCTATATAATGAAAAATATGCATTTTTCTTCATTTGCTTGTTTTATTTCTTGCACTCATTATTTCATCTTCTTTAGATTTTAGTCCTTCTGATTGAGGACAATGCAAAAGTCTATGCTAGGGGGGGGGGGGGGGGGTGATAAGTGCGTTTTTCTAAAACTTCACAAATTTTTCAAAATGCCCAAAAATAGTTACTCTAAAAATTGAAAAAAAAAAAAAAAATTGAAAAAGTAAAAAAAAAATAATAAAAAATAAAATATATTTCTTCAAAATAAATAAAAATTGGAATTTAAAATTTGCAAAAATATCACCCTTATTCTATATGAAGTCTCAAATTGTTAAATCTCAATTGCACTAAGCCAAAATTGATGAAAGATGGAAATTGTGCGAAAATTGACGACCTAACGAATAAGTGTGGAGAATAACTCAAAGTTCGGATTCGACGTTTTAAATAAGTCGTTGATGATCTAAATTCTTTGTTTTGATCAGTTACGGGAAACATATGTGATGTTGCCTCGAAAAGCGCACTATAAATCTCTAAATTAAATTAATCTCGAGAAGCATATGGTAAATTAATAAGTAATTCAGACAATGAAGTAGGCCATCTTTTGTTACCCAAAAACATTATCCAAAAAAAGATGTGAAAAATTACCCTTTTGATAACCCAATTGAGCCGAATAAAATTTTTCCTTTTCGTTTGGTAACTCGAAAAACCCAAGTAGCCCGAAATTGTGAACTTTGGTAATGTCATCAAGTAAGTCCAAATAGTGCAATAAAAAGGGGCAAGAAAAATAAAACAATTGATAGAAAAATGCTCAACAAAAATCGCAAGAAAGGAAAAGAAGTGAAAAATAAAAAATAAAATAGAGAAAAATAATAAAAAATGAGCAACAGCCCGAGAAAGCACTAAGGAACATCATAAGAAATTTTTTCCAATGCCGAAGTTCCCAACCATTTTCATGTTACCCAATAGACCATTAACCTGAAAAGTCCTACCGAGTCCGAAATGCTAAATTAATTATCGCGTGGAGATCTAAGACACTAAAAGATAAATCAGAAAGATTGAATGGTGTGTATAAGAGGCAATGTTACCGTTTTTCAAAATTCGTATTCTGATGAAGAGATCATTTCACCATATATTTCCGTCCTTTCAAAATAGTATACGTGAATTTATGTTTCAATGCATTTACTCCTTAAGACATGCATACCAAGAGAATAGCCACAATTCGACTGATTCGTTTATGAGTGCATCTCATGAGATTTTGAAATCAAAATGAATTTTTGAAAAGCAACGTAATGATCAATCGATCGAAATTTGAGGTTAATTTTCGGCTTCGCACACACGCATGACAAATTATGACTCTTTTAAATAAGAATTTATGGTGATTATTTTTTGGAAAGTTTAAATTGTACAAGTTTTAAGTATTTTGATTTTTCATTTGAGTCTAAGATGAATTTTGTTGGTATATTCACTACAAACCCTCACGAGACAACACTCGTCCTACTAGGGTAACCTAGGGGTTTAACGACTTGTTGTATATGCTAAATGCAATTGCTTGCTCGCGAAAAATGTGTTCTATTACAATAATGTGTTTAGAAGAGTTATGACTTTATTCCTTTTCTCTTACATTTCTCAGGACGCGCGAAGTTCTATGTCAGGGGGATTTGATCGGGCATATATATTGTATATTTATCCCCTTAATTTCGGTACCTTTGTGAACCCCAGTGGTGCAATTGATATGGATTTAACTCGTAATTATGCTACTAACCTTCGTTAGAAAGTACTTCATGTTTTGTGCTTCTCTTATGTGTTTTACAGGTAAATTATGCAAGCGGTGCGAAAGAGAAATCGAAACAATGAAAGAAAGGCTAGGAAGGCAAGTTCAAGGGAAAATTGGTAATTCCGTAGCTTGATCTCAGGGAAGGAGCCAATTGGAAAGTTGAAGATCCTGGAACAATGAGAATACTAGAAAAAACAACACCCAAATCCGAGCTACGGTGATAGAGTTATGACCCCTTAAAGTTGAAGAAAAATCCACAGAAGAAAGGAAGACAACGTGAAAATATTCTAAGTGTTGGGAATGAAGGAAGGAAGGCCCAAACCAGGGCATTTCCCCGAACCAAAAAGTGAACCGATTCTGGGGAAAATCGGTTCGGGGTACATGGCGAACTGGTTCGAGGGGCTTGGGACACGAATTTCTTCTTAAATGCTGATTGGTCCAAAGAGTTCTAAGGGGTTACAAACTCTTCTAAAACGTATTTGTATCTTTGTATTGACTTAGAAAACAGGGTTCTAAATAGTTTTTGATAGAGAGAAAATGAGGAGAATACCCTAGGAACCTAGATTTGATTTGGTGTTTCAAGATCAATTATTTCTGGGTTTGACTGCAAGTTTTAATTCCATTTTCATTCTCTCTATTTATTGTTCTTGCATGTTTATTTTTCTTTCATAATTCAGACGGTTTCTAGGTTTATAATATTTCCTTGCATGTTTCAATATACTTTCATCATGATTTCTTGCACATGCAACGTAGTTAATTTATGCATAGCTAGGTTTAATTTATGCAACGTAGTTAATTTTTTAGGGTTGGGATGAGTAACCTCAATCCGATGTGAGAGTTGCATGTGTATAAAATTAATCCTCTAAACTTAAGGGTTTATTAGACCGTGTTGTGTAGAGAGCACAACCATTGTAGATCTTTGGATCTCGTTTGCCTAGGGGTAATCGGGATGCTTCAGAATGCAGTGAGAGTGTAGCTATCGCGATACCGCTTTACTCATCCTCTGATTACGTATGGTGTGGGCTTGAACCTCATATATGTAAAGCTTGGGAGTACTAAAGTCTGGGTCTGATTAATTACTTAAATTTACAATTAATTTTATCCTAGCAACACACAAGGGGTTAAAGGATTGTACTCCCGACCTATTTTTCCCTTCATATTTGTTACTTTATTCTTAGTTATTAATCCTTGCTTAATTCGTTAGTTCCATAGTTTTAATCTAATTTCCTTTTACTTAGTAGGATTATTCACAAATCAATCATGTTTTTATTTTTTTTGAGTTGAATTTAGGTTAACCGTCTGTCCTTCCGTCGTCATGATTTTCTCATCTTATTTCTCTATGGAGACGATCCCGACTTATCGGGTTTATTACTAATGCGATAGGCTTGCACTTGAGCCTAGAGAGTACACACTTTAGAGAGACATTCTTAGTCGCGTCAGCTTTATATTGTGGTGTGGCTTTGAGATTTAGAAGTTAAGGTTTTCATTTATCTTTTGATATCTATCTCTCTCTCGTTCCTTTTATGGTCGATATTTCCCTGTCTCTCTCTTTCGCTTTGTTTCGTTTTTCTGGAGGATTGTCCGGTGGTTGTTCCAGCTTTGAGAGTTTGTGTTGTTTTTCAAAATCCGTTCTTATGGATCGTTGTGGTAAGATTTTTTCCGTGCTGGTTTGGAACAATTTTGAGAATCTGGGTTTGGAGTTGGGGTTCTTGTCGTTTTGTTTCTTTGGTGATGTTTGGTTTGAAGAGGAGATTTTGTATGTTTATTTTTTCGGTGTTAGTGGTTTTCGGTGGTCCAAATTTTTATTTGTGGAGATCTTGGATTTTGTTTATGGCTTCTACTATTTGAGTTGAAAAAGAGAAGGGTGGATGATTATTTTCCTTGGGGGCTGTGTATTTCGAAGATTTGGCTTGATTTTTGGTTCGTGTCGCCTCTTGTGTTTTTTATTTCTATACCTTACAATTTGAGGCTCCATTTTCAGCTGCAACAAACTGACTTTTAGGCCTCGTTTTTTGGGACGAAATCTCGTTAGGTAACATCTTTTAACCATCTTTCTCTCTCTCTCTCTCTCTCTCTCTCTCTCTCTATCTCTCTATCTCTCTTTATATATATATATATATATATATATATATATATATATATATATATATATATATATATATATATATATATATATATTGATTTTTTTTGTTCCTGGTTTGGTGTTATTTTTTTTAACTTGTGTTTGTCTTTGGCTTAACTCATATGTGTGTGTAACTCGGACTGAACTTGGACTTATTTTGACCTTTTTATATCTAAGCA
Source organism: Sambucus nigra (assembly GCA_949130495.1). NCBI lineage: Eukaryota > Viridiplantae > Streptophyta > Magnoliopsida > Dipsacales > Adoxaceae > Sambucus > Sambucus nigra. The sequence goes on from OX422223.1 coordinate 296,687,570, forward strand.
TGATTTGGGTGTTTGATGTTGAAATATATTTACACCCAACTCACTGTGTGTGTGCACTTGTTATCTAGTCCTAAGAATTTGCGTAAAAGTTTTTTCTATCACTGAATTTTTTTTATTTTAAATATCTTTTATTTTAAATCTGATTTATTTTAATTTATATGGGATTATAGATTATCGGATTATTACCTCTTATATCCTCGAAGTTGAACTTTTGTGTGTTCACTTTATTTAGTTAGGTTTAATTAGTGTGTGGACTTTAAATTATAATCTTTATTTATTTAAATTTATTTTTGTTAAACCCATCCTATTTTATTGAGTCGAGTGCTACCCTCTTTATTTCATACTTATTTTACTTGGATTGAATCAATTGACTATTTTATTGAGTCGAGTGCGACCTTCTTTATTTCATACTCATTTTACTTGGATTGAATCAATTGACTCATACCCTTATTATTGTCTAAGTTGATACTTTTTGTTGTATTATATTATACTTAGGTGGTGTTAGTGTGTGTGTGTGAGATTCTGATCCAAAACTTGTTATAGTATTGGTTTGAACTAAAATTGGAATTTAATCTTTGTGTATTATTTTTTATGTTACAAAATTTTGCTATTTGGAGTTAACTAAAATATTTATAACATTCTTGTGTTGACTTTAATTAAGTCCTAATTTGTATGATCTAAGTTCTACACATATTTATCTTTTTCTCATTTTACTTCGACTTAATAATTTAACATAACACCGGTTTAAATTGATTCATACTCTATTTGGTGTTAAGTTAATTTTTAGTTTAGTTGCGTGAGATAATTGTTGGAAGTTTATCTTTATTTTATTTGTGGTCATTTTCGCCAACTAAATTATTTTAGGATTAATCTTTACTCGAATATTAATTATTAAGGAAGACCTGACCTGTGTCTTGTGACTTAATATTTAATCATTCTTTTAGTAATGATTAATTCAATCTCATCATATTATTATTTATTTGTGTTGCGTACTTCTACACGGTATCTCAGGTTTGAGTGTGTGGTTGTGCGTGTGTAGTAACTATTACCTAGGTGTTATTGGGTTGACTGATTATTAGTCAAATTGGGTTGTGTTTAGACTAGGCTTGGTGTACGGGCTTTTATTTTCTTAGATTAATTCATTGTAAACTGGTGGACTGTAATCTATAACTTATAATTGCTAATAGTAGTCTTGGGTGTGTGAGTTGTCCATAGACTTGGGACACGGGTTTTACCACTACGGTGGGTTCCTCGAGAACAAATATTGTGTCACATTCCTCTTTTCCTCATGTCATTATTAAAGGGAATTATTTTTATATCTAGCATCACCATGTTTTATTTACTCGTGTACGTGAGTGCTTTTAATTTATAAATTAATAGATTTTATTTCAAAGAGTTAAAAGAGTTTTTTTAAATAACCTATTACACACTAGCGTGCATCCCTTAGGTCTTTTCAAGTGGTATCAGAGCTTCAGGATTCACTTTATAAATGTTTTATTCTGCAAAGATCCTGAACTCCTTTTATCTATTTTTAAAGTTTTAAAATCTATTTTTTTTCATGGGAATATAAGTTGGTGATGGTGATTTTTCTTCTAGAAAATCCCTTTATGAATGTTTTAAAGAGGCAAAGCTTTATTCACAAGATGGAATGAAAAGTGATAATGCCTTTTGCCAAGCAATGGGTGCAACCAAAGTTAAAGATATTTCAACTTGCACCACATCTTTAAAGGCTTGGGACATTTCACAATCAGATCTATCTAGTGTATGAAATGATATTTCTATTTGTCATAGTGATACTAGTTGTGATAATTTAGTTGCATTTACTTCTTGTTGTGTCTTTAACTCCGAGAATAATTTTGATTGCTTATCTACTAGTTCCAATAATTCTTATTTATGTGTAGATAATTATGAATTAGATTTTATGAATTTATCTCGCACCTCACCTGCTCAAAATCACCCTACATTCACAACTTCCATATCTAATATTAATAATATGTTTGATGATGTTGATGAATTAGACAATGTAGACGATCCTATCATTTTAGAAGGGTGCGTTAGTCCGAATTTAGAAGATTGTGTGAGTAATCAATCTTTTGAGAACACTATTGAGGACTACACTGATTTATGCCAAATTAATTCTAGGTTAATGGCTAAAAATGACGTTTTAAACAATCAAATCAACTTAATGTCCGAAGAATCTGAATTTCGTATAGATGAACTTGAAAATGATGTTTCATTTTTAGAGAAAAGAATTGTCATGTTAACTGAACTGAATCACTCTTTTAAAACTAAAAATAAGGATTTTTTTATAAAATTTAATCAATCTCAAGTTGAACTTAAGGCTGTTTTAGATAAGTATAATGAATGCCAAAGAGAACTTAAGATTGCATCTAAAAAGGTTGATGGTTTTTTGAATCCTATAATAAGTATGTTGACGAATTTGTTCCTTTAAGAGCACTTGGGTTTAAAGGTGAAACATTTAATGAAACTAATTTTGTTAGTTGTAGTGAACAATTCCCCGAGTCAAGTGAAATGAAAATGAGTATTAAACATGCTGAATTTGAGGATTATGATACCGAATTTTGTTAAGCCGGTATTTGTATGCAGTTTTTTTGATAAATTTGGACATCTTGAAAAAAATTTATTTAAAAAGTTAGGACAAAATAATTCTTATTTAGGGAAATTTAGGCAAATTCAAAGTGTTGTGAATGTTCAACACGTTAAACCTGATTTTCAGTGTACTTTTTGCTCTAAGAAAAGTCATGTAGAAAAATTTTACTTTAAGAAATTAAGGCAGAATAAACCAAACTTGGGCAAATTTAGGCAAATTCAAAATGTTGGGAATTTCAAAACTTCTAGGCCTGCCCTTAAATGTGATTGTTCTAAAATTGGACATTTAGGAAAATTCTGCTACAATATTTTAGGACATAATAAGGCAAATGTAGGCAATTTTAGGAAAATTGAAAATGATAGGAATAATGCTTCTCCGAAACCTGTTTTTAACTGTGAGTTTTGTTCTAAAAAATGCCATTTTGAGCAGCTTTTTCATAAGAGATTAAATGCTGACAAAAATTTTGTTTATAAAAAATAACACACTATGTGTAATAATGCCATATATGTTGAATGGAAGTCCTTTCATTATAACTTTTGTTCAAAATCTGGCAATTTAGAACAATTATGTTTTAAGTGTTTAAATTTTACTAAGAAAACTGAAATTGCTAAATTGAAACAGATTCCTTTTAATGCATTTTCCAATGCTAGGCATATATATAAATGTTGTTTTTGTATTAAATCGGGTCATTTGGGACAATTCTTTAATAAGCAGTTAAGTAGAAAACAAAGTAGTGTTAATATTATGCCCATAATCCCTTTAAAAACTGACTTTATTACGAATCGTCCCTTGCGTAAATTTGGTCCTGCCCCGTTTAAGACTACATTTCCTATTGTCAAATCTAACTGGATTAAGAAAAATTATTTAGGTTGTTAAATGGATGGTTCTAATGTTTCAAATGAATTTTGTTTTTAGTTTGTTTGTTTGTTAGTACTAATTATTTTGCATATTTATGTTGTACTAACTTTATTTTGTAGGATTATTCCCTACCTTTTGTCCCTTTTAGACAAACGGGGGGAGAATTTGAGACTCTTTTGATTTATTATTTTTACAAGTTTTAGAGTCTTTTAGGATTGCATGTGGTTAGCTGAGTTATGTAATCCTATTTTGGTAGGACTCTTATGGTTAGTTGAGTTAAATAATCTTTTATTTATAGGGCTCATGTGTATAGTTGAGTTATGTAATTTTTGTTGTTTCTTTTCTTTGAGGCTCAGTTTAGTTTGTCTCAAAATTGGACATAAGGGGAGATTGAAAATCTAAGTCTCTTTGTGTTGGCTCAATTTTGAGACAAGCTTTTTTTATGCTCCTACATATTTTTTTCTTTCTTTTAAATCTATTTTTATATATAGATTTATTTTTCTTAAATTCACAATTGTTTTGGGTACAATACCTTGTGTGTGTACTTTTTGATTTATGTGTTTTTTAACTTAAATAATTTTTATACTGTTATTTATGTGTTTTAAAGTTTTTTATTGTTTCATTTTTTTGTGTTATGTTTAAACACTAGTTAATCTAATATTGATTAATTAAAACATAAACTTCACTAAATCCAAATGGCAGTAATTTTTAAAAAGAGTCGTTGTTTTTGTTTTTGTGGATGTTTGCGATTTTCCCTTATTCCATTTGGGCTTTATATTATGGTGTGGGTTTGAGATTTAGTGGCTAGAGTTTTCTGTTATCTTTTCATCTCTCTCTCTCTCGTTCCTTTTACAGCCGACATTTCCCCCCCCCCTCTCTCTCTCTCTCTCTCTCTCTCTCTCTCTCTCTCTCTCTCTCTCTCTCTCTCGGTTTGAAGCATTTCGGTTTCCTTTTTTTGGAGGATTGTCTGGTGGATGTTCCATCTTTGAGAGTTTGTGTTGTTTTTCAAAATCCATTCTTGTGGATCGTTGTGGTAAGATTTTTTTCGGTGCTGATTTGGAACTGTTTTGAGAATCTGGATTTGGAGTTGGCGTTGTTGTCATTTTTTTCTTTGGTGCTGTTTGGTTTGAAGAGGAGATTTTCGATTTCTATTTTTTCGGCGTTATTGGGTTTCGGTGGTCCAATTTTTATTTGTGGAGATCTTGGATTTTTTTATGGCTTTTACTGTTTGAAGTTGAAAAAGAGAATGGTGGCTGATGATTTTCCTAAGGGGATATGCATTTTGAAGCTTTGTCTTGATTTTTGGTTCATGCCGCCTCTCGTTTTTTTTTTGATATTGTACCTTACAATTTGAGGCTCCATTTTCAGCTTCAACAAGCTGAGTTTTGGGCCTCATTTCCTTTGGATGAAATCTCTTTGGGTAACATCTCTTAACGATCTCTCTCTCGCTATCTCTCTCTATCTATCTATCTATCTATATATATATATATATATATATATATATATATATATATATATATATACACACACACTAGCGTATGCCCATGCCTGAAGGCACGATGAAAATTTTTCAAAACACGTAATCGCGAAACGACGACAATTTTTCAAAGTAAGTAATAGCGAAACGCAAAAATTTTTGAAATGCGTAATTACAAAAACACAAAAATTTTGTTCCTCAACAAAACAAAGTTTAATTTTTAAAAAAATGGCCTGAATATCCTTTATTTATTGGACTATCCTACAAAACGGTAGTGTTCACAATTGGTAATAAAATCTCATGTCGTGTTTATTTTGGTAAAGTTCCTTTTTATTTAAAAAAAAACATTGGGTCATGTTCGAGATAGGTAAACAATAATATTTCATGTCGTGTCATGTTTATTTTGTCCATAATTGCAAAAAAAAAAGTACATAATTGCAAAAAAAAAATTGTTACCCAACAACAAAGTGAAATAAAAAAAATTGTCATTCAAAATTTTTTAAAGCATATAATTCAACTTTGTTCAAGTGACTCATAGTATATATTACTATATTCATACTTTGTCTTCACTAACTATTGTGAACCCCGAGAAGGTGTAAAGAAGTAATAATCTCACTATAACATGTATGAACCTATATACAATAAATCCATGTGTATAAATATTAAAAGTTAATAAATCTTTAAATCGATGAAATATATATATGTGTACAATGTACATGTTAAAAATATAAATAGCGAAATTCATAATCACTTTAATTATTACCAGTACTCTGCTTGTATGACTAATACTCGTAAAATTCGAAAACAAAGAACGAAATGCATAAAACAACGAAATCTACTTATTGCCAACTAATGTTTCGGAGCATCCAATCACCTCATAGGTAGGAACGCTATTATTATTAACATCTCCGACACCTTGTTCTCCAATACCTTATGCTATAAAATGAATCAAATCATGGTAATTATAATTGGCAGAGAGGAAGTAGGCAGAAAAAACCTTTATCTCTGCCCAAACAGATCTGCGAAACAGCGGGAGAGAAAGTTCAAATCATCAAAATCCACATAATTTACAATTCTGAATTTTATCGAATATCTGTTGTGACATGGCATGTTAAGTTGTATTCACAATTCTGAAGAGTCTATGGAACAATAACCCAAAGTAATTAAAATATCTTGACTTGGATGTGCAGATGTCATAATACAAACTATGGTAGAACATAACAAATCTAAGACAAATATAATCACTAACATACATATTCTATTGTGATTCAAATACAAAAGTTATCACTATTTGAAAATGACATGCACACTTCCAATGATCCTTAGATTGCTATACCTCTGAGGGTACACCTGCATCACCAGCCACCGATGTTGTAATAACGCCATCACCACGAGTTTATGCCAATGTTTAAGAGATCTAAACCACCCTCCATTGGGCAGATTACTGTTGAGGAAGTGGCAAGAAGGATGATTGACTAACCCCTCCCACCACTAACAGGTGGAGCAATGATGATCGTGCTTTAAACATACCTCAAGGATGTGGTTAGGTACTTTAACATATAGATATGTGTACCTATAAAACAAAACATATACCGAAGATAAACAACTCACATTTTAAAAAACATAGAGATTGGACATAAACTTAGGGCTACCAAAATTAAACTAAGAACGCAGAAAATGAAGAGAGAATGAGATACTAAATCTGAATGGGGGGAAATGTTCAAACCTGCAAAGAAACAAAGATGAGCTAGGACAGATAGTTGCTGTAACAGAAAAAAATAATAAATTCGTAATTTGTAATATAAACATAAAGATGGGAGTTTGAAATAAGTTTGAACCAGCGAAATGAGTTTTAACTCTACAAAAAGTAAGTTTGAACCCGAGAAATCAAATCTGAAATTTCATATAATAAAAAACAGCTAGCATTTACTTGCTGCAACTATTTCTACATTTCTACCTTCAGTGGTTCAGTAACTATGATTTACATGTAGCCGAAGTTTCTTGTATGCCCTTTTGAACCGTGCCTTCTCATTTTACTTATTGTCATTTTAAGTGCACAAAATGTCCATTCTGTTGTTGCTTCTACCAGCATGCCTTCTGGCCCTGTGCTCCACAATCTCGCAGCGGGGTAGAGGCACTACCTCATCTAGACTTTGTTCAACATATTTGAATAATACCAAATATGTTACCTATAATTTAAAAAGAAAAAAAACCATATTAGATTCACAAATAACTTGAAATTAGTAAATCAAATTTTTAAGTTTTCATATGACCTTATTTTCCAAGGTGTAAAATATTTTATTCATGGAAATAGATTCCCATTACGACACTTGATATCTTGTCTAGTATGTGAAAATAAAAAAAAACTAAGATCCACAAATCAAATGGCATGTGTATAGAAGAAAATCAGAGGACACTAAGAAATAACTTCTCTTAGTTGGTATATATTATAGGAATAGTTCAATAGTATATATTTTAGGAATAGTTAAAAGTTATATAAGATAAAATTTACTTTTTAATAACATATTTTGTTCCACATAGATAAAAGCAAAAAAAAATGCTTCATTATAGTAAGTCTATAACCCAGTCTACCCATCCCCCACTCTAAATAACCCACATATAGAAGAAGAGGTACATAGATAACTACTTTCAAGTACACGCCAGTTACATTAAGAAGAGAGTTTTACCTACAATGCATGCCCATTTAGACATGTTGATGGTCTTAAAAAATTCACATGCTCCTTTCACAGGGTTCTCTACATATTCATATGAAACTCATTATGAGTAACAGAGTCAAGGAAATGTGCAAAAAATGGAGGCACGTGTACACAAATCTTAATAAGACAATAATCAGGGGCATATGTTAATGAATATGAGCAACACAACTAGGGTCACAGAAATAATATTTTAAATAGAATGGTTAAAGTAGAAATTACACAACCAATGCTTGCAAAGATAAAATAGTTCACATCTATTCTGCTTTGGGTTACATATCATATTCTTTTAGATAACTGAAAGATGGAGCTTGGTCCTATTGGGGTGGGGTTCCACAACCTCCATATGAATCCTTACTTCCTGAAGAACACCATAAGAAAGGCTACGACCACATTCATATAAAACTGAATAACTTTTACACTTGAGTAGATTTTTCAAAACACCTTTTTAGTATAACAGTTTAGAGGTCTTCTTATAAAACTTCACACCCAGTGCCTTAAGCTAATACACCTTCAGCTTCCAGTTCCATTAAGATAAAAAAATTCAGTTGACATTTGAAAAAAAAATAAAAAAATATGAATGGGTGTTTCCACTCACACGTGTTGAACATAGGGTATTACCATTAAACCATAACCGATTATGTGAAGAATACGTGGATGCAACAACATCATACCACTCTTAACACATCAGGTGACAACATGAAGAAAATTTCCTCCATATTGACCTTGTGTATCAGTTATTTGATCATAGTACCAAATATTTTCTGATTTCAACACTATGATTAAGAAAATTCAAGATAAAATCATATATTTTCTCGGGGGAAATCAAAACTCACAATGAATATTGACCATAACACTAAAACTAAGAGATTAAGTCTTGGAAGAACTCATTATAGGAAAAAACATATCATCGCCGCATGATGCCATTTCGTCAAACACCTCGTGAGTGCTTACATGATTGGTAGTGACAACATTAGGCAATGGATATCCTTACACAATCCAAATGTATTACTGATTGTAACACAACAGATGTAGTACTAATTGTAACAATATGAGCTCTAGATATGAACTCTGGATTCTTTTCAGTATTGATTGTAAGAACTCCCCCTAACAATATAAAATATTGGGTAATACATATCCTCACACATAACTATTGATTGCAACTTGGGCATAATTGATACCTGATACCTGGGCATAAAATAAGAAAATAAAATAAAACTTGGGCATAACTAATACCTGCAAAAGAAAAAAAAGAACAGGACATTAGTTAAATTTTTTGGTTAATCGCAAGTATGCATAGAATGTGTATAGATAATGGTAAAGACTTGTATAAAACAATTACCACAATCATTTAGTGGAACATATGGTGCGTAATATTTTAAGATACAACTTTTAAACTACAGGACATATAGCTTCAAAACACTAAATTCATCCAAAAAATTTTGAACAAAGAGTATTCAAAGATATTGCGTAACAAAAACTACATCTTATAGCACCATTATTAATCTATAACTAAGAGTATTCAAAGATATTGCATAAAAAGGTACTACATAACAAAAACAAAAGCTTATTAATATTAATAATGGGTAAAAAAATAGACAATATAAAATTAAGTACATTAAAAACTTGATTATGCATAAACCAACTAAAAATAAGAGCACTCCCTGTGCTCTTTAAGTTGTAAAGCACAATTATAGCACCTCTAAAGTCAGCTACCTCTTTCACTTTGGCATTCCCTACATAAACAAACTGAAAATATCAACACATAAGTTTGATGCAGCCTACACATAAGCTGTCACCCCAACAGCTATGAAACTGATAGTAGACCTGGGATGAATGGGCATTTGTTTCAAAATAAACACGGGATTTTGAACACCCAAAGATATTTTAAAACCCAAAGATAATCATAATAAAAATTAATGTAAAAAAACAAATTGATTTATCAGTGTGGAGAGTTGAACAGCCAAATAGAACCTAATAAGAGAACACCTGTTGAACATCTAAAAATCTGTGCAAAAGTAAAAATGCTTACCACTTTACCTTCAATGGGTACTCGAAAAGAACACTTGCTTACTTGATTTTCTGCGAGAAATGCTAAAAAGGTAGAACACCAAAATAAAAAACCCAGATGAGCACATTAGCATTAACACCATTAATAAAAAAGCATTAGTATGAATAAATAAATACAAATGCACATCAACATATGCAATTTGTTCAAAGAAAATCATGTGTTTGTCATATTTACTGTAGACACCCCATTCTGTTACCCCCTAACTCTCCTTAGGTCCCTAGTACCTCCCTTCATAACTACAAACCCAACTCATACCCCGAGTGCTGACCTAGAAGACATCGGGCACTCCCAGGCTCCATTTGACCAAAAAGTCAAACTCTTCAGCTCGACCAAAGATGAATGAATATTCGTAGGGCATTGAAACCCCTTTCCAACGGTCCATCTCGTGCGTGATTTCGACTTACCATGTGGACGAACGATCCGTTTGCATTCGAAACTTGATCTAGAGGCCACCAGGCACTCCCAGGTTCTGTTTGACCTAAGTCAACTCTTCAGCTCGATCGAGGCTGAATGAATCTTTTAAGGTCACTGAAACCTCTTTCCAACAGTCCGTCCCGTGCACGATTCTGACTTACCATGCGAACGAACGATCCGTTTGCATCCAAAACTTGATCCAGAGGCCACCACACGCTCCCGGTATCTATTTGACCTAAGTCAACTCTTCATCTCGATCGAGGCTGAATGAATCTTTGAAGGGAACTGAAAACACTTTCCAATGGTCCACTCCGTGTGCGATTCTGACTTACCATGCGGACGAATGATCAGTTTGACTCCAAGAGGTCACCAAATGTTTCCAGGGCCCGATAGACCAAAGTCAACTCCCCAAACTGGCTCAAACTCTTTGGAGTGTTGAAGTACGTATCCTAACCTTTCCAACGGTCCACCCCGTGCGTGTTTCGGACTTACCATGAAGACGAACGATCCGTTTGCGTCCAAACGATTCCACGTCTAATGGACCGACAAACGCTTCAGAGCCATATTTGACCTAAAGTAAACTCCCGAACCCAGGAGTGGTCCCAAGGACTTTCAAAGGTCTATGAATTACCTTTCCAACGTTCTACCCCATGCACAATTCTGATCAACGGGTTGCCCTCGGCAGCGAATTTTCCAAAAAGGCCTGAAACACACTACCAAATAGCAGGTTCCAGACCCTGCCCATCGGCAGGTGCCGATAGGCAGGACCAGGTCTATGCCGATCGGCAGTGACTTGGACCTATAAAAGGAGTCCTTCACCTCATTTGCAAGGGGGAGCCCAAATCTGATAACAATCGCCCTCAGCGAATACCAAAACCTCTCTCGAAGACAACGCGATTTCAACTTCAAAATCCCTTTCTAACTTACACTTTCGATCATCCTTTTCATCAAACTTGGTGAATTATCCACTCTCCATCATCATCCAAGTGAAAGGGCTTCTCTCCAACATTCAAGATCAAGCTCAAGATCTTCAAGAAGGTCCCACTTTCTCAACATACTCTTAAATTCTCTTAAATTCTCAATAACTTGTTTTATTACTTAGCACTTTTATTATCTCATCACACACATCCTTCTATACTTTTTATGTAAGTATTATTGCACAACTCTTATTTTCATATAAATAAAACCCCCAAAAATAAGAAAAAAGAGGGTTTGCTCATAAATTCCAAATAGGGATTCTCATACTCTTCTCACACTTTTCTCACAACTAAAACACTTTTTTCTACACACACACACTCATAAATAAGAGATCCCCCCCATTTGGATTTATGGGATAAACCCCACCCCTCATTTTGTATGTGAACTACGTGGACTTTGATGCCTTTATAGGCTACGTAGGCGTCTTGGGGTAAAACCCGAGACTCGAGTCCTATTCTCACTTTCTCTCTCATTTTCTATCTTCTCTAAATCCAATTTTCTGATATTCTATATACTTGTTCTTAGTGACGTATTAACCCATAGGTGTTATTGTTCCATTATAACGATCAACGTAAGGGTAATTGTGTAAATCTTATTTTCTAATATTTTTTTATACCTTCCTACTGATGACTTGCTTTATCTCTCCCATGATACAAGTCGAGGATTCCTATCTCCACTATATATATACACATGCACACATATCACGAGAAAATTAAAAAAGGAAAATAGCAAACATCCATGAGAGACTGAAAGGGTGGAATGGGTGCCTAACACCTTCCCATTGCATAACTTAGCCTCCGAACCCTTCTCAAATCATTTTGGTTTCACATGCACCAGTATGTCTTTGGATGCCATCCTTCGGGATGTCTTCCCCTTTTTCTTTTGTTTGTTTTGAGTAAAATAGACTGGCGACTCTAAACCTCTCTACATTTTTACACCTCATCTCAAACGACGTCGGTTGAAGCGCTCTTGAGAGGGACGCACGGGACCCGATGATCCTCCCTTCACGCGCTCTCCCACAGGCGAGGATCATTGATGGCCACAGTGGCGACTCTGCTGGGGATTTTGAAAATTTGAGGGCTTGACTCTATTTACATGGATGTTATATTTGTTTATGTTTCCCCCATATCTGCATGTTCCCCCTTTTTTATGTGTATCCCATGCCTATGCTTTTGTTCACACACTTGTAGAAAATTCTCCATGTACACTTCACACCACGTGCACCTAGGATCACATATATCCACATGTTACACGCATCACCCATCCATACTTGGTGTACCTTTGGTACTTGTACTTTTCTCCCTGTTTGGCATAATCAATAAAATCATTCTCATCATAAGATACTAATAAGAGAATCATGCATGATTCACACGACATCACCAAAGAGCATTATTATTGACCAAATTTTACCAGTAACTGGAGGGTTAATTTGTGATGGGCACTGGTTCGGCAGGGAGCAGTTAGCCTAAGCGATATGACTCTCACCTTCCATTGGCCAAGTACCTTCGACGTATATCGAACGGTTCCCCCGCATCGTACCCCTTGACCGAAGTCATGATGGGACGTATATCGCAAGGAATTCATTCACGTACGTCGAGTATATCGAATTTTCTCTCACGCGTACCGTCCCCACGAGGTATATATAGTGAGGCAATTCACGTACACTCAGGTATATCAAATGTCTTGTCCACACGTACCGATTTCCCGCAAGAGCAAGACGTATATATTGGAAGTCACGCCAAAGGGGGGAACCCATGCTGATTCACCCAACCAACTGCATACCTGCATATAGGTGTCTAAACCTAGGACACGCACTTTAGATTGTCGGTTTCAACCCGAAACTCTGCCGAAATTTTGGGTTAGCCTGTCGCCCCAATTTTTGTGCATTTTTAAAATGATACCCTATCCGTGAGCCTGGTTACAAGTCCAGACATATCTTTACATATATTAAAAATCCCATTTTTCCAGGCTCGGGTCTCGTCTGGCATTGCATTTAGGAGAATTAAATACAAGTGATAACATAAAAATCTTAATAATCATACTGAGTTCCGTCTCAAAAAACATTTCTCCCTTCTTTATCAAAAATCCAAAAACAGTTTCTTCCCTTTTGCTAAAAAATAAATGCCATTCTACGCCTTCTCAGGTCAATCGCAAGCCCTTGTCCTGGCTCCCTATTGGCTTCGGTCTTCAATCAAATCACCCCGAAGTTTGTCCGTTCCTCTACTACTTCTTCCGAGTCTGGAATCCATCCACTTTCCATGGAGAATACAGATCAAGTACCACTCATACAACGGGATCTGACGGCAGTCATAGCTCAGCCCGTGTCTAAGATTGACAATCTCCAAACTGAGGTCCAAGAGATGCAACGAAACTAGGTTCCTATTCCTCAAGAGCCCAAGGCCCTATTCCCTCGTGCTATGGGTCCACCCGAGCCTATCTGGGTTCTCGAAGAATATCAGCACGCTCCACGTGCCCCTCCTATTAATTGGCCGCCACCTGCCCAGCTTCCGATGCCAAATATTGCCCAACCTATGGCTAACCTGCCTATGGTCGCTGATCCAAAAGGGGAGGAGTTGAATAAAGTCAAAGAGGATCTCAAGATGCTCACCAAGAAGTTCGACCAAGTCATAATCTCTGGGAATTACATAAACTACACCCACATGTATCCTTATCCTAAAGTGAGGTTACCCGAGAAGTTCAAGATGTCAAATATCGAGAAGTTTAGAGGGAGTGGACCCCCGATTGTTCATCTTCGCAGTTATCATCGTTCCATGAATCAACTAGGGGCTTCTAAAGTAGTGATGTCCCAATTTTTTTAGCAAACTTTTAAGGATACTACCCTCCGATGGTTTTTATCTCTCAAGGAATCCAGAATCCGTAGCTGGGAGGATGTAGCCCGAGAATTCATATCGTAGTACAAATACAACGAAAAGCTTGAGGTCACCCATCGTGATTTATATCTGCCCAAACAGAACCCTGGGGAATAACTCAGTAACTTCATAACCCGGTGGAAAGGGCAAGTAGCTACCATGACCAATCCTCCATCTGAGGAGGAACAGGTCAACATAGTAAAAAAGAACTTCTTGCCCCATGTTTGAGCGACGATGGGAGGATAATACTATCCCCACGTTCGAGCTCTCAGGTAAGCGGGGGTAGAAATCGAGGAAAACCTTGTTAAAATAGAGGTTGAACCGAAGAAGGTGTCCGGACAGTTCACCCATAAAAAGTATGACAAGCCTGCCAGTGCTACATTCTCAACCATCAACAACATCTCTCAACCAACCAAATCATGGGCACCAGAAAACCGCCCTGCCCCCATCCGAAGGGAATACACTGAGCTCCATTCTCCCCTCTCCAAAGTTTACCAAGCCCTGTTAAGCCGAAACCTCATCAAACCCTTAGATCCCCGTCTATTGAGAAATCCACTCCTAAGAAACTTCAAGGCCAACGCTCATTACGACTTTCACCAAACTACTAGTTATACCACCAACGAATGATTTCACCTCTGAAACATAATACGAGATCTCATTGACCGGGGTACCATCGCCCCACGAGCGAATACTAAGCCAAACACTACTCACAATCCACTCCCAAATAATACCAATGCCAGGTTCTTAGAATAAAACTCAGATTTCGATCCCTCAACTCAAATCACACCCATATACTCTCCTAAACCTCTTCAAATTTGCCCATATTTCCTCCCACACCTTACTAGCCTCACTGATCAGGCACTATCACTCCTTACCAGAGCATGCATTGCTGTCCGTACCCGTTCTGAAAATGGAAATATGGAATTGTCACAGGTGTTAAACCAACTCCAAGAGTTTGGGCTAAAATTTCCCTCACAGATGGTCATCGATTGCCAAAGGTTCAGTACACTATTCTTGGAAGCATAGAAGTGGGCCCCAGATTCAGACAAGTGGGTAGTACCAACTGATGAAGTCAGCCTAGATGATGTTGTCCAGATTATGGCAGATTTATTTAGGCAAACTAACAACATTTGTAGTATTACCGGGTTACTTGACATTTTGAAGCTACAAGGGCACTTGGTCCTTTCAACCATACATATCCCCACGGAATGGGAAGACCTGTATGAAGAAGCCGTTGAAGCTTTGGAATGCATTGACTTTACATGGAAAGATAGAATTATTGCCATTGAATGGGGGGAAGAATTCAAAGATTCGAGTGAAGAACAAGCTTCGGGAAAAATTGGCCCAGTAGCCGACATATGTGGGATGATAACATTTGAAGAACTCCTCGGAGAAATAAATAGCGTGAAAGAACAACTTGAGATTGACAAGGAAATAGGATTCATGATCTTCCCTTCTTCAGTAAATCACATGACCAGATCGGGGAGACATTACTAGGTTCCAAGCTTACTACCAGCAAATGACAAGGGGAAGGGCGTTAAAAACCTTCCTATACCAGAGATGACCATCGAGGAGAGCAAGATCCTCGATCAACTGAAGAAAACTCAATCTAACATCACTCTATGGGGGCTTTTCATGTCTTCCCAGCTGCACATAAATGCTTTAATCAAGCTGTTCACTGGACGCACAGTTCCTCCTTCTACCACACCAGAAGAGGCGATAAATATGGTCAGATCCTTGACCTCTACCCTAATGCTATCATTTTCTGAAGAAGAAATCCCCAGAATTGGGACAAAACACAACCATGCACTCAACATCTCTGTTAAAGTTATGGGGAAGGCCGTGCCACTCTCTCTTATCGATAACGGATCCGCCTTAAATGTCTGCCCACTGAGAACCTTCAAGTGTTTAGGCCCAAAAGAAAGCGACATCGCTCCAACCTCCGCCGTTGTACGTGCCTACAATAATACTCGCCGGGAGGTGATGGAATCCATAAAACTTGTAATAGGGGTTGGACCTATAAACCCTGTCATTGAATTCCAAGTCATAGACATCCAAGCTTATTTCAACCTGTTGCTTGGACAACCCTCGCTCCACAGTATCAGGGGTGTGTCTTCCTCAATCCAGTAGAAATTGAAGTTCTTCTCCGATGGGTGAGTCATCACCATTTGCGGCGATGATGAAAATGTCGAGGGTGAAAGCACTAGCAGTTCAATCCTTGAGATACAACACGGGTCAAATGATATGCTCCAATCAGGATTCCTAGTTGAGCAACTCCTACTCCCGGTAAAGGACAGTTTCAAAGAAAGGGTTTGTCCAGAATATAATCCTCATGGCAATGTCAATGTGATCCAGATGTTTAGAAACATGCACTTCATACACGAACTGGGTCTAGGGCTAGGGAAACGACAGCAAGGGATACTTGAGCCCATCGAACTGAATAAAGCTTTCCCTCCTTATGGCTTGGGGTATCAACCATCAGACAAGAACTCAGACTGATCCACCAGTCTTGACCAAAGAGACTGTTAGACTGCATCCCAACTATCCCAGGAGACTCCTTGAATGGACGATTCATCAAAGAAGGCGAAGACTTTCCCTTTTGTAGTTTTCTAGAACCATGGTATGACCACACAGACAAGAAGATGAAGCCCGGAATGGAAATCTTTTTCTAAGATAACAACCCATAGGATGAAAGTTTCCAACACCTAGTACAACCGCTCATCAAAGATATCAAAGAGACTGAGGAAAGTGATTCTGAAGATTCCTTCAACTTCCAGACACTAGGGCTGGCACTCTGCATGGTTCATTCAGGCACTACATCAATGGATCCATCCCATCTAATTAAAGCATCTGATACACCCCTCCTCAACTGGCATGCTGCGCTAGTTCTACCTCTTGAAGTCTCCCCTAACCCTAATATTTACCCTATTTCTTCTTCTGTTGTCTATCCTTTTTCAAATGTAATTGAGACCTCTTTTGATAAGGTTCTCAATGCTATTTTTCCCATCAATGAAATAAACGAAGATTTTGAGTATCTTGATGTGCCTTACATTAATTGTTTGGATTCTATTTGAACTTTTGATGATGATGATTTTGCAAACAAACAATTCTTAAATGATCTAAATAAGGTTAATAATAAACAACATAACCGCGTTCAAGTTAATGATGAAGAGACTGCTCTTATTAATCTCGGTTCTAGTAGCCAACTACGCGAGATTAGGATAGGGGCCACCCTTGACTAGCATGAGCGCTCACAAATCAAAGAATTGCTAAAGCAATTCGTGGATGTCTTCGCATGGTCCTATGATGATATGCCTAGTATTGATCCTGAAATAGCTCAGCACGAGATCCCCACTCTCCCAGATTACAAGACGGTTAAACAAAAATTGAGAAAGCTCAGCACCGAATGGTCACTCAAGGTCAAAGAAGAGGTGGTCAAATAGTTGAACGTTGGCTTCATTCGTTTGATTGAATATCTCACATGACTAGCCAATATTAGTACCAGTGCCGAAATCAGGAGGGAAGGTTCGAATGTGTGTGGACTACCGAGATTTAAACAAAGCTTCTCCAAAGGATGATTATCCTCTATCCAATATCAACATGATCGTGGATAACACAGCCAGTCATGCTCTCAAGTCATTCATCGATGGGTTTACCGGATACAACCAAATCAAGATACACCCAGACCACAAAGAAAAAATCGTATTCATCACCCCCATGGGGAACCTTTTGCTACACCGTTATGCCATTTGGTCTCAAGAATGCTGGGGCTACCTACCAAAGGGCTGCCATAACCATCCTGCACGATCTAATTCATAAAGAAGTCGAGGTTTATGTGGATGATATGATTATCAAGTCCAAAACTAGAGAAGGTCATGTTCCCTCTCTCCAAAAGTTCTTCGAACGAATACGACGGTATCAGATGAGACTGAATCCACAAAATATGTCTTCGGCATTACAATGGGAAAACTCTTGGGATTCATGGTCAGTGAGAAGGGGATAGAAGCAGATCCTGCAAAGCTGAAGACCATATTTGAGATGCCACCAACCCGAACAGAGAAAGAAGTCCGAGGTTTTCTTGGGAAATTGTAATATATCAGCCGGTTCATCAGCCAGCTAACCTTCATCTGTGAACCGATCTTCAAGCTCCTCCGAAAGGATTCAACCAAGGTTTGGAATGAGGCCTACCAAGAATCTTTTAACCGAATCAAATAATATCTGACCCAACCTCCAGTGCTCATGCCACCACAACCTAGTCTCCCTTTGATCCTATACCTAACCATAACCGACACTGCAGCTGGGGACTTACTAACCCAATACCTTGAAGACTCCCATAAATAAAGAACCATATATTACGCTAGTCACAAATTGGTCGGGTACGAGGTCAACTACACTGCTTTGGAAAAGGCGTGTCTCGTACTTATCTGGGTTACCCAAAAGTTGCGACATTACATACTCGCCTTCCCCATCAAACTTGTATCCCGAATGGATCCCATCAAATACCTTCTTGAGAATCCTGCCTTATTCAGTCAAATGAGACGATGGTTGATGCTCCTAACCGAGTTCGATATCGCGTATGTCATGCAAAAAGCCATTAAAGGAAGAGTCGTCTTTGACTTCCTCATTGATTACCCCGTAGAAGAAGTAGATGTCTGGATCTCTGAATTCCCAGATGAAAATATCCTCTGCACCGCTCAAGACAACCTTTTATGGAAAATTTTCTTTGACGGTGATGCCAACAAAAAAGGATATGGAGTCGGGATACTTCTGATAGCCCCTGATGACTCTCACACTCCCACCGCCATCAAATTGGATTTCCCTTGCACCAACAACATGACGAAATACGAGGCATGCATAGTTGGCCTCAAAGTTTCTCTCAAGAAAGGTATTCAATACCATGATGTCTACGGGGATTCTGCCCTCATCATCGGTCAAGTGCTCAGAAAGTGGAAAGTCAATGACGAAAAGATCCAACCCTTCCATGCCCACTTAGAAGAGTTAACCTCCCAATTCTGAGATATCACCTTCCATTACCTACCTCAAGCAAAGAATAACCTAGCCGATGCTCTTTCTACCTTGGCCTCCATGGTCGACATGCCCAAAGGAATAACAATGACCCCCTTCCTAGTTCAAAAGAAAGACAAACCAACCCACTGCTATCATATTGAGCTCGTCTCTACCGAATACCCTAAACTAGACGATAGCTGGTACTATGATATCTGGTGCCTCTTCAAACATGGTAGGTATCTCGAGGGTTCCATAAAGAAAGATCGAACAACCCTCTGAAGGCTCGCCGCCCAGTACATCATCTGTCGTAAAGCTCTACTCAACAGGAACTTCGATGGAACTCATCTACACTGTATCACAGGGGCTAAGATTGAGAAAATAATGCAGAAGATCCACAACGGTGAATGCGGTCCCCACATCAACGGTCACATGCTTGCCAAGAAGATCATCCGACCGGGTTAATACAAAGGTTCTAAAAAATGCGAGGCGTGACCAAGGCGTAGAGGCCAAGGCTTAAGCCTTGGAAGCCTAGGCGGGCCATGGCGTAAAAAGGCGTGAAAAGGCGTTTAGGCCTTTTTAATATATTTTAATTATAACAAGGCTAATAAAAAATACTAAAAATGGCACATACCCAATAAAAATAATACTGAAATGGTACATACCTGAAAAATATGTCCGTATATTTGGAATTAGGACGCCTTTTCCATATGCATGCTCCATAAGTCCTCATCATGTTATCACCCAATTCCATGCAACCAAAATTCAAAGTAGTCAATAAAATAATTTAAATAAATAATATTAATCAATATGAATAAAATCAATATATCCCCTTATAAAATAGAAAATGATACATACCTTGAAATTGAATACCAATACATGCATTGGGAGCCCTTTTCCATGTGCACAAGTCCACATCACCCTAATAAACTTACACTACAATAATTCAGATTAAAATACTAAAATGATCCATTAGTTAGTACAACACAAGTTTCAACCAAACAACATATCTCTCAAATAAGGTTATAAATATTACAATCTTTTAAACTTAAACAAACATATTTAATCATCCAATTGCACTATATCACATTGAATCCCAAATCCCAAATAGAAATCAAAGGGGAGTGAAGAAATTGTACAATTAAGAAATTGTATCATTACTAAAATCTGAAAAATCCATTGAAACATCAAATGGGAAGCAGAACAATTCAGATGAAAGGAAATTGTGGAATGGAACCAAACTACCCAAAGAAGAAACTTCTTATTGTTCCAAAAGCTACAAATTCCTTCAACAACAAAAATCCACAATAATTTGCACCAATAAATAAATCAAATCAAATCAACTACAGAAACAAACAGTACGAAGAACAACAAATTCATTTGGTTGTTTAAATATGGAATAGTACAAAGTACAAATAAAAGATTATAATTATATACAACACATTCATCATTATTTTGAACTTGAGAACATGCTAGTGAACTTAATACAACTTAACAAAAAAATTAGTCTGGGTTATTCAAAAGCTAACATAATGGAGGACTTTTTTTTATACCCATCGTTACTCCTTCTCGTCGCTGCTCCCTTTCACCAACCTTCACAAAGTTTGTATAGGGGTTGATCGTGAAAAACTCACCTGAGAAGAACAGGGGACGATCGTGAGAACTCACCTTCACAAAGCACTAAAAGGGTTTTTTTCTTTAGAACAAAACGGCAGATCGACTTTGGGTTTAGACATTGGACCGATTAGGTTTAGACTTTGGACCCATTTTGCATTGAACGTTTTTCTTTGGGTTTAAAAGCTACCAAAACGATGTCGTTTTGGTTAACCCCAAAAATAAATAAAAAATTCCGCCTGAGGCGGGTTTTATCTCCAAAAAAATTCATTTTTTACCCCTTTTTAAAAAAAACGTTGACCAAAGTGGACCACGCCTTTGTCCACACCTAGGCCCTAAACAGGGCGTATAAAAAAAGCCTCACGCCTAGGCACATTTTTTAAAACACTGGTTACTACTGGACCACCATGGACCAAGATTGCACCGCCTATATTCGGAGATGCCTCAAATGCCAAGAGTTCTCCAATCTTCAACACCTGCCTCCGCGAGAATTATATAACATGACCTCTCCCTGGCCGTTCTCCACCTGGGGTATCGACATCATAGGGAAGGTTACACAAAAGTCTTCAAATGAACATGATTTCATCCTAGTTGCCATTGATTACTTCACCAAATGGGTCAAAGCTGAGTCATATGCAGTATTGAATGCCAAGAAAGTGGCCAAATTCCTCAAGAAAAATATCATCTGCCGATATGGGGTCCCGCATGAGGTAGTGTCAGATAACGGGTTGCATTTCAAAGCAGAAGTCACAGAAGTAGTCAACGAGTATGGGATTCAGAGACACAAATCTTCTCCCTACCGACCTCAGACCAATGGTGTAGTTGAAGCCGCTAATAAGAAATGCAAAGCCATCATCAGCAAGATGACCTAAAGATGTAGGGATTGGGCCGATCCGATCCCGTACACCCTTTGGGGCTATCGAACCTCGATCCGAACCTCTAAAGGGGCTACCCCTTACTCTCTGGTCTACGGCATGGAAGTAGTCCTACCTGTGGAGCTAGAAGTACCCTTGCTACGCATCATGCTCGAAAGAAAAGTTAATGATGAAGACTGGTGCCAAGGCCATCTCGACAAGCTGACCCTCCTAGATGAAAGGATATTGAAAGCTCTTTACCACATACAGGGGTACCATCGCCGAATAGCGCGATCATTCAAAAAGAGAGTCAAGGACCGCAGTGTCCGGGAATGGGATTTAGCCCTCAAGGAGATAATAGAACCCATCTGTGACTCCAGAGGGAAATTCAAGCACAATTGGAGCAGCCTCTACATTATGAATAAAACCTTATTCGACAGTGATGCCATGCTCACTGACCTAGATGGGGAGGAGATGGCTCGCCCAGTCAACCTGGACCGTCTCAAGAAATTATACCCCTAGTCCGGAATCTCGGCGCGCTATGACTCTTTTCATCTCCCTTCTATTCTAAAAAAAACTCTCTTCATTTCCCTCTACCCAGAACTACGTGGGCCTGATCCTAAAAAAACATTTTTCAAGAAAAATAAAAAAAAACAAAATCCCCAGAGGTACGTAGGCAGCTCATACATCTAACAAGAGCACGGCCCTTTCTTTTTCACAAAATACTATTCTTTTCTTATCTCCAAGAATGGCAGTTCATTCTAACAAAAACTTGAACAAAAGGATTATGTATGCCTTATCGATCAGTATAGATAATTCAAAATTATAAAATTCATCGAAAGGCACCGCTGGATGATCAGAAACTTGCTTATTTCATTAATAAGAAATTACAGCACGGATTACATAAGAAAAGGAATGGATAACTCCCTTACCCCCACTACCATAAAAGCCCAATAAAATCCTCACATCTAAACTCTCCAAGAGTCCTACCCACAGCTACCAGAGGACCCTGCACCCTCATCATCTACATCCTGGAGCCCCCAAATTTCCCCTGCCTGAATAGAGTGCCGTAAAAACTCCATGGATCGATAAGCCTGAACCATCTTCAAAAAAACCACAACACCACCTTCCATGGTGTTAAATAAAACAAACCACCTTTGTCTAGTCTCCACTGCCAACATCTTGCTGACTACTCTCCTTCATAACCACTTCATATAATCCCCAGGGACATGCCAAACTCTCCCGACAGACTGAGAGGGATGGGTCGATGAACGTCGATTCTCCCACAGAGATCCAACCAACAGACGCAGGCACTCAGTCAAAATGTCTACCGGAAAGAAATTTAGTGCCTGAGGTGGCACGACCTATGCCCAGCCAAATTGGCGCAGAAGACGCCAAGGGAAATAAAAAGAGACCTGTCTGAGACCAACCAGCTGCACATATGAGTACTCTCCTAGTTCTAGAACAGGCTGCAACTGCCCCCACCAAGGCACTGACCAATATAAACTCCAAAACCCATGCTCCATAAACCAATTCTACCAACTTGCAATATCCAGGAAAATATAGAAAAAGTGACGCGAAAAGAAGTTGGCCACAATCGATAAAGGATATTCTGGAGGAGTCACCAAGCGGAGTCTTTCAGGAAACCACATGAACAGCATCACGGGGCTACCCCTCAAAAAGTCAGAACGACCCTCTCGCCAGGCATCC
Source organism: Sambucus nigra (assembly GCA_949130495.1). NCBI lineage: Eukaryota > Viridiplantae > Streptophyta > Magnoliopsida > Dipsacales > Adoxaceae > Sambucus > Sambucus nigra. The sequence goes on from OX422223.1 coordinate 296,710,745, forward strand.
AGACCATTGAGAATCTCCGTCAGTATTACCGCCGCAGGATTGTGATGGTATGACATCCACAAAGTAGTGGATGCAAGTTACGGATCCACCAGCACTTCCCCAATCACCAGTAACAATTTCGAAACTAGGCCCAGAGCAACGGCTCCAGCATAGCCGACATCACCTACTTCTCACAAATGCACGGATTACAACACCGCCGAGAGGGAGATCATTCCTCCAACAACTAATGATCTGGCCACCGAAGGCGAAATATGAAAAAGCCTGGCCAATAAATCCCTCAGAGAACGGGAAAATTCGGGCAAAGCCGCAGCAAAACTTGGATTTACACCCAGCATGACAGAAAATTCCTCGTAGGTAGGACAAACTTCATCCAACCCAAAGTGTAATACATGGTGTTCGGGGTACCAGAATTGTACCGACGCCATTAGCATGTTCCACTCAATAGGCTGATTGCGCCACAAGGAGACTCGACGCATGCTGAAAGCATTATAGTCGACATTATAAGAGCACATTGATTCCAAAGCTTCGAGGTAGTTAGCAAACTCAATGCTACCAGGGAGAGCCATCTTGCAAGGCTAAGAGATAGTGGGCAAGTAAGTAAGAGTGCGGAGGTGTGATGAAAACATTCCACCCTTACCCCTTTTTATACTTGAGAACCCTCACAAGAGACATAATCACTGCAGAAATCGAAGGTAATCCTACCCCACAAAATACAAAAGGCTGAAGAGGGTACCAATCAAAGCTTTGAAATGATGGGACTGGACTGAACTGCCGATAGGCAGGACATGGTGCTTGCCGATCGATAACCCCACATTTTTAGAAATTCCCCTTTTTTCCTCTTTTGTCAAATCCGAAAACTCAATAAAAATAAATTGATATTCTCAACAGAATTTCAAAATCCCTTTTCCTCCTTATACAATTTCCCCTTTTAATTAAAAAACTTTCCTTCAAAAATTCCAAAAATACTCCCTTTTACGGTCTCAGCAGCAAAGTAAAAAGAGCATGTGAATGCATTCATTCATCATTAATAAGAGATAATAAAAAACTCCATTGCATTGCATCTATTTATTTTCTGTGTTACATCAATTTTGCAGGAAATAAAAGGAAAAATAAAAAATAATGGGACTCATCCCGAACCAATATTCTCTCTCTCTCACCAACCTTTCTCTGTAAGAGCTTCCACCCCTACGACATGCTCTCTTTCCCCTATGGCGAGATGATGCACCACCACAACCCGAGACGGATTCCTCTCCGGAAAAAGCAGACGACACCAAGTAAGAAGGAATAGGAGCCGCATCCCGAATATGGGCAGTCATCGAAGATATACAGTCTCTGATGTCTCTTAGCCAAGTGGTCAACCCTCGGACTTACTGCAAGGAAAAGGCCAAATCAGTATCAAAGCAGAGATGACCAAAAAATAAAGAAAGAGAAGAACAGAAAGGTATACCACTGGTCGAAGGACCTTCTCTGTCAAATCCAACTCCTCCGGATCCATCGCATGAGGGCGATGCAGCATAGGCACCATGCCTACATCAGCCCGCCGAATGTTGTACGAAGGAGTGTGCAATCGCTGATGATGCTAGAAACAGCACCACCCTTAAAGGTGTTTGTGAGGTCAATTCAATGCTAACAATGGCAGCATATGAGTGTATGTATATATAGTAGAAGGAGGTGAGGAGAAGAGGGTTCACACCGGAATATAAGTGGTTCAGACAATTAGGCCTATGTCCACTGTGAGAGTGTATGATGTGTATCAATGTATGAAGACTCTAATGGCCATAAATACAATCTCTTAAGCTTTCTCTCTCTACTATTTATTTGAACAGAGTTTCAGCTAGTGTCGCTAACTTCAGATCCTTTGCAAGGTAGAGGATGACATCTATATATAGTACCTGGAGGGTGTAATGTACCCCCTATGCATGCAATGAGCATGTGTGTGTTGATCTAGCCAATTAGATGAAGACATCTGTCACTGTCACATGTAGAGAATGATGATGAAATATTCCCTCCACGTGAAGGGAATGATTTGTGTCTACGTGTCCTTATCCACATGTCAATAAGTGCTCGGCCTGTGCTTGATCATGACCTCGACCTGGATGAGTTCGAGGTTGGTAAGGTCATGCTTCTCATTCAATCTGAGATGAGCCATGAAGGTCTCGGCTTAAATGAAGTTGAGGTAAGGAATCGAAGTCGGCTTAGGCGGAGGTTAAGCCGGCATGTGCCTGGTACATCAGTTAAATTATTAGTGAGGTCGCCCTTGGTAGTAGTGTGGTTCCTTGTAACCTCGGCCTAGCCTCAGCTGAGGTTGTCATCACCCGGGTGATCATTCGAACTGTCAGCCCCCTGATTAATGCAGTCTCCTCCTTAATAGGTTGGTAGTGATGTCGGTGAGGGCCGACCCTCATATGGCTCAGGGTGTTGGTTACTGACCCAAGGCTTTTCAAGTGTCGACCATAATATCGGCTGAGGTTGGTGTCCCTGGGCCGAGGTGACACTTGGGGCATATCAATCACCCCCAGCCCTTAGTTACATGTGAGAGAAGGTGACTATGGGATCACTTCCCCTCCGAGGTCTTTTTTCTATGTGTCAATGTTCATTTGCCACTTGTCCATTGCTGAAGTGTGGCTTGCCTGGCAAGCATATGTTGTCAGCCATCCTTTGGGGATCCCAAGGCGATGATGGGCCTTGAGAAACGTGCCTCCATATTTAAGGGTTTAAACCCTGTTTCCCTCCTTTCTTCTTCATTTCTCTCATTTCTGGCTTGATTCGTTTTGTGCAGCAGTCTCTCTCTTAGAAAGATTTTTGCTCGAAGCTTTTGGTGGTGATTCCTCGCGTCTTCTTCCTTCTTCCTTACCATTTCATCCGCAGGTAACCTCTCCCATACTTTCTTCTTTATTTTTCCTGCAATCTTCTTACTTTTGCATTTTTCGGCGAGTTCTCTTAGGTTTCCGGCGAGGGCTCCATTTTTTCTGGCGAATAATTTTTTCCCATTGATTTCATAGTTTGATCTTTAGTTGAATAAAAAACAAAACATCTTTTATTTATTGTTTTAGGAGAGTTGCAAGTGTAGGGTCTGCTTCTGATGCTCAGACCCCTTTACCAACTTCTTGAGGAGTTCCCTTCTCTTAGAGAGAAGACTTTAGATAAAATTAAGCAAATAGAAAGATCTCAGGAGGAGGCTCGTAGGTCACAGGAATTCCCTCTTAGACCCATCATTCCACCACCCCTGAAGGTAGTATACCCTGAACCGTTGGAACCAGTTAGCTAAGTAGAGGTCCCTGCTTAACCCATACCGATGTCTGAGTCAGAGTCTTCCACCTCAGACCCTATGTCTGTGGACTCTTTCCAAGAGGCCATGGACTTCATAACTCAGCATGATCAGGCCCCTGATCAAGCCGAGGTCTCTAGTCGGGCCCCGTCCCATAAAAATTCAAGCACATCATCCTCTTCCTTGTAGGTTCAGATTATTGCACCGAGTGTGGCCATTCCACCAATACTTGACGCCATTCCCATGTCGGTCATTACCGGGGCTGAGTTTGCTTACAGGTTACTAAGTAATCCATCAACGTCTGCTCAGGCCGACGTTGAGTTAGACAATGACGATGATGATGTTGAAAGTAATGTTGACATCTCTGAGGCATCCGAGATTGAGAGCACCGTTACTGAGGTAGACCTTCTTTGCTTCAGATATCTGTACTCCATCAGCCCCTCCATAAAGCTCAGGAGACTTCTGAGGGAAGAGAGGGCTTACCACGACCATGATGGTGAGATCTGCTTGTATAAGCAGATGTTCAAGTTAGGGTTTCATTTGCCCATCTATCCTATTATTAGGTCCATCTTAGCCTAAATCAATTTGCCCCCTTCCCAATTATCACCTAATGCCTGGAGGGTCATAATTGGGGCCATAGTCCTATGGAGGGTTATTCACCATTCAGACCTTCCAGTCCAGGTCATTATAGGATGTTATGTCCCTTTATCTACTAAAAACCATCCGAGTTACTATCATTTTATAGCTCGGAAGCCTGAGAAGAAGATGATCCAGGTAACTCAGACTTCCAACCATAACTGGAAGCCTCTATTCTTCTTTGCTTCTGGGCCATGGGAATTTGGTCCATGTGCTCCCTCTTCCGTGCTAGAGCCGAGGATGCCCCTAAGATGGGGTAAGGTCACAATGTCTGCCAAGGCCGACCCTGGCCTGAGCCTGCAGAACCTTCAGAAGGTTAAGAACCTTTAGGACTAGGGCATGCATGGTCTGCTCGTGAAATTTGAGCATCTGATGACCCCCCATTACCTCTCTGAGAGTAGTTTAGGGGGGGAGCCCTCTTATAGAGCTTGGTAAGTGTTTTTCATTTAAGTTACACCTGTGAATTTATGCATGTCTGATCTTTTAACTCAGACTTTTCTTTTTTACAGAGCGTTCGAAAGGCGTATCAGACGAACTCTAGGAAATGGCAGCACTGAGTCTGACCAAGCTTGCTAAGAAGGCAGGTCTGAATGCTCCTCCTCCAGCTCCCTCAACCCCAAAGGCTCAGACCATGAAAAAGAGAGGTGCTACCGACCATGCCCCTGAAGATCAGAGGCACACTAAAAAAGGCGGGGATTTTTCCATCCCTAAATCCTCTATAGAAGCGTTGGTGGCTCCTATAAAGAAATTGAAGATCAATGACAGCATTATAGGCCACAGTCTGCAGGCTCTGGATGCTATCGGCTCTGCCATGATCGAGGTAGATAAACATTTTTACCGTTCCATGGACACACCCCTGCTGGTTGAGTTCGGCCTCCACAGGTCCATTCAGGTATGACTTCATATTTCTTTATAGTTTCCAAGTGTAACCTCTGATTTGATTTTCAACTTATTCACACGATCATATGTTTTACAGGGTCTGGCTGCAATGCATCATCTAGCCAATTGAACTCTGAGAAAGATGCCCCTCATCCAGAAGGGTCAAGAGGCCGAGAAAGTACAAAATTTACTAAATACAGAGATAGAACGTCTGAAGTCTGCATTAGAGGGGTCTGAGAAGAAGGTGAAGGGGATGGAGAAAGAGGTCTCCAAACATAAGAAGGATCATGTTGTGGCTCTATAGGCAAAGGACGATGTCCTCCAGCAGAAGGTCGACTCTGCGGTGAAGGCAGCCCTTGATGACGCCTCTGAGGGGATACTTACTGCTTATAAAGCCTCAGACGAATTCTTGATCTTTGGCTTTAAGTAACTTGAAAGAGGTATTAAAGCTACTATCAAATGGGCGTCAATCAAGGAGAAGGAGACTGGGAGTTTGAAGGCCTCTGATTTCATAGGCCTCGACTTTGCTAACCCTCAGCTTGCCCAAGCCATTCAGGAGGTTGAAGAGGAGGTTGCTGCACCTGAAGAGACTGCCACACTCGACTACACTGAGCTAGGGCTGACCACAGAGAAGATGGGGCCGAGGTGATAAACATTGGCCAAGAAAATCAGGCCAAGGATGCCAGCACTCTCCCCTCTAATCCTTAGGCTTAATTGTGAAGCTTTATTTTCTAACCCCTGACTGTTTGTAATCTTCGAAGAATATATGAAACTTATATCTTTGTATTTTTACAATTGGAATGGCAACCTCTGAGGAGGGTTTTTCACTTCGTTTATTTTGTTGAATGTTTCTGTCATGTGATGTTTTAACCCTAAAGTCTTATCGCAATGATGTCTTCTTAAACTTAATCAATAGTCTTACCTCAGACCTTGTCACCACGATGGTGTTATAAGGTCTGAGGTCATCAACTAGGAGGTCACCTTCATAATTAATCTCACCAAATTATTGATGTTAAGGGTCTGAGGTCATCCAAGGATGGTGTCTGACCTCAGACCTTGTCACCACTGAGTGATGTTATAAGGGTCTGAGGTCATCACCTAAGATGTTATCCTCATAATTAGTCTCACCAAATTAATGATGTTAAGGGTCTGAGGTCATCCAAGTATGGTGTCTGACCTCAGACCTTGTCACCATTGAGTGATATTATAAGGGTCTGAGGTCATCACCTAAGATGTTATCCTCACAATTTCTACCATTAAAGCACAATGAAGCAAGAATTGATACGAAAACTAATCTCTCATTAATAACCTCTTCCTAGTAAGATGTTACATTTACATTAACTCTTTGCAACATCATATGTAATACTTCTTTAGGTGATCAGCAATATTCCATGGGTTAGCGAAAGGCTCCCCTTCTAGGTTTTCTAGCATATAGGTGACATGCACAACCTCTTCTGTCACTTTATAAGGACCATGCCAGTTTGGGCGGAGCTTGTTTTTTTTCTGTAAGGTCTTCTTCAGCACTAGGTCTCCCACGGTGATGGGTCTTGACTTCACCCTCTGATTGTATAATTTCGCTGCTCTTTGCTGGTAAGCTGCTTGTCTGATCTCTGCGTCTTCTCTTCTCTCTTCAATTAGATCTAGGTCTAGTCTCCTCTCTTACTCATTTTTATCAGGGTCATAGGTCTGAACCCTATGTGTTGGTATCCCCACTTCTATTGGTATGACGACCTCTGAGCCATGGGCTAGCATGAACGGGGTTTCTCCTGTCGGTGTTCTTACCGTGGTTCTGTAGGCCCATAACACAGCGTAAATATCTTCAGTCCATCTTCCCTTTGCTTCTTCTAACCTCTTCTTGATTAAATAGAGGATTGTTCTATTCGTGACTTCGGTCTGACCATTTGCCTGAGGTTGGCCAGGAGATGAGAAGAAGTGCTTTATCCCAACTCTTATGCAATATTTTTCTAAAGAGGAGTTCTTAAATCTGAGATGAGAGTGTTGGGGAGGCCATGTCTGCATATGATGTTACTCCAAATAAATTGGAAGGTCTACTGTTCTGTGATCGTTATCATCGGCTCTTCCTCCACCCACTTTGAGAAGTAGTCAATGGCGACTTTCAGGAACCAATAACTGTTGGCGGCTCTTGGTAGGGGTCCTACTAAGTCAATTACCCATACTGCAAATGGCCATGGAGAGGTTATTGACATCACAGGTTGATGAGGTTGATAAGGAATAGAGGCGAATCTCTGACATTTATCACACCTCTTCACGTAAGCTGCAGCATCTTTAGCCAAGGTTGGCCACTAGTATCCTTGTGTAATGATTCTCTTAGCCAAGGGCCTTCCTCCTATGTGACTGGAACAAGAACCCTCATGAACTTCCTGTAAGACCCGGGGAACTTCGATGGGATGCACACATCTGAGGAGAGGCAACAGAAATCCCTTCTTGTACAGGATGGCTCCTACTATCGAGAACTTGGCAGCCCTATATCTCAATTTCTTCCTCTTTAGCTTGGATTCGGGCATCTCTCCCTCTTTGATATATCTGACGAGGGGGTCCATACATGAGTCTCCTAGGTTCAGATTGAGACAAGGGTTACATACCTCTTCTTCCTCAATGGTTGCTTTTCCTAAGACCTCGACCGGAACTGTCCTTCTGACATATGTCTTTGTCGCTGAGGCCAACCTTGTCAATGCGTCTGCGTGGCTGTTACTTTGTCAAGGTACTATCTTCAGTTTCGTCTCTTAGAAATGTTCTAACACCGTTCTCACCTTCTTAAGGTACTTAGCCATACTTTCGTCTTTGGCTTCATAGACTCCCAACATTTAATTGACAACTAACCTTGAGTCACTATGAAGTAGAAAACGTCTTACTCCCAGAGTCTTTGCCAATGAGAGACCTGCTATCATGTTCTCATACTCGGACTCGTTATTAGATGCCTAGAAGTTGAATCTCAAAGAGTATTTAATATTGTCACCATCTAGAGCTAAAAGTATCAGCCCTGTACAGCTTCCACTATCACAGGAGGAACCATCAACAAAGAGATTCCAAATGTCTGTATCTGATGAGAAGGCCCCCTCTGACATGATTCCTTTCTTGAAGAGGTACCGATCCTTCTCGTTCTCTGCTACTCTACCCCTAATCTTTTTGGGTATGACCTCTTCCTGGCCTCAGAATGCGTTCGGTGCCACCTCTTCCAGCCCTCGGAAGACGTTTGGTGTCGTCTCTTCCTAATCTCGGAAGACACTGCTGTTTGTCCCTTCAGCACCCTCTAGGTCATTCTTTGCCTCGGCCTCTTCCCAAGTGAACTCAACAACAAAGTCTGTGAGGGCCTGTCCCTTGATGGTTGTCCTAGGTTGGTATGTAAGGTCATACTCCCCCAACTCAATGGCCCAAGTTATCAACCTTCCAGATTTCTCAGGTTTATGCAGAACCTGTCTTAGTGGGGAGTCGGTGAGGACAACCATGGAGTGGGCTTGGAAGTAGGGCTTCATATTCCTTGAAGCATTAATCAAGGCGTAGGCTAGTTTTTCCATAAGAGGGTAGTTTTTTTCAGACCCTTGAAGGGCTTTACTATTGAAATACACAGGCCTTTGGATTCCAACGTCTTCCCGCACTATGGCTGCACTGATAGCCGATTCGGAGACTGCTAGATACACATATAATTTTTCTCCTACTATGGGCCGAGATAATAACAAGGGAGACCCAAGGTAAGACTTGAGTTGGTTGAATTCTTCTTCGCACTCTTAGTCCCACTGAAAGGCCTTTGTAATCACTTTAAAGAACGGAAGACACTTATCCGTTGCCATGGAAACAAATCTGTTAAGTGTAGCCACTCTCCCCGTGAGTCTTTGGACGTCTTTGATACTCCTCGGAGTTTTCATATCAAGAAAAGCCTTGATTTTCTCAAGGTTTTCTTCAATTCCTCTTTGATTGACAATGAATCCCAGAAACTTCCCAGCTCCTACCCTGAAGACACACTTCGCTGGGTTGAGCTTCATCTTGTATAAGTCCATAGTACCGAAGGTCATTTCGAGGTCTGCCACATGAGTGCAAGATTTTAAGCTCTTCGTCAGCATATCGTCTACATACACCTCCATAGTCTTGCCTATTTGATCTTCGAACATCTTATTCGCAAGACGTTGGTATGTTGCCTCTGTATTTTTCAGACTGAAGTACGTCCCTTTATCGGTAATGAAGGCTATCTTCTCCGAGTCTTCCGCATCCATGAAGATCTAGTTGTAGCCTGAATACGCATCCATGAAGCTCATGAGCTCATGTCCTACAGTAGCATCCACCATCTGATCTATCCGAGGTAAGGGATAGCTGTCTTTTGGGCAAGACCTATTCAGGTCAGTGAAATCAACACACATTCTCCACTTCCCATTGGTTTTGGGCACGATGACTGCATTCGATAACCACTCAGGATATATGACTTCTCTTATAAACTGAGCCTCTTCTAATTTTTTGACCTCTTCCCCGATGACTTCGTACTTCTCCCTGGAGTAAACTCTTCGTCTTTGTTTGATAGGCCTGGCATCTTTGGTCACGTTGAGCTTGTGACTCATAACCTCAGGGTTGATGCCGGGCATGTCCGCGTGACTCCAAGCGAAGACACTCTTCCTCTTTGTGAGGAAGTTTATCAGCTCTTCCTTGATTTCTATCTTTAGGGCTTTTCCGACCTGGATGGTTTTTCCGGCTCGTGCTCATTGAGGATGATGGATTTTACCTCTTTCGCGGCCTCTCCCTTCTTCAACTTTGTTTCATCTCTTGGGTCCAATATATCAGTGCTAGAGGTGGTGGTTGCCCTCTTATAAGTCTCTCTATCTTTGGTCGAGTTGAAGTAACATTCTCGTGTTATGGTCTAGTCACATTGCACTTACCCTACCCCATAAGGGGGTCGGGAATTTTAGCATCTGGTGGAACATCGACGGCACAACTTCAAATTCCTTAAGGGACACTCTTCCTATGATGAGGTTGTAGGCCGAGAAGACGTTTTCGTCCATCATAAAAAAAATTATCTTCCGGGTCAACCTCTTAGGCCACTCGTCACCCATTATAACGTCCATATCATACATGCCCAATGGGTGGACCTTTTCTCCACTGAAGCCCATCAAAGGATGATGATTGGGTACCAGCCTAGCTCTGCTAAGACCTAGGCTCTTGAAGCAAGGCCAAAACATCACGTCTACTGAACTCCCCCCGTCCATGAGGATCCTCTACACCTTGCACCCATGCACCCTTGTTGTTATTACCAAAGGGTCATCATGGGAGGCTAAGATACCTTTAAAGTCGAGTCGGGAGAACTCAACTATAAGGATGTCCATGTCCACCTTCTTTCTCTTCTGCACTGCATCGGAAGACGTTAGAGTGACAACCTCATGTTTGGCCGCTGACTTGGCCTCTGCCACATGAGCTTTCTTGTCAGCCACTTCAGAGCCACCTCCTGCAAGTCCTCCGCATATGGTGTCAACACCAAAGGAGATCATGCCAACCCTCTTCACCGAGGTGTTGTCATATTTCGACGGGAGGTCCGGATCGTCTTCATCATCACCTTCTGAATCATTGTCTCTTCTAGCTGGGACATGGTCATGGCATCTGTCATTTCGTCTCTTTCTAGGGTCATCTCTTCCCCCTTTAGGTGTCTTACCATCAACATACTTCCTCAACTTTTCGGACTTTAACATCTTTTCAATCTCATCCTTAAAGGCGAAGCATCTGTCTGTGACATGGCCATGGTCCTGCTGGAACTCACACCACAAGTTTTTGTTCCTCTTATGTGGTGGGGCCTTCAGTTTCTCTGGCCACCTCAGAGTCCTATCATTCTTGATCTCGTTGAGGATATGCTCACAACTCACAGTTAGAGGAGTATAGTGAGCGAACTTGTCATCGGCTGACCTCTTCTTTCCATCTTTCTTTCTCTCGGACTTCCCGCAGTTTTCATACTCATACTTGGTGGCCATTGCCTCTTCGGAATTTATGACTTTCCCTGCAGTTGCCAATAACTCGGCCATAGATCTGGGAGGCTTTTTCACAAGTTTCCACAACAACTTCCCTTTCTGAAGACCTCCTATGAGGGCGGTCATGGCTATATTTTCTTCGTAATCTTTAACCTCTAATTTCTCTTTGTTGAACCTGGCGATGTAGTCTCTTAGGCTCTCGTCCTTGCCTTGCTTGACATACAGTAGGTGAGTGGTATTCTTTTGAGGTCTTACCCCAATGCAGAAGTTGTGAATGAATCGTTCAGCCAAGCCCTTGAAATTCTCAATCAAATTCTTCGGAAGAGAAGTAAACTAGCTGTGTACTGCTCCTGTTAAGGTCCCAGATAAGGCCCTACACTTCATCTCATTAGGTATCGAGTAGATGTCCACCGCTGACTGATACATCTCAATGTGGTGTATAGGGTTGGTGCTACCATCATACTTGGGAGACACCACGTGAGGTTTGAACTTAGCAGGAGTCGAGAAGCTCACTATCTTAGCCACAAATGGAGAGCCTTCTGAGTAACCCTTTTGCAATGGGTCCCTACTTTTGAAGAGGTCTCCTATCTTCTCCTCAAGACGTTGGATAGAGTCATTCCATGGTCTCCTGCCATCGGCCTGGCCGAGGTTGTCCCCATCCACCTCTAAGGGATGGACTGAGGGTTCCCCTGCCGCAGTACAATGTCGGCTGTTGACCTCTTCCTGGTCTATGCCCCTTCTTTCACGGGGTCGCCCCTGGTTAGGCTGACCTGGTCTGTCTCCTCTTTGCGAGCCGGCAACACTTCTCGACTTGGATAACGTCTGTCTTTGGTCATTCACTGGGCCCAACCTCTCAAAGGCTGACCCTCTGCTCAATCGATCAAAAGCTGATCCTCGTTGTTGGGCCTCTTCACCTCTTTGTTCGATACATCCTCGGCTCTGCTGAAGAGGATGTACCGTATTATTCGATCCATCATACAGCTCCCAGTAATCTTTTGAAACCTCTTCCGCCTCTAGATCGTCATACCTATCCTCCGGGCAAGGGTTTCCTTGCCTCCCCAGGCGTAAGCGCCTAGGGTCAGCAACGTCCCTCCTCCGTTGGGGTGCAGGCTGGTCCTTCATTGATGCCTGGGGTGGTCCCCTGGCGTCAAGATGAGGTTGGACAGCCGCCGGAGTGATCATCTCCGGTGAAACTCCAGGTAGCCTCATTATAATTTGGCTGAGCTGTGCAAACTGCTCCTGCATAGCTTGTTGCGTTGCAGCCAAAGACCTCAAGGCTGCAGCTACCTCCGCCATTTCGGACTGAGGCCATGCCTGGCTAGAGCTAGGCCCTCCTCCACAAGGGGACGGAAGAGGTGGTGGTAATTCTGGTGCAATGTGTTAATCAATAAAGAGCTTAAGTAGCAGGTGAGCTTAATACCTTAAAGGACCTCTTTCGATGGTGAAGCAGCTCCACGCAAGGGGTGGTGCCTGTTTCACCACCAGAGTCTCTAGTGAGGTTAAGCTGAAGAAGAGGAAGAGATAGCTTCTCGTTCCCACAGACGGCGCCAAAATGATGATGCTAGAAATAGCACCACCCTTCAAGGTGTTTGTGAGCTCAATTCAATGTTAACAATGGCAGCATATGAGTGTATGTATATATAGTAGAAGGAGGTGAGGAGAAGAGGGTTCACACCGAAATATAAGTGGTTCAGCCAATTAGGCCTATGTGCATTGTGCGAGTGTATGATGTGTATCAATGTATGAGGGCTCTAATGGCCATAGATAGAGTCTCTCAAGCTTTCTCTCTCTACTATTTATTTGAACAGAGTTTCAACTAGGGTTGATAACTTCGGATCCTTTGCAAGGTAGAGGATGACCTCTGTACATAGTACCTGGAGGGTGTAATGTACCTCCTATGCATGCAATGAGCATGTGTGTGTTGATCTAGCCAATTAGATGAAGACATCTGTCACTGTCACATGTAGAGAATGATGATGAAATATTCCCTTCACGTGAGGGGAATGATTTATTGTAACTGATTTGTGTCTACGAGTCCTTATCCACATGTCAATAAGTGCTCGGCATATGCTTGATCATGACCTCGGCCTGGATGAGTCCGAGGTTGGTAAGGTCATGCTGCTCATTCAATTCGAGATGATCCATGAAGGTCTCGGCTTAAATGAAGCTGAGGTAAGGAATCAAAGTCGGCCTGGGTCGAGGTTAAGCCGACATGTGCCTGGTACATCAGCTGAATTATTAGTGAGGTCGCCCTTGGTAGTAGTGCGGTTCCTTGTAACCTTGGCCTAGCCTCGGCCAAGGTTGTCATAACTCAGGTGATTATTCGAACTGTTTGCCCCCTGATTAATGCAGTCTCCTCCTCAAGAGGTTGGTAGTGATGTCGGCTAGGGTCGACCCTCATATGGCCGAGGGTGCTGGTTACTGATCCAAGGCTTTTCCAGTGTCGGCCATAATATCGGCCGAGGTTGGTGTCCCTGAGCCGAGGTGACACTTGGGGCATATCAATCGCACGAAAGGAACATCTGAAGTCACATCCGTCGCAGATGCCGAGATTCACCTGAAAATCTCCAAGCAGGCATAAATAAATACAAGATCAGAAGGCGCAAAAACCAAGACTTAAATGGAAAGAGTATTACCCTACCACTGGTCAGGTCATTCAAGACCTGAGGCACCGCCTCCAGAGAGAGAGATCCCTTTGACTGCCGATTGGCCTTGCGCCATTGATACAATCGACAGAAGTCCCCAACGGTGTCATCCTTCAGAGCGATCAGCGGGATATTGCACCCAATCACCTGATAAAACCACGTTTGTGAAAGATAAGAGTTCATAAACAAAAAGAGATGCATAAGGAAAATGCGAATGCATGAAAGGAAAATGCGAATGCATGAAAAGAAACACGCAAACTGAAGAATACCTCAAGAAGGTACGTGGCCCCTGTAAAAGTTTGCCGGCAGCACCGGCTGAATGTATCCAGAGAAGAGTAAAGGGTCGCCAAAGTCAGACTCCCCCAATCATAGAAATGGATGTTCGAAAACACCCTCAGGTACGAAATGAACCACAAATGGATGACATCGTCGCTCGACGCCACCATGAAACCTCCCAACACCAGCAAAATAAATAACCGGGCCATCTGCCTCACTTGCAGCCCATCCTCCACATCAATCACCCTACCCAACAGAACATCTTTCAACAGAGATAGACGGATAGAATCCTTAGAAACTATCATCCCTACATCACCAAGTGTCTCACCCACTGCCTCCGATCTCACCCACAAAGAGCAATCCACCTCTATCTCCTCTCCATCACAATCCAGCCCCAACAGCTATTGCACGTCTGTGGGAGTCACAGTCATCTCCCCAAAGCCGAAATGGAAGGTGTGGGTAGTATCCCACCACCTCTCCCTCAAAGCACACAGGACCACTGTCGAACGAGGCGTCTCATCCAGCGCAGACGCCAACCTCCCAAAACCCGCTGATGATACCACCCAATGCACCATAGGTGGGAGATGCTCCCAGACATCCCTGAACCCCGTCGTTCTGCGAGAGCGCATGTTCTTCAAAGAAACATCGGACTGCCTAAAAGGAAAAAAATCTCATCACAAGTCAAGAAAGAAAGAAAAATCACCAAAAAGAAAGGAATGCCAAAGGTCAGGTCCCTTACATAACTGTCGGGATTCACTTTCGAAGAGCGATGACGCGATGACTTCCGCAGCATGGTCCGCTCATCAGTAATAGGCTCAAACGAATCAAAGGAGTTTGCACTCCTAAAAGCCAGAGGATCCCTGGACCTCCACTCCACATTCACCCAGTCATCAACGATCAACCACTCCCTGTGGACTGCAGTGCTCATAAAAGCGGCCATTTCTTGAAGATCAAAATGGTAGATTGATTTGCAGAGGAATCGCAGAAAGAGAGAAAGCAAAGAAGCTGTGAAAAATGAAGGGATTCGCCCCCTTTATATAGGATGCCAAACGCTATGCCAATCGGCACTGACCCCCACCATACCGATCGGCACTGACTCCTTACCTTCCCGAGGTAGTCCAAAAGTCTGTGCCACTGCCGAATGGCACCCCTCATACCATGCCGATCAGTACCCCCCTTAAATTTTGTACAGGAATTCCCAGAAAATACCAGAAAGCCCCCTAAAAATCCTCAGAAAATTCCTAAAAATCCCAAGAAGGATTCAGAGCATTTTCACCAGGAAAATCTCGCATTCCCTCAAGAGGAACCCCCTCTTTCCTAGTGGAATCCTCAAAACTAAGTGAATCTCCTCCCGGCAAAGCTCTAGAGAATCTCAAAGGATCATTTGATCACTTCCTTAGTGGAGTTTTTTTTACAGCACCAAAATTGGTTATTCCCCCCTATGAGGCCTCCAAAAGAAACAAAAGCTTCCCCAGCTATCAGCTCCCCAGCTCAGATCAAAATCACAAAGCACTTTCTCCAGTAAAATCAAAATCCAATCTTTATCCACTGTTAGGTCAGAATTGACCTCGGTCTTGGATCGTCACATGAGTTAGGTCATAATTGACCTCTGTCCTTGGTCGTCAGCACTCTTAGGTCAGAATTGAGCTCAGTCTTGGATTGTCACATGAGTTAGGTCAGAATTGACCTCGATCATTGGTCGTCACCACTCTTAGGTTAGAATTGACCTCGATCCTCGGTCGTCACCACTCTTAGGTCAGAATTGACCTCGGTCTTGGATTGTCACCTGAGTTAGGTCAGAATTGACCTCGGTCTTGGATCGTCACATGAGTTAGGTCAGAATTGACCTCGGTCCATGATAGTCACCACTCTTACATCAGAATTGACCTCAGTCTTGGATCGTCACCTGAGTTAGGTCAGAATTGACCTTGGTCCTCGGTCGTCACCACTCTTAGATTAGAATTGACCTCGGTCTTGGATCATCACCTGAGTTAGGTCAGAATTGACCTCGATCCTCGATCGTCACCACTTTTAAGTCAGAATTGACCTCGGTCTTCGATCATCACCTGAGTTAGGTCAAAATTGACCTCGATCCTTGGTCGTCACCACTCTTAGGTCAGAATTGACCTCGGTCTTGGATCGTCACCTGAGTTAGGTCAGAATTAACCTCGGTCCTCATTCGTCACCACTCTTAGGTAAGAATTGACCTCGGTCTTAGATCATCACCTGAGTTAGGTAAGAATTGATCTCGATCCTCAGTCGTCACCACTCTTAGGTCAGAATTGTCCTCGATCTTAGATTGTCACCTGAATTAGGTCAAAATTGACCTCGATCCTCGATCGTCACCAATCTTAGGTCAGAATTAGCCTCGATCTTGGATCGTCACTTGAGTTAGGTTAGAATTGATCTTGGTCCTCATTTGTCACGACACTTAGGTCAGAATTGACCTCGATTATAATATCTTCACCCTAAGCCCGCAAAATTGGCTTTGACCCACAGAATCGGTCACCCTCATCACTTAAGCCCGTAGAATTGGCTTTGACCCTTAGAATTGGTAATCCCCCCAGCATCACTTTAGGTCCTCTGAATAGACCTAAACCTTTGATTGTCATTCAAACCATTTCCATCACACCCATCAGGTCCTTAGAATCGGCCTCGACCCTCTGAATCGGTCATACTCCCTCAAAAGCATCATGCGGTGTCTATTTGACGATTATCATTTATTCCAAACTCACCCGTCGAGGGGCTCTGTAGACACCCCATTCTGTTACCCCCTAACTCTCCTCAGGTCCCTAGTACCTCCCTTCATCACTACAAACCCAGGTCATACCCCGAGTACTGACCTAGAAGCCATCAGGCACTCCCAAGCTCCATTTGACCAACAAGTAAAACTCTTTAGCTCGACCAAAGCTTAATGAATCTTCGAAGGGCACTGAAACCCCTTTCCAATGGTCCGTCCTGTGCACGATTCTGACTTACCATGCGGACGAACAATCCGTTTGCGTCCAAAACTTGATCTAGAGGCCACCGGGCGCTCCCGGGCTCTGTTTGACCTAAGTCAACTCTTCAGCTCGACCAAGGATGAATGGATCATCGAAGGGCACTAAAACCCCTTTCCAACGGTCCATTCCGTGCACGATTCTGACTTACCATGCGAACGAACGATCCATTTGCATCTGAAACTTAATCTAGAGGCCACCGGGTGCTCCTGAGCTCTGTTTGACCTAAGTCAACTCTTCAGCTCGACCGAGGCTGAATGAATCATCGAAGGTCACTGAAACCCCTTTCCAATGGTTCGCTCCGTATGTGATTCCGACTTATTATGCGGACGAATGATCAGTTTGACTCCAAGAGGTCACCAAATGCTTCCAGGGCCTGATTGACCAAAGTCAACTCCCCAAACCAGGTCAAACTCTTTGGAATGTCGAAGTAGATCTCCTAACCTTTCCAATGGTTCGCCCCGTGTGCGATTAGGACTTACCATGCGGACGAACGATCAATTTGCATCTGAATGAATCCCCGTCCAATGGACCGATAAACGCCTCTGAGCCATATTTGACCCAAAGTCAACTCCCGAACTCGAGATCGGTCCAAAGGACTTTCAAAGGTGTCTGAATTAAATTTCCAATGCTCTGCCCCGTGCATGATTCTGATCAATGGTTTTTCCTCGACAGCCAATTTTTTGAAAAGGCCTGAAACACACTACCAAATGGCAGGTTCCAAACCCTGCCTATCGGCAGGTGCGATAGGCAGGACCAGGTCTATGCCGATCGGTAGTGACCTGGGCCTATAAAAGGAGGCCTTCACCTCATTTGCAAGAGGGAGCCCAAATCTGATAACAATCGCCCTCAGCGAATCCCAAAACCTCTCTCGAAGACAACGCGATTTCAACTTCCAAATCCATTTCTAACATCCACTTTCCATCATCCTTTTCATCAAACTTGGTGAATTATCCACTCTCCATTATCATCCAAGTGAAAGGGCCACTCTCCAACATTCAAGATCAAACTCAAGATCTTCAAGAAGGTCCAACTTTCTCAATTTTCTCTTAAATTCTCAATAACTTATCTTATTACTTAACACTTTTATTAGCTCATCTCACACATCCTAATATACTTGTTATTTAACTAGTATTTCACAACTCTTATTTTCATATGAATAAAACCCCAAAAAACAAGAAAAAAGAGGGGTTGCTCATAAATTCCAAATAGGGATTCTCATACTCTTCTCACAACTAAAACACTTTTTTCTACACACACATACACTCACAAATAAGAGATCCCCCCATTTGGATTTGTGGGATAAACTCCACCACTCGTTTTGTATGCGAACTACGTGGACTTTGATGCCTTTATAGGCTACGTAGGCATCTCAGGGTAAAACCCGAGACTCGAGTCCTATTCTCACTTTCTCTCTCATTTTCTATCTTCTCTAAATCGAATTTTCTTATATTCTATATACTTGTTCTTAGTGACGTATTACCACATATGCGTTAGCGTTCCATTATAACGATCAACGTAAGGGTAATCGCGTAAATCTTATTTTCTGATATTATTTTTTACCTTCCTACGGATGACTCACTTTATTTCTCCCATGATAAAAGTTGAGGATTCATATCTCCACTATATATATACACATGCACACATCACGGGGAAATTAAAAAAGGAAAATAGCAAACATCCATTAGAGATCGAAAGGTCGGAATGGGTTCCTAACACCTTCCCATTTAGTAACATAGCCTTTGAACCCTTCTCGAATCATTTTGGTTTCGCATGCACCAGTATGTATTTGGATGCCATCCTTTGGGATAGCTTCCCCTTTTTCTTTTGTCTGTTTTGAGTAAAATATACTGGCGACTCTAAATCTCTTTACATTTTTACACCTCATCTCAAACGACGCCAACCGAAGCACTCCCAAGAGCGATGTGCGGGACCCGAGGATCCTCCCTTATTTGAAAATGGTGATATATCTGCAAACGACAATAAAACACATGATTAGAACCATAAAAACCCTAAATTAGGAAAATTGAACTCTAAACCGCATAAATATCAACACGAACCAACTATGAACCATAAACCCCCCAAAAATAGAAAACTCATCGATTTAAAAAAAAATTGTATAACTCATCGATGTGGTGAATGGAGTATACCTTATTTGTTGAATTGAAGAGGGTGCCAACACCCGTAATGCAAAATGATAAAGATTTTGGTTTCGTAAGTGAGAGAGAGAGATAGAGAGAGAGAGAGAGAGAGAGAGAGAGAGAGAGAGATGTCGTGGTTTGATGTTGGAAGGAAAAGAAAAAAAGTGTAGGAAGGTTTGTCGAAAGATGAGAGAGGGTATGTTGAAAAAGCATCTTTGGAAGAAAGGGTGAGTCTTCCAAAAATGCCCCACATTTTGAATTATAGGGGAAGTTTGATGAGTAAAAAAGAGGGGGAAACCAAAAAATTGAGGGGTAAGTTTGTAAAAAAGGAGGAAGCGTGATCTCAACCCTTTATTTTGACAAAATATGTAAGGAGTTGGCATTGATCTGCACCATTAAAAATGTGTATATTTTCAAAAACCAAGCTACTTTATTATATATATATATATATATATATATATATATATATATATATATATATATATATATATATATATATATATATATATATATATATATATATATATATATATATATGTGTGTGTGTGTGTGTGTGTGTGTGTGTGTGTGTGTTGTTCCTGGTTTGGTGCTTTTTATTTAAACTCTTACGTGTGTCTTTGGATTAACTCATGTGTGTGTGTTAACTACAACTTAACTCGGATCCACTCGAACTTAACTCGGACTAAACATGGACTTATTTGGACCTTTTATATCTAAGCCTGATTTGGGTGTTTGGTGTTGAAATCTATTTACCCCCAACTCACTGTGTGTGCGCACTTGTTATCAAGTTCTAACAATTTGGGTAAAAGTTTTTTGTGTCACACAATTTTTTTATTTTAAATATCCATTATTTTAAATCTGATTTAATTTAATTTATTTGGGATTAAGGATAATCTGATGTTTACCTCTTATATCCTAAGTTGAACTTTTGTGTGTTCACTTTATTTAGTTGGGTTTAAATAGTGTGTGGACTTTAAATCATAATCTTTATTTATTTAATTTTTTTTTAAACTCGTCCTATTTTATTGAGTCGAGCGCTACCCTATTTATCTCGTACTCATTTGACTTAGATTGAATCAATTGACTCATACACTTGTTATTGTATAAGTTGAATACTTTTTGTTGTATTCTTTTATACTTACATTACACCAAATCTACCTAATTGTCATGATCATTGACCTTGACAAGTTCAACAGGTTTCTCAAATGGTTCATTCTTAGCATCACTGTCGAAAACTTTTTAATTACTAATCCCCTAAGTAAAATTAGACCGGTGCCAAATTTTATCTTTCTTAAAATAGATAAATCAACCATGCGGAACAAAGTACAAATAATCATGTACTATAATTCAAACAACAAAGTAAAAGTACAACAGAACAAAAGTATTACCGAATAAACCATCGGCTAAAAATCCCAAACAACAATAGAGTAACCACTAGTCTGAATCTAATATCTGAGACTAATACCGGACACCAAGTCCATACATAGAAGAGTGTGAGATCCTGTACTAGATCTGAATGAGAGATATCGCCTAGTCAAAATCCTGTAAGCATCCACTTTGCTACAGCTCCGAGTCTCTGGAATGGAATCATCATACATGGCATCCCTGTGGCTGGACACCTAAAAGGTTTTGAAAATATTTTATAGCAAGAGTTAGTACTCAAAACACTTTGAAAATATTTAGCAAGCGTTTATCACAATATAAAATGCGGTTATTGATTACACATGTTAGGTTCTCGTACACTTTCTTGAGTTAACTCACCCCTCATCTTTTGTGCACACCTAACGTTTTACACTTAGTTTATCAAACCATACTTCCCAAGCTAACTAAAACTAAAGTAGTCAACTGAACTTATCTATACCAAAGTTCCAGTACCGTCCATACAGTACAACCGTTTCATTAACATCTCGCGTATGTTAATTAATTCTCAAGTAACATTTAATCTATGTTATTTTTCAAGACTTCCCATTTATTTTTACTACTAAAATTACTACAATTCTCACAATTGTTAACTTTCCGACTTATGTATTTAAGTTTCGCTACTTGAATTACTAAATAGATTTTCTCTATCTAAAGGTTCATTTCATAATTAAGTTTCACTACTTAACTTACCAATTCAGTATGTATCTTCAAATACATCAAATATATCAATCTACTAACACACGGAAGTAGAATATCATCCAGTATATATATTTCACACACAATATATACTAAATATCAGTCATTTCTATTTTGTCCTTTTTATACACGTAAAGCACTCTTGGTTCGGAATGATTCATCGACCCCAAGTGAGAGTTGGTTCGGAATTATCCATCGACCCCAACTATTTTAAAAATATATATATACACATATTCTGGTTCGGGACTCTCTCATCGCCACACCAGTTCAAAGATTGGTTCGGTATTTCTCATCGACCCCAAACATATAATAACTTTATGTTAGTTCGGAATGTCTCATCGACCCTAACATAATTAATTTAGGTATAATCTCTCTACCTAAAATATCACATAATTCAGCAGGTACACGCCCGACTTATTAATCATATACGTATGTAATATTTTAATCTCATATATTTACCGTACAATATTCGCTTTACAATTTATCTCATTAATCGTATTTATTTGAGTATACACACAGCTCTAAGGGTCTTAGTTACCCCTTACATATAATTTCAGTAGTTATTGCTTACCCTACTGGTCTATTACTTAAATTGAATTTACTTCGCCCCGTAACTCAATTTCCGAAGTCCCCGATACTCTACTAAATCGAATTATTCTCCTCGGTCCGTAATCCAAGCCCTACACCCAATGGCCTTATTTGACCTCAACAATATACCTACTGGTCTTATTCTTACTCCCATATAAGTATAATGTAAATCCTAGAATACTCATTCATTCCTGAACTCAACGAAGGATTAAACACAAAATTTTCGGGAAACAGCTTGCGTCGATCGATCGATGGCTGGGTTCGATCGATCGACATAGTCGATCGATCGATAGTTCGAGATCGATCGATCGATCGAACAGGGACAGACGCAGTCTGTCTTCTTTGTTGATCCTATCCTCCATTAACAAATTTCCAAACTCCATTATTGTCCACCAAACTTCGACCCAATGATCCTAACATGTTTCCACATATACTAGGATAGTTTCTAATGTGTCAAATACATCAAAACTCCAATTCCTTTAAAGAAATAATGAATTAAACCCAGAATTTCTTGAAAACCCTAGTTATGGTGTTCTTCCCATATTATCATTTGAAATCCAGATTTTAATCCGAAAAATCATCAAGTCTAATCTGAATCTTAATCCTCTACATAAGGTAAATCATTCTACATGCGATTCCTAACCCAACATGTATAAATATCATCTTTCTCCAATCAAAATAATGATTTAAACAACACTATTCATAAACCCTACACATGGGTATTATAACTTTAAAATTTTTGCAATAAACAACTTGCCTTATGATGAGTAGGGTCTGATTTCGTGGTTGTTGTTGATGATTGATGATCTTCATCCTTCAATCCTTCTTCCCCAACAAGTTGATGGTAAAAATCCGTTTGAATCCTTCCCAATTCTTCCTTTTGCCTTAGAAAGTTGTGCCTCTCTTCTCTCTAATGGTATTGGTGTTGTCATGGGTGTTCTAACCCTAATTCCTCTATCATACGGCTGATATAAAACTCTCAATTTCGTAGGTCTCCATACCCTCTTATGTTAAAAGACCAAAACGCCCCCGAACGGTCTCGGTTTAGTCCAAAATTACCCCGGGACTCAACTAGTACCCCCGGGTATACTATTTTGACTAATTTGACCCTTCCAGACTCATTGGTGACCTCTAAATTATCATTTGAGTCACTAAAAAATATTACTCGTTCTTACCCCACACGATCTACACGCGTTAAGTAACTATTTACCACTCGCACTAAGTAAATAAAATGAGGCAATATATACCGGTATATATCTCTCGATTAATATACCATAATTACAATTTTAAATAAAACTCTTTAAATTACTACTCTTACGTAATTTAAATTAAGCCGACATTTTCTCATTTAATTCTCCAATCTAATTAAATGGAATTATTTGGAATATTCAGAAATACGGGGTATTACATACTTCCCCCCTTGCAAAGGAATTTCGTCCTCGAAATTAGGATAAGGCTGGTATTAAGGCTAAGGACCTTAAATATAATTGCATCCTCTAATACCCAATACCAAATCATAACATCATAACGGTCGCCCCAAGTACATGGCCTTTTCATTATAAATTCTTATCGCACGTTACCCATGCCGCATATATCATAATTAAGTCTCACTACTTAATTTCTCATAGATTTTCCCAATCCAACGTTAATTCTTGAAATTAAGTTTCTCCCTACTTAATTTACTCATTTGGTGTATATCTCTATATAACATCTAAGCGTCTACTATCACTCATAAGTAGAATATTATAAGGTATATATTTCACATACAATATATACTTTAAGGAAAATTGGTCCGGCCAAAATCATCGGCCCCAATAATCCTATCATTTACATTGGTCCAGGAATCCATTGACCCCAAGGTAAATGTAATGCACATGTTGATTCAGACCTTCCATCGATACCAATATTTATCATCGATTTGGTTCGGAAAATCATCGACCCCAAATCGATCCCTCATGTATTGGTCTGGAACATCATCGACCCCAATACAGAGATTAAGCACACTTATTGTCGCACATAAGTAGGAAACTCAATAGGGATATATATCGTACACATAACATATACTATCGACACCTATTTTATAATCACCCCCCTTCTATAACACTTTTGGGGTTATTGGCTCGGAATTCCACCTCGATCACCAATAGTTATTAATTGCTTGTCTCAGGATTACATCTCAAGCACCAATATATGTATATATATCTCATCGCACATGAGTAGACAATTTGTGATCCATATATTTCACATTTCATATACCCTAAAATGTCACACTCCAATAGAATGTCCTCATATCACGCGTTAAGGACTAAAAGTTCGAAATGTCTCCTCGAACCACACCCAAAGTACATGTATTGTTCGTAATCGGTACCCACGAACCTAATTCTCATGTACAGTCCATATAGGCACTCACTCTATTTATAAATATGCTCTTATAGGCATTACATTCAACCTATGAATTGATCAGTGGGCTTCTCCAAAATTCCACTATCATAAGGGCGTATCATCATTCTTTCTCACTAACATTGAGTCGTAGGTAGCACAACGTACTCAAAATAAAACTTTATCTCTATTCCTTCCTGACCATCTCTCACAGGGTGGGATTTTAGGATTTCATCCTGATCCACAATCATGTAGAGCGGCACCGTGCACTCTCCCTTTTCAACTACATACTAATCCATCCCGGTCACTCCATTTCGCTACCCCCAACGAAATGTTGGCTTAATTCTGATGTTCACAACCCATCAATAATTTATAAGTCTATCTCCTCATTACATCATTGGAAATGTAGGTTCACTACCACATATCCGGTTGTTTATTTCGAGTCCATCTCACCCTATTAACTAGAGGTGTGTCTGGAGACAATCTCACTATGTCTCCCCTCAGCATCGCTTCCCACTTATCGACATTTTAGAAATGCGTAAGTCACTCCCAACACTCAGTTGAGTAACACCTTGTATCACTTCTTCACAACAGTTAGGCCTCCTAATTCAAGAGATAACTTTTGAACGGCTTCCCACCGACTTACATCCCATAGGGTGTGCTGGATATCTCAGCACATATAATCTTGGATTATCGTCTATCTCCCATGACGTTCAACCCATGTCATCGATACGACTTGTCTCCTAATTTCCCCACCGGATTACAAAATGATTCTCCGCATCCCTCTATCTCGGATGTCTACGGAGTCCAATTGGTTAGGGCGCCCATACACCCTTTTCTCTGGGTACATTTGCAAAGACATTGCAAATTTCGCACCCGTAACATACTTTTCTTCAACTCTAGCCTAGTCTACACGACGTGACTACAATCTTGTGGGTATTCTCAATACCCTATAGACCAAAAATCAAATCCTTGCCCACAAAGTCCCACTTATCCCTTCGTGGTGAGGTAAGCCTTTCAGTGTTTCTCCACAACACTACCGGCTCCACTGATGCCCTAGCATCTAACAATGTATCTTCTCCTGACGCGCATAAAAATTCAGTCGTATTCCCTTTCACAACCGAACTTAAACAAGGGACTTCTCCCCATGTATTCTTACCGAGCATTATCGGAGCAACACATGGTCGATATGCTCAAATTAGATTCCTTGACAATATGTGCAACCATACTCCAATATTTCTAAAGGAGTCAAGTGGCACCGCGCTTATACTATCACTAAGTCTTTAGCACTAATTACAACGGCGAGCTCGATCTCTCCGCTCAGCGGTCATACTACATACCTTGACTCACATCCTTTAGGTTCCCACACACCGAAATCAATTACTATGAGATGTTCATAATCTATGAAGTCTCTCACATATTGATGAATAATGACAACTCGGCCCTTTTTCAGGTGAGGAATCGTCATATACTCCATTCACTCGAGGCTAAAACCCCTATACTTCCTTATCCATCGTTCTGGTGGTTCACATGGTTTCCGGACATAACACGCTTGTCCTCTCCGGAATGCAAAACTTATTGGAGTTATTATTTCTTCAAATAACTTCAAGCTTAAATGAAATGCGTGGCCCTACAAACCACACTAGACATCTTTACAAAAATCCCCTTACTCCAGGCCACACTGACCGGTTTGGGTACCCCTCTTCTCGGACTGGGTAGTCTCAATCCTGAACACTATCATCCTGGTTCCCTTAGTTATGCTGACCAAGAGGAACGCACTATGAGACTTAACAACCCCAACTTAGAATATAATCATTAAATCCCCTAGTGAGTTTTATCCCATGGCTTGCACCAGCCCCTTTACATTCAGTCTTACTCTTTGACTAAATCCTTAAACTCCCTTAGCTCCGCCCACGTAGGAGCATTTACTTCAACGTTGTTGGAAGTACCATATTGTCTTCATAAACATAAGTCGTCCAAGAAGAGTTTTACCAAAATTGCGAATTATAACTCGAGAGTCCATTCTCTCAAGGGCTTTTTTTCCTTTGTACCTATCTCATCGGTACTAGTTCACTTAAAAGGATAAATTTCTCTCTCACGATTGGCCTCTACCAGGCTTTCACGTGAGTGGTTCAGATATTCCCATTCACTTCGCTTCTGAATCATCATTGGAGAACTTTGCGGTTAAAATATTTGTAAGGTTCCTCTATTTGTATACGGACCCTCGGTCCGAATGTAGTGACTGGTATCTCCGCCACGTTGCCTCTAAAAATTTACTCAAATTTTCACTTCTTTGTATTTCTACTCTATCCTAAACACCAAAACCACTGGACATACTACTTCCATTGGTTAACATGTACAGTCGCCGTTTTATCACATTTTTAAGGCTCGTTCTCATCAAATTTTTCTTCAGACCTACTCCCACTATCACTGCATTGGGCGGTCTAGACTAGCATACCTCTTGCCATCACGACACTTGAAAAATGCCTGCTATGCCTCAACAAACCTTGCAGCATTTACTTCCATTACACGCTAGGAGTGACCTCGACAACGGTCATTTCTCCTATAATTACCATATTTGAACACTCCAGGCTTCATGCTGAGCTCCTCCCTCCTGCAGTCCTTCCAACGCCAATGCTGGTTCTATCGCCATGTTCGATGTATTATGCCCAATCGAACTCGTATATATAACACTAAATTTACTAAATAGAAGGAGAACGTAAACTACGTACGTAGAAGAGTACAATAATCCTAAGGTAGGGCTCTATATCAATCAAACGATACGCTGAAAACGTAGTAAGCCGTACAGATCCTATGGACACTAGAACCTGATGCTCTGATACCATCTGTGACACCCCGCCTAATTAAACAACGAGAGATCAGGCCTTCATTAAATTAAAACAGGTTTCTCAAATGGTTCATTCTTAGCATCACTATCGAAAACTTTTTAATTACTAATCCCCTAAGTAAAATTAGACCGGTGCCAAATTTTATCTTTCTTAAAACAGATAAATCAACCATGCGGAACAAAGTACAAATAATCATGTACTATAATTCAAACAACAAAGTAAAAGTACAACAGAACAAAAGTATTACCGAATAAACCATCGGCTAAAAATCCCAAACAACAATAGAGTAACCACTAGTCTGAATCTAATATCTGAGACTAATACCGGACAACAAGTCCATACATAGAAGAGTGTGAGATCCGGTACTAGATCTGAATGAGAGATATCGCCTAGTCAAAATCCTGTAAGCATCCACTGTGCTACAGCTCCGAGTCTCTGGAATGGAATCATCATACATGGCATCCCTGTGGCTGGACAACTAAAAGGTTTTGAAAATATTTTATAGCAAGAGTTAGTACTCAAAACATTTTGAAAATAATTAGCAAGCGTTTATCACAATATAAAATGCGGTTATTGATTACACATGTTAGGTTCTCGTACACTCTCTTGAGTTAACTCACCCCTCATCTTTGTGCACACCTAACGTTATACACTTAGTTTATCTAGCCATACTTCCCAAGCTAACTAAAACCAAAGTAGTCAACTGAACTTATCTATACCCAAGTTCCAGTACTGCCCATTCAGTACAACCGTTTCACTAACATCTCGCGTATGTTAATTAATTCTCAAGTAAAATTTCATCTATGTTATTTTTCAAGACTTCCCATTTAGTTTTACTACTAAAATTACTACAATTCTCACAATTGTTAACTTTCCCACTTATGTATTTAAGTTTCGCTACTTGAATTACTAAATAGATTTTCTCTATCTAAAGGTTCATTTCGTAATTAAGTTTCACTACTTAACTTACCAATTCAGTATGTATCTTCAAATACATCAAATATATCAATCTACTAACACACGGAAGTAGAATATCATCCAGTATATATATTTCACACACAATATATACTAAATATCAGTCATTTCTAATTTGTCCTTTTTATACACGTAAAGGACTCTTGGTTCGGAATGATTCGTCGACCCCAAGTGAGAGGTTTTTCGGAACTATCCATCGACCCCAACTCTTTTAAAAATATATATATACACATATTCTGGTTCGGGACTCTCTCATCGCCACACCAGTTCAAAGTTTGGTTCGGTATTTCTCATCGACCCCAAACATATAATAACTTTATGTTAGTTCGGAATGTCTAATCGACCCTAACATAATTAATTTAGGTATAATCTCTCTACCTAAAAGATCACATAATTCAGTAGGTACACGCCCGACCTATTATTCATATACGTACATAATATTTTAATCTCATATATTTACCATACAATATTTGCTTTACGATTTATCTCATTAATCGTATTTATTTGAGTATACACACAGCTCTAAGGGTCTTAGTTACCCCTTACATATAATTTCAGTATTTATTGCTTACCCTACTGGTCTATTACTTAAATTGAATTTACTTTGCCCCGTAACTCAATTTTCGAAGTCCCCGATACTCTACTAAATCGGATTATTCTCCTCGGTCCGTAATCCAAGCCCTACACCCAATGGCCTTATTGGACCTCAACAATATACCTACTGGTCTTATTCTTACTCCCATATAAGTATAATGTAAATCCTAGAATACTCATTCATTCCCGAACTCAACGAAGGATTAAACATAAAATTTTCGGGAAACAGCTTGCGTCGATCGATCGACGGCTGGGTTCGATCGATCAACATAGTCGATCGATCGATAGTTCGAGATTGATCGATCGATCGAACAGGGACAGACGCAGTCTGTCTTCTTCGTTGATCCTCTCCTCCATTAACAAATTTCCAAACTCCATTATTGTCCACCAAACTTCGACCCAATGATCCTAACATGTTTCCACATATACTAGGACAGTTTCTAACGTATCAAATACATCAAAAGTCCAATTCCTTTAAAGAAATAATGAATTAAACCCAGAATTTCTTGAAAACCCTAGTTATGGTGCTTTTCCCATATTATCATTCGAAATCCAGATTTTAATCTGAAAAATCATCAAGTCTAATCTGAATCTTAATCCTCTACATAAGGTAAATCATTCTACATGCGATTCCTAACCCAACATGTATAAATATCATCTTTCTCCAATCAAAATAATGATTTAAACAACACTATTCATAAACCCTACACATGGGTATTATAACTTTAAAAATTTTGCAATAAACAACTTGCCTTATGATGAGTAGGGTCTGATTTCGTGGTTGTTGTTGATGATTGATGATCTTCATCCTTCAATCCTTCTTCCCCAACAGGTTGATGGTAAAAATCCCTTTGAATCCTTCCCAATTATTCCGTTTGCCTTAGAAAGTTATGCCTCTCTTATCTCTAATGGTATTGGTGTTGTCATGGGTGTTCTAACCCTAATTCCTCTATCATACGGATGATATAAAACTCTCAATTTCGTAGGTCTCCATACCCTCTTATGTTAAAAGACCAAAACGCCCCCGAACGGTTTCGGTTTAGTCCAAAATTACCCCGGGACTCAACTAGTACCCCCGGGTATACTATTTTGACTAATTTGACCCTTCCGGACTCATTCGTGACCTCTAAATTATCATTTCAGTCACTTAAAAAATATTACTCGTTCTTATCCCACACGGTCTACACGCGTTAAGTAACTATTTACCACTCGCACTAAGTAAAAAAAATGAGGCAATATATACCGGTATTTATCTCTCGATCAATATACCATAATTACAATTTTAAATTAAACTCTTTAAATTACTACTCTTACATAATTTAAATTAAGCCGACATTTTCTCATTTAATCCTCCAATCTAATTAAATGGAATTATTTGGAATATTCAGAAATACGGGGTATTACACTCATCTCATTCTTAAAGGGAAATATTGTTATATCTACCATCACCATCTTTTATTTACTCGTGTGCATGAGTGTTTTTAATTTATAAATTAATAGATTTTATTTGAAAGAGTTAAAAGAGTTTTTATAAATAGCCAATTACACTCTCGCATGCACCCCTTAGGCCTTTTCAATCTCTCGCTCCAAATTTATCACCCAAAGACCTATTCCTTATTCATATTCTTTGTCTTTAAGGTCTTGGCGTATAAATATAAAAATGTTATTTGGAGATCACTTTCACCGTCGCTCTTATCACTACCTTTCCACCACTGTGTTTTCTTTCTTTTTATTTTTTTTTTAAAACTTTCTATTAGAAGAATTTTCTTTCAAAAATTTGAGAAACTTTTTGAAATTTTTAGCAAGCATGGACACATCATCAAAATTAAACACTCCCTCAAACTCTGACTTACAAACTTTTACTTTCTTTTTCTTCTCTCTCTTGGACACTTCCTCCCCCTTTCTTGACTGGGCTCTAAGTGATATACCTCTATCCTTAGACTTGACAGTGTTAGCAAACGTGTCAATTTCATATGTTCGGAGGTCTCCTACCAGTTCTTCTAATTTAAGATTGCTCAAACTTTCGAAAGAATTCAAACTAGTAACTATTGGGAAAAAACATTTAGGCAATGATATCAAAATATTTTTAACTACTTGTGCATGAGGAATGTGCTCACTAGGATTGAAACTAGTGTTGAGATTTTTAGACAAACGTGCATAAAACTCATTAAAACACTCGGATCAAACATGGGAATAGTTTCAAATTGAGTAGTTAAATTTTGTAATTTAGACACTTTGACCTCATTTTTGCCTTCATAGGTAATTTGTAAAGTATCCCATGCTTCTTTTAACAAGGTACACTTCATGAAACGTTGGAACTCTTTAGGGGTGATGGCACCTATAATTGCACTTAGACCATGAGAATTAAAAGTGATCCATTTAAATTCGTCCTCAGTCTAGTCACGGGTATAAGATTAGTGACATTATTAGAAGTGACAGTGGGAGGAGTCCACCCTCATTCACAAACAACCCAAACTCGCTTATTAATTGCTTTTAAATAAGATTTCATGTGGGCTTTCCAATAGGAATAATTAGACCCATAAAAAACTAGCAATCGATTATATAAGTTTTCATTCGGAAACGTTGCAAAAAAAAATTAAAATCAGATTAAAAAAATAAAATATCAAAAAAATTTGCAAAAAGTATCTCACGGAAATTTAGTGAAACCCGCTCAAATTCCAATTTGACAACGTGAGCAGTCAAAAGGTATCGGACGAAAAAAAATAGGATCACCCGATAACTTGGAGCAACCTGGTCTGATATCAATTTGTGAAATGCGATAGTAAGAGATTGCTTAAAAAAACACTGATACCAATTTATAAAGGCGGTGTGATATTGATTGTTAACGGATTCACAAATTCTAATTAAAAGTTTATTTAATTAGAAAACAATTTTACACCAAATTAATTAAATCCTAAACATCCATCTATGTGGAATAAATCATGCCATCACAAAATAGCTAATTTGCAAATTTCAGGAAAAACCTCAAAGGGAAAAATCTTTTTAATTCACTGTGTAAACCTAAATCACAAATTACCTACATAATGAAATCTGCAATGAATATCTGCAGACACTCACATAGACCTTGGCCTAAAATCAACAATGGATCAACCACAACAAACCAATAAGAACACAGACTCTATCTTCAGCTAGGAACACCCACAAGCACTCCTAATTTTACTGCAGTCGAAGTCAGCATACACCTCCCTCAAGTGTTTCCAAATCAGCCGTAGATTTACCCGCTCTACAAGCGAAAATTTACCAAAGTGGTATCCTGGGTTCCAACTTGATTCACTAAAGCTATTGGGATTATTTGTGAATCAAAAGAAAGTTAAGAATCCTCTAAACGTGAGAAGACAAAAATTCTGCCAAAGCAGTTTCGTAAAATGAAACACTCACATCTTCTGAAGCAAAAAGGACTTAAAAATACACTACTTATAAAAATCGTGAGTCAGCGTTGTCGTTCAAACGAGAACTGTGTGTTGATCGAACGACATAAGATGTATCTTGAAGCGACTTCTCAATACATATCAAATGATGTTAGAAAACTAAAATAGTAGCATGTCGTTTGATGAAATACTTCGAGCGAACTTCAACGAGACTTCGCACGACATAGACTGTCACTTAAATCTGTCGTTTGAATGGCTTTGTCATGTCATTTTAATGACATAGACATTTCATTTGAATCACATCAACGAAAAATAAAGTTTATTAAAACTCCACCTCAACACTTAGAAAAAATTCTTTTGACGGAAAATAACGGTCCGAATGCTCAAAAACATTTTAGAAAAAAATTCTCAACACTTTAAATGAACCATTAAGCGACTTAAACACAACCTTACTAAAATCTATCTCGTAGAGACTTTTCTGTTGGTGAATGTTGATATTCGGGTCCGTTTTGGTGCATGAATGAGCTTGAAAATTCTACAACGGTTATAGCAGTATACGAAATATTCTAATGTAAATGGACTATGCAAAATATGTCCTTATAATATGCCACTGTATTTAACTTGGGGTTGCAGCCCCTTTGAACCGCTTGAGCATTCCTTTCCTGATGAGATTTTCAACTTCATTATTCGGAACGAAGCACTTTACAGGTGAGTAGCCATAATCTTAGTAGAGCTCACACCATTTGTTCTTGTCCCTCTTATGAGATGGGGATTTCAACATTTTTGGGTACTTGAGGAGGTTTTTCTCCTTAATACTTGATAAGATATCCTCCAAGTTACAATTCAGTGGGATGAACTCCTTATAAGGATTTTCTGGTTCATTGTCTTTCTTCTTCCTCTTTTTCAATAAAATGGCAGCATCCTTCTCTTCTGGTGCCATGGAATTATTAGATTCTGTGGCCTTTTGCATGTTGGTAAAGGATGCGAACTCAAGGATTATAATTATCTATCCAAGGAGATTAATTTGGGCATAATGGAAGTCCTAACCTTCATATAGATGGTTGAAGCATCTCATCAAGTGTGTTATATCTTTAGTTTGTTATGAATCTAATCATGAGTTGCCTTCCATAACTCTTCTAGATAGTTAGTTCCTTAGAAAATATTATTTGAAATGAACAAAACATGGTGAGAAATTAGGGTATTATTGAGTAAGAATAATCAAAGAGAGCAAGTATTATCAAGGTATACATCCATTGAAATAAGTCTACAACCTATCTAAATAATGTGACACAAGTCTACAACATGTGTGAAGATCATGAGACAAGACTGCAGCCTATTGAGTCAACAGGAGATGTGGTTGTGGCATGCCTTTAACAATAAGTTTTTTCCATCATAAATTATACGAGCGAATACGATATCTCTCTCAGGATGGTTTTACTGAGTCGATAATTTACCAGGCTATCTTCTTTGAATGGAATAGTAACAAAAAAAGTTAGTAAAAGCATCGTAACCAATTTTAGATAGTTTATTGATCCCTAAGGCAATTGCATAGCTGGATTTTGTCTGCAGAATCATCAATTTCCAATCACATGGCCGAGCCTTTTAAAATTTAACCAACCTACAATCCATTAAATATGTTGTGGGGATCTTTAAGAATTTTACATATCTTCAGTCTAAGATAAAATAATTTTCTAATAAAAAAATGCTAGTACACTAAAATGTAAAAAATTGTTAAGTTGTGGTGTGAACGCTATGACGGCTTGCTATAAGGCAACATGTCAGATCACATCCAATAGGGTATATAATTCGTTTTTCCCCATAATTTTCACAAAAAATGTGATTTCTCCCCCCAAAAAAGGATGTAAAGGTCTTTCAGGTGTTAATCTAAGGCATAAAAGTCCTTATTTGCAAGATAATATAAGTTTAGTAGAGAACTCCTACTGCATAGGTAACAAAGTGACATAAGATGCCTAAAATTTTAGGCAAAGCTGAATGTAGGTGTATCACTTTTTACCAGTCCTTCTAAGGCCATGGCATGTCAAGATTTTCAACAAGATTTAGGCATGGTAACATCATCAGGGCACATGGGTGTATTCAAAAACCATGAAACAGGCTCGAGAAAATAGATTTGGAAAAAAAGTACCCTGTAATTACTCGTATCTTTTATATAAGTAAAAAAATTTAATTTAAACTTTTTTTCCCGAAATGATATTTTGTATTTTATCAAAACCTTGTTGGCAAATAAATTACAATTTTTAACCGTTAAAGTACCGGATATATTTTTCTGATAATTTCATTTACACGTGTAAATACTGTGTATACTTAAATACTTTATACCAAGTTACGATAAAAACAAAACCTCAAATTTAGTTTTAAGAAAAATAAGTTTTGTGTATTAAAAGTTTAGCTGTTTAAAATTTAGACTCCTAGATTTAAAACCTAGGGGATGAAACTAAAAAAATTACAACCTTAGAACATCCACTTCTTTATCCCTGTTATAAGAGGGGGAAAAGGGAAAAGTCCCCCAAATGCCATCATTTTAAAGCACAAAAATCAGAAGAAAAAACCATAAAAATTGGAAGAAGAAGACCAACACGAAACTATGGAGATCATAAACCCATACCTTCTCATCTACTTCCCTACATGCAACCTTTTAAAACCTACCAAACCTTATATATAATACTCACAAACAGGAGACAAATAAAATAAACTACCAAATGAAAAAAAAGAAGAAACTTTCTCCTTAAGCTCCAACCCACGAGTAAGAAGAACTAAAGAAAAATAAAGATGGAAGGAAAAAACTAGTTCAACTATAATAAAACTGAAACCCATTTCATCCCTAACTAACATCATGGAAGCCTTGCCAAAAATTGGAGCTCAAAATTGGGTACGTAAAATTTCTTCCTTTTGGTTCTTATATATATATATATATATATATATATATATATATATATATATATATATATATATATATATATATATATATATATATATATATATATATATATATATCACATTCTAAGTCTCTCTACATGTCCCTAAAACCTCCCCATTTCACTACAAAGGGCTCTGAATATCCTTTCCAACGGTCTTCCCTATGTGTGAATCAGCATAATGGTTCAGACGAACAAACTATTTTATAATCAAAAATCAATCTGGAGGCCACTAGGCCCCAATTTAACATTGTTAACTTCATCATCAGAGAAAAAAATCTTTAAATGTTCAAATGGAATTGAAACACCTTTCAAACGGTCTGCCACATGCGTAGAAAGGAAAAAGCGTTCGCACGAATGATCCATTTTCACCCAAAAATTGATCCTGAGGCCACCGGGCACTCTCGAGCTTCGTTTGACCAAGAACAACTCTTTATATCGAAGAAGACGGAATGAATCTTTGAATTTCACTGAATACCCTTTCCAACGGCCCGCCTAGTGCATGAATCATCCTTACGGTATGGACGAACAACCAATTTTACTCTGAAAGGTCACCAGACGATTTTGATCCCCATTTGACCAAAGTAACTATTTGAACCCAGCGAAGCTCTTTAGAATGTAAATTAACTTGCATAACCTTTCCGACGGTCTACCCTGTGCCCGATTGTAACTTACTATTTTGTTGAACGATCCATTACCGTCTGAAGAACTTCCGTCCAAAGAATTGATGAGCGATTCTGATCCCTATTTGACCCAAAGTCAATGCTCGGACCCGGGAGAAGCTCAAAGGAATCTTTAAGTTATCTCCAATTACCTTTCTAATAGAATGCCCCATGCACGACTTGGATTTATGAATTGCATTCTATGACCATTTTTCCCAAAAATATACATGAGACTGCTGATTAGCAGGTCAATTTCCCTATCTATTGGTAGTGTGCCTAGAATTTCCCGCTGATTGGCAGAGCCAGAGATATGATGATTGACACCCACACCCTATAAATATAGGTACATGAGCTCATTGTCAAGACGCACCTCAGATCCATTAATATCAGTGATCTGAACAATATTCTTTTGCAATCAGCAAAATTCCCTTGTGTGAAATTCCTATCCATCTTTCATTACCATCACTTTCATACCCAATTTAGAAAAATCTCATTCACTCTCATCAAACATTTATCCCAACATTCAAGGGAGCTCATTAAGGATCAAGATCAAGCCCTGATTCTCCAAAGAAGGTCCAAACACCTTTCTCTCTTTAAATTTCATTATATTCGCATTAGTTACATAAATTCTTAATTTAGTTTTCACTTTAGTTCATACACATTAATACTTCATCCTTCATTAGTTTTATTGCACATACTTTATTTTCTATAAAAAAAATGAAAAAGAGGATTATACCTATAAATTCCAATGGGATTATCCACCACAATTTCTCAAAACTAAAATACATTTTCTCTACACACACACATATAAAAAATTCTAATTAAATCTACAGGATAAAACCCACCCTTACTCCACGTGCGAACTACGTGGACTTTTATGCCTTTACAGGCTACATAGGCGTTTCGAGTTAAAACCCAAGACTCGAGTCAAATTTTCCAATTCTACATTTTCTTCATCTTCATGAATTCATTATTTTAATATATGTTATATTTGTGATCCATATTGGCATTTTATCTAACACATATTATTGTTTCTTCATAATGATCAATATATCGATAAACGCATACATCGCATTTTCTAGATATTATTTTGAGAACATTCCTATAGATGACCTCACTCTATCTTTTCCATGATATGAGTTGGGGTATTCCAATATCCATTTCTATATACACGCATACACACTTCACAGAGACATTAAAAAAAATAGTAACATTAGACCATGTGAGACTAAAAGGGAGGAACAGGTGCCTAACACCTTCGCATTCCGTAACTTAGCCCCTGAATCATTGAACTATTGGTTTCGTAATCATCAATCCGTATTTAATGCCCTCTCTCGAGGCGGCGACATGTTCTTTTACCTACTTTGTGAAAAATAGGCTGGCAACTCCATCTTTTTACATCACCCCACATCGAGGACAAATAAAGAGCTCCTAGATGAAAAGAGCGCGAAACCTTTTCTCCCACCTTCCCCCCACCAGGAAAGGGAGATATGCGTAAGTGATGGCCATAGTTGTGACTCCACTCGGGACATTCTCAAGAGCGCTAAACTATATTTGCATAGGAGTTATTGTTTTCTTCTTGTGTGGATATGCACTACATGTATGTTCCTTTTTTTCTCCTTTATTGTTCGTTATACATATCTACCTCATGATTATATCACTAATCACTCACACACTAGTAGATACTTCCCATGTACACTTCACACTACTTACACGTAAGATCACTTATATCCACTTGTTGCACACGACACTTAGAATATCCATGCTTAGGTGTCAGTAACACACACCTCCACTTATGACACTTGTATATATCCATGGTCACTCACACTTGTCACACACCACTTGTAGTTAATCCATTTTTAGTTCACTACCACACACTCACTTATAGATATTCACACATAACTCACTCTCACATATCCATTATTGGTATAATCTTCACCTCTCTTTCTAGATTCACTTTTTTACACTTGTACATTCTTCCTTATTAGTATAGTGCTCATCATGAAAAATAAAATATTCTCTCCATAATATACTAATCAAGTATCATGCCTTTTGCACACTACATCACCAAAAAGCATGGCTATTGATCAAATTTTGTCCCGTAACTGGGGAGTCACTCTTTGATTGGCACTGGTCCGACAGTTTACAGTTAGCCTAGGAAATATGAGTCTCACCTTCCAATGGCCCAATACCTTCAACATATATTGAATGGTTCCCCCACATCGTACCGCTTGACCAAGGTCATGACATTAGGTATATAAAAGGGAACTTGTTCACGTATCAAATTATCTCTCACACGTATTGTTCCCACGAGGTATATAGTAAGTCAATTCATGTACACTCAGGTATATCAAATGGCTTGTCCACATGTACTAATTGCCTTCACAAGCAAGACATATATCGTGGAAGTCATGAAAAGGGGGAACCCTTCCAATTAACCCAACAATTGCATACCCTCATATAGATGTCAAGCCTAGGGAACTCATAATTAGTTTGTGAGTTACTACCTAAAACTCTGCCAAAATGATGGGTCGACATGTCGCCCAAATTTAAACATAGTTTTCTATTTTTTTTTAAAATGGGACCCGTCCATGAGCCAAAAAACAAGTCCAACCATGTTTTACGTATTTTTCAAATTCAATTTTCCCACGCTCGGGGCTCACCCAACATTTCTTTTTACATTTAGGTGAACCTAATACAAGTGAGAACATAATGATAATGATAATAATAATAATAATAATAATAATAATAATAATAATAATAATAATAATAATAATTATTATTATTATTATTATTATTATTATTATTATTATTATTATTATTATTATTATTATTATTATTATTATTATTATGCTGAGACCCTTCTCTCGTTTTCCCTCTTTCTTTACCAAAAGTATCAAAACATTTTTACCCCAAATCATATTCCTTCCTTTTGTCATAAATGTCAAAAGAATTTTTCCTCTCTTTTACCCAAAAACATTTTGTCCTCCTATTTTCCAAAAATGTCAAAACATTTTCTTCCTATAATAAAAGAATTTCCTTCCTCTCTTTCAAAAATAAACTCGAATATTTCTCCTTCTCAGGTCAATCGCATACCCGACCCTTGGCCTACCTCCCTATTGGCTTCGGTCTTCCGTTGAACCTCCCCGAGGCTCCATCTGTTCCCTCTCTACTTACTCGAAGTTCAGAATCCACCTTCGCCCACTTTTCATGGAGAACACCGACCAAGTACCTAATGTGCAGCCGAATTTTATAACGGTTCTATCCTAACTCACTGCTAAGATTGACAACCTTTAAACTGAGGTTCATGAGATACAAAGAAATTGGTATCTTGTTCCCAAATAACCCGAGGTCCTCTTCCCTCTCGCTATGGGTCCTCCCGCACCTGAGCCTATTTGGGTCATTAAGGAATATCATCAGGCTCCACGTTCCCCTCCTGCTAATGGGCCACCACCATCTCAACTCTGGATGATAAATCTTGCCTAGATAGGGGATAACATACACATGAGGTCAAGGAATAAGTTAAGATGTTGACTAAGAAGTTTGACCAAGTCCGAATCTCTGGGAACTACATGAATTATACACATATGTCTCCCTATCCTAAAGCAAGTTTACCAAAAAAAGTTCAAGATGCCTAACATTGAGAAGTATGGTAGTATTGGACCCCCTTTTTCTCAACTCCTAAGATACCACCGAGTCATAACTCTTCTATGTGCATCCGAGGATATAATGGCCTAAATGTTATAACATACTTTGAAGGACAACACTCTTCACTGGTTCTTATCTCTTGAGGAATCCAGGATTCACAGTTGGGAGGATCTCTCCTCAAATCAGGTCAAGGTACAAGTATATCAAAGAGTTAGGGGTTACCCGTCCTAATTTAGAACTTCTCAAACATAATTTTGGGGAATTTGTCAATAATTTCATAGCAAGGTGGAGAGATAAAGAGACCACCATAACTAACTACCATTTCGAAGAGGTGAAATTCAGTATTATAAAGAAAAACATCTTACCCCATGTCCGAGCAACAACGAGACACCAGTACTACCCCCATTTCCAAGCCCTCTAGGAAGTAGGAGTGGAGATTAAAGAAACTCTTTCCAAGAAAGAAGTTGTGTAGAAAAAAGTATCAAGAAAAAGTTAACTCCTAAAAAATATAAGAAGTCGGCCAATACTATAGTTTCAAGAATCAATAACATATCTCAACCTACCACTTCATAGACACTAGGAAGCCTCCCTAACCCAGTCAAAAAAGAATATATCGAGCTTCACTCTCCCCTCTCCGAAGTTTTTCAATCCCTTCTAAGCCGAAATATTATCAAGCCCTTAGACCCTCATTCATTACCAAACACGCTTCCCAAAAATTTTAAACCAGATGCCCATTGCAATTTGCACCAAAATGTCGGTCATACCACTGATCGATGTTTCCATCTCCAAAATGTAACCGAAGGTTTAATTAATCGGGGTATCATTTCCCTATAAGCCAATTCAAAACCAAACATTACTCACAATCCACTCCCAAATAATGCAAATGTTATCTTCCTAGTAGAAGACCCAAAATTTAATCCATCTACCCAGATGGTACCTAGTAAATCCCACATCATACCCATATATTCCCCTAAACCCCTCTAAGTTTGCCCATATTTTCTCCTACATCCATCCCATTTCTCCAATCAGGCTATGTCACTCCTTACAAGAACATGCATTAATGTTTGTACCTATTCCGGAGGGAAAGATACACAATTATTAGTAGTATTGAACTAACTCCTAGAGTTCGAGCTGAAATTACCCTCAGAGATAACCATTGATTGCTAGAGATTTAGTATGTTATTCTTGAAAGCTCAAAAATGGGCTTGAGAGTCCAATTATTGGGTGGTACCTATTGATGAAGTCATCTTAGATGATTGGATCTAGATCATGGCAAACTTATTTCGACAGACCGGTAAAATTCTTAGTACATTCGAGCTACTTGATGCTTTGAACCAAAGGTCACCTGGTCCCTTCACTTCTACATCTCCCCATTGAGTGGCAGGATTTATATAAAGAGGTTGTTAAGGTTGTGGAGTGCATTAACTTTTTATGGAAAGGTGATGTTTCCACTTAATGGAGAGACTAAATTAATAGTTTCGATGAAGAGGAAAGCTTAGACTAGACTAGCCCAGTAGTCAGTATATGTGGAATGACATCGTTTAAAGAGCTGCTAAGAAAGATTAATAAGGTGGATGAACAACCCAAGATAGATTAGGAAATGGCGTTTCTATTTTTCCCTCTTCTATGGACCATATGACCATATCAGGAAGGCATTACTAGGTTCTGAATCCATAATCATCGGCAATCGACAAGTGAAAAGGTATTAAGAAACTTCCTATGCCAAAGATGACCCTCAAGTAAAGAAAGATCCTCGATCAGTTGAATAAATTCTAAGCTAACATGACTCTATAGGGACTCTTTATCTCTTCCCAACTGCATCGAAATTCCTTAATTAATCTACTTACTGGGCTCATAGTGCCTCCTTCCAGCACACTAGAAAAAGTAGTGAATCTTATCGAATCTCTAACCTCTACTTAAATGCTCTCCTTCTCTAAAGAAGAAATCCCTAATTTTGGACCAAATCACAATCAAGCTCTCAATATCTCTGTCAAAATCATGGGAAAAATATCCCACTCTTTCTTGTCAATAACAGATCAGCTCTTAATATTTGCCCATTGACAAGACTCAATTTCTTGGAACTTAAAGTTAGCAACCTTACCGAAACCTCTTCCACGGTACGCACTTATGATAATACTAGTCGAGAAGTGATAGGATCCATAAATCCTACAATAGGGGATGGCCCTATAAATTCGGTTAATGAATTCCAGGTAATCAACATCCTGGTTTGTTTTAACCTATTTCTCGGATGACAATAGCTCCATAGTATCAAGAGTGTGTCTTCTTCCCTCCAGCAGAATCTAAAGTTCTCAACAATGGGTTGTTCATCACTATCTTAGGCAACGACGGTAACACTAAGAATTCAAGCATCAGTAATCAGGTACTAGAGATAAAACATGGGGAAAATGATATGCTTCTATCAGGTTTTCGAGTCGAACCACTTTTGCTCCCGGTAGGGGATGATTTCGAAGATCATTTTTGTCCAGAACACAATGCTCATAGTAACGTCAATGTGATACAGATGTTCAAGAACATTCACTTCATGCCCAGACTGGGGCTGAGATGATGACAACAGGGAATACTATAACCCATAGTATTGAAGAAGGCCATTTCTCCTCATGGCCTGGGTTATTAACCATCATCAGAGGAACTCAGAATGCTACACGAACCTCAATTGATGAGAAGGATAAAAACTACCAAGACTTTTTTAGGGGATTCCTTGAAGGGAAGATTCATCAAAGAGGGTGAAGATTTCCCCTTTTATGGATTTCTCAGACCATGGTATGATAATGTAAGCAAGAAGATGAAGCCAGGAATGGAGATCTTTTTCCAAGATAGTTACTCATGGGCTGAAAGTTCCCAAAATCATGTGCAACCACTCTTTAAGAAGACTATAACTACTACTGAAGATTTCGAGGATTCATTAAACCTATCAACACTAGGATTGACACTATCCATGATCCACTCAAGTGCTACATCATTGGATCAAACCTGTCTGATCAAAGCTGCTAATGAACCTCTCCTTAGCTGGAATGCTATACCAGTTCCACCCGCTAAAATACAACCCAACAATGATGTTTATCCCATCTTTTATTCTTTTATTGTTCCTCCCTATTCTGATCATAACGTAATCGAAACCACCTTCGATGAGCTTCTCAATGCTATTTTTCCTAACAATGAAATAAACAAAGATTTTGAGTATTTTTCGGTTCCTTATATTAATTGTCTTGATTCTATTCAAACTCTTGATGATGATGATTTTACAAAGAAACAATTCTTAACTAATCTTAATGAGGTTAATATTGAATAACATAACCTCATTCAAATTTATGAAGATCAAATTGTTATTATTAATCTAGATTCTAGTAGTTAGCTACGCTAGATTCGGATAGGGTCCACCCTTGAGGAGTAAGAGCGCTCGTAACTCGAGGACTTATTGGAGGAATTTTTGGATGTCTTTGGATTGCCCTATGACGACATACCCGACATTGATCTCGATATAGCTCATCACGAGATTCCAACTCTTCCAAAATGCCAACCGGTCAAATAGAAACTGCAAAAGCTTCGCACTAAATCATCACTCAAGGTCATTTTCCCACTCTTCAAAAGTTCTTCAGCGACTATGATGATACCAGATGCCGCTTAATTCACATAAATGTATTTTTAGCATTACCAAAGGAAATATCCTAGGATTCATGGTTAGCGAGAAAGGAATTGAACTAGATACTATAAAGCTAAAAGCCATACCTGAGATGCTACTACCCCGAACAGAGAAGGAAGTATTCCTTCAAAAATTACAGTATATCTGCCGGTTCATCAACTATTTGACTTCCATTTGTGAACCCACATTCAAACTCCTCCAGAAGGATTCAACAAAAGTTTGTAACAAAGCTTCCCAGGAGGCCTTTGACTAAATCAAGCAATATCAAACCCGACCTCCGATACTCATATCACTACAACCTGGTATACCCCTACTTTTATACCTAACCGTAGTAGACACCGAAGTTAGTGCTTTTTTTGCCCCATACCTTGAAGAGTCCTGCAAAGATAGAGCCATCGACTATGTCAGTCGTAAGTTGGACATGTAAAAAGTTAACTACACTACATTGGAGAAACCATATGTCACCCTTATCTGGGTCACCGAAAAATTACGACACTATATGCTCACTTTTCCCATTAAACTTGTATTTCGAATGGATCCTATAAAATAACTAATCGATAAAACTAACTTGTCTATCCGAATGGATAAATAGTTTATGCTTCTAGTCAATTTTGATATTGTGTATGGCATGCAGAAATCCATGAAAGGGAGATCCATCTCTAAATACCTCGGTGACTACCCTATGGAAGAAGTTGATGTATGAATCTTTGAATTTTTGGATGAAGATATCCTCTGTACCTCCCCAAGAAGACCTCCGATGGAAAATTTTCTTTGATGGTGCTGCCAACAAGAAAGGATGTGATATTGGGATACTCATAATCTCCCCTAATGACCCTCACATTTCATTTCCATCAAGTTAGATTTTCCTTGCACCAATAATATGCTCGAATATGAGGCATGCACAGTAGGCCTCAAAGTTGTTCTAAAAAAAATATGATGCTTAGATTCCTATAGGGATTCATACCTCATCATAGGCTAGGTACTTAGAAGATGGAAAGTCAATGACAAAAAACTCTTACCCTTCCACGCCTGCTTAGAAGAGCTGGCCTCTCGATTCCAAGATATTACCTTCCACTACCTACCCTAAGAAAATAATAACTTAGTCGATGTCCTTGCTACCTTGACCTCCATGGTCAACATGCCCAAAGGAATAACAATGGGGCCCTTCCTAGTCCAAAATAAAACTAAACTAACTTACTTCTATAAAGCACTGTTAAAAACAGTCTTCGATGGAACCCATTTACACACATCGCACGGGCTAACATTGAAGATATGATACAGAAAATCCACAACGGAGAGTGTGGAACCCACATGAATGGCCATATTCTTTCCAACAAAATCATTCGACAGGGATACTATTGGATTACCATGGTTCATAATTGCACCGCCTATGCTCGGAGATGCCTTAAATGCCAACAGTTTTCTAATTTCAAGCACTTGTCTTCTCGAGAATTGTATAATATGACTTCTCCCTAGTCGTTCTCCATATAGGGCATCGATATCATAGGGAAAGTTACACCTAAGGCCTCCCACGGGCATGAATTCATCTTGGTTTCCATTTATTACTTCATAAAATGGGTCAAGGCCAAGTCATACGTAGTACTAAGTGCCAAAAAGGTGGCCAAGTTCATCTGAAAAATATCATTTGTCGCTATGGGTCTCGCATAAGCTAATATCAGACAACGAGGTTACATTTCAAGGCAGAAGTCACAAAAATGGTCAACAAGTGTGAGATTAAGAGATATAAATCTTCTCCATACCAACCCCAAATCGACTGTGCAATCAAATCTGCCAATAAGAACCTCAAAGAAATCATCAGCAAGATCACCGTGAGTTACTGATATTGGGCTGATCGAATCCCTTACACCCTGTGGGGATAACGAACTTCGGTTTGAGTATCTACGGGGGATACCCCTTACTTTCTAGTATACGGCATGGAATCATTCCTACCTGTTGAGCTCGAAATTCCTTCACTCCACGTTATGCTTGAAAGCAAAGTCAGCGAAGAAGACTGGCATCAAAATCATCTTTATGAGTTATCTCTCTTGAATAAAATGAGGTTAAAAGCTCTATATCATATACAAGGGTACCATCATCAAATAACACCCGTATAATAAAACT
The DNA here is from genome assembly GCA_949130495.1 of Sambucus nigra. Taxonomy (NCBI): domain Eukaryota; kingdom Viridiplantae; phylum Streptophyta; class Magnoliopsida; order Dipsacales; family Adoxaceae; genus Sambucus; species Sambucus nigra. The sequence continues at coordinate 296,755,466 of OX422223.1, forward strand.
ATCATTTAATAAGAGTCAAGGACCGTGGTGACCAAGAAGGGGATTTAGCCCTTAAACAATTGTAGAGCCCATCTAGGACCCTAGAGGGAATTTTAAGACCAATTGGAATGTCCCCTACATTGTGAAAAAGATCCTATCTGGTGGCACCCCTATGCTGATCTCGATGGGAAAGAGATGGACCATCCAGTCAACTTGGACCGTCTCAAGAAATCTACCCTTAGTCTGAAATATCGACGCGTTACGACTCATCTCATCTCTATTCTATTCTATTATAAAAAAAATCTTTGTTTTTCTCTACTTAGAACTACGTGGGTCCTGATCCTCTAAAAATCTTTTTACTTTCAAATATGAAACTCATATAATTTTCAAAAGATCCATAGGTACGTAGGAAGCTCATACGCTTCACATGAGTACGACACACTTCTTTTTCATAAAATGTTATTCTTCTCTTATCCCCGAGAACGATAGTTAATTTTATCATGTATATGAATAAAAGGAATATGTATGCCTTAGAAATTGGTATGGATAATTAAAATGCAAAAATAATTAAGAGGCACAATGATATAATTAAAATCTTTTTTATTCCATTTATGATAAAATTTAGTACAATTACAAATATCGATATAGGGAGCCAAACAACTTCACCCACTAACCTAACCTTATTGTCCTAAAAAAATAAAACAAGCCAAACTACCCTGAAACAACCCTTCCAAACTTATTCCCATATATATATAACAAAACAAAACACCATGCAAAAGCTTCACAAATATTCTTCAGCTTCACAAAGCGACCTACCTGCAGTTGCCAGAAGAACTATCCATATCATCATCAACATCTTTGACTCCCCAAAATTCCCATGATTGGATGGAATATCAAAGGCGCTCCATGGAATGGTATGCCCGAATCATCCGAAGGAAAATAACACCACCTCCCTCTATGGTGTTAAACCTGGTGATCCATCTTTGCCTAATATCTCCGGCCAGCCTTTTAGCCACTATCCTCCTCCAAAGACATTTCAAGTAGTCCTCAGAACTATGCCAAACTCTGCCAATAGATTAGGAAGGATGGGTTGACGGTAGAATATTCTCCCACATAGAGTCCAGCCGTATGGACATGCATTTCATCAAATCCTCCACAAGAAAAAAGTCTAGAACAAATGAAGGCACGATCTGTTCCCATCCAAACTGATGCAGGAGCCGTAAAAAATAGTAGAAAGAAGTATTTTGGAGGCCAAACAACTGAACCTATTGGTATTCCCCCAGTTATAGAATGGTATATAACTCCTCCTACCAGGGTACCAATCAGCTATGACAATGAGACCCCATTCTCTACAAACCAATTCTCCTAGTTCTCGATAGTTGGGCCAAAAGTCATAAAATAACGGGTGAAGAAATTTCAAGAACAATTTAAAAGGGGTATTCAGAAGGTACTGCCAAATGAAATCTCTCTGACAACCACATGAACAGCATAATGGGGCTACCCTCAATAAGTCAGAATGATCTTATTTCCAAGCATCTAGACCATTTAGGGTCTCTTCCAGTATCACCGTCGTAAGATTACGACTATATGACATCCACATAATGATGAAATCGAACTGAGGTTCCACCGGTAAGTCCCCAGAACCAATCGTAATTTTGAAGTTAAGCCAAGGATGACGGCTCCGGCATATCCCACATCATCAACGTCCTATATACGCATAGAATATAACACAACTTGGAGAGAGATCCTTTCTCCCATAATCAATGACTGAGCTGTCGAGGGTGAAATATGGATAAGTCCTGGTAATAACTCCCGAGGAGACTGAGAGAATTCAGGCATAGCCGCCATAAAATTGGGGTTTACCCCCAGCGTGGCAGAGAACTCTTCATAAGTCAGGCGAACTTCATCCAAGACAAAGCGAAACACATATTCCAGAATTATACTGCCACAATCAGCATGTTCCAGTCTAGAGGTCAGTTACGCCATAATGAAACTCGACGCGTGTTAAAGGCGTCGTAGTTTACAATACATGAGCACATAACCTCTAAATTTTCAAGGTAAGCGATGAATTCAACGCTTCTAGGAAGATCCATATTGTAAATGATAAGATTAGAAGTAAGAAATAAGAAAAATAAAGGAAATGTGGATGGGTGAAGAAAACGCACCACCATTACCCCTTTTTATACTTAAAAAACTTGGCTAATGACACGGGTCTTGCAAAATCCAAATGAAACCCTACCCCATCAAGGACAAAGTAATTGAAGAGAGTGCAGTCAAGTCTTAGGGTGATTGGGCTAGCTTGAACTGTCAATAGGCAGGACAAGGGGTATGTCAATAGGCATCCCCCCGATTTTTAGCAAATTTTCTTTTTCCTTCTTTATCAAAATACAAAACTCAAAATTTATGTTATTTTTGAAGTTAGGCCAATTCATCCTATTTTTACTCATACTTTTTCAAAATAAATTATTTTCTTTTTAAGTTTTTATAATCCTTTTTACGGTCTCAGCAACAAAGTAAAAAGTGTATTACATCATTAAAACAAAGATAAATTAATAGAATCCCATTGCATATGTATTTCTTCATTTCATTTGTCTTGCAAGAAAGGAAAAACATAAAAATAGTGGAACTCATCCTGAACCCCCATAAAACATTCTCTCTCACTCTCTTACCTTTTCCTTCTCTCTCTTTCTCTCTCTATCGAAGACCCCCATCCCTGCGATGTATGCTATTTCCCCGATATTGAGCTGAAGAGCCTCCACTACCAGATTCAGACCCCTCCCCAAACAAAGCAGATGGTACCAAGTAGAAAGGAATCGTAATCAAGTCTTGAATATGAATGATTGCTAAAGCCACCCAATACCGGATATCTCTCCGCCAAGTAGTCGACACCCAATTTGATTTTATAGGAAGAAGGAGCCAACCATAAAGATGGAGCCTCTGACGTTGCCACCATTGCTGATGTCAACGCACCACCCACACAGCGGGCATACCCCACTGGCCGACTCCTTCCCCTACCAAAAATCACAGGGGGAAGAGACATAACGTCTTATATGCTTGGCGGCATCAACCAGCTCGACATGTAAATTGTAAGATTGCTTAAAAAATTATAATACCAATTTGAGCAAGTTGTTGTGATATCGATTTAAACAAATTCACAAATTTCCAATTAACCACTAATTTAATTAATTATTAATTTTTATCCAAGTTAAATAAGCCCTAAAACATACATATAGGTGGGATAAATCATGCCATCACAAACAAACAATTGTTGACCCACAGATTTCAAGAAAAACCCCAGAAGGGAAAAACCTTTTCTTTCACTATGTAAAAGTAAATCGCAACTTACATACACAATGAAATTTGTAATGAATATCCGCAGTCACTCATATAGACACATCGCCTAGAGTCAACAATGGATCAACTATAACAAACACACAAGAACACGTAGCTCTGAATTCAGCCAGGAACACCCACAAGTATTACTAATGACACGCAGTCGTAATCAGCCGTAGATTTACCCTTTTTATAATATAAACTTCAATAAGATCGTATCTTGGGTTCCAAAATAATTCACTAAAATATTGGGAATTTTTGAATTGAAAAACAAAGTTTTAAACCCTAAATGAAGAATACAAAATCGTTCTTTAGTTTGCAGTTTTCGTGTGTTTGGAAAACTCAGGACTTCTTAAAAAAATGACTCATTTTGTGTTTTTTGATAATCGTGTTTGTTTATCACTCTTGGTTTGTTTTTGTCTCAATGGATTCTCAAAGTTTTGATGAATTAAATCTTTTGAATTTAATGTTTGCAAAACGTATTGAAATTCTTGAAGAAAAACATTCTCATTTAAAACATATAATTGAATGTCTGCAATTATTTTAAACTCAAAGAGATATCATTAGTGAGAAGTTTGTTGCCTTGTATGACAAATTTAAATCTGTAATTTTGGCCAAGGAAGGGAGTGAGAATAGTGATAATATGCAAATATTCATATTTCATCCTCTGAACCTACGCATTTTAGCCCCCTCGGGTATCTTATTCCCTATATTTATGCTCGTTAACCAGGCAACCTCAGATTTCTATGTTAACGTGTTTTGCAGGGGTTAATTGCGCTTTTATAGGTATTTGAATGCTAAGTGTGAAGTTCGGACTCATTTTGATTTCCGTACATGATTGCACGTTTAAGGGCATTTTAGTCAATTCACATTTTGGGCACCTGCCCCATCATCTTCACGAAAGTTATATCCCTCCTCGTAAGCTTCGTGTATCCATGAAGGTGCGCAATTTCGAGTCCGTATGAAGAAGTTACGATAATTTCAGCGGAAGAGAAATCCAAGAAGCCCAAAAGAGTAATACAGTGTACTAATACCTGCTTGATCAATCGATCGACCAAAGGGGTCGATCGATCGATCCTTCTTGACAGTGGACAGATTTGTTTATGATCAATCGATCGACGGTTTGGGTCGAACGATCGATCCCCTGTTTTTAGGAGATATTTTGCTTTTCTTTTCTTTCTTCTTTTCTTTTATTCCAACTTACTATATAAAGGTTTTTTGTTGTAATAATCAGATATTAATTTTTAGAATCGTTTTTAGGTTAGAATAGCTTAGGGTTTGAGGGGTTTGAGAGCGCAATCTTCATTTCTCTCTTGGTTTGACACCCTTTTGGGTTTATAATTGGTGCTTTCCTCTTCCCTCTCCTTTAATATAGTTTGCATTTACTTCATTCTTGCTTTCTAGTTAAATTTACATGCTTTGATTTACTCGCTTTCTAGTGTAACTTTACCACGTTTATTTACCGCTTTATTTACCACATTTTTAATATGCTTTCTAGCTAAATTAAATTAGGTTATGTTTGAATGGAACTCACTCGGGTTAACGCGTTACTTGTCTTTGGTGATAGTGTTTATGGGTCTATTTCGGGTGTATTTTCCTAGTTATTATGCCTAGGATATTTGACGGGGCATATCATGTATGTCCCGTGCTTATGACCTTTCACGCGTAATTTTTGGGATATTTATTGACGCAAAAATCTTATTAGGCTTTTACGAAGATTTAGGGGCGTGACAACCCTTGATTTAATTATTTGTCAAAATGAGATGCATTTGTAATAACTCGTCGACCCATGTAACCATTTTATACAAATTAACTTGGGTGAGGGATATTCGATGCAACCTATAGTTTTACTCGCTTTGTTAGTCTAGTTTCAATACACTTGCCTAGAGCAACATTTCCCTTTTACGCATCTTTTACTTTTTAGTGTGTAATCACCTTTTGCACTTTCATTTGGGAATATTGAATCAATTAAATTCTAGCAACTCGTCCCTGTGAATTTTTTATACCCAACTTATCATTGTGCATGCCTATCAAGTGTAGTTGTAATTTAGGTTTGTTTGTATTGAGTTGGTGAAAGGAAAACAACGATCGGTATTTGACACACACCGCACTTTTCGCACTTGATCAAAATGGCACCGTTGTCGGGGAGTATTTTCTTATATATTGCAATTGTCTTATTAGTTCATAGTATTCTTTCTTTTGTATTCGTATTCTTTCCTTTAACCTTTTTTGCAGGACTTCTACACTTGAGCGCCTAGAAACAATTGAATTTGCCCGTCGCACATTGCTTTGTGGAATTTTCCATCTCGAGCCATCTTTGGGGTAAGCATGTCTTATTCCAATCATTTTGGTAATCATTATGATAATTCTCAAAATTCCCGTACTCCTTTGACTATTGGTCAATACTTAGAGTCCCAAAAAATTGCAACATCTAAAATGACTTTGGGCGAGTATTACAAAAGTCAAGCTTTGGAGTGTGTATATTTTGAGGATGATGATAATGATTTTGGTCCTTTACCTCCTCATTATAGGAATTTTGAAATGAATTGCAATAGTTTTCAAAACTCCTATAGTAATGAGTTTAACTTTTGTGCCGATAATGATTTTCAAACTCCTCATTTTCAAGCATTCGCACCTCGGCCTATGACTTTTGGCGAGGGTTTTCTTATGCTTCAGAACTAGAGGTATGAAGAACGTTATCGGGAAGAACATCGTTGTTGGGAGGAAGACTTGAATTTATTATTCGAATTCGACGACGATTTCTCTTCCGAGACTTTTGAACTCGAGGAATGTTTTGAACCAAATGAGGACTTTGTGCCTACTTTGGAACAAAACATTCAATACCTGGCCAATCTTGTAATTGAGAATGAAAGCGAGGATGAAATGGATGTAGTATCTATTTGCAATGAGATGATTTCTTCCTTGGATCCCAAAGAATAAAGTTTCATTGAAAATGATCCTATCTCCTTTGAAATTCCAACTTTGAGTGATGATAACTCATCTCTTGAGTTTGAATTTCTTTCCTCCCCATTTTCATTCTCCGTTATCACGCCGTCACAAGTACGCGATGAATCGGTACTGAACTTTAAAACGTTCAACCCTTTCACCGACAAGGAGTACTTACTCGAGTTGCTTTCCATGAAGGCATCTTTGTCCTCATGTGCTCCACCTCCCATTCCGCTTACAAAATATTTTGGAGGAAATTCAGTTTTTTTTTTGTCCCCTTGTGTATTTGTCACCCGTCCTATCAAAATCCCCCATCCTCCCGCCCAAATTTTTAATTGGGGATGGTTCACCTTTTCCACCACCCACATGCCTTTCGTCGTTTGAACGTAATTCCTATTTTTTGGGAGGCATGCATGAAAGGGAGGGTCCACCGTTGATCTTCCAAAGTCAAAATGTTGTTTTGGTGGACCCACAAAAATTTAGACTTCTAGTGTATAGTTAGTTAGGAGTCTATATGGTAGTTTGTACATAGTTATCTTTTTATTCTTTCTTTCTTTTTATTTCGATCTAATGTAATTAGTTAAATTTTTGTTATTTGTTTTTTCTATGCTTGTTACTAATTTGTTTTGTAGAATCATCAGACTCGAACTTTACGGAGATCACTCCATTTCGGGTAATATCGCTCTTTTCCTTCTTTAACTTGGTTCTTAATTAACATTGAGGACAATGTCAGGTTTTAAGTTAGGGTGTGGGATATTCTATCCATTCATTGGTAGTGTCCATGATTTTGCTCACATGTTAGTTAATAACTATGATTTCCTTAAAAAAATAAAAATTTCAAAAAGATATTCTTTCTTTTTTCTCCTTTTTTGGGCATTTTGCCTTTGTTTTCGATGATAAATTTCAATAATTGTCCAATCCAATAGACAACCAAATGATGCATGTTCTTGATTTTAGAAGTTATTAGACTTTAGTCCTCGATTATTGATATTATGAATAACTTCATGAATTAAACTTTAATCCCCTGAGCACATGCACTTTCCTTTCCTTATTGATTTAGTTTGAGATTTTTATAACTCGGTAATCTTTTGTTGCATTTTATATACTTATACCGAGTAAGATTTGTACCTTTCGTCGTTTGTGCGTTCATACACTATTCTTTTCTCATTGAAAACATTGAATTCGTTGGTAATCTCTCTATTCTTTCATTTGATCGTTCATTAATTGAGTTCATACTTGAAATGTGTTACTTGATCATGTTTTTCATATATTATTTTGACTCGAGAATTGCGTAAACTTTTGGAAATGATCATAGACATTCTTTGTTATATCACCCATATTAGCCTTGACCTCACCCTTATATGTTTACCCTCGTTAACCCCTTTGAGCCTAAATATTAGCCTTTCATTTCATAACCAACTCCAAATTGGAGTTTTAGCCCATATATACACTTTCCATACCTTTATTTGGAATGTTACATGGGATTGAATGATGTTGTTGTGATGTCGGTTGCAATTTAGGCATATGAGAGTTTGAAAAGTAAAGAAAATAAATGTGAAAAAGTGAAGAAAAAGAGAAAGCAAAAAGAAAAAGAAAAGAAAAGAAAAAAAGAGAAAAAGAAGAAAACAAAAGAAAACAAAAGAAAGAGAAAGTTGTAAATGTTGTGCATATAGTTCAATAAGCTTTGATTACTCTCCCCGATGATATATTTAATGCCTTTTTGGAACTTGTTTTTCCAATTTTGATATTTCTCGCATTTTCCCATTATCCTGAGTTTTCATCCCGAACACTTTGAATTCGTACATACATTCCTTCATTTTGTACCCTAGCCTAACCTACATTACAACCCTAGTAATGTCCTATGTGATCTTAGCTTGATGTAATTCAAAAGTCATAATAGTTTTGATAATCTGCGAAAATGCATTTCGCCTCCTTTAGTGAGCAGTATCTTTCATTGAGATTACAAGTTTTAATTTCATATATAGCGTTCTTCATTTGTGACATGTGTGCGGCCTAGTTTGTATTTACATTTACTCTTTATGCCTGCATGTTCCGGTGTTACCTCCCTATTTCGAGTGAATTCACTTGATGAGTGTAATCCCCATGAGGATTGAATGTATGCTTGCTTTAATTTAGTATCCGGTTTATATAAGTTTTTCACCAAATCACACTTTGCATGTGCTTGCCCCGCTCCCACATTTTAAGGTTTCAATTATATGGGGTGCATTATATAATGTTAATGATTCGTACTTTTGTTTGAATTCATTCACTTTGCTAATAATGCGTATGAAATCCTTTTCTCCATTGTTGGCCTTGTCGCATGGTGGGTTGGGCATATTTTGAGGAAATCATGTGATGTTTGTGGGTATCATCCCTGAAAACCCTCACGGGATGACACTCGTCCACTAGGGTGACCTAGGGGTTTAACGGCTTATTGTATATGCTAAATGCAATCGAATCGCTCGCGAAAGTGGCCTTATGATTTTATACCATACTTCTATACTTATCCTTTTTTTGGTTTGCTTATAGTTCTTGTTGCATCCGATTTCATTGCTAGGGACTAGCAATGTGTAAGTTGGGGGGTGTGATGATACGCAAATATTCATATTTCATCCTCTGAACCTACACATTTTAGCCCCCTCGGGTATCTTATTCCCTATATTTATGCTCGTTAACTTAGAAACCTCGGATTTCTACGTTAACGTTTTTTGCAGGGGTTAATTGAGCTTTTATAGGTATTTGGATGCTAAGTGTGAAGTTTTGACGCATTCCGCTCAATTTTAGTACACGATCGCACGTTCAAGGGCATTTTAGTCAATCCACATTTTAGGAACCCGTGGCCCATCATCTCCACGAAAGTTGTATCCCTCATTTCAAGCTTCGCGTGGCCATGAACAGTGCACAATTTTGAGTCCGTATGAAGAAATTACGACGATTTCAGCAGAAGAGAAATCCAAGCAGCCCAAAACAGCAATGCAGTGTGCTGATACCTGCTTGATCGATCGATCGACCAAAGGGGTCGATCGATTGATCCTTCTCAACAGTGGGTAAATTTGTTCATGATCGATCGATCAAGGGTTTGGTTCGATCAATCGATCCCCTATTTCCAGGAGTTATTTTTCTTTTCTTTTCTTTCTTCTTTTCTTTTATTCCAACTTACTATATAATTATTTTTGTTGTAATAATGAGATATTAAGTTTTAGAATCGTTTTTAGGTTAGAATAGCTTAGGGTTTGAGAGCTCAATCTTCATTTCTCTCTTGGTTTGACACCCTTTTGGGTTTGTAATTGGTGCTTTCATCTTCCCTCTCCTTTAATATAGTTTGAATTTACTTCATTCTTTCTAGTTAAATTTACATGCTTTGTTAATTAGTTTACATGCTTTGATTTCCTCACTTTCTAGTGTAACTTTACCGCGTTTATTTACCGCTTTCTTTACCGCTTTTTTAGTATGCTTTCTAGCTAAATTAAATTAGGTTGTGTTTGAATGGAACTCACTCGGGTTAACGCATTGCTTGGATTTGGTGATAGTATTTACGGGTGTATTTTGATTGTGTTGTCCTAGTTATCACGCCTAGGAGATTTGATGGGCCATATCATGTATGTCCCGTGCTTAAGACCTTTTGCGCGTAATTTCTGGGATATTTATTGACCCCAAAATCTTATTAGGCTTTTATGACGATTTAGGGGCGTGACAACCCTTGATTTAATTAACTGTCGCAACGAGATGCATTGGTAATAACTCGTCGACCCATGTAACCATTTTATACAAATTAACTCAGGTGAAGGATATTCGTCGTAACCTATAGTTTTACTCGCTTTGTTAGTCTAGTTTTAATACACCTTCCTAGATTAACATTTCCCTTTTATGCATCTTTTCCTTTTTAGTCTGTAAACACCTTTTGCACTTTTATTTGGGAATATTAAATCAATTAAATTCTAGCAACTCGTTACTATGGAATTTTTTACACCCGACTTACCGCTGTGCTTGCCTCGCAAGTGTAGTTGTAATGTAGGTTTGTTTGTATTGAGTAGGTGAAACGAAAACAACGACCAACGTCTGATACGCGCCGCACTTTTCGCACTCGAGCAAATAGGTTCCTTATTTTTTAAAAAGAGTTAGAGGACTTTAAGAGATCTAAGGTTTATTCCATTGAGAAAAGGTCACCTTAGGAGTTTTTGCAATGATCTTAGATAAGATCCTAGGAAGTTTAAATGTAGTGTCCTCTTAATTTCCAAAACCCGCTTTATTAAGTATACACCTGCTTCGGTTAGGAAATTTGTTTTGGAGATGCTAAATGCTTTATTGGTTTATTCTCACACTCTAGCACATAATTCTTCACATGTTATTTCTTATGGATAATTCCTTACATGCCATATTTGTCATACGCTAGTCTTTTCATCATGACTTATATTTTCCTAGTGTTATGACATGTTTATCTCTTTGTATTATATTTTTCATTTATTTGAGTCTTATTTCAAAAATATAAAAAGATTTTATTTTTGAAATTTTTTTTTCTAAAAACACAAAAAGATTTTCGGTTTATTTTTGTGTTATGATTTTTTCATGTCTGATATGGCATATTGGTGTGCTTGGACCCCGTCATTTTGTTTATCCATATGGATAGGACATTAGGTCATAATATTTTATGAGTTGAATGATCTTAACCATTATCTAAATGGGGTTGTTTCGAAGTTGATATGCATTTGAATTCGACTTTATATATATGACATATCTGCACATAGGCACGAGTTTATATGAATGTTTGACCTCTCATGCATATTTCAATTTGGTGAGATGTTCTTATCTTAATTTTTTCATCTATGCCTAATAAGACTTAGGAGGAGGTGTGCATGTAAGAATCATGTATGGTGAGGATTAATATTGCATAAATTAAAAAAAGATGAGTGTTCATGGGAAAGGGATGCAGGTGAATAATAATCACATCGTGAAAACCACCACTTAAAAGAGCGCAAGAAAAAATTAAGGTAATAAAAATAATCATATGCCAATATAGGGCCAATAGGTTTTCCCTAAGTTGAGAAAAATAGAAACTTAAAATGACCATAAAAAAGGAATATGAACAATTTGAGGCAATTTGGATGGAAAAATTTAAACGGGTTTGCACCACGAATCCTTATATTTGAAAATCGTATCATGACTCGATTGTTTGTACAATCGTCAATATTCCGGATTTGTGTGCTTATTTATTGTTTAATTCATTTAGATCTATATATAAATTGTCACGTATGGGTAAAACTAAGTTTGATGACATTTAAGTATCAATTAATGCTTCTTAAACATTTCAATGTGTTGGAGTTTTGATTCATTTGTTGTAGTTCACACCCATTTACTCCATATCCATGTTTGAGCACATTGATGCTATGCTAGAATGAATCTCACATTGTTTTACATGTTTTTTTTGTTTTGAGTTTGTTTTGCTACTGTTTGGTTTTTCCATTTACTTTTTTCACGAAATTATTTCACTGGACAAAACTTCATGACTTTTAGAACTGGAATGGAGATATTTTGATGTTGTTTGAACGCCATCTGGACCTTGTTTGAGTGATAAGTCCATGTCGCTTAATGAATTGATCTCGCGAGGTTCGGGCGACATAATGAAAAGTATTTGGTATGGTTCGTGAGAAGAGTTGTGCGAAGGTCATTCGATGAATTTGATCCCACGAGAGCACATTGTTTTGGAGTTGTTTATATCGCTTGACACAAGGTTCAAATAACCTAGTATTGTAGTTCAAGCGACTTGATGGATGTTTTGAGACATGTTCCTATTTCGGCACCTACTTCATATTGATATATTATTGGTACTTCTGGGTTTGTTTGGTCAGTTTATATGCAGTGTGGATGATTTTACATGATAGGATTTTACTAAATTATTTGTTTAGTCACATTATTACTATTTTTAATGATTTCTTTCATGTGACTATTGTTTGCTAGATACGATTTGGTATATTTAGATTATTTTTAGTTGGCGATTTATGTTTATCTAGATATGCTTCATTGATTATCACACGTAAGCTATTTGATGTTTGTTTATCTTTTCACTTATTGTATATTCGAGACAAAAAGGGGGAGAGATGTACGTGATGTAGGGGGAGATTTTGTTTGATAAGAACATATTTTTTTATATATCCCCATTTCAATGTTGTTTATAAATCAGTAATTGGTATCATATTTTGTTCACATGTTTAACAAATGGATTGTTTAATATATTAGTATTTTTATATCATTTGTTCCTCCATACTTCACAGAGTATTTGTCTGTTTCATGCGTGTAGGTATTCTTCAGCGAGTCAAGATTTCAAAACTACATCACATTCAGATGGTTCGTGCTTACCGGACCAACATTTACTAGTCTTATCCTATAATTTTTATTTCGGGTTTAATGGGATGGGATTTAGGCGTCATATGGATTGATGGCCATGCTTAGGCCCTTCACAGTTTGGGTTTTGTCCCGAATTTGACAAAGAGGGAGATTTGTAAGGAAAAAATTACCAATTGAGTGTATTGTAAATGTTTTACTTATTCCAGGAACAAAATGTGTTATTCAGTCATAGATAGATTTTTTTGGTCACGATCCCACACAGTCCTTGACCTAAAGTTTATTGAAGACGTTGTGGCCAAGCTTCAAAGATTTATCATGTCGAGTTTAATTTATTGCATGTTTCACGTCTTCGAAAAATGTTTTTAGGATGTTATTTTTGCTAAAAAATTATCTTAAAAGAGTTTTAAATTATTTAATTTCTTTTATTCTGAGATAATGATTGCTTATAGTCATACTGAACCTTTCCTTATGTTTATAAAGATCAAACGAGACTTACAATCATTCGAGCGACATTGTAAGGTCGTTCAAGCGAGATGAACATGTCGTTCGAGCGACATAGCCATTTCGTTCGAGTGACATGCTGATCTCATTCAAATGATGGGCCGACTTAACTTTTCTATTTAAGGCATGTTTCAATTAGAATTTCGAAAGTAACAAAATTAGGAAAACTTTTTACAAAAAATACATTTTCTGCACAAGTTTTTTAAGGTTTTCAAAGTCTAAAAACACCCTTAGAGTTTCAAGATTCGAGTTTTCATTCTCATAAGCTAAAAGATCTTGGTTTGCACTATTGGAGATTGTTCATCGCTTTGAACATTGGGTTTTACAGGGAAGATGTGAAAGATTTCATGTTCAACATAATAGGCATCGCCAAGCTACATCAGTGGACACCAAGGCATTCATGGACGCGTATATTGTGGATAGGTATTCTAGAAGGACTTCTATGTGGGCACTATGGAGGAGTGGCTGAAGAATCGTAGGTAGAGGCTTGTGAGCATCGAGTCGTTGAGTAAGTCTATCGTATGTAAATTGTAATACCACATCATAGTGATTGTTTAGCTTGGGCCATCCGAGGTTTTTTCCCTTAGTGGTTTCCTAGAACATCCGGCGTGGCCTTGGTGAACTTATTTATTGTACTTGCCTTAATCACCTAGATTCATGTTTAGGATTAAACAAGAAAAAATTGGGATTAACTAAAATTGATTCACACACTTGGTGCGTATAAAATTAGGAAAATGGTTCTTTAAAAAGAAAGTCGTTTGTCACATCCTTAAAACACATTCGAAAGTGAAATTTTAGGGAACCTACAAATTGGTATTATGGCTAGAAACACTTCTTTATTGTGTATATCCTTGTTTTGTGTTTTTTGGTAATCGTATTTTGTTAAAACTCTTGGTTTGTTTCTCTTTCGATGGATTCTCAAAGTTTTGACGAATTAAATTTTTTGAATTTAAAGTTTGTAAAACGTATTGAAATTATTGAAAAAGAAAATTCTCGTGTTGAACATTGAATTGAATATCTGCAAACGTTTCAAACTCAAAGAGATATCATTCGTGAGAAGTTTACGACCTTGTATGAGAACTTTAAATCTGTAATTTTGGTCGAGGAAGGGAGTCAGAACAGGGTCCTTGTTTAAAAAAAAGAGTTAGAGAACTTGAAGAAATCTAGTGTTTATGTCATTGAGGAAAATATTTTGATCAATGATTTTTTGGCATGTGAGAAGCATCTTAAGGATAAGTTCGCTCACATTGGGGGGGGGGGGGGGGGGGGGGGAGATAACCTTATAGGGGAAATTGAAAATCTAAAGAAGGAGTCCCGAATGTTTATGGAGTCTAATTCTTTGCTTGAGTCAGAAATTTTGAAGTTGCAAAATAATTTAAATGAATTGACTAGTTTGAGTAGTGATGATAGTGGATTATCGTGTTTTAGTGGTACGAATGTTAAACCCAAAACCATAGTTTCTTTTAGAGTGTCAACCACATCCGAGGGTGTTAGAAAAGGTCAACTTAAAGGTCCCGTTACTAGTCGAGTTATCACATGTTCGCATTATGGTAAGTGAGGTCGCCTTAGGAGTTTTTGCTATAATCTTATACAAGAACCTAGGATGTTTAAACATAGTGTATCGTCGGTTTCAAAAACCAATTTTATTTGGTATACACCTATTTGGGTTAGGAAATCTGTTTTGGATATGGTAAATGATTCATCGGTTGATACTAAAATGCTAGCACATGATGCTTTACATATTATTTCTTATGGATAGTTGCTTGCATGCCATGTTTGTCACACGCTGGTCTTTGCATCATGACTTATATTTTGCTAGTGTTATGACATTTTTATCTATTTGTATTATATTTTTCATTTATTTGAGTCTTATTTGAAAAATACCAAAAGATTTTGTTTTTGATAATTTTTTTTCTAAAAACACAAAAATATTTTTGATTTGTTTTTGTGTCGTGAGTTTTTCATGTTTGATGTGTCACGTTGGTGTTCTTGGACCCTCGTCATTTTGTTTTTACATGTGGCTAGGACATTTGGTCATAATATTTCATGCGTTGAATGATCTTAACCATTGTCTGAATGGGGTTGTTTCAAAGTTGATATGCATTTGAATTCGACTTTGTATATATGCCATATTTGCATACATGCAAGAGTTTATATGAATGTTTGACATCTCATCCATATATCATTTTGGTGAGACGTTATTATCTCAATTTTGTCATCTATGTGTAATAATACTTAGGAGGAGGTGTGCATGTAAGAATCGTTTACCGTGAGGATTAATATTTCATAAATTAAAAAATTGATGAGTGTTGATGGGAAAGGACTGCAAGTGACCAATAGTCACGTCGTGAAAAGCCACCGTTTAAAATTTCCCTAAAAAAAATTAAGGCAATAAAAATAATCATATGCCAAAATAGGGCCAATAGGTTTTCTCTAATCTGAGAAAAATTAAAACATCAAAAGAGCTTAAAAAGGAATATGAATAATTTGAGGGAGTTTGGATGGAAAAATTTAAACAGGTTTGCACCACGAATCCTTATGTTTGAAAATCGTATCATGACACTATTCTTTGTAAAATCGTCAATATATCAGATTCATGTGCTTGTTCATTGTTTAATTCATTTAGCTCAATATACAAATTGTCCATTATGGCTAATACTGAGTTTGATGGCATTTAGCTATGAATTATATCTTCTTGAACGTTACAATGTGTTAGAGTTATGATTCATTTGTTGTAGTTCATGCCCATTTAATCTATATCCATGTTCGAGCACATTGATACTATATTAGCATGAAACTCACATTATTTTACTTGTTTTATTTTCTTTCTGTTCGAGTGTGTTTTTTTGTTGTTTAATTTTTCCAGTTATTGTTTTCAGGAATTTTTTTCACCGGACGAAAGTTCATGAGTTTTAGAACTAGAATGGATATATTTTGATGTCATTTGAACGATATCTGGACCTCGTTTGAGTGACAAGTCCATGTCACTAGATGAATTCATCTCGCGAGGTTCCGGTGACATAATGACAAATGTCAGGTGTGGGTTATGAGAAGATTCGCACGAAGGTCCTTTGATGAGTTTGATCATAGAGAGCACACAGTTTTGGAGTTTTTGTGACGTTTGATGCATGGTTCAAACAACATGCAAATTCGTTTCGTTCGAGCGACTTGAGGGACTTTTTGAGATTTGTTCTTGTTTCAGTACCTGGTTCATATTGATATATTTTTGGTACTGTTGGGTTTATTTGGTTAGTTTATATGTTGTGTTTATGATATTTCATGATAGGATTTTACTTCATTATTTGTTTAGTCACATCACCACTGCTTTTGATGATTTCTTTCACGTGACTACTGTTTTCTAGCTACATTTTAGTATATTCTGATTATTTTTAGCTAGTGGTTTTTATTAGTCTAGATATGATTCATGGATTATCACATGTTAGATATTTGATGTGTGTTTATCTTTTAACTTATTGTTTGTTCGAGACAAAAAGGGGGGGAGATGTATGTGATGTAGAGGGAGATTTTTTTTATGAGCCCATAATTTTTTATATCCTGATTTCAAGGTTGTTTTCAAATCGCTAATTGGTATCATATTTTTCTCACTTGGTTAACAAATGGTTAGTTTTATATATCGGTATTTTTATATCATTTGTTCCACCATACTTCACTGGGTATTTGTCTTTTTCATGTATGTAGGTATTCTTCAGTGACGCAAAATTTAAAGACTATGTCACATTCAGATATATTCAAATAAATCATGCTTGCCAGACCAACATTTTCTAGTCTTGTCCTATAATTTTTTATTTTGGGTTTTATGGGATGGGATTTAAGAGTCATGCAACTTGATGGCCTAGTTTAGGCATTTCACTGTTTGGGTTTTGTCTCGAAATAGTCAAAGGGGGAGATTTGTAAGGACAAATTTTCAATTGAGTCCATTTTAAGTATTTAACTTATTCCCAGAACAAAACGTGTTTTTGGGTCATAGATAGATTTTTTATTGTCACGATCCCACACAGTCTATGACATAAAGTTTATTGACGATGTTATGGACGAACTTCAAAAATATATCATGATAAGTTTAATCTGGTGCACATTTCATGTATTCATTGCACTTTGATTAGCATAATGTTTATGGGAGTCAAAAAATATTTTTAGGATGTTATTTTTGTTAAACAATGATTTTAAAAGTGTTTTAAAGGATTAAACATTGTTTATTTTGAGATAATGATTGTTTAGAGTAGTATTGGACCTTCCCTTGTGTTTAGAGGGGTTAAACGACACTTGTAGTCAATCGAGCGAGATTGCAAGGCCGTTCTAGTGAGATGAACATGTTGTTCAAGCAACATGGCCATTTCCTTCGATAAATAAGTTGATCTCGTTCAAACAATGTGTCGACTTAACTCTTCTATTTAAGGCATGTTTGACTCAAAATTTCAAAAGTTGTTGAACTAGAGAAACAGTTTACATAGAAGACATTTTCTAAGGTTTTCAAAGTCTAAAAATATCCTTAGATTTTTAAGATCCGAGTTTTCAGTCTGATATGCTATAGAGATATTGGTTTGCACCATTAGAGTTTGTTCATCACTTTAAACGTTGGGTTTTACGGTGATGAAGCAAAGCATTTCATGTTCAACATTGTAGGCATTGCCAAGCTCTAGTGGACACTGAGGCATTGATGGACGCGTGTGTTGTGGATAGGTATTATTGAAGAACTTCTGTGTGGGTACTGTGGAGGAGTGGTTGAAGGATTAGATGAGCATCAAGGCTTATGGGGATCGAGTCATTGAGTAAGTTTATCGTCTGTACTTTGTAATACCACATCATAGTGATTATCTGGTTTGGGTCGTCCAAGGTTTTTTTCCTTAGTGGTTTCCTTGTACATTCGATGTCAACTTGGTGAAATTATTTATTTTACTTTCTTTAATCACCTAGATGCATGTTTAGGATTAAACAAGACAAAATTGGGCTTAAAAAAAATTGGTGCACACACTTGGTGCGTATCAAATTTATAAAATAATTTTTTAAAAAGAAAGTTGTTTATTACATCCTTCAAACACATTCAAAAGTGAAATTTGGGGAGACCTACAGTGTTCATGCATATTTAATTATTAGATTTTAATTACTTTCGAATATTTTTCAAAAGTTTTGGGCTCTAACCCGTGTCAGAAATATTTTCCAAAGCCTTTTAGTCTTCCAGCCACAGAGATGTCAGGCATAATAATTCGTTATAGGGATGCGTAGCTAGAACACTTGTGGAGGCATACAAAACTTAAGTAGATGCTTTAATCATTTCATTCCTAGGCTAGGGTTCATATTCAGTTATTTTAGTTGGGCATGTTGCCCATTTAGTCCAGACTTTTAGTTATGTTTATTCCTTTCAGTTTTAGACATTGTATTCAGATTTATTTCATTTATGTTGTATTTAGGACATGGACTGTGGATTGGGAGCCGATGGTTTATTTGGCATTTATTTATTTATTTCATCTTGTGATGTTCTGTACTTTAGTTATAGTATGAATGTTTATTTATTTTAGTTATGCCAATTTTTTTGGGTGCTTTTTTTTTAATAAAAAGATAAAATTTGGTACTGGTTTATTTAACTTATGCGGTTAGTGATTTAAAAAGTTTTGGCAATGATGTTAATAATTAACCAAATGAGATTCCTATTTATTTTGGTAAAGCACTTATCACCCGTGATTAAAATAGGTGGGGTGTCACAGATAGTATCAGAGCATCAAGTTCTAGTGTTTATAGGATATGTGAGGATTACTACAATTTCAACACAGTGTTCTTTGATATAAAGCCTTATTATTAGAATTGTGGCATTCGTATTTACATATTTTCATTTATGATCTTCTACTATTATTTTGTAATTATTGTGAACTCGTATAATTTGATTTGGTTTTAGATGTCGCCTATGAGAGAACAACATGCTAGGAACACTGGAGGAGTTAATGTTGAACAGGTCCAAAAGGTACTTCAGGTACCTCAAGGAATGGTGACAGCCACGGAGGTGGCCAACATATTTGCACGTGCGGTCACTGTTGCACTATCACACTGCAAACCCCATCATGTATAGCTTATAGTTAATACAAGATCAAGAGAGAGTATCCACTCAGGTAGGGAGAAAAGAAATTGTGTTAGAGTAACATTGCAATCACAGACCGACTATCACCTTTAACAACCCATCCTTTTAGGGATAATTAAATTCCATAATTGGGTATAAATTGGAAATTTGAGGAATTTCTTAGAATAGTGATTTTTGGGATTTTCAAGGATTAGATGATTGTCGATGGGTAAATATGTCGAAGTATTTTAATTATATGTCGTCGTTGAGTAAAGCGACAAAAGGTAAGATTTTTAATTGGAAAACCCGCAGGGAGATGCAACGGGTTAAAATAGTGGATTGCGGTCATGTACCTCGGATGGAAATTTCAACTGCGCGGTGAGTCTCAGAATGGCCGAGATAGTAAGAAAAGAGTGTCCGATGGTCGAAATTGAGTTTCAGGAATTTTTAAACGAATAGGGACTCCCAATTGAGTGACCGGGTCATTTTTGGGTTTTAAGGGGTATAAACCCTTTTCTTCCTATATAAGGAGGGTGAGGTGGAGAGAATAGAAAGAAAAGAGAGAATAGAGAGAGGAAGGAATAAAAAGAAGAGAAAAGGGAGATTTCGGGACAAACTCCGTCGAACTCGACTCAGGATCGTCGAATTTTATCCACGAGGCAAGTGTTTACTTACTTTATTTACTTTTGAGCATAAATCTCATATCGTAGTTTGGTAATAACAAACCCTAAAGATTTTGGGTTGGATTTTCGTGGATAAAACGGGTTTTCAGGAGTTAAAACGAATAAAACCCAATTATTTTCCAGTTCGAGAAACTTAGGATTTAATTTTATTGTTGGTTTCGGATTTCTAGGATGTTTAGAACCCTTGTTATATGTGTAGATGTTGTTGGTTGATATTGTAGGACATTAGAGATGGAGATAAAATCTTGGGAGAACCTTTAATGGCTGAAACAGCTTCTCGGAGAAGAAGCAACCCGACGTGATCGATCGATTGAGGGTAGAGGATCAATCGATCGACCCTTCAGGAATTTTGGCAACTTTTCCTAGTGTTAATTGGATGGGATAAATTTCAATTCTAAATTGATTCGAGGTTATTTATGTGAGGAAATAAGTAATCTTTTAAGAGTAAATAGCCATCACATGGAGGGAAATTATGGGAATTAAGTAAGTGTTTTATGTGTGTGACACTAAAATGTTATTTTCGAGGAAAATAGATAAGTTGAGGAATTAGAAGGGTGGGGTTCCTAAAATAGGGTGGGGACCTCTAAAAGATTATTTGGACAAGATGTAGTCCTTGGGTGTGTGGGAAGGAAATCCACTACCTATTCAATTTTAGGGTATTCGGGGCTGAATATCAACTGGGATAGTTTCAGTGGCCATTTTGGCCTATATGATTATACGTGTGGGATAACATAATTTTGTTGATGATGGTTGAAGGAATCCTATGAGATTATTAGGATGAATTGGAGAATATACTTATTTTACTAATGTAAATTGGTGTATTTGGAGATATCCACTAAATTCTTAGGTGAAAATAAGGTATTTATTATTTATCAAGTGAGGGAATACTTTCGGTATAGTATCAAGAGTATGTGAATGTATGAATATGATTCTTTGAGAGAATCCTTGGGATTATTGATCACCACTAGATGTGATTGGCAATTATGGCCATTTATAAATGTATATTCGAGGAGGAATATATAGTATATATATACATTATGTAATTAAAGTTTATATATATTATATGAATACATAGGTATCTATATGTGATGGTATATGTGTGTTTAGATGGTTGGTTTCCACGGGCTTCACCTTTGAGTATAGGGTTGGAACAACCGAATTATATATATGCTCTAGTGTGATCCTGGGAGGTTGCGCGATATGGGTGAATCCCCTAGCTCGAGGAGCAGGGTGAGTATAGTCCCTAGGTCATTATCGTCCCGCGTTCGAGTGCGATTTATGTGATTCCCACTTGTAGGGGGAAACTGACCGCCTCCATCGTTGTGTATATGTTTACCCAGACCATGAGTAAGTCTGGAATGGTACCGTGGTATATTGAGCAAACCCGTATTTTGGATCGGCACTATGAGACCGCATCCTCGAGTTATAGCTCGTTGGGATGGTTGTGATGCTTGTCCGTATGGTATATTACTTGTGCATGAGAACAATGTAATATATATATCTCTATGAGATTTTCAGTCCGGGAGATAGATCCGGATGTGTATTATAAAATGAATATAATGTAAACCTCAATCCGGGAGATATTATCAGGATGTATATTGAATTATATATATTAGAATAAGTATGTTATGTATATCATTATATAGTATGTATATACGTTGTGAACTAAGGGTCTAATGGATCTCGACGATCGACCTTGTCGTGTAGTAGTGTATATGGGGGGTTCCTTGTTTAGATTCGCTCTGCGAGACACCCCACGCATGAACATGGCATAGTGTTGAGACTAGGAGAAGTTTAGCCCTTAGTACTTGGAATAACTAGGGTGGTTATATGATGGGTGACAGATTAGTTAGGCAGCGTATCTTGACTTGGTTGTTAATAGGGATGCGCTAGGTGTGCACTATTAGAGGAGAGGTGAGGGGTATCTCATGGGAGTGCGATACCAAATTTAAATATGAGATAAAACCTATTTTTAAAAATAAAGCATTTATGCACTTGCTAAATATTTTTCACACTCGGGCTCTGACCCGTTTATCTACTTTTCCCTCTCTTGCTATATATATATATATATATATATATATATATAGGTGTTCAGACACAGGGATGCCTGGATGACACTTCCTTCGAGTCAGACGTTTGCTGCAGCAGCTCTGGATGAATGCAGGTTCTCGATAGACGCTTCTATCCTTGTAATCTAGATAGGAGGTACTGTATAAACATTCGGGCTAATAACCCAATTGCATTTATTTATTCTCTTCCGCCTTTTAGTATGGAATTCGATTTGGTTGTATCATATTTGAATCGAGGGTTCGGTTATTTTATTTTATTTCAGTTTCATTTACATAAACTACGTGGATGTTTTATTTCTGTGGCTGTTTAAAAAGTGTAGTTCAGTAAAATTTTGATGCGAGCCCAATTGGTTATTAGTAATTAAATTGATTTTCGACAGTGATGCTATGAATGATCCACATGCGACTCCTGTTTTAATTTGATATAGGAGTGATCGCCCGGTATTTTATTAAGTAGGGTGTCATAGATGGTATCAGAGTATGAGGTTATAGTGTCCTTAGTAATCTGTGTGGATGTACTACCCTTTCAGTGTTGCTCTCGATTTGATATAGAGCCTCAGGGTTAGGATTGTTGATTTCTCTTGTGAGATCTCATTCTCCTGCCATAGTATAAGATTAAGTAAATCTTTTGCGCGCTCATTCGAGATTCGTGTGCGGGGATTGGATGGCAGCAGGAGTCGGGGTTAGCTAGAGCAGCTGGTAGAAGTTGGGGACGAGGACCGCAGTAGAGGTCTCTTCCTTTGTAGTGTTTGCTAAGGATTGTTGCAACGACTACTAAAGTATAGTAGTTATGAGTACCGCAGTACTGCCATAGTAGAGAGTGGTACTACAGTTGAATTTCCCAGTGACGATAAAGGTTCGAAAGGAATCTTACTAATAGTTTTAACCGTGAGTTCCCATGATTCAACAGGAATGAGAAGAATGCACTTTCTGAATTATTCACATAAGGATCGGCCAGAGGCCGACAGTGAATAAAGAGTAATATGGAGAAGTGAACCTTGTACCGAGGTGAGGTAGGTACAATGAATAATGAGTACTTTCAAAGAATGATAGGCTCACTAGAGAAGTGTTGCTAACACTTATGGAAAATGGGTATATTTGAGGACCCCACTCGTGGACATCCACCTGGGGAATTTGTTAAAATGGGGTTGTTGAGGTCGGTAATAGAATCTCCTTCTAACAAAGAAGAGTTAGGGGAATTAATAAAGTGATTGTCCGGATCGTGGCAATGGAGTCCAAGATAGTGATAATTTTATCAGGGTCAAGAAGCCCAGTGGTGAAAATAATGATATGGACTCCAGAGCCGCACGGGTGTCCTTTACCGATAGGAATAAAGGACAAGGTTAGGGTGCCTAGTTGGGGGCATAGAGTTAATTAATTTTTGTTCAGTTAGGACAAGTGTACTAGGTCCGAGAACCAATTGGAGTAGATAACTGCGAAGTTATTGTTATGAGTTTAACCTCAGAAGGAAGCTGTATAATTGGCGTGGCTAGATAAAGTCGCGGTGTTCGTTAGCCCTAGACTTGCATGTGTAATTTGAGCTTTGTGGCGGTATCGATACCATTATGTAATGTAGGCCTATGTGTTTTCCGTGGTAGCGGAGTTATTTTTTCTTTCATTCGCTATAAAGGCGGGTGTTGATATTTTAAATATATATATCTGGCTTATGATACTCGTCTTATATGTTTATATGAGTATGGTAATATTATGAGTATATTATATTCTTCGTTGTTCGGAGCGATAGAAGGCTAATGATTGCAAGACTATTGTGTACGCGGTTGCAGGGTTGAACGGGTGGTTGTTGCGATATCTCACATGGATGCAAGTTGAGTTCGCCTTTGTTAATATGGATATTTGGAACTCTGGTAAGCAGAGGTTTCATTATCATGATGTGAGTGCGTGGTGACCTTATAGATGTGATTTAAGGTATACGATGTTGATTGTTGAGCTATGAGTTTAAGCTCATTATTGATTGCGCAAGGACTGAGTGGGGTGCGAGAGTTTAGTGGTATGGCTCCTAGATAGAGATGGGAGTTCAGAGCGCATTTGGTTAAAAGAGGGGATAGGATTATCCCAGTTGCATATTCGAAAGTAACAGACCTCCATGATCGATGAAGTTGAGTAATAGTGTGTTGGAGGGGTTCTTTGTTTGGATTTTTCTTTGAGAGACACTCCACACATGAACCCTAACGACGTCGGGAGTGGAGAGATATTATAGGATGCAAGGATGTTGGTTTTGTTTATAAGTCATATAGTGTGTATGAAACACTATAGACTATGAGCCATGTGATAATGGTATGTTTATGGAAATATTGTGCTATGGAAAAGCACTAAAGTGGTCCTCTTACCACAAGTGGGTGGGTGAAGTAGGACTTAGAGAAATTGATTCGAGGATGATATCCAGGCCTTAATGAAAAGGCAAATTTTGAGGAAGTATATTTTGGGTATGATAATCGTAACGCTTTTGCAGAGAGCGGACACTTCGATTAGTTAGATTTTCCTTTTCACTCAGGTGGGACAATAGAATAGTAGAAATGCGTTCGTAGGTTAGCGAGGTAGGATTTAGGATGTCCCGTCGGTGTGCCATAGGTCACTATATCTCGATGACTGACAACTCAAGGGAGTAGTGTAGAGGGAGGGTTCCTTGTTTAGATTTCTCTTTGCGAGGTGTCCCATGCATGAAACCAATCAAATGTCGAAAGTTGAGAGAGGCCTTGGGCAATAGGGATATACTTAAGATTGTACTCGTTTCGCGTAGGTGGGGCAACACCTAGATCATAGGATTATTAGAATCTTAAGTAAGTAAGGTTAGTGGCGCCAATGTAAGGAGATAGTTCTGAGTACACCACAAGTAGATTGGTTGATTAACCCAGAACCGAATTGAATTTTGCGGGTTGGGAGGACCCATATGTGAGCATTACACCGAGGAAAGGAGGCCCTTATTTAGAGAGAGTGTTACGTGTGGAACGTTTGCAATGGTTATGCAAATGTGCACGGGTTAAAAAGGTGTATGGTCACCTAGTAAGTTGGTTTTATATACTTCCCGAAATAGAAAAAGCTTTGTGTATAAAGTTGGAGTTTATGCCGGGAGGCAGTCAAGAATGGATTTGGAGTGTATTGTATGGAACGTCGTGCCCAAGATAAAAAAGGACACGGACGAGAGTGGTCGAGCGATAGAGTAATTTCTTTTTGGGGGAAATTAGATATCCAGATATTGTCGAGTGAACATTTAGAATCGTGTTTGGACGTTAGAGCGACGGCTGTAGGCTTGTCTTTCTACGTGGGGCACAAGAAATGATGGGTGCAATGTGGCATTATTGGATTCACTTTATGACCACGATAGCCTTTATAGTATATGGTTAGGAATAGTTAGGTTTGTATCGTTCCCCTTGAGGTATTAGGATCTAGAGAGATCTTAGGTTAGTACTGGTAGCATCGGTTGTATCAGAATTTTGAGGACGCAATTCCCTTATAAGGGGGGTATGTAACAACCCGTACTTTTGGGGATAATTAAATTCCATAATTGGGTATAAATTGGAAATTTGAGGAATTTCTCAAAATAGTAATTTTTGGGATTTTCAAGGATTAGATGATTGCCGATGGGTGTTGTAATTACTTTTGGGGATTAAATATGTCGAAGTATTTTAATTATATATTGTCGTTGAGTAAAGCGACAAAAGGTAAGATTTTTAACTGGAAAACCCGTAGGGAGATGCAATGGGTTAAAATAGTGGATTGCGGTCAGGTACCTCGGATGGAAATTTTGACAGCGCTGTGAGTCTCGGAATGGCTGAGATAGTCAGAAAAGAGTGTCCGATGGTCGAAATCGAGTTTCGGGAATTTTTAAGCGAATATGGACTCGCAATTGAGTAAACGAGTCATTTTTGGGTTTTAAGGGGTATAAACCCTTTTATCCCTATATAAGGAGGGTGAGGGGGAGAGAAGAGAGAGAGGAAGGAAGAAAAAGAAGATAAAATGGAGTTTTGGGGCCAAACTCTACAGGACTCGACTCGGGATCGTCGAATTTTATCAACGAGGTAAGTGTTTACTTGCTTTATTTAGTTTTGAGCATAAATATCATATCGTAGTTTGGTAATGACAAACCCTAAAGATTTTGGGTTGGGTTTTCGTGGATAAAACGGGTTTTCGGGTGTTAAAACGAATAAACCCCAATAATTTTCAAATTCGAAAAACTTAGGATTTAATCAAAACTTGTTGTTGGTTTCGGGTTCTAGGATGTTTAGAACCCTTGTTATATGTGTAGATGTTGTTGGTTGAGGTTGTAGGATGTTTGAGATGGAGATAAAAGCTTGGGAGAAGATTTAATGGCCGAAATAACTTCTCGGAGAAGAAGCTGTCCCACGTGATCGATCGATCGAGGGTAGAGGATCGATCGATCGAACCATCGATCGATCGAGGGCAATGGGTCGATTGATCGACCCTTCAGGAATTTTGGAAACTTTTCCTAGTGTTAATTGGATGGGATAAATTCCAATTCTAAATTGATTCGAGGTTATTCATGTGAGGAAATAAGTAATCTTTTAAGAGTAAATAGCCATCCAATGGAGGGAAATTATGGGAATTAAGTAAGTGTTTTATGTGTGTGACACTAAAATGTTATCTTCGAGGAAAATAGATAAGTTGAGGAATTTGAAGGGAGGGGTTCCTAAAATAGGGTGGGGACCTCTAAAAGATTATTTGGATAAGATGTAGTCCTTGGGTTTGTGGGAAGGAAATCCACTACCTACTCAATTTTAGGGTACTCGGGGCTGAATATCAACTGGGATAGTTTCAGTAGCCATTTTGCCCTATATGATTATACGTGCGGGATAACATAATTATCTTCATGATGGTTGAGGGAATCCTATGAGATTATTAGGATGAATTGGAGAATATACTTATTTAATTAATGTAAATTGGTGTATTTGGAGATATCCACTAAATTCTTAGGTGGAAATAAGGTATTTATTATTTATCAAGTGAGGGAATACTTTCGGTATAGTATCATGAGTATGTGAATGTATGAATATTATTCTTTGAGATAATATTTGGTATTATTGATCATCTCTAGATGTGATTGGAAATTATGGCCATTTATAAATGTATATTCGAGGAGGAATATATAGTATATATATACACTATGTAATTTAAGTATATATATTATATGAATACATATGTATCTATATGTGATGGTATATGTGTGTTTAGATGGATGGTTTCCACGGGCTTCCCCTTTGAGTATAGGGTTGGAATAGTCGAATTATATATATGCTCTAGTGCGATCCTGGGAGGGTGCACGATGTGGGTGAATCCCCTGGCTCAAGGAGCAGGGAGAGTATAATCCACAGGTTATTATCGTCCCACGTTCGAGTGCGATTTATGTGATTCCCACTTGCAGTGGGAAACTGACCGCCTACACCGTTGTGTAAATTTTTACCAAGACCTTGAGTAAGTCTGGATTGGTACTGTGGTATATTGAGCAAACCTGGATTTTGGATCGGCACTATGAGACCGCATCCTCGAGTTATAGCTCGTTTGCATGGTTGTGATTCTTGTGTGTATGGTATATTACTTGTGCATGAGAACAATGTAATATATATATATATATATATATATATATATATGAGATTCTCAATTCGGGAGATAGATCCGGATGTGTATTATAAAATGAATATAAAGTAAACCTCAGTCCAGGAGATATTATCTGAATGTATATTAAATTATATATATTAGAATAAGTCTGTTATGTATATGATTATATAGTATGTATATACGTTGTGTACTGAGGGTCTAATGGATTTCGACGATCGACCTTGCTGCGTAGTAGTGTTTAGGGGGTCCTTGTTTGAATTTTTCTCTGTGAGACACTCCACGCACGAACATGGCATAGTGTTGAGTCTGGGGAGAAGTTTATCCCTTAGTACTTGGAATAACTAGGGTGGTTAGATGATGGGTGACGGATTAGTTAGGCAGTGTAGCTTGACCTGGTTATTAATAGTGATGCGCTAGGTGTGCACTATTACAAGAGAGGTGAGGGGTATCTCATGGGAGTGCGATACCAAATTTAAATATGAGATAAAACCTATTTTTAAAAATAAAGCATTTATGCACTTGCTAAATATTTTTCACACTCAGGCTCTGACCCGTTTATCTGCTTTCCCCTCTCTTGCTATATATATATATAGGTGTCCAGACACAGGGACGCCTCGATGACACTTCCTTCGAGTCTTACGTCTACTGCAGTAGCTGTGGATGCATGTAGGTTCTCGGTAGACGCTTCTATCCTTGTAATCTAGATAGGAGGTACTGTATAAACATTTGGGCTAATAACCCAATTGCATTTATTTATTCTTTTCCTCCTTTTAGTGTGGTATTCGATTTGGTTATATCATATTTGAACCGAGTGTTCGGTTATTTTATTTTATTTTTTTTCATTAACATAAACTGCATGGATGTTTTTTTTTGTGTGGGTGTTTAAAAAGAGTAGTTAAGTAAAATTTTGATGCCAGCCTAATAGGTTATTAGTAATTAAATTGGTTTTTGACAGTGATGCTAAGAATGATCCATATGCGACTCCTGTTTTAATTTGATATAGGAGTGATCGCCCGATATTTTTTTAGGCAGGGTGTCACATCACCAAGGGTGAAATTTTCAATAAGGTAATTCTGCTTAGAGATTCTATTGGAAGGGCTTAAGATGTAATGTCAAGAAATTTTGGGCAAGACCAGCAATGCCAATTTTATTAGCAGTAGTGTTAGGCTCCCCAGGGTCAAAAGCAGGGGCACTTTCCTAGTCGTTACCACACTTGCAGAAAGACAGATCATCTAAAGAGAGACTTACCATAGCCAGATAGAGGACCACAGGACTTCCCTGGTCATTGCTATATTTTTGGAGAGAAGTGCCATCAAAAAATGGATTGGCCACAGTAAGGCAGGAAGACAGTAGGGTGCCCAGTAAGGGAGAACATTATAGCATTTCTCGAGCCAATTATGATAAAATTGATACATCTAGAAACTAACGGTGCAACCAATGCTATTGATAATCAAAGTTATGATCTGTTTTGTCCTTAGGTAAGTGAAGTAAATTACAAATGTCACGAGTGCATCACCATATTTTTACTATCATTATATTCACGCGTAAGATTATTTAGAAGATTTATTATTGGTACCACCACTATATATGACTATGTTCGTTGTTGGGAATTAGGGACCTTATATGCTTGATGGGTAGAGAAGTAGATATAAATATTAGAGATTTTATTTATCATCCGGCCTACTAGTGTTAGATGGGGTCGGGTACGATGTTATCTTATGGCTATGCATATTCCTGAGGAAGTGTTGAGCACACACATGTACTACATTAAGGAGGAGATCCCACAGGAGGTGGTTGTCTCTTTAGATTCAATTCTAGTGGTGAAGGAGTTCGAGGATGCATTCCAGGAGATACTAGAGTTATACCCATCTAAGACATTGAGTTCGTTAACTTAGCACCGGGTACGAGGCTGATTTCCTGAGCGCCTTATCGCATGGCTCATTCGGATATGCGGGAGTTGAGTGAGTAGATTTAGCAGCTTCTGAGGTAGGGTTTCATTCAATGGAGTACGTCATTGTGGGGTGCATCGGTGTTGTTCATTAAGAAGAAGGATGGGTCACTTCGTCTGTGTATTGATTCCAGGGAGATGAACAAGGTCACAATTCAAAATAAGTATATGTTGCCTCGAATCGGTGAACCGTTCAACCAACTGAGAGAAGCAAAGTACTTTTCTAATATAGATACGAGACTCAAGTATCATCAGTTGCGCATTGGATAGAAAGACGTTCCTAAGACCGCATCCCTAATGCATATGGATCGTATGAGTTTAGGGTAATGCCATTTGGGGTAACCAATGCGCCAACCGTGTTCTTGGACGTTTCATATAGTTCCTTGACCAGTTCGTGACTGTACTCATTGATGACATTATGTTATACTATCGTTTAGAGGAAGATCATGTAGGGTATCTGGTATGGTCTTACACACATTACGGGACCATTAGTTGTATGCGAACTTCGAGAAGTGTCAATTTTGGTTATGGGAGGTATAGTTTTTGGTCCATATTATGTCCGACATTGGCATTGCTATTGATTCGAGGAAAGTATTAATGGTGAAGGAGTGGGGAAAACCCATAACACAGACCGAGATTCATAGGTTTCTGGGATTATCCAAATATTATCGGCACTTTATTAAGGGGTCATCAAAGATTACAAGTCTTTTACCAATATGACTCGCAAAAGGGTGTCATTGGTGTGGGATGACCACTATCAGTTCATTTGTGAAGAGATAAAGGTAATTTAATTTCAGTATAGTGCTAGCATTGCCTAGGGGAGGAGTGGAGTACTATTTTTTTCACAGATGCAACCCTAGGGGGACTTGGGGTGTACTGAAATATGAGGATAGGGTTGTAGATGATGCATCTAGCAAGCTTACACCCTATGGGAAGAATTATTCCACTCATAAACCTTATTGAGAGACGAAAGTTAGGAGACATGCGGTTGGTAGGGTATATAAGTAATACTATGATATTTGCATAGGTACGTGAATAAAAATTTGAACTAATACATCCTTTTATTTTAAGGCCAGTGAGGCATAGACGTGCTCTCTAAGAAGCACTGTGGAACATTTACGCCCCAAATGGATCAAAGGGGTTATCTGAAGAATAAATAAATTACAAATGGTAGGGTAATTGAGTATATCCTTATTTTATAGTCTCGCCAAGTATGTGCACCCTAGTTGGATATAAATATGGAACATTTGGAATAATTTGTGGAAAGATTCACAGATTATAGGGTGTAAGGGCACCCTAGCTAGTTGATTTTTCCCGTATTGCCTACGATTAGGAGGAGTGGAAATGTATGTGTTGAACAAATATGTGTGGGGTAAGTTATAGCTAATTACAATAGTAAGATATAATGGATATTATCAGGGAAAAATATAGTCCATATATATGCGTACAACTAGGAGAACTATCACACACGAGATGGGAATAAGACGGTGGGGGTACAGGAGAAGGATCTCTCTAGCATAGGGAGAGTCCAACAGTTTCGGTGTTAGAGTGAAGTCTTACTCAACCATGTTAGGAGGGTGCTTACGCATACATAGGATGTTGAACTTACCAAATAAGGGAGAGAATTGCAAAGTGCAAGATTTTAGAGTGCGCGTGGGTCTCGATCTTAGTATACCCTAAGAAAGGGAGAAAGATATATCACATAACTTGGTGAGTTAATTATGTGTGTCGGTGTGGAGTGACACATGGAAAATTTGTCCCTAGGTGAGCCACTCATTATAGGAAAAAGGTTCTAGCATTTGACAATTCTTGGTGATTACAGTGATGAAATGGTTAATCGGATTGATGAAGTTCATTGTGGGGTAACCAACATTGCTTGAGAGTTAAAATTTGAGGCAAGTTGGTAGAATTGGTTGATTAAGATGGATCAAATATTATTAATTTAGTGAGTTACACTATCAGGAAGGGAGCCCAATATTTCACAAAATAAAGTGGATGAACCGACACAAGATGCCGCCCAACAATGTTGCAAGTCGAGATAAGAAACTCGTGTCTTTCCCCTAGTTTGGTTTTCAGAAGGTAGCGGGGACAGAGTTGTGTTTGAGCATGAAATACCACCCATAAAATGATGGGTAAACAAAAGGGTGACTAAGGTGTTGGAGGATACATTAGAAATGTGAATTTGGAACTTTGTGGTAATTGGGAGTAGTAATTACCACTAGTAGAGTTACATGTAATAACTCGTAGAAGTTTAGTATTTTTTGGGCACCTTTTGATGCTTCATTAGGAGAGTTTTTCATCCACCTTTTAGATGGTTAGGAGAGGTGAATAACAAGTTCCTCTGACCCGATATGATCCAGGATCCATCGACAAGGATTGAGTTAATCTATGTCATTTTTGTATAGTTCGGGAATGTAATGAAAGATACATCACCGTGGACCAAAGTTTTAAGTCTTATAGGAGTAGTCAGGGGGTTTTGTCTGTGTTTCCCATGAAGAGCGATATGATATTTGTCAAGAGAAATTTGAACCTATCGAAGTGGGGCCTTCTTCTAACATGGAGACGACAGAGCTTGTGGAGTATTAACTCATTTTTGTGAAGTATCATTAGCATATTCATAATAGATTTTCATACCATTGTATAAGTGAGGCCTTTAAAATAAGTGAATATATCTGTATGTAAGGGTTTGAAGGTAATTGTTGGTAATCTTGTGTTGTAGTGAGTAGACCCTCAGTCAAAATGGTAACACTAGCGTGTGTATAGTGGAAGCACTAAAATATTATCATGAGTTGACTTGGAGTACATTCAGAGGCAGTGCGTTTAGGGATCCGAAGTTTGAGTACCAAGCATATCCTAATCTCGGGGACGAAATTCCTTTGTAAGGGGGAAGTATATAACAACCTGTATTTATGAATAATTTAGAATTTATTTAATTATGGTATTTTTAAATTAGATATGTGCTGTCATTTAATTAAAATAAATTATTGTGTGGTTATTAAATACTGATCGAAAGAGATTATTATTATTAATATGTATGGAATAAATTTACTAAGCATGTAGTAAATAAAATGTGGTAAATTATTTTATGTCATAGTGAGTAATATCGACAAGTGTATGGAAATTTTTGTAGAGTGACTTGGATGGAGATTTTGAGATCATGGTTGATTTTGAATGGGCCTAAATATGCAAATAGATTACCCGGGCATATTATTTGGATTCCGATGGAGTTTTAAACTATATCGGGATCTTACGGGGGTATATGGGTTAAGTTGGCTTGGACCATTAGGCTAATTTCGGTATTAGAGAGTTTATAACCTAAGATTAGAGGTGTTGGTAGCCATTATCATTAGAGGCAAACCCTAAGAGATAAAGGAAAAGAGGCAAAGGCTAGGAGAAGGCCAGAAAAGACAAATTGGGAGAGAATTCAAGGGGGGATTCGAGCATTCAACCGTAGATTCGTCATCTACAATAGATTTTCGGACTCTACGAACCATTTAAGGCAAGTAATTAACTTGAACTTATTGACTAAGTAAGGATTTTGGATTCATATCATAGTAGGTGTGGACCTAAACGATTTTTAGGAGGGAATCTCACATGTGAAAAAGAGTTTTGGGTGAATTAATCCTTTAAATTGAAATTGTATGATGAATTTAGTGAAACTCAATCATGAATTGAGGTGTCGACCATCTAATCTTACTGGAAAATCAGATCCATATTAATAGGAAGATATTTAATATGATTGTTGGGAATTTTGAAATATAAATATGGGATTGTGAATTAATATCATTCCTATAAACCCAATTTGTGAATTTAAGTGAGGTTAATTGATGATTTATCGATATTGAATGATTGGGTGCTATTAAGTTTAGTTTAGAAACCATTACTAGAACTTATGTATATGTTAATGGCGGATTGGGATTATATGAATGTGTTTGGGGTAGCAATTTTGGAGAAGAAACCTGAAGTACCAATATTAGGTCCATTGAATTAGTTTCGGGGTAGAACCAAACTAGTTCGGATGTCTGGGAAATCTCAGTTGGGCCATTTCGTATATGGGTTTAATTAATGGGATTTTACTTAGAGATTATAATTTTGTAAAATGGGAGAAATTTTTATTTGAGTAATGAAATGCGGTTATATTACCTAGCACAAGCGAGAAATTAAACTTGGGTTTAGAGAATTAATTGGCGAGTGTTTTTCATTAACGAATTGAGTGGGATAAATTCGAGAAAATTTGATATAAGGGATGGTTGGGAAGTTTGAGCATCTTAGCAAAGTGAAGCTATTTTATTTAAATTATTGTTGAGAAATAAAATAAATTTAGGAGTCAATAGTGTGGACTCAGGATAGTAGGCGAGTGCTTTGGGCGTTAGGCATGCTTTAGCCGAATTTGTGTTTATATATATACGGGTATAGAGATAGTATATATATGTGTATTTTATAAATATCGGTGTGTATGATACTTATGTGAAGCATACCCCTCTAGTGTTATTGTGGGAGGTTGTGCGATGTGGGAGATTCCCCTGGCAAGGTAATGCAGGGTGAGTATAGTCCCCAGGTCATAGCGCCTCGTATTTTATTGTGTGATTTATTTTTGAGATGAATCGATTCGGGTATGCTTTGATCTCACTATCGATGGACTATGATCACCTTCACTACGTTTTTGATAATTTTACCAAGTTTGGTATGAGCTAGTTCGACTTATGGTAACCGGGTTAGAGTGAGCATACCTTGGATATGATATCATTTTAGATAAAATCATACAGTGACTTATTACTCTGAAGGATGATTATTTTACGCAACATTTGTGTGATTGTTGTAGTATACTATTATGTATATAATGGAGTAGATGTTTATATATGGGTTGAATACATAAAGTGTGAATGTATCATATATATAATAGGAGAGGAAGTAATGTAATCAATTAATGTTGAATTAATTAGTTAAGCTAATGAGTAAAATAACTTATGAATTAATGATAAAAAGTACTCGGGTTAGAGTAATATGATAAAAAAGAATTGCAACAGGGCTAGTTAGACAGGGTAGCATAACTAAGAGGGTTAATATGTAAAGGTTAGATGTGCACAATAGTTTATAGGTGAGGAATATATCATGAGAGTGTAACACCAACTTAAATATGAAGAATGTTCATGCATATTTAATTGTTGCATTTTAATTACATGCAAATATTTGTTAACTGTTTTTTTGCTCTAACCCATGTCAAATATATTTTCGAAAACCTTTTAGGTGTCCAGCCATAAGGACGCCAGGTATGATGATTCATTACAGAGATGCTTAGTTGTAGCACTTGTGGAGGCATGCAGGACTTGAGTAGATGCTTCAGTCATTTCATTCCAAATCTAGGATTCATATTCAATTATTTTAGTTGGGCATGTTGCACGTTCAGTTCAAACTTTTAGTTGGGTTTATTCCTTTCAGTTTTAGACTTTGTATTTAGATTATTTAATTTTCGTTGGATTTATAACTTGGATTGTGGATTGGGAGCCAAAGGTTTATTAGGCATTTATTTAATTAATTATTTCATCCTGTCAAGTTTTAGACTTCAGTTAAAGTATGAATGGTTTATTTATTTTAGTTCCGCTAATTGTTGTGGATGTTGTTGTTCAATAAATAAAAAATTGACAATGTCTTATTTAACATAGGTGGTTAGTAATTTAAAAAGTTTCAATAGTGATACTAAGAATGAACCAAATGAGATTCCTATTTATTTTGGTAAGGGATTGATCACCTTGATTAAAATAGGTGGGGTGTCACAAATAACTCCAGGGGTGAACCTTAATTCTAAAAATACTAAGGGCCAACAAATAATTTTATGTCTTTATCTAGGCAAAATAAGCTTCCCTTTAAATTTTTGTTGAATTCGATATTAAAATAGAAAACTTATGAATTCCAAGAGCTAAAATGCAATTAAGGGGTAATTATGTAATTTTCTAAATTTTTTTGACCTTAAATTTGAATCAATTATTTTTAATTTCATTTTTATGGGTACTCCTGTAGTTTGGATAACAAAGAAGTTGATATGGGAAAATTATTAAGATACGTCACGACACGACACGGTTGATACCGTTGTACTAAATAATTTTTACAAAATGGCTCGACTGTTTATTGAGGTTGTACCATAGCTTTTTGAAAAGGCCTCGAAAAGATTCATAACTTTGAAGTCAGACAAAATTGAAATTTTAAAGTTTTTGTGGTAAAAAATGCTATTACATATTATTCTGTGAATAGTGATGTGTATAGTGATGAAAATTGAGGATAATAATTAAAAAAAACTTCTGAATTATTTTTAACTATTCCCAGGACCCCAAGAGATAATTACTAAGACAAATATAACCTATCAAATGGATTTTTAACCCAACTCAAACACTTCTTGATATAAATGTAATCGTTAAAAACTTACTAAGTAGAAGGTTAGAAAAAACATTATTTGTCTAGGTTTTTTCTCTCAAACTTTATCGATTCTTTTTTTTCTCAATGATTTCTTTGATGCATGATCCTTTCAAGATTCTCTTATGAGAAGATCGAATAGGATTAGGGCCCCACTGTCTGGTCAATTTAATAAGCAATTCACGGATGATCAGTAAAGACTGAGCGGGGAATGGTGAGCTATTAAAACACAATGCAAAAGTAACTAGAGTTGAGTAAAATCAAGATACCTACGAGTTTGTATATAAGACTCAAGCAGGACCAATTTAAACTTTTACTTAAATTGTTAACAAGGTGACAAAATAGATTGGGTTTGACTAGTTAATTAAAGTCCTAATTATTATCTTAATTAAACAAGGTTTTTAAAAAGATAATAATAAATTCAAATTTATAAGTGAGTTTGTAGTTATATAACCTAATTTTTTGTGTGAGGTGTTTAGACAGAAAAGTATAGTACACAGGTATTTATTTACGTTGCAAAAACCCTTCCCATGGGAAAAATCACAAATCCTTCTAAGAATCAAACTAATCTACCCCACTAAACAAATCAAAATAGGACCAATTTACAAACATACAACAAGAGACAAGTAAGCAAGGTCATAAAGCTATTACCTAAAGACCGAGTCTCTTGTGTTGGTCGCTCTTTTGAAATCAGCCTCCTGTTGCTCCTGTCCAAGTTGTTTCTTCACGTCTTCACTTTTCCCTCTAACTTCTTTAAGTGTAGGATCAACTCAGGGCCTAGTGACTTCTTCTAGTGAAGTCCAAGTGACGTGAGTTATATTACTATGGCATACAGACCCTTAAATGGTACAGACGAATGATATGCAACAGACGTTTGTTTTCTTAGATATCATTCACAAAATCGTATGTTCTTTCTTTTTAAATCAAACTGTCTTGACTTCATAATTTTGAAAAATCATTTTCTCTCAACTCTTTTGAACACTCACACTCGGCAAGATATTTACACAAGAAATTTCAGTGCCTAAGTATAACGTGTTAGGTGAGTGATCAACCCTAAGTGTGTGACATGCAATGAAACATAGTTCCTGAAATGGACTTTCAAGATTATGAATAAAGTATAATTACATAAAGCATGCATAGTCAATATCACACATTATAAACAATCTCTAACTAATCACTAGATATAACAGTCTAAGCACACACTCAAGACTTAGATTCTAGAAAATTATTTTTAAAAATAGTTTAAGATTAAAAATGACTTTAATATAATAACATGTTATGCCTTTTTAAACCCAAATTCAAAACATCAAAATCAATGCAAGCATATAAGGACAATCAATAAGTAAGTTTCTTTACAAAATAAGTCCTTAAAACATTTTAGGTTTAAACTACTAAACCAATATCAAATCTTGAATGAAAATTGCTTAGTTTGAGTTAGAATAAAATGTTTTAAAAGATTATTAACTCAAAGGAAAGAATATGAGAAAGATAAAACAATCCTTATTTAAATCATTTCTCGGTTTGAGTATAAGAAAAGTTTGTGCATGGAATAAGTTCCTGGGTTAAAATTAGTCCAAATCATATTATACAGATAGGTTTTATTTCATAAAATAGGTCCAGTTTAATGAGTTAGGTTGAAATGTCTAAACCTTCTTATTTATGTCCATAATAGATTTTTAAAGACTGATTTTATGTTTCTTATAAAATCTTAGAGTTTTAACAAATTCTTTAACTTAGAAACAAATAAGTAAACATGAAAATTAGATCTAAGGTATATCAAATAACCCAGAATAGTATTACTAACAAGCCGTGTAAGTTCGTGGGTGTTTTGTGCAACTGAACACCAAAAATTAATCATGTAAACAAGAATTATCCAAAACTTAACAGAGAAAAACACATACAAGATACGTGAAGAGTAGTGTGATGTGGTTCTCATTTTTGAAGCTAAATACCATTAACTCTTGAAGAGTTTTCATGGTATACATGGGCTTACGAGATTCAACAAATGTATGTACCAAAAATACAATTAACACACCACTAATGATGTTAAAACAAATCTAAATAACTAGAGAGGAGATGTTCACTTTCAACCACTTTGCAAAATAGAAGTGAAGATGTTAGGGTTATTTTTTTGAATACTTCGAAACAAAAATTACAAACCATAATAGGAGAGTTTTTGAAAATATTTCAAAGGAATCAAACAATCTCAACCAAAATAAACACACAAAACA
Organism: Sambucus nigra; assembly: GCA_949130495.1. NCBI lineage: Eukaryota > Viridiplantae > Streptophyta > Magnoliopsida > Dipsacales > Adoxaceae > Sambucus > Sambucus nigra. Next base: position 296,793,568 of record OX422223.1, read on the forward strand.
GAAAAATCAAACCATATTAGTGTTATTGTCTTTGATTTGATCTATAAATAAGGTCAAATCATGTGAAGAACACTATTGTGTGTTAACCCCCCCCCCCCCCCCCCCCCTCTATCTCTAGTTTTTAGTTGGACAGAATTTCAATAAGCTTATTATTTCTCTCAACAAAAAAATGGGAACACGTGGTCTTAATTTTTAGATGAATAGGCATGTGACAATAAGAGAACAAAATAATACATGGATCGCTAAAACGAAAAAAATATCCGTTGATAACTTTCTAATCCAACAGTCTCCAAAGAAACACAAAACAACGGGTTAACAACTTGAGATGTGGGCACTAGAATGATTTGTACAATACCGTGTTTAAACTTTGTATGAATACTGTATAAGCAGCGTATAAATATGCACATAATCAATTGAATACAATCACGTATAAAAGATAATAAAACCAGATTTAAAAATATTGTTTAATTCAGAATTTTAAATGGTTTTTAATTCATTTTAAACCAAATACTAAATCAGAAAAATTTCCAAAAAATATGAAAAAAATACAGAAAAATTTTTTTTAATGCTTTTACACACAAATATATTGTATCCCTATTCTTTGTAATTTAAATTAATTCAGACAACTAATTTAAATTTAAGAATTAATTTTATTTAAATGTTTAAAAATCCTCTTTAAGCATACAAACACAAATCATAAGAAATTATGTTATGAAATGTAGTGTAGTATCCTATGTGACTTAGAGAAAATTCATATTGAGCTAATTTGTGCAAAAGTGTGAGAGGTTACCTTCCCTTTTGAAGAAAATTTGAGTTGAACCTTAAGAGATGTAGTAGAGTGAGGAGAGGCATTGGCTTAGGTATACTAGACACAACATAAATACGTAAAATATCTTGTCAAAATTTCAATCCAACCAGATGAAGGTCTATATAGCTAAACACCGTAAAAACCCTAATCCTAAAAGTCTTCTATATAGGGACCTTTGGAGACAATGAAACTTGATGGAAAGGAAAAGTAGAATAGAAAATCTAGATAAACTTAATGTTCATATTATTACCTTGCATAAATCTAGAGAGAAGAATTAAGGGAGCACACTGAGTAGAGAGAATGTGTGAAACTTTTAATCAAGGAAATCCAAATTCTAGACAATACGATTGGTCCATCAGCAGTTTCAAAAAGGAAACATGAAGAACATATTAGATCTAATGTTGATAATAATACTAGTTATGATAACTTATTTGATGATCAATAACTTGCCCAATTTTCGGACCCAAATCCAGTTACTGATACCAGAGGCAAATATATGGTCAATTGTGATTTTAATGGCAATATGAAATACAAAACCATAAACCTTGGACAAATATTCGAATTTCGAATAGATAGAAAATGGCAGGAAATTGTCTCGATTTTATTCTATGTAACAAGGACGAGGATAGGAGGAAATGTGTCAAAGTGGAATATGGAGATGTTTAAGAAGAAGTAAATCAATGGAGAAATGCGATAGTGGATTATCTTTTGGGATCTATGGTTTTATTTTGAGCTATGAAGGGATATGTGTGTAAAAGGTGGAACAAATTTGGGAAACCAAATGTTTTTTTTACTCCATCCAGGGGTATTCATGATTGCTTTTGAATATAAGGAGGATCAACAACACGTTCTTTAAATGGGACCATGATCCTTTGATAATATACCCCTCATAGTGAAGCCATGGAATATTGATGTAAGTCTTGAAAATCAAGGTCTAGAGAAGGTTCCTATTTGGATTAGGCTACAAAGGATGAAATTACATATGTGGGTTGATTTCGTGTTAAGAAAAATAGTTGTTGTCGCTAGAAAACCACTGTGTACTAATAAAGTGACAGCTATAAGGGACAGACTTACTTATGTAAAGATTTGTGTGGAAATTGGGCTATGTGACGATCTTCATAAAATGATTCCTATCCATTGTCATGATGGTACTGTGTTAATGCAAGGAATTGAATATGAATGGATACCAGAAAAATGTAATGTGTGTATGAATTTTAGGCATAAGGAGGAAAATTGCTTGAGGAATAAAAGACCTGTACACGTATAGAAGTAAGTGGACATGAATCAGGGAAAGGAGAAAGTTGATATAGTAGGAACATGTAAAACCCTTGATGATGGGATAACACGAAAGACAGCCAATAACAATGTTAAAAATGATCAAATTCAGAAGGATGAGGGATGTACAAGCATGATACAGAGTAATATAGTTGGTGATAATGTAGTGGTTGTTAATAATGTGGGGATAAATGTGATGAAAAGTAATGAGTTGGAAAATAATATAGGGCTTGGTGTTAAAATGAATAACATGGTAAAATAGAATAATGAGGAATAGGATGATGTGGTTGACTGTATAAATGAGGAAAGTGAAAGTACTAATATGGATGTATTGAAGGTATTGAGATGGAGAATAATTTCAGTATGTTGGAAGAGGAGGATGCTATTAATGATCTTGTGGAAAAAATATTCGGAAGTAATAAAAGGAAGAATAAATATGTTGCTATTAGTAAAATTAATGAGTTTTTTAAGAGTAGTAAGAACACTAATAGAAACAAGAAAGGTGGGGAAAGATAGGAATTAAAAAATAAGGGATGATTAAAGTTTACTAGTGTAACATTAGGGGTTGTAATACACCCCACAAACAACCGAAAGTAGGTAAGTATATTAGTGATAATAACATCAGTATCCTTTGTTTAGTGGAGGGTAAAGTGAGGAATAATAATATCTTAAAAGGTTAATGACACTTTAACTATGAACTGTATTGTTAAGGACAATCATGTCTCCTTTTTCCTAACTGGTGTGTATGGGCTTAATAAGAGAAGCCATAGGTAGTTTGTGGAATTATTGTAGAAATATTGGCAATAGTTACAAAGATCACCTTTGAATAATTGGGGGGGGGGGGGGGGATTTTAATGTGGTTAGGAAAACAAATGAAATAATAGGGAATAATGTAGTAGATTGGGATGAAATTAGTGATTTCAATGATTGTATTAATGATATTAGTGTTGAGGATCTCCCTGTTAAAGGATAATGTTTTACTTGGAGTAATGCTAAAGAAGGGAATGAAAATATTTAAGTAGGATTAATAGGATCCTTTGTAATGAGACCAGTCTTCAAACGATTATGGAGTGTGAGGTTTGTGCTGATTTGCTTGGAGTTTTCTATCATTCTCCTATTATTCTTACTCTTCAATGGACTAGCAAGAGAATCAATAGACCTTTTAAGTTTTTTAACTTTTGGATGAAGCATCATTTTCTTAGGGATCTTCTTATTAAGGGGTGGAATGATGTGATTAATGGGTATCCCATTTTTGTGGTCATTAGAAGATTGAAGCTTATGAAGATTGATTTTAAGGGGATTAATAAGAAATGGTATTGTAATATTTCATTTAGAGTAAATGACAAAAAAATTGAGCTTAATGGTATTTAGAAATAGTTAATTAATAATGGTGGTGATGGGGAACCTATTTGAATTAGAATAAAGGGCCTCACTAAATATCTGGAACTCAGAGAAATTGAGGAAGGATTTTATAAACAAACATCTAAAGTATAATGGCTCGATTTGGGTGATAAAAATACTTCATTTTTTCATAAAAAGGAGAACAACAACATTCTTAGGAATAAGAATTTATCCAATAGAGATCGGGATGGTAATATTGTGTGTGGATAGAGAGATATTCAAAAAGAGGCTATGTCTAAGAGCAAGATTTTATAATTATGCCTATTTCAATTTTTAATTTGGCCTATCCCGTTACATAAACAGGGCGCCTACATAATTTCTCGAGACTCTAAGAAAAAAGTTGAAGACATTTAAAGGATGGAAGATTTGTTCATCTCAACATGTTTGGAAGAAGTTGTTACCATGATTGGTAAAATGAATTATTAATTAATTCTCGGGATTAAGAATTTTCTAAGAGGTTACTTTCTCTAAAAGGAGATTGAAATTTTTATAGAAATTTTTTTAGAATTTCAATGGCTCGTTCAAACGATATTTGACATTTTCGAGTGAGAAGTTACAGACATTCAAATTAGAATTTGGGTATCATTCAAACGAGGTACAATTCGTTCAAACGATTGGGTGAGAATTTGTTTTTTGAAATGAAATCATCCCCAAATCATTCATACTTAACATATTTATCCAACTTTCTTATAAATAGGCTGAATGGGATTTCACTTGAGAAGAACCTTTTTCATTAACAAAGACACCTCTCTTGAGTTATGTCTTTGTGAAAGATCCTCCATAAACATTCAAAATTCCCAAAATAATTTAGGTCACTTCACCAAGTAACAAAGAAGGTTTCTTACTGAAAATATTTGTAAATGGAAAGCTCTACTGTTGAATTGTGAAATCGATTTTTCACTGCTAAAGAAGAGAACGTTGATCGGTGGATACCAAGGGTAAACATCTACTTGGGGACGACTCTTGATCTGAGTCATATTCTATTGAGGTTTTGAAGATTTTGCGCGTCTCACTTAATGTATCTTAGTTTTTGGAAGTTGATTGTTGTTCAAAACTTATTATAGTGATGAAATATATGGGTTTTCCCTGTTAGGGATTTCTCCTCATCTTCTGTGTTGATTGCATGCTTAGATTGAAAATTAAAATTTGGACCACATGTTGTTTGCACACCTAAATTAATTAAAAATAAAATTTGATAGAAAATGGATTTGTGTGTGGCGATTAATTATACAAATTAGTCCAAATACGAAAAATAGTCACAAGAAAAGGGATCACGACCCAAAGCCGTGACCAGTTGGTCACGCCCCAAACCCATGCCATATCCACAATGATCGTGACCAATTCACGGACTCAGTGTGGTTATGGATCATCTTGTAGATGGGCACGGACTTTTATCGTGACTCCCATGTGAAAAGTGTGAGTGGCCCGATATGTGTGTTTCAAACAAAACCAATTTTTCTCCGAAAAAGATCCAACTTTTAATTATGCACCAAACCAAGTTGTGAAAACCCAATTCTAACTTTAAACAAGTTTTATCTTGATTAATTCTAAACATGCATCTAGTCATTAAAGAAAGTAAAGTAAAGTAAAGAATACTCACATCGCCGGATGTACGAGGAAAAAAAACCCAAAAACGGGAAAACAACCTCGGACGGCCCAAGCCAGACAATCACTATGAATATGGTTTTACAAAGATAGATTAGACTTACACTAAGACTCGATCCCTGCGGGTCTTGACGCTCCTTCTGATCTTCAATCGTTCTTCAATATTGTCCACATAGAAATTCCATCTTCCACGATACCTGTCCACAACACATGGGTTCACGTATGTCTCGGTGTCCACCGAATGGCTTTGATTCGTCTACGATGTCGAACAAGAAGTCCTTTTCATTTCTTTACCGCAAAACCCTTTGATGTTCAATGTGTATAACAAACAACTTTTGTGCAGCAAGATCACTTAAACATATAAGAATGATAACTCGGATCTTTGCAAACTCTAAGGATGTGTTTAAGACTTTTAAACCTTAGAAAACATGTGCAAACAAGGCTCTTTTTCGTAAAACTGTTTTCCAGAATGCACACTTAAGAAATTATGATGAAAACACTGTTCAAATAGGATTTAAATGCCGCATAGAAAAACATGTAGATCGAACGACTTGAGGAACTCGTTTGATCGACATCCCATCACGTTCGAACGAGATTGGATGTCGTTTGAATGACAGCGCGAAAGTTTGACTTTTTGACTATTTGTTTAAAACGTCTCTTCCAAAGAGAGATCCAAAAATGTCAAACTCTTTTACGAGCTTATCATCATAAAACGTTGTTTAGACCTTTAAAATACTTTTAAAATATTTAAAACATTTTTCTTTATAAAAAATGCATCCTAATCTTTTTTAAAAATAATTCCGAGCACCATAAATTATACGCATTCATACCTGAGTGATCTCGAAATGAAATTAACTTTGAAGACAATTAAACTTGCACCAATTAAACTTTGGCATTATTAATTCTTTGAAGATTTGCCGCAACGTCTTCAATTTCTTCAGTACGCCATAGACCAAGTGGGATCGTGACAAAATAAAATTATCCCTATGACATAATACAAACATAGTTTTATTCATAGAATTAAGTCAAAATAATACATGGACTCAATTGCAAATTTATGTCCTTACAAATTTCCCCCTTTTTGACTATTCCAGGACAAAACTAAACCAATGAAATGCCTAACCGGGTCGTCAAGCCGTATGACGCTTAAATCCCATCCTATAAACCCAAAAAAAAAATACAGGACACGCACCAGAATATGTAGCACCGGCAAGCATGAACTGTCTGAATGTGATGTAGACTTGAAATCTCGAATCGCTGAAAACATACCTACACACATGAAATAGACAAACAGATACCTAGTGAAGTATTGAAGAAAAAATGATACCAATTTATATTTCTAACAAGAACATATCATTTGAAAGATGTGAGCAATTATTTGATACCAATTTGAAACAAATATAATCAAACAATATGTAAATCCAGATATCAATAGAAGCTCTCAAAACCTCCCCCTACATCACATACACTTCTCCCCCTTTTTGTCTCGAATAGACAATCCGGTGAAGAGATAAACCAATATGAAATATCTAGCATGGGAATATGAAACCAATTTGAATCAAGCTCATACCAATTTGAGAATTGAAAAACGCTAGATAATCATGAAACAACCAGCTAATTATGATCAAGCAATGACAAATCAGTAACTAGTAAACCAAAGAATCACACATAGAGTATACCAATCAAATCAAGTGTGATAAACAGACTCATATGCAAAATACCAATTTGGAACATAAAAGAACCTTCATATAAACCAAACAGTCCAAAAATGCCTCCTGTAGTACCAAAAAATATACCATTTTGAACCTGTGGACTGCAAACCAATCAGAAACCATTTTTTATTCTTTCGTTCAAACGAGCCGGGGACATCGCTCAAACGAGATGAGGATGACGCTCGCGCGAGATGAGTTGTCGTTTGAACGACTTCGCACAACCTGCCAAAATTTCCCAAATTCCCACAAATAATATAAAGTATTGCCCAGTGAAAAAAATTTCCACAAAAAAATTCCAGGAAGGGCCTGACAGATGCAAAACAGTGCTAAAACAGTAGGCTTTTAACACAAAATGCAAAATATCATAAAAACTTAAAATGTGAGTTACATGCAAACATAGTACCGATGTGCTCAAATAAGGATATGGAATGAATGGGCGCGAAACTACAACAAATGAGTCACAATTCCAACACATCGAAACAATCAAGAAGCTCTAATTGATAGCGATAAATCATCAAACTTTATTATAGCCATATGATAATTAAAGAGTGAGCTTAATGAACTAAACATACTACATGCACACAAATCCAAAATTTTGACGATTGTACCAACAATAACACCAAATTGCAATGTTTCAACATTACGATTAGATGTGCAAACCCGTTTAAATTTTCTCCAACCAAACCCCCTCATATATATATATACTTTTTCAAGTTGTTTTAAGGTTACTAGCATTCTCAACTTCGAGAAAATCTTATTGGCCCTTTTCTTATCATATTGCATTTTCTTTTGGGCTCTTTTAAGTGATGGCTTTCACGACGAGTTAATTTTGAACTCTCGCAGCCCTTTTCCATGAATCACTCATCATTTTTACCAATTTTAAATCCTCACGGTAAACGGTTATTACATGAACACTTCTCCTTAACTCTACTTACGCATAGATGACAAGATTGAGATAAGAACGCCTCACCAAATTCAAATATGCAAGAGAAGTCAAACATGCATATAAACTCGTGCATGTGTGCAATGTTGGCATATATACAAAGTCGAATCAAAATGCATATGAACTTAGAAACTACCCCATATAAACAATGGTTAAGATCATTATAAGTATCGATAATAATGACCAAATGTCCTAGACACATGGATAATGAAAAGATGGGGGGGGGGGGGGGGGAGTCCAAGCACACCATTATGCCACATCAAACATGTAAACTCAAAAGCAAAAACTTAAAATCTTTTTGGCTTTTCAAACATATTTGACTTCAAGAATAGCAAAATCTTTTTGGATTTTCAAAAAATTTCTAAAAAAACAAAATCTTTTTGTATTTTTCAAATAAGACTCAAACAAATGAAAACTATAATACAAAATGATACACATGTCATAATACTAGCAATGAATATATCATGAAGAAAACTAGCATATGACAAACATGGAAACACTATCATCCTTTAGATTTAGCATGGGAAGAATCAAGTGCACCCAAACGAGAATCATGAAGTTTAATTCCTAAATCCACTAAATCCGATTTCCTAACCCAAGTAGGTGTAAAACGACGCATGGGGGTTTGGGTAACCGGTTCAACTTTATTTTTAAACTTCCTATGAGCTTGTCTAAGGTCGTAATAATAATGCCTAAGGTGACCTTTCCGACCACAAAACGAGCAAGTGTAGCGGTGGTGGAAATGATTACCTTTATGTGGACCTTTTCTAACCATCCTAGTGTTTCTCACATGTGCGGGAGGGGGGGAATGGGAAAAACTCTCTCTCCAAAACCTATACCTCCCCTATATTCCTTAATTTGGACGGTGCCTAGGATGTTATCTAACTTCTACGACCTAGCCTCCAAATCAAACTTGACTCTAGACGAGTCTATCAATCTCTCCTCCAACTCGTGAATCCTAGACTCGAGCAAACGTCTAGACTCCTCAAACACTAAAATATCCTTTTTCAAAGACTCCATCAAACCACAGAGATTATCTCTCTATTTTTCCACAAACTCTAATTTATCCCTAAACTTCTTCTCTCATGCCCTAAGATCCTCAATCAAACTATCATTATTTTCTATGGAACGCTCATTCAACTTAGATTGCGATTTTGAGTTAGCCTTTTTCACCTTCACCGTTTTGGAATACAACTCATTAAATGCATTTTGCAATTCTTTCACATCAACCTCCTACTAATCACTCTCTTCACCCTCACTAACATGGGATACACTCAAAATCTCCTCGGAAGTGTCATTCACATGAGTAGTATCGCCGTCTCTCACATGACATGCCATAAACGAAACAAAGTTACTCTCAAAGGGGGAACTCTCTCCCTCTTCCGGTTCACTATCACTTAAGGTGGCATTATAGACAACGGGTTGCTTGCCCTCTTTCTTAATTCTAGTGGGACACTCCTTAACCTTGTGACCGTACCCCTCACACCCAAAACATTTATCCGACTCATCTCTCTTCGGCTTCTCAAACTTATCCTTAGAGGTGGGATCTACTTTCTTGTTCTTGAATTTTTCAAATTTCTTGGCATCTTTTGATTGATTTTGAAACTTAATAAATTTTTAAAATTTCTTTGCCAATAAAGCAACATCCTCAAAATCGGAATCGGAATCGGAATCTGAATCTGAAACTTTAATTTCCTCCTTCTAGGTTTTGAAAGCAATACCCTTTTATTTCTTAGGCACTTTCTTAGATGTAATCATGTCGTTTTCATAGGTTTGTAAGTCACTTACAATCTCTTCTAGTTTTGTTGACTCTAACCTACCCAAGGAGTTTAAAATGGTCACTTTCGCATCAAACCTACTAGGCAATGACCTAAGGATTTTCTTAATGACACAGTTGTCGGGAATTTTCTCACCTAGGTTAAACGACGAGTTGATAATATTGGATAACCTAGCATAAAACTCATCAAAGGTCTCACTCTCTAACATCCTAATGGTCTCAAACTGTGTAGTGAGATTTTGAAGTTTCGATGCCCTAACCGTGCTACTGCCCTCATGAGTGAGTGCCAAATTATCCCAAGCCTCTTTTGATGTTTCACAAGTCATAATTCTATTATATTATTCGTGTGTGACATGTGAGGAAATAATGTGAAGACCCTTAGAATTATATTGTGCAAGTCTTTATTAAGTTTCGGTCCATGACTCAATAGGCTTTAAACTAGTGACCTCGCCTACAATAGTGATAAGGGGTGTCCAACCTTTCTCAACTGCAAGCCAAACACGCTCATTAATAGATTTTATGGCACATATCATTCTCATCTTCCAATAGGTGTAATTAGTGCCATAAAAGCAGGAGTTCAAGAAAATTCATTATATCCAGAATTCATCCTTGAAAACACACGGGATCACAAAACAAATAAACAATGTTTTCTAGCTCTGATACCAATTTGAAAAGTGTGAGTGGCCCGATATGTGTGTTTAAAACAAAACTAATTTTTCTCCGAAAAAGATCCAACTTTTAATTATGCACCAAACCAAGTTGTGAAAACCCAATTCTTACTTTAAACCAGTTTTATCTTGATTAATCCTAAACATGCATCTAGTGATTAAAGCAAGTAAAGTAAAGTAAAGAATACTCGCAACGCCGAATGTACGAGGAAAAAAACCCAAAAATGGGAAAAAAACCTCAGACGGGCCAAGCCAGACAATCACTATGAATATGGTTTTACAAAGACAGATTAGCCTTACACTAAGACTCGATCCCCACGGGTCTTGACGCTCCTTATGATCTTCAACCGTTCTTCAATAGTGCCCATGCAGAAATTTCATCTTCCACGATACCTGTCCACAACACACGCATCCACGTATGTCTCATTGTCCACTGAATGGCTTTGATTCGTCTACGATGTCGAACAAGAAGTCCTTCTCTTTTCTTCACCGCAAAACCTTTTCATGTTCAATGTGTAGAACAAACAACTTTGGTGCAGCAAGATCAATTAAACATATAAGAATGATAACTCGGATCTTTGCAAACTCTAAGGATGTGTTTAAGACTTTTAAACCTTAGAAAACATGTGCAAACAAGGTTCTTGTTAGTAAAACTGTTTTCCAGAATGCACACTTTCAAAATTATGATGAAAACACTGTTTAAATAGGATTTAAACGGCACCTCAAAAAACGTTTCATTCGAACGACTTGAGGAACTCGTTCGAGCGACATCCCATCTCGTTCGAATGAGATTAGATGTCGTTTGAGCGACAGCGCGAAAGTTTGAATTTTTGACTTTTGTTTAAAACGTCTCTTCCAAAGAGAGATCCAAAAATGTCAAACTCTTTTATGAGATTATCATCATAAAACGTAGTTTAAACCTTTAAAATACTTTTAAAACATTTAAAACATTTTTCTTTATAAAAAATACATCCTTATCTTTTATAAAAATAATTTCGAGCACCATAAATTATACGCATTTATACATGAGTGATCTCGGAATGAAATTAACTTTGAAGACAATTAAACTTGCACCAATTAAACTTCAGCATGATTAATTATTTGAAGCTTTACCGTAACGTCTTCAATTTCTTCAATACGTCATAGACCAAGTGGGATCGTGACAAAATAAAATTCTCCCTATGACATATTACAAACATAGTTTTGTGTACGAAATTAAGTCAAAACAATACAGGGACTCAATTAGAAATTTATGCCCTTACACCATGGGTTATGACTGACAATCGTGAACCAGCCGTGACCATTATGGTGCCAAGTTTCCCTCCAAATGTGGTCATGGATGGGGTCACGGCTCATACCCTTGACCACAAACATAAATACACACCAATAGAGTCATGGATTAGGACCATGACCATTCATGGAAGCCAGTCACGGCTTTCAACTGTGACCATGGTCTTATTTCCACATTGACGTGTTAAAAATAAAGGGGTCACGTCATAGGGTCACGGATCTAAGCCGTGACCATGGTCTTTATACTTAAAAAATGCAGAACAGGTCTTCATTTCCCTAAAATTCCCTCCCTCTCTCCGGATATTTCCCTCCCTCTCTTTAGGAGATTTCCTTCTCCTAAGCTCAATCTCTCTCCTTCTCTCAATCTCAAAGGTAACTACATATTTCTCTATCTGTGAATTTCTATGTGTGTGTGTATACTGTAAATACGTGTGTGTGTGTGTGTATGTGTGTGTGTGTTTATATGTATATGTATGTGTGTGCATATACGTTTGTATATATATATATATATATATATATATATATGTGTGTGTGTGTGTGTGTGTGTGTGTGTGTGTGTGTGTATGTATTATGTATATATATATGTAGTTGTGTATACATTATCATTGTGTGTATTGTGTATATGTATGTGTGCATACTGTAAATGTGTGTATATTATAGGAAAAATACATATCTATGACTAATGTTGGTTTAGGTTTCAAACTAGGACAAATTTTAATTTTATGGATATTAGTGGATTAATTTTTAAACTAGAGAAAATTTTAATTAAATGGATATTGTTGGTTTAAGTTTAGGGTTGAAATATAAAAAAACACATTTCCATTAAAAAATATCGGACCATTAACAAATAACTCTCCATTTAAAAAATACCGAACCATTAAAATAATACCTCTCTATTAAAAAAAATACCGAACCATTAGAAAAAACCTCTCCGTTAAAAAATACCAAGCATAATGGTTCATGTAGGGATTGTTGGCTTAAACGACAAAAGTAGGTATTCAAAACATAATAAATTAACGGTTGATGATTCATTAGAGCCATTATTTATAGGAATCATATCCACGCCCTCGTACATAATAACTAGTTAATGATTTATTAGGGCCATTATTTTTAGAAATCATATCCACGCCCTCGTACGTAATAACTAGTTCATGATTCATTAGAGCCATTAATTATAGGAATCATATTCACGCCCTCATTCAGTTTTCTCAGAAAAATGAGTCACTGTGATAATCGATGGCAACAAGAGTATGAAAGGTTGAAATTGGTCCACACTCGTACCTCTTTCATTAATGATCCTCATAAAGTGGGTACTCCGGTTTATTGGTATGGGAATAAGAAGATCGAATAATTTAACTACCTTATAAACCATGGAGTTCATTTCCAATAAGAGTACTTATTTGATCATATTTTTTTCCCTGTCATAATGTTGGGATGAAGTTGTACAATATATATATCGCGTACATAATACCAATAAAGCATTGACCTGACTTACGCTGTTAAAGAAGGGCAAAAAAAATTCACCCATTATGGATAAAATTACGTACAAAGAGCATTGACGAAGACCGTGATGTCTCACGACATACGCGTGTCAAACTCGGCCTTGCCAATCGACTGAAGAGGATGAGATTTCGAGTTCATGTCACTGACATCTATGCATCCATCATAGATACGCTTCCTCCTAATTGTCCATATGAAAAAATCCATAGGTTTTTAAAAACAAATCCAAAATGGATGGAGATCAAACACATTGAACTTTTGTGAAAGCCTCACCATGAACAGGTAGATTATAATATATGGTAAAAAAATTTATTTTGTTATTTATATTTTCATATTGAACTTTGAAATTATGCATCTATTATTATAGATACACATTTAACTTTTAATATTTTTCTAGATAATGTCGGGCAGTAATGAAAGAAATGCTCCAACCAACAACCACAAGGATAATTATCATCACCAATTGGTGAGCAATATTCAACTCCACAAAATGTTCACTCCCCTACTCCAAATTATGTTCACTCCCCTACTCCACGACCTGTTCACTCCCCTACTGTGAGTTAAAGTATGAAAGGTACTCCCACTAATCCAACAGACACGCCCAATGCTCGTGAAACTTATAGGTTAGTTGAGAAGAAGCCCATTGGGTTCTCTCTTTTAGGAAATAACCCCACAGGGGATAAGAATCACGTTCAACAGTTTAAAGCCCAGTGTCAGTCCTTGGAAAAATTGAATGTCGGAGTGGGAGGACCTGGCAATTGGAACCTTGTAGATAAAGCTATAAAAGATGACATCTACGAGCAACTTAGCAAATGATTTTCATTTTTTCCCAACTTAAAAAGTAAGATGCTTTCTCGGGTTGCTGAACAGCTCCAAACATATCAGAGAAACCTTAGGAAGAAGCATTTCCTTGAGGGAACATCAAGCTGCAACATTTTGACGCTCAAAGATAAAGTCCCTTCGAACGTTGAGATGCGAGTATCTTAATGGAATGATTTTCTAGAGAATATGGAGAAGGCCTCAAAAATGCTGCAAAGGGAGAAAAATAAGAAAAATAGGGGAAAACTGATGTCCATCGGCTTGGCTCAAAATCTTATGAAGAGTTGAAGAGCGAGTGGATGAGCATTACGAAAGGCAGCCCATATGAAGGAAATACACCGAATGGGGCCAACTTATACGTGCATGCTGGACGAGACAAAGATATTAAATTCCCTCCTCACTTGGCCAAGACTCTAAAATCAATAGAGTCTATCAGTATTCGGTCATATTCAAGCTCGATCGACGATATTGACATAATTCCATCGTACAAACCTTTGGGAAGTACCACAAAATGAGGATGAGAGGTTTGGGATCGCATATGTCAAAAACAATATTTAACCACATCGCACCTCTCTTGGATGAGATTTATTCTATTAATAAGTATTTCGCGTCCAATGATGAACATCAATCTAGGACTGAAGGGGATATAATGGGTCTTCGAAATGAATTGGTAGGTGCGAATGATAAAATTGCACATATTGTGTCCTTTTTAACTGGTCGTATGCCCCTGCAACCCCCAATGCATCCCGGTTTCCCTCCATAGATGCTATGAATTCCTCAAATTTTTCCTCGTTTTCAATTCCCCCCACACGTTTCGATTACTCCTTCAATATTCCCTTTCTCAATGCCTCAGCATGGGCACAGGTCTTAGATCATCATCAACATCCGACAGTGACTATGGCAAAAAATACTATATACAAGATCTGAGTGGTAAATTTATCGTTGGGATCTGCATGCTCATGTCCACTATCATAGGAACTTTAGTACATAATCAACATTTACAGGAGGGTGAGTATCAGATCGTGGTTGATACAGTATATAAGGGTTGTGAAATTCTTCCAGCGCACGTCCTTAGTGGAGAAGGGAATTGTTTAAAAAATTATGTAGACTCCGTTACCACTTGGCTAGTTTATCGCTTGATGAAGATGTAGTAATATTTTTCTTACGTTGTAATAATATAAGTAGACTAATTTATTTAATTTGAGTTTAAGTGGTTTTGTAGTATCGTTGATTGGCGTGTTCTTGTATTTAATGTATTGCATAGTTTGATTGATTGGTGTGTTATTGACTATATTAGTGCTTTGCTTTGATACTATATTAGTACTTTGCTATGCAACGTGATATTTATGCAACATGATTTTTATTTTATCATGTTAACACGGGACTGCAATTTGAAGATTATAAAATGGATTCTCCACAATACAAAGAGTGGATGGGGGACTGACCGAATAGTTAATAGTCATGTTAAAGGCATTCTTGAATTTATTAGATACGCTTTTAAGAACCTTAAAAGTGAGAATATTCCATGTCCGTGCACCCATTGTATAAATGGAAAATATAAATCTTTAGAAGATGTTGAGTTACATTTAATAATGTGGGGAATTTGTCAAGATTATAACAAGTGGACATACAATGGTGAAAAATATGTACCTTATGTTCCCGAAGAATTACCGGTAACTGACCACATAGCAGAACACCAATGAGTGGAAGTTGTAAATGATTCGCCAACACATCGTCCATTGACTAACCTAATTGACGATGCTTACGGAGTCCACCACGACCAAAACCACCAACCTATGGAGACAGATAATGTGCACAATGAACAATTTGGTACTGAACTACCAAGAGACCGAGAATATATATCGTTCAAAACCGATGCGGCTAGACTGTTGTAAAAAGATTGTGATGAAGATCATTTGGTATTATATTCAGTGATTGGTTTTCATAACTTGAAGAGTCGATTTGGATTGTCTAGGAACAGGGTAATCGGAATTCTTAAGTGGGTTAAAGAAATTCTCCCAAAAGAGAACATGTTACCAGACAATTGTCCTACCACGAAGAAGATCTTGAAGGTTTTGGGATTGAAATACAAATCTATTCATGCATGCAAGTATGGTTGCATATTCTATCGAAACGAACTTGGAGAGAATGATGAATGTACAGTATGCGGTGAGCCTAGATATGTCGTTTGTGAGAAGATAAATGACAAACCTGCAAAATATCAAACGAGCTCATAACCCCCATAAAAGGTTTTGAAGTATTTTTCACTTGGGTCACGATTAAAACAATTTTTTAGTATACCGTGCATAGCGGAGGCCATGACATGGCATGCTCGATGCGAGGTGGGTAGAAATATGATGCGTCATCTAGTTCATTCACTCGTTTGGAAAATTTCAAATGCACGACACGATGAATTTGCAAAAGAACCACACAATGTTCGTCTTACAATCTCAACTGATGGGTTTAACCCTTTCGATAATTTAAGAACTAGTCAAAGTTATTGGCCAGTTCTAATGGCGCCATTAAGTCTCCCTCCTACACTATGCATGAGAAAAGAGTTCACATTATTATCTTTATTGATACTCGAGCCGAAGGCTCCGGGTAATGATATTGATATATTCTTAGCCCCATTAATCGAAGAACTTAAAGGGTTATGGTATAAAGGCATGACGACATTCGACTCTCACAAGGATGAAGAGTTCATACTTAAAGCAATGGTGATATGAGCTATCCACGACCTTCCTGCTTATGGGACCTTGTTCATTTGTAATGTTCATGGTTATTATGGATGTCCCATATGTGGGGAGAAAACTAAAGCCATTGGCTACAACATAGTAATAAGATAAGTTACACGGGTCATCGTAGATTTCTGACGACTAGTCACCCTTTCAGGAATCACAAGTCTAACTTTTATCCTATTGGTCACGAGCATCGGCTTTCTGTCAGCAAATCGAGGAGAAGGAAGTGATTGCGACTACTGGGAATATTTACATAGGCAAACACCCCAAGTTTTTAAACCTAAAGAATAAAGAAAGGGGAGATCCTAATGACCCTATTAAAGCAAAACTATGATCTAGGAGATCAATATTTTTTTATTTGTCGAATTGGAAAGATAATCGTGTAAGGCATGTAATTGATGTGATGCACATAGAGAAGAATGTTACAGATCATCTGATAGGAACATGTCTAAGGGGATCTCATTCCAAATATGGAGAGAGAGACCACCGAGATCTATAAGATATGAAGCTAAAAAAAACTCTGGTTAAAAAATGATCATACAACAGGAATAATTTCTTCCCCTTCGACTGCTTTAACTTTGACTACTAGTGAGAAGAAGATCCTCTTAAACACATTGTTCAGCTTGAAAACTCCAACCGGTTATTCTGGTAATTTACGTAGGGTCGTTAACTACTAAGCACATGACTTAAAAGAATATAAGTCTCATGACTGGCATGTAATCATCCAATTACTTCATCTATTATTTTAACATTTCTTCTCCGAACACAAAGATCTTCGTCGGGCAATTATGCAAAATAGTTTGTGTTTTACCCTAGTTTCTGCAAAAGTGATAAACAGAAGGTACATTAGAGCTGCAAAATCAAGTTTAGCTGAGGCAGTTTATGTATTAGAGAAATATTATCATGCGTCATTCTTCGATATCAGCATCCACTTACTCGTGCATTTACGCGATGAAGCTTGATTATGTGGTCCCGTTAGGTATCATTAGATGTATCCTTTTGAGCGCTTGATGAAAAGCTTCAAAGATTACATAAAGAATAGAAGGTATATTGGAGGGTCAATTGCTGAAGAATACATAACTGTGGAATCATCGTTATATGCTGGGGAATATATGTCAGAACAAGAGGTGAGGAGGTTCAATCCTCGTAGAGGAGGAGTGATCGAGGAACCTGACGAGTTTGAGTATGAGGTACCGATTGGGAAATCTAAAGAGGTGAAACTCACAAATATACAATACGAGCAAGCAGCTCGTTATATTTTCAAAGCGCAAGATGAAGTTGAAGAATGGAGAGAGTGAGTATATAATGAATTCTTCTTCTTTGATTATATGTAATTTATATTTTATGATCTATACTCTAAAATTTATCTGTAGGAACTACGAGAATGAAATTGACCCAAATCAAAGGAGAAATTTCACGACAACTGATTTTAGGGCATGGGTATCAAAAGAGGTAAACTTCACATCTTATGTGTGCGGTTATTTATTCTTGTGTGATAAAAGCATCCCGTAATAAAAATTCATTAATAAATGCAGCTTCTAAAAAGAGCTGATGTCTCTTCGATGCTCACACGCCTAGCAAAAGGCCCTAATTTTCTTGTGAAAGAGTTCACGAAATTCTGCACCGACAGTTTTGATTTCATTTCATATCCATATGAGGAAAAAAATTTGACGCAAAATAGTGGAATATCAATTTCTGCCTTGACCACCCGTATCATTAGCAAATGCGATAAAAATACAAAGTATACGGTGCTAACCTTTTATGGGATAGTCCAACAAATTCTAGAACTTTATTACTTAGATTTCATAGAAACCGTATTCTATTGTAATTGGGTAAAGGGAGGGGATACTACGAATGCTTGCAAAGTTGATCCTGACTCCAAACTTATTATGGTATATTGATCAAAGCTAAAGAGTAAAGATCTCAGAGTCGACAATCATTTTATTTGTGACATTTAGAACGTAAAGAAGGTCTTCTACTCAAAGTGCATAAACGATGGGAATTGGTCTATTTTTATTCATGCACCAAATGGTATGACCACCGAAGTGGATGCATTGAAGGATCCAAAAGTGTTCCAGTCAGCTCTTTATGACAACCCTAATTTGAAGGATCTTTTAGTTGATTTAGAGAAAGATTGAGTATCAAAATATTATGTTAACCTTGTCAATCTTATTTGTATCCTATTTTTATATTGACATTGTATTAGCGCTTTACTTTGATGTATGAATGTTTAGAGACTTTATAGAATGTTTAATATGATTTATGTAAGTTAACTTTCGATAATATGTTATGCTCAGTAGAATATTTAGTTACTTTCATAAGACGATCGGTTTGGGAATAGAGTCATTTGAGTTTGTGATTGGATCAAATTGACCCAACTCAATTTCCACATATTCCTATACATATACATTTTTTTGATCAGTTTCATTGATGCAATGTTCATAGAATGAAGTTAAATTAGCTTGATTTTATGAAGATTGTATTAAAGAAACTAGTCAACAAATATACATGTAAGAGAATACGTTGGGGGCTCCAGGATAAATTTGGTCCAATCATACATTCAAAAGACTCTATTTAATGGCCTTATTGGATCACATGAATTAGGTACTCTTTACTTTAACTGAAGCAGTTATATAATTGGTATGCATTATCTTTTAAATATTTTAGATGTATGGGATAATTATTAGGAACACTAGACCCGTTCTCTGAACAGTCTTTGGAGTTTTATCTAGAAAATATTTGGACCAACGAAGCCACGTAGTCTCCTAGGAGTTAATCCTTGTCTTTTTACAACTATAGCAAGTGTTTCCATCATTGATTTTAGAATGTGGAGTTCGATTTTTGTTGATTAGAGTGAGCAGTAAAGTTTATAAGGGATTAAATTCAAGGTTCATGGAACCCAACATTACAAGGTGGCCTCACAGGAAGATTAAGAGCTTGATAACCCTCATTGAGCTTAAAACCTTGTCATTTGAGCTTGACAACGTATATAGTAGCTAGTAGGAGTCGATTGCATGGTCATGGGACCCTCGGTATGAGATCGTGGCCCAAAC
This sequence comes from Sambucus nigra, assembly GCA_949130495.1. Lineage (NCBI taxonomy): Eukaryota > Viridiplantae > Streptophyta > Magnoliopsida > Dipsacales > Adoxaceae > Sambucus > Sambucus nigra. The sequence goes on from OX422223.1 coordinate 296,813,157, forward strand.
CAGAGAATATCCACACTTAGGCTTGAAAACATGCCTTTGGGGGGCAAAACCCCTTAACGCTCCCCAAATAGCCCCGTGAGCGACGCCAACACCTCGCACGGGACCAATGTATCCCGTAAGAACCAACCCTGTGTTCACGAGACCCTCAATTTGAGAGCATGGTCCAAAACAGAGAATATCCACACTTGGGCTTGAAAACGTGCCGTCAGGGGGTGAAACCCCTTAGCGCCCCCCAAACGGCCCCGTGAGTGGCGCCAACACCTCGAACGGAACCAACGTAGGCCGTACGAACTGACCGTGTGGTCACAGGACCCTCAATTTGAGACCAATAGCCCAGATTTCAGAGTGCCCACACTTAGGCTTGAAAACGTGCCATTAAAGGGTGAAGCCCCACAACACCCCTTAGATGTCCCCATGGGCGATGCTAACACCTCGCTCTGGACAATTGTAGCCCACACGAACCTACCGTGTGGTCAGGGAACCCTCGATTTGAGAGCATGACCCATAATTCAGAATGCCTACATGAGTCCCGTGATTGCGTGGTCACGGGCCCCTCCGATTTGAGAGCACGGTACCACCTCAAGGTCACCCAAGGAGCACTTGTAGAAACTAACTGATTAGCCTCCCGATTCAAGGATTTTTATTAATATTATTAAAACTGGTCACGACCCAAAGCCATGATAATGTTTTATGCACAGTAACTATAGTCGTGTCCCAACACCGTGATAATATTATCTATATATACAACACGGTCATGGCCTAAAGCTGTGACAATGTGTTATGCATAGTAAATATTATCACGGCCAAAAGCCGTGATAATATTATCTATATAGTAAGCATGTTCACGTCTTAAAGTCGTGATAAGCTTGGATCACACTAAAAACTGGTCATGGCCTTGAACCATGACCAGGCTTACAAATAGGGTCAGGGCTATGGGTCGTGACCACGGAAATTGGTCATGACCGATTTGGTCAAGGACCAAATCCGCAACCCACACTACCTAGTTAAGGATAAATTCTGTGACCATTATCATAATTTTTGTGTAGTGTTGCATGCTTACTTTGAAAATTAAAATTTAGACAACATGTTGTTTACACACCAAAAATAATTAAAAATAAAATTTGATAAAAAATGGATTTGTGAGTGGCAATTAATTATACAAATCAGTCCATTAAGTCACTTTCATTCTCAAATTGGTATCAGAAAAAGTTTCACTACTTTATTGTGTGATCCTTTTCATAAATTTTTTCATATCAATTTTTTTATCTTTAAAATATTTTGATTTAATGGATGATCTGTATAATCGAATTCCCATTTTTATGATCCAAACTATGCGTATTGAAAAGCTAGGATAAGGTCAACCTCAAAATCTATTGATGAACATGACTAGTTAGTTTGTGAAAAAGGGTGCAGACCACCCACTATGATTGTTAATAATGTTGTTGGTATAAAACATGTCTCTTCATGGACAAAGGATGACTTTAAGTGGAGTAACTTTAACTCACATGGTCTGAGTTCTATCTCGGGAGCCGTCACCCCTGACAAGTTCCACTGCAATATGATGTGCATCCAGTCTGAAGAAGCTTGGGATATCCTCCAACTCACTCACGAGGGTGAGACGTCTTGGGTATGACTCATATCTTTTTTAGGTGAGGAACTATGGCTGCTTCCCATACGTTTGTGCTTTGTTTACCAAGTTGGTGTGAGAGTCCAACGGTTGGTACCCAGGATGGTGTGAGTATCCACTGGAAGATGGTAACACTTAGAGACTGCATCCAGTGAGCTAATGCTCTGAGGGATGGTTATTATACATATAATGAGTGATATGTATGTGTACTTGATATGAAATGATAAATCATGTGTAATAATGAGAGTGATATAATACAGACTTCAATGATTAATGTGTGAAACAATATGCTTATAACTAGTGAAAGTTGTTAGTAATGAATTGATAAATGATCATTAACAATGATATTAAAAGCGGTTATGTTGGTATGAATTAGATACGCGAGTGTGGGTTAACGTGTAAGCATGAGGATGGCTTATCCATATATGAGTCAGGTATCTTAACTAAGATTTATAATGCATACGTTTAGGTGCGCACTGTAGTTGAGGGGTGAGTATGAGCCTCAAGACAGGGAGGCACCAACTTAATTATGGAATTTTGCATTCATAATTATTATGCATTTTAATTCATTTGTTAAAATATTTATAAAAATCGGGCGCTGAACCGTATATATCTTTTCTTTTTCTTTTCCTTAGTTATATCTTTTAGGTGTCCCACGACACGGCCACCAAGGATGAGTTTTCATTCCAGAGTCTATGGAGCTACAGCATATGTGGAATGTTGTAGGATTTTTTATATAGTCACATTTCATTTTTGTTAATCTAGTTAAGGACCAACAGTGTTGCCCAAGTGTTGTATTGTTGTATATGATTTATATTTAAGACATTTGTTATGTTGTATGGGTCTATTAACCAACATCTTATTTAGTTATTTTTGTTTGCATGTATACATGTTCATGTTTGTAATTGTCGTTATGGGATTTAATTGTAATATATATAACTAGAAACTTTCGGCATCCTCTCTATTATAATTTATGGGTGACAGTGATGCTAAGAATGATCCATTTGAGATTCTTGTTTTATTTTAGTCGAGAGTTGTCCACCCGTTATTTTAATAAGCGGGGTGTCACAGATATTGGATCACTTATATCCACATATTGCACACACCACTTAGAATGTCCATGCTTAAGTGTCACTAATACACACCTCCCCTTATCACACTTGTATATATCTATCCTCACTCACATTTTTCACTTCCAGGTGATTCATGCTTAGGTTCACTACCACACACTCACTTGTAGATATTCACACATCACTCACACTCACATATCCATGCTTAGTGTAATCTTCATGCTCCATGTTAGATTTAATTTTTATACTTGTACATACTTCCCCATTAGTATAATGCTCATCATGTTAAATAAAGATACTCTCTCCATAATATACTAATCAAGAATCATGCATTTTGCACACATCACCAAAGAGCATGGGTATTGACCAAATTTTATCCCATAACTGGGGGTCACTTCGTGATGGGAGTTGGTCCAGCAGGTTGCAGTTAGCCTAAGCGATATGACTCTCACATTCCATTGTATAAGTACCGTTAACGTATATCGAATGGTTCCCCCCGCATCGTACTGCTTAACCAAAGTCATGATGGGAGGTATATCGCAGGGAACGCATTCATATGCGTCGAGTATATCAAATTCTCTCTCACATGTATTCTCCCCATGAGGTATATAGTGAGGAAATTTACGTACACTCAGTTATATCAAATGGCTTGTCCACTCGTACCGATTGCCTTCAAAACCAAGACGTATATCATGGAAGACATACCACAGGGGGGAACCCTTCCAATTAACCCAACAACTGCATAAATTCATATAGGTGTCAAACCTAGGGCACTCATATTTAGCTTGCCGGTTACTACCTGAAACTCTGTCAAAATGATGGGTCGGCATGCTACCAAAATTTTTACATTTTTTTGCCTTTTTTAAAACAGGACCATGTCCATGAGCGTGGCAACAAGTCCAACTATATTTTAACATATTTTTCAAACCCAATTTTCCCAACCTCGGGTCTTGTCCGGCATTTCCTTTTGCATTTTGATAAACCTAATATACGTGAGAACATTATAATAATAATAGCAATAATAGTAAGAATAATAATAATAATAATAATAATAATAATAATAATAATAATAATAATAATAATAATAATAATAATAATAATAATAATAATAATAATAATAATAATAATAATAATAATAATAATAATAATAATAATAATAATAATAATAATAATAATAATAATAATAATAATAATAATAATAATAATAATAATAATAATAATGAGATCCTTTTTCTCATTTTTCCTCGTTTTTTACCAAGAGTGTCAAAAACATTTTCTCCCTTTTTATCAAAATAGTAAAAGTATTTTTCCTTCCTTTTACCATTTACGTTTTTTCCTCCTTTTTAACCAAAACCATTTTGTCATCCTCTTTTCCAAAAATGTCAAAAATATTTTCCTCCCTTTCCAAAAAAAAATTAATAATAGTTTTCCCCCGTCTCTTTCAAAAATAAATTCATTTTTTTTTCCTTCTTGGGTCAATCGCATATTAAACCCTTGGCCTGACTCCCTATTAGCTTCAGTCTTCCATCGAACCGCCCCGAGGCTCCATCAGTTCCCTCGCTACTTCCTCTGAGTCTTAAATACACCTTCACATGCTTTCCATGGAGAACACTGACCAAGTACCGAATGTGCAGTCCAATTTGATGATAGTCCTAGCCCAACTCACTACTAAGATTGATAATCTTCAAACTGAGGTTCATGAGATGCAATGAAATTAGGTTTTTGTTCTCGAAGAGCCCGAGGTCCTCTTCCCTCGTGCCATAGGTTCACCCGTACATGAGACTATATGGGTCCCAGAGGAATATCAAGATGCTCCACTTGCCCCTCCTGCTAATGGGCCACCGCCAGCTCTGTTCCCTGTGTCGAATCTTGCCCAGCTAGGGGATAACCTACCCATGATCATTGATACAAAGGAAGAAGAGTTGAACAAGGTCAAGGAGGACCTCAAGATGTTTACTAAGAAGTTTGACCAAGTTCGAATCTTTGGGAACTACATGGAGTACACCCATCTGTCTCCTTATCCTAAAATAAGGTTGCTGAAAAAGTTCAAGATGCCTAACATTGAGAAGTTCTAGGGTAGTGGACCACTAATTGTTCATCTCTGAAGTTACCATCAAGCCATTAATCTTTCAGGAGCCTCCAAGGAAATAATGGCACAAATGTTCCAACAGACTTTGAAGGACAATGCTCTTCTCTAGTTCTTATCTCTCGAGGAGTCTAGGATTCACAGTTAGGAGGATATTAGTCGTGAATACATGTTACAGTACAAGTCTAACGAAGAGTTGGACGTTACCCAGCGTGATTTAGAACTTCTCAAATAGAATTCTTAGGAATTTGTCAGTAACTTCATAGCAAGGTGGAGAGAGAAAGCAGCCACCATGACCAACTGGACTTCCAAAGAGGAGAAAGTCCATATTATGAAGAAGAATTTCTTACCCCACGTTCGAGCGGTTATGGGAGGAAAGTACTACCCTCATTTCTGAGCCCTCCGAGAAGTAGGAGTAAAGATAAAAAAAAAATCTTGCGAAAATAGAAGATGAGCCAAAGAATATATTCGAACAGTTCACTCCCAAAAAGTACAAAATGTCTTCCAATACCACAGTTTCAACCATTAATAACATCTCTCAGCCTGCCACTTCATGGACACCATAAACTCGCCCTAAACCAGTCAAAAAAGAATACACCTAGATTCACACACCCCTCTATAAATTTTACCAATCCCTTATAAGCCAAAATTTGATTGAGCCCTCGTCCATTACCAAATCCACTTCACAAAAATTTCAAGACAAATGCCCATTGCGATTTTCACCAAAGTACTGGACACACCACTGATCAGTGTTTCTGCCTCTGAAATGTATTTCAAGGTGATTGATCAGGGTATCATTGCCCCACTAGCCAATCCTAAACCAAACACTACCCACAATCCACTCCCAAATCATGCAGACGCCATCTTCCTTGAAGAAGACTCATAATTTTATCCATCTACCTAGGTTGTACCTAATAAATCACCCATCATACCCATATATTCCCCTAAAACCGTCCAAGTTTGTTCATACTTTCTCCTACACCCTACCTGTTTTGTTGATTAGGCTCTATCACTTCTTACTAGAGCATATATCTTTATTCGTACTGGTTTAAGAGGAAACGATATGGAATTATGAGTAGTATTAAACTAACTTTTAGAGTTCGGTCTAAAATTACCCTCAGAGATGACCATTGACTGCCAAAGATTCAGTACGGTGTTCTTGGAGGCGTGTAAATGGGCTTGAGAGTTAGATAATTGGTTGGTCCCAACCGATGAAGTCAGCTTGGATGATGTCATCCAGATCCTGGTAGACTTATTTTCGACAGATCGCTGAAGTTTATAGTATATCCGAGATACTTGATGCTTTGAAATTATAAGGGCACCTGGTCCCTTCACTACTGCATCTCCCCGTTGTGTGGGAGGATCTATACGAAGAGGCTGCTGAGGTTGTGGAGTGCAATGACTTTTCGTGGAAAGATGATTTTGTTACCACCAGATGGGGGCATGAATTTGATGATTCAGATAAAGAGAAAAGCCCAGACAAGATTACCCGAATAGTCAGCATATGTGGAATGATATCATTTAGGAGCTACTAGGAGAAATCAATAAGGTGCCTGAACAACCCGAGATAGATGAGGAAATAGGGTTCCTATTTTTTCACTCTTCTGTGAACTATATGACTCGATCAGGAAGGTGGTACCAAGTTCCAAACCAACAATCATCAACAATCGACAAAGGAAAAGGTGTTGAGAAACTTCCAATAATGAAAATGACCCTCGAGGAGAGCAAGATCTTTAATCAATTGAAGAAAACCCAAGCTAACCTCACTCTTTGGGTGATTCATCCATCTCTTATCCATCCCAATGACCCTATATCACACAATAAAAAAAATGCATCAACAAAAAACCAATGAACTTATGATTCAAATAGAAATTGTTATTAACTTTTATGAAATTGAATTTTCATATCTATATTATTTTTATTATTTTGTCATAACTTTATATGTTGAAATAATATTTACATATAATTCAAATACGAACCTCCTCATTCACTTCACGCACCTCCCTGTTCGGATCTATAAGAGTTTTTTGATATATTGAGAGAAATACCTACAAAACATGATTCCCAACATACGATTCTCATGTGAAGCGTGTGTGACACACACACACACACACACACTAATTAGGAAAGGAATTAAAATTATGTTATTCACACACTTAGCATGAATTATCGATGGGTTTGATTGAATTGTAAATGAGCCCTAACTTTTGGGTTAATTTTGCATTCTTCCTCAAAATAATTATAATATTAAAGATTAAGAGTAATTATAATTTATGACAGTGGTAAACAAAAATTAAAATATTTTAACTCAATCATCACATTATTGCAATGAACCTAATTTAATTTGTAATACTATATTTCATCCATATTTCACGGTTACTAAATGGAACACCGATTTACGCATGCAAGTATAGACTAAATGAAGAATCGGTTACACCAAAAAATGAGACTAATTAATCACCCAATGAAGAATCAGTTATACCAAAAAAAACTTCACATAAACAATTTTCTAACAGAAATTTAGGGATATGAATGATTACACGAGTCAATGTTTCATATCTTTATTATTGTTTCATAACTTTACATGTTGAAATATTTTAACTCAATCATCACATTATTGCAATGAACCTAATTTAATTTGCAATAGTAGGAAAATTAAAATTAAATCTATCATCACTAAACACAAGAGAAATTTATAAAAAATAAAACTATATATCAAAAGATAACACACTTGTTGAAAGTCAGACTCAAGAAAAATCAGACCGGAGCAAAATTAAACATGAACAAATAAGACCGGACCAAATCAGGGGCAAAATCTCACCTGCTAAATAGTGGATATTTGGGACGGGGGTGCGAAAGTTTAGAGTGGTATCGGGGATTCTCCCTCTAGACGATTTTTTAAGGTTACTTTGAGTTTTATGCAAATTTGTATCTCTAAAATATATTAACTAATAGAAAAATACTTGTATACTCAACATGATTGCCCAAACTGAAATATATTTCAAATTAAACTTTTAGCAATCCAATGACAACAATTAAATTTAGAAAAATTAAAAATTGCAGCAAAAAAATATTACTACTAGTTTATAGGCAATAAGCAAATAAAAATAACAAATGGCAAACAATATATTTACCAAATAAACAATACTAAATAATTAACTCCCAACATTTAGTTAACTTTATAAAAAATAGTTAGCAAAGAAAACATTGAAATAATCACAGATATATTTTTAGACAAATAAAAATAATAAGGTTTCAATTAATGTCCATATACCAATATGTGAATAATGAATATTGAATTGAAAAAAAGGGATAGAAAGTCAATATTACCTGTAGAGAAAGAGACCCGGGTTATGGCGAGAGGAGAAAAAGACCCAAAATAAGAGAAAAAAATGTTGTAAATGCTCAAGCGAGAGGAGTGTGAGTAGGACAATGAGTAAAAATGCTTAGTCGCTGTTCTGCAAATGGTTAGGCGAAAGAAAGAGACCCGGGTGGTGGCGACGGATAGATGGGTGGGAAGGATTTGGGAAAATGGCACTTTGATCATACTATTGCAAATGTATATGGGGCTTCGAAATTTTTTTATAGTAGCTAGCAGCAAGAGATGAAATGCATCTGGCTAATGGATTTGGGGGATGAATGGAAGATGAAGAGGATTTGGGGGAATGAATGGGAGAAGTAACGTATTTGGTGTATTTTGGAAGGAATGCTCCTAATTTTTTTTTTAGTAATTAATTTTGGAGGGTAAGTGGAGTGTATCTAAAATGGTTTTTGTGGCAGAGTAGAATATTTTCTACTAATGAATATACATTAGTGGTAAATATTTTAAGCTTGCAACTATTTAAAATTTTGTGTTCACTATAAATGTCTAATTCTTCTCACTTAACATTTAGTGGAAATTTTATTTTGTTGCCACTAATGCATTATCTTTTAGTGGCAAACATAAATTTTGCAAAATATATGTTTTAGTGGCAATAAATGATTAGCCACTAATAAAACTGCTACGAAATGATATTTTTCTTGTAGTGAAAGGAAAGTGTGAAATCTTGTGAAATCACTTTACGGATTAAAACAAGCACCTAAGAAATGGCATAAGTAATTTGATAATGTAATGTTATCAAATGGTTTCAAAATTAATGAGTGCGATAAATGTGTTTATTTTAAAAGCATTCAAAACGGATTGCATTGTATGCCTTTATGCTGATGATATGCTAATCATGGGTAGTAACCTAGAAATTGTCAAAACAACAAAACATATCTTAAGTAGTCGATTTGACATGAAATAATTATGGGTCGCCTATGTTATTTTAGGAATTAAAATTTCTAAGACATCAGATGGACTTATATTATCTCAATCTCATTACATAAAGAAAGTACTTGAAAAATTCAAGAAGTATGATATAAGTCCTATGAAGACACCTGCAGATGTAAATTTACATCTAGAAAGAAATAGTGGTGGAGGTGTATCTCAACTAGAGTACTATTGTATTATTGGCAGTTTAATGTATATCATGAACTCTACAGGACCAAACATGGCATACTTAATAATTAAGTTAAGTCGATATACGAGTAATCAAGGGAAAGATCACTCGAAGACGATATTAAGAGTTTTGGGTTATTTAAAATATACTCAAAACTATGGACTGCACTATTGAAGATATCCATCTGTACTTGAAGGACACTGCGATTCAATCTTGATATAAGATATAAAGGACTCTAAGTCTACAAGTGGGTATGTGCTTACCCTGAGAGGTGCATTCGTGTCATGGAAATCCTCAAAACAAACATGCATTGCTAGATCGACAATGGAGTCTGAATTTATTACACTAGACAAAGAAGGAGAAGAAGTTGAATGGCTTCTAAACATCTTAGAGGATGTTCCAAATTGGTTGAAACATGTGCCCGCAATATATAGACATTGTGATAGTCAATCAGCGACTCGAAGGGCATAAAATCACATGTATAACGAAAAGTCACGACATATTCGTCGTAGACGTAATTCCCTTAAACAACTTCTTGTAACAACCCAGTCTTTTGAGCGACTATTTTATATTTTTTTGTCCGATGGGATAATTTTATAAAATAGGGAAAGTTGGAGTAAATATTGTTTCCCGTGATATTAAGGGATAATATTTACTATGTTCTGTATATTTATCGTTATGAGTAGGTAAATAGCATTATGTTGTGTTTTATTGTGTCGTTATATGTTATACGACGGTTATGACTCATATATAAGTTGGAGTATAAATAAATGAAATAAAATGAATTTGGAACAAAAAAATAGTTCACGTTACTCTGAATGCCAAAATAGGGGGTGCGGTTGTTTTTAGAATAGTCCAGATAGTCAAAATAAGTGCCAAGTTGTATTTTTGAGTTTCGGGCACTTTTGACGTGTTATGACTCAATTATGTATTTAAGAGTCATTTTAATGGTGTATTAACATTTAAAAGAGGGGCATTTATGTTGGAACCCGTATAAGTCCCCCACCCCTTTTATTTTTTCCCATTTCATGTTAGAAGCCAAGAGAGAGAGAGAGAAGAGAGAGTTGGGAGAAATGGAGAAAAGAGAGAAAAATGAAGATTTGGGCCGGAATCCATTGCTACCGGAGGTGAATCCGAGACTACAAACTCGAGGAAAGTTTCTTACTTGCTAGATATTGATTTAAAGTATAATTTGCATGTATAGTTAGTTCTTGGGAGATTTAAACCATTTATGGGTTTTGGAAATTTTTGGTGTTTAATCCTTTAATCTTGATTTAAATTGATTTGAGGAATATATATTAGTTATTATTTGTGTAGAAGTGATTTGGGAGAGATAAATGTTGTTGTGGTTGAGTGAAATTGAGATATTTGGGTTTTGGGACTTTAGGGTTTATACAACTCGTAGCCCATATTGGGCAAATTATGTAGGGCCGAATCGACTCCCCCCTAGCGAATCAATTCGGTAATGGGGAAGGTGTTAGGTCTGAGTTGAACGAATCGATTTGGACCATGAGAATCGATTCGGGGTTATGCATAATCGTTGGGTCCTCTTGACCGAATCGATTCGACCTATTCGAATCGTTTCGCTTTCAAGACCGAATCGATTCGGCCAGGGTGAATCAATCGGAATGCCTGCATTTATAAGATGTTTTTCCAGCTTAGTTTTCATTCCTTTTCTTTTAGGTTCAAGGTTTAGGAACCTTCCCTTGGGAAGTAATGGGGAGTCCTAGGGGGTTGATTTGGGTAGATTAATGTCCTGGGATAATAAGAGGATAATCGGGCTTACCCCGAGGGCTAGTTTGTGTTGGTTAATATCCAAATGATTTAGGAAGTTAACCTAAAAATAGATTGGAGATAAAAGGGTTAATGTTGTGACTTTTGGGAGACACTCCTTGATTGAGGCTCACTTTATGGTTCATGAAATTGTATGAAATTTTGGAGACTAGTTTGAGGTTTATGGCACTTCGAGTCTTAGGTCATTAATAAAACGTGACTTTAAAAATAAGAAATGCATATTATAAAATGTGGTACTAATTGAATAAGTACAACTGATTTTGAGAATGTAAAAATGGATGTTTTCAAATGAAAAGAAAAATGATTTTTATAAATATTAAAATATGGATACACACCCTCTCTAAATCGCTATCTTAAGGGAAGTTCGCGTGTGTGGTGAAGTCCCCTGGCTAGTGAATGCAGGGTGGATATATCCCTAGGCCATATGAGTATTTATTGTATGTTTTTGCGCTGGTTAGGTAATTCCGGGTGTGGTTATGACTATCCCGTAGGCATATGGCCGCTTCCTGCGTTTCGGTAGGATCCCAGGTTTTCTTGATGATAGGCCCTGGAAGATGATAGCCATTTAGGGGTGCGCACAGTGGGGAAACCCGGACGGGCGGTCTTAGATTGTGTTATATAATATGATATATAACTATGTGCTATAATGTGGTACATTATTGGTTATTAAAGCATTTTATGATAATTAAATGGATTTAAATTACGTTTCGCGGATGGAAGAAGGGAAATGGGATGTTAAATACATTTTCCGAATGGAAGAAGGAAAATGGATGATATGAAAAGGTTAAAGCATTTTTATGATATTAAAACTTGCTTTAAATTTTGCATATTTTCCTGGATGGAAGAAAGGAATTAAAATTGGTAAAGAAAGTTTTGAAATGAGATTTATTGGTAAACATTTGATAAAATGACTTACCACATATATATATATATATATATATATATATTCCTAAAGAACAAATATGAATTATGCATGTATAGTTATGAAATTGACTTGGTAAACATTTGATAAAATGTTTTACGATTTATATATATTCCTTGAGAAGAAATATGAATTATGCTTATAAATGGTGAATGGATTTATTTCTTATCTCCTTTAGTAGCTGTAGATGTGACCTCCCATGCATATGCATACACATATATATAAATTTCGTGCTGAGGGTCTAATGAATCTCAACGATCAACCTTGACTAGATAGTAGTGTATCGGTGGGGTTCCTTGTTTATATTTTTCTTTGCGAGACACCCCACGCACGAATAGGGCATAGTGTTGAGACCGGGGAGAAGTTAGCCCTTAGTACTTAGGTTAACTCGAGCATCTCATAATATTGCGCTAGGTTGTGCTTTTAGATTGAGAGGTGAGAAATATTATTTAAATTGCGAGAGATTTACGAACTTAACTGTCATGCATTTTAGTCACATAGGAATCATATCAAACCGGGCACTAACCTATCTATATTTCTTTGTTTCTGCATGTACTCTTTTCCGTACAGGTGCTCTATCGCATGGACACCCGTATTTAAATTTCCATTCCGGTTGTCATGGAGCTACAGCATGTTGCGGATGTTGTAGGATATTTGTTTTAGACGCCTCTATCTTTTGTACTCTAGATATGTTCAGTTTATTTATTCGGGCGTGTTACCCATGCATTGCACTCATTTATTACTATGTAATATTTCATGTGCAATACTCGGTGTAACTAATTATATTGGTTTGTTCACCGACAACTTATTCGGTGATTATTTATCATATTTCCATTCTTTATCCGTTGATTTTTTATATCCACCGTTTTTTCAAATGGGATTGTCTAAGTGTTTTTCTGTTACTTTTGAATTTTTAAATTTGACAGTCTGTTGTCAATTTATAAAATACCGCAAGTGCACGGGCTATTATAGAATAGAGAGTGTAAGTACGGGTCGAACCCACGAGGATTTGTCAATTTTAATTATTAAAAGAATTACAACTATCCAACTAGATCAAATGGGGTAGAGAATAATTATAAATTATACAAAATAAAAGTAACTACGATAAATGAGAGTAACGCAAGAGATTTGTAAACAATTAGGAAATAATTAGGATTCAGGGTCCATTTCTCACGTAACTATTATTGCACACTAATTTAATGTTGCCATTCCCTTTTTATAACTCAAATTAAACCAACTCTCGTCGTGTTTAATTCGGAAAATATGACGGTTATGATCAAAATATTTTTAACGTCTCTAATAGACGGCTAAAATCCTTATTCCCTTAGAAAATACAAGTTTTAAAATTCGCAAATGTATTTAAGCATGGACTATCAAAACAATCAAAGTGCAAGCATAATCCATCAAAAATTACTATTTTTAAATCTCAAAACTTGATTTGACAAAACAATCTTGAAGGTTCTAAAACACACTCTCGTGTCGCTTTAAAATGAATACCGAATCTTTAATAACCATTAAAACAAGTAGGGAATAAACAACGATAAAATTAACGTGACAATATTAGTTAACTATGATAAACTTCACCCTACTCCTAATATAAGAATCAAGCTACCATAATTAAAGAGAAATTGCAAGAATGAGTAGAGATCTTCATTAATAAACCAAACTTACAAATAGTTCTCTCACAATAATCTTGAATCCTCTAAAAAATGATAAAAACTTGGCCCTCAAATTGATTACAATCACTCAAAGTTGCTCCCCGAAATCCTCCACGAAAGTCCTCTCTAATTGTCTCCAATTGTCTCTGAAATTATGAGCCCAAGGGTCCTTTTTGTAAGACAAGTGGTGAGGTATTTGAGTTGTGGTGGGACTCTTTCTGATTGGCCGAATAGTGTTTGGTAGCTATCTCTCCACCTCTTTAATCTTTGGATCGTGATAAGGGACGGAATTTCCCCCCACTCGAAAACTCTTATCTTTTCTTCCTAAACACGCATGCCGAGTTTCGTGCAAATCGGAGAATAAAAATTTCCGACTTTTTTAAGAGTTCACAAGTGTAAAAACGGCATTTTTTCGAACGACCGTAAAAATCAGCATTTTCGCGCCTTTTTTGAATTGATCATCAATTTGCACCAAATTCCATCATTATCTGCAAAAATTTCACTAGGCAACTTTTTCACAAATTAGCACAAGAATATTATAAAATTATCGAAGTGCCCATTTTTGACTTAAAATTTCCATTTTCAATATGAATTCAATTATTCTCGCATTTTTTCCTCCTTTTAATAAAATAGTCCTAAGAAATTATTAAATACACTAAAAGGGGACTAACAAAGTATAAATTTGGGTATAAAATATACAAAATAATGCACTCATCAAATACCCCCAAACCTAAACTTTGCTACTCCTCGAGCAAAACTAAAAATTAAAATTTAACTCACTTTCGTAGGAATCACGATTGCACTTAGCATGTGCAACAAGCCGTTAAACCTCTAGGTTACCCTAGTGGACGAGTTTTTATTTTTTATTTTTATTTTTTTATGAAATTTTTACAAAAAAAATGCAAAAAGTAAAACAAACTAGTCCGAAAGTCACTTCTTCTTTTAAGAAAAAAAATTGTCAAATCCCCGGCAACGGCGCCAAAAACTTGTTGTCAATTTATAAAATACCGCAAGTGCACGGGCTATTATAGAATAGCGAGTGTAAGTACTGGTCGAACCCACGTGGATTTGTCAATTTTAATTATTAAAAGAATTACAACTGTCCAAGTAGATCAAATGGGGTAGAGAATAATTATAAATTATACAAAATAAAAGTAACTACGATAAATGAGAGTAACGCAAGAGATTTATAAACAATTAGGAAATAATTAGGATTCGGGGTCCATTTATCACGTAACTAATATTGCACACTAATTTAATGTTGCCATTCCCTTTTTATAACTCAAATTAAACCGACTCTCGTCGTGTTTAATTCAAAAAATATGACGGTTATGATCAAAATATTTTTAACGTCTCTAATAGACGGCTAAAATCCCTATTCCCTTAGAAAATACAAGTTTTAAAATTCGCAAATGTATTTAAGCATGGACTATCAAAACAATCAAAGTGCAAGAATAATCCATCAAAAATTACTATTTTTAAATCTCAAAACTTGATTTGACAAAACAATCTTGAAGGTTCTAAAACACACTCTCGTGTCGCTTTAAAATGAATACTGAATCTTTAATAACAATTAAAACAAGTAGGGAATAAACAACGATAAAATTAACGTGACAATATTAGTTAACTATGATAAACTTCACCCTACTCCTAATATAAGAATCAAGCTACCATAATGAAAGAGAAATTGCAAGAATGAGTAGAGATCTTCATTAATAAACCAAACTTACAAATAGTTCTCTCACAACAATCTTGAATCCTCTAAAAAATGATAAAAACTTGGCCCTCAATTGATTACAATCACTCAAAGTTGCTCCCCAAAATCCTCCACGAAAGTCCTCTCTAATTGTCTCCAATTCTCTCTGAAATTATGAGCCCAAGGGTCCTTTTTATAGGACAAGTGGTGAGGTATTTGAGTTGTGGTGGGACTCTTTCTGATTGGTTGAATAGTGTTTGGTAGCTATCTCTCCACCTCTTTAATCTTTGGATCGTGATAAGGGACGGAATTTCCCCTCACTCGAAAACTCGTATCTTTTCTTCCTGAACACGCATGCCGAGTTTCGTCCAAATCGGAGAATAAAAATTTCCGACTTTTTTAAGAGTTCACAAATGTAAAAATGGCATTTTTTCGAACGACCGTAAAAATCAGCATTTTCGCGCCTTTTTTGAATTGATCATCAATTTGCACCAAATTCCATCATTATCTGCAAAAATTTCACTAGGCAACTTTTTTCACAAATTAGCACAAGAATATTATAAAATTATCGAAGTGCCCATTTTTGACTTAAAATTTCCATTTTCAATATGAATTCAATTATTCTCGCATTTTTTCCTCCTTTTAATAAAATAGTCCTAAGAAATTATTAAATACACTAAAAGGGGACTAACAAAGTATAAATTTGGGTATAAAATATACAAAATAATGCACTCATCAAATACCCCCAAACCTAAACTTTGCTACTCCTCGAGCAAAACTAAAAATTAAAATTTAACTCACTTTCGTAGGAATCACGATTGCACTTCGCATGTGCAACAAGCCGTTAAACCTCTAGGTTACCCTAGTGGACGAGTTTTTATTTTTTATTTTTATTTTTTTATGAAATTTTTACAAAAAAAATGCAAAAAGTAACACAAACTAGTCCGAAAGTCACTTCTTCTTTTAAGAAAAAAAATTGTCAAATCCCCGGCAACGGCGCCAAAAACTTGTTGTCAATTTATAAAATACCGCAAGTGCACGGGCTATTATAGAATAGCGAGTGTAAGTACGGGTCGAACCCACGAGGATTTGTCAATTTTAATTATTAAAAGAATTACAACTGTGCAACTAGATCAAATGGGGTAGAGAATAATTATAAATTATACAAAATAAAAGTAACTACGATAAATGAGAGTAACGCAAGAGATTTGTAAACAATTAGGAAATAATTAGGATTCGGGGTCCATTTATCACGTAACTAATATTGCACACTAATTTAATGTTGCCATTCCCTTTTTATAACTCAAATTAAACCGACTCTCGCCGTGTTTAATTCGAAAAATATGACGGTTATGATCAAAATATTTTTAACGTCTCTAATAGACGGCTAAAATCCCTATTCCCTTAGAAAATACAAGTTTTAAAATTCGCAAATGTATTTAAGCATGGACTATCAAAACAATCAAAGTGCAAGCATAATCCATCAAAAATTACTATTTTTAAATCTCAAAACTTGATTTGACAAAACAATCTTGAAGGTTCTAAAACACACTCTCGTGTCGCTTTAAAATGAATATCGAATGTTTAATAACCATTAAAACAAGTAGGGAATAAACAACGATAAAATTAACGTGACAATATTAGTTAACTATGATAAACTTCACCCTACTCCTAATATAAGAATCAAGCTACCATAATGAAAGAGAAATTGCAAGAATGAGTAGAGATCTTCATTAATAAACCAAACTTACAAATAGTTCTCTCACAACAATCTTGAATCCTCTAAAAAAATGATAAAAACTTGGCCCTCAATTGATTACAATCACTCAAAGTTGCTCCCCAAAATCCTCCACGAAAGTCCTCTCTAATTGTCTCCAATTCTCTCTGAAATTATGAGCCCAAGGGTCCTTTTTATAGGACAAGTGGTGAGGTATTTGAGTTGTGGTGGGACTCTTTCTGATTGGTTGAATAGTGTTTGGTAGCTATCTCTCCACCTCTTTAATCTTTGGATCGTGATAAGGGACGGAATTTCCCCTCACTCGAAAACTCGTATCTTTTCTTCCTGAACACGCATGCCGAGTTTCGTCCAAATCGGAGAATAAAAATTTCCGACTTTTTTAAGAGTTCACAAATGTAAAAATGGCATTTTTTCGAACGACCGTAAAAATCAGCATTTTCGCGCCTTTTTTGAATTGATCATCAATTTGCACCAAATTCCATCATTATCTGCAAAAATTTCACTAGGCAACTTTTTTCACAAATTAGCACAAGAATATTATAAAATTATCGAAGTGCCCATTTTTGACTTAAAATTTCCATTTTCAATATGAATTCAATTATTCTCGCATTTTTTCCTCCTTTTAATAAAATAGTCCTAAGAAATTATTAAATACACTAAAAGGGGACTAACAAAGTATAAATTTGGGTATAAAATATACAAAATAATGCACTCATCAAATACCCCCAAACCTAAACTTTGCTACTCCTCGAGCAAAACTAAAAATTAAAATTTAACTCACTTTCGTAGGAATCACGATTGCACTTCGCATGTGCAACAAGCCGTTAAACCTCTAGGTTACCCTAGTGGACGAGTTTTTATTTTTTATTTTTATTTTTTTATGAAATTTTTACAAAAAAAATGCAAAAAGTAACACAAACTAGTCCGAAAGTCACTTCTTCTTTTAAGAAAAAAAATTGTCAAATCCCCGGCAACGGCGCCAAAAACTTGTTGTCAATTTATAAAATACCGCAAGTGCACGGGCTATTATAGAATAGCGAGTGTAAGTACGGGTCGAACCCACGAGGATTTGTCAATTTTAATTATTAAAAGAATTACAACTGTGCAACTAGATCAAATGGGGTAGAGAATAATTATAAATTATACAAAATAAAAGTAACTACGATAAATGAGAGTAACGCAAGAGATTTGTAAACAATTAGGAAATAATTAGGATTCGGGGTCCATTTATCACGTAACTAATATTGCACACTAATTTAATGTTGCCATTCCCTTTTTATAACTCAAATTAAACCGACTCTCGCCGTGTTTAATTCGAAAAATATGACGGTTATGATCAAAATATTTTTAACGTCTCTAATAGACGGCTAAAATCCCTATTCCCTTAGAAAATACAAGTTTTAAAATTCGCAAATGTATTTAAGCATGGACTATCAAAACAATCAAAGTGCAAGCATAATCCATCAAAAATTACTATTTTTAAATCTCAAAACTTGATTTGACAAAACAATCTTGAAGGTTCTAAAACACACTCTCGTGTCGCTTTAAAATGAATACCGAATGTTTAATAACCATTAAAACAAGTAGGGAATAAACAACGATAAAATTAACGTGACAATATTAGTTAACTATGATAAACTTCACCCTACTCCTAATATAAGAATCAAGCTACCATAATGAAAGAGAAATTGCAAGAATGAGTAGAGATCTTCATTAATAAACCAAACTTACAAATAGTTCTCTCACAACAATCTTGAATCCTCTAAAAAAATGATAAAAACTTGGCCCTCAATTGATTACAATCACTCAAAGTTGCTCCCCAAAATCCTCCACGAAAGTCCTCTCTAATTGTCTCCAATTCTCTCTGAAATTATGAGCCCAAGGGTCCTTTTTATAGGACAAGTGGTGAGGTATTTGAGTTGTGGTGGGACTCTTTCTGATTGGTTGAATAGTGTTTGGTAGCTATCTCTCCACCTCTTTAATCTTTGGATCGTGATAAGGGACGGAATTTCCCCTCACTCGAAAACTCGTATCTTTTCTTCCTGAACACGCATGCCGAGTTTCGTCCAAATCGGAGAATAAAAATTTCCGACTTTTTTAAGAGTTCACAAATGTAAAAATGGCATTTTTTCGAACGACCGTAAAAATCAGCATTTTCGCGCCTTTTTTGAATTGATCATCAATTTGCACCAAATTCCATCATTATCTGCAAAAATTTCACTAGGCAACTTTTTTCACAAATTAGCACAAGAATATTATAAAATTATCGAAGTGCCCATTTTTGACTTAAAATTTCCATTTTCAATATGAATTCAATTATTCTCGCATTTTTTCCTCCTTTTAATAAAATAGTCCTAAGAAATTATTAAATACACTAAAAGGGGACTAACAAAGTATAAATTTGGGTATAAAATATACAAAATAATGCACTCATCAAATACCCCCAAACCTAAACTTTGCTACTCCTCGAGCAAAACTAAAAATTAAAATTTAACTCACTTTCGTAGGAATCACGATTGCACTTCGCATGTGCAACAAGCCGTTAAACCTCTAGGTTACCCTAGTGGACGAGTTTTTATTTTTTATTTTTATTTTTTTATGAAATTTTTACAAAAAAAATGCAAAAAGTAACACAAACTAGTCCGAAAGTCACTTCTTCTTTTAAGAAAAAAAATTGTCAAATCCCCGGCAACGGCGCCAAAAACTTGTTGTCAATTTATAAAATACCGCAAGTGCACGGGCTATTATAGAATAGCGAGTGTAAGTACGGGTCGAACCCACGAGGATTTGTCAATTTTAATTATTAAAAGAATTACAACTGTGCAACTAGATCAAATGGGGTAGAGAATAATTATAAATTATACAAAATAAAAGTAACTACGATAAATGAGAGTAACGCAAGAGATTTGTAAACAATTAGGAAATAATTAGGATTCGGGGTCCATTTATCACGTAACTAATATTGCACACTAATTTAATGTTGCCATTCCCTTTTTATAACTCAAATTAAACCGACTCTCGCCGTGTTTAATTCGAAAAATATGACGGTTATGATCAAAATATTTTTAACGTCTCTAATAGACGGCTAAAATCCCTATTCCCTTAGAAAATACAAGTTTTAAAATTCGCAAATGTATTTAAGCATGGACTATCAAAACAATCAAAGTGCAAGCATAATCCATCAAAAATTACTATTTTTAAATCTCAAAACTTGATTTGACAAAACAATCTTGAAGATTCTAAAACACACTCTCGTGTCGCTTTAAAATGAATACCGAATGTTTAATAACCATTAAAACAAGTAGGGAATAAACAACGATAAAATTAACGTGACAATATTAGTTAACTATGATAAACTTCACCCTACTCCTAATATAAGAATCAAGCTACCATAATGAAAGAGAAATTGCAAGAATGAGTAGAGATCTTCATTAATAAACCAAACTTACAAATAGTTCTCTCACAACAATCTTGAATCCTCTAAAAAAATGATAAAAACTTGGCCCTCAATTGATTACAATCACTCAAAGTTGCTCCCCAAAATCCTCCACGAAAGTCCTCTCTAATTGTCTCCAATTCTCTCTGAAATTATGAGCCCAAGGGTCCTTTTTATAGGACAAGTGGTGAGGTATTTGAGTTGTGGTGGGACTCTTTCTGATTGGTTGAATAGTGTTTGGTAGCTATCTCTCCACCTCTTTAATCTTTGGATCGTGATAAGGGACGGAATTTCCCCTCACTCGAAAACTCGTATCTTTTCTTCCTGAACACGCATGCCGAGTTTCGTCCAAATCGGAGAATAAAAATTTCCGACTTTTTTAAGAGTTCACAAATGTAAAAATGGCATTTTTTCGAACGACCGTAAAAATCAGCATTTTCGCGCCTTTTTTGAATTGATCATCAATTTGCACCAAATTCCATCATTATCTGCAAAAATTTCACTAGGCAACTTTTTTCACAAATTAGCACAAGAATATTATAAAATTATCGAAGTGCCCATGTTTGACTTAAAATTTCCATTTTCAATATGAATTCAATTATTCTCGCATTTTTTCCTCCTTTTAATAAAATAGTCCTAAGAAATTATTAAATACACTAAAAGGGGACTAACAAAGTATAAATTTGGGTATAAAATATACAAAATAATGCACTCATCAAATACCCCCAAACCTAAACTTTGCTACTCCTCGAGCAAAACTAAAAATTAAAATTTAACTCACTTTCGTAGGAATCACGATTGCACTTCGCATGTGCAACAAGCCGTTAAACCTCTAGGTTACCCTAGTGGACGAGTTTTTATTTTTTATTTTTATTTTTTTATGAAATTTTTACAAAAAAAATGCAAAAAGTAAAACAAACTAGTCCGAAAGTCACTTCTTCTTTTAAGAAAAAAAATTGTCAAATCCCCGGCAACGGCGCCAAAAACTTGTTGTCAATTTATAAAATACCGCAAGTGCACGGGCTATTATAGAATAGCGAGTGTAAGTACGGGTCGAACCCACGAGGATTTGTCAATTTTAATTATTAAAAGAATTACAACTGTGCAACTAGATCAAATGGGGTAGAGAATAATTATAAATTATACAAAATAAAAGTAACTACGATAAATGAGAGTAACGCAAGAGATTTGTAAACAATTAGGAAATAATTAGGATTCGGGGTCCATTTATCACGTAACTAATATTGCACACTAATTTACTGTTGCCATTCCCTTTTTATAACTCAAATTAAACCGACTCTCGCCGTGTTTAATTCGAAAAATATGACGGTTATGATCAAAATATTTTTAACGTCTCTAATAGACGGCTAAAATCCCTATTCCCTTAGAAAATACAAGTTTTAAAATTCGCAAATGTATTTAAGCATGGACTATCAAAACAATCAAAGTGCAAGCATAATCCATCAAAAATTACTATTTTTAAATCTCAAAACTTGATTTGACAAAACAATCTTGAAGGTTCTAAAACACACTCTCGTGTCGCTTTAAAATGAATACCGAATGTTTAATAACCATTAAAACAAGTAGGGAATAAACAACGATAAAATTAACGTGACAATATTAGTTAACTATGATAAACTTCACCCTACTCCTAATATAAGAATCAAGCTACCATAATGAAAGAGAAATTGCAAGAATGAGTAGAGATCTTCATTAATAAACCAAACTTACAAATAGTTCTCTCACAACAATCTTCAATCCTCTAAAAAAATGATAAAAACTTGGCCCTCAAATTGATTACAATCACTCAAAGTTGCTCCCCAAAATCCTCCACGAAAGTCCTCTCTAATTGTCTCCAATTCTCTCTGAAATTATGAGCCCAAGGGTCCTTTTTATAGGACAAGTGGTGAGGTATTTGAGTTGTTGTGGGACTCTTTCTGATTGGTTGAATAGTGTTTGGTAGCTATCTCTCCACCTCTTTAATCTTTGGATCGTGATAAGGGACGGAATTTCCCCCCACTCGAAAACTCGTATCTTTTCTTCCTGAACACGCATGCCGAGTTTCGTCCAAATCGGAGAATAAAAATTTCCGACTTTTTTAAGAGTTCACAAATGTAAAAATGGCATTTTTTCGAACGACCGTAAAAATCAGCATTTTCGCGCCTTTTTTGAATTGATCATCAATTTGCACCAAATTCCATCATTATCTGCAAAAATTTCACTAGGCAACTTTTTTCACAAATTAGCACAAGAATATTATAAAATTATCGAAGTGCCCATTTTTGACTTAAAATTTCCATTTTCAATATGAATTCAATTATTCTCGCATTTTTTCCTCCTTTTAATAAAATAGTCCTAAGAAATTATTAAATACACTAAAAGGGGACTAACAAAGTATAAATTTGGGTATAAAATATACAAAATAATGCACTCATCAAATACCCCCAAACCTAAACTTTGCTACTCCTCGAGCAAAACTAAAAATTAAAATTTAACTCACTTTCGTAGGAATCACGATTGCACTTAGCATGTGCAACAAGCCGTTAAACCTCTAGGTTACCCTAGTGGACGAGTTTTGTCTCGTGAGGGTTTGAAGTGAATATACCCACAAAATTCAAAATCTTGACTCAATACAAATGACTAAAAAGTAATATAACCAAGGTTGAATGCAAACTTCATAAATATAGTAGAACTTCATTTCTCAATCTCAACTTATTGCGTCTATGTGTGCATAGCCAATATAACCGTCAATTTCAAAAGATTTGATCGTCGCATTTCTTATCCAAAAGTTCGTTTTGATTTCAAAATCTCACAGAACGCACTCACAATCGAACACTCGGAAATGGGTTATTTTCTCTCGGTATATGTGAAAGAAAGAGTAAATTTATATGAACAAATTTCACATATACATAATCAAAAATGGATTTTTATACAATGGATGAATATGATCTCATGAACAGAAAATCGATTACTTTTTGAAAACATTGAATCACACCATAGATCCTATTCATCTTCTCTCCACACTTTAACTAACTTCACTTGAGATAGATTAGGACTTTCTTTGGTTGTATTGTAGGCTCTAATTTTGGCTAGAAAGAATTGCTGTTTTTAGAGTTCAAAATTTCTGAGAATATAGAGGTTTTCGGTATTTTGACTTTTAGGCACTTTTCATCCAACATCCATTTTTCTTTTTCTTTCGCTTTTTCTTTTCGAAATCACACTTTTTTCACCTTTTTTTTTTCTTCCCCTTTTTTCCGACACATCAACCTTTTGCGATTTTTTTTTCTTTTTTTTTTTTTTTTTTTTTTTGCTTTTTTTTCAACCGTAATGTTACCCCCAGTATTCTCCGATAATGGGTATGACTTCTTTTTATGGGCTTCAAACTCCCAGTTGGAGTTAGGTAGGACAATGGGTTTTCAATAAAAGACATATTTTCTTTTTGGCTCAAATGGGCTTGCAACGGAATAAGGTAAAAAGGTTGGATTTTAGGCTTAATTTTGGGCTTTCAAACGATGGCCTAATCTCATTTCTCAAGTTTCGTTCAGTTGATTTGTGTCTCAAGACGACTTACTAAGACTTCTAGTGCTTAAGATTCATATTTTGACTTTTTGTGTTCAGTAATCGAACAAAACAAAGAATTTGAGATCATCAACGAATTTATCACTGAAGGAAAGATTGTGTAATTTTAACTCGGATTGATTTAAATCTCTCGAAAACGATGAATGGCACAAAATCTCATCGGGTTAAAATTTCCACATTTATTCGTTAAGCATATTAACTTTCGCCTCAATATCCATTTTCGATCATATTATATGGCTAATGTGTAAGAATTTCATAAGATGAGAGATCCATGAATTAATTCTATATTAAGAAATCGTTCCAAAACTCAATTATATTGAAAATCTTTTTGAATTTTTGAAATCTGATTTTTTTTTTCAAAAATATCATCCTTACCCCCAAACCTAAATTTTACATTGTCCTCAATGTATGCTCAAATAAAAATATGGACAAAGAAAATAAAGTAACGAAGTAGAAAGATGATACATGTTAACTAAAAAAAAATAACAAAAAAAAATATATATATATATATACACACACAAATAATATACAAACACATGACAATTACCATCCTCACCATAAATTAATAATCGAAATAGTTGTGGGTCATTCCAATTAATAAACTTTATAGAACTAAGTGCCAAAATATCATAAATTTGAGAGCATTACCACACAACACAAATTTCAATCTTAAATCTATGGTCATAATGGTGAGTACCGACATCATCAATAATAAATAAATTTTAATCGCCTGAATCATATGTCGATGCATCACATGGAGGTAATAAATTGCAATAGGGATCCAAATATTTATTATCCCTTTTTCGAAAATAGTCAAGTAAAATTGGGGATGCATACTCTACTCCTAAATGTGAGATTTTATGAAAAGCGTGGGAAGAAGATCTATCACTGGGTGATACACTTTCTTCATCAAAAACAGGAGGATCGTCATAAATACTTGAAGTATCAGTAAAATCGGATGACGAATTCTCAAATAAATTTTCCCACATATAAAAAGAAGCAGCATTCTGCTCAATTAAATTAGGAGAAAAATCTTGACAAACATCCAAATCATCACAAGTATTACACGTGTCAAGATTGTCAATTTTTTTTCTCCTCACAAAATTGATTATCCCCAATTAATTCATGGTTATTTTTAGAAATAGCATCATTATACCGTTTGTTCGCCTCTCTCCAATTGATACACTTTGGTGGACCGATAGTAATTACAGGGGTTGGAGTCTCATCCATGCCTTCTTTAATTTTTAAAATGACTACTGACCCATCTGAATTAAATTGAAATGCGTAGTCATCTAGATTTTCAGTATTTTGTAAAAACACGTCCACAGGATCCATTGAGGAATATGAGAAAGATGACGGGATAACAATATGAGGATCACCCATTGCAATTTACAACACATGAATTTATTTATTTATTTTGGATAGCTTCTACCCTTTGACAAGGAAGAATTTAAAAGAGGACCAACTACGGTTGTCTCCTCAAATTTCGATTTCACCTCCAGGAAGGTGGTCGGTACGAAGACTCATTAAAAATCACCAATCCTAGACAAGGTGAAACGGAATCGATTTGACAAGTTCGCGTTGGAGTAGCTTTTAATTCTAGCCTTGTTAAGAGTTTTTTTTATTTTTATTTTTTTTTATAGTTTTTTTATGAAATTTTTACTAAAAAAATGCAAAAAGTAAAACAAACTAGTCCGAAAGTCACAACTTCTTTTAAGAAAAAAAAATTGTCAAATCCCCGGCAACGGTGCCAAAAACTTGTTGTCAATTTATAAAATACCGCAAGTGCACGGGCTATTATAGAATAGCGAGTGTAAGTATGGGTTGAACCCACGAGGATTTGTCAATTTTAATTATTAAAAGAATTACAACTGTCCAACTAGATCAAATGGGGTAAAGAATAATTATAAATTATACAAAATAAAAGTAACTACGATAAATGAGAGTAACGCAAGAGACTTGTAAACAATTAGGAAATAATTAGGATTCGGGGTCCATTTATCACGTAACTAATATTGCACACTAATTTAATGTTGCCATTCCCTTTTTATAACTAAAATTAAACCGACTCTCGCCGTGTTTAATTCGGAAAATATGACGGTTATGATCAAAATATTTTTAACGTCTCTAATAGACGGCTAAAATCCCTATTCCCTTAAAAAATATAAGTTTTAAAATTCGCAAATGTATTTAAGCATGGACTATCAAAATAATCAAAGTGCAAGCATAATCCATCAAAAATTACTATTTTTAAATCTCAAAACTTGATTTGACAAAACAATCTTGAAGGTTCTAAAACACACTCTCGTGTCGCTTTAAAATGAATACCGAATCTTTAATAACAATTAAAACAAGTAGGGAATAAACAACGATAAAATTAACGTGACAATATTAGTTAACTATGATAAACTTCACCCTACTCCTAATATAAGAATCAAGCTACCATAATTAAAGAGAAATTGCAAGAATGAGTAGAGATCTTCATTAATAAACCAAACTTACAAATAGTTCTCTCACAACAATCTTGAATCCTCTAAAAAAATGATAAAAACGTGTCCCTCAAATTGATTACAATCACTCAAAGTTGCTCCACGAAATCCTCCACGAAAGTCCTCTCTAATTGTCTCCAATTGTCTCTGAAATTATGAGCCCAAGGGTCATTTTTGTAGGACAAGTGGTGAGGTATTTGAGTTGTGGTGGGACTCTTTCTGATTGGCCGAATAGTGTTTGGTAGCTATCTCTCCACCTCTTTAATCTTTGGATCGTGATAAGGGACGGAATTTCCCCCCACTCGAAAACTCTTATATTTTCTTCCTGAACACGCTTGCCGAGTTCAGTCCAAATCGGAGAATAAAAATTTCCGACTTTTTTAAGAGTTCACAAGTGTAAAAACGGCATTTTTTCGAACGACCGTAAAAATCAGCATTTTTCGCCTTTTTTGAATTGATCATCAATTTGCACCAAATTCCATCATTATCTGCAAAAATTTCACTAGGCAACTTTTTTCACAAATTAGCACAAGAATATTATAAAATTATCGAAGTGCCCATTTTTGATTTAAAATTTCCATTTTCAATATGAATTCAATTATTCTCGCATTTTTTCCTCCTTTTAATAAAATAGTCCTAAGAAATTATTAAATACACTAAAAGGGGACTAACAAAGTATAAATTTGGGTATAAAATATACAAAATAATGCACTCATCACAGTCCATTTCCAAAAATGATTGGTGGTTATCTCGTACTATTATTTTAATCAACAGTGATGCTGATAATGGACCATCTATGATTCCTATGATTATTAGAGTATTAGGCTATCCACCTATTATTTTAGTAGGCGGGTTGTCACGGATGGTATCAGAGCATCAGGTTCTAGAGTCCTTAGGAATCTGTGCGGACGTACTACATTGTAACAACCCTCGATTCTGGGAGGCTCATTTTATACTAATTTTACCGCATAAGGTAATTATATAAAATGTGGGGACTGGAGTAAATATTAATTTAATGAATTGAAAGTTAATATTTACTAGATTGATGCATATTTACTGCATGTGAAAGTAAATAACATCAGGTTGCATGTCTGTAGTGTCATGTATTTTAAATGGCCTTTTAGTTAAAATGATTTTTGGAACTCGAAATAATTTATACAATTCCGGTTGCCAGTTTAGAGGGTGTAGTTAGTCTCGGAAGGTGCGAGACAGTCAAAATAAGTGCCATATTGTATTTTTGTATTTCGGGCACTTTTACCTGGTTTTAGCTTATATGCGTATTTGCGAGTCATTTTAATGTAGTATTAACTATTTAAGTTGGGAGAATTATGTTAAGCCACGATTTTTGGTCTTGCCCCTTATTTCATTCCCTCATTTTATGTCTTGAACATAGAGAGAAAGGAGAGAAAGAAAGAGGAAGAGAAATGGAGAAATGAGAGAGAGATTGAAGATGGAGGATTTGGGATTGCTTCTTCTCTAAATAAATCTGAGATATCAACCTTAAGGCAAGTTTTCTACTTGCTAATATGTGATTTAAGAGGCATAAATTGTATGATAATTGTGTATTTCCATTTATGGTTTAAATGTAGAATTTGTGGGATTTAAACCCTAGTCTTGATTTATGTTGAAGAAATTGTGGGTTTTGATGGTTAATAATCATGTAGATTAGTTTGGGGTAGATTTTCGTGGTTGGTTGTGTATGAAAAGGAAGAGATTTGGAGTTTGGAGGAATTAGGGTTCATAACCCTTCGTAGCCATTTTTGGCAATTTTGCAGGTCCGAATCGATTCGGCCCTTTGGGCGAATCGATTCGCTAAGGGGAAATTGGCAGGTCTGCATAACCCGAATCGATTCGGGGTTAAGGCCGAATCGATTCGGTCAATTGCAGAAGGTTGGTTTGGTTGTCCGAACCGATTCGCTTTATGGGCGAATCGATTCGTTTTCCTGCTGTTTTGAGTTAATTTTTATAACTCAATTTTAATCCTTTTCTTTAATATGGGGACTAGGAACCTTCTTGAATGAAGTAAACTTAGAGTCCTAGAGTGTGAGATGAGTTAGAGGTCTACCCTACATTAGGAATGGGTTATGTGGGGATTTTTCGGGGTTAGGCCTATTAATGATAAGGCATTCTTTCTTCTAGTTAATTATTATTATAAAACTAGGAGATGTAGTGTTATGTTGGGAGACTTTAAAAGTTCGATTGAACTATGTTAACCTTGGTAGTTCATAATAACGCCATAAAGGTGAGTTTGGAGAATAAATTGAAAGTCATTTCATTCCTTCGAAAGATGATAACCTTGGGGTTCTAAAATAACCTCCTAGAATGCTTGGAGATAATGAAGAGTTTATTTACTCCTTTGAGGTTGTAGTGTTGATAATAGTTATCGTATGGCTCCGGATAATAAGTTCTATCTATTACTAGAAGTAAACAGTAATGGTTTCGAATAAAATGAAACATATAAATGGAAATGGTATTGATACTAGTAAATGATAATTTACTTAATCATGAAACCGGTAAATAATGATTTACTTGATTTTGAAATAATAAATAAAATGGATGTTACACACCTCTCTAAATACCATCTTAAGGGAAGTCCGCACGATAGGTGAAGCCCCCTGGCTAATGAATGCAGGGTGGATATAGTCCTAGGCCATGGGAGCGCTTATGGTTGTATATTTTCTGCGGGGGTAGGGAGATTCCAGGTGTGGTCTTGGCTACCACGCAGGCTCATGGCCGCTTCCCGACGTTTGCGATAGGATCCCAGGTTGTCTTATGATAGGACCTGGAAGATGATGGTTATTTAGGGGCGCGCTCAGTGGGGAAACCCGGACGGGCGGTCTTAGAGTACGTTATATATATATAGTATAACAGTTCATAATCAAGTGGGACTTGATGTATTTTGATATGCCATATAGAGCATGATGGAGTGCCACATAGAGCACATATAAATGCCACAAAGAGTATTTGAAAATGATTATTTTCCTGATAAGGAAAGGATTTTTACAAAGGGTAAAATTGAAATATAATTGCCTTAAAGAGCAAAATATTGTGTTTATAAGTATATTTCCTGCTAAGGAAAAGATATATGAAATAATTAGCACCTTGGGTGAAGTCTTTAGATTAATGCTGCTTATTTTATTCCTGCTTAGCTTATGTTTAAAATTGTATAGGTAGCTTCTTATTTCTCTTTCTTCGCGGTTCATATTACATAACTGTCATACTCTTTATTCATCTGGTAATCATATAGAACCGGGCCCTGACCGGTTACATTTTCCTGTTGCATATCCTTCTTGTCTCTGCTCAGGTACTCCGCCGCAAGGATGCCTGATTTAAATTCCTACTCCGATGTTTTCGACGAGCCGTGATGCATTGCGGGTATTACGGGATACATTTGGTATAGACGCTTTCATTTTCATTCTAGTTAAGATCAAGTCTGTTATTCGGGCGAGAGGCCCAAGCTTTTGTAAATGTCTAATGTAATGTAATAAGTAACTTATTGTACTTGTGTATTATTGGTGTATCAGTTTAAGTGACCGGTTACATATTCGGTCTCTTTATCGTATTCTTGTTGTATTATTTATATATATGTCTTGGGGTTTCCCTTATCTTTCAGGAATCGGGTTGTTTGTTTTCATTTATTTACTTTCAAATCAAAATTTTTGGCAACTCGTTTTCTGAAATATTGGGTGGTTATCCTGGATACTCTATATTTTGTTATGATGCTGAGAATGATTCCATCCATGATTCCGTTATATTGGAGTATTGGGCTGGCCACCCCTTATTTTGGTGAGTGGGTTGTCTCAGATGGTATCAGAGCATCAGGTTCTAGAGTCCTTAGGAATCTGTGTGGACGCCTTAAGTTTTCAGCGTTGCTCTTGATTTGATGTAAAGCCTTAGGATTAAGATCGTTGATTTTTCTTGTGAGATTTCGTCCTTCTACCATGAGGTAGAATCTATAAATCTTTTGCGTATTCGTGTGAGAATAATAAGCCGATTGAAGTAGGGCGTTATGGGAAGGTTTGTGGGGAACTGTAAGTTGTGGTCGGGGATGAGGACCGCTGTAGAGGCCGCTCCGTTTTTTGTAGCAATTTCTGTTTCGCTATTACGACAACAAATTTCAGATGATTTAGTTTCCCAAGTACCGCAAGAAGTAGGAAGTGGTACTAAACTTGAGAATTCACGCGATGTTATATTGAAGTGGAGAAGTTCCCTGTAGTAGAATGGAAGAAAATCCTTCACCCGTAGAAGAAGTGCTGAGGTGGTGAAAATGTGGTCGCTATATTCGTGGGTGCCAGAAGTTTGACCCATAGAGAAGCCCGGTGGATACTTGCAATGGCGAGTTTCTCTGGGATAACTGGACTGAGGAGAAGGTGGATTCCCGAATGTTCACAAGACGTTCGGTTAAAGACCAATGGCGAATATGGTGTTGTACGGTTAGAGAAACGAGATCATGCACCATGAAGTGTTAGGCTCCAAAATAGGTGTTGTTAACACTTCTGATGGAGTAAGAATCGTGAAACCCCATTGGTGGACACCCACCTGGGGAGGTTTCGTTGAACTGAGGAAGAGGAGGCCAAGAGCGTGTCCTCTTTTACTAAGAAAGTAAGAGGGACTGCATGGGCAATTATTGTCAGCCAGAGTCGGAATAACGGCTATGATGTGGAGTGTAGAACCACTCATTTTAAACTTCGTTGAGTGGAGAGCAAGGGCAAGAGTAAAGTGCCTGGTTGGGGAGTTGGTAGAAATAATGTTGGTATGTGTAAGGCTCAAATATGGAGTCTGAGAACCATTAGTATTGACCCGGAGTGCTTGGCAAATGGTGGAGGGAATTCTACCCTATAGGTGGGTAGTGTATATTCCTTAGGATAAGATTTAGTAGTATTGTGTCTACGATAGACTCGGGTGTGTATATTGAGCTTGTAGTAGTATTTACGCTATTATAGAAGGGTAACTATATGACTTCCGAGGTATGGAAGTTCTATTTTTCTTCACTCGTTATGAAGCGAGTGATGATATTTTTAAATGTATATGTGTCATATGTGTTACTTGGTTTGAGTGTTCTATTGTTTACTTGCATTGTGTGTAGATGCTATGACTTATCTCCACGACCAACAAAGTTAAGTAGTAATGCATAGGAGGGGTTCCTTGTTTGGATTCCGCTTTTGCGGGACGCTCCACGCGTGAACCTTAACGACATTGGGAGTGGAGAGATGCCATATTTCCTTTCTCTTATTTCATATATAGAATGCTAAGGTAAGTCTAGAAGTAGAATCTTATTTGTAGAATTGTACCGATCCCGATCATGTGTCTTAGACCGTCACATCTTAATGACCGACAATGCGAGGTAGTAGTGTAACGGGAGGGTTCCTTGTCTGGATTTCGCTTCGGCGAGACGTCCCACGCATGAAACCGAGCGAATGTTGGAAGTTGAGTAATGTCTTGGGCACTAGGGATGTCTTTGGTATTATATGCTTACGATTTAGGTAGGATATATAGATAGACCTTAGGATTTTTAGGATGTAAGACCTTGAGGGTAGGTGGTGTTAGTTTAGGATGGTTGTTAGGAGTTGACCACGAATAAGTCGTGGGTTAACTCTAGATAGGGATTCGATCCCTAGGAACGAGATTTATGGGGTCTCGAAAGATGTGGTAAGTTCGGCCGAAGGATATGAGGCATTTCGAAGAGATATGGTTACGTTGGTAACTTCATTTCCGGGGAGTTAATGAGGACGGGTGGATCCTCACTCCTGAGCCATGATTGTAAGCTCGAGAGTGAGTTTAATGAGTAAGTTCTGCCAGGATTGGGAAGTAATAATACATGGGCATAGACTCACTGTTTATGCGTCGCACAAGCTTAAACTTGTGGAAAGTAATATCCCGTGCTTGAATTAAGATTCATCGTAGTAGTGATCACCTTAAATAGATAAAGGCACTACTTCCTGGGCAGGAAATTTGGTCCTTCTCATAAGCAACAAGTTGTTGCAATATGTTGTGGGGGAAATCGAGTTGGTGCTCGGAGTTCAAAAGAACTAGTGATTGGATATTTTCTCATTCGCTAAGGAAATGCGATTGGGCTAGTGGACGTGTCGAGTAGAGAACTCGTCAGAGAAAATGGTTATGGCATGGAAGGCCAAGTAGAGTGAGTATGACTCAGAAGACTCTATAGCGAGAGCATTTCGATCTGTGATTGACAATTTCACCTACTCGTGCGAAGAAGAGTAGTGGTGGAATGAAGAGGGGTATTCATAGACGTTTGCATGGAACTACCGGCATCGAACTGGTCATCATCCCAATTGAGAAAATTGGTGACCGTCGACCCAATCGTTGCTTTTCCGCCCATTATGGACGGACTACATGTAGAAGAGTACACCCCATCCTCGATGGGGAATGGTAGAACCGTGGGAGGTGCCTATTATAATAGGGTGGGCCGAGACTAGATATTCGTGTCGAAGGTTTGGCAAGTTTCCGTGAAGTACTGGGAACCATATGGAAATGGCGTATATCCTACCACCCTAAAGTGAATGGATGAAATGGAGGAAATTGACTTATGCCGAAAGGCATCTTACGAACGCGCACCTTAGTATACCTCGTAGATGGAAGCAGTAATGGTATGAATGGAGATTTTCGTGTAACCATTAGGTTTTGGAGTGGCCTTATGGATCATTTTTCTAAGGCATGGTATTGTGAGTGGCCTAGCGTGGTCGGTTGAGTGATTCGTATACTCGTTGGATGGAACCAATGGGTAATATGTTCCTTGGACTTGGAGTTGTCTCGGAACATTTCTTTAGAGATTTGGCTTTTAAGCTATACGCCTTGATGAGATACGTCGATACGAGGGATAGTTGTGTATCATTGAAGCTAAACCACTTAGAGTCGGTATGCATGCCCCGAGGTGGGATGTAACATAATCCAAAAGATTTCGCTAATTGTGCCGAGTCATGTGGACATCATGTTCCTCCATAGGAAGCTAGAATCGATGGTTAGTGAAGAGCGCCTTGTGCTGCTAGACTAGAGAACAAAAGATGATTGACTGAGATCGACAGGGTCGACCTTAGTCTGAGTCCATTTGGGACGTTGCAATAACGAGGAGTTTGTTTAGGATGGTAGAATCCTAGTTTAGAGTAGTATACCCTTATCAGATTTGGGTATGCCCGAATTTTGGGGGCAAAATTCCCTCTTAAGGGGGGGAGTATGTAACAACCCTCGATTCTGGGAGGCTCATTTTATACTAATTTTACCGCATAAGGTAATTATATAAAATGTGGGGACTGGAGTAAATATTAATTTAATGAATTGAAAGTTAATATTTATGCATATTTACTGCATGTGAAAGTAAATAACATCAGGTTGCATGTCTGTAGTGTCATGTATTTTAAATGGCCTTTTAGTTAAAATGATTTTTGGAACTCGAAATAATTTATACAATTCCGGTTGCCAGTTTAGAGGGTGTAGTTAGTCTCGGAAGGTGCGAGACAGTCAAAATAAGTGCCATATTGTATTTTTGTATTTCGGGCACTTTTACCTGGTTTTAGCTTATATGCGTATTTGCGAGTCATTTTAATGTAGTATTAACTATTTAAGTTGGGAGAATTATGTTAAGCCACGATTTTTGGTCTTGCCCCTTATTTCATTCCCTCATTTTATGTCTTGAACATAGAGAGAAAGGAGAGAAAGAAAGAGGAAGAGAAATGGAGAAATGAGAGAGAGATTGAAGATGGAGGATTTGGGATTGCTTCTTCTCCAAATAAATCTGAGATATCAACCTTAAGGCAAGTTTTCTACTTGCTAATATGTGATTTAAGAGGCATAAATTGTATGATAATTGTGTATTTCCATTTATGGTTTAAATGTAGAATTTGTGGGATTTAAACCCTAGTCTTGATTTATGTTGAAGAAATTGTGGGTTTTGATGGTTAATAATCATGTAGATTAGTTTGGGGTAGATTTTCGTGGTTGGTTGTGTATGAAAAGGAAGAGATTTGGAGTTTGGAGGAATTAGGGTTCATAACCCTTCGTAGCCATTTTTGGCAATTTTGCAGGTCCGAATCGATTCGGCCCTTTGGGCGAATCGATTCGCTAAGGGGAAATTGGCAGGTCTGCATAACCCGAATCGATTCGGGGTTAAGGCCGAATCGATTCGGTCAATTGCAGAAGGTTGGTTTGGTTGTCCGAACCGATTCGCTTTATGGGCGAATCGATTCGTTTTCCTGCTGTTTTGAGTTAATTTTTATAACTCAATTTTAATCCTTTTCTTTAATATGGGGACTAGGAACCTTCTTGAATGAAGTAAACTTAGAGTCCTAGAGTGTGAGATGAGTTAGAGGTCTACCCTACATTAGGAATGGGTTATGTGGGGATTTTTCGGGGTTAGGCCTATTAATGATAAGGCATTCTTTCTTCTAGTTAATTATTATTATAAAACTAGGAGATGTAGTGTTATGTTGGGAGACTTTAAAAGTTCGATTGAACTATGTTAACCTTGGTAGTTCATAATAACGCCATAAAGGTGAGTTTGGAGAATAAATTGAAAGTCATTTCATTCCTTCGAAAGATGATAACCTTGGGGTTCTAAAATAACCTCCTAGAATGCTTGGAGATAATGAAGAGTTTATTTACTCCTTTGAGGTTGTAGTGTTGATAATAGTTATCGTATGGCTCCGGATAATAAGTTCTATCTATTACTAGAAGTAAACAGTAATGGTTTCGAATAAAATGAAACATATAAATGGAAATGGTATTGATACTAGTAAATGATAATTTACTTAATCATGAAACCGGTAAATAATGATTTACTTGATTTTGAAATAATAAATAAAATGGATGTTACACAACTCTCTAAATACCATCTTAAGGGAAGTCCGTACGATAGGTGAAGCCCCCTGGCTAATGAATGCAGGGTGGATATAGTCCTAGGCCATGGGAGCGCTTATGGTTGTATATTTTCTGCGGGGGTAGGGAGATTCCAGGTGTGGTCTTGGCTACCACGCAGGCTCATGGCCGCTTCCCGACGTTTGCGATAGGATCCCAGGTTGTCTTATGATAGGCCCTGGAAGATGATGGTTATTTAGGGGCGCGCTCAGTGGGGAAACCCGGACGGGCGGTCTTAGAGTACGTTATATATATATAGTATAACAGTTCATAATCAAGTGGGACTTGATGTATTTTGATATGCCATATAGAGCATGATGGAGTGCCACATAGAGCACATATAAATGCCACAAAGAGCATTTGAAAATGATTATTTTCCTGATAAGGAAAGGATTTTTACAAAGGGTAAAATTGCCTTAAAGAGCAAAATATTGTGTTTATAAGTATATTTCCTGCTAAGGAAAAGATATATAAAATAATTAGCACCTTGGGTGAAGTCTTTAGTTTAATGCTGCTTATTTTATTCCTGCTTAGCTTATGTTTAAAATTGTATAGGTAGCTTCTTATTTCTCTTTCTTTGCGGTTCATATTACATAACTGTCATACTCTTTATTCATCTGGTAATCATATAGAACCGGGCCCTGACCGGTTACATTTTCCTGTTGCATATCCTTCTTGTCTCTGCTCAGGTACTCCGCCGCAAGGATGCCTGATTTAAATTCCTACTCCGATGTTTTCGACGAGCCGTGATGCATTGCGGGTATTACGGGATACATTTGGTATAGACGCTTTCATTTTCATTCTAGTTAAGATCAAGTCTTTTATTCGGGCGAGAGGCCCAAGCTTTTGTAAATGTCTAATGTAATGTAATAAGTAACTTATTGTACTTGTGTATTATTGGTGTATCAGTTTAAGTGACCGGTTACATATTCGGTCTCTTTATCGTATTCTTGTTGTATTATTTATATATATGTCTTGGGGTTTCCCTTATCTTTCAGGAATCGGGTTGTTTGTTTTCATTTATTTACTTTCAAATCAAAATTTTGGCAACCCGTTTTCTGAAATATTGGGTGGTTATCCTGGATACTCTATATTTTGTTATGATGCTGAGAATGATTCCATCCATGATTCCGTTATATTGGAGTATTGGGCTGGCCACCCCTTATTTTGGTGAGCGGGTTGTCTCATACATCTTCTGCGTTTCTTTTGATTTGACATAGAGCCTTAAGATTAAGATCGTTGATTTATCTTGTGAGATTTCATTCTCCTGCTATGATATGAGAACCCCAAAAATGCTTTGCGCGGTCGTGTGAGACTCGTAAGTCGTCAGATGAGGGGCATCAGGAAGGTCATGGTGAAGGAGTCACGAGGTGGGACTACTAAGAGTTGTAAACTGTAGTCGGGGGTGAGCACCGCTTTGGAGGTCTCTCCCTTCATAGCATTATTCTATATTGCTACCGCGACTACTAAGTACATTAGATATAGTTTTCTAAGTGACCCTGCCAATAGAGAGGGGTACTAAGCTTGGGATTTCAAGCGAAGTTAATCTGAAGTTGAGAAGTCCTTGATAAGGACTACATGTTGAAGTGTGGTCAGATGGAGGAAGTGTAACCTCATCTGGTGGAAGTATAAGGCCCGAGAGTTTTGGCCTAGCAAGGGGTATAGAAGTGCCCAGGTGCGAAGATGGGAGAAAAATCTTTCACCTATTGGAGTGAGATTGAAATGGCGGATATGGTAGTCGCCTCATTTTGGTGGAACGGGAGGATTTGCCTATAGAGAAGCCCGTTAGATATTTTCAACAGCGAGTTTCTCTAGGATATCAGGAATGATGAGAAAGTAGATTCTCAACTATTCACTTGGGGTTCGGTTAGAGGCCGATTGCAAATAAAGGGTGTTACGGTTAAGGAAGTTGTGCACCGAAATAAGGTTGGTACAAGGGAGAGAGAGCCTTTCAGTGGAAATAATAGCCTCATAAGTAAGTGTTGCTAACACTTTTGGAAAAGTAGTGTTCATGGGACCCCAACGGTGGACATCCACCCGGGGAAGACTCATGGAGATAAGGCCTGGGAGGCTAGTAGAATGTTCTCTTTGCTAAGGAAGTTAAGAGAACTACTCGTTTTGATCTTATCGATTGAAGATAACAGTAAAGGATGGGATGCCTAGTTGGGTCATTGATGGAAGTAGTTTGGTTCGGATAAGACTAGAATAATGTGTTTAGGAACCGTTAGTAGTGGCCAGGGTGATTAGCAAAGATGTTTGTGGGAATCCCACCTTAGTTAAGGGTGGTGCATTCCTTGTGATAAGATGGCGTAGTATTGTATTAACCCTAGATTCGGGTGCGTAGATCGAGCTTGTAGAAGTATTGATATTATTATAGTGAGTATACCTAAATGACTTCCGTGGAAGGGAAGTTTTATATTTTTCCTTCACTCGTTATGAGGCGGGTGATGATATTTTAAGTATATGTGTGGTATGTGATACTTGTATTATATGTAATATACGAGTAGAGATATTCTTAGTTTGGTTGGTGCGATAGCAAGCGAATAAATTGCGAGGCTATCCTATTTCTAGTTCTAGAGGAGAACTAGTTGTTCTATACTCTCTCTCCTGGATACAGGTTGAGACTCTATAGAGGTGGTTTACGGTATGTATGTAGTTTTCATTTCTTGTTTTGTTTGTTTTGTTTGATTATCTGTTTGCTTTACTTGTGTATGGTGTTGTTTTATCTCCACGACCAACAAGTTAAGGGGATTGTGTCGGAGGGGTTCCTTGTTTGGATTTCGCTTTGCGAGACACTCCGCGCATGAACCTTAACGATGTTGGGAGTGGAGAGATGCTATATTTATTTATTTTTCTTTCTTTTCTTTCTTTTTATGTTGGTTAGATGCTTGGTTGGAAGGTTTATCCGAGAATCACGTAATTGCGTGATTAAAGGGCTAAGTTGATGTGTGACATATGAGTACTGTAATAGTTTTCCTCTGATCGATGTGAAAAAACTAAGATTATAAAAGTATAATAGAGATTTATGGTTATGCCTTAATGAGAAGGCCATGTATAAAGATGTATGTGTGTATTTGGGGGATAAAGTGTTGTTGGCATTTTACAGAAAGTGAATGCCAGGTTAGTTAAATTTTCAGTTATTTAAGATGGTAGGACTTAGAAGTAGAAGTGCATTAGTAGGGTTAGGAGTTAGGATATTAGCAATCCCGATTATGTGTCTTAAACCATTACTTCTTGATGACCGACGATGCGAGGTAGTAGTGTAACGGGAGGGTTCCTTATTTGGATTTCGCCTGGGCGAGACGTCCCACGCACGAAACCGAGGGAATGTCGGATGTTGGGAAAGGTCTTGGACACTAGGGATATAATTAGGATAATACTTATACGAATCGATTAGGATGTATATTGACCTTAGGAGTTTTACGACGTAGGGCCCTTAAGGCATGCGATATTTGTTTTAGGAAGGTGGTAGGGAGTTGACCACAATAGGTTTATGGGTTAACTCTAAGTAGGATTGGGTCCCTAGGATGAAGAAGTATGGGATCTCGAGTGATTCGGAATGTTAGGCCATAGGAGGTGGGGCCTTTCTTAGATAGAGCGTTACATTGGTAACCTATCTTTAGAGGAGTTGAAATATGAGTTGACTTTTACTCGTGCGCTTGTGTTGTTAAGATCGAGAGTGGATTTAATGAATGAGTCTCTACCAGGAATGGGAAGTATTAATACGGGAGCATGAACCCATTGTTTATGCGTCTCACAGACTTAAACTTCGTGAGAAGTATTACTCCCCGCTTGATGTAGAGTTCATAGCGGTAGTATGTGCCTTAAAGAATGAAGCCACTACTTCCTGGGTAGGAATTTGGTCTTTTCACGAGTAAGAAGTTGGAGTACGTGAGGGACTATCGATTGGATATTCCCTTTCGCTAAGGTGATGCGGATGGGGTAGTGGGTGCACCGGGTAGAAAACAGTTGGAGAGATTAGTTGAGGCATGGAATGCCAAGTGGAACGAGCTTCACCGAGAGGATGCTATAGTAAGAGCGTTCATGTCTGTGATTGACCACTTCACCTACTAGTATGAAGAGACTAGTGGTGGAATGTGGTAGGATGGGAGTAGTAGCATTTATGGATCAAATTTTTGTACAATAGTTCGGATCGTTTTCTATAAGTATGGCATCGTGTGTGTGGCCTAGTGTAGTTGGCTGAGTAATTCGCCTATTCGTTGGATGGAACCAGCGGACAATATATTCCTTGGGCTTGGAGTGGTCTGAGG
Organism: Sambucus nigra; assembly: GCA_949130495.1. Taxonomy (NCBI): domain Eukaryota; kingdom Viridiplantae; phylum Streptophyta; class Magnoliopsida; order Dipsacales; family Adoxaceae; genus Sambucus; species Sambucus nigra. The sequence goes on from OX422223.1 coordinate 296,852,872, forward strand.
ATATTTCTTTAATAATTGGGCTCATTGAGCCGCATATTTTTAAGGGTTACGCTAATGCGAATAGAAGTAAGTAGTGTTGAGGTTAAGTGGTGTAGTGTGAGTGTGGTTATTCCCCAGTCAGGGTATAACGCGACTCAGGAAGAAAGGAAATTTGCACCGGGATATGTAGGTATCTCCTTCAATAGTAGAAAGGTAGGATCGATAGTTCATGAGGAACGATTTGGTGTTATGTTAGAGCACAAAGAATGTAGGCTAAGATCGAAAATGATGACCTTAGTCCGAGTCCATTTGGGATGCCGTACTACCGAGGGGTTTGCTAAGAATGGTAGAATGATAGTCTAGTATTGTATACCTTTATATGGTTATACGGTGTGCCTAAATTTTGAGGGCAAAATTCCCTTATAAGGGGGGGAGTATGTAATAACCCAGTCTTTTGAGCGACTATTTTATATTATTTTACCCGATGGGCTAGTTTTATAAAATAGGGGAAGTTGGGGTAAATATTGTTTCCCGTGATATTAAAGGATAATATTTACTAGGTTCTGTCTATTTACCGTTATGAGTAGGTAAATAGCATTATGTTGTGTTTTATTACGTCGTTATATATTATACGACGGTTATGACTCATATATAAGTTGGAGTATAAATAAATGAAATAAAATGAATTTGGAACAAAAAAATAGTTCACGTTACTCTGAATGGCAAAATAGGGAGTGCGGTTGTTTTTAGAATAGTCGAGATAGTCAAAATAAGTGCCAAGCTGTATTTTTGAGTTTCAGGCACTTTTGACGTGTTATGACTCAATTATGTAGTTACGAGTCATTTTAATGGTGTATTAACATTTAAAAGAGGGGAATTTATGCTGGAACCCGTATAAGTCCCCCACCCCTTTTATTTTTTCCCATTTCATGTTAGAATCCAAGAGAGAGAGAGAGAAGAGAGAGTTGGGAGAAATGGAGAAAAGAGAGAAAAATGAAGATTTGGGCCGGAATCCATTGCTACCGGAGGTGAATCTGAAACTACAAACTCGAGGCAAGTTTCTTACTTGCTAGATATTGATTTAATGTGATAATTTGCATGTATAGTTAGTTTTTGGGAGATTTAAACCATTTATGGGTTTTGGGAATTTTTGGTGTTTAATCCTTTAATCTTGATTTAAATTGATTTGAGGAATATATATTAGTTATTAGTTGTGTAGAAGTGATTTGGGAGAGTTAAAAGTTGTTTTCGTAGAGAGAAATTGAGATATTTGGGTTTTGGTACTTTAGCGTTTATACAACCCATAGCCTTGATTGGGTAAATTCTGCAAGGCCGAATCGATTCGCCCCTAGAGAATCGATTCGGTAATGGGGAAGGTGTCAGGTCTGAGTTAACCGAATCGATTCGGACCATGCGAATCAATTTGGGGTTATGCAGAATGGTTAGGTCCTTTTGACCAAATCGATTCGGACTATCCGAATCGATTCGCTATCAAGATTGACTCGATTCGGCCAGGGCGACTCGATTCGGAATGCGTGCATTTTTAGGATGTTTTTCCAGTTTAGTTTTCATTCCTTTTCTTTTAGGTTCAAGGTTTAGGAACCTTCCCTTGGGAAGTAATGGGTAGTCCTAGGGGGTTGATTTGGGTATACTAATGTCCTAGGATAATAATAGGATAATTAGGCTTACCCCGAGGGCTAGTTTCTGTTGGTTAATATCCGAATGATTTAGGAAGTTAACCTAAAAATAGATTGGAGATAAAAGGGTTAATGTTGAGACTTTTGGGAGACACTCCTTGATGGAGGCTCACTTTGATGGTTAATGAAATTGTATGAACTTTTGGAGACTAGTTTGAGGTTTATGGCACTTAGGGTCTTAGGTCATTAATAAAACGTGACTTTAAGAATAAGAAATGCATATTATAAAATGTGGTACTAATTGAATAAGTACAACAGATTTTGAGAATGTAAAAATGGATGTTTTCAAATGAAATGAAAAATGATTTTTATAAATGTTAAAATATGGATACACACCCTCTCTAAATCTCTATCTTAAGGGAAGTTCGCGTGTGTGGTGAAGCCCCCTGGCTAGTGAATGGAGGGTTGATATATCCCTAGGCCATATGAGCGTTTATTGTATGTTTTTGCGTTGGTTAGGTAATTCTGGGTGTGGTTATGACTATCCCGCAGGCATATGGTCGCTTCCCGACGTTTCGGTAGGATCCCAAGTTGTCTTGATGATAGGCCCTGGAAGATGATATCCATTTAGGGGCGCACACAGTGGGGAAACCCGGACGGGCGATCTTAGATTGCGTTATATAATATGATATATAACTATGTGCAATAATGTGGGACATTATTTGTTATTAAAGCATTTTATGATAATTAAATGGCTTTAAATTACGTTTCCCGAATGGAAGAAGGGAAATGGGATGTTAAATACATTTTCCGGATGTAAGAAGGAAAATGGATGATATGAAAAGGTTAAAGCATTTTTATGATAATAAAACTTTCTTTAAATTTTGTATATTTTCCTGGATGGAAGAAAGGAATTAAAATTGGTAAAGAAAGTTTTGAAATGAGATTTATTGGTAAACATTTGATAAAATGACTTACCACACACACACACACATTTATATATATATATATATATATATATATATATATATATATATATATATATATATATATATATTCCTAAAGAACAAATATGAATTATGCATGTATAGTTATGAAATTGACTTGGTAAACATTTGATAAAATGTTTTACGATTTATATATATTCCTTGAGAAGAAATAGGAATTATGCTTATAAATGGTGAATGGATTTATTTCGTATCTCCTTGAGTAGCTGTAGATGTGACCTCCCATGCATATGCATACACATATATATAAATTTCGTGCTGAGGGTCTAATGAATCTCAACGATCAACCTTGACTAAGTAGTAGTGTATCGGGGGATTCCTTGTTTGGATTTCTCTTTGCGAGACACCCCACGCACGAATAGGGCATAATGTTGAGACCGGGGAGAAGTTAGCCCTTAGTACTTGGGTTAACTAGAGCATCTCATGATATTGCGCTAGGTTGTGCTTTTAGATTGAGAGGTGAGAAATATTATGTAAATTGCGAGAGAATTATGCACCTAACAGTCATGCATTTTAGTCACATGGGAATCATATCAAATCGGGCCCTGACCCGTCTATATTTCTTTGTTTCTGCTTATACTCTTTTCCGTACAGGTGCTCTATCTCATGGACACCCGTATTTATATTTCCATTCCGGTTGTCATGGAGCTACAGCATGTTGAGAATGTTGTAGGATATTTGTTTTAGATGCCTCTATCTTTTCTACTCTAGATATGTTCAGTTTATTTATTCGGGTGTGTTGCCCTTGCATTGCGCTCATTTATTCCTATGTAATATTTCATGTATAATACTCGGTGTAACTAATTGTATTGGTTTGTTCACCGACAGCTTATTCAGTGATTATTTATCATATTGCCATTCTTTATTCGTTGATTTTTGATATCCACCATTTTTGCAAATGGGATTGTCTAAGTGTTTTTCTTTTACTTTCGAATTTTTAAATTTGACAGTCCGTTTCCTAAAATTATTGGTGGTTATCTCGTACTATTATTTTAATCTACAGTGATGCTGAGAATGGACCATCTATGATTCCTGTGATTATTAGAGTATTGGGTTGGCCACCTATTATTATAGTAGGCGGGTTGTCACACGTCTCTCAAATAATATTATCTAAATTGACTATGTAAAGTCAAAGGATAATATATTAGATCCACTAACAAAAGGTTTAAACTGAGAGCAAGTTGAAATATCATTGAGAGTAATGGTTCCAAAGCCTATAAATAAATAACAATGAATATAGTGTCAACCCAACCTAACAGCCTATTGATCCCAAGATCTAGGTTAAATGACCAAACCGAACTACATTGTATTCTATAAGCACTGGGGGATATTTAATCCTATCCATTCTAAAGATCAGACGGTACACATCTGTCGCAAAATTGGGATAAGTTATGTTTTTAATGACATCCATATCTTAGTATGTCTAAGTGGGGTATTACAGGATACTCTTTTTGGAAGTCACGTACGTGAGTAATGAAAGGAAAATTCTATGAAAATAATGAAAGGAAAATTGTATAAAATACTCACGGAACCAAGTGGTGTTCAGGGTCAAAATGAACACAAATGTCATAACCAACTGTATTAAAGAATTATTGTGTGAATATCGTTATCTAGGTTTACAGAAATGGTTGACGGTTCAAAGACATGAAGTCCACTGATTAACCAAGTAAATCTGATAGTATATCACTAAGGAAAGTTAAAGGCCACTGGGCTACTTCTCTCAATGTAATAAATTTATAATTTTAGTTAACATGTGTCTGCGTCTACATCTTGCATATATTTATATATAGTGATATATAATTCATGTGGAGGAGTGTTAGAAAGGGGGTATTGGACAATAAACTTTGAGGAATTTTGAGCTCAAATTTAAATAGTCCCCACATCACGATATTTATAGGACCATATACGAGCGTGTTCTTCTTCTTAAGGAAATTAATGTGGTATATTCACATGTCCAATTATATTAAGTTATGAATGATAAATATGTATGTAAAGTGACTCATAAAGCATTAAAAGTTAATGAATTGGATATGTGTTACTCTTGTCCTACATAAGAAGAAGAATGGAAATTTGAAGAGTCAATAAAATCCTGGGGTATCCCAACTATTTGAAGGGGAGATGCCCTACACTATGCAAGTGTTAGGCTTGGGCCAAAAGCCCAGACATGAGTGCGCGCATCGTCCGTTCTCCCGGTCGGCTCGGCTCGATTCGGTTCAGGCTTGGGCTTGTAAAAATCCATTTGTTTTTAGGCTGAATTTAATGAGGGGAATTAATTAATTAAACTGTTTGACATTTTTTCCCAACGGTAAACTGTTAAACCGAAATTAACAGTTTGACAGTTTTTTGCCAACAATTAATTCATTTGTGTGTGTGTGCGTGTGTGTGTGTGTGTGTGTGTGTGTGTGTGTGTATATATATGTGTGTGTGTGTGTGTGTGTGTGTGTGTGTGTGCTATCCCTCCATTTTTGACAAATGAACAACAAATTTGAAAATACTACTCCAGAAAAATATTTCCTCCATTACTACATACATTTCATTCATATTATCTGTATTGTTTGGTTGAGTACAAAACACAAAATTGTGTTCGGTCGGATGAATCATTTATGCGTTTCTGGATTAATTCAAAAATTCGTTCTTTCTTGAGAAACAATTATTTAATAACCTTAAAGCATATGGTAGAGAATAAATTTGTCTTAAAGAAATTGTTCTAAATAGTGCTCAAATTTAATTTCTATTTACGATTATTCTTATATTCTGTAAATTCAGTCTACTTCAAATAAGTTTCTAAATTTTATTTATTTCTGCAATTTATGTAATTATTGAATTTTATTATTTTATTTTTATTCTAGAATTTATAATATTAATAAATAACTATTTGTGCTTGAATCTTTTGGTGTCATAGTTCAGGATGGCATTTTGTAGATCTTTAAGGGATCCAACAGGCATGCAAGCAGCCTCATGGCCATATATCCATACTTATCTTGATGAGAGCAACTTAGTGGTGGTCTCTAGTAACTTATTTATCTTATTGGTTGATTTATTTTGGAGATCTCTGATTCATGTTTACAAGTTTCGTTCGTAGGGTGTTGTTATTTTAGGCGTGGCTTAAAGAGGATATACAATTTGAGGGCTCGGGGTTTTATCTGGAATCTATCATTTTAAGTTTTTCAACATGTTTAGTTTTTAGGGTATCCTTCTACAGATTGAGGTGTCAAAGGATTGAAGTAAAGTGTTTTTTCTTGGTGGTATGAATACTTGAAGTGGTAAGCAAAGATGTTATGTCCCTCGATTTGTTGATTCTTTTTGGCTGAGGCTTGGAGAAGATGAGAGTAGTTTGTTAGATTGGATTGTCTGATGATTTTTATTGCAAAGATTTTTTTGTTTGAGTCAGATGTGTGTGACACCCCGACTAATTAAATACTGGGTAGCTACTCCTTTATTCAAATTAATACGAAATGCCAAGTTGGTTCAGTTCATAGCATCACTGTCGAAAACATTTTAATAATTACTAGCCACCTAATATTTAAAAAGTGAGTTGTCAATTCTAATTAAATTCGATTAACATGACATCCATTTAAATTATAAAATATTGATACCACAACCACATCACAGTCACAAATAAATAACGATGTAATAAACCAAACCTGGAGGAATAAACCTCACAACAATCCAAATTGTGAAATGAACAAATACAAGTCTGAATCCTTAATTTAATTACAACCCAAAATGTAAAATAAAAACTGAGTAAATAAGATGTCTCTAAAAGGAAAGGGGGCGACATGCCCTACAGAGGAATGAATCTGAAATAGAGCCAAGATAAATAGTGGAGGCATCTACTATTGAGGTCCTGTAACTTCCACAACAGCTACAGCACGTCGCGGGAATAGAACTCCTATGCTTGGTGTCCTTGTGGCTGGGCACCTAAAAAGGTTTTTACAAAATAGATTTGAAAGCAAATGGGTCAGAGCCCGATTGTGAAAACAGTTTAAAATACAACAAGTGGTTTAATATAATTAAAACAGTGAATATAAAGTACATGATAGTGCGTGCACTCACATGAGTTCCTCACTTCTCAACTAATTGTGTACTCCTATCGTACCCGTACCTGTCCTAGATATTCTCATATCTAACTAGTCCAATACACAATCTAACATTACTATATGATTCACGATTTATTATTCGGCACCTTAATTTTAAACAGAGAGTTTTAATTTTCTTCTTAGTTCCCAATATTAGTAATGATAATCACGAGCGATTTCCATTTTTAACTCTACCAAAATGTTACTATTATTTCACACTTACATTTATTCATGACAATTAATTTCAATTAGCAGTATATTATTCTCATCATAAATATACAATACTGGCACCCCGAGTCTAAGCTGCGGTGCACACATACTCTGCTATCCAAATCTCGGTACATCACGTACATAAGGACCACGTATTCCGAATCTCTTAGGAATCGTTTTCAATAAATAACAATCACACAAAATGTAAGCGAACATAGTTCACATCACATGGGTCACGCACATACCTATGTTCCCATGATGAGAAGACTTATTAACTTCTCAATAAGTCCTTCTCTTACCTATGTCCTCGAGGTACCAATCTAAATCTCCCTCCCCCCCCCCCCCCCCCCCCCCCCGTAGGCACACAAAGATTATATGGGCCTGATCGAACGCCGACCTCCCGTGATAGCAAGTATGGTAGGTATGTTATACACAACTAACTAAATATACGAAGCATTCACACATCTTCGGTATCCCATAATATTAATAGAGGTATACTTCTCATTCCTATACCGTCATTTCATGTTACACGTTTACAACTCCCCGATTTATATACATTGAAGTTAACAACTCTCCTTGCGTCGATGTTTTTAGATACTTATATCATAACCCATAAATATCATTCGGATTACTGCAAAACTCTAAGGATTAATCCTTAACGTACTTCTAAATCTCATAACTATATCCACAAATCAACAAGGGAAGGATTACACTCAATTATTTTGAAGGTTCGAAATAAAAATCAGGCCTAAAAGGCATTCTGTCAACTCGTTAGAAATATCGTTCGAACGAGGCCGTTCGAACGAATGGCTTCGAACGAACTACCAACTCGTTAGAAGGTGTACTGTCATCTCGTTCGAACGAGGTCGTTTGAATGACCTGGGCAGGTCTTCTAACGAGATGGCAGTTTGCGCCCAGAAATTTCCAAATTCATTTTTCTCACTTTTTCTCTTCTCTAAACTCATTCTAAGATCATCCCAAAACAACATGTAATAATCATTAATCCCCAAATATTACCCCAAACCCTATGAACATGAACCCATAATTTTATTATGCCAAATTACTCATCATAAATTCGTTTTTACATCATCATATTTAAGTCTTCGAATGCTAAATTCGTCCATAGTCATTCTACATGCAAATCCTATCTCAAATTTAGAGTTTCTCCAACAATTTCATTAGTTTTCCTCAAACCTTTCAAGACAAAATAGTTCCTACACTAAACATGGAAGAAATATTCAATGCACGTAAAAATATGAAATCACTTGCCTTAGATTTGTTCTTCAGATTTGTTGCCGGTGTTTCAAGGTTGATTCTCTCCTCTTTCCAGTCACAAATCTCTTCCAAAATGATGGTTGTGGGTGTTTTTGTTTGGAAACCCTTTTTCCCACTTTCTAACTTCTCTAAAAAACAATCATAGTCTACTCTCTCACTTTTGGCTGATAATGGCCTTAGTGGCTTCCCAAATAATATATAATTTACCTCTAAAATTCGTGGGGTTTTAATTCCCTAATTTTTAAAATTACCAATATACCCTTCTAGGTAGCCGGTTTGGCCTAAAAATGCCCCAGGACCCAAACTAAACCCCCGACTAGTGTTTTTTTACTATTTCGACCCTTCTAAACACGTTGGCGCACTCAAAATGACCATTCGGTTGATAAAAATATAATTTACTTTTTAATTTAAATAATTTCGTTCCTGACGCGACTGACACACGCGACCCAACTAAGTTTCCCAAATTGTCGCATTTCTGCCTCGTGACAATTTAAATATTTTCAATACTCATGAAATATTCCATTTTAATATCATAATCAAATACCAACTCACATCTCGCTAGTATTTATATCCGGATTAATTCCCAATTAATTCTCATTTAATTTAATTAATCCCTTAAATAAAAATCAATAAAATTACGGGGTATTACAATGCGTTCTTATGATAGGTTCTAAAGGGGAGTAGCTTTGAATGGTTGCATGTATTGCAACATGTTTGGATTTTATCCTCTAGTGTTAGTTGGATTCTAATTCCAACTATGGTAGCTTTGAATGGTTGCATGACTTAAGCCGTGTTTTTTTTTCCTAGTTATGTATGTGGGATGGGTAGATTGTATTTAGCTTGATTGGTATGTTTTGAGTTGGGTTGGTATTGGGTTTTCGGCCGCCTATTTGGCTTGTTTTTTTTTTAGTTTTGTTTGTGTTTGTTGTTTCAGCTTTGAGTATTAGACGTTTTGTCTTTGTTTGGTCCCTTTTATATGTGCTTGGGTTGTTAGCCTTTGGTTGAATATATTAGCATTTTATAAAAAGAAAAAACTCAATGACCTCTTGTCATGACCTATAAAATGAACCCTTACACTAATAATTTTTAGACAATTTTCTAGACACAACTTTTGGACATCAAACTTTGAGAGAATTTATAATTTTTTAGGGCTAAGAAAAATAGTTTTGTGGGGAGGATTTTGTCAAACTTTATTGTAAGGGACAAGTATTGTAAGTTTGCAGTATTAATGAAAATAATTATTCATTATTATAATTTTATTATTTCTTTGATCATGTTAGCGTAAATTCTCTACTAGGATTAAGTGAAGTTTATCATGCTTGATAAGTATTATGTAGTTAGTTTAATTTCTTGTTCATTCCCAACATTTTTTACATATTTTAAAAATTCAGTATTCAATTAAAATGCCACGAGAGTGTGTATTAAACCTTTGGGAGTGATTGTTAATTCAAATTTTAAGAATTAAAGTGTGTGATTTTTTATGGGTTATGCTTACATTAAATTGTTTGATATATTGTGGTTAAATACAACTTTAAGACTTAAAATTGATAATTTATATTTTAATTTTTGGTGTGAGTACATTTTGATGGGTTATGCCTGCACTCGATTGTTTTGATAGTCCACGCTTAAAGACTACATTTAAAATTTAAAATGGATACAGTTAAGGGAATAGGAATTTGAGACGTCTAAATTAGAGACGTTAAAATTATTGTAAACTTCAATGCTTTATTTTCTGAATTAAACGCACCAAGAATAGGTTTAATTTTACTTATAAAATCGAAAATGAAAAAATTATATTAATGCTTAATATTAATTAAAATTAATAAATGGATCCAAGATCCTAATTTCTCCCATAATTAGTTACATATTCTTGGTTGCTCGCTTTAATTATTTTTATTGTAGTTTTAGATTAAAATTATCATTTTTACACCGTACATCTAGTTGGAAAGTTGAAAACATAGAAAATTGATCAATTTTTTGTGGGTTTGACCAGTGCTTACACTCGCTATTTCATTAACGGCCCGTGCAATTGGGGTATTTTAAACAATTAACAAATTTTTGGTGGCATTGCCAAAGATTTGTATTATTTTTTAAAGTTATAGAGATTAGTTTTACTTCATTTTATCATAAAAAAACCCGTAAAAATTAATAAGAATAGAAAATTCGAAAACAAGTGTTTTTTTTTTTAGAAAATTTTCAGACTATATTTTTTTTGTAGTTAGTCCGTAAAAAAATAAAAAACAAAACTAAAGAAAAACAAAAATTAAATTCAAAAAATTTTAAAAAATTACTTTGAGTAGCATTTTCTATTTTCAGAATATATAAAAAAAGGTTTCATAGTTTGCTTGTTTCTTTTATTATTTGTTTTCTTCTATATCGTGTTAAACTACGATGTTAGTCCTTGTTTCATGTTATTTTTATTTTAAATTTTTGTGTCGCGCTTTACATTTGGTGTAGTTTTTGTGTTGTTATTCAGTAGCACACTAAAAAAAGTAAAAAAGTAAAAAAAAAAAAAAAGTGAAGAAAAATCTCGTAAAAGCAAGAAAAGTTGTGCGAATGTAAAAGACACTTGTGAAATCTTATCACGAGCACAAGGAACTCTTGGCGAAGACTGAAACGTAAGCTACATTCCCCCTCGATCGACATCAACTTAAACTTTGGCTCGGCGTAAAAAAGTACCCGTAAAAAGTCCATGCTGGTGGTACGTTTTGTGTGCTCCTTGTGTAAATTTTTTTTTTTTGCTTATTTTAATTAGCATGTTTCATTAATTTGTGTTAAGGGCAAAATCAAGTTGGAAGATAAGGTGGAAATTTCATCACCCTTTCTCGGTCTGAAAATAACTACATTAATCAAGAATTTGCATAACTCGAGCCATCACTTTTCGTTTAAAATTAATTAGACGTTGACCTTAGGATATCACATATCTCATAGGAAATCTCTAAACAAGGTTAGAATTAAAACCTACTCCAATGAAATTATCAAATCAATTTCATTTTCCCTTGTCTAAGATTGGTGATCTTTTATGAGTCTTCGTACTGACCACCTACCTAGACATAAAATCGAAATTTGAGGGGATAACTATGTAACAACCCGCCCTTTTGGAGACGATTAAATTCCATAATTAAAAATAAATTGGAATTTGGGGAATTTTCTTAAATAGTAATTTTTGAGATTTTCGAGGATTAAATGAGTTTCGAAGGATGTTGTGATTATTTTTGGGATTGTATAGGTCGAAATATTTTAATTATATGTCGCCGTGGAGAAAAGCGACACGAGGTAAGATTTTTAATTAGAAAACCCGCATTTATTTATTTGGGGTTGGAATAGTGATTTGCGATCAAGTACCTCGGATGGAAATTTCGACTGCGCCGTGAGTCTCGGAATGTCTGAGATAGTCGGAAAAGAGTGTCCGATTTTTGAAAATGAGTTTCGGGTAATTTTAGAGGTAAAAGTAACTCGTAATTGGGTAAACGAGTCGTTTTGGGGTTTTAAGGGTTAAAACCCTTTTCTTCCTATATAAAGAGGGAGAGAGGGAAAGAAAAGAGAAAGAAAGAAAGAAAAGAGAGAGAAGAGAGAGAGGAAGGAGAAAGAGGAGGAGAAATGGATATTCGGGCCAAACTCCGCCGGATTCGACTCGAGGTCATCGGATAATATCCACGAGGCAAGTGTTTACTTGCTTTATTTATCTTTTTTCATAAATATCTCATACCATAGTTTGGTATAAACAAACCCTAATGGTTTTGGGGTGGGTTATCGTGGATAAAACGAGTTTTTGGAAGTTAAAACAATTAAACCCCAAATAATATTTCAATTCATGGAACTTAGGTTTTAACCTAAATTAATTGGTGGTTTTGGGTTCTAGGATGTTTATAACCCTTAATATATGTGTATTTGTAGTTGGTTGAGGTTATAGGACGTTGGGTGAGGCGACAAAAGCTTGGGAGAAGCTTTAATGGCCGAAATCGTCTCGGAGAAGACGATAAATAGTAACCCGTCACTTTAGGGGGCCTTTTTGGCCAGAAAAAGAATTGATTTAGCTTTCGTCCAAAACACGAAAGTTGTAGATATTTTCGATATGGTCGTGTGGGCGCCGGCCGCGTATTTTTCTGATTTTTCTACGATTTGATATGATTTTTACAAGATGACAGCTCCGGGTTGAAATCATCAACTCGGAAATCAAATGGGAATTGGAAAAATTACGGCTAGAATTAATTGCGTAGATGTTCGGGATAATTTTTGGGGTAGTATAGAAACCCCGAAAATGAATCTGGGTTGTTGGATAAGGGAATTGAGGATTTAATTTTGGGAGACCTGGTGTGACCGGTCGACCGCGCTCCTAAGGCCGGTCGACCGCGTCAAGGAGGAAGGGCCTACTGATTTGTTTCGTAGGCTTATTTACAACCCGCGGTCGACCAGGGGTCTAGGACCGGTCGACCGGTGCCCTGCTTTCAGCCCAAGATTTTGGAGATTAGGATTATTTCTCCTCTTTGAGTTTAAAGTTTAAGGGCCCTCTAAATTAGAGTATTATAGAGGGTTAAGTCCTAAAGGACTTGAGGAATTGGGAATGTATATATATGTGTATATTCACTTAGAGTGAATTAGTATAATTGGAGATATCCAAATAAATCCGTAGATGGGATTTAAGTATGTATTACTTATTAAAGTAAGAAAATACTTTGGATTTAGTATCATGCATATATGAATGCATGATTATGATTCTTTGAGAGAATCTTTGGGATTATTGGTCATCGATAGATGGTTTGGCAAACATGGCCATTTTGATATATTCAGGTAGGAATATATGGTATATATATATATGTATATATGTATATATATATATTTGTATATATATATATATATACTATGTGATTAAAGTATATATATGAATTAAGGGAAATGACTTTTGAAATTGTAAAAATAAATGTTTTCAAAAAGGAAAGATAAATGATTTTCTAAAAATGACGATACACACCTCTCTAAATCGCTATCATAAGGGAAGTTGCGTGCGTATGGTGAAGCCCCCTGACAAATTAACGCAGGGTGGATATAGTCCTATAGGCCATATGAGCATTTGTTGTATTTTTTCTGCGCTGGTAAGGAGATTCCGGGTGTGGTCTTGACTATCCCGCAGGCATATGGCCGCTTCCCGACGTCTTGCGATGTAGGATCCTAGGTTGTCTTGATTATAGGCCCTGGAAGATGATAGCCATTTAGGGGCGCGCACAGTGGAGAAATCCGGACGGGCGGTCTTAGAACGCGTTATATATTAAAGCAATTCATGATAATGGATTGGCTTTAATTACATTTCCTGGATATAGGAAGGGAAATGAGATAAAGGTTTGGCTTCGGTAACACTCCCGGATGGAATAAGGGATGTGGAAGCATGATTCGATCAAAGCATTTTCATGATAATGGAAATGGCTTTGGGTACATTTCCTGAGTATAAAAAGGGAAATGGGATGACATATAAAGGAAAAGCATTTTTATGATAATAAAACTGGCTTTTAAAAGCATATGATTTGTTAAAGCAATTCATGATAATGAATTGGCTTTTATATTTACATTTCCTGAGTATAAAAAGGGAAATGGGAAGTTTTGAGAAAAATGAAAGTATTGATAAATACTTGATATATGAATCGTCAGTCCGGGAGATAGATCCGGATGATTATGCAAATATGTATATATAAATGGATGAATCGAGTATCGAGGGTCTAACGGATCCCGATGATCGACCTTGCCGCATAGTAGTGTATCGAGGGGGTTCCTTGTTTGGATTTCGCTTTGTGAGACACCCCACGCACGAATATGGCAATGTGTTGAGACTGGGGAGAAGTTTAATCCTTAGTGCTCTAATATTATAAATGCTTATGGTATATATTTATATATATCTTTCTGTACTGAGGGACTGGCGGATCTCGACGATCGACCGTGCCGCGTAGTAGTGTATCGGGGGGGGTTCCTTGTTTGGATTTCATTTTGCGAGACACCCCACGCACGAACATGGCATAGCGTTGAGACTGGGGTGAAGTTTAGCCCTTAGTACATTGCTTGGACTATCTAGGATTGATAATGGATTGGTGATAGACTAGTTTAGAAGGATAGATTGACTAGGATGTTTAGAGGGATGCGTTAGGGGTGCACTATTAGTGGAGAGGTGACGGGTATCTCATGGGAGTGCGATACCAAATTCAAATATGAGATAAAACCTTTTTCAAAATAATAAGGCATTTATGCACTTGCTAAATATTTTCAAAACTCGGGCTCTGACCCGTTTATCTACTTTTCCTTTCTTTCTATATTATATATATATATAGGTGTCCAGACACAGGGACGCCTGGATGGCACTTCCTTCGAGTCAGACGTCAGCTGCAGTAGTTGTGGATGTGTGCAGGATTTTTAGTAGACGCTTCCATTCTTGTAATCTAGATAGGAGGTATTGTATAAACATTCGGGCCAATGGTCCAACTGCATTTATTTATTCTTTTAGAGCATCATTCGATATGGTTGTATATTTTGACCGAGTGTTCGGTTATTTTATTTCATTTCAGTTTCATTTCGGCAAAACTGTGTGGATGTTTTATTTATTGTTGTTAAAAAGAGTAGTAAAGTTAAAATTTTGACACCGGTCTAATAAGTTATTTGTAATTAAATGGATTTTTAACAGTGATGCTAAGAATGATCCATATGAAACTCCTGTTTTAATTTAATATTGGAGTGATCGCCCGGTATCTTATTAGGCGGGGTGTTACGGATGGTATCAGAGCATCAGGTTCTAGTGTCCTTAGGAATCTGTGCGGACGTACTACGCTTTCAGCGTTGCTCTCGATTTGTTATAGAGCCTCAGGAATAGGATTGCTGATTTCTCTTGTGAGATTTCGTTCTCCCGCCGTATTATGAGATTATAGAAATCTTTTGCGCGCTTGTTTGAGAATCGTGTGCGGAGCTTGGATGGCAGCAGGAGGTGAGGCTTAGCTGGAGCAGCTGGTAGAAGGTTGGGATGAGAACCTTAGTAGAGGTCACTCTCCCTATGGTAATTGTTAGGGATTTCGGTGGCGACTACTAAATAATAAGTAGTTATGAGCATCGCAGTACCGCTGAAATGGAGAGTGGTACTAAAGTCGAATTCCTCATGGAAATTAAGGGTTCGAAAGGGATCTTACGGCTAGTTCTAACCGTGAGTCCCCATGAATCAGCAGGATGAGGAGAATGTTGTTTTGGGAATTATTCGCCTAAGGTTCAGCCAGAGGCCGGCGGTGAATAAAGAGTATTATGGCGAAGTGAACCTTGTACCTAGGTGAGTTAGGTGCAATGAATATTGAGTCCTTTCCAAGAAGGATGGTCTCACTAAAGAATGAGTATGTTCGAGGACCCCATGGTTGGACATCCACTCGGGGAATTTGTTAAAATGAAGTTGTTGTTATGAGTTTTACCTCAATTGAGGAGGTATATTTGGCGTGACTAGATAAAGTTGCGGTATTAGTTGGCCCTAGACTCGTGTGTGTAATTTGAGTTATGACGGTCACGATAACATAATAACATGTATGTCTATGTATTTTTCCGCGATAGCGGGATTTTGTTTTCCTTCACTCGTCATAGAACGATAGCAGGCTAATGATGGCAGCACTATAGTGTCCATGGTTCCTGGAGGGAAGGGGTTGTAGTTGCGGTGTCCCACCTAGATATAGGTTGAGTTCACCTTATTTGTTATGGGTTAATGGAACTTCAATGAGAAGAGGTTTCCTTATCGTGATTTGGGTTTATGGTGACCTTATATATATGATTTAAGGCCGCAGGATTTTCGTTGAGCTGAACACAAAGCTCATTATTGTCTGCGCAAGGACTTAAAAATAAGTGCGAGCGCAGGGTGGTATGACTCTTAGTTAGAGATAGGAGTTCAGACCACCTTTTTGTTGGATTAGGGGATAGGGATATCCCGGTTGCATGTTGAAATGACGGAACTCCATAACCAACGAAGTCAAGGGTTAATGTGTGGAGCGGTTCCTTGTTTGGATTTCGCTTTGCGAGACACTCCACACATGACCCTTAACGGCGTCGGGAGTGGGGAGCTGTTATGGGATGCAAGGATGTTGATTTTGTGGAAAGGTCTTATAGTGTGGATGAACCACTATAGGCTATGGGCCACATGATGTTGATATACTATGGAAAGATTGTGCTATGGAAAATCACTAAAGTGGTCCGCTCGCCACAAGTGGGTGGTTGAGGTTGGACTTAGATTAATTGGTTTGAGGATAATAACCAGCCTTAATGAAAAGGCAGATCTTGAGAAGATAAATTTTGGGTATTATGTTCGTGACACTTTCTACAGAAAGTGGGCACTTCGATTGATTAGGTTTCCTTCTGTATGGGCGGAAGGATAAGATAGTAGGAATGCATTCATAGGGTAGCCTAGTAGGATTTAGGACGTCCAGCTTGTGTACCTTGGGTCGTTATATCTCGATGACCGACTACGCGAGGGAGTAGTGTAACGGGAGGGTTTCTTGTTTGGATTTCGCCTTCGCGAGACGTCCCACGCACGAAACCGAGCAAATGTTGGAAGTTGAGAGAGGCCTTGGGCACTAGGGATATATTTAGGATACTCGTTTCGCTTAAGTAGGGTAACGCTTAGACCTTAGTATTTTTATTAGAGTTAGTGGCACCGAGTTTAGGAGAATGGAATTTCGTGGGTTCGGAGGACCCATAGGTGAGTATTACACCGAGGAAAGGAGATCCTTATTGGGAGAGAGTGTTACGTGTCAAACGTTCACTACTGTTGTGCAGATATGCGCAAATTTGAAAGGTGTATGGGCACCTTGGTAAGATAGTTTTATATACCGCCTGAAATAGAATGGGCGTAGTATATAAGGTTGAAATTCATGCCGATAAGCATTATAGATGATGGGTATTAAGTGACGTATTAGAGTCACTTTACGATCGTGGTAGTCGTGTAGCATATGATTGGGAACCATTGGGTTAGTATCTTTCCCTTGAGGTTTTAGGATTTGTAGTGATCCTAGTTATATGGTGTAGGTTATATCCGAATTTCGAGGACGAAATTCCGTTGTAAGGGGGGAGTATGTAACAACCCGCCCTTTTGGAGACGATTAAATTCCATAATTAAAAATAAATTGGAATTTGGGGAATTTTCTTAAATAGTAATTTTTGAGATTTTCGAGGATTAAATGAGTTTCGAAGGATGTTGTGATTATTTTTGGGATTGTATAGGTCGAAATATTTTAATTATATGTCGCCGTGGAGAAAAGCGATACGAGGTAAGATTTTTAATTAGAAAACTCGCATTTATTTATTTTGGGTTGGAATAGTGATTTGCGGTCAAGTACCTCGGATGGGAATTTCGGCTGCGCCGTGAGTCTCAGAATGTCCGAGATAGTCGGAAAAGAGTGTCCGATTTTCGAAAATGAGTTTCGGGTAAGTTTAGAGGTAAAAGTAACTCGTAATTGGGTAAACGAGTCGTTTTTGGGTTTTAAGGGTTAAAACCCTTTTCTTCCTATATAAAGAGGGAGAGTGGGAAAGAAAAGAGAAATAAAGAAATAAAAGAGAGAGAAGAGAGAGAGGAAGGATAAAGAGGAGGAGAAATGGATATTCGGGCCAAACTCTGTCGGATTCGACTCGAGGTCGTCGGATTATATCCACGAGGCAAGTGTTTACTTGCTTTATTTATCTTTTTGCATAAATATCTCATACCGTAGTTTGGTATAAACAAACCCTAATAGTTTTGGGGTGGGTTATCGTGAATAAAACGGGTTTTTGTGAGTTAAAACAATTAAACCCCAAATAATATTTCAATTGATGGAACTTAGGTTTTAACCAAAATTAATTGGTGGTTTTGGGTTCTAGGATGTTTAGAACCCTTAATATATGTGTATTTGTAGTTGGTTGAGGTTGTAGGACGTTGGGTGAGGCGACAAAAGCTTGGGAGAAGCTTTAATGGACGAAATCGTCTCGGAGAAGATGATGAATAGTAACCCGTCACTTTAGGGGGCCTTTTTGGCCAGGAAAAGAATTGATTTAGCTTTCGTACAAAACACGAATGTTGTAGATCTTTTCGATACGGTCGCGTGGACGCCAGCTGCATATTTTTTTTTATTTTTCTACAATTTGATATGATTTTTACAAGATGACAGCTCCGGGTTGAAATCATCAACTCGGAAATCAAATCGGGAATTGGAAAAATTACGGCTAGAATTAATTGCGTAGATGTTCGGGATAATTTTTGGGGTAGTATAGAAATCCCGAAAATGAATCTGGCTTGTTGCATAAGGGAATTGAGGATTTAATTTTGGGAGACCTGGTGTGACCGGTCGACCGCGCCCCTAAGGCCGGTCGATCGCGTCAAGGAGGAAGGGCCTACTGATTTGTTTCGTAGGCTTATTTACAACCCGCGGTCGACCGGGGGTCTAGGACCGGTCGACAGGTGCCCTGTTTTCAGCCCAAGATTTTGGAGATTAGGATTATTTCTCCTCTTTGAGTTTAAAGTTTAAGGGCCCTCTAAATTAGAGTATTATAGAGGGTTAAGTCCTAAAGGACTTGAGGAATTGGGAATGTATATATATGTGTATATTCACTTAGAGTGAATTAGTATAATTGGAGATATCCAAATAAATCCGTAGATGGGATTTAAGTATGTATTACTTATTAAAGTAAGAAAATACTTTGGGTTTAGTATCATGCATATATGAATGCATGATTATGATTCTTTGAGAGAATCTTTGGGATTATTGGTCATCGATAGATGGTTTGGCAAACATGGCCATTTTTATATATTTAGGTAGGAATATATGGTGTATATATATATATATATATATATACTATGTGATTAAAGTATATATATGAATTAAGGGAAATGACTTTTGAAAATGTAAAAATAAATGTTTTCAAAAAGGATAGATAAATGATTTTCTTAATTAATAAAAATGAGGATACACACCTCTCTAAATCGCTATCATAAGGGAAGTTACGTGCATATGGTGAAGCCCCCTGACAAATTAACGCAGGGTGGATATAGTCCTATAGGCCATATGAGCGTTTGTTGTATTTTTTCTGCGCTAGTTAGGAGATTCCGGGTGTGGTCTTGACTATCCTGCATGCATATGGCTGCTTCCCGACGTCTTGCGATGTAGGATCCCAGGTTGTCTTGATTATAGGCCCTGGAAGATGATAGCCATTTAGGGGCGCGCACAGTGGAGAAATCCGGACGGGCGGTCTTAGAACGCGTTATATATTAAAGCAATTCATGATAATGGATTGGCTTTAATTACATTTCCTGGATATAGGAAGGGAAATGGGATAAAGGTTTGGCTTCGGTAACACTCCCGGATGGAAGAAGGGATGTGGAAGCATGATTTGATCAAAGCATTTTCAGGATAATGGAAATGGCTTTGGGTACATTTCCTGAGTATAAAAAGGGAAATGGGATGACATATAAAGGAAAAGAATTTTTATGATAATAAAACTGGCTTTTAAAAGCATATGATTTGTTAAAGCAATTCATGATAATGAATTGGCTTTTATATTTACATTTCCTGAGTATAAAAAGGGAAATGGGAAGTTTTGAGAAAAATGAAAGTATTGATAAATACTTGATATATGAATCCTCAGTCCAGGAGATAGATCTGGATGATTATGGAAATATGTATATATAAATGGATGAATCGAGTACCGAGGGTCTAATGGATCCCGATGATCGACCTTGTCGCATAGTAGTGTGTCGGGGGGGTTCCTTGTTTGGATTTCTCTTTGCGAGACACCCCACGCACGAATATGGAAATGTGTTGAGACTGGGGAGAAGTTTAATCTTTAGTGCTCTAATATTATAAATGCTTATGGTATATATTTATATATATCTTTCTGTACTGAGGGACTGGCGGATCTCGACGATCGACCGTGCCGCGTAGTAGTGTATCGGGGGGGTTCCTTGTTTGGATTTCGCTTTGCGAGACACCCCACGCACGAACATGGCATAGCGTTGAGACTGGGGTGAATTTTAGCCCTTAGTACATTGCTTGGACTATCTAGGATTGATAATGGATTGGTGATAGACTAGTTTAGCAGGATAGCTTGACTAGGATGTTTAGAGGGATGCGTTAGGAGTGCACTATTAGTGGAGAGGTGAGGGGTATCTGATGGGAGTGCGATACCAAATTTAAATATGAGATAAAACCTTTTTCAAAATAATAAAGCATTTATGCACTTGCTAAATATTTTCAAAACTCGGGATCTGACCCGTTTATCTACTTTTCCTTTCTTTCTATATTATATATATATATAGGTGTCCAGACACAGGGACGCCTGGATGGCACTTCCTTCGAGTCAGACGTCAGCTGCAGCAGTTGTGGATGCGTGCAGGATTTTTAGTAGACGCTTCCATTCTTGTAATCTAGATAGGAGGTATTGTATAAACATTCGGGCCAATGGTCCAACTGCATTTATTTATTCTTTTAAAGCATCATTCGATATGGTTGTATATTTTGACCGAGTGTTCGGTTATTTTATTTCATTTCAGTTTCATTTCGGCAAAACTGTGTGAATGTTTTATTTATTGTTGTTAAAAAGAGTAGTAAAGTTAAAATTTTGACACCGGCCTAATAGGTTATTAGTAATTAAATGGATTTTCGACAGTGATGCTAAGAATGATCCATATGAGACTCCTGTTTTAATTTAATATTGGAGTGATCGCCCGGTATCTTATTTGGCGGGGTGTTACAGATGGTATGAGAGCATCAGGTTCTAGTGTCCTTAGGAATCTGTGCGGACGTACTACGCTTTCAGCGTTGCTCTCGATTTGTTATAGAGCCTCATGAATAGGATTGTTGATTTCTCTTGTGATATTTCGTTCTCCCGCCATATTATAAGATTATAGAAATCTTTTGCGCGCTCGTTTGAGAATCGTGTGCGGAGCTTGGATGGCAGCAGGAGGTGAGGCTTAGCTGGAGCAGCTGGTAGAAGGTTGGGATGAGGACCTTAGTAGAGGTCACTCTCCCTATGGTAATTGTTAAGGATTTCGGTGGCGACTACTAAATAATAAGTAGTTATGAGCATCGCAGTACTGCTGAAGTGAAGAGTGGTACTAAAGTCGAATTCCTCATGGAAATTGAGGGTTCGAAAGGGATCTTACGGATAGTTCCAACCGTGAGTCCCCATGAATCAGCAGGATGAGAGGAATGCTGTTTTGGGAATTATTCTCCTAAGGTTCAGCCAGAGGCCGACAGTGAATAAAGTCTATTATGGCGAAGTGAACCTTGTACCTAAGTGAGTTAGGTGCAATGAATATTGAGTCCTTTCCCAGAAGGATGGTCTCACTAAAGAATGGGTATGTTCGAGGACCCCATGGTTGGATATCCACTCGGGGAATTTGTTAAAATGAAGTTGTTGTTATGAGTTTTACCTCAATTGAGGAGGTATATTTGGCGTGACTAGATAAAGTCACGGTATTAGTTAGCCTTAGACTCGTGTGTGTAATTTGAGTTATGATGGTCATGATAACATAATAACATGTATGTCTATGTATTTTTCCGCGATAGTGGGATTTTGTTTTCCTTCACTCGTCATAGAGGCGGGTGTTTATATTTTATATATTATATAAGATGATGGTATTTTTGGAACGATAGCAGGCTAATGATGGCAAGACTATCGTGTCCATGGTTCCTGGAGGGAACGGGTTGTAGTTGCGGTGTCTCACCTAGATATAGGTTGAGTTCACCTTATTTGTTATGGGTTAATGGAACTTCAATGAGAAGAGGTTTCCTTATCGTGATTTGGGTTTATGGTGACCCTATATATATGATTTAAGGCCGCAGGATTTTCGTTGAGCTGAACATAAAGCTCATTATTGTCTGCGCAAGGACTTAAAAATAAGTGAGAGCGTAGGGTGGTATGACTCTTAGTTAGAGATAGGAGTTCAGACCACCTTTTTGTTGGATTAGGGGATAGGGATATCCCGGTTGCATGTTGAAATGACGGAACTCCATAACCAATGAAGTCAAGGGTTAATGTGTGGGGCGGTTCCTTGTTTGGATTTCGCTTTGCGAGACACTCCACACATGACTCTTAACGGCGTCGGGAGTGGGGAGATGTTATGGGATGCAAGGATGTTGATTTTGTGGAAAGGTCTTATAGTGTGGATGAACCACTATAGGCTATGAGCCACATGATGTTGATATACTATGGAAAGATTGTGCTATGGAAAAGCACTAAAGTGGTCCCCTCGCCACAAGTGGGTGGTTGAGGTTGGACTTAGATTAATTGGTTTGAGGATAATAACCAGCCTTAATGAAAAGGCAGATCTTGAGAAGATAAATTTTGGGTATTATGTTCGTGACACTTTCTACAGAAAGTGGGCACTTCGATTGATTAGGTTTCCTTCTGTATGGGTGGAAGGATAAGATAGTAGGAATGCGTTCATAGGCTACCTAGTAGGATTTAGGACGTCCCGCTTGTGTACCTTGGGTCGTTATATCTCGATGACCGACTACGCGAGGGAGTAGTGTATCGGGGAGGTTCCTTGTTTGTATTTCGCTTTGCGAGACACCCCACGCACGAATATGGCAATGTGTTGAGACTGGGGAGAAGTTTAATCCTTAGTGCTCTAATATTATAAATGCTTATGGTATATATTTATATATATCTTTCTGTACTGAGGGACTGGCGGATCTCGACGATCGACTGTGCTGCGTAGTAGTGTATCGGGGGGGGGGGGGGGGGGTTCCTTGTTTGGATTTCGCTTTGCGAGACACCCCACGCATGAACATGGCATAGCGTTGAGACTGGGGTGAAGTTTAGCCCTTAGTATATTGCTTGGACTATCTAGGATTGATAATGGATTGGTGATAGACTAGTTTAGCAGGATAGCTTGACTAGGATGTTTAGAGGGATGCGTTAGGAGTGCACTATTAGTGGAGAGGTGAGGGTTATCTCATGGGAGTGTGATACCAAATTTAAATATGAGATAAAACCTTTTTCAAAATAATAAGGCATTTATGCACTTGCTAAATATTTTCAAAACTCGGGCTCTGACCCGTTTATCTACTTTTCCTTTCTTTCTATATTATATATATATATATAGGTGTCCAGACACAGGGACGCCTGGATGGCACTTCCTTCGAGCCAGACGTCAGTTGCAGCAGCTGTGGATGCGTGCAGGATTTTCAGTAGACGCTTCCATTCTTGTAATCTAGATAGGAGGTATTGTATAAACATTCGGGCCAATGATGCAACTGCATTTATTTATTCTTTTAGAGCATCATTCGATATGGTTGTATATTTTGACCGAGTGTTCGGTTATTTTATTTCATTTCAGTTTCATTTCGGCAAAACTGTGTGGATGTTTTATTTATTGTTGTTAAAAAGAGTAGTAAAGTTAAAATTTTGACACCGGCCTAATAGGTTTTTAGTAATTAAATGGATTTTCGACAGTGATGCTAAGAATGATCCATATGAGACTCCTGTTTTAATTTAATATTGGAGTGATCGCCCGGTATCTTATTAGGTGGGGTGTTACAAACTGTAGTTGGTCTTAATTTAGATTCTCCCTTGTCAAAGAGTGTGAGCTCTCAAATTATGAAGAATAATTCGTAGACCACCGTTGTCATCGATTAATCTCGAAAAAACTATATTTTAACATGAAATTTTCCCTCACCTAAATTAGATTACTCAAATTGCTTTATGTTAGTCTACGTGGTTTGAGTAAATTTTAATTTCTTTCGCATTAAAAAAAGTCAAAAAGTCAATATATATATATATATATAATGAGTGGTCCTCATATTGTTATCCCGTCATCTTTTTCATATTCTTCTATTGATATTTGGACGTGTGACTATAAAATACTGGCTATTTAGATGACTACATATTTTAATTTGAGTCAGATGGGTTAGTAATTACTTTTCTTAAAAAAAATTAAAGAAGTTGCGAATAAGAGTCCAACTCCTTTATTCACTATTCGTCCTCCAAGGTGTATTAATTTGGAATAGGTAAATAAACAATATAGTAATGATATTTCTGAGAATAATCATTATTTAATGGGGATAATCAATTTTGTGAGGAGAAAAAACTTGATAATGTTGACACTTGTAATACTTGTGATGATTTAAATATTGATTTTTGCGAGATTTTTTTATATAATTTAATTGATGACAATGCTTGTCTTATATAGGAAAAAATTATTTGAGGATTCATCATTCGATTTTAGTGATACTTTGAGTTATTATGACGGTCCTCCTATTTTTGATGAAAAAATTGTATTTCCACATGATACCACTTCTTATCGCATTTTTCGTAACTTAGGAATGGAGCATCCATCCACAATTACTTGACTATTTTAGAAAAAAGATATTGTAAATATTTGGATCCTTATTGTGATTTGTTATCCACATGTGATGTATCGACATATGATTCGCGTGATTTAGAATTTATTATTATTGATAATTTCGGTGCGCACCATTATTACCATGAATTTAAGGTTACAATTTGTGTTGTGCGATTAAACCCTCAAATTTTTATTATTTTGGTACTTAATGCTAAAAATTTTAATATTTGAAATGCTCCACGACTATTTCGATTATTAATTTATGGTGATGATGGTAATTGTCGTAACTTTCTATATTATGAGTGCCTTTTTCTTTTCTTTTTTGTAATTTTATTTTTCAATTTTTTTAGTTAACATGTTTTTGTTAACTTTGGATGTTGGTAGCAAAACTAACGTTCATGGAAATTATCTTCCTTTTATTTCTCTACTTTATTTACTTTGTCCATATTTTTATTTGAACATACATTAGGAAAATGTAAAATTTTGATTTTGGCGTAAGGATGATATTTTTAAAAAATAGAAAAATTTTAAAAATTCAAAAATATTTTCAATATAATTAAGTTTTGAAATAATTTCTTAATATAGACTTAATTCATGTGTCTCTCAATATATGAATTTTTTTAAACATTAGCCATATAATATGATCGAAAACGAATATTGAGGAAAAAGATAATATGCTCAAGGAATAAATGAAGAGACTTTTATGTAGTACCCCGTGATTTTTAGGACTAAAAATCTAATTTATTTGTGAGAAATAATATTTATTTAAATTGGAGAATTTTAGAATTAGGCAAATGAGGTCAAAATTTGAGGATTTTAGAAAGTATTTCGAATGACGATCCTGAGTGTGCGGTTCATCCTGGATGGGTCGAGATAGTCGAAATGACTATACTTGGGTCTTATTTGGGCTCCAAAATATTTTAAGATCATTTGACTCGAATTGGAGTAACCGAGTCATTTGAAGTGTATATTATCATTTAAAGTCGGGTATTTTGGAGATAAGGCTTAAAAAACCTACAGGAGATAACAATCTCATTTGTGAGATGGAGAGAAAGCCCTAGAGGGAGAGAGAGAAGAGGAAAGGAAGAAGAGAAAGAAGAAAAACTTGGGGATTTCGGCCAATACGCGATTTCGAGAAAGATTTAACGTCTACAACTTTGAGGCAAGTGATTAAACTTTCTAAATAATTTATGTGTGTCATTTATTTCATGATTCGTGGATAAAAATATGGATTTTTAGTTAGTAGGTTAAAACCTTGATTTTTGTGTTAAATCTTGCATTTGATGTTTATATATAGATTTGAGGTTGTATAATTAGTTGGGTTGATATATATAATGGGTTTTGATGTTAGGAACATGATTGGGTTGAAGATCGATGCTTAGAAGATGATATATTTGAGTTTTAAAAATTTTGGTTTTGTGGAAAACAAACTATTTCGTAGCTTGCTGAACAGGCCGAATCAATTCGGCCCCTTTCCGAATAGATTCAGAATGTTGCAGACTTACAGGTCTGAGTGACCGAATCAATTCGAACCCAAAACCAAATCGATTCGGCTTAAGATAGAATTACAGTTTCCTTAGGTCGAATCAATTTGCTGCTATGACCAAATCGATTCGGACTGCGACGAATCGATTTGGAAACACGACTATTTTACGAGGTTTTTCTAGAGTGAGTTTCGCTCCGTTCCATTTGGGTTTATCGATTAGGAACCTTTGAATATGTTGTGAGAAGTATGTTTTGGAGATTGTTAGGGAGTTTTACCTATGATGAAATATTGGGGTTGTATCAAGTTATTTCGATATAGTATAAATTGAAGTTATCGTGTTGACTTAGTGGGGAATCGTACTATCATCGAGATTTCTATTTGGAGATAATTATGGGTCAATAATAGAGAGGCAGTGTACACTTAGTGATGTTGGACTTTAGGATTAGATCACAAATGTGATAACGTTAATGGTTCGTATGATCAACTGAACCGTAATGTGAATTGGGAATGTTTTATCATATCACCGACTAGAATAAGTTGTGTATATACTCATAGCCGGGTTAATCACTGTATATCGGAGTGTGTGTATATATATATATATATATATATATATATATATATAAAGATGGCGTGAATATACAGACCTTGTGTGATGGTTTTCTCATATATGTTGTGATTGCATATATATCTAGTGTGAATGATAAATACTTATTATGTGAGCATACCCCTCCAATGCTATCACGGGAAGTTGCGCGATGTGGGTGAGGCCCCTGGCTTGAGAAGAAGGGTGCGTATAGTGCGTATAGTCCCCAGGTCATAGTCGTCCATTATTTATTACGTGATTTTATTATGGGTGAGAAGTCTTAGGTATGATTCATTCTTACTTTCAGGTTCGGAACTATGACCGCTTCCTATACATTGTGATTTGTTTTTATTACCAGGGCGGTGTGAAAATAGTCCGGTGGCTGGTAACCCGGGATAAAGTGAGTAATTCCTGGAAGATGATAGCATTGTGAAGTATGATTATATCCTATAAGTGATTGCGTTCTAGATATTTTACGTGTACGCTAAGTGCGTTATGTGTACGTTCTTGTTAGGGTTGAATGATTGTGCTTTATAACTAGAATAATGTTATATAGACCCTAAAGGTTTGGTGTGATATCTTATTTGTGTAATTAGAGATTGTTACTCATAATAAGTAGTCGAAGTTATGTGTTGGGTACTGAGGGCGTAAGGATCTCGACGATCAACATTGTTAAGGAGTAGTGTATCGGGGGGTTCCTTATTTGGATTTCGCTTTGCGAGACGTCCCACACACAAAACACAGCGCAATGTTGGGAGTGGGGTGAAGTTTAGTCCTTAGTACTCGGATTTATATGTTATAGAGAAACAATGCTTTATGAGAATAAATTAGAGTAGTACTCTAAATAAGTAGCTGATGTTATATGCGTTGTGCACCGAGGGCTTAATGGATCTTGACGATCAAAATTATTAAGGAGTAGTGTATCGGGGGGGTTCCTATTTTGGATTTCACTCTATTCCGTTTGAGTTTATCGATTAGGAACCTTTAAATATGTTATGAGAAGTATGTTTTGGAGATTTTTAGGGAGTTTTACCTATGATGAAATATTGGGGTCGTATCGAGTTATTTCGAGAGAGTACATATTGAAGTTATCATATCGACTTAGTGGGAAACCTATTATCATCGAGATTTCTATTTGGAGATAATTGTGGGCCAATAAGAGAGAGGAATGTTTTATCATATCAACCACTAGAATAAGTTATGTATATACTTATAGTCGGTTTAATGACTGTATATCAGAGTGTATATATATAGATGGCGTGAATGTACAGACCTTGTGTTATGGTTTTCTCATATATGATGTGATTGCATATATATCTAGTGTGAATGATATATACTTATTGTGTGAGCATACCCCTCCAGTGCTATCATGGGAAGTTGCGCGATGTGGGTGAGGCCCCTGGCTTGAGAAGCAGGGTGCGTATAGTTCCCAAGTCTTAGATGCCCATTATTTATCGCGTGATTTTATTCTGTGTGAGAAGTCTTGGGTATTATTCCTTATACAGGATTATTTCCTTTTATCTTAGTATGTATGTTTAAAT
This sequence comes from Sambucus nigra, assembly GCA_949130495.1. Classification (NCBI taxonomy): domain Eukaryota; kingdom Viridiplantae; phylum Streptophyta; class Magnoliopsida; order Dipsacales; family Adoxaceae; genus Sambucus; species Sambucus nigra. The sequence continues at coordinate 296,880,987 of OX422223.1, forward strand.
TATCAGTTTTAGTAGTTACTATATTGTTGGCATGATATTCATTGCATGGTTTTAATTTTTTGGCATCCGCTTATTACAGTGTTGGGTAGTTAACTATGTTATTTTAGTATCGACAGTTGATGCTGAGAATGATCCACTTGAGATTCCTGATTTAAATTAGTATAGGGCTGGCCACCCGTTATTATTTTAAGCGGGGTGTCACATTTTACTCATGATATTTCATCTCATTCATAATTTTCGTGAGATTTAAATCAATTCGAGTTAAAATAACTCAAACTTTCATTTAGTGATAACTTCGTTGATGATCTCAAATTCTTTGTAGTGTTCGATTACTGAAAATATAAAAGTAAAATATTTTATCTTTAGCTCTAGAAGTCTTAGTAAGTCATCTTGAGACACAAATTAATTTAACGAAACTTCAGAATTGAGATTAGGCCATCGTTTGAAAGCCTGAAAATTAAGCCTAAATATCGACCTTTTTACATTATTCATTTTATTTTACACATACAATAAAGAAATTGAGTAAAAAATCTATAATAAATAAAATGAGTCCTTGGTACAAACATGCTCAATCCTCCTCTCAATATTCTAAATAGGTGTATACATATGTGTGTGTATAGAATATTTTCTGCATATATACATGTGAGTATCTTTGATCTCAAAGAGGGATTACCTCATTGATGAGAGATGGGTGGATGACAGTTGTTGAATCTTGGAGAAGAGGGGAGAAAGAGGAGTGGTAGTAAAATGAAAAGTAAGGGGGAGGAGGATATAAGGTCATATTCTAACTTAATAGTATATAACTAGTTATGTCAAAGAAAAATTATCACCAAAGTTGTCACTGCTACCGGTAGTGACAAATTACTTCTAAATTCAAATTTTATCACTCCTAACGGTAGTGATTAAGTAGGCATAAAATTCATCACTGATCGTAGTAGTGACATATTGGGAAAAAAAATCATGGCTTATAGCAATGATAAATTAATTCTAAAGACAATTTTTTTCACTACTAATAAAAGTGTCAAATTAAAAGGATAAAATTTATCATTACTATTAGTTGTCAAAAATACTAAAGACAAAATCTATAACTGTTAGTAGTAGTGACAAACCAATTCACTCAAATTTGTCACTACCTAAAATTTTTATCATTCCTAATGGCAGTGACAAATAATTTTATATATCAGAAAATTTTAATTGTAATTGCTCCTGACAGTGATGAAGTCTGTCATTGCTACTAGCAATAACAAGCTGGTGGTGAAAAAATCAGTGTTATGGTGTAATGTGTTCTTCCAAGAAATAAACTCATCTCCATCCCTGCCTTGGACATAGGCAACGATCAGTTGAACGATATACATCTTATGTATTTTGTTTTTCTGCATTAATAATTGCCTCGGAGCTAAATTTCAAACATTACATATATTGTGGGTTAAGATCCCTTAAAATTTGGCAGCATCTATGGGAAAATTAAATTCTCACCACTATCATAATTATCTAGCCCGAAAGTGAATATGAGTGTAAATCATTCTCACTATACATTCATGAGGAATCGTACGATTGGAAACCACTCACTCTGTGGGATCTAGGCATCTTGAGCTTACAACTACCAGTGTGGGGTTTTCAAGTTCCGAATACTCGCACTCTATTGAGAAAGATTATGATTGTCTTATCTCATTTAATGTTTAGAATATAATGGCCTCGAAATAAGCTTTAATTAGAAGAAAAATTGAGTAGGTATATATAGATACATATTATAGATAAATTTCATCATTGGCTTTCACTAGTCCTGTTTAACCTGAAATATGGGTTGCCAGGAGGGACTAGACTCATATCATACTTTTTTTATTACCTCAGCGATCTATTCCAGGTAAAGTTCTCCCAAAAGACCAGGTCCCATCTGCTAGTGTCATACACCGTTGGTTGAACGTCTATAGGGAAGAGCAACATCCCTTTTGGCCAGTATTTAAAATAAATGACTAGATCAACATGAATAAGAGATCCCTCATCTTAGAAGGCTGTTAACTCGATAGTCAGAGGATCGTCATCATAATTCTCAAACTCTAGAGTGCCACATTCGGATAAGGAATAATAAGTCATATCGTATTGGTAGGGCCTTTCAATAAAGAAGCCCTCACACGGTTCATTAACCTGCGGCATATCCACCATTTGCCAAAAGAGAATTCCACCAATTGTTATCACCATCAAGTTCGTCCAACTGAATCAGTAGATAGCAGCAAGTACTCTTATCCAAAAGAATAGACTAATAGACTTGGTAATGATAAACTCAGAGGTCTTATGAAGAAATAACTAGAAGGGAAGTAGTTCTTAATGCCAAAAATTACACTTTATGATGGGAAAGAATATCACGCCCATCATATTTGGCATTACAGACAGACGATGTCCCTTTAGAGCCGTCACGACACTCTAATGTGTGAGTTTTCCTTCCAATCTGGGGAAATCAACTTGAAGTGGTTTGAAAAGTTATCCCTCGATCCATTTCCTCATTTAGAGAGTTGGTCGAGCAGTTTGTGACTTACTTCATCATTAATACCAAAGGAGTTGAGGAGGTAGATTCAATGATCACCCTCAATAAGAAGAAAGGGGAATCCCTTAGGAAGTATGCATAACGATATTTGGAACAATATAATGATATTGATTATTTTAATATGCACCTAGTGATTTCATCCTTTAACTTCGTTCTTGATCAGTAAGATGACCTTTACCAATCTTTGATAAAGGATCAGCCATCAACAATGGGCGATCTTATGTCTCGCATCGAGAAGTATGCGAAAGTGGAGGATGAGTTTATCAACACAACAATTTCAATCGACCAAGGTCTTAAGCAGTCAAAGCACGATGATATGAAGAAAGACTCAAAGGTATGAAATCAATATTATACGGCATAAAGAGGCTCATGAAGCGATGCTAATAAAGGGCAACCTAATTCGCATATTGATAGAAACTGATTTCAGGAGAAAAAGACCTTCTTCAAAGAGCCTATCTACAAGTTGCTTCCATAGATTAAAGATAAGCTCTAATTCAAGACGCCACCCAAGATATTCGGCAATTCCAGTGATAAGGAAACCAATCTTAGGTGCAGTTATCACTAGGATCATGGACACCTTACACAGATCAAGAAACATCTTATGGAGCTCGTCCAGGATGGGAACCTCAAATAATTTACTAGGACTATCAAAACTAAATATGCAATCACAATAAATGTGGTTAAAAAGGTTGGCGATGATCTCCCTCCTATAGGTATGATCGATAACATTCATAGATATATCGATCCTTCATAGTGAACTAGTAAGAAGCTCAGGGAGAGAATTAATATTTCTTTTAGAATTACCAAGTCCTCCTTTGTGTGAAATAGTACCACAGTCTCCTCTATGGAATTTTTTCATCAATGAATAAGTCATGTGAACTTTAGAGATCTTAATATATTAGTGAATAAGGACCTAGTTCTTGGCTTACCATAGCTTGAAAAACTAACTTCGTGAGTTTATTGATATGCCCTATATGTCCCCCACAGCTTAGAGACACCAACCTCGGCCAGGGAGACGGACGACGTTAGAAGGGCCCCAGATTGGCAACTAGCGATCTCGTCCTTTACAAGGTCATCCATGGTCGATGTTACTAGCTGCCTCACAGTAAGACAATAGTTAAGGTCTCCATATCCATGGAGGCAGTAATTCATCAGGGCGCCCAAGGCCGACATCACGTTTACCTCATACAGCAACCTCGGTTGGGTATAAGCCGAGGAAGCAAGGACTACACCATCATCATAACCAACCTCGGCTGGGAATTAGCTGATGTTCCAATACTCCTACATAACCTCGGCCCAAGACGACGTTATGGCTCCTCTTGTCTTACCTTGGCTTTCTTACAGAGCCGAGATCATCATGAATAATCTCAGATTGGGCAACATCCAGACTTCACCAACCTCGTACTCTTCCAGGCTGAGGTTGGTATCAATCGAAGACAGTCGAGTCTTTACTCGCATATGTATGGCTGGGAACACATGTACTAAAATCAGTTGTAACAAATCAATCCCCTCACGTGGGGGAATATTTCATCACCATTCTCTACTTGCACTACAAGAAAAAAGCTTTTTTATGACGTTTTTTAAGTGTCATAAAATGCATTTTATGACTCTTTATTTTTTAATAAAAAGCATCATAAGTTTGGGTGTCATAATTGATACCCATAAAAAGTGTCATATTAGGTAACGATTATTTATGACTTTTTTTTCCAAAACTTTCATATCTGCTACAAAAAAAAGTCAAAATATACTCTGCATGCTGTCATATTTGATTTAAAAAGCGTCATGATAAACAATTTCAAATATTTAAAAAGATCCTATAAAATATTTCATCACATGAGGGTTTAATATAAATGATCTTAAATTAAACATATAACAAAAAAAAATAACCAGTATTAATGACATATTTAACAAATAAATCTAAACACAAATCAAAATTCATAGTAACATAAAAAACAACCTTAAATTTTTTTGTATTAAAAGTCACGTACATCGAAAATGCACCAAACTAAGTCATTTGTCCATATCAAAAAAATAGCGGGACACAAATAAATATACCCATCATATACATTATTCGCAAAAAAATAATGACCTGCTACATGTATCATAACTATATATACCCACTATCTACATCATTCAAAATAAATGTCTCCAAAAAATTGTATATCCAAAAATCACGCATAATTGCGTCGATCTTCCGTTGGCTTTCGCGAAATTGTGTCGACACCTCAAAAGCTCCAAATCATATAATATAAGCCTGAATAAGATCCCATTCTGGACTTTCTTCTTCAAAGCATCCTACAATAAAAAAATCAAGAGTGTCGGTAAATCATATTCTTTTCAATCCTCTTAAGATTATATAAAAAATATATTTTCTTAACTTTTGAAAGAAACTCACAAATTTTTCACCAAATTCCTTGGTTGCATCGTCTTGATATTCTCTATTTCTCAATTGTCGGGTGGTTATCCACACTAGATACCTATATATCATCCTCATCAAATGCATCTCCATATCTCTTTTTCTATCCCAATTCTAAAATAAAATATAAAAAATTAAGCACACAATACAAAATCCCCATAATGAATTGATTATGGTTGTATACTCTACAAATAATACAAGAATTCAACCACAAGCCTCTAATGTGACAATGATACGCCTTTCACATGCCTCTAATTAAATGCTCTTGGATAAGTTCAAAACAACATATATAAATTTCTAGTACAACGTAAACACAACATAAAAATTCTAATTTTTCCAAAGTATTACGTCGTGTATAATATAAATAGAAAAGATTTTTTTTTATATAACACAGATAATTTAAACAGTTTTAAAAAATTGGACATAGTTTCCATTTTTAATAGTACTATCCTCCCTATTTAAGAAATAAAAAAACTTCAACAATATTCAAAAAGACCCAATTTATCAAAATAAATTCAGGTATTATTTCATTCACTAATAAGGAAAATAAACCATTGACACACATATATTTTCGTTGTGTTTCATATTAAAAAGAGTCAAATAAGACTATCCTCACCCTAAGGTATTGATTCTCAACCCTAAAAATAATTGCTTCCATCCTTGTTTTTACACAACCATAATAAGACTCATTGTTCCTTCCATCCCTCTATTGTTAGATGGCAAGAGTCACTGAACCTGTTGATTTATCTCATTAGCATTCAAAATTATGAGTTACACGGAATATGCATTTCTTTGTACTTAGTAATTTAGCAATATTTGGTTCTCGCATGAAAAAATAAAGAAGGTAGTATTGCAAGAACCAATTTAACATTATTGAGTAGTGAAAGTGTATATATAGAAAGTAAGGATGCACATGTACGGCAACTCAACCTTTCACCCCAGCCAAATGGGCCATAAAATTATCCAATAAATCGACCCTTATATGTCATGGCTCACCAAACCTCTATTTATTATTTTTTTTAAATTATTTTTTGATCGAAATTATATTGCATACTGTTTAAGAGCTTACCTGGTCAGATCAGGGATTAAGAAAACTGTGATGTTATGATCCAATGCTAACGTCCTTAAATTGCGCAAAGTGACTATAGAACCATCATCCGCATCAAGAATAGCTGAGAGAACATAATTGACACTGCATTATGTAAAACTCCATTTAGTTGCTGAAAATATTTAGTAGAATTATAGAAATATGATGTAAATATCTACACATGTATATTTTTTTGAGAAAAAAGAGAATCAAACAAAAATCCCAACTCTGCCATTCTTAATATACGATAAACATAATTGTGCCAAGTGCATCAGCATACTTAAAATTAGAACATTATCATTTTATACCAGAAGGCAATCGCAAGGATTTCTAGGAAGACCTTAAAGATAACCGCAATATCAGGTGATTTCCTCCACAGTATTTAGTGATGAAAAGTAGTCAAAGCTAAAAAAATTACAATAGTACCAAAGTTAAAATTCGACCAAAATGGGTGGATGTCAGAATGAAAATAATTTTCATAGATTTATGATATATACGCCACTTACAACCAAAATAATATGAAAATTCTTGAATATCCCATGTTTATACAGGTGAAAACATCTTGTCAAAAAGCAATATGTAAGCTTAAAAGACCAAAGATGATTGACATAAAAAAACTATAAGAAGGCGTACATACTTTCAACTCATCCCGAGCGAACAAATGAAAGTTGTAACTGCAACAATAATCAGAAATTACGTGAATCAACAATAGTAATAAAAGAAAATTATATATCTATATACACACAAAAGGAAATTCAAAAGAAATTGATGTGTACGAGGCATCTTGAGGGTTTAGTTGAAAAGTGCTTACTTGTACATTTTTATTTCCGTCTCTCTTCAAGGTTATTTCCTTATTAGATAATAGTATTTTAGTTAGGGAATTATATTCCCATAGAATATTCTTTAAAGGCCCTCTTCGGTCTTTTTACATCTTGATAACATATACTGTAAATAAGGCCTTTGGCCAACCAATGTAATAACTTTTACTTTTGGAGATGAAAGAATGAGACAAGACCTTAATACCTAAAATCTTCTCATTGTCCGTGATTAATTTCCATTATTTGGTATGACAATGGCTTGATATGTTCTACGCAACTGTTGTAGGGCCATGGATAAGGCTTGGAGTAATCACCATCAGACCACGCCTCCAAACTACACCCCCACCACCCATAGTCAAGCGACACCACATTTGTCTCCGCCAATAGTTCTCAAAGACGCCCCTAGGCTCTTGCTTATGCTTAAGGCTCGTACGTTGCACCTCACCTACCTCGGGCAAGTAAGTAAGGAGCCCATCAAGCACCTCGACACTAAGCTCCAAGGCGTGGCTTAGGCCCGACTCATAATACTTCTTATAAAAATAGTCCCAACACCAATATTTTACCAACGTACTTACATGTTGATTTTAATTATTTTTGTATTAAAGAGCATTGGATCATTTATCAAATAACGGATGCTCGGGCAATTAGAGAAATTAATGAGGTTATATTAAGTATAAAGCTATATCAAGATAAAAGCTCTCTGTAGTGCTCAAAACATATGAGTAAAGCCAACATATTAAGGAGCAAAAGACAGCTTGGAATCCCACCTAAACCAGCCCCTTTCATCTACTTATGGTGTCCAATCTTCACAGGGAGGAAGAAATATAATTTGTTTAAACATCACATTAATAAAATCAGGAGCAAATTAACAGGGAGGAAACGAAAATTGCTATCCATGGGTGGAAAAATAACTCTGCTAACATGTCATTCAGTCCATTCCGATCTATACTATGGTTACTGTTAAGCCTCCTAAAAGAGTGTTGGTCATCATTAGGAGAGGTTCAGTTATCTTCAAATGGGATAATTAGTTGAACTTTGTTCCATGAATTATGTGCATATCCTAATCAATTAAGGATTGGACTTTCTATCATCGGTAACCCAAGCCCAATTTTACTAGTCAAACACTTAATTGATTAATTTTAATATGCCCTACAGTGGGAGTTCTTGGTTAAAAAACTCTAAACCGAAATAAAACTGTCCCTCTTCCACAATTATTGTTCACAGGAGTTTGTAGTGAGTCACGGTGGATAATATATCTTCAATCTTCTTATATTTTCTTCTATCAAATCATCATAAATCAGATATCTGCATCTTACCTTATTTTTCACTCAACGGCTTAACCCCCGCTCTCGTTTTCATATTTTCTAGAACCTAAGGACAGGTTGGACATTCATTTAGTTTTGGATTAGCTTACAGCAGATTTGAGTCTTCTAAGACATAGTACTTGGGTAATTTTGACTCTATAATCCTAGTCCAGAGTATCAATAAAGGTCTTTACTTCTTCCCATTTAAAATCATTTTTTTAACTTTATCCTTGAGATAATGTTGTATTTAGAAATAACCCCTTGAATTTCAGTAATTAGACTTGACACCTCCCCGGGCATGCATAAGGTATATATAAGGGTTATCACTAAATACAACATTAACTCAGCGGGTAAAACTAAAAAAAAAATAACTTGACGGTCCGTTTGGCTCAGGGTAAAATTATAGTGTATGGACTTATTCGAGTTCAGGAAATTATCCCTTTCTTTGGAAAATTTCGATTCCAACCTATGTATACTTCCTTCATCATTTTTAGAAAAAAAAATCATATTTAATCTAATCTAATTTGGCTGACTTATATACATAAAACAAAGTACAAGGCTAAAAACATACCAGCTCACGAATTTCAGCACTAAATCCAAGCTCTAAAAGATGATCCGCCTCATCAAGGATCAAAATTGAAAGGTCATTCAAATCTATGGGCATGGAATTGCACAAATGATCTATCAAACGTCCTGGAGTAGCTACAACAATATCTATCATTGATCTCAAGTCTTCTTCTTCAATCTGAAAATTAATGGGAATGGCAAATGAGAAGACATTAGTCTCACTCAACGCAACATACAAAATCTATGGAGATGCAAATTCGGAGTGACAAAAAAATTATTAGGGAATAGGGAGTGTATAAATGGAAGTAGAGGATAAATAAGAAGGAAGAGATTCTGACTAATACTTTGTTTACAAGATTCCGTTATATATCAAGTATTAAAATTTTAATCGACCCAAAAAAAGCAATTAAAATAAAGAACAAACCTTTGTCGAAAGCCCACCAACTACCAGGCAACATTTGATGTCTTTAATAAGCTGAGCAAGTTTTTGAATCACACTATGAACCCTGTAAAAACAATTGAAACACTATATTATTGATCAATTGCATAAACAAGTTAAGGTGACTAAAAATAGAGTTAACCCATTGTTTATAATCATTACAGGAAAAAATGTTTAACTTCAGTTGAGGAACGGGGCTATAAACGAACTAGGGTTTTTTCCAAACCAGAGAATGGGGGTTATGAGAATGAGGATTGTTGCATATTATTAAGAAGAAGATAGATGCAAATTGATTTGGATACATCTTAATGTATACAATTCAGTCAATCAGAAACTTACGGAAAAGCAAACTTCAGGAAAATGTTGTTGAGTGGGGTATTATAATGATGTTATATGTGCCAACTATGTTGTAACCATGTAAAAAATGTGGTATAAACTTAATCAAATTGAACCATAATACTAATCTAATTTAATATTTCATATTGTAAAACTGTGTTAACAAGACAAAAGCACCTAGTTTGAAACTTTTTCTTTCTATACGTGGAATGAATCTGCACGAGTGGAGGACTCTAATATGAGACAAACAATCAAGAAAACATTAAATAACTCGAAAAAGAAAAAGACTTAATGAAACGCCAACTGCCTAGTAGGAGTAAGAAAAATGACCCAAATTGCAGGTCTATTTTTGGGACGAAACAATAATCTCTCTAGATTCAAATTCCTTAATTTTTGAACCAAACATAATAAATACTTATTGTCACTCTTTTCTTCTGACCACTAGAGATACCTCTTCTCATGGCATCTACAACCAAAGTGTCAGCACAGATATGAAGGCCAATAATCTGATATACCATGGAAATGGTGGGAAAATCATCAATGGATAAAGATTTGACCAAATATAACTAACTTTCATGTAAAAGGTTAGCATCTGTTTAAGAGAATTACTTTTAGAATGTAGTCTGTCTAAAGGTTTGTCTTTTGTCCTTCAACGGAAATTACCTGTAAAAATTAAACATGGTCAAAGAGATAAGTTCACCAATACATTTTTGGTGTGAAATATTTTTTATCGGGGTGAAAAGTAAAATGATAAAAATAATTTTCACTTTTAGATGTTGAAACTTTGTTTGCATAAAATTGTTAATAAGTGCACACACAATAATTTTGTGATTTTGGACAAAATGGTGAATAAATTACGATCCTGAATTTGTAAAATACTTTCAATCATATTACTTTTCACGTAAGCAGAGCACGTAAACAGAGCCAAACAATATCAACAATGTAATAAATGACCCCAATCATGGTTAAAAGTGGGAGATGCTAAAGGTACCTTCATATAAGTATCTATGTCTGGATCAGGAAAAAGTCCTCCTTCAGTTTCCCTTCTGTTGACCTTAAGCATAATGTCTTCGTAGGCAAAAGATGAATTACTTCAATTACTAATAGTCCACATTTTTAAAGAGTCCACAAGTAAAACAATCTATTTGTGTGCTAATAACAGAATTACCTGATCGGCTTCCAACCCCCTAACAGCGGGCTAAAAAATCAAGTGTTTCCCTCATGGCGATCTCAGGGATGTGTAGGTCTTATTTGCTTATATAAGCAGATGTTTTCTGGGGGATAAACTCTTTCAGTTTACATCCATTATAACAAAGTTCTCCTGTGACCTAATAAGGAAAAAGGTAGAGACAAAAATCTATGAACACAACTTGGAATTACTTATGAAAGTGGTTCTCGATGACAATCAAATAAGGACTCAAGATTCATATGATACAATGCCATAAATTTACTATATTTACCAGTGGTGAAACAAGGATATTTTCTCAGTGGGGTGCTACACAATACAAATAATTTATTCTTTATCAAAAAAGTAAGATAATATTATCTTCCTCAACAACTTCATCTTGAAATTTTGATTACTTAAGAAAAATTTATTGTTAGCACTAACCCGCTAATTTTATTTATTAATAACTAATATAAAAAGGGTATCAAGTCCTAGCTTAACTGTGACTTGATCCCAATTCATGTGTAGTACAAATAATTTCTTAGAACCAAACATAGCATATTCTACATTTTGATAAAACTCCCATTAGTAATTAACAAAAATATAACCTACACCGAGAATTAATCACATTAACCTGTGCTGAAAATATCCAACTTTCAAAAGTATTACACTTACAAAACATAATTTATCAAATTGAGTTAGACGCATAACCTACTTGATTAATATCAGACGACGAGCCTCCTTTCTTTTGCACACTGATAAAAACAAATACATGTTACTTTTCAATTATCATACAATTCGTTGATAATTGGTACGGAATAATGTCGCTGCAAATCTAATATTTAAACTGACCTGCCTTATTCATCATGCTCTACTATATTGCATTTGCTGAAGAAGATATTGACATGTCGGTAGTGCTCTGCTTTAGATCATAGGCATCATGCCCATCCATTTTTTAAGTTTCTGTAAGTAAGCTTTTATACAAAATGTTATTCAACATCAGACTTCAACAATAACAAAAACAAAATAACAGAAGAAAGCGACTGACTAAACCATCTAGAAGATAAAGAAACCACAAGTGAATCATGAGTTGGTCAATAGAGTAATGTAAAGTAAACCTAACAAACTAAGTTTGTTAGAAACTAAGGGTTTGTTTGGTTTGTATTTTAAAACTTGTAACTTAAAAACAGTTTTGTGGAAAAATTTTGTAAAAGTATTTTTATATTTTTAAACACTCAGATTTGTGTTTGGCATTAGTTTGTTATAAAACAGTTTCCAAAAATAGAACTTCAAAAATGCATTTGCTAAACATGATTTTTAAAGAAAGAGAAAAACAATTTTATATAATCTTAACATCCTTTCAAAAATTACACAATGATTTTAATAAATACATAATTCAACAAATGTAACATCCATATCTAGAGGTGTAATGAGAACATTAACTGATTTTGCTATAGCTCTCAACACTTCCTTAAAATATCGATTAATAGTTTCGGAAGAGTGTTGAAACTGATCATCAACTATTCTGTCTCTATGACTATGACCAACAATGTACAAAAATATTGCTACGGACTCTTCTATCAGCACATGTCCATGTGATGATTCCTCAAGGTAGTTGACATTCCTAATGAACTCATACAATGCACGGAAGCAATCTTGGTACACACGGAACATTTTATAACATTTTGCTATAGGACCATCAAGAATATCTTGTATATATTATATACATGTGAGGGAAAATGTGTGATAAGGCTATTTTTGTGCCTTTAGTAAATAGAGAGACATCATAAACTCGTCGTCGTCGTCATCTGTAGAGTCCCCATAATATGATCCATCTGCATTGTTAAGCATCGTCATCATCTGCATTTTTATCAAGAGTTAAAATACACTAAATAAAGTTGTGATTTACATTTTATCTGGTGTTAGAATCCCTAAACATTAATCAAGTAGTAAAAATACCTCCACATTAATCAACCAGTAAAAATACCAAATGATAACATAGTCCAATGAGAAACTTAGGTCAAATAGAACATAAACATAGTACAAATAGATTCGCAGCACAAACAACATAATAGTTGATCACAAACTATGTATCCAACTACGCTTGCATTCTTCGATTTTCATCACTAAGAAAGCAATGCGAAACTCCCTAGCTGTTGTGAACATCCCTATAGCCTTATTGAACTTCATCTCATCAACTCCATTCAAGTCTTGCAATGCATCCATAGCAGCCTCCATATAATATGGATCACCTAAAGCTTGTGCTTTTAATTTCTTCTCTTTTGCAATTGATGCTACAGTGAAAGCATCCATAGTAGCCTCCATGGATGTCTTTGGGCTCTTTGAAGGATGACGATTTAGTGAGTAACTACAGGCCCTATGCCGCTGTCCCCGAGTAGTAATCTCAACAGCATCAATTTCTTCACAAAAATCAGGTTGTGCTCTAGAACTCTCGGGATTGGCAAACTCTTCATCGGGCTTTTTTTCCTCGTCTGAATTTGATGGTCCTTGCGTTGATGCCCTACCAAGAACGTTAATGGCAGTAGACTGTTGAAAAATCTTAAGTAATGTTTCATAATTGTCCAAACCCCTTCCTTTGAATGTGTATAACAGTGTATTAATCACACATATGGGGTTGGCAACAATAGAAATCTTCGTGTGATAGTTAAACAAGTTCATGCTGGGGTGACCAAACATCGAACATTACTTTGTCAACATTTGGAAAAAATTATAAGATAGGCCATTAATCTTCTATATTGTGATGTATGTGTTAGTTAGCCGGTGCGAGATTTATATTCTCAACACATCCTATCACGTGTCAAACTGGTCAATATTCTGACATGTTATATTTGGTAATGTGGAGTACTAGGCATTGGGCAACGAAATAACCATCTCTGAAGTCATGTGTACAAGATTTATAATCATCCAATTTAATCAAACTTACTAAATGATCCAATCACACTATAATGCATGTTGTACAAGAGATGCATTATAAAAGTTCAAATGAAAATACCCCGTTTCAATGTTCCGCAAATAATTCGATCCGTCTTATGCTTCGAGATTGTGAACAAGTTGGTTACACTTTTGTAAACCATCAAACTCTATGATATCATCATGAAGTACAAGAGATGACCTCTCGTTGTGTTATAGCCAAAAGGAAAGAAGATTCTTTAGCTGTATACAATGATAACATCACATCTAATACACCGAATAAGGAGATTGGAAATTTCATTACCAATAGCGCTCACAATGAAAGTACTCCATCAAGTTTTTCACCTCTAATGTATCGTCTGGCTCTTAGCAAATGGCTTCCATCTGAAATATGAAATATGTATATGAAAAACAGAATATCGTATGATATGGAAATTTACCCTTTAGACATCATATACCTGAAATAGTCCACCTTTGTCCAAATAATTGCATAGCCGCAGACCAAAAAAATACTTCACATAATGTCAAGACGATAGAAAGGATATGGAATGAGGTATTGATGTTTTACAATCTCACTTCATTATTTTCAAAATCCCAACTCATCTTGGGTGTCATGTTGATCTAGGGTGAATCTTCATGACCCGTATCATTCTTCATAACATTATCTTAGAAGATGAACGGGGCAAACCTGATCTTCTGTTGTGGCAACCCGAAGATCAAGAAGGTGTACTAGATCACGTTGAGTTTCTCTAACGTGATGAGATAAATAGTGCAGATCGAATATTTTCATAAGCTCGCCTCCATGACTGCGTAACACATATGGCTTTACGCTACAATTTACAAGAGCATTTGTGAAATTGGTTTGGCGCTATATGGTTTTTGTGTTAATGTTTTTTTTAATTGTATTTTTTTTCTTTAATTGTATGTTTTTCATTGTTGTGAAACTAAAAATAAAAAGGAGGGATTTCCGCGGAATTCCAATTGGTTCATCAACGGTTAAACAAAAACAAAACATACAAAATGATAAACAGACAAAAAAATAAATAATAAAATAAAAAATAAAAAGGAGGTTTTTTCGCGGAATTCCAATTGGCGTGCATCCCTTGGCCAAGGAAATTGGTCTGTTGCTCCAATCATAACTATGTTGCTTTTGAATTTTCTTGTTTAGGATCGCACTGACATTTTTTACATTGCTCTAGAGAATCAAAAGGAGCAAAATGGTGGTACAAAATAGCATTTGGCCATCTTTAAGGTAATCCACCTACTTAGTGATTTTGTCCTTATAAAGTATGGAGAAAACTAATTAATTACTCCCAAATAAGTTGTTTAAGAGCAAAAAATGTTTGTTCACGCATCAGACGCATCAGACCAACTGTCGTGGATAGGTCACGTGACAATTGGAATGCAGCGAAAAATCTATGTATTACGACGCAGTCTCCTGGCTCCTTATTCTAGGTGACTACAATACATACTCTTCATATTTTTATGCATCTTTTTATGATATTAACTATTTTTTTAATCTCTTTTAAACATCATAATTAAATAGTATTAGCAATACCAACCCACACTTAAAAAGATTCCAATAATTTCCTGTTATGGGCTAAATTCGAGGCCAGACAATGATTAAAAATGGGTTAAAAATGAGTTCGTGTGGGTGGAAGTGGGCACCCCATTATAATTTTCAAATGCCTTAAGACTTTGGATTTGAGCATTGTTGTGAAAGTGATTATTAACAATGGTTAGGAGTTGAAAACCTACCTCTCTCTCTCTCTCTCTCTCTCTCTCTCTCTCTCTCTCTCTCTCTCTCTCTCTCTCTCTCTCTCTCCGAATGGAATAAAAATACAGATGGCAAAACCAAAAAAGATTGGAATAAAAGTGAAACCCACTGGTCGTAAAAAAAATAGGTTGTCCCAACTTGTCTGTTACCATAACACATATTTAACCTACACAAATCTTGCACAACCAATATTTGTTCCGCTCAAACCCACCCAAATTCACCCATTTGCGATTACTATAATTAAACATGTCAATATACTTTTAAAATCAAAACAATTTTGTTTGAAAAAAATTAGAGTTACCTTGTCCCGATATTGCAACTGTCGCAGGGTGAGACAAGAGGCAAAAGGAATGTTGCAAGAAGACTGAATATGTCCAACGTTTCAGAGCAAACCAAATTTTGAAAGGTGCAAAATAATATTGGAGTATTTTGGTAGACTCTCAATGGTCTTATTATGAGACTTAATTAATGGTGAAATAAAGAATGGGACCTATCTTATGAAAACATTCATATATGACCCATATGTGAAGGCCCCCAAAAAATCATCTAGGTTACATTATTACCTTACTTTAATCCTGTATATGACTTATTTGACTTTGTAAATCTTCTTTAACCTAACTTTTACTATTTAGTGTTTCAGTTTTAGCATACTTTAAATACAATAGTTAACATTTAACAAAATTTGAAAGAAACTTTTATTATTTTACAACTATTAATTCTAAAATGTTAAGTTATTTTTTCAAAAAAATACAGTTACAATTTCAAAAAATCATCAAAAATGCCATTACCCATACAAAAAATCTTTAAAATATTAGTTTTTTAATATAGAACCTGCAATAATACCATATATAGACTTAACACCACCCCCACTGTCCAAAATCAGACATAACCCCTAGAATCTAACATCGTTACTTTTTCGTTAAAAAAACTCAATAATTAATATTTTGACTTAGTCCCCTAA
Organism: Sambucus nigra; assembly: GCA_949130495.1. NCBI lineage: Eukaryota > Viridiplantae > Streptophyta > Magnoliopsida > Dipsacales > Adoxaceae > Sambucus > Sambucus nigra. The sequence continues at coordinate 296,897,330 of OX422223.1, forward strand.
AAAACTTGGGCAATAATGCCCTCATCTTCTCCAACCTCCCCCTTCTTCCCCAAATCACAAGCCCTAACCATAATTTCTAAAACCTAAAAATTGAGACGTTATCTTATCCACCATCAAGTGTGAGTCGGCAAACACAAAAAAATCTTCACCATGTGCCCACTAAATACCTTCAATGCAAAAGAACTTAGAAGCTATGATCAGCTGCCAAACCTTCCATTTCGTTCATCACCACCAAAAAAGAAGAGTGTCAGAATCAACAAGAAATTTTGAAGGCATAATCTCAATAAGATGTTGAAAATTAAAATGCATTTTGGAATAAAAAAAGGTTCACCCAAATACCCCGACCTTTGCAAATATCAGGTCCAATTGTATGGAAACCTGGAAACCAATATGAGTGTATTGTAGAATTCAACAAGTCTAACTTTTCATCTTAAGTAATAAACTCAGATACATAAAATTAAGTGATAAAATTGCAAAATCACAATTGAAGACTTGGAAGTGGCAACTTAAACCATTTATCTTCACATTTACCAAAATTGAAAGAAAAACCTTGATATACCAAACTAACCAAGAACGCAAAAACATACCTGGTGTTCTCAAGAGTAATGTCTTCAACTATGAACTGCAAAACACAAAAAGAGAAATTAGAAGACTAACACAATATAGTTCCAATTATTTCATGAAAAAAATAGTTTCAAGTTGAAATTTTAAAATAACTTCCCAACTCCACCAAAAAGTCAATCCATATGATACTCCACCAACTCAATATAAATCATCTAGGCAATCAGTCATGACTTTTATTGCAACAAACTCAATATAACTATTTTAACTTCTATGTATGTACCTTTAATTTACTAAATCAATGGAAGCTAGTGTTTAATTATTGGATGCCTAAATCAACAATTATAATTCAACCTCGTCAGCGTAATTATTGGATGCCTAGATGGGCATGAGAAAGAAATCTCATCTAATAAATTCAATCCCATGAGTTCTTATTTCCAAACATCCTACAATGATTAAACAAAAAACATTGTTTTTCACCATTGTGTACTGCATTAATATAATTACTAACACATTCATACAAAAAATGAGGAAAACATATAGTCAACACAAACAGATTTAACCTAATCACTCCAACCCCACCCATTTTCCTTATAACTAAACAATATGGATCTAGAATTGATATGCTTGTAAAAATTCACTATAATCGTAAGCTCTACCTATGCTCCCAAACAAAGTTAGAAAGTTAGTCAACATTACTAATATAGAAACCCATTCAAATTAAAAGCATATTGTTTCCGGAAAGACACTAGTGACATCACATTGAAATAAAAGAAATTACTCTTTATTCACCCATTTTTATATTCATATTCATATTTAAATCTTACACTATAAATAACAAGAAAATTTACTAAATTATTATCCTAGTATGATGCCCTGACTCTCTACAAATCAGGGAAAAAAGAAATTGCTATCTTTTTCTATTTCAGATATCCTCTTCCTCTTTGTTCATTATACCTCCAATTAAGACCTAAATTTAGCATAGGGCACACTTTTCCAACTCCAATCCAATTACTTATGATCATATTAAGATATATAATCCAACTCTTAGGTTTGAAAACCTTATATACATACATACATACATACAAACATGCATATATATATATATATATATATATATATATATATATAGAGAGAGAGAGAGAGAGAGAGGGAGAGGGAGAGAGAGAGAGAGAGAGAGTAGAACCTATATCGGGTATTCAAAATAATCAGATAATCATATCTACCTCTGCACGAAATGCAATTAGATTTCCTAGTGGTATCCATCAAAATCAGCACAATAAAAAATAAAATAACATAGCTTTTCAATTCACCTCCTAACCGAAGGAATTCAGATTTTGCATTAGAAACCCAAAATCTTACGCCTGAAACGAGAAATTAAACTCTATAAATCGAAACTTTAAACGAGAGAGAGAGAGTAACTGACGACGACGAAAATCGGAAGTTAGCAGGAGCAAAGGGTGATCTTGGATTAGGAGTTTGGCTGCGATTTTTGGAGGGTTATGACTTTCGAGAAAAAAAGTTACGATTTTAGAAGGAGGGAAAGAACCGCACGCGTCCCAAAATTTTTGTGGAAAAAAACATCATATAGAGTATACTTATTAGAAAAACAATTAGAATTTTTATAAAAAGGGTCATAATAGATATAATTAAATATGATTCTTATATTTAAATTGTCATTTAAACTAACACTAATAAATATATAATGGCATTTTATAAAAAATATGTCATAAAAGTAATAGTAGTATAATTATAATGACACCTTATTTTTAAATGTCTTAAAGTCATTTTCTAAAAATGTCATAAAAAAGTATTTTTCTTATAGTGATGTGACAGTGACATATGTCTTTATCAGATTGGCTAGATCAACGCACACATGCTCATGGCATGCATGAGGGGTGCATTACCCCCCCCCCCCCCACACACACACACCACACACACACACTATATATGATTGCCTTCTCCTACACGGAGGGGGATCCAAAAAAATTAGAACCCTAGCTGAAACTCTGTCCAAATATATAGTAGAGGGAGAAAGCTTTAGAGATTGTATCGATGGTTGTTAGTGCCTAGTTCCAGTGACTACACTCATTCACTTGCACAGTGGACGTAGGCCTAATTGGTTGAACCACTTATATGTCTGTGTTCATCCTCTTCTCCTCACCTCCTTCTACTATGTATTCACATACTCTTATGCTGCCATTGTTAACACTGAATCAATCTCACGAACACCTTGAAGGGTGGTGCTATTTCTAGCATCATCATTTTAGCGTCGTCTGTGGGAACGAGAAGTTGTCTCTTCCTCTTTTTCTGCTTAACCTCACCGGAGACTCTGGTGGTGAACCAGGCCTCACCCCATGCGTGGAGTTGTTTCACCATTGAAAGAGGTCCTTTAAGGTATTAAGCTCATCTACTACACCAGCTCTTTAGTGTTAAGGTATGGCACCGGAATTACCACCACCTCTTCCACCGCCTGATGCTGGAGGACCTAGTTCCAGCCAGGCACCTCCTTAGTCAGAAATGGCAGAGGTGGCAGCAGCCATGAGGTCTTTGGCTGCAACGCAATAAGAAATGAGGGAGAAGTTCGCACAAGTCGGTCAAAATATGATGAGACCACCCGGAGTCTCACCGGAGATGATTACTCCGGCAGCTGTTCAGCCCCATCCTAAAGCCAGGGGACCACCCTAGGCACCACGGAAAGACCAACCTATGCCCCAGCAGAGGAGGGACGTTGCTGACCCTAGGCATTTATGCCTAGGGAGGCAAGGACACCCTTGCCCGGAGGATAGGTATGACGATTTATAGGCGAAAGATGTTCCAGAAGCTTATTGGGAGCCGTATGAGGTTTCAAATAACACAGTTCGACCTATCCAGCAGAGCCGAGGTTGTTGGGATAGAAGAGGTAAAGAACCCCAACAAATAGGATCAACTTTTGACCGATTGAGCAAAGGGTCGCCCTTCGAAAGGCTCGGCCCAGTAAATGACCTAAGACAGAGGTTGTCCAGGTCGAAATGTGCAGCTGGCTTATAAAGGGAAAAGGGGCAACGTCGGCCTCACCAAGACTGACCCCACATAGGATGAGGTAGAGACCAGGAATAGGTCAACAACCGATGTCATGCTGCGACTGGGAAACCTTCAGTCCACCCCTTGGAGGTGGCTGGGGACAACCTCGGCCAGGCCAACGTTGCAAGACCATGGAATGACTCTATCCAACATGTTGAAGAAAAGATACGAGACCTCATCAAAAGCTGAGACCCACTGCAAAGAGGTTTCTCAGAAGGCTCCCCATTCGTGGCTAGGATAGTGAGTTTTCCAACCCCTACTAAGTTTAAACCACCCAGGGTGTCTCCCAAGTATGACGGTAGCACCAACCCTGTACATCATATTGAGATGTACCATTCAGCGGTGGACATTTATTCAATACCAGATGAGAGGAAGTGACGGGCCTGAGAGCCTTCTCAGGGACTTTGACGGGAGCAACACACATCTGGTTTACTTCTCTTTCGAATAATTCAATCGAGAACTTCAAGGGCTTGGCTCAACGATTCATTTACAATTTCTGTTTTGGGGTAAGACCTCAGAAGAAGACCACCCATCTGTTATATGGAAAGCAAGGAAAGAATGAGAGCCTAAGAGACTACATCGCCAGATTCAATAAAGAAAAACTTGAGGTAGAAGACTACGAAAAGAATATAGCTATGACCGCCCTCATAGGAGGTCTTCAGAAAGGGAAGTTGTGATGGAAACTCATGAAATACCCTCCCAAGTCCATGGCGGAGATATTGGAAACTGCGAGTAAGGTCATGAACGCAGAAGAGGCCATGGACGCAAAGTATGCGGATGAGAATGGCGATAGCAGCAGGAAGTTCCAAAGAAAGAAAGACAAAAAGAAGAGGTCAGCTGACGACAAGTTCGCACACTATACCCCTCTAACTGTGAGTTGTGAACACATCCTCAATGAGATCAAGAATGACCGGTCTCTGAGATGGCCAGAGAAACTTAAGGCTCCTCTGCATAAGAGGAACAAGAACTTGTGGTGCGAGTTCCACCAAGACCATGGCCATGTTACAGACAAGGGTTTCACCTTAAAGGATGAGATTGAGAAGATGTTGAAATTCGGAAAGTTGAGGAAATATGTTGATGGCAAGGCTCCTAAAAGGGGAAGAGATGATCCTAAAAAGAAGACAAACGATAGATATCGTGACGATACCCCAGCAAGAAGAGACGACGACTCGAGTGGTGATGATGAGGATAATCCAGACCTCCCACCAAAAGATGATAACGCCCTAGTGAAGAGGGTTATTATGATCTCCTTTGGTGTTAACACCATATGCGGAGGACTCGCAGGGGGTGGTTCTGAAGTGGCAGACCGAAAAGCTCATGTGGCATAGGCCAAGTCAGTGGCCAAACTTGAAGTGGTAAATCTAACGTCTTCCGAAACCAAGAAGAAGGGAAAGAAGGTGGATATGGACACTCTTATAGTCGGGTTCTCCCGACTAGACTTTAAAGGCATCCTAGCTCCACATGATGACCCTTTGGTAATCACAACCAGAGTGCATGGATGCGAGGTGCAGAAAATTCTTGTAGACGGAGGAAGTTCAGAAGATGTGATGTTTTGGCCCTGCTTCAAAATCCTAGGCATTAGAAGAGATAGGATGGTACCCTATTATCATCCGTTAATGGGCTTCAGCGGTGAAAAGGTCCATCCATTGGGCATGTATGAGATGGACGTGCGAATGGGTGATGAGTGGCCTAAGAGGTTAACCCGGAAGATCAATTTCTCATTATGGATGAAAATGTCTTCTCGGCCTATAATCTCATCATAGGAAGAGTAGACCTTAAGGAGTTCGAGTCTGTACCATCGAAGGTCCACCAGATGCTAAAATTCTCGACCCCCTATAGGGTAGGGGAAGTGCAGGGCGACCAGACCATAGCACGAGAATGTTACTTCAGCTCAGCCGAACAGAGAGAGGCCTATAAGAGAGCAACTACCACGTATAACATTAATACACTTGACCCTAAAGATGAAACGAAGATGAAGAAAGGAGAGGCCGCAAAAGAGGTAGAATCCATTGCCCTCAATGAGGACAAATCGGAAAAAACTTTCCAGGTCGGCAAAGCCTTAAAAGCGGAAATCAAGGAAGAGCTGATAAACTTCATGAGGAAGAGACAGAGTGTCTTCTCTTGGAGTCACGTGTACATGCCTGGCATCAACCCTGAGGTTATATTCCACAAGCTCAATGTGACTAAGGATGCTAGGCCAATCAAACAAAGACGAAGAGTTTACTCTAGGGAGAAGTACGACGTCATTCGGGAAAAAGTCAGAAAGTTGGAAGAGGCTGAGTTTATTAGGGAAGTCATATATCCGGAGTGGTTATCAAATGCAGTCATTATGCCCAAAGCCAATAGAAAATGGAGGATGTGCGTAGATTTTACCGACCTAAACAAGTCTTGCCCAAAAGACAGTTATCCCTTACCTCGGATCGACCAAATGGTAGATGCCACTACAGGGCATGAGCTCATGAGCTTCATGGATGCATATTCAGGCTACAACCAGATTTTATGGATGCCGAAGACTAGGAGAAGACAACCTTCATCACGGATAAAGGGACATATTGCTAGAAGGTTATGCCCTTCGGCTTGAAAAATGCGGGGGCAACGTACCAACGTCTTATGAATAAGGTGTTTGAAAAATAAATAGGCAAGATTATGGAGGTGTACGTAGATGATATGTTAACGAAGAGCCTAAAGGCATGCACTCACGTGGCAGACCTAGAAAAGACCTTCGATACCACGGACTTGTACAGAATGAAACTCAATCCTGCGAAGTGTGTCTTCGGGGTAGGAGCTGGGAAATTCCTTGCTCTTATCTCGGCCCATAGTGGGAGATAAGTTGTATTCAGTCTCTGAATTAGCTATAAGTGCATCCATAGTACGGGAAGACGTTGGGGTCCAAAGGCCTGTATACTTCAATAGTAAGGCCTTTCAAGGGTCTGAATAGAATTATCCTCGGATGGAAAAGTTAGCATATGCCTTGATACATGCTTCTAGGAAGATGAAGCCCTACTTTCAAGCCCATTCTATGGTCATCCTCACTGACTCCCCACTAAGATAGGTCCTCCACAAACCCGGCAAATCGGGTAGATTGATGACATGGGCTATTGAGTTGGGGAAGTATGACCTTACTTATTAACCCAAGGTGGCCATTAAAGGGCAAGCACTTGCATATTTTGTTGCTGAGTTCACATGGGAAGTGACCGAGGTTGAGAATAACCTAGAGATTGCAGAGGGATCAAATAGCAACGTCTTTCGAGACCTGGAAGAGGTTGCACCCAAGAGAGCCAGAAATGGAGTAGTCGAGAATGAGGAAGATCGGTACCTCTTCAAGCACGGAATCATGTTAGAAAGAAGCTTCACATCGGATAAAGATATCTGGAACCTCTTTGTAGATGGGTGTTCTTGCGAAAGTGGAAGCGGTGCAGGGCTAATACTTTCAGCTCCAGAGGGTACAAATGTTGAATACGCCCTAAGGTTTAACTTCAAGGCATCAAACTATGAGTCAGAATATGAGGCCATGATAGCAAGCCTCTCCTTGGCAAAGACCCTTAGGTTAAGACGACTCCTACTTCATAGTGACTCGAGGTTAGTTATTAACCAAGTGTTGGGAGTTTATGAGTCCAATGATGAAAGGATGGCCAAATACCTGAAGAGGGTAAGAATGATACTAGAAGGTTTCGAAGAGGTAAAGATGGAGAGAATACCTCGACAAAATAACAGTCACGCAAATGCATTAGTAAGGCTGGCTTCAGCAATAAGGATAGACATCAGAAGGACAGTTCCAGTCGAGATCTTGCCCAAGGTGACCATTGAAGAAGAAGAGGTTAGTAACCCTTACGTCAATTTGAACCTAGGGGACTCATGGATGGACCCCCTTATATGATATATCAGAGAGGGAGAACTTCCGAAATTAAAGCTAGAGAGGAGGAAACTAAGGTACAGAGTTGAAAAGTTCTCAATAATAGGAGACATCCTATATAAAAAAGGATTTATGTTACCTCTCCTCAGATGTGTCCATCCCACAGAAGTTCCCCGCGTCCTACAGGAGGTACACGAGGGTTCTTGCTCCAGTCACACAGAAGGAAGACCTTTGGCCAAGAGGATTATTACACAAGGATATCAGTGGCTAACCTTGGCCAAGGATGCTGCGGCCTACGTGAAAAGGTGCGACAAATGTCAAAGATTATCCACTATCCCCCGTTAACCTCATCAGCCTATGACGTCAATCAGTTCCCCTTGGGCATTCGCAGTATGGGGGATTGACTTGGTGGGTCCCCAACCAAGGGCTACAAATAATTACCGATTTCTGATAGTTACCATTTATTACTTCTCCAAATGGGTAGAGGCTGAGCTGATGATCATAATTACAGAGCAGAAGACCTTCCAATTTATCTAGAAGAACATCATATGCAGACATAGCCTCCCAAACACCCTCATCTCGGACAATGGAACCCAGTTCAAGAACTCCTCCTTAGAAAAATATTACGAAAGAGTTGGGATAAAGTAATTTTTCTCTTCTCCTGGCCGACCTCAGGAAAATGGTCAGACCGAAGTCACAAATAGAACAATCCTCGACGGGATAAAGAAGAGGTTATAAGAAGCTAAGAAAGATGGACTGAAGAGGTTTATGTTGTGTTATGGGCCTACAGAACAACGGCTAGGACACCAACGGGGGAAATCCCATTTATGTTAGCACATGGCTCAGAGGCCGTCATACCCACAGAGGTAGGACTCCCTACTCATAGGGTTCAGACTTATGATCCCGAGAAAATAGGGAGGAAAGAAGACATGACCTATATTTGATTGAAGAGAGAAGGGAAGACACAGAGATCAGACAGGCAGCTTACCAGCAAAGAACAGCCAAGTTCTACAATCAAAGGGTAAAAACAATACCCATAGCCATGGGAGACCTAGTGCTGAAGAAGACGTTACAAAAAGCAAAAAAGCTTCATCCAAATTGGCATGGTCCTTACAAAGTGATTGAGGAGGTTGTACTTGGGACCTACAGGCTAGAAAATCTTGAAGTGGAACCTTTCTTCAATCCTTGGAATGTTGATCATTTAAAAAAGTATTACATATGATGTTGTAAGAGTTTCTATGTAAATGTATCATCTTATGAAGAGATTATTAATGAGAAGATCAGTTTGCATGTCAATTCTTGGTTTATTATGCTCTAATGGTAGAATTTATGAAGATAGCATCTTAGTCGATGACCTTAGACCTTATAACATCATGATTTGGTGACAAGGTCTGAGGTGAGACATCATACTTGGATGACCTTAGATCTTAAACACCATAAATGTGGTGAAAATTTATTTATAGGGATAACATCTTAGTTGATGACCTCAGACCTTATAACATCATGATTTGGTGACAAGGTCTGAGGTAAGATATCAAACCCAGATGACCTCAGACCTTAGACATCATTAATTTGGTGAAAAATTATTTATGGGTATAACATCTTAGTTGATGACCTCAGACCTTATAACATCATCATTTGGTGACAAGGTCTGAGGTTAGACATCATACTTGGATGACCTCAGACCTTAAACATCATTAATTTGGTGAAAAATTATTTATGAGGATAACATCTTAGTCGATGTCCTCAGACCTTATAACATCATGATTTGGTGACAATGTCTGAGGTGAGACATCATACTTGGATGACCTTAGACCTTAAACATCATTAATTTGGTGAAAAATTATTTATGAGGATAACATCTTAGTCGATGACCTCGGACCTTATAACATCATGATTTGGTGACAAGGTGTGAGGTGAGACATCATACTTGGATGACCTCAGACATTAGACATTATTAATTTGGTGAAAAATTATTTATGAGGATAACATCTTAGTCGACGACCTCAGACCTTATAACATCATGATTTGGTGACAAGGTCTGAGGTGAGACATCATACTTGGATGACCTCAGACCTTAAACATCATTAATTTGGTGAAAAATTATTTATGAAGATAACATCATAGTTGATGACCTCGGACCTTATAACATCATAATTTGGTGACAAGTTCTGAGGTGAGACATCGTACTTGGATGAGCTCAGACCTTAGACATCATTAATTTGGTGAAAAATTATTTATGGGACTTATGAAGACACCGTTATATTGAGGCTTCAGGCCTTAAAACAAACACATCGCATGACATAAAAAACCATTCAAAGAACATTCAGGAACTAAAGAAATAAAGCCCTCTTCAGAGGTTGATATAGCATGAGGTTAAGAATTACAAGCCAAAAGGTAACAGAAATTGTCATCAGAAGTTATAGACTGAGTCAGAAATAATAAATTACAAGAGCTTCACAAAATGGACTTAGGTGTCTATAATCTCAGGGTTAGAAGCCATGTCCCCATCTCCCTGTCCGAGGTTGGTCACTTCTACCCCATCATCTAGGGGACCAACGTCTTCAGTCCTGGTATCTTCTTGAGGAGCAGTCTCGATAGGGGCAGCACCTCCTTCCTCCTCGGCCTCTTATAAGGCCTGAGCGAAACGACGATCGGCATAACCTAGACCAATGAATTCAGAGGCTGCCAGGCTCCCTAACTCTTTCTCCTTCATCGCATCCTATTTGCCAGTTGCCTTAACACCCCTTTCAAGGTACTCGAAGTCAAAGCTAACGAACTCATCAGAGACCTTATAGTCTTCCAAAATCTTCTCTAAGGCGTCATCCAAAGTAGCCTTCACCGCGACATCGACCTTGTGTTGAAGAGAGTCAGCCTGAGTCTTCAGGGCAGAGCTATGATCCTTATTAAGCTTGTCCATGTCCTTCTCCAACCGCTTAACACTAGCCTCAGACTTCTCTAAGGAGGCCTTTAGATGCTCTAATTCAGCGTTTAGAGTAGCCTCGGTCCTTTGGGCCTCTTTGCCCTTCTCAATCAGAGGAAGTTTCCTCAGAGTCCAGTCAACAAACTAGTGCATAGTGAATAGACCCTGCAAAACATGTGAAGAAATGTCAGTTCAAAATTTGATATAATTCAAACCCGATGTTACACTTGGATATAATTCAGCAGCAAAAGCAAAAGTCCAAGGTCTTACTTAGATAGATCAATGGAGGGCGAACTCGGCCAGCAAAGAGGTGTCTAGAGAGCGGCTGAATCGTTTGTCAGAGTCGGTCATGACTGAGCCAATAGCATCCAAGGCCTTCGGACTCTGGCCAATAAGACTGTTGCCAATCTTTAGTTGCTCCAGATGAAAAATTAACTCGTCCTCAGAGGAGATGGGGATAGCACGATCCCCCTTTTGAGTTTTCTTCTTCTTCCTCTGATCCTCAGGGGCAGGGGCAGTAGATCTCCTCTTCTTTGAGGCCTCAACCCTTGAAGTTATAGGAGGAGGAGGAGGAGGAGGCACAGTTATACCTTCTTTCTTCACAAGTTTGGTAAGACTAGGGGTTGCCATCTCCCAGAGGTCGTCAGAAATTCCTTTTGGGCGCTCTGCAAACAGAAAGGTCTGAGTTAGAAAATCAGAGACATAAAAAAGTCAGAGGTATAACTTATTGAAATAATAAAATAACTTACTGAGCTCGGTCAGAGGACTCCCCCCAAGGCCAATCTCAGAGAGGTAGTAGGGGGTCATCAAATGCTCGTACTTAACCAGCAGGACTGCTCCCTCTGATCCTGAAGGTCTTTGACCTTCTGAACATTATTTTGGCTTAGTCCAGGGTCGGCCCTAGCTACCATTGACACCTTTACCCATCTCAGGGGTATTCTTGGCTCTAGGGATGAAGAGGGGGCACAGGGACCAAACTCCCACGTTCCTGACGCGAAGAAGTATCGTGGTTTCTAATTATGGTTCAAAGTTTGGGTAACCTGCAACATCTTCTTATTTGACTTCCGAGCTAAAAAGTGGTAGTAACTCAGATGATTCCTGGCAAAGGGAGGGACGTAGCACCCTGTGAAGACCTGGAGGGGAAGGTATGAATGATGGACTGCCCTCCATAAGACTATAGCTCCAATTATCACCCTGATAATTGGGAAGGAGCTAAGTTAATGTAGGACAATATAGCCCTGATTATTGGATGAATGGAAAGATGAAATCCTAACTTAAACATCTTCTCGTATAAGCATATCTCACCATCTCGGCCGTCGAAGGCCCTCTCGTCCCTCAAAGGTCTCCTAAGTTTTATGGACGAGCTTATAGAATACAGGTGTCTGAAGGTTAGAAGGTCGATTTAACTGACAGAACTCTCTATCTCGGCTGCCTCCGAGGTGACAACATCGCTTTCGATATCATCATCCTCATCTCGATCAACGTCGGCTTAAGCAGACGAGGGAGCACCACTAGGGAACCTCTGAGCAAACTCAGCTCCTATGGCGGTAGACAGGGTAATAGCATCAAGGATTGGGGGAACAGCCACACTAGGCCTTATAATTTCGACATCGGAGGAAGAATGCAAGGTGCTAGAACTCTTATGAGATGAGGCACAGCTAGAGACCTCGGCTTGGTCAGGGGATTATTCCATTCGGACGGAATATTCCATGGCCTCTTGGAAAGAATCCACAGACATAAGGTCAGAGGTTGACGACTCAGACTCAGACATCAGAACAGGTTCTACTGGGACCTCTGTAGGTGCAGAGGGCTCAGGGTATATCACTTTCAAAGGGGGGGAATATAGGACTGAGAGGGAATGCCTCTGTCCTACGAGCTTCCTCTTGGGCTCGTTCTATTTGCCAAATCTTATCTAAGGTTTTTTCCCTAAGAGAAGGGAAATCCTCTAAGAGTTGATAAAGGGGTCTGAGCATATGGGGAAGACCTTAACTTGTAGACTCAAGCTAAAAATAAACAACTTGACTCAACCTAACTAAGGATCAAGCTGGGATTTTAAACAAGAATAATCAAGAACAGTCAAGAACAAGGGCCCCTGGAAAACTCAAATAGTCACCGAAAAATGCAAAATAGTGGCCGAAAAACTTAGAAAACTCATCGAAAAATGAAGAAACAATAATTAAAGGCTGAAAATGGAAAAGTAGAGTGAAGATAATACCTGTCGAAGTGCAAAATGAAGGAGAAGAGGAATGGAAACAAGGAAACCTCTGAAATGCAGCAGCCAAGCACTTGAAGAGAGAGAGAGTTACAAAGATAACCAAGGCAGGAGAAAGAGTTGAATGAAGAAGAAAGAGAAAAAAATGGGGTTTAAACCCTTAAATGTGAGCGCATGCGTCCCAAGGCCCATCATTGCCTTGGGATCCCAAAAGACAATCAACGTCATCACACTTGTCAGGCATGCTATCCACTTCAGTAGTTGACACTTGTCAAGAAAGTATTGGCACTTAAAGAAATCTAACCTCATACATGCATACCCCTTAGTCACCTGTTCACATAGGTAACTAAGGTCTAGGGGTGATTGATTTCCCCTATATGTACCCCACAGCTTAGAGACACTAACCTCGGCCAGGGAGACTGTCGAGGTTAAAAGGGACCCAGATTGGCAACCATAGGTCTCGTCCTTTATAAGGTCAGCCATGGCCGACGTTACTAGCCTCCTCACAGTCAGACAATAGCTAACATCTCTATGATCCATGGAAGAAGTAATTCATCAGGGCGCCCAAGGTCGAAATCACGTTTACCTCAGACAGCAACCTCGACTGGGTATAAGTCGAGGAAGTAAGGACTACACCATTATCATAACCAACCTCGACTAGGAATTAGCCGATGTTCCAATACTCCTACATAACCTCAGCCCAGGCCGACATTATGGCTCCTCTTGTCTTACCTCGGCTTTCTTATTGAGCCGAGACCATCATAAATAATCTCATATTGGGCAATAGCCAGACTTCACCAACCTCATACTCTTCCAGACCGAGGTTGGTATCAATCGAAGACAGCCGAGTCTTTACTTGCATATGTGTGGCTGGGAACACGTGTACTAAAATCAGTTGTAATAAATCAATCCCCTCACGTGGGGGAATATTTCATCATCATTCTCTACATGTGACAGTGACAGATGTCTTCATCAGATTGGCTAGATCAATGCACGCATGCTCATGGCATGCATGAGGGGTGCATTACACCCCCCACACACTATAGATGCTTGCCTTCTCCTACATAGAGGGGAATCCAAAATAATTAGAACCTAACTGAAACACTGTCCAAATATACAGTAGAGGGAGGAAGCTTGAGAGATTGTGTCCATGGCCGTTAGTGCCAGTTCTAGTGACTACTCTCATTCACTTGCACAGTGGACGTAGGCCTAATTGGCTGAACCACTTATATGTTTGTGTTCATCCTCTTCTCCTCACCTCCTTCTACTATGTATTCACATACTCTTATGCTTCCATTATTAACACTGAATTAAGCTCACAAACACCTTGAAGGGTGGTGCTATTTCTAGCATCATCATTTATGGACCTTACTAATAAGGAAAATAAATTTGAAGTCCCCATCGAATGTTGAATAACATTACCACCTATCGTGTTTTGGAGTTAATTCACATCGATATTATGGGTCCAACTCATATGGAGAGCATAGGTGGTAAAAGATATATTCTCGTGATGGTCAATTGCTTTATGAAATACTCTATTATGGGGTTTCTTAGGGAATAGTTTGACGTGGTTGAGTTCCTCGTAACCAAGTGTCGTATCCTACAAAACCAACATCGTATCACTACTAAATGGATGCATAGTTACAAGGTAATTGAATTTAAACAAGTCAGAGTGAATAGCTATTGTGATGAAGTGGGCATCAAATATGAGTTTTTAGATGTTTGTACTCCATAATAAAATGGGATTGTTGAGAGAAAGAAATGGACAATTAAAGAGATGGTTAGATTCATGCTTCTTAGGAGAAATATGCCTAGACATTTTTGGGAAGAGGTGATTAATATCACATGCCTATGGTGAATACAGTATATCTTCATTTACACATGCTATACGAGTTCTAGATAAGGAAGAAACCTAGCCTATCATATTTTCTTATCCCAGTGTGTCCTTGCTACATTTTGAAAAATAAAGAGCACTTAGGAAAGTTCAACTCTCGGGCATTTTAAGTTTATTCATCATCGAGTAGGGCTTATAGGGTGTTTAACCTTCTAATCTCTTAGGTTGTAAAGTCAATAAACGTAATGATTAGAGACAATGAGCCACTAATGTTTACTAACCCTAACCTCGAGTGTGAAAATGATGCACCCCCAGTGATGATATTATCATTATTTTTACTACCCTGGTGGATCCTTCACTTGATTTAAAGGATCCCCTGTACTGGTTTCGATAGAGTCCTAACCCTTTTACTATACGTGGTGATCCCATACTAGATGTCAAGACTCGTGCTCAACTTGATAATGTGGTTATCTACTTTTACTACACCTCCTTAGTAAAAGCCAAGCATGTGAAAGATATACTCAAGGATGAGCATTGGATATCCTCTATGCAAGATGAGGTGCTTCACTTTCGCAAGAACGATGTCTGGGAGTTAGTCCCCCGAATAATATGATTGGTACGAAGTGATTTACAAGAATAAGATGGATGAAAATGGTAATATAGTCTGCAAGAAGGATAGGTTGGTCACTCAAGGTTACACATAAATTGAGGGTGTATACTTTGACAAGACATTTGATCTTATTACTAGGCTTGAGTCCGTCCGCTTACTACTCACCATAGGATGTTATCTATGCTTCAAGTTATGTCAAATAAATGTCAAGAGTGACTTCTTTAACGACATTCTATAAGAGTACGTGTAGGTGGAACAACCAAAGGGGTTAGAAGACCCAAACCACCCAGGACACGTTTATTATCTTAAGAAGCCCTTATATGGTTTGAATTAAGCACCTTGTACTTGGTACTAGAGGCTCACTTCTTATCTCATAACTCGTGTCTTTAAGAGAGGGGAGTGGATAACAAGTTATTTATGAAGAGAGCGAGTGGTTTTATCTTGGTTGCCCAAGTCTATGAGGAAGACATAGTATTTGGATCCACGTGATCTTGACATGGTCACACTTTCGAGGAGGAGATGAAGAGAGAATTTGAGATGATCATAGTTGGTGATATTACATTCTTCTTAGGTCTCCATGTGCATCAACTTAAGGATGTGATATTCATATCTTAATCCAAATATGTTAGGGACCTAGTGAAGAAGTTTGGTTTAGACTATTCTAAGAGATCATGAACCCATATGGGGACATCTATATGCTTAGGCATGATAGGTAGTCTTCTCTACTTTACCTCTAGTTGTCTCAACATTTCCTTTAGCGTTGGAGTTTGTGCACGATACCAAGCACCCTCGAAAGAGTCTCACTTACTCGCACTTAAATGTATCATCAAATAGGTAAGTGGAAATTTCTTTGATATATATGATCGATTTCCAGTCTATTCGGATGCCCATTAGACTGGGGATGATGATAGTTATAGGATCAACTCGGGTGGATATTTTTACTTTAGAAGTTCTCTCGTCACTTAGTTGAGAAAGAAGCAAAACTCTATATCTTTATCCAAAGTGAAGGATGGGTATATAGCCATCGAGAGTTGTTGCACATAACTCTTATGTATGAAGAAAATGTTGGAAGATTATGAGATTTTTTAAGGCACAATGACTATTTTATGTGATAATACGAGTGCAATTCACATATCCCGTAATTCGTTCTAACACTCCCACACAAAGCACATTAGGATACGTGATCTCGTTGAGTATAATGTTGTGTCATGGGTCTTTGTGAGCATCGAACGTTAATTAGCTAACATTTTCATGAAACCTTTAGATGCATGTAGATTCAAGAATCTTAGGAAGCCTTTGAGTATTTTCTCCGTTGATTGATTTACAATTATTTGAGTATAGGGTGATTATCTTGTTCATATCTTTCATTGCTATTGCTATATTGTATTTCTACTATATTCTAATGTTTATACATGCATTTTCTTTTTGATATATCTAGAAAAATTCAAAAAATGGGTTTTTAAGAAAATTTTAAAATTCCAAAAAGAATTTGTTATTGATAAATTTTGAGAACGACAAAAAGACTTGTATTCTTTCGTTCTTCACCATATATGGATGTGCATTAAAGATATTCGGATCACCCCTACATTCTAGTGAATTTTTCATGATGTTTTGAAACATGGCTTTGTTTCTTTAGTTTGCTTAATAATGCGTGGCTAGAATTTCATTGTTTATTGATGACTAATTTCTTCAAGGTGGACTTTTTTTCACTTTTATTGCACACATGCACGACCCTTGTGAACATTGTAATTTATTATCATGTGTTGAATATGGTGTTCTTATCTCAATAATGTTTAATTATAAATCAAATGTAAATAGAGATAAGTTGTTCTTGTAAGAACCATTGCATTGATTCTGTTTTTTGAAAGAGATTGTTATATATTAAGTAACGGAAGGGGGATAAAAAGAGAAAAATTCTCTTTTCATTAAAAGCCACCATTTGCAAAAGAGCCTAAACAATTAATGGCATAGAAAAACAAAAGTCCTAAGGCCGTTTTATTTCATTGATGCTTCGCTACATACGAGCATTGTGACATCTTCAAAATTTGAGACTGAACTCTTATATATGTGAGCTTTTGAGACTATTATAAAGTATAAGATCAATGGGTTTGCACAATGGACTCTGTTGAAAAGCATTAAATAGTTTGGAGTTATTTATTTGAAAAGCATTGAAATTAATGGTATGTTGCATAAGTCGAGTCAATTTCATATAAGTTCAATAATTTTACACCTAAGGTTCAAATTAAGTTCTTTCTTTAGAAGCATCTCATGAATTCGTGCAACCTTTGTACGTATGCCTCTGTTGATTTTCTTATGGAAAATGTTCACACAATTTCATTTTGTTTTCTCAATTTATTTATTTTAGTTTTATTCCACGATGCTATGTATTTTGCACTTATATGTACTGTTTATACATTTTATACTTGATTAAAAAATACGAAAAATTTAAGAATTCCGAAGAGGCACACTAGCTTCAGGTTCCTCCTATTGCTTTGATTCTCCTTACGAAATTTTATCGCAAATGCTTGAGTGCTTATATTTGTGATAATAATTTCTTTTTTAGATTTCTGTGATGCTAACATTTTAGGGTTAGATTTTATCCCTTTGTTCATTATGAACAAAAAGGGGGAGAACAAATTAAGGGATAGTTTATTTTTTTTTAAATCATACGCATCATGGTATTACTTTTATCTCATGTATGTATGGCATGTAGGATTCCTAAATGATGATGATTTCATGGACCACACAAGATAAAGACCTATACATTTATGCATTTCCGTTTCCTGATTTGGGATGACATTAATTGTATTAGTCTTAAGGCTCAATTTTGACTTCGGTTTATGTTTTGTATCGGGATAGCCAAAGGGGGATATCTATAAGAGCAAGTTTACTAATTGCGTAATTTTATTTTTTATTAGGCTTATCTCGGTACACTCCAATGCACCTTCATAAGTACTTTCAAGTATTCGAAGAAAAGAAGTTGGTGACTTTTGTAACATTGAAGATTGTTCGTCTCAACTTTATTCGAAAAGAGTTACAAGGTGGTTTGGTAAAGACTTTAACTTTTCAAGGGTTATTTTAAACAAAGTTGGCATTAAAAAGTTTTTAAAATTTTTTAAAATTATTTTTTAAAGAATTTTTGAAATTTCTCTAACTCGTTAGAACGGGATAGATACATCATTCGAACGAGGTTGTGAATGTCGTTAGAACGAGTTCCCATGTTCGAATGAGATCTATAACACCACCTTGGGTATGCTCTAGAATGTCATTTGAAGTTTCATTGGAGACACGTTTGAATGAGATGAGGTACCATGATTGAACGAGGTACCTGTTCGTTCGAATGAGTACACGAGTTTTTATTTTTAAAATAAATATTTAATACCTCTCCTTGCAAGAACTGTCCTTATAAATAGAGATACGGGGTTCAACTTTTCTTCATACCTTTCTAGAGTTCTTTTAGTGATCAACCTCTACCAAATTTTCATCCAAACTCTTTGGCTCTTTGAAGATCACTTTTTTAAATCAAAAATAACACAATCAATGTTCAAAAACTCTTGTAGATAATTTCTCTACTGCTAAATTGTTGAGTCGAGGCTCAACTACTAAAGAAAAAATGAATTGAAGGTTCCTGAGGCTGATCGGTGGATACCGATGCAAGAGCGGCTTGCTGTGGGTAGTATTAGAATGTAACATTTTTCTTAAATATTTGAAGACATGTTCGCATTATACTTAGTGGATCTATAAGTACTATGTAAGTCATCTAATACCTATAAATCCTGATACTGCTGAAATTAAGGTTTTGCCTGAAAGGATTTTTTTCTCAAAATTTTATTCAGTTTTTTTGGTTTGAAATCTAGCTTCATTATTCGTATTGGATGTTCACTAAATCAAGATAAAATCTACTAAAAAGTGAATCTGTGTATTTGGCCTAAGATACAAGTAATTTTATATATCTCCCCACATGTTTTCTCAATACTCATAAGCATCATATTTATCTCAAAATAGTGACCATTTTCTAATAAAAAAAAATCTTTTCTCTATCTTAGGTTTTAACGAGTAAATAGCAATAACTAGCAGATTTCTCCAATAGTTTATTTATTATAACCATTAAATGATGTGAAAATATAATATTTTAATGTTGAATAAAATCATGTTATCCCTATGATCACTCTAAGGACTTTTCAGGATGGAAAATGTGAACATGGATGATAAAAGTCAACACCGTAGAATAATAATTATTTGAAAAATGGTAAACTTGAAGATTTTATCTTTCTTTTATTTTATTTGTAATTCTTTTCTCTTTTTAAATTCCTTATCTCTAATTTTCTTTTTTTTTTTCTTTTTTTCGTTCTTCTTTTATTTTGGTTGCGTCCATATTTCACTTTGCATTTCTTTTTTAATAAATTTTTAAGGTGTTGGTGAAGTGTATGTAATCGGGAATGAATTCCATTTGATAAAAAATGAGGGTAAAACATAATTTTAGAATTTTATTTTATAAAGATCGTATCACAATCCTTTAGACAACACTCAAAAAAATAATATTGAGATTACCATCGACTTAAAAATGTGTTTGAAAAGAATAATGAATAAGTGTATACATCACTTATAATAGGAGAGAGAACACAAAGCTCACATGGTAAGTATACCTATGGATTACTAATTTTATCAAGTCATTTATCTTTCAGCAACTATGCAAGTATAATTCGTGTTGTACATAAGGTGTCAATACATGAATCATATGAATGAATAAAGGATAATAATGATGGTAAAAAAATAAAGAGTTATTTAGGAAGTTCAATCATTAGATAAGTTTAATGATTTCTCTTGTTTAAAAGAATGAGGTAACTTAGAGAGTAAAATCTATTAAAAAAAGAATTTTTAGGCAAAAATCCTAAAAAAAGAAAAAAATATATTTTTATTTTTCTAAATTTTGATTTCATTGATTATATTTTTTTAAAAAGGAATTATTTAAATGATTAGAGTGTGTTTCTCCAATAATCACTTAAAAAAATTATTTATTATTTTTTATTTATTAATTTTTTAATAATAATGAAAAATGAATATGATGTATGCAAATATATTATGACACCCCCTAACTAAAACGTTACATTTTTCTTAATATTATTTAAGAACAATATTCAATTCAAGTGATAAAGAGAAGCTATTCAATATGTAGTGATCCCCTTCTATTACGCTTAACAATCCTAGAAAAAAGTTAATAACAAGAAAAATAAACAAAAATAAATGACTTTTTATTTTTTATTTTTTTAATAAAACATGTACTAAATAAAAATATCATCTTATAATTTACCATAAACTAGAATACGAAATTTTGGGGGGTACCAAAAAAATATTGAATTTGTGAGATTAACGGGGAACTCCCACAAGGTTTCATGTCTCCCAAAAAATAGAATTTCCATTAATGAAATGGGAAAATGCCTTGGGTGAAATTGTTAAACCATCACAAATTTTTGAATAAATATTTTTTGGGGTGATGGATGGTTTAGATATAGTGGGGGATAAGTTTGATTCCAATAAAAAAAAATCAATGATTTTTCAATGGAATCTAGTTAAATCAATTTCAAAATGGAAATCATTTCGAAAAAGCATTTGTTGACGAGAATCTGGTCAAAGTCCTTAAGACTTTTATTTGATTCTTGTGGTACTTGTAACGCTTCGATAACGACAAATGAAAATGGTGAAGAAAGAAATTCAAATTCGATTGATTCTTTATTATTAAGCATGGGTTGAATTCCAAAGGAGATATAATCACTATCAATTTGTTTTTCAAAAGTTCGTTGAGGTGAAATATGAGTGTCTACATCACCCTTGTTTTTGTTTAAAATAAGTCATTTCATTGCAAAGTGATTCAATTTTCATATCCTTTCCATTTTCGATCTCCTTTATCAATCGGGTGAGAAGAATTACAGTTTGTTCTAAAGTAAAAATTTATTCAAAGACTTCAGATTCCTCATTTAGTTCAAAGCATTCTTCATCTTGTAAATTATTAAGAGAAAAAGTATTATTGAAATCAAATAAAGCATCTAATTCTCTTTCCCAATAATAACTTTCTTCATGATATTAATAATAATCAAATTATTTATTTATTTATTTTGGAAATATTCACCAAATGCATTTGATGGTAAATAAACTTCACCAAAAGAAAATTTTGATAAGTATTATCGTAATTATTTTCAACTTTATTAGAATAGTAATTGTAAGAACTATTATTATAACAGTTCGGAGAATTATTATGGCGATAGTTGTCAATATAATTATAATAATAATTTTGAAGAATTATATCAATAGAAGAATTTTGGTATGTCCCCAAACTATTTTCACGATTATCTAAATACTCACCTAAGGTCATTTTGCAACTTTTATTTATTTAGTTTTTCAATTATTCGCTAAAAGTTATAGATTTGGGGGGGAATTTGAATATTACTATTATGACAAAATGTGTATCAATAATACCATTAGAATCACCGAGAATACTATAATAAGACATAATTAAACTAATTCGTAAGTAAAATTTACACAAAGTTGTATGCAATCGAGAGATTGACGGTACGGTAAAAAGTTGAAGAAAAAATTATATAGAAATATACATACAAAGCAATAAATAAATTATAAATTATAAAACAAAATAATCCCCAACATCAGCGCCATTTTGCCACGGTGAAAACTGAGCATTGTGTAATTATATTTTCGTTATCGTCGGTTATTCACCTTAATACAAAAAACCTAAACTATCACTACACATGTTTTATATATATAGTGGCGAGTTTGGATATCGAATCCACAAAGAATGTCATTTAAAATTTAATTGATTTATTACTTAAAAATAAAGTGTAAAAGGTGATTTTTATTTTTTAAATATTTTTATACTACAATTGATCTAGGTGAATATTTAAACTAAATTAATTTATTAATATAAAAAATCATAGATTGAGAAATAAATCCCTCACCTCGGAATACGTAGCATAAATGATTACATGATTAGATAAATTTTAAACGTGATTAATAGTCATTTAAACAATATAATTGAACACGTAGTGTCACTCCTTAAATTTTCATGAAAATTTAAATATGAGTTTGGCATTAATAATAATCCCAAAATTACATGTGCAATGTTGCAAATACGGTGCATATGTGATATACCCTTTTAAGATCCCTCGGTGTAATTTCAAGAATAATTACCCAGGTAAAAACCTTTCTATTTCATCATGTCATAGAGATGAAATTACAAACACAAGTTG
This sequence comes from Sambucus nigra, assembly GCA_949130495.1. Lineage (NCBI taxonomy): Eukaryota > Viridiplantae > Streptophyta > Magnoliopsida > Dipsacales > Adoxaceae > Sambucus > Sambucus nigra. The sequence continues at coordinate 296,919,645 of OX422223.1, forward strand.
ACTTTATTAATCTCAACCTAATTAAAATTACCTCAAAAGCATTTTTAAATAATTAAATAAAATAGTGTGTGAGAAAGTGATTTGTATAACGAGAAATCCATTTTCGAAAGGAGTAAACTATTTATTAGTTAATTTAACTAAGTTTAGAATGCATATAATTAATTAAAGAGAACAAGTTTAAAAATAGATTAATGTATTAAAAGTAAATTAAATTAGAAATTACAAAACTAAAAATTGACTAAACTATACTACTTTAAACTACCAAAATCTTATATGAGATGTAACCTAATTATGATGCCCTAGTCCCTATTTAGGTCCAACTTTTTGGTGTTTTTTTATTATTTCAGGTCCAATATTATTATTTAAATTATATAATTTGTTTTAATTGTTGTGACAGTTATGAACTGTTTTTAACCATTTGGGTAAGTGTATATACGTGGTTTTGCATTTGTTTTTCCGTTGATTTTTCCAGATATTTTTCAGTTTCTTAGAGAGTCCACTCTCGGTCATATAAAAAGAGAGTTCCTTCATTTTTTGTTCATCTGTTACTTGCAATTGAACGTGTTTCTATTGCTAATATTGATTGTCATATCCTATGAGACGATTGTCACTGGGTCCATAAAGCACTATTGCAAAAATGTTTTTGTCGTGATTAACATAATCATTTTGGATAATATGACTTCACGAACAAAAACCTTCAAGGAAAAATGACAGGAAAAATAGGACCAAGTAAAGAAACACAAATCCTATTACTTTACAAAAAGAAGAGGCTGAAGTGTTATATAATTTATCCTCATTAACATCATTTCATTACATAAACAAATCATAATACACACCAATCTAATATCAGATGCGATCAACACTTCCAATATTATGAATCTATAAGGTGTGTATTAGAAGCCATTACTATTAACTATGACTAGTAGTAGCAAAACTATGGGTTCGGCCTAATTTAAGTTGGCCAAATATGGGTTAGGCTAAATATGAGTTGAGATAAATGTGGTCTGGACCAAATGTGGGCATATAAAAAATGGGTTGGGCCAACCTAATTTTTTCTACCCAGGTAAGTATTACAGTATCAAGTATATGTGAAAAAACACATTTTACTCATAACTTTTAAAAATAGGCTTTACATTTGACTCCTACCTTTTGAAAAAGAGTATCTTATGTGACTTATATCTTTTAAATATGAGTCACATAGTTGACTCATAATTTTTAAAAATAATCCCCATATTTAAATGATTGGACAAATATTAGTTGTTTTATTATTTGGTGTCCATTTTGCCATTACTAACTATGACCTAATATCCATGGACAATATATTTGAAGAAATTGTGTTATTGCACAAATCAAAGTTACTGCTCCCGGGGGGGGGGGGGGGGGGGGGGGGGGGGAGGGGGGGGTATTTTTTATTCTTTTTATTGAATTTATTAACCAAAACAATCTAAATTTACAAGAAAATTAAATAATAATAATAATAATAATAATAATAATAATAATAATAATAATAATAATAATAATAATAATAATAATAATAATAATAATAATAATAATAGCAAAACTATATTATATATCAATAATCCGAACAATTGATAACATTGCAATAGCCACTATCATAATTCTTGATAATATAGTATTTATGTAGTACTCAAAATTGGATTTTAAATAATAAAAGTTTACTATTCCACTTAGTTTGATTGTATAGGCAATAGACTGACAGAATGTTAATTAACGAGTGAATGAACTTATTATTCCTATTAGTAATTAAATTCATCTTTATTAAATTGATTTACTTTAATAGATGTTGAGTTTAGCTGCAATATAGAGTGAAATTACAGACCAAAGTGAAAGGTATTTTAGAAGATTAAATAATGTCAGATACATAATTGTAAATTTTAATGCGTATGTGAAATCATAAACAATCAATATTTAATCATTATGTCTCCCTCATAAAATCGTAATAGATAATAAGAGGAAGCGTACCTTAATCCATCGTAGCCTTTGTAAATGCGCCCAAAATTTTTTACTCACAAGAATTGGTATTTCAGTCTCTTGACCCTTTTGAAAATTTCCTTACACTTTAATGCGTGCTATATTCTCTGCAGAAATTATGATTTTTATCACACCATGGTTTGTGCCTTTTCTAGGTAGAGAGAGGACCCAACCTTTGATCCAAGAGTTATGTATCTTCTTCATCAAAGTGACACACCCTTTTACTATACCTATTTAACTAAAAAGACATGTCATTTAATATGTCAACACATTAAATCATTTAGGATACAAAATCAAACGGTTACGTCTAACATTCTCCCACTTGTCCCATATGATTAAATAATATATTGCTGGATAAAATACATTATGTGATCACAATAATATATCCTAATGAATGATTTGTTTAATTTCAACTTAATTATGTTGTATTGCATACATTATATTGAATAACCTACTAATGCGAGTCATGACGATTATATATCGCTAAAATGACGTAGTTCCTTCATGCACCATGACATTAGCAACCTATTTAATATAATTCGGTAATGAGGCAACTAGAAAATAATGTATTTCCATACGTGGTTCAACAATAATGTCTTTTGTTAATACTATTCTTATTATCATTCATTCACACATAATGTATATACAAATTGGAAAATATAAAATTTAATAGAAACAACTATTTAAGGGATCTCAATACATCTAATAGAGTAATATATAAATACATACGTCCAATCATTCAAATATTAGGGGATAATTTAAGACCCATATTAGCAACATGCTCTTTAAATGTCTTGGGTGGCAATCCATTGATTAATGGATCATCATTTGTGTGTTTATATGTTCTATAGATATTTTTTGTTTCTATACTTCTTCTTTGACGGCAAGATATTTTAATTCCATATCTTTGGCACCATTAGAATACTTGTCATTTTTAGAAAAGAAAATAGTTGCGGCATTATCACAATGAATTTTTGGTGGTTTGGTAATATAGTCGACAACTCCAAGTCCCGAAATAAATTTTCGTAAACATAATCCATGAATGGTGGCCTCAAAGCATGTCACAAATTCAGCCAACATGGTAGATGATGCAATAATGGACTGCTTTGCACCTTCTCATGAGATAGCTCCCCCCCCCCCCCAATTAGGAAAACATAACCAAAAATTCAATTTGCAACTATCGAGACGTCCGAAAAAGTCGAAATCAGAATATTCAATCACTTATTGGTGGTTTGAGCTTTTAAAGGTAAGCATATAATCCTTCGTTCCATATAAGTATCACATAACTTTCTTTGCAGCTTTTCAGTGTTCAATTCCTGTATTACTTTTATATCTACGCAAAACTCCAACTCCAACTCCAAAGTTGATATCTGGTCTGGTACAAGTTTGTGCGTACATAAGACTTCCCACAGCTAAAGTATATTGAATTCCTTCCATTTGCTTACTTTCCCAATCATTTTTAGGACATATCATAAGCTTTCTGAATAGGGGCATCGTTAGCTGAACAGTTTCGCATTCTAATTCTCACAATAACTCTTTTAATATATGTTTTTTAAGACAATCCTGACAAAGATTCAAATGATATATATAAAACATTAAAGCATACACATAATAACACAATGGCTCACAAACGTGGCTCTGATACCACATGTAAGTTTTAATGGGTATGTCCAACCCTAAACAATCAATATTGAATCATTGTGTTTCTCTCATAAAATTATAATAAATAATAATAGCAAGCGTACCTTGATGCATTATAGTCTTTGTAAATGTGTCCTAAATTTTGTACCCACAAAAATTGGTATTTCTCTCTCTTGACATTTTTGATAATTTCCTTACACTTTAATATGTTCTATATTCTTTACAAAAATTATGATTCTCCACACACCTTTGATGGAAATGGTATGTGCCTTTGATAAATATAGAGAGGACTGTGACACCCCCACCCAATTAAATATAGGGTGATCAGTCCTTTACCAATTTAAAACAGGATCTTCAGTTTGTTCATTCTTAGCATCACTGTTGAAAACAACTAAACCATATTAATCACCTAATATAAAATTAAGTTAGGTGTCAAAACATTTCCAATTTTTGTAAAACCAAGTAAATCCATTTTCATTCAGCCTTAAAATATAAATCATTCACCACACATAGGAATATAATAACTACTGAACATGAATCAAATACTGAAATAAATAAGACCGGGTAAAACTCCCAGTTCAAAACTCCAAACCATAAAATAACTGAATACAATATCTCTGATGAAGGACTAGAAGTGGGTGACACATGCCCAACATAAGAAGTCTAGATGAAACTGAATGAAAAAGATAGATGCGTCTACTACAAGGACCTACAGCTTCCACAACAGCTATAGGACGTCTGACACTCAAATCTCTAATTCTGGTACCCCTGTGGCTGAGCACCTAATATATATATATATATATATATATATAGTAAAAAAGAGAAGAGATACAAGAAACGGGTCAGAGCTCGAGATTTAAAAATGATTTAGCAAGTATGTAAAACTGGTTCTTAAAACATGTCTTATACGCATGCTAGTTATCAACCTCTCACATAAGTTTTTTACCTCTCATCGATTGTGCACGCCTAATGTACATCTAATCTCCCCCTAGTTACGCCACCGAGTCCAACTAGTCAGAAACCATATTAATACTAACTATGCTCACTAGTAGTATTCTCGTATCGCCCATAAAATACGCTATTCAAATAGTTTATCTCACATACTAAGTTTCATTATTCACCGTTCGAATAGTTAATCTTTTATCCACTAAGATTATTTCATTTCTCATTTCCAATTTATCTACTAGTTTCACAAAGTAAAAAGTTCCTCAAGTACACTCATATATATATATATATATATATATATATATATATATATATATATATATATATATAGTCTCATCATCCCTATATATATACACTAATCCTGCACCCTTAGGTAAGACCATTTGGCGCAATGTAATGATTATTATTATTACCATGTCTACTAATTTCACACGATAAAAATATTCACAAGTTCATATATATATATATATATATATATATATATATATATATATATAGAGAGAGAGAGAGAGAGAGAGAGAGAGAGTCACATCATCCTTTTACATCTATATAGACTAATCTTATACTCCCGGGCTAAGACCCATTAGTGCACCTATCAAGAGAATCCTACATCCCCGGGTTAGCACCCATTAATGCACCTATAAATAATAATACAGCACTCCCGGGTTATCACCCATTAGTGCGCCTAACAATAATCATCCTTGTACCCCCGGGTTATCACCCATTAGTACACCTAAAAAAAATATCCGTGTACCCCCGAGTTATCACCCATTAGTGCTCTTAGCAATAATATCGCATAATAGGCATACACATGTCCTATTAAAATTTATAGGTGTTTCCCTCAACCTACATATATACTTATCATACATATTTTAATCTCAACACTATGAATAGTATAAATATTTAGATTACTATCTCTCTCGTAACCTCCAAGGTACATTCTCTATACCGAATAATTAAAGTATTAATTTGCACATACTTTCTCGAAATTCTATCCTATTTAAATTTGCTATCTAGCAGTTTCCCTCACTCCAATAAACCGGTAACCTCAAAACTGGACTTTAAGAAGATACATCGCTCTAACCAGAAGGGTTGTCGCTCGAACGATTGCCACGTGTCATTCGAGAGACTTCTCGCGACTTACAGGTCTCGCTCGAACGACGATGCGCGACATCGCGCAAGATGCATTGTTTCGTCTTCCTGCCCAGATTTTCAGCGTTTTTCAGCATTTTTTTATCCTAAAAACCTCTAAAATTCATCACCCAACACCTCATCATTAATCCCAATCAAGCCATAGCAGGTTATATAACATTCCTAACATCCTACGATCATTAATTAGTCATCAATCATCATAATTATATAAAATCCCCAAATTAATTCACATGAACCCTAGTTTCCAAAATTTTCAATTAAAGAACCTAATCAACCCAGATTCGTTCATCAATATATGATTAAATTTCATGATTAATCCTCTACATACATGAAGGAATATCAATAACTAATTAACCCAGCCTTTAATCATCATTTCACCTCCAATTTTCACCCAATTAACATGTAAATCATGATTAATTTCACCTACTCTAACATGAGTATGATTATTGCTAAAAGAAAGCAAGTAATAAACACTTGTCTTAAATCGAAGGTCTGAATCCTTTGGTGATGTTGGTATAGGTGTGTTCCTCCTCTTTCGATCTATACGATGGTGGTTGTGGTTGTGCAAGGTGGTGCTAAGTGGTTCCCTTCCTTAGGACTTTGCTCTCCCTCACCCTCTGTGGCTCTCCCTTAATTTTTTTGTTTAACTTAACCCTAATGGAACTCCCGTAGATGATATAATCATTCTTTAATTTTCTTCCATTTAATTTTTACAAAAATCCAAATTACAAAACTACCCCTACGGGGTGCCGGTTTTACGTAAAATCTCCCGGAGTCCAAATAAAATACCCGGGTAGAATTTTCTAACTATTTCCACCCTCCCGGACTCAATGACGCACTCGAAATTACCATACAAGTTACATAAAAAAAATAATTTATCTTTATATTCCATTCAATTAGTCCTGACACGACTCACACGCGTGTCAGACTTAAATTACCAAACTGTCGTATATTTCACTCTCGACAATTTATCAAATTTCACAATTCCATATTACATTTCCCAGAGTAATATTCAATAATTCTCAACAATAATTATTAACCCTTGGCACGCTAGTTAATAATTATTTTTATCCGGATTAATAACAAATTAATTTCTCGCATTTTAATTTAGTTAATCCAACAACAATAATTAATTACATACTTATTCCCACAATAATAATTAATCACATAATTATTTAAATCATCAAAAATACAGGGTGTTACATACTTACCCCCTTACAACGGAATTTCATCCCGAAATTCGGAAAAAGTATACTACGTACAGACAACGCTGTAAAAAAATATTGCGCATCGCATCCTTGCGCTCCCAAGTAAGCTACTCTGTCCCGCCCATATAGTACGCTATCGACTACTCTTAATAATGAACACTTCACATGTGTTTGTTTTAAACTCCAGGTTACCCTGTCATATAGGCTCTTGCCCAAGCCTTTCTTCTTAAGTTTCACTACTTAAACTTTATTTTAGATATTCACTAACTAGCCTTCTACTATTTGCACCTTAGTAGATTTATCCTCTTTTCAGATATATACAACTTCATCTCGTGTCGTTCATACAAGTAAATTGGCTGCACAATATATATTTCACACACAATATATACGATAATATCAATTATTCTCCGACATTTGTAATCATAACTGGTCACCCCCCCCCCCCCCCCCCCACCTTTAGCGACAACAATCAAGTTTACCGTGCCATACCTCTACTGGCACATTGCCCAAACGTGAACTCATAGGAGTTATGGAACACAAATCCACTAGTGGAAGGTACTACTCTCATCATCCCCGAAGATTTAAGGGTGCACATAAAATTTTCTCTCCCGTATCCGATTAGACCGCTTGTCCTGCCCATCCCTCTGTGGGTATTAGGCCGTACTCAATTGCATTTTAGTACCTATAATCTCACCATCTCAGCTACATGAGAAGATCCTTGGGGATACTCTCCCATTCTCTAGTGGAAGAAGACCCTACTGGTTTCGAATTGTCCACCCTTTTTTCTAACAATCAGGTGACCCACTGCAAGACTATCCTTGCAATATTACCCTACATCGTAACTCATCACCACTGTTGTTTGTATCCTGATACATTTTGTAGTCTCCTGAATAAATTTTAGTTTATCTTGAAACGTAAGTCTCTGACAAATTTTAGTGAATAGGCTTCGGCTTACCCGACTACATGTTACCGAATTCACATGCTAATCAAAATCCACTGCCTGATCCAATCACCTAGGGCGCCCATACACCCTATGCCTTACACATCATAATACAAATGACATGTAATTTTCCTACTTCAATTCTTGCACAGTGGGTATACTGATGTAGCAGGGGTGCACTCAACCACCCAACTAGTCATAACTTATTCAATCCTTCAATGGCATCATTGCTCTATTCCAAATGATACTAAGGCTAAGCGACTCTATTGACTCTAAGTTATAAAAGAATTATCAACTCTCAATTATATTCTTTTATAGGTACAATAACCAACATACAAAATTTATGTACTATCGACCAAACTTCTCTCCAACTCCCGATGTTTGCTAGTTTCATGCATGGGATGTCTCGCAAAGCGAAATCCAGACAAGGAACCCCCCCGATACACTACTATCTAGCCTAGTCAGTTGTCGAGATCCGTAAGGCCCTCAATCCATACTATGTACCTCTCTACAATCTCTGTATGTTGACATAAGAGTTTGCTCGTCCACTCTCATGTCGCTAAACATAACCTGAAGCGTGGCGCTCTCACTATCCCGGGTACTCAGTGCTATATATATATATAACGATATTTATCTCTCTGTTCCAAGAAGAACAGAATGCATCCTGAGTCTCCTCAATAAAATAAATTCCTACGCACTGGAATCACATATAACTAGACAACATACTCACTGAGGTCTATAATACCATGAAAATTTTCATATATTCATATATCTGGGCCCAACTCTATTTCAGGTGGCACGGCACAAAATAAAGATTTCTCCCCCTGATTATCCGTCACGACAGTCATATCACTACATTTTTACTATCGTTTAACGATACGGTAATAAATCACTACACATTACCATAATAAACTATACTAAAGCTGACTCAATGCAGTAGTAAATTATAACAACAAAATATATTCTTAGGGCCCACCCGGTTCACTCATGAGCAACATCAAATGCCCTACTAACAACGAGAAATACGTTTGTAACAAGACTGTTAAAACTAACGTTTCTACTAAACTCGACCCGCACGCGAAGTTTAGGATTTCCAATTTACATAAAAATTGTGACACACCTATGTTACTCGAATTAATCCTTTACTCACAAGGATGGAGCAAAACCTCACCAGTCTCGCCTAATCACAGGGTCCCCGCACGTGGCTTCCAACACGACCCATGAACATTTGCAATCGTTATTCATATAGGATTCCATCCAATAGTTGTCCCCTCACATCATGGACAATTTATTCCATCTTGTGGATTTCACGCCCATTATTGAAACGTTGGCCCAAAATCTCTAGGCCTCAATTATGGCTTTAATGACTTCCCATTTACATCCCAGACCCTGTTGACCGTGTCTACTGTATGCTACTCTTAACGAGGACTCTACTAGTCCAGCTTGAACCCATCACTCTCGGATTGTAAATTTCCTAGGCCTAATTCTCTTAACCCCAAATTCTTTCGCTGGAGGTCTCACTCCTCTAGTTGTTATGCGTAGCAGGCATGGTTTACTATTTCTAATATTTTCGGTCTCACTTCTCAATTGTGAACACATTCAACCCATGTAGTTCTACTTCCTTCACATAGGGAAACTTCACGAGCCATTTCCCCATCACTGGTCCCACTGACCATTTTGAAATGTCCTTTTCTCGGACTGAGTAGTCTTAACTTACTGGTTACACTGGCCTTTCGGAACTATGGTTGGCCTCCACGACCCTTATTGACTTTATCGTCACTTTGTAGGAAGTTAATCTATTAAAATCACCTAAATGAGTTCCCTATTGGGCACACTCTCAGGGGGTGTTTCACTAACACCGTTATGTTCAGTTTTGCTTTTCGGTCAGATTCTCTAACCTTCCTGGCTCACTTCTTCTGGAAAGACTGCAATATCTAGTCACCATATAACCTTGACAACATCAACATTAGTCATCCTAGATGGATTTCTCATCTATGCTTGTATTCTACTCACAGGTCCTTTATCAACTATAGACCCTTTGGATAATTTATGCCCCTATGCCAGGTACGAAGTTCATTATGCAATTCAACCTTTCTCTCATGATCGGTTTCTATTTTACCCATTGTGCTAAACATCAAAATTTCACTCGCATTTTGTTACCACATCGAATGAAAGACCTCACGGTCAAATCGTACCCAAATTTCTCTCTAAATTTCAAACACACTTCTTCATATGTGGTGATTGCCTCTAATCACTACATGATGCTCCTAAGAGCTATAACTTTTAACTCCAAATTTAATTCCGAGTGTCATCACACCCCACTCTACACAATTGCCTTTGGATTTTCTACATCCGCTTGTTTGATACACTTTCTCGTTTTCTTTTCCGCATCTTCACTGATGGGTTTTCAAAAGAGTGCCTCTGATTTCCCCCTTATCGACTATGCTAGGTGGTCCTGAAATCACTCCACCGTTATCTACGACTGTGTCTTAGGAACCCACTGTTCCCGAGTGATTATTTCACTATCACTTGCTTAAGTAATTCTCATCGGGATTTTGTCACGATCACTATTTTCTGATTACTCTATGTCTTATGTTGGGATTCTTCTCCTGCAGTTCTTCTTATGGCCCTCACTGGTCATCCTAAAATGTTCGGTGTTTAAATCACACAGAATTTGGTATAATGAGTCATATCCATTATAATTCGTAGCAGGAGAACGTAAGTCGCATACGTAAGGGAACACAACAATCCTATCATAAGGCTCTACATCAAAGAACGATGTGATGGAACGTAATAAGCCACACAGATCCTAAGGACACTAGAACCTGATGCTCTGATACCACCTGTGAAACCCCGCCTAATTAAATATAGGGTGATCAGTCCTTTACCAATTTAAAATAGGATATTCAGTTGGTTTGTTATTAGCATCACTATCGAAAATAATTAAACTATATTAATCACCTAATATAAATTAAGCTAGGTGTCAAAACATTTCCAATTTTTGTAAAACCAAGTAAATCCATTTTCATTCAGCCTTAAAATATAAACCATTCACAACACATATGAATATAATAACTACTGAACATGAATCAAATACTGAAATAAATAAGACTGGGTAAAACTCCCAGTTCAAAACTCCAAACCATAAAATAACTTAATACAATATCTCTGATGAAGGACTAGAAGTGGGCGACACATGCCCTACATAAGAAGTCTAGATGAACTAAATGGAAAAGATAGATGTGTCTACTGCAAGGACCTACAGCTTCCACAATAGCTGCAGCACGTCTGACACTCAAATCTGTGGCTGAGCACCTAATAATATATATATATATATATATATATATATATATAGCAAAAGAGAGAAGAGATACAAGAAACGGGTAAGAGCCCGAGGTTTAAAAATGATTTAGCGAGTATTTAAAACTGGTTCTTAAAATAAGTCTTATACGCATGTTAGTTATCGAACTCTCACATGAGTTTCTCACCTCTTATCTATTATGCACGCCTAACGTACATCTAATCTCCCCCTAGTTATACCACCCAGCCTAACTAGTCAGAAACCATACTAATACTAACTATGCTCACTAGTAGTATTCCCGTATCGCCCATACAATACACTATTCAAATAGTTTATCTCACATACTAAGTTTCATTATTCACCTTTCGAATGGTTAATCTTTTATCCACTAAGATTATTTAATTTCTCATTTCCACTTTATCTACTAGTTTCACAAAGTAAAAAGTTCCCAAGTACACTCATATATATATATATATATATATATATATATATATATATATATATATATATATATATATATATAGTCTCATCATCCCTATATATATACATTAATCCTGCACCCTTAGGTTAAGACCATTTGACGCAATGTAATGATTATTATTATTACCATGTCTACTAATTTCACACGGTAGAAATATTCACAAGTTCATATATATATATATATATATATATATAAATCCTGACCCCCGGGCTAAGACCCATTAGTGCACCTATCAAGAGAATCCTGCATCCCCGGGTTAGCACCCATTAATGCACCTATCAATAATAATCCAGCACCCCCGAGTTATCACCCATTAGTGCGCCTAACAATAATCATCCTTGTACTCCCCGGATTATCACCAATTAGTACACCTAACAATAATATCCTTGTACCCCCGGGTTATCACCCATTAGTACACTTAACAATAGAGTTTATGCACCCCCGACTTATCACTCATTAGTGCGCGTAATTATAAGATTCTTGCACCCCCAGGTTATCACCCATTAGTGCTCTTAGCAATAATATCGCATAATAGGCATACACACATCCTATTAAAATTTATAGGTATTTCCCCCAACCTACATATATACTTCTCATACGTATTTTAATCTCAACACTACGTATAGTATAAATATTTAGATTAATATCTCTCTCGTAACCTCCAAGGTACATTCTTTATACCGAATAATTAAATTATTAATTTGCACATACTTTCTCGAAATTCGGTCCTATTTAAATTTACTATCTGACAGTTTCTCTCACTCCAATAAACCGATAACCTCAAAACTGGACTCTAAGAAAATCCCCAAAAATTCACTACGTCGCTTGAACCAGAAGGTTTGTCGCTTGAACGATTGCCACGTGTCGTTCGTTCGAGCGACTTTGCGCGACATACAGGTCTCGCTCGAACGACTACGCGCAAGATGCACTATTTCGTTTTCCCGCCTAGATTTCAGCGTTTTTCACCATTTTTTATCCTTAAAAACTCTAAAATTCATCACCCAACACCTCATCATTAATCCCAATCAAGCCATAGCATGTTATATAACATTCTTAACATCCTAGGATCATTAATTCGTCATCAATCATCATAATTATATAAAATCGCCAAATTAATTCACATGAACCCTAGTTTCCAAAATTTCAATTAAAGAACCTAATCAACCCAGATTCGTTCATCAATATGCGATTCAATTTTGTGATTAATCCTCTACATACATGAAGGAATATCAATAACTAATTAACCCAGTCTTTAATCATCATTTAACCTCCAATTTTCACCTAATTAACATGTAAATTATAATTAATTTCACCTACTCTAACATGAGTATGATTATTGCTAAAAGAAAGCAAGTAATAAACACTTGCCTTAAATCGAAGGTCTGAATCCTTTGGTGATGTTGGTATAGGTGTGTTCCTCGTCTTCCGATCTATACGATGGTGGTGGTGGTTGTGCAAGGTGGTGCTAAGTGGTTCCCTTCCTTGGGACTTTGCTCTCCCTCACCCTCTGTGTCTCTCCCTTGATTTTTTTGTGTAACTTAACCCTAATGGAACTCCCGTAGTTGATATAATTATTCTCTAATTTGCGTCCATTTAATTTTTTCAAAAATTCAAATTACAAAACTACCCCTACGGGGTGCCGATTTAGCCTAAAATCTCCCGGAGTCCAAATAAAATACCCGGGTAGAGTTTTCTGACTATCACGACCCTCCCAGACTCAATGGTGCACTCGAAATTACCATACGAGTTACATAAAAAAATAATTTATCTTTATATTCCATTCAATTAGTCCCGACACGACTCACACGCGTGTCAAACTTAAATTATCAAACTGCCGTATATTTCACTCTCGGCAATTTATCAAATTTCATAATTTCATATTACATATCACACAGTAATATTCAATAATTCTCAAAAATAAGTATTAACCCTTGGCACGCTGGTTAATAATTATTTTAATCCGGATTAATAACAAATTAATTTCTCGCATTTTAATTTAATTAATCCAACAATAATAATTAATTACATACTTATTCGCACAATAATAATTAATCACATAATTATTTAAATCATAAAAAGTATGGGGTGTGACAAGGACCCAACGTGTTATCCAAGAGTTGTGTCTCTTCTCCATGAAAGAAACACACACTTTTATTATACCTCTTTAATAAATAAATAAAAAATGTCATTTAACATGTCGGCACATTAAAGCATTTGGGACACAAAACCAAAAGGTTACGTCTAACAATAATTACCACAATAAAGTCATTATATGCACAAAGTAATGGACATAATCTTCAATTCGAGATCTAGTGTAAATTCACTTAATGGAAACGTGCTTTTAACAATTGAAACATAATAAGATACTTCTATTTTGTGTCAAAATTTTCCTTTTAGTAAAATTTTCAGTAGCAAAGAATATATTAAAAACATCTATTTAGCGATGAAAGAATCAAGTAACATCTTGACATTTTAAAGCACAATTAACATTAGAACTTTAACCTTCCACGAAAAACATCTATCTCAGGTCCATGAGATAAATGTTGACATAATTGAATTATGTATCCTTGTGTTACTTTCCAACAAAAATTGCAAGGGACCAAATTCGTCTTTGTCAATATCCATGTAAATATACATTTATGAAGGATCCATCTTATCCTCCCCTCGCCAATTATGTTTCTAATGAATATGACCCAACAATTGTAGCACTTCAGATTAGCAATTAACAATTAAACAAATAGTAGACCACTAGTAAGTCAATTCAAATCATGATTTTTATTTACTAAAAGTTCAGCATAATTATCTCAACAACTAACATGCATTAATTCAGTTAAATAATAATTAATCAGTCACATCAACTCAGTTTACTCATAAATCACCTTTCGATGAAACCATACTAATACGTAGATGGACTTATACATCAGTAGAATGATCTCAGTCGTAATTTTATCTTGAACTCAAGCTTCTTCTAGTTGCTACGTAATTCCTTAAATCTATACAAATCTCACCCAAAATTAGGGTTCAGAACTTCTAAATTTTAATGGTTTATAGCGGCGTTCCAGTTTTGGGTTCAGGGTGGATTAAAAGATTGTTCACTGGGTTGTCGACTAGTGATGGTTATGGTATTAATGGCTATCAATTTGAGCTATTTGGGTAGTCGGTAATTTTGGGCTAGTGATGGTCGTATTGGATGTTGGTGTCGGTAATTTTGGGTAAAAAGGTTGTTCATTAGGTTGTCGACTAGTGATGGTTATGGTTTTAATGGCTAGAAATTTGGGCTATTTGGGTTGTGATGGTGGCATTGGGTGTTGGCATCGGCAGTTTTGGGTGATTGGTTTTAGACAGGGACGAAGCCAGGATTTCATCTTCGAGGGGGCCAAAAATTTATTAAGCGATGTATTTTCTCAATAACATAATTGACTTGTTTCCTCTTAAACAATGAATCAATCATATTTGTTTTCCCATATTTCTTCCAACATAAAATTAAAACTCCAATAAGGGTTGAAAGGAAAATTACTATCAAAGTTAATTAAAGCCCAAAAATTATTTTTCAATTAGAATAACAAGAAGGGTAAAATAGGTTTTTAAATTAGGTAAAAAATCTACACCTAGAACAATTATAAGGGTAAAAAATTATATTTATAATTAGAATAAACAATAAAGGTTCAAAATTAGCCCTACAATTAGATCATAAATCTGTAATTAAAAAAATCTGAAGTTAATTATAGTTGAAGATTGGAATGAGATTGCACATTTCACTCTATTGGTCTTGTCTAGAATCGTTGAGAGGGAAAGGGTTAAGAGGTCAAAAGGCTTTTTGGAGAGAATTTGTAGTTTCACTCATATGTATTAGAACTTTAACACATTAGCAAACATTTTGAAAAAATTGGAGGGGGCCATGGCCCCCTTTGGCCCCTAAGTAGTTTCGTCTCTGGTTTTAGACAGTGGTGGTTATCGTCAAGTGTCGAGTTGAGGGATTGGGATGGTTTGGGGGGTGATGAATGATAACAATGGTCCAGAAACTATCCAAGTATTATTGACAAATGTTTTTTATATACACTATATTTTGTATATACACTACTAATATTTTGGCCCAAATTGGCAAAAGTTGATGGGATGGTGAAGGTTCTGATTCACAGATTGAAAGATCATGGCAGGGATCCAATCGAACGATGTAAATTAAGTTCAGAAATTTAAATGATAGACACTAGCATCGGTTTGTTTGGGTGATAATAATTAAGAGATCTGTAAAAAGGTCTATAGAGAGAGAGAGAGAGAGAGAGAGAGAGAGAGAGAGAAAATATGATAATTATGGTTAACACGTGTTTTGTGATGGTTTATATTTTGAGGACTTCGCATATAGAGATTATTGGATATTTTTTTAGGAATTATTCAAAGTTAGTCATATTTATTAGGTAAAAGATGTACTAAATTTTATTGGCTTTTTTTAATATATCAAGTCTTTTTTTATCATAGACTATATATATTTAGACAAATATACCCTCACATGTATTCATTTTAAATTCACTTACTCTCTCTCTCTAAAAATAAACACATAATCTCACACTCTTTCTTTCTCTAACAGCCCACTTCCACCTTCACCCCCACCCCCACCCCACCCCACCCCACCCCACCCCACCGGAGACTCACCCAAAACAATCCACCAGAGGCCGCCGGAATTATCGCCGGAGTGTTTCTCTCTCTCTCTCTTCGTCTATTTCTTTATTTTTTTTTGTCCGCGCCAGCGGCAGCATCACACGAGCTGGAGAAGAAGAGGTTTTGCCATAAAAAATGGAGGTTTCGCCGGAAAAAAATGGACGTTTTATAGAAACAGAAAAATTTATCTGTTTCGATTTTTACGTCAAAAAATATCGAATATGGGTGTTGTTTGATAGATATCGGCGAGTAGATTCGAAATATATAAATTTTATGAAATTTGGGATTTGTAAATTTTAAGTTATGGACTTTCAAAGATTTGGTAGTTTTTTTTTGAAAAAAACGAGGCACAGTTGGTTGGGGGTATTTTGTAGGTATTTTTGTCATTTTAATGTGCTGAGGTGGCAAAATAGGACATTTGACACCATTGACTCAGTCAAAGGATCTCTTGGCGCATTGACCAAGTGAATCGGACTTCAAAATAATTACCCCATTTTTTTTTACTCATTTTAGTCTTATCATGTTTTCCCCTTACATATAGATCATCCTCTTGATTTTTTAAAACTTTTTTTCATAATTATACCCGTTTAAAGCCAACCATCCATAATTTTTGGGGAGAAGTTACATAAGTGATCGAACTTTTTTTTTCATTTTATTTTTAATTTTCAAATGATCATAACTTTTTATTGATAAATTCATTTTTCGCAAAATTATTATTTTTTAAATCTTCTCGCTGAGATCTATCAAACAGGATTCATGAAACATATAAATTTTCAAAGAAAAAAAATTACTATATATATATATATATATATATATATATATATATATTGTAAAAAAGACACATATTATTAGTTTGACACATTTAGTTCCTCAAACACTCGTTTATCAATTATTCCCTTATTTTTAAGGGTTCGTGCTAGTGGCACCCAATTCCACCCCTACTCACCCCAAACCGGAGAAGCGATGGATCCAAACCCCATTTATCAAATATTCTCTTATTTTTATAGATCTGCAACAACAGTAACGCATGCCAGTTCTACCCATCACACACTACACAAAAAATGGGCTAATAGTCATGGACTTTATCCCTAACCAGACAGTGTGGATCACGAATAATCGGGCGTGACAAATTTCGATAGTCACGACACAAATTCCTGACCCACTACCTGGTCACGGACTTCCCATATTCACATATGAGGTCACTACCCATAGCCCTGACCCTATTTATAAGCCCGGTCACGGCCTAAACCCGTGACCATCAGATGATTAAAAAAATCATCTAGTCACGGTTCACACTCGTGACAAGTTTTCAGTGCATTCCAACCATGTCACGGCTTTAGGCCATGACCATGCTTACTATATAAAAATTATTATCACGGTTTTGGGTCGTGACTATACTTACTGTGCATAAAACATTGTCATGGCTTTGAGTCGTGACCAGTTTTAATAATAAAAAAAATCCTCGAATCAGGAAGCTAATAGGTCAGTTGCTGCAAGTGCTCCTTGGGTGACCTTGAGGGGATCCCGTGACCACGCGGTCACGGAACCCGTGTAGGCATTCTGAAATACGGGTCGTGCTCTTAAATCGGGGGTCTTGTGACCACGTGGTCGGTTCGTGCGGGCTACGTTGGTCCAGAGCGAGGTGTTGACGTTCACTACACCAAAAACAGCAATTTAGCACACCCTGATATTAAAAATCTGGCACAGTTTAAAACTGTGCCAGATTCTGGCACGGTTTAATGACAATCTGGCACACTTTAAAACAGTGCCAAAATTTGGCACTGCTTTAAAGTGTGCCAAAATTGAGTACACTTCACTAAAATATAAAGTACCCTATTTTTAATTTCCCTCTTCTCTCTCCTCTCTCATCTTCAATCTCCCGCTCCCCCTCTCTCTTTCTGTCGACCAAAACGCACCGCTCCCCCTCTCTCTTTCTCTCGACCAAAACGTAGACCCTCACCGCTCATCGGCTCTGACCCCTTCACTCTATTTGCTCTATTTGAAGAGCGGTAGGATGGTGACTTTGCTCTCAGTTGGTACCGGAGGGATTCACAACAATCGGAGGCCCTTGGATAATGAGGAACCAACAAACTACGCTAATAGATGTTCGGTTCAATGGCACCGGGTTTCTATTTACCCGGAGAGGTTGGGCGATGTTTCCATCAAACATGTTACTTCAGGGTTACTCCTCCTTTCCTTTCCGTCTTTTTCATTTCCTTTTCTTCTTTTAACAAAATGCATTTTCTAGTCATATTTTAATGCTTCATTTGCTATAGATCAATCTTGTACTTGGAGGGAAATCTCGAGACTAAAATTTTCTCTGATCCAATTACTGGTCTCGTCCGTCGGATAAGAGAGATTGCCATTCGTCGAAATGGTAATTCTATCACTCTCTTCCACTTGTTCTTTTTTCTAATTTCCTGATGTCTTTCTATTCAATGGTTTATAGATATGGAAAATGGAAAAAACAAATCAAGTTAAATTTTCTAATGAAATTTATTGAGGCTAAATGAATCAAAAGTTGTGTTTTTTCCCTTGAGGGGAGTGAGAAAATAAAGTTGGAACAATCAGAAAATGTCGACCCACCACCTGAAATTCGTAAATGATGATTTTATTGATTTTGGTGGAATTACTTTTACTGGGTGTTGTCGTTTTGAGCTTAATTTCTGGTTCAGCTCATAGTTTAACTAGTGGTGGAATAGGAGAACAGCCTCTATCAAAAATTGCAATCCTCAATTAAAGCCCATCCTATTCTTCTAGGATTGAAGGTAACATTGACTTTGCTCATGTAACTCTATACAACTTGGTTTGCATAATTACACAAACATGTGCATACAGTATTTATATTTCTAGACTGTGAATAAATTTGGGCATGTTTGTAGTTTTTTTATACATGTGTTATACACCGTTTATGTTTGTATAAATCTCTATACTCTATACAAATCACAGGTTGTGTTAGTCACAGTCTAGGTATCTACAAAACTAATAACAATATTTTCTTGAATACAAAGTAAGGAAATGAGAACTCATGTCACATTATTACATTATTACCTTATTTTCAATCTTCTTATTATCTAATGCTTTCCATCTACGTTTGAATTGATCACGTCACAGGTAACCAACATCCGGAATCTAAAGTAGGTTTTAACCCCTAATTTTTTTGACTTTGGTTTGATTCAAAATTGTATTTTAGGATTAATTTGTATCTATGGCTGTTGTGAAGTTTGATTTTGAAATGATGTGTTGTTTCTTAGGTACCTAATGGTACGTAAGATGAGTATATAAGTGTGAATTGAATTGCCATGAGGTTTTTATTCATTTCTCTATTAAGAATTTGAGTATAAATTTTTATCTTTATTTATTAACCTTTTGACTAATTTAAATGTAGGGTTTCCAAACTTCAGTACTAATATGTTGGATTGAATTGAACCACTACATTCATCGAGGTAAAGTTTTGAGTATATATTAATAGTTTTGTTATGCCTTTATTGTATCTGCAATTCTTTACTTAGTTAATGGTTTCATATTGACTTTTTGAAAAATCTACTTCCTGCTATTCCTAAAGATGTTCAAAAGAAATTTCTCTTAAAAGTTGCAGTAGCATTAAATAGAAAATCGGTCTGAAATAGCGATAATAAGGAGCCAAACGTAAAATGGCTTACTTTATGAGCTTATTTAGTTAAATTGGTGGAAGGGATTTGCTGGTGGTTTGGTTTTGGAATTTGCTGCTGCTCTTGAGTTTATTTGAAATGTTAAAACAGGTTGGTTTTAATGAATAAAGAAACGAAACTATATCAAAATTTTATATGAATAAACAAACGAAACAAGCCATTAAAGGGAGAAAACCTAAACCAGCCCCCAAACGGACTCATAAGAGGCACGAACACCTCGCACGGGACCAATGTAACTTGTAGGAACTGGCCGCGTAGTCCCACGTCTCCCGGTTTGAGAATATGGCGATAATTTGCAAAAATCACACTTAGACTTAAAAAACAAGTCGTTAAAGGGTGAAAACCCAAACCAGCCACCAAACGACCCCGTAAGAAGCACGAACACCTCGCACGGGACCAATGTAACTTGTGGGAACTGACCGCGTAGTCCCGGGTCTCCCGGTTTGAGAATATGACGATAATTTGCAAAAATCAACAGTTAAACTTAAAAACAAGCCGTTAAAGGGTGAAAACCCAAACCAGCCACCAAACGACCCCGTAAGAAGCACGAACACCTCGCACGGGACCAATGTAACTTGTAGGAACTGACCGCGTAGTCCCGGGGCTCCCGGTTTGAGAATATGACGATAATTTACAAAAATCAACACTTAAACTTAAAAAGAAGCCGTTAAAGGGTGAAAACCCAAACCAGACCCCAAACGACCCCGTAAGAGGCACGAATACCTCGCACGGGACCAATGTAACTTGTAGGAACTGACCGCGTATTCCCGAGTCTCCCGGTTTGTGAATATGACGATAATTTGTAAAAATCACACTTAAACTTAAAAACAAGTCGTTAAAGGTTGAAAATCGAAACCAGCCCCCAAACGACCTCGTGAGAGGCACGAACACCTCGCACGGGACCAATGTAACTTGTAGGAACTGACCGCGTAGTCTCGGGTCTCCCGGTTTATGAATATGATGATATTTTGCAAAAATCACACTTAGACTTAAAAACAAGCCGTTGAAGAGTGAAAACCCAAACCAGCCACCAAATGACCCCGTAAGAGGCACGAACACCTCACACGGGACCAATGTAACTTGTAGGAACTGATCGCGTAGTCCCGGGTCTCCCGGTTTGTGAATATGATGATAATTTGCAAAAATCAACACTTAAACTTAAAAATAAGCCGTTAAAGGGCGAAAACCCAAACCAGCTCCCAACCGACCCCGTAAGAGGCACGAACACCTCGCACGGGACCAATGTAACTTGTAGGAACTGACCACGTAGTCCCGGGTCTCCCGATTTGTGAATATGACGATAATTTGCAAAAATCACACTTAAACTTAAAAACAAGCCGTTAAAGGGTGAAAACCCAAACCAGCCACCAAATGACCTTGTAAGAGGCACGAACACCTCGCAGGAACCAATGTAACTTGTAGGAACTAACCACGTAGTCCCGGGTCTCCCCGTCTGAGAGTATGACGATAATTTGCAAAAATCACACTTTGACTTGAAAACAAGCCGTTAAAGGGTGAAAACCCAAACCAACCACCAAACGACCCCGTAGGAGGCACGAACACGTCGCATGGGACCAATGTAACTTGTAGGAACTGACCTCATTGTCCCGGGTCTCTCAGTTTGAGAGTCTGACGATAATTTGCAAAAATCACACTTAAAGTTAAAAACATGCCGTTAAAGGGTGAAAACCCAAACCAGCCCCCAAACAACCCCGTAGGAGGCATGAACACCTCGCACGGGACCAATATAACTTATAGGAACTGACCACATAGTCCCGGGTCTCTCGGTTTGAGAGTGTGATGATAATTTGCAAAAATCACACTTTGCCTTAAAAACAAGCCGTTAAAGGGTGAAAACCCAAACAAGCCCCCAGACGACCCTGTAGGAGGCACGAACACCTCGTGCTGGACTAATGTAACTTGTAGGAACTGATCGCGTAGTCCCGGGTCTCCCGGTTTGAGAGTGCGATGATAATTTGCAAAAATCACACTTTTACTTAAAAACAAGCCGTTAAAGGGTGAAAACCCAAACCAGCCCCCAGACGACCCCGTAGGAGGCACGAACACCTCTCACGGGACCCATGTAACTTGTAGGAACTGACTGCGTAGTCCCGGGTCTCCCGGTTTGTGAATATGATGATAATTTGCAAAAATCAGCACTTAAACTTAAAAACAAGCCGTTAAAGGGTGAAAACTCAAACCACCACCCAAACGACCCCGTAGGGGGTACGAACACCTCGCACGGGACCAATGTAAATTGTAGGAACTGACCGCGTTGTCCCGGATCTCCCAGTTTGTGAATATGACGATAATTTGCAAAAATCACACTTAGTTAAAAACATGCCGTCAAAGGGTGAATACCCAAACCAACCCCCAAACGACAGCGTAGGAGGCACGAACACCTCGCACGGGACCAATGTAACTTGTAGGAACTGATCGCGTAATCCCGGGTCTCTCGATTTGAGAGTATGACGATAATTTGCAAAAATCAACACTTAAACTTAAAAACAAGCCGTTAAAGGGTGAAAACCCAAACCGCCCCCCAAACGACCCCGTAGGGGGCACGAACACCTCGCACGGGTCCAATGTAACTTGTAGGAACCGACCGCGTAGTCCCGGGTCTCCCGGTTTGTGAATATGATGATAATTTGCAAAAATCACATTTAGTTAAAAACAAGTCGTCAAAGTGTGAAAACCCAAATCACCCCGCAAACAACCCCGTAGGAGGCATGAACACCTCGCTCGGGACTAATGTAACTTGTAGAAACTGACCGCGTAGTCCCGGGTCTCCCGGTTTGTGAATATGACGATAATTTGCAAAAATCAACACTTAAACTTAAAAACAAGCCGTTAAAGGGTGAAAACCCAAACCAGCCCCCAAACGACCCCGTAGGAGGCACGAACACCTCGCACGGGACCAATGTAACTTATAGGAACTGACCGCGTAGTCCCGGGTCTCCCGGTTTGTGAATATGACGATAATTTACAAAAATCACACTTAGTTAAAAACATGCCGTCAAAGGGTGAATACCCAAACCAACCCCCAAACGATCCCGTAGGAGGCACGAACACCTCGCACGGGACCAATGTAACTTGTAGGAACTGATCGCGTAGTCCCGGGTCTCTCAGTTTGAGAGTAGGACGATAATTTGCAAAAATCAACACTTAAATTTAAAAATAAGCCGTTAAAGGGTGAAAACCCAAACTTTCCCCCAAACGACCCCGTAGGAGGCACGAACACCTCGCACGAGACCAATATAACTTGTAGGAACTGACCGCGTAGTCCCGGGTCTCCCGATTTGAGAATACGACGATAATTTGCAAAAATCAACACTTAAACTTAAAAACAAGCCGTTAAAGGGTGAAAACCCAAACCAGCCCCCAAACGACCCTGTAGGAGGCACGAACACCTCGCTCGGGACCAATGTAACTTATAGGAACTGACCGCGTAGTCCCGGGTCTCCCGGTTTGTGAATATGACGATAATTTGTAAAAATCACACTTAGTTAAAAACATACCGTCAAAGGGTGAATACCTAAACCAACTCCCAAACAACCTCGTAGGAGGCACGAACACCTCGCACGGGACCAATGTAACTTGTAGGAACTGATCGCGTAGTCCCGGGTCTCTCGGTTTGAGAGTATGACGATAAATTGCAAAAATTAACACTTAAACTTAAAAACAAGCCCTTAAAGGGTGAAAACACAAACGACCCTGTAGGGGGCACGAACACCTCGCACGGGTCCAAAGTAACTTGTAAGAACTGACCGTGTAGTCCCGGGTCTCCCGGTTTGTGAATATGATGATAATTTGCAAAAATCACATTTAGTTAAAAACAAGCCGTCAAAGTGTGAAAACCCAAATCACCCCCCAAACGACCCCGTAGGAGGCACGAACACCTCGCTCGGGACCAATGTAACTTGTAGGAACTGACCGCGTAGTCCCGGGTCTCCCGGTTTGTGAATATGACGATAATTTGCAAAAATCAACAATTAAACTTAAAAACAAGCCGTTAAAGGGTGAAAACCCAAACCAGCCCCCAAACGACCCCGCAGGAGGCACGAACACCTCGCACGGGACCAATATAACTTGTAGGAACTGACCGCGTAGTCTCGGGTCTCCCGATTTGAGAATACGATGATAATTTGCAAAAATCAACACTTGAAACTTAAAAACAAGCCGTTAAAGGGTGAAAACCCAAACTAGCCCCCAAACGACCCCGTAGGGGGCACGAACACCTCGCACGGGACCAATGTAACTTGTAGGAACTGACCGCATAGTCCCGGGTCTCTCGGTTTGTGAGTATGACGTTAATTTCCATTCATATATGTAATTTTTTTGTTTTGAGTATTTTTTTTTTGCAAATTATTGGGTTACTAATATCGTATCTTTTTTGTATTCTATTTTTTTGCAGGATAACAGTTTATCGTTGGCTTTTATTCGCGTTGAACACACAAAGAACTCAATGGTTTACAACAAGGGGTTTATTAATGAATCCATTTTTTTGTTTCATGACCGTACGGTCTTTTGTTGTTTTATTATTGACTTTTATGGCCATGAGGGCTTTTGTAAGTTAATTGTTATATTTTGTGGCCGTGCGGGCTTTATGTTAGGCAGGTTTTGTATTAACGTGTTTTGGAATGTCCAGAAAATAGAGGAAACCTTGCCCAATTTTTTTGGGCCTATGAGCAGTTAAAAACTTGTAATATTTTGAAGTTTGTATGTACATTAGTTTATTAATAACGCGTAATATTATTAATTTGTGAATTTTGTGCTTTCAAATATTTTTTTTTAAATTAAAAAAAATTGGCACAGTTCAAAACTGTGGCAAAAGTGTATCATATTTTGGCATGGTTTTAAACTATGCTAATTTTTTTTAAATTATGCTGAATCTGGCACAGTTAAAAATTGTGCCAAAAGTGTGCCAGAAATATCAAATTCTGGCACGGTTTAAAAGTGTGCCAGAAGGGTTCCTATTTTGCTGAATCTGGCACAGTTAAAAATTGTGCCAAAAGTGTGTCAGAAATATCAAATTCTGGCACGGTTTAAAAGTGTGCCAGAAGTGTTCCTGTTTGACTGATTCTGGAACACTTTTAAACCGTGCCAGAAAAAAATTTCCATTTTGGAACACCTGATTCTGGCACAGTTCAAAACCGTGCCAGATTTGATCTTGCACGGTTTTGAACGGTGCCAGAATCCTGTTTTTGGTGTAGTGGTTGCCCACGGGGTCGTTTGGGGCGTGTTACGGGGTTTCACCCTTTAACGGCACATTTTCAAGCCTAAGTGAAGGCATTTTGAAATCTGGGCTAATGGTCTCAAATCGAGGGTCCCGAGATCATGCGATCGGTTCGTGCAAGTTACATTGGTCCCGTGAGAGGTGTTGGAGCCGCTCATGGGGCCGTTTGGGGGGCGCTAAGGGTTTTCTCCCCTCGACGGCATGTTTTCAAGCCTAAGTGTGGATATTCTCTGTTTTGGGCCGTGTTCTCAAATCGAGGATCCCGTGCCCATGCGATCAATTCGTACGGGATACGTTGGTCCCGTGCGAGGTGTTGACGCTGATCACGGGGCCGTTTAGTGGGAGCTAAGGGGTTTCACTCCCCGACGGCATGTTTTCAAGCCTAAGTGTGCATATTCTCTTTTTTTATCTGTGATCTCAAACCGAGGGTCCCGTGACCACGCGATAGGTTTGTACGAGCTACGTTGATCCCGTGCGAGATGTTGCTGTCGCTCACGGGGCCGTTTGGGGGGAGCTAAGGGGTTTCGCCCCCCGACGGTACATTTTCAAGCCTAAGTGTGGATAGTCTCTGTTTTGGGCCACGATCTCAAACCGGTGGTCCCGTAACCATGCGATCGGCTCCTACTAGCTACGTTAGACCCAGGCGCGGTGATCGCTCCCCTAAAAAGGCCATTTGGGGGCATTAAGGGGTTTCCCCTCTAATAGCACATTTTCAAGCCTAAGTCTTGATTTTCTCAAATTATCATCATATTCTCAAATCGGGGGTCTCGTGACCAGGTGATCGGTTCCTGCGAGTTACATTCGTCCCGCGCGTGGTGATTGCTCCCCTAAAGGGAACGCTTTTGGGGCGCTAAGGGGTTTCGCCCTCTAACGGCACATTTTCAAGCATAAGTGTGGAGTTTCTCAAATTAACGCCATTTTCTCAAACCAGAGGTCCCGTGACCATGCGGTCAGTTCCTACGAGTTAAATTGATCCCGTAAGAGGTGTTTGCACCTCTCACAGGGCCGTTTGGAAGATGCTTTTGGTTTTCGCCCTCAAAAGGCATGTTTGGTAAGAAAATTTGAACAGTCATGGCATGGGAACACTAGAACCGTGCTCTGAACGGTCTTTGGAGTTTTGTCTAGACAGTCTTTGGACCAGTGGAGCCACGTAGTCTCCCATGAGTGAATCCCTAGCTTTTTACAACTATAGCAAGTGTTCCCATTATTGATTTTAGTTGGCGGAGTTCAATTTTGTTGAGTAGAGTGAGCGGTAATGTTTGTAAGGGAATAATTTCAAGGCGCGTGGAGCTCAACATACAAGGTGGCCTCATAGGAAGATTAAGAGCTTGACAACCCTCATTGAGCTTACAACCTTGTCAAGCTCAAATGAGGGTTGTCAAGATCTTAATATTCCTGTGAGGCCACCTTGTAATGTTGAGTTCCCTGCACCTTGAAATCACTCCCTTACAAATATATGCGACCCCAAACCTCTCGTCCTCCCTCTGTGGTCCTTCCCAAAGGTTTGTCTGATGGCATCATTGTCAATATCATCGATCGGGCTTGAATCTGATTGACTACTGATAGACTCTGTTGATTCTAGAGTCTTGGACAAGTGAGGAGGGAATTTATTATCTTTGTCTCTTCTAGCATGCACGTATAAGCTGGTCCTATTTGTTGTCTTTCCTTCATCCAGGCTGCCTTTCGTAACGGTCGTCCACTCGTTCTTCAAATCTTCATAAGATTTTGAGCCAAGCCGATGGACATAAACTTTTTTGTGCCTATTATACTTGTTTTTCTCCCTTTGCAGCATTTTGGAGTCCTTCGCCTCATTCTCCAGAAAATCATTCCATTGAGAGACTGACATCTCAACGTTTAAAGGGACTTTGTCTTTGAGAGCCAAAATGTCAGAGCTTGATGCTCTTTTAGGGAAATTCTTCTGCCTAAGGTTTCTCCGATATGTTCAAAGTTGTTCAGCAACCTGAGAAAACACCTTATTTTTTGAGTTGGGGGAAAACGAAAACCGTTTGCTGAGTTGCTCGTAGATGTCATCTTTAATAGCTTTATCTACGAGGTTCTAATTGGCATCTCCTCCAACTCCCACATTCATTTTTGCCAAGGACAAATATTGGGCTTTAAACTGTTGAACGTGATTCTTATCCCTTGTGAGGTTATTTCCCAAAAGAGAGAACCCAATGGGTTTCTTCTCAACTGACTCGGCAGTTTCAGGAGCGTTGGGCGTGTCTGTTGGATTAGTGGGAGTACCCAGCCTATTGGAACTCAGAGTAGGGGAGTGAACATTTTATGGAGTAGGGGAGTGAACAGTTAGTGGAATTGAGTATTGCTCACCAATTGGTGATGAGAATCATCCTTGTGGTTATTGCACTACACCAAATCCAGCGAATGGTCACGCCGAGTTGGTCACGGCCCAAGTCCGCGACCCGTTGGTCGCGGACTTGGGCCGTGACCAAGGTAGTTTTTGGCGTGACCATATTTATTATCACACTAGATCATGGATGCTTTGAAAGTGGTCACGACCCAAGTCCCTGACCACTGTGGGTCACGGACTTGGGCCGTGACCAGGCCGTGACCATATTGGCGCCAAATTCGCGCCAAAATTCCCTCCAAACTGGTCGCGGATGGGGTCACGGCCCAAGTCCGTGACCAAAGGCATGACGAAGTAAATAACACACACATTAAGGGTCACGGCTGAGGGCCATGACCATTTCTGGGTATGGGTCACGGCTTTAGGCCGTGACCATCCTTCATTCGAGCAGTGGTGGTAATGGTTTGCAGGTTGCGCACTGGGGGTAACTCGTAGGAACTGACCCCGCAGCCGCGGGTGTCCCGGTTTGCTTATTTTTACACTTAATTTTCATATTTCTACTTGGTTACTGATAATTTTAACTCATATATGCAATTTTTCAGCTTGATTAAATTTTTTGTAAAACTGCATGGTTACTGATATTTTTGTTTTTTGTATCCTATCATTTGTAGGATTTTTGCACGTGGATCAAATGCAGGAGGCAATGGTTTACAACATGATGATTATTTATATGTTGTGGACATTCAGGATAATGTTTTTTTATGTGTTATAGCCGTGCAGGCTTTTATTGTTTAGTTTTATGGTCGTGCGGGCTTTTATAATTTGATTGTTGAATTTTATAGCCGTGCGGGCTTTATAATAAGCAGGTTTTTCATTTACAGGTTTTGGAATGTCAAGAAAATAGAGGAAACTCTGCCCAATTTTTTTTTGGTCTGTGAATTATTAAGACGTGTAATATTTTTAAGTTTGTATATATATTTGTTTATTAACAACATTCTCAATTCGCAATTTGTGATTTTTTTTATTGTTTTGCCTATAATAAATATTTGTAACACCTCGTAGCAACCGAAGATGCACTCACAGGACCCCCAATTTTAGGATTGGACAAAAAAAAATACATTTTTTTTAAATTACAGATAAATATGGTCATGGACTTTGTCCATGACCATTTTTTTTTTTTTTTGTCGCGCTTAAAAATGGTCGCGGCCAAAGTCCGCGACCATTTTTTTTATTTTTTATCACGGTAATGGGTCGCGGACTAGGGCCGCGACCAATTTTTTTTATTTTTTTTTGTCACGCATATGGGTCGCGGTCAAAGTCCGCGACTAATTTGTCACGGTTATGGGTCATGGACAAGGGTCGCGACCAATTTTTTTAATTTTTTTTTGTCACTCACATGGGTCGCGGCCAAAGTCCGCGACCAATTTGTCACGGTTGTGGGTCATGGACAAGGGCCGCGACCAATTTTTTTAATTTTTTTTCGTCACGCACATGGGTCGCGGACTTTGGCCGCGACCAATTTGTCACGGTTATGAGTCACGGATTAGGGCCGCGACCCGTCACGGCATGGGTCACGGCCAAAGTCCGCGACCATCTGCCGTGACCCTCTCTTGGCCGTGACCATTTTTTGGTCAGGGACTTGGGCCGCGACCCACGAAAATGGTCACGCCAGAAATGGTCACGGCCAAAGTCCGCGACCCACAGTTTTGGTCAGGGATTTTGGCCGTGACCAATCGCCAGTTTTGGTGTAGTGTTGGTTGTTGTATGTTGGAGCGTTTCTTCCATTACCGCCCGACATTATCTACAAAAATAATAAAGGTTAAATGTGTATTTATAATTATAGATGCATAATTTCAAAGTTCTATATGAGAATATAAATAACAAAATAATTTTTTTGGCCATATATTATAATCTACCTATTTATGGTAAGACTTTAACAAAAGTTCAATGTGTCTGATCTCCATCCATTCTGGATTTGTTTTTAGAAATCTATGGTTTTTTTCACGTGGACAATTAGGAGGAAGTGTATCTATAATGGATGCATAGATGTCAACGACATGAACTCGCAATCTCATCCTCTGCAGCCTATTGGCAAGATCGAGTTTGACATGCATATGTCGTGAGACATCACAGTCTTCGTCAATGCTCTTTGTACGTAATTCTATCCATTATGGGTGAATTTTTTCGGCCTTCTCTAACACCATAAGTAAGGTCAGTGCTCTGTCGGGATTATATACATGATATATATATATTGTGTAGCGTCATCCCAACATTGTGGCAGGGAAAACAGAATACGATCGAACAAGTTCTCTTGTTAGAAATGAACTCAACGGTTTACAAGATAGTTAAATTGCTTGATCTTCCTATTCCCATACTAATAAATCGGAGTACCCACTTTATGAGGATCATTAATGAAAGACGTACGAGTGTGGACCAATTGTAACCTTTCATACTCTTGTTGCCATCAATTTTCACCGTGACTCATTTTCCTAAGAAAAATGAACGAGGGTGTGAATATGATTCCTATAAATAATGGCTCTAACGAATCATTAACTAGATATTATGTATGAGGGCGTGGATATGATTCCTATAAATAATGACTCTAATGAATCATCAACCGTTAATTTTTTATGTTTTGAATACCTACTTTTGTCATTTAAGCCAACAATCCCTGAAATTAACCCTTATGTTTGGTATTTTTTAATGGAGAGGTATTTTTTTAATGGTCCAATAGTTTTTAATGGAGAGATATTTGTTTAATGGTTCGGTATTTTTTTAATGGAGAGGTATTTTTTTACATTTTAGCCCCAAGCGTATACGAATAATATCAATTTAACTAAAATTTTCCCTAATTTGAAAATTAAACCAATAATATCCATAAAATTAAAATTTGCCCTAGTTTGAAACTTAAACCAACAATATCCATTAAATTAAAATTTTCCCTAATTTTAAACTTAAACCAACATTAGTCATATATATGTATTTTTATCTATAATACACACACATTTACACATTTATAGTATACACACATACATATACACAATACACACAATGACAATGTATACACAGCTACATACAGATACACAATACACACATGTATATATACACACACACACACATACACAGACGTATACACACACACACACACACACACACACACACACACACACACACGTATTTATAGTATACACACACAAAGAAATATGTATTTACCTTTGAGATTGAGAGAATGAGAGAGCTTGAGATTGAGAGAAGGAAATCGCCGGAATAGAGGGAGGGAAATTGCCAAAGAGAGGGAGGGAAACTAAGGGTTTAGAAGTTTTCGAGGGAAATGAAAACTTGTTAAACATTTTTTAAGTATAAAGACCATGGTCACGGCTTAGGGTCGTGACCTCTTTATTTTTTTATACGTTAGTGTGGAAATAAGTCCATAGTCACGACCCACTCAGATAATTTACTAGTCACGACTTAAGCCATGACCATGTCGTTGTGTAATGAGGTTTGTGGTCACGGCTAAGGGCCGTGACTCGTCCCTGACCAAAATTGGAGGGAAACTTGGCTCCATAATAGTCACGTATGGGTCAGGGACTAAAGCCATGACCCAAGGGAGTCAGGGTCTAGATCCGTGACCAACCATAAGATGACCCATGACCACACAGAGTCATAGATTTGGTCATGCCTATTTTGACAGAAGTAACGATTTTGGGTCGTGACCACCTGGTTATGGATGTGAGCCATGACCCCATCTCCGTGATCATTTTCGGTATTTGGTGTAGTGATAAAATGAAAAATAAAATAGTTTTATATCTGTGATTTTTTACAAATTCTTATAAAAATGTCATATTTTCGTGTGAACACACTAAACTTTACTATATGCACCGAAAAATGAAATTGTTTTATATCTGTGACATTTTCACAAACAGTAGTATTTACTGTGTTGAAAAAGTTTTATATATGTGTTATTTTCAGAAACATGAACATTTATTGTGTTGATATTACACGGACAATAAAATTTACTGTGCTGGTTAATATATATATATATATATATATATATATATATATATATATATATATATATGTGTGTGTGTGTGTGTGTGTGTGTGTGTGTGTGTGTGACACATATTTTTAGTTTAAACCATTTTGTCATTCAAACACTCATTTATTAAGGTCCGCGCCAGCGGCGCCCCATTCCACTCGTACTCACCCCAAACAGGAGCTCTGGTAGATCCAAACAACTTTTTTTTTGATATTCTATTATTTTTAAAGGTCCGCACTAGCGGCGCCCAATCCCCACCACCATCCACCCCCATTGTCAGAGCTCTAACGACCTTAATTAGAGCTCCGATTTGGAGTGGGTAGGGGTGGCATGGGTGTCGTTGGTGCAGACCTTTAAAAATAAGAGAATATTGGATAAATGGGGTTTGGATCCACCGGATCTCCGATTTTGGGTAAGTAGGGGTTACATGGGGTGCTGCTAGGGCGGACCTTAAAAAATAAGAGAATATTGGCTAAATGAGTGTTTGAGCAACTAAATGGGTTAAACTAAATATAGGTGTCTTTTTTAATATATATATATATATATATATATATTAACCAGGAGAGTAAATTTTATTGTATGTGTAATATCAACACAATAATGTTACTGTTTGTGAAAATGACACAAATATAAAACTATTTCAACATAGTAAATGTTATTGTTTGTGAAAATATCTCAGATATAAAACTATTTCATTTTCTGGTGCGTACAAGAAAGTTTACTGTGTTCACAAGAAAATGTGATATTTTCACAAGAATTTGTGAAAATGACACAAATATAAAACTATTTCATTTTTCAATTTGTGGCGGGTAGAGCTAGCAAGGGTTGCCGTTGACGCGGCCCAACGAAAATAAGGGAATAATGGATAAATGAGTGTTTGAGAAACTAAATAGATTAACCTAAAAACATGTGTCTTTTTTACATTATACACACACACACACACACACATATTAATTGACCGACACAGTAAATTTTATTATGTGTGTAATATCAACACAATAAATGTTAATATTTATGTAAATGACACATATATAAAACTGCTTCAACACAGTAAATGTTAGTGTTTGTGAAAATATCACAAATATAAAACTATTTCATTTTCTGGTGCATACAGTAAAATTTACTGTGTTCATAAGAAAATGTGACATTTTTACAAGAATTTGTGAAAATGTCACAGATATAACACTATTTCATTTTTCGATTTGTTATGGGTAGAGCTGGCATGGGTTGCCGTTGGAGCGAACCTTTAAAAATGAGAGAATATTGGATAAATAGGGTTTGGATCCACCGGATCTCCGTTTTGGGGTGAATATGGGTGGCATTGGGTGTCGTTGGCATGGACCTTAAAAAATAATAGAGTATTGGATAAATGGTTGTTTGAGCGACTAAATGGGTTAAACTAAAAATATGTCTTTTTTTCAATATATATATATAAATATATATATATGTATATATATATAGGGAGAGGTTCACATGTGAACCTAAAAGATAAACTTTTTAATGAACATTAACAAAATAATACCTAACATCTCATTAATTTTAATTTTTATGTTATAATTGGTCCGCGCCAGTGGCAACGAATACGCGTGTCAATCGATCCCCAACTCCCCCACCCACCCCAACCATTACCATCACTATGGTAGCCCTTATGGCAGCAGGTGATAACTTATTTTTTTGGTATTGTCGTCGTTGAAAGCCAAGTTAGTCGAAACCTCAAATACCTACAAAATAATAACAATCTCAAGTGTATAGGTAAGTAAGGGTATCAATCCACTTCCAAGGGGGTAAAGCAAAAGGAAAACAATTGTAATTAACTTTTTATTTTCTTTTTGGGCTTTTTGCTTTTTCTATATTTTTTTAGCCTTTTCAAATATTAAAACAAGTAGGTGATGTGATGATTTAAACTAAACTAAACTAAATGTGATACGATAAAACCTAACTAGAAAGTTACTAAAATGAAAAATAAAGTCTAACCTAAAATAAGAGATAAAGTGAATTAAATAATTGTGAGAACAATCAAGGAGTGGGACACCACCACAAATTTTAGCTATTCTAACTAATTAATTTAATTAATTGAATTCTCCCAAATTAATATCAACATCACAAATCAACTCTCATTACAAATGTAATCTTAATAGTAACCTTTTAGAAAATTAAGTTTAACACCCCACAACTCTAGATAAATAGATCTACACTCCTTTTAATTAATCACCCGCTAGGATCGATTAATTAAGATTTATATAGATCTTAGAAAATAAAATTAGAGTTGAAATTCAAGTTATAATACCCCACTTAATAAATCCCTGGGTATTATAATTAGAATTTTGATTTTCTCTCGAAAATCATTTACCCTCTCTCGATGCGTAAACTTAAGGGTGATGGATTAAAATTAATATTCAAATGGAATTTTCAAGTAATCAAACTAATTAAACTAAAATAACATCAAATAAAGGTTTCCCCACACCCCTTGAAATGGGATTTAGCCTAACATGATATTAATCATGATGAACAAATAATCAAAAGCATATATAATAAAAGAGTAGAGAAAAAGAACAAATCTTTAACAAGTCTCCTTCAAATTGGCAATTTGAACTCTATCATCTTCCATACAATTCAATTATTCACAATTAAATCGCACCAAATCTCTACAAAAATAAAATTAAAAACTATTTACAAAATGGTGTTTATCTCTTTACAATTCTCTCTCTAAAAATTCCTATCTAAAAAGCTTTCTTTCAAATTGGGTCTTCATCTTCATTTATAGTAGATGCATGACACACATGGGGCTAAGGGGTATTTTTGGGAAGGTTTAATGTGCATGGAAATGGGGTGTGAGGTCATGTGGGTGAGGGGATTGGAACAAACAAATCAGATTTGTTACAACGGTATTTTTGGGTATTGGGTAAAATGGTTAGTTGGGGGTATAATGGGTAAAAGGGTTAAAATTTGGCACATGGGTTTTAATGAGTTTATTTGGCATGTTGGTTTTGTTGGATTATGTTTTGGCAGGTAAGAAGAAATCGTGGGTTTGGGTTTAAATGGTTTAAAGGTTGAAATGGGTTTGTGCCTTAAATCAGGTTCGGGTATGGGTGGGAAAGGATTGGAGTGAGGTTTCCAGCATGGGGCGACGGGAATGTGCAGGCCGAGGGTTGCGGGTTGGACAACTTTTGTGGTGGGTCGGCGCAAGAGGTAGAAGGGGGGGGGGGGGGGGTTATGGGGTAAGTTGCTGGGATGTCGCCGAGTTAAGTTGGTTCCGGCGCCGGTGAGGGTTAAGGGGTAGCTGGGCGCCGACGGAGGTTTGGGCAGCCCCGATGGTAAGATGGTTAAGGGCTTCGGGTTCGCGGGTGATTGAGGTGGTCCAGGCGGTTTTGATCTCGGGTTGTAGAGGTAGCTCCGGTGGGGGTTGGCTATGGGTCTTGGGTGATATTTTTGTGAATGGAGGTGGTGAGTTATGGTGTACTTGGTTATGGGGGAAAAGAGGAGAGAGAATGTGGGGGGTTTGAGGTTGAAGAAGAAAGGGATGGGATATGGTGTACTGAGGTGTAAGATGAGTTGGGTGTGGGCGAGGGAGTGTTTTGTGTGTGAGTGGGTTGTAGGGTAATTAGGTGTGAGTGAGTTAGGTGTTAGGGTGTTTGTGTGTGTGTGTTTTAGTTTGTGATCCTTAAATAATATGGACTCAACTAAAATTAATAAAAATATTAATAAAAAATAAAATCTAAATAAAAATAAAACAAACTAAAACCAATAAAAATAAAAATAAAAAATATTAAAACTAAAAGAAAAATCCTAAGCTTATATAAAAACTAAAATAAAACAAAAGAAATAAAAACTAAAAATCTAAATGAAAACTAAAGTCCTAAAAAATATAAAATCTAATAAACTAAAAATAAACTCTTAAAACTAATCCTAATAAAAATAATAAAAAAATAAAAATAAAAATTATATTAATAAAATAAAAATAAAAAATAAAACCTAGAAATCAAAAATAAATCCTAAAAATAAAAATGACTCAAACTAAAAATATAAAAAATATAAAAAGGGACAAATTAGACACACACGGGGCTCGGGGTAGGTTTAGGCTCGGTTTAGGGTAGGCTAGGATACGGGACAAGGGTATTTAGCACCATACTACTGCAAGTTGCCTCAAAATATAGCTTTTGACACTACAACTGCAATTATGCCTGCATATTGAACAATTAAGCGCATAAGACCCATATTGTCAAGAATTAGAAACTAAAGTGTAATACCCTGTATTTTTGACTATATTTATTTTGGGATTAATTAATTAAATTGCGTATTAATTGGAAATTAATCCGGGTTATAAATACTAATGAGATGCGAATTGGTATTTGATTATGTGCATATATGATTATATATGTATTTGGTATTATAAAATTTGTCGTGGGATTTATATACGACATTTTAGAAATTTTGTTGAGACGCGTGGGACCGCCGCGTCACGGTATAATATTTTGTTAATAAAAGTGAATTTAAAATCTATAATCCGTATGGTCGTTTTGAGTGCGCCAACGCGTCCGGAAGGGTCGAGATAGTCAGAAAACACTAGCCGGGGGTATAGTTTGGGTCCCGGGGTATTTTTAGGCCATACCGATAACTTAAAGGGTATTTTAGTAATTTGGTATTTTTGGGTAATTAAAAGTGACGAAAATTGAGAGTTGTAATCTGATAAGGATTGACCCCAACCAACCCTTATTAACCCAACAAGCTACGGAGGTTTATTAAATTAGGTTTTCATAAGTTTCCCCAAAGCAAACCCTAGCCACCATAGCCTTTTGGAGAAGAAAGCTTGGAGAAGGAGAGAGAGAGAGAGGAAACTCTGCAGAAACTTCATCAAAACAGCACCATATCCGGAATCAAACCAAGGCAAGTGATTTAAATTACATTCCTTATGCAGTGAATGCTTTTTCCATGTTAGAAACCTTGTGAATCAATCTTATATAAGAGTTAAAAGAAAACCCATGAAATTGGAAGATTGTTATTAAATTTTGGAATAGGTTTGCATGTAGAACCCTTGTTTGAGATTTAAATTCAGAGATTTCATATCTATGTGATGTTTTAACGGATTAAAATCTGGGAAATTTTGAGGAGAAGAACCTAGGGTTTATGTTCTTGAAGAAAATTTGGAATTACTGTAGAAATTGTGATTTAATGATGTTTAGAAGATATTAAACCCTTTAATGATGTTAGTATAGTCCCTTAACATGTTTGAGGATGATTAGAGAACTCAATATATTGTTGGAACGAATTTTAGAAAAGGTTTGAGGAGTAAAAATGGTGAAAAAACGAATTGGGGAAAAATCTGGGCCGAAACTGGCCACTCGTTAGAAGCAGCCCCCAGGTCGTTCGAACGAGCTCGTTCGAACGAGCTTCTAACGAGTTGACCAGTCGTTACTAACGAGAAGGTATTTCGTTCGATATCTCGTTCGAACGAGATATCGTTAGAAGTGACAGTTCGTTCGAACGAACTGGGATCTCGTTCGAACAGCCTCGTTCGAACGAGACTTCTAACGACCTGACAGTCCAAACTCGTTCGAAGCCTCGTTCGAACGAGACTTCTAACGAGTTGACAGTTTGGTCCTTTTTGGACTGTTTTGACTTTTGGAGTCCCGGGAACTGGTTCAAGGGTAGAGTTAGTATTCCTTTGATGATATAGTGATTGATTTGGGACTTTTGGGTTATTGAGATGAGTAAATCATACACTAGAGTTATATTCAACGAACCGTTTGGGTTGAGACGTGAGTGTCTACTACGATGTGAGGATAAATTATGGCACGTGTAATTATGAACCGGAATAAAATAAGTTGTGATAATTATAATTAGTACGAGAGTGCAATATGTACTACGAATATAATAGGGTATTACTAAGATGTGTGTTTACTTAGTAGTGATATATGGATTGTATGTATGACATACCTACCATACTTGCTATCACGGGAGGTTTCGTTCGCTTAGGACCCTCTAATCCTTGTGTGCCTACGGGGGGGATATAGACTGGTACCTTGATGAACATAGGTCATAGAAAGACTTATTGTGATATTAATAAGTCCGCTGACCATGGGAGCGTAGGTATGTGCGTGACCCATGTGATGGTGACTGTGTTCGCCTCCACTATTTGTGATTTGTGTTATCTGAACTATTCCTGAGAGATTCGGAATATGTGATCCTTATGTACGTGATGTACCGGGATGGATAGCAGAGTATGTGTGCACCATAGCTTAGATGGCGGGGTGCTTGTATCGTATATTTATGATGTGAATAATATACATTAAATTAATGGAAATCCTCATGTTAATATTGTAAAAATATTACGGTATTGGTTCGAGTTATATAATGAGTTAACTGATAGTTATATCCATGGCATATTTAGTAACTGAGTTTACGTTAAACCTCTATTTAATTACGAGCGTTGTTATGTTAATAGAACTGAGTAATATGGGTAGAACCGTTGGCAGTCTAGCTAGTTATGTTGACAGTTAGCTAGTAGTATGGGTCTTTATAGATGGGTAATTGCGTTAGGAGTGCACAGTTAGACGAGAGGTGAGAATATCATGTGAGTGCACGTCCTAACATGTACTTTGCATTCAATGTTTTAAATGTTTTTAAAGCACTTGCAGGTTTTTAAAATATAACTCCACTTTCGGGCTCTGACCCATTTGCTTTTCAAATCTTTTTCTTGTAAAACCATTTTAGGTGCCCAGCCACAAGGACACCAAGCGTAGGATTCTCATTCAGAAGACGAGCTGTAGCTGTTTGTGGAAGCTACAGGGACTTGCATTTAGACGCCTCTCTCATTTGGATTCCAGTCTCAGCATCTATCAGTTGTAGGGCATGTTGCCCAATTCTATTAGACATTTTTACATTTCAGTTTTCAGACTCTAGCATGTATTGCTCAGTATTCAGTTTTAGTTATTTATTTCAGTTTACTTATCAGTTGTGGGATTTGTATTGAGGAGTTTTTCCTCCAGGTTTTATTTACATATTGTGATGGTTATCCGTTTTACTTCAGCATGGTGAATGGTGTTATTTAGTTGTTCATTACTCTTGTTGCATGTTAATCAGATTTAATAAAATTTGGCACTTACTTTTTAAATGCTAGGTGGTTAGTAATAATAAAACGTTTTCGACAGTGATGCTATTAACTGAGCCAACTTGGCATTTTGAATTAATTTTATAAAGGAGTAGCTACCCGGTGTTTAATTAGTCGGGGTGTCACATAAAGTACGTCTATTCAGGGTATAAAGTGTATAGTTTTTGGTGCTTATCACACCACCCCCAAATAGAGCATTGATAGTCCTAGAGCAATAAGATAGAGAGAAAGATTAGTAACCAAAAGTGTACCACTTTCGCGGGCACTTGCGATTGCACTTAGCATGTGCAACAAGCGTTTAAACCTATAGGATGCCCTACAGGACGAGTTGTGTCTCGTGAGGGTTTGCAAGGAATATACCCACAAAATTCTTATTTGCAAAAGGCAATCAATATCTTATTAGACATAGAATAATCGCACAATCCATCATGAGATAAATGATTTCAAAAATACAAGCTAGAATGTGTAAAACGATTAAGCTAAGTAAATACACAAGGCACATCCTTCCTAGAACACAACGTGTGTAGTGTGAATCAGTCCAAACGGGTTAAGTATCATAAGAGTAATTCCTAGATTGCCTTTTCGGAATCAAAGCTTCAACTTCAAATCTCACGGATATATCTCTCTCAAACGAACTCTCGAGATATGGGTTAGTGTATTTCTCTTATGTGTGAGGAGGTGAGTAAATGTAAGCAAGTTCAAACGTCTCACACACACATAAGAAAGAACGAACAGTAAGAAGGAAATTTGATCTCATGAAAGAATGCTAATCACTATAGTGAGAACGTCGAGTTATTCACCACGTAGACTTTCATTTGCCCGAACACCTATGGAAAAATATGGATGATAATGGGTGAGGGGAATAAGAAATGGGATATGTGGGATGGGATGAGGTAGGATATGATGTATATGTGAAATGATGGATGTATGGCAGATATGCGAGAAGAGAGGAGTGTTCTATACACGAAGAACAAAATGTCTTTATTACACAAGAACTAACTACAAACTCTCTTTTTTTTTCTTTTCTTTTCTCTCTTTTTTTTCGATTTTTATTTTTTCTTCTATTTTTGCTAAAAAAAATTCTCTCTCTCTCTTTTTTGTGTTTTTGTTTTTGTTTTTTATCTCTCTTTTCAAACCAACACTGAAGACATTTAACATTTGAATTCAACACTCTCTTATTTGAAATGATGGAAGATATATGAAATGAGTGGGGAATGATGGTTAGGGGAAGATATGGTAATATGGAAGAACATGGAAATGTAATGGGTGAGTGAATGGAAATGTGATATGGAAAAGTGGTAAGTGTATGGATGAAAATCTAGTATTCGGGATAAATTTCAAGACATGCGTTTCTTACAACTCGAAAAAGATGTCATTCTCAGTGATCAAGCCAAAATTTTATGAAAGATAATGAGATCATACAACAATTAAAGTGCAGAACCAAAATAAGTTGAAGCAACTTGTGACTCGTAGATTGCGTAAAACTCTCTGAAAGGGTGAAACGCACAAATCTCAAAAGCTAAAGTCTCTACTAGTGATCCTTAAGGTTCTCTTTATAATTGTAGTACTCTTCAACTCTAAACCGTAGTGACGTGATAAGTGCGCAAATTTTGTTTAGTCAAGAAATTCATGGTGCAATATGCCTTGGGACGTATTACATAAGCTATTTATACAAAATATTCTCTAGCTTGATTCCTAGACTTAAAAAGATGGATGATTGAAAACTCACATCAATGAGTGAGATGAAAGAAACTGCAGGAAATTTTAAAAATCAGGTATAAAAATCAAAATTTTTCAAAATAGGTACGATTTGGATAAAATTCCCCACCCCCAAACAAAAGGAACATCGTCATCGATGTTAGATAAAATGATTTTTAAAATTGAGAGCATAAGGTAGGAAAGAGTTTACCAGAATCAACCGCTCATGAAGTGGAAAGATGTATCCAAGAATAAACATGAATAAATGATAAGAGAAAAAATGTGTACAAGTCTATAATCATGATAAAGCATTGGGTGATGTGAAACACCACCCCCAAACAGGATGAGACTAGTACCAGAAACGTGAGCTGCATCCCGGTAGCGCTAAGTTTAATGTCTTCAGCCAGACTGAAGGGATCTCACCCTAAGGATAAGAACTATGAAAGTACGGGGGGTGGGGTGGGGGGGGGGGGGGGCAAAAAAATGGGTGAAGAGAATCACCCCCAAACAAGATTGAAGCGTAAGTCTTGTTGGATAAAAGCTAAAGTGGTCAATGCACCTGTATGGCTAAGTGCATCACACGATGCAAAGCATCAGTGGACCATGGGCGGGTGGGTATTAGGGTAAGGGTGAGGGTGGAAATGGTGAAGAGGTATCGTCCACGGGCCTTGTTGAGCTTAAAGGGGAGGGAAACTAGGGCCCTATAAGCATGGTGCTCAAGCTGGTGAGGGAGGCAAAAAGGTTTGGTAAGTGGAATGGGTTAGGGATCATAGAAATGACATGACCATTCTATAAAAGGACGGTGATAATGGTCGCGCTGTGACAGGGAGTTATCGATGGTAAAAATCAACACCACAAGAGAGTGGCGGGCATGGAATAACAAGCTCGGTGTCACGGAAGTGGAGATTATCACCACATATACTCTCATAGATGGTGGAGGATGGTTTGAGGTTAGGATATAAATATATGGTTGGGAACATGCAAGGTATAAGATCTAGATCCAAACTAGGTGATGGGACAATGGGTGGGTCGGGTGGGATAAACGGTGGAGGAAGATGATCCAACTCAAGAGTGGGAGACACACACTCCTCATGAGGCTTGGAGTGATCCTCAAGGGAACTCGCAGGAGGAAGTGTGGTATCTGAAGATGGAGTGGTCAACTTCTCCATAAGAGTAGAATCGGTGGATGTGGTGAATGGGTAAGACGAGGCACCAAGATTTAAGATAGAGGAATCACTAGAAATATCGGGCTTAAAGGGAGCCATGCCTGGTGGGATAACATCCATATCCGGATATGCAGGAACTATCACGGATTCTATCTCAGGAAAATGGTGATCACTCGTAGCCGGAGTTAACCTAAAAGAAATGGGAATGTCATAGACATATGCAATTGGGGCATAAGGTAAAATCTCGGGCAAATTTTTGGATATCTCGGGAGTGGGAACCTCAAAGTGGGGTTCATGTGGACATGGTGGGATTTGATCAGTCTCACTAATGAAAGTTAAGTCAACACAATTATCGACTTGGGACCCGGACCATGGAATAATCTCAACTTCGAGATTCTCGGGGTGGTAGGGTTGGTCACACTCAAAATCCGTGTCACAAGAGGACACATCATCTTCACACTCGGTTGCAACGATGGGTGGATCCATGGGAATGTCCAACTCTCTCGCACACTCCAATTCATTTAACCTTTGTTCAAGCCTTTGGAGAGCTTGAGTTTGAATTTGAGTGGCTTGCTCTTGCTCGATGATAAATTGTTGCAAGAGTCTTTCGAGAGCGGAGGTGGATGATGGTGGTGGAGTGATGGGTGGTGGTGGTGGTTGAGGTGGACACAACTCGCTATGATCATGACTATATGGAGAATACTCAAATGAAGTGTGTGGAGTGGGGTTAAGTTCATCATACATGAAAGGATAGCTTTCGTGATGGACAAATGGTTGAGATTCAGTGGGTGTGTAGT
Organism: Sambucus nigra; assembly: GCA_949130495.1. Lineage (NCBI taxonomy): Eukaryota > Viridiplantae > Streptophyta > Magnoliopsida > Dipsacales > Adoxaceae > Sambucus > Sambucus nigra. The sequence goes on from OX422223.1 coordinate 296,961,978, forward strand.
GAGGGAACTGATCGTGAACGGGTGCACAATGTTGCCATGACAACTGTTGGAACGTGTGAGGATCCACAACATCGGGTTGGGATTCGTATTGCGTGAAAGGGTGATCAGGCCTCTACGAATAACTAGGGTACTCACACAACTCGGGATGAGATACATCGGGATAACAGGGCGAGGTGGGTTCCAGAACAGTGTCATATGGATACACATGTTCCATGGTGGGTTCGAAGGGATATGAAAAGTAAGGGCACTCATGGGACATGTGATTGGCATAATAACAGTGGGTGCACAACAAAGGATGAGACACGTCGACACTTGACACCGAGGGTGATGGAAAATGAGGTGCGTGCATTGACGGGTCAAGAGTATCAAGGGCACTCGTGAGAGAGGTGAAACCACTAAAAATATCATAAAGAGACGGCTCGGGATCACTCTTACACGTGTCACGTGTCAATGGAAAATGACCAAAGCAATCCCGTAAAGGACGTTCTTCGGCCATAAGGGGAGAAATATTTTTTTTATTTTTAGATTTTTTCAAAAGGAAAGAAAATATTTTTGGATTTTTCTAAAAAGGAAAGAAAGAAAATATTTTTGGAAAAAATAATAGAAGAAAATATTTTTGGATTTTTTGGAAGAAAAGGTGGGGAAAATAGGTGGGTTTTTTGAATGGACGAACGGACTAAAATTTGACTACCAAAAAATTAAATTGGACACACACACAAGTCAAGAAAATTTCCTAACTATCACATAGCCAATATTTATCTTTAAATTTAGTGAAAGGGGTAGTCAAATTTTAATTAAGTCCGCGGGCGATAAAATTTCACGGAAATCTTTGTGATCGCCTTTGAAAAATGTTCTCCTAGTGGGCTACCTAGTTGATTGATTTTAAATTTAGTGATGGCTAGGGTAGCACACAATGGTAAGTGAGTGTGTCGGGTGAGAAAATCCCTTCTCGTGAGTGACCGGGTGTAGGTCTTAGTCAATTAATTCTTCACACCATTCGAAAATAAATGCGAGAATAAAATCAAGTAAAAGCACACAAAGCACACAAAAGAATTGACTCGCTAACAGGAGAGGCGCGAGGGTGTAAGAGATGTACCTCCCACGGTTGTTACGCCATGGTGTGCCGAGAATTTTGAGTCGACCGAGGGGAGATTACGCCTATCTCAGTCGGCTCCGGGAGTCCTACCGACCCAAGGTAGAGAGGCTTATAAATCCTCGCCTTTGTACTCCCTCTCCCTACCTTGTTTGGTTTCCCTATCATGCTTACTTCGATTATTACAATTTTTTAAAAGGAAAAATAAAATAAAGGTGTCTCTATGCACCGCAATACAAGCAATGATAAAAATTCTAATACAAGCCTTCTAAAAATATAAAAATAGTATAAAAAATAATAAAGTGCAAAAAACAAATGAACTAAAAGTTGAAATCCGCTCTGAGCTTCACGATCCCAAGAATTGCAATGTCGCCATTTGATAACTTGTTTTTTTGGTATTGTCGTCGTTGAAAGCCAAGTAAGTAAAAACCTCAAATACCTACAAAATAATAACAATATCAAGTGTAGAGGTAAGTAAGGGTATCAATCCACATCCAAGGGGGTAAAGCAAAGGGAATATAATTGTAATTCACTTTTTATTTTCTTTTTTGGGCTTTTGCTTTTTCTATATTTTTTAACCTTTTCAAATATTAAAACAAGTAGGTGAGGTGAGGATTTAAACTAAATTAAACTAAGTGTGATATGATAAAAACTAACTAGAAAGTTACTAAAATGAAAAATAAAGTCTAAACTAAAATAAGAGATAAAGTGAGGTAAATAATTGTGAGAACAATCAAAGAGTGGAACTACACCACAAATTTTAACTATTCTAACTAATTAATTTCATTAATTGAATTCTCCCAAATTAATATCAACATCACAAATCAACTCTCATTGCAAATGTAATCTTAATAGTAACTTTTAGAAAATTAAGTTTAATACCCCACAACTCTAGAAAAATAGATCTACACTCCTTTTAATTAATCACCCGCTAGGATCGATTAATTAAAATTTATATAAATCTTAGAAAATAACTTTAGAGTTGAAATTCAAGTTATAACACCCCACTTAAGAAATCCCTAGGTATTATAATTAGAATTTTGATTTTCTCTCGAAAATCATTTACCCTCTCTCGAGGCGTAAACTTAAGGGTGAGGGATCAAAATTAATATTCCAAGGGAATTTTCAAGTAATCAAACTAATTAAACTAAAATAACATTAAATAAGGGTTTCTCCACACCCCTTGAAAGGGGATTTAGCCTAACATGGTATTAAACATGATGAACAAATAATCAAAGGCATATATAATAAAAGAGTAGAGAAAGAGAACAAATCTTTAACAAGTCTCCTAGAAATTGGCATTTTGAACTTTATCATCTTCCATACAATTCAATTACTCACAATTACATCTCACAAAATCTCTAAAAAAAATAAAAACAAAAACTATTTACAAAATGGTGTTTATCTCTCTATAATTCCCTCTCTAAAAATTACTATCTAAAAGGCTCTCTTTCAAAAGGGGCCTTCATCTTCATTTATAGTAGATGCATGGCACACATGGGGCTAAGGGGTATTTTTAGGAAGCTTTAATGTGCATGGAAATGGGGTGTGAGGTCATGTGGGTGAGGGGATTGGAACAAATAAATCAGATTTGTTACAAGGGTATGTTTGGGTTTTGGGTAAAATGGTTAGTTGGGGGTATAATGGGTAAAAGGGTTAAAATTTGGCACATGGGTTTTAATGAGTTTATTTAGCATGTTGGTTTTGTTGGCTTCTGTTTTGGCAGGTAAGAAGAAATCGTGGGTTTGGGTTTAAATGGTTTAAAGGTTGAAATGGGTTTGTGCCTTAAATCAGGTTCGGTATGGGTTGGAAAGGATTGGAGTGAGGTTTCGGGTATGGGGCGACGGGATTGTGCAGGCCGGGGGTTGCGGGTTGGACAACTATGGTGGTGGGTCGATGCAAGTGGTAGAAGGGGGTTACGGGGTAAGTTCCAGGGGTGTCGCCGAGTTGAGTTGGTTACGGTGCCGGTGAGGGTTAAGGGGTAGCTAGGCACCGACGGAGGTTTGGGCAGCCCCGACGGCGAGATGGTTAAGGGCTACGGGTTCGCTGGTTATTGAGGTGGTCCAGGCGGTTTTGATCTCGGGTTGTGGAGGTAGCTCCGGTGGGGGTTGGCTATAGGTCTTGGGTGATATTTTTGTTAATGGAGGTGGTAAGTTATGGGGGAGTGGGTTATGGGGGAAAAGAGGAGAGAGAGTGTGAGGGGTTTGAGGTTGGAGAAGAAGGGGATGGGATATGGTGTAGTGAGGTGTAAGATGAGTTGGGTGTGGGTGAGGGAGTGTTTTGTGTGAGTGAGTTGTAGGGTAATTAGGTGTTAATGAGTTAGGTGGTAAGGTGTTTGTGTGTGTGTGTGTTTTAGTTTGTGACCCTTAAATAATAAGGACTCAACTAAAATTAATAAAAATAAAAATAAAAAAATAAAATCTAACCAAAAATAAAACAAACTAAAAAAAATATATTAAAACTAAAAAAAAAAATCCTAAGCTTATATAAAAACTAAAATAAAACAAAAGAAATAAAAACTGAAAATCTAAATGAAAACTAAGTTCCTAAGAAATATAAAATCTAATAAACTAAAAATAAACTCCTAAAACTAATACTAATAAAACTTATATAAAATAAAATAAAAATAAAATAAAATTATATTAATATAATAAAAATAAAAAATAAAACCTAGAAATAAAAAAAAATCCTAAAAATAAAAATGACTCAAACTAAAAATATAAAAAAAGGGAAAAATTAGATGCATATGGGTCTCGGGGTAGGTTTAAGCTCGGTTTAGGGTAGGCTAGGATACGAGACAAGGGTATTTAGCACCATACTACTGCAAGTTGCCTCGAAATATAGCTTTTGACACTGCAACTGCAATTACGCCTGCATATTGAACAATTAAGCGCATAAGACCCATATTGCCGAGAATTAGCAACTAAAGTACGTCTATTCGGAGTATAAAACATATAGTTTTGGGTGCTTATCAGCAGGGCTGCCATGGGGGGGAGGGGGTGAATCAATCAACACACGTGTCCGTTGCCGCTGGTGCGGACCAATTACAACATAGGAATTAAAATTAATTAATTGTTAAGGTTCGTGAAAAGTTCATCTTTTAGGTTCACTTGTGAACCTCTCCCTATATATATGTGTGTGTGTGTGTGTGTGTGTGTGTGTGTGTGTGTGTGTGTTTGTGTGAGTTTATAGATTACTTGACCCATTTATTTGACGATTAAATTTTTCTATCGGTGTAATATTAACACAAAGAATGTTACTGTTTGTGAAAATGCCATAGATATAAAATTATTTCATTTTCTAGTGCATACATTAAAGTTTACTGTCTGTGTAATATTTTTCTTCAAAATTTTATAGGCTTCATGGATGTTATTTGATAGATCTTGACGAGGAGATTTCAAAAATAGTAACTCTTCGAAAAAAGGATTTGTCAATCAAAAGTTATGATCATTTGAAAATTAAAAATAAAATGGAAAAAAATACTTAACCACTTATGTAACTTCCTCAAGGAAGTTATGGATGGTTGATTTTAAAAGGGTATAATTGTAAAAAAAAAGGTTCTAAAAAACTAGGGGTAGGACCTATATGTATGGAAAAAACATCGTGTGATTAGAATGGGTAAAGAAATGTCTAATAGGACTAATATATAATAAACCCTTAAATTTTTAGGTAGTAAAGCCTCGAGAGAGCAAGAGAGAACTAGAAATATATCGCATTTAATAAATACATGTGTCATGCTAGGGTTGGAGGCTCCAGATTTATATATATATATATATATATATATATATATATATATATATAGGGTGTGGCTATCCCCACACCCTTGAGTTCTTCCCCCGCACCCTATCTATATATTTAACATACAAAGACCAAAATACCCTCTCCTCCTTTAAACTATAATATGATTTTAAAACATAACATCATTTTAGATAAAATAAAATTTACAGTTTAAGACAAAATATAATTATAATAATAATAATTATTGTTTTTATTATTATTATTATTATTATTTCGATTTTTATCTTTAACGAATTACAAATTTAAATTATATTATAGTACAGTTTTATGAATTTATTAGACATTGTAACACGACACGACACGACATGAAATCTTATATATTGTGTTTTAAATCTTATATACAATGTTTGCATTATATACTGTATCCTGTTTTTATTAGGTCGGTTTCGTGTTTAGTAAAAAAAAGATTTTGTGTCGCTTTTATTTGGGTTGTGCTCGTGTTAAGTGAAATATAAAAATTCCGTGTTACGTGTGTCTCTTTTAAATTGGGTCGTGTTTGTGTTTAGTAAAATAATTAAAAAATTGTGCTACTTAGAAATAACTATAATTTATTTATTATTTTAACAAACTGTTTTTCACTTTTTTAGTAAAAAACTTTTTTTTAGAAGAAACTTTTATTATGAAATAAAAACACCATTTTTCCTGGAAAAAAATGTTTCAACAAATTTTTAACTGTATAAATAAAAATAGTTATATCAAAAAAACTGTTTATATCAAAAAAATAGTTTAAAAAACTGTTTATATCAAAATAAAGACTGTTTATATCAGAAAAATAGTTATAATAATAATAATAATAATAATAATAATAATAATAATAATAATAATAATAATAATAATAAAAAATTATATTTTGTCTTAAAGTGTAAATTTTATTTTATCTAAATGATGTTATGTTTTAAAATTATATTATATTTTAAAGGAGGAGAGTGTATTTTGGTCTTTTGTATGTTAAATATATAGATAGGGCGTGGGGGAAGAACTTAAGGGTGTGGGGATAGCCACACCCTCTCTCTCTCTCTCTCTCTATATATATATATATATATATATATATATATATATATATATATATATATATATATATATATATATATGTAATACCCCATATTTTTATGCAATATTAATTTGGGGATTTATTAAATTTAATGTGAGTTATTAATTTAATATAAATCCGGAAATTAATCACTTTATAATTATTAACGTGATGTGAGTTAGTAATTATGGGAAACTTGTTGTTGAATATTACTAATGAGTAAATTAATTAGTACCCGGGTGTTTAGTTTGGGTCTTGGGGCGTTTTTAGGCTTAATTAGTACCCCGGGAGGGCATTTTGGTCATTTTACATTTTGGGTAAGTAAACCCACGAAAATTATTAAACTATATCAGCCATTTGGAATAGCCCTTTAGGTTTAGCAAACTCAAAATATTAGAACGTCCATAGGAGAGGGAAGGAGAAAGTTTTCCAAGCAAACCAAGTCCAAAAATCCATCCGGTTGCACCGCCACCACCACCAACGCGTAGATCGCGCGACGGGGAACGCAACAACACCAAATTCGTTCACATATCAGAACGCTGAAAATTCTAGGCAAGTATTTATCTTGCTTATTTTCGTTAATGCATCGTTCATGTTAGTCAAGGGTGATTAGGACGAGTTTGGTAGAAGAAAATCCATGTTGGAGATAGGAAAATCGCATGTAGAATTGATTTGAATGAAAATCTGGAAACCCCTTCATATGTAGAGGCTTAACCACGAAATTATGATGAATTATGAGTAGAAATTTCTGGAAAAAGACTAATTAGAACCATGTTAAAGAAATTCTAGGGTTCTTGAGATTTTTATGAAGTTTTGGCCTATTAATCCATGGTTATCGATGAAAAATTACATGCTTTACGTGGAAGATGAATAATATGGGTGTATACTGATTATAGTACGAATTTTAGGGAGTTTGGGTGTGAAAAATCTGGATTTGATTGAGGTTGGACTGTGAAACCCGTAACTGTTAATCTGCAGAATTCGCATACCTGTTTGATCGATCGATCGAACCAGGAGTGTCGATCGATCGACGCATCGATTGATCGAGCTCCTGCCATCGATCGATCGACCCCTTCTGGCAGACTCATATTTCCCCTTTTTAAATTAGTTGAATTCAATTTAATGAGAAATAATCATTGGTCACCCTTATTAAAATGTTTTGGGAGATAAAGAAGACCAGTAGGACTTATAAATAATTATGGGACCTTTAATGTAAGACGAGAGTTGTATTTTTGGGATATTTACATATAAGGGACGATGAAATTATGTATTAAGGGGAGAGACACGTAAGATAGTTACGTTGAAAATTAGATGAGTACCTACTGAATTCTACACTTGGGAGGTTAGAGTCCATGAGTGTTATGCAATAAGTTGGAATGATAACTCAAATTAAAGTTAGAAATGAACGGTTATACGTGAGAACTAAATAATGAGAAATAAGGACAAATGTCGTAATTATGGGATTAGAGATGTACCTAATTTGATATGGTAATAGTAGTATAGTTATATGAATGTGTTTATGCATATACTATCTATGTGTGAAAATCGTGCCCGCGCTACTTACTATCCCTGAGGTTACCGCGCTGGGACAGTCTTATCTCGATGGGACATTTATTGGGGATATTGACTCGTACCCTAGAAGATAGAAATTCTTGCTACAGGCTATCGAATCGATAGTTCAGACGGTCCGAAGAGACGTGGGGGCATGTGCTATCATCTTAGAGACTTGGAATCTAATCTTCGCCTCAATATTATTTGTGTTTTGTTTAATACAGTTCGAGAGTGATTCCGAACTTGTATTTCCCTTAGTACGAGTGATACGGGGATTGGATAGTAGAGTATCCCCGCACCATAGTTTTTATGTGGGGTGCTGATAGAATATATATATTATACAAGTATTTAATATATATATGAATTTCTAAAATTTAGAATTGCCTACTGTGTTATGGTAAGTAAGAAATGAATAATGACTTCAAATTGGAAATACTTGTTTTGAAAAGCATAATATGACACTGGGAAACTTTATTAATAAATAAAGTTAAAATGAGAGTTTTATTACTGAATGAAATTTTCCTCTTAAACAATTATATTGTTCAGTTTTAAATCTTACGAGTAACCTAAGATAAGTTAAACCATTGGGAAGATTAGTGCGATATAAGAATAGATAAACCGTTGGAAAGATTAGTGCGATAGGCGTGCACATTAGAAGAGAGGTGAGAATTTCTCATGAGAGTGCCGCACTAATATGTTGTTGCATTGGCCTGTAAACATTTTAAATACTTGCTAAACAAATTTTAAATCATTTACACTATCGGGCTCTAACCCGTTTCTATTTTCCTTTCTCTCTTGTACATATTTGTATATATTACAGGTGCCCAGCCACAGGGGCGTCTTGCATAGGATCCTTTGGAAGGAACGCGCTGCAGCTTAGGTGGGAGTTGCAGGCCTCTTGCTTAGACGACTTCATTTATTTGATTCCACTCCTAGCATATTCATTTAGTGGGGCATGTGTCGCCCTTTCCATTATTCAGTCGTTTTATTGGACATTGTGATTAAGTTATTTCTAGTATTGTCACTTTGGGATTCATTACTGTCTGGATGTTTTACTTTAAGTTTTAATGTTGGGATTTAGTTGTTGAATGTTTAAATTATTTGGATTATATGTTCCAGAATAATTGTGGCGTGATTCTTCAATATTGAATTATTGTAAAGATTTAAATCTTGGTTTATAAAATAAAATTTGGAAAGTAATGTCTAAAAATGGTTTTATACTTAGCTTAATTAATTAGGGTGTTTAAATTGGAAAAGTTATTTTTCGATAGTGATGCTAAGAATGAACCAACTGTTCACCTCGATTTAATTTAATAAAGGAGTGATCACCCGGTATTTAATTAGGCGGGGTGTCACAATACACACACACACACACACACACACACACACACACACACACACACACACACACACATACACACATGCTAGTTTTTAAACCCATGCGATCCGTGAGCATTTTATAAAAGGCCATATACCAAGTAGTTCCTTGAACATTTTTTAATAAACGTTTAGTCTTAATCTTTTTATTTTGGTCCAAAAAGTTCTTCACAATGCCATTCGTGCGGACGTTCGTGCGGACATTCAAAAATAAGAGAATATTAGTTAAATGGATGTTTGAGGGACTTTTTGGTACAAAATAAAAGGCATGCAGTAGATATGTATTAAAAAATATTTGAGGAAATTTTTGGTATTTGATTCTTTTATAAATTCACTTGTATATTTTATGATATACATTAAAGCAAAATAAATTAACCTAAATCTTTAAATTAATTTATGTGATACATATGTATATTTGAAGAACAAGGAACAAGGAACTATGTTTTTCCACATGCTATAAGATAAATATTTGAGTCCCACAACATTCTTGCGTTAAATTTTCATAATATTTCAAATTTCAATAATTAAAAAATATATAACAAATAACTTCCTTTTATGGGTAATAGAAGATAAATACTTATTCAAAAAAGCATATGGTAAATCTTTCTACTAAACTATTTTCTAGGGAATGCATTCTGCTAGTATTACCCATGTTAAAAGTATAAACAACCACATGGCTATGAGAAGTTAAGAGAATCAAGGAAATGTTAGCGTTGATGTAGAATATAAACTTGTGTGATTACGAGAGAGTCATCAAAATATGGTCTTAAATAGATTTATTATTTTGAACTAATCTGAAGACTTGCGAAAATACGTACTTTCCAGTCTAGATTACTGCCAACAAATTCCAAAAGAAAATAATTAGAAAAAATTAATGTCTTAGAAAATAAGAATTGTAATAATAAATAATCTATAGTCACATATTTAACTTCATTTATAGAATTCAAGAATTATTTGTCCTCGTTGCACTTTCCCATTTGCTTATAACTATTCCTCCATACCCAAATGTGTATCCAAATTAAATGGTATCTAAGGTGGGTATATGACATTTTCCTTGCAAACATCACAAACCCTACCAAACATAGATTTTGAAGGGAAAATAAATTGATAAAGATAGTTAAATGCATCAAAATTCTAAGCTTTCAAAAATGCATACAAAAAGTTAATACAAAATTCCTTAATAAAAATTAACATTTATATTACCTTATCCCAAATTAATACGTTGTATTTAAAATCGATGTCAAGAATTATTATTTATCGTGAATTTTTGTTGTTGATTATGTCTGAAAAAGAAAAGTGAACTCTTAATTTGATTCATCTCAAAATGGAAAAAAGGCTCTTAATTTTGTCCAGAGGGAATATGTAACTTTCATACAAATAAGAAAACAATTAGACAATGCACTATAACACATTCATTTATAATTAAATATGACTACTTTTTTTCAAAGTTTATTTATGACATAAGGAATTAATTCCAATACTCCGATAAATTTATGTGAGTGTAATTAATCACAATTAATAAATTCAAAGAGCGAGTAATGAAAGAATATGAAAATGCCACACAACATACATATATATGTGGTTCAAAAAATTACCTATGTCCATGGAGAGTTCACTAAGTTTATCTTTATGTCTCTCAAATCTTAAAAATTACATCCCCTTGGCCCTAGGGTGAGGGTTATATTTATAGTCTCGTAAAGTTGGACAATTGAGTTATTTAAGAAACTCTCTTGGCTTAATTTTGACTCATGTGATGATTCCTGATTATCTCATCCGAGATTGTAGGTAACTGATCTGAACTCATTAAATGATAAATGTTTCATATTTATCCATGTGATAAATCCTTGTGATAATCTTTTTCAATGGTGGACTGGGCCGAGTTAGCGTGGCAGTTATTGGTCCTGTTCGGGCTAGATGAAATTAGACTTAATTATGGTTTGGACCCCATAATTGCCCCTAAAATTCCTGGCCAAACTTAGGCTAGAATTGCACTATAAGAAAAAATAATATGCACAGCATACAAATTACGTTGCTAAAGTTAGAATTGTGTTGCTAAAATGTATCGTCAACAGATTTCACTCTATTGCCAGCTTGTTGCCCATTACCTGTCTAGGAAACCCTTTGGCAACACAAAAGGATTGTGTTGCCGAAGGTATACTTTTGGCAACACTCAATTGTGTTGCCAAAAGTATTTTTTAATTTGTTAAATTTATAATAAAAAATACTATTTATGTTGCCAAAAGTCATTCAACAGCAACAAAAATAGTTGTGTTGCCAAAAAGCAATCTTTCAACGACACAAATATTGTGTTGCCAAAAGCTATACTTTGGCAACACAGCTATTGCGTTACCAAAAGCTATACCTTTGGCAACACGCTCTTGTTTGTGTGGCCAAAGGTATAACTTTTGGCAACAAAAGAGTTGTGTTGCCAAAGGTATAGCTTTTGGCAACACAAGAGTTGTGTTGCTAAAAACTATACCATTGGCCACCCAACTCTTGTGTTGCCAAAAGTTATCTTTCGGCAACAAAACATTTGTTGGCATATCCAAAGTGATAGATATAGATAATGACTTTTGGTGACAAAAAAATGTGTTGCCAAAAGTACTATATTTTTTTTATTACCTACTTTTTTTTCCGTAATAGGAAGCACTTTTAAAACTGCACTTTTTTCATCGAAACTCACACTACATAAAATGTTCAACCTTATAATCCAAAATCTCATCGCGCATTTTTCATACAATCATAAGTAATACAAAGTTCCACAATTTTCAACCAAATCTCGTAAATATGAATTACAAAATAATATTTCATTACAATCCAAGTATAGAGGGACAAAATAAATGCCTCACAAATAAGAACATAATCAATCTTAACACATCAAAAGATGTAAACATGATCCAACCTAATACATTAACACATCAAAAGATGTTAAAAATATCCACGTAAATTAAAACGACGACGATAATATGACTGCCCTACACTATAAGAAACTGCAGCTCCACGCCACCATGAATATAATAACTCCAAGAAAAATCCATCATCAAACTTCATAAGATACAAAAATAAATGACTACATGGATTTGTATAGATTTAAATGCATGTATGCGTGACTAAATTAATTTAAAACACTATTTAATTTCAGAAAATTTTGGCAGAGTTTTCTTAGTTTATTTATGAAATCCAACATATTTTAACATTAAAATAAATCCAACAACAACAAAAACTGCAGATAAACCACCAAAAAATCCCCTCCACTAATTTAACATCTAAAAATAGTATATACAAGCCCGCACGGCTATAAACATCATACAAGTGCAAAATATAGTAGAACGTTTAAAAAATCATCAAATAAGCCTATCCCGGACGTTAAAATAAAAACTGAATATCATAACATAAACTTAAATTAGTATCCTAGTAGCTACATACCTGGCTCCTCCGTATACATATACTCTTCCACGTGTTACAAATCCATTTTCATTCTACACAAAATACAAAATAAATTATTATCAATCTGACTTCAAAAGATAATAACAGTTTATAATTTACAAGTAGTGCATATAAATCAATGATTGTTGTGTTTTATTGGAGCATTAACACCCATATATTATTTTGTCTGGTGCTTCTAATTATAAACAGTTAACTGTTACAGCTATATATATATAACATATAGTTGTTATATATATAACTCTACAGTGATATAACAGTTATAATAACTATTATATATAATTGTTACAGTTATATATATATAAACATTTATATATAATTGTTATATGTAATTATTATATAAACAGTTATATATAACAATTTATATATATAACTATTATATAAACAGTTATATATATAACAGTTATATATAAACAGTTATATTGATACCGTGCAAGGTATTCGTGCCTCTTACAAGACCGTTTAACTTTTTGTGAATTTAAGTCCTACACTCGAACCGGGAGCTACGAGTTACATTGATCCCGTGCGAGGTTTTCGTGCCTCTTACAAGATCGTTTTGTGGTTGTTTTACGTTTTCACTCATTGACGGCCTGTTTGATGACTAAGTCTAACTTTTTGCAAATTTACGTCGTACACTCGAATCGGAAGTCCGATGACTGTTCGATCAGTTTCTACGAGTTACATTGGTCCCGTATGAGGTGCTCGTGTCTCTTACGAGACCATTTCGTGGTTATTTTACATTTTCACCATTTGATGACATATTTTTATGCTTAAATCTAACTTTTTGTAAATTTACATCGTACACTCAAACTAGGAGCGTCGTGACTACGCGGTCGGTTCCTACGAGTTACATTAGCCCCGTGCGAGTTGTTCGTGACTCTTACGGGACCGTTTTGTGGTTGTTTTACGTTTTCACCCTTTGATGACATGTTTTTATGCTTAAGTCTAACTTTTTGCAAATTTATTTCGTACACTCAAAACGGGAGTGCCGAGACTACGCGATCGGTTCCTAAGAATTACATTAGTCCCATGCGAGGTGTTCGTGACTCTCACGGGACTATTTTGTGGTTGTTTTATGTTTTCACCCTTTGATGGCATGTTTTTATGCTTAAGTCTAACTTTTGAAAAATTTACGTCGTACACTCAAATGGAGAGTCATGTGACTACGCAGTCAATTCCTATGAGTTACATTGGTCACGTGTGAGGTGTTCATGCCTTTTACGGGACCGTTTTGTGGATGTTTTACATTTCCACCCTTTGATGGCACGTTTTTATGCTTAAGTCTAACTTTTTACAAACTCACATAGTACACTCAAACCGGGAGCGCCGTGACTGCGCGGTCAGTTTTGACGAGTTATATTGGTCCTATGGGAGGTATTTGTGCCTCTTACGGGACCGTTTTGTGCCTGTTTAACATTTTCAACCTCTGATGGCATGTTTTTATTCTTAAGTCTAAATTTTTACAATTTTACATTGTACACTCAAACTGTGAGTTATGTGATGTGACTACGTGGTCGGTTCCTACGAGTTACATTGGTCCCGTGCGAGGTGTTCGTGACTCTTATGGGATCATTTTGTGGTTGTTTTATGTTTTCACCCTTTGATGACATGTTTTATGCTTAATTCTAAATTTTTTCAAATTTACATCGTACACTCAAACCAGGAGTCACGTGACTATAGAGTCAATTCCTACGAGTTACATTGGTCACCTGCAAGGTGTTCGTGCTTCTTACGGGACCGTTTTATGATTGTTTTACATTTTCACCCTTTAATGGAATGTTTTTATGCTTAAGTCTAACTTTTGCAAACTTACATTGTACACTCAAACCGGGAGCACCGTAACTATGCAGTTAATTCCTACGAATTACATTAGTCCCACACGAGGTGTTTGTGCCTCTTACGGGACTGTTTTGTGGTTGTTTGACATTTTCACCCTTTGATGGCATGTTTTTATGATTAAGTATAACTTTTTATAAATTTATGTCGTACACTCAAACTGGGAGCCCTGTGACTACGCGGTTAGTTCCTACGAGTTATATTGGTCCTGTGAGAGGTGCTCGTGACTATTACGGGACCATTTTGTGGTTGCTTTACGTTTTCACCCTTTTAAGGCATGCTTTTATGCTTAAGTCTAACTTTTTTGTAAATTTTGGTTGTACACTCAAACTGGGAGTCACATGACTACGCGATCAGTTCCTTCGAGTTACATTGGTCCCGTGCGAGGTGTTCGTGCCTCTTCGGAACTGTTTTGTGGTTGTTTTACATTTTCATGCTTTGATGGCATGTTTTTATGCTTAAGTCTAACTTTTTACAAATTTACGCCATACACTCAAACCGGGAGTCACGTGACTATGCGATCGGTTCCTACAAGTTAAATTGGTCATGTATGAGGTGTTCGTGCCTCTTACGGGACCGTTTTATTTTACATTTTCCCCCTTTGACGGTATATTTTTATGCCTAAGTTTATTTTTTGCAAATTTACGCCGTACACTCCGAGCGGGAGTCCCGTTACTACGTGATCAGTTCCTATGAGTTATATTGATCCCGTGCGAGGTGTTCCTACCTCTTACGCTACCATTTTGTGAATGTTTTACGTTTTCACCCCTTAACGACATGTTTTAAAAATAAGTCTAACTATTTGTAATTTTTCTTCGTATCCTCAAATAGAAAGTCCCGTGACTACGCGGTCAGCTCTTATGAATTACATTGGTCCCGTGCGACGTGTTCGTGTCTCTTATGGGACCGTTTTGTGGCTATTTAACTTTCACCTATTTGCGACAAGCCTATGTTGTACTTTTTGCAATTTTTCTTCCTATACTCAAACTGGGAGTCTCGTGACTACGCAGTCAGTTCCTATGAGTTACATCAGTCCCATGCGAGGTGTTCGTGCTTCTTACGGGACCGTTTTGTGGTTGTTTTACATTTTCACCCTTTGAGGGCATGTTTCAGCAAGCTACTTTGATCATGTTTGGGGTGTGCCTCATTCTGGTATGTTTATTAGTTTTTTTACAGTTTCATCCACCAATGCCCAATTTTCAAATGCTTTGTGTTCGACTTAATCAATTTATAACATTTATTTATTTCATAAATTTCGGGTAGAGTTTCTTTTGTTTATTCATGAAATCCAACCTCTTTTAACATTAAAATAAACCCCAACAATAACAAGAACAAGAACAAAAAAAATGGCAACTAAACCACCAATGAATCCCTTCCACTGATTTAACATCTAAAAATAGTATATATAAGCCCGCATGGCCATAAACATCATACAAGTGTAAAAATACAGTAGAACGTTTAAAAGATCATCAGATAAGCCTATCTCGGGAGTCAAAGTAAAAATTGAATATCATGACATAATCTTAAATAAGTATTCGAGCAGCTACATACCTAGCCCCTCTGTATCCATTGACTTTTCCATGTGTTGCAAATGCATAATCATTCTACACAAAATACAAAATAAATTATTATCAATCCAACTTCAAAACATAATGACAGTTTATATTTTATAAACAGTGCATATAAAGAAGTGATCTTTGTGTTTTATCGGAGCGTTAACATGCCCTATACCATGCAAGCATCATACCTGCTGCTTTTCTTCTTAGGTCGCCTCTTTCTACGAGGTTTTTGAGCATCGGAGTTAGAACTTAGGTTACTTCTTTGACTAACATGAGAATCCAATGGTGAAAGTATGCTTTCTTACTGGAGGAGCCTTTGAAACTTGATTTCATATGAACTCGCATTTCAGACCTGCGTAAATATGGTTTCTTGCTAGACAAGCCTTCAAAGTTTTATTTGAGATGAAGTGAAATTGATTTGTTAGATGGTCATAAGGATGGTACCTTGCTAAACGAGGCTTCAAAACATTATTTTACATGAACTGAATTTGATTTGTTAGATGGTCAAGGAGGAGGCAATAGAGCACGAACAGAAATCTGACTCTCGTTTTTTCATCATTGGACATGCCAGATGTCGCTTTGCCAGAGGCGCTAGGAGTTGGTTCCCTTGTACTTTTATCCATGAGTTAAACATCTGCATCGACTTTATCACTTGAGCTTCCATATAAGAAGAAATCATCCTCACTTGGATCCAAAAGGCCATCATCCTCACTCTTCGTCTCTTCCAACTCCTTCCCACTTGCCGCAACATCAATTATATTGTCCTTGATATACTTGCGTAAGCTATTTCTTCGATCTTCAATGTCCACATCATCACCTCCCATAAATACATATACATATTTCTCTTTCTTGGGTAAGAACTTAACATATTCAGGATCTTCTTTCAATTTAGAAAGCTGCTCAGAAAAATCTTCTACTCCAGCCCCACTTGATGGAGTGTGCTACTATTTCTCCAAACGTCTTAAACTGCGTTAAAAAAAGACACAAAAATGAGGAAGCCATTCATTGTTTCCTAATACCCAATCTCACTGCATTCAACAATTCACTTCCAGGATCAAAGAAGAAAATGAGAAAATAAAACTAATGATATACTAGTATGATGCAAAAAATAAAACATTAACATTCCCCCTCACATTTCACTCATTATACATGTCTATATACCATCTAAAATGTCTATATGTATAAAATCTTAATTCAACAATAACATTTTAAAATAAACTCAACTGTGTCACAATTAATGAAATTCGTGGATGTTGTTATAAATATTAAAAACTCACTTGTCACAATGCTCCTTCGAATTTAAATGATTTTTCTCTTTGTGCCTATTCAAAGCTCTTCTTGTGTTTCTATACTTGAATGAAAAGTTACAAATTAATCGAAGACATAACAAATCAAAATCCAAATATATGTTTAATGAATATAACAAATCATGACAATTTAATTTTCAAATATAACACGAATTCTAAGGGTAAAGGGTCCCCTCCCATTGGAAGTCCTAGATAGCTTAATTACCATTGCCCCCTCTCATAATGAAACAAATATGAACTGAATAAATTTCACAAACAAGAATCTCTCAATCCGGTAAGCTATTTCATAGACAAGTTTAGACACGTTTACTTTCTCCCATTAGTTCGAGTGTTCGCGCTTTCTTGGTATCTCAAAAATTTAAGTTTCAGATTTAGGCAAGGAGTTGACATAATTTTATGTATACTTTATAATGAACTATATCACTTAATATTTGAATTTACAATTTCATATTCCAGGAAGCACAAAACCATGAACCAAATGAGAATCAGTGAAAATTTGTTTATGTCTCCATGTTCAAGTAAGGTTTCCACGTGAGAGGTTATAAAGAAAAATGTACACATTTAGCTTATAGCTCTAACTATAGTCCTTTGTAATATTAATTAATCACAGTCAAGTATAGATTAACACATTTCATGTAAACAGTAGAGCATACGTTCATAGAAAATAATCAGCATCATGACTCCAAAGAAAATGTGATAACTAGAATAAAAGGATCTGAAGTACTAGGGTTAAAAAACAAATTTCACCAAAATCTTATGAGATACTTAAACACATATACATACCCAAATATACAGAGAGGCTCATATGATTTGAATACCCAAAGAGTTGGAAGAAATTTTTGAATCCATTTTCTTGAGATTCTTTTTTAGAATTGATTTCCCTTCAGGTTGAATAAACAATATTAAGAATAAACAACACATCGACTCCATTTCTTTCTAGATTGAACAAACATTTTTTTGTGATGTTGAACAAACAATACAATGAAATCAGATCTTTGTTTAATCCATTTTTGTGCATATGCATATGTATGTGCGACTGTGATATATATATACACACACACACACACACACACACAGAGAGAGACCTGGTAAAAGATGGAGCGGTGGTGATTGGTGTTGCGGAGCGACGATGATGGGGGTTTGTGGATTTCACAACGGGGTTTGTGGGTTTTACGATGGGGATTTCACGACTGCGATTTCACAGCCGGTGGGCAGCTCCTTTGACCGCGATGGGGAGGTTTCAGAAAGAAGGGATTGTGGGTCGTTTGATTTTGACAAAAGAAGAAAGGGTTTGAAAAAAATAAAAAATAAAAATACTTTTGGCATCATAATATCCTTTGTTGCCAAAAGTGTTAAATTTTTATCAACACACTCTTATGTTTTCAAAAGTCGGGTGATGTTTGGCAACAAACAATTATGATGCTAAAAGCTAAATTTCTCCCCCTATATTATTTTGCTACATTCCCGCTTAAAATTTTAACTTTTGGCAACAAGTTTATTTTATGCTGCCAAAAGTACCCTGTAAAATAGTCTCTTGGCAACATATATAAGATTTTGTTGTCCTAAGGGTATATTTGGCAACAAAAATAGCTTGTGTTGCTAAATATTATTGCTAATGGTGCAAATTCTTGTAGTGTTGGGTCAAAGAATTTTAAATATTTGGGAGGCCCATCAAATTGACTCAACTCTTGATGAAATCTGCCAGTCGAGTATTCCTGTAAATAGCTGATAACTAGCGAGGGTACGTTAGATATAAAGAAAATAATGAAGTGCTAAAACCCACTTCGATCTTTACTCCATATGATTGTTATTTACAGTTTTCAAACGTTACTTGTTTCCACACTCTAATACCGTCATTTTGCTTCTCCTTCTTTGCTAAAAAATACTTTAAATCTTCCCGTGTGCAATTATTTTCTCTGTAAGTTCTTTTTCTCTCCTTGTTGTATCTTATTCTTCGTAACTTTATTCTTCTCCATTCTCTTGCATTCTTTTATTATTTTTCGTTTTATCTCAGATAAAAATAGCAAATGCCCTTTATGGGAAAAAATAGAATATTTGAGGAAAATCTAGTATATTCCTTCTTGGGTCACAATTGAGTGTGCTAATATGCCCATAAATGCTAGTTCAGTGGATGGAGGGCACTGGATTCACACCTTGGCAGTAGTTTAGGGGTGACTGACTTTTCCCCCAAAGCCTCTCTGTGAATATTTTGGGGTTGTCCCAGCTCTGTGTACCCCCAATACATGGCATATTGTCAACAGGGTGCATAAAATCAATGATGCATATGGGACCAACCTCGGTTTCCTATTGATGGTGATCATCCATTCTCAACTTCAATTCCTCGAAATAAAAAAAACACTACTGGAAGCTTCACTGCTCGCCCAATAGATGACATCCCATACCTTTCCCTCTCTGACAATGAGGATTTTATCTCCTCCTCTTTTGATTCACTTGACGTCAATTCCATTCTAGCTGACAAGGAATGTTCAATGGCACGCCAAAAAAGAGTGCTACTGATTGAAGATTATGAAGTGGAGGAAGCCACCTCCTCTCCCAAGGCGAAGTTCCTATTAGAGGACAGAGACTGAAGGCCCCAAGGCTAATGACCGAGGTTTGGTCATTAAAGAGAAGAAGAAAGATAAAACTCCTATGGTCCTCCCAACTTTGCAAAATGGGTGATGTCCTTCCCCCTCCCGATAGGTTCTCCCAAGCAATGTTTGTGGACAAGATGCCTCCTTGGCTCTTGGCCTATTAAGGAGAGTTGTGCTCATGGCTGATCACAAAAAGCTTAGGTTACTTGTTCCCAAGAAGCACTCAATTCGTGCTTCCTAAACTCTGTTAATGATGAGAAACTTTTTATGTCTTTTTTTTCACCCTTTCTTCTCATTTGTTGCAGTTATTTTGAGACACGTTTGTCAAATAATTTCCTTGTGATTTTATTTGAAGTTCATGGAAGAGTTTAACCAACTCTTGAATGGTCTCCAAAATTAATGACGAGCTTGGAGTAGCTCTATAGAAGTCTCAAGAGGCCATGCCCAATACCCAGAAGGCCTATGAGAAAGAGAAGAAGTCAACAAACGATACTATAAGTGCACTAATGACTGATAATGACAAGCTTAAGGTTGAGAACACTCAACTGAAGGCTGAGAAAGATCGTTTGGTTAAGGAGGTGACAGAGTTCCCTGCTACTAAGGAGGCCAGTTTTAAAAAGGACTTTACAGAAGCCTATGAGCATGCCAAGATCTAACTAGAAAAAAATCAAACATTCAGCTTCAAGAATGGCTAGGATGTAGTCTTGGTGAAAATCGACGTCCCAACCCTCTCTAACCTCTTCGACGAGCATCATTCTGGTCCTCCTCCAACGGTTGAGGAGTAGGCTACCACGAGCGTGTAAGTTGACCAGACTGAGGATGTAGCGACCTAAGACAAGGTTGCAAAGATTGAGAAGCAGGTGGAGAACTTGGGTTAGTATATCCCAATTCATGTGGCTTGACTACAATATGGGCTTAGAAAATCTCTATGATTGAGGTAACTTAAGAGTGGACCTAGATAAATGTTGTGACTTAGTATTAAATATATGAGTGGTGAAGTTTTAGATTGGGACCTCTTGCGGCGTTATTAGGGTGGACCTCCTCTTAGGCAATACCCAACGTCCTATGTCCTATCAGAACCTAAATGATATAAATTTAGATCTTGGTGATTTTAATCTAGTATTGAAAGATAGGATACCTTGTGGCATTAGTAGGCATGGGCCTTAGTGTTCTTAAGTAATGCTCAACGTCCGGTATCCTACCAGGAAGATATATGTTGTGTTGGTTAGTAGGTTAGTACATAGTATAAGGTTTACATAGTAAGGCATTTCAGATATAGTGGTGGAACACTCATTAAGGATTAGATGATGTAAGCTTGTGAAATCGTATTGAAAATTTCCTTGGAGATATACTAAGGTTTATCTAATAAGATATTAACGCGAGTGGCAGTCATTCCCTAGTAATAGTGAACATGAGGCTTTGTACCGTATATTACAATAATAATAGTTCCTCCTCTAGAACACTTTGGAGATATTTGCTGCATTGAAATTCATGTGGTGATATGAATTTCGTAGTGGTAAGTTCAAGGGTGTGTAGCATAGGTCATGGTATGACTAGTGGCTTCTTCTAATAGATGTGTAAACTATTTAGAGAAGTAGTTGACTTTGATGTTGTCGCTCGTGAGGCATTATGAGTCATGGTTATATTGAAGTCCACATAAGTGATAGTAGACCATTGATGACTTTAGTATGATTAGATCATGTAGATGTGGAAGTAACTTGGAGTTAGCGCTACGACTTTGTTCATAGGCATGTATTATGATATGACCTTCGAGGATAATTTTGAGATAGGTTGAGCAATGATAGGTGGTTCACCTGAGAGATTTAAAACGCAATAATGTTCGTTATAGTTTTGGAGATAACACTCGGGATAAAGTGTTAGGCTTGATTATAGCACCTACGTGTGCTACCCGTATGATTAGTACTGATCCTGTTGAGGAAAATCATTAAAACGCAAATGATGCTTGATAGTTGAGATATCATTAGGATGATTATGATTTGGGATCATGTAGGCGGTACTAGGGGTGGTAGAAATGGTTCTTGAGTTGAATGCTTTAAATTATGTGAACGTCGTGTTTCACTTAATGAGAGTGATATCTATAAGATGACGTTAGTTACCACATGTTAAATCTACGGACGTCTAGGTATGATGGGTCGGTGACTAAACAATAAGTGTTAAAGGAATGTAAATTTATTTGGTCCAGTTGGTTGTGCTTACCGATGTTAGACGAATAGCATTAGACCTAAGGAGGGAAGCCTAACATTTGAACTTCCCGAAGGGATCAATTTTGTATTTCGTCCGTCCGGTACGGATGGGTCACTCTTAGGTAAAACTCATCAAGGTTAAGAGGTAAGGCTAGAGTACGTGGCAAGGTTAAAATGCTTGGCTGATATCAGTAAGAAAATGGAAAACTTTAAGTGTGCGTCGTAGGTTCTTACCTCGTGTGGTTCAAGTCATTGTTAAGGAGATCGTTGCCCTTGAACGTGGTAGTCGCCTGATTTGTTGAAGTTATTGTGTTTTCATTAATCCCGATAATGGGAAATTATTGGACAGTTTGTCATGGGTGTGGAGCTGCATGAGCTCAGTAGTGACACGATTTAAGCCTATAGTGGCGGATGTGTCACGATACATGAGTGCTCTTTTCTTCAGATGCACCTTTATTCTACACCAGTTGTGTGTGTGTGTGTGTGTGTGGTCTCACGTTATCGCATACAGTTTAATGTGTTATTCAATTACTTAGGTTAACATGTTGTTGGTTAGCCGGTAGGACTAGTTAAGACTTGGTTGTGTGTTCTAAGGATGTGACTTAATAGTATTATGAATATTGGAACCTGATAAACATTGGATGATAGTGTTGCAATGTTTCAAAGTTTTGGAGATCTAAGAGGTGATCGATTATGTATATACATGTTGTGATACCCAGACTGACCCTAGATCAGCATAGGAATCTCATAAGAGATATTGGTCAGGTATAAGTATGTGATAATGTTATTATCCTTGTTACGTACAACGAGATGTGTTGAGGTTGTATTATCCTAGGCTAGGCATGACTCGATATTGTTTGAGAGAACGTAGGTTGTAAATCCTAGCATTGTAGCGATCAATGTTAAGGAACTCATTATGGTCGTTGCAATATTTGACGAGTGTCGATCGTCTCGAGTTTTACTTAGGAGGACATATTATGAATACTTGAGACCATGCCATAAGACCTTAGGGTTGTCGTGACCGGATTAGCAATAGTAATCACTTAAAGTAAAATCCTTGGGTTTGGACCATGATGATGAGGATAATTAGAATGAAAAACTGGTCATGAGCAGTTTTAGTATAAATCGTGATGAACTAAGAATTTCGAGGACGAAATTCCCTAAGGAGGGAAGTTTGTAATACCCCGCCCCTGTAAATTATTTAAATCATATGTATGGATTATATATGAAGAGGAATATATTATAGTTGAATTAGATAAAGATAATTAGTGGATTATTATATGGATTATGAAATCATTGGCCACTGAGTGATTATATATATATATATATGTGTGTGTGTGTGTGTGTGTGTGTGTGTGTGTGTGTGTGTGTGTGTTTAACTTAAAGTGTAAACCAATGGGACAAAGTATGTAAATAAAGAAAGCAAATTTAGGTTCAAGACCCCAACCTCCCATTTTAAAATACTGTTTTCGAAAGAGGAATAAGGGAATTGAATTAGAAGTTGACGCTTCCTTCTAGGGACATAGGGCGAGAAATTGAAGGTGGTCATTTGAGTGACCATCAGTGTCACTACGAGAGGTAATCTCGCGTGAACGACGGGTCACGACGTTCGAACGACCGCACTATCAGGTCAATTCCTCGACGAGTTAAGTGTTGTCTTCATAATAGCCAGTGGGTCAACTCAGATTAACGTGTTGTCTAATTGGGGGATCATGTATACCAGATATAGCAACTGTTGGTGGGATAAGATTTCTTTATTTAGTAAACATTTAAGTTATTGGACTATAAAGAGGAAAAATCGGGTATAATGAAAAAAGAGAACACTCGATAGATTCTCTCTCTCTCTCTCTCTCTCTCTCTCTCTCTCTCTCTCTCCATTGGTTTGTCTTCCCCATCCCCATTCAGTATAGCACCCACATCATTTAATATTCAATGCTCCCCTATTAATAAAAAGCCACGATATGTTAGATGATTGTTAGGGGTCTTAATGGGTATTGGAGGGGGTATTCTTAGAAGAAGATGAGTATGTTGTTGAAGGTGTTGTATAGGGACTTTGATGGTGTTTATTGAAGAAAAACCTAGAGGTGCTAGACAACCCCTTTAAGGCCACCTTAGGAGGTGGGGGGTGGGGGGGGGGGGGGGGGGGGTGTCATATCCATTGATTCTTCCATGGCTTCCACTGACTTGAACTTCATTTAAGGTGGGATAAACTAACTTGGGCTTAAAGTTCAATGAGTAGCATATTTCAGCATGTTGTTACATATATTAGAATAAATATATGTGTGTATTTTATTGGCTTGAAACTTAATATTGATTATTAGCCATAAGTTGTACGAAATAGTGTCACGAGAATGATTAAGATATGTCTTTAAAATGGAACTAATTCTAGAATATATAAATGAAAAATTTTATGTAATAAAATTTTTAGAAAAGATTATTGTAGTATATTTATGGTAAAACTGTAAATACACATTTTTATGGAATAAAAATGTTAGAAAAGATTATTGTAGTATATTTTCTAGTAAAACTGAAAATAGACATTTTTATTGAATAAAAATCTTAGAAAAGATTATTGTAGTGTATTTTCTAGTAAAATCGAAAATGGACATTTTTATGCAATAAAAATGTAGGAAATATCATGTTGGTGTGTTTTTAGTAGAAAAAAAAAGAAATAACAAACATTTTTATGTAATAAAAATGTAGTAAATTCCATTTTGGTGTTTTTATAGTGAAAAGGAAATAATAAAAATTTTATGAAATAAAATGTTGAATGGTATTCATGTTGTTAAAATATTTATGAAATAAATATTTGTTAAGTTTCGTGCAAATGGAAACTTTATGAATAAAAGCAAAATTGGGAGTTTAAAGCGTAAAAGGTGTTATTTATGTGTTAACCACGTTAAAGTGATAAGTGTGAAAGTCGAGCAAAAGTGTGATATCGAACAAGTGTTAAAATGTCCATGCATCTAAATATTAAAGTTGGAAACTTAATAATCATTTGCGAAGATAACACTTCTTAAAGGAATTACATTGCAAGTTTGGTCAACAAATGGTAAATTGGTAAGTTACTTAAAGAGGAATATTTTTATGGAGTAAAAAGGTTAAAGAATGTCATTACACTAATGTTAATGGATTAAGTCCTTAAGCGTAAATGATTTTAGTATAAATCACGTGTGTGTGGATAAGGGACTTAAAGAAGAAAAGAAATAATTTTTCCAAGTGTTAATGGAAAAATGGGCGGTTAAGTCCGGGTTTTTGCTTCAGCTAAGTAAAAGTAAATAGGTGGAATAATGTTGACATGTGTAAAATATTAAACACATTAATAAGGGCTCGGATGCAACCGTGAATAAGCAAGAAGGACCCAGAGCCCTTGGGTGAAAAGTCCTAAATCACTGTCCAGAGCATATGGTGTGCATAACTGTTGGTGTGGAGCCCGTGTAAGTATGCGGTAAATGAATTTCCCGAGCATAATATATAAGAAATAAGGAACAGGTCAAGAAATGGGTTGTGTTGTGAAATATGTTAATACAACCTAACTCGAATAAACGAAACAAATGTTCTAGTAAAGATTAAGTGGACAAGTAAATGCGTGAATCTATTAATGTCCATAAGTTAAGGTAAAAGAGTAGAGTAAGTGAAAAATGGGAGAGTTATTAAGAAACCTAAGTGGTTCGACCCATAATTAACACAAGCGTGTGTTCGTAAAGGTTTTCCAAGGGTTAATAAAGTATTTTCTAGCACAGTGAATGCGTGAGTTGAAAAGGCGGTTTCAATAAAAATACTAAAGTATGTTTAAATATATATTTTCAAAGGTATATATATATGCATGTATGTGATTGCAGCGTGTGAGTATCCTTTCTTGCCATTTGTTTCTATACTGCTTGTATATTCCCACTGGGCATATGCTCACACCCTCGCTTTCTTACGATAGGTTAGGTGCAGGTTCGTATTTTGAGGGTGTTATACAAGTAAGTGTACTTTATTTGTTTTACGTTAGTAGCTCTATTTACTTGGACTTGAGGTGCTCCCCATAGGTCTCACACGTGGTTTATCTTTAAACTTGACTCGCATGCTAAACAAGTGAAACGTTAAATTTAAAATAAAACTAGCCTAGCAATATTATTTAGGTTGTCTCATTTCACTTCACTTTGGGTTAACTCTCAAGTGATCCATAAATATGAGTCGGGTCGATACATAGGAACCCTAATCTAATCCAAGAATGACGAACTTAATTAGAAGCTCGCCAATGCCGAGGAAGACATGTGAAGAGCTAATGTCATGGTGGTGGGACTCAGCTGTGATGTGAAAAACTTCATTATTTATTTAGAATGGGTCCCCGAGCAGCCTAGTCAACTAATTATGATGAATATTGGTAGGATTCTCCAGTCAGATAACAGGAAGCTAAGGATGTGGCCTACAAGCACGGCTAGTTGAATGCCCTGAAGGCAGTGAAGGAGCCCAAAGACTCTCATCTTTGGTACTTATGCCACGTTGATTTTTTGGCATACAGGCGATCTTCTTTTGATCGTAATGGCAAGTGTGTCCCTTTCGATTCCATACCTCTCTAGCTTGCTGAGAATTACCTGGAGGCTTATGACAGTGATGAGTAGTTGCAGCTAGACCCCAATAACAATCGAAGGAGGCCAATCACATAATTTTTGTCTCACCAACCATAAACAGTTGTACTGATTCTTGTAGTGTTTGAAGTGGGTTTTGTAATTGGTACTCTTTCCCGTAACTTATAACCGGACATTATGGTATATTTAAAAAAATTATGAGTATTTTTCAATTACTTTATACCAAGCATGTGTTATATTTATCTTATCTCACCTTTTAGGTCGTGTCGTCACAATACCTTAGGCCTAGAACAACTAATGGAAAAAATGCACCTAGTGTAAAGGCACTATTCAGGATTTTATTCTACCAAGCTGAGTTAGTTTACTACATAGGGATCTCTAGTAGAGATTTTGTTTACCTGGGCAATTCATGAGGTTATTTATGTTAATAGTAATAGATACCTAAAGACTTTAAATTTAATTGTAATAAGCAAGGTTACCATTGTAATTAAGCTAAAGCCTGATCGACGCTTAGAAATTAATGCCAATTTTGAGCCGATTACTTGGAAACAATATAAAGCAATTGAATAACTAAGAAATTGAGCGGATAATCAAGGCCCTTAGTCATAACTTGAACATAAAATGTGAGAAATGTAAGTTTTGAAATGAAAATTTGTAAAAACTAAGCATGCTAAAAATAAAAAATAAAAGTAAAACTCCTTAAGGTTGGCTGCATTCCATGCTCGGGGGTATCTATCTGCCCTCCATTATTTCCAGGTGAAAGGATACTTTAAAGTCATCTCTTACTACTTTGAATGGACCTTCCTTATTGGGTCCTAAAATTCCGTCTGGCAGCCTTCTGATATTGTCGAGGACTTTCTCGAGAACATAATTCCCATCCTAAAATTTCATCGAATTGGCCTTATATTGTATTGTTCCGTCAACTGTTTATGGTAAGATGCCCTCTTGATAATGAATTGTTTTCTTCGTTCATTCCCTAGGTCAAGTTCAAAGGAAAGGGATTCGTCATTTTAGCCTTTCTCGATAACGTTTATCATCATAGTTGGAAGACCAACTTCGAGTGGAATTACAGTTTCCAATATGTTTGTGAGGGCGAATGGCTTTTTCGATAGGTGTTCTTGGCATTGTGTGATATTCCCAGAGGACATGATGAGCTCATCCACCCAAGAGCCTTTTTCTCTTTCGAGGCTCTTCTTTAAGCCATTGATCATCATCTTATTATAGGTCTCCGCCTGCCCATTCCTATAAGGGTATGCCACAGAACTGAAGTGGTGCTTGACTTCATGCTTGTCGCAGAAGCCTTAAAAAGGTCCACTCTCAAATTTTATACCATCACCTATTATGATGGTCCTAGGTATCCCAAAGAGAGTTATAATGTTGCTCCAAATGAACCTGATCATGTCGGCATCTTTAATGTTTGCTAGTAGTTCCGCCTCAATCCACTTAGTGAAGTAATATGTGCAGACCAATAAGTATTTATGATTCCCTAGAGCAGTTGGTAGTGGCTCTATTGTGCAAACCTCTATGGACTGGTAAAAGTCCTGAGATTGTTGGCTAATTGATGGAGCATGAGGAAGAATTTTTGGCACTTTTCGCACTTAAGAACATAAATGCGTGTGTCTTTCTGCATATATGGCCATTAATAACCTTCTTTGATTTCTCTAAATATCGGAGACCTTCCTCCTGCGTGAACTCCTCAAATCCCATTGAGAAGTTCCTAGAGGGATTGGTCGACGTCCTTTGGATTTACGCATTGGAGGTAGGGGATTCTGAAAGATATACTGTAAAGCTTTCCCCCATGACATAAGTAGAAGCAATCATCTTTCACATTGAATTGATGATCTTGTTTCTTTTTGGTTGGCAGTGTCTCGTTTAGTAAGTAAACTATTATTAGATCCATCCAGTTTGGACCCTTTTCAACGACAAATCACTCTTCGAGGGCATAAAATGTATCATTTTTTGTCAGAATCTCCACAGTGATGTCTCTGTTATATTTCGTGTTGAAATACGAGAAAAATCCATTCAATTCTTGATGGAAATGGAGTTTTGTTAAAGAATGTGCTCGGAGGCCATCACATTGTCAATTCTAGGTTTGGCAAGGAATTCTACTTTGATTGTAGAATTCCGCATTCTACTTTAGGGTTGCTAAAGCATCTGCATAATGCTTGTACCCCATGGGAATTATTAAATGTGGCTGGGGAACTATCTTGCCTCTTTCTCACAAACCAAGGCCGAGCTGATTGCATGTATTAAAACTTCAAAGTATAGGACTTAATTTCTCACAAACCAAGGCCGAGCTGATTGCCGAGATCTCCAATAATGGAGTTTTGCTCAGGTAGGACTTGATTTCTTCGAGAGCCCTTGAGCATTCATCACTATAGGTGAAACCTTTTTCCTTCATACAAAATATAAAGAAAGGTCGGCAATGCTTAGATGATGTCAAAATGAAGCGATTAACTACCACAAGCATCCAATGAGCTTTTGGATCTCTCGCAACATCCTTAGAGGATTGGCATTATTAATAGCCTCTATTTGATTAGGATTTGCCTCAATTCCCCTTTTACTGACTAGATAAACTCGAAATTTTAGTAATCGGACCCAGAATGAGCATTTTCTCACATTGAGCATCATCCTGTAGCGCCTGAGGATTTCAACGGTATTGGTCAGGTCATTTTTACTCTTTCTTTTAACGAGCATATCGACGATGTATACATCCATAATTTCCCCCATTTTCTACTTGAAAATATTCTCAACAAGTCTTTGTTACATGGCTCTATTATTTTCAAGGATTAAAGTCATGACCTTGTAATAGTACAAACCCAGTGGAATTTTAAATGAAGTCTTGTATTGATTGGGGTCGAACAGGGGAATCTGCTGATATCCTGAGTAAGTGTCCAAAAAAGTCATTCGTTTATGGGATATATTGGCATCAACTAGTTGATCAATATTTGGTAGGGGCATATTGTCCTTAGTGGAATCTCTATTGAGGTCAGTAAAGTTTATACAGACTCTCCAGCTACTGTTACTTTTTTGAACTACGACTGGATTCGAGAGACACTTCTAAAATTGAACTTCTTTGATGGACCTTTCCTCCAGAAGTTTCCCTACCTATTTTTCTACCAACTTTTCCTTCTCTAGGTTTGTTCGGCGATCTTTTTATACGTTCGGCTTAAATATCAGTTCTACATGGAGACGATGATAGGCGATCACGGGATCAATCCCTGACATATCATATGGATCCCATGTAATTACATATAGGTTCTACTTCAAAAAGGTGATTTAATCCCTCCTTTCGTGATACGTCAATGTTGTATTAATTAAAAACTTCCTCTCTGAACGAATTTCATAAATAATAACCTCCTCTAATTTTTCTAGGACCCAGTCTGCGGGCTGGATTGTGGTCTCCTCCACCTCTGGTCAGTCGTGCGGTTGTTGCTATTTTGAAGGAGTGGCCCTATCTTAAGATGACTCCGAAAGAACCTACTTATCTTTATTTTTCTCCTGCTTAGGTCTAATGGAGGCGATATAACATTTTCGAGAAATGTCTTGGTTGTCCCTTATCTTTATTATGCCCCGATTTGTGATGCACTTCAGTTTTGGGTGCTAAGTTAAAGAGATAGCTCTCATGGCATAAAGCCACCCCCTGTCAAGAATGGCGTGGTAGGGAGAATCAATATCTACCACCAAAAACTCAATGATCTTTGAAATATTCCCTGCTATCACAGGAAGGACCATCTTCCCTAATGGCATGGTCATTTTTCCTACAAAATCGACCAAAGGGAAAGTCGCTTCCTTCAAGTCCGGTATCTTGAGTTTGAGCTTGTGGAAGATTTTCGGGTACATCACCTCAGAGGAACTCCTATGATCCACCAGTAACTTGTCTACATCCTAATTTGCAATCTTGTGAGTGATTACTAACACATTGTGGTGTGGAGTTATCATGCCAATTAAATCTTCCTCCGTAAACATAATGTGCTTATTATAATCCATGTCCTCTGGTCACCTGACTTGATAGCTTGGCTCTTGGTGGGATCTATTTGAAAGGCCTCTATTATAGTTGTGACCATATTAAGTTCCATCTTAACTGCATTTTCTTAAATTTTCTTGAGGTCGGACACCCCATGTGTCACAATAAACTCATGTCCCACCTCATCGTCCAAGAGATTGTCTAGATTCTGGTCAGCCTTATCGATGAACTGATCATACTTCTTCCCTATGTACTAATCCAAATGCCCTGCCTACGCTAACTCCTCTAAGTGAGATTTTAGTGCCTCGCAGTTCTCTGTCTTATGTCCGTTTCCATTATGGAACGAACAGCGGAGTGCGTTGTTCCTCTTTATCAGATCCCCTCCTATATTATTTGATCACATGAGAAACGGTTGGTCCTTGATCTTTCCTAAGATCATATAAATTAGCTCTTTTAAAACCTTGTTTATGGATTAGAAAGCACTTAGTGGATAGCTTTCCCCTGTTCTTGGAACAGTTTTGCTTCATGTTCCCCTTATTAGGGTTGTTCTCCTTGTCACTCCCTTTATTTTCTTTAGCAGGACCAGTCTCCATCTGATCGGTATGGATCATTAATGGCGCCTTCTTCATTCTTGGTGAGATACTGGTGCATCAAAAAAGTAGAGGGTAAACCAATTTTGAAAGATGTCATGACATCCTGCTCCGAGCAATCTTCCACCTCGTTAAAAATTTCACAGTAACTCGTGGTTTAATCGCGTAGAGTCTCTTGTGGCCTTTTTTTCATCGTGACCAGTCAATCCATCCTCTTTGGATGAGAGATACCGGTTATAAATCGAGCAGTGAAGGCCCCGACGACGGGCTTAAAGCTCATAACTGACCTGTGAGGCAACCTCTCAAACCACTTTGGGCCGATATCACCTGAGCTGAAAGGGAAAATACAAAACATGAGAGTATCATTGTGATTCCATAAGGTCATGACCTTCCTATATTGGCGAACATGATCTATAAGATCTATTTTCCATTATAGATTTTAAACCTTGGAGTTACAAACTTCTTCTGTGGTTCCTCCTTCTCAATGGCCCTTAAGAAAGGAGATTTCATCTGAGTGATTAGAGCTTTTATGGCCAGTTTTTTTATTAATCTGGCTCCTCGGTGAGCTGTTTGTTGATCTATTTTCCTCTAGATCAACCTCCTTAAATCATCCCTATGGTTCTTATTATCGTGGTTGCACCTCCTTAGGTGACTTCCATGTTTTGATCGCTCTTCTTCGCGCCATGTGCTTCTTCCTCGACTGTGAGTTTTGCTCGCCTGAGGTCTAGGAGTTCGGTCATGACATTTTTTATTTTCTTGGTGGAGTTATCTCTCCATATTTTTTAGTCGCCACTAAAAGCGAGACTTCTCCTCAATTTGGAGGAGTGTTGCCTTCTCTTGCTATTAAAGTCGTGTTTCATATGAGTTGACCATCCATGACATCAGAGTTGATCTTGGTTTCCCGTGGTTCTCCTGGGAAGGATGTTGTTATGGGAAAAATCTTGGGTTCCCATCTTAATGAACTACAAACCTGACCTTAAGTGGATCTAGGTCAGCTCGCAAGTCACTAGGTTGGAGTGAATTATTCAGGTAGTGAGACATTTGTGACTAATCTTTTTTTAGGGATTGATTTTGTAGAAAAGGGAATCGATTCCCACATATGGTGCTAATTCTGAGTGTAATTAATCACAATTAATGAATTCTATAAAGCAAGTAATGAAAGAATATAAAAATGTCACACAACACACATATATACATTGTTCGACATATTGCCTACATCCACAGAGAGATCACCGAGTTTATATTTATGTCTCTTAGTTCAAAAATTACATCACCCTTGGCCCTAGGGTAAGGAATTTATTTATAGTCTCGCAAGGTTGGAGCAGTTAATTGTTTACGAAACTCTCTTAGCTTGATATTGGCTCATGTGGAACTCATATTCACGGTTTCAGTAGATCGACAAAGTTTATATATCAACAGTCTAAGTTGGCCATGATTATTCAATAAGTCAGGGTTTCAAGGGGTCATGTTTTCAACAAGTCACGTTTTGGAGTGTCTGTGGTTTTCAATAAGTCATGGTTTGGAGTGATTGTGGTTTTCGACCCAGTTTATTTTCAAACAATTATTCGCATTTTAAATTCTTATTCTCATATTTTGTTACAGATCCATTAAATGGGGAGAGGTGGTAAACCACCCGTGACTACATCAGTGATTATAAGCTAGGTAACGAGGTTTTCTGGGTATAATCGCTCAATATCTAAACTTTTATCTCTAATCCCATTTGTTTTTTAGTTTAATTTTTTTACACTATCCTGTCAATTATTAGTAATCTGAAATTCCCTTTTATAATACTATCCTGTCATGATGATTATGCTCACTTAGCTGCATTTCGGGCTCGATACTATGTTGACTGAGATGATTCAGAAAATGAATCTAGCAGTAGGGAGAGGGACACAATATATAAGAATCCACCTGTAGACCCGTTCAATATTTTATGTACAATTAAACATTACATATTAGAGCGGGTGTACATGTGCATTCTTCTATATTGTGGCCCTACCACCAATGCTAGATTCATTTTTAAAAGCATCTCACTCAACATAGTAACGGTCCTGAAATGTAGATTATTGAGCATAATCATCCAGAGGACAAGCAAAAGTAATAAACAAATTTGTTACTATTTGATAAGATAGTTTTATAAAGGGAATTTTAGATTGCTAATAATTGACATGATACGGTTAAAAAATTAAATTTAAACAAATGGGATCACAGACATAACTATAGATATGAGCGAGTAAACCTAGAAGATCAAGTCACCTACCATGAAAGGAGAAGGACGAACCGAACCTAACAAGAGATATGCCTCTAAAACTTCACGAAAAAGCCGAACTTTGTACTTTGTGGCCTTGTTACTTTGTTAAAAAATGTGGTTGTTTGTATATTTAATTACTAAACATTGTGGTGAATATTGTGATTGCCTCTAGTAAACAATGTGGTTGTAAATAAATGGGGTTATTGTTATATTTTAAAATGTGATTATTTATACATAACAATATGGTTTTTATGTATGTTTTATTACTAAACGTTGTTACATAATTTAAATATAAAAAATTATATGATAAACAACATGCCCAAAGGAACTTGAGCCCACTGGACGAAAACCATGACCTATTTTTAACCATGAGATTACAAACCATGGTAAACTTTCGACATGTGACCCAGGACAAGTGAAGGTCGTGGTAATTCAAGTATGAACCACCTAAACCGTGACATGAATTTCCACGGCCAACCTAAACCATGAAATTAATAAGGAACATGAGATCACTGGATGAAAACCACGACCCACTAAAATCACGAGATTAATAAGGAACTTGAGATTACTAGATAAGAATCACGATCCACTAAAACCATGAAATTATTAATGAACGTGAGATCATTGGATAAAAACAACAACCCACTCAAAACCATGAGATGACAAAGGCACTTCAAATTACTGGATAAAAATCACGACCCACTCAAACTGTGGTAATGAGACCACGGCCAATCCAAACCGTGGTACGTGTTACTATGGTCATTGTAAACCATGGTAAAAAAAATTACAGGTGACCCAAAACAAGTCCAAGCCGTGGTAATTTGAACATGGCCAACCTAAACCGTGACATGCATTACCATTACCAACCCAAACCATGTTAATTAAACCACGACCAAGAGAGCTATGACCTAAGTTAGTCTTTAAACTTGATTTATCACGGCCAAGTTAAGACGTGATATACCATTTGATATGGTTACGAGTGACCGTAGGAAGTCAAACACGGACACCTAAACTGTGACATGCATTTCCACGACCAACCCAAATCGTGTTAATTAAACCGACGCCCACAATAGTTATGAACTAAGTTAGTCGTTAAACTTGATTTACCACGAACAATTAAAGACGTGATATACCATTTTACACGGTTATGGATGACCGTAGGAAGTCTTACCAACTTTTTTTTAGCTTTTTTGTGGCTTTTTTTCCCAACATTTCTCGGTGTGTAAAAATTAAATATAATGAGTCCAATATGGGAGTGCAATATAGGAGTAAAATCTAAACTTTGAGCATTCTTTGTGTCATGGAGAATGAGGGTTTTGAAGTTTTTGGAGGGTGTGGGCCTTGGAGAAGGAGGGGCTTGAAGTTTTTGGAGGGTTTGAGCCTTGGAGGAGTAGGATTATGTGAAAGGGTATTGTAGACTTTTTTAATAAAATTAAAAGGGTAAATTTGTGGTGTTTGATTGTAGAAAAAATATTTTTTCATTTTATGGTGTTAAGGAGATTATTTTGGGGTGGGAATATCACCACCCATGCAAAAAACATAATTTAGAGTAAAAGCTTCACCAAATTATTTACCAAAGGAATTATTGCATTCAAACATAATTAAATTTCAATTTTGTTTTTGGGAGATTTAGGCATTACTCCCCTTTTAAAATATATTTTAGGGCCTAATACAACATTCATTTCCTTAAATTTTAGGTCTTTTTTACGATTTAACAAGGTAACACAATCTATTCAAGGGAAGACTTCATGCAATTAGGATGATATCTTTAGCAGTTATGGGACTGAGCACTAAAAGTGAAAATATATGAGATATGATACTCTCTAAATATGACAAATGAGGCCAAAGAATAGTTTTCTATTTGCTTTTTTATAAAGGGTGTCATAATTTATTACAAAATTAATTTGGGGTGGTGTAAATAAAGGCCGTGGATAGAGTGTTATAAACCACTAAGAGGCATTTTGTCCAATTTAGGAGTTATTGGGATACGTTCTTTTTAGATAACTATAAAAATAAATATAAATTGTATAGATTGAGACTCTGACTGTTAATAGCATTTGCCAAATATGTGAATAAAAATTGGAGATGTTTGGATGATTTGGGTAATTAGAGAGAGTCCTCAAATTATATCCATAAAATATGTCCGACCGAGTTGTCAAGATTGCATTGGTTGGTATTTAGGGTTCACGTGTAATCCATTTAATACCTCACCTCAATTTTTGTGGTATATTTGAAGTCCACTTTAGAATTAGTGGATAATTTTTGCTCTTTGATCTTTTTATGTTGTTTGGTTTCATTTACAAAGTTAAAAGTTAAAAAATTAAATTATTCTCATAAACAGAAAGACAAATCTAACCGGGTAGATACAATTGATGAAACATGTATTTTCTTCTTTCAGGATATATTTGGGAGTTTAAAAGAGAAAAATATTTTATTAAGAGATAAAGAGAAAATAATGGAAAGTTAATAAGATAGAAGAGAAAAAATGATAAGATAACAAAATATTGCTTCCTCTGTTTTTGAGTTAGGGGAGAATATAAAATAATTTCCTTTCTCAATGTTTAGTAGTTGGGACGAAAGTAACTTTTTAAGAAATATAAGTTAAAATTTATTTAAAAAACTATATCCTTCCTACATTTCTTTCTGATTTGGAGGGAATTTTTTTAAAATAAATTCATATTGTTTCTCTACTTTTAAACTTCCAAATGAGAGAAAGTGTATCTTTATTTATCCTTTTTAGACTCCCAAACGAAATAAATAAGACATTTTTTCATCTTTTCTCTCAAAAAGAGAACTTTTAAACACACTCTAAAGATTTTGAAAGGAAAAAACATGCTTTTTCCTAGGACCCATATGATTTTGGCTCGAATGCTTATTTGCTCCCAAAATTAGCAAGCGCGCATCCTACAACAGTTTTACATACAAAAAAAAGTTGCATATGATAAAATTTTAAGTAATTAGTGAAGGTTGTGAAAGTTTGTACACTTAAATAAACTCAAAAGGGGAGTGAATAATTTTTGTAATTGAATTTTCCTGATTTTTAAAATACTTTTCAAATTTTAAGAATCCTAATTAAACAAACAATTAGGCGACATGATCATGAAATTAGATCTACAATTAAACAATCCATTGGTACTATAAGTTAATTATGATAAAATTTTAACTAGTTGCAAATCCTAGATTCAATTTCAATGGATCTTCTTGGATCTAATCCAAATCTAGGTGATATGTCTATCAGAAACGTGATAAGCAATATAAATAACAAACAAATAAACCACAAAACAAATTTATGATAAAATTGTCCCCACCTACGGGTGTAAAAGACATCAATGCATCATAATCTCATTAAAATGTAAAGTCTTTATACATTGTAAAAAGATAAACCTCTCTTATTCTCTAATAAGAAGTTATGTTATGTACATTTAACTCTTCCCGTTAAAAATGAGTGATTCACCTAAAGCTCTATCAAACAAACGAGAAATTCGCATTCTCCTCCTCTAAATTATATTATGCTTGAACTCTCCAATAGCTCAAACACCTCTTTTAGATATGAGCTTGCATCTTTAATTATTATTTTCATCAATTATATTGAATCTAGGATAAGTGAATCTCATATAAAAAAAATCTCTATTTATCTTAAAAACTAAATAAAGTGTAGATCTAGGTTTGTTCTCAATTATGAATGGAACAACAAATTTTGATTAATGAGGTGAAATCGTTCTCCTCTCAACCACAAAAATGCTCTCTCTATAAAGGAGAAGTATAGAGGAATTAAAAAAAAATGGGAGGGAAATTGATCTATTTATAGAATTTTTTTATAAATTCGAGTGCATCATGTATGATTAGGAATAAATTCTTCACATTTATCCCCTTAATTTCGGTATTTTTACGTTCCTGTCCATTGTAAATAGCTTGGATTTATCTCATATTTATGCTACTAACCCTTTTTGGGAAGTATTTCGTGTTTTGTGTATCTCTTATGTGTTTCACAGGTGTTTCATGCAAGTTAGTGCGAAAGAGAACTCAAAACAGTGAAAGAAACCAAGAAATGGAGAGTTGGAGGGAATTTTCTTAATTTTGAAGCCTTAGTCCAGAGGTTGGGCCAGTTGGAAAGTTGTATAGACTTCAATTACAAGAACATTGGAAAAAACATCACCTCAATTCGAGCTACGGTGAAGAAGTTATGGTCATTCAAAGTTGAGGAGAAAATAAAGAGAAGTTGAGTCAGAAAAAAACGGATCTATCTGTTTTCTACCATAAAAGGATCGATCTGATCTCAGACAGACCAATCTGGTTGGAATTTAAAAAGGATCAATCCGGCCTTTAGAATTCACTACATCATGCATATTTATAGGATCGATCCGGTTGAAATAAAAAAAGGATCGATTCGGTCATCTGGAAGATCGATCTGAAATTTTTAGGCAGATCGATCCGTGGTTCGAAATTTGTAATTATCCTGTTCAAGATAGAGTCTTGCATGACTCCAACTATTGCAAATTTCATAGTGTATATATTTCAATGTCCTCCCAGTCATTAAGGAGAGCTTCTAATCAGTTTTTAGAGGAGCCTTTTACTTAGTTTTGAAGAGAGAATTTGGGGAAAACCCTAGAGGTACAATTTGTTGATTCTGCAATAAACTTTGTTAATTTATTTTCTCTACTCCTTGGTATTGATAATTTATTCATTCTTAGTTTATCTATATTAGTTAACAAATCCTTTTCATCATCTAGTGCTAGTTTTACCATGATTTCAGTCACCTGCACCGTAAAGACCCTAGTTTTTCTTACTTGCACCATGCTAGGCTAGACTTTTAGTGTTTGGGGTGCATGAACCCCACCCGATGTGATTCATCATAATGGAAATAGATTTTTGAATTGAATTTTAAGGGAATAGTGTTGTGTAGCTATCGCAACTACCGTAGGACTTTGATCTCGTTTGCCTTAGGTAATCAGGATGCTTAAGAGTGCGACGCGCGCGTAGTTACTGTGACACTGCTTTGTTCTTACCTTTGATTTTGTATGATGAGGGTTACGATCCTTCATATTCATAATGATTAGGATTAATAAAGATCGGGTTCCTTGTAAATTATAATTCCGAAATCTAGTATCTTATAGGGTGAATTACTAGGGTGTGGCTGATTGTAACCCAACCTCTCGTTCTCATTTGAAGTTAATTTTGTTAATAGCTTGCCATCCATTTTAGGTTAATTAGTTTATTTTCATCTCATTTAGGCATAGTTTAGTCAGTCCGTAATTTAATTACGCATTTAATTATAGTAAATCTCCCTTTCAAATTACCTTTTTGTTTCTTTCAGAGTCTAAGTTAGGATTCATTCATCTTTCCAACGTCGTCACGAATTCATTCATACTTTTTCTCTGAGGATTCGACCTCGAATTTCCGGGATCATTACTTGAGCGACAGGCTTGTACTTGAGCCTACATAGAACACACACAGAACACTTTTTAACTCGCATCAAGTTTTGGGCGCCGTTGCCAGGGAATTAGCTAAAATTAGGTTAGATCGAGTCAATCTGAAGCTTAGACCAAAAATTCAAATAATAATAAAAAAAGTCATCTCTCAAAAGCCTTTAATGCAAAATCTTGAACATACTCAAAATCCTCAAAATACTCCAACCAGGATCCACGAAAATCCAATCATTGAATATAACTCTGACAGTCCCCATACGCCTCGCGTTCCACAGTTTTGGGTTCCACTTCCTATTCCTGAGAACTCTATCGGTAGTTACACCGTGAGTCAATCCTTGAGTCACACATCTAGAAAACTGAGTGATTATTCCGAGTCATTTAAAGAGAGAGATATGCCTGACGCCGCTAGTTTTAGTACTGGAGAGGGAAATCCACCCTATCGTTCCATGAAAGACTTATTATTTCCTGAACGAACTCTCACCCTAGTTGCATTTTACTCCCGTATAATTCCGGTCAATTCCACTTCCACAATGGGATGATATAGAGTCTCCCTACTTTCCATGGCATGGATTCGGAGAAACCATACCTTCACATAAGAGAGTTCGAAGAGGCATGTGACACATTTAGTGAACAAGCTTGCACGCAGGATGTCGTTCACCTAAAGATTTTCCACTTTTCCTTAAAGGATAAAGCCAAGGCCTGGCTATGGTCTCTACCCCCAAACTCCGTTATTTCTTGGAGGGATATTAAATCCAAATTTATCTCAAAATTCTACTCATTGCACAAGACCAACTTTGTTAAGACTCAAATCTAAGGTTTTCGACAACAAGATAATGAGCCTTTTGAGAAGTGTTGGGAATGTTTCCAAGAATTGGTAAGAGCATGACCAAATTATGGTTTTGAAAAACACCACTTGATCTCTTTATTCCATAATGGGATGCAAGTGACTTCCAAACAACTTTTGCAAACTATGTGTGAACGACCATTCTTGGAATTAGACATTAGTGATGTTGAGGCCCATGTAAAGTATGTTGTAGAGACTAGTCAAGCATGGAATACATCTGATCCTAATACCCATATCCGACCTAAACGAGCATCGACCACTCATAATGCATTCGATCTATTCCAATTGTATATTAATACCACAATAGACTGTCGATTCGATCAGTTTCAGAGAGATATGAAAGATTTTCTTGATAGCCGATTGTGAGATATCTATGGATCCATCCGTGTCGCGAAATAAAAAGTGTGTGCTATCTATGAGGCGGGTCATTCCACAAAGGCATGCCTGATGATTTCCGCCTACAAAGCCATGCACACCGAGGAGGTGGATGCTATAGGAGGGTTCAAGGGAAATTTTACCACCCTGCATGGTAACTCGTACAACCCTTTATGGAGAATCCATCCTGGTTTAACCTATGGACAATCAAAAGCTGCGACGAATCCACATTCACACGTTGTCCCACCTCCACCCCCTCATCAATTTCAGCAAGCACCACCTCTTCCAACTCCATATATTACTCCACCGCGAAGGAACCTCGAGGATATAATAAACCAATTTATCAACTCCCACAGTGCAACCAATGTTATATATTATCGCATGTTCGCTGACATGAATGCGAATATCTCCAAGTTACAATCGGCGTTAAGTGTCCAAGAGAAAGGTAAGTTCCCATCCCAAGGGCAAAGACCACCCCAAGATGAATAAAATTTTAGCTCTCCATCCCAGTCACATCTTGAGTAATGTAGTGCAATTACCACTCCGTGTAGTGAGAGAGTAGTTAAGCTTCCACCTCTTCCACACAATGATAAAAATGAAAAGAGATTTCACCCGGTACGAAAGAGGACGAAGATGTCTCCAAGAAAAAGAGCAATAATGATGACACATGAGAGCCTGAAGTGGTGGTGAAACCTCCGAGTGTATCCCCATATCCTCAAAGGTTGATCCCTCAATCCAAAGAGACCTCTTGGGATGATATCTTAGACGTTGTTAAGCATGTTAAGTTAAATTTACCTTTCCTCGATGCCATCAAGCAAGTTCCATCTTACACAAAAGTCAGTAAGTACTTATTCACGATGAAACGAAGGGTAAAAGTAAAAAATAATGTGTGTCTACCAAAGAACATCAGCTCCATGTTGCTGAGTGATATTCCACTAAAATATAAAGATCCGGGTGCACCCACCATCTCATGCATCATGGGAAATAATCGAATAGAAAGAACGCTAATAGATTTAGGGGCAAGTGTTAACATTCTTCCTTATTCAATCTATAAGTAACTTGATTTGGGAGTCCTCAAGCCCACAAATATGACTCTCCAACTCGCAGATCGCTTTGTGAAGATGCATCGGGGAATTATCGAATATGTGATCATCCAAATTGACACTTTGTACTTCCCGATGGAATTTATTATTTGGGATGATGATCCATCCATTCTCCCAAGAATTCATGTTCCCATCATCCTGGGTTGCCCATTCCTAGCTACGACTAATGCACTCATCAATACTCGAAGTAGGCGAATGCAATTAACATTTGGGAACATGGCCATCGAGACAAATATCTTTAATAACATTAAGAACGCGGGCGATGAAAGCGAACCGTGAGAAACGGATCTTATCGAGGAAGCACACGAGCATGAGAGGTCCTACATGTGAGAGCCATTAGGGGTGTGTCTTATTTCATCAAGTAAGAGAGGTAGTTTTGATGATGAAAGAAAGGTGGGGGAGGTGTGTGTAGTAACCACGATTGAGAGAGAGAGAGAGAGAGAGAGAGAGAGAGAGAGAGAAAGTGGTTAGAGGAGAGAAAAATAGTGGAGTTAGGGATCAGGCGAGTAAGCGAGGACGTAGGCA
Source organism: Sambucus nigra (assembly GCA_949130495.1). NCBI lineage: Eukaryota > Viridiplantae > Streptophyta > Magnoliopsida > Dipsacales > Adoxaceae > Sambucus > Sambucus nigra. The sequence goes on from OX422223.1 coordinate 297,003,426, forward strand.
TTACTCGAGAGAGAAAGTTAGGGGACGTGAGCATGGAAGATTTTGAAAAAGAATTTGGGCATGTGGATGAGAGCCTGAATGTAGAAATCCAACCCTTTTTGAATTCGTTCGGTTACTTGGATGAGGGCGAATGGAAAGATACAATAGATGAATTCCTTCGTAATGACCATCCCTCCACATCAAAGAAGTCTTCAATAGAGAGAGAAAGAGAATGTTCTAAACACTTTCGAGAGAGAGAATGTGGAGATATAAGTCTTGAAGACTTTGAAAAAGAATTTAGGCTAGTGTATGAGAGCCTTACTATTGAAGTCCAATCCCTATTGGGCTCTTGTAGTCACTTAGAAGAAAGCGAATAGAAAGATAAAATCGATGAATTCCTTATTTGTGACCATCCACCCATATCTTTTGATGTATCAGAGGCGATTGAGGAGAAAATTTGTGTTTCATCCGACTTAGAGCCCGATCCATGGGTTTTAAAAATTAAAAGAAACTTAGGTGTTCCCTCTGAGTCGGTGCACGCAAGCCATACTTTGATTAAGCATTACAAAGATCCCCATCCGAGTAGTCACGATTAGTCTCTCGGTCTTTCCCTTATCTATGGGTGAGGTCCCAACTTGTTCTGATTATTGGTCTACGATATGAAGACGGGAGAGACGAGGAGAGCATTGGAACCCGTTCATGGGGTCAAGTGAGTTTATGGAGAGATGAGAGGTCGTCGCACCCCCGACGCGTATGGGGTGATTTTTGCTGTATTATTGAGTCATGTGTTAGTGTCATTTTGCATTTTAAATATTTGTGTGTTTTATTTTTCGCACTTCTTGCTTTATCTTTTTTAGATTTTAGTCCTTTTGATTGAGGACAATGCAAAAGTCTAAGTTATGGGGGGGGGGGGGGGGGGGTCACAAGTGCATCTTTCTAAAACTTCACAAATTTTCAAAAATGCCCAGAAATTTCAAAAAAATTAAAATTTTTTGAAAAATCCAAGAATATTTTTCTTCAAAATAAATAAAAATTAGAATTTAAAATCTTCAAAAATGTCACAAATATTTTGTCTCGAGTTGTAAAAATCAAATGCACAAAGCCAAAATTGACCAAAGATGGAAATTGAAACAAAATTCACGACTTTACGAATAAGTGCGAAGATTGACAAACCCGGTGAGATTTCGAGCCTATCATTTTTCTGAGATTATAAATCAATCCGAGTTAATGGTTAACTCAAAGTTCTTTTCATCATGTTAACAAGTCGTTGATGATATCTATTTTATTATTTTTATCGGTTGTGGAAAATGTGTGAGATATTGTCTTGAATAACTCGCATTAAAATATCTCTAAACTAAATTAATCTCAAGACGCATATAGTAAATCAACTCGTATTTGGACAATGAAGTAGGCCATCGTTTATTACCCAAAAAGATTTGGCTACACAAACTTGTGAAAAATTATCCCTTTTGTAACCCAAATTTGAGCCGAATATTTTTTCCTTTCATTTGACAACCCGAAAAAGCCACATTGACCCGGAATTGTGAAAGTTGAAAATTCCAGAAATTACGTCCAAAAATTGGATAAAAAGGGGCAAGAAAAAAAATAGAAAAATGCTCAACGAAAAATATAAAGAAAAAGGAAAAAAAATAGAAAAGAAGAAAAACTGAGCAAAATCCCGAAAAAGCACTAATGGATATCATAAGAAAATTTTCTAATTCCATATTTCCTAACCATTTCCATGTGACCTAATTACACCTGAAACCCAATAAAGTCTGAACCGAGTTCGAATTGCAAAATTGTCTACCGCTTGGAGAGGTAAGGCACAAAAGATAATAAAAGAGATTACATGGCGTGAAAAAGAGAAGATGTTTCCCATTTCCCTATGACCGTATTCCGATGGAGAAATCTTTTCACCATAGAAAATTCCGTCTTTCAAAATGGCCTGCATGAATTTGTGTCCATCATATTTACTCCTTATATCACACACACCGAGAGAATAGCCACACTTCTGAGTGATTCGTTTGTGAGTGTATTCAGTCAGATTTTGAAATCAAAGAGAATTTTCTAAAAGTAACGTAATGATCAATCGACGGAAATTAGCGGTTCAATTTTTGGCTTCGCACACACACATTATGGCTTGTGACTCGTGAATATGATTTTATAGTGACCGGTTTTTGGGGAGTTAAAATTATACAATTTATTTAGTATTTTGATTTTTCTTTAGTCGAAAATGAATTTTTTTGGTATATTCACTTCAAACCCTCACGAGACACAACTCGTCCTACTAGGGTAAGCTAGAGGTTTAAAGACTTGTTTCATACGCTAAATACAATCTCTCGCCCGCGAAAGAGGTATTCTATCCCATTTTAGAGTTGGACCATGTTTTGATTCTTTTACATTGCTCGGGACGCGCAATGTTCTAAGTTATGGGGGTTTGATTAGGCAGAAATTCTTCACATTAATCCCCTCAATTTCGATATTTTTATATTTTCGTGCATTATAAATAGCTGGTATTTATCTCATATTTATGCTGCTAACCCTTTTTGGAAAGTATTTCGTGTTTTGTGTATCTCTTATGTGTTTTACAGGTGTTTCATGTAAGTTAGTGTGAAAGAGAACTCAAAATAGTGAAAGAAACTAAGAAATGGATTGTTGAAGGATATTTTCGTAATTTTGAAGCCTTAGTCCGAAGGTGGGGCCAAATATAAAGTTGTATATCTTTCAATTACAAGAACACTAGAAAAAACGTCACCTCAATCCGAGCTATGGTGAAGCAGTTATGGTCATTCGAAGTTGAGGAGAAAATGAAGATATATTGAGTAAGAAAAAACGGATCGATCTATTTTCTACCATAAAAGGATCGATCTGGTCTCAGGCAGACCAATCCGGATAGAATTTAAAAAGGATCAATTTGGCCTCTAGAATTCACTGCATCAGGCATATTTAGAGGATCGATCCGGTTGAAATAAAAAAGGATCGATCCGGTCATCAGGGAGATCGATCCGAAATTTTTAGGCAAATCCATCCGGGGTTCAAAATTTGTAATTATCCTGTTCAAGCTATAGTCTTGCATGACTCCAACTCTTGCAAATTTCGTAGTGTATATATTTCAATGTCCTTCCAGACATTAAGGGGAGCTTTCAATCAGTTTTTAGAGGAGCCTTTTACTTTGTTTTTAAGAGAGAATTTGTGGAAAATCCTAATAGTACAATTTGTTGATTCTGCAATAAAGTTTGTTAATTTGTTTTCTTTACTCCTTCGTATTGATACTTTACGCATGCTTAGTTTATTTTCAGTAGTTAAAAAATCCTTTTCATCGTCTAGTTTTAGTTTTACCATGATTTCAGTCACCTGCACCGTAAAGACCCTAGTTTTTCTTACTTGCACCATGCTAGGCTAGAATTTTAGTGGTTGGGGTGCATGAACCCCACCCGATGTGATCATCATAATGGAAATATATTTTTGAATTGAATTTTAAAGGAACCGTGTTGCATAGCCATTGCAGCTGTCGTAGGACTTTTGATCTCATTTGCCATAGGTAACCGGGATGCTTAAGAATGCGACATGCGCGTAGTTATTGTGACACTGCTTTGTTCTTACCTTTGATTTCGTATGATTCGGGATATGATCCTTCATATATGGAATTCTTAGGATTAATAAATATCGAGTTCCTTGGAAATTCTAATTCCGAAATCTAGTTACCTACAGGGTGAATTACTAGGGTGTGGGCGATTGTAACCCAACCTCTCGTTCTCATTGGAAGTTAATTTTGTTAGTAGCTTGCCATCCATTTTAGGTTAATTAGTTCTTCTGCATCTCATTTAGGTATAGTTTAGTCAGTCCGTAATTTAATTATGCATTTAATTATAGTAAATCTCCCTTTCAAATTACATTTTTGTTTCTTTCAGAGTCTAAGTTAGGATTCATTCATCTTTCCAACGTCGTCACGAATTCATTCGTCCTTTTCCCTGACGATTCTACACCGACTTATCAGGGTTATTACTTGAGTGACATGCTTGCACTTGAGACTACATTCAACGCACACAGAATAATTTTTAAGCCAGGTCAATGTGCAATGATTATAATAGGATCATGCACATAGTTTTTGGTAGTGAGCTAGTAATATAAATATGTGATGTCCTGCGCATTTCCAAAAAATATAGCAATGAACACGTTTTAGGCAAATGCCTAAACTTTGCAGGATGTGCGCACAGGCTTGAAACGGAGGCATGTGAATGGATTAGGGCAGAAACTAAATACGCCCTAATAATACTATAATTTTCAAAGATGTTATTTCCCTTAGGCTAAACAAAACACGTCTCAATATAAAAGATCACTTATTCCATTTAAAAAATGTTTAACAAAGTTAAATGAAAAACGTGTGGGAAAAACGTGTGTGCATAACCTTAGATGTTCAAATGAACAATATGCAAAAACGATATTGTTTAAAGTAGCTGTAATGGAAGCCTTTGATGTAGAGAACCGTATATGTTCTTCAATGTTCAATGTTGATTGATATCTAATGAACAATCGTCTATCTAACAAAAAAATGTCTATATTAAGTCAAGAATTTTGCCTTCATAATGCATAACTAAAATTCTTTGGCATGATAATAAGCCAACCTAACTAATATAATGGATAATATAATTTTTTGATCTCCACCTAGCTATTCCATAGCAAGACTTGAAACCCCCAAATTATTAGTTTACAACAAACAAAACTCACTCCACATTAGCCAAAACACAACAAATTCGAGTCTAGTTTTGGTTGAGGTGCAATTTCATGATGATACCTACAAAAGCATGAAAAACACCAAAAGGTTATGCAGGTTTGACATGCACAAATAGTAACTCCCACTTCTCAGGAATTTTTTACGAAAATATATCAATATGAAGCATAAAGAAGGAAATATGCATGTAAGCAATATCTATTAATGTGAAATATCTCATTAAATCGTATCAATATCAACACTACAAGTGTAAAAATGACGTAACTCCCCCTCAATTAAAAGTTTATTTCCCTGAAACAGAGTTTTCCCCTAGTTACAAACAAAAGTATCCAAGTATCAAATAACTATCCGTATTTTAGAATTTTCTCCCCCTTTTTTCACTTAAAAGTAAAATATAAGTATAAAATATATAGATAACAAGAAGATATCATGCTAAAAAAATAAAAATCATAGTGACGAGTACACTACCAAGTGCATAAGCTAGAAACATTTGACAAACCAATGTTAATATGAGAAACTTGAGGTAAATAATGGGAATAACAACACAAATGACAGTAACATGGTATCATAAGGCTATGACATTATGATAATGATATAACTCACGTGAAGTATAACATGTGAGTCTCATACAATTAAACATAGAACATGACACATGTAAACATGTGAAAAGAAAGAAATTATCCACAAGTCTATCTAAGTTGAGATCACAAGAATTATATATAACAAGAATGATATATAACAAGAATAGCATCTCAAAGCTCAAATACAATGTATCAAATTCAAAACATTATAGAAGCACAAAATCTATGATCGGTAAACAAAATGCATAAATAAAATACATAGATCTCTACTCTCTTTCATAAAAATATACATAAAATTATGTACCTAATCAAAAAATGAAGTCTCAAACTGAGTAGCCTCAGTGTCAAACCCCTCATCTGATCTAAAACCATCTAATATCTCATCATGTTTAATAATGGGAGGTGAAACAGCATCTAAAGTAATAGCAGGAGTAGTCAAGTCATAGCGACAATGCAAAAAAAATTATTGGATCGAGAAATCAAGGTCTAAAAAATAATAGTGTAATGGTCATAAATACGACCCCCTCCCCCCCCCCCAGAAATCAATTGAAATCATAATATGATCATGCATAGCTCTAATAAATGAAAATCGCATCTCCATATAAACTCTACATGACTGATGGACTCTTGGACCCACTGGATCAGGAATAAAGGTCGGTGTTATTGTTGGGGAAGGTGCATATTGAACTTAGCGGTGTGGGGATGGTCTCATCACAATCTGGCGATAGTGTAAGCCTAATGACCAATCATTAGCGGTGTGGGGATGGTCTCATCACAATCTGGCCTCAGAATGAGACATTAAAGCCCTTATGATATCATCGATAACTTGAGCAGGAACGTTACCCTAGATTCTCACAACAAGAGTATATAGGTATCTAGTAATCATATTCCCAAAAGGAAAGTCCTCATAATGCATTAGTCTCATCTCCAAGGATAAGCGAAGGAAAATTAGTAGTATGCTCCGTAGCAATTTCATGCATTATTAAGAATATGTTAGGAAACTTGAAATCTCTTACAGTTGTCTTGTTTTATGTGGAATGGGTAATGGATATAATCAACCCACTTCCTAGGGGTCTAGGTAATTGAGAATTCTTAATCACAACCTTTGACTATTTCATTAAGTGGATTGAAGTGGAGCCTTTGACCCACCCTAGAGAGGTTGCCACCTAGAAATTTGTTTTGACAAACATATTTACCAATTTTGGATACCTAGAGCCCTTGTGTCAGACAATAGAAACAATTTTTATAAAGTCCAGTTCAGATACGTTTTCTACAGAATATGGAATTCTCAACCATTATGCATGAATGATCTTCACTCAAAGTAATTGACATGGGGAAATTTCCAATAAGACTCTCCTTACTGGAATAAAAAGTTTACTTGAAATTTGGGACTATAGAACTATAGTATCCAATGGAAAGATGCCTTATGCTTTGGCTTATATCATAAAGGCTATAACTCCCTAAAATTGGATTGGGAACATCTAAGTTTGAGATCTATGAGGATGTATCAAATGATTACCAATGGCCCATGAGTAATACTAAGTTGAAGAGAAAAAGGAGAAATCTCTAATTCATTTAGTAGCTGACGAACAAGATATCTCCAGGTACTATAATAAAAAGGTCAGAGACTGATGTTTAGAGTTGGGAGACCTAGTTCTAAAAATGATGATACCAGAGCAAGAAAATCCTTTTATCGAAATTTAGTCCCGAATTAGGAGGGTCCTTATTAGATTGCGCTTGGGTCTTACAACTTAGAGAATTGGATGAAACACCAGTACCCAGGTCATGGAATCACATGGACCTAAGAAAGTTTTATCATTAAATAATTTAAGTTAGATTACTTTCGTTTAGCTTTAACAGTATAAATATTGTACCAAATTCAGTTTATTAATGGAATTTTAAGTTTGCAAGACTTATTATTTTCCAAATTACTTAACTTATCAAACCCAATTTCAACTATGTTATGAATTGTACCAAGTCGATTTCCTACAGTTAGCATCAAATCCCCCTTTAATAGTGGTAAGATTTATACCAGGTCGGTCACCTAGGATTGACATCAAACTCACCATCAAGGGTGGTATGACATACACCAAGTTGATCACCTAAGGTAAGATAGAAAACCTACCTTCAAAAATGTTATGACTTGTACTAAGTAATGTACCCACGATTATGCATCAAAACTATAGTCACTGGTGGTGCAACTAGTACTGAGTGGATCGCCTATGATTAACCCCAAATCTAGCTTCAACAGTGGTGCGACTTGTTATGTCTACTGTTTAATAAAAACAAAAGTACAGAATTACGAATTATAATCTAATTATAGAAATAACATGAAATTACAAAAAAATTAACACTCGAATTTGCAGAAAGAATAATAGAATAAGAAAAGAATTCGAGCCCTGTGAATGTTCATAGTGTCCTTAAGACAATTTATTCCCTCCAATGTGCTCCGAGGTTGATGAATATTGTCTCCCAAAATAGAACGAATTTTCTAATTAATTATGGAGCACGACAATAATTAATTACGACGAACTCAAATTCTGTGGCTTTTAATCAACAACAATGCAAAAGATGTGAAAAGAGTTATGCAGGAAAAACAATTTTCTGGAACAGATATGACAGCATTTTGGAGGAGGTAATTTTTCATTAGTTTTAAAAACGGAGGGAGGCATTTGTATTTATAGCAAAGTAAGTGACTATTGGCAATAAGTGACAAAAACATTTAAACCAAATTAACTGTTGACTGTTGGCAATAACTGCCAACAGTTTATTAATTAGTTTCGTAATTAATTAATGATTAAAGCCCAGAAAGTTAAATTAATTAGGTCTAAAAATGTAGGAGATTTTTATAAGCCTAAGCCTAAGCCCGAATCGAGACGATCCGACCGGAGGGGCGTACGCGCGCGTGTGGACCTTTGACTGAAAGTCAACCCGCTCATAGCTTAGATCATCTCCCCATCAAAGAGTTGGGATACCCCAAGGCAACCAAGCCTAGTCCATCATTTGGGTTTTATTAACTCATCATTTTCCCACTACTCTTCGAATGTGGGACAAGAGTTAAAACATACCCAATACATTAACTTTCATTGCTTTGTGAATCACTTTGGGGATAAATTTATCATTCATAACTTAATGAAATTGGACATGTGAATATACTACGTTAATCTCCTTGCGGAGGAGAATGCGTTCGTATATTGTCCCACAATTATTGTAGTGTGGGTCCCACCTAAATTTGAGCTCAAAGTTGCTCAAAATTCTGTCCAGAAAAATCTGGACAGCTTTTTCTAAGTCCAATTTCCAACAATCCCCCACATGAATGATATATTACTATAAATAAAACAGAACAAATGCTAATGAAGATGCAGACACATATTGAGTAAAACTGAAGATTTATTCCATCGGGAGAAGTAGTCTAGTGGCCTTGAACTTTCCTTAGTGATATACCATCGGATTTACTTGGTTAATCAGTAGACTTCACGTCTTTGAACCGTCAATCGATCTATAAACTTAGACAACAGTATTCACACAAAATTCTTCAATACAGTTGGTTCTCACGTTTGTGTTCATTTTGAGTGTTTTAGAGAATATGCCTTTCATTATTCTCATAGAAGTGGCCCCCTTCTTACTCACGTAGGTTACTTCCATAAAGAGTATCCTGCAATACCCCACTTAGACATACTAAGATATAGATGTCATTAAAACCATAACTTATCCTAATTTCGCGGCAGATATGCACTGTCTCATCTTTGGAATGGATAGGATTAAATATCCTCCAGTGCTTACTGAATACAACGTAGTTCGATTTGCCCATTGAACCTAGATCTTGAGATCTCCAGTCAGCTAGGTTGGGTTTCCACTATATTGATTCTTATTTATTTATAGGCTTTAGACCCATTCCTCTCGATGATCTTTTAACTTGCTCTCGGTTTAACCTTTCGTTAGTGGATCCGCTATATTATCTTTTGACTTTACATTGTCAATTGAGATAATTCCATTTGAGAGAAGTTGTCTAACGATATTGTGTCTATGACGAATATATCGTGACTTTTCGTTATACATGTGATTTTGTGCCCTTCCAATCGTTGATTGGCTATCGCAATGTATACATATTGCGGGCACAGGTTTAGACCAATTTGGATCATCCTCTAAGAAATTTCGAAGCCATTCAGCTTCTTCTCAAGCTTTGTCTAGTGCAATGAATTCAGATTCCATTGTCGATCTAGCAATGCACGTTTGTTTTGAGGATTTCCAAGATACGGCTGCACCTCCAAGGGTAAACACATACCCACTCGTAGACTTAGATTCTTTTGTATCGGATATCCAATTTGCATCTCAATGTCCTTCAAGAACATCTAGATATTTTGAGTAGTGCAGTCCATAGTTTTGAGCATATTTTAAATAACCCAAAACTCTCAATATTGCTTTCCAGTGATCTCTTCCTGGATTACCCGTAAATCGACGTAGCTTACTTATTGAGTATGCTATGTTCGGTCACGTACAATTCATGATATACATTAAACTGCCGATAATACGAGAATATTCTAGTTGTGATATGCTTTCACCATTATTTCTTTCTAGATGTGAATTTACATCTACAGGTGTCTTGGTAGGACTAATATCATACTTATTGAATTTTTCAAGTACTTTCGTTATGTAATGAGATTGAGATAATATAAGTCCATCCGATGTTCTAGAAATTTTAATTCCTAATATAACATCGGCGATTCCCAAATCTTTCATGTCAAATCTACTACTCAACATTTGTTTTGTAGTTTTGACAATTTCCAAGTTACTACCCATCATAAGCATATCATCAACATAGAGGCATACAATGACATATCCATTTTGAATGTATTTAAATTAAACACATTTATCACATTCATTAATTTTGAAACCATTTGATAACATTTCATTATCAAATTTTTCATGCCATTGCTTAGGAGTTTTTTTAATCCATACAGTGATTTAACAAGCTTACATACTTTTACTTCTTGTCCGGGATCTTTGAAACCTTCAGGTTGCTCCATATCAATTTCCTCGTCTAGTTCACCATTTAAGAATGCGGCTTTTACATCCAATTGATGTATTTCAAGTCAATTAATAACAGCTATTGCTATTAACATCCGAATGGACGTTATTCTTGTTACCGGTGAATATGTGTCGAAGTAATCCAACTCTTCCTGTTGCCTATAGCCTTTAGCTACAAGTCTAGCTTTATATTTATCAATTGATCCATCGGCCTTCAACTTCTTTTTGAAGATTCATTTATAACCTAACGGTTTTGAACCTGGTGGAAGATCCACTAGTTCCCATGTATGATTTTGTAATATGGATTCAATTTCACTATTAATTGCTTCTTTCCAGTTGGAAGCATCGGGTAAGGATATGGCTTCTTTATACGATTGAGGTTCATTTTCTAGAAAATATGTTAGAAAATTCGGATCTAGAGAAGTCGAGGTTTTTGCTCTTTTACAATTTCTTGGTTCATCCTCTATTGATTCAATAGATTGATGAGTACCACTTATAGTAGCTTGATTTGTCCTTTTAGAAGGACCAGATTCTCGGGTCATGTTATACGGGAATTCATTTTCAAAAAATGAAGCGTCCCTCGATTCAATAACCGTATTTACATGAATATCCAAAATCTCAGAATTACAAACTAGAAATCGATATGCACTACTATTAGTAGCATAACCGATGAATACAATATCCACAGTTTTTGGCCCTATTTCTACCTTTTTAGGTGTAGGAATCATCACTTTGTCTAAGCACCCCCACACTCGTAAATATTCGTAGGAAGGTCTTTGAACTTTCCATAATTCATAAGGTGTCTTGTGAGTCTTCTTGTGAGGTACTTTATTGAGAATGTAATTAGCAGAAAGTAAGGCTTCCCCCCCACAAATTTTGTGGAGCTCCTGAACTTAATAACATTGAGTTCATCATCTCTTTCAAAGTATGATTTTTGCGTTCAACTATACCATTCGATTGAGGAGAATAAGGAGCGGTTGTTTTATGAATAATCCCATTTTCAGAACAAAATTCCTCAAATGTATATTCATATTCACCTCCTTTATCACTCCTAATAGCCTTTATCGTTTTGCTTAATTGATTCTCAACTTCATTCGTATATTATTTAAATGCATCAATAGCCTCATCTTTACTATGTAACAAATATACTGTAATACCCCGTGTTTTTATGGTTTTTAATTATGAGGTTAATTAAATGGAGTTGCTTTTAATTATGGGATTTATTAAATTAATTTGGGATAATTAAGTGGGAAACTAATTTGGATTAAAGGCTAGCGATACGAGAGTTAGTATTTAGTTATTAAAATGTTGTTTAATATTACTGAGTGATTATGGTAATATGTGATTATTGAATTTGTTAAAAATTGTTGTGAGTTGAAAATACGGCAGTTTCAGTGATTTAGTTAGGACGCGAATGTCAGTCGTGTCAGGACCCAATATAATGGATTTAAAAGTATTTTATTTTTATATCATCCGCATGAGCTTTTCGAGTGCGCCAAAGTGTACAGAATGTTCGAGATAGTCAGAAAACACTAAGTGGGGGTTTAGTTTGGGTCGCGGAGCAGTTTTAGGCCTAACCGGCAACCCGAAAGGGTATTTTGGTAATTTTAAAAATTAAGGAATTTAGACCCACGAATTTTAGAGTTTATTTATATATTATTAGAAAGGCCATTAGGGCCATTATCAACCAAAAATAAAGAGGTGGGCTACGTGAATTAGAGAAGAGGTTACAAAAAGTCCCCAAACGAAAACCACTATCCACCACCACCAATTTGGACGGAATTGTGATCGGAAGGGAGAGAGGACCAGCCCTTGAACAATAGAAACGGATCAGATTTATAGGCAAGTGGTTTATCTGGCAAAGATTCAAAGCATATAGTTGACATGTTTTTATAGATTTGAAGATTTATCATGAAAAATGAAAATTGAATGGATTTGAAAGGTTTAAAATCATAATCGGGATAGGACTTGCATGTAGTAATTGTTGGAGATGATAATAACTACGAATTTATGATTTATGGGTAGAGAATTATGAAATTTGATTGAATTATGTGATGTTTTTGAAGAAATAGGAAAACTAAGTTTTTATATGTAAATGGGGTATTTTGATTCAAGTAATTGATGTTATAGGTTGATTTGATGAATCTAAATCGGGGGGAATGATGTAAACGTGTTAGTAGGTTGATTAGTATATTTAGTTGTGAGATTTGGACGTTATAATGAAGAGTTTGAGGTGTAAAAAGGTGAGAACCCGTAACTGTTAAGAATTTATGGGCTGATACCTGCTTGGTCGATCGATCGACTCAAGAATGTCGATCGATCGACCCTTTTTGATTTTCGACAATTGTTTCTCTTTAAGGTTCAACGATTATTCCAAAGCCGATGTTGGTTAATATAGTGATTGATATTATATTTTCGGTCTTAGATAAAGTCAGTAGGGTCTTAGTTATTATCGGAGAATGTTATGACTTATGGAATTGATTGCTATTGCTTACGAGGGCCTACCGAGTGAGATACTATTAGAAAGCGTTCGAATTGAAACTATAATCGGAATTTATGAAGATGTAAGGTTAAGGGAAGTAACGGAGGGACTTTAAGTACTGAGATAACATTAGAATCTTATAAGAGGCCTAGTAACCTTTTGGGATAGGATTAAGTACCCAGATTGATACGAAGAGAGAGTTATCAATCGGAATATATATTATGTGTAATGTTCGGGGTAAACTTGCTATGTACGAGATTAACTAGACGAAATGTGTGAACATATATATTGATATATGATTACTTAGGTTGTGTGAATGCCTAGTGTATGGATTTCTTATGTGTATGACATACCAATCATACTTGCTATCACCGGAGGTTAGTTTTATTTTTGGAAAAGGATCCTCTTATCCTTGTGTGCCTTCGGGGGGATTTAGACTGCTACCTTAAGGACATAGGTTTGTGAATGACATATTTGTGAGTCCATAAGTCAGCTGACCATGGGAGCGTAGGTATGTGCGTGACCCATGGGTATGTGAACTATGTTCGCCTCCAATATGTGTGATTTTTCTTATTGAAACGGTTCTTAAGAGATTTGGAACTCGTAGTCCCTATGTACGTGATGTACCGGGATTCAATAGCAGAGTATGCGTGCACTGCAGCTTAACTTAACGGTGCCATATATGTATTTATGTACTAAGAGTGATATACTTATGTACTTATGACTGGTTCATTGTTGCTTAGTAGATGTGAATAACTAAGATATTTGAATGGGTTAAGTATGATAATTTAATTAACACTTGAGATAAGTAATTTAATGAATGTGAATGTGGGTTATAAATATGGCTTATTTGGGGGTTACGTGTAGATACTCTATGTTAGAATGCGAAGGCAGGAGTGGTATAAACTAGTTAGATAGTGACATAACTAGGATGGGTTAAAGGCATACGTTAGGCGTACACAGTAGTAGAGAGGTAAGAAACTCGTGTGAGAGTATGAAACTAACGTGTTTATAATATGTGATGTTTAATTATAATTTAAATCTCTTGCTAAACTTTTAAACTATTTTCATATCGGGCTCTGACCCGTTTTCCTCCAAATCTATTTTTGTTTTGTAAAAACATTTTAGGTGCCTAGCCACAGGGATGCCAAGTATAGGAGTTACATTCTGATGTCGTGCTGTAGCTGCTGTGGAAGTTACAGGATCTTGGTAGTAGAGGCTCTCATTTTATTCTTGATTCCTTCAGAGTCATTTGTATCAGTTAGGGCATGTCGCCCATTCTTATTTAGAGGTTGTAGTTGCAGACATTCAGTATTTCAAATTTTGGTTTATTATTTATTCAGACTCTTGTATTGAGACATTATTTACTTTGTCATCTTTATTATTGGAGTGTTTACTCCAGACTTATTTGATTTCTTCTCGTTGAGCATTTATATGAGACTTGTTATGCGATTGATGGTTTATTAAATATATTTTTGTTTAATTGTTGGCTAAATTAATAAAATTTGACATCTCTCTCTTTAAGTATTAGGTGGTTAGAAATTAATTAAATATTTTTCGACAGTGATGCTAAGACTGAACCAACTGGATATTCTGTATTAATTTGATAAAGGAGTAGCTACCCGGTATTTAATTAGACGGGGTGTCACATATACATAGCAATATTTTGTGCAATCGTCAATAAAAGTAATAAAATACTTTTTCTCACCTTTAGTTTGATCAAATTTTAAATCACAAATATCGGTGTGAATTAAATTTAAAGGTTCAGTTATCCTTTTAATGGAATGGAAAGGTAATCTAGATAATTTAGATTCCATACAAATTTCACATTTATGATTTTTATCGATATTAATTTTTTGCAAAAATTCCAAGTTAATTAATCTACGCAATGTATCAAAATTAACATGTCCTAATCTAGCATGAGAAATATTTGATGACTTAATCAAGTAAGAAGAACTAGCAATTTCATTCATTAAAACATATGTTTTGGGGGCTACAGTAAGAACATTGATTTTAAAGAGCCCCTCATTTAGGTAGCCCTTTCCTACATACATATCATTCTTTGACAACACAAAGTGATCAGACAGAAACACAAGCTTGAACCTATTTTTAGTCAGGAGAGATCCAGAAATCAGATTCTTTCGGATATCAGGCACGTGAAGAACATTGTTGAGAGTAAGTTCCTTTCCAGAAGTCATTTTTAGAGAAATTTTTCCTTGTCCCACCACCTTAGAAGTGGAAGAATTTCCCATAAAGAGGTTCTCCTCATTTTCCAAAGGCTTATAGGTGGAGAACATCCATTTGTTTGCAAAAATGTGTCATGTGGCCCCAGTGTCCACCCACCGTTCCTTGGTATTTCCAACTAAGTTACATTCAGAGACCACGACATAAAGATTCATATCCGCCAAGTCATTGGCGATATTCTCACCCTCAGTTACATTTTCTTGAGGATCATTTCGATTTTGCTTCTAAGTCTTACGACACTCGCTTGAGCGGTGTCCAGGTTTACCACAGTTGTAGCATTTGCCTTTGAACTTACTCTTGTTCTGTTTGGAATTGCCTTCCCCATCATACTTTCATTTTTTCTTTTTAGGACCTTCAATAACATGGACCTTCATTTCCATTGGATTCTTACCACTTTTCTTTTGAGACTCACGGTTATCTTCTTCGCTTATCAGCCTGACCACCAGCTCCTCCACATTCATCTCCTTTCGCTTGTGCTTGAGATAATTTTTGAATAAAGTCCAAGATTGTGGCATTTTTTCAACAATTGTAGCAAGTTGGAAAGTTTCACTAAGTGACATTCCTTCAGCATGAATGTCGTGGATGATCATTTGGAGTTCTTGCACTTGCGAGATCACTAGTTTAGAGTCAATCATTTTGAAGTCCAGAAAATGCCCGACGATAAATTTCTTCATCCCAGCATCTTCGGTTTTGTACTTCTTTTCCAAAGAATTCCACAATTACTTGGATGTCTTGATAGTTCAGTAGACATGATACAATGTCTTGTCCAAGTAGGCAAAAATATAATTCCTGCATAGGTAGTCCGAGTGCTTCCAAGCATCAACATCAACAACCTTTTTAGAGTCATCTCCCTCTTGAATAGAGGGGAAATCTTCATATACAAACCTATCCAGTTGGCAGGTAGTGAGATAGAAGTACATTTGTCCTTACCAACGTTTGAAGCCAGCCACAATGAACTTTTTCGATTTCTCCCCTTGTGGCATAGATACGGGTGCAACACATTTGTGTTGGTGACAGTCACATTAACAGGAATAGTGTTCGTACTTTGCGATTCCATTTCTGTTACAAAAACATAATTTTTATCAATGATAAAATTTATATATAAATGAATTAATCAAAACAGAATACAAAATTCTGCGCACCAATTTCCTCCAAATATAATTCACAATAAATGAATTCCAAAAGAATTCCAAATAATATTCAAAATGAAATTATAATATAAACAGAAGTTTATATAAAATAAAATCTGTGTCACACCAATTTTTAATAATAAAAGAAATTCCGTACAAAACAGAATTATAATTTTAAGATTAATTTTTTTTTACATAAACAGATTTTAACAAAAAATTACAAATAAAAATTTATTTTCGAAAACAAAATATTCAAACAGTATAGAAATTAATTTATGTACCAAAACTGTTTTATTAATTTTTGCAATAAAACAATAATTTAATTCAATTTTGTCTGTCAAAACAGATTTATTTTCAAAAAATAAATTTCTGTAATAAAAATTTATGTACACTACAAAACAGTAGAACAAAAAATTAAATTATCTTAAGATTGTTATGTGTACTGTTTAATAAATACAAAATTACAGAATTACGAATTATAATCTAATTACAGAAATAAAATGAAATTACAGAAAATTAACACTTACTTGAATTTGCAGAAATAATAATAGAATAAGAAGAGAATCTGAGCCCTGTGAATGTTCACAATGTCCTTAAGACAATTTATTCCCTCCAATATGCTCCAAGGTTGATGAATATTGTCCCCCAAGATAGAACGGATTTTTCAATTAATTATGTAGCATGACAATAATTAATTACGACGAACTCAAATTCTGTGGCTTTTACTCAACAACAATCCAACGGATGTGAAAAGAGTTATGCAGGAAAAACAATTTTCTGGAACAGATATGACAACATTTTAGAGGAGGGAATTTTTCATTAGTTTTAAAAACGGAGGGAGGCATTTGTATTTATAGCAAAGTAAGTGACTATTGGCAATAAGTGACAAAAACATTTAAACCAAATTAACTGTTGACTGTTGGTAATAACTGCCAACAGTTTATTAATTAGTTTCGTAATTAATTAATGATTAAAGCCCAAAAAGTTAAATTAATTCGGTCTAAAAATGTAGGAGATTTTTATAAGCCTAAGCCTAAGCCCGAGCCGAGCCGAGCCGACCGGAGGCGCATGCGCGCACGTGTGGACCTTTGACCGAAAGTCAACCCGTGCATAGCTTAGGTCATCTCCCCTTCAAAGATTTGGGATACCCCAAGGCATCCAAGCCTTAGTCCATCATTTCGGTTTTATTAACTCATCATTTTCCCACTACTCTTCCAATGTGGGACAAGAGTTACAACATACCCAATACATTAACTTTCATTGCTTTGTGAGTCACTTTGGGGACATATTTATCATTCATAACTTAATGAAATTGGATATGTGAATATACTACGTTAATCTCCTTGTGGAGGAAAACGCGTTCATATATTATCTCACAATTATTGTAGTGTGGGTCCCACCTAAATTTGAGCTCGAAGTTGCTCAAAATTTTGTCAAGAAAAATATGAACAACTTTTTCTAAGTCCAATTTCCAACACGACTTGTATTAAATTGGTCGCTTACGATTCGCAGAAAACCGCCTTCAAAAGTGGTACAATTTCATGACCCACTACTTATGGTAGTACACACCATCTTGGTTAAATATATCAGATCAAATGAAAAACCTTTAAATAGTCAGTACTTTTTAATGATAATTTTTTTATAAGTTTAGAAAACTGGTCAAACTTGAAAACTTAGTAGAAATCTCTATATACTCTAAAATGCTATACAAGAGTTAAGGTTCTCTCTCAATTAAAGTCTCCACGTGTCTCCTCCTAATTTTACAAAACCTTTCCTCTCTCTCGTTACAGAGCCTACAATAAAGTTTACCTATCCAACCAAACTCTTTCTTTTCTCCAAACCGTAAATGAAAGAAACTCTTCAGTGGAAGTTTTCATTTTCCAGCGATTCAATACCCTATCCCCGCTCTATTTAGCCCAAACCTCTACCCACTCTTTCTTCACTTAGATATGTAGTACCCATTCTATTCAGTATCCACTTTATTTAGCGATTCAGTGGATGAAGAATCAGAATCTTCTTTATGGGTGAGAACATGTTAGCGGCACCAGATCTTAGTGGGTGTGAACATGCGACCACCTCTGGGGACACAAGGGATTCGATGGAGGTTTGATCACCGGCATAGGGTTGGCGGGCGTTCAGATGTTGGAGCGGATGAAGTTGCAATTTCTGGCCAGATAGAGGCTTTCATTACGTCTGGGAAAGGGAGGGAGTTGAAATCGGTGGTCATGTCCGATTCTAGGGATTCGATGGACATTAGGGGTGAGCCATTGGGAAGTTTTGGATTGTTCTTATTTTGTCTGTATATATTCTAGCCTTTAAACATGCATTGTCTTGGGTTTGTCTTGGTTGGGGAGTGTTGTGCCTGCGTGTCCTTTTTTTAGGCAGCATGTTGCCATTTTTTTCCAGGCATTTGTTGTTGTTGGTTAGGTCTTGAACCTTTCGTTTGGACTCATTGTAGTTTATTTGGGTTGTTGCCTATTCTAATTAAAGCTTATGCTTCACAAAAAAAATTAAAGAAGAAGAGTTTTTTGGGGAGTGAAGATGATGACAATTAATGAAGTTTGTTGTTGTTAATTTGCAATTCTTCGATGACATTGTTTATATTTTGTGTGATTGTGGTTATTTATGGGTGGATGCTCTCTGGTTCTTGGAGTATAAAAGTTTAACTACTACATCAGAGATTGTGACTAAAAGAATTGATAAAAGTGGTTAGTGTTATCACACTGTTTGAATTAATTTAGTATAGGTTTTCACTAACCAAGGGTTTAATGGTATGAATTTTAATATATTTCACCCCATTTGTGTGTTCCTTTAGTTATTTTTTGATTGTTTGGTCATTTGCCAATTCATCCAGTTCAAGTTTGCCTTTGTTGTATAGCCCGCGCATCGCACAGGTTTCCATCTAGTTCATAACCATACTTCTATGATATAACAAACAATCATAATTTAATGTTCAATAAATATTAACTACAAATTAAGTACAAATGATTACTTCCCTCTTCAATTAAAAATTTAACCAGTTTATCACAAGTAATTAAAGTCAGTCTAGTTGTGGATCGACATTATATAATTGACTTAGACTTTCTCATCATAATGTGGAATTAATTCATCAAAATTAATTATGGAACTTTGTTTAGCTTTTATATGATTATAAGTCCAATTAAAGTATTAATGATCAATTCTAATTAGGGGTGTGTTTCGTCCGGATTGGATCGAATTAGGGGTGTTCGAATTTTTTTCCAAAATATTCGAAATTTTAAAATCCTTTCCAAAATCGAAAAAATATATTTCAGAAAATTAATTTCTTTCCATGTCGGCTTCCAACATCCCCCTACCATCACTACAATTAATGATATTAATGTTATAAGGCTTTGTGAGGAAGATCCCCCCACTAGATCATCATGACCCCTACGTTTCGTCTTTCAAAGGTGATCCTAAGGAATTTTGAAAAGGAATAAGGCTACAAGAAGAACCTAGAGAGTAAGTTCCACTGAAAGAAGAAGAGGAAATAAGACTAGACTTTCTGGAAATGTTTCAAGAGGGAGTTCCATGGGAAGAGGAAAATGAAGAAAACGAGAGAAAAGAGAAAGAAAAGAAGAAAATTGAATGGATTATCCAGAACCTGCCTCCGCCTCCGTCGCACGAACCATTTATGATGGACGCGTCTAGGTGGATTGTGGTCCTACCTTTCCTTTAGGATTCCTTTCGGCTTCAGTAAAAAGTCTTCCCCCTTTGTTTTTATAGATTTTGAGTTTGTATGGTAACTCAACTTTGAGTATTGAATTTACTTTGTTGGTTGAGTGGAGTTACGGTAGTTCAATCTATAAAGAAAGGAAGGACAATCGATCGCACTTGGCGTAGAACCATCTAACGGCGGCTCTTTACTCCCTCAAGACTTGCTTAATATTCAAAATTTTTGGATATTTTTTTTATTCGAAAAAAACAAGAAAAAATCAAAAATATCAGTTTTATCTTTTTCGAATAATGTCGAAAATACAAAATTATCAATTTTATCTTTTTTATTCCACCTTTTTGAAGGGTGGAAGTAGTCATATTTTCATACAAATGTCAATTTCAAACAATATTGAGTATTGATGTTAAGCTTAAAAGTTGAACCTCGTAAGACCATGTGAGCAGTGTACATTAAAAATAAGCAAAGAATAACACCAATGTTAGTAAGCATACAAGGAAAACGCTAAGTTATATTTACTATGATTCCATGAACATTGTTGATACCAAATTTAGTCTGTTGATGTGGACCATTCACTTGAAGACACGTGTCAACCTACGTGGAAATTACAAAAACTTTCAACGAATAACATACTGTCACTGAGATACTCAAGTGCCCCCAGTAACTAAATCATACCGAGAAGCTTAGGGGCCCCGAGGAGCTTAAGGCTCCGAGCAACTTAAGCGTACCGAGCAACTCAGACGATTCGAGCAATTCAACGTACAGAGCATCCAAATCAGGAGAATAAAAAAGATGACTGCGCATTAAATGCTCATTATTATCTTAGAGATGTATATGCCTACTAGGTAACAGCGCATTGTCCTTTCACATGTACAGCCTCAAGGCTATAAATACATTGTAACCTCCTCATTAGAAGGGGACTCTAGATCTCTTGTTAAATCACTTATCGGGAATTCCGGTCAAACAGTCAGCAATATAAAAATAGTGTACGTAGGCCATTCTTATAAGGTTGTACCACTTTAAAAATATTTTGTCTTATATATTTTATTTGTGATTGATAAATTAGAGATAATCTAATTTTTTTACATCAACATATTGGCGCCGTCTGTGGGAAACGACTATAATTATCGTTTTCACCAAAACAATTCATTATCAACGGCCGATAATCCAGAATCCAGTAATCGATATGCTGGGATCCCTCCAAACCCTTCTATTCCCCCAAATGTTTAAGATCTGGCTGGTATAATGGCTAATCTGGCCCAAGTCCAGACGACCATGCAAGAAACCATGCGATAACTTATAAAAACTGTTCAAGGCGGGGTGCCGGCTCAATCAGGACAACGAAGTGTTTAGAGAAATACCCGTTTACCTTCTTCGTGAACTAGGCAAACGCTATTCCCAGAGGAATCTCAATCCAGACACACCGACTCATATCGTACTGAAAGATCTAATGATCCTTCTTATCTACCTGGTCGGACTTCCTGAGTACGAGCTACACACTCTCAATAAAATGTCACTTTATCTCCATAAAGGACGAGTGCTCTTTAAAGGTTGAGTAGAGTTTCTTCTTTTGATCATTTGGGGCCTTGGAAGAATATAAGTCCCCCTAGGATTGTGTCGAGGAACTCTCAACGACCATCCGATATAAGGGAAGGCTCTGCCCAATCATAACCAACTGCTCGTAATGAAAGATCCCAAGAGGAAAATTCAACGCAATCGGTTGCTCGAACCAATAGGCCCGAGGAGGGAAACGATGCATGGACGGGCTCTATTCAGAGGTTAGAAGACAGATTAGGGGAAATGGGTAAGGCCATAAATCCTCTACAAAGAACTTTTGTCCAAGGGACACCATTTGTACAGGCAATTATGGATTTTCCCACACCATCAAAATTCAAAGCTCCTATGGTGACGCCTAAATATGATGAAAAAATTGACCCTATCCTTCATATAGAATAATATCAAGCTACTTTCGATATCTATGCAGTTCTAGATGAGATGAGATGCAGGGAATTTTTAGGAACTCTTACCGGATCTGCTCAGATGTGGTACAACAACCTTCCTCGGGTGAAAATTGTGACTTTCTTTCAACTAGCAGAACTCTTTATTGGGAACTTCTGTTTTGGAGCGAAACCAGTCAAACGAGTAGAACACTTGCTGAGTGTTATACAAAAGATAGGTGAAAGCACCGGGGACTATATTACTCGTTTCAATAACGAGAAGCTTGAGGTAATTGATTACGAGGAGAAAATAATAATTACTGCTTTGATGAGTGGACTGTTGCCAGATAAATTGTACTACACTTTAGCCAACGATCCGCCTAGGACCATGGTTGAACTAATGGAAAAAGCAGCCAAAATCATGAATGCCGAGGAGGCCATGGCTGGGAAGAAGAATGCAGATACTAAGGAAACTAAGGTCGAGGCTGACAAGACTGAGAAGAAGGATCAGAAGAATAATGGTGGCAACAGACAGTCGAAAGCAAAGCAAGCACTGGAACATTTGAAGAAATTTGGAAATTCTACTCCTTTGAAGGTAGATATAAACCACATTCTGGAGGAGATCAAGAACAACGAGGAGCTAAACTGGCCAGAAAAAATGAAGGTAGATCATGACAAGAGGAATAAGTCCAAATATTGCGAGTTCCATAAAGACAATGGTCACACCACTAAGCATTGCATAGCTCTCCAGAATGAAATTGAAGCACTCATCAGGTGGGGAAAATTGACCAAGTATGTTGATCGTTGAAATGGTGAAAAGACCAACGGCCGAAGAAGGCAAAAATCTAAATCTCCTCGTCGAGCAAAAGAAGACATGAAGAGAAGTCACGAAAAAGATCCAGAAGATGACCAAGATGACCCCGATCTCCCCAAAAGATCACGACAGCCAGAACATGAGGTATTTTCAATCCATTTTGGATCATTTGAATGTAATCTTATTACAGGTGGAGATGCAGGAGGTGGGGACATGACTGCAGAGAGGAAAGCTTACCTCAATGAGGCTCAAGTTTTCTCGTACATTCGGCGAATAAATCTGGCTGAAAATAATCGCCCGAGGAAGGTGAATATAGATAAATTGGTCATTAGTTTCTCTAAGAATGACCTGGCAGGTGTACTATATCCTCATGATGATCCATTGGTGATAAAGATGAGAATGAAGGAAGTGGTGATTTCACGAGTACTGGTGGATAATGGTAGCTCGGCAGACATCATGTTTTATTCATTCTTTGACAGTTTGAATCTAAAGCTAGACCAGTTGGAGCCATATCATAGGCCCCTCCTTAGTTTTACTGGCGAGAAGGTTTTTTCACTTGGGACGATCAAGTTGGATATGCTTATTGGTACATGGCCGGCTTGTCGAACAAAAAGAGTACATTTTTTTGTAATGGATAAAAATGTTCAACCAGCTTACAATATCATCATGGGAAGGGTAGGTCTGAAGAAGTTTGAGGCGGTACCATCTACTGTACATCAATGTTTAAAATTCCCAACCAATTTTGGAGTGGGAGTTGTGAAAGGTGACCAGAAAGTAGCTCGGGAATGCTACTATTCATCTGCCGAACAGGAGGAGCGTGAAGAACCCAGGAAGAAGACTACTACCTCTTAGGTCAATGAAGTAGAAGATGTTGAGATTAAAATGCTAGACCCTAGAGGCGAGTCTCAGCTCGTGAAGGGACAGGTCATGGAGGCTACTGGAAATATCATTTTGGATGACAAGCATCCAAAATGAACAACTCAAATTGGTGCATCACTGGATGTATCGATAAATGATTGGGCATAAATATTGTATATTTATTCCCCTAATTTCGGTGTATTTGTGAACCCGAGTGATGCAACCGATATGGATTTGACGTACATTTATTCTACTAACCTTCGTTGGCGAGTATTTCGTGCTTCTCTTATTTGTTTTACAGGTTAATTATGCAAGCAGTGCAAAAGAGAAAGCGAGACGATGAAAGAAAGGCTAAGAAGGCAAGTTCAAGGGCATTTTGGTAATTTTGCAGCCAAATCTCGGAGGAGGAGTCAACTGGAAAGTTGAAAATCTCGGAACAACGAGAACACCAAAAGAAACAGCACCCAAATCCGAGCTATGGTTGATGAGTTATGACCGGTTGAAGTTGAAGAAAAATCCAAGGAAGGAGGGAAATAAAACAAGAAAAATTCTAAGTGTTGAGAGAAAGAAAAAGCACCCCAAGCCAGCACAGTTCCTCGAACCCAGACGCGAACCGGTTAGGGGGGCGAACCGGTTCAGGAAACATGCGAACCGGTTCGAGGGTCCTGAAGCACGAATTTTCCCCCTTCATTCTGATTGGTTCCAAAAGATCCCTTTAGGTTAAAAGTCTCAAAAAAGAGGGGGAACGTAAGGTAGTAGCCTAGGCACAACAGTTCTGAGTAGTTTTTAGTAGAGAAAAAAGGAGGAGAACATCTAGGAACATAACTTTGATTAATTGCTGCAAGATCAATACACTTCCGGGTTTGTTTTCAAGTTGTAATCTAAGTTTTTATTTTTATGATCATTATTCTTGCTTGGTAATTTTTCCGCGTGATTTGAATAAATTTCTGTGTTTATAATACTTAGCCACGTATTTCGATCTATTTTTATCATGAGCTCCCTCGCATGCAACGTTACTATTTCATGCATCTTTCAGTTTAATATGTCCGGCTAGGTTTAAAAGGTCGGGATGCATGAACCCAGCCTAATGTGTTAGTGCATGTGAATAAAATTAATCCAGTGAATTTAGTGATTGATTATGATCATATTACGTAGTTACATAATAATTGTAGATCTTTATATCTCGTTTACCTTTGGGTACTCGTGATGATTTAGAGTACAATTTGAGTGTCACTATCGCGATACCGATTTACTCATCCTCAGATTAGGTATGATGCGGGCTTGAACCTCGTATACATAATGCTTGGGAGTACTAAATTTCGGGTCAGATCAATCAGATAAATTTATGATTAATATTATCACCGCATTACACTAGGGTTGGGGGATTGTATTCCCGTCCTATTCTTCTCATTATTTAAAACAAATAGTTTCCAATCATCAGTCATTCTTCATTTCAATAGATTAGTATAGTTGCATCTTTTCTTATTTTCATTATTGCATTTAGCTGTAATCAATATAAAAACCAAATAAATTTTTCCTTTTCTCTTTAGAGTCAGAGTTAGGGTTCCTCCATCTTTTCCCGTCGTCACAACTTCATTGTCCTTTTTCCCTGAGGATAGATACCGACTTACTGGGATTATTACTTGAGCGGCAGGCTTACACTTGAGCCTAGAGTGAACGCAGTTCTGAGACACATTTTCAGTCGCGTCAATAAAATAGGAATTGATAGCATTTCTAAGGTGTAGAAAGAAGACTTTTGCATGGAGTCCTGAAAACATGCCAAGGATAGATTCGAATTTCTTGTGTCATGAGCTCAACATGAACCTGGAAATCAAGCCAGTAAAATAGAGAAGAAGAGTGTTCAGTCCTGAGAAGAACCAAGCTATACAGTAAGAAGTAGACAAACTACAAAACGCCTCTTTTATTGAGGATGTCAGATATTCCGATTGGCTAGCAAATGTGGTTATGGTAAAGAAGAAAAATAACAAGTGGAGGATGTGTGTAGACTTTACTGATCTTAATAAGGCATGACCAAAGGATCATTTTCCTTTTCCCTGAATCGATCAACTGGTGGATGCTACCTCGGGGCATGTGATGATGCTGGAAATAGCACCACCCTTCAAGGTGTTTGTGAGCTCAATTCAATGTTAACAATGGCAGCATAAGAGTACATACACATATAGTAGAAGGAGGTGAGGAGAAGAGGATTCACATCGGAATATAAGTGGTTCAGCCAATTAGGCCTACATCCACTGTGCAAGTGTATGATATGTATCACTGTATGAGGGCTCTAATGGCCATTGTTACAATCTCTCAAGTTTTCTCTCTCTACTGTGTGTTTAGACAGAGTTTCAGTTAGGGTTCCTAATTTTGGATCCTTTGCAAGGTAGAGGATGACCTCTACATATAGTACATAGGGGGTGTAATGTACCCCCCATGCATGTAATATGCATGTGTATGTTAGCCTCAACAATACGGGAGAGACACCTGTCACTGTCACATGTAGAGAATGATGATGAAATATTCTCTCCACGTGTGGGGAATAATCTTGTTATAACTGATTTGCGTCCATGTGTCCTTATCCAAATGTCAACAGATGCTCGGCTACTATACTGGTGCATGACCTCGGCCTAGGAGAGGCCGAGGTTCACAAGTCTAGTTGCTCGTTCGATATGAGATGAACCATAGGGGTCCCGACTCGATATCAGCCGAGACAGTGGGTTGGAGTCGGCCTGAGCCAAGGTTGAGGCGGTGTGCGCTTGGATCATCAAGGATGTCCTGATGAGGTAATTGGTAGGGCTTCTTGGGAGCTTGGCCTGTATCTGTTCGGGGTTGACTTTCCCAGGTGTACGAGAGTGTTGATAATCCTTATGATGCGTGGAATGTCCTTTGGAGAGACTTGTGGTAAAGTCGGCCTGGGCCGACCTTGATGTGGCCAAGGGCTGATGTCGCAAGCGCAAAGGCTTATCCAGTGTCGGCCGTAATCTCGGCCGAGGTTGGTGTCTCTGAGCCGAGGTCACACTAGGGTCATATCAATCACCCCCAGCCCTTAGTCATATGTGAGAGAAGGTGACTAGGGGATTATCACACCTCCGAGGCCTGTCTATTACGAGCCATTACTTATTTGACACTTGTCCAATACTGAAGTATGCTAACTTGGTAGGCGTGTGCTGTCAGCCGCCCTTTGGGGCTCCCAAGGCAATGATGGGCTCTGGGGAATTGCGCCCATGTATTTAAGGATTTTGAAACCTATTTCCCTCCTTTCTTCTTCATTTCTCTCTTTTCTGGCTATACTCGCTCTTGCAGCTATCTCCCTCTCTCTCTATAAAGATCCTTGTTCGAGGCTTTTGGGTGGTGATTTCTCGCATCTTCTCATCTCTTCCTTACTATTTCATCCTCAGGTAACCTCTGCCATACTTTTCCCTTCATTTTTCCTGCAAGTCTCCTTATTTTCGCATTTTTCGACGAGTTTCTGAGTTTTCCAGTGAGGTTACCATTATTTCAGGCGAACTATTCTTGCCAATTTTAGGTAGTTTGATCTTTAGACTACTTTACTTTATAAGCCAATCTTGTTTGTAGTTTAGGAAGTTATCCCAAGTTTAGGGTCTGCCTATGATGCTCAGACCCGTATGCCAACTTTTTGAGGAGTTCCCCTCCCTTAGAGAGAAGACTTTAGAAAAGATTAGACAAATAGAAAGAGCATAGGAGGAGGCTCTTAGGTCACAAGAATTTCCCATCAGACCTATCTTTCCACCACCTCTGAAGGTGATATATCCTGATCCCCCGGAGTTTTTCACTCAGACAGAGGTTCTTGCTGATCCCATACCGATGTCTGAGTCTGAATCTTCTACCTCAGACCCCATGTCTGTGGATTCCTTTCAGGAGGCCATGAACTTCACACCTCAGCCTGATTAGGCCCCTGATCTGACCGAACTCTCAAGCCGAGCATCATCCCATAATAGCTCAAGCACCTCAGCCTCTTCCTCAGAGGTTGAAATTGTTGATCCAAGTGTGGCTATACCACCCATACTTGATGCCATCCCTCTGTCGGCCGTCACCGGGGCAGAGTTCTCTCAGAGGTTCCCGAGTAACCCATCAACATCTTCTCCGGACGACATTGAGTTAGACGATGATGATGAGATTGAAAGCGATGTCGACGTCTCTGAGGCGGCCGAGATCGAGAGCATAGTTACTGAGGTAGACCTTCTCGGCTTCAGATATCTATACTCTATTAGTCCCTCCATAAAGCTAAGAAGGCCTCTGAGGGAAGATATGGCTTATCATGGCCGAGACGGCGAGATCTGCTTGTATGAGAAGATGTTCAAGTTAGGGTTTCGTCTACCCATCCATCCCATTATCAAGTCCATCCTCTCCTACTTCAATTTGGCCCCCTCACAACTATCCCCGAATGCCTGGAGGGTCATAATAGGGTCCATAGTCTTGTGGAGGGAAGTCCACCACTCTGACCTCCCTGTTCAGGTCTTTGTAGGTTGCTATGTCCCTTCCTCAGCCAAAAATCATCCGAGCTACTATCATTTTGTAGCTCGGAAGCCTGAGAAGAAGATGCTTCAGATAACTCAGACTTCCAACCATAACTGGAAGCTTCGGTATTTCTTTGCTTCTGGGCCATGGGAATTTGGCCCATGTGTTCCCCCGTATATTCTTGAGCCGAGGATACCCCTGAGATGGGGTAAGGTCAGCATGTCTGCTAGGGCCGATCCTGGTCTGAGTCCTCAAAACCTTCAGAGGGTGAAAACCCTTCAAGATCAGGGGGTACATGGTCTGTTTGTTAAGTTCGAACATCTGATGACCCCCCACTACCTCTCAGGGACAGGTATAGGTGGAAGTACCCTTGCCGAGCTTGGTAAGCATTTTTATTTCAACTTAAACCTCTGAGTTTATTCATATCTGATTATCTAACTCAGATCTACTAATTTTTGCAGAGCGACCACAGGACATTTCGGAAGAGCTCTGGGAAATGGCTGCACCCAATTTAACGAGACTAGCCAAGAAAGCAGGCCATAATGCTCCTCCCCCAGCTCCTTCTACTTCAAAGCCCCAAGACACAAAGAAGAGGGATCCAGAAGGTCATCCCCCTGAGGATCAGAGGCCGAAGAAGAAGAACGCTGACACTGACATCCCTATCTCATCAGCTGACGCCCTGTCGGCTCATCTAGAGCAATTGAAGATAGCTGACAGCATAGTCGGCCATAGTCTTCAGGCCCTAGATGCCCTCGGCTCTACAATGACCGAGGCTGACAAACACTTCTTCAGGTCACTAGACACCCCATTGCTGGTTGAGTTCGGCATTCACAAATCCATTCAGGTATGACTTGATCTTTCTTCAGAAATTCCCTAAGTGTAACATCTGATTGTTCTTCTGCTCATTAATGATCACAAAATATGTAGGGCCTGGTAGCTATGCACCACTTATCCAACTGGACTCTGAGGAAATTATCCCTCATTCAAAAGGGTCAAGAGGCTGAGAAGGTCCAGAGCACCCTGAACGCCGAGATTGACCGCCTAAAATCAGAGCTGCAAAACTCTGAGAATAAGGTGAAGGGGTTGGAGAAGGACATCTCCCAGCTTGGCAAGGGTCATGCTGCAGCTCTGAAGGCTAAGGCCGATACTCTGCAACAGAAATTCAACTCAGCTATCAGGGCCGCCTTTGATGACGCCTCTGAGAAGATAATTTATGACTACAAGACCTCAGATGAATTCATGGGCTTCGGCTTTGAATACCTTGAAAGAGGTATCAAAGCCACTATCAAGTGGGCTGATGTCAGGGAGAGGGAGGCTGGCACTTTGAAAGCCTCAAATTTTGTAGGCCTCGGCTTTGCTGACCCTCAGTTTGCTCAGGCCCTTCAGGAGGTTGAGGAAGAGGCTTCCGCGCCTACCGAGACTTCTACGTTGGACGACAGTGAGGTTGGAGGGGTAGACCATCGTGATGATGCGACCGAGGTGACCAACGTGGGTCAGCCCAACCAAGCCGAGGATGTCAACATTCCCCCCTCAAACCCATAGAGGATTTTTTGAACATTGTTTGTAACTCATAACATTATGGAGCTTGTCTGTAATCGTTGAACATCTATTTTTTCTAAATATAAACCTCTGAGGAGGACGATCTTCTCTTACTTTTATTGAATGTCATGTGATGTTTTTCATTCTTAGTTTCGTTGTAATGGTGTCTACTAAAAATAAATTAGTAATCTGAGCTTCAACCTCTAAAGTCCTCTTTCTAAGCTTGTCTTTTTGCAATGATGTCTTGTTTAAACTCAATCAGGGGTCCTGACGTCAGACCTCGTCACCACCAAGTGGTGTTATGAAGGTCTGAGGTCATCACCTCAGATGTTATCCTCGATCTCTCACCAAATTAATGATGTTAATGGTCTGAGGTCATCTCATTATGGTGTCTGAGCTCAGACCTCGTCACCACTGAATGGTGTTATGAAGGTATAAGGTCATCACCTAAGATGTTATCCTCAATTATTATCACCAAATTAATGATGTTATGGATCTGAGGTCATCTCATTATGGTGTCTGAGCTCAGACCTCGTCACCACTGAATGGTGTTATGAAGGTCTGAGGTCATCACCTAAGATGTTATCCTCAATTAATCTCATCAAATTAATGATGTTAAGGGTCTGAGGTCATCTCATTATGGTGTCTGAGCTCAGACCTCGTCACCACTGAATGGTGTTATGAAGGTCTGAGGATATCACCTAAGATGTTATCCTCAATTTCTCACCAAATTAATGATGTTAATGGTCTGAGGTCATCTCATTACGGTGTCTGAGCTCAGACCTCGTCACCACTGAATGATGTTATGAAGGTCTGAGGTCATCACCGAAGATGTTATCCTCAACTTCTCACCAAATTAATGATGTTAAGGGTCTGAGGTCATCTCATTATGGTGTCTGAGCTTTGACCTCGTCACCGCTGAATGGTGTTATGAAGGTCTGAGGTCATCACCTAAGATGTTATCCTCAATTAATCTCAACAAATTAATGATGTTAAGGGTCGTCATCTCATTATGGTGTCTGAGCTCAGACCTCGTCACCACTGAATGGTGTTATGAAGGTCTGAGGTCATCACCTAAGATGTTATCCTTAATTAATCTCACCAAATTAATGATGTTATGGGTCTGAGGTCATCTCATTATGGTGTCTGAGCTCAGACCTTGTCACCACTGAATGGTGTTATGAAGGTCTGAGGTCATCACCTAAGATGTTATCCTCAATTAATCTCACCAAATTAATGATGTTAAGGGTCTGAGGTCATCTCATTATGGTGTCTGAGCTTAGACCTCGTCACCACTGAATGGTGTTATGGAGGTCTGAGGTCATCACCTAAGATGTTATCCTCAATTTATCTCACCAAATTAATGATGTTAAGGGTCTGAGGTCATCTCATTATGGTGTCTGAGCTCAAAACTTATCACCACTGAATGGTGTTATGAAGGTCTGAGGTCATCACCTAAGATGTTATCCTCATAATTAATTTCTGTCATAAGAATGAAGCAAGAACCGTCATGGGAACTGATCTTTTATTAATAACCTCTTCATAACAACATGGTACATTTACATAAACTCTATGCAACATCATATGTAATATTTCTTTAGGTGATCAGCATTCCGTGGGTTAACGAAAGGTTCTCCTTCTAGGTTTTCTAGCCTCTAGGTGCCAGGCCCAACCTCTTCTGTCACTTTGTAGGGGCCATGCCAGTTTGGGTGAAGCTTATTTGCCTTTTGTAAGGCCTTTTTTAGCACTAGGTCTCCCACTGCAATGGGTCTTATCTTAACCCTATGGTTGTAAAATTTTGCTGCCCTCTGTTGGTAGGCTGCTTATCTGATCTCAGCGTCTTCTCTTCTTTCTTCAATTAGATCTAGGTCTAGCCTCCTCTCCTCCCTATTTTTGTCGGGGTCATAAGTCTGAACCCTATGAGTTGGGAGTCCCACTTCCGTTGGAATGACAACCTCTGAGCCATGTGCTAGCATGAATGGGGTTTCTCCTGTAGGTGTCCTTGTCATTGTTCTGTAGGCCCATAACACAGTGTAGACCTCTTCAGTCCATCATCCCTTCGTATCCTCTAACCTCTTCTTGATTCCATCGAGAATTGTTTTGTTCATAACCTCAGTCTGGCCGTTGGCTTGGGGTCGTCCAGGAGATTAAAAGAACTGCTTTATCCCCACTCTTAGGCAGTATTTTTCTAAGGAGGAGTTCTTGAACTGGGTCCCATTGTCCGAGATAAGAGTTTTTGGGAGGCCGTATCTGCATATGATATTCCTCCAAATAAAATGGAAGGTCTTCTTCTCTGTGATTGTTATCATCGGCTCTGCCTCCACCCACTTTGAGAAATAATCGATGGCAACTATCAAGAATCTATAATTGTTAGCAGCTCTTGGTAGGGGTCCTACTAAGTCAATCCCCCATACCGCAAATGGCCATGGAGAGGTGATTGTCGTCATAGGCTGATGGGGTTGATGAGGAATAGTGGCGAATCTTTGAAATT
This sequence comes from Sambucus nigra, assembly GCA_949130495.1. Lineage (NCBI taxonomy): Eukaryota > Viridiplantae > Streptophyta > Magnoliopsida > Dipsacales > Adoxaceae > Sambucus > Sambucus nigra. The sequence continues at coordinate 297,035,414 of OX422223.1, forward strand.
TATCACACCTCTTAACGTAGGCTGCAGCGTCCTTGGACAAGGTTGGCCACCAGTACCCCTGTGTGATGATTCTTTTGGCCAAGGGTCTTCCCCCTATGTGGCTAGAGCAGGAACCCTCGTGAACTTCCTGTAAGACCCGGGGAACTTCCGTGGGATGCACACATCTGAGGAGAGGTAACAGAAATCCTTTTTTGTACAAGATGTCTCCTATCATCGAGAACTTGGCAGCCCTATATCTCAACTTTCTCCTCTCTAGCTTGGACTCCGATAGCTCTCCCTCTCTAATATATCTGATGAGTGGGTCAATCCATGACTCTCCTGGGTTCAAATTGTGATAAGGTTTTCATACCTCTTCTTCCTCGATGGTTTCCTTTCCCAAGACCTCGATCAGAATGGTCCTTCTAACATCTGTCTTCGTTGCCGAGGCTAGCCTTTCCAATGCATTTGCGTGACTGTTACTTTATCGAGGCACTCTCTTCAGTTTTGCCTCTTCAAAATACTCCAATATCTTTCTCATCCTCTTCAAGTACTTTGCCATCCTTTCATCCTTGGCCTCATAGAATCCCAGTACTTGATTGACAACTAACCTTGAGTAGCTGTGGAGTAGGAGTCGCTTTACGCAAAGAGTCTTTGCCAATGAGAGACCTGCTATCTTGGCCTCATACTCGGACTCGTTGTTTGAGGCCTGGAAGTTGAATCTCAGAGCGTATTCAATGTTGGCACCATATGGAGCTGTGAGTATCATCCCCGTACCGCTCCCACTATCGCATAAGGAGCCATTAAGGAAGAGGCTCCAAATGTTTGTATCCGATGAGAAGACCCCTTTCGTCATGACTCCTTATTTGAAAAGGTACCGATCCTCCTCGTTCTCTTCTACTCTGCCTCGGACCTTGTTGGAGGTGACCTCTTCCCGATCACGGAAGACATTTGGTGTCGTCTCTTTCGAATTTCGAAAGACACCTCGGTTTGTCTCGTCGATATCCCCCAGGCCAATTTCTGTCTCGGCCTCTTCCCATGTGAACTCTGCAACAAAGTCAACAAGGGCCTGCCCTTTGATGGCTGTCCTAGGCTGGTAGGTAAGATCATACTCGCCCAACTCGATGGCCCAGGTCATCAATCTTCCAGACTTCTCAGGTTTATGCAGGACCTGTCTTAGTGGGGAGTCAGTGAGGACTACCACGGAGTGAGCTTGGAAGTAAGGCTTCATTTTCCTTGAGGCATGTATTAGGGTATAAGACAACTTTTCCATACGGGGATAATTTTGTTCAGACCCTTGAAGGGACTTAATGTTTAAGTACACAGGCCTTTGGATCCCATCGTCTTCCCGTATTATGGCCGCGCTGATGGATGATTCAGAGACTGCCAGATACACATACAACATTTCTCCTGCGATGGGCCGAGATAGCAATAAGGGTGACCCCAAGTAAGACTTGAGTTGATTGAAGGCTTTTTCACACTCTTCGTCCCAATTGAAGGCCTTTCTTAGAACTTTAAAGAATGGGAGACACTTATCCGTTGCCCTAGATACAAATCTGTTAAGCGTAGCCACTCTCCCCGTGAGTCTTTGGACATCCTTAATACTCCTAGGAGTCTTCATGTCAAGCAGTGCCTTAATTTTCTCAGGGTTCGCTTCAATTCCTCTCTGGTGGATGATGAATCCCAGGAACTTCCCGGCTCCTACTATGAAGACACACTTCGCTGGGTTGAGTTTCATTCTGTATGAGTCCATCACATCGAAGGTCTTCTCAAGGTCTGCTACATGAGTGCAAGATTTCAAGCTTTTTGTCAGCATATCATCTACATACACTTCCATGGTCTTACCTATTTGCTATTCAAACATCTTTCTAACAAGACGTTGGTACGTTGCCCCTACATTTTTCAAACCGAAGGGCATCACTTTGTAGCAATACGTCCCTTTGTCAGTAATGAAGGTTGTATTCTCTGAGTCTTCAGCGTCCATGAAGATTTGGTTATAGCCTGAATATGCGTCCATGAAGCTCATGAGCTCATGTCCTGCTGTAGCATCCACCATCTGATCTATCTGAGGTAAGGGATAGCTGTCTTTTCGATAAGATCTATTCAGGTCAGTGAAATCAACACACATTCTCCACTTCCCATTAGCCTTGGGCACGATGAGTGCATTTGATAGCCACTCCGGATATGTGAATTCTCTTATAAACTCAGGCCCTTCTAACTTTTTGACCTCTTCTCGGATGACGTCGTACTTCTCCCTGGAGTAGACTCTTTGTCTTTATTTAATAGGCTTGGCATCTTTGGTCACATTGAGCTTGTGACTCATCACCTCAGGGTCGATGCCAGGCATGTCTGCGTGACTCCATGCGAAGACACTCTGCCTCCTCTTGAGGAAGTTTATCAGCTCTTCCTTGATTACTGAATTAAGGGCCTTGCCGACCTGGATGGTTTTTTCTGGCTCGTCCTCATTGAGGACGATGGATTCAACCTCTTCCGCGACCTCTACCTTCTTCAATTTTGTCTCATCTCTTGGATCTAGAGTATCAATTCTATAAGTGGTGGTGGCCCTCTTATGGGCCTCTCTCTCTTCGGTCGAGTTAAAGTAACATTCTCGCGCTGTGGTCTGATCACCTTGCACTTCCCCTAACCCATAGGGGGTCGGGAATTTTAGCATCTGGTGGACCGTCGATGGCGCAGCCTCGAACTCCTTAAGGGCCACTCTTCCTATGATGAGGTTATAGGACGAGAAGACACTCTCATCCATTACGAAGAAATTAATATTCCTGGTCAACCTCTTAGGCCACTCATCACCCATCCGTACGTCCATCTCATACATGCCTAAGGGGTGAACTTTTTCCCCACTGAAGCCTATCAGGGGGTGGTGATAGGGTACTAGTCTTGCTCTACTAAGGCCTAAGCTCTTGAAGCAAGGCTAGATCATCACATCTGTCGAGCTCCCCCCATCTACGAGGATCATCTTCACCTCGCATCCATGAACCCTTGTTGTTATGACCAAAGGGTCATCATGAGGGGGGGGGGGGGGCAAGATACCCTTGAAGTCGAGCCTGGAGAACCCAACTATAAGGGTGTCCATGTTCACTTTCTTCCTCTTCTGTACTGTATCGGAAGACATTAGATTCACAACTTCTAGTTTTGCCACTGACCTGGCCTCTGCCACGTGAGCCTTCCTATCAGCTACTTCAGAGCCACCGCCTGTAAATCCCCCGCATATGGTGTTGACACCAAACGAGATCATACTTACCCTCTTCACCGGGGTATTGTCATCTCTCGGAGGAAGATCCGGATTGTCTTCATCGTCTCTTAGGGATGGGAGGTTGTCACGGCATTTGTCATTTCTTCTTTTCTTAGGGTCATCTCTTCCACCCTTGGGGTCCTTACCATCCACATATTTCCTTAGCTGGCCAGTTTTTAACATCTTTTCAATCTCATCTTTCAAAGGGAAGCATCTATCCGTGACGTGGCCATGATCCTGGTGGAACTCGCACCATAGGTTTTTATTCCTCTTATGTGGTGGGTCTTTTAGTTTCTCCGGCCATCTCAGAGTCCTTCCATTCTTAATCTCGTTGAGGATGTGCTCACAGCTCACAGTCAGAGGAGTATAGTGGGCGAACTTGTCTTCACCCGACCTCGTCTTCCCATCTCTCTTCTTTTGGGACTTTGCACTACTACTACTACCGTGGTTTTCATCCTCATACTTGGAGGCCATTGCCTCTTTCGCATTCATTACTTTCCCTGCGGTTGCCAAGAGCTCTCCCATAGATCTTGGGGGGTCTTCCGCAAGTTTCCACAACAGCTTTCCTTTATGTAGACCCCCTATGAGAGCGGTCATGGCTATATTCTCTTCATAATCCTCGACCTCCAACTTCTCTTTGTTGAACCTGGCTATGTAGTCCCTTAGGCTCTCATCCTTGCCCTACTTGACATACAGCAGGTGAGTGGTCTTCTTTTGAGGTCTCACCCCAAAGCAGAAGTTATGGATGAATCGTTCAGCTAAGCCTTTGAAGTTATCAATCGAGTTCTTTAGAAGGGAGGTAAACCAGATGTGTGCTACCCCTGTCAGGGTCCCAGATATGGCCCTGCACTTCATCTCATCGGATATTGAGTAGATGTCTGATGCCGACTAATACATCTCTATGTGGTGTACTGGGTTGGTGCTGCCGTCATACTTGGGAGACAGCACAGGAGGTTTGAACTTAGCTGGGGTTGGGAAGCTCACTATCCTAGCCACAAACGATGAGCCCTCTGAGTAACCCCTCTGCAATGGATCTCTACTTTTAATGAGGTCTCCTATCTTCTCCTTGAGGCGCTGGATGGAGTCATTCCATGGTCTTCCTCCTTCGACCTGGCCGAGGTTATCACCAGCCACTTCCATGGGATGGACCGAGGGTTCCCCTCCTGCAGCACAGCGTCAGTTGTTGACCTCTTCCTGTTCTATGCCTCTTTTGTCACAGGGTCGGCCTTGGTCAGGCCGACCTGGTCTGTCCCCTCTTTGCAAGCCGACAGCACTCATGGACCTAGATAACCTGTATCTTAGGTCATTCATTGGACCCAACCTCTCGAAGGCTAACCCTCTGCTCAACCGATCGAAAGCTGACCCTCTCTTTTGAGCCTCTTCATCTCTTCGGTCGACACATCCTTGATGTAACACCCCGCCCGCCCGGGGAGAGCGAACGGAGAGCCACTTAGATAAAATAAATTAATCCACAAGTAACAAGGTATAGAGAATCTAAATAAACCCACAATAATATAAATCCAATAATCTCAATCTTTTCAAATTAAATATCAAATCTCTCGAATTACATACAACAACTAACTCGAAAATAAAATACAAATCTCCAAAGCTCTATACATCAAAATAAATAAAAGTCTTCCTAAAACAATCCTCGCTAAAATCAATCACCATAGCGCCCCAAAATCCGCGCTAACCTGCCATTAAAAGAAAATATGGGGAAGTACACAATACGACAGGAAAGATGCTCAACAAATATATTAACGATGAACAAAGCGTAACAACACGAGTACGGATATTCAAATCAAATGAAAATCTCAAAGCATTTATCAATAAATTTCTCAACAACACTTTAACCGGGTCACCAGGCCTCACCACATCCGTATATGCTTTATCAAGCCATAGCCCGGGAAACAGGAATTTTGGCGGGTGCCCAACATCCGTGCCATATTAAAATCTCATGACAACGTGCTCATCAAAAATATAATGATACCACATGAATCAAAATAATTTCAACAATTATTTTCCAGATTTCAATGAATTTATCAATTCAAATATGAGTTAAATTAAATAAGAATTCAAAGAGAATGACACTCGCGAGATTTAAGGAGCATATTGTGTAAAACCCCATACCTCAAACCATGATGAGAAACCAACGATCACATCCTCAAGATCAACACAAAAGATCTACAAAAGCTCCTCCAAGAACCTCCAACAAAATAGCCCCAAGAACACCTCTAATCTAAGGTTGGAACTCACAAATCTCAAGGGCCAATGTGTATATAAAAAGAAGAGGAATATAAAATATATTTGCTGCCAAAATTTGTGCCAAAAGTATGTTAAAAGGTTTTCCCATGACTTCCTTTTATAATGAAAAGAAATGAAGAGTTGGAATCCAAAAGACTCCTTTAAATAAGGCAAAGAAATGAAGAGTTGGAATCCAAAAGACTCCTTTAAATAAGGCACATAATGAAGAGTTGGAAGTCAAAACAACTCCAAGAGTCAAAAAATCCGTTTTAATTCCATTTTCGAAACCGTTTGAAATTCTCGCCTTTAAAAATAATAACCAACATATTTGAGCAATAAAAATAATTTTATCAAAAACTTTATTTTTCTCCATTTTCCAGAAATTAATTAAAATAGCCCAAAATTACGCGGGTTATTACACTTCCCCACTAACAATGGAATTTCGCCCTCGAAATTCGCCGAATGCCTAACTCTCAAAATCAGGCCAACAATCTCCAAAATAATCTCGTCTCCAAAAATAATTCCTCACATCTAATCTCAAAACTTATCACGAATATCACCTAAAATTTTCTATCTCCAAAAATTGCTAACCACGTAATGAACCCAAAACCCAAGCCTCGAGGGCTGCCATATACCTAAGCTCTGATACCATTTGTAACACCCCGTCCGCCCGAAGAGAGAGAACGGAGCGCTAATGCGATAAAACTAAACTAAATCCACAATATAACAAGGTATAGAGCATCTAAGTCCCACAATAATATAAATCCACTAATCTCAATCTTTTCAAATTAAATATCAAATCTCTCGAATTACATACAACAACTAACTCGAAAATAAAATACAAATCTCCAAAGCTCTATACATCAAAATAAATAAAAGTCTTCCCAAAACAATCCTCGCTAAAATCAATCACCATAGCGCCCCAAAATCCGCGCTAACCTGCCATTAAAAGAAAATATGGGGAAGTACACAATACGACAGGAAAGATGCTCAACAAATATATTAACGATGAACAAAGCGTAACAACACGAGTACGGATATTCAAATCAAATGAAAATCTCAAAGCATTTATCAATAAATTTCTCAACAACACTTTAACCGGGTCACCAGGCCTCACCACATCCGTATATGCTTTATCAAGCCATAGCCCGGGAAACAGGAATTTTGGCGGGTGCCCAACATCCATGCCATATTAAAATCTCATGACAACGTGCTCATCAACAATATAATGATACCACATGAATCAAAATAATTTCAACAATTATTTTCCAGATTTCAATGAATTTATCAATTCAAATATGAGTTAAATTAAATAAGAATTCAAAGAGAATGACACTCGTGAGATTTAAGGAGCATATTGTGTAAAACCCCATACCTCAAACCATGATGAGAAACCAACGATCACATCCTCAAGATCAACACAAAAGATCTACAAAAGCTCCTCCAAGAACCTCCAACAAAATAGCCCCAAGAACACCTCTAATCTAAGGTTGGAACTCACAAATCTCAAGGGCCAATGTGTATATAAAAAGAAGAGGAATATAAAATATATTTGCTGCCAAAATTTGTGCCAAAAGTATGTTAAAAGGCTTGCCCATGACTTCCTTTTATAATGCAAAGAAATGAAGAGTTGGAATCCAAAAGACTCCTTTAAATAAGGCAAAGAAATGAAGAGTTGGAATCCAAAAGACTCCTTTAAATAAGGCACATAATGAAGAGTTGGAAGTCAAAATAACTCCAAGAGTCAAAAAATCCGTTTTAATTCCATTTTCGAAACCGTTTGAAATTCTCGCCTTTAAAAATAATAACCAACATATTTGAGCAATAAAAATAATTTTATCAAAAACTTTATTTTTCTCCATTTTCCAGAAATTAATTAAAATAGCCCAAAATTACGCGGGTTATTACACTTGACTTTGCCTAAAAGGTCGTATTGTATTATTCGACACCTCATACGGCTCCCAGCAGTCTTTCGAGGCTTCTTCCGCCTCTAGATCGTCATACCTTTCCTCCGGGCAAGGATTTCCTTGCCTCCCGAGGCGCAATCGCCTAGGGTCAGCAATGTCTCTTCTTCGCTGGGGTGCAGGCTGATCCTTCATCGGTGCCTGGGTTGGTCCCCTGGAATTTGGATGAGGCTGAATAGCTGCTGGAGTGATCATATTCGGTGAGACTCTAGGTGGCTTCATCATAGTTTGGCTGAGCTGTTGGAATTGCTCCTTCATTGCTTGCTGCGTTGCAGCCAAGGATTTTAAGGCTGCAACCACTTCCGCCATTTCGGACTGGGGCGATGCCTGGCTGGAACTAGGCCCTCCTCCGCCAGGCGGTGGAAGAGGCGGTGGTAATTTTGGTGCCATGTGTTAACGATAAAGAGCTTGAGTAGCAAGTGAGCTTAATATCTTAAAGGACCTCTTTCAATGGTGAAACATCTCCACGCAAGGGGTGGTGACTAGTTCACCACCAGAGTCTCCGGTGAGGTTAAACTTAAGAAGAGGAAGAGTTAGTTTCTCGAGTTCCCATAGACGGCGCCAAAATGATGATGCTGGAAACAACACCACCCTTCAAGGTGTTTGTGAGCTCAATTCAATGTTAACAATGGCAGCATAAGAGTACATGCACATATAGTAGAAGGAGGTGAGGGAAGAGGATTCACACCGGAATATAAGTGGTTCAGCCAATTAGGCCTACATCCACTATGCAAGTGTATGATATGTATCACTGTATGAGGGATCTAATGGCCATAGTTACAATCTCTCAAGCTTTCTCTCTCTACTGTGTGTTTAGACAGAGTTTCAGCTAGGGTTCGTAATTTTGGATCCTTTGCATGGTAGAGGATGACCTCTACATATAGTACATAGGGGGTGTAATGTACCCCCCATGCATGTAATATGCATGTGTGTGTTAGCCTCACCAATACGGGAGAGACACCTGTCACTGTCACATGTAGAGAATGATGATTAAATATTCTCTCCACGTATGGGGAATAATCTTATTATAACTGATTTACGTCCACGTGTCCTTATCCAAATGTCAACAGATGCTCGGCTGCTATACTGGTGCATGACCTCGGCCTAGGAGAGACCGAGGTTGACAAGTCTAGTTGCTCATTTGATATGAGATGAACCATAGGGGTCCCGGCTCGATATCAGCTGAGACACTAGGTTGGAGTCGGCCTGAGCCGAGGTTGAGGGGGTGTGCGGTTAGAGCATCAAGGATGTCTTGATGAGGTAATTGGTAGGGCTTCTTGGGAGCTCGGCCTGTATCTGGCCTAGGTTTCCTTTCCCAGGTGTACGAGAGTGTTGTTGATCCTTATGATGCATGCAATGTCCTTTGGAGAGACTTGTGGTAAAGTCAGCTTGGGCCGACCTTGATGTGGCTGAGGGCTGATGTCGCAAGCCCAAAGGCTTATCCAGTGTCGGCCGTAATCTCAGTCGAGGTTGGTGTCTCTGAGCCGAGGTCACACTAGGGGCATATCAAGTGGAGGATGTGTGTAGACTTTACTGATCTTAATAAGGCATACCCAAAGGATCATTTTCCTTTTCCCCGAATCGATCAACTGGTGGATGCTACCTCGGGGCCTGAATTGTTGAGTTTCAGGGATGCTTATTCTGGTTACAACTAGATTATGATGAAGCCTGAGGACAGGGAGAATACCTCTTTTATCACCCCAAGGGGAACTTATTGTTATAATGTTATGCCTTTTGGACTTAAAAATGCAGGTGCAATATATCAGCGGCTGATGAACAAGGTGTTTGCAGAGAAAATCAGTCATAACATGGAGGTTTATGTTGAAGATATGATGACAAAGAGCAAGAAAGTTGTCGATCATCTCGTTGACCTAGGTCAGACCTTTGATCAACTAGAGAAATATAAAATGAAATTGAATCCCACCAAATGCATATTCGGAGTACGAGAAGGTATGTTTCTCGGATATATTGTTAACCAACGAGATATTGAGGCGAAGCCTGAAAAGATCAAGGCTCTATTGGAGCTGCGATCTCCAACCACAAAGAAGGAAGTGCAAAGCCTTACAGGGCTAGTTGCAGAACTTAATAGATTTGTGTCACGAGCAACAGACAGATGTCTCCTATTCTTCAAAGCACTCTGAAAAACTTTTGAGTGGAATGATGAATGCAAGGAGGCCTTTCAAGAGTTGAAGAAGTATCTGGGGATACCTCCATTATTATCTAGACCAGTGATGGGAGAAAGACTATACTTGTACCTAGCAGTTTCAGAAAACGTAGTGAGCTCGGCGTTGATAAGAGTGGAGGACGGAGTACAAAGACCACTCTATTACACCGGCAAAGCTTTCCGAGGAGCAGAAATTAGCTATCCAAGGTTAGAGAAGTTCGCACTAGCACTAATTGAAGCAAGCAGAAGGATGAGGCCATACTTCTAAGCCCTTACTATAGTGGCATACACTGATATTCCATTAAGACAAGCTCTGCGTAAACCGGATAAATCAGGAAGATTGATGTACTAGGCAGTAGGACTTGGTGAATGTGATATAATTTATGAGCCTAGATCATTTTTTAAAGGGCAAACAGTAGCGAATTTTATCACAAAATTTACTCAGGAGGATTCCTCCGACGAGCAGGAGTTGAATACAGACCAACCTATGGATGTTACAGGATCATCAAATTTAAACCTCGACCAACTTACGTAGGTGGACGAGTAGCGAGAAGTACTGGAGGAGGATAAAATGAAGCATCAAATATTCCACCGAGGAACTCTGTCTGACCAAGAGTTTGATAATGGAGTACCTGTGTGGAATCTGTATGCAGATGGCTCTTTGTGCTCTACAGGTAGTGGAGCAGGGATTATTTTAAACAGTCCAGATGGGATTGATGTGAAATATCCTCTATGCTTTCAATTTAAGGCTTCTAATAATGAGGTCGAATATGAAGCAATGGTCATGGGTCTAAGCCTGGCCAAAACCATGAAGGCAGAGCAAGTCGTTGTGTTCACTGACTCCTAGTTAATCGTAAATCAAGTTCTAGGGGTGTATGCAGTAAAAGGAGAATTAATGGTCAGGTATTGTGCAAAAGCAATAGAGGTTGTATCAAGTTTTACTGCAATTCAGTTGATTAAAATCCCACGACTGTAGAATGCAAGAGCAAACACCCTAGCTCGGTTAGCATCAGTCACACGCACCGAGATTCGAAGAATAATCCCAATTGAAATCCTGGCTGGTCGAAGCATCGACAAAGATCTGACGATAAACTTCATCGCCCTTAACTTGGGACCATCTTGGATGGGCCCTATCAGGGCCTATATTGAAGAGGGAGATTTACCAACTGATAAACTCGCAGCCAAGAAACTAAAGTTTAAAGTTGCTCGTTATGTATTGACCAATGGCATCTTATATAGACGAGGAATTATAGCAGGGCTACAAAGATGTGTCCACCCCTCCAAAGTGAAAGATTTGATCGAAGAGGTTCATAAAGGGTCTTGTGGAGCCCATGTGGCAGGTCGAACATTTTTGCAAAGAATAACAACATAGGGGTATTACTGGCCGACGATGAGAGCTGATTGTGTAGCTAATGCCAAGAAGTGTGACCAATGTCAACGCTTCTCTTCTATCCGAAAAATTCCCCAAGTATTGTTAACACCCATCACGTCTCCTTGGCCATTCGCCATGTGGGGAGTACACTTGTTCGGGCCACTTCCAATGACCAGGGCAAGGTTTAAATACCTTGTGGTTGCTGTGGATTACTTTACCAAATGGGTGGAAGCTGATCCTCTCATTGATATGACATACGAAAAAGTCTATCAATTTATTTGGAAGAATATTATCTGTAGATATGGTCTACCATATGCATTCATTACCGAACATGGAACTCAATTTGATAACGAGGAGTTTGCTGTGTATTATCATCAATCCAATGTACTGAAGATCCACTCTGCACCAGGCCATCCCCAAAGTAATGGGCAAACTGAGGTGACAAACAGAACGCTGCTGAATGGTTTGAAGAAATGACTAGATGATGCAAAAGGAAATTGGATTAACGAGCTACATTCTGTGCTGTGGGCTTATCGTACCACACCACGGACATCAACTGGAGAGTCCCCAAATATGCTAGCGTTTGGGAGTGAGGCTGTCATACCTACTGAATTGGGTTTACCCACGCATAGGGTGCTTAATTTCAATTCTCTTGTCAGTGATTTGATGAGAAGGTTAGACCTGGATATGCTCGAAGAAGTTAGGGAAGAAGAAGCAATCAGGAATGCAGCGTATCAACAACAAACATCTTTGTTCTATAACAAAAGAGTGAAGAAGGGTGATTTGAAGGAAGGGGATTATATGATGAAGAAAGTGATCCAAAAGAATAACAAACTGGAAGCCAACTAGCATGGACCCTATAGAGTAATAGAAGTTGTTCATCCAGGTACATACATGATTGAAACCTTGGAAGGAGAAGAATTCAAGAATACATGGAATGCAGATCATCTGCGCAAATATTATCGGTAATTGAAATTCCTATGTAATACAATTTCTTCAGTATGAATAAAGTGATGTTTCACCCAGTTTCTCTCTTTGTTGGAATATCAGTGCTACACACTACACATCAATTGGTCGACAAACTAATTACCACCAACTCCGGTTGATCGGCAAATCAATTACCACCAACTCCCATTGGTCGGGAATAAATTACCACTAACTCCGGTTGGTCGGCAAACTAATTACCACCAATTCCGGTTGGTCGGAAATCCAATTACCACCAACTCCGATTGGTCGGGAATCAATTACAATCAACTCCGGTTAGTTAGTGCCAACTCCGGTTGGTCGGGAACTAATTACCACCAACTTCGATTGGTCGACAAATCAATTACCACTAACTCCGGCTGATCGGGAACTAATTACCACCAACTCCGGTTGGTCGGAAAATCAATTACCACCAATTCCGATTGGTCGGGAATCACTTACCACCAACTTCGGTTGTTTGGAAAATCAATTACAATCAACTCCAGTTGGTTAGTACCAAACTACGCAGGAACATGGGATGCAAACCATTCCATTACTTAGGCCCAAAGAGTGACAAGTCACTATAATTAAACAAATAGGACAAGTTCCATTATCCAAAAACAAAACAGAATGTACATATATTCACAAACAAACAAACAAGGACATTCTACAAATTATTTAGAAGAAAATAAAATGGCAAAATATTAAAAATTTCTTCATTCAAATCAAGTAGAATTACATATGATGTGAAAAATATACTTCATTACATAAAAATCCTATTCTATTGATTTTTTCTCTTCTGCCTTTGAAACAGGTTCTACCCCAGCAGGAGGATCATCTAATGCATAAGGGGAATTTATAAAGTTTAGATCTCGCAGCATTCGAACATTCATCACATAGGGACGATCAAGCAAATGCTTTGGGCGAGATATCTCAAAGTTTGCATGAAGACTGTAATCGCCGAGATACTTGGAGATTAAGCATTGAGGAATTGCCCAAGCAGGAATCCAACTGAAGTCAAGCTTAAAAGGAGACACGGTCAAATCAAGCAATCTAGGGTCATAATAATCCCATAAGTAGTGACCCTGCTCCAATTTTAACACACACAGTGCAATCAACCACCCTTGCTTGTACCCCTCGTTATTTGACTACTGGATCCGAGCATCAAGATGGTAAAGGGCTTCATTATACCCAGCCATCCAAAATTCTCTGGGTTGTTTATGGAACTAATAAGTTAACCTCTCCAGTTGCTCGTGGAGACTCTTCGCCAGAATTTCCTTATTTTCCAAAGCAGAACTCTGGGAAGAGAGTTGGTTAGTAAAATTCAGAATTTTCTTGGACATTTCTGCCAAAGCTTGATTCTTCGTCATCAACTGAAATGCCTGATTCTCCAAGACCGATTGAGTTCTCGCTTCTTCAGTAGAAAATCGACCACCCCTTTCTCGTCCTCGAGAAGAAGATCTTTCTCGTCCACGAGAAGAAGATCTTGCTCGTCCACGAGTAGATGTGGAGGATCCAGCTCTTTTCAAAGTTTCCAACTCATCTCGTAAGTTGGCATTTTCTACCTCCAAGAAAGAAAAACCTTCATCATTAACATGGACCAAGGCTCCCGAAGAAGATGTAGCAGATTTGAGTTGTTTTATCTCTTCTTGCAAAACAATGTTCTCCTGCTCCAACAACTTGGCTATATGCCTGTGCTCTTCAAATTCAATCTTGAGAACACTCTCTTTCTTCTCAGAAGCATAGATAAACTTGTCATACCCTTTGTCAGCACTCAATTGTTGATATTTTTTCTCGTATCCTTGGTGCAAAAGGATAGAAGATTCTTTATATTGCTGTTGGAATTCCTCGATAGTTCCTTGGAGATCTTCAATCATCTCGTAATAGGCCACATTATTGGCAACAACACGATCGAGCAAACACTTTAAGTATTGATAAGCTCAACTGCTCGTTCAGAAGCATCTGAACCAAGGATATCGATGATTTGAGCCTCATTAAGATCTGCATAACCAGCTTTAAAATAGTCATTTCATTTTTTTATTAATTCTGTGTCATGAGTTGATGAGAGCTCCATCCTGGCAATAAACTAACAAAGAGAAGAAATAAAAAGAATCAATAATGATGCATACAGAACAAGTAAAAGAGAAAGTCAAGACGAACAACCAAAATTCAAAATACTATTCATCGTAAGAAGAGATACATAGTCCAAGGTTACATTCAAGAAAGCAACAAAATAAAAGGCCCAAACAACTTTACACTTTCTCCTTGTTTTTTATAACTTCCTCAGAGGGTTTGGAGGAAGTGACTGGTTGCTCGGAGGATAAGGGTAGCTTCTCGACAGAAGTGCTGGTTGGTTGGATTTGCTCGGAGCAAGGTTGAACAATAGGAACAACAGGGGACCTAATCTGCAATCATCATGGAAGATTTATCTGAAACAACTTCATCATCTTCTTCTTCTCCAGGAGAGGGAGGAGGGCCATGAGTGTGCTGCTGGAATAACTCAAAATTCTCAGCAATTTTCAGTTCCTGTAAGGATGCAACCCATCTAGCCCTAAAATATTTGAGGCTGGCATACTCTATTTGAGAGGACATGGCAGCCATGCCCTTGTTCCAGCCTTTGTCCCAACCAACACTGAATGATTTTTTAACTGCCTTCTTCCTTTTTTCCTTCTCCGAGAAAGTCCTTTCCCTAAGGAGCTCCTAGGTAGCCTTCAATTTCTCTTCCACCTCCATTTTCTGTCGCTCAACATCTTGAAGTTTAACAACTTCCTCTTTAGCAGACTTTAGCTTAACTTCCAGCTCCTTGTTGCCTTGTTCAAAATCTTTGTTGATCTGCTCAAACTCCTTCAACTTCTTCTCCAATTCCTTGGAGGCATTCACAACTTGATTTCCGTCCAGCTAAATGGACTTAAGTTGCTTCTCCCAAGAAACTTTATCTTCCTCATATTTTTGACGAGAGTGTTTTAAAGACTAACTCAACCCAACAAAAGCTTCCTTTACTCCTCCCGAGGAACTTGAAGCCATAATAGCTTCATCCTTCTTTAAAATTTTGTTGAAACGCGTCACCAGCTAAAAAAAGAAATCACTTAAAGTCAATACATGAACATAATATTAAAGAAATAAAGGGGTTGAGCTAAAGATACTTACTGAGGCAATGTGTTGAGAAGCCAGGGTAGTGATTCTCTCACGAGAAAGAGTATCTTCAATGCCTTGAACTTCTAGGATAGTCCAGGATTTTACCAAGCCCATAGCACAGCTCGGAGGAACAAAAGTTCGAACACTACCTTCAACATTTAAAGGTTGAGAGATAGGTTCAGTAGGTCTCTCAGAAGAGCTTTTCTTTAACCTCCTCAGAGGAGCAGGAACATTTTTAATTAAAGACGTTGTCTTTATTGGTGATATGACAATAACCTCGCTCGGAGGAGAGATAGCAACAGTCTTGCTCGGAGCCACAGGGGGCTTCTCGCCAACCTTCTTGGCAGCAGCAGGAGGGGGTACATCAGTGTTTTTTGTCCTTTCTTTTAGGATATCTTGTTTACTTTTCTTTGCCTCCACAATGGCAGAGGAAGATTTGTTAAAAAAGGCACGAGATTTTCTCTTCTTCATCAAATCACTGATATGAATACTCGACTCAGAGGAAGAACCTTCCACACTAGTCTCGGAGGCTGTCACTTGGTCAAGATTAACTATCACTAGACGAGGACGAGCAGTGAAAGATGAAGTATAACTTTTGTACTTCAACAAGTAAGAAGCAGATCTAATATGCTCCTCAGCAACAGATTGATGAAAATCCCAAATAAGTTTCAAATGCTTTAAATTAACATCAGAGTCTTTTGGAGGTTTTCTTTTACTGTTAACTGTAACAAACAAAAACAAACATCAGTGATGCATTTTATCAAACATAAAGAAAACAAAATTTTAAAAAATAAAAACAACCTATCCCTTTGCCATAAGGTGGACATCCGGGACCTTGGTATACATCATCTCCATTTAATGGAGGGTGTTGCCAATTTTTCATGACCACTCCATGATCAAAGTAATCCCTATTGGCATCAGAAAGATTGACAACTAACGCTCTATTCAAAAACCTAGTTTTTAAATAGAAAGTACTATCGCTGATAACCCATCTGTAGCAATACATAATCTCTGGAATCCCTAAACGAGTTCCATGAAGTTGATTTAACCTGTATACGCCATTAACTATCCTTAATGTATTTGGAGCTATTCTTGCAGGTACAACATCAAAATATTGGCAAAACTCCAAACACAGGGGATTTGGCGGGAAAAAAAAGCCACATTCGACTACAAAAAGACTGGGGAACCAATGTCCCTCAGCCAAAGAAAAATAAATAGAGGGTTCAGAAAGTTCTTCCAAAATAACCCATGAAGGGATTGAAAATTCATACCGAAATTTGTCAAGCGATTCAACAAGGTAAACTATGTGAACAAAGTAAATAAAAGAGAATGAAGAAAATCTTACAGAAAAAGAGAGATTAGTTGACAACGAACGATGGAAAGAACGAGGCATAATATAGAAATAAAATGAAGAGTTCAAAGATACATATTTGAAAAGTGAAAGACGATAGGATTTCTGCCGCGCTTAAATACTTTACCTCGGGAATAGAGAAAGACAATGATTACAAGAAAGGACGTTTGCGTCTCCGGCAGCTAAAAGAAGAAAAGGGGCACAAATATCGAAGCGTTCATGAAAATTAAAAATATTTATGAGCCCTGATACTATGCGCTAAAAAAGGAGTTATATACAATGAACATTTTCCTAAAAACCATAAAAACCAATAATCTGAGCAGTTTTCGAGCAGAATATTCCACACTTTTCTTCAACCTCAAAGTGTGAAACATTGGGAGCTTCTGTTGGTACCAAATTTAGTCTGCTGACGTGGACCATTCACTTGAAGACACGTGTCAACCTACGTGACAATTACAAACATTTTCAACGAACAACATACTGTCACCGAGATATTCAAGCGCCCCGAGTAACTCAATCATACCGAGCAGCTTAAGGCTCCGAGCAACTTAAGCGTACCGAGCAACTCAGGCGGTCTGAGCAACTCAACGTACATAGCATCCAAATCAGGAGAATCGAAAAGACGACTGCGCATTAAATGCTTATTATTATCGTACAGATGTATATGCCTACTAGATAACAGCGCATTGTCCTTTCACATGTACAACCTCAAAGCTATAAATACATTGTAACCTCCTCATTAGAAGGGGACTCTGGATCTCTTGGTAAATCACTTATCGGGAATTCATGTCAAACAATCAGCAATACAAAAACAGTGGACGTAGGCCATTCTTATAAGGCTGAACCAGTTTAAAAATCTTTTGTCTTATTTATTTTATCTGTGATTGATAAATTAGAGATAATCTAATTTTTTTACATCAACAAACATCCCAATCATAAATTGTAATTATTTACAGAGTTATACAACAAGATATCGATAATATACGATGACTATAATGTGTTCCAATGAGAGAAGTTAAGTCATTGATGGCAAGTTAAGTCAATAGAAAGCTCAGATTTTTTATTAAAAAAAAACTGTTGTATAGATTTTTTTATTAATAAACATAGTTTCTTTATTTATGAAAAAAATATTTTTTTTAGTTTTAATTAAAAGTTGTATAATTTTAATAATTTTTTTATATTAATAGGAAAACTTCTTTTTTTTAATATATATAAAATTTGTTTTTCTTTATTTTATAAAAGACTATTTTTTAATTTTAATAAAAAAAAGCTGTTTTTTTTATATATAGAAAACTGCTAAAAACAATAGAATAGAAAACTTTAAAAAAAAAAAAAAAAAAAGAAGCAAGAGGAAAAAAATGTTGTTCCTAAGCAGTTCTACATGCGATTCATGTAGAACCTCTCTAGATTTATTAGTGCATTAGCTTACCAAGATTAATTTTTTAATGATTATGGAAGGTCTGTCATAGACATACCCTTCCTTTACGCGAGTCTTAAAAGTTTTGTTTTACGAGTACATGGTAATGAAACAGAATCATTTAAGTGAGCAAAAATGAATGACAGTAAAAACATGAGTACTGTTTTTCATTGATTAAATAAACTGTCGAGAGATGAAATTAAAAAAAAAAAAAAAATCGTTGAGCCTTACATAATAAAAAGAATAAAGAAAAAAAACATAGGTCAACAGGGGCGACTTCCTCCACCATCTTAAGTTTGTCCGACCTGACCATCAATATTTTGTCGCAGATGGGTTACGAGTGACAGATTGGTCAAACTTTTGGCCAGATGCAAAGATATCTCCCCCTATCAAGTTGGTTTTGGGGAGTGGTGGGTCCTTGTAGGACTTATTCTATATTAATTGGGGACATGTCGCCGTTGAAGGTCGACAGCCTAACCTTTGTTGAAGGCAGCAGACTCCACGTAATCCACATGGGTTGCTACTTATTTTCCTCTGGCATCAAAGTCATAATAGTACTTACTTAGCATTGACCATTTCCTTTAAATTCTTCAACTGGGATGCTAGGGCCTCCTTCCCACTTTAAAGGAAGGCCCTTTCCTCCATCTATTGAGCATTGTCCTTTGTTAGCTCAACGTCACCCTTACTATAGGACAATTCGCGGTATTCCCCATCCTTAAACAAGTCATCCTCGTCGGAAGACATCTCCTTAAGTTGATACATGAGATTAAAAAATCTTGCCATACGCCAAGGCCATTTTGTTCTTCATTTCACTGGCCTCATTGAAAGGGGTGTCATTGAGTTCCTCAAATCGATCAACTCAATTGGAGGCCTCCGCAAGAGTCTACATGTCCCGCAAAAACTTTAGTTATTCAAATTGGTTAGTACAATTTAAAATACATGTTGATAAATATATTCACAACACATAGTCAGGTGGACTAGGCTTATAGACAATCCGACTTAATTACTAGGGAAAATTAAGCTGATTGCATACCTAAAGTGACACAGGGCATAAATTAACTTAAATAACGTTTATGAAAGAGATCGGTCATAGTTAAATTTCATTAAGTAACCATGAAAACTACAAACTACTTCAATAAATCATTATAACCCTACTACCACACCTCATCAACAGTACATGAGGTTCTTAAGATTCTTAAGATTCTCAACATGTATAAATAAGATTCGACTAGAGCCTAACTTGTTCTCCAAACTAGGATAAATTCTTAAGATTCTCTACATGTATAAATAAGACCCCTAAGTATGAGAGGGCACAGTGGGAATATTTTGTTGACAAGAATCTTTGAACTCCTTGCTTAGCCTCTCAGCTACTACTCTCTAGCACCCTAAGCTATGTCTTTCATCTAGCGAAAACAACCCTTTTACCCAATGGACATAGGAGGAACAAGGCTGAACCATATATATTGGAGTAATTTACTGTATGCCTTGCATTCTAGGCTAATTTAGTTTGGAGGAACAAGGCTGAACCATAATAGTCCCTCAAACATTTTTTAACACACACTTCGTCCAAGCCTTTTATTTTATACCAAAAAGTCCCTTACTCTCTTATCTTTAAAGGTTCGCGTCAGCGGCAGGTAAAGCTTTTTTGCCATGGTGAAGGACTTTTTGGTGCAAAATAAAAAGGCTTGGATTAAACGTGTATTAAAAAAAGTTTGAGGGACTATTTGATATATGCCCCTAATTATAAAGTATGCCTACATGGGTTTAAAAACATGTGATGTATATACAGGTAAAACAACATAAACAATTTTATGGAATGTGAATTGATCATTTTTTATAGACCTTGTAATTTATGGAAATAATTCTCATGTTAAAAAAATTTAATTGTATATTATAACCAAATATTTTAGAAAGTTTACAAATATGTTATGGATGTTAAAAAAAGTACTAAATTCAACTATTTGCAATAACTAGAGGAAAAACTACATTAATGGTATGTGGAGAACTACATGCGTGACTTTATCGGATTGAGGTCCCATAGCACCAAAAGTACAAGATTCCATAATTAAATTAAATAAATAAAAACTCAAAATTTATATAATATATTATGTCCACACTCTAAGGCCAAACTAATTAAAAAATAGCATATGATATGTAAGAGCTCAAGGGAGGTCACAAATTAAAACTAACATAAAAAATGACATAGAGGTTCAAAAATAATAGAATAATGATATGAAGAAAGTAAAATTTGATAAATCCTCGTAGGCCAAACATGTTACAACCATTCGATGGGTAGATGCACAATTTTGAATTCTTCAAGATATGATATTGAACATTTGGACCTAAAGAGGAAATTAATATGATGAAGATAGAAAAAATAAGACATTTTTGAATAAAAGAGATTACTGTTTGTTATATTGCTTTTCATGAACAAAACTAAAGTACAACTACATATTCACACTAGCATAAAATATGGAACTACCTGTTGACTACAACTACTAGGTGAACAGGTGTATAATGGCACGACTGTTATGTCTATGGAGATAGGAGTACCTCAACGAGAGATACCAAGTGTTGTTGCTGAGTAAATGGGACGGCTGATCTGGACACATGGAGTGACAAGTGGGACTGTTGCATGTGCTATCCTTAATACACCCCATTAAGTGAAGGTGGGTTGCATGGCAGACATCGTGCTTGGATAAAAAATACTGAAATTATTGAGTTGATAAAAGGTTGGTCATGAGTACAATCAACCTGAGTTAGAAGATTTCTACTATTAT
Organism: Sambucus nigra; assembly: GCA_949130495.1. Taxonomy (NCBI): domain Eukaryota; kingdom Viridiplantae; phylum Streptophyta; class Magnoliopsida; order Dipsacales; family Adoxaceae; genus Sambucus; species Sambucus nigra. Next base: position 297,056,030 of record OX422223.1, read on the forward strand.
CAAAAACTTTGAAAATAAATAAAACTCGTTCGTTTTCGTCACGATAGACAAAATGGCGCAATACTCAGCTTCATAAAAAAACAATAAGGTCTCTTAGATCAGAATGAGCCTGATCAAAAATTGATCAAGAGACTTAATTATCAGTTTTGGCTAGGCCGACACCTGTAAAGAGACTTTTTGGACCAAAATGAGCTTGATCACGAAGGATTCAGAGGCTCTATTTTTTTTTGGAAGGAGAGCTTGATCACGATTGATTCAGAGGCCTGTTGAATTTGTGAAACATACGAACACAATACATGATCATGTATTCAATGTAGGTTAAGTTCCCAAATATAATTTTTTTTTAAATGAGAAAACAAATATGTTTAGTGAATACTCCTATTAATTTCTTTAAAAATATTGACGAGGACAGTCACGCATTATTTAGATAAAAAGGACACAATGTATACTCTTATTGGTAAGAGTGTCATTCAAAAACATTGTTTTAATATTATGTCAGATCACTCAGCACAAATAAGCATGACACTTGATATAACTTATAGATGTTGAAGAACTTAGATTGCATGACTACTACGAGAATGGTGTATATTAAGTTAGTGTAAAAAAAAACTCTTTTCCCCACATTGGTCCCATCTTTCTCTCTAAAAAAACCCATATCTCCATATTCTTTCTCTTCAACTCCCATAACTTGTTCTCCTGGGAACTTTTCCTGGAGAGCTGGGACAACTCTCAACCATTATATGATGTCCATGACGGAAAATAAATACATATTGACAATCAAGGAAAAACAATGCGGTTGTCGTGAGCTTGGAGCCCAATCTAAAGTTGACGAGAAGACTCGTAATTCACATGTTAATCCAACCCACATATTTTCATCTTCTCTGTGAAACCAAGTATCGACTATAGTTAAAACTGGCGGGAAAAAAGTATGGAATATTATGCATTTGTACCTGGTGGCCGGTGCCAATGAGTGGTGGCTACCACCGCCAAATAAACGATATAGCTGTGTGGACTATCAAAATCAATAACCGCCCTGATACCGCAAAGAGGAAACTAATATGAAGGAGATAGAAAAAATAAGACCTAGAAAAGAGATTATTCTCTGTTATATTTCTTTTCATGAGCAAAACTCAAGTACAACTTGGTACCTTTATACAGAGGCTACATATTTAAACTAGCATAAAGTATGGAACTACGTTTTGACTACAACTACTAGGTGAACAGGTGTATAGTGGCACAATTTGTATGTCTATGGAGATTGGAGTATCTCAATAAGAGATATTGAGTGCAGTTGCCGAGTAAATGGGACGGGTGATCTGGACATGTGGAGTGACACATGGGGGATGCAACATGTGATGTCCTTAATAGGGCCTAGAAAAGGATTCTATGATTTTTCATCATAATCTAATTGTGGCGATCCCCGATCGTCTCCATCCTTTCTCCTCTCCCGCGGGGTGTGCGCGGGGGAGGGGGGGGGGGGGTAGAAAGAAAGGTCTCACACCCTCGTACTCTCTAGGAACGCTTCGACCGTCTTCGGTGTGGGGTGAATGTAAAGAGATGGAGTCTCTAGCCTATTTTGCACAAAATATAAAAAATAACATGTCGCCGCCTCGAGAGAGCGGAATTAAAGATAAACTGATGCTTATGAAATCAATAATTCGAAGTGTTGGGGGCTAAGTTACGGAATGGGAAGGTGTTAGGCACCCATCTCTCCCTTTCAGTCTCTCATGGGATTATGTTATCATTTTCTCTTATTTCTCCATGAAGTGTGTGTGTGTGTGTGTGTGTGTGTGTGTGTGTGTGTGTGTGTGTGTATGTAATGGATATCAGAATCATCCAACTCATACAATGGAAGAGATGAAATGAGGTCGATTATTATGATGAAATGATAATATGTGTTAAATAAAATGCTAATAAAGACCACAAACATAATGTGTATTATGATAATGCAAGAATATGATAAATAGAAAAAAGAGGAATTTGGAAAAATTGGAGAATTGAAAAATTAAAAAATTGGACTCGAGTCTCGGGTTTTAATCCTAAACGCCTACGTAGCCTATAAAGGCATCAAACACCACATATTTCGCATGCGGCATAAGGGTGGAATTTATCCCATAGATTCGAACGTGATTTTATTATATGCGCGTGTGTAGAAAATGTGTTTTAGTTTTGGAAAAGTGTGATGGATGATCCCGTATGGAATTTACGGGCGTAACCATTTTTTTGTTTATTTTATTTTTTTAATAAAAAATAAAGTATATGCAATATAATTAATAAAAATGTGAGATCTTAATGTATATGAACTAGATTATGAATTTATATAATTAATGCAAAACCAAGGAATTTAAACAGAGAGGGAAGGATTTGAACCTTCTTTGAAAAATTGATGCTTAATCTTGCTCTTGGATGAACTCCCTTGAATGTGAGATGAATGTCGGATGACAGAGAATGAGATTTTTCCAAATTTGGTATATAAAGGACGTGGATTTAAGATAGAATATAATTTCACATAAGAAAATGTGACACTCCTCCTAATTAACCCCGGGTGATTAGTTCTAAATTAAGTTAGAACATGTTTCTCAGTTGGTTCATTCTTAGCATCACTGTCGCCATTTGAATTACTAACCATCTGAGTGAGAAAATTAGACTGGTGCCAAATTTTACCTTTCCTTAATTTACTGAAATACTCATGCGAAAACAAAATAATTTAAACAATCACAATTAACTGAAATCATCCAGTCACCTTTTAAATAAACTGACCGAATAAACCACCGGTTCAAAACCAACAAAGGTAAAGATAGATAAAGAGAAATCTCAAAAAGCATGACATAAACTAAATAATGCTGTGAGCGACATGATCGAGTAACTGATAGGAATTTCTATACAAGAACTGAAAAGAATGAGGCGCCTATCCAACTCCCGCAACATCCACATATGCTGCAGCAACGAATCCCTGGAATGAGTCAAGTCTGGCGTCCCTGTGGCTGGACACCTAAAAGGTTTTTTAAAATATTTATAGCAAGGGTTAGAACCCAAAATAATTGGAAAATATTTAGCAAATGATTAACTTGCAGTAATAAATATGTATGCATGCTTTTCATATTTTAGTTAGTGTCGCACTCCCTTGAGGATATCCTCACCCCTCCTCTAATATGTGCACTACTTACACCTTAATTAATTTTCCTAGTTATTTATCCCAAAAGTAGATAACCAATATAATCCCTTGCAACCACCCTAATATAACCTAGTATGCAATAATCATGATTTCTAAGTTATTATCAACATTAACTTAATTAATCATTCCCCTTCTTAAATTCATATAACTTTCACACCCGTTATACATATAATACAATTCCTGTCCTGTATTAAATTACTCGTATTTAATTATTTATCTCATTATATATGTAGAGTCATATTACAACATTCACATATATGTTGAAGTAGTAATTAATAATGAACATCCTCCCGAGTAATATCTCACCGAATGTATATTCTCTAAAGTGCCACCTCACTTGGTGTATTCGCATAACCTAGTTACCCCAAGTCAGAATCGCTCACTAACTTGGTTAATGACATAAATATTGGAGGCGGTCATATTCCTGCCCAAAAAGTGAGATGCCCCTCACCCATAAAATGGACGCTATGACCTCGGGATATACTCGCCCTACTACTCAAGATAGAGGATTCACCCTCTACGCGCAACCTCCCCTGATAGCACTAGAGTATATATAATAATGATATCTAACCACTGATATTAATGTACACATTATATACATATACTATCACACACCGTATATATATATATATATATATATATATATATATATATATATATAAAATACATCGGCTATCTTGTGTACTATGTCTGTAACACAAGCCTATACAAATTATCATGATTTTATGGCCCAACTCTGATTATTAATTAATTTGCACGTTAATTAAATAGATTACTTTTGGTGTCGCCCAACCAATATAGTCTGACTCGCTCTCGTGGCCCGAAATAAAATAAAACCCGAGTCTACATGACCGACTCTAAATTAATTAGCTTTCAATCTAAATTACTTTAACACATTGGTATCGCTCAACCAATATACCCAGACTCGCCCACTACATCCGTATTTAATTATTCTGGAATATTTTCCCCAAAATTAATCATAGAGTGTTACCCATAAATTTCCTCCAAATCCCAGTTACTTTCCCTTATAATTGATTAGCATATAAGTACTATATTTATTTCTCATTAAATAAGGTGTGGGGGAGAAATTTCAATTAAATTCTCTTTATATACTAAAACTGGCCGAACTGTCAAAATTCCCCGACCATCGATCGATCGATCGATCGAACAAGTCTTAGTCTTCTTCGAACGCCTGTTTCAGACATGGGCGAAAACCATAAATGTCCAAATCCTTCTACAGTCTAACCCAAGTCTTCTCATCAATATAATACATAAAGAACATCATAAGGAACCCCCATAAAGTCCCCAAACCCCGTTTGATTTCCGTTCTCTACTATTTCTCTAAATTGGGAAAAAACCCCAGTTATTCGTTAATCAGTCTCAACACCAAATTACTAACTCAATTTCATTCATAATTCGTCTGGGTTTTGTGACACCCCGACTAATTAAATACCGGGTAGCTACTCCTTTATTGAATTAATACAAAATGCCAAGTTGGCTCAGTTCATAGCATCATTGTCGAAAACATTTTAATAATTACTAACCACCTAGTATTTAAAAAGTGAGTTGTCCATTTTAATTAAATCCGATTAACATGCAATAACTAAGTTATGAAAAGTTAAAACAACCATCACAATATAGTCTCAATAATGTAACCATCAACTATTAATAAGTCCGGAGGAATACTCCTCATAACAATCCAAATACTGAAATAGATGAATACTAAGTCTGCATCACTAAATTAATTACAACCCAAAGTCCGAAATAACTCAAATGTTAAGATGTCTCTAAAAGGAATGGGCAACATGCCCAACAAGTGATAAAAACTGATAATGGAATCAAGACTAAAGATGGAGGCGTCTACTGTCAAGGTCCTGTAACTTCCACCGTAGCTCTGGCATGTCACCTGAATAGAACTCATATGCATGGTGTCCTTGTGGCTGGGCACCTAAAAGGTTTTTACAAGAAAAATATATTTGAAAGCAAACGGGTCAGAGCCCGATTGTGGAAAATAGTTTAAAATATAGCAAGTGATTTAATTACATTAAAACAATGAATGCGAAATACATGTTAGGACGTGCTCTCACATGAACTACTCACCTCTCGACTATTTGTGCACTCCTAACGTACCCGTACCCATTCTAGTGATTCTTATATCTAACTAGTCCAAAATGAATTCTAACATTTCTACTCGGTTCACGCTTTAATTCCAACATCATCAATTAAATAGAGAGCTTTACATTAATTCTCGGATTCCCAATTATTAGCAACATAATTTACTAGAGATCATCCCTTTTTATCTTTACAGATCGTTACTATAATTATACTCACAATTTAAACCTGACGATTCATTTCAATAAATCGTACATTATTATCATCACACATATACAGTACTAGCACCCCGAGTCTAAGCTGCGGTGCACACATACTCTGCTATCCAATCCCAGTACATCACGTACATAAGGATCACGTATTCTGAATCTCTCAAGAATCGTTTCATAAATAACAATCACATACAATGGAGGAGAACATAGTTCACATCACATGGGTCACACACATACCTACGCTCCCATGATCAGCAGACTTATTAACTTCTCAATAAGTCCTTCTCTGACCTATGTCCTCGAGGTACCAATCTAAATCCCCCCCGTAGGCACACAAAGATTAGATGGCCTTAAACGAACGCCAACCTCCCACGATAGCAAGTACGATAGGTATGTCATATACAGATAATTACATATACTAAGCATACACACAACTTAGATATCACAATATTACATTAGGGGTATACCTCTCATTCTTATACTAACACTTAGTGTTATACAAATCTCAGATCCCCGATTTATATGTATTTAAATTATCAATTACTCTCACTTCGTGATTAGTCACTCGCTTCCCAAATCATAAATGTTCTCCGATTTAAGACACTATTCTAAGTTTTACTCCTCAATGCACCCCAATCTCCCAACTACACCCACTGGTTAATAAGGGAAAGTTATCTCATCATTTAAATAAGTCTACGGGATACTAGAAATCAAATCAGGACAAAAAGGTCATTCTGTCAACTCGTTAGAAGTCTCGTTCGAACGAGGTTGTTCGAACGAAAGGCTTCGAATGAACCACCAACTCGTTAGAAGGCATACTGTCACCTCGTTAGAAGCTCGTTCGAACGAGGTCGTTCGAACGACCTGGGCAGGTCTTCTAACGAGATGGCAGTTTGAGCCCAGAAATTACCCATTTCGTTTTTCTCAATTTCTCTCTTCTCTAAGCTCATCCTAAGATCAACCCAATCATATTTTAAGGTTATAAAACATCACAAAACCTTCTTAGGTCGTATCTTAACATATTTTTGGGGTCCAATCTTCCTAAACAACATATAATTATCATAAATCCCCAAATTTTACCCCAAACCCTATGAATATGAACCCAGAATTTAATGTCTTCAATTTATCCTCATAAATCCGTTTTCACGTCATAAAAAGTTGTATTTTATATAGGACAATCACCCAATAACATTCTACATGCAATCCTTATATCATATCATGAATTTCTATCTCCAATTTTATGGGTTTTCATCTAACACCCAATATAATGCAATTATTTCAATTCTAAGCATGGAAGAAACATTCGCTTGAAATTAACGTAACTAAACCACTTGCCTTGGATTGTTCTTCAGAATTTGATGTTGAAGGTTGAAGGTTGCTCTCTCCTTTTTCTCTACAGATTCTCCCAAGGTTGAAGATGGTGGTTTTGGCTCTTGTAACTCCTCTCCAACTTCTTTCAAAACTCCCGTAGCCCTCTCTTTTAACTATTGTTGGTAATACCCTTAGTGGCCCTATTAAAATAATGAATATTAACTCTAATTTTCGTGGGTTTTAATTCTCAAAATTTCAAAATTACCAAAATGCCCTTTTAAGTTGCCGGTATGGCCTAAAAATGCTCCGGGACCCAAACTAAACCCCCGACTAGTGTTTTCTGACTATTTCGACCCTTCTGGACACGTTGGCACACTCAAAATGACCATACGATTGATAAAATTAAAATTCACTTTTTAATTTAAATAATTACATTCCTGACGCGACTGGCACGCGCGTCCCAACAAAATTTCCCAAATTGTCGTATTTCAGTCTCGCGATAATTTCAATATTTTCAATATTCATGAATCGTCATATATATATACACATCATAATCAAATACCAACTCACATCTCGTTAGTATTTATATCCGGATTAATTCTCAATTAATTCACATTTAATTTAATTAATCCCCTAAATTAATATCGATAAAAATACGGGGTATTACAGGTTTATCACAACTAAGGTAAATATCTGTTCAGAATCATGTTACGCCATAAATTCCTACACCGATTTCCATTCTATGTTCCAATTACAAAAAACCCATTTTTGTACCCGTTTATCCCCAAAACGGATTTTAGGTATTCACATCACATAAATATGAATTGAAAACACAAATAATTGCTATAGCAAGTTAACCACTTGCCTTATTGATTCGTAGGGTCTGATCTGGAGTTGTAATTCTTAAGGTTGATGATGAAATCCCCCCTTTGGCTCTGTTCTTTGTCCCCCAATTTAGTTCCCATTGCCTTTAACTGCTCCTTAGAGTTTTCTCTCCCACTATGTGTTTTATAATCTCAAATCAACCATTCCCCTTTTCCTTTTAATTAAGTAATTAGTCTTAATCCCGTTTTTATCCTAATGGGCGAAGCCCAAGTGACCCAAATATCCCCGTATGGGCCCGACCATGCCTAAAAATGTCCCGTAACCCGTTTACTACCCCTGGGTACACTTTTCTGACTATCTCGGCCCATCCTGACTCAATCGTACACTCAGAATTGGCATCTGAATTAATTTATAAAAATCCTTATCTCACGCCCAAATTAGTCTATACTAACTCCTGACAAAGATAAATAAATTCCTTGTCACTAATACCCGTAATGACGTAAATAAATTATTACTTTTAACTTAGTAATTAAATTTCCCTAAATATTAACCATTCACTCTCCGATTAATATTTAAATAAATATTACCATAATTAATTCAATTTAAATTACGACACATAAGTAATTTAAAATTTCCCGAATTAATTAAATATTAAATGCATAAAATTATGGGGTGTTACATACTCCCCCCTTACAGAAAAAAATTTGTCCCCAAAATTAGGTCGTACCTGTGGTGAATACCTATGGATATTGTTCCCGCATATCCTCCTCCCGCTCCCAGGTTGACTCGTGAACGTTGTGATGACCCCACTGTACTCTAACTAGTGGAACAACCTTGGATCATAACTTGCGCTCACTATGGTCCACAATAGCCACCGGTCTCTCCTCATAAGAGATGTCTGGCTGTAAATTAATTTTCTCGAGTGGAATGTGCCAGAAGGCCCTCTCACTCCTTCGATATTTCTTTAGCGATGCCACATGGAACACGTCGTGTATCCGCTGAAGGTGCTCTGGCAATCACAGTTTACATGCTACCGGTCCTAACCTCTTAATAATAGGAAAGGGTCCCACGTACCTCGGTGCTAATTTACCCTTATTGCCTAACCTCATCATCCCTTTCATAGGGGATGCCTGAACTAATACCTGATCCCCAACCTCTAACTCCACATGTCTCCGCAAAGTATCAACATAACTCTTCTGCCTATCCTGAGCCATCCGAATTCGCCCTCAAATAAGCTTTATCTTGGCAGACGTCTCCTGGACAATCTCTAGCCCTAATAACTTGTTGTCCCCCACCTCTAACCAACAGGAGGGTGAATGACAAGGTTTCTCATACAGTGCCTCAAACGGTGCCATGCCAATCGTGAATTGGTAAGAGTTGTTATACGTGAACTCTACAAAGGGAAGATATCTCTCCCATCCTTCCCCAAAGTCTAAATTGCACATTCTGAGCATGTCTTCTAGCATCTGATTGACCCTCTCAGTCTACCTGTCGATCTGTGGGTGATAAACTGTACTCAGACATAGCTCTGTGCCCATGGTGTCCTGAAAGTTCTACCAAAAATAGGCCACAAAAATCTTTTCTTTATCAGACATAATATTTATCGATACCCCGTGATGCTTAACAATCTCCGTTATGAATAGCTACACGTAGCGCATCATCTCAAAGTCTGTGAGAACCAGCAGGAAGTGGGCCACCTTGGTCAACCAATCCACAATGATCCATATGGATTCGTGACCCCTCTGCGATGGAGGCAACCCTGTAATGAAGTCTATAGAGGTTCTCTCCCACTTCTACACGGGAATATTTAGAGGCTGTAGCATCCCTGGAGGTCTCTGATGGTCACCTTTCACGAGCTGATACATGATACATTTCGAGACAAACTCTGCTATGTCTCATTTCATTCCCGCTCGCTAATACTGTATCCACATATCCTGGTATATTTTATCCCCACTGGGATGTACCGTAAATCTTAAACCATGGGATTCCGTTATAACGGCGTGCCTCAACTCCTCATCCTCTGGCACAATTAACCTCCCATTTAGGTGTAGGTTTCCTTTCGAGTTGATAGAGTAACCCTCTGTTCCCTCATCTAACAACTGGCGTACCCTATCCTGGAAGATTTGGTCCTCCGCCTGAGCCCTCACAACTCGCATAATGATCTTCCATGTTATGGATAAAGATTACATGCAGGCCCTAGCTACATCATCCTCATATCGAAGCTCTGTCCACTTCACTTTCGAGACTTCTGATATTTCCCCAGTCGGTCTCCAGCTTAATGCGTCTGCCACCACATTAGCCTTACCAGGATGATAGAGAATATCAAACTGGTAGTCTTTCCCAAATTCTAGCCACCGCCTCTACCTCACATTCAGATCCTTCTATGTGAATAGATACTGAAGTGACTTTTGATCATTGAATAGGGTGAACTAATCTCCCAGCAGATAATGTCTCCATATCCTCAGGGCAAAAACAATCGCTGCTAGCTCTAGGTCGTGAGTGGGGTAATTCCTCTTGTGGAGCTTTAGATTTTTGGACGCATAAGCTATAGCTCTCTCCTCCTACTGTAACAGACCCCCAAGTCCCTGCAAGGATGCATCGATGTAAACCCGATACTCTAGTCATCCCCTCGGCAAAGCAAGTACTGGTGCAGATGTTAACTTGTCCTTTAGCTCATCGAAAGCTAATTGACAATGATCACTCCAAATAAAAGGCACCCCTTTCCGAGTCAGATTCATCAAAGGGCCCACAATCTTTGAGAATCCCTTAATGAATTGCCTGTAATAGCCTACCAATCCCAGAAAGCTACGCACCTAGGTTGGTGTCGTGGGCTATCCCCACTTCCTCACTGCCGACACCTTCCTCGGATCCACAGAAATACCCTGATCTCACACCACATGACCAAGAAACTGTACCTCCCGTAGCCAAAATCCACACTTCCCGAATTTGTCATAAAGCTAGTGATCCCTCAGCGTCTGTAGAACCATACACAGATGCTCTGTGTGCTCCCCCTCAGTGCGCGAGTAAATTAGGATGTCATCAATGGACACGATGACAAACTGGTCGAGATACTCCCTAAAAACCCTATTCATGAGATCCATGAACACTGCTGGAGCATTTATGAGCCTTAATGGAATCACCCTGAACTCGTAGGATCCATACCGCGATAGGAAAGAGGTCTTAGGAACATCCTCCTCTCGAATACGCAGCTGATGATATCCTGACCTCAAATAGATCTTGGAGAAGTAAGTCGTCCCTCTCAATTGGTAAAATAAATCATCAATCCTAGGCAATGGATACTTATTCCGTATCGTCACCTTGTTCTGCACTTTATAGTCCATGCACAACTGAAGTGAACCATCCCGCTTCTTTACAAATAACACCAGTGCAGCCCATGGCGATTTACACCGTTGAATGAAACCCTATTCCAGGAGCTACTAAATCTGCTCTCTCATCTCATGTATCTCTGAAGGGGCCATACTATAAGGTTCTCGAGTAATCGTTCTCATCCCCGGTGCTAAATTTATTACAAACTCAATTTCCCTGCTGGGTGGCAACCCTGGTATTTCCTAGAACACATCCTTGAAGTCATTCACTACATGAATCGAATCCAATGAAATACCATCTCCTGTGAGGTATTCTCCTCGATATAATACAAGTGGGTACGCGACCCTCCCTCGGGTAGAGGCATCTCTATTAGGAATATCTCCAATCCTAGAATGGAGAACACGATTGTCCTCTCGTAACAATCTACAGTCGCTCGATAACTTGTCAACCAATCCATACCTAGGATGACATCATACCCCTCCATATCTAACACTAAGAGGTCTGCCTCTAAATTAAGCCTTCCAATCAAAATGTCTACCTCCCGATAAATTGAGTGAATCAATGCCCCGCCCCCTACTGGCGATTCTACACGCATACGGAGACTACCTTCGGTCTCTAGTAACCCGACCCGTTTAGCAAATTTAGATTTAATGAATGAATGAGATGATCCTGTATAAAAAAGTATCCTACCCTCATAAACATGGATGAGAAACATACCCTTAACTGTTGGCGGCTCCTACTGTGCTAGAGGATTGGGAAATATCCCGGACATTATACACACACCCGTAGTGCATTTTCCCCTATTGCTATGGGGCTGGTGGAGCTGGTGCTGCTAGCGGCATCTGTCCCTGGTGCCCCTGTTGGGAACCTTGGTGTTGGACTCTTCTCCTCTGCGGGCACTCTCTCTTGAAGTGTCCGGTCTAGACGTACACAAAATAATGTATTTAACTATCCCCCTATCGTTGGCCCTGATGTGGCTGGCCTTGCTGGCCTCCCCCATTGTTCCCTTGGCCCTGACGATCCTGGGGAACATTTTGCTACTGATTTGGGCTCAGCTAACCCTGCCTAAATCCTTGTACACCCGGTCGAAACCCACCAGGCCTAAATTTCTTAGCCCGATTCCCTTGCTAACTCATAGTCGGCGGCTGAGTACCACTTGTGTCACCACCAACTACTGCCTTGCCCTACTGGCTCGGCTCTCCTACCCTCTTTCTCCCCTTCGCATGGAAGCGATGATCCTGGGAATGTACGAGAGCGGCATTAACGACATCTGTATACGTCACCAATGCCAGATTACCAATCAAGTGATGCCTGATCCTCCAAGCCAATCCATCCATGAACCTCGACTTCTTTCGCTCCTTGTCACTCACCTCATTTGGCACAAAGTTCACGAAATGGGTAAACTCCTCCTCATAATCTGCCACTGAACGGTCACCCTGAACTAACTCACTAAAATTCTTCCTCATCTCTACCTCTACTGCCGGTGGAAATTATTTGCGATAAAACCGCACCCAGAACTCGGATATCATCATCAAATCTCTCTCGCAAGTGGTGGTAACTGAATCCCACCACTGTAAGGATTCCCCTGATAGACGGAAGGTAGAAAACATCTATTTATGCACATCGGTACACTCCAGCATGCGCAGATGGCGTTGTATATTCTTCTTCCAGTCACAATTCTCTACCACATCGGTATTACCCCAAAATTAGGGTGGGTGACCTTTCTGAATGGTTTCCCTAACTCGCTACCAAGACGGTGGCCCCACTGTAGCCTGAACTGCTGGTGCCACTGGAGGTGGTGCTTGGGGCTGAGGAAAATGGGCTGCCATAGCCCTCATTGCTGTCTCAACTGCCTGGGCCACTATCACGGTCACCTGAGTAGTGGAGATCAACTCTGGTGGGGGTGGGGGTGGAGGTACCTGTGACTCCTGATGAGCCTCCCTGAACTCATCACTAGCACCAGCCCTCTCCTCTCTCCGTCTCTTCGGTGGCGTCTGAAAATAGATCGAATCATATAAGTACATAATTTCTACAAAAATCAAATAGCAGAAATACGATATCTCAAAAGAGAAAAATGAATCATCAGTCCTAATAATTGGGATCTATAACAACTGAACGCTACGCTGAAACGTCATAAGCCGCACAGATCCTAAGGACACTAGAACCTGATGCTCTGATACCATCTGTGACACCTAAGTAGCCTGTAAAGACATCAAACTCCACATAGTTCGCATGCGGAAATAGGGTGGAATTTATCCCATAGATTCGAACGTGATTTTATTATATGCGTGTGTGTAGAAAATATTTTTTAGTTTTGGAAAAGTGTGATGGATGATCGCGTTTGGAATTTACGGGCGTAACCTTTTTTTTATAAAAAATAAAGTATATGCGGTATATTAATAAAAATGTGAGATCTTAATGTATATGAACTAGATTATGAATTTATATAATTAATGCAAAAACAAGAAATTTAAACAGAAAGGGAAGGATTTGAACCTTCTTTGAAAAATTGAAGCTTAATCTTGCTCTTGGATGAACTCCCTTGAATGTGAGATGAATGTTGGATAAGAGAGAATGAGAGTTTTCCAAATTGGGTATATAAAGGGCGTGGAATTAAGATAGAATAGAATTTTACATAAGAAAATGTGACACCCCGCCTAATTCACCCTGGGTGATCAGTCCTAAATTAAGTTAGAATAGGTTTCTCAGTTGGTTCATTCTTAGCATCATTGTCGCCTTTTAATTACTAAACACCTAAGTGAGAAAATTAAACTAGTGCCAAATTTTACCTTTCCTTAATTTACTGAAATACTCATGCAGAAACAAAATAATTTAAACAATCACAATTAAATGAAATCTACCATTCACCATTTAAATAAACTGACCGAATAAACCATCGGTTTAAAACCAGCAAAGGTAAAGACAGATAAAGATAAATCTCAACAAGTCTGACATAAACTAAACAATGCTGTAAGAGACATGCTCGAGTAACAGATAGGAATTTCTATACTAGAGCTGAAAAGAATGAGGCGCCTATCCAACTCCTGCAACATCCACATATGCTGCAGCAACGAATCCCTGGAATGAGTCAAGTCTGGCTTCCCTGTGGCTGGACACGTAAAAGGTTTTTAAAAATATATATAGTAAGGGTTAAAACCCAAAACATTTGGAAAATATTTAGCAAATGATTAACTCGCGGTAATAAATATGTATGCACGCTCTTCATATTTTAATTAGTATCGCACTCCCTTGAGAATATATTCACCCCTCCTCTAATATGTGTACTACTAACGCCGCAATTGATTTCCCTAGTTATTTCTCCCAAAAGTAGATAACCAATATAATCCCTTGCAACCACCCTACTCTAACTGAGTATGCAATAATTATGACTTCTAAGTTATTGTCAACATTAACTTAATTAATCATTCCCCTTCTTAAATTCATATAACTTTCACACTCGTTATACATATAATACAACTCCTGCCCTCTATTAAATTACTCGTATATAATTATTTATCCCATTATATACGTAGAGTCACATTACAACAATCACACATATGTTGAAATAGTAATTAATAATGAACATCCTCCCGAGTAATATCTCACCGGATGTATATTCTCTAAAGTGCCATCTCACTAGGTGTATTCACATAACCTAGTTACCCCAAGTCAAAATCGCTCACTAACTTGTTTAATAACATAAATATTGGAGGAGTTTGTATTCCTTCCCTGAAAGTGAGATGCCCCTCACCCATATAATGGACGCTATGACCTGGGGATATACTCGCCCTACTCCTAAAACTAGGGCATTCACCCTCTATGCGTAACCTCCCCTGATAGCACTAGAGTATATATAATAATAATATCTAACCACTGATATTAATGTACACACCATATATATATATATGTGGTGTATATACAGAGAGAGAAATAAAATACCCCAGCTATCCCCTGTACTAAGTCCGTAACATAAGCCTATACAAATTATCATGTGTTTATGGTTCAACTCTAATTATTATTTAATTTGCACGCTAATTAATTAGATTAATTTTGGTGTCGCCCAACTAATATATTTGGACTCACTCTCATGGCCCGATATAAAATAAAACCAGAATCTATATTCCCGACTCTAAATTAATTATCTTTCAATCTAAATCAATTTAACACCTTGGTATCGCACAACCAATATACCCTGACTCGCTCACTAGATCCGTATTTAATTATTTTGGAATATTTTCTCCAAAATTAATCATAGAGTGTGACCTATAAATTTCCTCCAAATCCCAATTACTTTCCCTCATAATTGATTAGCATACAAGTCCTATATTTATTTCTCATTAAATAAGGTGTGGGTGAGAAATTTTAATTAAATTCCCTTTATATACTAAAACTGACCAAACTCTAAAAAATCCCCGACCATCGATCGATCGATCCCAGCCATCGATCGATCGATCCAACAGGTCTTCGTCTTTTCCGAAGGCGTGTTTCAGCCATGGACGAAAACCTTAAATGTCCAACTCCTTCTATAGTCTAAGCCAAGTCTTCTCATCAATATAATACATCAAGAACATCATAAGACCCCATAAAGTCCCCAAACCGCATTTGATTTCCATTCTCTACCGTTCTCTAAATTGGGGAAAAACCCGAGTTATTCGTTAATCAGTCTCAACACCAAATTACTAACTCAATTTCATTCATAATTCATTTGGGTTTATCATAACTAAGGTAAATATCTGTTCAGAATCATGTAACGCCATAAATTCCTTCACCGATTTCCATTCTATGTTCCAATTATAAAAACCCCATTTTTGTACCCGTTTATCCCCAAAACGAATTTTAAGTATTCACATCACATAAATATGAATTGAAAACACAAATAAATTCTACTGCAAGTTAACCACTTGCCTTTTTGTTTCATAGGGTCTGATCCAGAGTTGTAATTCTTAAGGTTAATGATGAAATCCCCCCTTTGGCTATTTCCTTTATCCCCCAATTTGGTTCCTGGTGCCTTTAACTTCTCCTTAGGGTTTTCTCTCCCACTATGTGTTTTCTAATATCAAATCAGCCATTCTCCTTTTCCTTTTAATTAAGTAGTTAGGCTTAATCCCATTTTTAGCCTAATGGTCCAAGCCCAAGCGACCCAAATACCCCCATGTGGGACTGGCTATGCCTAAAAATATCCCGTGACCCGTTTACTACCCCCCGGGTATACTTTTTCGACTATCTCAGCCCATCCGGACTCAACCATCCACTTATAATTGGCATCTAAATTAATTTATAAAAATCTTTATCTCACACCCAAATTAGTCTATACCAACTCCCGACTTATTAGATAAATAAATGCCCCGTCACTAATACTCGTAATGACATAAATAAATTATTAGTATCCACTTAGTAATTAAATTTCCCTAAATATTAACCATTCACTCTCCGATTAATATTTAAATAAATATTACCATAATTAATTCAATTAAAATTACGACACACAAGTAATTTAAAATTTTCCGAATTAATTAAATATTAAATGCATAAAATTACGGGGTGTTGGAGAAAACTTCACTAATTGCAAGAGAATGTTGCTTAGATCACTGATGTTGATGAATCTGAGGTGTTCTTTGGAAGCAAGGTCATGCCCTCTATTTATAGTGTCAGGGGTAGTGCCGATTGGAATGGTCCCAGTCCTTCTAATCGGCAGGTAACCCTAGACACACTACCGATTGGCATGGAAATGGACTTGCCAATTGATAGTCTCGTTTAGATTTTTTTGGAAAAACGGTCAGAGAAAACAATTCATTGATCCAAATCATGCATAGGGAATGCCATTAGAAAGTTAATTCAGAGACCTTTAAGGGTTCCTGGGACCTCTCCCTGGTCTAGGAGTTGACTTTGGGTCAAATGTGGCTTGGAAGTGCACGTCGGTCTTCTGAACTAGAGATCGTCGGACATAAATGGATCGTTCATCCAAGCGATAAGTAAGAATCATGAATGGGGTAGAAAGTTGGAAAGTTTAGGCGATGTACTTTGATATTCCAAAGATCTTCACTCAGTTCTAAAAGTTGACCTTGGTTAACCGGGCCTCGGAAGCACCCGGTGACCTCTCAGAGTAAAACGGACCATTCATCCTTATTGTAAGTCAGAATCACGCATGGTATTCATTGACCTTCAAAGACTCGTTCAATATCTTTTGAGCTGAAGAGTTAACATTGGTCAAATGGAGACCGCGAGTGACCGGTGGCCGCCGGATAAATTTTCAGAGGAAAATAGATCGTTCATCAAAACGTCTTTTCATTTTGCACATGGAGAATACCGTTAGAAAGGGGTTTCAGTTAACGTAGAATATTCAAAGAGCTCTCGCTCTGATGATGGAGTTAATTGGGGTCAAATCAGGGTCCAGGAGCACCCGATCACCTCTAGATCGATTTTTTATAGTAAAATGGTTCGTTCATCTGAACCTTTATGTCGATTTGTGCACGGGTCACACCATTGGAAAGGGTATTCAAAGACCTTTGAATATTCAAGGATCTTTCACTCTGGCGATGAAGTTGATCGGAGTCAAACGAGGGGCCCGGGAGCCCCCGATGGCCTCTAGATCAGTGCTTGGAGTACGACCTAGGATTTATAGTGAAATGGGGAGGTGCTAGAGACCTAAGTACAGACTTAGGTGGTCCTAGAATGTGTTTTCTATAGATCTCCTCGACAGGTGAGGCTAAAACAAGTTAAAGTCATCGAATAGACACCACATGATGTTTTTGGGAGATGTCGATTCTGCAGACCTAAAAGACAAGGATGATCGATTCAGAGGGTTGAGGTCAATTTTGAGGACATAAGGAAATGCTGAGGATGGAAGATTATCCAAGTTGAGGTCAGTTCTGAGGACTTAGGGTAAGAAGCAACCAATTCTGCGAGCCGATATCAATTCTGAGGACCTAAGGTAGGAGTGACCAATTCTTCAGGTCGAGGTCAATTATGAGAACCTTATGTAAGAGAGACCAATTCTATAGGTCGAAG
Organism: Sambucus nigra; assembly: GCA_949130495.1. Classification (NCBI taxonomy): domain Eukaryota; kingdom Viridiplantae; phylum Streptophyta; class Magnoliopsida; order Dipsacales; family Adoxaceae; genus Sambucus; species Sambucus nigra. The sequence goes on from OX422223.1 coordinate 297,074,000, forward strand.
TCAATTCTGACGGCTTGAGTAGAAATGAACAATTCTATAGTCGAAGCTAATTCTAAGGGCTTAAGTAGAAGAGACCAATTCTATAAGTCAAAGAAAATTCTAAGGGTTTAAGTAGAAGCGACCTATTTTGAGTGTCGAATCCAATTTTTAGGGCCTTAGTTAGGGTGATCGATTCTGCACGTCGAAGCCAATTTTGAGGGCTTAAGTAGAAGTGACCAATTTTATGGATCGAAGCCAACTCTGGGGGCTTGGATGGGAGTGACCAATTTTGTGGGTCAGAGGCAATTCTGAGGGCTTTAAGTAGAGATGACCAAAATTGCGGGTCGAATCCAATTCTGAGGGCTTAAGTAGAGATGACCAATTCTACGGGTTGAATCCAATTCTGAGGGATTAAGTATAAGAGACCAATTCTGCGGGTCAAAGCCAATTATGAGGGCTTAAATAGAGGTGACTAGTTCTGCGAGTCAGAGCCAATCCTGAGGGCTTTAGGTAGACATGGCCAATTTAGCTAGTCGAAGTCAATTATGAGGGCTTACGTAGAGATGAGAAATTTTGTGGGTAAAATTCAATTTTGAGGGCTTAAGTAGAAGTGACAAATTATGTGGGTCAAAGCCAATTCTGAGGTCTTGGATACTAGTGGCTAATTTTACGGGTCGGAGCCAATTCTGAGGGCTTTAAGTGGAGATGACCAATTATGAGGGTTAAAGTTAATTCTGAGGGCTTAAGTAGGGATGACCAATTCTGAGGGTTGAATCCAGTTCTAAGGGCTTAAGTAGGGGTGACCAATTCTACGGGTCGAAGCTAATTCTGAGGGCTTGAGTAGGGGCGACCAATTCTGAGGGTAAAAACCAATTCTATGGGCTTTAAGTAGGGGTGATTAATTATCCGGGTCAAAGCCAATCCTAAGGGCTTAAGTATGTAGTTTTCTTAGAGACTCCACTGGGGACATTATCTTGTAGTTATACTGGGGATTTTGGGGAAGCATTTGATTTCGAGTTTTAAGGTCCGCTGGGGAAGAGGCACTAATTCGAGGATTAAATGTTTTCTTATTGAGGAATTTTTCGGTGTCCTTTTTAGACGTTGCTGTGGGGATATCCAATTGATTTTTGGAATTCCATTGGGGAAACAAGTGTTCCATTGGGGAAGCAAGCATGGCAAATTGTTTTTCTTGGTGAAAAAGGTTCTAAAATTCATTTGGTAATTTTAGGAATTTTCTGGGGATTTTTCGTGATTTTTCTGGCATTTTTTGTACGAAATTTCAGAGTGGGTGCCGACCGATACGGTGTGAAGGGTGACAAACGGAAATGGCATAGTCTTTTGGGGTACCTCGAGCAGGTGAAGGGGCAATGCCAATCGGTATGTTGTTAGAAGCTGACGATAGGCATGCCCCTTAGCCTCCTATAAAAAGGGGGCGAGTTCTCCTCATTTTTCATAACTTCGAGACTTGCTCTCTTCCGTAATTTCCTTCTGAAAACTATTTTAGCATTCTAAAATAAATTGATGGCTAATTTCTCAAGCAATAAGACACACAAGGTGTGGCTAAATATCAACGATTGGGCAAACTTCGAAAGGTGGGTTAGGGTGCTCCTTGCGCTGGGTAGTGCAAATGATTTTGACTCATTTATGCCAGTTATGGATGAGCAGACTGTATTGCTTGAGCTGGCATGTCATCGTTACTTTAAGGTGGTGAACCCCAAGAGGCTATGTAAGTTTTGATGACCTTTGGTATTCTTTTCTTTTTTCTTTGTTATATTTCCTTTTTTCTAGAATTTTGAAAAGGGTTTTCCTTTTTGTCTTTAATAGTCTGATATCTCTATGTTAAGCCTACATTCTCGAGGGACGATGGGGCTTAAGCACATATTGGAGAACCTTATGCCAGTGGTGCATTAGGCTCTGTACTGGATGAGATGCCTCATTCAACGACTTTCTTTATTATCTGGGGAAGAGGTGGTGGGACACCATCCACACAATGCATTTTGGCTTTTGGGAGACTATCGTGACTCCCATAGATGTGCAGTAGCTGTTGAGGCTGGACTATGAGGGTGTGTAGATAGAGATGGACATGACCTTGTGGGTGACGCTAGCGGTGGTGACAATGACATTGGGTGATATGGAGATGATAGTCTATAGGGACTCTATTTGTTTGTCCCTTTTGAGGGAATTATTACTGAGTTGGAGGATTGGCGAGGAGGATGGGGTGCAGCAGGTGCGAAAGATGTCCCGTTTGTTTATTCTTCTTTTTTTGGGAGGATTTTTAGTAGCGATGAGTGTCGCCGTCGTCCTCTTCTGGTTTTTGCCATTTTTGAGGGATTTTTCGAACATTCCTCTTTTTAACTGGGGGAGCTTGACTTTTGTGACCCTCTATTTCTCTTTGGATTCTTCAATTGCTGCTATCGGAAAACCTTTATCAACACCACGTATTTTCTAGAGGAATTCTTTATTTTGTACATTTTCCTTTAAGCATTCACATTATTTTTTATGTAATCGCATTTTCTTTTATGAATCTTATTCTTGATTTCTGGACGGCTGACCCTTGTCCTTTGTACGTGGTTCTATGAGGTGATTGAGCTTAAGACCCAATTGATAGCTTTAAGGGATGAGTTGGTTAGGGACTTCATTCGGATGTACCGATGGTGGAAGTCCAACCGTTAGTCGAGGAACTCCCCCTCTTTGGAGGCGGTGCGTCAGGTCTTGAACGGCTCAACGAGCGATAGGGTAAATCTTACTTTATTTTTGAGACCATTTTTCCTTTATGATCTTTTTAGATACTCATTATTCTATTGGGGATTTTACAGGAAACCTTATATCCCTGAGGGATGGTCATCCAGCACACGAGGGTGATTGGGGGGAATGCACAACTACGATGTCTGTTGGTGCATAAGTTCAGCTACTCCTAATATTTGGGAGAGAGTAGTCCGACCGGTGGTGGGGGATGAGGTGATGGTGCCAACTTGAAGTCCCCCGATGTATATGAGGCGAGAGAGGGAGATATTATAGTATGCAAGGGTGGCGGCAATGATCAACGAGCCTTGATCGTCATATACCTACACGGTGTCGACATATGATTATTTGGATTTCGTGTAGAGCCGGTTGATATTGCCTAGTACATATGAAGTGATGCCTCTCCCCCAGGCGGATTTGAATCAGCCAGTGGGATCTTCCCACAATGCAGGTGGTGCATTGACATCGACAACGACCATGACCTCAGAGGTTCCCCTTGTGAGGTTAGCTCCTCTTTATAACATTCGGTGGGCTGATAGAAGGTCAGTGCGTATGCTGCATCGTCCTAATGAGATGGACCCGGAGGAGTTGGCGCTGACAGAGGAGGTTCTTCATCCAACGTTATACTTTTCATCTCTTTGTCTTTTGATTTTCTTATTTCTTTCTTTACCTCAGACTGACCGATTTGCTCTTTTCTATTTTTCTTACAGCACATTCGAGTGTCGACCAACTGTCTTAGGGACATTCAAGATTGGGTAACTTCTGCAATGGCTTATATTTTAGAGGCAACCCTAGTTCCATCTTTCTTGGTGTCATCTTCCTCATCTGAGGAGTGGTGTGGTTAGGGAGTGAAGGTATGTCATCTTATTACAGGAGAAAACGGGTGCGCCACAGGGACAAGGTTCTTAGAGGGAGAGAGAGAAAAAAGAGAAAAGAGGAAAGATATGGGGGATATATATATATATATATATATATATATATATATATATAGAGAGAGAGAGAGAGAGAGAGAGAGAGAGAGATAGAGGATAAAGGTGGGTTCGGGCTAAGCCTGTTGTACTTTCCTTTCCTGTAAGAAATATGTAACAAAACAATATCTATGCAATAAAATAAAGTTTTTGTTAATCTTTGTTTTAGTGAATTAATGCTCTTTTTACTTTATTTCATTGAACTTTCTTCAATTTCTTGGTACTTAATGGGGTAGTTTTTTCTCCGAAATATGTTGGGTTTTTGTCCTTGGTTCATGTTTTCCAAGTATAAATAGGGGGAGTGGGTGGAGTCATTTCTTCACACCTCCACATTCCTTCTCTTTTTTATTCTTCTTGCTTACTTTGTGACATGGCTCTCCCCGAAAGTGTTAAATTTGCTAGTTACCTTAAAAACTTGGAGGGGATGTGCTCATACAATGTTATCTTTGATGCTTTCAACATGCGTCGAGTTTCTTTATAGCGCAACTGACCTGAGTAGAGCATGTTGATGGTAAGGAAAGAGTTTTTGTACCTTAAAGGCCATGTCTTTCATTTCGGGTTAGACGAAGTCTGTGTGACTTATGAAGAGTTACATACCATGTTAGGGAAAAATCCCAGTGTTGTAGTAGCCATGCCTTAATTTTCTTGGTCTCCTCAGGAGCTATTAGCGGGGATTTTTCATATCTCTCTTTCAGCGGATCGTTCATAGGTTATGGGAGGAATGATTTTTCTTCCTGTTGTGCTGCATTCTATGCATTTATAGGATGTTGGTGATGCTAGCTATGCGGGACCCATCATTCTCGGCTTGATTTCAAGATTATTATTGGTGACTGGGGAACTGTTGGTGGAACCCCAAGTTGCAGTTAATATTTCATAAATGTTGTACCGTCGTAATCCTGTAGCAGTGATACTCACTAAGACTTTGAATGGTCTGGATGCTTGGCGGGAAGTCCGTTTGGACTTCCTAAGGGGGAGCCCCGTAATGTTGTTCATGTGACTGTCAGAGAGATTTCGTATGGAGGTCCCCCTGAATATCCCTTGTAGGAGTGCCAAACTCCTTTTCTTACTATTTTATAAGTGTGGGCTTGAACATTGAGAGCTTGGAGAAATGGTTTGTGGAGCACGGGATTTGAGGCTTGCATTGGTCAGTGCCTTGGTCGGGGGAGCTATTGCCCATTCGGGAACTAGTGGAATACCAGTATATTAGGTTGGTTAGCCTAAATAAGACCTCTTTCTTCTTTCCCTAGTGTCTCTTGCACCAATTTTGGATGGGAACAGATTGTGCCACCTTGGACACTAGACTTCTTTCCAATGGAGGACTTAGCAGAGCGCATGCTCATGCGGCAAGGCTCTTTATGGGAGAATCATCGACCGCCGACCCACCTTTCCCAGTCTATTAGTAGAGTTTGGAATATTTTTTGGGACTACATTAAGTGGTTGTGAAGGAGAGTAGTTGCCAAGATGTGTATTTTGGAGATTAGTTAAAGGTGGTTCGCCATATCTGTCATCATAGAGGGAAGTATTGTTGTTTTCCCTAGGCTGATCTGGGCTTATCGTTTCATGGACGTCTGTAGCATTCTATTCAAGTAGGGGAGGTTTGGGAATCCTAGAATGTGGATGATGATGGGTCCTATTCCTCTAGCAGTTACAGGTAGGATCCTTAGGGGAATTTATTTATGAAGCTCTTGTATAGTGTTTTTGGTTATATAGGGGGACAAATTTTGGAAGGGTTAGTTTTGGATTAATTGGTTTATGTTTGTATTTATTTGGTTTTTAAAAAGTATGGGTAGGTTGGCTAGGGAAATTGTTTGACTCCTTATGCTGATGTAATTCTAATAGCATTTTCCTCAAGGGAATAAAGTAAAATTTAATTATATTGTTGTGCCTCTTCATGAGTTTGTACATTTGAATTATCTATACCAATTGCTAAGGCATACATAATTCTTTTGTTCATCTAAATGATAAAAATGAATCGTCATTCTCAGGGATAAGAAAAGAATAGTATTTTATGAAAAAGAAGGGGGTCGTACTGATGTAAAGCGTATGATATGCCTATGTACCTCTAGGGGTTTTGAAAGTTTTCTAAGTTTCATTTTTAAAAGTAAAAAGATTTTTAGAGGATCAGGACCCATGTTGATCTGAGTAGAAGGAAATAAAGAATTTTTTTAGAATAGAATGGAGTTGGAAAGAATCATAGTGCACCGATATTTGAGACTAGTGGTAAATTTCTTGAGATGATCCAAGTTGACTGGATGGGCCATATCTTCTCCATTGAGGTCGGTTAGCATTGTGACACTGCCAAACAAGATCTTCTTCACAATGGAGGGGTCTCTCCAATTGGGCTTGAATTTACCTCTTGGGTCCCAAATAGGCTTTACTATTTCTTTAAGAGATAAATACCCTTCTAGGACACCACGATCCTTGACTTTATTGTTAAATAATCATTCTATCCGATATGGTTCACTTATAAATGATTCAGAGATTTTAGTCTCATTTTGTCCAAGAGTGACAACTCGTCAAGAAGACTTTGATGCCATTCTTCTTCACTAACTTTGATTTTAAGCATGACGCACGGTGAAGGAATTTCTAGATCCTGGTCTAGGACTGCTTCCATGTCGTATACTAGAGAGTAAGGGGTTGACCCAGCAAAGGTTCGAGCTGAAGTGTTATAGCCCCAAAAGGTGTAAGGGATCCTATCGTACCAATCTTGGAAACTCTTAGTCATTTTACTTATAATGGCTTTGAGGTTCTTATTAATGGATTCTACTGCACCGTTGGTTTGAGGTCAGTAGGGAGAAGATTTATAACTCTAAATCCCATACTCATCGACCACTTTTGTGACCTCTTCTTCGAAATACAACCCATTGTCTGACACCAACTCATTAAGGACACCATATCGATAGATGATATTTTTCTTGATGAAGTTATCCACCTTCTTAGCATTCTAAACTGTGTATGACTGGACTTCATTTGGTGAAGTAATAAATAGAAACTAGGATGAACTCGTGCCTATTGGAGGCTTTGGGTGTTACCTTCCCTGTGACGTCAATACCCTAAGTGGAGAATAGCCAGGAAGAAGTCATGTTGTACAACTCCCGTGGGCAAGTGTTGGAGGTTGGAAACCTACTGGCATTTAAGACATCTCCGAACATAGGTAGTGCAATCCTAAACCATGGTGATCCAGTAGTAACCCTTTTAGATAATTTTATTGGAAATCATATGGCGTTTCATGTGGGTTCGTACTCCCCACTATGGACTTTTTACATCATCTCTTCAATGTCATCCCCTTCCATGCAGTATAAATGGGTTCCATCGAAGTTCCTCATGAACAGTGCTTTATCTCAGACAATGTATTCGACAACCAGTTTGTGAAGGGTTGCTCAGTATTTCTTGTTAGAACTTTGTGGATACTTACCATTCTTGAGGAGGCACCAAATGTTATAGTACCAGCATTCGACTATATCAAGATCTTCTTTTGTAATGAGCTCAATGTGGTAGCAATGGGTAGGTTTATCTTACTTTTGGATTAGAAAAGGGACCATTGTTATTCCTTAGGCTAGGGGTGTAAATGGATCGGGTCTGGATCAGGTAAGGGTATATCCATATCCGATCTGGGTATTTTTTTTCACGGATCAAGTCTTACCCGATTACCCGTCAGGTCTCAGGAAATGGATCCAGACCCGGATCCATTAAGGACCCGAGGACCCGACCCAAATACATTTGACAATAAAATTTTGATAACAAATTTTCATATAGTTATATATATATACACATTCGGTTTAGGTCCTTATCGGATCAGAGTAATGTAAATCGGATAGTAGGGTAATTGGATAATCGGGACTATAAACTTTTCTCAGATCCATTAATTCGGGTCGGATCCTGGTCGGGTCCGGGTCCAGACCCGATCCATTGACAACCCTACTTCGGGCATGTTAACCATGGAGGCTAAGGTAATAAGGGCATCAGCTAGGTCGTTCTTTTCTCGGGAAAGGTAGTGGAAATTTATATCTTGGAATTAAGAGGCAAGCTCTTGACTTTCCATCTTCTAAGTACTTAACTGATGATGAAGGATGAATCCTCATGGACATATAGGTATTAAATTCATTTTTTGAGAGATACTTTGAGGAATACCATGTATGCCTCGTATTCACTCATGTTGTTGGTCCAGGGAAAATCCATCTTGATGTCAATGGGAGTCTGAGAGTCATTAGGGGAAATTAAGAGTATCCCAATGCCATACCCTTTCTTATTGGAAGTTCCGTCAAAGAACATTTATCATTGGAGGTCTTCTTAGTAGGTACAAAGGATATTCTTATTCGAGAATTTAAAAATCCAAACATCATCTTCTTTTATAGGGTAGTCAATGTAGTAGTCTGAGATGGCTCTTCCTTTCATGGATTTTTGAGTAACGTACACAATATCAAATTCAGCTAAAGGCATCAACCAATGGGCCATTCGAGTGCACATGTAAGCTTCTCGATTAGGTACTTAATGGGATCCATTTGGGATATGAGTTTAATGAAAAAGGCAAGCATGTAGTGTCGTAGTTTTTGGGTGACTATGACAAGAGAGACACATGCTTTTTCCAAGGATGTGTAGTTAAATTCGTACTCGGGTAACTTATAATTGGCATAGTATATAGCCCTCTCTTTGCATGATTCTTCAAGGTGTTGGGCTAACAAATCCGTAACTGCATTATCTGTTAGAGTTAGGTATAGAAGCAAAGGAAGACTAGGCTGCAGTGGCATGAGTACTAGAGGTCGGGTTAGGTGTTGCCTGATTCGGTCAAAATCTTCTTAACAAGCTTCGTTCCAAACCTTGATGGAATCCTTTTGGAGAAGTTTGAAGTAGGTTCACAGATAGAAGTTAACTGGGTGATGAACAACTGATATACTGCAACTTTTTAAGGAATTTTTGGACTTCCTTCTCCATTTGGGGTGGTGGAATTTTGAGTATGGCTTTAATCTTGGAAGGATCTTCTTCTATTCTATTTTCACTAACCATGAATCCCAAGATCTTTTATTTGGTAACTTCGAAGACACATTTCTTTGGGTTAAGCCGCATATGATATTGTCGTAGTTCCTTGAAGAACTTCCATAGAGCGGGAACATGACCTTCCCTAGTCTTAGACTTGATAATCATATCATCCACATAAACGTCAACTTCTTTGTGTATCAAATCATGCAAGATGGTTGTGGCAGCCCTCTGTTAGGTAGCTCTGATATTTTTTAAATCAAACGGATAACGGTGTGGCAAAAGGTTCCCCAAGGGGTGATAAATGTGGTTTTCTCCTGATGATTTGGGTGCATCTTGATTTGATTATATTCGGCAAACCCATCAACGAAGGACTTAAGAGTGTGCCTGGATGTATTGTCCACAATCAAGTCAATTTTGGGTAACATGTAATCATCCTTTGGAAAGGCCTTGTTCAAGTCTCGATAGTCGATGAACATAAAAAATTTCCCTCCTGATTTTGGTATGTGTACGATATTTTCTAGCCACTTGGGATATTCGATCATATGAATGAAATCCACATTCAACTATTTGACCACTTCTTCCTTAACCTTATTTGATCATTCGGTGAGGAGCTTTCATAGTTTCTGTTTGATCGGTTTGGATTATGGGAGAGTTGGAATCTTACGTTGAGCAATATTGGGATTGATGTCGGGCGTGTCATCGCAGGACCATGCGAAGACGTCAAGACATTCCTTCAGTAATTCCTTGAGTTATGCGCGCTCATGATCATCAAGGGTGGACCCTATCCTAATCTCACGCAGTTGGCTACTAGAATCGAGATTTATAAATATAATTTCATCTTCATTAACTTGAATGCAGTTATGTTATTTATTATTAACCTTATTAAGATCCGTTAAGAATGGTTCATTTGAAAAATCATTATTATCGAGAGTTTCATTAGAATCAAGACAATTAATGTAAGGCACAACAAGATACTCAAAATCTTTATTTATTTCATTGTGAGAAAAAATAACATTGAGAACCTTATCAAAGAAGGTCTCGATTACAATAGAGTAATGAGGAACAACAAAAGAAGAAATGGGATAAACATCATAATTGGGTTGAATTTCAATGGGTGGAACCCACACAACACTCCAGTTGAGGAGAGGTGCATTAGAAACTTTGATTAGGCAGGACAAATCCCTTGATGTAACACTTGAGTGGATCATGCATAGTTTGAGTCTTAATTTCTAGAAGTTAAAGGAATCCTCGGAGTCACTTCCCTCAAAATCTCCGGTACCAGCTACAGTCTTCCCAATGAGTGGCTATGCATGATGTTGGAAACTTTCGGCCCATGAGTAGCTGTCTTGGATATAGATCTCCATTCTAGGTTTAATCTTCTTCTCCATATGATCATACCACGATTCAAGAAAGACATAGAAGGGTAAATCTTCACCCTCTCTGATGAATCTTCCATTCAAGGAATCTCTTGAGATAGTCTTGGCTCTTTCTATCTTTCTCCTTAGTCGAGCTAAGCGGATAATTTTGAGTTCTTCTGCTGATGGTTGATAACCCAAACTGCAAGGAGGAAAAGATTTCTTCAACACAATGGGTTCAAATATTCCTTGTTAGCATCGTCCTAGCCACAGTCCAGGCATTAAGTGCATATTTTTTAACATCTGGATTACATTAACGTTTCCATGAGGGTTATACTCCGAACAAACCCTATCTTTGAAATCTTCCCCTACTCGGAGTAAAAGTGGTTCGACTCAAAAACCTGAAAGAAGCATATCATTTTCCCAATGTTGTATTTCTAGTACTAGATCATCGGTGCTTGCATTCTTGGCATTGTCTTCATCTCCCAAGATGGTGATGACTTGCCCGTTGGCAAAAAACTTCATTTTCTGATGAAGGGAAGAAGACACACCCTTAATACTATAGAGCCATGGTCACCCAAGCAACAGATTAAGACAAGTCGGGATGTTAATGACATGGAATTCAATAGCAATATTTATAGGACCAACCCCTATTATAAACTTTATGGATCCTATCACTTTTTGATGAGTATTATCATAAGCGCATACTGCGGTAGAGGTTAGAGAAAGGTCGATCACTTTTTATCCCAAGCAATTGATGGTTGTTAACAGACAAACATTAAGAGCTGATACATTATCGATAAGAGGAAGCGTGATGGTCTTCCCCATGACTTCAACAAAGAGATTAAGAGCATAATTGTGGTCTGGCCCAATCTTATGGATTTCTTATTTGGAGAAGGACAAAATTCTAGTAGAGGTCAGAGATCCGACCAGATTCATTACTTCTTTTGGTGTGGTTAAAGGAGGGACTATGGGTCCGGTGAGTAATTTATTCAGGGCATTCTGGTCTAGCTGGAAAGACATAAAGAGTTCCCACATAGTGATGTTATGTTGGGTCTTCTTCAACTGATCGAGGATATTGCTCTCCTCGAGGGTCATTTCTAGCACTAGAAGATTCTAAACACCCTTTCCCTTATCGATTGCTGATGATTACGGGTTAGGAACATGGTAATACCTCCCTGATCCAGTTATATGGTTCACAAAAGAAGGAAAAAATAAAAACCCCATTTCATCATCGATATCGGGTTATTCATCAACCTTGTTGATTTCTCCTAGAAAATCCTCAAATGATATCATCCCACATATGCGGACTATCAGGATAGTCTCTTTAGGACTTTTCTCTTCATTTTAATCATCAAATTAGTCCCCCTATTAGGTGGTAATGACATAATCTTTCCAAAAGAGATCGATACACCCTACAACCTCAATGACCTCTTTGTATAGATACTCCCATTCGATAGGGAGATGTATAAGTGAAGGGACCAGGTACCCTTGTAGCTTCAAAGTATCTAGTAGCTCAGACACGCTGTAAATATCACCGGTTTGTCAAAACATGTCTTCCATGACCTAGACCATATCATCCAAACTAACTTGATCGGTAGGTACCACCCAATTGTCTGATTCTCGAGCCCATTTTTGAGCTTACAAGAGCAGTGTACTGAATCTCTGGAAGTCAATGGTCATCTTGGAGGGAAATTTTAGCCCGAACTCTAGACTTCGGTTCAATAATACTGACAATTCAATATCTTTTCCTCCAGAATGGGTATGAACAATAATGTATGCTCTAGTAAGGAGTGACAGAGCTTGATCGACAAAATTAGTAGGATGCAGGAGAAAATATGGGCAAACTTAGAGAGGTTTAGGAGAGTATATGGGTATGATGGGTGATTTGCTGGGTATGATCTGGGTAAAGAGATCAAATTTTAGGTTTCATTCTAGGAAGATGGCATTCGTATGATTTGGGAGTGGATTGTGGGTAGTGTTTTGTTTAGGATTTGCTAGTGGGGCAATGTTGCCCTAGTTAACCAGACATTGGATTACATTTTAGAGGTGGAAACACTAATCAGTAGTGTGGTCGACACTTTGGTGAAAATCTCAATGGGCATCTGGTTTGAAATTTTTAGGAAGTGGGTTTGGTAATGGATGAGGGTCCAAGTGTTTGATAAGATTAAGGCTTAAAAAGGCGCTAGTAAACTTTGGAAAGGGGAGCGTAAAGCTCGGTGTATTCTTTCTTGACTAGGTTAGGGTAACAATTTGGTTCCCAAAAAGTGGAATGCTGAGAGATATTATTGATGGTTGAAACTACGGTATTGGCTGGCTTGTCATACGTTTTGGGAGTGAATTTTTTCAGATACTTTCTTTTGCTCAACTTCTATCTTGGCAAGACCTTCTTCAATCTATACTCTTGATTCTCAGAGGGCTCGAAAATATGGCTAGTATTATCCTCCCATCGTTGCTTGAACATGGAGTAAGAAATTCTTTTTCTCGATACTGACTTGCTCCTTTTCGGATGGTCAGTTGGTCATGGTGACTGTTTTCTCTCTCCACCTTGCTATGAAGTTATTGGCTGCTACCCCAGGGTTCTGTTTGAGCATATTTAAATCATGGCGGGTGACTTCTAACTCTTTGTTGTACGTTTAATGTGACATGAATACACAGGCAACATCCTCCCAATTGCGAATTCTGGATTCATATAAAGATAAGAACCAGCGAAGAGCGCTGTCCTTCAAAGTCTGTTGGAACATTTGGGCCATTATTTCCTCGGAGGATCCTAGGAGAGTCATGGGTAGGTGGTAACTTTGTAGATAAGCAATTAGGATTCCATTGCCCCCGAACTTCTCGATGTTGGGCATCTTAAACTTTTTTTGTAGCCTTGCTTTAGGATAGGGATACATGTGAGTGTAATCCGTGTAATTCCTAGAGATTTGAACTTGGTCAAATTTCTTATTCAACATCTTAAGGTCTTCCTTGACCTTGTTCAATTCTTCCTCTTTCGAATCAACGATCACAGGTAGGTTAGCCCCTAGTTGGGGAAGATTCAACATGGGGATCAAAGCTGGTAGTGCCCTATTAATAAAGGAGCACGTGGAGCATGTTGATATTCCTCGGAGACCAAAATAGGGTCTGGTACGGGAGGATCCATAACGCAAGGGAAGCGGACATCAGTATCTTAGAGATTAAGAACCGAATTTCGTTGCATCTCTTAAACCTCAGTTTGAAGGTTATCAATCTTGACAATGAGTTGGTCTAGGATTGCCATCAATCTGGCTGCACATTCGATATTCGGTCATTGTTCTCCATGGAAAGTGGATGAAGATGGATTTTGAACTCGGAGGAAGCAAAGGAACTGACGGAGCCTCAGGGCGGTTCGACGGAAGATCGAAGCCAATAAAGATCCAGGCCAAGGGTCGGTTATGCGATCGAATTGAGAAGGATAAAAATTCAAATTTATTTTTTAAATAGAAAAGGGAAAACTATTATTTTTAAAATGGAAGGAAAATGTTTTTGACATTTTTTGAAAATGGAGGACAACATTTTTTTATAGTAAAAGGAAGGAAAAATGCTTTTGGTATTTTTTTATAAAAGAGGGAAAAATGTTTTTGATACTTTTGGTAAAGAAAGAAAAAAGATGAGAAAAAATGATATCGGCATGATTATTATTATTATTATTATTATTATTATTATTATTATTATTATTATTATTATTATTATTATTATTATTATTATTATTATTATTATTATTATTATTATTATTATTATGTTCTCTTTTGCATTAGGTTTACCTAAATGCAAAAAAAATGTCGGATGGGATCAGAGACTGGGAAAATTGGGTTCGAAAAATATGTAAAAATACGGTTGGACTTGTTACCAGGCTCATGGGAAGGGTTCCATTTTTAAAAGGACGAGATGCGCAAAAATTTGGGTGGCATGCCGACCCATCATTTCAATAGAGTTTCGAATAGAAATCGACAAACTAAATATGAGTGCCGTAAGTTTGACACCTATATGAGTGTATGCAATTGTTGGGTTAATTACAAAGGTTCCCCACTTTGGCATGACTTCCATGATATATGTCTTACTTTTGAGTGCAATCGGTACGTAGGGACAAGCCATTTGATATACCTAAGTGTACGTGAATTTCTTCACTATATACCTTGTGGGGATAGTACGTGTGAGAGAGAATTCAATAAACTCGATGTACATGAATGAGTTCCTTGCGATGTACCTCCCATCATGACTTCGGTCAAGCGATATGGTGCGGGGGAACTGGTTGATATACGTCCAACGTACTTAGCCAATGGAAGGTGAGAGTCATATCTCTTAGGCTAACTGCAATCCATCGGACCAATGCCCATCACGAAGTTACCCCAGTTACGGGACAAAATTTGGTCAATCAACATGCTCTTTGGTGATGTACTGTGCAAAAATGCATGATTCTTGATTAGTAAACTATTGAGAGAGTATCTTTATTCATCATGATGAGCATTATACTAAGTAGGGAAGAATGTACAAAAGTAAATCTAACATGGATCATAAAGATTATACTAAGTTTGGATATTTGAGAGTGAGTGACATGTAGCTATCTACAAGTGGGTTTGTGGTAGTTAACCAAAGAATGTATCAACTACAAGTGGTGTGTCATAAGTGTGAGTGAGCATGAATATATACAAGTGTGATAATTGGAGGTGTGTGTTAGTAACACCGAAGCATGGATATTCTAAATGGTGTGTGCAACAGATGGATATAAGTGATCCTAGGGGCACCTAGTGTGAAGTGTACATGTAGAGTATCTACAAGTGTGTGAGTGAGTAGTGATATAATCATAAGGTATATATGTGTAAGAAATAATAGAGGGAAAAAAAGGAAGATACATATGGGTGCATACGCACACAAAAAAAGCAAAACACCCATGAAAATAGGGTCTAACCCTCATATGAAGAGTAGAGTCCCCAGAGGAGTTGTCGTTGTGGCCATCCCTAATCGTCTCCATCCTCGCTCCTCTCCCGCGGGGTGAGGGAAGAGGGGAGAAAAAAAGGTCTCTCGCCCCCGTACTCTCTAGTAGCACTTCGGTCGTCATCGGGCTGGGGTGAATTTAAAGAGATGGAGTCGTTGGCCTACTTTGCAAAAATATTGGCAAAAGAACATGTCGTCGCCTTAAAAGAGTGGAATCAAAGACAAACTAATGCTTACGAAACTAATAGTTTAAAGGGTTCGGGGGATACGTTATGGAATTATTAGGCGTTAGGAACTCATCCAACCATTTCGGTCTCTCATGGGCTTGTGTTATTATTTTCCTTTATTTTTCATGAAGTGTGTGTGCGTGTATATATAATGGAGATCGAAATCTCCCAACTCACACCATGGAAGAGATATAGTGGGGTCATCCATAGGAATGTTCCCAAAATGATACATAGAAATATGATTTACGCTTTTATCATGATATTGATCGTTTTGATATAATGATAATATGTGTTGGATAGAACACTAATAAAAACCAAAAACATGTTATATATTACAATAGGGAGGGTCTATTCCCACACCCATTTAACCCTCCCCCACACCCTTTATACGTCTAAGGACATTGATACCCTTATAATCCTTTTAAAACCCTTTTTCCCAAACCACTCCCTTTTTATACTTTTTTCGATTCTCTACAAAAACCATTTCATCTTTCCTTTCCCCTTATCCATTGTATTAAAAAAAAGTTGTTTTCTATAACGATTTAAAAAATAACATTTCCATTGTCTTAAAAAGGTTAACTTTAAAAAAAAAATTATTTATAAATACTAAAACAATGTCCTATATAATATAAAAGACATTTTTATTACAAAAATAAACTATTTTAGCTGTTAAAATAGTCTTTTTTATATAAAAAAAAATTGTACTAGAGTGACCCAAATTTTATCTATTTTATTTTTATTAAAAAACTCTTTATAAAACGTAAGAAAAATCCTTAAAAAACTATTTTCTTAAAGAAGTGTTTTTTTTGTTTATAAATTTTATTTCTGGTAAAAAACTTCTTTTTTTCTATTTTAAAAATAATATTTTCATTGTTTTTAAGAAAAAATGGTCTGCCCCAGCGAGTAACCACTTATACATACCGCTTGTGCAGACCCTTTTTTCCTATATGTTAGTCCGCACCAGCGGCATGTATAGGCGGTCCGACCACCTAATATATACCGCTGGCGTAGATCATTTTTTTTAAATAGTAAAAATATTGTTTTAAAATAGTACAAAAAAACAGTTTTCAACCAAAAATAAAATTTGTAAAAAAAAAATAGTTTTTGAAGAAAAACATTTTTTAAGAAAAGAAATCTTATGTTTTATAAACATTTTTAATAAAAAAATAGATAAAATTTAGGTCGCTCTAGTATAATATATATATATATATATATATATATATATATATATATATATATATATATATATATATAAAAGACTATTTTAACCTCTAAAACGGTTTATTTTTGTAATAAAAATGTCTTTTATATTATATAGAATATTGTTTTAGTTTTTATAAATGATTTTTAAGAAAGATGTTAATTTTTTTTAGACAATGTAAATGCTTTTTTTTGTTTTTTAAAACAGTTATAAAAATCAGTTTTTTTTAAATACAACGGTAAAGGCGAAAGGAAAGATGAAATGGGTTTTTGCGAGAATTGGAAAAAGCATAAAAAGGGAGTTATTTGGGGAAAGGAGTGTTAAACGGGTTATAATGGTATTAGTGTCCTTAAACATATAAAGGGTGTGGGGGAAGCTTAAATGGGCGTGAGAATAGACTCTCCCATTACAATAATGCAAGAATATGATAAATGCAACAATGGGGAATTTGGAAAAATTGAAAAATTGGACTCGGGTCTCGGGTTTTAATCCGAAACGGCCATGTAGCCTATAAAGGCATCAGATTCCACATACTTTGCAAGCGGCATAAGGGTGGAGTTTATTCCATATATTCAAATGGGATTTTATTAAAGTGTATGTATAGAAAATGTGTTTTTGTTTTGGAAAAGTGTGATAGATGACGCCATCTAGAATTTATGGGCGTAATCCTCTTTTTATTTATTTTGAGTTTTTTTTATAGAAAATAAAGTATGTGCAATATAACTAGTAAAAATGTCATATGTTAATGTATATGAACTTGATTATGAACGTATGAAATTAACGAAAAAAAAATTAAAAAGAGAGGGAAGGATTTGGACCTTTTTTGAAAATTTGAAGCTTGATCTTGCTCTTGGATGAACTACCTTGAATGCAAGATGAATGTTGGATGAGAGACAAAGAGATTTTTCCAAATTGGGTATGAAAACGGTGGGAATTTAAAATTGAATAGAATTTCACATAAGAAAACTTCATTGATTGCAAGAAAATGTTATTGTGATCACTGACACTGATGGATCTGAGGTGTGCTTCGGGAGTGAGGTCATGTATTCTATTTATAGGGATAGGGGTAATGCAAATCAGCGTGGTCTCAGTCTTTCCAATTGGCATGTAACCATGGACACATTGTCGATTGGCAGGAAAATGGACCTGCTAATCATCAGTCTCGTGAAGATTTTTCCAAAAAATGATCGTAGAACGCAATATGCTAATCCAAATTGGGAATGGGGCATACTGTTACAAAGGTAATTTAGATACCTTTAATATTATTATGTACCACTCGTGGGTCCATGAGTTAACTTTGGGTCAAATATAGTTTGAAAGCGTGCGTTGGTCCTTTGGACAAGAAATTGATGAACCGAAATGGATCATTCGTCTGAATGGTAAGTCAGAATCATGCATGAGGTGGACCGTTACAAAGCTTAGGCGATGTAATTTGACATTCTAAATAGCTTAACTTAGTTCAAAAAGTTAACCTTGGTCAATCGGGGCCCAAAAATGTTCGGTGAGCTCTCGGAGTAAAATGGATCGTTTGCCTGTACCGTAAGTCAGAATTGTATATTGGCAAGACCATTGGAAAGGTTACTAAGTGCCCTTTGAATATTCATTCAGTCTCGTTCGAGATGAATAGTTAACCTAGGTCGAACGGATCCTTGGAGCGCCTGGTAGCCTCTAGATAAGTTTTTGGGTGAAACAGATCGTTCATCCGAACGGTTATGCCATTTTGCACACATAACAGACCGTTGGAAAGGGATTTCAGTGAGTTTCAAATATTTAACAATCTTTTTCTCTGAAGATGAAGTTGATTGGGTTCAAATCGGGGCTCGAGAGCGCCCGGTGCCATCTAGATTGATTTTCGATAGTAAAAAGGTTCCTTTGTCAGAATCGTTATGTTGATTCATTCATGGGGTGAACCATTTCATTGGAAAGGGGATTCATAGACCTACAAAGATTCTAAGATCTCTCTCTCTAACGATGAAGTTGACGAGAGTCAAACGGGGTTTGAGAGCGCCTGATGGCCTCTAAATCGGTACTCGAAGTGCAACCTAGGGTTTGTAGTTAAATGGGGAGGTGCTAGGGACCTAAGGAGGGACTTAAGGGGTCTTAGAATGTCGCTCTATACTAACATAGAAACTATGAAACATATTTTTTTTATCGCAATGTGCATATGTGATCAACTACAAAATCAAAAATAAAAAACATAAATTTTAAATCATGGTCTTACTGATTTTTCCTCATTTAATAAGTTTAAAACTCTAGGAATTATATTATTTCCCTTTATTTAATTTTCTTACAATGATTCAACCCCTGTCACCCTTTGCTCTTTGTTGAGTTAGATATTGGAGCATATAGCCTGAAACTAATTAGCAATGTATGGAGGGGCACCTAGACCTTATATATTGTAATAATAGGTTAAATTTTTTCCATGTGTGATTATATAGTCCCAACATGCCCCCTCATGTGGCATGATTTAATCTTAATACGTGGATATATTTATATTGGGTCTCCATTAGGCTTTGAATAACCCACTCTGATACCATGTTAGATATTAGAGCATCCAATAACCAAAACTACAGGCAATCGATGGAGGAACCCTAAGATCATAATAATGTGGTGCAACACATTAATTTCCTAATTTGGAACATATCTATTAACAGAGGCAGGACTTTACCTCAGGCGCGGGCTAACTTAACAACGATTTTTAGGTATTTGGGGATAGGAGCCCCCGAGCCAATTTTTTTGAGTTTATATTTCAGTATCTGTGAAATAATTACTTTAAAAATAATGAAAATTAATGTTAATTAACAATTCTATACATAACTAAAAATTATTAATATAAAATTGTAATATTAAGTGGGTGGGCTCCTTTGTTTGAATAAAAACGTCGCTTACTTAAATTTAAACAGTTTAGTATTTTAGGTTGGGCTAGGTAATTATTTTGGGTTGAGTTTACACTAATATATTAAATTTTCATCAGCTTGACCCGGGCTACTGTCCGGCAAATCCCTCTCCTAGTTCCTCCCTTGAACATCTCCTGTCACCCTCCCCCCCCAACACACACAAAAGTGGTGCAACTTGACCATAATGCATGGACATATGTATATTGGATTATGTGGAGAAATTAGGACATTGGTTTATGAATAACCTACTTAGTTACCATGTTAATTATTGGAGAATCTAATTCAAAACCAATTTACAATGAGTGGAGGGACTCCAAGGTCTTATATAATGCAGTGCGGGAAATTATTTTCCATGTAAAATTGTATAGTCTCAACATGCTCATTGTTTAGTTTATCAAAGCCTAAAGATTCTTAAGAATAAAAAATAGAACAAAACTTCATTACTCTTGCCTTTATATACTAATAAATGAGACTAAAATTTTCAAAAGTATGCATGACTTGGTATCGGCGGCAAAGAAAATGGAATTATGTGCAATTTAGTTCAACACCATATTAAGAAATAGCTTTCTATCACTATGACCATATGATGCATGATCAATAGTCTTAGAAAGTGTAGTTACCGTAATGTGATATTTTTTAAAATGGTCTATAAACCTATTGGACATAATAATATATAGTTATATACGTAAAAATATTATATAGATTATTATTTATTTTTATTTTCATTAATGATTAAGAATTTTCCATGTACCGTGGAATTTATACAAAATATGGTTGAACAAATTCTCATTTGGATTGTATTTTTATGTTAAAAATTCACTGTGCAGTTCAATCTCATATGCGCTTGTTTAAGTTTATAATTAATTTGCTTCATGTTGTTGAGCATCTTATGTGTATCATGTGATTGTCCCTAATCAAAAGATGTATAGTCTAATATAAATTACTTAAGTGACTGTGACCCTTTAACAAGCATCGCCTTCTGGGTTAAAATCCCACACTAGGATAGGATCAAATGGTTAAGTTGGGGACAATTTTAGTGGCTAGTTGTGGGTTTGGGACTCAACAGTGGTATCGGAGACAATTGTTCGATCGGTACCATCAATAGGCAACACTCGTGCTTTTTTTTAGGATGTCGAGTGCATAAATATAATCAATGTGAGATGGTGTAGGCACTGAGTGGCACCTTGAGGACTCAAGATAAGTTAACGTGCATCATGATGGAGCTCAAAATTAGATGATTACAGATGTACAATAATGTTCGATAGTTTAAAATAATTGTATTTGATCCAATGTGGAGTGTTAAACATGTTATGTATCATATAATTATCCCACATAAAAAATATAGAGGCCAATACATAGTACTTAAGTGAGTGTGACCCATTGGCTAACATCAATGCCTTTTTGGTTAAGAGTCAACACTAGTTAATTTTGGAAACATATTGTTGGCTAGTTATGGATCTAAGATTTAATAGTGGTATCAAAGTCGATGGCTTGCTTCGAATCGTTAATGGTCAGTACTCGGGCTTCATGTTGGACTGATGGGTGCACCAATGTAATTGATCTAAGGTGGAGTAGTCACTAAGTGGCACATTGAGGACTCAAAATCCAACAATTTTTAAGTGGCAAAAAAAATTGGCCTTCAAAATAAATTATCAAAAATATGAGCTTGTGCGTAAATATTCCTAAATTGCCCTTGGAATTCTATGATAAAACGTCCTTTAAGATATTGCAAAATCCTTAGGAAACCCTTCTAAGTTATATGTTCATATTGTTTTAGTTGTAAGATATTTAGATTCACGTATGCGTATTGAGTTAAATCTTACTAAACTTATTCCTTCTTTTGTGAAAGTTGGTGACTTTGATCATAGTTTAGCTGATGAGTTATAATCTCCCATTTGTGCAAATTGTGGTATTGTTTGACTGTCGATTTAGAACCGTAATTTAATTCATAAATCCTACTTACAACAAATGGTTACTGAACCTAAGGCGCATGAGAAAAAATAATGGAAGACAATAACTAGAAGACATGTTACAGTTTTGAAAAATAGTAGTAACCAACCTCTTAGTTCTATTGTGGGACATAATGATATTTCCTTGTCTCAATATTTGCCTCAAGTATCAAGTCATTATTATCGTGTACACTCTTGGAAAGCAAAACTTCCTTTGAATATGGATGCATCTTATTCCCTTGGGTACCACACTGACGGATGCATGTGTCAATGATATAACCAAAACTAAATCTCAATCGTTAGCAATCATTTTAGACCTTTAACCATAACCCAATATCCCACAAACCCACTGAACTACTTAACCCCTGATAAGCCTCATAGGAAAACATAATTATTTAATGAATTAAAATGACATCTCTCTCTAGCTTTGCATGCAACTCCACTGGCATAACCTATATTTATTACACACATGATTTATGGCACCACAATATATATCATTATACTAGTTCTTTAATCGTTTCTAACTTCTCTTACCAACGATGATATCCACCATAAAATAAACTCTTTTGAACCTATCATTCCATTCAATAGAAACCCTAACCCTACTGAAAAATATATCTCTGTTCTAATCAAAATGGAGAACACAATAATCACTTCATGAGAACACAAATCACCAACACCACCACCACATCTCAACAACAATCACTCACCACCTCATCAAACATGAATGGAGCTATTCACTTAACCACAAAATAGGATTCCAGTTACTTATCCCCTAGAGTTTTAATCTCTATATGTGAGAATGAACATCTTGAACATTACTAATTTCAATTCAAGGTAACATCCATACAATGTATCCAACCTACCGCATTTACCAAACATTCCACTAAACCTTCACCTGGGAAATCAAGACTACGGAATGAGAGAACTATGGTGTATTTTGGCTCTCCGATGGCTTCTCGTTGGTTCATGGCTATTTTCGGAGAATAACAGATTTTTCTCAATATTTACAAAATTGCCACTTTGAGGAAAACTATAAATAGAAGCCTATTTTCTATTTTTTGGGCAGTGCTATTTTTTCCAGCAAGAGTGACCATTTTGTGAGTTTTTCAAAGAGAAAAGTGAGTGAGAGCTTCTTATTTAAGATTAGTTCTTGTGCTTGGTTGTGAATGACTTTCTTGGAGAGATAAAGAGTGTAAGTGTGTAACCTTGTGGTTCTTCAATTTATCAAAGAAAGAAGAAATCCTACCAATGTGGATGTAACCCTTGTTTAAGTGAACCACGTTATATTGTCGTTGTTTATTTGCTTTGATTTCTTGTGTGTTCTTGTTATCCTACTTGTTGATTATTGGTTGGATTCTTTTTGAGTTTGCACACTTGGTTTTCATTTGGAATAAGGTCTTGGGTGTTTTACGCACACCAAGTGTTTGGTAAAATTCCAAAGTGAGTTTTATGGTCTTGGTGCTTAACATAGGACTGTTTTAGCGCAACAAGTGGTATCAGAGATTTGGTTTCATGGTTTTATCGGTATTTTGGTTCGGCTTGAATCAATTTGAGTGATATTATCATAAGTTCTAGAATTTGTTCCAAATGGCGGAAGAGGTGTCGCGTACTAGGGGTGTGAATAATTGGGGCTTCCAAAGGTCTCAATATTGAGACATTAGCACGGTTGAGTGTTCCAAGTTCCATAAAAAGGGTCACTTTAAATGGATTTGTCCGGAGTGGAAGAAAGATGATAAGAAAGGAGACTCTACTAAGGATGTGGTCGGTGTTTCTACTCTAAAGGAAGGCGAAGAGGTTCTTACTTGTTTCTCTGCTGATCACGTTGATGGTTGGATTGTAGATTCCAGATGTCCATACCACATGTGTCCGAACCAGGAATGTTTTGAGGATTACAAGTCCAATATTGATGGTAAGATTCTCATGGGAAACAATGCCACGTTCAAAGTAATGGGAATCGTTTCGGTGCACATAAAGATGTGGGATGGGGTTGTTCGAACCTTAAGTGAAGTGAGGCCCGTTTCGACACTTAAAAATAACTTGATTTCCATAGGCGCACTCGATTCAAAGGGGTGTGTGATTCAAGTCGAGGGTGGGGCTTTGAAGGTGAAAAGGGGATCGATAGTGTTTTTGCGCGAGGCAAAGCTACCTAAAAATCTTTATAGATTGAAGGGAAATACAGTAGTGGGTGGAGCGGGAGTCTCCACGGAGCCGTAAATCGACGAGCTATTATTGTGGCACATGAGACTTGGTCACATGAGCTAACGGGGCATGGAAGAACTTCATCAACTAAAGTTTTTGAAAGGGGTGCATGGATGCAAGCTCAGTTTTTGCAAGTATTGTGTGATGGGGAAGCAAACATGAGTGCAATTCACTATATCTACGAACAAGAGCAAAGGGACTCTTGACTATATTCATTCCGACGTGTGTGGGACTTCGAATGTTGTTTCCATAGGCGGCTTTAGATACTTTGTGACTTTCATAGATAATTATTCACGAAAAGTGTGGGTCTACTACTTGAAGGAAAAATCGGAGGTTTTCGAGAAGTTAAAGGAGTTGAAAGCCATATTGTAGAATCAAACGGGGAAGAAGGTCAAGTATGTGAGGAGCGACAATGGGGGTGAGTATAGAGATGGTGGTTTTCTCAAGTATTGTAAAGATGCGGGCATCACAAGGCACTTTACTGATAAGAAGAATCCACAACAAAATGGGGTGGAGGAGAGAATGAACCGCTCCATTATGGAAAGGGCAAGGTGCATGAGGTTTCATGTCGGGTTGCCGAAATCATTTTGGGCAGTAGGTCTTGATCACGCCGTGTATTGGGTGAATCGGTCACCAAATTTGACTCTTGGTTTGAAGTGTCCGGAGGAAGTATGGTCGGGGCACGGGATCGACTACTTTACTTTGAGGGTGTTCGGATGTCCGAGCTATGCTCACATTCCTAGTGACGAGAGGACCAAAAATGACCCGAGAACTCACCGATGTATTTTCCTAGGCTACGGAAAAGGGGTAAAGGGGTTCAATATTTGAGATCCATCTACGAGTAAGCTAGTTGTTAATCGGGATATGAGGTTTGATGATATGTCCATGTTGTAGGCCAAGGAGTTCCTGGAAGTTATCGATAACGGTGGTGTTAGAACCGTCGAGATTCCTTTGGTATTTCCATGATCATCAACCACCGATAGTGATGGTTCATCTATTAGTGATTCACATGATTCTCAATCGAGTGATGACACAGTTGAGGTGGAGACGAATGAGGATGATTTGTGAGAGGAGTCGGTTGAGGTGGAGGACACTCAATGGGTGGAGCAAGAGCCATCCATAGCACGTTACCGAGAGCGTAGGGAAATCAATCCACCATCTATGCTTAGTTGGGAAGAGGTCAATTATGCTCTCATTTCTAGTGATGGTGATCCAACGACGTAAAAAGATGCTATTAATTGTGATGTCAAGGAGAGTTGGATGAGTGCTATGTCGGAAGAGATGGAAGCTCTACGAAATAACTCTGTGTGGCCTAAACCCCAGGGGCGACACATTATTAGCTATAAGTGGGTGTATAGGAAGAAAGAGGCTATTAACAAAATAGAAGAATCGAAGTACAAGGAAAGGCTAGTAGCGAAGGGGTTTTCACAAAAAGAGGGGATTGACTATGATGAGATCCTTTCCCCGATGGTGAGGCATACTTCGATACGGGTGTTGATGGCAATGGTTGCTCAATTTGATATGGAATTGGATCAAATGGATGTGAAAATGGATTTTCTTCACAGTGATTTGAAGGAGCTTATTTACATGGTGCAACTGGAGGGGTTCAAGGAAGTAGGAAAGGAAGATCATGTGTGCCGGCTTAAGAAGTCATTGTATGGGCTTAAACAGTCGCCACGATAATGGTACCTACGGTTCGATACCTTCATGTTGCGGGTTGGTTACACGAGATGTGATCATGATCATTGTGCATATTTTAGAGTTATTGAGGATAATTCGTTTGTTTTGTTAATGCTCTATGTGGATTACATGCTCATTGCGTGTCAGGACATGTCACGGATAACGGAGCTCAAGGTGGAATTGAGTCGGGAGTTTGACATAAAGGATCTTGGTGTGACGCAAAAGATTCTTGGTATGGAGATTAGACGAGATAGAAAATTTGGAAAGTTGTGGTTATCTCAAAAAAATTATATTTTGCATGTCATCGGGAAATTTGGCATGTTGGATGCCAAGGCCACTTCTACCCCGTTAGCATCACATTTTTCTTTTTCTGCAAAGCAATGTCCCTCTACGGATGATGAGTTAGAGGAGATAGCTTTAACGTCATATGCTTGTTTCGTGGGGTGCTTTATGTATGCTATGGTTTGCACGAGGCCGGATATCGCACAAGCCGTGGGTGTGGTTAGTAAGTACATGTCGAATCCAGGAAAAGAGAATTGGAAAGCGGTGAAATGGATTCTTTGGTATCTGAAGGGAACCAAGTCTATGTGCATTGTGTTTGAGCGGAAGAAAGGGGACGAGTTTGTTACGGGGTACATGGATTCAGATTATGCGACTGATCTTAATAAGAGGAGATCTACATCGGGGTATGTATTCACTATGGCTAGCGGGCCTATATCTTGGAGATCCATATTACAAGAGACAAGTGCTTTGTATACTATAGAGGCGGAGTATATGGCACTTACGGAAGCATCAAAGGAGACGGTTTGGTTAAAGATTTTGGTGAGTTAAATGGGGATGAGGCAAGAGAGTGTTCGTCTTCATTGTGATATTTAAAGTGCTATGCATTTGGATAAGAATCAAGTGTATCATGCCCGCACAAAGCATATTGATGTGCGGTATCATTGAGTTCGGGATTGGTTTAATTTGGGCGAGGTTTTGATTGAGAAGGTGCACACGAATGAGAATGCAACAGATTTACTCACCAAACCTGTGACTACGGAGAAGTTTAGGCATTGCCTAAAGCTCCTAAATCTCACTTCTTGTTGAAGTTCGAGGATAGGCTCCTCGGTTAGGTGGAGTCGCATTGAGCTTGGTAGATTTCGGGGTGATCTTCAAGCGGGTTCAATGGTTTTCATTCCGGGGTTTTGGTTGGATCATTCGGATCGCCAAGGTGGAGTTTGTGGTGTATTTTGGCTCTCCGGTGGCTTCTCATTGGTTCACAACTGTTTTCGGGGAAAAATAGATTTTTCTCAATATTTATAAAATAGTCACTTTGAGGACAAACTATAAATAGAAGCCTATTTTCTATTTTTTGGGCAGTGCTGTTTTTTCCAGCAAGAGTGACCATTTTGTGAGTTTTTCAAAGAGAAAAGTGAGTGAGAGCTTCTTGTTTAATATTAGTTCTTGTGTTTAATTATGAGTGACTTTCTTGGAGAGATAAAGAGTGTGAGTGTGTAACCTTGTGTTTCCTCCATTTATCAAAGAAAGAAGAAATCGTACCATTGTGGATGTAACCCTTGTTTAGGTGAACCACATTATATTGTTGTTATTTCTTTGCTTTGATTGCTTGTGTGTTCTTATTATCCTACTTGTTGATTATTGGTTGGATTCGTTTTGAGTTTGCACACTTGGTTTTCATTTGGAATAAGGTCTTGGGTGTTTTTCGCACACCAAGTGTTTTGTAAAATTCTGAAGTGAGTTTTATGGTCTTGGTGCTTAATATACGACTATTTTATCGCAACAAGAACAACTCTTAATTTTAGGAGAAGGGTCTTTTCTATTTTATCCCCCTATAAGTTCATCCTCACGTAGTACACTTTCAAATGAGCACAACCCAACTAAAAGTAGAACAAAAAAATAAATAAAAGACGACCCATTTCTTACTCATCTAGAATAAGTGTTCAAAATTCACATTTCCTTAGAGGCAAATACCAACAGACCTCTGATACCAATTAACCGCCTGATAAACCTTATCAATCCTTAGATGTCCTATATGGAGCAAAAGACTTATGGGAAATATTCTTTTATCAATTAATTAAAGTGCTCATTTAGATTTGTATATGGTCTCATCAAAGGAACTTTTAGACTGAGCTTATGAAACATATTAATCAACACAATCCAATTACGATTATCATTCTTAACACTCGAGCCAATACTAAAAATGGAAAAATTAATATCCTTTTATTTTCCATTTGATGGGTTTTATAGATTACCTTCGGTGGATCATTCTACAAGAATTTATATTTTGTGAAATAATGTTGAGATTATGGTGTTGTAAGGACAAATTTCTGATAGAGTCAATTTGTAAGTATTTTGTCTTAATTCCATGTTCGAACAAAACCTTTGACTCATAGGTTACTATTTGAGTGTATTTACCTTTCTTGCTTGTGATGTGTTTAGTTGAAGACGTAATATTGAAGTTTCATAGATTCGTTCATTGTGTTATGTTTTGTGCCACATTTTGTTTTCAAGTTTCGAGGATCTCTCATGTATGAATTCCTATTCATTTAGATCCTTGGATATTTTATTTTTAGTTTTGTTTTTATAAAGTTCTTTAAAATAATTTAATATATTTTTAGAACTTAAAAAAAATCATTTAAATGACATTAGGTATATCATCCAAACAAATTCATGCATCTTGTTAGTCCAATGAACTTCAAATGAGGCAATTTTCTTGCACTGGTTTTTTTGTTTGGAGTTTCGTTAGAAAGGCATTCGAAGGAGAATATGTCCTTCATTCGAATGAGCTTTCTTACTTCGTTCGAACCAACTGGCAAGCCTTTGTACTTTTAGGTTTTCCCATCCTTCCCTCATTTTTATAAAACCTATAAGTAGGAAGGAGGCACGTCTTCAGATTTAGAGAGAACCATTTCCATATTTTTTTACTTAAAAAACTCTTCCAAATGCTCTCCAACTTTCTTTGATCCTTTTTTATTAATGTTTCCAAACTAAAATCCTAGTTTACACAGTCAAATGTTTCATGATATAAGTTTTGTCTATTATATGCTTGTAGATCTTGTATGTGTGAACCAAGAAGGTTTACTCTTCATCTTGTTGAGGATAGTTTCATGCAATGGATTTTATACCTTGTGTGCTATTTACACACAATGGATTCCGTGGTTGAAATGTCACGGTGAAGAAACGATTCATCTGTGTTCCAGATCCGTAGGTAGTGGATTAGACTTATTAGTGGATATCGAGGCGTGTGTGAACTCACACATCTATTACAATTTTTGTCGTGCAAAAATTGAAGGACTGAAGAGCATAAAGAGTTCCGAGGGCGTCAAGTCTGTGTTGTAAGTCTATTATCGTGTCTTTTGTAATTCCATACATAGTTAATTTCTCGCACATCGGCGTGTCGTAGTTGTTATTTTATTTTATCTTGTTAATCACATAGATGCATGCATTAGGCTTAAGATAAAATTTGGTTAATTATTTAATCACAACAACGAGTTTAAAATTGGTTCTAAGTTTCAATTTGGGTAAATTTGTTTTATGTTTAATTTAATTTGAAAAAATTAAAACTTAGGGTATTTGTTTATTGGACCATCTATATTACATTCCGACATATAATTTAATTAGGCTGGGATCTGGGCATTGTTTTTATATAAAGGGTCATTCAATTTCTTGGCCACCTATGTTTGATGGGTTAAATTACACATACTAAAAAGTGTGTATGAAATTAGCGCGTATGGCTCTAGATGAAACGATTTGTTTAGAGATTATTAGATAGTGGACCTCACCCACAACTTTAGGAGGTGAACTTAGTGTCCCTAAGCCTGTAGAAATTTGGAGTCAGGATGAGCAAAAATTGTGTCATTATAATTCACGTGGTTTGAATGCGATGTTTTATGTCATCATGCAGAGGAGTTTCTTCGTATTATGACATGTGAAATGTCTAAAGATGCTTAGGATATACTTTAGTTGACCCATGAGGGGATAAGTGTTTTTAAGGCGTCCAAACTCTAAAACCTCACCACTCAATTTGACACCATTTCAATAGATAAGAGAAGGAACTTTAATGATTTCTATGAGAGATTGTCTGATATTATAAACTCGACATTTAACTTATGATAAAGAATACTCGAAACCCAAGTAGTCAAGAAATTTTAAGGTCCTTACCTCAAAGATTTAATTCTAAAGTGGTGGTTTTAAATTATTTGGGTACTCTTGACTCTATGAAACTCGAGGTGACCTTCAAACTTATGGCCTCGACATGTTTTTCTCTAAAAAGATGATAAAATATAAGGGTATTGCTGTGAAACCCGAAAGGAGGAAACATGAATTTTGGTTGATGAGTCTGATATGGGTTTCAATGATATGGCCATGTTTTCTAAGAAGTGGAAAAAAATGAAGTTTAATAAAGAGAAATACAAGTATGATGTAAGGAAATTTTTGAAATCTAAGTTTAATAAGGGTATGAAATTCCTTAAAAATCGTAATGGTAATTTTAAGAGGGATGAGTGGGATAGATATTTTGGGTGTCAGGATTATGGCCATAGGGTATTTGTGTATCCCATAAAGATAAGGAAGGAGGGAAAAACCTATTTCTTATAATGCTACCCTTAGCGATAATGAATTGGAAGTGGAACTCGATTCCCCCATTGAGGGGAACTATGTTGTGTTCATAGCTAGTCATGCAATCCTCAATGAAAATTCTATCGATGAAGATAATTTTGTGCATGACACTTTCGAGTCCATTTTATCTTAATCTCATGAGAGTGGTAATGAGGAAGAAGGAGATGAAGAAAAAGAGGATGGGTAGAGTGAACTTCAAGTTGTGTTCCGTGAGTTGTATACGAAACCTTTCAAATTAAAATGGGAAAACTTGAATTTAGAAGTTATATTGAAATAACGTGCCATAGGTAATGATTAGTGTAAATTTATTGATGATATTAATGCACATGCGAAGACTCTTCGGGACAAACTAGAGTATGTTGAGGGAGAGGTACATCACCTTCGTTGTTTTATGGCTATTTTGAAGGACTCCCTTGAGTGTAAGAGATTGCTTTCTCGAGTCTGGGATAATGGAATTAGAGGAAATATTGAAAGACTCGAGTCATGTTAAATTTAATTTGGAATATAGGTCAGAAAAGTTAGATGAGATGTTAGGCACCATCTAAATCAAATATGGGCATTGTAGGATTGGTTGCGATGGTTCAAATTCGTCTTCAAATAAATCCAACACCATTATTTTAAGAGACTCAACCGTTTCAAGGGATGTTGGAAAAGGTTAACCCTTAGGTAACACTCCACATCGTGTCTACATATGTGCACATTGCGGTAGAAAATGTCACCTTAAGTGTTTTTGTTTCGATCTTTGAAAAGGTCTTAGGATTTTACTTCTAGTGTCACCAAGGTTACCCAAACCTAAGAGCATCATGTTACATCTATGTGGGTTATAATATCTTATTTGGAGACATTAAATGTGAGACTTGTGATTCTCGAATGCTTGCACATGATACATATCATGTTAAATCTAATGGCTGATTATGTTTGCATATTTAAATACACTAGCTTTATGATTGATGTTAGATATTATTACTAGACGAATGAGGGTTAAGTCTTTTTTTTCTTCTTTTAAGGAGTTTTACTGAGAAAAATACAAAAATATTTTCTTTTTCTTTTGAGTTGCTTTTGAAATTTGTGTCATAAAACGTTTAATAAGAAAAAACTCAAAAGGATTTTTGTTTATGTATAGTTTGGTTTTACAATTTTATTTACGCACATCGATACTATGCTAGTATGTAAAGCTTATGTGATTTGTATGAGTTTTGTTTTATATATAAACCATGTGTGTCATTGGTACCTTTTGCATATTTGTATATAGAATTATTTATTTTGAGTATTTGCATTTGAATTTAATCCATGTATGCCATACGCTCATCTTAATTTCAAGAGGTTTACATTGGTATGTTATGTGATCAACTTGATATCTATTGTTGTCTGTTTGATTTTGAATCCTATGTCTTTATGTTGCATTCACGCTTGTATCATATTTTCCATTAAAATTGGTATTAATTTATCTTTATTTTAATTATTTATGCTTGTGTTGCCATGTTTTTTTTATCATTTCTTACATCACTCACATCATTCCCGATGTACCTATTTTTTCCTATATTCTTACCTCTATTTTTTTTGGGGGGGGGGGGGGGGGGGGAGGGGGGTTGGGGGATTTTGTTATTTTGGTGGACGTGGGTTTATTATACACCTTTATTCCTTATCGATTCCTGAACAAAAAGGGGGAGAAATATTATCTTAATCTTTATAGTCCGGGGAAGACTTTTGCTTAGGGGAGATGTCATAACTTACGTAGATATTTTTAACAAAGAGCGATGGTTTATTCGTATGAAATATTATATTGTTATATTCTCTTAACATTTCAAGGTGTGTTAAAGTGTGCAGGTTTGAAACATGAGACAATTTTTACAAGCATGCAAAGCTACTCAAGTTGATGACCCTGTCAATTTTTCCTTTTTTTTCTTTTTGGGATTGGGGATTGATTCTTATTTGTTCTTGATGGAATATATGCATTTTTAGTTGGCGTTTTATCTCAAAACATCCAAAAAGGGATATTTTTAGAAGGATTGATTTTTGATAGAGTCAATTTGTATGTATTTTGGCTTAGTTTCACATCTGGATAAAACCTTTAAGTCATAGGTTAAGAATTGAGTGTGTTTACCTTTAAAGCCTATGTCTTGTTTGGCTGAAGACATAGGGGCAAAGATTCATTCACCGTGTCGTGCTTTGTGCCTCATTTTGTCTTCAAGTTCCAAGGATCTCTCACGTATGAATGCGTATTTATTTTGATCCTTGGATATTTTATCATTGGGTGTTGTTTTTATAAAGTTGTTTAAAATGGTTTAATATATGTTCAATTATTTTTAAAATAATTCGTTTGAACAACATCTGGTATATCATTTGAACGAACACAAGCATGTTATTAGAACCTGATCCAATGAACTTCGAACGAGACAATTTTTGGCCTTCACTGAGTTTTTGTTGGAAGTTTTGTTAGAACGACATTTGAACGAGAAAAGGTGCTTCGTTCAAATGAGCCTTCTGACTTGGTTCAAATGAACTGACATGCCTTTGTATTTTTAGGGTTTCTTATTCTTAACTCATTTTTATAAAAACTATACGTAGGAGGGATTCAGATTTATAGATTTGGAGAGAGATATTTCCATTCCTTTTGAGTTCCAAAGCACTTACATATGATCTCCAAGTTTACTTGATCATTTATACTATGTTTTTCAAACTAAAACCCTATTTTATACTCAAATGCTTAAAGATTCAAGTTTCATTTATTATATGCTTTGAAATCTTATTCGTGGGCACCAAGAAGGTTTATTATCTTCATCTTATTGAGGATAGTTTCATGTGCTATATTTCATACCTTGTCGGCTATTTTCACAGAGTGGATTTTGGGGTTGAGATGTTGTGGTGAAGAACCGGTGCGTCCATATTCCAGATCCGTAGATGGTAGTTGAGCCTTATTTGTGGATACGGAGGCGTGTGTGTACTCACAAGTTTGTGCATTCATCATTGTGATGAGGCTTATGGAAAGAAGAGCATCAAGGATTGTGAGGGCTCCCAAGTCTGTGTTGTTAGAGTAGTGTCTTGTTATTTATAATTTCATACATGGTGAATATGCATGGATGGACCGTCCAACGTTTTCCCTTTATGTGTTTTTCTCGTACATCCATGTGTTGTGGTGGTTTTTTTATTTTTCGTACTAATAAGCTAGATGCATATTTTAGGACAAAGATAAAATTTGGTTAATTGTTTAATCACACCAATCCGTTTGAAATTGGTGCCAAGTTTTAAATTGTGTTAATTTATTATATGTTTAGTTTAATTTGAAAAAAATTAAAACTTGGTGTATTTGTTTATCAGACAATCCATATTTGATTCTGACATATTGCTTATTTGAGTTTTAAATATCCATTGTGCAAAGAGACATGCGTGTTTCCCATGTTCTTCTTGATATGGCTATTCCAACTCTATCGATCATGGTAACTTATGTCTATAATTATGCTCAACCTTAGCTTCATGGTCACGTATGGGACATTATTAAATATATCCATATGAATATCAGATTACCTTGCTTAATTATTGTTGTTTAATTCCATTTTCTACCCACATGAAATAATAGGAGGAACTCCCTTTAGTTTTAATAAATATAGTGATTTTAGGAATTGCGTGACCGATTGTGAGTTAATGGATTTAGGTTTCTATGGAACTAATCATACTTGGACAAATAAATATGCTACCCAAACACTCGTTATCGAAAGACTTGACAAACTTAGTATATAACAAAAATTAATAGTACTTAACAACAATTATCTTTTATGTGTGATAAACTCAGTACTTATTTTAATGAAAATTTAATTCTAAGAGAACATTCTCTTCATAAACAAACTTAATATATTATATCTTCATAAGGAGATATTTTGGAAGCAGAAGACTATAATTAATTGGATTACAAATGATTATTGGAATACTAAATACTTTCATGCTTCAATTAATCATTATAGAAACTATAATTCTATTAACCTATTTTGATCCAATTAACGGTTATATTTCTTATATTAAGGAGATTAAATAATATTTTGTATAACTTATGAATAATTATTTCAAACTTTTAATACTTTGAACGATTTTAATGGGTTGGATCTTCACCCTCCAATTTTAAATTCTAATTATTTGAGGAATTTGAACATTGTCATCACTAATTTAGATACTAAGAACGTGGTGTGGAATATGCCTTTGGATAAATCTCCCGGTCCTAATTGTCTTACTATTAAATTTTTTAACAAAATCATTCGAATGTAATTTGTTTTAATATTATTAACTTTTTTATGTCTTTTTTTTTCATTCGATCTATATTTTAAAACATATTAAACAAATATTTTATTTTTATTCCTAAAATCAAAACCTAACAAGAACAATTCATTTAAGACCAATTAGTCTTTGCAATGCTATCTATTCAATTGTTTCTTCTCAAATAGTGCAAAAGTTAAGAACAATTATTAATAATATCTTCTCCCCTCTTCAGAATGCTTTCTTGAAAGGCAAACACATTCTAGACAATATTTTAATAACTTATGAAATTCTCCATTATATGTGTATTTCAAAATCTAAAATGGGGGGGGGGGGGGGGGGGACTACTAAATTCGATTAATCTAAAGCATATGACCAATTAGAATGGGAGTTTATTCGCAAAAAAATTATAATCATCAACTTCTTGATAATTGGATAAACATAATTATGGAGAATGTTTCTTCCACAACTTTTAAAACTATCTTTAGTGGTAATATCTCTTGCTATTTCTACCTTCTAACGGACTTCGTCAATGAGCCACCTTACTTATTTATTATGTACTTTAACACTTTATTAAGAACCTTTTTTACATCATATGCGTAAAAACATTATCTCACCTTTAAGAGCCTCAAAATCAGGACCATAAATATCAGCTTTACCTTTTACTAATGACTATATGATATTTTTAAAAGCCAGGGATAATAATAATATTAATCTTAAAAATATTCTTGAAAATTTATGTGCTCTTTCGGGGCAATGAATTAATAAAAATAACTTTTTCTTACAATTTTTAAATAAAGGTTGCAATGAACTTTAGAGACAAATTAAAATACTTTTGGACATGCCTATTTACAAGGCCTTGGCAGAAACTTCATTTATCATGTAACCAAAAATTCGATCCATGATCTTATGTTAAAATTGGAAAGCAAAATTAATACCTATTATAATAAATTCCTTTCTTATCCAGGTAGAATCAAAATTTTATTATCAACTTTATCTATTTATACAATGCATTCTTTTAAAAGGTCTATGTCTATTGTTGAACAATTTAATTCTAAAATTAATAAATGCTATTAAAGAGGGGGAGAAAAAATCTACTGTGGATTGGACGAGTGTCGCATACCCAAAATACTTAGGTGGTACCAATTTTATAAATTTAGAATTAATATATAGATGTTACATGCATAAGCATATTTGAAATATATATAATGAGGAGAGTAATATGCTGGGCCCTAATTTTTAATTATAAATATTATAAATACAAAAATATTTGAAATGCTAAGAAAAATCTTAGATCTTCGTGGGCTTGGAAATGGATTATTTCTGAGATTGATAATTTTAAAAGAGGGTTTTTTTGGTCTATTGGTAATGGTGAAATTAATTTTCTTAAACCAGATTGGATTAAAAATATAAATATAATTAATAATGTTAAAATAATTTTACATGGAATATATGCAACTAAAAGTCAAGGATTTAAAAAACTTTATCTCTTAATCTTGTAGTATTTATAAACTTACTCTTTTTCAACAAAGATATTATTAAAAAATAAGTGCTCGTTGGCCTTTGGTCCCTAGAAATGATACCCTGATGTGTGCTCCAAATAAAATAAGAAATTGCACGATTAAATGAGCATGCTATTGGCTTTATAGTGAGGAATTTAAACCTATTTTACCTCAAATTCTATGGCCAAGAATATGGAAACTCCCTTATAATAATAAAGAAAGCTAAAACCTTAATTTGATTTATATTTCATAATGCTCTTCCGATTGTGGATATACTTTTCCAAAGATATATTTTACCTAATAATATATGTTTACTTTGAGGATAGTGGGATTACACTATGCACTTTGCTAATAATTGTACTATTTTAATATTATTATGAATCAAATTCTCAAACTACCTACTAATGTTTTAGAACTAATCACTTACTTTAGCAAAATTATTTTACTAACTTTTCAAATTCAATTAACTGAAATGTTTTATATTTTTTTAGAGATTTTGGCAAGCTAGGAATGCAGGTTTGTTTCTTAGTGAGCCTATTCAACCATTTTTTATTTTTAAAAAAATCCTCGGACATCAAAGATTTTAGTTTCACAATTTTGGGTGCTCTTCATAGAAACCCTATGATTCGATTACTATGTTAATGGAAACCATCTCCATTCTACTACAAACTAAATATAGATGGCTCTTCAAACGTATCAGATGTGTTATTCGTATCAACAAGGGTTAGTTTATGTGGAGTTTTGCTAAAAATATTAGGAGTTTCAATAATGATAAAACTGAAATGTTAGCTACAGAAGATGGATTAAAACATGCTAGAATTAAAGAATTATGTAGTATTTATATTGAAAAAATTCTATATCTACCTATACTATGTGTTGCAGACATATGACGACACTGTAGCTTCTCAAGAAATGATTTGAGTTAGTTTCTTATTTTCAGAGATTTTTTTATCTCTTTTTTCTATTATAAATAATAATGGAATGGCGGATAAGTTTGCTTCTTATGTCGTGGAATTTCATTTATTTGATGCATGTTCTACCCCCCCCCCCCCCCCCCCCCCTCCCCCATCATTTTCTTATATCAATGTGTAGGGGGAGGTCCAAGTCCAGGATTGATTAGCAAATATAATTTTGTACTAAACGAAGGATTAACGACAAAGTAAAGATAGAAGGTGGTTAAATCACCTTCCATAGAGAACAAGCCCATTCGAAAGTCAATATATTTGTAACAAGAATTATGATGTACTTGGAATTTAATTTCCTTGTAATTATTAAATTTACTTTGTAATGTTTATGAGATTGATCAGTACCCTCGAGGGACCATGCCTGGCAGGGGAGGTGAGAGCATACATGCGCTATTGAATAACCTCATTTTGGGAACTGCACAGGGCATTGGTTTGGAGGATTGGGATCAAGGCCACATTAGGAAAGCAATACCCAACCCCTATAGCACACTTAGGCAAAATCTTGGTTTGTACAAAGCACTGTTGAATAGATACTCAATCTACCATATCCTGGGGAACCTCCTCGAGGGATATCTAACCAAAACGTTATCCAAAGATAGCCTTTGATTCCTCACATACAGTTAATTGGCTACTCGAGCAAACATCAGGCGAGCAACCTTCTCTCATTGAACCAACTTTTTCATTGATGTGACAACACATGCTGTACAGATTACTGTTTACCAACTTTATGACATCATGACGTCTGACATTTAGGGGCTCCATGAAATAACAATCATTTGAGTTTCTTCCTAGGATGGTAAACTTACTTAATGAGCTTTTACTTTCCAACCATCTTAGGATGAACGTTTGGGCTTCCATATCCCATCCTAATTAATTCCACCATATCTCTGTAGGCTAAACAGTTTTCTTGATAAAAATACCATATCTCGTGCATTTAATTCGCTATCTTCAGCATTAATAATATCGTTCATTTTCATTAATTATAGTTAATCCATTTAATGCTAGCAAGGTCACCCAAGTGACCTGCTCCCATATAAATACCCCAGAAGCATAGTTTACAAGGATGACAATTTGAACCTAGAATTGTTGTTGAGATTTCTCTAGACAAGAGTGTTTGCTGCGAGATCATTATTTTGTGATATTCCCTTTGCCTCCATTAATATCATTCTTGAGCATTCATTGTTCCTTGAGGTTACTGCCTTGCCATTAATGTGCTAAAGGTTTTTGTTCCTTCTCCCTTTGCCTACGTTGCTTGCGGGACTCCTCCATTTATTGCTCTTTTAGGGCATTTATGTTGTAAAATACATCATTTAATACAAGCTTGAGCATTGAATATTGTTTGTCTTTGACTTACATTTATTTCCATTTCTTATTGTTCAATGACACTAATCACGATATTGATAAGGGGTTATGCCTCACTTAAATCTAATTATATTTCAAGAACTGACCTCTTACAATCATTGACTCTTATCCGGAGGTATTCCCTTTAAGAAGATGGAGGATTATAATGTCTCCATGATCATATACTTTGGTGATTTAAAGCATGAGGAAGAAGTGGACCTAACTCTCTTATCGAAAGGGGAAAGAATAGCATGAGCAGATCCTATCTCGTCTGCTACAAATGTGATTGGCATGCCCGACGTGGCGACCGAAATAGGCCCAACTCAAATGACAGGTTTAATGAGCTTGTTCATTGAGTTTATCAAAACTCCATGTGCTCAGGTAGTGTTAGAGGTCACTGGAGGACCAAGTTCTTCTACAACACCATTGGCAGCACTAGTAGCTCCCTCCATCACAGAGGAGTTCCTCCGGCTGTTATCAATAATGTCATCACTATCACTACATTGTCTCTTGTTACCCTCCATATTGTTGGAGTAACCATGCATGTTATAGGCACTGCTATCACTGCACCAACGATAACCATCAACATAGGGAGTAGAACACTTATCGTGCTACCAATGCTTGCCATGGAAGATCCAGTGCAAACTAGCCCTCCTCTACCCAACGTGGAGAAATGAAGAAAGAATTGCTAAAGTTGATATAGGTAATTAAAAATAGAGGAGAGAACTCATTCATTTACGATGACTTAAGTACTCCGTATCTAGAGGAGTATAATAATAAACCCTATCTGGTAGGATATATTCCACCATTTTTTAAAAAGTACATAGGAAAAGGGGAACACCCAAAGAACTTGTGAAAGCTTGGGGCCCACTATAATGATAAAAAACTGATGTTGGGAGATTTTTCAAAATCTCTAACAGAGAAAACTTATACTTTGTATTCACACTTGACGCCTGTGAATGTGGCTTCTTGGGTGGATTTGCCGGCATTATTTGTGCAAAAGTTCTTCTTGGTGGAAGATGAGTTCACCCTCACGCAACTGGCACAGGAAAAGAAGACGCTTGATGAAGATGGTGTAGCCTACATCAGAAGGTTTTGCGACCGCTCTCTAGATATGAGAGAGGAAATGAGAGAAAGAAAACTCTTGGAAGTTTATGCGAAAAGGCAATTGGTCAAGTATATATGCCATATCATCAATGAAATCCGAGAAGGAACATTTATTGCATTCCTAAAAATAATATGGAATATTTCCTTGGTGGTAAAACCTGTACTCCTCCACCAGCCTTAACAGGTTTGATATTTAGACTATTAGTTAGTTTGAGGAGGGGAGTACCCTCCGAGGGTAAGCTAAAAAGACAATGGAGATAGGGAGAAGGAAGGTGGAGGCCTAGGAATATGGTAAGGTTTTACGGAAAAAATGCTCCTCCTAAGCTACCTTGTACACTCGAGCAAGACACCTAAGACCATATGGTCCGCGATAAGATTTGCAAGATAGTCAATAACAGCACGATGTAGGCATCTCGAGATAACATAAGTAAACCAAACTTCTATTTATTGCACAACAATTTGGTCCACCCGACTAAGTCTCATTTCTCGTCGAGAAGGTTAATCAACCACAACATCAAAAAATTGGACATTCAACAACCCTAGGCCAGTGCAGATGATAATCCTTTGCCAAATCATGGTGCGCATATGGCTAGTTCCTTCGATGAGAAAGAAAAATGGTTAATGTGGGAGCAGTTCTATTTTGATAGAGATTTTGATGACTCATCGTAGGAATGCATTTTTGTGATGTCCGAGTTGACACTCTAGGATGAAGCATAAGAGAAAATAAAACCCATTGAGGATTTGAGCTGGCAGATGGAAGCTTGCTCCTTAGAAATAGTAAACTTCATGATAGCGTATGATGAATTTGGCTACATAGATGTGAAGGAGGTGTATGAGCTTAAAGAAGATCAGGTTGACCCCTGGATAAAGTGTATCGTAGTTGTGCAGTCACAAAAGTTTGGCTGGTTCTTCAATCATGTATGCCTACCCGAGAACTCACGGATGGAGGTTATTCGAGATATCTTGGATATTGACAAGAAAAACATGGCTATAAACTTGAAGTGGAAGAGCCTATGGCCAAGTTAGTAAGAAGGTACCTTTCAGAGGTGATGTTCTCAGAAGATGATAGATCGGTCCAGTATCTTCATAATAGATCACTCTATACTATAACTACTATGAATGGTTCCATATTTACTCATGTTTTCCTAGATGGGGGATCTTCCATCAATATCATGACCATTAGGTCCTTTTCTACTTCCGGTATGTCTTAGATAAGGATTGTACAAAATTCGTTATCAATCTCAGTGTATGACAATCAATCCTCCAAGTCCATCGAATATATTAATAAAGGGATATCAATGGGCAAAAATTACTTCCCACATTAAGTTCCACATAATGGACTACGGGCCATCATACTCGCTTCTAGTAGGAACACAACCATGGTCTGGTGATTTTTACATATCATTAATGGGCCAAGGCAAATGTCAGGGAAAGGATATAGTCATTCGAGCGTCCAAGTAGTTGTTAGAACCGTAGAAAGATAACTTGGTAGACGCTACCTTCTATATATAGTTAAAGAAGCTACCATACTCACAAGGTACAATGGGTTCACTAGAGTTCCTAACAGTCGCGAGGGAGTACGCGCGCCCGTTTGGTTGATGGTGGCCTATAAGGAGGAACAGATTATTTAGGAGGAAGTAAGGCCCCCTAATTTGTCTAAATAATTATGGGATCAGATGACTCCCCTCATTGATCCAATTGAACATCAAGCCTAGAGACAAAGTGTACTCAGTAGGTTCTTCAAGAGAGAGTTAGAGGAAAATAGCCACAAAAGATAGCACTAGGAAGAAAATCCTCACTAGTGCAAAAAAGTGGTTTTGCATGATGGAAGGATCATTTATAAACTCTAAAGGTGTGAGTCAGAAGCTAAAAGCCTAGATGATGAGTCTATCCCGTTATATGAATGCTTTCTAGTAGATAACCAAGGACAGTGTCTGGTGATTAATAATTCCAATATCTAGGAGTTCGTAGAAGAAGTGGAAGAAAAGATGAAATGTATGAGAGATATGGCAAGGCCATAAGTTCAAGAGATGGAAAAGATAGATTTGGAAGAGAAAGATGATGCTCTCAGGCCAATTTTCATCTCGAGGGACCTTAATGATGCCTCAAAAGAAGGGCTAGTTGATCTGCTTCAAGAGTTTAAAGACGTCTTCGCTTGGAAGTACACTGAGATGAAAAGAGTTGACATATAGTTGAGGTATCCTAAGTTGAATGTGTTACCCTCAACTATCCCAGTGAAATAAGATACTCGAACATACAAAGTTGTGTTGTGTTCTCAAAGCAATTCTTGCAGAATATTGGAATGAAAGCAATCCAACCAATAATTTTGGAAGGAAGAAGTACATAGGTTGCTCATAACAGGTTTTATTGTTCTTATCCAACATTCTATTTATCTTTCTAGCATTGTGCTTGTGGGGAAGAAAGACAAAAGCCAAATAAGGATCTGTATAGATTTCAGGGATTTAAACCACATATGTCCAAAAGAAGAGTTCTCGTTAACCTCAATTGATAGCCTAATAGACACAACGATGGGATATGAAATGTATAGCTTCATGGACAATTATGTAGGGTAAAACCATATCAATATGGATCCAACAGATGTCAAGAAGACTGCTTTTCAAAGTCCATTAGGTAAATTTTGTATCTTGTCATGCCTTTTGGGTTAAAAAATGCAGGGGCTATTAACCAAAGGACTATGATAGCTATATTCCATGGAATCTTCTACAATATTATGGAATTTTATGTTGATGATCTAGTTATAAAGTCAAAGAAGGAGGCTGCTCAATTAGAAGACTTGAGGAAGGTGTTCACGAAATGTAAAAAGTACAAGTTAAAAATGAAACCTCTCAAGTGTGCATGTGGGGTGATAAGTGGGAAGTTCTTAGATTTTGTTGTGGATCAATAATAAACTCAGATAGACCTTAACAAGCAAAAGGCCATTCGTAACATGCCTAGGCCTATATATACGAAGGAGTTGAAGAGCTTCTTGGTTAAAGCCTTATACCCGAAGAGGTTTTTGCTTGCACTTTGTGAGGTTACGCATCCGTTGATGGTTTTACTATGAAAATGGACCAAATTTGTATGGGAGTAGCCACATCAAGAGGCCTTGGACCAGTTGAAGAAGCTCTTAACATCTCCCCAAATGATGACCCCTCCAAAGGAATGTATTCCTTTACAACTTTATCTCATATCTAGTGAAAGATGAATTTAAGCATCATTAGATCAAGAGAAAAATGGTGTATAGAAGCATGTTTATTACTTAAGTCAAACCATATGTGGGCTAAAGTCTAGATATAATACAATTGAGAGGAATTGTTTATCTGTTGTATTCGTTGCACAAAAGCTTAGAAATTATATGATGTCTTTTATGGTTCACATTATTATTATATGCGATCCCATAAACTTTCTTCTTGCTAGAACTGTGCTAATAGTTAGGGAAACTAGATGGTTCCTCATACTTTTAGAGTATGATCTTAAATGCATGGTCTCTCAAGATGTCAAAATCCTAGCTTATGCAGATCAGCTGGCCATATTCCCATCCGGACCTTCAAGCCACCAATCGAAGAACTTTTAAGGGGTGATCTTGAAAGAAATTTCCTGGAAACCAATTTAGAATAATGGAATAATGGAGTATGGAGTTTGATGGTTCCTCTATCACATGCAAATGAGGAGAATGAGTGATCCTGAGCAAAAGTGGAGAAGATGTCCAACTATCCTTGAAGTTATACTTCGGATGCTCAAATAATGCGACTGAATATGAGGCTTTGGTGCTAGGCCTATTATAAGCTCTGTGAATGGGCATCTAGATGATCATAATAGAAGGGAGATTCCAACTTTGTGGTAAAGCAGGTGAGTGACGAGTATGCTCTAAAGTACGTGGGTTTTGCACCCTACCGAATAATTATATAGAGGTTGGTCGACCAGTTTCAAGAAGTAAAAATCAAAAGATTCCCCAGAAGAATGAACAGACATACTGATGCTTATATTACGATTGGGTAGAAGATTGCCTTTGAAGGAGATTCAATAGTTATTCGACTTACTAATAGGATAGATCCCTAAATTGTAATCGAAATGCTACCCACTTATGATAGTAATGACTAGAGAGGCAAGATAAGAAAGTAGCATGAAACAAGGTAAGAACCACTAAGTTTGGTTGATCTTGCACAATACTTTACCATTGTAGGTAATTTATTCAAAAAAATAAAGGGGGTTGTTTATCCAGATATGTGGATCATGAGGAAGATGAGACAAGGTTAAAAGAGGTGCATAAAGAAAATTATGACACCACAAAAATTCCTTTGTACTAAAGAATCTAAAGAGATGGATACTTATGGCCTATGATAAGGCAAGATGTTGTGATGCTACAAAGAGATTATGGGAAGTACCAGTTGTATTACCATGCTACTAAATGCAACATCATTGAGAAACCATCTGATTGGAGGCAGTCATATATTGACATGTTAGTAGATGGGGTTATGTTAGTAGACAAATATGATGCTATAAGGCTGAAGCGATAAATATCCATATACTATGTTAAATAAGGGCATCTCTATCAAAGAAGTTATCATGATAGACCTCTGAGGTGCATCATATTATAAGAAGTACTGAAGTAGGCCCACGAGTCAGGTCGTATTAGGGGAAACAACACTATGATCAACTTAAGGCTTTGGGGTATTTTTGGCCTAATATGGAGATACTTTTTGAAATTTCTTTGAAAATGCAAGGCATGCCAACTCCATAATAATATAAATCATGCTCCTTAGGTGGACCTGTATTTTCTCTTTACCCTTTTTCCATCCTCCACATGATCCTTCGATCTAGTAGGGGCGATAAATTCCTCCTTGTGGGTAATATTTGGGTACTAGTTACCACTGAATGCTTCACTAAAAGGGGAGAGTTTATACCATTGAATAAAAGCCACAACTGGGGTT
The DNA here is from genome assembly GCA_949130495.1 of Sambucus nigra. Classification (NCBI taxonomy): domain Eukaryota; kingdom Viridiplantae; phylum Streptophyta; class Magnoliopsida; order Dipsacales; family Adoxaceae; genus Sambucus; species Sambucus nigra. The sequence continues at coordinate 297,117,841 of OX422223.1, forward strand.
GTTCCTCGATTTATGAAGGACTACATCATTTGTCGATTTATTATCCCAAAGGTATTCCTATCAGATAATGGCACCCCATTTGTGAATAGTGACATAAAGTTGCTTACAGAAAAATACTCTATTATTCATCATAAATCGACTGTGACATACCCAATGTGAAATTTCCATTCAGTTGGTTTGTAGTATCAATCTCCCTTTAGACTAATGGACTCTTGACTGGCCATCTCGACAGTCAGTGGATCAGGTTGCAAAGAGCGGGATGATAGTTTGAGGATAGTATAATGTTGGAAATCGGGGAAAACTTAGCACATGATGTTGCTATGCCATGACAGGTGGACTGAATATAGGATTCTCGTGTATACTCGATGATAAGACACGTAAGGTCATGTTAAGTTCATCGGGGTGGCGCAGTAGAAGGTGTAAATCGGGCGTACGGTAATGATTTGATGGAAATAATGTCTCCTTAGAGTGAGGAAATAGCTTAGCGGGGTTCTCTTCAAGCTCATACGAGTTATATAGTTAACATAACGTGGAAAGTTGTGGGACACTGGATGTGTGGTCCTAAGCTAGTATTGATTTTCGTGATATGTACGACGGTTGATTGTACTATGATTTTCTTAGGTAATAGTTGGCCGCTAGAAAGGGATTACCTATAATGGCACCGATATACCTTAGGTACTAGCATAATTATTTCTATTAATTATTTAGGCTTGATCATAAGACGGGTGGAGATTTGAAGCCAACTACGTAATGCCCCAATTAACGAAATTTGAGCATTAGAGCATGTCACATGTTAAATATTTTGTGATTTTAGTGTTGAGGACTTTGAAGATTTGGCCTTAGAGGATTTTCTCACTTAGGATAAAAAGTTGGTGGACCCCATGAGTTTGAGGATTGATGGATCGAGAATTTTGGGGGCAAAATTCCCCAAGAAGGGAAGTTTATAATATCCTGTCCCTGGAATTTAATTATATTATATATGGATTATATATGAGGAGCAGTTAATGATAATTATTAGGAATTTATGGGTAAAAAAATGGATTAAATGAAGATAATTATTGATTAAAAGATCTCCTATTAATTAATTTGAATAAAATTGGGTACCTCTTTAAAAGACTTTAGAAGTTATTAGGGGCAAATGTGCAAAAGTCTGAAAGGAAGGGATTTCAAAGGAGTATTTGGTCGTTCAAAGGGGTCGTTCGAATGACAAGAGATGTAGTTCGAATGAAAATTGATGTCGCTCGAACAAAGGGCTTAAGTCGTTCGAATGACTCTTGATGAAATTCATATTTGCTATCAAAATATGAACTGTGGATCAAGGTTACGTGTCAGCTTTTGGATCCTGACCATATGGATCATTCACTGAGAGTATCAGATAACCTATTTAGTGTACAAGAGAGATAGGCATGGGGTGGAAACCTCAACTACTATTATCATCTCCTCTATCTCTCTAATACTCTCAACATATCTCCCTCTTCTTAAGCATGTTTTCCACCATTTTTTTGTTATAGAAGCTACACTCACACCATAAATATCAATTTTCCCACTATTAAAATAGGGTTACAAATTATAGAAGTTATTTATTGGGGTTTTTAATGGAGGTGTTTTGGGAGCAAGAAGATGGTTTTGTGAAATTATTTTGGACCTTTCATGGGAGCTTGTTTGTTAGAACTTGATAACCCCTCTTAAGGCCACCTTAGGAGGTGGGGGTTGTCATCTTCCTTGATTAGCCATGCCTTCCATTGATTTAAGCTTCATTAGAGGTGGGATGTCTACTCTTTATATTTGAGACTCTATTTGGTATGTATTCTAGTCTTTATGATTGTTAAGTGTTAAGAGTAGGATTCTTATGAAAATAATAATGAGCTTTGTATTAAAACTAATAATAGACATTTTTATGGTAAATAAAAAGGTAAGAAAATATTATTTCTTTGATTTTCTAGTAAAACTGAAAATAAACATTTTTATGGTAAATAAAAATGTAAGAAGATATTATTTGTTGAAAATAAAGAATTGATATTTATTTCAAAGTATTAAATAGTGAAAGTGGGTGTTTTTATGAAAATGGTGTATTTTATGGAAATATTGATGAAAAATATTTATGAAATAAAATGTTTGCAAATGATGGTAGTAGGATTTTGGGTTTAATATCCATCTTCTCATAAATATAAACTTGTAGTATTTTGACATAGAATGTATAAATAAGTTTAAATAAGATTTATTGGGTTTAAACACGAGATAATAAAGGTTGGAATTTTAGTTTTCAAAATATGTGTAAATGGGACTAAAAAACATTATGCGTATGAAGTTAAAAGACTACATGTTAAATAAAATATATGGCAATTTTCTTATAAAGTGGTCTTAAGTGTGAAGGTATTTCTTGAATGAAGAAGTAAAGAAATGTGTATTTGAAAAATGTTAATAAAAAGTATTAAATGTTAATGGCTAAACATGGAAGGGTTAGTGACTGTAACTTACCAATAATGTAAATGTTTAACACTTATGGAATTCAAAATGGATTAAAGGTATAAAAGTGTTTCCAATGAAAAAAGATATTACTCCAAGTGTAAAAGGGTGTTGAAGGGTTAGAAATAATTAAGAAGTTAGTATGAATAACTTAATAGTATTTTTTGGTGAAATTAACACTTGCGTAATGGAGTAAAAGGTGATTTTAGAAATAAATGGGTAAAATGGTAATTTTACTTAAAGTTTAACATTTTTATAAAAAAAAATGTTGGAAAGAGGGTTACACAAAATGGTCCTAAACGAATATGATTTTTGGAATAAAAATCAATGTTAAAGTGTAAAGGACATGAAATGGTAAATTTTCAAAAGTGTAACACAAATGGGGTGGTAAAATCCCAGGTTTTTTTGGCTTCGTCGGGTAAAAAAGATAAGTTAAATAATGTGGACATTTGTAAAATGTTAAAACACATTAAAAGGATCTTGGATGACACTGGAATAAAGCAACAAGGGCCCGGAGCCCTTAGGTGAAAATTCCTAAATCACTGGTGAGAGCATATTGTGCGCATAGCTATCGATGTGGAGCCCGTGTAAGTATACGGTATTGGAAGATTTTGAGAAAAGTTAAAGGAAATATGGAACATATCAAGAAATGGGTTGTGTAGTAAAATGTGTTAATACAACCTAACTTGAATGAATGTAATAAATGTTCCGTTAAAGGTGAAATGGACAAGTAAATGCGTAAATCTATTAATGTCCGTAACGTAAGGTAAAAAGGATAAAGTAAGTGGGTAAATGGGTAATTAAGCAATCAAGTTGTTAAATCCATAATTTGCATAAGTATGTATTGAAAAGGTTTTCTACCGACAAATAAGTATTTTCTAACACGGTGAATGCATGCATTTAAATGGTTCTTTTCAATGAAAATACTTGAAAGGGTTAAATTCTAGTAAAGGAATGGGTTTGGATAAATCAAGTGTAATGGTTTCAAATGTTAAAACGGGTGTGATAAATAAAGTGAGAATGTTAAGTATGAATAAAGAAAGACGTTAATAAGACTGAGGTCAATTAATCTGGGAAACTAAGGTTTTCAGAAATAAAATCGTTAATGCATTGGAATATGTATTTTTCAAAAGTATACGTTTGTAGATATATACATATTTTCGCATGCATGTGGTTGTAGAGTGTGAGTATTCCTTTCTATCATTCCTTTCTATACTGCTTGTATAAATCCCACTGGACATAAGCTCACATCCCCCACTTTATTATGACGGGTTGGGAGTGGCTTCATATTTTGAGGGTATTATATCGGTAAGTATATTTTATATATGTTTGCATTTATAGCTTTATTTACTTGGACTTCGGGTTGCTCTCCGTGGGTGCCTCACATAGTTTATCTTGAAATTAGAATCACATGCTAACAAGTGAAATGGTAACTAAAATAAAATTGGACTAGAAACATTATATAGGTTGTTCCATTTCACTTCACACCTAACGCTCGAGTCAGATTGGGTTAGCCCATGGGTAACCCATTAATCCGAGTCAGGGCATTATAGCAGCGATAATGCAAAGAGGCACTTCGAGATATGTAAAAAACAACTACTCTGACCCTCCAACCATCTAGTAAAGCCAAGAAAGTTTTAAGAATGAGACTTAGTTTTGAAGGCTTGTACGAGTCACATTTTATGCCTCTCACTACCCAAAGTTTGAGGTAAATTGGGAAGGATCGTACATTGTTCAAAAAGTATACGACTCGGGTTATTATGAGATCTTAAAGGTTGAAGATGATGTTACTTTCAAGTTAAATGACAAGTGGCTCAAAATTTATCATGTTTGATAACACTTGTTAGTCTACCTTCAATTTACTTTACTTAATTTTTCTTTGTTCTACTCCTTTTTTGATCATATCTTACAAAGTTTCATGAGAGGATGTTCTCACAACTTATAACAATGGTTCAATCCTGATATAATACAAACATATTATTAGATGAAATAGAAAAAAAAAATTCCATGCACAAAGGTGATAACATATATGAAAGTCTGTAAACTATTCTCATTCAATTTAAGAACGTGAAAAGTTGAATACAAGAAAAATTGAGTAACACAAACTTCAGTCTTACACGAGATCAATAAAAAAATGATGATAAGAGTTCAATAATCACTTGGGTCATCAATAATAAACCACAATTTGGAGGTATTAAGTAGCTGATGGTGATACTATGGCAGGATGGCCTCGAAATAGTTTTGTTCACTAGCCAAATCGGTAATGTATTTCTCATGTTGCTCTCTTCTCTATTGAACACTATCCATCTCTTCCACTACTCTATCAAAATATTCTTGAGCCGCTACCACATGTTCATCTGTGTTGATAATTTTTGGACCTAGACTTGTGATCTCCTCAGCAATATTAGCTTTCTAGTGGGTTGAAGTCTGTAGGCGTGCATAACACACAAGCATGTCGGCTTTTTTAAAGTCCTTAGAAGATCAACCAGCTAAGAACAAGAGAATCCATCACTCACAAGCAGGTTAATTTTTCCCATCAGGTCTTTAATCTTTTAAATGCTAAGAGATTGAAACAGAGTGTTAAGAATCTCACGTATAACAATAGATAGCCCAACGATTTTGCAGGCCATCATCACAGGTAGCGAGTGCATGCAACGAGTAGTAAAGGTCGAGGGGAAATAATCCAATAGCCTTTCGAGAAACTCTATGTGAAGGGTAGTGATAATATGAGGGAAATCACAGAGTATCTGCCTTTCAAAGACAATAGGAACAACCTCATGAGGATGCACATTGAAGGCACTATCATTTAACGCTGTACGTTTTGTGTTCGATGCATTGTCAACCTCTTGAAGCGGGGGCACATCTACTCAAGATAGTTACCCAACTATTTGTCATATAACCGTAAAAACATCTGATCCCATGGCGTCCCAAATTGTTGAGGATTCAAGAATTATTTCTTCACGAGCAACCCCTGCTCCAATAACTGAGCACCTTCATCGAAGTGTGTTGATTTCTCAACTTCCATTGAAAATAAAGAAGGCATACACAAGTCAAAGTTATGGTCCTGATGGTTGTTCAAAATGACCCTTTTTAAGGGATATTGAAGTCCTATATTACTAGGCATGACCCTTTTTAAGGGAGATTAAAAGTCCTACATTTCTAGGCATGACTTTTTTTAGAGAGATTAAAGTCCTACATTACTAGGCATGATCCTTTTTTTTAAGGGAGATTAAAGTCCTAAAATTTTTAAGCATGACCCTATTTTACGGGAGGTTAAAGTACTAGCTTGCTAGGCATGTTTTACAAAGTTTATTGGAAAGGTTAATTCTAATGGGCTGGAAGTTCCTCAAATTATCTAAAAAAATAGAGAGGAAATAATAAGAGAAGTCATACATCTTGTTTAACAAATGGTGAGGAAGTTACTAGTGCAACAAGATGAGGAACCACTTCCTGCAATAACTCATTGGGTTTCTCCACATCTTGCTCCAGAGCCACTTCCAGAGGCCCTTCCCTCTCAACAGTGGCAATAGGAGCATTTTGCTCCTGAGTCACTTCAAAAGGTGCCTCCTTCTCCACAATAACACTCGAAGCAACTTGTTCTGGGGCATATCCCAAATGCACCCCACCCTCAACAACAGTGTTTTCAACCTCCTCCATTCCCAGGATAAAAGGCCCAAATAGGTTGATCAGGGCTTGTTCTCAGGAAATGTCTCTGAGGAAAAGGCCTGTAATAATAAGGAAAGCAAGGAGATAATCAATTAACAGAATAAATAAGGAATTAGAGCATGAAGTTACAAAGTGACCAAAATTAAAAAATCATTACCATTGAAGTTGGCCTTTCAGTGGAGGTATCCTCGCTCTCTACACTAACGTTGTCTTTCTGGTCCTCCTCCCAAAGAGTAGACTGATGGCGCAAGAAAGAAGAATCATGAAAATGACAACTAATTGACCAATGATCATATATGTTTGGATCTACCCCTATGGGGAAATTTACAATTACGTCATGTGCATTAGGGTCAGATGAAACTATTATTGGGATGTGACAACCCGTTCAAAATAATAATGGGTGGACAACCCAATACTAAAATAATTAGGAATCACAAGTGGGTCATTCTCAGCATCAACTGACGATTCTAAAATAAACACGGCTGACAACCCATTATCACAAAAAGAGGGTGTCAAAAATTTTATTTTAAAACATTATTAATAAAAATCATGCCACAACCAACTGATGACATAACATTTAATTGTGCTAAGGGACACACCCAAGCTCAAATAATATAAAATACTACAACACAATGTACAAAATAAAATACCCGGATATGCTGTCAGGTCACATACAGTACAATAATATGAGAAAGATAACATAAAAGTGCTACTCTACAACACTTGGGTATAAACCCGATATACAAACTGAATCCTAATTTAGCTACACAACAGATAGGAATCGAATATAACAAAATGTCGCAACAGTCCGCTACTGCCACAGCTCCACGAATACACTGGATGGATAAACATCAACAGCGTCCTTACGGTGGAACACCTATAATAATACAATGTATACATAGAAAGAGAAAATATAAACGGGTCAGAGCCCGAGGTGTGAAAACATTTTATAGCAAGTGCATTAAAATGCATAATAATTATTAATGCATTATGACATGATTAAGGTGGAGTCATACTCTCCATAAAATCCAACTCACCTCTCAACTAAAGCGTGCAACTAAATGTATGCACATGATCTCCAAATAAGTGCCCGAATCTATCTAGGGAAGGTAATCGAACATACTCCCAAGTCTTACTCATTCAACATCCATGTAAATCGTATCCTTCACTTTCTAATATTATTGATCTCGATTATTCATTCTCTTTCTAAACATACAAAATATACATAAACATTTTATTTTATTAGAATTTCTCATATTCTATTTATGACATATATATATATATATATATATATATATATATACTAGGGTATGCCCGTGCCTGAAGGCACGCTGATAATTTTGAAAAGCATAAAGTTGTGTATAATATAAATAATAAATATTTTACATGTTAGAAGTGTAAACTTTCAAAGTATATAATCGAATAAATTTAAGTCGTACAATTTTTTTGACAACAATTTCGACCTCATATAAACATCATAATCAATTTAACTCAACTTGTCAAGACAGATTTAATAAATATTGGTAAAAAAATATAAACTCATATAAAATTTTAATATATATCTACCCCCAATCTAACATAATCTAAAAAAAAATCATATACAACAAAGGATGTCACCATTAAATTGGTAAGATGTTCTTAGCTCTGCAAATCATCCAAACAGATGGAGTAGCATATTAAATAGATTATAAATTCATAGACAGGTATAATGCAAAACCAAACAATAATCCAGCAAAACCTATACTCCAATTCCTTAGTGTAGCAACTTTACCTACACAAATTTTTGAAGCAAATTGAAACTGAAGTTTTACCTATACAAATTAAAGTTTCCTTTTTATCAACATCGACATCCATTTTGAACATCCGCAAATATGTACTTAGTAAAAAGCATTCTCCAAAGATGTTTTCCACACCAATCAATACGTCACTGATGATGTCAAAAAATGCAGTCAAAAGAAACCTGGAAATGAACAGCATGTGTAGGCTTCGCACTTGAAGAAGCAGTAAGGCCTCGAAGTAATCTCACAACATATGATGTATTATCAAGGTAATATGATGCACATATGTGGTTGTCTAAGATGCATCCATGTGTTCACATATGTTCAGTTGTCTAAGATGCACATCTGTTCACATTTGTTCAATCAATAACAAAAAGTAGCAGACAATGCACATCAGTTTAGTTATTTAAGATGCATTAATCGGATTATGGCCACAAAAGCACACAGAATATCTATAGTCTTACTATTTGCTGTGATCTGCATATGGGGGAGACTGTTGAGCGGGCCCAGATATGTCGTTCGATGATGCATGAGTTCAGGAAATGCTGATAACTGGGAGGGATGGTTGTTCATCGAATTATGCCTGGTGATCAACAGGTTCCACCAATCGACCCCCATAGATGATGAGGGAGCCTCATAGGCTAATGGATGAAGCAAGTATGACAACTGTCTGGCTAATGGATGATGCAGGTAGGAGCCTCATATTGCAACATCAGCCTGCTCCTGCCTGGCGGTGTCTCTCGGTGCCCATCCAACATCATCATACTATTGAAATCAAGCTACTCTACATACCATACAGAACATACAATACCAAATATCTGTATGAATAAGATTTAAAAAAATATCTAATGCAACAAAACCCCCACCACTTCATCGAAACAACTACCAGCAAAATCAAATACCTATATCCAGTTCCAAAAAATGTTACAAACGTGACCATAAAAATCATAAAAACCATTTGGGAAAAATCAGAATACAGTAGCCCACAATACCGAAGAAATACCTGATCATGGAAAGACCGCTTAGCCCATAATACCTGATCAAGTATCCCATAATACAGTATCCCATAATACAGTAGCCCACATCAATAGAAATAAATCAAAAAATGTATCATTGAAATACCTTAGACCCCAACTTATGTTAAAATATGAACCAAAACAAACCAATAAGTATCATTAAAGCAGTACCAACCCTTTTGAGTACCAAAATCTGAACCAAAACAGTACCAAATTCTGAGTATCATTAAACACTGGAGTATACACCATAGATAGATCAAGAAGTAAGTTCATTGGAACACTGGAGTATACTCTAGAGAACACTGGAGTACTAAAATTTGAGTATCATTAAAGCAGTAGCACACGAAGTCGTCGCTAACTACCACCAACACCCCAACCAGCGACACAAATGGTTTTACAAAGTATAAGATATTTTTCAAAGTACTGAATTTGTAAGTTGTCATCAATGTTTTTACAACACAAATGTGCTAATATTGGGCTTCATCTCTATACCTTCACAGATTTGACCTTTGGGTAGATCCTTGCTGAAGCTCGTAGAGAAGTTTTTTACCGGCAGTTGAAATGTCACCTTATCCTAGTGTTAAAATGATAATGTGGCGATTAGGATCCTCAGATAATTGATGCACCAAATTATCTAACACGTCCGCGAGGGAAGGAATGAACTCAGATTGCGAACTAATTATAGAAGTAGCGAGATCCCTTCCACTAACATTCCAATTGTTCCTTTCTCTTTCCCCATAAACCTTCGTGACCAAGACTTTATCTGCATCACTGAATGTAGTGGCATGCTCATTCAATAGTGCAGCTAGACGTTTGTAAGTATGAGGCTGAAACACCACAAAAAATCATCATATGGGAAACTTTGGCCTGCTACTTGAAGAACTGCACAAAATGCACAAAATTTGGCGTGCTTATCTTTAAAAGGGTCATGTCATTTGTCTTTGGGTGAACAATCAGACGTGATAGCATAACTTGTTCATCTATCGGATCAGTTGCACGGTGGTATGCTTTTTCTTCAACCATACCGACATCCTAGATATACAGGCCACTGCTTGCCATTACTTGCCACTGCATAACATTTGAAGTCACCAAAGAAAAAAATAGTTTGAGAGTTAAATTTCTCAATAGACATACATATTTGTAGTTGATAAATTGTATTGAACAGTTGCGCTTATCGAAAATGAACCATTTAAGCATAAATTGGAATTATCTCAAAGTGGTTTACCTTGATTTTTTGGTGATTTCAAGTGGGATGACAATAGAACCACACAACTGCAAATAAAACGATCATATTCAAAGAAATCGCATCATCTTAGCCAATTATTTTTAGTATGGCTCAAATCAGAATCAAACATAAGAAATGAACATCAATGAGAACAATCAAGACCCATATATTAATCTAAAATACACCAAAGAAATACAATACATGTGGTTTACACAGTGAGATTAGAGACGAACCCTATGTAAAAAAACTAAGAACATAAACAATTCGTGTGCGTGTGGAAGTGTCAGATGCAGAACTCACCATCTAATACATTCATGCATTTTAAGGATTATAAATTCATGCACTCACCATACACACATCACACATGATGTATTGTAAGGATTGTAAAAACATTAAAAAGTGGACCAACAGCTCAACTTGAAAAATAACTACCAAATGGGCTATGTTCAAAACCTAAATGAAGTCCAAACTGTCACAATGCTACATAAGTTTCAAAATGCCATAGTCTAGCAATACGTAAGAAAATTAGGCAGAATAAAGAGTCACAATACTACATAAGTTTCAATGGACATCAAACACCAATCAATGTCCACATAAAAGAAAAGGTTCCTATCATTAAAGAAAACATGGTATTTTAGTTAAACCTTTCAACACGTAAAAACTTTATGCATTTGAATGTAGGTATCAAAAACATGGTATCTATTGCCAAACTTAGCATAAAAAATTTGATAAAATAAAATAAAGAGCTGATAATTAAAAGACAAAAATAAAATCGTAGATAAATTGAGTAAGTTCTTATATAACACAAATAATGTAAATAATTTTTAAAAAAAATAGTGAGTTCTCCACTGAAGTACTGTTCTTATATAAACTACTTCTGACATCAATATAATAAGTGTTGTTCACAATAATGCCGAGAGAAATTAAGCAGCCTATGTGCTTGTTAGGTTGAAAATTGGTCCCACCATATTGGATCAGCAAACAAAGTTGTATCGTTTATCATGTACTCTAATTCGAGAGGAACCCATCACTCATACCATATATACACAACTGTCATACATTGGACAACCATCTCCATCCATCTTCACTTGAACATTATCTTAAACTGTACCACTGTAACTTTGATGTCTACTACTTAATTGAGATGTGTGAACTGTATTATTTTTATGTTTCTAATTTAAAATTTTGATGCAATGTTTGGTGGTGCAGGAATTTGAGAGAAGTGGATTTGAGGGAGAGTGAAGTGGAAGACCTGAGTGGCATTTCCCTAATACCTATATGTCGCTTATGTCTATAAACATCTCTTTCTTAGCCTCTGAGGTGAGTTTCTTAGCTCTTTAGCTCTTAATTTCTCGATGTCCCAACCTGAAAACTTTGCGGCTTACCCATGTTGTACCCCTTGAGAAGCTTCTGAACCTACTCGTTCGGGTGCCACAGTTTGGAAGCCTATCAATACAATGCACATAAAGGGTTTACTTTGCATGTTTTATCTTCTACAGTGAAAAAATTATGAAAATGGTTATGTAAGACGATAAAAATAATAGTTGAACTCACATCATGATGTTTAAATGCTGATATGAAACTAAATCCCAAAGATACCTATCAATAAATACAGGAAACCGATTGTACCACATTTATGACTGTAGTTTCAATCCATAGATTTAATCCCAAAGATACCTATCAAGAAGTATGCATATCTTATGAAATGCTCCTTAACTTCACTTTCTAACATAAATTGGATATTTACCTCACTTTATAGTTATGAAATGCACACCCAATTTACAACTTATAAACTTACTTTAATTGATTTAGGTTTATCTATTTTGACTTCAATATGAAGAAAAGTACAACAAATTTGTCAATTAAGATTGATACAATGGACTCTAATATCCATAGACTTAGGCATCTTAGATGTCACAATTTACTCTATAACATATAAATACTTTAGTAATTAATAAGAATAATATAAATAATAACTTTAGAAATATAAATAATAACTGTCCCAATGCACAATCGAACACTCATATTCTAGGATCTACTCTATAACATCTGATAAAAAAAAATTCATAACATCTGTAATGATATTTAGGAAAGAATCAACTGTTACAAACCTTTCTTGGTTTAGGCGCTGAATTTTGGCGGACAATCCTGAATTTGTCCACCATCTGCAGTCAGAACATAACAAAGATACACTTAAAGAATTTCATTTCATCCATAGCTGAACCACATAACGAAAATCAATTAGGAATGGAAATAATTGTTTGGTTGTCGAGAAAATGTCGAAAAGGAAAACATAAAGAAACTCTGATTGCTACATCATACAACACTTCATCTTACAGCAAGAAACTATGAGTGCATTTGGGAATCTAAATTCATTGATTGAAATTAGAATCTTAATACTGTTAATTTAAACTTGGAACTATTTATACTGAATTGGGATTGTTCCCAAACAAACACTCTGATTCCATATTTCTAAACTGAACAATAACTGCAACTTTTAGCAGTTGGGCCCGCGACTCTCATTCAGAAACGTCTTGTGCACTGGTGATAACTTCTAATACATTCCCACTGTAGCCAAGTTTAGAAGCTACAACATTATTTTTCCTAAGGATGCTTTATAGCTACTGCTCTGCATATCAGTGGATGATGCCACATTAGCAGCATTTCCCTCTTCGAGCATTTTGAAAGCAACCACGTTTTTAGTCGCAGCTACTTTATTGACAATAACATCCATTTCTGTTATACATAATTTGCCTCACCAAATCATAACCTATTAAAACAATATGCCTCACCTATGTAAATAAAGTAGTGTTGCCTCACAATCTACCTCACCATAATCTGCCTCACCAAAGTAATAAAATCAGTACTTAGATGCCTCACCAGTACTTAGATGCCTAAAATAAGTAAATAAAGTAGTGGTGCCTTTATAATAAATTTGATTCTTCCCAATGGATATTCACTTTCCAAAATAATAGATTGCCATTGATTGAATAAGGAGAGGCTACCTTTCGGATGAAGTTGGTGGTGAGGGAGGCAGAGTGGAGTAGAGACGGCATCACGGAGCTCAATATTGTTGAGTTTCCTGCTAAATTCCAACAATAATCTTCAAAGAATAAATTAACAATGGGATTCAAAATAAGATTTAGCTAACAAAACTTAAATTCACAATATGCTTTAGCTAACCAAGTAAAAAGATTATAGTGCCCACTTCCACCTTGTGTCGAACAGTTTATGAGATGACATAATGCAAGTAATGATCAAGTTAGTTAAGAATAAACAATCCAGAATTTAAATTGAAACCAAAAGAAGACTCAAACAATAAAGTTACTGAAGTAGTATTCACCAACATTTACGAAAATAATGCACAACAGTTACTATAGTTGCCAAAATAATGGCCAACAGTTACAAAAATATTGTCCAACAATAGTATTCCCCAATAGTTACTAAGTTAGTCAATCAGCAAAGTTACTAAAGTTACTAAAGTTACTAAACTTACCAAAATAATGCCCCAACATTTACTATAACGAAGGATATGTTATGGATATAGTAGAAACAAACGCAATTCAAATGTTGAAAATCAAAACAAAAGTAATGCAAATTTTGAAACTCTACCTTATAGGATAATGTTTTAGCAGACATTGAAGATCAAAATAAAAAATACCCTGTATATCAATGAGTGGGGCATTTTATCAAACACATTAACCAACAAAAAATTAAACAAAATAAACATACCCCAAACAGGCAAGAATATACCAAATCTTCTTCAAAAACAATAAGTCAACTAATGAGTTATGACTACTAAAAAAATGCTCGACACAGTCGAAAAGATTCAACATACCAAACGATTATAAACGATATAACAACCGATAAGATTCAATATACCAAACGACAAATGATGTATAAACAATTACAACTATGTAGAAATGATTACATGCAAGAAAACCATGTATAAACGATTCAAAAACGCGTGTACCTAACAATACATTATATAACAACCATGTATAAACGATTATAGTAGAGAAGATTCAATAGGTCTAGGTTTCGAAAAAAACCAAAAGGATTAAATACAACCGATTAAAAATCGATTGCAGCTAATAAAACGATTACAAAATGATCACAAAACAGTAGTATACGTGAAAAAAATATGTTGAAACACTTCGGTGGTGCACCCAAATGTGATATGCAATATTAGGGTATGTATGGATAGGGATTGAAACTTAAGAGTAAAGATAGCACCCAAATGTGATATTCAAAACTGCCCTCAAGCACCACACCATAATCTGAAACCATAGCACCCAAACTATACAAATTTACTTGCGTCAAATAATTAACCAACATCAAATATCAGATCTACAAAATTAAATAACAAATGATCAAACAATGAACCTGAAAATGCAAAAAGCTCTAAAACTTATGGTTTACAAAATGGATACCTGAACAATTGAACTACTATACATGAACAATCTAACTAAAAAATGTCAGATCTACAAATAAAACAACAAATAAACAAACAATGAACCCCGAAAATGCAAAAAATCTAAAACTTAGGGTTTTCAAAATGGATAACTCAACAATCGAACCAACAAATGGGTTTCATGTACAAAATCAAAAGAGACATTACCTTGTTTGAAATCGCAGAACCGAGAGAGAGAGAAACGGAGAGAGGGAGTGTGGGAGTGAAGTGATGGAAAGTGACGGCTAGGTTTGGAAGATTAGGTAAAGGGAGATAATGGGTGCAAAGACTATTCTACCCTTGTGACATCATATGTTAAGCTTATGACATATATAAGTTTCCTACTTTATTATATATATATATATATATATATATATATATATATATATATATATATATATATATATATATATATGAGTTATTAGCATCTAAGTGCTAAGGACTAAACTTCTCCCAATTCTCAATACTGCACTCTGGTTCGTGCCTGGGACGTCTCGCAAGCGAAATCCAAACAAGGAACCCCCTGATACACTACTCTTGGCAGTATTGATTATCAAGATTTGTTATGCCCTCAATGCATGATGCGTATAACCCAAATTCTCTTTTATTTTATAATAGATTAATTAATTAAATAGTTATTCTCAATTCTCAACAGTGCATGACGTTTCGTGCGTGTGGCATCTCGCAAGAGAAATCCAGGCAAGGAACCCTCCCGATACACTACTCCTTGACACTGTCAATTATCGAGATATACTAATATATAAATATGAGCATTAAGGATTAACTTCTCCTCACTCCCAACGTTGCACTGCATTTCGTGCGTGGGACGTCTCGCAAGCGAAATCCAAATAAGGAACCCCCCCAATACACTACTCCTTGGCAATTTTGGTCGTTAAGGTCCATTATGCCCTCGATACCCAAAGTACTATATACTCATATAATTACTACTTTTCATTTTCTCATAATTGATTCTTCGCAACTTAAGTCCGGATAAAATCTCCCAAAATGAGATTCAATCAATCTTCTTATGTCTCTTTACTCTAGAGACATATATAATAGCACATAATTATATAAAATTTGTATACTATTCACTCAAGTATAATAATAACCGTCCCAAAGAGCAATAACTCGAGGACGCAGGTTCTCAATGCTATCATCTACCAGAGAATCACTAACATATCATCTTGGGTACCAACGGTCATAATCTCACACCGCCTTGGTAAAAATAATAACACAACGCATGAGAAGCGGTCATAGTTCCTCCCCGAAAATGAGACGAAACATACCCACCATGTCTTACCCCTAATAAAAACAATCACACAATAATAAATGGATGCTATGACCTAGGGAATATCCACACCCTGCTCCTCAAGCCAGGGTGCTCACCCTCATCCCGCAACTTCCCATGATAGCAAGGAGGGGGTATGCTCCACTTATATATATATATATCATTCACACAAGATATACATACATCACCACATCATATAAATGTATACCATCACACAAGGTATAGATATCACACTATTACATACACATAGTACGCTCTTAGGCGTAGTTGAAATAATATCCTTATTTACTATATTTTACTCTCGATATACTATTCGTCAATAACTCAAATAACTTCCCAACTTTGTATACACTATACTATTTCTCACTTGAAGTTCACACCTCACTTATTTTTATTTGAATCGTCTCTCAATTCTATTTATGTTGAGGATATTCTCTATATCCTAATGCACCTCAATCAACATTTCTCATTTAGGTGAAACATCTCCCAAGTTAATTAGTGTTGAGGATACTTTCTATATCCGTATGAACATCAATCAGCATTTATAATTTTCAATGAAAAATATGGTTCAATCGATTATATGAACCTTTAAATTTATCCCCTTTGGGGATTTGATTCTAAAGTCCAACATCACAGATCGCATTCTCACTCTTTCACATAATTCCATAATTATCTCCAAATAGAAATCTCAATGGTAGTAGGCTTCCCCACTTAGTATATACGATATTCTCTAATCGGTATATCTCAAATTAAGTCCATATGACCCAAAAAATTTCTCATGAGGGAAACTCCCTAAAAGTCTCCAAAAAACACTTCTCATAACTGCTATATAGGTTCCCAATCAATAAATTCAAGCGAAACCAGACGAAACTCACTCTAGAAAAACCTCTCAAAACAGCCTCATTTTCGAATCGATTTGGCTCCTCCGAATCGATTAGGTACCAATCAGTGAATCGATTCGACCCCAGCAAATAGATTCGGACCAAAGGACTTGAAAGTTTGCTTCCTACCAAATCAATTTGGAAGGAGCGAATCGATTCGGTTTGGTCAGCATGCTACGAAATGGGTTAATTTCTTCAAAACCCAAAATTCCCAAAAAATAATTTAATCATCTTCCAACCGTTTTTCTTCAACCCAAACACATATATATCCTTAATACTCATCAAATAACACACATCAACTAATTTCTAACCTTAAATCCATTATATACACAACAAATCTAAGGTTTTATCCAAAATCTAGGTTTTAGCAATTTATCCCCAAATTCACAATTTTTTATCCACAAATCATGAAATAAATGATACACAACAATTATTTAGCAAGTTTAATCACTTGCCTCAAGTTCGTAGGGTCTGAATCCTCCTAGAGATGGCGTAATGGCCGGAAATCCCACTTTTTTCCCTTTCTCTTCTCTTTTTATCTTCTTCTCTTGTTCTTTCTTTCTATTTCTCTTTCTCTCTAAGGAGAATTCTATCTCTCGTAGGCTTCTTAGCCTTATCTCCCAAAATAAACATCTTTAAATGATAATACACATTTTAAATGACTCGGTCACTTTAATTCGAACCAAGCGAACTTAAACTATTTCGGAACCCAAATAAAGCCCCAAGTATAGTCATTTCGACCCTTCCGGAAACAACTACACCCTTAGAATTGCCATTCGAAACACTTTCTAACATCTTTAAATTTTGACCTCAATACCAATTTAATTATTCTCCAATTAATATAATATTTATTTCTCTTAAAAATAAATAAATTATTGTCCCCAAAATCTCGGGGTATTATAGACTTCCCCACTTAAAAGAATTCCGTCCTCGAAATTAAGCTAAGCCTAATACTCCAAAGTTCAACTAGTTCCTACTACACTATCCTCACTAACACTATACCCAAACCTCCCACTTCTCACGATGAATTATTTTGATTCATTATAAAACCAATTTTAACTACTAGGGCGCCCATACACCCTTTATTTGAGCTCTACTCATATAAACACAATTAGGCTTCACTTGCCTCAATAGTATAATAACTAGAAATATCTTAAATTATACTAGCATACTAACAATATAAAAATTTTGATTGGTCCAAGGATATAACTCCTCTCAGTTCATGGCATTCGCCACTTTCATGTGGGGGAGATCTCACAAGAGAAATCCAAACAAGGAACCCTCCCAATACATTAATATGTAGCGACATTGGGGATTGAGAGTTTGTTAGATCGGGACTAGAGTTTAAAAATATTTGTGTATAAATCATTTTGATATGGCCCAAAGGCCTCTAAAAAGTTTCATTTTGAAAACAGTTTATTTTCAAACAGTTTATGTCTTTCGACATGTAAGTAAAATAACTTATGCCCAAGACACAAGGTTTCAACAATCATCATACTCATACTAATATATAGTTCTCAAAATTTGCATAATTATGAGCTAAAATTCTCTCGCCCAATAATAATCCATTAAATTCTGAATCATTTCAGTAATAATTTCCTCCATCATATTAATATATTGCCATACACTAGGCTCTTCCATAATTGGAATTCAACAAATATATAAGTCCAGCAAGACTATAAAAATAAGTAGCTTTATCATTACTACTCAACACATTACAATAATTCTTACGTTCACAACAAAATCATAGCTCCCTTTTAGCACACCCCAAGAAAATCTATTCTCTCAAAAGATAATAACATAAGAGCCTCACTCGCTCAAAATTCCCTTTAGGGTCATTCCATACATAATTGGGTTATATCACTAACCACTCTTTTCGATTTTACACACCACACTAGCAAGACTTCATATAGCATAATCCTATTCACAAAGGAAAATAACTTACATCATCCATCTCTAGTCTGATTTTATCTCCTCATCATTGGGTTCCCACATAATGTCCCCTGGCCTAAAATGACCTCGAATCTGCTGTAAGGGTTTCACCTCCAAAAGTTCCTCAAAATGTCGTTCTCTACCTTTTTTAGGACAATCTCTCTTCCTATGACCAAATTATTTACAAAAGAAACATCTACCCGCAAATCCTCTTTGCACATCCTGAGGAATATAACGCTGTTGTGACCCTCTAAAATCCTGCCTATACCTCCTGGCATTACTGGCATTCTCCTCGCCAGATATACTTGATGAACCCGAACCTCTAAAGTTCTTACCCCCTTGTGAACGAAGACGATAATCATGACACTGTAACAGTGCCGCATTCATTACCTCGGTGAAAGTCACTAACGCTGGATTAACTAAAAAATGCTGCCGAATTTGCCCATTTAAACCTCGCATGAACTTCAATATACGTTTCTCTTCAGTATTTACCTCATCAGTTACTAAATTCGTCAATCGAGTAAATTCCTCTTCATACTCGTCCACCGTTCTATTTCCTTGAAACACATCCATCAGTTTCCTCCTCATTTCCTTCTGAATCGCGAAAGGAAAATACCATCGGTCAAAGAATTCCCAAAAATTTGTTATGAGTAATGTATCTCTCTGTTCTGATGTGGTGACAGACTCCCACCATTAGAGAGCTTCCCCCGTTAACTTAAAGGTGGCTAGAAATTGCTTCTACACCTCACTACACTCAACCATACGGAGGTGCCTCTGCATACTATTCTTCCATTAACTTGCAGCCATCACATCAACTCCCCCTGAAAACTCTAGAGGATGCCCCTTATCAAAATCTTCCCTCACTATTTCCCACAAAGATGGTCCTGAATAGGTTTGGGCTGCTCGAACTACAGGTTGCTACGCCATCACAAAAATGGCAGCAGTTACTTCTTTTGCCACAATACAAGCAACTGCATTTGCAGTCATAGTCCTTTGAGGCATTTGGGGTTCCACACTCTCAGTCCCTTTATTTTCCCTGCCTGAACGACTTCTCTTTAGTGGCATCTGAAACAGAAACAATTGTATCAGAACGCCATTCAAATGTATTCTCATCACAAAAGAAATATGGACGTATGAACACAACAGTCCTAATAATAAGGCTCTATATCAAGAACGCTTACGGAATATCGCAGTAAACCACAAAGATCCTAAGAACACTAGAACTTGATGCTCTGATACCATCTGTGACAACCCGCTCAAAATAATAATGGGTGGCCACCCTAATACTAAAATAATTAGGAATCACAAGTGGATCATTCTCATCATCAACTGGCGATTCTAAAATAAACACGGCTGACAACCCATTATCACAAAAAGAGGGTGTCAAAATTTTTATTTTAAAACATTATTAAAACAAATCATGCCACAACAAACTAACGACATAACATTTAATTGTGCTAAGGGACACATCCAAGCTCAAATAATATAAAAGACTACAACACAATGTATAAAATAAAATACCTGAATATGTTTTCGGGTCACAGACAGTACAATAATCTGAGAAAGAAAATATAAAAGTGTTACTCTACAACACTTGGGTATAAACCCGATATACAAACTCAATCATAATCTAGATACATAACAAATAGGAATCGAATATAACAAAATGCCGCAACAGTCCGCTATTGACACAACTCCACGAATACTCTGGATGGATAAACATCAATGGCGTCCTTACGGAGGAACACCTATAATAATATAATGTATACATAGCAAGAGAAAATATAAACGGGTCAGATCCCAAGGTGTGAAAACATTTTATAGCATGTGCATTAAAATGCATAATAATTATAAATGCATTATGACATGATTAAGGTGGAGTAACTCTCTCCATAAAATCCAACTCACCTCTCAACTAAAGCGCGCAACTAAACATATGCACATGATCTCCAAATAAGTTCCCGAATCTATCTAGGCAAGGTAATCTAACATACTCCCATGTTTTACTCATTTAACATCCATCTAAATCATATCCTTCACTTTCTAATATTATTGATCTCGATTATTCGTTCTCTTTCTAAACATACAAAATATACATAAACATTTTCTTTTACTAGAAATTCTCTCCCTCTCTCCCTCTCTCTCTCTCTATATATACACACACACACACACACACACACACACATACACACACACACACACACACACACACACACACACACACATATATATATATATATATATATATATATATATATTAGCATCTAAGTGCTAAGGACTAAACTTCTCCCAATTCTCAATACTGCACTTCGGATCATGCATGGGACGTCTCGCAAGCGAAATCCAAACAAGGAACCCCCCCAATACACTACTCCTTGGCAATGTTTGTCATTGAGGTCCATTATGCCCTCGATACCCAAAGTACTACAGACTCATATAATTACTACTTTTCATTTTCTCATAATTGATTCTTCGTAATTTAAGTCCGGATAAAATCTCCCAGAATGAGATTCAAGCAATCTTCTTATGTCTCTTTACTCTAGAGACATATATGATATCATATAGTCATATAGAATTTGTATACTATTCACGCAAGTATAATAATAACCGTCCCAAATAGATATAACTCGAGGACGCGGGTTCTCAATGCTATCATCTACCAGGGAATCACTCACATATCATCATGGATACCAACGGTCAGAATCTCACACCGCCTTGGAAAAAATAATAACACAACGCACGGGAAGCGGTCATAGTTCCTCCCCGAAAATGAGATGAAACATACCCACAACATCTCACTGCTAATAAAAACAATCACACAATAATAAATTAACGCTATGACCTGGGGAATATCCACACCCTGCTCCTCAAGCCAGGGCGCTCAGCCTCATCGCGCAACTTCCCATGATAGCAAGGAGGGGGTATGCTTCATATATATATATATATATATCATTCACATAAGATATACATATACCATCACACAAGGTATAGATATCACACTATTACATACTCATAGTATGCTCTTAGGCGTAGTTGAAATAATATCCTTATTTAGTATATTTTACTCTCGATATACTATTCGTCAATAACTCACATAACTTCCCCACGTAGTATACACTATATTATTTCTCACTTGAAGTTCACACCTCACTTCTATTTATTTGAATCGTCTCTCGATTCTATTTACGTTGAGGATATTCTCTATATCCTAATGCACCTCGATCAACATTTCTCATTTAGGTGAAACATCTCCCAAGTTAATTAGCATTAAGGATATTTTCTATATCCGTATGCACATGAATCAGCATCTATAATTTTCAATCCAAAATATGGTTCAATCGATCATATGAACCTTTAAAGTTATTCCCTTTTGGGATTTGATTCTAAAGTCCAACATTACTGAGAGGATTCTCACTCTTTCACATAATTCGATAATTATCTCCAAATAGAAATCTCAATGGTAGCTTAGTATATACGATATTCTCTAATCGGTATTTCTCAAATTAAGTCCATATGACCCAAACAATTTCTCATGAGGGAAACTCCCTAAAAATTTCCAAAACACCCTTCTCACAACTCCTATATAGGTTCCCATTCAAAAAATTCAAGCGAAACCAGACGAAACTCACTCCATAAAAACCTCTCAAAATAGCCTCATTTCCGAATCGATTCAGCCCCTCCGAATCGATTCGATCCCAATCAGCGAATCAATTCTGCCCTAGCGAATCGATTCAGTCCAAAGAACCTAAAAGTCTGCTTACTACCAAATCGATTCGGAAGGGGCAAATCGATTCTGTTTCGTCAGCAAGTTACGAAATGGGTTAATTTCTTCAAAACCCAGAATTCCCAAAAATTAATTTAATCATCTTCCAACCATATTTCTTCAACCCAAACACATATATATCATTAATACTCATAAAATAACACACCTCAACTAATTTCTAACCTCAAATCCATTATATACACAACAAATTTAAAGTTTTACACAAAATCTAGGTTTTAGAAATTTATCCCAAAATTCACAATTTTTTATCAACAAATCATGAAATAAATGATACAAAACAATTATTTAGCAAGTTTAATCACTTGCCTCAAGTTCGTAGGGTCTTAGTCCTCCTCGAGATCGCGTCATGGCCGGAAATCCTACTTTTCTCCCTTTATCTTATCTTTTCTTCTTCTCTTGTTCTTTCTTTCTATTTATCTTTCCCTTTAAGGAGAATTATATCTCCCGTAGGCTTTTAAGACTTATCTCCCAAAATACACATCTTTAAATGATAATACACACCTTAAATGACTCGATCACTTTAATTCGAGCCAAACGAACTTAAAATATTTCGGAACCCAAATAAACCCCAAGTACAGTCATTTCGACTTTCTCGACCCTTTCGAAAACAACTACACCCTCAGAATTGCCATTCGAAATAATTTCAAACATCTTTAAATTTTGACCTCAATACAAATTTAATTATTCTCCAATTAATATAATATTTATTTCTCCTAAAAATAAATAAATTATTGTCCTAAAAATCTCGGGGTATTACATGGGATATCAAGAGAGGAGGAAAGTTCTTCGGCCATTTCTTCCTAAAAAATAGGCTCAGCTTCACCACCAACGATACCTTCTGGGGTACTAAAATAAGCATTAATGTGTGGACAACAAGTGAGGAGTTAGAAAATAAAGGAAGATCAAATTACATAAGCTAAAAGTAGGGAAAAACATATATAGCTCCTAATCAGTAGAAAAATCCTCCAGGATAATATAGTTACGGGGAGGGGTAAAGGTTTCTCTCTGGAATACATCTTGCGTAACTTGTGCACCTGGTCTAGTAAAGGATTACGTTCGGGAGTTTCCTCCTCCTCCTCCTCCTCCTCATCTTCTTCTTCTTCTTCTTGTTCTTCTTCTTCTTCTTCTTCTTCTTCTTCTTCTTCTTCTTCTTCTTCTTCTTCTTCTTCTTCTTCTTCTTCTTCAGCTACCGTCCTATTCCTCATTGACCTCCTCCTCTTCATCATTTTCCACTCCCTCTTCTTCCTGAACCGCCTCTTCTTTAAATACTACTCTTATAGTGTTGGATCCCCTAGTTGTTGACTTTCTACATTTCTTGCCACTTCCACTAATAGGGGCAGTAGATGAAACCCTATCAGAGACATTTGTGCCTCTATGGCGGATCTATCTTAGCTCAAATATTGGACTCATTGCTTGTTTGAATCCTTAAGAAATATGCAAAACTACTTTGATAGAATGGGATCAATTGCCTTAGAGGAATGAGATACCTCCACGACAGCAAGTGCAATAACTTTCCTAGAGGAAAACATTCTCTTAACCCTCACAGTTGCCCGAGTGGAGGCACCTCGGTGGGTATGCTTCTCAACTACAGTCCTTGAAATTCTAGGTGTAGACACCCCATTCTAGTGCCCCCTAACCTCTCCTTAGGTCCCTAGCACCTCCCTTCATCACTACAAACCTAAGTCATACCTCGGGTACTGACCTAGAGGCCATCAAGCACTCCCAGACTCCATTTGACCAAAAGTCAAACTCTTTAGCTCGATCGAGACTGAATGAATATTGAAAGGGAACTAAGTCCCCTTTCTAACGGTTCCTCCCATGTGCGATTCTGACTTATGGTGCGGATGAACGACCCTTTTTCCCCCAAAACTTGTTCATGAGGTCACCAGATGCTCCGAGGCTCCGTTTGACCAAAGTTTACTCTTCAAATCCACCGATACTGAATAAATCTTCAAAGGTCACTGAAACCCCTTTCCAACGGTCCACTCCGGGCCCAATTCTGACTTACAGTACGGACGAACGATATGTTTTACTCCGAAAGGTCACCGAACGCTTCCAGGCCACGATTGACAAAAGTCAGCTCCCCAATCCGAGTAAAACTCTTTGGAATTTTGAAGTACATCTCCTAAATTTTCCAACATTCTGCCCCGTGCGCGATTCTGAATTACCAAGCCGAGAACGATCCATTTGCTTATGATAATTCCCTGTTCAAAGGACCGACGAACGCATTCGATCCTCATTTAACCCAAAGTCAACTCCCGAACCTGGGAGTAGTCCAAAATACTTTCCAATGTCTCTAAATTACCTTTCCAATGGTTCACCGTGTGCATGATTCGGATCAACGATTTGCGCCCTACGATCAATTTTCTGAAGGAACCTGAAAGAGACTGCCAAATGGCAGGTTCCAAACCCTGTCGATCGGTAGTGTGCCTAAACACACCTGTCGATTGGCAGGACCTGGGCTATAACGATCAGCAATTCCCTGGGCCTATAAAAAAGAGTTCATGACCACATTATAAAGAAAAAAGAATATCTTAAATCCATCACTCTTAGCGAGCTCATAAAACCTCCCTCAAAGTCAGCATGATTTCCACATCCAAAATCCTTTCCAACCTTCATCATTCAACATATTTTCATCAAACTTGGTGAATTAACTACCCTCCATCATCACCCAAATGCAAGGGCTGCTCTCCAACATCCAAGATCAAGCTCAACATCTCCAAGAAGGTCCAACTTTGTCAACTCTCTCTTTAAATTCTCCTAAATTTGAGTTAATTTATTTTATTACTTAGCAATTTTATCCTCTCATCTCATATATCCTAATATACTTTTTATCTAGTATTATTGAACATCTCTTATTTTCATAAATATAAAACCCCAAAAAGAAAAAGAAAAAGGGGGTTTGCTAATAAATTCCAAACGAAAATTCTCACACTTTTTGTCGCACTTTTCGCACAACTAAAACATTTTTTTACATACATACACATATAAGAGAAGTCGACGATTGGATTTATCGGATAAATCCCACCCCTCATTTTACATACGAACTATGTGGACTTTGATGCCACCATAGGCTACGTAGGCATCTCGGGGAAAAACCCGAGACTCGAGTTTTATTCCTACTTTTCTCTCATTTTATATTTTTCTATGTTCTTTAAACTTAACTATCTTAGATTCTATATGTATATATATACATATATTTCTTCTCACTGACGTATTATTTCGTATGCGTTATCGTTCCATTATAATGATCAACGGTAGGATAATCGCGTAAATCCTATTTTGTAATATTACTTTTAGGAACATTCCTACGGATGGCTCACTTTATCTCTTCAATTATACAAGTCGATGATTCCTATCTCCACTATATATACAAATGTACACATATCACGGGGAAATAAAGGAAAATAACAATAACCCATGAGAGTTCGTTAGGGCGGAATGGGTGCCTAACACCTTCCCATTTCGTAACTTAGCTTTCGGACCCTTTTTGAATTATTTTGGTTTCTTATGTGTCAGTATGTCTTTGGATGCTCTCCTTCGAGATGACTCCCTTTACTTTTGTCTGTTTTGAGTAAAATAGACTGCCGACTCCATCTCTCTACATTTTCACCTCATCATTGACGCCAGTCGAAGCACTTCAGAGAGGGATGCACAGGACCAAGATCCTCACGATATAGAATACCACCCTCTTCTTCGTCCCTCCCATCGCGAGGATCGGGGTTAGCCACAGTGGCGACTCCGCTGGGGACTTTTTCATTTTGAGGGATAGACTCTATTTACATGGGTGTTATATTTTCTTATATTTTCCCCTATTTTTCTTACCCCTTTTACTATTCATGTGTACCACATGTTATGCTTCTATTCACACACTTATCGAAGATTCTCCATTTACACTTCACACCACGTGCACCTAAGATCACATATGTCCACATGCTGCACGCATCAGCCTCCATACTTGGTATACCATTGGTACTTCTACTTTGCTCCCTGTTGGGCATGATCAAGAAAGATATTGTCATCATAAGATACTAATAAGAGAATCATGCATGATTCACACAACATCACCAAAGAGCATTGTGATTTACCAAATTTTTTTCAGTAACTAGAGGGTCACTTCGTGATGGGCACTGGTTCAGCAGGGCGCTGTTAGCCTAAGTGATATGACTCTCACCTTTCATTGGCCAAGTATCTTAGACGTATATTGAACGGTTCTCCCGCATCGTACCGCTTGACCAAAGTCATGACGGGAGGTATATCGCAGGGAACTTGTTCACGTACGCCGAGTATATTGAATTTTCTCTCAGACATGCTATCCCCATGAGGTATATAGTGAGATAATTCATGTACAATCAGGTATATCAAATGGCTTGTCTACACGTACCGATTTCCCTCAAAAGCAAGACGTATATCGTGGAAGCCACGCCAAAGGGGGGAACCCTTTTCGATTCACCCAACCAACTGCATACCCGCATATAGGTGTCAAGCTTAGGACACACATGTTAGATTGCCGGTTTCGACCCGAAACTCTGCCGAACTTTCGGGTCGCCTTGCCGCCCAAATTTTTGCGCATTTTTAAAATGGGACCATTCCCGTGAGCATGGTCAAAAGTCTAACAATAGCTTTGCATATGTTACAAACTTGACTTTTCTAGACTCGAGTCCCGTCCGACATTTCATTTAGGAAAATTTAATACATGTGAGAACATTATAATAATAATCATGATGTGACCCATCTCCTAAAAATATTTCTCGCTTCTTTATGAAAAAAAAAATTCTCCTTTCTTTATCAAAAATCCAAAAATATTTCTCCTTTCTTTATCAAAAATCCAAAAATATTTTGTCTTTTAATCTCAAAAAGAAAAAAAATGTCAAAAATATTTTCGTTCTCTATCTAAAAAATAAACCCCATTTTATGACTTCTCAGATCAATGGCACGCCCTTAGCCTGGCTCCTTATTGTCTTCGATCTTTAGTCAAATCACCCCGGAGCTCCGTCCGTTCCCCTACTACTTCTTTCGAGTCCAGTATCCATCCATTTTCCATGGAGAACATATATTAATTACTAGGTGTATAGCCAGATCTGACGACAGTTTTAGCTCAGCTCGTGTCCAAGATTGACAACCTTCAGACTGAAGTCCGAGAGATGCAACGAAACTAGGTTCCTGTTCCTCAAGAGCCCGAGGCCCTATTACCTCGTGTTATGGGTCCACCCGAGCCTATTTGGGTTCCTAAAGAGTATCAGCACGCTCCACGTGCCCCTCCTGCTATTGGTCCACCGCCTGCCCAGCTTCCTATGCCAAACCTTGCCCAGCCTGGGGCTAACTTTCCTATGATCTTTGATCCAAAAGAGGAAGGGTTAAACAAAGTCAAAAAATATCTCAATATGCTAACTAAGAAGCTCGACCAAGTCAGAATATATGGGAATTACATGGACTACACCCACATGTATCCTTATCCTAAGGCGAGGTTAGTCGAGAAGTTCAAGATGCCCAATATCGAGAAATTCGGAGGAAGTGGACCCCCTATTGTTCATCTTCGTAGTTATCACCGTTCCATGACTCTCCTAGGGGTTCATGAAGAAGTGATGGCCCAATTATTTCAGCAAACATTGAAGGATAGCGCCTTCCGATGGTTTTTGTCTCTCGAGGAATCCAGAATCTATAGCTGGGAGGATATAGCCCAAGAATTCATGTCGCAGTACTAATTCAACGAAGAGCTTGATGTCACCCGCCGTGATTTAGAGTTGCTCAAATAGAACTCTAGGGAAAGTTCAGTAACTTCATAACCCAAGGGAGGGAAAAAGCATACACTATGACCAATCAGCCATTCGAGGAATAACAAGTCAACATAGTAAGAATAAATTCTTGCCCCATGTCCGAGCAACAATGGGAGGACAATACTATCCCCTGTTCCGAGCTATCAAAGAAGCACGAGTAGAAATCGAGGAAGGTCCTGCTAAAAAATAAGTTGAACCAAATAAAGTGTTCGGACAGTTCACCCCCACAAAACATGACAAACCTGCCAATGCTGAAGTCTCAACCATTAACAACATCTCTCAACCAACCACTTCGTAGGCACCAGAAAGTCGCCATGTCCCAGTACAAAAGGAATACACCGATCTCCATGCTCCCCTCTCCAAAGTTTATCAAGCCCCGTTAAGCCAAAACCTCATCAAACCCTTGGACCTCCGTCCATTGCCAAATCCACTTCCAAGAAACATCAAGGCAAATGCCCATTTCGCCTTTCACCAAACTATTAGCCATACCACCGACCAATGCTTTCATCTCCGAAACATAACCCAAGGTCTAATTGACCGGGGTACCATTACCCCACTAGCCAATCCTAAGCCAAACACTACTCACAACCCACTCCCAAATCATACCAATGATGTCTTCCTAGAAGAGAACCCAAAATTTTATCCCTCAACTCAAATCACACCCATATACTCTCCCCAGACTCTCCAAACTTGCCTATACTTCCTCCTAAACCCTGCTAGCCTCGTTGATCAGGCACTATCACTCCTTACCAGAGCATGCATTGATATCCGTACCCCTTCTGAAAATGGAAGTATGGAATTATCAGAAGTGTTAAACCAACTCCTAGAGTTCAGGCTGAAATTTCCCCCACAGATGATCATTGATTGCCAGAAGTTAAGTACGCTATTCTTAGAAGCACAGAAATGGTCCCGAGAGTTAGACAATTGGGTGGTACTAACTAATGAAGTCAGCCTAGATGACGTTGTCCAGATCATGGCAGAATTATTCAGGAAAACCAACGATTTTTGCAGTATAACCGTGTTACTTAATACTTTGAAGCTATAAGAATTCCTAGTCCCTTCACCCTTACTTATCCCCACAGAATGGGAGGACCTTTATGAAGAAGCCATTGAAGTTGTGGAATGCATTGACTTTACATGAAAAGACAAAATTGCTGCCACTGGATGGGGCAAAGAATTAAAAGATTCAAATAAAGGACAAGCTTCAGAGAAAACTGGCCCGGTAGCTGACATGTGTGGGATGATATTATTTGAGGATCTCCTCAGAGAAATAAACAAGATAGCAAAACAACCCGAGATTGATGAAGAAACAGGATTCATGTTCTTCCCTTCTTCAGTAAATCACATGACCAGGTCAGGGAGGCATTACCAAATCCCAAACTTACCACCAACCAATGACAAAGGGAAGGGCGTTAAAAACCTTCTTATGCCAGAAATGACCCTCGAGGAAAGCAAGATCCTTAATCAACTAAAGAAAACTCAAGCTAACATCACTCTATGGGGGATTTTTATGTCTTCCCAGCTGCACATAAATGCTTTGATAAAATTGCTCACTGGACCCACAGTTCCTCCTTCTACCACACCAAAAGAAGTGGTAAATTTAGTTGGATCCCTGACCTCTACCCGAATGCTATCCTTTTTCAAAGAAGAAATCCCCAGAATTAGGCCAAACCATAATCATGCACTCAACATCTCCGTCGAAGTTATGGGGAAGATCGTACCACTCTCTCTTATCAATAATTGATCCGCCTTCAATTTCTGCCCATTAAGAACCTTTAAATACATATAACTGAAGGAAAGTGACCTCACTCCAACCTCTGCTGTTGTACGCGCCTACGATAATACTCGTCGAGAAGTGATGGGATCCATAAAACTTGTAAAAGAGGTTAGACCTATAAATCCTGTCGTTGAATTCCAAGTAATTTACATCCTATCTTGTTTCAACATGTTGCTCGGATGGCTATAGATCCATAGTATCATGGGTCTGTCTTCCTCGCTCCATTAGAAATTGAAATTATTTGCCGATGGACGAGTCATCACCATTTTAGGCGACGATGATAATACTGAGGGTGCAAGTACCATCAGTCCAATCCTTGAGATACAACACATGTCAAATGATATGCTCCTATTAGGATTACAATTTAAACCACTTCTACTCTCGGCAGGGGACGATTTCAAAGAAAGGGTTTATCCAGAATACGACCCTCATGGCAACGTCAATGTGATTCAGATGTTCAGAAACATGCACATCATGCTCGAACTAGGGCTAGGGCAAAGAAAACAATGGATTTTTAAGCCCATTAAACTGAAAAAAGATTTCTCTCTTTGTGGTTTGGAGTATCAACCATCACAACAAGAGCTCAGAGTGATTCACCGATCTCGACCAAAGAGAAGATTAGACTGCATCCATGCTATCCCAGGTGACTCCTTGAATGGACGATTCATTAAATAAGGATAGGACTTCCCCTTTTGTGGCTTTTCCGAACCATGGTATGACCATACAGATAAGAAGATGAAGCCCGAAATGGAGATCTTTTTCCAGGACAGCTACCCATGGGCTGAAAGTTACTAACACCATGTACAACTACTCATCAGAGATACCAAAGATTGTGAGGGAGGTGACTCTGAAGATTCCATTAACTTACAGACACTAGGGCTGACACTCTGCATGGTTCATTCAGGCACTACATCACTGGATCCATCTCACTTGATTAAAGATGCTGATACACCTCTCCTCAACAAGCATGCTGCGCCAGTTCTACCTATTGAAATCCCACCTAATCACAATGTTTACCCCATTTCTTCTTCTGTTATCTATCCTAGCTCAAATATAATCGAGACCTACTTTGATGAGGTTCTCAATGCTATTTTTCCTCTCAATGAAATAAACGAAGATTTTGAGTATCTTGTTGTGCCTTACGTTAATTGTTTAGATTCTAATCAAACTTATGATGATGATGATTTTGCAAATGAACAATTCTTAATTGATCTAAATAAGGTTAATAACAAAAAACATAACCATTTTCAAGTTAATGAAGAAGAAACTGTTATTATTAACCTCGGTTGTAATAGCCAACTACGCGAGTTTAGGATAAGGGCTACCCTCGACGAGCATGAGCACGTGCAACTCGAAGAATTGTTGAAGGAATTCATAAATGTCTTCGTATGGTCCTACGACGATATGCCCGACATTGATTCTAAAATAGCTCAATATGAGATTCCCACTCTTCCAGATTACAAGTCGTTTAAACAAAAGTTGAGAAAGCTCTGCACCGAATGGTCACTCAAAGTAAAAAAAGAGGTGGTCAAACAGTTGAATGTGGGCTTCATTCGTGTGATCGAATATCCCATATGGCTAGCTAACATAGTGCTTGTACCAAAATAAGGAGGAAAAGTTTGGTTGTGTGTAGACTACCGGGACTTAAACATAGACTCTCTAATGGAGGATTATCTGCTACCCAAAATCAACATGATCGTGGACAACACAGCCAGTCATGCTCTTAAGTCATTCGTCGATGGGTTTGCTGGATACAACCAAATTAATATGCACCCAGATCACCAAGAAAAAACCGCATTTATCACATCGTGGGAAACCTTTTTCAAAACTGTTATGCCATTTGGTCTCAAGAATGTTGGTGCTACATACCAGAGGGCTTCCATAAACATCCTACACGATCTAATTCAAAAGGAAGTCAAGGTCTATGTGGATGATATGATTATCAAATACAAAACTAGAAAAGGTCATGTTCTCGCCCTTCGAAAGTTCTTCGAACGACTGCGAAAATATCAGATGAGACTCAATCCAAAGAAATGTGTCTTCGGCGAAACAAAGGGAAAACTCTTGGGATTCATGGTCAATGAGAAAAGGAAAGAAGCAGATCCTGCCAAGCTGAAAGACATACTTGGGATGCCTCCTCCTTGAACGGATAAAAAAGTCCGAGGTTTCCTTAGGAAATTACAATACATAAACCGGTTCATCCGCCAGCTAACCTCCATCTGTGAAAAAATTTTCAAACTCCTCCGAAAGATTTCAACCAATGTTTGGAATGTGGCCTATCAAGAATATTTTGATCGAATCAAACAATATCTGACCCAACCTCCGGTACTCATGCCACCACAGCCTGGTTTGCCCTTGCTTCTATACCTAACCATAACCGACACTATAGTTGGGGATTAGCTAGCCTAATACCTTAAAGATTCCTATAAAGAAAGAGTCATATATTTTTCCAGTCGTAAACTGGTTGGGTACGAAGTCAACTACACTACTTTGGAAAAGGCATGTGTTGCGCTTGTCTGGGTCACCCAAAAGTTACGACACTACATGCTCGCCTTCCCCATCAAGCTTCTATCCCGAATGGAACCCGTCAAGTAACTGCTCAAGAAACCCACCTCATCTAGTCGAATGGCCCGGTGGTTGATGCTCCTAGCTAAGTTTGATATCGCGTATGTCACACAGAAAGTCATGAAAGGAAGAGACATCTCTGACTACCTCGCTGATTACCCCATAGAAGAAGCTGATGACTAGATCTCCGAATTCCCAGATGAAAACATCCTCTACACTGCTCAAGATGACCTTTGATGGAAAATGTTCTTTGACGGTGCGACCAACAAAAAGGGATATGGCATTGGGATATTTCTGATAGCCTCAGATGACTACCACACACCCATCACCATCATATTGGATTTCCCCTCCACGAATAACATGACTGAATACGAGGTGTGTACGGTAGGCCTCAAAGTTTCCCTCAATAAAGTAATTCAATGCCTAGATGTCTACAGGGTTTCTGCCCTCATCATCGATCAAGTGCTCAGAAAAATGGAAAGTCAAGGATGAGAAACTCCAACCCTTTCATGCCCACTTAGAATAACTAGCCTCCTAATTCTATGACATCACATTTCATTACCTACCTCGAGAAAAGAATAACCTAGTTTATGCCCTTTCTACCCTAGCCTCCATGGTTGACATGCCCGAAGGAATAACAATGTCCCCCTTACTAAGAAAGATAAACCAACCTATTGCTACCAGATTGAGCTCATCAATAAAGAAGACCCCGAGCTAGCCAATTAATTGCTAGTAGTATGATATCTGGTACCTCTTCAAGAATGGTATCTATCCCGAGGGTTCCAACAAGAAGGATCGGGACACCCTTCGAGGACTGTCCTCCCAGTACATCATCTGTTACAAAGCACTGTTCAAAAGGAACTTCAATGGAACTCATCTACACTTCATCGTAGGGGCTGACATTGAAGAGGTAAGGCAAAAAATCCACAGTGGGGAATATGGACCCCACATGAACGATCACATGCTTGCCAAGAAGATCATCCGAAAAGGCTACTAATGGACCACCATGATCCAAAATTTCATCGCCTATGTCTAGAGATGCCTCAAATGCCAATAGTTTTCCAACCTTCAACACCTGCCTCTTTGTGAATTGTACGACATGAATTCTCCCTGGCCATTCTCCACCTCGGGCATCGACATTTTAGGTAAAGTTACACCCAAGGCCTCCAACGAGCATGAATTCATCCTAGTTCCCATTGATTACTTCACCAAATGGGTCGAAGCTGAGTCATACGCAGTTCTAAACGCCAATAAAGTGGCCAAATTCATCATGAAAAACATCATCTGTCGATATGGGATCCCACATAAGTTAGTGTCAGATAACGGGTTACATTTCGAGGCAGAAGTCACAGAAGTTATCAATGAGTATGGGATTCAGAGACACAAATCTTCTCCCTACCGACCTCAGACTAATGGTGCAGTCGAAGATGCCAACAAAAATCTCAAAGCCATCACCAATCAGATGATCGAAAGCTATCGAGATTGGCTTGACCGAATCCCATATGCCCGCTGGGACTACCGAACCTCAATCCAATCCTTAATTTGAACCTCTACTGGGGCTACCCCTTACTCTCTAGTCTACGACATGGAAGCAATCCTAATTGTGGAACTAGAAATACCTTCACTTCGTGTCATGCTCAAAAGCCAAGTCAGTGAGGAGGACTGGCATCATAGCCGCCTCGATGAGCTATCACTCTTGGACGAGAGGAGACTGAAATAAGTATATCACATATAAGAATTCCATCACCGAATAGCACGTTCATTTAATAAGAGACACAAGAACCGCAGTGTTCGAGAAGGGGATTTGGCCCTCAAAGAAATAATAGAGTCCATCTGGGACCCCAGAGGAAAATTCAAGCCCGATTGGAGTGGCCCATACATTATGAAGAAGATCTTGTTCGGCAACGCTACTGTGCTTATCGACCTTGAAGGGGAGGAAATGGCGTGCCTAGTCGATCTGGACCGTCTAGAGAAGTTTTTCCCTTGGTTCGAAATCTCGGCGCGCTACGACTCTTCTCATCTCCCTTCTATTCTAAAAAAAATCTTTTCATTTCCCTCTACCCAGAACTACGTGGTCCTGACCCACTGCAAAAACCATTCTAAAAAAATTTTAAGATTTTCAAAAAAAACCCTGAGGTACGTAGGCAACTCATACATCTTACATGAGCAGGATCCTTTCTTCTTCACAAAAAAACTATTCTTTTCTTATCTCCGAGAATAACAGTTCATTCTAATATATACTTTAACAAAAGGATTATGCATGCCTTAGCGATCGGCACAGATAATTCAAAATACAAAATTCATCAAAAGGCACAACTGGATGATCAAAACTTGTTTATTTCACTAATAAGAGATTACAATGCAATTACATAAGAAAAGGAACGGATAACTCTTTTCCCCCTACCTTCCTAGAAAGCCAAACAAAATCCCCAAATTTATTCCCCATTACAAAACAAACTCTCTAAGTGTCCTACCCATAGCTACCAGAGGATCCCTCTCCATCATCATCATCATCTACATCCTGTGGTCCCAAAGTTTCCCCTGCCTGAATAGAGTGCCGTTGATGCTCCATGGACCGATAAGCTCAAACCAGCCTCGGAAAAAATACCACACCTCCCTCTATGGTATCGCATAAGACAAACCACCTTTCTCCAAACTCCACTTCCAACATCTTGATGACCACTCTTCTCTACAAACACTTCATATAATCCCTAGGGATGTGCCAAACTCTCCCAACAGACTGATATGGATGGGTCGACGGACGCCAAATCTCCCACAAAGAGCCAAGTCGCATGCAGAAACGCTCTATCAAATATTCTACCAGAAAGAAATCCAGTGTATGAGGTGGCATAATCTGCTCCCAATTAAATTGACTCAGAAGGCGCCAAGGGAAATAGAAAGAGGTATGTCTGAGACCAACCAGTCGAATGTATGTGTATTCTTCCAGTTCCAGAATAGGCACCAACTGTCCCCACTAAGGCACTAACCAATATAGACTTAGAGCCCCATGATCCATAAACCAGTTCTCCCAGCTCTCAATATCTAGACCCACACTAATGAAATGGCGCGAAAAGAAGTTGGTTACAGCCGACAAAGGATATTCCAGAGGAGTCACCAGGTGGAATCTTTCAGATAACCACATGAACAGCATCACAGGGATACCTCTCAAAAAGTCAGAACGACCTTCTCGACAAGCATCCAGGCCATTCAGAGTCTTCGCCAGTATCACCACCGTAGGATTGTGACTGTAGGACATCCATGAAGTAATATCTGCAAGTTGTGGGTCCACCAGCAGTTCCCCAGTCAGCAGCTGCAAGTTCGAAACCAGGCGCAGAACGACGACTCTAGCATATCCAGCATCACTAACCTCCTGCAAATGCACAGACCGTAGCACCACCATAAGAGAAATCATTCCTTCAGTAACCAAGAATCTTCCCGCCAAGGGTGAGACGTGGAGAAGACCAACCAGAAACTCTCGAGGAGACTGAGAAAAATTTAGGCATAGCAGTTGCGAAACTAGGATTTACCCCCAACATGGTAGAAAATTACTCATAAGTTGGACAGACTTCTTCCAATCGAAAACGGAATACATCATCTTCGGGGTACCAAAATTGTACCGCCGCCATTAGCATGTTCCACTATATGGGCCAATTACGCCATAAAGAGACTCAATGCATGTTGAAAGCATCTTAGTCGACGTTGTAGGAGCACATCGCCTCCAATGTCTCGAGGTAGTTGGCAAACTTAACACTACCAGGGAGAGCCATCTCACAAAACAAGAAAGTAGGAATGTGAAGGTGTGATGAAAACACTCCACCCTTACCCCTCTTTTATACTTGAAAATCCTTACAAAAGACATAACCCCTGTAGAAATCGAAGGGAACCCTGCCCCACAATGTACCAAGAGCTGAAGAGGGTAACAATCAAAGCTTTGAATTGATGGGACTGCACTGACCTGGTGATAGGCAGGACAAGGTGCTTGTCGATCGACAACCCCCTATTTTTAAAAATTTGCCTTTTTCCTTTTTTGTTAAAATTAGAAAACTCAATAAAAATAAATTGATATTCTCAAACAGAATTTCAAATCCCCTTTCCATCTTTACATAATTTCTCATTATGAATAAAACTTTCTTTCAAACATCCAAAAAATATTTTACGGTCCCAGCAGCAAAGTAAAAAGCGCGTGTGCATTCATTCATTCATCATTAACAAAATTTAATAAAAAAATTCATTGTATTGCATAGATATTTCTCTGTGTTACATCAATCTTACAAGAAAGAAAATAAAAAATAACGGGACTCAGCCCGAACCCACATTCTCTCTCTCTCTCTCTCTCTCACGCACACACACAATTACCCTTCCCCCTCTCTCTCCTAAGAGCTTACATCCCTGCGATGCACTCTCTTTCCCCTGCGGCGAGATGACGCACCACCGCTACCCAAACCAAATTCCTCCCCGAATGAGGCCGATGGAAGTCACCGAAGATATCTAATCCCTAATGTCCCTCAGCCAAGTGGTGACCCGAACTTGCTGCAAGAGAAGGAAAAATCAGTATCAAGTAGAAAAGATCAAAAGAAACTAAAATGAAGGAAAGGAAAAGAACAAAAAGATATACCAAAGGATGAAGAATCTCCTCTATCAATCCCAACTCCTCCGGGTCCATTACATAAATACGATGCAACATAGGCACCATCCCTCCATCAGCCCGCCGGATGTTGTATGAAGGAGTATGCAATCGCATAAAGGGGACCTCCGAATTCACCATCTCCGTAGATGTTGATGGTCCACCACCACTGTGGGAGGACCCCACTAGCCGACTCGAACCCTCAGGAGGGAAAGGCAGTGCATCATATATATTGGGCGCCATCACCCAGCTCCTCATGAAGTCCATATAATCATACAACACAGCTGTATAGGTGTACAGTAGATAGGAATCACCAATCATCATCGCGATCCTCGCATCCTTTGGTAGCAGCCGCTCTGGCTCATAGATTTATGGGGCCTCATAGGTGGCACCACCACCTCCTCCTCAGCAATCTGTCGGACTACCCTCTTCCCGAGATACCAAGAGTGGCCAAACTCATGAGCCAACAAACGCTTCATCCACGAATCCCCCAAGGGTAAAAAGTCACCTGAAAAATCCCCAGAAAGATGAAGGAAATATGGAATCAGAACATGCAAAGACAAAGACCAAAGGAAGGAAAACTCTTACCCTATCACTAGTCAGGCCATTCAAGACCTGACGCACCGCCTCTAGAGAGAGATACCTTCCGCCACCGATACAACCGACAAAAGTCCACATTAGTCTCGCCCTTCAGGGAAATCAGCTGGGTATTACACCCAATCACCTCATATAACCACATCTGCCAAAGACAAATCAGTAATCAAAGAGAGACGCACAAGGAAAATGTGAATGCATGAAAAGAAAATGCCAAATTAAATAATACCTCTAGAAGATACATGGCTCCAATGAAAGACTGCCGGGAGCACCGGCTGAATGCATCCAGAGAAAAATAAATGGTCACCAAAGTCAACCTCCCCCAATCATAGAAAGGGATGTTCAAAAACATCCTCAAATATGACAAGAACCATAAGTGGACAACGTCGTTGCTCGACACCACCAAAAATCCCCCTAGCACCAGCAAAATGAATAACTGGGCCATCTGCCTCACTTGTAGCCCATCCTTCGCATCAATCACCCTGCTCAGTAAAACATCCCTCAATAGGAACAACCGGATAAAATCCCCATATACTATCCTCCCCACATCATCGAGTTTCGCCTGCACCGCCTCCGGCCTCACCCGCAAAGAGCGATCCACCTCTATCTGCTCTCCATCACAATACACTCCCAGTAACTGTTGCACATCAATGGGAGTCATAGTCATCTCCCCAAAGATAAAATGGAAGGTGTGCATAGTGTCTCACCACCTCTCCCCCAGAGTGCATAGGACCGTTGTCAAACGAGGTGTCTCATCCAGCACAGACGCCAACCTCCCAAATCTTGTTGACGATACTACCCAACGCACCATAGGTGGAAGGTGATCCCAGACATACTTAAGCCCCATCGTCTCGCAGGAATGCATAGTCGATAAAGAAACATCAGACTATCAAAAGAAAAACCTTGTCAGAATCCAAGAAAAAAATGGAAAACCACTAAAAAAAAGAATGCCAAAAGTCATTTTACTTACCTAACCGCTAGGGTT
This sequence comes from Sambucus nigra, assembly GCA_949130495.1. NCBI lineage: Eukaryota > Viridiplantae > Streptophyta > Magnoliopsida > Dipsacales > Adoxaceae > Sambucus > Sambucus nigra. Next base: position 297,156,652 of record OX422223.1, read on the forward strand.
CACCACCCTCGAAGAGAGATGACGTGATGGCTCCAGTAGCAAAGTTTTCTCATCCATAACTGGTTCAAATGCATTAAAAGAGTTCTCACTCCCCAAAGAAAGAGGCGCCCAAGCCCTCCACTCCACATTTGCCCAGTCATCAACAGCCAACCACTCCCTGTACCCGAGTTCTCATAAAAGTGGTCATTTTTTAGATTCGGAATGGTAGAATGATTCATAGAAGAAAATCGCAAAAAGAGAGAAGGAAAGAAGCTATGAAAAATTAGGGGAACCCGACCCTTTTTATTGGATGACAAGGGTCAGGCCGATCGGTACTGTGTCCCACCTACCGATTGGCACTGACCTTTAACCTTCTCAAGGCAGTCCAAAATTCCGTGCCACTACCGAATGGCACCCTCCACACCATGCCGACTGCCCCCCCTAAAATTTTGGTACAAAAACTCCCAAAAAATACTAGAAAACCCTGAAAAATCCTCAGCGAATTCCTAAAAATCTCGAGAGGGTTTAAAGCAATTTTACCAATAAAATTTCGCACTCCCTCAAGCGAAACCCCTATTTTCATAGAGTAACTCTCAAAATCCAAGTGAATCTCCTCCCAACGACGTCCCCAGAGGACCCCCAAAGTATCCCAAACTTCAAGTTATCTCCTATTCCCAAGTGTAATCCTCAAAAACCATTACAACAAAAGTCTTAAATTTCCACGGGCAAAACATCCAAACCCTGAATCACCCAATCACTTCCCAAGTGGAATCCACAACATCAAATTAGCTATTCCCCCATAAAGTCCCCAGAAGACACGAAAGTTTCCCTAGCAATTGGCTCCCCAAATCGAATCAAAATCACGAGGTAATTTCCCCGGTAGAGTTCCCCGAGAATATCTAAACCTAATACCTCAGAATTGGTTTCGACCCGGAGAATTGATCATCTCAACTTAAGCCCTCAGAATTGGCTTCGACCCGTAGAATTCATCATCTCAATTTAAGCCCTCAGAATTATCTTCGACCCGCATAATTGGTCATCTCAATTTAAGCCCTTAGAATTGGCTTCGACCCACTGAATCGGTCACCCTTAACTTAAGCCCTCGGAATTGGCTTCAACCCGCAGAATTGGTCATCTTAACTTAAGCCCTCAGAATTGGCTTCGACCCGTAGAATTGGTCATCTCAATTTAATCCCTCAGAATTGACTTCGACTCATAGAATTGGTCTTCTCAGTTTAAGCCCTCAGAATTGGTTTCAACACGCAGAATTGGCCATCTCAACTTACGGCCTCAGAATTGGCTTCGACCCGCAGAATTGGTCATCTCCACTTAAGCCCTCAGAATTGGCTTCGACCCGCAGAATTGATAATCTCAACTTAAGCCCTCAGAATTGGCTTCGACCCGCAGAAATGGTCATCTCAATTTAAGCCCTAAGAATTGGCTTCGACCGGTAGAATTGGTCATCTCAACTTAAGCCCTCAGAATTGTCTTCGACCCGCGGAATCTGTCATCTGAACTTAAGACCTCAGAATTGGCTTCGACCCGCAGAATCGGTCATCCTTATTTTTAAGCCCTCAGAATTGGCTTCGATCCGCAGAATTGGTCATCCTCATGCTCAGGTCCTCAGAATCGGCCACGACCCTCTGAATCGATCGTCCTCATGCTTAGGTCCTCAGAATCGTCCTCAACCCTTTGAATCGGTCGTCCTCACCCTTAGGTTCGCAGAATCGACCTCTTTCAAAGGTATCATCATGTGTCTATTCGATGGCTATCGTTTGTTCCAAACTCACCCATCGAGGGGCTATGTAGACACCCTATTCTAGTACCCCCTAACCTCATCTTAGGTCCCTAGCACCTCCTTTCATCACTACAATCTAAGTCATACCCCAGGTACTGACCTAGAGGCCACCGGGCACTCCCAGGCTCCATTTGACAAAAAGTTAAGATCTTCCGCTTGAATCGAGACTGAATGATTCTTCAAAGGGCACTGAAACCCCTTTCCAACGGTCCGTCCTGTGTTCGATTCTGACTTACGGTGCGAAAGAACGACCCATTTTCCCTCAAAACTTGATTAGGAGGTCACTGGACGCTCCCAGGCTCCGTTTGACCAAAGTTGACTCTTCATCTTGACCAAGACTAAATAAATCTTCAAAAGGAAATGAAAACCCTTTCGAATGATCCACTCTGGGCTCAATTTTGACTTACGGTACGGACGAATGATCCATTTTACTCTGAAAGGTCACTGAATGCTTCCAGGCCTCGGTTGACCAAAGTCAACTCCCCCAAACTGAGTCAAACTCTTTGGAATGTTGAATTACATCTCCTAACCTTTCCAACGGTCCACCCCTTGCATGATTCTGACTTACCATGTGGACGAATGATCCATTTCCGTCCGATAATTCCCCATCTAAAGGATCGACGAACGCTTCTGAGTCACATTTAACCCAGAGTCAACTCTCGAACGCGGGAGAAGTCCAAATAATTTTGAAGGTATCTGAATTAACTTTCCAATGGTTCATCGCGTGAACGATTCGGATCAACGATTTGCGCTCTACAACCAATTTTCTGAAGGAACCTGAAAGAGACTATCAAATGGTAGGTTCCAAACCCTGCCTATCGAAAGTGTGCCTAAACACACCTGCCGATTGGCAGGACCAGGGCTATGCCTATCGGCAATGTCCTGGGACTATAAAAAGGAGGTCCTGACCTCATTGTAAAGAAAGAAGAATATCTTAAATCCATCACTCTCAGCAAGCTCAGAAAACCTCCCTCGAAGTCAGCGTGATTTCCACATCCAAATACCTTTCCAACCTTCATCTTTCATCATATTTTCATCAAACTTGGTGAATTAACTACCCTCCATCATCACCCAAGTGCAAGTTCTGCTCTCCAACATCCAAGATCAAGCTCAAGATCTCCAAGAAGGTCCAACTTTCTCAACTCTCTCTTTAAATTCTCCTAAATTTGCATTAATTTATTTTATTACTTAGCACTTTTATCCTCTCATCTCACATATTCTAATATACTTTTTTTTCAGTATTATTGCACATATCTTATTTTCATATAAATAAAACCAAAAAAAAATTAAGAAAAAGAGGGATTGCTCATAAATTCCAAACGGGAATTCTCAAACTTTTCTCGCACTTGTCGCACAACTAAAACACTTTTTTACACACATACACATATAAGAGAAGTCCCCGATTGGATTTATGGGATAAATCCCACCCCCCCATTTTACATACGAACTACATGGACTTTGATGCCTCCATATGCTATGTAGGCATCTCTAGGTAAAACTCGAGACTCGAGTCATATTACTACTTTTCTCTCATTTTCTATTTTTCTATGTTCTTTAAACTTAACTCTCTTAGATTATATATGTATATATACATATATTTGTTCTTACTGGCGTATTATTTCGTATGCGTTATCATTCCATTATAACGATCAACGCTAGGATAATCGAGTAAATCATATTTTCTAATATTATTTTTGGGAACATTCCTACGGATGACTCGCTTTATCTCTTCCATGATATAAGTCGATGATTCCTATCTCCACTATATATATATATATATATATATATATATATATATCCACCTTCCCATTTCGTAACTTAGCCTCCGGGTCCTTTTTGAATCATTTTGGTTTCGTATGTATCAGTATGTCTTTGGATGCTGTCCTTCGGGATGTCTCCCTTTTTCTTTTGTCTATTTTGAGTAAAATAGACTGGTGACTCCATCTCTCTACATTTTCACCTCATCATCGATGTCGGACGAAGCGCTTTTTAGAGTGATGCACAGGACCAAGATCCTCTCGACATAGAAGACCACCCTCTTCTTTGTCCCTCCCTCCGCGAGGATTGGGTATGGCCACATTAGAAGCACCAACAATCTCCTTATACAAATGCAGTGCGTGACCACCGTTGTTCTCTTTTTTACTTCCTCTTCCATGGGAGCTAAAGCAGGGAGCTCATCGGGAATAGTGTCATTGGTGGTACTTAATGGGAATCGGGAACCAGCGATGGAATAGGTCCTCAGACCTAAATCCGTCGGAGGAAACCTCTCAACGGATGGATCATAAGGTTGGCAAAGAATGTTCCTTTGAAATCTTCCCAATTGTTTGGGCCAAAGGGCAGAGAGATAAAGCTCAGACCTACCTCCCAGAGTAACTTTATTGAGGATCATAGGTTATCAAGGTAGTTCAAAGACAGATTGACAACAATCGAATTGAGAAAATTCCTACATGCAAAAGTGAAATTTGATGTTTTTTTACGAGTAATGTAACTCACCATAGGAACATCTTAGTCATAACTAAACTGCATGGCTAGTTAGTTAGGAAAATAAGTTGAATAGTGTGAAGACCATTTACTATAAGAGGGAAGATAAGAATGTGTGAGAATAAGAGGAACACTGCTCAGGGAAAGTTCCATACGTAATCCTCGTCCAGTAGAGTAACCGACCTAGCTTCTTCTCCAAATAAAGAGTTTGTAAAATATTGATCAATACCCAAATAAGGATGGAATTTGAATTTTTTAGCATTGTCGATGAAAGATTGAAATAATTTCTTATATCTCCTATGACTCTAAGATAAAATGTGGGGTACCTTAATGGGTTGATCCATGTATAGAGTGTACACGAGCACATAATCTCGGAAATAGGCATAGATGATGGAAGTAAGAAGGATGTCATTCGAATAGTTGGAGACATCAAAATGACCAATGCTATGTGCTTAGTCAGCTTGAATACGATCAAGCCATGTGTATAAAGAGCCCAAAGTTATGGTAGCTAAAGTAATTTTCATCCCAGAGGATATTCGAACAACCATATTAATGAGGTCCCTCCTTGGACAGTCATGAGGTTTCCTAAGGATGAAGATCTTAAAAAGAACTACCCAAATGTAGCCTTTTAACTCAAAGATTAACCCATATCCACTTCCCGTGGGAGGTGTCTCAGCCACCTGCTTCCCTTTGGGATTCTTCTTTACAGTCTCTCGAGCTTTTGCGCTCGCTTTGTCCTTTATGTAAAAGAAATAATGAATAAGTTCAGAAAATGTGCAATTGTTATAAGAAATCATACATTTCTTGATAACAACCTCCAATCATAGACATGGCTTCTTTAAAGTAGGTTTTAAAGTCGATAGCCTCTAATTATAGAAGCTGGAACACATTCTTCAGAGTAATAGTCAACCCTCCCTAACTAGCCACAAAAATGTGAGTCTGATGGCTCCACCGGGAAACCAAAGTGCATAGTGTGTTGTTATTTTTGGCAAGAGTAATGTCGCCAAACCAATAGGTGGATGAAAAAACTACCAAAACCAACTTGGAGGCGTATTTACCATGTATGTATTCCATCCAAATCCCTCATACGATCCCCTAATGGATTCAAACTCAACATTTGAGTAGGGGGAATCCCCTTCTCAATCCTAAAGTGGGTTATAGTACCAGAGGTATATAGGCAAAATCTTCAGCCGTATATCTTTCATCCATTAGAAGATTCACCTCCTCATTGGAGGTAATGGTGCCGAGGAATTGATTAGCAACGTACTAGAAATGGCCAGACTCACCAAAGTATGGGGCGTGACGATAACGAGCCCATTGATTTTGGCAGGCGAGAGTGCGTGGGGAGACATTCCTAGTCGAAGAAGTTTTTTTAATAATGGGAGCCATAGATGCACAAAGAAAACTAGAAAAGAAGGGAATGGTGAAGTGTTTGCAAAAGATGGAGGAATGATCCTTTCTCTTTCTCTCTCTAAAATAAAGGTTGTACAAAAACCTCAAAGGTAAAAAACACTAAGGCCAAGTATTGCCTTTTTATAATGACAACGATTGTGGATATGGAGAGGTGGCATCAACAATGCACGCGCGAGTTGCTGTACATGTCCAAAGGACATTATAAGTACATTCAAGGTGGAGACGTATGAAGTCCCATGTGTGACTTACATTCACGCGTGACGACTCGAATCCAGATGTGATTATGCTTACGGTAGACTGGAGACACAAGAGATGCCTCGTGTGAGATGCACGAGCAGACCCTAACATTCTATGTGTAAAGTGGGGAGATGAATATCAGCTAGAATTAGTGCAAAGCGACACCAACAATAATAATTAATGTTAAAAACTCAAACGTCAAAATCCTCCTCCTTGGGGAAATAAATCATTTTGGGGCGATTTTGAAAACCCTTTATACGTCCCCAATGAGTTCAATAATCTCCTCTATACACAAGTACAATGTGTTTCTCCAAAGATAGCCACATCGTTAAGCTCAATGGTTACCACATGTAAAGTGGTTTGAAAATTTATAATAGTATTTGGTACATATATTTCTTCACCTAGTAAACAAATATCTTTAAGAAGGGGCAAACGTAAGGGGAGGTCCAAGTCTAAGATTGATTAGTAGGCTGATCGTACACTAAACGAAGGATTAACGACATAGTAATGACTGAAGTTTCTCCAAGGACCTTCCGCTGAGATTAAGCCTATTCGAAGGACAATATATTTGTAACAATAATTATGATGTACTTTTGTTTGGCTTAACTTATAATTATTAAATTTACTTTGTAATGTTTATGAGGTTGATAGGTACCCTCGAGGAACCATATCTGGCAGAGCCTAGGAGAGCTTACATGCTCTATCGAATAACCTCATTTTAGGAACCGGACAAGGATTTGGTTTAGAGGATTGGGAGCAAGACAACGTTGGGAAAGCAATACCCAAGCCCCATAGCACACTTAGGTGTCAAAATCTTGGTTTGTACAAAGCACAGTTGAATAAATGCTCGAGTTACCATATCCTTAGGGAACCTCCTCGAGGTACCTCAGACCAAACAATTATCCAAAGATAGCCTTTAATTCCTCACATAGAGTTCATAGGCTGCTCAAGCAACCTTCACTCATTGAACCACCTTTTTAATTGATGCGACAATACATCCTTTATAGATTACTGTTTACCAAATTTATGACGTCATGGCGTCTGGCATTTAAGGGCTCGAGGAAATAGCACTCAAGTGAGTTTATTCCTAGGATGGTAAGCTTACTTAATAAGATTGTACTTTCCAGTCGTTTGAGGATGGACCTTTGGGCAGCCACATCCCATCCTAATTAATGCCACCATATCTCTAATAGGCTAAACAATTTTCTCGCACAAAATACCATATCTCGTGCATATAATTCACTATCTTCAGCATTAATAACACCGTACTATTGCATTAATTATGGTCAATCCATTTAATGCTAGCAAGGTCACTCGAGTGACCTTCCTCCCATACAGATACCCCAGCAACATAGTTTACAAGGACGATAATAGGAACCTAGAATTGTTGTTGAGATTCCTCAAGATACGAGTGTTTGCTGTGAGATCATTCTTTTGTGATCATTCTCTTTACCTCGATTAATACCATTCTTGAGCATTCATTGTACCCCGAGGTTACTGCCTTGCCATTATTGTGCTAAGGGTGCTGGTTCCTTCTCCATCCGACCAAGTTGCTTGCAGGTCTCCTTCATTTATTGGGCCTGATTGAATATTGTTTGTCTTTGACTTATATTTATTGTCACTTCTTATTATTCCTTGGCACTAATCATGATCTTGATAATCGGTTACGCCTCGCCTAATAATAATCGTATTTCAAGGACCCACCTCTTACACAAGGCCTTTGTTTTAATATTTTTGGTATAGGCATTGATCCTTTTGTAACCTCTGATGAAACTTGTTAGTATTTGCTAAAGTAATTGATTTAATAGGATGGTTTGGTTTGAGGGAAAAGAAAGAAAAAAACATAAATTTAGTAATTCATTTTGTAACACCCCGCCTGCCCGGGGAGAGCAATTGGAGCGCTAATGCGATAAAATAAATCCAAATCCACAATAACAAGGTATAGAGCATCTAAAAACCCACAATAATATAATTCCACTAATATCAATCTCTTCAATTACAACAAGTCTCTCGAATTAAAATTACAATAACAAACTCGAGAATATAGTACAAATCTCCAAAGCTCTATACATCAAAATAATACAAATCTTTCCCAAACAATCCTCGCTAAAATCAATCTCCATAGTGCCCCAAAATCCGCGATAACCTACCACTAAAAGAAAATGTAGGGAAGTACACAATACGACAGGAAAGATGCTCAACAAATATATGTTAGCGATGAATAAAACGTAACAACACGAGTACGAATATTCAAATCAAAATGAAAATCTCAAAGCATTTATCAATTTAATTTCTCAATACCACTTTAATCAGGTCACCAAGCCTCACCACATTCGTATATGCTTTATCAAGCCATAGCCCGGGAAATAGGAATTTTGGCGGGTGCCCAACATCCGTGCCATATTAAAATCTCATGACAACGTGCCCATAAAAAATATAATGATACCACATGAATAAAAATAATTTCAACAATTATTTTCTAGATTTCAATGAATTTATCAATTCAAATATGAGTTCAATTAAACAAGAATTCAAAGAGAATGACACTCACGAGATTTTAGGAGAATATTGTGTAAAACCCCATACCTCAAACCATGATGAGAAACCAATGATCACATCCTCAAGATCAACACAAAAGATCTACAAAATCTCCTCCAAGAACCTCCAACAAAATAGCCCCGAGAACACCTCGAATCTAAGGTTGGAACTCACAAATCTCAAGGGCCAATGTGTATATAAAAAGAAGAGGAATATAAAATATATTTGCTGCCAAAATTTGTGCCAAAAGTATGTTAAAAGGATTGCCCACGACTCTCTTTTGTAATGCAAAGAAATGAAGAGTTGGAAACCAAAAGACTCCTTTAAATAAGGAAAAGAAATGAAGAGTTGGAAGTCAAAACAACTCATAGAGTTAAAAACATTTAAAAATCATTTTAAAATCCGTTTTAACTCCGTTTTCGAAACCGTTTGAAATTCTCGCCTTTAAAAATAATAACCAACATATTTGTGCAAAAAAAATAATTTTATCTAAAACTTTATTTTCCTCCATTTTCCAAAAATTAATTAAAATAGCCCAAAATTACGCGGGTTGTTACACTTCCCCACTAACAATGGAATTTCGCCCTCGAAATTCGCCGAATGCCTAACTCTCAAAATCAGGCCACTACACTAACTCCAAAAATAATCTCGTCTCCAAAAATAATTCCTCACCTCTAATCTCGAAACTTAACACGAATATCACCTAAAATTTGCTATCTCCAAAAATTGCTAACCACGTAATGAATCCAAAACCCAAGCCCCGAGGGTTGCCGTATACCTAAGCTCTGATACCATTTGTAACACCCCGCCTGCCCGGGGAGAGCAATTGGAGCGCTAATGCGATAAAATAAATCCAAATCCACAATAACAAGGTATAGAGCATCTAAAAACCCACAATAATATAATTCCACTAATATCAATCTCTTCAATTACAACAAGTCTCTCGAATTAAAATTACAATAACAAACTCGAGAATATAGTACAAATCTCCAAAGCTCTATACATCAAAATAATACAAATCTTTCCCAAACAATCCTCGCTAAAATCAATCTCCATAGTGCCCCAAAATCCGCGATAACCTACCACTAAAAGAAAATGTAGGGAAGTACACAATACGACAGGAAAGATGCTCAACAAATATATGTTAGCGATGAATAAAACGTAACAACACGAGTACGAATATTCAAATCAAAATGAAAATCTCAAAGCATTTATCAATTTAATTTCTCAATACCACTTTAATCAGGTCACCAAGCCTCACCACATTCGTATATGCTTTATCAAGCCATAGCCCGGGAAATAGGAATTTTGGCGGGTGCCCAACATCCGTGCCATATTAAAATCTCATGACAACGTGCCCATAAAAAATATAATGATACCACATGAATAAAAATAATTTCAACAATTATTTTCTAGATTTCAATGAATTTATCAATTCAAATATGAGTTCAATTAAACAAGAATTCAAAGAGAATGACACTCACGAGATTTTAGGAGAATATTGTGTAAAACCCCATACCTCAAACCATGATGAGAAACCAATGATCACATCCTCAAGATCAACACAAAAGATCTACAAAATCTCCTCCAAGAACCTCCAACAAAATAGCCCCGAGAACACCTCGAATCTAAGGTTGGAACTCACAAATCTCAAGGGCCAATGTGTATATAAAAAGAAGAGGAATATAAAATATATTTGCTGCCAAAATTTGTGCCAAAAGTATGTTAAAAGGATTGCCCACGACTCTCTTTTATAATGCAAAGAAATGAAGAGTTGGAAACCAAAAGACTCCTTTAAATAAGGAAAAGAAATGAAGAGTTGGAAGTCAAAACAACTCATAGAGTTAAAAACATTTAAAAATCATTTTAAAATCCGTTTTAACTCCGTTTTCGAAACCGTTTGAAATTCTCGCCTTTAAAAATAATAACCAACATATTTGTGCAAAAAAAATAATTTTATCTAAAACTTTATTTTCCTCCATTTTCCAAAAATTAATTAAAATAGCCCAAAAGCGGGTTGTTACACATTTGTTGCTAGAATGTACAAAAAAGTAAGTATATTGGACAATGATTATAATGATACATAAAATAGTTCTATTACAACATAACAAGAAACGAAATTATACAATTCAACTGCACCCAATTCAACTGTTAATAGCACATTCAGGAGGAAATCCTTGTGTGAAGCGTTTTGTGTCTGTGCAGTAATTATAAATCATATAATTTTTCTGAACCCATTTTAGCCTTTGTTGGCTTGTGGAATCCATCTCTTCTGTTAGCCATGGATTATTGCTAGGTTTTGAACCACAAGAAGAAGCTCCGGAGGAATAAATGCAAGCTTTAGCGTTGAAATTTCTATAGGATGCAGTGAAAGGAGCCTTAGTCCAATCAGTCTTCACACGCCCACCTCTTGTTGCCCAATCATCTGCATTCCATAGACTAGAATATATTTTCATCGCTTGATTTTTCAGGTATGGAACACCTATGGATTCTGTATTCTTGAACTCTCTAATGGGTGTGCCATCCACTGAAAAACTGAAACACGGAGAGAATAATATGTGAATATTGTTTTAAGCATACCCCAATTTTCTAATACACTTCACCAGGATTTTTTAAGACTCAGTAGTTCTATAATAAAACACATTTTTACTGTCATCGTGATCTGTTTAGTGCATTAGTTGATGCATCACTCACTCGTAATCTATCAAACATGGACACTTCGTCGGAGGTGACGTATCCGTGTCGCATACTCTCGCAGACATGACACTCATACGACACTCCTCTGACACATGTTTGACATGTCACGTGATGTGTCGAACTGATTTGACATTTAAAAATAGTTGGACACTTCTCCGCTTATACTTTTAGGATACTCGTGGAAGTGATAATAAAGTTTCAGATCCCACCGCCCGGGATGATGATAAATGAAGAGCATTAAAACACTTACTTCACCCATTGAAATCATTGATATTTATGTCAAGAATGAATTCTTTTCGTATATTAATTGTTACTTGTTACTTTTGGCAGTAGATTTAGTTGCGATATAAAAACTATATGGATATATAATTATTGACTTATGATTTAAATATTTTGGTAACATATTCGATCATGTTATTTTACATAATTAGTTTGACTTCTACTTTCTTTTAGTGTAATTATATCGAAGTATACATGGAATATTATTAAAAATATATAGTTAAGTGTATCCATGCTCCCCATGCGATGTGTCCAAATTTTTTTAAATTTGTCGTGTTGGCGTGTCACGATACCTGCACCCGTTCTTCCGAGCTCATAATTGATAAAATTTAATCAACAAATACATTTAAAAGGCATTAAAATGTAGATAGATAGTGTCCCTTACAATTATTATTCTTGGTCATTGTGATCTTATGATTTATGACTCATAGGGTGGGTGGGGGGGGGGGGGGGGGGGTATGTAGTGTAAAGTCAATATATGACTTTAATCATAGGGTAAAAATTCAAAATATCTTTTATGTTTAGTATTATTTTGGAGTTGAACATAAAAATGTGTTTTAAAATCACAACCGCTCAAATTTAGTTGTGGTTAATTTTGCGTGTTCTTACATGATGCGTTGTGGGTTCCAAAGGATGGAGTAGGTGTGAAAATCAGCAGTGGGGTCGAACCAAAGATAAAACTGCTGTTCTCTGTTGCCTTTGCCTTGGCTGAACACGTTTGTATGAACAATGTATGGGTCCCCACTCAAATTTCCCAAGAATTCGAAGTCTATTTCATCATGGGTTGGTCCTTGTGAAGACAACTGCAAATCAAGCAAAAAAACACTTCGATTTATTAGTATAAGAGCTTAACTGCAGTTATTAATAATAGATTAATATAAGCATCTAAACATACATAATAGGCAGTGACCGTGCCAGCTGAGTTTCCGGGGACAAGCTTTAGCTGCATATCAATCTTTCCAAATAAATACTCTTTTTTGGACTGAAAGCCAGAACCAGAGGCTTTGTCAAGAGAAAGAGTGAGAAGTTGGCCATTGTTGAGTATCTTACCACGGCCATCACCCCATGTTATATCAAAATCATTCTTAATGTCGGCTGATGAGGCAACCATGAAAGAGCTGAACATTAGAGATAGCATGAGCCCACACGAAATTGAATAAAAATATGCCATTTTTTTCCTTACTGATTGTTGGTAATATTGAATAGGATTAAACAATAAAACAAAAATATTATATTGATATGAAGTGAGATTTTTAAGAGATATTTATGAAGTGATAAGAATAGATACGATGGCGGGTATTTATAGGGGTGCATGAGAGGAGAGGAGGTTGCGTGTAAAATTCAAAGGGCTAACTTGAGAGTGAGAGCTTTTGGGCCTTGAGCTGGACACAGATGGCGGCTAGGATTAGTTGGGAAAAGTGTGCATGCCAATCAAGTGACAGCACATACCTTTTATCATTTTTCACACGTTGGTTTGGAGAGTTATTGCTATCCAATGTTAGCTTTTTGGCCAAACAAATGTATTGCTTCACTTCTGATTAGATCCTCCTCGCGTATTCATATGTGATTACAGGTTCGTTAATGCTAGAAAATATTTAAACATATAAGATCCACTTAAAATAATTTTTATTAAACAGAAAAAATTTATTCATCTCTTAAAAAACATGATTAATTATAAATTTAGTCTTAATATTTGAAGTGATTTTAAATTTTAGATAACTTCTTTCAATTTTTACAGTGCAAACCCTTTTGTTTCAAAATTAGATAAACTTGGACACCCGTTAACCACTCGTTAAAATCTTTTTAACAAAAATCTAACAAACATTATTATGGAATCAATTATAACTTGACATGTATCACAACCTATTAAATAATTGAAGACATATAATATATTCGAATGAATTAAAGAAAAAATAGATAAAACATAATTAACTGTATTTTTAAAAAATCGTATTTTCAAAAAGCTATATTTTTTTATTAAAATTGTATTTTTTAAAATAAGGAGTGAAATGTCGAGAGCATTGAAGGATATTTACACCACTAGTTGAATGAGTGGGATAATTTCAATAAGACTTTAGTCACGGTTAATAAAGTATTAAAGTATATCTTTACTTTATAGTCAGGACTTATATATGCGGTTGAGTTTTATATGTATATGTTGCATACGTGATGTTTGTGCATGTGTACACGTGGTAAATGGCGTATGGGTGCTCGAGTCGAGGGACACTATGATAGGCATATGTGCGCCTTTTCTATTATCTCGTGGGGTACAGACAGGCCTATGCTATAAGGGTGGATTACGTTTTGGCATTATGCATTAGCGAATTCCAAAAAGGATGAAGAATGTAATACTCTGTAATTTTAACTGAATTAAATCTTAGATAAATTAAATTGTTATTTAATTGATATTGATTTATTTATATGCAGTGACTGATGATGTCATTAATTTAGGTGTATTAATTTATGATTTGAATTTATATAGAGTGTCTCCTAATGTCATTAATTTATGTGAGTAAATTGTTATTAATTGAAATTATTTTTATATCAAAAGTATGTTAAGACACAATAATAATTATTTAATGAAAGTAATTAATTAATTTAATTATTTGTAAAGGATTTTCGGGAAGAGTAGAATCTCCATTTACTGGTATAGGGCTTGAGCTAGACTTTAAGCTATTTGAAATTAGTTTTAGGCTTATTGGGTTAGGGACCATATACCCCCAAGGATGAATTTTTTGATGAACATTATAAAAGAGTGTAAGGCTCAGGCTAAATCATATAATTCATATTAGAATGGAGTTCTAAAGGCAAGAAAACAATGCTAAGAGGGGAGGGGAATTTCAAATGTCAAGGAGAAAAGATGAAGAGGAGAAGAGGAATAAATGGAAATATTGGTATATGGATTCAACCCACTCGAATTGTGGCAAGTGTGTTTAGTATAAGACTATAATTGAAGTTGTATTATTACGTTGTTATTCATTGCAGTCTTAATTTAATATTAAAATAATATTAATTAGCCTTTGTTATGATATTGGTATAGATTACCTTAATTTAGAGTAGAAATTGTCAAATTGATATTATAGCCATAGTAATTCATAATTGAAGATTAGAAATCCCTTACAAATTTTGTGAAACAAATCAAATTTGGAGCTAACTTAGGAATGGATTATGAGTAGAAGTGTTGATATGTTCTTGAAATGATAATTAGAGATTAATGTCAAAATCTTATACTGGAAAATTATTCTAGAATGGTTAGTATTAGTATTGGGACTAAGATAGATCGAAAAGGTAAAGCTTGGGGATTATTAGAGACCTGGAAAATATGAATTTAGGTGTAACAATGGCGGAGAGCTTATTAAGGGGGTGTTAATAGGTTTAGATTGTGTAGAATTTTTCTGGAAGAAATCAGTCACTTAAAGGCTATTTTTTATATGGTATACCTGCGAATATAGCTTTTTGAACAAAAGAAAGTCCTAGATAATTTAAGTTGAAAATTCATGGGCATTGGTTTCTTAATTTTTGTAGTTGTGATGAATATTTGATGATTATTTTTTGAAAACCACACAATGTAGAATTTTGATGTTTTTTTTTAATAGTATATCTATGAATTTGTCTTTTGTGAAAAAAGAATGTCCTAGTTATATTAGTTAGGAACGCATAGGCGCTGGTTTCATAATTTTTAGAATTTCGGTGAATATTTTATGATTATCTCTGAGCAGCGTTTAGGCTGAAATTTCTACCAAATTGTTGAAAATCGACCGACTTCCATATTTTTCTTAGGTTTGAACCATAATTTGGAGATTGTGTTAACGATCCTAATTTGTGATAATTATCTCATTAGGTAGCATTACTCAGTGGGAAGAATTCAAAACTTTAGTTAGGTAAAGATGTTTCAAGTTAAACACGAAATCATATGCGCGAGAATTAATGATATTATTGAGAGATTATAGGATGTGCGATTTACTTAATGGTTAAATGAGATAATAAATACATATGAACGTTACGAATTGGTGTACATGTAGAAAGAGAAATATGTACTCATTGTTTGGACATGGAATAAACTAGGAGATGAATTTAATAATGAGTACACTTGATGACCTTAAAAACGTAACGAATAATGTGTTGTTTAGGGATTAAGATAATTTGGGGTATGCTTGAGTACACGCGATATCCTATTTAATAATATATGTTTAATTTGGTTTTAAGATATTGTAAACCTAATGTAGATATGGATCCAATGATGTAGTGATCTAGATTTTTGGGTATGCTTGAGTGTATGTATTATCCTATGGTTATATATATAGAATACCTTTTTTTTAATATAGTAAAAAAATAAACTTGTTTATGAAACTTTATGAATATGATCTTCGCGGTGATAGCATCATCTTCAATTTTTTTCATCAAAAGATTGAATAAAAACCCGTTGAGATGAGATGATATGTGATACAAAGTTTCCTTATTATTCTTACATATTTATACATTTTTTTTATAGTGTGAACATTAGTTTAAACGGCTTCTCCCCAAAATTATTTTGGATTTTTTTGTGCATAAAGTACCCATTTATTGGATTATTATGTTTTTATTTTTAACTATACTATTTTGTTGTGGTGTCTCAAGTGAACTGAAATCATATTGATCTCCATTTCTAGAACAATATTCAACTACCACACTTTCCTTAAATTCTCTTCCCCTATCACTACGTATACGTAACAGTTGGGTATCCTTTTCATCTTCAACTTTTAAAATAATTTTCAAAAACTATTTCAAAGTATTTGACTTAATTTTCACTAAAGCAACCCAAGTAAAATTTGTATAGTCATCCACAATAACTAAAATATAACTATTAACCTAAAGGTTAATGGTATGAGAAGAATCCATCAACTCTACATGGATAAAATCTAAGGGTTTAGAACTTATAACCTCTTTTATAATGGATAAGATTCAGGGGTTTAGACCTTACAACCTCTTACACTTTCTTGTGAAGTGACTTAACTATCCTTCCCACATGGAAATGTCTGCAAATAATGTTTGCAAATTTCTTGATTCTAGGACACCCACGAATAATTTCTTGAGTGCTAAGTTTGCTCAGGATATCATAGTTGATATGACCCAAATGATTGTGCCATAAGCCAGAGTCAACAAGCCTTAATAACTTGTAGGATTCATAACCAAGTGCAGCTATGTAACTGCTATGTTGAGTTCCGACCCAGTATAATGAAGGTACCAGTTTAATCCAAAATCTCACACCTAGTTTTTGAAAAATTCACGATATAGTCTACATCACAAAAATGACTTATAGTGAGCAAATTTACCAAACTTTAACTAAAAAAAGTCATATAACATTTGCAAATCGTCGTCATAGAGTGTTCCTTTACATATAATTTGTGAAGATATTCCATCTCCAACTATGACTTTACCACCATTGTAATCAATCATGTTCTTTAACTTAGTCGTATCCCATTTATATGTTTGGAACACCCAGAATCTAAATGCCACCCGACTGGACTTCTTTTAGCTTCAAGAACAGTGATAACAATATTGCATCTCATTTGGGGTATTAATCCCCCTTTCTAATATAAATAGGCCTATTTGTAAATTCCTTTTACCATTTGAGTTGAAATGACGAGGAGTTTTGCATTGAGTCTGTCTTTTAATTCAGACTTGTTCTTGAGTTTACCCTTTTTAAAATGATTATTAGTTAGACTAGGAAAAACATAGTTTTGAATTTAGACTAGAGAATAATTGTAGTTATAGTAGGCATGAGTATTAATATATTTTCAAAAATGATCAGTGGTTGAGTGTCCATAATTGTCACGGTAAGAGAAATATTTAGCTGAAGATGTAACACCTTGTATTTTTATGTCATTTAAATTAGTAGAATTAAAATAAATAAATTTCTTGAATAAATTACTTGGATATAATTGTGCATGACTAATTGATTCAATTATACCGAATGTGTGCATTGGTAGAATAATTAATTTGCATGTTACGTGAGTTATTGTTATTACATGATTAGTGTAACAAAAATATGTAATTTTTTGTACACTTTCTTTGAGTCCATTTCAGAGTGATTTGGAAACTCATTTAGAGGTTTTAAACATCATAAGTTAGGCTCGGGGGATAAGTATACCCTTAAGAGAGATTTTAAATCAATTTGAGTGTCATTATGGACTTATTTGAGGGACCAAAAATGGGTCTTAAGAGGAGATGCGGGATTAAGGGACCTAATGGGACTATAAACCAACTTAATTATGTATTTCATATAATTATAACTTAACCTAGTAGCCTTACACACTGAAGGAGAAGTTACCAAACTTGAAGAAGAAGAGAGGATGAAAAGTTCAAAGGATAAGGCTTTTATTATCTCTAAAGGCAAGAATTTTCTTGCAAAACCTTTTATATTATGTGACTTAATTCATATGCATGTCTCTCATACCAATTTTGGGTGTTATAAACTTTTTTGGGGATTGGATTATATATGGATTTGGATCTAGCACTGTTTAGAACTAATTGAAATTAATTATGCCTGAAAGTTAAAGACTTTAGTGATAGACCCAAAATTAACATTGTATAATTGGAGAAAATACAATTAGAATGATTAAATCTTATTGTTGAATTTAAATCATGAATTGATCTTACTATTCTGGAAATCTTAGATGAGAATTATGAACTTACTGGGTTTAGACAACATGTGAGTTTTATTATCCAATTACTTTATTTATTGGGGACTATCATGTGTAGATTAGTTACAGATTAATGTAGACACATTTTTTTGATTGTGATGTAGCAGTGGTTATCAAATTTGAGTTGCATAAAGTCTTAAAAACGTATACGAAATATTGTGAAGAAAGCTCTTATTGAAATTTGACAGATTATGGGATCACTGCTAGAAGCGAATTGATTTGGTTCCCGGGGTGAATTGATTCGACCTGGAGAGAATTAATTCGGCTCCAAGGTCAAATCAATTCGACTCTTGGGGCTTGGGCTAGGGTTAGATCATGGAAATGTTCTTGGGATTTTTACAAGTACACACGTGTCTATGGGAGGTTGTCCAAGTGGAGGAAAATTTATTTAAAAATGGATTAGTGTTGTTATCCAATAAATAGTAATTTTAATAATTAACTATGGTGTTATTATTCAAGCCAAGGATTGTTAATTCGAAAATTATGAAAGTAAAGTTGTAGTAGTTTATGGGAATAATTATCGTAATATTATGTGTTATAAGTGTGTATTTATTACTTGTGTGGACATACCCTTGATCGTGGAAGAAAATCGATTGGGGTTGCATGTGACGATGGACCGTGTACTGTACGTCGGATGTTATGTGCTAGATGTAGTGCATGTGATTAATTTTTATCATGCATTCAGGGGAATCCCCTTCATGACAAGACAAGATTATTGGATCCGAGCCATTAGTCGGGTTGGGTATAGACCCATCATTATGTATTGATCACCCCACCATTTTATGTGTGTTTTTCTTAAGTCATCAGGTAGTGACCTACGGGCTTACCGATAGAGTCAAGAGCTACACATCTAAGGTAGACGTCTTCATGTTTCGTATATATATATAAAGGTATATGTATATTCTTGTATGAATTGATTAAGAAATGAAGTCATACAATTTAATGAAGTAGGCAACTATTAATGGACACAATGCTACGTAAAATACATGATGTATTGTGATTATATTTATGTGGGAGTAGTATTGTGGGGCTAGTCTTTGGGATTATGATCATACGTGTAGATATGTACCTCTCAATTATTTGTGGGCTAGTTGCCTTATAAATTATTTCTAGCATAGAGAATGGACCACATGTTCTGACATAGGTTAGAAATGCGTATAGTATTACACTTAGATGAGGAGTGAGATACTTACTACTTGTGAGATCCGATGGGCAGTATGTAATGTGAAATAACTGCATTATTATCTATTAATTTTTGAAGTTAATTCTCACAACTTTAGGGATCAAACCGAAATTATCAAAATTATTTTTCAGGTTATTCTAAACATGAACAAAAAGGCTAAAATAGGATCAGACTTAGGGTTTCACTTGCTTAGAAAATTCAGTTGTAAGATTCTAATTTAGGTTTTTAATCTTTTCATTTTGATTATTGGAAATCCAAAGATTGTATGGGCATAATCCTGAGAAGTATTTATTTTAGTCATTTTATTTACAATCATGTTGGGACGGATGTTTTATGATATATGGGTGTTAACAATCATACACTCTTAAATTTATTATTTCATGTCGCAATATTTTGAGTGGATGTTTAACTTAAAATTCCATTTTTACAGTTTGATGCTAAGAAAGGTATGGATTGTTTGACAAGACCTATCTTTGGCGTAATTTTTTTGGCTAATCCTTATGTGCAAAATGGGGGTTATTATAGTTGGTATCAGAGCATCTAGGTTCCAGCATCCTTAGGATCCATGTTGCTATCGTTATGTTATGTGCTGTGTTATTTAATATGTATAGCCCTATGTTTAGGAATCATTGTACTCTTTGCAATTTGTTACTAATACGGACCATGTTTTCTTTCTGATCGAAAACATTCAATGCGATTGACCACAATGTGCTACTAAAAAGGCTATTGAGGATAGAGCTCGAAAGTCGTTGCGTGCACAACCGCAACCATCACCAAAGACATCCATGGCTACTCAAGAAGACATAGCTAATCTATTATCTCAAGCAGTCTCTAAACGATGGTTACTGTGTTACATCACTTTCATCCGCAGTAGTAGACGACACCACCACTACCTTTGTAGTCGGTGATGCTATATGTTCAGTCGCTGGGCTCTGTTTAGGAGAGAACTAGGGAGACCTTCACTAAAGGCCACCCACCAAAGTTTGCTATGAGTAAAGATATTTTAGTGGAAATTTAGTGGAAGAAAGAAATTTATAGATTTGGTGGAAATTCAACGGAAGAAAGATATTTATATACACCGATGTTAACCTCATTCCGATTTGTAGGAGCATTATTGTAGTGGTGGGAATCTATGACTACCTTGAAGGTATGGGACATGATGTCCATTAAGGAGTTTTGGATAAAGTATAAGGGAAACACCATGAAGTCAGATATGAGAAGAAAATTCATGGACCTGAAGTATGAGGGACGTACCGTAGTAGAGTATGAGGAGGAATTTCTTGCAATGTCACTATTTTTTTAAAGACGGGGTCAATAACGAAGAAAACAAAATGAAGAAGTTCGCTTTACGGACAACTTGTTACATTTGGTAATCACTATTTGGGAAACCAAACTTTACCACATATACTCGTATGGTGAATTCCATTTTATTGCATTATTAGGATCACTCATCGTTGCAGAAAGGAAAGGGCGAGATCAGATCCAATTTAGAGTCATCGAGCTCGCAGGGCACGATGGGTGGGAATAATAATCAAGGATTCCAGTAGTTTAAGGGGCCCTATAAAGGATATCAGTTCAAAAAGCATGGGGGTTTTGATGATCGAAACAAATAAATATAGGGACATAAGTTGAAGGGCATTAGGGCCTGTGGCAATAGGGCCACGGCTAACAGGGTCAACAGGGGCAGGCATAGGATAATCATTAATTCCAGGGGAAGTCTTTTACTTATGAAGTGACAGGGCACGTGTTTAACATTTTCCCTTATTTGAATCAAGGGGCACAAGATTAGGGAGGTCAGTGAGGATATCAGACATCTTAGGGGTAGTGTCAGCAG
The DNA here is from genome assembly GCA_949130495.1 of Sambucus nigra. Classification (NCBI taxonomy): domain Eukaryota; kingdom Viridiplantae; phylum Streptophyta; class Magnoliopsida; order Dipsacales; family Adoxaceae; genus Sambucus; species Sambucus nigra. The sequence goes on from OX422223.1 coordinate 297,177,774, forward strand.
TTGCTAGCCCCTCTAGTGGTCACAGTGCTAACACTAGTAGCCCTACCCGCCGCACCTCTTGGGAGACACCAGCAACTATAGTATGTGCGTGTGTATCGTGTCTCACCTAGAGAGGATCTAGAACCAAAACATGTAGTGGAGGGTATGTTCCCTATTTTTGGATATGTAAGGCGCATTTTACTTGATAGTGATGCATCACACTCATTTGTTAGCACTCGTTTTACTCGATCATCAAAGATGGTAGACTTAGCGTATGACATGGTACTTTATATCAATTCACTCGTGGGTAGAGGGGCACCTATACATTTCATGTGTAGACGTATAGGTATAGACATTGGGAGACTTACGGTCAAGGCAAACCTAATTATGTTAGATATGTCAGAGTACAATGTTATCTCAGTGATAGATTGTTTATGTACTTATAAGGCTTGTGTGGATTATTATTTGAGGTCCATCGTCTTTTCCATTCCAGGGCAGGGGATGTACTTGGATGCAATGTCGCACCCATAGTCAGGGTTGAGAACGCACTAATACTACATTGAGGAGGAGACTTCTGATGAGGTCATTTTTTATCTATGATCCATTCCAATTTTTAGGGAGTTTTCATATGTATTTTGAGAGATTATAGGGTTACCACTGAGTAGCAAGATCGAGTATTTGATTGACTTGATTTTGAATGTGAGATCCATCGCTCGTGCACCGTATCGTGTGGCTCATTTAGAGATGAGAGGGCTTAGTTATCAGATTCAATAACTACTAGGTCAGGGATTTATTAGGAGGTGTACTTCACCTTGGGGTTATCCCATCCTATTCGTGAAGAAGAAGAAGGATGGATAATTGTGGTTGTGTATCGATTATAAGGAGTTGAACAAGGTCACAATAGGGAGTAAGTACCCATTACCCCATATTGATGATATATTCAACCGATTGAGGGGTGTATCTTACTTATCTAAGACTGATTTGAGGTCGGAGTACCATGAATTGAGGATTTTGGATCAGTATATTCCAAATATGGTAATTTTAATGAGATATGGGTATTACGAGTTCATGGTTATGCCTTTTAATCTAACCAACGCACCGAAAGCGTTTATGTACCAGATGAATAGGGTGTTTAGGGACTTCCTATTTTATTATGTTATCGTGTTCATATATGACATATTGATTTCTTTTTAGACGACAGATGAGCATGCATCACACTTGAGCATAGTCCTATGGATATTGCTAGATAATTAGCTCTATGCCAAGTATAAAAAATAGGAACTTTGGTTGAGGGAGGTTTAGTTTTTGGGCAACGGTGTATCTGAAACGGGAATATAAGTTGATCCGAGAAAGGTTTCAGTGGTGGTGGAGTGGGGATAACTCACTACACGTATAAAGGTTCATAATTTTTTCGATTTGGTAATGTTATATGATCGATTCATTCAGTGGTTCTGGAAGATAGCCGAGCCTCTATAGAATTTAATGCAAAAGGGTGTACCAGTTATTTGGGACGTTGAATGTGAGCAGGCTTTTCATGAGTTGAAGGTTAGGTTGACTTTGGATTCATTGATTACCTTACCTCGTAGGGGAATAAAGTATAATGTCTTTAATGATGCACCCTTGCGATGACTTGGAGGTGTGTTGATGCAAGAGGAGAGGCCGATAGCTTATGCTTGCCAAAATATTAAGACTCACGAGGGGAATTACCCCACTCATGATCCAGAGTTGGCAGTCGTAGTGTTTGCATTGCGCATTTGGAGACATTGTCTTTTGGGGGAGAAATTTTAGTTGTTCAGAGAAAAAAAAAGTTTACAGTATTTGTTCATACATTGGGAGTTGAACATGAGGCAATGTTGGTGGCTTGAGTTTATGAAATACTATTCCTTCGATATTCAGTATCATTTGGATAAGGCGAATGTAGTGGAAGATGCCTTGAGCCGTAAACCGACAGTCAAGCTCGCAACGATGTGGAAGTCAATATGGGGGTTTCTTTGTATGGATGAAGAGTTTTCACATGCTTTTATGGTAGTTCTTACTCTCACCCATGAAATTATGATTTGGGGCATAAAGTCATAGGTGGGAGATCCATTTTTCTAGGAGAAAGTTAAGAAGTTGTTGGCAAAGGAAGCAACGAATTATTAGATTAGTTCTGATAGGGGTTTAAGGTTCCATGACGAGTTAGTAGTTCCAGAAGATGAGGAATTACAATGAGCAGTTATGACTGAGACATATGCATTATGCTTTTTGATACATCCATGTGGGGATAAGATGTACTGGGGCATAACGCGCTAGTATTTGTGGGCAAGCATAAAGAAGGACATAGCCATTTTGGTGTTCAATTGTGTCACATGCTAAATGGTGAAGGTGGACCATCAGTGACCAGCAGATGTTCTACAGCCTCTTAAGATTCTGATGTGAAAATGGGAGAGCATTTATGTGAATTTTATTACGAGGTTACCTACATCACAACAGGGACATGATGCCATTTGGATGATTGTTCACCATTTGACAAAGGTGGCTCAATTCTTTCCCGTTCGAGCATACTACACTGTGGAGTAGTACTCCAAGTTATTCCTTACAGAGATTATGAAGTTGATTGCCTCGTATATTGTGTCACTGTGTCCACCTCAATATTGTGTCAGATAGGGACAAGATGTTTGTATCTCACTTTTAGAAGAGTTTTCAGCGGGCATTACGGTAGGAGTTGAAGTTGATTACATCGTATGACCCACAAATGGATGATCGGATAGAGAGGGTTAATGAGATGTTGGAGGATATGTTATGGATGTAGATTTTGGACTTCAAAGGTGGTTTGGATCAATACTTACCATTGGTGGAGTTTTCTTACAATAGTTACCAGTTCACTATCAATATAAACAGTTTTGAGGCATTGCAAGGGAGGCCTTGTCGTTTACCCTCTTGCTAGTTAGAAGTGGGGGATAATAATCTTCTTGTATTGGAGTTCATCCAAGATACATTGGAGAAGGTGGAAATGACTAGGGATAGGATTCAGATTGCCCAAGATCGATAAAAGAGTTATGTTGATTAGATAGGAGGCACTTGGATTTTGAAGCTAGAAATCAGGTGCTACTCAAGTTGTCTCTCATGAAGGGAGTGACGTGAGTTAGAAAGAAAGGGAACTTGGCTCCCTGGTATGCAGGACTATTACCTATTATTGTGAAGATTGGACCAGTAGCATATCTGTTAACCTTACTGGATCACTTGAAGAGGATCTACAAAATTTTAAATATTTTGGTGTTACAGAGATTCCTTAGAGACGAGGTATCTTATCAGTACATAAATCTTATTGAAATATAGCTCCAGTTCGGTGTGAGTTATGAGGAGAGACCAGTAGCCATTCTGGAATATAAGGAGCTAAAAATCCATTCCAAGGTAGTTACTTTAATACACATGTAATGGGGATACCGCGATGAGGATGAGTCGACATAGGAGAGGTAGTATTACATAATATAGAAGTATCTGGAACTCTTCGAGTCAGGTACATTCCGAATTCTGAGGATGGAATTATGTTATCAAGGGGAAGAATGTAATACCCTTGATTTTTATGCCATTTAAATTGGTAGAATTATAATAAATAAATTGCTTGAATAAATTTTGTGAATATGACTGTGGATAATTAAGTGGCTCGATTACACCGAATGTGTGCATTTGTAATATAATTACTTATCATGTTACATATATTATTGTTATTACAGATTAGTAAAACAAAAAAAGTGTACTTTATTATAGACTTCATTTGAGTACGTTTCATAGTGATTTAGGAACTCAATTAGGCATTTTAAAAATCCTAAGTTGGGACCGGGGGATAGGTATACCTTGTTAGAGATTTTTGACCAATTCAAGTGTCTTTCTGGTCTTAGCTCAAAATTGGGTATGAAGAGGATATGCATGATTAAGTGGTTTAATGTGAATATAACCCAACTAATTTAGGTATTCCATCCAATATTAAGTTACCTATTAACCTTACACACTTTGGGGGAAGTTACCAAACCTGGAGTATAAGAGGGGGACATAGTCTCAAAGGGGGAGGTTTCTATTATCTCTAAAGGCAAGAATTTTCTTTCAAAACTTTTAATATTATATTTCTTAATTCATATTCATGTCTCTCATAACAATTTCGGGTTGAACACTTGTTTGGGGATTGAATCGTAGTGGATTTAGGCCTAGGGCTATTTAGAACTAATTGAAGTTAACTATTCCTTGAAAGTTAAACACTTTGGCGAGAAACCCGAAATTGATATCGTGTGATTGGAGAAATTTCAATTAAAATCCATGTGATAATATTGAATCTTATTACTAAATTTAAATCATTAATTGGTCCCACTATTCTGGAAATCTTAGTTGAGAATTATGAACTAATTGGGTTTAGGAAACTTGTGACTTTTATGATTCAATTACTTGAATTATTGGGGACTATCATGCTTAGAATGGTTATAGATTAATGTAAACACGGTTTATTGATTGCGATATAGACATGGTTTTCAAAATTGAGTTGTGTAAAGTCTTAAAAATGTTTATGAAATTTTAGGAAGAAAATCGATATTGAAATGTCATAGATTCAGGGCTCAATGTTAGAAGTAAATCGATTCGGTCACTACAAGAAAACTATTTTTTTGCGGCAATTTTTTTGCGACAGTTATAAGAAATGTAGAGAAAAAACTTTTTTTGTCATCTATTTTTAAATGCAGCAAATTTATGGCATTTTTAACAAATGCCAAAAATATTCCGTAAATACACGATATTTTACTACAAATGCTGGGAAATTTATAATAAAATTGCCTTTGCATTTTTTTTATTTTCACAGAATGTTTAGCGGGTGTTTTTTTTCAATTTTTGGGAGAGAGTTTTGTAACCCCTCTCTCATCAATGAGCTCAATTTCACCCGAATCTCTCTCCCTTTCTCTCAATCGATTTCTCAAATTGCCCTAGCCCCAAGCAGCCACCGCAGACCATTAAGTGTCGTCATTTTTAAGGTATTACCTCTCTCTCTCAACATACATATATATATCTGTGAGAAACCCAAACATTCTTTTTTTAGTTCCAAATTAGTTATTGTTAGAAAACTAAATACAAATAGAGGTGTTCATATTAGCATTCCGATCGCTGCACAGAGATCTGTATGCACTGATGCGACCATCATTCCAGTGTCTTCTGAGGACATTCGGAATGTTTAATTTTGTTATTCACCTTCATTAATTTCTCAATTCATTTTGAGATCTGATGTTGATTGAGATATGAAATCAATCTACAATACTAAAGCAGAAAGTTTTCAATTTGTTGAAGTCTAATGACGTTTTACCTTATATTTAAGTCTTTTTTTATGGGTAAAGTACTCTTAGGTCCCTCACAAATAAATTTTAAACACTTAGGTCCACTAATTCTCTTCTTGTAGAAGTCCACGCTAGTGGCATAACAAGTGGACCTAATAGTAAATTGTCCTTAAATGTTTAAAAAGTGTTACCAAGGGACCTAATTATAAATTGCCTTTTTTTTTATTTACATGTTGTTAATTACTATTTTAAACATCGGTTCTTGTTTGGGACTATAAATTAACAAGTGTCATTTGTCAAGTGTGTGACTAGCTAGTTTTTACCACTCCAAGTGTTATATTTATTTATTCTCCTAATGATCTTGAATTATAAATTGGAGTGTATATGATTCAACAAAGCTTGTGATGTGCAATCAAGACTAAATATGAATAAAGTCATAAAGAATTTCCCAAATATAAGTCCATAAAAAATCTATTAGGAGATTATTTATTTTCCCTATGTGTTTGGCAACTAAAGAATTTCCTTCATAGAAAAAAAGGCAATTGAGATCATGGGTGGAGTTAGCTTATAGATAAGGGGCAGTAGGTGTTTATTACAATATCGACATCTGCGACCAATTTCACAAACCATTAGCGTTGATATTTTAATCATTAGAATAAGTTCTTATTTTTAAATAAATTTTGCTAAATTCAATGTAATAAATTAGAACAAATCGGTGAAGCAAGCTCTGATCGTTGTAGTACTATTGAAAGCTAGAAATTAAAAACAAGACTCGAAATAAATATTTAATGTTCCTTAGACCATAGGTAACCAAATACCGGTTTAACAAATAAATGAATCAATGTTGACAAAAATTTGATACTGATTGCCCCTAATATTCTCGATAGATTATAGACGGTATATAACATAATGTGCATGAGAAAATACATAAGCTTATAGACTACTAAATCACTCTCATCCCAATAATGGCCAATTATGAAGACTTATTTAGTGAATGTAATCAATTGACGATATGCGGAATTTAGAATAGCAAAAAGTGCATTAAATGTGAGTTGTAAGGATAGGCATGAATGTAGATAAGATATATGCCCTCTATAGTTCTAATTTTTTTTTTAAATCTTGAAGTTTTAAGGATATAGTGCACATGCCTTTTATAGTTTTTGACTCATAGTTTGTGGTTGAAACATAATATGAATGAGAAACAAAGATAACCAAACTCATACATAGGTAATAACAATTGTACTTTTGTATTTGTTGTCTCATTTCAATTGTGATAACGATTATGAGCAACATAATCACACAAAGGCACAAACTAGAAACCAATTTCTAGAGATTGTTAAGACAATGTATCATAAACCAAAAGTAATAAAGCAGAAAATTAAATGCAAAATCTCTTACATTGTACTCTCTCAACACAAAGAGTCTTAAAATTGGGAGGACTGTTTGGAATTACAAAAAAATTAGAGTGTGTGACTCTTTGGAATGGTCATACGCCTGAGCAGTCATGGTCAGTGACTAAACTAGGGCAAATGGAAACTAAATAGGGGATTAATGTGATCCATAACGTCTTTTTTAAAAGAAAATATGAAAAAATCAATTTGCAACGGGTGACCTAATAGAAAAAACTAACCAGGAAATCACGGGTTTGATTTGGATAAGGGAAAGTCATGGTAATTTAGCGTAAAATAATAATACTAATGTTACCTAGAATGTGTTGATAGTTTTGGTTCCTCTATACACTAAGTGTTGTATGATGTGCGTAACAATGTAGGCCTATGTGGATCGTATAGGTAAATGACTTGACTTAATTATAGAAAATAGATTGAAAGAAAAGAGCTTAGATAATTAGCATGGAATAATATTATTATGATTCTTCAGTTTCAATTCACCTATGGGATGGATGCATATGTTTTTATGAAAGAACATTGAGTTATCTAATGCCAAAATTTTCTTTTAATAAATATATATTGGATGCTTGCGTAATTTTCATTTGAAAGGCCCTAATACTAAAACAAAATCAATCCCTTGGTATGTCACCCCCCCTTAAATTTGGATTTCATTTTAATGTGTAATTGGATATCACATGTCAAGGAAATTATTCTTTATAAATGACTGTCCTTTTGTTTTAACTTTTTAAACTGCGTATTAGAACCCTTGTATTAGTTATTCATTAGTACCTGCATTGCCATCTATATTTGGTATTTTGTTATACAAGAATTCTAGTCTTTATGCTACAATAGCAAAGCGACATTATGCCCTTCAATGTTATGAGTTTCCTTATATTTCTTATCACGTGTTGCAAGATATGAAATTCGTGCAGGTGTCAGTAGACCTTGTTATTGATCATTAATTTCAGGTCAACGTAGTAAGAACAGAGAATGCAGTCCGGGCCAACATGAACCTTAAATTCCAAAGGAATAAAGGGAAGTTTTGTTTTCTTAAATGGGGATTAACTGCCTTCCTCAATATGCTCGTGGTTCCTCATGTTTCTGGTATTGTCCACCAGGTAAACATTAGTATCTTTGATTGCATTGAGGATGATTTTATATGTGAAGTTTTAAAATAATCCTTAAAATATTGACTGGCTTAAAATATTGGTTACAAATGTTTGGAGTTTCTTTATCATTTTGTGAGCCTGACACATCATAATATTTACCTTTTGAGTCTCAATTCATGGTCATATAATCTGTCAAATTTTGGTTATATCCTCCCCACTCCTAAATAAATAAATAAAAGGAAAAGTAAAGATTCATACATATGTATAATCTGTTTATTCTACCATCTCTCTTCTTTGATCTTCAATTCTACATCATCTTCATCATTTTAATCCCGATTTCTTAATTTAATCACATTTTATTCGCTTATTTAGTACTCAACAAGTCTCTCTGATAACTTGTCAAGTCAATCTAAAATACCTTGGACATGTTTTCAACACCGATGGCATTATTTACCCTGATAGTGTGGTGATAATAGATTCCCACACAATAATGATTGATGGGTTGGGAGTTGTTGGCTTGGGAATTGGAGGTATTGAAGTGAAAGAAACAATGCTTGTCCAAGTATATTTTTCATGATAGTGACTGTCCTTTACGTTCTTGAGTTGTGTATCTCATCATTTTCAATTTTTTGAACGTAATGCAGTGGCGAGATTGGTCATACATGTTAATACACTTGAACACGAGTTTTCTTGCACGAATTGTAGCTAATATTAATATTTTTAACTATGTTACACTGTTTTCTTAGGGTGGAATGTATTAATAGTGTAATACCTAAGAACCGTAGGTTGTACGATTGTATCTCTCCTCTTTCAGTGTGATTAATGAGCCCCAGGATTATCCAATTTCCCCCTACCCTAGTGAAGTCGTTCATTCTACATATACTGTAACATAATGTTATTTTATCTCAGTACTCCTTTTCTTTGATCTTATATGCATGTTCAACATAAACCTTGTCATGTTCTTATCATGTTTTGTTTTTTTTAGGTACCCCATCCTGTGTGGTAATGGGAATGGCTATCTTAAATATTGGCCCCATCACTAGGGGATTATTCCATTTGTGAATAAGGTTATTGTGATTATTTCTTGTGACTGATTGTTTTATTCATTGAATTCGGTACCCAATCATGTTATTTCCGTAGATGTTTGACAACTTTCTTTAGTCATATTATTATTTTTCGTTGGGATTCCACATTTACATTTGTGAATCAGGTCATTGTCCTGATTTTTTTATAACTAATTATTTTATTCATTGAATTTGTATACATTCATGCACTGTTTTGGATTATTTTATATAATAGATTTTATCGTTAGTATAATTACACTTCATTCCTTTTTCTAGTTCATTCATATGTCCAGCATGAAAACTTTTAGTTTTTATTTTAGTAGGATCATGAATTTCCATTTTTTATTTTCTTTCATCGTTTGTATTGGTTAGGAGAGTCTAAGATCCCCACCCATTTATTCTTCAATTTCACAAATAATATTTGAGCGATTTAATGCCCTTCTCCTATAATATTAGGTGAGGTACCTTATGCTCTCTTCGATTTAGCAATCAACTCAATGGCTTTCTCTCATTCGTCTATTATCCATTGATGTCCTGCCCCACCTCTCTTTAGTGCTTGAATTAGTTGAGAGAGACGTGTAATGTAGGAATGAATAGGCCAATTTTTGGAAGAAAAATATCTATTGTCTATTGATGTCCGACCCCACATTTCTTTAGTGCTTGAATTAGTTGAGAGGGACATGTAGTGTTGGAATTAATACGCCACTTTTTTGAAGAAAATTAATTTTAGAGGGTTTGCAGCAGAAGTATTAACAAAAAGAGTTGGAAATTTTCATTGTCATGCTTGTCACATTGGGAAGAGTGTCCGTCTTCTTTTTACTGATGTTCATGTTGGTCTTGTTACCATTTTATTTAGTTTAGTATGAACTTCTGATATACTTTCATTCATTGTAATCTGTTACTATCTTTTGTTTCAAAACTCAGTTTACGACCGCAATATAAGATTTTCTATTTTATAATGGTCGTGAGTACATCAATAATGCCTTTAAGATAGTTGAGACCCAGGCCTATGGAAATGATGGTTGTTTTATACCTAGAAGTGAGTATTATGAGTCAAGCCCTCATATTTGTTAGAAGGTTGCTAAGCTGGTCATTTTCTTAATGCCCTAGACTACTTCAAATCATAGCTTTCATAGTTGCTTAGCTGGTTACAAATTTGATACTTGTCTCTGCGCATTGGGGTTTTGTTAAGGTTGATGGATGTGGTTGGAGGTGGGATATTGTCATGTGGATACTCCCACGTTAGTTGATCTGCTTAAGAAAAAAAATATTAGCATGTAACGAATTTTACTTTGTTTTTTAAGTCTCACATTATGATTGTACTTTAAGTTCCACAAAATTGAAGTATGTTTTAAATTTAGTCATTAATTATGTTAAAATCCTTTTGTCCTAATTTTTTTCCAGGTCTACTCTTAATTTGGACGAAAATTATATGTATGTGGGTAGCCGTGTGTGTGTTGTATTTATGAGTGCCCCACTCAACAAAAATTCGTAGCTCTGCCACTTTATATGTGTATGTATATATATAGATGCATACACACATACATACTAATTCTATCCCCTGCCTACTACGCTATTGTTATTTAAATAAACTTGTGAGTCATGACTTGATCTATCGTTACTAAAATGAATTGAATGTTATTTAGTATATGTAGCTTATATTATTTTTGGAATCATAAGGTGATCTTATATATTATGATGCTTATATTATTTTTGTTTATTTTATCTAGGTGTTGTAGCTGAATCTAGAGAAAACATGTTGGAAGCTAGAGTGTGACTTTAACAATTGAATAACGATCTTAAAGTAACTGAGTGATTACAAAATTTGAGATGCGACTATAAGTTTCACTCAGTTTTTCTATTGATTATCAACAGCAGGCTTCTGAATTTTCCTAAAATTCTTGTAATTTTAACAACAACATGAAATGTCAGCACTGTATTGCTTGGACGACTTTCACTAGTAACTGTAAAAACTCGATTACGCGCTGGTCCAAGATTTCCTTTCCCATTAAACAGCCCCAAGATTTCTCCGCTCTTAAGTTTCCCTTTCCAAGGAGATGTCCACCCCTATAACCAGGAAGGAACTTTATATACTTTTGCATCCTTTAGAAGGATTTCAATGCGAACAGATTAACCTTCTAACTCTCTTATCCTTTTCTTGGTAAGAGTACGAGTTCCATGTCTCGACACGAGATTCAAATGGATAGGACAACATTGATCTGGAATTTTGGAAGGTACAAATAAATTGCTAGAAATGTCATGTTGAGCATTTGAATAAATGAATTGACATAAAAATAGAAGAAAACATGTTAGTGTTATCTTCCCCATTCCTTTGTCTCTAAGTTCGTGCGATTGTGTAGATTGAAAGTATAACCAAACTCTTTGTTTACGTAGTTTGTACTTTGTTCGAGAAAACTTTAAGGCACAAGGTCGTACTTGAGTCAGGAGGGTCGTCTCAGTAATGTTATAAAATTATAACTAAATTGCTTCATTGATTCATAAAACACTAACATGTAAGTGTTATCTTCCCCATTCCTTTGTCTCTAAGCCTTATGTCCCTAGTTTACATGGACTATGAAAGGGAAGAAATTCAACACTGACTTGAGGTCGTTTTCCCTTGGAGGAGGTGATAACCTTATGGGTTTTCAATGTCTGAAGGAGTCATCCTCATGATCTTATACTCTATAAGTCGCGGCTGAGGAGAGCATTAACTTATAGAGCCACTTAGTGGAAACTAACCTACACCTCATTAGTGGAAAGGTTGTGAAGAAGTATTGAAAGAAGAATAAGTATAGAATCTTGGCCAGATTGTTCTCTATCACGGCTCTCAATCATGAGTACACCCCTGCTGAGTTGATGCATATACTAGATGAATATGAGGATGTGTTTAGAGAATCTAAAGTTCTAACACTAAAAAGGGAACATGACCATCACACACCATCAAAATTATAACTAAATTGGTTCATTGATTCATAAAACAAGTTAAGATTGTAATGAAAAATGTGAAAATGGAAATTTGGATTGAAATTTTTATGAGTGTATGAAAAAAATATGATGATTAGATATATAAAAAAAACTAGTATTTATGTTTGAGCAGTTTCTTTGGGGTTTGGGGCTTCAAGCATGTGGCAGAGTGTTATGGCATGTATGGATTTGATGAAATACTAGAAATGACCTAAACCTAGTACTTATTGTGATGTTTCTCTATCCTCTCACCCCCCAAATTGTGTTGTAGTACTTTGGTTAACTTAATTATTTGATTTACTTGTTTAATGTGTGTATGCAGTGCCGATTTGAGCGCAATGTTATGTGTTTTCAATGTGATCAATAGAGGATACTGCGAGACAACATAAAAATTGTGAGTTTTAATGATTTATAATATTCGTCTCTTATTATTTGGCTTGAATTAAGTTGGGTGTTATCCCCATTTTTTTGTTTCTTATTAGTTGGCCTGAATTAAGACGGTGAGTTTTACGAAATGAGGCTTAGGTCGATGCCTATAGAAATTTAATGACCCGATGATTTTCCCCAGGACATATAATGATAAAATTAAACCTCCACCTTGAATTTACTATAAACTAACTTTATACGAGGAAATATAATTATTTACTTATGTTAATATAGTAGTTTGATGTATTAACATGCAGTGATACCTTGGGTTAATTTGTTTTTCCTTTCCATCTTTGCAAACTTGGCAACAACTAGAAGAACCCATGACCACTTAACATTTCACACTCGAGGCACCCAGGATTGCTACTCGTTTTGGTCAACAAGTGGGGGTAGTTTCCAATTTTTAGTTTTTGGTTTAGAAAGTGAGATTTGATGGTGATCTCACTATTTGAAATTTTTTGCGTGGCTGTTATATATAATTCATTGCACGCATTATTTGATGGTGCTTACACTTATGTTTGGAAGAGAATCACTGCATAAATAAGGTTGGAAAGATATGGAATAATTGAAAAGAGGAGGTGAAGAAACATTATCGTGTGTTTGATACCAACGGAGAGAGATTGAAATATTGTCCACCTAGAGTAAAACTAGAGCAGGGGTCGCAACTTGTTAAGTATTGGGGAACTTGTGAGGCAAGGGTATGAATATATTACTAGTTGTAAAGTTTTATAAATTCAAGTTAAACATATATTTTAAATATAGTTTTCTAACAGAAAATGAATCGAAAAAATCGTTGAACTTGTACGAAGCAAAGAACACCACATACTTCCAGAAGAAAGAGTCATGTGAATGTTTCTCATAAGGTGTTGTATAAAAGATTTTAATTGTGAATATTATTTTATGTTATCAAACTTATTTATGTAACGACTTATGAGTCATTGGGTTTATGCAGATGGAGGTTCATCAAAGGGAAAAGGTTTTTCTAGTTGATGTTTACATCAAAACACACGAGAGGCCATCAATAACGATTCCACTAAAGCAATGGTACAAAAATATCATCCATGTTTCTTCCCTTCTTTCTTAGAAAATCTCAACAACGATTCCGCTGTAGCATGGCATATTATTAATGTACTAAATTTTAATTTTAATTTTTAATTAAAATGCTAAAGAATAAGTACCAATGACTAACGATTGACTTTTTTATTTATAGGTCGAAGAGGATGTTTGACTTTGATCGACAAGGATCGTACATTATATAAAATTTTGTTTCCCTTCATGTTTCCCCGCTTTTTCTTATTGGATATGTAATACATTTTATTTTATCGATGGATAATTGTTACAAACTCAATTATGATTATTACGATGAATGCTATTGGTTTTAATTTAATAATGTTTTAATTGGATTATCCCTCTTAATTTAATGTTATGGTATTGTATTTGCACATAAATACAATACCTGTTATAAATGATTTTTTTAACACTTGTTCCCAGTCATATAATGTAAAATAATATCAACATTTTGTTTCATGCCGCTATTATCATTCTCGACATTATTTTAATGCTGCCAAAAGTGTGTTGAACATTTAATAGATGTTGCAAAAGGTTATTCTCAACATTTTTTTAATGCCGTGAAAAGGTTATTACCAACGTTAATATAAATTTTTAAAAATGCTGCTAACTTTTTGCTGCATTTTTTAAAATGCCGTTGTTCTTTTACCACATTGGCTACCACACATGTTGAAATGCCGCGAAAAGTTCCGCTAACTTTTCGAGGCATTTTTTAAAATGTCGTAGTTCTTTTACCATATTAGCTATTACCGCACTTGTGGAAATGCCACCAAAAGTTCTGCCAAAAGTGTTACCGATATTTTTAGTGTTTTTCTCGGCATTTAATTAATGCAGGGAAAAATCAATATTCTTGTTCCTAAGTGAAACCAATTCAGTCCAGCTAGAATCGATTTGGCTTCAAGGGTGAATCAATTTGGTTCGCGGTGCTTGGGTTAGGGTTAGACCGTGGAATCTTCATGGGATTTTAACAAGTCCATACGAGTATATGGAGGTTGTATAAGTGAAGGAAACTTTATATAAAAGGGATTACTATCATTATCCTGTAAATGGTAACTTTAATAATTAACTACTGTGTTAATATCGAAGCCAAGGATTGGTAATTCGAGAATTATGAAATCAAATTATGGTAGATTATGGAACGAATTACCTATATATATATATATATATATATATATATATATATATATATATGTATGTATTTATTACTTGTGTGGATATACTCGTGCTCGTGGAAGGCCTATTTATTGGGGTTGTGTACGATGACAACTCGCATACCATACTCCGGCTAAAATGTTCTAGGCATATGGAGGTAATTATATTTGATCATGCATTCAGGGGCATCCCCTTCATGATGAGAGAAGGTTGTTGGACCAAAGCCATTAGTCGAGTTAGGTACAGACCCATTAGTGGTGTCACTGCGTATTGATAACCCCATAATTTTATATGTGTTTTTCTTAAGCCATCAGGTAGTTAATTCCTACAGGCTTACCGATAGAGCACGAGCTACACACCGAAGGTATACATATACATGTTTATATGAATTGATTAAGAAATGAACTCATATCGTTTAATGAAGTAGGCATTGTCAATGGACAGAATGCTATGAAAAATACATAATGTACTGCGATTATATTTCTGTGGGGGTAGTACTAAGGGGATAGTCATTGAGACTTTGATCATACGCGTAGATATATACCTCCCAATTATATATGGTCTAGTTTCCCTTAAAATTTCATGTTATCATAGAGACTGGACCGCATGTTTGGACTTTGGTTAGAATTGTGCATAATATTACACGTAGATGAGGGATGAGATACTTAATTCATTTCAAATATGATAGGCAGTATGTAATGTGAATTAAGTGAATTATTATTTGTAAGTTTATCTTTAAACGTTAGGTTTCTGACCCAAATTATCAAAATTATTTTTCAAGTTATCCTAGAGAGGAACTTTGCGACTAATAGAGGATCAAACTTCCAGTTTCACTTGCTTAGAAGATTCAACAATTTGATTTTAGCTTAGGTTGTTACTATTTCTATTTTTGTTATTTACATTCTAGAGATTGTATGAGCCTAAGCTTGAGATTTACTTTTAGTCATATTAGGATAGATGTTTTATGATTTATTTGAGATGGAACTTTTACACTATTCAGTTTATTATTTCATATTGCATTATTGTGAGTGGATGTTTTAAATCAAAATTCCATTTTATGGTTTGATGCTAATAATGGTATGAATTATTAGACAAGTCGTATCTTTGGCGTATTATGTCTAGGCAGCCCTTACATGAAAAATAAGGGTTTTTACAGAAGAAGGCTTAATATTGTCTCCTAAACCTTATAAAATAATCTTAACATTAGGTTGATTATGATGTGTAACTACAAAAACTCTCGGCTTGTATTCTAGATACCTAACCGGGGCATCTATACATAAAAGCTAAACTAGGTTTCAACATAAGATTATAGCTTTTATTATTGCGGAATCCTTTTTTTAGAGACATTTTGATTATAAATATTTACAAGTGCTGAATTTTTTTTTAAAATTCCCCGAGGGTCTAAAAAAAATAGTTTTGGAAATTTAGGTTAGGTTCAAAGGTTGAGGAAAGCCAATCCTTATTTTTTCCGATTGAGATTTTCTAATGCGTAAAATTTGATCGGGTTTCTTGGTACTAAATTCAAAACATTGGCATTTTTTGAAAACAACTGAGCATTATTTCTTTGATTCCTCAAGCTTAATCAAAATGGCTCTATATTTTTATTCTAAAACCAAGTTTTCTTCAGAATTTTAAGCAATCTTATTTTGAAAATCATTTTTCTCAGTCTTATTGGGTTTGACATTGACTAGTTTATTCTTCAGCAGTCTCCCTAACAACTTTAGTAAGGGCATTTATTTATGTTGTTAGCTTCTTAATTACTTTATCAAACTTTCTACACTTCTTTACATTTTTAATATATAATTCTTGAAAGTTATGCATGACTTCACCATCGTTGTCAATAAGTGATGTGTGTTATGTGTTCTCTAGAGATTCATTTCTTCTAGTGATACTCATACACTAATTCAGTTTGTCAATAACAATGTCACTTTGAGTCACACACCCTGAATTGACAATTCTACTAATATTAATAGTATTATGACAGCATCACTATCACTTTCAAAATTATTTCCAAATATATAAGCATCACAATAATCAATAATCTTTGCATAAAAAGACATATACTCATCATGTGATTCAATGAGGATAGAATCATCATCATCAGAATCATTAGAATTATCCTAGGTTCTTGTAATATGGGATTTATTAAAATTCTTGGTCTTAGACTTGCATTTATCTACATAGTATCCCATATTTCCTTGTTTATGACATTGAATTTTAGATAATTCTTTCTATGGTCATTGATGACCATTTATATTACTAGCCTTATTATCGTAAGGTCTTGACCTTTGAAAACGCTGTTAACTAGACTGCCCATATTTTGCAGAAATAACATTTATTTTTCCGAACTTTTCTTGAAATTCTTTCTCATTAAGGAAATCTGGTTATTAAGATCCTCTAGGTTAGGGTCATCAATTAGGCCAGGTTTAAGTTTCAGATTAGGCAAACTTAGTCTAGGAGAATCCAAGAGAGTGATAAACACCAAGTTTAATCCATCCAATTTCTTAGCAGATGAGGACATTTGTCATTTGTATACTAGTTCCGTTCCCACTATCCTTAGTTTGCTAATAAATAATTTTGAAGTCATATTTGGATTGCATATCTCTTATATAGAATAACAATTATTACCAAACCTAGCAGACATAGAATGAAGAATCTTGAATACATTTTATTTACTATTATATGTAATACAATTTGCATGCAGTTTAGTCACAACATCAGTAAGCCTAATATAGAAATCATCAAAGCATTCACTATCAGCCATCATTATAGTATTTTACTTTTGAATAAGCACTTTAATCCTAGTAGGTTTAACTCTAACTTAACCTTCATGTTCTCTTATTAAAGTATCCCAATCCACCATAGATATAGTAGAAAAAGAAATTCTTCTAACCTCGTGTTCATTTAGTGGCATGAAAATACAATTTCTTCCTTTATAGTTATTGTGAGATTGAATTTTTTCTTCTTTAGTATACTCACTCAAAGTTTTCTTAACTTTCATAGTACTACCGTCTTCTAAAGGTTTAGTAGGAGGACTATAGCCAATTTTAATTAGTTCCCAAACTTCATCTCCTAATGTTAATGTTCCTTGAATAAAGGCTATCATTCTAACCTTTCAACAAGGGAAATTTGTACCATATAAAATATTGGGTCTAGATAAGTTACCTAGATA
The DNA here is from genome assembly GCA_949130495.1 of Sambucus nigra. Classification (NCBI taxonomy): domain Eukaryota; kingdom Viridiplantae; phylum Streptophyta; class Magnoliopsida; order Dipsacales; family Adoxaceae; genus Sambucus; species Sambucus nigra. Next base: position 297,195,387 of record OX422223.1, read on the forward strand.
TTCTAAATTGGTTTTATCATCCATTTTCAAAAAGTTCAGGATTCAATTTTTTTTAATAACTCTAATGCCGCGTGAAATAACCAGGATACTATAGCTAGATTAACCAAGATAATATAAGTGGTAGATTATCGCTAACTTTCTTTGAAGAAACTCCTATAGATTATATGAATGTGACAACTAATAAAACCGCATGAAGGTTTTAATATATCAAAATGTTTTATCAAACAAGATTTAACATATTCTTAATTTTAAGATTTCTTAAATAGATTATAGTTTTATGATTAACTAATGTTTATCCAATAAAGTTATTCGTAAACATCAAAAGCAAAGCACACATCCAAGAATAAGAATACATGATTTAATGGGGGTAAAAACCCAAAATAAGGGGAAAAATATCCACGAGGGCCTCTACGCCCCAAAATGAAAATACACTAAAATAAATGATTATGAGTTACAAATACAAGTAGAACAGATCAAATAAAAAGAAATCCTTACCTAAACTAAGAAATAATCTTCAGGGACTCTTTTCCTGATCTCAGACTTGATGTAGCTCCAACAGAGATGACTAAGGAATTTTTTCCCAAAAATCAACCAAGATTTAGTGAACTTATGTTTAATTTTGAAGTGATATGAAATAGTTTACATGTAAGAGAATACTAATCGATAATAGATACGCAAGATATTACTTAAGGTACATACAACATTGTAATCAAATACCAAGATTAGTCTAATATGAAAGAGATTACTAATAGATATCTTAATCCATTTTGTTCTTTTTAGTTCAGAGTTTAAAGATCTAGAGTCAAATTGTAGATCAAAAGAATAAATTGATTTTAAAAGGTATAAAACATATTTGAACAAGGATTTGTTTATACACGAGTTTTTGAACTGAAACTTTAAAAGTATTAAGATATCAAATGGATCTTAACAAACATACACAAAGGATCCAAAGGAAATACTAATTTTTATGAGAAAAAAAATCAATTAACACTTTAAGCAAAAAAACCAGTCTTCGAGAAATCACTATAAACATGTGTGTGAAATGTGTAATCTGATTTTGTCCTCAAAATCTATTGAAAAGATCCAAGGCTAAGTAACCAAAGTCTCTATTAATCTATGGTGGAAAAACCCTATGAGTTATATATGTAAATGATCTGGAACAGCCACTTCTAAATGCCAACACAAATTATTTTCTCTTTATTTCTTATATGATTTTCTTCACCCATAAAAATTTTCTGGTATATTTTCTCTCTTCTTTCTCTCACATTCTCTTTATAACTCAAAGTTTTGTTGAACTGAGCAAATGAAGAAACATTAAGAAATATAAGATTTTTAAAAAATGATATGAAAACTAGTTTCAACCGCCCAAAATTAATTGCTCAGATTGACCCAAATGACAAATGCAAATCTAACGATGATAAGAGAGGCTTCAGATGAAATCTTAACGTGTAAACGACCAAAAACTAGTTACCCAATAATATTCAATTCTATTCCACCACACAAATAGATTAAGATCAATATTTTTTCAATTAAAATATATAGGGGTCGAGATTCAACTTCCAAAATGTGAGAGATGGGAAAAAACAAAATTCAACTCTAAGCATATGACATGTTTCCTAAACGTCTTAACAAATAAGTAGAACCATACATGAGACAACTACCTAGAAGAAGAATAATTGAATTAAATCTTTTTTTTAAAAAAATATTATTAAACTGAAAGAATTGAAAAATAAACCAGTTAAGTCGTTTAAATTTAACAAAGAGGAATTTTTTTTATTAATTTAAAATAAATTTTTATTTTTCCAAATTTATTGAAATTTCAATGTCTTATTTAAAAAATTAATTTTTCCCAAGAAGACAATATAACACATAAAAAATATGCTGAGAGATATGTAAGTATAATATGCGAGTGTGTGTAATCTTTATAGATCATGGGATTACCATCTCAATCTAAAAAAAAAAATGTTTAATCGCAATATCTAAACTAGTTGAAACATAAATAGTATATACTCAAGCAAACTAAAGGAGTTAACTATTTTTGATAATATTCACATATTCTGGATACAACTACATGAAGAGATCATTAACCAAGCCTACAATGTCTCGCGACATATGCACGTTAAATTGAATCTTGCCAATAAGTTGAAGAAGAAAGGATTACGACATCACATCTATACATCAATAATTGATACGCTTTATGTTAGTTGGCCGCATGAAAAATTCCATAGACTTATAAGAAGTAATATATAATGGATGGAAGTAAGACACATTATACATATTTTAAAGTCTTATTATGAGAAGATATATGAATATATATGGTCGTAAACATGATTAATTAATCTTAAACATGTAAAAACAATGAATTCCTCCCTTTTTTTTATTATAAGTTATGTTGAACAATAATGGAGCAAATGTACCAAATGATGATGGGACACCTCCTTGATTCTCATCTCCTATACCTCAACCTGGATTCTCATCACTACTGGGTGAAGAATATTCTTCTCCGCTAATGGTTCACTCTACAACACCATCTATAAGTAGGCAATAAATCCAATACCCACACTCCCCTTTATAGACACCTCTCGAGAAAATAAGAAGAGGCCCTTAACACCTCGCACAGGACAAATTTAACTCGTAGGAACCGATGACGTAGTCACAGGACTCCTTAGTTGAGAATGATGATAGATTGGAAATATCTAGTAAGAGGGATGTACATCCTACATGAGACCAATGTAACTCTAAAAAACCCAAAATAACCCCAAAATGATCTGGTAAGAGGCATGGATAGCTTACATGAGACCAATGTAACACAAAGGAATAGATCGCGTATCCACGGGACTACCGGTTTGAGAATATAACGATAATTTTCAAATATATAGAATTAGGCTTAAAGCATGACATAGGAGGATGAAAACCAAAAATTTCCCCCAAACGTCCCCATAAGATATGCGACCACCTCACACTGGACAAATGTAACTTGTAAGAACTTACGACATAGTCCCGAGAATCTCAATATGAGAATATGGCTACAATTTACAAATATCTAGATTTAAGCTTAATAACATGCTGTTAAATGGTGAAATCGTAGAAAAGTCCCCAAATGGCTCCATAAGAGGCACGAACACCTCTAACGAGACCAATGTAACTCGTAGGAACTGTATGAGAAGTCACAGAACTTCTAGATTAAGAATATGATGATAGTTATAAAATCTCAAGACTTGAGTTTAAAACATGCCTTTAATAGGCGAAAACCTGAAACAACCTCCAAACGGCCTCGTAAGAGGCACAAACACCTCGCACGTAACCAATGTAACTCGTAGGAACTAAATGCATATTCACATATCTCCCTATTTGAGAATATGATGATAATTTTTGAATATCTAGACTTAGGATTAAAAACATGCCATTAAAGTGCGAAAGCATAAAATAGCCCCTAAACAACCTCGTAAGAGGCACTAACAACATTAACAGGACCAATATAACTCATAGGAACTTATCGTGAAGTTACGATACTCCCATTTTGAAAATATGACGATAATTTTAAATCCAAGACTTAGGCTTAAAACATGCCCTTAACATGTTTTTAACATGCCCTTAGGCTTTACATTGAATTATGAGCTCCACGATACGAATATTCCTTAATTATATACGAATTGATTATTGAATTACATGTTTTTTAGGGCTGCCTAAAAATAAATTTATTATTTGTTTTTAAATAGGGGTAACGAATTTGGACCATAACCCAATTTTAATATTATACCACCCATGGTTGCAACCTAGGTCCGTGACCATGGATTCATGTAAGGTCACGCCTATGTCCATGATTTGGGGTCACTGTGACACCCTTACTAATAAAACACCGGGTGATGAGTCCTATATCAAATTAAATAGGAATCTCATCAAGATCATTCTTAACATCACTATCTCTCATTCATTAATTACTGACCACCTAGTGTTTTATTAAGATGATGCCAAATTTTATCTATATTAATCCAACCCAAGCAACATACTAGGAAAGCCAATGAACTAATATAAGAATGAAAGAAACTGAACATACCACAAAATAAGTAGAAGTATTTGTCGAGCCAAATCGACTACAAGCAATTCACAAAGTGCAAGTATAAAAGAATACCGATACATGCCAAGAGTGAATATGAAAGTATAAACTCAAGAGTACAATTAAAGAATTCCCTATCTAAAGATAGAATGATATAAGCATCTACATAAACAATACTCGCAGCAATCCACATAGTTGCAGCCACATACCCTGTAGGAAAGAGTCAAGCCTGGTGCCCTTGTGGGAGGACACCTAAAAGGTTTTTGAAGATATTTTATAGCAAGGTATATAACCCAAAACATTTGAAAATATATATCAAGTGAATTTAAATGCATGAAATAAATATGCAAATGCTCTCCATATTTAAATTAGTGTCGCGCACTCCCTTGAGTTCACCTCGCCCCTCAACTAATGTGCATGCCTATCGAAACTATAAATGACCCGGCTAGCTAACCCTCCGTAACTAGTCTTGTCTCATATATCTCACTATTTTCCAATATCCCAACTCGAGTGAGTATCGTTTACATTTTATGGGTTATTAATCACATTAACCTATTTAAATCATTTTCTATTTAATGCCATATAACATTCTCACGAGTTATATCCTTTATACCATTCACACCGTGTATACGAGTTATAAGTTATATTTCACACTAACTTATTTACATCCATATCCGACTTGATTCCATATAACCATTTCACAAGTTATATTATTTATACATTTCACACCATATATACATATCCATATATAATTTTTCACTATATATATGTATCCATAACTCAACATTCATACTAACTTATTTAAACTATTTCTCATTTAATTCCATATAACCGTTTCACGAGTTATCTCATTTATACATTTCACACCACGTATATTCCCGTATATAATTCTTCTTTATATATACGTATAATTATATCTCAACATTCACACACATGTAGGATATAAAATGATATCATTGAACGCATAGTAGGCGGCCATAGTTCAAGCCGAAAGTGTTCGCTCCATACCATAACAATCCCACCCCTTTAAGTCATAGATGCTATGACCTGGGGGATATACTCACCGTGCATTCGCTAGCCAAGGGGTTCACCCACATCGCGTAACCTCCTATGATACAATTAATAGTGGTATGTCGTTACTATATATATTATTCACACAAATATATATATAAATCATATATGTACTACACATCGACACATATATAGGAATCCAAGCTAATGGAGTATTATGCCCATACCCAAGCCTAAAACATTTGAGTATACGATTCGATTTCATTTTAATTAATTTCACATTAATTAATTCCCATTATCGTGGCGTAACCCCTTTCAAGTATACCCGGACTTTCTATCTCTCGGTCCGAGATTCAATATTCCCAATTCAGTGTTCAATTTCATCCAATTAAGTTTCCTCCACTTAATTAAAAAGGTTTCAATCACTCAATCATAAACCTTAATCTCTTTAATTTAATTAATCCTCTAATTAATCCAAGGGTAATTAGTCACACCTATCAATCTAGGCAAATCTCCAACGGAATAACAATAAAAAAATGTTTCTTAAATTTGCCCCACGAATCTGGCCAGATTTTTAAAATGTTGTTTTGGGGAATTTTGGAGCCGTTTGTGGAGAAAACGTATCAGAGAGCAAAAGTTAGAAAACACCATTTTCTATAGGGCAACGCAAACTAAATCGCCATTAGAGCAGTAAAGACCTCAATTATGTACTGATTTCTTCATCAAAACTTTTCAAGATTTATCCTAAATCCATTATTTTGCTATCACAAATCTAGCCCTAACAATTTCATCAATTCAATCATCAATTTCATCAATTCTCAAAAACCCTACAAATTTATAACTCTCATTAAAATGAATCCCCAATTACTCTAGAATTCAATTTGATTCCACCTCTTTTAATAAGAAAATGTAGATGCAATTTAATAATCACAATTTAAACCACTTGCCTCAAATGAAGATCTAAAGCTTTGAGTGACTGAGCTGAATTGAAATTAAAGCAATCTCTCCAAGATCCCCAAGTTCCTCTTCTCTTTGTCTCTCCCCTTAAGCTTTATCCCTCTTTAGTCTTCTAATGTGATTTAATGTTGCCTACCCCTTACCCATTTGGGGTTAAAAAACCCTATTCACGTTTTTGGACCGATGGGCCTTATAAAAACGGTCCATACTTTCTATATGGAGCTCAAACATGTCTAATTAAGCCCCGACATCCAATATATGAATAGAACCACTCATCTCGGACTATTTCGAGCCTAACGAACTCAACCGCGAGCTCAAAATCACCATCCGAAATAAATTTCTAACATGAACTCTCACCCGTTAACTTATTTAAATATATTAACTTTTAAATATTCCCATTAATTAATTCTCATTAATTCATGACACAAGTGAATTACTACTGACTGAATGAATTAAATAAAAATAATAACCCACAAATTATGATGTGCTACAGTCACATATTATTTGTGACCATCGAGACAATGTTATCTCACGGGGGGAGACCGAGACCCTAATTTAGGGTCTTGAATGAGGTCCGTGATCGCGGTTTTTTATCACAGCGAAAATGACCCTCTTTGATATATAATGTAGTGATGTTATTTGATTTTTATATTAAGTACTAACTATTTTTTTAGTAAAGTGTCATAAAGGCCCCTCACCTTTGTCCAAGTTTCAATTTTGTGTCTCACCTTTTACATTTAATAATTTATCCCCAACTTTCATTTTTGTGTCAATTTCATCCCTCAATTAATATCCATCCATTTTAATTAACGAAAGCGAGAATGTTGATATTCATTTGTCTTTTATACCGTTCAATTAGGCGTATTCTTTTTTAACATTTTAAAAATATTTTGTTTAAACTTTTTTTAATGGATTTGATTTTATTTAAAAATAATTTCTTCTTATTTTATAAATATTTTTTATATTTAAAAGGAAATAACTATTAAAGAACTAATACAAAATTGTTAATTTTTTAGGTATAGTGTTCATGTTTAAAAGGGAAAAAAGAATTAAAAAACATTTTCTACTGTATAAAAATAATTTAATCAAATCCTTAAAAAAATAAGTTTTTATGATTAGAAATGGGAAATAAGTATAAAAGCTATTTTTTTTATAAAATCAAATCCATTTAAAATATATATTTTTAAAATGTTTAAAAAGAATGACCTTGATTGAAGGGTACACACGACTATTAAGTAAAATATATGAATATTAAGACAACTAAGAGATAAAATTGAGACTTTAGCAAAGATAAATGACCAATATTATACTTTACTCTATTTACTTCTTTATTTATTTCTAAACTATTTACAAGTCATGTCATAATATGATTGTGTTTTTATGCTCAAGTCATCGCGAACATTTGGTTTTAACTTAATATATGGATTATATACTTGAAATGACAAATTTCTTATTAAGGCTATTTTACTTAAAATTCGTTGAGTTCTTAAGTGTTGCCACAACATTTCCTAATCCTTTGTTTATATAATTATTAGTGTGATTTGAATACAATCCCTTCTTAACCTCCATCTCACGAATTCGAGCAACATTGAAGGTTCAACACATTTAATTTCGACAAATCAATATAAATTTATGCTTACAGATGGTTCAATCGGTTTCAAGTTGATATTCCTAAAATTGACTAGCAATACATAAAAATAATGAACTAACACATCTTTAAATTAATCCCTATCTATAAAAAAAAGGGTTTTTATGGTCTTGTCCCTTGACTGGATATTTTGGACTTTTTAACTCGGTCAAACAAATTTTAAATGATTAGGCCCTTATAAATATATTTTTCAGTCATTTCATTCATTTTGTTATCATTCACCTAATTAGTGATTGGCATCTTTTCCAATAAACAAAGATCTTCTCTTTCTTCTTTCTACATCTATCAAACACCTTCGTTATCTCCAATAACTTAGGATCTTTTTCTTCTTTCCAATTCTGTTGAACCATCTTTGTTCTCTCTAAGAAAGAAAGTTTAATTCGTTCGAAGAAACCAATTATTTTCGTTTCTGTTTAACCTAGATTTACCTTTTCATTAATTCGATCATTTGTAAGTTTATAACTGTTATCACAAAATATTTTGCATGTCAATAAATAAAAATAGGTGTATTTATTTGTTTTCGATTAATAAAATCATTGTAACTGTATAATTCATGGGTTGAATTACCTCGGATATTGAATGAATGATTTAAGTGTGTGTTTTTATAATTTTATTTTAATTTTGTCTGAATATATTTTGACTTTGTGTTTTGATTTTGTAACATATTGTGTATGTATATATTTTAATTGTGTGTTCATATGTGTCTTGACTTGTGTTCATGTGCGTATTTGTACTTTATGTATATACAGGTTGTTTATATATGTATTTGACAGGAAAATTACAGTAAAGTACATGCAATTTGATATAAATTACACGTGAATTTCAAATGATTAATTTCGATTTTGTGATTTAACATTAATTTGGAATAATGTTAATATGCATTTACTTTGTTTTTTTTACTCGTTACTTAATAGCCTACTCATGAGTTACATGGGCATGTGTTTGTGGGTCCGTGCCAACGGAATTGGACCATTTTGAGGTCTAATAAAAGTATAGCCATTTGTATATACCTCACATGAAAATTACAGTAAAGTACACAAGGTTTGATATAAAGTACACACAGATTTCTAATGATTAACTCTCATTTTATCTTTTAACATTAATTTGGCATAATGTTAATGCGTTGACTCATGCTTAATAGACTTGTCATGGGTTAGTTGGACATGTCTTCATGAGTCCATGCCAACGGCTTTGACTAATCTTGAGGTTAAGAATAGTAAAGTCATTTTTATATACCTCACAGGAAAATTGGAGTAAAGTACACGCGGTTTGCTATAAAGTACACGTGATTTTAAAATTATTAATTCTCATTTTTTTAATATTAATTTGGCATAATGTTGATGTGCATTTACTTTGTTACTCTTGACTCATGCTTAATAGACTAGTCATGTCTTAGTTGGGCCTGTGGTTGTGGGTTCGCATCATTGCCATTAATTATTATTGAGCTTTAACAAAAGCATTTTTTTTGTTTTAATTTAGTGGAGGCCGTAATGAAAAGTTGCAGGATTGACCGATGTTTTTATTTAGATAATATGTCTTGCATTGAAACATATAAAGACAGCTCATTAGATTTCATATGCAATGAATTTTGTAGCAGGTTTATGGATTTGTAAGTTGGATCGCTTTCACTGAAGCACAACTTTGGAGATGAAAGTCGATTTATGTTGGTTTGTGATAAAGATTTTCATTACATGTTGCGGTCTTAATTGATTGTCAAGGATGATTTTATTCGGAAATATTTCTTTGATTCAATAGCTTTGGCCACTAATACAATTCACGAGCGGGTTGAATGCACGTATATATTCTATAAATAGGTTGACCGTAGTTATACAAGTTGCGAGAGGGTTGACTGCAGTGATACAAGTAGAGAAAGGGTAGACTTCATATCAACAACCACTACGATTGATATTACTAGTGGAGTTGAAAATGATGTTTGTATTAGAGGCGTGGAGTCGAGTACGTTAATAGTTTATCTCTCTAATAATGAAGAGCAATGTTTTGAAGGAGGTGTGGTTAAGTTCCATGATAAGTTGCGAAAATATACTGTTAAGGTTAGTTTCAAGTACACATATTTAAACAATGATTTAACTCGAGTGATAATAGAGTGTTTTAAAAGGAGTACTAAGAATTAAATTTGGTGAATTCATTCTTCATTTTCAATAGTAAATAGTTACTTTTATATAAGATGTCTAAACAATGAGGAGACTTGTAAGGGTGTATATCGTAGTATGTTAAGAAAAATGGACTTCAAATTGGTTTTGACATTGCTTGCTGATGAGCTAAATGATAAACCATTGTCGAGACCAATTGATGTAGTTAAAGATATGAATAAGAATATTCTTGATATAGGTTATGATCATGCATGGTGTGGGAAATAGATGGATATTGCTGAGTTGCATAGTGATGAGAAAGTTTTCTATGCATTAATCAATGATTATAGGGAATTTTTGTTAGAGTATAATCCAGGATCGCATTGTATTCTTAACATGGAACTGAAGAGAAAATTATTCAAGGATTTTTATAATGTTTGTAGGACTCGTTGATTGATTTCAATACTGCAGGCCTGTTTTGTTTCTTGATGGTGCCTTTTTGAAGAACGACTACCGTGGAACAATTTTGTAGGCAACTGCAAGGAATGAGAATAATAGTAAATGTGAAGCATTGAAGTTTACTTTATAATATTATGCCTTTACTTTGGCATTCTTTGTATGTTCTTTGGGCATAATATGAAGTGCATGCATGACATTATAGAGTACACGTGAATATGTGTGTACTTTATAGTAATATGCATGACTTCGAGTTATGTGTTTGTTATTTGCGTAGATCACAAAGCACACACATAAAATTAAAAATTACACGCGAATTTCTATTTTATGTTATGTCTAATTTGTAATGTTATGCGTGTACTTTAAGATTCCTTGTTTGCTCTGGGCGAACATTGCAAAGTACATGCATATCATTACAAAGTACACGCGAACTTCTGATTACAATTTACGTGTACTTTATAATGTTGTGCACGTACTTTGGGATTCTTTATTTGTTATGGTCCAATGAAATAAAGTAAACCCATATATATTAAATTACAAAGCAGAATATGTTTATACTTTACATTTGTATATCCTATCACTACAAATATATTTATTATTTTGTATAGCCTACGTGTTTAATGGTCCGCATCAGCAACACCAATTTTTAAGTACATCATATAATATTCACGTACTCATATATTTCATTATATTTTTAGGCCTTTATCCTCTTGCATATGTAGTTGTTAATTCAGAGAAGGAGGATAATTGGATGTGGTTTATCATTAAGATCGAAACATCACATTTATATCCGATCAAAAAAATGGTCTTATTGAAGGTGTTTCTAAGGTCTTTCCAATGACTATACATTCCTATTGTATACATAATTTACAAGGAAATATAAAGAAGAAAATATGGGGGAGTGAAATTTTTTGAAAGAAGCTTGTGCAATATTTCATGCGTTGTACATATGCTATAACAGTTAATGAATTTTAGAAGAACATTGATGCTCTAAAGAAGGAAAGCATGGTATTGCTGATTTTCTGGGTGATTTAGCTCCAAAGAATTGTCTTGTGCATATTTTACCGGCAAACGTTATGGTGACATGGAATCAAGTGTTGCGAAATCATTCAACTCTTGGATCTTAGAGGAAAGGCATTTACTGATAATGAATATGTTGGACAAAATGAGGATCCAGATTATGGATTTCAATGCAAACAAACTTGTTAAATCTGAAATATGGTCAAAGGAGTCGTGTCTTCATTTTGATAAATTACTAGATGAAAATTGAAATAAAAGTAGACATTGGAATATTAGCTTCTCAAGTCAACATGTATTCGAATTTCATTCGGATGTGCGGGCCACGGTTGACTTCAAAACAAGGAATTGTAAGAGTTGGTAGATACAATGATTTCCATGTTCTCATGTTGTTTCTATTGTACGAAAAATAGGTGGATGTATTTATTATCATATTTAGAATTATTATAAGGTTTCTCTCTAAAAAAAGTTTGACTTATCACCTATACTTCATGTTCCTGATTTGATGTCCCTAAACATTTCATTACTTAAAAATTTAGACATCCTTCTCCATTAACAAAGAGATCGTTGGGGAGGCTAAGAAATAAGAGAATAAAATTTGTTGGTGAGGTCACAGTAAGGGAAGTTACTTGCTCTAGGTGTAGTAAAACGGATCATTACAAGTCCACATGTAAAGAACCAATTTGATTCCACTTAATATTATTCAATTCATTCATTGTAACAATAGTTTTGAATAAAATCAATATAGATCAGATTTGAATAAATTAATGTACTTTTATTGTTGAGTGTTCATTTCTATTATATTTGTTTGTAAATAGAATATATGTAAAGTACATGCATGTTTTTATAAAGCACTCGTACATTGTACTGAACAAAATCAATTTCAATGTGCATGTACTTTATGTATTCTACGTGTACTTTCATAAAGTACAGGCATAACACATAAATTACATGTACATTGAAATTGATTTTGTTCGTACATTGTGCCTGTACTTTATAAAAACATGCGTGTACTTTATGAATTGTATATTGTACAGTTTCTATTTTCACTTGTACTGTATATATAATTGTATTTTCTTTAGATTTATTCTTGAAAATTTTCACATCATAAATTATAAGAAAAATTAAAGAACAACTATTGTTTGTAACAAACCAGATTTTTTAAATGGGAATTTTTAAATTTATTTTGGAAATCGGAGAAAAAAAAATTAGATTTAATTTTTTTTAATAATTAAATATATTGGTTTTTATATTCGATATTCAGAAAGTAAGCCTAAAATACTCCTAATATGAGTATATGTAAGTCTTGGGGAGTTTAGAAGAGTCCTCAAAACATAAAACTCTCTAAGAGTCCTCAAAACCTAAAACTCTCTTTAAAAAAACAAGTAGATAATAATATTCGAACGTCCAATGGAGCTGAATTTTTTTGTGTAGCTTCCTCCTGTCTTCAGATACTACACCCCAAAATTTCAGCCAATTCCAACGGTCCAATCATCCGAAATGTTTTTTTTCTGTTTGTATTTTATTAGAACTCTTTTCTTAATCAAACTGTTAATCCTTTATATATCACAACAAATTTATGGCTTGGGTTTTCAAATAATGTTTTCATCAAGTTTTCAACCAGAAGACCTTTTCAAAATTATTCCCTTTCATATACAAATTTAACCCCAAAATTAATCAAGTTTTTGACTCAATATTTGAAGGCTTATTTGGTGTTTTCTTGAGTTTGGGCTAAAATGAGTTTTGATTATTTTTGCGAGAGGAATGTGACGGTGAGATCACATTTTGAGGCTATAATTTATGTGATGATACATGTGATGATTTTGAGGTACGTGACTCATAAAATATGCTTCTAAATTCTCTCGAGAGTGTTCCGTTTTGATTTTTGTGTCGATTGCACTCATATTGAATTGTGATATTCTTTGAAATATCAAATAATTGTTGGAATCTAAATTAGATTCATCGTGATATATTATATTGTGATTTGATCATCGTGTCATGATATTTTAATATGGCATAGAGAATGGGCACCCTCCAATATTCTAAAATATGGATATTCTTAAGAATGCATAAGCGTGGTGAGGTGAGGCCTGGTGACTCATTGATGTGTTGTTGAGAAATTAAAATCTATATAATGCTTGAGTGTTGCATTTGATTTGTATTTGAGGATTAATATTTTTGTGATTAATTAACCGTGCTAATTATTGTTGAGCATCTATTCTTGTCATTTTGGGTACTTCCCTGTATTTTCTTTTAGTGGATTGGGACGCTATGGACTATTTTGAGAATTATTTTAGAGCATGGATTGGGAGATACATTTTGATATTTAAATTGGTGGTGTAATTGGTTGAAGAATTGGATATTTTGAGACAAACATTCTAATAATTATTTTGGATGGGTGAGATTTTTGGATTCGTTATATCTATTTTGTGGAAAATAGATGATCTATACTAATTGCTGTGAATTTAGTTTAGTTTTTATCGTAGTAGCATGTCGTGTGTCTCTTTTTAGGCGCGCGTGGTGTTACAAATTTTATCAGAGCTTAGGTATATGATAACCCTCGGGTCTTTGGGTCTTGGGTCTAGCATGCATGAGAGATGTGTTTTCTTTGGAGATAGAATATTTTTTAAGACGTGTTAGGCATCAAGGTTGAGATTTGTGATCTTGATGTGAGAACGTATAGAATTGATTGAGGACTTTAGTGTTGTGATTTTTGGGAAATAATATCGAGTAGCATTTTATTTTCGAGCGTTAGGCTAAGTCGAATTTCGAAGGCAAAACTCGTTGTTAGCGGGGAAGTATGTAACGACCCAGATTTTTTAAAAGGTAATTTTTAAATTTATTTTTGAAATCGGAGAAAAATAAAATTTTGGATTTTATTTTTTAATAATTAAATATATTGGTTTTTATATTCAAAATTTGGAAATCTAGCTTAAAAGACTCCTAATATGAGTACATATATAAGTCTTGGGGTGTTTAGAAGAGTTCTCAAAACATAAAACTCTCTAAGAGTCCTCGAAACTTGAAACTCTGAAGAAAAATAAAGAAGTACATAATAATATTCGACTGTCCGATGGAGTTGAAATTTTTTGTGCAGCTTCCTCTTGTCTTCAAATACTACGGTCCAGAATTTTAGCCCATTCCAACGGTCCGATCATCCGAAATATTTTTTGTGTTTTTGTATTTGATTCGAACTCTTTTCTTTATCAAACTCTTAATCCTTTACATATCACAATAAATTTGTGTCTTGGGTTTTCAAATAACTTTTTCATCAAGTTTTTAACTAGAAGACCTCTCCAAAATTATTCCCTTTCATCTACAAAGTTTAGTTCCAAAATTAATTAAGTGTTTGACTCAATATTTGAAGGCTTTTTTGGTGTTTTCCCGTGTTTGGACTAGAACGAGTTTTGATTATTTTCGTGAGATGAACGTGAGGTGAGATCATATTTTGAGGCTAAAATTTATGTGATGATTTTGATGTATGAGACTTACACAATATGCTCCTAAATTCTCTCTCGAGTAGTCCGTTTTGATTTCTGTGTCGATTTCAGTCATATTGAATTGTGATATTCTTTGAAATCTGAAATAATTGTTAGAATCTAAATTTGATTCGTTATGATATATTATATTGTGATTTGAGCACCGTGTCATGAGATTTTAATATGGCAAGGAGAATGGGCACCTACCAACAGTAAAAAATGTGGATATGCTTGAGAATGCATAGGCGCGGTGAGGTGAGGCCTGATGACTCATTGATGTGTTGTTGAGAAATTAATCTTGATATAATGATTGAGTGTTGCATTTTATTTGTATATGCGGATTCGTATTGTTGTGATTTATTCACCGTGCAAATTATTTTTGGGCATCTATTCCTGTCATATTGTGTACTTCCCCGTATTTTCTTTTAGTTGGCAGGTTAGCATGGATTGAGACACTATGGACTATTTGGAGAATTATTATAGAGCATGGATTGGGAGATGTATTTTGATATTTAAATTGGTGGTGTGATTAGTTGGAGAATTGGATATTTTGCGAAAAACATTCTAGTAATTATTTTGGAAGTGTATGATTTTGGGATTCGTTATATTTATTTTGTGGAAAATAGATGCTCTATACTAATTGTTGTGGATTTAGTTTAGTTTTCATCGTAGTAGCATGCCGCGTGTCGTTTTTCGGGCGCGTGGGGTGTTATAAATGTCATTAGTACTTAGTTATACTACAACCCTCGGGTCTTTGGGTTTTGGGTCTAGCATGCGTGGGGATTTGTTTTTATTGCAGATAGAATATTTTTGAAGACGTGTTAGGTATCGAGGTTGAGATTTGTGATCTTGATGTGGGAATGTATAGAATTGATTGGGGACTTTAGTGTTGTGATTTTTGGGAAATATAATCGAGTAGCATTTTATTTTCGCGCGTTAGGCTACGTTGAATTTCGAGGGCAAAATTCCTTGTTAGTGGGGAAGTATGTAATGACCCGAATCATTTAAATGGGAATTTGTAAATTTATTTTTAAATTTGGAGAAAAATAAAATTTTGGATTTAATTTTTTTAGTAATTAAATATATTGATTTTTATATTCGAAATTCCGAAATCTACCTTATAAGACTCCTAATATGAGTATAAATATACGTTTTGGGGCGTTTAGAAGAGTCGTCACAACATAAAACTCTCTAAGAGTCCTGGAAACCTAAAACTCCATAGAAATAAAAAGATGTATATAAAAATATTCTACCATCCGATAGAGCTAAAATTTTTTGTGAACCTTCCTCTTGTCCTCAAATACTACGCCTCAAAATTTTAGCCAATTCTAACAGTCCGATCATCCGAAATGTTTTTTTTGCGTTTGTATTTAATTAGAAGTCTTTTCTTTATGAAACTCTTAACCCTTTATATATCACAAAACATTCGTGGCTTGGGTTTTCAAATAACTTTTTCATCAAGTTTTCAACCAGAAGACCTCTCGAAAATTATTCACTTTCATCCACAAACATTACCCCCAAAATGAATCAAGTGTTTAACTAAATATTCGAAGGCTTATTTGGTGTTTTCCCGAGTTCGGGCTAGAACGAGTTTTGATTATTTTCGCGAGGGGAATGTGATGGTGCGATCAGATTTTGAGACTGAAATTTATGTGATGATTTTGAGGTATGGGACTTACACAAAATGCTGCTAAATTCTCCCGAGAGTATTCCGTTTTGATTTCTATGTCGATTGCACTCATATTGAAATCTCAAATAATGATTAGAATCTAAATTTGAATCATTGTGATATATTATATTGTGATTTGAGCACCACGTCATGAGATTTTAATATGGCATGGAGAATGGGCACCCGCCAATAGTCCAAATTCGGATATGCTTGACAATGCATAGGCGCAATGAGGTGAGGTCTGGTGACTCATTGATGTGTTGTTGAGAAATTAATATTGATATAATGCTTGAGTGTTGCAATTGATTTGTATATGCGGATTCCTATTGTTGAAATTTATTCACCGTGCTAATTATTTTTTAGCATCTATTCCTATCATATTGTGTACTTCCCCATATTTTCTTTTAGTTAGCAGGTTAGCATGGATTGAGATGCTATGGACTATTTGGAGAATTATTTTAGAGCATGGATTGGGATATGCATTTTGATATTTAAATTGGTGGTGTAATTAGTTGGAGAATTGAATATTTTGAGAGAAACGTTATAGTAATTATTTTGGAAGTGTAAGATTTTTGGATTTGTTATATTTATTTTGTGGAAAATAGATTCTCTATACTAATTATTGTGGACATAGTTTAGTTTTTATCGTAGTAGCATGTCGCGTGCCTCTTTTTGGGCGCGCGGGGTGTTTCAAATGGTATCATAGCTTAGGTATACGACAACCCTTGGGTCTTTGGGTTTTGGGTCTGGCATGCGTGACAGGTGTGTTTTCTTTGGAGATAGAATATTTTTGAAGACGTGTTAACCATCGAGGTTGAGATTTGTGATCTTTATATGAGAATGTATATGTAATAACCCTTAATTTTGAGTAATTGATTTTATAATAAATTTCCATTGGAGGTAATTATATAAAACGTTGGATGATGGAGAAAATAATATTTTAAGGGAGTTAAAAGATAATAACTACTAGATTTTGCATATTTACTGTTATGTAAATGTAAATAGCATTATGTTACGATTCATGGTGTCATTGTGCTTTAAACGGCATTTACGGTTTAAATGAAGTTGGAACTTGAAATGATTTATATTATTCCGAATGCCAATTTAGAGGACGTGGTCAGTCCTGAAATAGTCGAGATAGTCAAAATAAGTGTCATATTGTATTTTTGGGTTCCGGTGTGACAACCCGCGATCCAAGATAAGGGGTGGCCAGCCCGATACTCAAACATAACAGGGATCATGGATGGATATCATTCTCAGCATCAACAAAATAGACTGAGTAGATGGGAAAACCACCTAAAAAAATCAGAAAACGGGATGCCAAAAGTTTAGAAATTTAAAAGCAGTTAAGAAAATTAAATTTAAACAACCCAATCTGATAAGCAAGTGGAATTCCACAAGAATATATATAATACATCTAACATGAATGTATACAAATGGACCGAATAAGCTGTCGATCCACAACAACATACAATGAAGTACAACGATTTCAATATCTTACATAACACATTCATTAATCAAATACAAGGTCCTGTAATAACCCGCAAAATCTTACAGCTCGTCGAAAGCAAAGGAGTGGGACATCAAAACGGGCATCCCTGCGGTGGAGCACCTGAGCGGATACAATCATATATGCAACAAGGAAAGTAAACCGGTCAGGGGCGGGTTCTGTATGATCACCAGAAGAAATAAAAAGCATGATAGAAATGAACAGTTATGCATGATTGACAAGGATGATAATATGCATTACAATTTAACTAAATGATAAGATGAAATTTCATTTACATAAAAGAAAGAAAAGTAAAATAACTTAAATTTAAAACCTTTACTCATTTATCAAACTTCCATTATCTTTTGTATTCCTTAATAGGAATAAAACCATTTATTAACTTCCATAGTTAATTATCTTACCATTTCATCTTTCCATTCCTTAATAGGAATATCATTAGTATCAAGTGCTCTTTATGGCACATTAATCTCAATCCCGTGCTCTTTATGGCACGTATCCATGCTCTTTATGGCATATATCCATCAAGTCCCACTTGAGGCCGAAAAGTTATATTCTCATACATATAACGATTCTAAGACCACCCCTCCGAGTTTCCCCACTGGGCGTACCCCTAAATGACCATCATCTTCCAGGGCCTATCTACACAAGACAACCTGGGCCACTATCGATACGTCGGGAAGCGACCATATGCCTGCGGGAGAGTCAGGACCACACCCAGAATCCCCTCACCAGTGCCGAAAACATATAAAAACCCCGCATATGGACTAGGACTATATCCACCCTGCATTCACTAGCAAGGGGGCATCACTAAGCGTGCCAACTTCCCTTATGATGTCATTTAGAGAGGTGTGTTTAAGTAAATTAGCATTTACCATTTTTAATCTCATTTTCATTTTCAATTTATCATTACCAAATTCCATTTCCAATATCCATGTGTTTGGTTCTTTTTATTCGAACCTATCATCATTAAAGAACCGGGTTCATTTTATGCGAACCTAATTCCCATAGAATATTGTCATTAATATTCCTCAAATTACAAGTTCCGGCTTAGTCTCCAAATTGACATTATGATCCTACAATTCCCAAAGTTATATAACTTCGATAAGCCCCTAAGTCTCCAAGCATGGGCATTTAACTTCCTAACTTCCCAAAAGGTTTAAAAAAAAGAAGAAATGCCCTAACATTTCTTTAAACACCCCGGGAAAATAAACCCCAAATGACCCAATTGTAATCTAGGGTGGAGACCAAACTCAACTAATACTTTAGGACTCTACGTTTGCTTCTTTCAAGAAGGTTACTAGGCCCTAAACCTAAAGAAAAAGGATCAAAATTAAAAAGGAAAATGACTCAAAACTGCAGGACCCGAATCGATTCGCCCTAGGGGCCGAATCGATTCACCCCAGCGAATCGATTCGCTCTGAAAACGAATCGGTTCGGAAGAAAATTTCAAGTTTCTGCATTTTCCAAATCGATTTGGCCTTAATCCGAATCGATTCGGGAACACAGACTTGGGAAGCTACTTCTATGCGAATCAATTCGCCCTAGGGTCCGAATCGATTCGCCCCTGCGAAATTGCCAAGAATGGCTATGGAGTTCTAAACTCCAAATCTCTCCCCAAACCCAAAACCAACCAAACCTAAATAATCTAATGGAACTAGTACACCAAAAATATGACTAATTACCATCATATAAAATCTTTATCATCCAAATCCATTTCCAAGGGTTAATACCCAAAAATCCAACAAAACCCTAACTAAATTAAATCATTATAACCACCACAACTATTAATACTAATTAATCAACTTACATCATATAATAGCAAGTAGAGAACTTGCCTCAAGCTTGCAAGAATCTGATTTGATGAATAAGAAAGCAACAATCCAAGCTTGAATCTCCAAATTTCTCTCTTTTCTCCAAAGTTCTCTTCCTCGTTCTACTATCTCTAGGTCTCAATTGTATAAAATGGAAGAATAGAAATGGGGTTGGGAAAATAAAACGTGGCTTAAGTCTAAGAAGCCCACTTAAATGACCAATACGAGATATAATAAATTGCAACTACACATTTTAGCTATAAAGAGTTAAAAGTGCTCGAAATACCAAAATGCAATATGGCACTTATTTTGACAGTCTCACACCTACCGGGACCAACTACACCCTCCAAATTATCATTTGGAAATTTTATAACTGATTTTTTCTTCCGGTTTCTCATTAAACCCAAAATGTCATTTTATATCTTATGACACCATAAATGACCACATGGATATTTTTACCGACTTAGAAGGTAACTATACAATAGTTTAGTAAATATTAACCTTTCTCATAATAAATTAATATTTACTCTACACCCATCATTTTATAATTAATTACTACATATAGTAAATAAAAATAAAATAGGCTATCAAACGTGAGGGTTGTTACATACTCCCCCCCTTACGAGGGAATTTTGCCCCCAAAATTCAAGTATACCTCGCAAGAAGAAATGCAGATACTTTACCCGCATGTCATTCTCGTGATCGCATGTCGATTCCTCGACACTGTGCTGACTACCTTGCATCATAACTAAAGGTACTACCTGCGATCTCAATCGCCTCTCTCCACGTTCTAGAATAGCAACCGACTATTCCTCAAAAGAAACGTCAAGTTGCAACTCAATATCTTCAAAAGGAATGTGCCTAAAGGCACCATCACATCTCTTGTATTTCTATAGAGGAGAGATATGGAACACGTCATGAACTTGCTGCAAATATTTCAGTAGAGCAAGTTAATAATCTACCGAACCCACCTTAACATTTATAAGAATGGTCCAAGGTAACGCGGTGCAAGTCTTCCTTCTACTCAAAATGTTTAATGCTCTTCATGGGCGATACTCGCACCAACACCTGGTCCACCGACCTCAAACTCCACATGCCATCTCCCCGTATTGACTTAGCTCTTTTGTCGATCTTGGTTATACGAATGCGATTCCGAATGAGCTCAATTTCCAAAGAAGTATCTCTAATCATTACAGGTCCGAGAGACTTATCATCTTGCACCTCTAACCAACAAACGGGAGATCCACAAGGCCTAACATACAAGGCTTTATAAACCGCCATCCCGATAGTGAATCGATGCAAATTATAATAAGCAAATTCAACTAGTGGGAGACACTGTTCCCGATTACTATTGAAGTCAAGCACACGCATAAGGAGTCTATCCTCTAACATATGGTTTACCCTTTCGGTCTGGCTGTCTGTGGAGGATGATAAGAAGTGCTTAACCACAATTTGATTCCCATGGATTCTTGGAAACTTGCCACAAGTGGGAAATGAAACTCTTGTCTTAGTTGAAAACTAAAATCAAGGGCACCCCATGCAGTCCAACAACCTCGCCATGCCCGGACACTACTACTGGCGGCGCATAACTTGACACATTATGTCTTTACCCGGACGTAACGCAACCTTAGAACCGTGATATTCCACCATTTCTGCCTTTCTTAAGTCCCTCTCATTCGGGACAAAATTCTCTTATGGAAATGCACCCCACCCTCAAAATCAATAGAGAAGGGTCCTGTTCCCTAAATCAACAGCTTGTATATCTGGTCTTAACCACTCTTATCTCTCCTATGGCATCTTGCAACAAGAATGTTGCTCGCACGAGAGACTAAATTATGCCCAGGAAGTAGTACCTTCTTTTCCTATACAGCGGTCACCCCCACGATGAATTTTAATTCAAGCATGGGATAATACTTCCCACAAGTTTAAACTTATGAGCCGCATAAACAACAAATCTATGCTTCAGTATTATTACTCCCCATCCTGGCAGAGGCTTGTCCATTGAATCCACCCTAGAGCTTAACAACATGAGCCTAAGAGTGAAAATTAATTCACCTTTCTCTTTTCGAAAGATGAGTGCCAACTTAACATTCTAACTATAAGAGGCCTCATCTCCTTCGGCCTAACCAACCAAACTTCTCGAAATCTCCCACTTTCGTTATCAGGGAACCAATCCTTCTTAGAGTTAACACACAGCTTATACGTGGTCAACTCCCGATAACCCTCCTAACTAACATCACATAACTAAAGGCCTTACATCCAAACAATCCTAAGGTCTGCCTACCTATATCCTATCTAAGTCGTATACATATAATACTAAGTATATCTCTAGTTCCCAAGACCTTTCTCAACTCTCGACATTTGCTCGGTTTCGTGCGTGGGACGTCTCGCCGAAGCGAAATCCAAACAAGGAACCCTCCCGTTACACTACTACCTCGCGTTGTCGGTCATCAAGATATACAGGTCTAAGACACATGCTCGGGACCAAAAATATTTTACTTATATACATCACCATTTAAATAATTGAAGAGTTAATAAATCAAACATTCACTTTCCATAAAGCCTTATAATTATATACCCCACAATATATATATACCTTTTCAAATAGCCTTCTTATCAAGGCATAACCCGAAGTCTTAATTCGACTTTGCATCCCAGTCTCCCTCGCACCGATTAGAGGAGCGAATGTGACACCCCGCCTAATTAAACCTTGGGTGATCAAGCCTAAATTTAATTTAAGTAGGTTTCTTAAATGGTTCATTCTTAGCATCACTGCTGAGCGCTTTTTAATTTACTAACCACCTAAGTGAAATTAAACGAGTGCCAAATTTTATCTTCCTTAAGCAGAAAATTAAACCATACAAACACATTACAAATTCTAGTAATAATAAAGCAGTTTGTATAAATACTCTGAAAGCAAGTAAAGTCTTGCCGAAAACCACGGCCAATAAAAGACAACTACAAATCCATTACTAGAATAAACTGTAACAGTAAAGATAGGACAACATGTCCCAACTAAGAATATTAAAACTGAGATCCTGCACTAGAACTGAAAAAGAGGAAGTGTCTAAACAATCCCTGCAACATCCACCCTTGCTACAACTCCCAACTCCCTGGAATGAAATCATGTTGGGTGTCCTTGTGGCTGGGCACCTAAAAGGTTTTAAAAAAAAATTCATAGCAAGAGTTAGTACTCAAAACATTTGAAAATATTTTGCAAGAAGTTATCACAATTAAGTTATTGATAACACATATTAAGGTTTCGCACACTCCTTTGAACTTCCTCACCTCTCTTCTATAGTACATAACTATCGAGGATACTTAGTCTACCTAGTTATACTACCCATAAGCGTAGGTAACTTATTTACTGTACTTAGTCCTTATTCTTGTAATAATTACATCACGCTATAAATTATTACTAAGATAATTACAATTCATTTCATTGTCTACTATTCTAAATCAGTAGATTATACACATAGAATACATTTTATCACACAATAATGTATTTAATATCAGTTATCACTAACATATCCTTTTTATTACACAAAAAGGACTCTTGGTTCGGAATGATTCATCGACCCCAAGTAAGAGTTGGTTAGGAATGATCCATCGACCCCAACTATTTAAAAATATAAATATCTACATATATTCTGGTTCGGGACTCTTTCATCGCGACACCAGTTAAAAGTTTGGTTCGGCATTTTTCATCGACCCCAAACATATAATAATTTTTTTATGTTAGTTCGGAATGTCACCTCGACCCTAACATAATTAAGTTTAGGTAAAATTCTCTTAACCCAACTTTTTATATAATTTAGTAGGTACACACCCGACCTATCAAATCATGCCCGTACGTAATATATTTTACTTATTGTGGTGACAATTATTATGCAACACAAATAAATATGAAAGAGGTAATAACCAAGAAAGAATAAATAAAATGGCGATCACACAACAACAGGTGTACGTGGTTCAGCAAAGATGTGCCTCGTCCACGATGGTGCAGTCAGTATTATTTCTCTATATTCTGAAGAATAGGTACAGAGAATACAACTTGTCCTTTGCCCCGGACCTAGGGTTTAATTTATACATGTGTATGTTCGTTAGTGGAGATGATGGGTTCCTTCATATTAGCCATCTTTCCTATCTTTTCCCTTCATGGGATTGTGCTCCCCTATAACTTCTCTTCATGGGATCGTGGGGACAGACCGGGTCAATATGAAAGATAGAGGGCCTGGATTTTGGGCCGCCAGAACTGGGCTACTCGTCCAGGCCCATGGTCCTAAATTCTGGGTACCTACACTTATATTCACTGTACTCATTAATTTATAATTTATCTCATTATTGTAATCATTCGAGTATTCACGCAACTCTAAGGGTCCTAGTTACCCCTACCTTAATTCAGTAGTTAAGTTAACTTTAACCTACTGGTATTATCCCGGAACTTTCTCTCACTCTTTCCGTAGTTAGATTCTTGAAATCCCAACTTACGGCTATCGATTGTTTTCCCCGTCGGTCCATTTCTCCAAAATTTCCACTTAATCATTTATGAAGAAATCTAATGGTACACCTACTGGTATTTATGAAGTCTCCTCATAGGTAAAATATTATCGCTAAGGTTCCCATCGAGCGACGGTACATAAAAGGAAATTTTCACAAAATTTTCTAAAGTCCAGCCAGGGTCGATCGATCAATGAGATATGGTCGATCGATCGACTGCTCGATCGATCGACATTCAAGGGTCGATCGATCGATCAAGCAGTGACAGACCCAGTTCATCTTCTTCCTACGGGTTTCACCATTTTTATCTCTCTATTTTTCATGATAATCCACCATATTTGCAACCAACAATTTCTAATCATTCCTACATGTTATGGGATGATTACTAACGATTTAAAACAATAAAATCATTATAAATCTTGGCCAAATCAACTAAAAATCTCTCTAATATTCAAGAACCCTAAAATGCATTCTTTATACCTTTCATCCAAATTCCAGATTTTTAGTTCGAATTAATTATCTAGTTTTCTATGATATCAACATACTTGGAAATCCAAAAACGTCCTACATGAAATCCTTATCAATCATGGATCATAATCAATTGTTTTATTCCCAAGAATATCATAAAAATCATGTTCTTCCTAAAGCTTAATTATGGGTATTATAACTCAGTTTATTTTGTAAATAACCACTTGCCTTATGATTTTTAGGGTCTGATTTCGTGGTTGTTGACGATGGTTGATGATTTTGTTCCTTCAATCCTCCTTCCCAATGGATTGGTGGTGAAATCTCCTTAGAATTTCCCTTCCTTCCTTCTTTTGCCTTAGGAATTTGCTTCTCTCTATTCTCTAATGGCTATGGTGTATTTTCTTTCTTTCTAACCCTAGCCTCAACTCATATAATCTGATTTAGGGTTACAAAATTCGTAGGTCTACTTACCCATGAATGTAAAGAGACCAAAATGCCATCGAATGGTCCCAGTTTAGCCCGAAAATGACCCGACAATGAACTAGTACCCCCGGGTACTATTTTGACTAATTTGACCCTTTCGGAATCATCTGTGGACTCTAAATTATCGTTTGAGTCTCCTAAAATATTTTTCTAATCTCATCTACCATTTTTGTCTACGCGTGACACTCAGTTTAAATAACTCAGGTACGTCTATATAATCACTAGACCGTACTTAACAACATTCAAAATTTACTACTCACATTTAGTAAATTTTTATATCATCATTTAAATCTATATTAATCATTATTTCACATTAAATTACTCTACTCACGTAATTTAAATAAAACATCTTTTATCGCATTAAATTACTCTACTCACATAATTTAAATAAAACATATTACATTAAGCAGAATTTCGGGGTATTACAGAGAACTGTATACAGTGCTTCTATTTCGCACTTTAATAGCCATTAATCACTCTTGTACGTGATTCTTGTCCAAACCTTTCCACCCAACAAAAATAAAAAAAAATGAAATTAATTAAAAGAAGAAAGAACAACATCTCTCCACTTCCAAGGTCGTTGAGTTTCATGCGTAGAGCATCCCGCAAAAGAGGAATCCAAACAAGGAACCCCTCCTATACGCTACTACTCAACTACGTCGGTCGTGGAGATAAGGCATACAAATCACATCATACCCGACCATGTCAAGGACGAGTAAATCGGCCTCAAAGCTCAAAGTACCACAATAAATCCCTATATGTATACAAACAAGGAATTGAGCGAACCATCACACAAAGAAAACTCAATGCTAGTAAAAATACTCTCAGTAGATCTCATCAAATCTGTAAATCTGAGAAGAGCTCATAAAACAAATGGGTACGTAACACCCGCATCGAATAACACATAACTCAAGTACCTCCGAAATAAAACTTACCCTTAACAGCGAGCGGTGTTAACGAAGCTGAAGGAAGTATAGCCTCCCGAATTTGATAAACTCTCCCATACAGTAACTATCCCTGCTGCATGGGAACAACCGAATCAGGTACCTGAGGTGGGAACTGAACACGCGGCTGCTGTGGAGTCCTAGCAATTAACCCCCAAACAACCGAGGACACTCCATCGAAGTGACCTGCCTCCCCACATAGGAAGCCCCGTCCCTTCATATCCTCTCGACCTCAACCCCCGTTATTTCTAAACTGGGAAGTGCCTTAGCCCAGATGGTCTTTACCTCCATGACCACCCCGACCCACATGTTGTGAGGAACCCTTACTGTGCCTAATGTTATTGCCACCCGCAATAAACCCTCCAAACGTTGTCTCTTAGACGAAACCTCTTGTCTAGGGTCCCTCTCTTTCTTCTTACTACCCAAAGGTTGGGATGAGGGAAATCCTCCTCCTCCAATCCCATGTTCTCCAAGCCTTCCTGCTTTCCCCATGACAGTAGCTTTCTTGCTACCCGGTGTATATAACTGATTCTCATGGAAATGGGGGCGAGGCTGCATTCATAACCTCACCAAAAGTTTGTAAAGCTGGATTACCCAGCAATTGTTGTCGGATTCTCCATTTTAGACCTCCCATAATCTTTGCGATCTTCCTATCTTCCGGAGCCACTTCATTTGGGGAAAAACTCGCCAATCGTGAAAACTCCTCTACATATTCCGCTATAAATCTCTCTCCTTGCACAACATCCTGGACCTTCTTTCTCATCTCCCTTTGAATTGCGGGAGGAAAATACTTACGATCGAATAAAGTCCAGAACTCAGTGATCGTCATTGTGTCTCTCTGCTCTGGTGTGGTTATTATCTCCCACCAGTATAACGCAGATCCGACTAGCTTAAAAGTGGCAAGTACTTGTTTCATCTCCTCGCATCATTCTATCATTCAAAGGTGGCATTGTCTATCCTTTTTCCATTTATTGGCTTCGATAACATTCATGCCTCCATCGAATTTCGGGGAATTTCCCTTTAGAAAGAACTCCCAAAGCCTTTTCCCCAGAGTAAGTCCCGTAGGAGCTTGAACATCGTGAGTCCATTGTTGAGCCTGTGGAAAATTATTGGACCACTGCGGTCATGGCGGTGTTAACCGCTGGAGCTACTATGTTTGCTACATCCGTAGCGTTAACTGTCCTTTGTGGCGGAGGTGGAGAATCTACCTCCTCTTCTACAACCCTATTACGTCTCGCTGGGCGACCTCTCTAGGCGGCATTTGAGATGAAGAAACAGTAGAGTTAAAATACTATCTGAAACTATCTATCTCGCAGAAGATCGCAAACATAGACAACTACACAGTCCTAACATTAGGCTCTATATCAAAGAACGCTACGGTAGAACGTGACGAATCCACATAGATCCTAAAGACTCTAGAACCTGATGTTCTGATACCATCTGTGATAACCCGTGATCCAAGATAAGGGGTGGCCAAACCGATACTCAAACATAATAAGGATCATGGATGGATATCATTCTCAACATCAACAAAATAGACTAAGTATACGGGAAAACCACCTCAAAAAATCAGAAAACGGGATGCCAAAAGTTTAGAAATTTAAAAAAAGTTAAGAAAATTAAATTTAAACAACCCAATTTGATAAGCAAGTAGAATTCCACAAGAATATATATAATACATCTAACATGAATGTATACAAATGGACCGAAAAAGCTGTCGATCCACAACAACATACAACGAAGTACAACGATTTAAATATCTTACATAATACATTCATTAATCAAATACAAATGTTTGGGCCACACGCCCGTGTGAAAAGACCCGATCATATCTAGAATAACAAGAAGAAAACTTCTAATTCAAAGTCCTGTAATAATCCGCAAAATATTACAGCTCGTCGAAAGCAAAGGAGTGGGACATCAAAATGGGCGTCCTTGCGATGGAGCACCTGAGCGGATACAATCATATATGCAATAAGGAAAGTAAACCGGCCAGGGCCGGGTTCTGTATGATCACCAGAAGAAATAAAAAGCATGATAGAAATGAACAACTATGCATGAATGATAAGGATGATAATATGCATTACAATTTAACTAAATGATAAGATGAAATGTCATTTACATAAAAGAAAGAAAAGAAAAATAACTTAAATTTAAAACCTTTCCTCATTTATCAAACTTCCATTATCTTTTCTATTCCTTAATAGGAATAAAACCATTTATTAACTTCCATAGTTAATTATCTTACCATTTCATCTTTACATTCCTTAATAGGAATATCATTAGTATCAAGTGCTCTTTATGGAACATTAATCTCAATCCCATGCTCTTTATGGCACGCATCCATGCTCTTTATGGCATATATCCATCAAGTCCCACTTGATGCAGAAAAGTTATATTCGCATACATATAATGATTATAAGACCTCCCCTCCGAGTTTCCCCACTGGGCGCGCCCCTAAATGACCATCATCTTCCAGGGACTATCAATACAAGACAACCTGGGCACCTATTGATACACCGGTAAGCGACCATATGCCCGCGGGAGAGTCAGGACCACACCCGGAATCCCCTCATCAGCGCCGAAAACATATAAAAACCCCGCATATGGCCTAGGACTATATCCACCCTGGATTCACTAGCCAGGGGGCATCACCAAGCGCGCGAACTTCCCTTATGATGTCATTTAGAAAGGTGTCTTTAAGTAAATTAACATTTACGATTTTTAATCTCATTTTCATTTTCAATTTATCATTACCAAATTCCATTTCCAATATCCATGTGTTTGGTTCTTATTATTCGAACCTATCATCATTAAACAACTGGGATCATTTTATGCGAACCTAATTCCCATAGAATATTGTCATTAATATTCCTCAAATTACAAGTTTCGGCTTAGTCTCCAAATAGACATTATGATCCTACAATTCCCAAAGTCATATAACTTTGATAAGCCCCTAAGTCTCCAAGCATGGGCATTTGACTTCCTAACTTCTAAAAAGTTTTAAATAAAAGAAGAAATTCCTTAACATTTCTTTAAACACCTCGGGAAAATTAACCCCAGATGACCCAATTCTAATCTAGGGTGGCGACCAAACTCAACTAATACTCTAGGACTCTAAGTTTACTTCTTTCAAGAAGGTTCCTAGGCCCTAAACCTAAAGAAAAAGGATCAAAATTAAAAAGGAAAATGACTCAAAACTACAGGACCCGAATCGATTCGCCCTAGGGGCCGAATCGATTCGCCCCAGTGAATCGATTCACTCTGAAAGCGAATCGGTTCGGAAGAAAATTTGAAGTTTCTGCATTTGCCGAATCGATTCGGTCTTAACTCGAATCGATTCGGGAACACAGACTTGGGAAGCTTCTTCTATGGGAATCGATTCGCCCTAGGGGCCAAATCGATTCGCCCCTGCAAAATTGCCAAGAATGGCTATGGAGTTCTAAACTCCAAATCTCTCCCCAAACCCAAAACCAACAAAACCCAAATAATCTAATGGAACTAGTACACCAAAAATATTACTAATTACCATCATATAAAATCTTTATCATCCAAATCCATTTCCAAGGGTTAATACCCAAAAATCCTACAAAACCCTAACTAAATTAAATCATCATAACCACCACAACTATAAATACTAATTAATCAACTTAAATCATATAATAGCAAGTAGAGAACTTGCCTCAAGCTTGCAAGAATCTGATTTGATGAAGAAGAAAGCAACAATCCAAGCTTGAATCTCCAAATTTCTCTCTTTTCTCCAAAGTTCTCTTCCTCTCTCTACTCTCTCTAGGGCTCAATTGTATAAAATGGAAGAATTGAAATGGGGTTGGGAAAATAAAAGGTGGCTTAAGTCTAAGAAGCCCACTCAAATGACCAATACGTGATATAATAAATCGCAACTACACATTTTAGCTATAAACAGTCAAAAGTGCCCGAAATACCAAAATGCAATATGGCACTTATTTTGACAGTCTCACACCTACCGGGACCATCTACACCCTCCAAATTATCATTTGGAAATTTTATAACTCCTTTTTACTTCTGGTTTCTCATTAAACCCAAAATGTTATTTTATATCTTATGACACCATATATCACCACATGGACATTTTTACCTACTCACAAGGTAACTATACAACAGTTTAGTAAATATTAACCTTTCTCATAATAAATTAATATTTACTCTACACCCATCATTTTATAGTTAATTACTGCATATAGTAAATAAATATAAAATAGGCTATCTAACGTGAGGGTTGTTACATCCGGGCATTTTTAACAGGTTATGACTTAATTATGTAGTTACAAGTTATTTTAATGGTGTATTAACATTTAAAGACGAGAATTTATACTTAAGGCATGATTAAGTCTTGCAACCCTTTTATTTCTCAAGTGTATGTTCTTAAACCTAGAGAAAGAAAGGGAGAGAAAGAGAATTTGGAGAAAAGAAGGGAAAGAAGAAGAAAAGAAGAAATTTGGGTTTGAATTTGCTTCTAGCGGAAGGAAATTCGAGATTTCATCTTAAAGCAAGTTTCTTACTTACTAGTATATGATTTAATGTGAATAATTTGATGTGATAGTTATGTAATTGGAGAATGGGAACAAATAGTAGGTTTTTGGATAAATATTGATGTTTAACCATCGGATCTTATTATTTATTTGATTTAAGTTGCTTATGATAGTTTGTTGTGTTGTAAAGAGGTTGTGGTTGTGTTTTTAGTTGATGAGAATGAAAGAAATGTGAGAATAAGGAGTTTAGGTTTTGGATTTAGCATTGTAGATGAAGAGAGAGTCTTGGGTCTAATAAGTGCGATCGACTGCGGTCCTAGGACCGGTCGACCGGGCCTTCAGGTGAAAGCCTAATTCTTTCATATACAAGTATAAAATAAAAGCGCGGTCGACCGCGGTCCCAGGACCGGTCGACCGGGCCTTCCGAAATGAGCTTTCTGCATTCCTTTTTACGCAAAACCCTTGAGGTGCAGTCGATTGCGGTCCCATGACTGGTCGATCGGTCCCCTATTTTTCACACTTAAATCCTTAGTTTCCTATAGCTTCTTTATTTTCAGATAGGGACTTAGGAACCTTCTTGAATGAAGTAAAACTAGAGTATTAGAGTCTAATAGAAAGGTATCTAAGAACCTAAGTTAGAAATGAGAGTTGGGACTTAGATGGGAATTAATTTTGTAATTAAATTAGACGTAGATACAAGATTCTTTAATAAAATTAGTTAGTTTAGGTCTAAAGGGAAATAGAGTGATTTAATGTGGGCTTCTATAACTGGGTTGTAGTAATATAATACGTTATGGTTTGAGGAATGAATGTTAATTCATGGAGGTTTGTATTGGAGATGATTAAACATTGAGATTTATAATGATGGCATAAAACGCTTATGACTCTGGATAAAACGTAATGCATATTTTAAACTGAGGTCAAATTGTGAATGATAAATTGTGTATACACACCTCTCTAAATGCTATCATAGGGAAAGTTACACGCATGAGGTGAAGTCCCCTGGCTAGTGAATGCAGGGTGAATATAGTCCTCGGCCATAGGATGGGTTGTTATATATTGTGTGATTATTGTTCGAAGTAAGGTAATTCTAGGTGTGGTTATGACTAACTATCGAAGGTATATGGCCGCTTCCCGAAGTTATGCGATGTAGGATGCCCAGGTTGTCTCGTGTGATAAGCCCTGGAAGATGATAGCTATTTAGGGGCGCATTTAACGGGGAAACTCGGAAGGACGATCTTAGAATCGTTATATGTGATGTAATATAACTATTCTTATTAAAGTGAAATCATAATGATTATATGGAACTTTATGAAATAAATTGCTTTGAGTACGTTTCCTAATGAGAAAAGGGAACGGTGAATTGAAATTGTGTAAAAAGGAAATGGAATCTCGTTTAGAAATTTTTATCGATATTCTCCTGCATAAACGAATTATGATCATTGTCATTATTATTCTGTAGATTATGCTTTTAGATTGAGATATTAGATTCATCATTATTGTTTATGGTGAATTATACAAGCATATTCAAGATGATTAAATATCTTTTGTTTTGGATGAATCTTATATTTGACCAGGTGTTCCGCCGTAAGGACGCCCATATTGACCTTTCTATTCTAGTGTCTAGGTAGCTGTAACACTTTGCGGATGTTATGGGATATTTGATTTAGACGCAACCATATTTTGTATTCTAGTTATGATCGGTTTCACATTTGGGCGTGTTGCCCCAGTTTTGTACTTGTATTACATAATGTGTTATGGAACTTTAATACTCGGTGTAACCCTGTTGTATATTTCTCTTAACCGACAGCTTATTCGATTATTTTGTTGTACACATAGTTGCCAATGTAATATCTGTCTTTATTTGTATCCACCTTATTTTAAATTGGATTGTTAAGCTAATTTCTTTAACTTACAAAATAAAATTTTGACAATCCATTTTCTAAAATAACTGGTGGTTATCTCGTATACTTATTGTATTACTGTGATGCTAAGAATGGACCATCTATGATTCCTATAATTATTGGAGTATTGGGATGGCCACCTCTTATTTTAATAAGCGAGGTATCACAGATGGTATCAGAGGATAAGGTTCTATAGTCTCTAGGATATATGCGAACTTATCACGTTCTACCGTGGCGTTCTTTGATATAAAGCTTAAATGTTAGGACTATTTTGTTTGCCTATGTTTGCGAACTTCTGCTAAGATACTTGTTCTTAGTAGTATTCTAATTTATTTGTTTCTTCATCTCAGATGCCGCCTAAGAGAGGTCGCCCTGCGAGAAGAAATAGAGTTATAGAAGATGATGTAAGTCCTCCACCGCCACAACAACAAACTGTAAATGCCGCTGAAGTAGCCAACATTGTGTACCAAACGATCAATACTGTGATGACTTCCGTGGTTCAGCAATTTAATCAAGACCAATAACCACGAGCTCAGGAGGTACAAGTCCTTGCGGGACCTTCTCCATAAGAAAGAGTCAGGGAATCCTTTTTAAAGGGACATCCCCCAGAATTTTAGGGTGGTTCATACATGATAGTATATAACCAATGGAAAAAGGATATGCAATGTCATCTTATCTTAATAGACTTTTGTGAAGAATGGAAGCAAATCCCCGCTACTTTTAAGCTAGTTGGAGAAGCCTTACATTGGTGGGAGTCGATGACTACGGCAGAACAAAGAGATACTATGACCATTACTAATTTTTGGGTTTTATTTGACCAAAAATATTTTCCTCTGGCAGTCCAAAGGGAAATGAGGAGAAAGCTTCAAGATGTAGTTCAAGCTGAACGTTCGGTGGAAGAATATGAGGAGGAATTCACTCGTTTGGCTAGTTTTATGCCAGATGAGGTAACTCCGGAGGAGAGGAGAATATTAAAGTTCATTGGAGGTTTACATTGGAGGATGTGACAACACTTGCTGGAAAATCTAGATTTACAAACTTTCAGGGATATGATGAATGCACATTACTTCATTATCAAGATCATCGGTTGCATGTACAAGGTATTAAGAAAGTTTTAGTTGTCAGGCAAATGAGTAAATCGGGAGGAAATGGTGCAGAAGGGGGAGAACTACCCTCATCCTAATCATCGGGAGGTAAGCAAAAGGAAAGGGACGCCCAACAAGGGCATTTGTCCAAAAGGCAGCGTTTCGGGGGATTTAATTTCAGTGGCAGTAATTTCAGGCATGGTGAAGGTGCCCAGCAATAGCAACAGATAGGTCAGGAAGGTCGGGGTAACAATGGAGATCAAGGCCATCCAAACAAAGGCTTTGGGCAGTTCAGAAATAACCGGGGTCATAATCAGGAAAATATGGTGGGTCGTTGTTTTCAATATGGGGAGCTGGGTCATTATAGGAAGGCGTGTTCGCAATTAATTGGGGGATAGTTTCCTAGAGTTCCACAGCATCACCAGGAATAACGAATGCCACTAGTTCCTAACCCAGTCGTCCCTCCACAATAGGAACAACTATAGTATGCGCGTGTTTACCACATATAGGATGCTATGCTTCCTCCAACCCAGCCAACGCCTCCGGCTATTAAGGGTAAGTTTCCCATTCATGGGCACATGGGTCGTGTATTATTTGATATGGGTGCAACACACTCATTTATTTCTAGAATCTTTGCTCAGTCTATAGAGCTAATTAAGGGTGCAAAAAGTACTTTCACTAGTGTCGAATCTTCTATGGGTGAAGGTTCCCTTATTTTCTTTCTTTGTATATGATTAGAAATAAATCTTGGTAATTTATGTTTTGAGGCCGATTTGCTTATCCTTGATATGGTCGGGTATGATATAATCCTCGGAATGGATTGGCTAGTGAAATATCATGTGATAGTTAATTGTTATGGGAAGAGTATCATTTTTACCATTCCGAGGCAAGAGATATTTTTAGTGGATATGCCTCGTTCTGAGGGAGGTTCTAAAACTTGTATTGTATTGAGGAGGAGACTTATCGGGATGTAGTCGTTTACTTAGATTCAATTTCAGTTGTTAGAGACTTTAAAGATGTTTTTTGGGAAATACCCGATTTACCTCCAAGTAGGGAGATTGAGTTTGTGATTGATTTAGCACCGGGGACACGACCGATTGCTAGAGCTCTATACTTTATGGCTCCTATTAAGATGAGGGAGTTAAGAGATCAGATTTAGAATTTGTTAGAACATGGGTTTATTAGGCGTAGTACGTCGCCGTGGGGAGCTCCTGTATTATTTGTGAAGAAAAGAGATGGTTCTCTCCGGTTGTGTGTCGATTATCGGGAGTTGAATATAGTTACCATGAGGAACAAATACCCACTACCTCGGATTGATGATTTGTTTGATCAACTTAGGGGAGGTCATACTTCTCTAAAATAGATTTGAGGATGGGGTATCACCAGCTGCAGATACGAGAACAAGATGTGTCCAAAACTGCGTTCCTGACTAGATGTGGGTCCTATGAATTTTTGGTTATGCCTTTCTGGATATCCAATGCTCATTCAGTGTTTATGGTCCTTATGAATAGAGTGTTTCGAGACTTCCTAGACTAGTTTATTATCGTATTTATTGATGACATCCTAGTGTATTCTCAAATGGAGGCGGATCATGCTAAACATTTACAGTTGGTCCTGCAGACGTTGAGGGACCATCAATTGTATGCTAAGTTTGAGAAGTGTGGTTTTTGGCTACAGGAAGTAAAATTTTTGGGCCACCTTGTTACCGTTGAGGGTATTTCGATAGACCCGAGTAAAGTTGTTGCGATGAGGGAATGGAGTCAGCCCACGACACCTACAGAAATTCATAGTTTTCTGGGTATGGCTGGCTATTACCATATATTTATCAAAGGATTTTCTAAGATTGCTAGACCTTTGATAAATTTAACGTGGAAAGGGGTGAGGTTTATTTAGGTTGATTCTTGTCAGCTAGCTTTTGATGAGCTGAAAGATAAGTTGACTTCTGCTCCAGTGCTTGCGTTACCAAGGCCAGGGTTGGAATATTTGGTCTTTACACATGCATCTCTACAAGGTTTGGGAGGTGTGCTACAACAAGAACATCAGGCTATTGCTTATGCTTCTTGCAAACTAAAGCCCCATGAGAAGAATTATCCGGTTCATGATTTTGAACTTGCTGCAGTGGTTTTTGCCTTAAAGATTTGGAGACATTACCTCCCGGGGGAGAAATTTAGTCTTTTCATGGACCACATATCTTTGCAATAATTATTTTCGCAGAAGGATTTAAATATGCGACAACGTCGGTGGTTAGAATTTTTGAAGGACAACAAATTTGATATTCATTATCACCCGGGTAAGGCTAATGTAGTGGCGGATGCGTTGAGTAGGAAACTCGAAGGGGAGTTAGCCACGATATGGAAGGATAAATGGAAGGAACTTAGCCAAGAGGACGTTGTTGCTAGGGCATGTATGTCGGTGTTGACCGTTATGCCTACTATAGTGGCACGGGTTGTGGTAGCTCAAGGAAGGGACAAAAGTTGTCAGGATCGCATACACCAATTATTAACCGAGGGTGTGGAGTCCTATTCTATAAGTTCTGAGGGTGGGTTACGTTTCCACGGGGGGACTTGTTGTCCCGGACAAAGGGTATTTGAGACGGGCCATAATGAAAGAATCTCATGGGTCCAAATTTTTAGTACATCCTGGTGGGGAAAAAATGTACGAAGACATGCGCCGTCAATACTGATGGGCGGGTATGAAATGGGATATTTGTAAATTTGTTTCCCAATGCACTACTTGTCAACTGGTGAAGATAGATCATCAACGACCAACGGGTTTGTTACAACCCTTGGAAATACCAGTATGGAAGTGGGAAATTATCTCGATGGACTTCATCACGGGATTACCAACGTCATAAAGAGGTCATGATTACATTTGGGTTATCGTCGATCGCTTAACTAAGTAGGCACATTTCTTACCGGTACATACAGACTATGATACTGCTCATTATGCCCGACTATTTATTACAGAGGTTGTTAGACTCCACGGGGTTCCCATTAATATAGTCTCTAATCAAGACAAAATTTTTATTTCCCATTTTTGTCAAAGTTTCCAAGAAGCTATGGGAACCGAGTTGAAGTTGAGTACCTCCTACCACCCTCAAATAGATGGGTAGACAGAAAGAGTCAACCAAATGTTGGAGGATATTCTCAGAATGTGTGTGCTTGATTTCAAATGAGGTTGGGAACAATACCTTCCCTTAGTCGAATTTGCTTATAATAATTCGTACCAATTCACTATCGGGATGGTACCCTATGAAGAATTACATGGTCGACCGTGTAGATCACCTACTTGTTGGTTGGAAGTAGGGGATAATAGATTTCTTGGACAGGAAATGATCCAAGATACTTCTTCGAAGATTGAACTTATTCGCAATCGCATTCGAATAGCTCAAGATCATCAAAAGAGTTATGCTGATGCTAATAGAAGGCATATGGAATTGGGAGTTGAATATTAAGTTTTGGTACAAGTATCGCCAATGAAGGGTATAAACCGATTTGGGAAGAAAGGAAAGCTTGCGCCGCACTACGTAGGCCCTTTTCCCATTATTGTTAAGGTGTGCCCTGTAGATTATCAAATTTCCTTGCCGAAACACTTACAAAAGATTCATGATGTGTTTCATGTGTCATCCTTGAAAAAGTACAAGAGGTGTGGAGGAGCTCACTTGCACATTCCTTTAGATGATATCGAATTGCAGCCCGATATCTCATACGAGGAACAACCAGTTTCAATCTAAGATGACAGGGAGCGTAGGCTAAGATATAGAGTGGTGACCTTAGTTAGGGTTCAATGGGGTCATCACAATGCCGAGGAATCAACGTAGGAGTGTGAGGACGATATGCAAGAAAAGTATCCACATCTTTTTTTGCAAGGTATGCCTGAATTTTGAGGGAAAAATTCCCTTATAAGGGGGGGGGGGGGGGGGGGGGGGGAGTATAATAACCCTTACTTTTGAGTAATTTATTTTATATTAAATTGACATGAGAGGTAATTATATAAAATATTGAATGATGGAGTAAATATTATTTTAAGTGAGTTAAAAGATAATATTTACTAGATTTTGCATATTTACTGTTATGTGAGTGTAAATAGCATTATGTTATGATTCATGGTGTTGTTGTGCTTTGAACGACATTTATGGTTTAAATGAAGTTGGAACTTGAAATGTTTTATATTATTTTGGATGCCAATTTAGAGGGCGGGTTAGTCCTGAAATAGTCGAGATAGTCAAAATAAGTGCTATATTGTATTTTTGGGTTCCGAGCACTTTTAACAAGTTATGACTCAATTATGTAGTTACAAATTATTTTAATGGTGTATTAACATTTAAAGATGAGAATTTATACTTAAGGCACGATTAAGTCTTGCAACCCTTTTATTTCTCAAGTGTATGTTCTTAAACCTAGAGAAAGAAAGAGAGAGAAAGAGAATTTAGAGAAAAAAAGAGAAAGAAGAAGAAAATAAGAAATTTGGGTTTGATCTTGCTTCTAGTGGAAGAAAATTCAAGATTTCAGCTTAAGGCAAGTTTCATACTTGCTAGTATATGATTTAATGTGAATAATTTGTTGGGATAGCTGTGTAATTGGAGAATGGGAACAAATAGTAAGTTTTTGGATAAATATTGATGTTTAATCCTTGCATCTTGTTATTTATATGATTTCAGTTGGTTATGAGAGTTTGTTGTGGTGTAGAGAGGTTGTGGTTGTGTTGTTAGTTGATGAGAATGAGAGAAATGTGAGAATAAGGAGTTTAGGTTTTGGATTTAGCATTGTACAAGAAGAGAGAGTCTTGGGTCTACTAAGCTTGGTCGACCGCGGCCCTAGGACCGATCGACGGGGCCCTCAGGTGAAAGCCTACTACTTTCGTATACAAGTATAAAATCAAAGCGCGATCGACTGCGGTCCCAGGACCGGTCGACCGATCCTTACAAAATGAGCTTTCTGCATTCCTTTCTAGGCAAAACTCTTGAGGCGCGGTCGACCGCGGTCCCATGACCGGTCGACCGGTCCCCTGTTTTTCACACTTAAATCCTTAGTTTCCTCTAGCTTCTTTATTTTTAGATATGGACTTAGGAACCTTCGTGAATGAAGTAAAACTAGATTATTAGAGTCTAATAGAAATGTATCTAAGAACCTAAGTTAGAATTGAGAGTTGGGACTTAGATGGGAATTAATTTACTAATTAAATTAGACGTAGATAAATGATTCTTTTATAAAATGAGTTAGTTTAGGTATAAAGGGAAATAGAGTGATTTAATGTGGGCTTCTATAACTGGCTTGTAGTAATATCATACGTTATGGTTTGAGGAATGAATGTTAATTCATGGAGATTTGTATTGGAGATGATTAAACATTGAGATTTATAATGATGGCATAAAACGCTTATGGCTCCGGATAAAATGTAATACATATTTTAAACTGAGATCAAATTTCAATTGATAAATTGTGTATACACACCTCTCTAAATGCTATCATAGGGGAAGCTATGCGCATGAGGTGAAGTCCCTTAGCTAGTGAATGTAGGGTGAATATATTCCTCGGCCGTAGGACCGGTTGTTATATATTGTGTGATTATTATTCGAAGTGAGGTAATTTCGGGTGTGGTTATGACTCACTGTCGAAGGTATATGGACGCTTCCTGACGTTATGTGATGTAGGATGCCCAGGTTGTCTTGTGTGATAGGCCCTGGAAGATGATAGCTATTTAGGGGCGCGTCCAGTGGGGAACTCGGAAGGACGGTCTTAGAATCTTTATATGTGGTGTAATATAACTATTCTTTTTAAAGTGGAATCTTAATGATTATATGGAACTTTATGAAATAAATTGCTTTAAGTTCGTTTCCTAATGAGAAAATGGAACGGTGAAATGAAATTGTGTAAAAAGGAAATGGAATCTCAATTAGAAATTTTTATCTATATTCTCCTGCATAAATGAATTATGATCATTGTCATTATTATTGTGTAGATTATGCTTTTAGATTGAGAGATTAGATCCCTTATTATTGTTTATGGTGAATGATACACGCATTTTCATGATGATTAAATAGTCCATGGTTGTCATGCATTTTATTCACATGGTGATCATATCAAACCGGGCCCTGACCCATTTATATCTTTTGTTTAGCATGAATCTTATATTTGGCCAGGTGTTCCTCCGCAAGGACGCCCGTATTGAACTTTCTATTCCAGTGTCTCAGAGCTGTAACACTTTACGGATGTTATGGGATATTTAATTTAGACGCATCCATCTTTTGTATTCTAGTTATGATCAGTTTCACATTCGGGCATGTTGCCCCAGTTTTATACTTGTATTACATAATGTGTTATGAAAATTTAATACTCGGTGTAACCCTGTTGTATATGTCTCTTAATTGATAGCTTATTCGGTTATTTTGTTATACACATAGTTGCCGACGTAATATCCATCTTTATTTGTATCCACCTTCTTTTAAATTGGATTGTTAAGCTAATTTCTTTAACTTACAAAATAAAATTTTGACAATCCGTTTTCTAAAATAATTGGTGGTTATCTCGTATGCTTATTGTATTACTGTGATGCTAAGAATGGACCATCTATGATTTCTGTAATTATTGGAGTATCGGGTTAGCCACATCTTATTTTAATAAGCGGGGTGTCACAGTATAAATTTGATTGAGGACTTTGCTGTTTTGATTTTTGGGAAATAGAATCGAGTAGCATTTTATTTTCGAGCGTTAGGCTATGTCGAATTTCGAGGGAACAATTCATTGTTAGTGGGAAAGTATGTAATGACACAGATTTTTTAAATGGGAATTTTTAAATATATTTTTGAAATTGAAAAAAAAAAATAAAATTTTGGATTTTTTTTCAATAATTAAATATATTGGGTTTTATAGTCCAAATTTGAAAATCTAGCTTAAAAGAGTCCTAATATGTGTATATATATAAGTCTTGGGGCGTTTAAAAGAGTCCTCAACACATAAAACTCTCTAAGAATTCTCGAAACCTAAAACTCTCTTGGAAAAAAAAGATGTATATAAAAATATTCGACCGTTGGATGGAGCTGAAATGTTTTGTGCAACTCCCTCTTATCTTCAGATACTATGCCCCAAAATTTCTGCCAATTCCAATGAACCGATCACCCGAAATGTTTTTTTTTTGTGTTTGTATTTGATTAGAACTCTTTTCTTTATCAACTCTTAATCATTTATATATCACAAAAAATTCATGGCTTGGGTTTTAAAATAACTTTTTCTGAAGTTTTGAACTAGAAGACCTCTCTAAAATTAATCCCTTTCATATACAAAC
Organism: Sambucus nigra; assembly: GCA_949130495.1. Taxonomy (NCBI): domain Eukaryota; kingdom Viridiplantae; phylum Streptophyta; class Magnoliopsida; order Dipsacales; family Adoxaceae; genus Sambucus; species Sambucus nigra. The sequence goes on from OX422223.1 coordinate 297,236,271, forward strand.
TTTAGCCCCAAAATTAATCAAGTTTTTGACTAAATATTTGAAGGTATATTTGGTGTTTTCTCGAGTTCGGGCTAGAATGAGTTTGGATTATTTTCGCGATAGGAACGTGATGGTACGATCAGATTTTAAGGCTGAAATTTATGTGATGATCCATGTGATGATTTTGAGGTATGGGACTTACACAATATGCTCCTAAATTCTCCTAAGAGTATTCCGTTTTGATTTCTGTGTCGATTGCACACATATTGAATTCTGATATTCTTTGAAATCTGAAATAATTATTGGAATCTAAATTTGAATCATTGTGATATATTATATTGTTATTTGAGCATCGTGTCATGAGATTTTAATATTACATGGGGAATGGGCACCCGCCAATAGTCCAAAATCTGGATATGCTTGAGAAACCATAGGCGCGGTGAGGTGAAGCCTGGTGACTCATTGATGTGTTGTTAAGAAATTAATATTTATATGATACTTGAGTGTTGCATTTAATTTGTAAATGAGAATTCATATTTCTATGATTTATTCACCGTGTTAATTATTTTTGAGCATCTATTCATTTCATATTGTGTACTTCCCCGTATTTTCTTTTTATTGGCAGGTTAGAGTGGATTAGGACGCTATGGACTATTTAGAAAATTATTTAAGAGCACGAATTGGGAAATGCATTTTGATATTTAAATTAGTTGGGTAATTAGTTGGAGAATTGGATATTTTGAGAGAAACATTATAGTAATTATTTTGGAAGTGTAAGATTTTTGGATTCGTTCTATTTATTTTTTGGAAAATAGATGCTGTATACTAATTAGGGTAGATTTACTTTAGTTTTTATCATAGTGGCATGTTGCTTGTCTCCTTTCAGGCTTGCGGGGTCATACAAATGGTATCACAGCTTAGGTATACGACAACCCTCAGGTCTTTGGGTTTTGGGTCTAGAATGTGTTAGACATGTGTTTTCTTTGGAGATAGAATATTTTTGAAGACGTGTTAGACATCGAGGTTGAGATTTGTGATCTTGATGTGAGAATATAAAGAATTGATTGAGGACTTTAGTTTGTGATTTTTTGGGAACTATAATTGAGTAGCATTTTTTTCGAGCATTAGGCTACGTCGAATTTTGAGGGAAAAATTCCTTGTTAGTGGGGAAGTATGTAACGACCCAGATTTTTTAAATGGGAATTGTTAAATTTATTTGTAAAATCGGAGAAAAATAAAATTTTGGATTTAATTTTTCTTAATAATTAAATATATTGGTTTTTACATTCAAAATTCGGAAATCTAGCTTAAAAGACTCTGAATATGAGTATATATATAAGTCTTGGGACTATTAAAAGAGTCCTCAAAACATAAAACTCTATAAGGGTCCTCGAAACCTAAAATTGTCTAGAAAAAAAAGGAGTATATAAAAATATTCGACCGTCTAATGAAGCATAAATGTTTTGTGTAGCTTCCTCTTATCTTCAGATACTACGGCTAAAATTTCATTAAATTCCAACGGTCCGATCATCCAATTTTTTTTTTTGTTTGTGTTTGTATTTGATTAGAACTCTTTTCTTTATCAAAATCTTAATCCTTTATGTATCAAAAACAATTCGTGGCATGGGTTTTCAAATAACTTTTTCATCAAGTTTTCAACCAGATGACATCTCCAAAATTCTTCCCTTTCATCTACAAACTTTAGCCCCAAAATTAATCAAGTGTTTGACTTAATATTTGAAGGCTTATTTGGTGTTTTCCTGAGTTCGGGCTAGCACGAGTTTGATTATTTTTGTTAGAGGAACATGATGGTGAGATCATATTTTAAGATTGAAATTTAGGTGAGGATTCGTGTAATAATTTTGAGGAACAGGACTTACACAATATGCTCCTAAATTCTCTCGAGAGATTTTCATTTTGATTTTTGTGTCGATTGCACTCATATTGAAATGTGATATTCTTTGAAATATGAAATAATTGTTGGAATGTAAATTTGATTCATTGTGATATAATATAGTGTGATTTGAGCAGTATGTCATGAGATTTTAATATGACATGGAGAATGGGCACCCGCTAATAGTCCAAAATTTGGATATGCTTGAGAATGCACATGCGGGGTGAGGTGAGGCCTGATGTCTCATTGATGTGTTGTGGAGAAATTAATATTGATATAGTGCTTGAGTGTTGCATTTAATTTATATATATGGATTCATATTGTTGAGATTTGTTTACTATGCTAATTATTTTAAAGCATCTATGCCTGTCATACTGTGTACTTCCCCGTATTTTCTGTTAGTTAGCATGTTAGCAAGGGTTGGGATGTTACGGACTATTTTGAGAATAATTTTAAAGCATGGAGTGGGAGATGCATTTTGATATTTGAATTGGTGCTGTAATTAGTTGGAGAATTCGGAATTTTGAGAGAAACATTATTGTAATTATTTTGGAAATGTAAGATTTCTGGATTTGTTATATTTATTTTGTGGAAAATATATGCTCTATAATAATTGTTGTGGATTTAGTTTAGTTTTTATCATAGTAGCATGTCACATGTCTATTTTCGGGTGCACGTGGTATTATAAATGGTATCAGAGCTTAGGGATACGATAACCCTCGGGTCTTTGGGTTTTGGGTCTAGCATGCATGAGAGATATGTTTTCTTTGAAGATAGAAATTTTTTGAAGACGTGTTAGGCATCGAGGTTCAGCTTTGTGATCTTGATGTGAGAACAAACAGAATTGATTGAGGACTTTAGCATTGTGATTTTTGGGAAATATAATCGAGTATCATTTTACTTTTTAGCATTAGGCTATGTCGAATTTTTAGGGAAAAATTCCTTGTTAGTGAGGAAGTACGTTACAACACGGATTTTCTAAATGAGAATTTTTAAATTTATTTACGAAATCGGAGAAAAATAAAATTTTGGATTTAATATTTTTTAATAATCAAATATATTTTTTTTATATTCGAAATTCGAAAATCTTGCTTAAAAGACTCCTAATATGAGTATATATAAATAAGTCTCGGGGCGTTTAGAAGAGTCGTCAAAACATAAAACTCTCTAAGAGTCCTCGGAAGCTAAAAATCTCTAGAAAAAAAAGAAGAATATAAAAATATTCGACTGTCCGATGGAGCTGAAATATTTTGTGCAGCTTCCTCTTGTGTTCAGGTACTACGACCCAAAATTTCAGCCAATTCCAAGGGGTCCAATCACCCAAACTTTTTTTGTGTTTGTATTTGATTAGAACACTTTTCTTCATCAAACTCTTAATCCTTTATATATCAAAACAAATTCCTGGCTTGGATTTTCAAATAAATTTTTCTTTAAATTTTCAACCCGAAGACCTCCCCAAAATTATTCCCTTTCATTTACAAACTTTAGGCCAAAAATTAATCAAGTGTTTGACTAAATATTTAAACGCTTGTTTGGGGTTTTCTGGAGTTTGGGCTAGAACAAGTTCTTATTATTTTCGCGAGAGGAATGTGGTGGTGTCATCAGATTTTGAGGCTGAAATTTATGTAATGATTCATGTGATGATTTTGAGGTACAGGACTTACACAATATGCTCCTAAATTCTCTTGAGAGTATTCCGTTTTGATTTATGCGTCGATTTCACTCATATTGAATTGTGATATTCTTTGAAATCTGAAATAATTGTTGGAATCTAAATTTGATTCATTGTGATGTATTATATTGTGATTTGAGCATCGTGTCATGAGATTTTAATTTGGCATGGAGAATGAGAACCCACCAATAGTCCAAAATCCGGATATGCTTGAGAATACATAGGCGCGGTGAGGTGAGGCCCGGTGACTCATTGAGGTGTTGTTGAGAAATTAATATTGATATAATGCTTGAGTGTTGCATTTGATTTGTATATGCGGATTCCTACTGTTCCGATTTATTCACCGTGCTAATTATTTTTGAGGACCTATTCCTGTCATATTGTGTACATCCCCGTATTTTCTTTTAGTTGGCAGGTTAGCGTGGATTGGGATGCTATGGATTATTTGAAGAATTATTTTAGAGCATGGATTGGGAGATGCATTTTGATATTTAAATTGGTGGTGTAATTAATTGGAGGATTAGGTATTTTGAGAGAAACATTATTGTAATTATTTTGGAAGTGTAAGATTTTTGGATTCGTTATATTTATTTTGTGGAAAATAAATGATATATACCAATTGTTCGGGATTTAGTTTCATTTTTATGGTAGTAGCTTACCACGTGTCTCTTTTAGAGCGCGTGGGGTGTTACAAATGGTATTAGAGCTTAGGTATACGACAACCCTCGGGTCTTTGGCTCTTGGGTCTAGCATGCGTGAGAGATGTGTTTTCTTTGGAGATAGAATATTTCTGAAGACGTGTATGGCATCGAAGTTGAGATTTGTGATCTTGATGTGAGAACGTATAGAATTGATTATAGGCTTTAGTGTTATGATTTTTGAGAAATATAATCGAGTAGCATTTTATTTTTGAGCGTTAGACTACATCGAATTTCGAGGGCAAAATTCCTTATTAGTGGGGAAATATGTAACAACCCGAATTTTTTAATTTATTTTTGAAGTCAGAGAAAAATAAAATTTTGGATTTAATTTTTTTTAGTAATTAAATATATTGGTTTTATATTCAAAATTCCAAAATCTAGCTTAAAAGACTCCTAATATGAGTATATTATATTATGATTGCACTCATATTGCACTCATATTGAATTATGATATTCTTTCAAATCTGAAATAATTTTTGGAATCTAAATTTGATTAATTGTGATATATTATATTATGATTTGAGCATCATGTCATGATATTTTAATTTGTCATGGAGAATGGGCACCCGTGAATAGGCCAAAATCCGGATATGCTTCAGAATGCATAGGCGCGAGGAGGTGAGATCGGGTGACTCATTGATGTGTTGTTGAGAAATTAATATTTATATAATGCTTGAGTGTTGAATTTAATTTGTATATGCGATTCGTATTGTTGTGTTTTATTCACCATGCTAGTTATTTTTGAGCATGTATTCATGTGATATTGTGTACTTCCCCGTATTTTCTTTTAGTTGGAAGGTTAGCATGGATTGGGATGCTTTGGACTGTTTGTAGAATTATTTTAGAGCATGGATTGGGAGATGTATTTTGATACTTAAATTGGTGGTGTATTTATTTGGAGAAATGAGTATTTTGAGAGAAACATTATTGTAATTATTTTGGAAGTGAAAGATTTTTGGATTCGTTATACCTTTTTTGTGGAAAATAGGGGCTCTATACTAATTGTTATTGATTTAGTTTAGTTTTTATCGTAGTAGCATGTCGCGTGACTCTTTTCGGGCGGGTGGGGTGTTAAAAATAGCATCAGATCTTAGGAAAACGACAAGCCTTGGGCCTTTGGGTTTGGGTCTAGCATGGGTGAGAGAATTGTTTTATTTGGAGATAGAATGTTTTTAAAGACGTGTTAGGCATCCAGGTTGAGATTTGTGATCTTGATGTGAGAACGTATATAATTTATTGAATACTTTAGTGTAGTGATTTTTGGGAAATATAATCGAGTTACATTTTATTTTCGAGCAATAGGCGACGTCGAATTTCGAGGGCAAATTCCTTGTTAGTGGGGAAGTAAGTAATAACCCGGATTTTTTAAATGGGAATTTTTATATTTATTTTGGATATTGGCGAAAAATAAATTTTTGGATTTAAATTTTTTATATAACAACATATATAGGTTTTTATATTCGAAATTTGGAAATCTAATTTAAAAGAATCCTAATATGAGTATATATATAAGTCTTGGGCCATTTAGAAGAGTCCTCAAAACATAAAACTCTCTAAGAGTCCTCGAAACCTAAAACTCACTAGGAAAAAATAAGTATATAAAAATATTCAACTGTCCAATGGAGCTGAAATTTTTTGTGCAACTTCCTTTTGTCTTCAAATACTACATCACAAAATTTAAGCCAATTCCAACAGTCCAATCATCTGAAATATTTTTTTGTCTTTGTATTTGATTAGAACTCTTTTCTTAATCAAACTTTTAATCCTTTATATATCACAAAAAATTCGTGGCTTGGGTTTTAAAATAACTTTTCATCAAGTTTTCAACCAGAAGACCTCTCCAAAATTATTCCCTTTCATCTACAAACATTGTCCCCCAAATTAATCAAGTGTTTGACTCAATATTTGAAGGCTTATTTTGTGTTTTCTCGAGTCTGGGCTAGAACGAGTTTTGATTATTTTCGCGAGAGGAATATGATGGTACGATCAGATTTTGAGGATAAAATTTATGTGATGATTCATCAGATGATTTTGAGGTACGGGACTTACCCAATATGCACTCAAATTCTCTTGACAGTATTTTGTTTTGATTTTTGTATCGATTGCACTCATATTGAATTTAATATTCTTTGAAATCTGAAATAATTGTTGGAATCTAAATTTGATTCATTGTTTTATATTATATTGTGATTTGAGCATCGTGTCATGAGATTTGAATATGTCATGGAGAATGGGTACCCGCCAATAGCCCAAAATTCAGCTATGCTAGATAATCCATAGGCATGTTGAGGTGAGGCCTGGTGACCCATTGAAGTGTTGTTGAGAAAGTAGTATTGATATAATGCTTAAGTGTTGCATTTGATTTGTAAATACAGATTCGTATTGTTGCGATTTATTCACCGTGGTAATTATTTTTTAGCATCTATTCCTATCATATTATGTACTTCCCCATATTTTCTTTTAGTTGGCAGGTTAGCGTGGATTGGGACGCTATGGACTAATTGTAGAATTATTTTAGAGCATGGATTGAGAGATGCATTTTGATATTTAAATTGGTGGTGTAATTAGTTGGACAATTGAGTATTTTGAGAAAAACATTATTGTAATTATTTTGGAAGTGAAAGATTTTTGGATTCGTTATATTTATTTTGTGGAAAATATATGCTCTATACTAATTGTTGTGAATTTAGTTTTATTTTTTATCGTGGTAGCATGCCGCATGTCTCTTTCCGAGTTCGCAGGGTGTTACAAATGGTATCAGAGCTTAGGTATACGATAGCCACCGGATCTTTGAGTTTTAGGTCTAGCAGGCGTGAGAGATGTGTTTTCTTTGGAGATAGAATATTTTTGAAGATGTGTTAGCCATCGAGGTTGAGATTTGTGATCTTGATGTGGGAACGTATAGAATTGATTGAGGACGTTAGTGTTGTGATTTTTGGGAAATAGAATCGAGTAGCATTTTATATTCGAGCTTTAGGCTGCATAGAATTTCGAGGGAAAAATTCCTTATTTGTGGGGAAGTATGTAACAACCCGAATTTTTTAAATGGTAATTTTTAAATTTATTTTGGACATCGGAGAAAAATAAAATTTTCAATTTAATTTTTTTAATAATTAAATATATTGATTTTTATATTAAAAATTCCGAAAGCTAGCTTAAAAGGCTCTAATTTGAGTATATATATATAAGTCTTGGGTTTAGAAGAGTGCTCAAAACATAAAACTCTCTAAGATTCCTCGAAACCTAAAACTCTCTAAAAAAAAGTAGTATATAAAAACATTCGACCGTCCGATGGGGCTGAAATATTTTTGTATAACTTCCTCGTGTCTTCACATAATACGCCCCAAAATTTCAGCAAATTCCAACGGCCCGATCGTCCGAAATATTTTTTTTTTTGTATTTGTATTTGATTAGAACTCTTTTCTTCATCAAACTCTGAATCCTTTATATATCACAACACATTCATGTCTTTTGTTCTCAAATAATTTTTTCATCAAATTTTCAACCACAAAACGTCTCGAAATTATTCCCTTTCATCTACAAACTTTAGCCCCAAAATTAGTCAAGTGTTTGACTAAATATTTGAAGGCTTATTTGGTGTTTTCTCGAGTTTAGGCTAGAACGAGTTTTTATTCTTTTCGCGAGAGGAACATGATGGTGCTATCAGATTCTGTGGCTGAAATTTATGTGACGATTCATGTGATGATTTTGAGGTATATGACTTACATAATATGCTTCTAAATTCTCTCGAGAGTATTCCATATTGATTTCTATGTCGATGGCACTCATATTGAATTGCGATATTCTTTGAAATGTGAAATAATTGTTAGAATATAAATTTGATTCATTGTGATTTATTATATTGTGATTTGAGGATTGTCTCATGAGATTTTAGTATGGCGTGGAGAATGGGCACCCGTCAATAGTCCAAAATCCGGATATGCATGAGAATGCATAAGGGTGGTGAGGTGAGGCCCGGTGACTCATTGATGTGTTGTTGAGAAATTAATATTGATATAATGCTTCAATGCTGCATTTGATTTGTATATGGGAATTTGTATTGCTGCGATCTATTTACCTTGCTAATTATTTTTGAGCATCTATTCCTATCATATTGTGTACTTCCCCATATTTTCTTTTAGTTGGCAGGTTAGAGTGGATTGGGACGCAATGGACTATTTGGAGAATTATTTTAGAGCATGGATTGGGATATGCTTTTTTATATTTAAATTGGTGGTGTATTTAGTTGGAGAATTGGCTATTTTGAGAGAAACATTATAGGAATTTATTTGGAAGTGTAATATTTTTGGATTCGTTAGATTTATTTTGTGGAAAATAAAGGCTCAATACTCATTGTTGTGGATTTAGTTTAGTTTTTATTGTAGTAGCATGCCGTGTGTCTCTTTTTAGGTGCGCGGGGTGTTACAAATGGTATCAGAGCTTAGGTATATGACAACCCTCAGGTCTTTGGGTTTGGGGTCTAGCATGCACGAGAGATGTGTTTTCTTTGGAGATGGAATATTTTTGAAGACGTGTTAGGCATCGAGGTTGAGATTTGTAATCTTGATGTGAGAACGTATAGAATTGATTGAGGACTTTAGTGTTGTGATTTTTGGAAAATAGAATCGAGTAGCATTTTATTTTTGAGAATTAGGCTACGTCAAATTTCGAGGGCAAAATTCCTTATTAGTGGGGAAGTATGTAACAACCCGAATTTTTGAAATTGGAATTTTTAAATTTACTTTGGAAATCGGAGAAAAATAACATTTTGGATTTAATTTTTTTAATAATAAAATATATTGATTTTTATGTTCGGAATTCGAAAATCTAGCTTAAAACACTCCTAATATGTGTATATATATAAGTCTTGGGGCGTTTAGAAGAGTCGTCAAAACATAAAACACTTTAACAGTCCTCGAAACCTAAAACTGTCTAGATATTGTGACACCCCGCTTATTAAAATATGAGGTGGCCAGCCCAATATTCCAATAAATACAGGAATCCTAGTTGGTCCATTCTCGGCATCACTGTCGTGATAATAATAATAAAAGATAGCCTCCAAATATTTTGGAAACGGATGTCAAATAAATTTGCAAGTTTAATAAAAACCATTTCGATAACATAATTTGAAAAGGTGGATATATATAGAGATACTTGTAACATATCAACAACCATTCCACAAAGCAATAACCGAATAAGTTGTCGGTTAACAAAATAATACAATTTGGTTACACCAAGTATTACAGTTAAATATCATAATATATATCAATACAAAACTTGGGCAACACGCCCGAATGTACACACTGATCATAACTAGATTATACAAAAGATGGATGCATCTATAGCAAAAATACTACATCATCCGCAAAAATGATGCAGTTCCCTTGCGGTGGAGCACCTAAGCATAAATAAGAACCATACAAGATAGAGAAATATAAACGGGTCAGGCCCGGTTTGATATGATATACATGTGAATAAAATGAATAACAATTATGGAAGCTAAATCATAAACAAGTTTAAATTCCTCTTCAAAATAAGAATTATCCCCACCTCTTATCTAAGTGCACATCCTAGTGCAATAACATTTATAGTGTTAAACTATTCATCATTGTGAGAGAAACAATTGAATTCCATTTTAGTATGCTTAAATTGCAGTTTCGTAAAATATGACTTCACAAGTCCATTCCTCATTTGGAAACTTATTCCACACATTTCATTTATAAATGCATTAGCCATTTATGAAATGCGACATTTGTGATAATAGTTACACTCAAAATATAACGATTCTAAGACCATTCTTAAGGGAGTCACCCCACTGGATACGCCCCTAAATAACTATCATCTTCCAGGGACTATGACCAAGACCACCTGGGTACCCTAAATTTCCTCGCATGGGAAGCATCCATTTATCTTCGACAGTGAGTCATAACCATACTTGGAATTACCTCACTTCGAATAAAACAACAACACAATATAACCACAGGTCCTATGGCCAAGGACTATATTTACCCTGCATTCACTAGAAAGGGGACTCCACCTCATTCGTGTGACTTCCCTTATGATAGCATTTTGAGAGGTATGTATATGCAAGTCATAATTCACAAGATACACCAATTTAAAAGGTGCATTTTTATTATATCCAGAACCATATGTGTTTAATGACATAAACCACAACGTTTAATTGTCCCCATGATAGTCTCCGAGAGTTCACGAAAACACTATAAGCTACAAAGTGTAATTTACCTCATACTAGTCTCTAAAAGTCCAAAACAATATAACCCTACTTTCCCTTAGTCCTAGACTAGCTTACTGAATGAAAAGGACACTCATAAGCCCGAACACTCCTTTTCTAACATATATTATTGGTTCCCCTACTACAAGACCCTAATACTCTATTTTACTCCATACAAGAAGGTTCCTAGGCCTCAAATCTAAAAGAAAAATGGTTAAAACTAAGTTGGAACAATCCTATAAAACAACAAGATTTTTGAATTGATTCGCCCTGGCCGAATCGATTCGGTCTTACAAGCGAATCGATTTGCTTCATCCGAATTAATTCAATCAGGGGAACTAAGATTTCTGTTTGTTTGCCGAATCGATTCGGACTGTCCGAATTGATTAGCCAAACTCAAACCTATAGCCTACCATTTTACCGAATCGTTTCGCTAGGGGTGAATCGATTTGCCTGGGTCAGACAGCCCAATTTTGGCTACGAGTTATATGAACCCCAAATACCCCAAAACACATATCTTCCCTCAAATACCAACATCACCAACTCTTATCATTTCTAAATCATCTATACAAATTAATTGAATAGAAAAGACCATTTAAATCAAGTCTAGATCCTATAATATTGGATTTAGCCACCAAAATCAACAAATTCCATAAATGGTTAAATCTCAAGAACACAACTATAAATTCAAATTATTCACACTTAATCATACATATGCTAGTTAGAAGCTTACCTCAAGTTTGTAGTCTTGGATTATTTCTTGTTGAAACGATTTCAAGCCAACAATATCAAATATCCTCTTCTCTATTTTTCTCCCAAGCTCCCTCTCTCTCTAGCTCTCTTTAGGTTTAGGAACAATATGAGAGACAAAGTGATTTTGCAAGACTAAATACCCCAAATACATTAAGTCCAACATTAAATGTTTCTACACAATTAAAATGACTCGTAATAGCATAATTAAATTATAACTGGTTAAAAGTATCCGGAACCCAAAAATACAACTTGGTATTTATTTTGACTATCTCAACCTCTTTCGAACTAACCGCGCACTCTAAACTGGCATCCGAGATATCATAAATTATTTCATATTACAACATCATATTAACTCATTAATAATTATCCGATTGACATATTATTCATAATAGTCGCGTAAAACACAATAAAGCAGCAAAACATAATATGATGCTATTTACATTCACTAAACAGTAAATATGAAAAACTTAGTAGATATTATCTCTTAAATCACATAAAGTAATATTTACTTCAACTTCCTCTATTTTATATAATTAACCCACTAGGCAACATTGATAAAAAAAAAACACTTACTTATTAATAAGGGGTATTATATACTCCCCCCATTATAAGGGATTTTTGCCCTCAAAATTTAGGCGTGCCTTGTAGAAAGAGGTGTGGGTAATTCTCTCGAATATCTTCCTCAGGTTCCCAAGTTGATTCCTCGGCATTGTGTTGTCCCCACTAGACTTGAATCAATGGTACTACTTTCGATCTTAGTCTATGCTCTACGTGATCTAAAATAGCAACTGGTTGTTTCTCATATAAAATATCGAGTTGTAACTCGATATCATCCAAAGGAATGTGCCAATAAGCTCCCTTGTACCTCATATACTTCTTCAAAGATGAAACATGGAACACATCGTGAATCAGTTGTAGGCGTTTCGGCAAAGCAAGTTGATATGCTACGGGGCCTGCTTTTGAAATAACGGGAAAAGGGCCTATATAACGTGCCACAAGTTTTCCTTTCTTCCCGAATCACATTACAGCCTTCATCGGGGATACATGGACTAAGACTTGGTCCCCCACTTCCAATTTTACATCCCTCCGATTCACGTTAGCATAGATCTTTTGACGATCTTGTGCAATTCGGATGCGATTTTGAATAGGCTCAATCTTTAGAGAGGTATCTTGGATCATTTCAGGTCTAATGAGATTATTATCTCCTACTTCGAACCAACAAGTAGGTGATCTACACGGTCGGTCATACAATCCTTCATACGGTGACATACCTATTGTGAATTGGTACAAATTATTGTATGCAAATTCGACCAAGGGAATGTATTGTTCTTATCTTCCTTTAAAGTCAAGTATGCACATTTGAATCATATCCTCCAACATTTGGTTGACTCTCTCCGTTTTCCCATCAGTTTGCGGGTGGTAGGAGACACTCAATTTCAATTTGGTCCCCATCTCCTCTTGGAAACTTTGCCAAAAATGGGATAAAAAAATCTTGTCTCGATCTGAGACTATATTGATAGGTAACCCATGGAGTTTCACAATCTCTGTAGTAAAGAGATGGGCTTAACATGCAGTATTATAATCCGTCCGTACCGATAAGAAGTGTGCCGATTTGGTCTGACGATCGATAATAACCCAAATAGAATCATGATCGCTTTGTTAAGTCGGCAATCTTGTGATAAAGTCCATTGAGATACTCTCCCATTTCAACACCGATATTTCAAATGATTGTAAAAATCCCGTTCGTCGCTGGTGGTCCACCTTCACCAATTGACATGTGGTTCATTGGGAAACAAACACTAAAATGTCCCTTTTCATACCCACCCACCAATACTGATGGCGCATATCTTGGTACATTTGAGAATGAGTAATTTTTTGTAAGTCATGTAGCGTACCTCATTTTTTACGCCAGGTTGTTCAAGCGAGATGTCATCTCGTTCGAGCGACATGTTGATATCGCGCGATGTCATTCGAGCGAGATCCCTATTTCGTTTGAGCGATTGAGATGGCGCATTTTTCAATAAATACTCATTAAATGGTTTTGTTTTCATTAAGAAGTCCTAGCATTTTGAGAGACAGAAAACTATGAAATCGTAAAATCCTTTTGACTTCATTTTCTAAAGTTCAATCCCTTTTTATTTTTCAATTCACAAAAATTCCATATGCTTTGGTGAATTATTTTGGTGTTCAAGAACACACTTTGCTTTTGTTCAACCTCTGTGGAGAAGGCATCTCCATATTTGATCAGTGGATACTGAGCGTAGTCATTCAGTGTGTGGACGAGCCGAAGATGACGAACCGACACCTGGAGGGTATTTCGTTGTCTCTCGTATCTTTAAAGGTTTGCTGAAGGCACCGTGCATTACACACGTGTGGGTGATTATCAGGCTGTATGTAAGTCAAAGGTCATGTGAATTCTCCAAATTGTTATAAAAGATTTTACCTGAAAGGGGTTTTTTCCTGAATCGGTCGTCTTTATTTTTCATGCCTGATTTGAATGATTTGTGACATTTAGATGCATGTTTAGGGGTTGAATTAATTTAGTTTAAAAATAGACTATAATTAAATAAGGTTTACTTGGAAACTTACGAATTAATTTAAATCGGTATCACACAATGCATTTATTCGTTTTCAAATTGGTATAAGAGCTGGTTGCGATAATTTATCGCATATTCCTATTTTTCACAAAATCGTGTGATATTAATTTTTTTGAAAAATTCGTTTTGTGACAAATCATAATTTTTTGAATGGAACATTCATTTAATATGATGCCTATTTTTTACGGGTCTAATTATGCCTGCTGGAAAGCTCGTATGAAATCTAGTTTAAAATCTATTGACGAACGTGTTTGGTTGCTTTGTGAAAATGGGTGGACTCCTCCCACGGTCACCGTTAAAAATATCACCTCCTTAAAACTGTGTCGGCCTGGACTGAAGATGATTTTGAAATGTATAATTTTAATTCATGTGGTTTGAGTGCTATTTCTGGAGCCGTCACTCCCGACGAGTTTCACCAAATTATGACGTGCACTATGTCTAAAGAGGCAATAGATGTTTTAAAATTGACACATGAGGCTATGAACGCGTTAGAGAATCAAAATTACAAAATTTTGTCACCCAATTTGAGACTATCACCATGTCTGAGTGTGAATGCTTTGATGATTTTTATGCACATTTGTCGGACATTGTTATCACCTATTTTAATTTGGGTGAGGTGATTGATAACACGCGTTTCGTTAAAAAGATTGTGAGATCTCTTCCAAAACACTTTATTCCTAAAGTCACTGTTTTGAACTCTTTGGGAAATTTGAAATCACTTAAGTTGGAACAAATTGTAGGAGACCTTCAAACCTATGAGATAGACATGTTTCCCCAAACCATTAAGGCTTAGGATAGTGGCGTTGGTTTAAAGACTCATTTTCACAAAAAGAAAGAAAAAATTTGTGAGTCCTATTATGAGGGTGAGTTTGACCTTGATGATGTGTCCATGCTTGTGAATTTTATTAAAAAGCTTCTCAAAATGAATAAAGAAAATTCTTCAAATAAAAATAGATCTTTTGAGTCAAATAAAAAGAAAGTTGAGGCCAAAGATAGTGATAAGGAGGTTGAGATCAAGTGCTTTGAGTGTGAGGGCAAAGCTCACATGGATAAAGAGTGTCCTACTAGGATAAGGAGAAAGGGAAAAGAGACGGCTATGGCCGCCACACTTAGTGATAGTAAGAGAGATGAGGGTAATGTGGAAGATGAGTCCGATAAAGGTTTAGCACATAGGATGCATGTATCTTTTTCAAGTCGTGTGAGCACACCCACTTTGTCTCACGTTGATAGAGGTCATGAGAGCACCGGTGATGACTCGAGTGTTTCTAGTGGATATGAGAGAGAATTTGAGAGTGGAGATGAAAGTGAGATCCCAAAACTGTTTAGCTATTTGTACACCGAGACCTTGAAAACAAAGAAGTATAATAGAGATTTAGGTTGTCGGGTTTTATATTTGGAGAGAGAGAAGGAAGTTTTAAAAAAGGAAAAGTGTGATTTGACCAACACGGTGTCTAGTCTAACGACACGTGTATCCCAACTAGAGATTGATCTTAAACGTGCTTGGGAGGTCAAAGTTCCTTTAGAGAACGCATCTAAGAAGGCTGAAAGATGGATCTCAATCCCATTTTGGGTAAAGGTGAGAAGTTAGGAATAAGTCATAACGGTGATTCTACTTCCCAATTAGCACCCGAGCCGGTTCCCACTTTAGTGTTAGATTCACATGAGTCTCACCCTAACCCACCTAGGCGTCTCATTCCTATTTGGAGAGCGCGTCCTAGAGTTTTTGAGAGAGGTGTTCCTAGGCCTATATATGTTTGTTCCCATTACAAAAGGAGAGGACACCTAAGGAAATTTTGTTTTAAGTTGGGTTATGTGTCACGTTTTGCTACTACACGTGTTTCTGTCACACATGATACTTTACATGTTCCTGGAGACTATATGAGAGAGTTTGCACATCTAGGTGAGCAAGTTAAGTTTTGGATCAAAATTTCACAAAATTTGATGGAGGTTTTTCATAAGTTGGCACCACCTTTGGAAAACCCCTCTGCACCTAACGATTTAGGCTTAACATCTTTACTAGCGTAGGATGTTTTCCATGAAGACATTATTTGCCTATTGCTAGTATGTATCATTTTTGTAAGTTTTCCATTTTTTTTGAAAAAGTTTGAAAAATACAAAAAGATTTTATTTTGATAAAATTTTTTGAAAAATCCAAAAAGAGTTTTGTATTTTGTTTACACCGTTTATGGATGGACACTTAGGATGACCGAGTCATAATTTCGTTCCATTTATTCATGTGAATATTTGATAGTGTTGTGAGACAATATATCATGTCATCTTTGTGCTTTATAATGTGTGGAGTCATTGAGATGTAATAAGTGTTACTTCCTAAATGTTTGAATCATGATTTCCTTTATTGCACACATGCACGGATTTGTTTGATTATTGTTCTTGTCTTATCACATGTTGGTTGGGTGTTTTCACTTCAATCCTGTCCTTAAAATAAACCAAGCGCGATAAAACAAGACAATAAAAAAAGGTGCACCTTTGAACACCGTTTGTGTGCTTTATTTGAAAATGGTGAAGGGCTACAAAAGGTACTCAACTATTCTTTGCTATTAATCCACTGTTTAAATTGGACCTAGAAAATTGAGGAATTATATTATCCGGGGTCCAAAGAGGTGTAAAAGAACCCAAAAAAATTTAAAGGCAATAAAAAGAAATTCATGCCAAAAAGGGGGCCATTAGGTTTTTGCACCAATTCTCCAAAGTTTGAGAATTGAGTTTATACACCTCTAAAAGAAAATATATATGAGGGAGTTTGTATGGAGAATTAAAACGGGTTTGCACGTCCTTGAAAGTCTTGAAAAAGAATTAAATAGTTTTGGACATTATTGGTGTGGAAATCACTTTGACTTTGATTTGTTGATTTGATTAAGACGATGTCATCTAAATTTAACAATTTTACACCTAAGGATACTTTTGATGTTCATTCGTTAGGGGTACACTTATTCATCATGCACATATGATTGATTGAGTTAATTTACCTATTTAATGTGTTCACACCCAAACATTCCATTTCCATGACATGGTTGTGTTAGTTTAAATACACGGTGTATGATTTTTGTATCTTATTTTTGCTTTGAAAAAATTGAAAAATCCAAAAAAAATTTGTGGATGTTTTGGGGATATACCTTTGCATGCGCTAATTTGATCTATGTTTGCTATGCATTTTTATCGTGACACTCCATGTTTTGATTATTTCTTCTTATATGTCTATTTGGGGACATCATAAAAAAGAGGGAGAAAGAATTATCATGTTATGGGGGAGTTTTTGCATTATGGGGGAGACTTGATTATATTGATTGATTTATTCTTATATCATTTCAAACACGATGCGTTATGAACGTTTTTTCTTTATCTCATGTGTGTAGGTACAAAGATTGAAGAACATTATGTTGCAAACCCTTATGAGAAAAGATTTGAGATTTGGTGAAGATTTTTTGAAGAACAATTTGAGATCTTGTAAATTTATTCATGGGAGGGTAGATTTGTATAGGCAATTTGGTATTTGATAACTCGGATGTTTTTATGTATGTACCCGCATAGACATAGGGGAGATTTGTAAGGACATATTGTATAAATGTCCGTGTCAATTAATTATGTCATATACCATTACAACCGTCGAAGGAATTCAAGAGCAATCTACATCAAGACGGATCCGAATATATCAATTTTCTTCATCAAAAAGACTCCGCGAAGTTTACTTTGGTAAGGTTACGTTTTTAATACCTTAACATTGCACTTAGAGCTTTGGGATATTTTTACAAAATATTTTCTAAGTGTTGAAGTGAACTTATTTTGTCAAAATTTAAGAATGAGTAATTTTTTGTAAGTCCTGTAGCGTACCTCGTTTTTTACGCTAGGTCGTTCAAGCGAGATGTCATCTCGTTCAAGCGATATGTTGATGTTGCACGATGTCTTTCAAACGACATGTGTACGTCATTCGAGTGAGATCCCTATTTCATTCGAGCGACCGAGGCGATGCGTTTTTCAATAAATACTCATTAAATGGTTTCGCTTTCATTAAGAAGTCCTAGCATTTTGAAAGACAAAAAACTACGAAACTGCAAAATCCTTTTGACTTCTTCTTTTAGGGTTTAATCCCTTTTTATTTTTCAATTCACAAAAATCCCATATGCTATGGTGAATTATTTTCGTGTTCAAGAACACAGTTTGATTTTGTTCAACCTTTGTGGAGAAGGCATCTCAATATTTGATCGGTGGATACCGAGCGTAGTCATTCTGCGTGTGGACGAGCCGACACCTGGAGAGTATTTCGTTGTCTCCCGTATCTTTGAAGGTTTGATGAAGGCACCGTGAATTACACACTTGTGGGAGATTATCAAGTTGAATGTAAGTCAAAGGTCTTGTGAATTCTTCAAAGTGTTATAAAAGTTTTTATCCGAATAGATCCTAAGGACTGTAGAACCTGAGGCTCTGATACCATCTGTGCCACCCTGCTTATTAAAATAAGAAGTGGCTAGCCCGATACTCCAATAAATACAATAATCATAGATGTTTCATTATCGGCATCACTGTCGTGATAATAATACGAGATAACCACCAAATATTTTAGAAACCAGATGTAAAATAAATTTGCAAGTTTAATAAAAACCATTTAGACAACCCAATTTGAAAATAAGGTGGATATATATATATATATAGAGAGAGAGATGTAACATATCAACAACCATTCCACAAAGCAATAACCGAATAAGCTGTCGGTTAACAAACTAATACAACTAGGTTACACCAAGTATTACAGTTAAATATCACAATATATATCAATACAAAACTTGGGCAACACACCCGAATGTACACACTGATCATAACTAGATTATACAAAATATGGATGCATCTATAGCAAAAATACTACAACATCCGCAAAAATGATGCAGTTCCCTTACATTAAGAAGGCAAGATTGACGCTAGCATTCTTGCGGCGGAGCACCTAAGCATAAATAAGAACCATACAAGAGAGAGAAATATAAACGGGTCAGTCCCGGTTTGATATGATATACATGTGAATAAAATGAATAACAATTATGGAAGCTAACATCATAAACAAGTTTAAATCCCTCTTCAAAATAAGAATAATCCCCACCTCTCATCTAAGTGCACATCCTAGCGCAATAACATTTATAGTGTTAAACTATTCATCATTGTGAGAGAAAAATTGAATTCCATTTTAGTATGCTTAAATTGCTGTTTCTTAAAATATGACTTCACAAGTCCATTCCTCATTTGGAAACTTATTCCACACATTGTAACAACCCTCGATTCTGGGAGGCTCATTTTATACTAATTTTACCGCATAAGGTAATTATATAAAATGTGGGGATTGGAGTAGATATTAATTTAATGAATATGAAGTTAATATATACTTGCTTGATGCATATTTACTGTAGGTGAAAGTAAGTATCATCAGGTTGCATGTTTGTAGTGTCAGGTATTTAAACTGACATTTTGATTTAAATGATATTGGAACTCGAAATAATTTATAAAATTTCTAGATGCCAGTTTAGAGGGTGTAGTTAGTCTCGGATGGTGCGAGACAGTCAAAATAAGTGTCATATGGTATTTTTGGGTTCCGGGCACTTTTGACTGGTTTTAACTTAAATGCGTATTTGGGAGTCATTTTAATGTGGTGTTAACCATTTAAGTTGGGAACTTTAACCTAAGCCACAATTTTAGTCTTCTAAAATCCCTTATTTTTCCCCATTTTATGTCTTGAACATAGAGAGAAAAAGAGAGAAAGAAAGAGGAAGAGAAAAGAGAGAGAAAGAAGAAGAGAAAAGAGGAGAAAGAAGAGAAATTGGAGATTGAAGATGGATTGATGCTCCTACTCAAAGAAATCTGATATTTCCTACATCAAGGCAAGTTTTCTACTTGCTAATATGTGATCTAAGATGAATAATTTGTATGATAGTTGTGTATTTGCATTTATGGATCAAAAATGGAATTTATGAGATTTAAACCCAAATCTTAGTTTTGATGATAAAATTGTGAGTTTTAATAGTTATAAATCATGTAGGATAATCTTTGGGTAGATAAAAGTTGTTGGTTATGTTAAAAATGAAAGAGATTTGAGATTTGGGTTTAGTTTTTGAGGAAGAAGAGCCCTAGGTCTGCTATGACCGGTCGACCGCGGTCCCAGGACCGGTCGACCGGGCCTTCGGGAGCAGGTTTAATGCTTTTCTACAAAGGCATAAAATTCTTGTGCGGTCGATCGTGGTCCCCTGACCGGTCGACCGGCCATTCCATTTTGAGCTTTCTGCTTTTCTCCGTAGGCAAAACCTTGAGACGCGATCGACCGCGGTCTTGGGACCGGTCGACCGGTCCTCTGTTTTTCACCTTTAAACCTTATTTTGTTTCCTAGGTTTGTTCTTCTTAATAGTAAGTAGCAACCTTCTTGTCTAAAGAAGACTTAGAGTCCTAGAGTTCTTGATGAGTTTGGTTATTACCCTAGTTTAGAATTGGTTTAGGCGGGGTTTTCCGGGGTTAGGCCTATTGATGTTAGGGCATTCTTTCTTCTAGTTGATTTCTATTAAACTAGGGGATGCATTATTATGCTTGGGAGACCTTAGAGGCTCATTGGAGTTATGTCATTCTTGATGGTTTATTATATCTATCAACAAATCTTGGGAGAATAATTGAAAGTCTATTTATTCTTTGAGGCCAAACTGACAATGTGAATACGTACGGCTCCGGATCTAAAAAAAGGCAAAATATTTACATAATGTAAATGAATATGGTTTCGGATAAATGGGATATACATTTGCTAAAATGTGAATGGAATTGGGTATAAAACATACATTTGCTCTAATGAAATTTGATATGGAAATGATGGTAAATGATAATTTACTTACATTAACATGATAAATGGTAATTTGGTTAAACACACCTCTCTAAATGACATCATAAGGGAAGTTCGCGCGCTTGGTGATGCCGCCTGGCTAATGAATGCAGGGTGGATATAGTCCTAGGCCATATGCGCGATTATGTTTTGTTTTCTGCGCTGGTGAGGGGATTCCGGGTGTGGCCCTGACTCTCCCGCAGGCATATGGCCGCTTCCCGACGTTCCATTACGAGCCCAGGTTGTCTTGTATAGATAGGCCCTGGAAGATGATGGTCATTTAGGGGCGCGCTCAGTGGGGAAACTTGAAGGGGCGGTCGTAGAATCATTGTGTGCATAAGAATATAACCATTCTAAATCAAGTGGGGCTTGATGTATGATAAATGCCATAAAGAGCATTTAATGTTGATTATATTCATGCTAAGGAATGGAAATGCTAGGATGGGCATGTAATTGAAATAAAAGCCACAAAGAGCTTAAGATTATAATTATATGAAATGCTAGTAAAGAGCATAAACGTTGTAATTATGAGTTCCTGATAAGGAATATAATAATGAGATGGAAGCTTTTTGATTTATGTTACTCTTTCTTTTTCTTTGCACATTTAAATCAAACTCATGCCTTTCTTTACTGTCTTAGCTTATGATTTAGAACTGTGTAGATATTTTTTTTTATTCTTCCTAGCATGATGATATTCATAACTGTCATATTCTTTATTCATCTGGTAATCATATAGAACCGGGCCCTGACCCGTTTACATTTCTTGTTGCACATGCATCTTGTCTCCTCTCAGGTACTCTGTCGCAAGGATGCCTGATTTGAATTCCTATTCCGATGTCCTCGGCGAGTCGTGATGCATTGTGGGTATTACGGGACACGTTGGTATAGACGTTCTCATTTTTGGTATTCTAGCTATGATCGGGTCTTTTACTCGGGCGAGAGGCCCAATATTTTGTAAATGTTTAATGAAGTGTAATATGTAACTTATTGAACTTGTGTATTATTGGTGTATCAGTTGGTGACCGGTATCATATTCGGTCTTTTTGTTGTATTCTTGTTGTATTATTTATATATGTCTTGGGTCTTCCCCTATCTTTTCAGAAATTGGGTTGTTTGCTTTCCTTTATTTACTTTAAGTTCAAAATTTTTGACAACCCGTTTTCTGAAATATTGGGTGGTTATCCTGGATACTCTATATTTTTATTGTGATGCTGAGGATGATTCCATCTATGATTCCGTTATATTGGAGTATTGGGCTAGCCACCCCTTATGCTGGTGAGCGGGTTGTGTCAGATGGTATCAGAGCATCAGGTTCTAGAGTCCTTAGGAATCTGTGTGGATGCCTTAAGTTTCAGCGTTGCTTTTAATTTGACATAAAGCCTTAGGATTAAGATCGTTGATTCCTCTAGTGAGATCTCGTTCTTCTGCCATGGGGTAGAATTTATAGAATCTTTTGCGCATTCGTGTGAGAGTAGTAGATCGATTGAAGAAGAGCGTCATGGGGAGGATTTTTTAGAACTGTAAATTGTAACCGGGGATGAGGACCGCTTTGGAGGTCGCTCCCTTTTTGTAGCATTTTCTTGTCTTGCTACTACGCCTACTAACTACAGTTGATGTAGTTTTCCCAAATACCGCAAGAAGTAGAAATTGGTACTAAGCTTGAGATTTCAAGTGATGTTAGATTGGTGTGGAGAAGTGCCCTGAAGTAGGATGGCGGAAAATCCTTCACCCGTAGGAGTAGTGTAGAGGTGGTGAAGATGTGGCCACCATATTCGAGTGTGCCGGATGTTTTGCCCGTGGAGAATACCGATAGATACTTTCTATCGTAAGTTTCTCCAGGATAACTGGACTGAGGAGGAGGTGAATTCTCGAGTGTTCACGGAATGCTCGACTAAAGGCCGACAGTGAATAAAGTGTTGTACGGTTAGGGAGACCGTGCATCATAAAATGATAGGCTCCAGAATAAGTGTAGTTAGCACTTCTGATGGGGTAATGAAATGAAACCCTTTTGGTGGACTTCCGCCTGGAGAGGTTTCATTGAACTGAGGAAGAGGAGGCCGAGAGCGTGTCCTCTTTTATTAAGAAAGTAAGAGGGACTGCGTGGGCAATTGTTGTTAGCCAAAGTTGGAACAATGGTTAGGATATGTGAAAACGTGGAATAATTTCCTTTTTATGTATAAAAACAATACGATGCGGAAGCGTTGAAAGATGATGGTTCAATGATTTAAACAAAACATATTTTAGTTTAATAAAACAAAATTAAACCAATTCATTAATCCAATTCAAGTCCTAGAGTTTGCCTAAGTCACAATTATAAATTATCCAAAGTTAGGCGAAACCAATTTTAGCAAATGACTTGAATAAACCAAATTTACCCAATATTTAATTTAGTCCCAAATTAAATGAGTGTGATAATTAAACCAAATTTTATCTTGAATTTATTCTAAGCATGCGTTCTAAATTATGATGCAAGATAAAATAAACAATATCACACTACGCCGAGATGTACGAGGAAAAACCCAAGACCGGAAACAACCTCGGACGGCCCTAGCCACAAGTCCACTAGATATGGAATTACAAATACAAGACAGATAGACTTACAACGACTGACTCGATCCCTCTCAAGCCTCGATGCTTCTTCTCGTAGAAACCTCTTCCTAGAGAACAACCTTGGAACACCACCGCGGTCTCGGAATCCACCGATGGGACTTTATATGGTCACCGTCACCCAAGCATGGAGCCTTTCTCCGTGTGGGTAGAATCTCAACAAAAAGTCTTCTTTGTGATGGGGTGTAGAAGCAAACCCGAAACGTCTCTTCTTGAATTCGGTAGAGAAAACCGGTGCCAAAAACTCCAAGTAAAGATATGTATATAGAACTTGGATAAACACAACTATTGGGTGTAAACACTAGAGTGGTATATGAATTTTTCTTTGAAAAACAACACTCAAAACTTGAACATTTTCCTAAACTCTTTTTGCTCTCAAACTCTCTCTAGGAGATAAACAAGGTTGGAAAAGTTAATTAGAAAAATGTGTTTCCTGTCCTTAATAAGTCTTGAAAAAGTTGGTTAAAAACCAAGTGGGGAAAGTGGGTGAAAACTGCCAAAAACTGCTCAAAACTGTTCTCGCCCTGGCATCTCGTTCGAACGAACTTTACTCTCGTTCGAACGAGACTTCTAACGAGCGACCAGACTGGGCTCGTTAGATACCTCGTTAGAACGAACAAACTCGTTCGAATGACATATCGAACGACTGGCCAGTTTAGGGTCGTTGGCAAACTCGTTCGAACGAAACCTGGTTCGAATGAAAAAACTCGTTCAAACGACATTTCTAACGAACGACCAGAAATTTTGTAAAATTCGATTTTGGCCCAGAGACTTTTATATACTTATTTTAAAGTTCTAATTGATTCTTTCTGAAAATAAAATGCAGTTTTTATTACACCTAACACCCAATAAATATTCTTCCAAGCTCCTATATAAATATAATTGCATTCATACCTTGGGAGCATGGAACCTTAGTTGATGACGTAGAAACGAGGCACGCAAACCGACATTTTGATGAAGCTTTATATTCTTTGTTGCTACGTCTTCAACACACACTTCATAGGCTTGAGAATATTACAATCAAATACATTCCTATGAATAAATGTTTTTGTCCGGAATTGAGCCAAAACTATATATGGACTCAATTGGAAATTTGTGTCCTTACAAATCTCCCCCTTTGGCTATTCCGGGACAAAAACCCAAACAAAAATCCTAAAGGGCCGTCAAGCTGACTAGACTCAAAACATAACCCGCCCAATCTTGACTCAACCCAAGGATTAAACACTTTTCCTTTTAAAGTTGCCGCTTTAGTAGAATACCTGCACACTTAAGGAAACTCATCAAATGCATAGGGAATATCAAAATATATTAATCGCAATTAATTAATTACTCCCCCTAAAATAATTCTTCCCTTTATCAAACAATGACATTTACTTAGAAAGACGTCTCCCCCTAAGATAAATCTCCCCCAAACTAAGATGCGATAATAATAGGATTACATACCATTTCTCCCCCTATCATCATTTATTCTCCCCATTTTTGTTCAGGAATAGGCAAAGGATAAAGAACTAATAAACATAAAAGCATGTTGAAGCTTAAAGTGTTAAGACATGAGAGCATATGGGCAATAAAAGCATAGGCAAAGACAAATAAAATATCATATATATATAAACTAGAAATATAACAATGAAGCACTTGCATATATATATAGATATAAACACACACATGACACAAAATACAATAAGTTTGCACACTCGTATGGCAAAAATGTGTCATATGGAAAAGGAAGTGTAGGGGTGTGAACTAGCAACAAATTAAATTTAGACCCAAACACTTAATAAACGTTCACGGAGTTCTCATTTGATTGTAAACTTCATCACATTGAAATATAACCTCATGTGACAATATAGATTGAACTCAATGAACAAACATACACAATGAATACAAGCCTAGCATGATGATGATTCTACAAACCAAATAGAGTCATGACATTAAAGACAACTAGGATAAACGGACATTGTGCAAACCGTTGATATACCATCCAATTCTCCCTCAATGAGTATATATATTCTTTTGTTTTTGAATGAATATATCAAACAAACATAGGCCTTGGCAATTGCTTTCTGTTTAATGCCAAATATTCTGTTTTTAGGCCTTTGGATCACGTATTTCTTTCAGATCCAATCAACGGTGGCTTACTATCGCACTGGATTTAATTCATCCTTTCGGAGCCCTTCCCCGTGCATATATTAATTTATCATGTTTTCATTTTTCACACAAATCTCACATGCAACGGATTTTGACATGCACTAGTCCTCCTAGGTCATAGATATGTAGATGACTAGATTGATAGGAGAACACCTCAAAAAGCTCAAATATAACATGTGACATTAAGATTTCAAAAGAGCTCGTGCATGTGTGAAAAGACGCCTATGAAAATAGAATCCATTTAATCAATACAAAATCCAACTACTCCAAATAAAACATGGTAAAGAACATTTTAAGGATTGAAAATCTAAACCAAAGTTCTAGCCACGTGGGAGCGTAAAAGATGGGATTCAAACACAAATATATGCCACTTAAAGTGTGTCAAACTAAAATACACACAAAAAAAAATCTTTTTGAGTTTTTAACATTTTTAATCAAAAATAAATAGTTACTCAAAAGGACAAACAAAAATCATTTGTATTTTTCATTAAGATTAAATGAAATAAATAAAACACAAATGATAAACAAAAATCTTTTTATATTTTTCAATTAATTCAAACACAAAATATAATACAAAAAGATAAACAAGTCATGATTTCTAGCATGGGATATGAAATAAGGCTATGACTAGAAAATGACTAAACAAGCATACATTTAGCATATGAATATAGCATGAAGTACAAATGCTAAAGTATGCAAACACTAACACATTCATCCATTAGATTTAGCAAGGGATGAAGCATGTGAAAGTAAATGAGAATCAAAATCCCTATTTTGTAAGGCAACCAAGTCGGATTTCCTAACCCAAATTAATGAAGAATGACTATCTTGGGGTGTAGGAGCTTTAACTACCGTGGTTACTTTACTATGGGATTTTCTAGGAATTCGTTTAAGATCTAAACAAAATTTCCTAAGATGACCTTGTCGACCACAATGTGTACAAGTGAGAACATGTCGAAAATATTTACTTAAGGAGTGATCTTTAAAGGTATTCCTAGTTGATTCTCCTAAAACATTGGTTTGGGCATTATGAGTAAATTCATTACAAGTATTGAAGCCTAAACCACAAGTGTCATTTTTAATTTGGATCGTTCCTAACATTTTATCAAGTTTTTTCGAACGACATTCCAAATCAAATTTGACATTACAAGAATCTTTTAATTTATTTTCCAATTCTAAAATGTTAGATTCTAGTAAAAAATTACGCTCTTCAAAAGCAAGAAGCTCCTTTTTCAAGGATTCCATTAAACCCCTAAGTCTATCTCTTTCGCCTTCTACATAATGAAGCTTATCTTGAAGAGTCCTCACATGTGTCCTAAGGTCTTCTATTAAGCCACTATCATCAACGACCTTGACACTCTTTCTTAAACAAGCTTCTAACTTCAAATTAGTTCTTTTCAAATTAATAGATTCTTTATATAATTCATGAAAAGCATTTTGAAGTTCACTCACATCAACCTCTTCTTCATTTTCACTCTCTCTTTCTTCTCCAGTCTCACTACCATTAAAAACAAGGGAATCATGAACAATGACCTTGGAAGTGGCATGTGCTATCGTGTCATCAATCGATGAGTTCTCATTATCACTCACATGACTAGCCATAAAAGCCACAAAATTTTTCTTAGTGGGGGAATCGGGCTTTTCTTCCTTATCACTATCACTAAGGGTTGCATTATATGCAGTGGGTCGTTTACCCTCTTTCCTTAGTTTAGTGGGGCACTCATAAGCTCGATGGCCATAACCTTCACAACCAAAACACTTGTTAGACTCGTCCCTATCTAAATTGTCATTACTAGGTTAAGGGATCCTCTCGGCTTTAGAAATCTTCTCGCTTTTATCATGTTTAGAAGATTCAAATTTCTTAAAATCATTTTTAAATTTATCTTTGTTGAATTTAAGAAATTTTCGAGCAAATAAAGCCATATCTTCCGAGTCACTATCACTCTCGCTCTCCACTACTTGTTTAACCTCTTTTCGGGCTTTTAAAGCAACGCCCTTTTCGATTTTCTTTTCATTTTTAGAGGGAAACATGTCCAGTTCATAGGTTTGTAAATCACCTACAAGCTCTTCTAATTTCGTAGAGGCTAAAGTGGGTAAAGAATTTAAAACGGTCACCTTTGGAATAAATCTATCGGGTAGGGACCTTAAAATTTTCTTTACTACACGGTCGTCAGGTATTTTCTCTCCCAAGTTAAAAGATGAATTAACAATATCTGAAAGTCTAGCATAAAATTTATCAAAAGTTTCTTTTTCATCCATTTTGATAGTTTCAAATTGAGTGGTGAGGTTTTGGAGTTTAGAAGCTTTAAAGACACTTGTTACTTCATGAGTTAATTGTAAAATATACCAAGCTTCTTTAGCGGTCTCACACGTCATAATGCGTCGGAATTCATCTGGTGTGACAGCGCTAAATAAAGCATTTAAACCACGGGAATTAAAATTTGCAAGTTTAAACTCATTTTCAGTCCATCTATCGGTGGGTTTGATAACACGTTCATTTTCAACTAAGTAAGTTGGAGGGGAGTATCCGGTAAAAACAGACATCCAAACTCTCTCGTCGATAGATTTTAGTGCCGATCTCATTCGCGCTTTCCAATACGCGTAGTTTGAACCATCGAAAATAGGAAATTTCGAAAATGGGGAAAAATCCATTTTAGCCAAAAAAATTAAAGGATCTTAACGAAATCATTTATCGTTTTTGGCTCTGATACCAATTTGAAAACGTGGAATAATTTCCTTTTTATGTATAAAAAAAATACGATGCGGAAGCGTTGAAAGATGATGGTTCAATGATTTAAAAAAAACAGATTTTAGTTTAATAAAACAAAATTAAACCAATTCATTAATCCAATTCAAGTCCTAGAATTTGCCTAAGTCATAATTATAAATTATCCAAAGTTAGGCAACACTAATTTTAGCAAATGACTTGAATAAACCAAATTTACCCAATATTTAATTTAGTCCCAAATTAAATGAGTGTGATAATTAAACCAAATTTTATCTTGAATTTATTCTAAGCATGCGTTCTAAATTATGATGCAAGATAAAATAAACAATATCACACTACGCCGAGATGTACGAGGAAAAACCCAAGACGGGAAACAACCTTGGACGGCCCTAGCCACAAGTCCACTAGATATGGAATTACAAATACAAGACAAATAGACTTACAACGACTGACTCGATCCCTCTCAAGCCTCGACGCTTCTTCTCGTAGAAACCTCTTCCTAACGAACAACCTCGGAACACCACCGCGGTCTCGGAATCCACCGATGGGACTTTATATGGTCACCGTCACCCAAGCATGGAGCCTTTCTCCGTGTGGGTAGAATCTCAACAAAAAGTCTTCTTTATGATGGGGTGTAGAAGCAAACCCGAAACGTCTCTTCTTGAATTCGGTAGAGAAAACCGGTACCAAAAACTCCAAGTAAAGATATGTATATAGAACTTGGATAAACACAACTATTGGGTGTAAACACTAGAGTGGTATATGAATTTTTCTTTGAAAAACAACACTCAAAACTTGAACATTTTCCTAAACTATTTGTGCTCTCAAACTCTCTCTAGGAGGTAAACAAGGTTGGAAAAGTTAATTAGAAAAATGTGTTTCCCGTCCTTTATAAGTCCTGAAAAAGTTGGTTAAAAACGAAGTGGGAAAAGTGGGTGAAAACTGCCAAAAACTGCTCAAAACTGTTCCCGCCCTGGCATCTCGTTCGAACGAACTTGACTCTCGTTCGAATGAGACTTCTAACGAGCAATCAGACTGGGCTCGTTAGAAACTCGTTAGATACCTCGTTAGAACGAACAAACTCGTTCGAACGACATATCGAACGACTGGCCAGTTTAGGGTCGTTGGCAAACTCGTTCGAACGAAACCTGGTTCGAACGAAAAACTCGTTCGAACGAAACCTGGTTCGAACGAAAAAACTCGTTCGAACGACATTTCTAACGAACGACCAGAAAGTTTGTAAAATTCGATTTTGGCCCAGAAACTTTTATATACTTATTTTAAAGTTCTAATTGATTCTTTCTGAAAATAAAATGCAGTTTTTATTACACCTAACACCCAATAAATATTGTTCCAAGCTCCTATATAAATATAATTTCATTCATACCTTGGGGGCATGGAACGTTAATTGATGACGTAGAAACGAGGCACGCAAACCGACATTTTGATGAAGCTTTATATTATTTGCCGCTACGTCTTCAACACACACTTCATAGGCTTGAGAATATTACAATCAAATACATTCCTATGAATAAATGTTTTTTTCCGGAATTGAGCCAAAACTATATATGGACTCAACTGGAAATTTGTGTCCTTACAATATGGAGTCTGAGAACCATTGGTATTGACCCGGAGTGATTGGCATAAATTGTTGGTGGAAATTCCGCCTTATTAGTGGGTGGTGTATTCCTTAGGAGAAGACTTAGTAGTATTGTATCCACTGTAGATTCGGGTGTGTAGTTTGAGCCCGTTGTAGAATTGAGGCGATTATAGAAGAGTAATTATATGACTTCTGTGGAAGGGACGTTTTATAATTTCTTCACTCGTTATGAAATGAGTGATGATATTTTAAATGTATATGTGTTATATGCGATATTTGGTATGAGTGTTTTACTGCTTGTTTGCATTGTATGTGGATGTTATGACTTATCTCCACGACCAACCAAGTTAAGTAGTAATGCATAGGAGGGGTTCCTTGTTTGGATTCCGCTTTTGCGGGACGCTCCACGCGTGAACCTTAATGACGTTGGGAGTGGAGAAATGTTACTTTTCCTTTCTCTTATTTTATGTACATTATGCGAGTAAAAATATTTTGGTCGGTTCGGAGTGATAGCAAGCAAATAAAATTGTAAGGCTATCTTACTTCTAGTTCAAAATGGAACTAGTTGTTCTATGATTTCTCTCCTAGATACAGGTTGGGACTTTATAGAGGTGGATCGAGGTAGGTAGGAGATCTTGTTACTTGTTTTATTACCTTGTGTGAGTGTTTGATTATTTGTTTGTTCTGTTTATGGATGTTACGCTTATCTCCATGATCAACTAGTTAAGTAGGCATGTGTCGGAGGGGTTCCTTGTTTGGATTTCGCTTCGGCGAGACACTCCGCCACATGAACACTTAACGATGTTGTGATTGGAGAGACGCTATCCTTTTCTTTCTCTTTTATTTTATTTACTTTGTTGTTAGGAGTAGGATTGGAAGGATTAGCCGAGAATCACGTAGTAGAGTGATTAAGGGCTATTAAAGTGCGAGATAAAAGCACTGTATATAGTTCTCTCCTCTGATCGATGCGAGGGAGACTGAGATATGAAGTCAAATTGAGACTTCGGGTTATGCCTTGATAAGAAGGCTATTTGAAAAGATGTATATATGTTAAGGGATATAATTTGTAAGGCTTCACAGAAAGTGAATGTCTGATCAGTTAAAATCTTTAAAGATGCTATGGTAAGTAAGATTGTAAATTAAAATTTTACCAATCCCGATCATATGTGTCCTAGACTGTCATATCTTAATGACCGACGATGAGAGGTAGTAGTGTAATGGGAGGGTTCCTTGTTCGGATTTCACCTTGGCGAGACGTCCCACGCATGAAACCGAGCAAATGTTGGGAGTTGAGATAGGTCTTGGGCACTAGGGATATATTTAGTATTATATGCTTATGATTTAGGTAGGATATATATAGATAGACTTTAGGATTATTAGGGCATTAGGTCTCTAGGGTATGTGATGTTAATTCAGGAAGGTGGTAAAGAGTGGACCACGAATAAGTCGTGGGTTGGTATTTGATCCTTAGGAACGAGATTTATGGGGTCTCGAGAGGTTTGGTAGGTTTGGCCGAAATAGATGAGGCCTTTCTTAGAAATAGTTTTACGTTGGAACTTAACTTCCGGGGAGTTGAAAAGTGCGGGTGGACCCTCACTCCTGAGCCCATGATAGTAAGCTCGAGAGTGGGTGTAATGAAGAAGTTTCTGCCAGGCCGGGGAGTAATGATAATGGAGCATAGGCCCATTGTTTATGCATCTCACAAGCTTAAACTTGTGGGAAGTATTATCCCATGCTTGAATTAAAATTCATCGTGGTAGTGATCACCTTAAATAGATAAGGCACTACTTCCTAGGTAGGAAATCTGATCTTTCTCGCTAGCAACAAGTTGTTGCAATATGACGTGGGAGAAATCGAGTTGGTGCTCGGAGTTCAGAAGGACTAGTGATTGGATATTTTCTCATTTGCTAAGGGAATGTGATTTGGGTGGTAGGTGCACCGAGTAGAAGACCCACCGGAGAAATTGGGGAGGGCATAGGAAGCCAAATGAAACAAACATGACTAGGGGGACTTTGTAGTAAGAATATTCCGGTCTATGATGGATCATTTCCCCTACTCGCGTGAAGGGGAATAATGGTGAAGTGAAGAAGGGTATATTCATAGACGTATGCCCTTAAGTGTCGGGACCGTTCTAGTCATAATCCTATTTGAGAAAATGGTTGATTGTTTGACCAGACTGGTGCATTTCCGTCCATTTTAGATGGACTTCATGTAGAAGAGTACGCTCCATTCTTGATGGAGGAATGGTAGGACCTTAGTAGGTGCCTATTAAAATAGGGTAGACCGAGACTAGATATTCGTGTCGGAGGTTTAGTACAAGTTTCCACGAAGTAATGGGAACCGTATGGAAATGGAGTATACCTTACCCCCTAACTCGGATGAATGAATGGAGGAGGTTGACTTAATGTCGAAAGGAATATCTTGAATGTACGCCTTAGAATACATGACTGTCGGAGCAGTAGTGTGTATGGATAGAAATTCCTGTACAACTGTTAGGCTTTTGAATGGCTTTATAAATCATTTCCTAGGGCATTAGCATTGTGAGTGACCTAGCGTGGTCGGTTGATTAATTCCCATACTCGTTGGAAGGAACCAACGGGTAATATGTTCCTTAGACTTGGAGTGGTCTCGGGACATTTCTTTAAAGATTTGGCTTTTAAGCCATACACCTTGATGAGATACGTCAATGCGAGGAAAAGTTGAGTAGCGTTGGAGTTAAGCCACTTAGAGTTGGTATGGGTGCCTCGAGGGGAGATGTAACATGATTCTGGAGGTTGGGCGATTTGTGCTGAGTCATATGGGCATCGTCTTCCGCCGTAGGAAGCTAGAATCGATAGTAAGTGAGGAACGCTTTGTGCTATGCTAAAGCACAAATAATGTAGACTGAGATCTATAGGGTCGATCTTAGTCCGGGTCCATTTAGGACGTTGCGATAACGAGGGGTTTGTTTAGGATGGTAGAATCCTAGTTTAGAGTAGTATGCCCTATATGAGAGTTGGGTATGCCCGATTTTGGGGGAAAAATTCCCTCGTAAGGGGGGGAGTATGTAACAACCCTCGATTCTAGGAGGCTCATTTTATACTAATTTTACCGCATAAGGTAATTATATAAAATGTGGGGATTGGAGTAGATATTAATTTAATGAATTTGAACTTAATATTTACTAGCTTGATGCATATTTACTGTAGGTGAAAGTAACTATCATCAGGTTGAATGTTTGTAGTGTCAGGTATTTAAACTGACATTTTGATTTAAATGATATTGGAACTCAAAATAATTTATAAAATTTCCGAATGGCAGTTTAGAGGGTGTAGTTAGTCTCGGATGGTGCGAGACAGTCAAAACAGGGGACCGATCGACCGGTCCCCTGTTTTTCACCTTTAAACCTAATTTTGTTTCCTAGGTTTGTTCTCCTTAATAGGAACTAGGAACCTTCTTGTATAAAGCAAACTTAGAGTCCTAGAGTTCTTGATGAGTTGGGTTATTACCCTAGTTTAGAATTGGTTTAGGCGGGGTTTTCCGGGGTTAGGCCTATTGATGTTAGGGCATTCTTTCTTCTAGTTGATTTCTATTAAACTAGGGGATGCATTATTATTCTTGGGAGACCTTAGAGGCTCATTGGAGCTTGTGACACCCTGCCTAAAAAAATACCGGGTGACCAGTCCTATACCAAATTAAAACAGGAATCCCAGTTGCATCATCCTTAACATCACTGTCGAAAACTTTTTAAAACTTACTAACCACCTAGTATTCCAAAAAACTGGTGCCAATTTTAACTTTTTAATTAAACCAAAACTGTACATGCGGAAATAAATATAAACCATTCACACAACTGAATGAAAATAAACTGAAATATAATTACACAACATGCCGAATAAATCACCGGCCACCGAAGAAATAATCCGAATACAAAAATTCAACACCTGAATAAATTACACCTGAAAAATGTACGGAGAAGTCTGGGCGACAAGCCCTAAATAAAAATGAAACTGATATAAGATTCCTACTCTAGGAATGGGTGAATGATGCATCTAATCCAAACTCCTGCTAGCATCCACATATGCCGCAGCTCCGTGTCCCTGGAATAGAATATCAATCCTGGCGTCCCTGTGGCTGGACACCTAAAAGGTTTTGAAAATATTTTTATAGCAAGGGTTAGAACCCAAAACATTTTGAAAATATTTAGCAAGTGAATTAACTGCAGTAATTTAAAATGCATGAATGCGCTTCATATTTAAGTTAGTGTCGCACTCCCTTGTGGAAATTCTCACCCCTCCACTATTGTGCACACCTACCGGTTACCTTAACCCCAACTAGTTATACTACCCCGTCCAACTAGTCCTGGTATAACCTTCCCTTGCCATACTACTCTAACCCGAGTATAATGATCCTTGAATTATAAGTTATTTCATAATTAACTTAATTAGTTCCTCTTAAATAATATCATATAACCGTGTCACAAGTTATATAAAGTACATACATCATACACTGTATTATTTCCACCAATGATTAACTTAATTAATTTATCATTAATTAACTGCATATAACTGTAACCCGCGTTATATAAGATAACTACATCACACACTGTATTATCACCCACATATAATATTTACTACCATATTATACGTACCTTTACTAACATCCACACATATATCATACATGTACCCATCCTTCCGAGTTTACCCTCATCGGATGATTCCCTCTAAAATGCTATCTCACTAGGTGTGCTCACAAAACCTAGTTTTTCCCAAGTTAGAATCGCTCACCAACTTGGACAAAAATATAAACGAAATGGAGGCGGTCATATTCCTTCCCTGAAAGTGAGATAAATCCCTCACCCATATATACCGGACGCTATGACCTAGGGATATACTCGCCCTACTCCTCAAGCTAGGGGATTCACCCACATCGCGCAACCTCCCATGATAGCATTAGAGTATATAAATTTAATAAATATCTAATCACTGATATTTAGTATCCCGCACAATAAATACACGTATATATATATATATATATATACTATCATGACACCGTATATATATATATATATATATTATAAACTCCGGCTTTACCGTGTACTCAAAATCTCGTACACTGCCTGTAATTTCCTGAGTCTGTGGCCCGACTCAATGTAGTTAATTTTCTCACTTAATAACTTATCGTCTTCCCGAGTCTATGGTCCGACTCTAATATATTTAACTCACTCTTCAATTTATGTAATACTTTCCCCGAGTCTATGGTCCGACTCTAATTAAATTAATTGACACACTTATTAATTTAACACTTACTCGAGTCTACAATCCGACCGTTATTTAATTAATTTACACATTAATTAATCAACACAAATTCGAGTCTGCAATCCGACTCTAATTAAATTAATTATCACATTTATTAATTTAATCCTACCCGAGTCTATAATCCGACTCTAATTAAATTAATTATTCTCTCTCAATACTTAATTTAATACTTTGGTGTCACATCACCAACATACCCGGACTCACTCACTTGGTCCATTTTTACATCTCATAGTTTCTTTTCCACATTTTTCGCCCACAATGTGTCACCCATTTATTTCCAAAATTTCCAATTATATTTACCTATAATTGCCAACATACCCGGACTCGCCCACTTGGTCCATAATTAAATATTTTCCGAGTCTATATCCCGACTCAAAATTTATTAGTTTATCTCCAAACTTAATTCACTACCTTGGGATTGCATGACCAATATACCCAGATTCACTCACTTGATCCGTACCTCACTATTTTGGAATAAAGTCTCTCAATTTCATCCATTAAATGCCCCACCTAAATTCATCCTAGTCCCAATTACTTTCTCCCATAATTTCTAGGAATAATTGTTTCATATTTATTTATCACTAAATAAATTCTTGGGAGTTAAATTTAATTAACTTTCCCCTTATACTTCACCCAAGGCCGAACTGCCCAGAATTTTCCATCGTCGATCGATCGATGCCCCCGATCGATCGATCGACCCCTTCGTTACAGCTCCTCTTCCCCCTGTTTTCCACCATTAACGAATTTAAAGCTTTTTAAACCATAATTTAAACCTCTAATTACATTATCCCATCATCTACACATGGTTAATCCACATCCTATTCATCATAGAAATCATTAAGATAATCAACTTCTCTAATTATCTCACAAATTTTCGAAATGGGTCTTTCTCCACAAAATTCAATTATCTGTTTTAAATCCAAATTTCCAGATTCTATTTCCACTCTCTTATGTTCTGGATTTCTCGTTCAAATCATAAATACATATTCAGATTTCAATCACACATCTAAATCTTACTTTGAATCTCATTCAAGTATTTCAAAAACCAAAAACCCCATTTTGTACCCATTTACACCCAAAAACGGATTTTCATACCCACATCACTATAATATAAATTGATTATCATGCTTTAAGAATCAAAACAGTTAACCACTTGCCTGAAAGTGTTCGTAGTGTCTGATTCCATTGGCGGAGTCCCTCAATTTGGCTCCAAAAGCTCCCAATTTGTTCTTGATTTGCTTTCCCCCAAATCCCCTCTCAAACCCTAGGTTTGGAGTTGTGTTGGCTGCTGATTTCCTAATCTCCCATTAGGTTAAAAACCCTTAATCCCGTTTTTCACCTAATGGGCTTAATTAAAGTGGCCCAACTCACCCCGTGTGGGCCCGGCTATGCCCAAAAATACCCCGAGATCCAATTACTACTCCCGGGTACTCTTTCCTGACTATCTCGGCCCATCCGGACTCAACCGTGCACTCAGAATTGGCATCCAAATTAATTTATAAAAATCCTTATCTCACACCCAATTTAGTCTATACCGACTCCCGGCTGGGATAAGTCTATACCTCGTCATTAATACTTGAAATGACGTAATAAAATTATTACTATTCACTTAGTAAATAAATTTTTCCTAAACATTAACCATCCACTCCCCGATTAATATTTAAATATATATATCGCCATAATTAATTCAATTAAAATTACAACACACTAGTAATTTAAAATCCCGAATTAATTAAATATTAAATGCACAAAATACGGGGTGTTACATACTTCCCCCCTTACAAAGGAATTTTGTCCTCGAAATTAAGATAAACCTAGTGTTCCAGTATTCGCATATTACTCACTAGTCAAGTGCCTCCAAGCCCGCTATATCTATACCATCCGATTCCAACCATACGTTACACAAGTATGAATTTAACTTTACCAGGATGCCCATACACCCAATACCCACGCTTAACCGCAAAAAAATTTGCCTTAATTAACTCGGGTGCCCATACACCCTATCCCCGCGCTCAACCGCACGAAAGTTACCCGACTGTGCTAGTCGTAACCCGTAATATAACTTCGAACCCGTAGTCATATCACATATACATATATTTACTTATATAATTACTGCTCGGGTACTCAACCCATGCTACGTCCAACTATCTCCCCATAAATACTTATCTCTCAACACAAAAGAATATACGCTTACACTTATGCTACCAAAGACAACATAATACCGCGCCCTTACTACCACTAGTCCTTGCGCAAAATAAACCCCGAGCTATCTCTCTTTGCTCGAAAATCAATTCAACCACCCTGATTCACTTCATTTAACATCCCCACTCACCGGGATAAAATGTGAGAACACAAAACCTCACTATGTGCCATCGCACCACGCAATACAACATATATACATCCACATATATGTAGGCTATACGCCCTCTCTGGTGATACCTAGTACCAACCATACCCTGGTGTCGCGGACCCCAAAATTTTAACTCCATTATCCACAATAGTTAAATTTCATCGCTATCCAGCCGACGTTTAAAAAGTATTATCAACCCTACTCCCATAATTCTCGAAAATAGTAATTCCTCGCATAATTTAACAAATCACTCAGTGTACGCCTCCACTCTCCCATGAAGAACACTAAGGAAATCCGCTACCCTACGGAAAGTTTACCCACATGCTATGGCTGCTACCGCCAACGCACCCACTAAGTTCGACTCACCTGCGAACTCTAGTGAAAAATAAGTCTTATACTGTGACATCATCTTTGTCACTCAACAATATACCCCATGCCCCTAGGGTAAAATAATTACTTCTATACTCCAGCTGTATCGGCTGGTTCTCGATTTCCGGAGCAGCTTCTCCCTGCCCGAATGCACCCGTGATTTGCTTTAGTGGCTGTACACTCAGGACCTCGTCCTATAGTTGACCCCTGCCTCGCTTAAGGCAATATCTATTCATGTGTCTCGCTTTTCCCACAAACGTAACACTTCCTAATATGTTCACCCTGTCACCGATCCCTTCCATGCCAACCTTGTTGGAATTCCTGGCCATCCCGCCAATAGCCTCCAGTTCTAGATCGTTTGGCATGATTTCCTTACCGGAAATCCTGCCCCTGATCTCCCCCAGTCTGCTTCTGGGATACCCCACTGGTATTATTCCCTTCTGCCTCATCCGACTGGTTAATCCCCACTCCCTTCCCGCTTCCTTTCACGTGGAAGCGATATTCCCAACAGTGCCGGAGTGTTGCGTTAATGACATTAGTATAACCAACTAATGCGGAATTATCAATTAAATGTTGTCTGATTCTCCAGACTAACCCATCCATAAACTTTGCTTCCTTTCTCTTTTCCTCGCTTATCTCATCTGGTAAAAATTTGCCAACGAGTGAAATCTTCCTCGTAATCGACCACTGAACGGTCTCCCTTTGAGTCTCCTCACAAAATTTTCTCCTCATTTTGGTCTCGACCGCTGAAGGAAAAATACTTGCGGTCGAACCGCACTCAAAACTCTGCAGTAGCTAGTGTGTCCCTTCCCTCAACTGTGGTGATCGACTCCCACCACTGTAGCATCGCTCCCACTAACTATAAGTGGTTAGCATTTACTTTCGCACCCCATCGCAACCTCCTATGCGTAGGTGATGCTGGATCCTCTCTTCCTTGACACGCTAGTACTACACCTGAACCCCCTCGCAACTCTGGTGGGTTCCCGCTAAAATAACCTCTCTTTATTGTTTCCACCCCGACGACCCTGCGTGAGTCTGAACATCCTACGCCACTAACACTTGTGGTGGATTCTGTGGAAAGTACCTTGTCGTTTGCGACTACCGTCGTTTTAACCGCCCGCGCCACTAGTTTCGTTACTTGTGCTGCCAAAATCATCTCTGGCAGTTTCTGCGGTAACTCTTGCTCCTGAAGAGCCTCTCTCATCTCCCCCTGCTGCCCTAGATGCTCTCTCTCTCCTGGGCGTCGTCCGGAAGGAGAATCGAATTGTATGAGTTCACGTTCAAATATAAATTTCGCAGAAGAACGTATATGCGTATACGTATGAGAATACAACAATCCTATGATAGGGCTCTATATCAAAGATTGATAAGCCAAAACGTGAAAAGCCGCACAGATCCTAAGGACACTAGAACCTGATGCTCTGATACCATCTGTGACACCCCGCCTAATAAAATACCGGGTGATCAGTCCTATACCAAATTAAAACAGGAATCCCAGTTGGATCATCCTTAGCATCACTGTCGAAAACTTTTTAAAACTTACTAACCACCTAGTATTCCAAAAAACTGGTGCCAATTTTAACTTTTTAATTAAACCAAAACTGTACATGCGGAAATAAATATAAACCATTCACACAACTGAATGAAAATAAACTGAAATATAATTACACAACATGCCGAATAAATCACCGGCCACCGAAGAAATAATCCGAATACAAAAATTCAACACCTGAATAAATTACACCTGAGAACTGTACCGAGAAGTCTGGGCAACAAGCCCTAAATAAAAATGAAACTGATATAAGATTCCTACTCTAGGAATGGGTGAATGATGCATCTAATCCAAACTCCTGCTAGCATCCACATATGCCGCAGCTCCGTGTCCCTGGAATAGAATATCAATCCTGGCGTCCTTGTGGCTGGACACCTAAAAGGTTTTGAAAATATTTTTATAGCAAGGGTTAGAACCCAAAACATTTTGAAAATATTTAGCAAGTGAATTTACTGCAGTAATTTAAAATGCATGAATGCGCTTCATATTTAAGTTAGTGTCGCACTCCCTTGTGGAAATTCTCACCCCTCCACTATTGTGCACACCTACCGGTTACCTTAACCCTACCTAGTTGTACTACCCCGTCCAACTAGTTCTGGTATAACCTTCCCTTGCCATACTACTCTAACCCGAGTATAATGATCCTTGAATTATAAGTTATTTCACAATTAACTTAATTAGTTCCTCTTAAATAATATCATATAACCGTGTCACAAGTTATATAAAGTACATACATCATACACTGTATTATTTCCACCAATGATTAACTTAATTAATTTCTCATTAATTAACTGCATATAACTGTAACCCGCGTTATATAAGATAACTACATCACACACTGTATTATCACCTACATATAATATTTACTACCATATTATACGTACCTTTACTAACATCCACACATATATCATACATGTACCCATCCTTCCGAGTTTACCCTCATCGGATGATTCCCTCTAAAATGCTATCTCACTAGGTGTGCTCACAAAACCTAGTTTTCCCCAAGTTAGAATCGCTCACCAACTTGGACCAAAATATAAACGAAATGGAGGCGGTCATATTCCTTCCCTGAAACTGAGATAAATCCCTCACCCATATATACCGGACGCAATGACCTGGGGATATACTCGCCCTACTCCTCAAGCTAGGGGATTCACCCACATCGCGCAACCTCCCTTGATAGCATTAGAGTATATAAATTTAATAAATATCTAATCACTGATATTTAGTATCCCGCACAATAAATACACGTATATATATATATATATATATATATATATATATATATATATATACTATCATGACACCGTATATATATATATATATTATAAACTCCGGCTTTACCGTGTACTCAAAATCTCGTACACTGCCTGTAATTTCCTGAGTCTGTGGCCCGACTCAATGTAGTTAATTTTCTCACTTAATAACTTATCGTCTTCCCGAGTCTATGGTCCGACTCTAATATATTTAACTCACTCTTCAATTTATGTAATAC
This sequence comes from Sambucus nigra, assembly GCA_949130495.1. Taxonomy (NCBI): domain Eukaryota; kingdom Viridiplantae; phylum Streptophyta; class Magnoliopsida; order Dipsacales; family Adoxaceae; genus Sambucus; species Sambucus nigra. Next base: position 297,277,104 of record OX422223.1, read on the forward strand.
TTTCCCCGAGTCTATGGTCCGACTCTAATTAAATTAATTGACACACTTATTAATTTAACACTTACTCGAGTCTACAATCCGACCGCTATTTAATTAATTTACACATTAATTAATCAACACAAATTCGAGTCTGCAATCCGACTCTAATTAAATTAATTATCACATTTATTAATTTAATCCTACCCGAGGCTATAATCCGACTCTAATTAAATTAATTATTCTCTCTCAATACTTAATTTAATACTTTGGTGTCACATCACCAACATACCCGGACTCACTCACTTGGTCCATTTTTACATCTCATAGTTTCTTTTCCACATTTTTCGCCCACAATGTGTCACCCATTTATTTCCAAAATTTCCAATTATATTTACCTATAATTGCCAACATACCCGGACTCGCCCACTTGGTCCATAATTAAATATTTTCCGAGTCTATATCCCGACTCAAAATTTATTAGTTTATCTCCAAACTTAATTCACTACCTTGGGATTGCATGACCAATATACCCGGATTCACTCACTTGATCCGTACCTCACTATTTTGGAATAAAGTCTTTCAATTTCATCCATTAAATGCCCCACCTAAATTCATCCTAGTCCCAATTACTTTCTCCCATAATTTCTAGGAATAATTGTTTCATATTTATTTATCACTAAATAAATGCTTGGGAGTTAAATTTAATTAACTTTCCCCTTATACTTCACCCAAGGCCGAACTGCCCAGAATTTTCCATCGTCGATCGATCGATGCCCCCGATCGATCGATCGACCCCTTCGTTACAGCTCCTCCTCCCCCTGTTTTCCACCATTAACGAATTTAAAGCTTTTTAAACCATAATTTAAACCTCTAATTACATCATCCCATCATCTACACATGGTTAATCCACATCCTATTCATCATAGAAATCATTAAGATAATCAACTTCTCTAATTATCTCACAAATTTTCGAAATGGGTCTTTCTCCACAAAATTCAATTATCTGTTTTAAATCCAAATTTCCAGATTCTATTTCCACTCTCTTATGTTCTGGATTTCTCGTTCAAATCATAAATACATATTCAGATTTCAATCACCCATCTAAATCTTACTTTGAATCTCATTCAAGTATTTCAAAAACCAAAAACCCCATTTTGTACCCATTTACACCCAAAAACGGATTTTCATACCCACATCACTATAATATAAATTGATTATCATTCTTTAAGAATCAAAACAGTTAACCACTTGCCTGAAAGTGTTCGTAGTGTCTGATTCCGTTGGCGGAGTCCCTCAATTTGGCCCCAAAAGCTCTCAATTTGTTCTTGATTTGCTTTCCCCCAAATCCCCTCTCAAACCCTAGGTTTGGAGTTGTGTTGGCTGCTGATTTCCTAATCTCCCATTAGGTTAAAAACCCTTAATCCCGTTTTTCACCTAATGGGCTTAATTAAAGTGGCCCAACTCACCCCGTGTGGGCCCGACTATGCCCAAAAATACCCCGAGACCCAATTACTACTCCCGGGTATTATTTCCTGACTATCTCGACCCATCCGGACTCAACCGCGCACTCAGAATTGGCATCCGAATTAATTTATAAAAATCCGTATCTCACACCCAATTTAGTCTATACCGACTCCCGGCTGGGATAAGTGTATACCTCGTCATTAATACTTGAAATGACGTAATAAAATTATTACTATTCACTTAGTAAATAAATTTTTCCTAAACATTAACCATTCACTCCCCGATTAATATTTAAATATATATATTGCCATAATTAATTCAATTAAAATTACAACACACTAGTAATTTAAAATCCCGAATTAATTAAATATTAAATGCACAAAATACGGGGTGTTACAGAGCTATGTCATTCTTGATGGTTTATTATATCTATCAACGAATCTTGGGAGAATAATTGAAAGTCTATTTATTCTTTGAGGTCAAACTGACAATGTGAATACATACGGCTCCGGATCTAAAAAAAGGCAAAATATTTACATAATGTAAATGAATATGGTTTCGGATAAATGGGATATACATTTGCTAAAATGTGAATGGAATTGGGTATAAAACATACATTTGTTCTAATGAAATTTGATATGGAAATGATGGTAAATGATAATTTACTTAATCATTAACATGATAAATGGTAATTTGGTTAAACACACCTCTCTAAATGACATCATAAGGGAAGTTCGCGCGCTTGGTGATGCCCCATGGCTAATGAATGCAGGGTGGATATAGTCCTAGGCCATATGCGCGGTTATGTTATGTTTTATGCGCTGGTGAGGAGATTCAGGGTGTGGTCCTGACTCTGCCGCAGACATATGGCCGCTTCCCGACGTTGCGTTATGAGCCCAGGTTGTCTTGTATAGATAGGCCCTGGAAGATGATGGTCATTTAGGGGCGCGCCCAGTGGGGAAACTCGGAGGGGCGGTCGTAGAATCGTTGTATGCATAAGAATATAACCATTCTAAATCAAGTGGGACTTGATGTATGATAAATGCCATAAAGAGCATTTAATGTTGATTATATTCCTGCTAAGGAATGGAAATGCCAGGATGGGCATGTAATTGAAATAAAAGCCACAAAGAGCTTAAGATTATAATTATATGAAATGCTAGTAAAGAGCATAAACGTTGTAATTATGAGTTCCTGATAAGGAATATAATAATGAGATGGAAGCCTTTTGATTTATGTTACTCTTTCTTTTTCTTTGCACATTTAAATCAAACTCATGCCTTTCTTTACTGTCTTAGCTTATGATTTAGAACTGTGTAGATATTTTTTTTTATTCTTCCTAGCATGATGATATTCATAACTATCATATTCTTTATTCATCTGGTAATCATATAGAACCGGTCCCTGACCCGTTTACATTTCTTGTTGCACATGCATCTTGTCTCCGCTCAGGTACTCTGTCGCAAGGATGCCTGATTTGAATTCCTATTCTGATGTCCTCGGCGAGCCGTGATGCATTGTGGGTATTACGGGACACGTTGGTATAAACGTTCTCATTTTTGGTATTCTAGCTATGATCGGGTCATTTACTCGGGTGAGAGGCCCAAGATTTTGTAAATGTTTAATGAAGTGTAATATGTAACTTATTGAACTTGTGTATTATTGGTGTATCAGTTGGTGACCGGTTTCATATTCGGTCTTTTTATTGTATTCTTGTTGTATTATTTATATATATCTTGGGTCTTCCCCTATCTTTTCATAAATTGGGTTGTTTGCTTTCCTTTATTTACTTTAAGTTAAAAATTTTTGACAACCCGTTTTCTGAAATATTGGGTGGTTATCCTGGATACTCTATATTTTTGTTGTGATGCTAAAGAGGATTCCATCTATGCTTCCGTTATATTGGAGTATTGGGCTAGCCACCCCTTATTCTGGTGAGCGGGTTGTCACACACATTTCATTTATAAATGCATTAGACATTAATGAAATGTGACATTCGTGATAATAGTTACACTCAAAATATAACGACTCTAAGACCATTCTTACGGGAGTCACCCCACTGGATGCGCCCCTAAATTACTATCATCTTCCGGGGACTATGACCAAGACCACATGGGCACCCTATATTGCGTCGCGTGGGAAGCGTCCAATTACCTTCGACAGTGAGTCATAACCATACTCAGAATTACCTCACTTTGAATAAAATAATAACACAATATAACCACAGGTCCTATGGCCGAGGACTATATTCACCCTGCATTCACTAGCCTGGGGACATCACCCCATTCGTGCGACTTCCCTTATGATAGAATTTAGAGAGGTATGTATATGCATGTCATAGTTCACAAGATTTGCCAATTTAAAAGGTGCATTTTTATTATATCCAGAACCATATGTGTGTAACGACATAAACCAAAATGTTTAATTGTCCCCATAATAGTCTCCAAGAGTTCATGACAACACTATAAGCTACCAAGGGTAGTTTACCTCATACTAGTCTCTTAAAGTCCAAAACAATATAACCCTACTTTCCCCTAGTCCTAGACTAGCTTACTGAATGAAAAGGACACTCATAAGCCCGAACACTCCTCTTCTAACCTAGGTTACTGGTTCCCCTACTATAAGACCCTAATAATCTATTTTACTCCATACAAGAAGGTTCCTAGGCCTCAAACATAAAAGAAAAAGGGTTAAAACTAAGTTGGAACAATCCTATAAAACAACAGGATTTTCGAATCGATTCGCCTTGGCCGAATCGAATCCTATAACGAATCATGTGATGATTTTGAGGTACAAGACTTACACAATATGCTCCTAAATTCTCTTAAGAGTATTCCGTTTTTATTTTTGTGACGCTTGCACTCATATTGAATTGTGATATTCGTTGAAATCTGAAATAATTATTAGAATCTAAATTTCATTCATTGTGATATATTATATTGTAATTTGAGCATCGTGTCATGAGATTTTAATATGTCATGGAGAATGGGCACCCTCTAATAGTCCAAAATTTGGATATGATTGAGAATGCATAGGCGCGACGAGGTGAGGCCTAGTGACTCATTGATGTGTTGTTGAGAAATTAGTATTGATATAATGCTTGAGTGTAGCATTTGATTTGTATATGCGGTTTCATATTATTGCGATTTATTCACCGTTCTAATTATTTTTAAGCATCTATTCCTGTCTTATTGTGTACTTCCCCGTATTTTATTTTAGTTGGCATGTTAGCATGGATTGGGACACTATGGACTATTTGGAGAATTATTTTAGAGCATGGATTGGGAGATGCATTATGATATTTAAATTAGTGGTGTAATTAGTTGGAGAATTGAGTATTTTAAGAGAAACATTATTGTAATTATTTTGTAAGTGTTAGATTTTTGGATTCGTTATATTTATTTTGTGGAAAATAAATGCTCTATACTAATTGTTGTGGATTTAGTTTGGTTTTAATAGGAGTAGCACGCCGCGTGTCTTTTTTTGGGCGCGCAGGGTTGTTACATTGTTAAATTCTCAACTTCTGTCACATAATATAAATTATTTATTTACTATCTTTATGTCATTTACGATACATAACCTAGTCTTCCAATTATTTTTTTCGCTTCATTTAATGAAAAATATTTCATTATATTATCTTCCAATATTTAATGAACAAGACACTCACATTATCACATTCTTACGTGCATCATGGTTCGCGCCAGTGACATTATTATCTGAATATTGTTAGAATATGGTCCGTGCCAACGACAATATTCTTAATTTAGAAAATATATGTTCTCTCCATATTCAATACATGTATTGTAGTACAAAAATGTATTTAATGTACAATAATAAAATTGTACAAAAATGTTCTCTCCATATTTAATGTATTTCGGTCCAAAAATATACTTTATAAAAAATGTACTTTATAAAGAATGTATTTTATGAAAAAAAATTTAAAATCATTGTCAATGTTCATGTACTTTAATAAATAATACATGTACTTTGTTAAAGTACACGTATGAAAAATAAAATACACGCACATTAAAAGTATTTAATTTTAATTGATTTTTCATAGCTCCCATATTAATTGTGGTGCGTGCAAGTGGAATTTTAAAATTTATATTATAAAACTATAGACTACTATCATCAAAATAAAGAGACAGTCATGTAACACCCCGCCTAATAAGATACCGGGCGATCACTCCAATATTAAATTAAAACAGGAGTCTCATATGGATCATTCTTAGCATCACTGATGAAAATCCATTTAATTACTAATATCCTATAAGGTGAGCGTTAAAAAAACTTTTATCTAACTACTCTTTTTAATAACAATAAATAAAACATCCACAATTAAATGAGTAATTGAACTGAAATGAAAATGAAATATATTAAAATAACCGAACACTCGGTTCAAATTATACAACCATATCGAATATCGTTCAAAGAATAAATAAAATCAGTTGGACCATTGGCCCGAATGTTTGTACAATACCTCCTATCTAGAGTACAAGGAAAGAAGCGTCTACTGAGAACCCGCAAGCATCCACAGCTGCTGCAGCAGACGTCTGACTCGAAAGAATTTCCATCCAGGCGTCCCTGTGTCTGGACACCTATATATATATATATATATATATATATATATATATATATATATATATATATATATAGTATATAGAAAGAAAGGAGAGTAGATAAACGGGTCAGAGCCCGAATTTTGAAAATATTTTGCAAGTACGTAAATGCTTTATTTTTAGAAAAATAGTTTTATCTCATATTTAAATTGGTATCGCACTCCCATGAGATACCCTTCACCTCTCCTCTAGTAGTGCACACCTAACGGATCCTAACAACATACCCTAGTCAAGCTATCCTGGCCTAACTAGTCTATTCCCCAACTACTATCTACCCCAGATAGTCCAAGTGCTAAGGGCTAAACTTCCCTCCATTCTCAACACTGCACTAAGTTCGTGCGTGGGGTGTCTCGCAAAGCGAAATCCAAACAAGGAACCCCCCCCCCCCCCGATACACTACTACTTGGCAGGGTTAATGGTAGAGAACCATTAGGCCCGTAGCACACACAAATGTATAAATATATATATATCTATATATATACATTCACAATATACGTCCGGATAATATTTCCTGGACTGAGGTTTACATACTATCAATTATATCTTATAATACACAACCGGATCTACCTCCCGGACTGAGGTGTATTCGATACACAAAGTATTCATCATATTTATTTCAAAACTTCCCATTTGCTTTATTATATCAAGGAAATGTAAATATAAAATCCAATTCATTATCATGAATTGCTTTAACAAATCATATACTTTTAAAAGCCAATTTTATTACCATAAAAATGCTTTACCTTTTTAAATCATCCCATTTCCCTTTTTATAGTCAGGAAATGTAATTAAAAGCCATTTTTATTATCATAAAAATGCTTTTACCATATCATATGCTTCCACATCCCTTTTTCCATCCGGGAATGTTACCGAAGCTAAACATATAACCCATTTCCCTTCCTATATCCAGGAAATGTAATTAAAGCCAATCCATTATCATGAATTGCTTTAATATAACGCGTTCTAAGACCGCCCGTCCGGATTTTTCCACTGTGCGCCCCCCTAAATGGCTATCATCTTCCAGGGCCTATCATCAAGACAACCTGGGATCCTACATCGCAAGACGTCAGGAAGCGGCCATGTGCCTGCGGGATAGTCAAGACCACACCCGAAATCTCCTAACCAGCACAGAAAAAATATATCAACAAATGCTCACATTGCCTATAGGACTATATACACCCTGCATTGATTAGCTAGGGGGCTTCACCATACGTACGCAACTTCCCTTATGATAGCGATTTAGAGAGGTGTGTAATCCATATTTTATAAATTATGAAAATCATTTATCTTTCCATTTTGAAAATATTCATTTTTATATTTTCAAAATCATTTCCATCATAACATATATATATATACCTAAAACACACACTATATACATATCCTATATATTCATCCTAGATTATATATAAACGGCCATAGTGGCCTATAGCATCTAGCGATGACCAATAATCCCAAAGATTCCCTCCAGGAATCATAATCATGCACTCATATTAGCATGATTCTAAATCCAAAGTATTTCTTACTTTAATAATCACTATATATCTCAATCCTATCTAAGGATTTATTGGATATCTCCAATTATACCATTTCTCATTTAGCGAATATATAACTATACTCCCCAAATTTATTCTAATCCACTCATAGGATTCACTCAACCAAGATCAATATGATTATGTTATCTCTTTAGATCATAATCCTCTTTAATACTCAAATTTTAGAAAGCCCGCTTTAAACACAAAGAGGAGAAGTAATAACAATCTCCAAAATCTTGGGCTGAAAACAGAGTACCGGTCGACTGGTCCTGGACCCCCGGTCGACCGCGGGTTGCAATTAAGCCTACGAAACAATGCAGTAGGCCCTTTCTCCTTGACGCGGTCGACCGGCCATAGGGGCGCGGCCGACCGGTCACACTAGGTCCTCAAAACTTGAATTCCTCAAATCCTTAATCTAGCAACGCAAATTCATTTTCGGGTTTTCTAAACTACCCCAAAAATTATCCCGAACATCTACGACTTTAATTGTAGCCGTAATTTTTCCAATTCCCGATTTGATTTCCGAGTTGATGATTTCAACCCGAAGCTGTCATCTTGTAAAAATTATATCAAATCTTAGAAAAATCAGAAAAATACGCAGGTGGCGCCCACGCGACCGTATCGAAAAGATATACAACTTTTGTGTTTTGGAAGAAAGCTAAATCATTTATCTTCTTGGACGAAAATGACCCCAAAGGCTACGGGTTACTATTCATTATCTCTCCCAAAATCCCAAACTCCATTTTTCTCCATTTTTGTTGTTTCTAACCTCACCCAACAACTCAATAAACATCTAATCTATGTTTTACAACTAACAAATCAATTATTTTGGGGTATTGAAACATTTCTCTTAGTTTTAAATCCTAAAACTATAAAAACCCCAACTTAACATTTAAACCCATTGTTATACTCCATTAACATGGTTTTAACACTAAAAATCATTAAGAGTTTACACTACATCAATGTGTAAACTCATAATCAACTTTTACCCCATTTTATTTTAAGGGTTCTAACCCCAAAATCATATTTTTACCAACTATGATATGAGATTAATGCACAAAAGTAAATAAAGCAAGTAAACACTTGCTTGGAGGATGAAATCCGACGACCACGACCCGAATCCCGCGGAGTTTGGCCGGAGTTTCCCTTTTCTCCCCTCTTTATTCTTCCTCTCTCTCTCCTCTCTCTTTATTTCCTTCTCTTATCTTTTCTTTCCCTTTCTCTCTCTTTATAAAGAAAGAAAAAGGGTTTAAACCCTTAAAACCCAAAAAACGACTCGTTTACCCAATTTCGAGTTACTTTTACCTCTAAAATTACCCGAAATTTAATTTCGACAATCGGACACTCTTTTTCGACTATCTCGGACATTCCGAGACTCATGGCGCAGTCGAAATTTCCATCCGAGGTACTTGACCGCAAATCACTATTCCAACCCATAAAAGTAATTGCGGGTTTTCCAATTCAAAATCTAACCTTTTCGTCAATTTTCTCCACGACGACATATAATTAAATTATAGCGACCTATATAGTCCCAAAAGTAATTACAATACCCATCGAAAATCATCAAAAACTCGAAAATCTAAAAAATCACTATTTCGAGAAATTCTCCAAATTCCAAATTATAGTTAATTATGGAATTTAATCCTCTCCAAAAGGGCGGGTTGTTATATACTCCCCCCCTTACAATGGAATTTTGTCCTCGAAATTTAGATACAACTTACACCCTCTAACTAGGATTACTAAAATCCTAAAACCTCAAGGGAAAGGTACTAACCTAATGGTTCTTAACCATACACTATGCGACTATCGCAATCATAAAGTGACTCTAATACGTCACTTAATACCCATCATCTATAATGCCTATCGGCATGCATTTCATCCTTATATACTACGCGGTATATAAAACCCTCTTAACAAGGTGCCATATACCTTTCTAACTTGTGCATATCTGCACTAACATTACGAACGTCTAACGCGTAACACTCTCTCCCAATAAGGGTCTCCTTTCCTCGGTGTAATACTCACCTATGGGTCCTTCCAACCCGCAAAATTCCCACTCCTAACCTCAGCTTCGCTAACACTATCGAGCCTACATCCTACAATGCTACTATCTAGGCGTTACCCTACCTAAGAGAAATGAGTAACCTAATGATATCCCTAGTGCCCAAAGGCCTCTCTCAACTCCTGACAATTGCTTGGTTTCATGCGTGGGACGTCTAGCCAAGGCAAAATCCAAACAAGGAACCCTTCACACATTAACACTTGACTTCGTTGGTCACGGAGTCCTGTTATTTCAGATATGCAACCGGGATAATCCTATCCCTTCTGATCGAAAGGTAGTCTGAACTCCTATCTCTAACTAAGAGTCACACCACCTAGCGCTCGCACTAATTCTAAGTCCTTGCGCAAACCAGCACTGAGCTAAATCTTACAGCTCAACAATGATCCTGTGGGCCTTAAATTATATCTATAAGGTTGCCACATATACCAACCAAAATAAGGAAGCCTCTGCTCATCGAGGTCCCATCAGTCCATAATAATAAAGGTGAACTCAACCTTTATCAAGGTGGGACACCACAACCACAATCTGTTCCCTCCAGGAACCATGGACACGATAGTCTTGCCATCATTAGCCTGCTATCGTTCCAAAAATACCATCATCTCATATGCATATATACAAAATATAATCACCCGCCTCTATGGCGAGTGAAGGAAAACAAAATTCCGCTATCGCGGAAAACACATAGGCCTACATTATTATGTTATCGAGACCAAATACAAAACTCAAATTACACACACGAGTCTAGGGCTATTGGACGCCACAACTTCATCTAGCCACACCTCTTACTAGAATTTCTTAACTCTAGGCCCCATCTCGGCACCCTAACCTTGTCCTTTATTCCTACCGGGAAAGGACTAACCGTGTGGCTTCACACTCCACAATACCATTTACATCACTGGTCTTCCTGACCATAATGGAGTTTTCAACACCATCTGACTCTATAGACTCGCTCCTTACAATCACCTTACTAATCCTCTTAACTCCTTCGTTAAAAGGAAATTCCACCACCGGTTCCAACAATCCTCCCTCATTAAATCTCACCACGTGGATGTCCCCTCCGGGGCACCTGAACACATCCACATTCTCCGTAAGTGTTAACAACACTTCTCTAGTGAGCCTATCCTTCCTGGAAAGGACTCATTTTTTTCATTGTACCTTCCTCACTTCGGTACAAGGTTCACATCTCCATAATGTTCTTTATTCACTGTCGGTCTCTGGCCGACCCTTATGTGAATAATTACGAAACAGAATTCTTCTCCTTCCTGCAGAATCATGGGGACTCACGGTTAAAACTATCCGTAAGATCCCTTTGGAACCCTTATCTCCACGGGGTAATTCAACTTGAGTACCACTTTCTACCACAGTAGTACTTGGTTGCTCATAACTACTATACTTTAGTAGCCGTTGCAACAATCCTTAGCAATTTGCCACAAGGAGAGTGGCCTCTACTAAGGTCCTCGTCCCCAACTTTTACCAGCTTCCCTAGCTAAGCTCCACCTCCTGCTGCCCTCTGAGCTCCGCACCCAATTCTCAACGAGCGCGTAAAAGATTTCTATAATCTTATAATATGGCAGGAGAACGAAACCTCACAAGAAAAATCAACAATCCTAATCCTGTGGCTCTATAACAAATCGAGAGCAACGCTGAAAGCTTAGTACGTCCGCACGGATTCCTAAGGACACTAGAACCTGATGCTCTGATACCATCTGTAACACCCCGCCTAATAAGATACCGGGCGATCACTCCAATATTAAATTAAAACAAGAGTCTCATATGGATCATTCTTAGCATCACTGACGAAAATCCATTTAATTACTAATATCCTATTAGGTGAGCGTTAAATTTTTTTTTATCTAACTACTCTTTTTAACAACAATAAATAAAACATCCACAATTAAATGCGTAATTGAACTGAAATGAAAATGAAATAAATTAAAATAACCGAACACTCGATTCAAATTATACAACCATATCGAATATCGTGCGAAGAATAAATAAAATCAGTTGGACCATTAGCTCGAATGTTTGTACAATACCTCCTATCTAGAGTACAAGGAAAGAAGCGTCTACTGAGAACCCACAAGCATCCACAGCTGCTGCAGCAGACGTCTGACTCGAAAGAATTTCCATCCAGGCGTCCCTGTGTCTGGACACCTATATATATATATATATATATATATATATATATATATATATATATATATTATATAGAAAGAAAAGAGAGTAGATAAACGGGTCAGAGCCCGAATTTTGAAAATATTTTGCAAGTGCATAAATGCTTTTTTTTTAGAAAAATAGTTTTATCTCATATTTAAATTGGTATCGCACTCCCATGAGATACCCCTCACCTCTCCTCTAGTAGTACACACCTAACGCATCCTAACAACATACCCTAGTCAAGTTATCCTGGCCTAACTAGTCTATTCCTCAACTACTATCTACCCCAGATAGTCCAAGTGCTAAGGGCTAAACTGCCCTCCATTCTCAACAGTGCACTAAGTTCGTGCGTGGGGTGTCTCGCAAAGCGAAATCCAAACAAGGAACCCCCCCAATACACTACTACTTGGCAGGGTTAATGGTAGAGATCCATTAGGCCCGTAGCACACACAAATGTATAAATATATATATATATATATACATTCACAATATACGTCCGGATAATATTTCCCGGACTGAGGTTTACATACTATCAATTATATCTTATAATACACATCCGGATCTACCTCCCGGACTGAGGTGTATTCGATACACAAAGTATTCATCATATTTATTTCAAAACTTCCCATTTCCTTTATTATATCAAGGAAATGTAAGTATAAAAGCCAATTCATTATCATGAATTGCTTTAACAAATCATATACTTTTAGAAGCCAATTTTATTATCATAAAAATGCTTTACCTTTTTAAATCATCCCATTTCCCTTTTTATACTCAGGAAATGTAATTAAAAGCCATTTTTATTATCATAAAATGCTTTTACCATATCATATGCTTCCACATCCCTTCTTCCATCCGGGAGTGTTACCGAAGCTAAACATATAACCCATTTCTCTTACTATATCCAGGAAATGTAATTAAAGCCAATCCATTATCATGAATTGCTTTAATATAACGCGTTCTAAGACTGCCCGTCCGGATTTCTCCACTATGCGCGCCCTAAATGGCTATCATCTTCTAGGGCCTATCATCAAGACAACCTGGGATCCTACATCGCAAGACGTCGGGAAGCGGCCATGTGCATGCGGGATAGTCAAGACCACACCCGGAATCTCCTAACCAGCGCAGAAAAAATATATCAACAAACGCTCACATGGCCTATAGGACTATATCCACCCTGCATTCATTAGCCAGGGGGCTTCACCATACGTATGCAACTTCCCTTATGATAGCAATTTAGAGAGGTGTGTAATCCATATTTTATCAATTATGAAAATCATTTATCTTTCCATTTTAAAAATATTCATTTTTATATTTTCAAAATCATTTCCATCATAACATATATATATACCTAAAACACACAGTATATACATATCCTATATATTCATCCTAGATTATATATAAACATCCATAGTGGCCTATAGCATCTAGCGATGACCAATAATCCCAAAGATTCCCTCCAGGAATCATAATCATGCACTCATATTAGCATGATTCTAAATCCAAAGTATTTCTTACTTTAATAATCACTATATATCTCAATCCTATCTAAGGATTTATTGGATATCTCCAATTATACCATTTCTCATTTAGCGAATATATAACTATACTCCCAAAATTTATTCTAATCCACTCATAGGATTCACTCAACCAAGATCAATATGATTATGTTATCTCTTTAGATCATAATCCTCTTTAATACTCAAATTTTAGAAAGCCCGCTTTAAACACAAAGAGGAGATGTAATAACAATCTCCAAAATCTTGGGCTGAAAACAGAGTACTGGTCGACCGGTCCTGGACCCCCGGTCGACCGCGGGTTGCAATTAAGCCTACGAAACAAAGCAGTAGGCCCTTTCTCCTTGACGCGGTCGACCGGCCATAGGGGGGCGGTCGACCGGTCACACCAGGTCCTCAAAACTTAAATTCCTCAAATCCTTAATCCAGCAACCCAAATTCATTTTCGGGGTTTCTAAACTACCCCAAAAATTATCCCGAACATCTACGACATTAATTGTAGCCATAATTTTTCCAATTCCCGATTTGATTTCCGAGTTGATGATTTCAACCCGGAGGTGTCAACTTGTAAAAATCATATCAAATCGTAGAAAAATCAGAAAAATACGCGGTCGGGGCTCACGCGACCGTATCGAAAAGATCTACAACTTTCGCGTTTTGGCCGAAAGGTAAATCATTTATTCTTGGTCAAAAATGACCCCAAATGCTACGGGTTACTATTCATTATCTCTCCCAAAATCCCAAACTCCATTTTCTCCATTTTTGTTGTTTCTAACCTCACCCAACAACTCAATAAACATCTAATCTATGTTTTACAACTAACACATCAATTAGTTTGGGGTATTGAATCATTTCTCTTAGTTTTAAATCCTAAAACTATAAAAACCCCAACTTAACATTTAAACCCATTGTTATACTCCATTAACATGGTTTTAACACTAAAAATCATTAAGAGTTTACACTACATCAATGTGTAAACTCATAATCAACTTTTACCCCATTTTATTTTAAGGGTTCTAACCCCAAAACCATATTTTTACCAACTATGATATGAGATTAATGCACAAAAGTAAATAAAGCAAGTAAACACTTGCCTGGAGGATGAAATCCGACGATCACGAGCCGAATCCCGCGGAGTTTGGTCGGAGTTTCCCTTTTCTCCCCTCTTTCTTCTTCCTCTCTCTCTCCTCCCTCTTTCTTTCCTTCTCTTCTCTTTTCTTTCCCTTTCTCTCTCTTTATAAAGAAAGAAAAATGGTTTAAACCCTTAAAACCCAAAAACGACTCGTTTACCCAATTACGAGTTACTTTTACCTCTAAAATTATCCGAAACTTAATTTCGACAATCGGACACTCTTTTTCGACTATCTCGGACATTCCGAGACCCATGGCGCAGTCTAAATTTCCATCCGAGGTACTTGACCGCAAATCACTATTCCAACCCATAAAAGTAATTGCGAGTTTTCCAATTTAAAATCTGACCTTTTCGTCAATTTTCTCCACGATGACATATAATTAAATTATAGCGACCTATATAGTCCCAAAATTAATTACAATACCCATCGAAAATCATCAAATCCTTGAAAATCTCGAAAATCACTATTTCGAGAAATTCTCCAAATTCCAAATTATACTTAATTATGGAATTTAATCCTCTCCAAAAGGGCGGGTTGTTACAAGCCATTAATAAAAGATAATTTCATTCATTAATAAAAACATTACAGCTAAATTGAAAAAAAAAGTGCGAAAAAATTACAAATGATTTGAAAAAAAAACGACCCATCAAATATAAAAAATATCATCTGGAAATTGAAGGAAATTATCCGTGGGGTCCGAAAAAAGCACTGATAAAATTCAAGATGACCCAAATTCTATGCTCCAATGATGAAAGGATGTCTACGTATAATTCTTGTCCTTCATAAAATTTTCTAGATGTATTTTTTCCTCGTAGGTATAGAAATTGATAAGGGCTTCGTAGGGTTTCCGACGGCGGAATATCCTCTTGAAATTAGTCGTATGAGATTGGGGGAGTCTGTGGGAGTATTCTTTAACGTATTCGTTAAAGGTGTCAATTGATCGAATGATATAGGAAATGTCGTCCTCAATCATTTGTAATTTTCTCCTATAGCTGTTTGCATTTTCTAGAGCATCTCTCAAGCATCCTACTCGTACAACCATTTTGACGTTTTTGTATTTTAAATTAGAATGGTAAAGATTATAAGAAGGTTATGTTTTTTATAGGCCAAGTAGGGGTTAGGATTTTGAGCCTAATAATTATGGTAAGTGTTGGTTATATTGATAAATGAAGTAAATAACATGTAAGTTTCCAAGGTTTAATGTATTTGGCCAATGTTGACTTAATAAATAGTGTAGTATATGGGTGTACACATCTAATTCTTTGGGAAGAATGTCAAAAATTTGTAGTTCTTTTTTATTTCTACGTTAACTTTGTAATGTTGTGTATGTAGTTTAAGAATATTGGTTTAGTATAAGTAAAAAAATAAAGTACGCGCATAAAGATACAATTTACATGTGAAAATTTGTAATGGTGTACATGTACTTTGTAGTGTTTGCGTGTACTCTACGTTTCCTTGTTTGTTTTGGACAAACATTGCAAAGTACATGCATATCATTACAAAGTACAAGCGAAATTTTGCTTACATTTTACTCGTGTACTTTAGTATTCTTTGTTTGCTATGCAAAGTACACGCATAATACTATAAAGTACATGCATCATAAGCTTGTACTTTACATGATTTAATTCATAAACTTTCAAACAATATGCATGTACTAATGTTAGAATATATTTATTAATTTGTATAGCCTATGTGTTGAATGGTATGCGCCAGAGGCACTATTTCTGTAGTACAAATTATATGGAACTACATTGATTAAAAAACAAAAAAATAATAATCATTTGTCCTCCTATTAACCAAAAAATTTAGAAAACCTTAACAATTATTTTTCCTCCTATTAAGAATCAGTGAATAAAAATTCATTAGCTATATATGCTCTTTATCGTTGTCTTCCAATAATGTTCCAAATGCATTTTATTTGGCGATTTATTCCATGTCGTATATATAGAACACGCCACTGTCAATACGAAAATTAAAATAAAGCAAATATAGCGGTTGGCATAATGCGAATGAAATTTGTTGAAATGCGTCGTGATGAATTATGCGTGTATTTATTCAAGACTGTTTGATCTTACGAATTATTTTTTCTCATGCATTCATGATCTCTGAGTAGTCCAAAATTGACATCATGACTCAAGAGTTAGTTTATTGTTGTTTTTCCTCCTTGGATAGTGCATCTTCAAAATCCATCCATTCTATGTATCTTCATATTTGACTTCTTTTAGTTCTTTGTGGAGCTTAGTCTTTCAATTTGTACAATATTTCTTTGAAAGCAAGAAAGTGTTAAGAAGAAAAATCATGAGTTTGTATAAAATAAAAAATTACATGTAATGTAAATAAGTTCAGGGTGTAACCATTGTAGTGGCCTCGTTATAGTACAATGTGGATTTATTGAGTTTCAACGGGCGGAGAGAGTCCGTGGGGACAACTTTATTTTTTTGTTTGTGTAAAACTAACAATGTAAAATGTCATGCATTATCTTCTATTGAATGTCTCATCAAAATGAATAGAATATCACAAATTCCCAAAAAATCTAAAATCTATTTTTCTATCCATTCCTTTTGCATGTTGTTATCATTATTTCGGATGACTTCATATTAAAAGTAATAGATTTGTTAGTAAGAAACAATATGATAGTATGTATCTGATGGTGATGGGAAAAACTTTAGATTTTATTTTCTTTACCCAATCATATAAGTTGAAAGAGTGCATAGCTCGAAGCCCATTTTTCTTTATTTTTGTCTCCATTGATTGGGGAAAAAATTGAATTATCCGTTTCCCACATTTAAAAAGGTAAGGATATAAAGATGCAAATTCAATTAATGTTCTGTGTTTCGATTACATACATGGTTTGGTATTTTTTCGCCTTTCAACAATTCTTTAATATCATTAATGCAAAAGAATGACGAGTCTTCTATTCTATAGAGACAATCATTGAATTTCAAGACAAGAAATAATGTTAGAATAATAATTGAAACATGTATGTACTATATGATCATTAAATTATATGCGAGTACTTTCTAAATTTATGCTTGTACATAATAAAGTACATGAATGTAGTTCATTACAAAAATGCAAGTACTTTATAAAACCAATCATTTACTTGAGTAATAGATGTGTGTATTTAATTAATAATGCGTATACTTTATTATACTATGAATCTTCTTCATTTCAAAATGTGTGTACTTTATAAAAATATTAGATTATATGATATGGTGTTATAATTTAGAAAATTAACAGGAAATTAATATTCGTATATATACGAAAGTGCATTACAGAGTAAAAATAAGTGCATTTCAAAATAAAAATAAGTTGGTTTCAAAATAAACAAACAGAAGATTTACCCTGTATTCTTTTCCAGTGTGAAATAATCTTTCAATTAATTTTGGGCTTCTTCTCTAATGTAGTTTGTACACTTGTAGATTTGCAGGTCTACTTCATCTGTTGCTATTGAAGACGACTTGCCTTTATTATTCTACCTTTTTTATGGAAGAATAGTAGATTTACTGTTTGGTTTTTTTCCCTTTCGGTTTCAATTTAGTAGGAGCTTCATTCAAAGTATTTTTATTCTTTTCTTCTTTTGACAAATCATTAATAGGATGTGAATATACAAAATCGTCATCAATCTTTTGTTTTCAGTCTTCCCTTTCTTGGATTCTCGCATACATTGACTTTTGTTGCTTTATTTTTTCATCCATTTTAGAAATGGAGGATCTCAAATCTTCTATCTTTTAATTGATAATTTTATTTTCTATTTCATGGAGAAAATAAAACATCATCTTTTACTTATGGATTATTCAACAAACATGCCATAAACCTCAATGAAAGTGAAACAAATGTCAAACAACAAGAGAATTTGTGGATTTCCTATATTGATAATGCGTGAACTTTATTAAACAATGTGTGTACTTTAAAAAAAATGGATGATCATCATTAAAAATGCGTGCACTTTATGAATATATACATGTACTCTCCATTTTTTACCAATAAATAACAAAGTATACCTAACTACATGCAAAACATTACAAAGTACATGTAAAAGTTAAAATAATTTCATGTGTGCTTTTTAGTGATGTGCGTGTACTTTATATCATATCCAAAGAACAAACAAGAAATCACAAAGTGCATGCAAACATTATAAAGTACACACAACATTCAAGTGTAATTTGTAGTGGTATACATATACTTTATAATTTGAGTAAAGAATAAATAAGAAATTACAAAGTGCACACATAACATTACAAAGTACACACAAATTTACATAATACTTTTTAAATACTATGTGTGTACTTAAATAACCAATGCGACAAGGCATGTAATTTAACATAAACATATACATATGATTACAAATATATTTCTAATATCATGAAATTACCTGCTCATTGAGTTTCATAAAAGCTTCTTCTTTATTATTTAAGAACCTTTGGTTAGCTACAAACATGTAGTTAATTCTTTTTTGAAGCTATTGTGTTGTGATCCTCTGAGTTTTCAGAATTTTTTTTTAATTTGAATTCTCGATCTTGAGTTGGGCATTTTCTTCCTCCAACCTTTTTATTCTGTCACATTCATTCTTCTTCGATTCTACAAGTTGATTTTTCAACTAATTGTTTGAACAAATTTTTTGGGACTTATCCTCCTCCAACTTTTTTATTTGTTCAGAGATGTTATTTTTCAACTCTTGATGTTGAAGTTTTAATAATGTGTTGAAAAGAAGTTGTTGGTCCTTATCCTCCCCTAACTTCTTAAGATTCTCTTCAACTTTGAACCTTACTTCATTACATTCTTTGAGTTTGGTATCTCTCTCCTCCAACATCAATTTCATCCCAGCATTCTCTTCTATCAATTTTCTTACTTGTTCAACCAATTTGACTAAATCGACTTTCTTATTAGAGTACTTTTCCATTTCTTCATTTATACGAAGATCCTGATTAGATTTCGATAAAGAACTTGTAGCTCGTGTTGGTTTTACTTCTAGTTATGGTTGTGATATCCCCAAATAGAAATTGAGCATGTCATCATCTTTTATTTTTTTCCCTTACTTTTTGAGACTTCCTTTGTCAAAGTAGCTTTACTGATCTTATTACAATTCATCCATGCTTTTAATGTTCCCAAGCTCTACCAAAGAAATATTAGTTCCTTGTGCTCCTTCCCCTCGATAGGATTAATAACATTAAACTTCTCTCATACACAATACTATGAAAATTGAAATAAAAATTACAAGTTATACAATTTAAACCAATTAAAATGAGTAGCAATGTTATTATTGCTCAAGTACATGCATAAGACATAAACTTTATAATAGGATAAATTTCAAGTGAAGCTTAACCAACTAATTCAACTCTTATTATCTGTACTTGAGGAAAAATAATTCTTTGTCCTTCTCTTATTACTGATTTCTTTGTCCTTCGTTATTATCTGCTTTTGTTTACTTCTTGGGACAACTCTTATCATCAATTTCTTTTTCGGAATTCTTTCCCTTGTGAGCCATTATCTTCAAAGTCATTTCTATAAAGAAAATGCATAAAGGTTGAAGTAAATGCATAAAGATTAAATTACACGTGTAAAGAAATAAAGTACACACATAAAACAATAAAGTTCACGAACATTATAATAAAATGCAAGCTTCCAAATATAACATACAAGCAGTTTGGAATAAAATGCACGCATCAAGACATAAAGTACATGGATTTTATATTGAAGAACAAATATATTTTAATAGAGTACATGAATTTTTAACAAAAGTACCTGCAATATTCTCTTAACACTTCATACAAATCTCAACAATATACAAGAAATATGCAATATAATATTTTAATAAACAAATTCCCTAGCGTCTTTTACATGGTAATACCTAGACCATTTGTCTGATAAGTTATAAACTAAGATTCTCTGTTCGTAACATATTCATAAAATAAGTGATGCAATAGATACATCCTAAATGTGTTAGCCCTTTCAAAACCTCTTAAGTAATATTGTTCATTCGTTTTGTTAAATCCTTTGCTTCTGATACATTTACTTGAATCTTTTATACATCAAATGTTCACTTAATATCTTCAAAGTAGTACTAAAAACAAAGTAACTTTTTCGCTCTATCATTTATGCGAAATAGAAAATGAATTATATCATCATAAGCCGTATTGACTGCCAGTGTGAAATGTTTTGTATTGTTAAGATATTTAAACGTGCACGTAGTTTTTTTTGGTTTAACATGCTTGATGGTATGATTCCTAAATAATAACACAACACAAATACTTCTTGCAACCAGTGGACTATCATTCAAATTGCACTGGTGCTGACCCCAATAGCATAGGATTCACTAAATATGAAGAGGGCATATATATTCCATAAAGAACAAGGATAATACATAAAGTATAGTCACATTGGATTGAACCAGATCAATCTCATTGTGGGTGTACTTTATGTAATTTAGCATAGTATATGAAAGTACACGCATAATAGATAAAGTACTTATATATTGGATTCAACCAAATCAATTTCAATGTGCATGTACTTATGTATTATGCATTTGCTTTATGAAAGTACACGCAAAATACATAAATTACACAAACATTGGATTGAACCAAATCTATTTCAACATGTATGTACTTTATGAATTTTCTTGTACAGCTAGAAAGAACAAGCAAATTTATAAAGTACACGCACATTATAATTGATTTGGTTCAACCCATTCTTACCACAATAATATATTAACTATTAAATGTCCCTTGGTTGGAACACAATCAATACGACAAATGAAAATACACAGACCTTGTATATATTCCCCAGTCCTTAATAAATTCCGCAAGCACGGACCATAATAAAGGCAGGATAGCGTGTATATATTCACATTCCTCAACAAATGTCGTTGGGGAGGACCATAATAAATACATGACGTATACAAATATAAAGAGTATGTACATATTCCAATCATGTATATATCCCTAGTCATCACAATTAATATAGGATGTATAAAAATACATAGAATAACTATATATTTACATTCCTCAATAAATGACGCTAGTGCAGACAATAATTAATATAGGATCTATACAAATACAAAGACTATGTACATATTCCAATCATGTTTATATCCCGAGTCCTCAATAAATGATGCATAAATGCAAAAATGTACATTGATGAAATACATAAATGTGTAATCCTCAACATGCAAAATATTGAAAATCAGGGCAACATATGTACAACCTAGAATCATATTGTATTTTTTCATATCAAGAACAAACATAATATGATTCCATGAGTCGATGTATAATGTCTACAAATTTATGCATTTAAAACACAAAGCATATAATAAAATAAAAATAAATGTTATATCAAACCTAAGGACAAAAAAATAGTACATGAAATAAACAACATAACACTTCAAATACAATGACAAACATGTGATATCAGAAATATAATGCTAAGAATACAACATATACATAGTGTATGGTATAATCTTAACAACAAAATTTAACAACACAATATTACATTTAATACACAATAAATTACATCAAATACATTATGGAATCATTTTTGTACGTTGTGTTTTTCATTTGAAGAGTAATCGAGTGAAAATGAGTAAAAACAAGATTGATTTAGGATTTATAAATTAAAAAACCTAGAAAAATCATCAATGTGTGAGAATGGATTCATACATGTTTGTGTTGTTTGGAATAATACGACTGAACGTAAGAATTGTTTGTTAGAAGTTGATCGATAAGGGTTTTGATCAAAGAGAGAGAGTTTGATCGTATGGCGCTTGAATTTCTGTAAAGTGTGTTTGTTTTTCAATTCGAAGGTATTTATATATTGAACCTAATCGTTAAAAATTTGTTGGGACTGGGTTTAGAATCCAAAATTGTTAGTCCAAGAACTCGATAGTCAAAGCCCCTAAAAAAATGCAAAGTCAACTTAAAAGCCAACTCAAACACTAAAAAAATACATGAAAATACCAATAGTAAAAAGATGTTACAAAAAATAATAAAAACTTGTGATAGTTATGCCCATAATGCATTTATCTCTAAATTAAAAAGTATCGTATATTTGATCTCCAGTTTAAACAACTCCATCAGGAAAACTTTAGTGGATGCTATTTTCTCCTAGGGGGCTAAATATACAATAGTTTTTAACTGGGAAAACTAAAACCAATGTATTTATAAATAGTAGGAGCCAAGACCAATTGTTTTTTCTCTTATTACTAAATACATTATATTTTATTTTTATAACCTAACTCATTATACTCACTCATGTTAGTAACCTTATTATTATTCACTGCGTTCTAAATTCTATATAAAATCACTCCCTAGAGTAAGAGAGGCCGACACCAACATCAACACCAACACGTATGCCAATACAAATCAAAAGTTTGGGCAACAACAGTTGTAACAAAGAAGCACTTGGAGTGTGATATACTGAAAATAAGGAGCGAGTATTTTCACTGTAAGTCTGGGCCAAAAATTATAGAATGTGTATTTTTATAATGTTAATGATACATAAAACTATGGTATGAATATTTTCAAAGTGATGTTGTAAGTCTGAGTCAAAAAATAAAAAGCGTGTATTTTCAGAGTGCTAATGATATGTAGAAAATATGAAGTGAATATTTTTAGAGTGGTGTTGTATGTAAAAATTATAGAGTGCATATTTGTAGAGTGCGAGTGATACATAAAAATACGGAGTGAATATTTTTTGAGTGGTGTTGTAAGTCGCACTGAAAAAATAAAAAGTGTGTATTTCAAAGTGCAACTAATATACAAAAAATACGAAGTGAGTATTTTTATAGTGGTGTTGTAAGTGTGGGGAAGAAAATATGAAATGCATATTTTCAGATTGCCGGTGATACATAGAAAATATAAAGTGGATATTTCCATAGAGGTGTTGTAAGTCTGAGATACTAAATACAAAATGAATATTTTTAGAGTATGAAAAATACAGACTGCGTATTTTTAGAATTGCATTGTAATATTTAGCTAAAAAATACAGAGTGCGTATATTCAAAGTGTCAATGATACATAGAATATACAAAATGAGTATTTTCAGAGTGGCATTGTAAGTGCGTGCGGGAAAAAACATAGTGAATTGTAATACTCCGTATTTCATTGATATTTATTTATGGGATTAATTGAATTAAATGTGTATTAATTGGAAATTAATCCGGATAAAAATACTATAGAGATGCGAGTTGGTATTTGATTTTAATGAGTATATATGGCTATAAATGAATATTGAATCATGAAATTTGTCGTGAGATTAAAATACGACAATTTGGAATTTTGTTGAGACGCGTGTGACAGTCGCGTCAGGAATATTATTATTTAATTAAAAAGTGAATTTTAATTCTATTAACCGTATGGTCATTTTGAGTGCACCAACGCGTTCGAAAGGGTCAAAATAGTCAGAAAACACTAGGCGGGGGTTTAGTTTGGGTCCCGGGGCATTTTTAGGCCATACCGGCAACGTAAAAGGGTAGTTTGGTAATTTTGGATTTTTTGGAATTAAAACCCACGAAAATTAGGAATTAATATCTGATGTGGACTTTACCCACTAAACCCACTAACAATCCTAAATGACTTAATGGGCTACGGGAGTTATTGGAATTAGTTCCAAAAGTTTCCTAAGGCAAACCCTAGCCTCCATTGTCACCTTGGAGAAAAAGACTTGTAGAGAGAGAGAGAGGAGAATTCTGCAGAGAGAGAGAGAGAGAGAAATTCATCAATTCGCCATCAAAATCAGAGAAATACATAAGGCAAGTGGTTTAATTTACATTATTTTGCAGTGAATGTCTCTTCCATGCTTAGACAATTCTAAAATTTCATTTGTTTGGGAGATTGATGAAAACCCATAAAATTGGAGTTATAAATTTAATTTTGGATATAGGTTTGCATGTATAAATGTTATTGGATGATTGAACTAAAAGAATTACACTTTTTGTGTTACAAAAACGGATTTTATTAGGCTCATTGATGATCTAAAATTTCTAGGGTTCATGTTCTTGAGATTGGGGAAAAATGTAGAGTTTTGATATTTGGATGATGTTTAGGATGAATTAACCCCACAAAACACGTTAGTATATGACCTAAGTGTGTTTAGGAATGATTAGAAACCTTGAACAATTGTTGGATTGATATTTAGATGAGATTAGAGGTGAAGAAAAGATGGAAAAACGAGAATAGGAAAATCTGGGCTCGAAACTGGCCTCTCGTTAGAAGACCTGCCCAGGTCGTTCGAACGAGCTCGTTCGAATGAGATTCTAACGAGTTGATAGTTTTTCTTCTAACGAGAGGGATGTTCATTCGATGTCTTTCGTTCGAACGAGATCTCGTTAGATGCCCAGTTCGTTCGAACGAACTCTCGTTCGAACAGCCTCGTTCGAACGAGACTTCTAACGAGCTGACAGTTTAGGCTTTTTGGCCTGTTTTGATTTCGCATGTCCCGTAACCTGGTTTAATTGTAGAGATACCATTCCCTTGATGATAAATTGATATAGTTGGGACATTTGGAATATATTGAGGAGTAAAACCGAGAAGTGCAATTCGAATTGGATGGAAATTGTGGAATATGACGTGAGTGACTATTACGATGCGAGAATTATTAACGGCCTAAATAATTGAATTAATCAGGAACGTATGAATTGTGTAACATTATAAGTCGGTACGAGAATGATAAGTGTACCACAAATAAATCACGGTGATTACTAAGATGTGTGTATACTTAGTATATGTATATGATTTTATGTATATGACATACCTACCATACTTGCTATCACGGGAGGTTTACATTCGCTTAGGGCCCTCTAATCCATGTGTTGCCTGGATTTAGATTGGTACCTCGAGAACATAGGTCAGAGAAGGACTTATTGGGATGTTAATAAGTCTGCTGATCGTGGGAGCGTAGGTATGTGCGTGACCCATGTGATGTGACTATGTTCACCTCCATTGTTTGTGATTTGATATTATCTGAGACGATTCTTGAGAGATTCGGAATGTGTGATCCTTATGTACGTGATGTACCGGGATGGATAGCAGAGTATGTGTGCACCGCATCTTGGTCTCGGGTGCTTGTATTGTATATTTATGGCGTGACTAATATACACTTAAATTAATGAGAAGTTTCATGTTGGTATTGTGCATATAAATACAGTAACGCTTTGAGTAACTATTAAGGGATAACCTGTAATGAATTGTATTACTAATAATTGAGAACCTGAGTTAAGTAAAGCCCTCGATTTATTTGATAACGCTGGAACGTATAATGGTAATTGAGTAGTAAGGGGTAGAACTTATTACGGTTTGGTTAGATATGTATGTCACTTAGATGGGTACGGTACGTTAGGAGTGCACAAATTAGTCGAGAGGTGAGTACTTCATGTGAGTGCACGTCCTAACATGTATTTTGCATTCATTGTTTTAATGTTATTAAAACACTTGCTCTTTTTAAAATAATCCCCACTTTCAGGCTCTGACCCGTTTGCTTTCAAATCTATTTTTGTAAAAACCATTTTACGTGCCCAGCCACAAGGACACCATGCTTAGGATTCTCATTCAGGTGACGAGCTGTAGCTGTTTGTGGAAGTTACAGGACTTTGCTAGTAGACGCTTCATCTATCTTGACTCTATATTCAGCTTTCATCAGTTGTAGGGCATGTCGCCCATTTCTATTAGAAACATTTCCTATTTCAGATTTTCAGA
The DNA here is from genome assembly GCA_949130495.1 of Sambucus nigra. Classification (NCBI taxonomy): domain Eukaryota; kingdom Viridiplantae; phylum Streptophyta; class Magnoliopsida; order Dipsacales; family Adoxaceae; genus Sambucus; species Sambucus nigra. Next base: position 297,303,254 of record OX422223.1, read on the forward strand.
TTTTGGCATGTAATTAATTCAGGATAGTTTGTTTTATTTAGTTCAGTTATGGGATTGTTGTGAGGAGTTTTTCCTCCGGACTTATTATTGTGTTGTTGGTTATTCTATTGTTTCATTATGGTGAATGTTGTTATTCTATCACTAGCCTCTTATTGCTTGTTAATCAGAGTTAACTTAAAATTTGGCAACTCACTTTTTAAATACTAGGTGGTTAGTAATCATTAAAATGTTTTCGACAGTGATGCTATTAACTGAACCAACTTGGCATTTTGTATTAATTTTAATAAAGGAGTAGCTACCCGGTATTTTATTAGTCGGGGTGTCACATGAAAATTTTCAGAGTGCTACTGATATATTAGAAAAATAAGAGGGAAACTAAATTAAGAGAGAGAGAGAGAGAGAGAGAGAGAGAGAGAGAGAGAGAGAGAGAGATCTACCTTTGGTGGCATTAAAAAAATATTGTATGTTTGATCCCAATTAAAAATTATTATATGTTTGATCCGTAAATTCAAAATAGCCCCTATTAATAAAATTGGTTTGTAATTAAAGACTAAACGCAAAACAAGCATAACTACTGGAAACTAAAATCCAACTTTAAAATGTACAATGAAATGACACTACTAACAACCATTCTTAATCAACACTTTACCAAATGCATGGCGTGTTAAATATTTTGAAACTATTATATAAATCGTAAAAAAAATGAACTAAAGTTTCAGAAACTTGATTTACCACCGCTAAGAAAATATTGTCCTCGTGATAATTAGATTTAATCGACCGTAAAATCAAAGTCAATAAAATATATTTTCGTTGACATCCTCTATTGCTTGTCAAACTTCTTGTTAAAGGACATGTTTGGGCCATTTAACGAAAATAATTTACTTTATTTTACCGCTAAGGATGTAGATTTATAGTGCTTTAATTTTTAAAAACTAGTTTTAGAAATAAATATAGAGATGCCGAACACTTTTAAACAAACAATAGGTTGGAACCTTGACCGTATTTGATATAATTGTCAGATTATGAATAAAAACCACAAAGTTAACATATTTTGACGTTATTCATGAAACTTTTATTTTTTCAAAAACAACGTTGAAGATATTTTCTTTTTAACTTTTGTCTTTTCACTTTATTTAAATATGACTATTAGCTACATCTAACATTAAAATTTTAACAAAAAATTGACTAAAATATAAGTGTGAAATTATGTTGAATATTGATTTAAAAAAGATAAAAATACAACATGAAAGTAAAATACTCTAAAATACCTTGTTCTTTTTCTACTATGATTATCCCTCCTACGATTGAATTTATGACTTAAATACTTTAAGCTTCTTGATCTAGTTGACAAATCAGTTTTAATTATGTCAACAAATATAAATTCATTGATTTAAAATAGTATTCAATTAAATAATAATAAAAATTCGGTAATTCTTCTTGAATTTATGAAATACTACATCAAGAATTGAGAAATCTAAACTTTTTTTTATACACTTGACAACGGGTTGTGTCGATTCGTGTTCGTGCCAATTTTTATTGTGTTTGGATCTTATCAGGTTCGTATCTAAACAGGTGAATTTTTTTATCATGTGAAAAAACTATACGCAAACCTCGTTATCTTAACGTGTTGTGTCATATTCACCCGTTATTACCCATTGAGATAATGAATTATTTTGAATCTTATATAAGTTGACATATTAGCTCATTTTTAAACACAATTAGACTTATAATTTCATTATCATCACTAACTCCCTCATTCAGTAAAAAAATTGTGACTAAATTAACATTAAGCTAAATAAAATCTTTATAAGTCCCAATAATATATCTTATTTACTTAAATTAGTGGATCATAAGGGGTTTTATCGGGAATTAATGGGTAAAGGGGGTGAACACTAATTCGATTTGTTAACTATCCTGTATGATCGGGTTGATATTGATATAACCTAAAATTATCAATGGTCCACATATTAACTTGTAACTTCGTGTTGGTTCGTATCGTATTATCGAATCGTGCCTCATTTTACCAGGTCTAATTTTTAACAATTTATTCAGATTAAATTTTGGATATATATATTATACCTCTAAAGTAATAGTATTATAAGTATAAAGGATTAATCCTTACATTTAATATTATCATTCTCTCTCCTCTAATTATAGTTCAAACTTATTTGGGGACGTTTGAATACATCTTCTCTGGTCATTTCCTCAACAATCCATTAAGTCTTCTGTGAAGGCAATTATTATGCAACATAAGTAAATAGAGGAGAGACAATTACCAAGGAAGAAAAAGGAATGTAAACTCACAATCACACAACAAAGGATGTACGTGGTTCAGCAAAGATGTGCCTACGTCCACGGTGGTGCAGTCGGTGTTATTTCTATATACTCCGGAGAGCAGTTACAGAGAATACAACTTGACCTTTTGCCCTAGACCTAGGGTTTAATATATACATGTACATTTAGTTAAGTGGGGGTATTGGATTCCCCTACGTCTTCCATCTCTCCCTATAAGCTCCCTTAATGGGGACGTGGGAAGAGACCGGATAATCAAATAAGAGATAGGGGGCCTGGACTTTGGGCTGCCAGAATTGGGCTACTCGTCCAGGCCCATGATCTTAATTTTGGGTACCCACAATTGCCCCTAATTTTGTTGGGCCATGTTTTGGGCTCAATAAATTTAAATGGTTAGTCATAATTGATTTTTTGGACATTGTGCAACTCTCCGAAGGTTGTGAAGCTGATTTTGGAAGCATCCGCTTCGCATTTTGTGCACTATGATTAGCAAAATTTAATGATTTTCTGGAATAGTCACTTTTCTACCGTCGTTTCAATCTTTCCAGCACTCTTCCATTCTCTGTGAGCTCTAGCACTTCGTACCTTCTTCTCTCAATCTCCATTCTTATTGCTTCCTTATTATTTGGGCCCGTGCTTCTTCATCATTCGAATAGATATTCTATTTTGTAAGTTTCCTGTGCCTTTTCTTTGTACTTTCTCTTTGAGTTTGTAGTTTTTCTAGGGTTTTCCAATGGCGAAGATTGGGAATAGGTCGGTCTCGGAATTTAGAAAGTTTTATAACATCCCTGACTGGGTAGATATTGAGTGTTGCGCTTCCCCTCCTAGAAATGTTAGACAGATAGATTACGCCCACTGGATCCATGTTTTGTTGCTTTCCCAGGGGGGACTCACTTTTCCTCCCAACGATTTGTCCTTGTATTTCTTTGGCTATTTTAATATTGTTCTTGCACAATGCTCGCCCAATGTGTGGAAAATAGTTAATGGCGTACATAGAATAAATATGTTGTATGGTACTAGGTTAAGGCTCGCCGAGGTCTGTTTTTGCTATTACTTTTCTCGAACTAGCTCTGGTGCCTCTATCTCGAGGCTAGGAACCCTGACCGGGTATTAGTAGTAAATCTACCCGATTCCCATAAGGACAATTGGCAAGAAGGTTTCCTCATTAGAAACTGGCAGTTTTCTCCCCAATTTGAAGGGTTGAGGTCTGAAAGGTTCTCTGTTCCCTTTTATAGGGAAGAATACATAGGTAGACTTTGCTCTGTTGTTTCAATTTTTGTTGATTTGTGATTTTTTGGATTCTTCTTTGTTTTCCTTCCACAGCGAGGTCAAAGAATTTGGAGCCTTCTCTTAGTGAGGTTCGTCTCTCTGAACTGGTTAAGGCTTGGAACATCAGGGAGCCTTTGGGTGACAGCAAGCATTTCAGGTTTGCTGCTTTTCTGCTTGAGTACAAGAACGTTGGCTCCAGTTTCATAGCAAGGCCTGTGGATAGTATCCCAGAGTTTGATACCTCCGAAGAGATAGCTGCAGATCTTATCCAGTTGGACGAGGAGGAGATCAGCTCTGAAAGTGACATCGTAGGTGCTAAGAAATTTGGATGGAGGGAGCTCCAGTAGTAGCAGTTCTTCTAATCGTGGGGAGGTTTTTGAGGCTCGAGAGTCATCGAGGACCTCCAGTAGTTCGAGCGAGGAAATGGTTCCCCCAAGGAAGAACTTAATTCGGGATGATGACAATGAAGACCACATGCTTCTCGTATAGAGTTCGAAGAAGCAGAAGTCTAGCTTTGGGGCCATGGCTACTGGTTCTTGGTCTTCTGCTCAGGAGCAGGAGAAGAAGAGGAAGGAAGAAGAGCAAGTAAGGGAGAGAGAGAGAGAAAAAAGAGGAGGAGAGAAAGAAGGTGGAGGAAAATAAAAAGATAGAGCAGATGAGAAGGATGGAGAGGGAGAAAGAGGAAGAGAGGAGGAAGATGGAGGCTAGGACGAAGGCTGGGGAAGCCTTGGTCTCGGTGTCTGCCCTGCCTGAGGGAGCTTCAGTCACAATTTCCCCTCAGCTGGCCCCCGCACTGCTCGAGAGGGCAGTTCTCCCTGTTGATCGCCAAAGGGCGCTGGGGTCTGAGTAATTGTCCCTTCAGGCTAGACAGAGGCTAGCTTTGGTAAGATTTTTTCCTTTTCTCCCATGTTTTTATGAATTCCATCATTTCCTTCTTTTAATGTCTTCTTTTTTCTGCATTTTGTGATTGACTTCGTCATGCTATATCGTTCACGCGACGAGTTGGTGAGGAAAAATAGCGAGCTGGAGAAAGAGAATGTTGCCTTGAAGCTGAAGGGTACAGAGCTCGAGACTGGTTTTAAAGCCGTTGATGCTGCTCAGATATCATATGACTTGGCTCTGGCTACAGCCAACCGGGAGAAGGATGCAGCAGTCAAGGATTTGAAAGAGTTGTGACAGGCCTACGACCTGGTTTGCTCGAGCAAACATACTATCGTGGAAGAGAACATAGTGATGTCTGAGGAGTTGAAGAAGGAGTCTGAGGCTGTCACTGCCAAGGAGGACTCATACAATTCTGGATGGACTGCAGCATACGAGGATGTTGAGGTTCAGATAGGCTATATTAGCCGTCTAAACTTCAAGAAGGGCTGGAACAAGGCCCTATTGGCTGTCGATGTTGATATCAACTCCCCTTTGTTCGACGAGCATGACCCGGGTCCGAAGCTGACCGTGGATGAAGTCCCTGCCCCCGCTATTGAAGCTGCTGACTCTGTCCCCCAGTCGACCCCTGCTGACGTTTCTCTTGTTATGGCGACAGAGGTTGCTCCCGCTGATGCTGATAAAGGGAAACAACCATCGACCTCTGGGCAACCTGAGGTTGCTAACTAGTCATCTTCTAGGATTACTTTGTATTTTTGCTTTTTCTGTCTGTAAACTTTCTTTTTTCTGTTCGATGTAATTTCAACTCTTATTAATCAAAAGGTTTCTTTTTCCCAACGCACTGATTCTGTCTATCTTTTTGATGCTTTCTTATGTCTTGTAGTTGGTTGATGTAGAAGAATATATTTCTGCCACATCTCAATTAGGCAGGACCCTTGGTCCTAATGCGAGTCCTAAGGTTCTCCAGGCCTTCATTAAGCTTTGCAAATCCCTTCGGTCTAGGAATCAGAAGTATAAGGATCAATCTAAACTTGTGACCAAGTTGAAGGACATGCTCCAGGAGATGGAAGAGGTTGGTGCTTCAGTGCAAGAAGAAGTGAATGCGTTGAGATCAAAGCTTCTCGATGCTTCTGAGATCAACCAGGTTGGTGAGATGCTTTATCAAGAAAATGAAGCTTTAAGGAAAGAGGTCTCACGACTTAGGGAACACGCGCCAAGTACCGCCCCTTCAGTGTTTAGAGGCTCTTCATCAACACAAGATAGGGCTGGCTCGAGCGATATTCACCCTATGCTGTGAGGTTCTTCATCGATGCGAGCTGGCAGGAGCACCAGGAGCCGAGATAAGGAAATGGAAGAACTTCGAGAGAGGGAGATGGAAGAGCTTCGTGGTGACGTCCATCGAGCATATGTGATCACTACTGGGCTTCAAAGGGATGTTACTCGGCTGCGGCACCTGTTTAAAAAAGGTCCTCGGTGAGTGTGGGCTGACAGCTACGACCATGGTTGCTCAGATGCTCCAACAAGGTTGTCAGAGTTCGAAGAGCTTTCTTTTGTCAGGGGGTGTCTGAGTGCCTTAAAGGAGCTGCAAGTCCCGAGGAACTCGTTGCTCTGGTATCGCCATAAGATTTCTCCCTCTACCCTGATGCCTAATCCCTTTTGGAGGGATGATCGATGGATCCCCATCAATGCCATCCCTCGGCAATTATTGGAGTCGAATGCGAACGAGGTTGAGGAAGAGTTAGCTCCTGCTCCTGATGATGGACTAAGAGCTCAAGTGGATAAATATCTCGCTCAGAGGCCTCACCCCCATTGAGATTTTGCCAGTTGTTATTTTTTGTATTTTTGGTAATGTAAATGCTTTGGGTGAGCTCGCCGACTAAACATGTATCACCATTGTTGTAAATATGAAGAATTAATATAAAGTTTGTGTTTTGGGCGAATTTGCCGACTAAACAAGTGTATTATATTTTTCATATTCTTGTTGCTTTATGATCATCTAAGTTTGTGTCGTTGCGCAAGTGTCCTCCCAGTCCAGTATAATATCGAGATACCATTGTGCACCACTTTACCTTTTAGGTCGTGTCGTCACACTCCCTTAGGCCTAAGTGTGGCAATGGGCGAGGACACACCTGCTGTTGGATGCTTTATCCGATCAGGATTTTATTCAACCAAAGAAGGTTTGCTGACCAGTATAAAATTTAGCCATATTGCCAAAGGATCCCGTATAGGGCTTCATATATTTCCAGGGGCAATGCTAAGAGGTCCTTCGTGTTTCATAACGATGACCTGAGGAGGGATACTCCCCTGCTATGTCATAGTGATCGATGTGCCTGTCATTTGGAAAAGATATGCGATAAAGCTCATCTAGTTGTTATTTATTAGAATGCAACCGTTTAAATAACTTTCATTCATGACAAGGGAAATGAACTTCTAGTTCCATGACAAAAGAATAAAAGAAAGATCTAAAAATAGAATCTCTTGAGATTGGCTGCGTTCCACGCTCGTGGTATTTCTCTGCCTTCCATCATTTCCAAGTGATAGGCTCCCTACAGATCGTCTCTTGTTATCTTAAAGGGTCCTTACCAGTTTGTGCCTAGCTTGCCGTCTGATGGTTTTACTGCGCTGCCCAGGACTTTCCTTAGAATGTAGTCCCCAGCTCGGAATTTCCTTGGGTTAACCATTTTGTTGTAATGCCTCGCGAGCTGTTGCTGATAGCTCGCTAGTTTTACTAGGGCTAGCTCTCGGCGCTCGTCGGCTAGGTCGAGCTCAGCGAGCAATGTTGCATCATTATGGCCCTGGTCGACGAGGTTGGACCTCATTGTCGGCAAACCGGATTCTAGTGGGATGACTGCTTCCATGCCATATGTCAGCGAGAATGGGGTTTCTCCTGTTGCTCGCCAAGGAGTGGTTCGGTACGCCCATAGAATATGTGGTAATTCGTTTACCCATGCACCTTTGGCTCACTCTAACCGCTTCTTTAATCCATCGATAACAGTTTTGTTGGAAGCCTCATCTTGGCCATTGCTCTAAGGGTAGGCCACCGAACTGGAGTGATGTATGATACCGTGCTCGTTACAGAAATTCTGAAAGATGTCACTTTCGAACTGTGTTCCATTATCGGTGATGATGGTTCTGGGGATGCCAAAGCGAGTGATTATATTTCTCCATATGAACCTTATCATATCGGCATCTCTGATGTTCGCCAGGGGTTCCGCCTCGATCCATTTGGTGAACTAGTCAGTTGCAACCAAAAGATATTTGCGATTGCCGGTGGCGGTATGCAGTGGTCCCACGATGTTAATTCCCCACTGGGCGAATGGCCATGGGCTGGACAGTGATTTTAGGTCGCTAGCAGGCCAGTGGATCATAGGAGCGTGAAGTTGGCATTTAAGGCACTTGAGGACATACATCGCAGAGTCCCTTTGCATGTATGGCCACCAATCACCTTCCTTCATTGCTCGAAAAGCCAGAGACCTTCCTCCTACATGGCTTCCATAGACTCCATCATGAAGCTCATGTAGCACTTGCTCGACATCCCCCGGGTGAACGCATTGGAGGTAGGATCTGGAGAAGGATTTCTTATACAAGTTTCCCTCTGGAGATAAGTGAAAGCGAGCAGCTTTGACTCTTATCTAGTAGGCAGTCTTTTGGTTATCTGGGAGCGTGCCATCCTTCAAATAGTCCTTTAAGGGGTCCATCCAACTGGGAGATGATCCCACCTGGAGTACCTGTTTCCTGTCTGGTAGACTACTATCGTGGATGCTAGAATGAGTGAGGAAATCGATGGGGATGGTTCTTTTTAGGTCGGAGTCAACTTCCGAACTAAGGGCTACTAGGGCATCAGCATGGCACTTTTGCCCTCTGGGAAACACTAGACATCGATCTCTTCGAAGCTCGCCATTAGTTTTTTCACTAAGGCGAGGTAATCTGCCATTCTTTCTTCTTTTGCATTGCAATCTCCACTTATCTGATTGGAGACTAATTGGGAATCGCCAAACACCTGTAAATTCTTTGCTCCCAAAGTGTGTGCGTTCTGGAGGCCGGCTATTAAAGCTTCGTATTCTGCTTCGTTGTTGGAGGCTGTAAATCCAAGCTTGATTCCTTGTTCAAGGATTGTATTCTCTAGGGTAACGAGGACAATACCTACTCCTGCCCCCTTTGAATTGTAGGCTCCATCAACAAACAGTCTCCAGGTTTCCACTGTCGTTTGGTTCTCCTTTTGAGTTGGTGGTTGAGGTTGGTTGGAAGGTTCCTTGCCTGGGAATTTGGTTATGAAATCAGCAAGGATTTGTCCCTTGATCGCGGTCTTTGGTTGAAATTAGATGTCAAATTGCCCAAGCTCGACTGACCATTTAGACAGCCTGCTTGAGAAATCCGCTTTCCTCAGGACTGCCTTAAGGGGGTGCGATGTAAGGACGATGATAGTGTGGGCTTCGAAATAGTGCTTCAGCTTCCTCGAGGCCACTACTAGAGCGAAGGTGAGCTTCTCCAGCGGTAGGTACCTCTGCTCGGCGTCGAGTAGGGTCTTTCTCGCGTAATAAATAGGGTGCTGGATTCCTGCAACCTCGCATATTAACGCAGAGCTGACAGTGTGGCTGGAAATGGAGAGGTATAGGAACAAAGAATCTGTTTGCCGTGGTATGACGAGCAGTGGTGGAGAGCTTAAGTAAGCTTTGAGTTCGTCCAATGCTCGCGACCAATCTGGGATCCACTCTACAGTTTTATTCCCTTTTAAAAGCTGGAAGAAAGGCTTGCACTTCTCGGAGGATTTAGAGATGAAGCGATTTGAGGCAGCGAGCATACCAGTGAGCTTATGTAGGTTCCGAATTGTTCGAGGAGGTTGTACCCTGTTAATTACATCGATCTGGTATGGGTTAGCTTCTATGCCTCTCTTACTGACTAAGTACCCATGGAATTTCCTAACTGGACACCAAATAAAACTTGCTTGCATTAAGTTTCATTCGGTACTTCCTGAGGATTTCAAAGGTGTTTGATAGGTCTGAGAGTTGTTTTTCCTTTTTCTTACTTTTAATGATCATGTCATCGATGTAGACCTCCATGGTGTTTCCCATCTGGTCCTTGAACATCTTGGTGACTAGCCGTTGATATGTTGCCCCTGTATTCTTGAGCCCAAAGGGCATGATCTTGTAGTCGTACAATCCAATTGTCGTGATGAACGTTGTCTTGTCCTGGGCTGGGGCATACAAGGGGATCTGATGATACCCTGAGTATGCATCCAGAAAACTCATTCGCTCATGAGCTGTAGTGGCGTCCACTAGTTGGTCTATTTTTGGGAGGGGGAAACTATATTTAGGGCACGCTTTGTTGAGGTAAGTGAAGTCGATGAAAACTCTCCACTTTCCGTTGTTTTTTGGAACTACTACTGGGTTGGATAACCACTTAGGAATTGTTCTTCCCGTATGGACCCTGTATCTAGCAGTTTTTCAACTTCTTTTTCTATTTCTTTAGCCTTCTCAGGTGCAGTTCGCCGTGCCTTCTGCGTGATTGGTTTGAAGGCAGGATCGATGTGCAGCTGATGGAAGACCATACAAGGATCGATTCCAGGCAGCTCGTATGGTTCCCATGCGAAAACATCTATGTTGCGTCTCAGTAGAGTTGTCAATTCCTTCTGTTCCTGGCCAGTGAGAGATGCTCTAATCAAGAAGACTCTATTATTGTCGCCATCTCAAGCCACAACTTCTACCAGGTCCTCGACGACCCGCTCGGAGGGGAGAAGCCTGGTCTCCTCTACTCCAGGTCTTCCGTACTTTAATTGTTATTTAGAAGGTGTTAGACCTTCTTCAACTTTCTCATTGGGCTGATCGGCCTTCTTCTCTGGATTTGGTCGGATGGCTGCTATGAAGCACCTTCTTGCCATTGCTTGGTCGCCATGGATCTCCATTAACCCTCGCTCGGTTACATATTTGAGTTTTTGATGGTAAGTCGAGGAGACTGCCTTCATTGCATGAAGCCATCCCCTACCGAGGATGACCTGGTATGGCGAGTCGATGTCAACTACCAAAAACTCGATCATCTTGGAGACGTTTCCAGTGCGCATCGGTAGTACAATCTTTCCCAATGACATAGTTATTTTTCCAGCGAAACCAACTAAAGGGACAGTAGCTTCGTCTAGGTCGGCGACGCTTATCTTCAACTTTCTGAATAGGTCGAGATACATTACTTCAGATGACCTTCCTTGGTCGACGAGCAACTTGTCGATGTCAAAGTTATCTATCCTGAGGGTAATGATCAGAGCATCATGATATGGGGTTCTCACTCCCACCAGATCTTCATTTGTGAAAATAATATGCTTGTTATAGTTGACGTCATCTGCTCATCGATGCTTTCCTGACTGCGACTTTGCTGGATTGATCTGAAAAGCCTGCATTATCGTTATAAGTTTCTTCATCTCCATTCGAGCCGAATTTCCTTGGATCTGCTTGGCATCAGATGCCCCGTGAATTACTACGAACTCATGTCCGGCGTCATCTTCGAGCACGTTCTCAGGTCTTGCTTCTCTATTGGTAGCCACCTTCTCTGCCTTTTTCTCCACAAACTGGTTTAAATGCCCGGATTGGGCTAGCTCCTCAAGGTGAGATTTAAGAGCTTTGCAATGCTTGGTCTTATATCCTCCCTCTTTGTGAAAAGCGCATCTCAGTGCGTTGTTCCTCTTCGAGGGATCTCCTCCCATCTTCCTGGGCCATTTGATGAATGGATCGTCTTTTATTTTTGCGAGGATCTTGTAAATTGGTTCTTTAAAGATGGTGTTGACCGCATGGAATGCTTTCGACACATCATTGTTCCCTCCGTTCTTGGAGCCATTTTTGTCCCCGTTCTTTCCACCTTTCTTTTGATTCTCAGATTTGTCACTGCCCTTGGTAGTGATTTTAGCTCGGCCATTTTCTCATGTACTGATGTGGGTGACATCCTCCACCTTAGCGTACTTCTCGATGCGAGCCATTAGGTCGTCAATATTCATAGCCTCCTTCTTTGTCAGGGACTGGTAAAGAAGGGACGAGCTGGGTAGCCTAATTTTAAAAGAGGCCACTGCCACTTATTCCGAGCAATCCTCGACCTCGTTGAATAACTCCCAGTACCTCTTTGTGTAGTCTTAGAGTGTCTCTTAAGGCATTTTCTTCATTGTCAGTAAAGCATCCATCCTTTTGTGATGGGAGCTACTAGTAATGAAGCGGGCCGTAAAGAGTTCGGCCAGGGATTTGAAACTGCTGATGGATCGGTGGGGGAGCCTTTCGAACCATTTATGCGCATCATCATGCAAGCTCGAGGGGAAAATTCGGCACATTAGCACGTCTCGGTGGTTCCAGAGGGTCATGGCCTGTCGGTACTGTCTGACGTGATCAATGGGATCAGTCTTACCGTCATAAATTTTGAACCTTGGAATGATAAATTTTTTGGGGGCTTCTTCCTCTTCAATTTCTCTAGTGAAAGGTGATTTCATCTGGGTTTTGAGAGCTCATCTAGAAAGTTCTCGGGTCGATCTGGTACTGTGATGGGAAGGATGTTGGTCTATCTCCCTACGGACCAGATTTCGTATGTTCTTGTTGCTGTGAGTAGGGCTCCGGTAATGGCGAGCTCTTCGTAGCTGCTCACGGAGGTCGTCGTCTGATTCGCCTTCCTCAACCTTTTAAGATCCTCGCCTAGGGCTCCTTCCTTGGCTGCGAGACTTGCTCGCCTGAGGGCTAGGAGTGCGGTATGGACGTCTCCTATTATCATGATGAAGCTCTCTCTCCAGTCTTTCCAGTCCTCTTTTCAGGCAAGCATTCTCAGCCTCGTGTTTGCGAGAAGACTCCCTTTGCGCGTGGAGCCTTACCTCATATGCATCAATCAGACTGGATATCTGCGTGGACCTCACTCGCCCTTGGCTTTCTTCTGAGGCTGGCCTTTCTAAGCGAGCCCTTTGAACTGAACGTCGAACTTCAGACCTAATCCTGCGAGGAGTAGGTGGTTCTTGAATATCACCTACCTGGGGGGCATTGCTACTGTGACCAAACATTTTAAACTCCTTTCTTGGTGTGGGCACTTCTCAGGGAAAGATGAACGTTTCCCACAGACGGCGCCAATTGTGAAGGAAATTATTTTGCAACACAAGTAAATACAGGAGAGGCAATAACCAAGGAAGAACAAGGAATGTAAAATGACAATCACACAACAAAGGATGTACGTGGTTCAGCAAAGACGTGCCTACGTCCACGGTGGTGCAGTCGGTGTTATTTCTATATACTCCGGAGAGAAGTTACTGAGAATACAACTTTTCCTTTTGACCCGGACCTAGGGTTCAATATATACATGTACATTTAGGTAAGTGGGGGTGTTGGATTCCCCTACGTCTTCCATCTCTCCCTATAACCTCCCTTAATGGGGAAGTGGGAAGAGACCGGATAATCAAATAAGAGATGGGGGGCCTGGACTTTGGGCCGCCAGAATTAGGCTACTCGTCTAGGCCCATGATCTTAATTTTGGGTACCCACATCTTGCTTCTTCTCACTACAACAAAAATGAGTATTAGGTATGGTAAAGATCCATCCCTAAAAGTACAAAAATCATCCCAAAATAGTATTTAGGACGGATTGTGCAACGGCAAAAATATGTCCCTTATACTAGGCGTCGCAAATATTTTAGGGACGGATTTTTCCATCCTAAATGTTAATTCGTGGACGCTCTACATTTGGCATTAGGGACAAATTTTTTCGTCCTAAAAGGTGTTCCTGCAAAAAAATTCCCGCTCCCGCGAGTAGTATTAGGGAAGGATAAATCATCCTTAATACTACTCTGATTCTGGCAACCTAGTTAGGATGGAAAAAACCGTCCCAAAAGGTACTTTCAATTAATGCAAAAGTGGGTATTAGGGACGGTAAAAACCATCCCAAAAGGTATTCTCAATTAATAAAAAATCGGTATTAGGGACGTGTTATAAGCATCCCAATTGATAAATAAAAAATTATCATAAAAAATATATTATTATATGCTTTATGCTTCAATAATAAATGACGTTTAATTTTCATTATAAATCAAATTATCCAATCTTAAATGCAATATATCAACTGCATTCATTGAAACACGTATCCAATAACAATTTCTTCCATTAAACTACATTCAAGTTAAAATATTTAAATGAGTACATAATCATACTAATTAATACGATATATAAATGTCAAAAAAATATCATTCAATTAAGATGATAAATATAGTTGTCACACTTCAAAATAATCTCTTGTCACACTTCAAAATAATCTCTTAGTGTCACAAATAGTAGACACACTAAAAAACATGTCTCTTCAACTTCTTATGCATAACCCGCGATCAATAAATAATCAGTTTGTCAAAATAATATTAAAGTAAAATAAAATATCCAAATATATTAGTTAATCATATCAACAACTTTTTACAATTTTTAAAAAAATTTGATAGAGTCTTCTTTGTTTATACAGGAAAACCAACCTGTTTAATCAACACAAATGCCCGCACGACGATAAGAAAAATAAGAATCTCGCATATCAACAACTCTTCACAATTTTTTAAAAAATCGAACAAAGTCTCCTTTGTTTATACATGAAAACCAACCTGTTTAATCAACACAAAAAAACCCGCATGACCATAAAAAATTGAAAATAAGAATCTCGCATATCAACAATTCTTTACACTTTTTAAAAACATTTGACCGAGTATCATTTATTTATACATGAAAACCAACTTGTTTAATCTACACAAAATCCTGCACGGTAAAAATAATAATTCAAAACAACAATCTCGCATATCAACAACAATAATAAATAAAAAATCTACCTGGCATAAACCATTGATTTGTTCATGTGTTCCACACGAATAAAGTATAGCCCTAAAATGTTATCCTACAAAAAATATAAGATACAAAATAAAAAAGATATCACTAATCAAATAATGTTGAAACCTAAGTCTAACTATTTTATGTTTTCACCCCTTGATGCCATATTTTAGGCCTAAGTATAAATTTTGCAAATTACCGCCATATACTCAAATCGGGAATTCAGTGACTACGCGGTCGGTTCATACAAGTTACATTGGTACCGTTCGAGGTGTTCGTGGACCATTGCATGGTTGTTTTATGTTTTCACCCTTTGACGACATGTTTTTAAGCGTAAGTCTATCCGATTGCAAATTCTCATCATATACTCAAACGGGAAGTCTGATGACTACGCCGTCGATTCTTACGAGTTACATTGGTCCCATGTGTGGTTCCCGCACCTCTAATGGGACCATTTTGAGGTTGTTTTTCGTTTGCACCCCTTGACGCAATGTTATTAAGATCGAGTCCATTTTTTTGCAAATTCTCGTCGTATACCCAACTCGGAGTCCGATGACTAAGCAGTCGATTCGTACAAGTTACATTGGTCCAATGTGAGGTTCTTGTGCCTCTTACGGGACTGTTGTTCGGCTATTTCACGTTTCCACCCCATGACACCATATTTTAGGCCTAATTCTAAATTTTGAAATTTCTCACCTTATACTCAAATTGGGAGTTCGGTGACTACCCAATCTGTTCGTACGAGTTACATTGGTCCCGTGCAAGGTGCGCGTGCCTCTTACAGGACCGTTTCGTGGCTATTTTATGTTTCCACCCTTTGAAGACATTTTTTTAAGCGTAAGTCTAACCAATTGAAAATTCTCTTCATATATTTTAACGGGGAGGATGGTGACTACACAGTCGATTCATATGAGTTACATTGGTCCCATGCGAGGTGCTCACACCTCTTACGAGACCATTTTATAGCTATTTTACATTTTCACTCATTGACGCCATGTTTTTAGGCCCAAGTCTGATTTTTTGCATATTCTCGTCGTATACTCAACTAGAAGGCCAGTGACAATGCGGTCAATTCTTATGAGTTACATTGGTTCTGTTCAAGGTGCTCGTACCTCCAACAAGATTGTTTTGTGGCTATTTATTATTTTCACCCATTGACGCTATATTTTTAAGCTAAAGTCTAATTTTTTTCAAATTCTAGTTATATACTCAAACTAGGAGTTTGGTGACTATGCGATCGGTTCGTACGAGTTATAATGGTCCAGTAAGGGGTACTCGTGCCTCTTACACGACCATTCTGTGGCTATTTTAAGTTTTCACCCCTTGATGCCACATTTTAAGACTAAGTCTAAGTTTATCAAATTTTCATTGTATACTCAAATCGGGAGTCTGGTGACTACCCGGTCAGCTCATACAAGCTACATTGGTCCAGTACGAGGTGCTCCAGCATCTTACGGGGCCATTTTATGGTTGTTTTAGGTTTTCACCCTTTGACGGTATGTTTTTCTTCGTAAGTCTAACTGATTAAAAATTCTCATTGTATACTCAAACATCATGTTTGGTGATTATGCCGTCAGTTCGTACGAGTTGCATTGGTCCCGGGCGAGGTGCCCGTTCCTCTTATGGAACCGTTTTGTGGTTATTTTACGTTTTCACCCCTTGACGCCATAATTTAGGCCTAAGTATAAATTTAGCAAATTCTCATCGTATACCCTAATTGGGAGTTCAGTGACAACCCGGTCAGTTCGTGCAAGTTACATTGGTCTTGTGCGAGGTGCTTGTACCCCTTACATGACTTTTTTGAGGCAGTTTTATGTTTTCAACCTTTGACGGCATATTTTTATGTGTAAGTTTAACCGAATGAAAATTATTGTCGTATACTCAAATGGCGAGTCCGGTGACTACACGACCGGTTTGTGACGATTACATTGGTCCCCTGTGGTATGCTCGTGCCTGTTAAGGGATCGGTTTTTGGTTGTTTTACGTTTTCACCCCTGACGCCATATTTTAGGTCTAAGTCTAAATTTTGCAAATTCTTGTCATATACTCAAATCGGGAGGCCGGTGACTACACATTGGGTTCATACGAGTTACAATGGTCCCGTGCATGGTGGTCACACATCTTACGGGAATGTTTTGTGGTTGTTTTACATTTTCACCCCTTGACACCATGTTTTTAGTCTCATGTCTTATATTTAGCATATTCCCATGCAAGGTGCTCGTACCTCTTATGGCACCGTTTTGTGGCCATTTTACATTTTCACCCCTTGACGCCATGTTTTTAGGCCCAACTCTATTTTTTTGCATACTCTCATCGTATACTCAACTGGGAGTCCAGTGACAATGCGAACGATTCGTACGGGTTAAATTGTTCCCGTGCGAGGTGCTCGTAAATCCAACAAGACCGTTTTGTGGTTGCTTTTTTATTTTCACCCCTTGATGCCATATTTTTAAGCTGAAGTATATTTTTTTGCAAATTCTAGTTGTATACTCAAACTAGGAGTTTGGTGACTACGCTTTCGGTTCGTACGAGTTATAATTGTCCCTAACGGGATGCTCGTTCCTCTTATGCGACCATTTTGTGGCTATTTTAAGTTTTCACCCCTTGACGCCAT
This sequence comes from Sambucus nigra, assembly GCA_949130495.1. Taxonomy (NCBI): domain Eukaryota; kingdom Viridiplantae; phylum Streptophyta; class Magnoliopsida; order Dipsacales; family Adoxaceae; genus Sambucus; species Sambucus nigra. Next base: position 297,320,110 of record OX422223.1, read on the forward strand.
ATTTTAAGCCTAAATATAAATTTATCAAATTCTCAACGTATACCCAAACCGGAGTCCGATGACTACCAGGTCATTTCATACGAGCTACATTTGCCCCATACGAGGTGCTCCTACCTCTTACGGGACCATTTTGTGGTTGTTTTAGGTTTTCACCATTTGACGGTTTATTTTTCTTCGTAAGTCTAACTGATTGGAAATTCTCATCGTATACTCAAACGTCATGTTCGGTGATTACGTCGTCGATTCGTACGAGTTACATTGGTCCCGTGAGAGAAACTTACATGGCCGTTTTGTGGTTGTTTTACGTTTTCACCCTTTGACATTATATTTTAGGCCCAAGTCTAAACTTTTCAAATTCTCACCGTATACTCAAATCGAGAGTTGGGTGACTACGCGGTCGATTCGTACAAGTTGCATTAGTCTCGTGCGGGGTGCTCGTGCCTCTTATGGGACCTTTTTGTTGCTATTTTATGTCTCACTCTTTGGCGGCTTTTTTTAAGCGTAAGTCTAACCGATTGTAAATTCTCATTGCTTACTCAAACAGGGAGTCCGGTGACTACGCCGTCAGTTCATTTGAATTACATTGGTTCGTATGAGTTACATTGGCCCGTACGAGTTATATTGGTTCATACTATTTTTTTGCAAATTATCGTCGTATACTCAAATTGAAGGTTTGGTGACTACGCGATCGGTTTGTACTAGTTACATTGGTATCGTGCGAGGTGCCCGTTCCTCTTACGGGACCGTTTTGTGCCTATTTTATGTTTTCACCTCTTGAGGCCACAATTTTAGGCCTAAGTCTAAATTTAGCAAATTCTCGCCGTATACCCTAACTGGGAGTCCGGTGATAACCCGACCAGTTTTTACGAGTCACATTGGTCTTGTGCGAGGTGCTCGTGCCTCTTACAGGATCGTTTTGAGGCAGTTTAATGTTTGCACCCTTTGACAGCCTATTGTTATGCATAAGTCTAACCAATTGAAAATTATTATCGTATACTCAAATGGGGAGTCCAGTGACTATGCGACCGGTTCGTAACGATTACATTGGTCCCGTGCGAGATGCCCGTGCTTGTTAAGGGATCGTTTTATGGTTGTTTCACCCCTTGGCTCCATATTTTAGGCCTAAGTCTAAATTTTTTAAATTATTGTCGTATGCTCAAATCGGGAGGCCCGTGACTACACATTCGGTTCGAACGAGTTACAATAGTCCCGTGCGAGGTGGTCATACCTCTTACGAGAATGGTTGTTTTACATTTTCACCCCTTGATGCCATGTTTTTAGGCCCATGCCTAATTTTTAGCATATTGATGTGCGAGGTGCTCGTACCTCTTACGAGACCGTTTTGTGAAATGTTTAAGTTTTCACCCCTTGATGCCATGTTTTTAGGCCCAAATATGAATTTTAAGAATTCCTATTGTATAATCAAACGGGGAGGCCAGTGACTACGTCATCGGTATGTACGAGTTACATTGGTCCCGTGCGAGGTGCTCGTACCTCTTATAAGACCATTTTCATTTTCTAGTTGTTTTACGTTTTCACCCCTTGACGCAATGTTTTTAAGCCCAATTTATTTTTTTTGAAATTTCTTGTGGGTACTCAAATCGGGAGTTCGATGACTTTGCGGTCAATCCTACCAGTTACTTTGGTCCCGTGTGAGGTGCTCGTGCCTCTAACAGGAACGTTTTGTGGTTATTTTACGTTTTCACCCCTTGACACCATATTTTAGGCCTAAGTCTAAATTTTGTAAATTCTCATCGTATACTCAAATCCAGAGTCCGGTGGCTACGCGATCTATTCATGCGAGTGACATTCGTCCCATGCGAGGTGTTTGTGTCTCTTACAAGACCGTTTTGTGATTGTTTTACGTTGTCACCATATAATGGCATGTTTTAAGCGTAAGTCTAACCGATTGCAAATTCTTATCGTATGCTCAAACGGGGACTCCGGTGACTACGTCATCGATTCGTACGAGTTACATTGGTCTTGAGGGAGGTGCTCGTACCTCTTACACGACCATTTTGCGATTGTTTTACATTTTCACCCCTTGATGCCATGTTTTTAGGCTCAAGTCTAAATTTGGCAAATTCTTGTCGTATACTCAAACGGGGAGTCCAGTGACTACGCGATCGGTACGTACGAGTTACATTGGGCCTGTACGAGGTGCCCACTCCCCTTACGTGACTATTTTATGGCTATTTTACGTTTTCACCCCTTGAAGCCAGATTTTAGGACGAAGTCTAAATTTCAAAAATTATCGTCGTATACTCTAATTGGGAGTCCGGTGACAACCCGATCAGTTAGTACGAGTTATTTTGGTCTTGTGCGAGGTGCTCGTGCCTCTTATAGGACCTTTTTGTGATAGTTTTATGTTTGCACCCTTTGATGGCATATTTTTATGCATAAGTCTAACCGATTGAAAATTGTTGTCGTATACTAAAATGGGGAGTTCGGTGACTACGCGACCAGTTCGTACTGATAACATTGGTCCCGTACGAGATGTCCGTGCCTATTAAGGTTTCGTGGTTGTTTTACGTTTTCACCCCTTGACGCCATATTTTAGGCCTAAGTCTAAATTTTTTAAATTCTCATCGTATACTCAAATTGGGAGGCCAGTGACTAGACATTCGGTTCGAATGAGTTACAATGGTCCCGTGCGATGTGGTTGTACATCTTACTGGAATGTTTCCTATTTTTTTATATTTTCAGCCCTTGACGCCATGTTTTTAGGCCCATGTCTAATTTTTAGCATATTCCCGTGCGAGGTGCTCATACTTCTTACGGGACAGTTTTGTAGTTGTTTTAAATTTTCACACCTTGACGCCATTTTTTAGGCCCAAGTCTAAATTTTACAATTTCTTGTCATCTACTCAAATCGGGAGGCGAGTGGCGGTCGGTACCTACGAGTTACTTTGGTCCCGTGCGAGGTGCTAGTACCTCTTACATGACCGTTTTGTGGTTTTTTTTATGTTTTCACCCCTTGACGCCATGTTTTTAAGACGAATTCAATTTTTTTGAAATATCTTATCGAGTACTCAAACCGGTAGTTCAATGATTACGCGGTCAATCGTACCAGTTACATTGGTCCCGTGTGAGGTGCCCGTGCCTCTGACGGGACCGTTTTGTGGTTATTTTATGTTTTCACCATCTGACGCCATATTTTAGGCCTAATCTAAATTTTGCAAATTCTCATCGTATACTCAAATTGAGATTCCGGTGACTACACGATCGGTTCATGCGAGTTACATTGGTCCCTTACGAGGTGTGCGTGTCTCTTACTGGACCTACCCATTCTCGTAAAGGCTACCAGCTATTTCCAATGACATCATGTAACCTGAACTACCACTACTCCTAACATTACTAAAGGAACAAATTATTTCTAAATTATGAACTCCTTCTGCTTTGCATAATCCTAACATAAATAAGAAGGTTTCATCGTTGGATAATTATTGCATTTATTTATCCCTAAAACATAACATTATTCTCATATAGTCCACGTTCGTATCTCGAATCGAACACTCGTGTTATCCCTAATTTCCACAAATTCTTAGTAACAAATCCTAAGATTTCATATTGCAGTGACCACTCTCGACAAGGCAAAACTTTTGGGTGATTGTGGGTCCTGCAACTAAAGTCCATGTGTCCATATGACCCCTCACTATATATAACTTATGATTTCTTCGAACCTTCATTTTTTCTAGGATACCACCTTTATAAATTCACCATTGGAAATCTATTTGTCCATAAACGTCATTCATCATCGGTGCATCGCCAATTCCCCGTCTATGACATAGAAGTCGCGTAGTTCCCTCTTTAACACTAAATTATATGAAATCATCGTGTAAATACCCAATCTTTATCACCATCCATTTTACCATATTTATACTTAAGGTATTATAATTCTCGTAATATTTCCCACAGTGATGGTGAACACCATCATCCAACTAGTCACACTACATTCAACTATTAACTTTAAATAGTCCCGTAAAATCAACACAAGCACTATGATCTTCTTACCAATACATTCTTAGGATACTATCGTACTCTACCGTTACTTATAGACATACATATCCCGCAACCCTAAGTCTTCCTAGGGTCAATACTTATAACTCTACACATTATGCACTATAGATGTCTACACCTCAATTCACATATGAAACAACATAAGTTGCTTTGATAAAACAGAGTATATCCTCCACAATGTACTAACGAGATAGTATTTACTATGAAGTGCTACGCACTAGTACTAAGCTAAGTATGTTTTACAAAATAAAAAATTTGGGATCATATCATCAATTGTCTATGATGGTTTTGGTGCCTCTCTTAGTATGACATGATATACACGTTCGTGCTGCAACTGCGGCTGTTGTCGATAAGGTGGAGTTGGTAATGTTGTCACTACTTCCACTGGCTAGACCTACATGGGTTGGCACTCCCCCTGAGGTGCTCGATGTCCTAATTTTTCCCTTAACTCCTATGCTGTCCAACTTCCCTGAGGGAATTTCGTGCCAAAATGTCGCTTGTCACCATAAACATAACCATTTCCCCGAAATCGATGCCTGTCTAGTTGTCACCCCTATTGGCATTGATCTTGTTGCCCTTGGACCTGGTGACCTCACTGCTATTGGACCTTCTTGCCTTGGCCCTGTTGTCCATGTCTGTTTCGATCATCAGAACATCTAAATCTCTTATGCTACTATGAAGATTTAGGCCCCTAAATTATTGGGCCTCTTGGATGTTACTCCAATTCGCCTTACCCTGCTAGTTTGGTGTCTCAAAGTGGTGTATTTTATCCCCTTTATTTTTTTAGAATTCCCTAGAATCTTGGCAATACAATAAGACAACATTCACCATCTAGTTATATGTAGTGAAAGTAGGATTCCCCAATTATGACTGTCTGATGTATGAGGCTATCCCTGACACGAACTTCTCCATCTTTTGCCACTTTATATTGACCTCTTCCTTATCAAAATAAGAAGGAGGAGTAAACTCTTCCTCATACCCTGTCATAATGTAACCCTCGTGCTTGAGGTTCATGAATTTCCATTGCATTGCCTAAGAAAAGTACTTCCCCTCAAATTTCTCCCAAAACTCATCTATGATCAAACTATCCCTCGTTGCTTTCGAAGTAATAGACTACCACCACTAAATTACTTCTCCTATAAGTCAAAATGAGGCCAACCTCTGGCTCTAACGTACACTCCACCATCCATAAGTGACACTAAATGCTCCTCTTCCATTGCCTCTCCACTAAAATATCTGAACTGCCAACGAACTCCAGTGATTGGCCCTTAGTGAAGGCCTCTCTAGCTCTACGCCAGATCAATCCAGACATTGTATTGGTATCACCACCTATTACAGTTATAGTGGTGGATTTTGTGGTGGAAAATTCCTTAACATGTCTGCCATTACAGTGGACACTACCTAAGCCACGATAGTGGCAATCTCTATCGATCCAATAATAGGTGGGGCTGGTGGTGGCGGGTGTTGTTACTACAAATCCTACTGAACCCCCTCATCTATAGATGGAGCGGTGACATATCTTAGTATGCCTCTCCTACCATTTACCATCTAAAAGAAAATTAGGTTCATATTAGTAGCGGGGCGTAAAGAATACATTTTTTCCTAAACATGGGAATCTATACATCAAAGAATGCAACGCAGAGCATAATGAATGCAACACATATCCTAAGTACACTAGAACTTTTATGCCCTAATACCAATGGTAACAACTCCTATTTTCTCACGTAAATGTTGTCTAGACATGATACGCCGAAGGTGGGGCTTGCTTGATAATTTATATCATTCTTAGCATCAACCATAATAAACATTCATATAATAAATCACATTTGAATTAAAACTTGATTAAATTAAACAACAATAAGTAATAATTAAAACAACATCCACGTCCAACAAAGTAAAAACTACACATGAACAAAAATGTCAGGACTAATAAATTAAGTGACTCCTGGCTTATGCCCTTACAATAATCCAAAATAAGTATACACAGGAAGAAGTACAAATCAAAGCTAGAATTAATAAGATGATATTTGAGAACCACATGTGAAATCAAGTATGATAATCCTTCAATCCCTTTATCCCTGTATGTAACACCCCGTGTTTTTATTTATTATTTTAATTAATTAATTAGAATTTTTGAGAAAAATAAAATTTTGAATTTTAAAATTTTTATTGGCTAAATATGTTGGTTATGATTTTAGAAGAATAAAACTTCAAGCGGAATTAACATCGGAGTTAAAACGAATTTTATATTGATTTTACAATATTTTGCCTTATAGTCATTTTTTATGCAAACTGTCAGTTTTTCGGGGTGATCGATCGATCGGCCCCGGGGTAGATCGATTGACCCTCCCAGAAAATGTGCGATGTAAGCTGCTTTTTTAAGAGTTTGTGTAGGATTAGGACTCCTAATCACTATATAACCTTGTTAATCCGTAGGGGGACTTCTCATAATCACTTTTCTCCAGTTTTTCACCAGAGAACACTTCCAAATATTTTCCCTCTCACTCATAATCATCAACCTTCAACAAAATCAAGTTTTTGTCACAAGTTTTGGCACAAGTTTTTGAAGGCTTAATTGGGGTTTAATCAAGTTTGTTCAAGAGCACTCTTTTGCTAATTTTTCGCAAGGAATCCAGATTTCTAATCATATTTTCAACACGATCTTCACAGGCATGAATACTCTATTCTTTTCCTTTAGTATTATGCGTTTTAAGTGTCGCCTAAACACTTAATTACATGTTTTCTTAAAATAAAGTAGTGACTTAATTAGGAAAAGTGGACACTAATTATGGGGCTGTTTTTATAAAATCTTATAATCTGAATAATATTCATAACCCTTTGGGTACGTAGGATTCATGAGTGATTTTGGGTTTTATTCGTGTAGGTTACATGTAGAAAAAAACCATAGCTTTAAAATAAATGATTTTTGGGTGCGTACAACTCATGTAATACATGTAGAGATAATGAAATTTGGGTTTTGATATATATATGATGAAAACGTGGTATATTTAATTTAAAATAATTAAATGAGATTATTTGGAGATTGTTGACGTTGTGATAATTAAATTAAAGATTTAATTGAATTGGACTATCATGCGTAGTTTTATATATTGATTAATTATGCTTGTTTGTGTGACTTGTTGGTATTATGATGTTGCCTTTGTGACAACGGGTTGTTGGGTATTATTGCTCTTCCTATATTTTAGGATGCGTTCTAGGTATGGTACTAGTGGGTATGCCTTTTGATGATTTACGCCTTCTAGGTAAGGGACTAGTGAGGGTAGATTATCGCGTTTTTATCATCTTGAGGGTGGGCTGATTTTTATTACTTTATCGTCGTTACGGTAGTCTAAGTACGAGACTAAGTTGAGATTTATGTTAGAAAATCCTCCTATACATTGGATATGACGTATTGATAACTTGGGGACCCTTAGGTATAGGACTAAGGGCTATTTTGAGTATCTCACACCGATTAAAAAGGTGGGGTGATTATAAATTGAGAACTTGAGAATTAATGCCTAAGATAAAAATGGGTATTAAAATTTGTGGCGACTTACTGTGTCGGGGCCAACAGTTTAAACGGGTCAGAGGATGATTTATGTCGTGTCTTGTCGTGTGTGGAACCTTGCCATGTGTTGGGGCCGACATTTAAACGAGTCAGAGGACGATTGACAAGGGGAAACTTGTCATGTGTCGGGGCCGACAGTAAACGGGTGAGAGGACGATTGACAAGGGGAAGTGTGACACTTTAATAAAAAGTGAGAACTATAATAAAAGTTGGTTAATTTAATTAAATTAATATCGTGGGACTTAGGAATTTAAAATCATATTGGTGTGCCTTTATAAATGGGGATTTTTGCGAGTAGTTTGTAGTTTATATTTATCGTGTTTAAATTATTCCATTTAATTTAAAATTTTCTATTGTGATATTTATTGCGTATAATGCTACTGTCTGGATTCAAGGATCCTATTTGAGGAGAGGAGTGTGTATTCTTGCTCGGGGCTTTGGCTCTGACCCATGCGTTGACTAATCTTTTTCAGGATTAGAATTGGAGAAGCTGAATAAGTTTATTGGAGTTATCATTTGAAGGTGCACCTGGAGCTGATTTACTTTATCGTTTTGTTTTAGTTTAGACTTTCTTTTCCAGTCGTATTTTATTATGAGACTTCATTGGAGTTTTATTAGGCCATTCGGTTCCAAAGTTGTTTAAAGGATTTATATTGGATTATTCAGATCTTTATTATTCAGGTTTTATTTAATCATTATTGGAGATTGGATTTTTGGAGTTAGCATGTGATGGATCTTTTATCGCTTAGTTATTTGTGATTATTTGAGATTGATTCAATTATTTATCTTATGGACTGATTATTTATGTCTCATATCTGTCTCATGCTAAGAATGGTATTTTATTTAGTTCACGCACGACATAGTTCGGCGGCGGTGGCTGGCCACCCCGTCTGTCGATTTTTGCGGGGTGTGACAGATTGTATCAAAGCATGGTCTTAGGTCTCGTTGGTTATGAGTCTTTTTAGCTTCCGCGTTGACGATCTTTGATTCCCTTGGTTAATTCGTACTTCTTAAGGTAGAGAGTCTAGCATATGTGTTAGATGTGTTTCTTAGAGATGTGAAGTTTTGAGTTAAGGGCGTTGTAGACATTGAGTTTAGAATTAATAAGTTTGATGTGAGGATCCTTAAAATGGATTTTGGAGATGATAATTATTTTGGAGATTTTAGTACAGATGTTAGGTACCGTATGTATCGATTTTTGATGTTGAGATTTAATTTGAGGAAGATAGAATTTTGATGACTTTCGGATATAGCATCGAGTGGGGGATTTGTGAGAGCATGTGGTACGCCGTTATTTTGATAGTTATGTGTATGTATATAGGCAATATATATTATTTTGTTGCTCGTGGGGTAGGTGCGCCTAGAATTGGGTGTATGGGCACCCAATTATGGCATTCTACGGGTAGGCATATATGAGCCTTATTTTCTTTTGCGAGATTTATGCATTGATGAGTATGCTTCGTCTAATTTCGAGGACGAAATTCTTTGCTAGTGGGGAAGTATGTAACACTCCGTGTTTTTATTTATTATTTTAATTAATTAATTAGAATTTTCGAGAAAAATAAAATTTTGAATTTTAAAAATTTTATTGTCTAAATATGTTGGTTATGATTTTAGAAGAATAAAACTTCAAGCGGAATTAAAATCGGAGTTAAAACGGATTTTTTATTGATTTTACAATATTTTGCCTTAAAGGCATTTTTTAGGTGAACTGTCAGTTTTTCGGGGTGATCGATCGATCGACCCCGGGCTAGATCGATCGACCCCCCAGAAAACATGCCTTGTAAGCTATTTTTTTAAGAGTTTGTGTAGGATTAGGACTCCTAATCACTATATAACCTTGTTAATCCGTAGGGGGACTTCTCATAATAACTTTTCTCCAGTTTTTCACTAGAGAACACTTCCAAATATTTTTCCTCTCACTCATAATCATCAACCTTCAACAAAATCAAGTTTTTGTCACAAGTTTTGGCACAAGTTTTGAAGGCTTAATTGGGGTTTAATCAAGTTTGTTCAAGAGAACTCTTTTGCTAATTTTTCGCAAGGAATCCAGATTTCTAATTATATTTTCAACACGATCTTCACAGTCATGAATACTCTATTCTTTCTCTTTAGTATTATGCGTTTTAAGTGTCTCCTAAGCACTTAATTGCATGTTTTCTTAAAATAAAGTTCTGACTTAATTAGGAAAAGTGGACACTAATTATGGGGCTGTTTTTAAAAAATCTTTTAATCTGAATAATATTCATAACCCTTTGGGTACGTAGGATTCATGAGTGATTTTGGGTTTTATTGGTGTAGGTTGCATGTAGAAAAAAACCCTAGCTTTAAAATAAATGATTTTTGGGTGCGTACAACTCATGTAATACATGTAGAGATAATGAAATTTGGGTTTTGATATATATATGATGAAAACTTGGTATATTTAATTTAAAATAATTAAATGAGATTATTTGGATATTGTTGACATTGTGATAATTAAATTAAAGATTTAATTGAATTGGACTATCATGCGTAGTTTTATATATTGATTAATTATGCTTGCTTGTGTGACTTGTTTGTATTATGATGTTGCCTTTGTGACAACGGTTTGTTGGGTATTATTTCTCTCCCTATATTTTAGGATGCCTTATAGGTATGGTATTAGTGGGTAGGCCTTTTGATGAATTACACCTTCTAGGTATGGGAGTAGTGAGGGTAGATTATCGATTTTTTATCATCTTGAGGGTGGGCTGATTTTTATTACTTTATCGTCGTTACGGTAGTCTAAGTACGAGACTAAGTTGAGATTTATGTTAGAAAACCTCCTATACAAAGGATATGACGTATTGATAACCTGGGGACCCTTAGGTATGGTACTAAGGTCTATTTTGAGGATCTCACATCGATTAAAAGGGTGGGGTGATTATAAATTGAGAACTTGAGAATTAATGCCTAAGATAAAAAAGGGTATTAAAATTTATGGCGACATAATGTGTCGGGGCCGACAGTTTAAACGGGTCAGAGGACAATTTATGTCGTGTCCTGTCGTGTGTGGAACCTTGTCATGTGTCGGGGTCGACAGTTAAACGGGTCAGAGGACGATTGACAAGGGGAAACTTGTCATGTGTCGGGGCCGACAGTAAACGGGTCAGAGGACGATTGACAAGGGGAAGTGTGACACTTTAATAAAAAGTGAGAACTATAATAAAAGTTGGTTAATTTAATTAAATTAACATCGTGGGACTTGGGAATTTAAAATCATATTGGTTTGCCTTTATAAATGGGGATTTTTGCGAGTAGTTTGTAGTTTATATTTATCGCGTTTAAATTATTCCATTTAATTTAAAATATTCTATTGTGATATTTATTGCGTATAATGCTACTGCCTGGATTCAAGGATCTTATTTTAGGAGAGTAGTGTGTATTCTTGCTCGGGGCTTTGGCCCTGACCCATGCGTTGACTAATCTTTTTCAGGATTATAATTGGAGAAGCTGAATAAGTTTATTGGAGTTATCATTTGAAGGTGCAACTGGAGCTGATTTACTTTATCATTTTTTTTAGTTTAGACTTTCTTTTCCAGTCGTATTTTATTATGAGACTTCATTGGAGTTTTAAAGGTCCATTCGGTACCAAAGTTGTTTAAAGGATTTATATTGGATTATTCAAATCTTTATTATTCAGGTTTTATTTAAATATTATTGAAGATTGGATTTTTGGAGTTAGAATGTGATGGATCTTTTATCGCTTAGTTATTTGTGATTATTTGAGATTGATTCAATTATTTATCTTATGGACTGATTATTTATGTCTCATATCTTTCTCATGCTAAGAATGGTATTTTATTTAGTTCACGCACGACATAGTTCGGCGGCGGTGGCTGGCCACCCCGTCTGTCGAATTTTGCGGGGTGTGACAGATTGTATCAAAGCATGGTCTTAGGTCTCGTTGGTTATGAGTCTGTTTAGCTTCCGCGTTGACGATCTTTGATTCCCTTGGTTAATTTGTACTTCTTAAGGTAGAGAGTCTAGCATATGTGTTAGATGTGTTTCTTAGAGATGTGAAGTTTTGAGTTAAGGGCGTTGTAGACATTGAGTTTAGAATTAATAAGTTTGATGTGAGGATCCTTAAAATGGATTTTGGAGATGATAATTATTTTGGAGATTTTAGTACAGATGTTAGGTACCGTATGTATCGATTTTTGATGTTGAGATTTAATTTGAGGAAGATAGAATTTTGATGACTTTCGGATATAGCATCGAGTGGGGGATTTGTGAGAGCATGTGGTACGCCATTATTTTGATAGTTATGTGTATGTATATAGGCAATATATATTATTTTGTTGCTCGTGGGGTAGGTGCGCCTAGAATTGGGTGTATGGGCACCCAATTATGGCATTCTACGGGTAGGCATATATGAGCCTTATTTTCTTTTGCGAGATTTATGCATTGATGAGTATGCTTCGTCTAATTTCGAGGACGAAATTCTTTGCTAGTGGGGAAGTATGTAACACCCCGTGTTTTTATTTATTATTTTAATTAATTAATTAGAATTTTTGAGAAAAATAAAATTTTGAATTTTAAAAAATTTTATTGTCTAAATATGTTGGTTATGATTTTAGAAGAATAAAACTTCAAGCGGAATTAAAATCGGAGTTAAAACGGATTTTTTATTGATTTTACAATATTTTGCCTTAAAGGCATTTTTTAGGTGGACTGTCAGTTTTTCGGGGTGATCGATCGATCGACCCCGGGGTAGATCGATCGACCCCCCCAGAAAACATGCGCTGTAAGCTATTTTTTTAAGAGTTTGTGTAGGATTAGGACTCCTAATCACTATATAACCTTGTTAATCCGTAGGGGGACTTCTCATAATCACTTTTCTCCAGTTTTTCACTAGAGAACACTTCCAAATATTTTTCCTCTCACTCATAATCATCAACCTTCAACAAAATCAAGTTTTTGTCACAAGTTTTGGCAGAAGTTTTAAAGGCTTAATTGGGATTTAATCAAGTTTGTTCAAGAGAACTCTTTTGCTAATTTTTCGCAAGGAATCAAGATTTCTAATTATATTTTCAACACGATCTTCACAGTCATGAATACTCTATTCTTTCTCTTTAGTATTATGCGTTTTAAGTGTCTCCTAAACACTTAATTACATGTTTTCTTAAAATAAAATTCTGATTAATTAGGAAAAGTGGACACTAATTATGGGGCTGTTTTTAAAAAATCTTGTAATCTGAATAATATTCATAACCCTTTGGGTACGTAGGATTCATGAGTGATTTTGGGTTTTATTGGTGTAGGTTGCATGTAGAAAAAAACCCTAGCTTTAAAATAAATGATTTTTGGGTGCGTACAACTCAGGTAATACATGTAGAGATAATGAAATTTGGGTTTTGATATATATATGATGAAAACTTGGTATATTTAATTTAAAATAATTAAATGAGATTATTTGGATATTGTTGACATTGTGATAATTAAATTAAAGATTTAATTGAATTGGACTATCATGCGTAGTTTTATATATTGATTAATTATGCTTGTTTGTGTGACTTGTTGGTATTATGATGTTGCCTTTGTGAGAACGGGTTGTTGGGTATTATTGCTCTTCCTATATTTTAGGATGCGTTCTAGGTATGGTACTAGTGGGTATGCCTTTTGATGATTTACGCGTTCTAGGTAAGGGACTAGTGAGGGTAGATTATCGCGTTTTTATCATCTTGAGGGTGGGCTGATTTTTATTACTTTATCGTCGTTACGGTAGTCTAACTACGAGACTAAGTTGAGATTTATGGTAGAAAATCCTCCTATACAAAGGATATGACGTATTGATAACCTGGGGACCCTTAGGTATGGGACTAAGGTCTATTTTGAGGATCTCACATCGATTAAAAAGGTGGGGTGATTATAAATTGAGAACTTGAGAATTAATGCCTAAGATAAAAACGGGTATTAAAATTTGTGGCGACATAATGTGTCGGGGCCGACAGTTTAAACGGGTCAGAGGACAATTTATGTCGTGTCGTGTCGTGTGTGGAACCTTGTCATGTGTCGGGGTCGACAGTTAAACGGGTCAGAGGACGATTGACAAGGGGAAACTTGTCATGTGTCGGGGCCGACAGTAAACGGGTCCGAGGACGATTGACAAGGGGAAGTGTGACACTTTAATAAAAAGTGAGAACTATAATAAAAGTTGGTTAATTTAATTAAATTAACATCGTGGGACTTGGGAATTTAAAATCATATTGGTTTGCCTTTATAAATGGGGATTTTTGCGGGTAGTTAGTAGTTTATATTTATCGCGTTTAAATTATTCCATTTAATTTAAAATATTCTATTGTGATATTTATTGCGTATAATGCTACTGTCTGGATTCAAGGATCCTATTTGAGGAGAGTAGTGTGTATTCTTGCTCGGGGCTTTGGCTCTGACCCATGCGTTGACTAATCTTTTTCAGGATTAGAATTGGAGAAGCTGAATAAGTTTATTGGAGTTATCATTTGAAGGTGCAGCTGGAGCTGATTTACTTTATCGTTTTGTTTTAGTTTAGACTTTCTTTTCCAGTCGTATTTTATTATGAGACTTCATTCGAGTTTTATTGGTCCATTCGGTTCCAAAGTTGTTTAAAGGATTTATATTGGATTATTCAGATCTTTATTATTTAGGTTTTATTTAATCATTATTGGAGATTGGATTTTTGGAGTTAGCATGTGATGGATCTTTTATCGCTTAGTTATTTGTGATTATTTGAGATTGATTCAATTATTTATCTTATGGACTGATTATTTATGTCTCATATCTGTCTCATGCTAAGAATGGTATTTTATTTAGTTCACGCCCGGCATAGTTCGGTGGCGGTGGCTGGCCACCCCGTCTGTCGAATTTTGCGGGGTGTGACACTGTAAAAGAAAACTTGGAGGAAAATCATTTATAATTTTGGATTAGCGCCCTAAAGTGTGTAAGAATTAATTTACCAAATTTACAGTGCAAAAATACAGTTAATTCAAAGTAAGTAACCTCCATCGTCACTCACTTGTGTTAATTATCTCACACCTCTTCAAAGTGTGATATTTCACGTATAACTGAACAAATTTTGAAATAATAAATACTAACCGTGACAATGTAATATAGGATGCATTAAGTAACAATAAACATACTAAAACATAATCATCTATATTTGTATTACTATTTCCCCAAAGTATCCTAGTCATATTACTCGTAAAGTGACAAAAACATCTCTTATGCACATTACATAGAATTAGGTATGTAATATATTGTCTACATTCTTAGACACAAGTATTAATCTCATTATAGTGTGTAATCATATATATGTACTTTCATGTATGCGACACTCATAGGCATCTACTAGTGGTGTCTATTTCGTGTTATATCTTGAGTTCGAAGGAAAGCCTTATCCAATCAGACAATATAAAACACACACAAGTGGGGCGGTCCCTACGCAGTACACCAATTCATAACCCATACCCAGCAGTGACAAAGGATCCCATCATTAATATCTACCTCTCATAAGTGGTGCTACTACGTAGTACCTATTATAATGACCTACACAACATCTATCCCACTTGTGTCGACGTGTGCTACAGTCCCGAATGCGCGTAACCTCGACCGATAAGACCATCCACGAACATTGGTATGTTCACACAATAACTATAAGTACATATTATTCTCGTATACTATATATAGGTAGTTACTCTATAATTACCCAAGGTATCCCAAATGATTACCCATAAATAATCACAGTTTAATAATCAACCGTCTAGTTACTTATTAATTCCTTCCTCTTTATAAGCATATTTAACTATCTAGTTAAGTATAATTCCCCATTTATGTTTGTTCCAGAAAAGCATTTTAAATAAAACCTTGTACAAATCCTCTACATGTTTTATCATTATACAAGGGTCCCAAATACTAAAATTTTAAGATTTTTAAACATATATACAAATCCTCTACATGTGAATAAATCTTTCCAATTTCATTAATGTTCCAAGGCATGAATTTCATCATTTAAAATCAACCAAACCTGATATTAATTTCTGGATTCAACTAAATTCTTTCATATTCATATTGTCTACATTCATGCAAATTACTCATATCTTTCTATCATCAATTTCCTATTAAATTCCGAATCTACATGGAAGAAAACATTAATTACTTAAGAACTAATTTGAAAATTTAAATTAAGCAAGAGAATTGTTGTCTGATTAAAATGGTTTGGTGACTTCCTTATGAATCCTTTGCCTCCTCTCCTCTTTAGCCTTTATTCCCTTCTCCCTTGAGGGGTGGCTGCAACGTTTAGGTTCTAATTAAGTGTGGGGAGTTATTAGTCCTACTCTTAAACTTACATTAATATCAATTCCCAAGTTAATCCTTATCTCCCTTTTTTGAACCACTAACTATTATGTGTTTTAGATATTTCCTAAACTTTAATAAATTGTGTTTTTCTTAAAATAAATCAAGAAGACTAATTAAGGAAACTAAAATAATTCTAGGACTATTTTTATTGAAATCTAAAAATATATTCAAGACTTGAAACAATCGCATGATTAGAGTACATATTTAGATTACGATAGAGTTGTTGGATGTTTCGCGAATTGAAAATAAAAAATATGAATTTGTAATCGTATTTCGACTTGAAAAATCTCGATTCTTATGTGTAGATTTTAGATTGGATTTGTTATTGTGTAATAATGTGTATAAGCATGTTAAAAATGAAATCTTTTGTTTACCGATAAAATATAACTTGTATGTAAATTATGAAATTTCACAACTTGTTTGATGATTGGTAAGACTTGTTTAATTATATAAATAAAAGGACGTAACTGGGATAATATTTTAAGCGGAGAATTAATTAGAAGAATTGTATCTATAAATTGAAAATATTCATTACGTGAATGTTGCTTGTGTTAATATTTCGGCACTGCAAGGATGTTGGGATTTTGGGTAGTTATACTTTTACCCTTATTTGTAGGCTGCTTGCTAGGTATTGGACTAGGTAGGCTTTGTTATTGTTAACACTTTCTAGGTATGGGGATAGTGAGTCTAGGTAGCATGGTTGGGTATTTCCTAGGTGGGTATAGGTAGTACATCATCACTTGTTTTTCATTAGCCAAGGTGCGAGACTAGGTAGTGTATTGTTTGTAAGTATTCTTCCTAAGTGATAAGCTAGGAAATACTTGTGATTTGGTGATCTCTAGGTATGGTAATAGGAATGGTTTTAAGAATTGGTACCCGAATAAACGGTTGGGCCAATAAATAATAATGAGAACTTGATAATAAATCGATAATTAATGCCTAAGATAAAGAATGAGTATTAAAATGAATTGGCATCGCGAGTATGTATAGGGCTAACAATTTAGGCAAACTAGATATAGCGACATGGGTGTATATTGGTGTCATAATTAGGTGAATGGTTAATGAGATTGGCCAAACTGGCTATAGTGATGTGTCGTGTGTGGAACCTCACGAGTATGTGCAATGCTAACGAAATTGAATGAACTGGCTATAGTGAGGGGAATGGCGTGGTGTAAAATTATGGGCGTGCCCGGAGTATGTGCAATACTCGTAATAGGGTGAACTGGCTATATTGGTATCTCATTTATAAAATTAGTAATAGTAATTCAATTAATAATTGGGAATTGATAATTGATAATTTAATGTCTTAATAACATAACTGGACTTAGATGGTGTGGAGGCTTAGTTATATGGGTGATCAGTGCGTTTTACTTTACTCGCAAGTTATTATACCTTTTAATTTAAAATACTCTATTATGATATTTCTCATGGATGATGCTTATGTTTGGGTTCATGGACTCTAATTAGGAGGAGTAACTAGTTTTCATGCAATGGGCTTTGACCCATTGCGTTAACCAATATTTTAGGTATAGTGATGGAGTAGCTATATAGGATGGATTAGATATATTTGGAGTGTAACTGGAGATTTACTTTTATTTCCTTAGTAGTCTAACATATTTTTATTTCGTCGTTCTTTTTATCAGGCATTTATTTATGGATTTTGTGGGCCAATCCATTCCACAATTGTTTATGATTTTTAGTCAGGATTTATTGTTGGATTATTTATTTCATGTCTTTTTTCTATCGTCTAGAGTTGGACTTTATTTTGGAGTTATCATGGTAATGAATTTTATTGTATTAATGTTTATATTCATTGGATTTAATAAAATTATATCTTGTGATATTAAAGTTTTTATTGTCTCATATTTTTATCGCGTGCTGAGAATGGTATTTTATATAGTGACGTCTGGCGTCATTTGGCGATGGTCGATGCCAGAATGCATAGGCTATTACAATGGACGAACACATGCTATTTAGTCTCCTCTAATTGTTCTCACCATATATATCGAATTTAGGACCCCTATGATGGTTGTAATGTTTAGTATAATATTTTATATTAACATATCATTAGTTGAGGAGGAGAAAGAATATCCTTATTTTTTTAATTGATCTAGATTATGTTGATCTTGTTAAATTTATGTCTAGTATGTCTATCACACTTGAACATGTTGGTTTGAGTTTACAAAACTAGGTGTATGTACATTTATTCATTTTTCTTCCATATATACATGTTTTCCTGTCTTTATAATGGTAATAATATGTTCTCTGAGATTTTAAGATATGGATATTTGAAAATACAAAAGACACCTCTTAAAATTATTTTGATGTAGGAGTGACACTTGATTAGACCCGTTTATGTTTCTTGTTGTAGTTATATTTTAATCTTCTCCACATTATCTTTTTTTATCCATTGTCTATTTAGGACAAAATGGAGGAGAATATTACATCGTGTTTATTAGTTGTTATTCTTCAATTATATTAATGATATCCTATTTTTAATGATTTATCATTTTCTGGATTTATGATTTAAGCATGTGAGTGACACCTTGTTTATTTGGTGATAATTACCATAGGTCTACTGTACAACATATTATTCGTAATGAAAGAGATTAACCTTACAATGAGAAATTAAGGATTAAAGAATTGGGAGGTAAAACTTTAATCACATGGGCTATATATGGGCTTGGCATTTAGAACTCCATATTATTTTAGGTGGTTTGGGTTGGGAGAAAACTTTAAAGATAATAAAAAATGAGAGACAAATGCATAGATACAATTTATCCAAATTTCATTTATACTTTTATTCTATTTAGACTTATTGTTTACGTTGTTACTATAAATATGTTTTCACAGGTTTTAGGTTATTGTTCCTGCCATTATCAGAGTTGATCATTGGAGGAGCACCTCTAGATATGTTCCATTAATACTCCTACATTATAATAGTCGATCAAGTGTACCTCATCCTCTCTTTGTACTTTTAATTCAGTTATCTTGTATATGTAGTTATTGTATTAAGAAATTGTATGAGTTATATTTTATATTTAAGACTTTGATTTACTTGTAAAGCAGTATTGGTTGTGATTGGTATCAGACTTGGATTTGTGTTATTTCGTATTTCATTATGTTGTCTTTACATGTTCAATTTTAGTCAATTTTTTATGGAGAGAATATTACCAAATGTTTTTTATTCTTGTAATTTTTGTATTAGACCTAATCAATTTATTCATAGATTTTGCAGGATGTTATGGTTAGCATCAAAGCATTTTATATTCTAGTTTCCTAGGGATGTTGAGTGTGTTTCTCTCTTTTTTGCATTGCGTTATTTTCTACTTAATAGCCTTACCCCTTAAGGTTTGTATTCTCTATAAGGATGACCGGTTAAGTGGATTTGCACCATTATTTCCTGACGAACGATGCAGATATACCAAGTCTATCGGGAAAGTTCCTCATTTGGATTTTTCTTCGGAGAAGTTCCACGCATCATAGGACAAATTCAGTTGGGATTTACGGGATTTGAAACGTGATACCTTTAGAAAGATCTTAGCATATGATTCGAGGGGAATATTTTGACTCGCCACCTATAATGGCATTAGAAGTAAGTTTTGAAAGACCTATTTTATGCAAGTTATTAGATGACTCAGTGGCAACCAACTATTTGGGGTATTTGTAGGGGATGATTACGTATACATTTATGGATCACGTGTATGAATTTGTCTTAGACATCGAGGATTTGTCATTCTTTATTAAGTAGTGTGTGTTCTACGATTATGATGTGTGTATATAAACACACACACACACATACACACACACGCACACAAATATATATATATATATATATATATATATATATATAATTTAAGCTTAATATATCTATGGTTACCCCCAGCGGGTAGGGGGGTGCTTTATGTCAAAATTATAAAAACATGGACATTTGTTTCGTCATCTTGGTTCTAACCGCTTTGTTAACTTTTGGATAAGATGTCATCATGTTATTAGTAAGCTTATTTGCATAGCTATATTTTAATTTTTTATCTACTATTGGGGGTAGATTTGTATATGCAGTTTTGGGGTCGAACTTTAATTTTGTTAGTTGTGCTTAGGCTTAGGAGAAGTTCTTGAACACTCATTTATATATGGATGTGAGTATATTGGAGGGTATTACGGTTGCATAGAGGTTTCACTAATAGTTCGAGTTTCGTATAGTATTTAGTTTTTTGGGTATTGAGTTATCACCTACATTAGACTTTAAATTTTACCTTGGAATTAGCACTGTCAGTGGATTTCGCGTGAGGGCATTTTTGGGGACTTGCTTTGTCACGTATAGTATAAGTGTTGTAGGAGAATACACTTTTAGATTTTTATTCATTAAATCATGTAAAGACATTTATTATTTGTTAATAAAATTATTGTCGTGAGCATAATACTGAAATGAGAATCATGTTTGTAAGAACATGTTATATTTGTTTGTTATTATATTATTTATGTCGCACAACCATACTTACTAGGAATATTATTGTGGGGACAGTTTAGATAGGAGGATTGACATCCTAATGGTAAAACTATGAGTGCAATCCTAGTAGCCTATCTTGGCTATAGGAACTTATCTGATGTTTCAAAAACTTGTCTCATAGTTCAAGGAGGATTGTATTAGTACATCAAGAATGTATTGAATATAACCAGTACTGATATTAAAATCTGGGTACTAACTAGATTAGACTTGTGCAATCTTAGGTTTTTCTTAGGACACATTGACTTTTAATCCCGAGGATTATGAGGATTAGAGTATTATAACGATAAATTCTTTGTTTTATCGATGGATGAAATCTGATTTTATATCGGTCAATTCAACCTTGTAAGTTAGGTAATTTTTGTGTGAGTATATCTTAGATCATACTTCGAAGGAATCCGCATCTAGAAAGTATTCTAGAATGTGATACCCCCTTTATAAACATATAAGCTTAGTTTCTACAAATAAACCTAGATAGTATATTTATATTCGGAAGAGTATCACATAAGTTAAATTTAAGATCAAGGAATAAATATGATGTTCATATAAATTGATTTGCTGTAAATTAATTTCACAAAATGGGCATTGAATAAACATGGGGAGTAATATAATTTACTACATAGCTTTTTAGGAAAAAGCCTCTTTTATTATGTGATTTTTTAGATAATTAAATTGGAGTGCAATTATAATTATTTCTTGGGAATTACATGGGAAACAAATAAATTATGTCGTTGTAATTTTGAATTTTATTTTTCACTTGGAATACAACTTTAATTATTAACCTTGGGTCCCCAATATAGTCCGTAATTACTTTTGAGCCCGATTTTTTTTCGATTAACCCTTATACCCCTTAATTAACTAAAGGCCTCTTATTAGGCGCTTTTTGATGAGTCCATACTTGATCCAACTGTGCCCACCACATCTTTGGGTTGATGAGGATAAGTATGAATCATCTAATGGTGTAGGGGAAAGTGAAACACATTTAGAATTGGGCCAAAGAGAGCAAATAAGAGAGATAAATTTTCTTTTAAAAGGAGAAGACCACCCTTATTGTTGAATCATGGGTATAATACATCAGAATATCAGAGCGTGTTCCAACATCCATAGTCTATAAATCATCTCCACTTCAGTATTGTTAGAAACGATCCACAAAAGTATCAAATTGTCACCCTAGGTTATTTATAAAACTTAGTTTTTTGTGACTTTGTTTTCTTTTGATTCACGAATGATCCAAGATCTACGAAAAACATTTATAAATCATATCCCTTCAATTGGTATCATAACTTCATGTTTAAAGAGATCGATCTTAAGATCAAAAGATTTCATGTTGTCTATAAGAAAATCTAGTTTGTACGATCTATGTATGGGAATGTCTTGTTATTATACTACCTTATTTGTAAAGGGTGTTGTGATATTATCCCTCCATCATAGTCATTAGAAATTCTTTTTAACGATTGGATTCTATGGTGGTGTATCTGTAGTCATATTTTTCATAGATTCGATTGGGTTGTAATCAATCAGGTTTTTCCTTTTAACCATTCAATCGATATGTAAATAGACGGTTAAGGATTTGTTTTTGTGTTGCTTGGTTCTTTTTTATAATATGAACGGTCATTTACCATCAAACATTCAAAGAATAAGGAGATCCAAATAAAAAATGAAGAGATCCAGAAGTTTGGAGGACTAACTCTAAAATGAACTTGAATGGTTCAATTATGCCTTGTGAAAGCCTCTGCGTTCAAATGCTAGTGTTGGTGTCATGCGAATGCTAGATGGTACATTGCCCAGACTTCGTAGGGCATGATGGAAGGGAATTAGTTATCTAATTCGTTTATCCATGTATTTTTTCTTCAATCTTATTAGCATGTTTATAATTATTGCTCCAATGAAGTTAATTAATGGTCATAATGATTATGGACAACATGTTAATGCGACCGGACTAGATCACTATTTTTCTGGACAATCAAAATATTTTATTAAGAATTCAATGAAATAATTATTTTTTATAAAATTAATTATGGAATCAATTTTATTTAAAATTTTGATGCGGCTATTCCTCATCGTAGCTTTAGGCTTTCCTCCATAATGGAGGGAGTATATCACGACATCACGATATTTTGAAATTCGTATTTGATAATTTTTTAAAATTGATAATGCGTATGTTCAATCCCCCTAACGTTGAAGTTCAGTAAAAATTTAATATAAAATAAATAAACCAATGGTATACACTTAAATATAAGTAATTATATCCTCCCCAACGGAGTCACTGTCATTAATTATTGAACCAATGTTATCTATATAATTATATTTAGTAAAAGATTCCTAAATTTGTCAGATAATATAATTAAATGACAAAATTTCTATATAATTTTAGATGACGTAATTCAAGACCCCCACTAGAAATTTTACCTCATGGAAAGTATATTTCCATCAGGATGTTTTTATAATTGGTAGATAGGGATAGCTGAAGTAAAATTAAATTAAAAGTTTCATTCTCACATTTAATTTTAACTTTCTTTCAAATGTGATTATGATATTTCAAAATATGACCTCTTCATTTAAACCAATTGCTTATATCTTCAAAAGGAATAAACTTAGTGGAATGAATTTTATTGACTCAAAAAAGAACTTAGACAATGTCTTCAATGAGGAAGATTACAAGTTTGTCTCGACCCAACCTTACCCTAACAAATCAGATATCGAAGCCTCTGACGAGGAGCCCCAATTTTATCTAAAGAAGTAAACGACCACTATAATTGACCTTTATAACCAACCTTAACCTAACAAATCTGATGACCCTTCGCTACATATTGGCCTCTATGACCAATGTGTTATAACATAAATATCAACATATGAAGATCATTTCCGACATGGTTTTTAACCTCCGAGATATATTTGAGGATCAAAATCATGCCATGAGGCTGGCTACTTTGAAAAATTTGATTAACACTAAGATGATTGATGGTACACTAGTTATGGATCAGGTTCTAAAGATGATTCCCATTTTAGGAGAATGAGGAGTCTTAGGGCCTAAGATAGGGTAAATATTTTTCTCTAGTCATTGCCTGAGTCTTTTAAACAGTTTTGTCTCAATTATATAGTGAACAAAATGGATTATTCCTTAGCGCAACTACTTAAAGAACTCTAGGTTGCTAAGAATATAATCAATTATAAGGGTGTGTCAATGGTTGATGAAAAATATCCTTTTTCCACTTCAGTTCCTCATTGGAAGTAGAAGAGCAATGAGAAAGTCCATACATAACCTTCAAGGAAATTAATTAAACCCTAGTTTGCAGGTAAATAGTGTAAGGGAAAGTGTTATATTTGTAAGAAATCATGACATATGAAGAAGTACTGCCCAGCCTTGTTAGCTAAGAAAGAGAACAACAAAAATGATAGTTTATCCCTTGTTATTGAGACATGCTTTGTGGTAAATTCTACTAATACTTGGTGTGTAGATTCAGGAGCTAATGACAATGTTTTCAATTCTTTGTAGGGATTCTTGGCAACCAGGGATTTCAGTGAAGGGGAAGTATTTCTATTCAAGGGAGACCATGGGAAAGGTTCAGTTGTAGCAATTGGTTCTATTAATTTATGTTGTGGAAAAGAAAGACATTTGATCTTAAATAATTATTTTTATATGTTGTCTGTAAAATGGAATTTGATTTCAGTTATTATGTTAATTAAGGATGGTTTATCAATTTAATTTAATCATAATGTTTTACATAAGCATGGTAAATCGTTTATCTGTTGTGGCACTCTTGAAAATGATTTATATGTTATTAAACTCATCTTTTCATTACTACTTAATATCAAAGTGAATTACATAAATGGAATAAACCTAAAGAGAAAATAACAATCTAAGTTCAACTAAACTTATTTGTGGCACTTATCTTAGGTCATCTCAATCTAAATAGAATTAGAAGAATTATTTCAAATCATAAATTAAGTTCATTGAAACTTGAGGCACTTCTAGTTCGGGAATCCTTTTTGGAAAGAAAGATGACCAAGAGACAATAATGTGTTGAGATTAGTTCACACTGATTTTTGTGGCCCTATAACAATCTATGCAATAGGCAGTTTTGAGTATCAATCACTTTTATATATGATAACTTTATATTTCGATATGTATAACTTATGCATCACAAGTCTAAATCATTTAACAAGTTCATAGTGGATAAGGCTGAGGTGGAGCGTAAGCATGGTAAAGTTATAGAGACTCTACGATCTGACCGTGAAGAGGAATACCTATTGGGAGAGTTTAGGACTTACCTATAAGATTTAGGGATTACACTCCAGCTGTCTACACCTAGCACTCCACATCATAACAATGTAGTAAAGAGAAAGAACATAACTCTTTTAAACATGGTTAGATCCATGATGTGTTATGAGACCTACCGAATTCCTTTTGTGGTTATGCATTAGAGACATTTTCCTATTTATTAAACTTCGTTCCATCTAAATTTTTCTCAATAAATCCCATAGAAATGTGGACTGGGCGCAAGACAATTCTAGGATATATTAAAATGCAGGGTTGCCCAACACATATGTAAAGGAAGGAGACTGGTAATTAAGGATAGGGGGGTGTCTTTTTATAGATTGCCCTAAAGGAACAAAAGGTGGTCCATTATATGATCCAAAGGAATTAAAGGTCATTATTATCACAAATGCTTGGTTCATATAATAGGATTATATGATTGACTACAAATCCAAGAGTAAGTAAGTATTATGAGAGATAAGACGAAATGACTAAATAATTTCTTCTGAACCATAAGCACAAGATGAAATACAACCTAACTTTGATAAGAAACTACCTAGTATTAATGTGAGTATTATCGATGAGCACATATGTCACTAACTTGGAAACACAAGTAGTTCCATAACGTAATGGGAGATCAATCATCATGACGATAGGTTAGTGTATTTGGGTGAACAAGTTGGTGATATCCCAGGGGAGCATGAACCCAATCACGATAACTACATCGAGGCATTTGAAGACAAACACTATGAGATTTGTCTTAAATTTATGAACGCTAAGATAGATTCAATGCATTCAAATGAGGTTTGGTAACTTATAGATTTTATAGAAGGTAAAAAACCTATATGATGCAAGTGGATCTTCAAGAAGAATATAGGGGTGTATGGGAAGGTGGTGACCTTCAAGGCACGATTTGTATCGAATGTGTTTACTTAGAAAAAAGTATCGACTATGAGGAAACCTTATCTCCAGCAGTTATGCTTAAGTCCATCCGAATTATCTTACCTATTGTGACATATCAGCATTTAGATATTTGGAAATGGATGTTAAGACTGCAATATTGAATGGTAGTCTAGACGAGTGCATCTATATGATGCAGCCCAAATGGTTCATAATAAATATTTAAGAAAGTAATGTTTGCAAGCTCAAGAGATCCATTTATGATCTTAAGCAAGCCTCTATGTCTTATAACATCCTATTTAATCAGGAAATCATATCCTATAGTTTTGATTAATGTTTGGATGATAAATGTATGTATAAAAAGAATTAGGGAAATGTGGTGGTATTTCTATTCTTATATGTTGATGATATTCTCCTAATCATGAATGATATGGGTGTGTTGTATAGCGTCAGAGTGTGGTTATCTTATCAGTTCAATATGAAGATCTTATGAGAAGTCAGTCACATCCTAGGTATTAAAATTTTGCAAAATCAGAACGAGATGTTGGACTTATCTCAATCCACGTATATTGACTCAATGCTCACAAAGTTTGGTATGCAAGATTCCAATAAAGGATTCATTCATTTTAGGAATGAAATTTCTCTTTGTACGGATCAGTGTCCTCAGACACCCGATCAGATAGATAAGATGAGGAACATACCCTATGCTTCCGTTATAGGCAACCATGTGTATTCTATGTTATGAATTATCCCACATATCTATTATGCTTTTGGCATGATTGGCAGATTTTAGTGTAATCCTAGTAAGGAGCATTGGACCCAGGTAAAGCACATCCTCAAGTACTTGAAACATATTAGACACTACGTGTTAGTTTATTTATTTCATTTTCTTGTACCTATAAGGTACATAGACTCATATTTCTAATCGAATAACGATTCTAGAAAGTTGACCTCGGTATATTTGTTTACCTTAGGAGGTGGAGCCATAAGTTGTAAGAGTATAAAGAAATCATGTATTGTTGATTTCACCATGGATGCTGAATTTATTACCTTTTAGAGGTAGCAAAGTAGGTTGTTCAGCTCAGGAACTTCCTAAGTGACTTGGGAGTGGTTCCTTCAGTGTAATATTCTATTACACTTTATTATTATAATATCAGGGCGGTTGAAAATGCAAACGAACCTAATAACCATAAGAGGGATTAATACATAGAAGATAAGTATTACATGATTCAGGCAATCATGCATAGTAGAGCCATCATCATGGCCAAGATTGCATCGAAATATAACTTAGAAGATCCTTTTGGAAGGAACTTACCAACTAAGGCATTTAATGGTCATTTAGAGGGAATGGGTGTAAGATATATAGCCACATGGGTTTAAGAAAAAGGGGGAGATTGTTAGTTTTTTATTAATTAAACCATGTAATAACATTTATTATTTGTTAATAAGAGTATTGACCTACGATTAATTTTGAAATGAGAATCATGTTAGTAGGAACACCTGATATTTGTTTGTAAATTTATTATTTATATCGGGAAATCATACTTACTCGTTATAGTATAGAAGACCTTAATTATAGTTATATTATAATTGAAAAGCTCACAGTTTAGATATGAGGAAGGACATCCTATTTGTAAAACTACGATTGGAATCCTAGTAGTTTGTCTTGGATATGGGAACTTGTCAGATTGTTCAGGAACCTGTCTAATAGTTCTAGAAGGATCATGTCACACCCCGCAAAATTCGACAGATGGGGTGGCCAGCCACCGCCGCTGAACTAAGCCAAGCGTGAACTAAATAAATGACATTCTTAGCATGAGACAGATATGAAACATAAATAAATCAGTCCATAAGATAAAAATTGAATCAATTTCAAATGATCATAAACAACTAAGCGATAAAAGATCCATCACATGCAAAAACTCCGAATAAATCCAATCTCCAATATTGATTAAATAAAATCTGAATAATAAAGATCTGAATAATCCAATTGAAATCCTCTAAACAACTTTGGAATCGAATGGCCCAATAAAACTCAAATGAAGTCTCATAATTAAATACGACTAAAAAGGAAAGTCTAACTAAATATTGCAATAAAAATGAATAACTCCAGCTGCACCTCCAAATGAAAACTTTGATAATCCTATGCAGCTTCTCCAAAACTTATGACAAACACTTGATTATGTTAGAGGTTGATGATTATAGGGGAGAGAAAAAACTTTTGGAAGAGTTCTCTGGTGAAAAACTTTGGAAAAAGTGATTACGAGAAGTCCCCCTTATGGATTAATAGTCTTATATACTAATTAGGAATCCTAATCCAATCACTAAACCGCCTCAAATATGACATACTCGATCGATCGACTCCCCAGGCCAATCGATCGATTGATCAGGTACGCGACCACTGCTATTCCCCTTTGTTTTATACCATATAACTAAAAATAAATTTTTTCATTACTCAGGGCCTAAATCCGTGACAAATGTTTTTTTCAATCCGATTTCGATTCCGCTTGAAGATTTATTCTTCTAAAATCATAACCAGCATATTTATTTAATAAAAATGATTAAATTCAATATTTTATTTTTCTCAAATATTCCAATTAATTAATTAAATTAATTAATAAAAACACAAGGTGTTACAGATCATAGGGGTACATTAGGAATGTATTAAATTGGCTAACTTTGAGATTAAATTCTAGGTATTGACTAGATCTTGTACAATCTAAGGATCATTTTAGGGTGCACAGAATCTTAATCCCAGTGGATTATGAGGAAAAGAGTATTTATATGATCATTGCTTTGATTTGTCGATGGGTGCAGTTTGATTTTATATCGGGACAATAAACCCTGTAAGTTGGGTAATTTTTGTGTGAGTATATCCGAGATCATACTGCAGAGGAGTCCACATCTAGAAAGTATTCTGGAATTTGATACCCCTTGATTAATTTACAAGATTTTTTTTCTACTGGTATACTTGGATAATGGATTTATGTCCGATGTAGGATTCAATAAGCTAAATTTTAGATCAAGGAATAAATAATATATTGGTGTAAATCGATTAGTAGAAATTAAATGAATCCTAATATGGAAAAATAGTGTAGATTTAAATGAATCCCAATATGGTTTGACCACCACTTTGGAAGTTCCTCGATCACTCCAACATCAAACTTAGCACCAACTATTATAAAAGTTATTGGAACTTCCATATAGTTTGCAATCCTTGCCAAAATAATTTACTCATGTATTTGAGAAGATATGGAAAACATATGGGGTTAAAACTACTTTCCTTAGGGATTGAAATGGCTTGGTAAATGCCAGATTGCCTAAAAAATTAAGCAGGAAAGTAAAGCTCCCCATAAGATTTAGAATTGGGAACATTGGGGGTAAAGTACCATAATACAAGTATAGAGGAATTATAAAGCTTCCCCAACAGAGATTCATCTCCTCAATTGAAGAAGATTTGTTCATCAATGCCAATAAGGGGCTTCAGCAGATCTTAACAAGGGTTGTAAAAGAAGGTTTGTCCAATCAGATATTAGACATTCGAATACAGTAATAAGATTTTCAAAGATTTTTTTGGTAGGTTTGAAAAAGCTAAAAGGGATGAGATGGATGAACTTGGAGTTGCCCTGACATGCCCAATCCCCAAAAATTAAACAAGAGACCACATTTGAAGGACCCAATTTAGACAACTTTAATTGGCATTGAAAATACCACCTTGAAGTTCAAACAAACTTTTATAAAGAGACCCCAATAGGTATGGGACAAGACCTACTTTTATACCCTTCACAAAAAATTGCGACTAAAAAGGGATACTCCAACACTACTCAATGCAATTTGACAAAAAATATGTACTTTAATAACTAGAGAAAAAAAAACAATAATACTTTGTTGTCATTCACAACCTTGGTATTCTTCATATGTTTCTTAATGAAAGTTGAATATGATATGAGGGATTTTTCCTTCTTTAATATCATAGGATTTTCAGCTAACTGTATTTGCAGATGAATATCATCCTTAATATATGTGGTGTTAGTCAATTGGAATATATCTAACACAGTGGGGATGACCATGCCAAAATTAAACTCAAACTAACTAAATTCCAAGTTCTTAAATTGAATAGCTTTAAAAATGACGAACTTATCATATTCGATGTTTATCAATCCATGTTTAATGACATAAAAAATGGCAACTCTTTCCATGTCACATGTTCTGGATGTGAACATCCAGTTCATCCATTTAGGACATGTGGTATTGTACAATCATTAAGGCCAAACATAAACATAAAAGAAGAAGGTCCTCTAAGTTAGGTGGAATCTTTTATAAGAAAGGTTTAATCCCCAAGCCTGGGATAAAAATAGAGAACGATAAGGGAAGTTCATCCGAAAAAAGCAGGCCAATAGTAAAGTGAGTGGCTTCATAAGGTAATTGAATGGGGAAGATATTATCACCCATGACAACAGAGTTGTTAGCCATAATTTTGTTAATAGTGTATTCAAACTAAGAGTAAACATTAGGGTTTTTAAAGCTGGAGGGCATTAATGGTGAAAATTTGAGAAAAGCGAGAAAATAGTATAAATAGCTAAAAATATGCTTGGAGAGAGAAAGTGTATAGTAAAAATAGAAGAAGAAAATAAAAGGCAAGCTCAAATATCTTAAGATAACCTCTTTAAATGGAATAAATACCAAAAAAAAGTTAATCTTTTTCTAAGAATGTTCTCTCCAAAAAGTGGAATTATGGAGAAGTGGGGAGACAAAAAGTTCATTTAGTTGATCCATAAATAAACACACTTATTGGTTTAAAAGGGTATAATCGAAATGCTTCACTTATGGGATTTAATTATTCCATTAATGAATAAAAAAGTTATTAAATGTACACATCCTCACGTGAAATGAGAATTTGTGAAACCATTACCAACAAGAAATCTTGTATACATAATAGACCAAAATTGATATGTTTGTGGGTCTATAAGTACAAAAATAGTTACAAGTACATATATCATACCAAATTTAGTCAAAACACAAAATGCCCACCAAATGGCTAAAATAAACATTATGTCAAGATGATAGAATTGGTTTAATTAAAAATAGCCATCAAATACAAGAGTAAATATCTCGTACGATAGTTCACAACTCAATGCCTCAGCCGCAAGCCTTAAACAGGTATTCAAAACAAATTATTTTTCCATTAATCTAGAAATTCAAAATTACATAAAAAAAATGAACTAAATATAACATCACCTCCTTTGGATTGAGTAATAATAGGAAAATTCATAAGTAACAAACTTTTGGACCCTTTTACATAATGAGATAATGTGTTTCTATTCTGAATCCATATAGGAAGCATGTTCATCCATCTTCAATAGGAATGCCTCTTGATGCAACAAGCTTTGGATAGCCTTTACGGCCTCCTCATGCAGCTTCATAGATTTAAAGGAAGTTTATTAGACTAAAAGGGAATCAAATCCATGATCCTATAGATCATCTTGCCCATGAATAAAAAGGTGAGTGAACTCCTTCCAATCCTCTAAGACACAATTAACGTTAGTAAAAAGGTCATCATGTAAGGTCATTCGATTGTCATAATCTTCAAACTCACGATCATGTTGCCACAACCTTCTAATAATAGCTTTAAGAGTTGAAGGAGTGTCTTAAAAGTTTTGAATGATCATATTGGCCCAAATAAAGTTATTTAAATCATGAAATTTCAAAATAACATTTAAGGAAATATGGTAAAAGGTGTGGAGAAACTCCAGAGCTCCGTCAACAGTATTGGATATAGAAGAGTGAGTTAGGGTATAAAATAGATGTTAAAACCTTCTTCGACATAGTTTTTTAATCCCATACTGGATCCATAAACAGTGTGTGGATAAAAGCAACCATGTTAGATAGGGTAGTGTTAGAGAAGTTTGATTCAGTCACTAACATTTCAAAGGCATTTATTTCAAAGTTATCCCCAACTGAGGCATGGGATGTCTTGAGGCCATTAGTGATGTAATACATTGTACTATGCACAAAGGTATGGTAGGGAAATTTTTCATCAATAATGCCATATCTTAGAACCATATAAGTTGTATAGTGTCACGCATCTAATAAGATCAAATACTCACTCTTGTGTGTGTTAAAAGGGAAGTAGGGTCAATCTAGCTTGGACCAAGAATAATCCCCCCCTACGGTGGCAAGTGAAGGTTAATAAGTCACTTGCTTCATGTATTAAAGTGGGAAGCAAGGAAGAGTAAGGTTACTATCATAACCAAAACCCATCGTATCTTGATCTAGTTGAACGGGTTTTTCCCATATAGTTCCAAAAGGAGGAGTTGGCAAGGGATAATCATGAATTATAGTGAGGTGTTATCCACGGTGATTAGAATCACTACACAATTTTAAATAGGTCTATATATGAAAAATTCTTACATGTAGGCATCATCATCCTCACCATCTATGGCATCTTTATAATATTGTTTATTGATAAGATGGGGTGTTGGGATTTTAACAACTAGTATACTAGTACCAAAGTAGGTTCCATCCAATAAGGGTGGAGCAGGGACTTCAGGATATAAGATCGGTTCACAATCATCTTTGCTCTGGATTATCGTTCAATAAATGATATAATTAATCATCACAAAATTGCTCTAGGGAGACAACAGTAACCTCCTAAAGGTTTACATCATTTTTGGTTGAGTTTAAAGTTAAGCCAGGATTATAAATGCTTTTGAGCTAACATCATTTTATTCTTAAGATCCATTGTTAAAATTGAGAATGTAAGAGAATAAAAGATAACAAGATTAGGGAAAATACGAAAATATTGATGGATTGTGATGAATATTTTCTCACCACCAAAAGAAATCTATTTATGCAGCATTTACATCAGAGTAATGATGACTAAACATAGAGTCGTGGCGTTTGAATTTTGATAGTCCACTAATCATTTTTTTCTCAAAAATAATTAGTGGGGGTTATTTTTACACCATATTATCATCGTCCAATAGAATGCTTCCATGTGGATACAAGCCAGTAATCGCATCTCAAATGTTTGACACTTGTTAAAGCTTTGGACGTGGGTTATGAACTAAAATGATGGTTTTTAGGGTATTAGTTAACCTAGGTTGGAAAATTCAATTGGGTAACCATTAAGTAATTAAAAAATAGTTGCATTGCAACAAACTCTATAAATAAGCAGCTCAAGGTCGAAGGAAATGAGGACTCCCTCAGTAAAAAAAATAACGTCATTTACTCTTTTTACTTTTATTTCTTTTTATATCCTTTTATTTTATTTCCTATACTTATAGTCTTTCTCTTTTTCAAAGAAGTTTATAAGGTAGATTTACTGTAATTTCCCTTCACATATTATAATAATTTCCTTTACTTTTACATTCAAATTGTCTTTCTTAGTATAATATGTTTTAATTTCCATTAGTGTAGACTTTTTTCATGTTTTATATTACTTCACTGTTCTATTTGATTCGAACTGTCTTTTCAATATTGTTCATGCACTTTAATTTTCTTATTTGATTACAGTTATTTTTAGTTATTTAGCACTCATTGTTAATATTCCTTAAGGGAAGCACAAATCCTCTTATTTCAAGCCCTGAACAGTGGATAATCGTCTCATTCTCATAAGGATAAAATAATCAATTAGTTTGTCGACCATAATTTTTCCTACATGCTCACACGTAACCAAAATACACAAACTAAGCTAGCGAACAAACATTGATAACAATATGTCCCTCCCAAAGGATCAATATAATCTAAATTCATTCATTTTTTGACTACTTCTCCTCCTTCAACATATTCCATGTCACCGGATGCACTACTCTCTTAACCACTCGTGGTTTTATCAGATTCATTGAATTTTTTTATAATATATCTAGCGATGATATTTCTTTCTCTTTTTTTCTCATATTAAATCATGGCATAGGCTTTGAGGAGGAAGATGCTTGCACCCCTGATTCATTTGGGAAGAATACTTAAGATGCCTCTTAATGAGCCCTAAATTTCCTTTCAATGAGTCTTTGCTGAGTTATGGTTATCTTAACTCTAGATTCCCTTTTCTTATACCTTGGATTGTTTAACCATCATCGGTTTCGTGCCAATGCTGGAAACATCATTCATTTGTTGAGCCACTTTAGGATCTTAGAAAACAAACTGGTTTGGTACCCTCCTGACCACATATATGTTTTGAGGGTGTTACCAACTTCCCAATTTAACGATGACTGGGGAGGCACATTCCTCAAAAATTCTAGCATTTTGTATAGAAAACATCTTGGGTTTTGAACACCTAGATCGAATTGGCATACCTTCGGATAGATCCTCTTATGACCAAAGTGGGGATTCAGGTAACCTTATTGTTTTGTCCGTGGACTCATGGATATTTTATGACCCAATTATGGTTCATTATATATTCTTAACCTTCTTTTATCTAGACATGAATCAATGCTAGGTGTCCAGTATGCGGTTCTGTATGTTATTTTTTTGGAGACTTTCCCTTTTGTAGTCATAATTTTTCACATCTTAGTGTACTATTCTCAAAACCTTATGCATAGGTGCTTCATTATCTTGTGTTATAGATCAACATTAGTTCTTTTAGATTTTAAAACCCTGATTCAGCCTTAGTCTTTATTTTGAATGTGAATTGTCCAACAAACTTTGGTAGCTTAATTAATTGCATGGTAGTCCCAACCTCGTTAAATTCAGGAAATGGATTTTAATAAATTTCCAATTTGTGGTTATCTTTTTTCTGAAAATATAAGTTTCCTATCCCGTATTAGCTCTTAAATCATGTCTCCAAAAAGAGAGTATATATTAGTGAAATGAGACCATCAATTACATCAATTCAATACTTTTTTTCATTTTAATTCAATACTACATCGTATTTGTTGATCATTAATAAAATTTAGCATTTTTTCATAGAAAATGTAGTTAAAAACTTATGCTTGCTAATATCAAAAGAGTATCTCTTAATCACCATGTTATCTTTTAAAATATAAAATTCTACTAAGGTTTCCTTTTGAACCAATTATCAATAGACTATTGGTTCAGTTCCTTTGTTTTCTACAACATATATCTCTAGGTTTGGATCCTTATAATTTGTCTTAAAAGAAGAAGTATTCTTAAATTTATATTCCTTTAATAGGACTTCATTCCTAACTACCTTAGCAGTCAATTCTAACTAACCCCTAAATTCTTCTACATTAGATTTTTTTGGAAACCTAAATTCCACACCATTTTGTGATCAATTGATAAACTTTGATTTTGGTAGTATTATCATACATTTGTTCTTATTACTCTTGAATCCATTTCTGAAATGAATGATCTTTCATCTGGCCTTTTGACTACTCTATCCAGATAATCAATTGAAACTTCTACTACTATTTGGGAAAACTATGCATGAAACATAACTTCCATTTTTACTAGTTGTGTATAGAGTTTGGCGACAACATCATTCAAGGCACTTGAGAAAAACATTAGTTTCAAAAGCTCAATGATGCCTGCTGTGACACCCCACCTACTAAAATACCGGGTGATCAATCTTATACCAAATTAAAACAGGAGTCTCATATGGTCGAAAACCAATTTAATTACTAATAACCTATTAGGTTGGCATCAAAATTTTATTTACTAATCTTTTTAGCCAAACCATTCAAATAAATCAATCACAACAGTTTACATATGCAACAACTTAAATGAAATAAAATAACTGAACACTCAATTTAACATAATACAACCAAATCGAATGTCGCACTAAATGATGGTAAAAGAATAAATGAGTACAATTGGGCTATTGGCTAGAATGTTTCTATAGCACCTCCTATCTAGATTACAAGGATAGAAGAATCTACAGTAAACATGCATGCATCCAAAACTTTTGCAGAAAACGTCTGACTCGAAGGAAGTATCATCCAGGCGTCTCTATGTCTAGACACCTATATGAATATGTATACATATAACAATAGAGGTGAAAAATAGAGAAGCGGGTCAGAGCCTGAGTTTGGAAAATATTTAGCAACTGCATAAATGTCATATTTTAATATACGAAATCTCTCATATTTAAACTGGTATCGCACTCTCATGAGATACACATCACCCCTCTTCTAATAGTGCATATCTATCGCATACGTTTTAAACAACCTAGTTAAGCTACCCCGCCTAACTAAACTGTTTCATCCATCTCCTAAAAGTCTTCATATCCCCAAATACTAAGGACTAAACTTCTCCCCATTCCCAACATTGCGCTATGTTTCGTGCATGGGGTATCCTGTAAAGCAAAATCCAAATAAGGAACCCCCCGCCCCCCCGATACACTAATACTTGACAATGTTGATCGTTGAGATCCATTAGGCCCTCAACACATAGCACAAATATAGAAACTCGTATATATATATATATATATTTCTCACTAGAACTTATGATTCATATTCATATAATTTCGAATATAAATCTACCGAAAGGGGAATAACTCTTATTGATTCTTTTCAATTTACACAAGTTTACTTTATATGATATCTCACCATCATATACAAGCCATATTATATACGCAACGAGTATAATTATACCTATTACAATCTTAAGTATAATAACTATCCCACCGAGCTATAACTCGAGGATACAGTCTCATAGTGCCTATTCGCATCCAGGTTTACTCAATCAACCACAGTACCAAGCCAGACTCACTCATGGTCATGGTAAAAATACAAAACGATGGTGGCGGTCATATTCCCTCCTGAAAGTGGGATAACAATATCGCACTCATAAATGGGACGATATGACCAGGGGATATACTCTCCCTGCTCGTCAATCCAGGGGATTCACCCACATCGCGCAACCTGCCTCGATCGCACTAGAGAAAATATATAATCTGGTTGCCCATCACTATACTCAGGGAAGCCTGTGGAACCATCCACTAAAGTAAAAATATACCTATCACACACAGATATATTTATTTATGTATCTTATCATATATATACTTTAACAACTCTCATATATATCACTTCTCAAAATTTTATGGCTTTAATTGCCGAACTCTTATAGAGATATCCAAGAACCTGAATGTTTCCTTTCAAAATAGAGTACAAGTATTCTATTACTTAATATAGAACTCGCACCTTAATCACTTTTTAAGGATTTACATATAAACGTACCAATTCGTATTAATTAAATAGTATACACACTACATATCTCAATTCCATAAGTATCGTATCACCTATAATAATCGTCAAAAGACGTACCAGATAACCACTAAATCACCTCTAGCCTACATCCTAAGTTCCATCCTAGTCACCTCATATGATTTACTCAAACATAATCAGCATATAATTACATTTACAACGCGCATAATCATATATATAATCACCCGCCAAAATACTACCCTGAGTGTTGCTCATCCCGAACACCCCTAAATTAGTAAGTGATATGTTTTACTTTCCACGAACCCAAGGTATACACCTCACTTAAATAATAATTTAGAGGTCATCCCACTACATTTAGGAATCCCAAATATTTAAGTCCACAAATTATTTTCCTCAAAACTCTACATTAAGTGCCACACCATTTTGCACCTTCCAAGTCCAAATAAATTCCCTTAAATGTCTAGTTATGAATTTCCCCTAGTTGGATATTTATTTCCTCAAATAAATAAGCTAGAAATCATTAAATTTAGGGATTTATCCCATTTAAACTAAACAAGCCGAAAATGTCAAAATTTCTGTAGGGTCGATCGATCTACCCCTGGTCGTCGATCAATCGATCAGATCAGCTTTTTCCCCGAGACTCTGTTTCGTCCATTAACATACCTCCAAGCTTTTATTTCTTATCCAAACCTTATTTAATCACAAACAACTGTCTATATTCAAGGAAAATAGGTTATAATCATCCTAAAACTAAAAATCAACAACTAATTTCTATAAATCCCAATGTTTTCCAAATAAGAGATTTATCCGATTTCGAACGTTCAACTTCTGAAAAACACGATTCGGTTCATGAAAACCGAAACCAAAAATCTTTATATTTTATCACTACCAACTATAATATGAGATATATTCTCAAAAGAATAAAGCAAGTAAACACTTGCCTCGTGGATTAAGTCCGACGACTTCGAGTCGAGTTCCGCGGAGTTTGGCCCGAAATCCCCTTTTCTCTCCTCTTTTCCTTCTTCCTTTATTTCCTATTTTCTCTCTTTTCTTTTTTTCCTCTCACTCTCTAGTGATTTTATAAGATATAATAAGGGCGTGTCCCTTATAAACCCTGAAATGACTCATTGACTCAATTGTGAGTACCTACTAGTCCAAATATCCCCGGAACCTAAACACTATTCCCGGATACTCTATTCTGACTAACTCGGCCATTCCGAATCCAATCGTGCACTCGAAATCTCCATCATATTCACTTAACTAAAATTCACTAATTAAACCCGACACATCTCGATACGCGTGTTTTCCAAATAAAATATTATCCTTTGTCACTTTACCCAACTGCGACTTGTAATTAAAATAATCCAACTCATTTACTTAGTCTTAAAAGTAAATGTAACACACATCAGAAATCATCTCACACTCATAAACTCCAAAAATTATTATTCACAATAATTCCTCAAATTTCCAAATTACACCCACTTATGTAATTTAAATATCCATAAAAGTAAGGGGTATTACATAATCCCCACCGTACAACGGAATTTTTTCCCCCAAATTCGGATACAACTAGAACTACCAACCTAGGATCGCTAATCATAATAAGTCCTAATACACAGAAGTCAAATGGTACTACCCAATGGTAATCGCATATAAAGAAAACGAGCCTATAATTGCCGCTCTATCGTATCGATCCCATCAGAGATCCACTACTCTAGGCATCCCCTCATCTATATCGGGACATCTAATTTCCCTCAAAAAGGAAACCACACTAGTGCTTAACTATTCCCATCAGTCTTCTCAATTATCTTAGGTGTGATAACTCTTATTGCACTAATATAATTGGATCATTGCATACCTCCTACGACATTCCATTCAGCCCATTCCAAATCCATTTATAACTGACTCACAGCATCATCTTCAGATTTATATACTACGCCCCTTCCATTTTGGGCTATATACAAAATCAACTTACTAAGGTGCATATACACCTTATAATCAGTGCCTATCTGCACAACCATTGTAAACATCACACACGTAACACTCTCTCTTAAAATGGGCCTCATTTCCTCGACTTGGTACTAACACTTGAGTACTCTCAACCCGAATAACTCAAAATTTAATTATTCCCATCCATGCAAATTTAATCCTTCCTAAGGTTAACATACCAATATTCGAATGGTTCATTCACTACAATATTCTTAAATTAACACCACATGACCCACTGGCCTAATATCTTAGTAGTTTTAAGATCGGTGTGTTTTCCTACACACGTGAAATGAGTACTATACTAACTATATCCCTAGAGCCCAAGAACTTTCTCAATTATCGACATTGGATGGATTTCATTCTTGGGATGTCTCGCAAAGAGAAATCCAAACAAGGAACCCTCCCATTACACTACTCCCTCCCATCGTCGGTCATCGAGATATAATGGCCTAAGGCACACCATCGAGACATTCTCAATCTTACCTCGCTAACCTACTAACGTACTTCTTCCACTATGTCCTTCCATCTTGGTGAAATGGAAAGTCTAACTAATCGGAGTGCCTAATCTCTGCAAAAGTGTTACGAACATCATACCCAAAATGTATTTCCTCTAAACTTCCCTTCTATTCAAGGCTTGGCTATAAGCCTCAACCCGATTTCCTTTACCTTGCCTCACCCACATACTTGCTGTAAGAGAAATATTTCCAGTGCTTTTTCATAGTACATCTACTTCCATTAGCCTATAATCTTCACATGACCCTCAGCTAATTTATCATCATAACCAAAACATCTTTCCACTCCCGACGTCGTTAAGGTTCATGCGTGGAGTGTCTCACAAGCGAAATCCAAACAAGGAACCCCTCATATGAACTACTACTTAACTTTGTCAGTCATGGAGGTCCGTTAGCTTCAAATGTGAAACCGAAAAAATCCCATCCCATCTACCAATAAAATGTGGTCAGAACTCCTACTTCTTTCTAGGAGCCATACCTCAAGGTTCTTATACTAACACTAAGTTCTTTGCGCAAACTACAACAAGATTAAACTTACAGCTTGACAGCAAATTTTGCATACATTAAATCATGTATATGAGTTCACCATGCACCAATCTCATGGAAATGAAACATCTACTCATCGAAGTTCCATCTAAACATATAATAAAGGAGGGTTCAACTTGTATCCAGATGAGATATCGCACAAACAATGAGTTCCACCATAGAATCACGGATATGATAGTATTACAATCGTTAGCCTGCTATTGCTTCGATCATCCACAAATACATTACACTTACAATAGTACCATACTCGTATAACTCACATAAAATATCAACACCCGATTTTACAGCGAATGAATGAAAATAGAATCCTGCTACCGCGGAAAAACATATAGACATACAGTATATAATGTTACTGATACTACTAGTAAACTCGAATCACACGCACAAATCTAGGGCTAATAAAATATTGTGACTCAATCTTGCCACACAGAATATACCTCCTTCGTCCGAGGTGAAACTCACAACAATAATTTGGCCAATATCCCTGACTGCTCTAATTGGTTCCCAAACATAGTACACTCGTCCTAACTAAACCAAAAACTACTTTAATCAATGCCCCATCTAGGCACCCTATTCTTGTCCTTAACCCCTACCAGGTAAGATCAAGGCATGTGGTTCTACGTTCCACATCATCATATTTCGCCATCACAGGATACCCTGACCATGTTAAGGTTATTAGTATCTCAAACTCTATAGCCTCGATCCTAACAATCACCTTTATAGTTCCCTTAACTTGTTCGCCAAAAGGAAACATGCTACCGGTATCAACTTCCTTATTTTAATAAATTCCCCAGGTGGATATCCACCAGTGGGGTTCCATAAACACAAATTCTCTATAAGTGTTAGTAACACTTACTAGTGAGCCTATCATTCCATTGAAGGACTTTTTCTCCATTGTACTAACCTTACTTCGGTACAAGGTTAACTTCTTCGTATAAATCTTTATTCAATGTCGGCCTCTGACTGATCCTCATGTGAATAATTGAGAAATTTCATTCTCTTCATTTTTGATAAATTAAAGGAACTCGCAGTTAAAACCGTCCGTAAGACTCCTTGATGACCCAAACATTCTGCTCCCCCAAACATGGTGACTACCCTTCCCACCATTTCGACTTTGCTCCAACGAGTGAAAAATTTTCCTCAAATTTTCATCTGAGCATTCCTATACCCTGCTCCAAGCCAAAGCCTCTGATCCTTCCCCTTCCTTTGGATAACACTACACTGTTTCCTCATAACTTAACTTCAACGTATGGTCCTCACCAAAGACCTTCCAAACTTTTTCCCAATTTATTTCACTGGGTAATTCATGTTTAGCACCACTATCTATACTATAGTGGTACTTGGATAAGTATAACTACTATACTTTAGTACTTTTTGTACCAATCCATGACAATGCCAAAAAAGGAGTGACCTCGACTGATGCCCTTGTCCCTAACTTCAACTTATAGCTCCAACTAAGCCCCACCTCCTGCTGCCCTCATAACGTACTTCCCTGGTCTCCCTTAATGGATCAGCACACTAATCTCACCTGAGCGTGGAAAAGATTTACTATAATATTACATAATGGCAAGAGAACGAAGTCTCACAATAGGAACTAACAATCCTAATCATAAGGCTCTATATCAAACCGAAAGTAACGTTGAAAGCGTACTACGTCTGTATAGATTCCTAAGGATACCAGAACCTGATGCTCTGATACCATTTGGGACACCCCACCTAATAAAATATCGGGTGATCAATCCTATACCAAATTAAAACAGGAGTGTCGTATGGTTCTTTCTCAGCATCACCGTCGAAAACCAATTTAATTACTAATAACCTATTAGGATGGCATCAAAATTTTATTTACTAATCTTTTTAACCAAACCATTAAAATAAATCAATCACAACAGTTTATATATGCAACAACTGAAATGAAATAAAATAACCGAGCACTCTGTTTAACATAATACAATCAAATCGAATGCCGCACTAAAAGACGATAAAATAATAAATGAGTACATTTCAGCTATTGGCCCGAATGTTTCTATAGTACCTCATATCTAGATTACAAGGATAGAAGCATCTACAGTAAACTTGCATGCATCATCAGTTGCTGCACCAAATGTATGACTTGAAGGAAACATCATCCTGGCATCCCTGTGTCTGGACACCTATATGAATATATATACATATAGCAAGAGAGGGAAAAAATAGAGAAACGGGTGAGAGCCCGAGTTTGAAAAATATTTAGCAAGGGCATAAATTCCATATTTTAATATATTAAATCTCTTATATTTAAACTGGTATCGCACTCTCATGAGATACACCTCACCCCTTTTCTAATAATGCACATCTATCGCATACGTTTTAAACAACCTAATTAAGCTACCCCGCATAACTAATATGTTTCACCCATCTTCTAAAAGTCATCATAACCCCGAGTACTAAGGACTAAACTTATCCCCATTCCCAACATTGCGCTATGTTTCATGCGTGCGGTGTCTCGCAAAGCAAATTCCAAACAATGAACTCCCCCCCCCCCCGATACACTAA
The DNA here is from genome assembly GCA_949130495.1 of Sambucus nigra. Taxonomy (NCBI): domain Eukaryota; kingdom Viridiplantae; phylum Streptophyta; class Magnoliopsida; order Dipsacales; family Adoxaceae; genus Sambucus; species Sambucus nigra. The sequence goes on from OX422223.1 coordinate 297,362,426, forward strand.
TACCTAACAATGTTCATCGTCGAGATCCATTAGGCCCTCAGTACATAGCACATATATAGAAACTCTCATATATATATATATATATATATATATATATATAGTTCTCACTAGATCCTATGATTCATATTCATATAAATCCGGATATAAATCTACCGGAAGGGGAATAACTCTTATTTATTCTTTTCACTTTAAACAAGTCTACTTTATATGATATATCATCGTCATATACAATCCATATGCTATAGGCAACAAGTATAATTATACCTATTATAATCATAAGTAAAATAACTATCCCACCGAGCTATAACTCGAGGATGCAATCTCATAGTGCCTATCCGCATCCAGGTTTACTCAATTAGCCACGGTACCAATCCAGACTCACTCATGGTCATGGAAAAAATACATAACGGTGGAGGCGGTTATATTCTCTCCTGAAAGTGGGATAACAATATTGCACTCATATAAGAATCTATATGACCTAGGGATATACTATCCCTGCTCCTCATGTTAAGAGATTCACCCATATAGCGCAACCTCCCTTGATCACACTAGAGAAAATATATAATCTGGTTGTCCATCCCTATGCCCGGGGAAGCCTCTAGAACCATCCTCTAAAGTAAAAATATACCAATCAAACACAGATATAGTCATTTCCATATCTTATCACATATATACTTTAACAACTCCCGTATATATCATATATATCACTTCTCTATATTTTATGGCTATAATAATCGAACTCTTATAGAGATAGAAAATAACCCGAATGTTCCCATTCGAAATACCGTATAAGTATTCTCTTACTTAATATATAACTCGAACCTTAATCACTTTTTAATTATTTTTATATAAACCCAAATATACCAATTCGTATTAGTTAAATAGTATACGCACTACGTATCTTAATTCCATAGGTATTGCATCACCTATAATAATTGTCAATAGACATACCGGATAATCGCTCAATCACCTCTAGACTACATCCTTAGTTATGCCGTAGTCGCCTAATAGGATTTACTCAAACATAATCATCATATAATTACATTTTATTATATATATAATCGCCTGCCAAAATATCACTCCGAGTGTTGCTCGTCCCGAACACCCCTAAATTAGTAAGTCATAAATTTTACTTTCCACGAACCCAAGTGTAATACCCCGTATTTTGGAATATTCCAAATATTCCATTTAATTAGATTGGAGAATTAAATGAGAAAATATCGTCTCGTCTTGATTTAAATTACGTAAGAGTAGTAATTTAAAGAGTTTTATTTAAAAATTGTAATTATGGTAAATAGTTACTTAACGCGTGTAGACCGTGTTGGGGTGAGAACGAGTAATATTTTCAAGTGACTCAAATGATAATTTAGAGGTCACCAATGAGTCCGTAAGGGTCAAATTAGTCAAAATAGTATACCCGGGGGTACTAGTTGAGTCCCGGGGCAATTTTGGACTAAACCGAGACCGTTAGGGGGCGTTTTGGTCTTTTAACATAAGAGGGTATGGAGACCTACGAAATTGAGAGTTTTATATCAGCCGTATGATAGATGAATTAGGGTTAGAACACCCATGACAACACCAATACCATTAGAGAGAGGAGAGGCACAACTTTTTAAAGCAAAAAGAAGATTTGGGAAGGATTCAAAGGGGTTTCTACCATCAACTTGTTGGGGAAGAAGGATTGAAGGATGAAGATCATCAATCATCAACAAGAACCACGAAATCAGACCCTACTGATCATAAGGCAAGTTGTTTATTGCAAAAAATTATAAAGTTATAATACCCATGAGTAGGGTTTTTGAATAGTTTTGTTTAAATCAATATTTTGATTGGAGAAAGATGATATTTATGCATGTGGGGATAGGAATCGCATGTAGAATGATTTAAACTATGTAGAGGATTAATATTCAGATTAGACTTGATGATTTTCGGAATAAAAATCTGGATTTTGAATGATAATATGGGAAGAACACCATAACTAGGGTTTCAAGAAATTCTGGGTTTTAATTCATTAATTCTTTAAAGTAATTGGAGTTTTGATGTAATTGGCACGTTAGAAACTGTCCTAGTATATGTGGAAATATGTTAGGATCATTGGGTAAAAGTTTGGGGGACAATAATGGAGTTTGGAAATTTGTTAATTGAGGAGAGGATCAACGAAGAAGACAGACTGCGTCTGTCCCTGTTCGATCGATCGATCGATCTTGAACTATCGATCGATCGACTATGTCGATCGATCGACGCAAGCTGTTTTCCCGAAAATTTTGTGTTTAATCCTTCGTTGAGTTCGGGAATGAATGGGTATTCTAGGATTTACATTATACTTATATGGGAGTAAGAATAAGACGAGTAGGTATATTGTTGAGGTCCAATAAGTCCATTGGGTGTAGGGCTTGGATTATGGACCGAGGAGAATAATCCGATTTAGTAGAGTATCGGGGACTTCGGAAATTGAGTTACGGGGCGAAGTAAATTCAATTTAAGTAATAGACCAGTAGGGTAAGCAATAACTACTGAAATTATATGTAAGGGGTAACTAGGAACCTTAGAGTTGTGTGAATACTCAAATAAATACGATTAATGAGATAAATCGTAAAGCGAATATTGTACGGCAAATATATGAGATTAAAATATTACGTACGTATATGATTAATAGGTCGGGCGTGTACCTACTGAATTATGTGATCTTTTAGGTAGAGAGATTATACCTAAATTAATTATGTTAGGGTCGATGAGACATTCCGAACTAACATAAAGTTATTATAAGTTTGGGGTCGATGAGAAATACCGAACCAAACTTTGAACTGGTGTCGCGATGAGAGAGTCCCGAACCAGAATATGTGTATATATATATTTTTAAAATAATTGGGGTCGATGTATCATGCCGAACCAATTCTTACTTGGGGTCGATGAATCATTCCGAACCAAGAGTCCTTTATGTGTATAAAAGGGGCAAAATAGTAGTGACTAATACTTAGTATATATTGTGTGTGAAATATATATACCTGATGATATTCTACTTCCGTGTAGTAGTAGATTGATATATTATGTATTTAAAGAAACATACTGAATTGGTAAGTTAAGTCGTGAAACTAAATTACGAAATGAACCTTTAGATAGAGAAAATCTATTTAGTAATTCAAGTAGCAAAACTTAATTACATAAGTGGGAAAGTCAACAATTGTGAAAATTGTAGTAATTTTAGTAGTGAAGCTAAATGAGAAGTCTTGAAAAATAACATATATGAAATGTTACTTGAGAATTAATTAACATACGCGAGATGTTAGTAAAACGGTTGTACTGTATGGGCGGTACTGGAACTTGGGTACAGATAAGTTCAGTTTACTACTTTGGTTTTAGTTAGCTTGAGAAGTATGGCTAGACAAACTAAGTGTGGAACGTTAGGTGTGCACCAAAGATGAGGGGCGAGTAAACTCAAGAGAGTGTACGAGAACCTAACATGTGTAATCAATAACCGCATTTTATATTGTGATAAACGCTTGCTAAATATTTTCAAAATGTTTTGAGTACTAACTCTTGCTATAAAATATTTTCAAAACCTTTTAGGTGTCCAGCCACAGGGACGCCATGTGTGATGATTCCATTCCAGACTCGGAGCTGTAGCACAGTGGATGCTTACAGGATTTGACTAGACGATATCTCTCATTCAAATCTAGCACAGGATCTCGCACTCTTCTATGGATGGACTTGTGGTCCGGTATTAGTCTCAAATGTTAGTTTCAGACTAGTGGTTATTCTATTATTGTTTGGGGTTTTTAGCCGATGGTTTATTCGGTAATACTTTTGTTCTGTTGTACTTTTACTTTGATGTTTGAATTATTGTACATGATTATTTATACTTTGTTCCGCATGGTCGATTTTTCTGTTTTAAGAAAGATAAAATTTGGCACCGGTCTAATTTTACTTAGGGGATTAGTAATTAAAAAGTTTTCGACAGTGATGCTAAGAATGAACCATTTGAGAAACCTGTTTTAATTTAATGAAGGCCTGATCACCCAATGTTTAATTAGGCGGGGTGTCACACCAAGGTATAATCCTCACTCAAATAATAATTTAGAGGTCCTCACACTACATTTAGGAACCCCATTATTAAAATCCATAAATTATTTTCCTCAAATCTATACATTAAGTGCCACATCATTTTGCACCTTCCTAGTCCAAATAAATTCCCTTAAATGGCTAGGTATGAATTTCCCCTAGTTGGATATTTATTTCCTCAAATAAATAAGCTAAAAATCATTAAATTTAAGAATTTATCCCATTTAAACTAAACAAGACGAAACTGTTAAAATTTTTGTTGGGACGGTCGATCGACCCCTAGTCGTCGATCAATCGATCGATCAGATCAGCTTTATCTTCGAGACTCTATTTCGGCCATTAACATACCTCCAAGCTTTTATTTCTTCTCCCAACCATATTTATTCACAAAAAACTATCTATATTCAAGGAAAATAGGTTCTAATCATCCTAGAACCAAAAATCAACAACTAATTTCTACAAATCCCAATGTTTTCCTAATATGAGATTTTATCCGATTTCGATCATTCAACTTCCGAAAAACCCATTTCGATTCATGAAAACCCATACCAAAATTTTTTATAGTTTATCATAACCAACTAAAATATCAGATATATGCTCAAAATAATAAATCTAGTAAACACTTGCCTTGTGGATTAAATCCGACGACCTCAAGTTGAATCCAGCAGAGTTTAGCCCGGAATCCCCTTTTCTCTCCTCTTTTCCTTCTTCCTTTCTTTTTGTCCTCTTTTTTTATCTTTTATTTCCTTTCTCTCACTCCCTCGGGCTTTTATAAGATAGAATAAGGGGTTGTCCCTTATAAACAAAAAAATGACTCGTTTACTCAATTGCGAGTCCTTACTAGTAAAAAAATCCCCGAAACCTAAACACTACCCCCGAATACTCTATTCTGACTAACTCGACGATTCCAAAACCAACCGTGCACTCAAAATCTCCTTCAAAGTAACTCAACTAAAATTCACTAACTAAACCCGACACATCTCAATACGCGTGTTTTCCAAATAAGATATTATCCTTTGTCACTTTACCGAACTGTGACATGTAATTAAAATAATCCAGCTCATTTGCGTAGTCTCAAAAGTAAATATGACACGCGTCGGAAATCATCTAACACTCATAAACTCCAAAAATTATTACTCACAGTAATTCCTCAAATTTCCAAATTACACCCACTTATGTAATTTAAATATTCATAAAAGTATGGGGTATTACACCTGCATCAACACACTTACTAGTAAACATAGTTACTTATTCGATAGTGCATTAACTCCCATCTCTAAAGAAAAAATCACACGCTGGGAACTTACACTCCATTGTGAGTTTAATCCTACCTATGGGTTTAGAATATGGTTATTAAAACATAGTAGTCTAGACAATAGGTCCACAGATTTGATGGATAAGATACACTATCTTATTTTTTTCTACCACACCTAGGGATTGCCTAATTATTTTTCTCGTTTGTTGGTTTTCAAAATGTGTATGTTACATTATTAGTGGGGGTATTTGTGGAGGGTATTGGTTGAGTTTGTAGAGGCATTAGTGAAGATGAATGGGGTGTTAGATTCCCCACTCTCTTAAAAAGATCATTACCAATTATTATATCATTTCCCAAACCACTAGTTTCCATTTTGAAAAAAATAATTACTCACCATAATTTGGTTTGAAGTACAAGGAAAGCCAATATTTGCATCATACATGAACTGAGGCCTAAGCTTGTTCATTTCGGGGGAAGTTATTATTCCTAAAGGATAGATGAATCCCGTTTTTTAGAACTTACCAACCCCTTCACCCATTTGAATAATATTAGTAAAATAAAGTCCATTGGTGTTCCCCACAACCCTTATCCTTATGTTTGAAGAAATAATAGTGTCTACTATGATTGGCCTAGGTCAAAATAACACCAGTTAGAGGTGCTTAAGTGTGATAATTTAGTAGTGTTACATGAGGAGTGGCAATTCTATTTGTAATAGTTCTCACCATTTAATTAGTTTTTGAACTATATTGTTAAGGTGATGCATAACGAGATTCAATTGGTCGGTCTATTAATGTTTTATAATGTTACTTACTATAGATGTCACATTGAGATTTCCAAACCTTGAAATTGGGCCTTCATCTATTCCATGGATTGGATTTTCTGGACCTATGTCTTTAGCAATCCTATTTTTCACTATTATTATTTTTTTGGACCTATTTTTCACTAACTACTTAATCTATGGGCATGATGAATTGGATTGGGGATCTAACTTCACAAACATTTTGTCTTTGTTCACTATTATTATTATCTTCGCCTCTTTTAATTATAGTCATAATGATTCAACAACTTAGCACTAGTTTCTTCTAGTCCTACCAAAAAATATGTTTTTATGGATGAATTTTGTATACGAATTTTTTAAGCGTTCCATGAAAAGATTATGATTCTTGCCAATAAATTGCTCATGTTTAGCGAACAAACAATCACGATTGTGCTATGTTTGAATAATTAAATTAAGAAGACTTTATATGAAGTGCTAAATTTTTTTTTATACATATTGAAATAAACTAAGAATATAAAACATGAATTTAATGTCAAGGAACATTAAATGAGATTAACGAAAAAAAACAAAAGTGAATTTAAAAGTAAAGGAATATAAAGAAATTCCACAGTAAAATAACTAAATCAAAATGATGGGAACATAAAAACAACTTCTAAATTGAATGAAAATTTATCGGATAATTGGAATAAGAGCAAAATCTATATTTACAAACTATTTAAAAGAAGAATAAATAAACTAAAATAAATTAATAAAGTATAAGTGAAGAAAAAAAAAGACTTTTGGTGTAGAATCCCCTTGTAATTTTATCCTCCAAGTGTTTACCTATATTCCTCCAAATTGTAACTATTATGATCAAATAACTAGAGTAAATGTTTCCTTTTGAATTAAAAATTCTAAAAACTGGCATACAAACATGTGTGACCACTTTAACTAGATAAGTACCTACATGTGCCAATTTCCACGTGTATTCTCTTTGGGCATCCACGTGTCACTTCACGAATGTGACATCCATTGCTCTCTATGTCATTTTCATTGAGTTATTTCTTTCATTTATTTTCTACGTGTCACATAGACATTATCTAGTAATATATTGTGTAAACACATTCTCATGAAGGATGTTCCTACTACCAAGGTTGTTTACAAGAATCCTATTTTTCTAGATAACATATATTCACTTAATACCACCAGAATACCTCTTTCCACTAGAATGATTACCCAAAAATAGTCATGTGCATTTTTGAGCTCTAGTTGAATCTCCACGGAGTGTTACGTACACAAATTAGGACATTAAAAAGTCTATTGTTACACTCGTCCCACTTACTAGTTGATCGAAAATAGATTTAATACGAGTCTACACTGAAGAGAAACAACCTGTAATCCCTTATCTTAGGCATCATTTTAGTGGATCCAAGCATTGTGCGCAGACTTCTTTCAAAATTATATAAATTGTTTAGAGGGCACGTGTTTAAAAAAGTTAGTGTTATTTGTAATATTTATTATATACTAGAATTTAAGAAACTATATGAATTATATATGACATTATCACAAATATCATACACATTTTGTAGAGAAAAAACTCACGAATATTAATATACGTATTGTTTACCGAATTATTATTCAACCAAAACAGACGAATACTAAAAATATAACATTTATTTTTAGGTGCTCGTATAAAAATTATTTAACACGTATTTTTTCCAAAAGGTGTTGATATTTATGTGCTAGACTTGATTTAATAAATACATTTTTAAATTATAATACCAAGAAGGGAATCACTATTCCCGAACTGCAAAAATAACATATCTCTTGTAATTCAAATTGTACATGGAACCCTTAATTACATTTCTTAATAATATGTCCCAAATGTCATAATCAAACATAATAGCGTTATTATTTGAAATTTGCTATAAATCATTACACATACAACTCTAATCATCAATAGTATCTATTAATCTAATCACATCGTATAACATCAATAGACACCACATTCTAGGACCCCTTAAGTATCTACTTACATCCCTAGCACCTCCCATTTAGCTATAAACCCTAGGTCGTACTCTATGTACCGATCTAAAGGCCATCAGGCGCTCCCTGGCCCCGCTTAAATCTGGTCAACTCTATCATCAGAGCGAAAGCTCTTTGAATCCTCAAAGGGCTTTTAATACTCTTTCTAATGGCCTACCCCATGCATAAATAGGCATAACGGTTCGGACGAACGGACCATTTTACTACCGAAAATCGATTTAGAGGCCACGAAGCGCTCCCGGGCCCAAATTTGACCCAAAACAACTCCACTATCATAACGAAAGTTCTTTTAATCTTTCAAGGGAAGTGCAAAACCTTTCTAATGATCCACCCCATGCACAAAATAGCATAACCATTCGGGTTAAAAGTCATTTTTCCCTCGAAAATTGATCAGGACCCTTTTGATCAAAGTCAGCTCTGCAGCTCGAACAAGACTGAATGAATCTACAAAGGGAACTAAATACCCTTTTCCAATGGTATTCCCCATGAGTGATTCTAACTTATAGTGAGAATAAAAGATTCCTTTTTACCTCGAGAGGTTACCAAGCGCTTTCGAGCCCCAGTTCACCAAGGTTAACTTTCCAAACCGAGCAAAAATCTTTGTAATGTCGACATACATCTACTACCTTTCCAATGGCCTACCCCATATGATATTTTGACATTCCATGTGAATGAAGGATCCATTTCCGTTCGATGATCCACTGCCCAAAAGACCAACATGCGCTCCCGAGCCATATTTGACCCAAATTCAACTCCTGGACCTTAGAGCGGTCCAAAAAACTTTTGAATGTATCTAAAATACCTTTCAAACGGTATTACCCGTGCACAATTAAAATCAATGAATTACATTCTATGACCATTTTTTAAGGAAAATATGCATGATACTACTAATTGGCAAGTTCAGTTCCCTGCCTATTGGAAGTATGCCTAGGGTCACCAGCTAATGGGAAGGACTAGGGCAGTGCCGATCGGCAACCTCCTGGCCCTATAAAAGGAGGGAACGACCTTAATACTAGGAGACCAGGACCAGATATCCATCAGCATCAGTGATCACAAAAACATTCTCTCAAAATCAGCGAAGTTCCTCCATGTGAAGTTCCATTCAAGATTTCATTCCCATCCTTTTCATACCCAATTTAGCAAAAATATCATTCTCTCTCATCCCACATTCATCTCATATTCAATGGATCTCATCGAAGTTCAAAGATCAAGCTTCAAAGAAGGTCCAATTCCTTGCATAAATTTCATCAGATTCATAGTCTAATCTTACTTTCGTTCATACACATTAATATCTACATATTTATTACTATATTGCACATACTTTATTTTCTATAAAAAAAACTCAAAACAAACAAAAAGTGGGTTACACTCATAAATTCCGAACGGGATTATCCATCACACTTTTTCAAAACTAAAACATATATTTCTACACACACACGTATAATAAAATCCTGTTCGAATCTATGAGATAAACCCACCCCCATGCCTCATCCGAACTACGTGAACTGTGATACCTTTACAGGCTATGAAGGCGTTTCGAATTAGAACTCGAGACTCGAGTTCAATTTTCCAATTTTCCTAAATTCCCCATTTTCATCATATTATTGCATTAATATACATATTATGTCTGTTACCATTTCATCCAATATATATTATAATTTCATAATAACGATCAATATCGTGATAAATGCATAAATCATATTCTCTCTCTCTCTCTCTCTCTCTCTCTCTCTCTCTCTCTCTCTCTCTCTCTCTTCTCTCTCTCTCTCTCTCTCTCTCTCTCTCTCTCTCTCTCTCTCTATATATATATATATATATATATATATATATATATATATATATATATATATATATATATATTATTTTGGGAACATTCCTATGGATGACTTCAATCTATCTTTCACATGATATGAGTTGAACGATTTTGATCTCCATTATATATACACGCACACACACACTTCACGTTGAAATAAAGGAAAACAATAACACTAGCCCATGAGCGACCGAAAGGGTGGGATGGGTGCCTAACACCTTCCCATTCTGTAACTTAGCCCCCGAACCTCCGAACTATTGGTTTCGTATGCATTAGTTTGTTTTCGATGTCGCTCTCTCGAGGCGGCAACATATTCTTTTGCCTATTTTGTGCAAAATAGGTTGGTGACTCTATCTCTTTACATTAACCCCACACCGATGTCTTACAAAGCATTCCTTAAAGGGCACGAGAGCTTTTGAATCCTCGCCCAGGCATGCTATCTCGATCGGGATGGCCACAGTGGCGACTGTGCTGGGGACATTTTTCGTAAGAGGGTTAGACTCTGTTTGCATGGGTGTTTTATTTTCTTGTGTGCATATTCCCCTAACTGTATTTACGCTTTTCTCTCCTCCATGATTTCTTGCACAAATATACCCCATGCTTGTATCACTATTCACTCACACACTTGTAGAAATTCTCAATGTACACTTCACACCACGTGCACCTAGGATCATTTACGTCCCCATGTTGCACACACCACATAGAAATCAATGATTAGGGGTCACTGAGACACACTTGTATATATCCATACTCACTCACACTTATCGCACACCACTTCTAGTTGATCCATGCCTCGGATCACTACCACACATTCATTTGTAGATAATTACACACCACGCACTCTCACATATCCATGCTTGGTATAGATTTACTTACTTGTACCTTATCACCTCCTTATCATGATGATCATTAATAAAGATACCCTCTCGATATGATACTAATAAAGAATCATGCATACTGCACACTACATCACCAAAGAGCATTGCTATTGACCAATTGTTTTCCCATAACTAGGGGTCACTTCGTGATGGGCGCTAGTCCGAAAGGGTACAATTAGCCAAATCGATATGACTCTCACCTTCCATTGTCCAAGTACCTTTTGCATATATAGAATGGTACCCTCTGCATAGTACCGCTTGATCGAAGTCATGATAGGAGGTATATCGTAGGGAACTTATTCACATATGTCGAGTATATTGAATTCGCACTCACACGTAATGTCCCCACGAGGTATATAGTGAGTAAATTCACGTACTCTCGGGTATATCAAATGGATTGTCCACATATACCAATTGCCCTCAAAATCAAGACATATATTATGGAAGCCATGCCAAAGGGGGTAACACTTCCAATTAACCCAACAACTACATACCCACAAAATCAATACATATATTTAGTTTTTCGATTTCAACCCGAAACTCTATCGAGATGTTGGGTCAGCATGCCACACAATTTTTCATTCAATTTTTAAAATTGGACCTTGCCCATGATCCTAGTAACAAGTCTAACCATAGTTTTTACATATTTTTCGAACCAAATTTTTCCAGGCTCGGTTCCTTTCCGTCATTTCTTTTTTCATTTAGGTAAACCTAATAAGTGAGAACCTAATAAACATAATAATAATCATGCTAAGACTCGTCTCTTGTTTGTTTTTTCCTTCTTTTATTTTTAAAAGTGTCTAAATACATTTTTTCTTCCTTATACCATAAATATTTTCCTCCCTTTACGCAAAAAACATTTTGTCCTCATCTTTTCCAAAAATGTCAAAAACAGGTTTCATTCTTTCCTCTTTTCCAAAAATAATCCCCAATTTCTCTCCTTCTCAGGTAGATCACATACCCTTAGCCCGACTCCCTATTGGCTTCGGTCCTCAGTTGAACCGTCCCGAAGATTTTCCAGTCCCCTCACTTCCTTTGAGTTCAGAATTTATCCTCTTTCCATAGAAAACAAATATCGGGTACCAAATGTGAAGCCATATTTGTTGACGGTTCAAGCCCAACTTACTACCAAGATTGACAACCTTCAAATTGACGTTAATGAGATGCAATAAAATTGTGTTTTTGTTCCCAAAGAGACCTAGGTCCTCTTCCCTCATGCTATGGGATATTTGGGTTCCCTATGAATAACATCATTCTCCGTGTCTTCCTCCTACTAATGGGCCACCGCCAGCCCAACTTCCTACGCCGTATTTTACCCTTCCAGGGGCTAACTTACCCATAACCATTTATCCAAAGGAGGAAGAGTTGAACAAGGTCAATGAAGACCTCAAGATTTTGACCAACTCAAAATCTCAGTAAACTATATGGAATACACCCACATGTCTCCCTATCCTAAAGCAAGGTTACTAGAAAAGTTTAAGATGCCGAACATCAAGAAATTCGGTGGTAGCAGACCCCCGATCATTCGTCTTCGCAGCTATCACCTAGCCATGACTCTGCTAGGCGCCTCCGAGAAAATAATGGCCCAAATATTCCAACAAACCTTGAAAGATAACGCTCTCCATTTTTTCTTATCTCTCCAAGAGTCCAAAATCCGCAGTTGGGAAGATGTTGCCCGCGAGTTCATGTCACAGTACAAGTACAACGAATATTTAGAGGTTACCCGCCATAATTTAGAGTTGCTCAATAAAAATCCTAGGGAGTCAGTAAGTAACTTCATAGTAAGGTGGAGAGAGAAAGCAACCACCATGGCCAACTGAAGAGGAGCAAGTCATCATTGTGAAGAAGAACTCCTTACCCCATGTCCGAGCGACGATGGGAGGACAGTACTACCCTCATTTTCGATCCCCCCCCAAAAGCAGGAGTATGTAACACCCCACCCGCCCGTGGAGAGAGAACGGAGCGTTAATGCGATAAAATAAATCCAATCCACAAGTGACAAGGTATAGAGCATCTAAATAAACCCACAATAAAATAAATCCACTAATCTCAATCTCTTCAATTACAACAAGTCTCTCGAATTAAAATTACAACTATCTAACTCAAAAAATAAATACAAATCTCCAAAGCTCTATACATCAAAATAATACAAATCTTTCCCAAACCATCCTCGCTAAAATCAATCTCCATAGCGCCCCAAAATCCACGCTAACCTGCCACTAAAAGAAAATATGGGGAAGTACACAATACGACAAGAAATATGCTCAACAAATATGGATTAGCAATGAATAAAGCGTAACAACACGAGTACGAATATTCAAATCAAAATGCAAATCTCAAAGCATTTATCAATATAATTTCTCAACAACACTTTAACCGAGTCACCAGGCCTCACCACCTCCGCATATGCTTTATCAAGACATAGCCCGGGAAACAGGAATTTGAGCGGGTACTCAACATCCGTGCCATATTAAAATCTCATGACAACGTGCTCATCAATAATATAATGATACCACATGAATCAAAATAATTTCAACAATTATTTTCCAGATTTCAATGAATTTATCAATTCAAATATGAGTTCAATTAACAAGAATTCAAAGAGAATGACACTCGCGAGATTTAAGGACCATATTGTGTAAAACCCCATACCTCAAACCATGATGAGAAACCAATGATCACATCCTCAAGATCAACACAAAAGATCTACAAAATCTCCTCCAAGAACCTCCAACAAAATAGCCCCAAGAACACCTCTAATCTAAGGTTGGAACTCACAAATCTCAAGGGATAATGTGTATATAAAAAGAAGAGGAATATAAAATATATTTGCTGCCAAAATGTGTGCCAAAAGTATGTTAAAAGGCTTTCCCATGACTTCCTTTTATAATGCAAAGTAATGAAGAGTTGGAATCCAAAAGACTCCTTTAAATAAGGCAAAGAAATGAAGAGTTGGAAGTCAAAACAACTCCAAGAGTTAAAAACATTTAAAAATTATTTTAAAATCCGTTTTAACTCCGTTTTCAAAACCGTTTAAAATTCTCACCTTTAAAAATAATAACCAACATATTTGAGAAATAAAAATAATTTTATCAAAAAATTTATTTTCCTTCATTTTCCAAAAATTAATTAAAACAGCCCAAAATTACGCGGGTTGTTACAGAGTAGAGATCGAAGAAGGTATTACCAAGATAGAAGTAGAACCAAAGAACATATATGGACAATTCTCTCCCCGAAATTTGAAAAGCTAGTCAATACGGCAGTTTTAACCATCAACAACATCTCTCAAACTGCCACGTCATGGGCGCCAGAAAGTCACCCTAATCCAGTCTGAAAGGAATAAATATAGCTTCGTGCTCCCCTATCCAAAGTTTACCAATCTCTCTTGAGTCAAAACCTTATCAAATCATTGGACCCTCATCCATTACAAAACCCACTTCCCAAAAATTTCAAACCAAATGCCCATTGTGACTTTCACTAAACTGTCGGTTATACCACCGACCAGTGTTTCCACCTCCAAAATGTGATCCAAGTCCTGATTGACCCGGGCGTCATCACCCCACCAGCCAATCCTAAACCAAACACTAGCCACAATCCCCTTTAAAATCATACAAATTTCATCTTCCAAGAAGAAAACCCAAAATTTGTTCCATCTACCCACATCATACCAAGCAAATTACTAATCATACCCATACACTCTCCTAAACCTCTCCAAACGTGACCATACTTTCTCCTACACCTTACCATCTTCACCAATAAGTCTCTATCACTCCTTATCAAAGAATGCATCATTGTTCGCACCCATTCTGGAGGTAAAGATATGGAATTATCAGAACTATTGAACAAAATCCAAGAGTTTGGGATGAAATTTCCCTTTCAGATAATCGTTGATTGTCAGAGATTTAGTGCGTTGTTCATAAAGATCGAAAATGGGTCCGAGAGTCAAAAAATTGAGTGGTACCGACCGATGAAGTCATTTTAGATGATATGTGATAGGTGATATTTACAGTATATCCAAGCTACTCGATGCTTTAAAACTATAAGGTAATCTAGACCCTTTTATTTTACATCTCACCGCCGAATGGAAGGACTTATACGAAGAAGCCACTAAAGTATTGGAGTGTATTTAATTTTCAAGGAAAGATAATGTCGTCGCTACCGGATGGAGGAACGAATTTAATAATTCAGAGCAGAGTCTGGAAAAGGCTAGTCTAATAGTTAGCATATGTGGGATGATATCATTTGAGGAGCTACTAGGAGAGATCAATAAGGTTGATGAACAACCCAAGATCGATGAGGAAACATGGTTTTGATTATTCCCCTTTTTTGTGAACCATATG
This sequence comes from Sambucus nigra, assembly GCA_949130495.1. Classification (NCBI taxonomy): domain Eukaryota; kingdom Viridiplantae; phylum Streptophyta; class Magnoliopsida; order Dipsacales; family Adoxaceae; genus Sambucus; species Sambucus nigra. The sequence continues at coordinate 297,377,574 of OX422223.1, forward strand.
GCCAGGTCAGGGAGGCATTACCAAGTCCCAAGACAACAACCATCAGTGGATGACAAAGGAAAATGTGTTACGAATCTTCCTATGCCCTAAATTACCCTAGAGGAGATCAAGATCCTCGAACAGTTGAAGAACACTCAAGCCAACATTAATCTTTGGGGACTCTTTATGTCTTCCTAGCTGCACCAAAATGCCTTAATCAAACTACTCACATGACCCATGATTCCTCCTTATACCACGCCCGAAGAAGCAGTGAATCTGGTCAGATCTCTAATCTCAACTAGAATTCTCTCTTTCTTCGAAAAAGAAATCCCCAAGATTGGTCTAGACCATAATTATACTCTCAACATCTATGTAGAAGTCATGGGAAAGATTGTCCCACTCTCTCTTGTCGATAACGGATCAGCTCTGAATGTCTGGCCGATAAGGACCCTCAATACGTGCCTACGATAATACCCGCTGAAAAGTTATGGGATCCAGAAAGTTTGAAATAGAGGTTGGCCTTATAAATCCTGTTGTCGAATTCTAAATCATCGATATCCCAGTCTATTTCAATCTACTTCTCGGACGATAGTGGATCCATAACATCAAGGGGGTGTCTTCTTCCTTTCATTAGAAACTGAAGTTCTTCACCAATGGGTATGTCATCATCATCTTGGGAGACGATAGAAATGCCAACAATGCAAGCACCAATAATACAATACTAGAGATACAGCATGGGATAAATGATAAGCTTTTGTTAGGTTTTCAGGTTAAACCACTTCTACTCTTAATAGGGGATAATTTCAAAGATAAGGTTTGTTTAGAAAATAAACCTCATGGAAATGTTAATGTAATCCAAATGTACAAGAATTTTCACTTCATATCCAGACTCGGGATGGGAAAAAGACAACAAGGGATACATGAACCCGTCGTGTTGAAGAAGGATTTTCATCCTTGTAGCTTGGGCTATCATCCATCAGCAGAAGAACTTAGAATGATACAACTAAAGAGAAGGACAGAAAATGACAACACTGTCTCGAGAGATTCCTTGAACGAAAGATTCATGATAGAGGGTGAAGATTTCCCCTTTTACGTCTTTTTGAAACCATGGTATGATCATGTGGGCAAGAAAGTGAAACCTCGTATAGAAATCTTTTTCCAAGATAGCTACTCATAGGCCGAGGGTTTCCAACATCAAGTGCTACCGCTCATGGAGAAGACCATATTTGATACCGTAGATTTCAAGGTAAGTGACTCTGAGGATTCATTCAATTTACAAACACTGGTGTAGACACTTTGCATGATCCACTCAGGGGTTACAACATCAGATCCATCCCTCCTGATTAAACCTGCTGATCCACCTTTCCTCAATTGGCATGCTGCACTTGTGCCACCCACAAATATTCAACTTAACCTTGATGTTTATCCCATTTCCCCTTCTTTTATTTTTCCTTCTTACTTTGATGTAATCAAAACATCCTTTGATGAGGTTCTAAAATATATTTTTCCTATTAATGAAATAAATGAAGATTTTGAGTATCTTGTTATGCCTTACATTAATTATCTTGATTCTAAGAAAAGTCTTGATGATGATTATTTTTCAAATAAAGAATTCTTAACTGATCTAAATAAGGTAAATAACAAACAACATAACCTCATTCAATTTAATGAAGATGAGGTTGTTGTTATTAATCTCGGTTCTAGTAGCCAGCTACACAAGATTGGGATACGAGCCACCTTTGATGAGCATGAGTGCACTCAACTTGAGGAACTACTAAAGGAATTTTCGGATGCCTTCACATGGTCCTACGATGACATGCCCATCATTGACCATGAGATAGCTCAGCATGAGATTCATACTCTCACCAAATGCAAATCGATGAAGCAAAAACTGTGAAAGCTCTTCACCAAATGTTTGCTCAAAGTTAAGGAAGAAGTAGTCAAATAGTTAAACATAGGTTTCATTTGTGTGATATAATATCCCACATGTCTAACCAATATCGTACCCGTGTCAAAGTTTGGAGGGAAGGTTTGCATGTGCATCGACTACCTAGACTTGAACAAAGCCTCTTTGAAGGATGATTACCTGCTACCCAATATCATTATGATTGTGGACAATATGGACAATCGTGCTCTTAAGTCATTCGTTGATTGGTTTGCTAGATTTAATCATATCAAGATGCACCCATATCATCAAGAGAAAACCACATTCATCACCCCTTGGGAAACTTTTGCTACACCGTCATGCCATTTGGTCTAAAAAAAATGCAAGGGATACCTACCAGAGGGATGCCACAATCATCTTTTATGATATGATACACAAGGAAGTCGAGGTCTATGTGGATAATATGATTATCAAGTCTAAGACTAGGTAAAGTCATGTTCTCGCTCTCCGAAAGTTCTTCGAATGACTGCGACAGCATCAGATGCGACTTAACCCACAAAGATGTGTCTTTGGAATTACTAAAGGAAAATTCTTACGATATATGGTTAGTGAGAAAGGTATAGAAGCAAATCCTGCCAAGATGAAAACCATACTCGAAATGACACCACCCCGGATGGAGAAGGAAATCCGAGGATTCCTTGGGAAATTACAATATATTAGGTAGTTAACTTCCATCTGTGAGCCCATCTTCAAAATCCTCTGAAAAGATTCGACTAAAGTCTGTAACAAAGCTTGTCAAGAAGCCTTTGACCTAATAAAGCAATACCTAACCCGACCTCCAGTACTCATGTCACTTCAGCGTGGTCTTCCTTCACTCATTTACCTAACCTTAATAGATACCGTAGTTGGGTCTTCGCTAGCCGAGTACGAGACAACTACTCTGCTAGTTACAATTTGGTCAGGTATGATGCTAACTACACAGCCTTAGAGGAAGCATGTGTCGCTCTTGTCTGGGTCACCCAAAAGCTACGATACTATATTCATGCATTTCCCATCAAACTCGTATCCTGAATGGATCTCATCAAATACCTACTCAAGAATCACTCCCTGTCCAGCCGAATGGCCTGTTGGTTAATGCTTTTATTCGAGTTTAATATTGTATATGTCACACAAAAAGACATGAAAGGAAGAGACATATCTGATTACCTTGCTGACTACCTTATGGAAGAAGTCGGTGTCTAGATTGCCCAATTCCCAAATAAGAATAAACTCTACAAATTTTAAGAAAATCTTCGATGGAAAATGTTCTTTGACGGCGCTGCCAACAAGAAAGGGTATGGCATTGGGATATTCTTAATTTCCTATGATGTCTCTCACACTCCCATTTCCATCAAGCTTAAGTTTCCTTACACCAATAACATGACTGAATACGAGGAATGCACGGTAGGCCTCAATGTCTATGGGGATTCAACCCTCATCATCGGTCCAGTACTCAGAAAATGAAAAGTCAAGCACAAAAAACTCTTATCCTTCCATGCCTACTTCGAATAGTTTGCTTCCCAATTCCAAGAAATCACCTTCCACTACCTACCTCGGGTAAAGAATAACATAGCTGAGGCCCTTTCTACCCTAGCCTCTATGATTGATATACCCGAAGGAATAAACATGACCCATTTCATTGTCTAAAATTAAGATAAACCAACCCACTTCCACCACATTGAGCTTAGCATAGAAGAAGACCCCAAGATAGCCAATTACTCGTACTATGATATTTGGCACCTCCTCAAGAATGGTAAGTATCCCTAAAGTTCTGATAAGAAAGACTGAGTAACCCTTCGCAGACTGGTTGCCCAGTATATTATCTGTGATAAAGCACTATTCAAGAGAAACTTTGATGGAACCCATTTGCACTGCTTCGCAAGGGCTGACATTGAAGGGATGATGCAGAAACTCCATAGTGGGGAATGCAAACCCACATTAACGACCATATGCTCACTAAGAAGATCATCTGATATGGTTACTACAATAGTTCAGTATTTCATAGCCTACATTAGAAGATGCCTCAAATACCAATAGTTTTCCAACCTACAACACTTGCCTCTATGATAAATATACAACATGACTTCTCTTTGGCCATTATCGACATGGGGCATTGACATCATAGGGAAGGTTACAATGAAAGCATTCAATGAACATGAATTCATCCTCATTTCCCTTAACTACTTCACTAAATGGGTCGAAGTCGAGTCATATGAATTTTTGAATGGAAAGAAGGTGGCCAAGTTCATCCAAAAAACATCATATGTTGATATGGGGTTTCGCACGAGCTGGTATCAGACAACGAGTTACACTTTGAGGAAGAAGTTACAGAGGTGGTCAATGAGTATGGGATTTAGAGATATAAATCTTCTCCCTACCGACCTCAAGCCAATAGAGCAGTTGAAGCAGCCAATAAAAACCTCAAAGCCATCATTAATAAGATGACCGAGAGTTGTCGAGATTGGGCCGATCGGATACCTTATGCCCTCTGGGCTACCATACTTAAGTTTAAACCTCCACTAAGTCTACCCCTTACTCTCTGGTCTACGGCATAGAAGTGGTACTACCCGTCAAGATTGAAATACCTTCGCTGCGCATCACGCTTGAAAGCAAGGTCAGTGAGGAAGACAGGAATCAAAGTCATCTCGACAAGTTATCACTCTTAGATGAAAGGAGGCCGAAAGATCTATATCACATACAAGGGTACCATCGCCGTATAGCCTGATCATTTAATAAGAGAGTCAAGGACTGTGGTGTCCGAGAAAGGGACTTATCCCTCAAAGAGATTATAGAGCCCATCTAGGACCCAAGAGGGAAATTTAAGCCCAATTAGAGGGGCCCCTACATTATGAAGAAGATTTTATCAAGCGGCGATGTCATGCTCACCGATATTGATGAAGAATAAATGGCACATCCAGTAAAATTGGACCGTCTTAAGAAATTCCACCACTAGTTCAAAATCTCAACGCGCTACGATTCTTCTCATCGCCCTCTATTCTAAAAAAATCTCCATTTCCCTCTCCTTAGAACTACGTGGGGAGTGATCCTCGGAAAATACCTTTTCTTTCAAAAATGAATTTCAAAAAAATTTCAAAACCCTTAGAGGTATGTGGGCATTTTATCTGCTTTATATGAGCACGGCTCCCTTCTTTTTCAAAATGTTATTCTCTTCTTGTCCCTGAGAATGAAACTTCATTTTAATGTATACATGAACAAAAGGATTACGTATACATTATCGATTGGTATAGATAATTCAAATGCAAAACTCATCAAGAGGAACAACTAGATTATCAAAAACTCCTTTATTTCATTATTCTAAATTTTGGTATGATTACATCAGCAAGAGGAGTCAAATGACTTCCCCTGTCAGTGTACTCCTACCTTCCTAAAATCAAAATAAAAAAAAGTCCCACTACACCTAAAATAACCAACAAATTATTCCTAAACACAAAACCACACCCATTACAAAAGCTTCACACATCCTACCCACAACCGTTGAAATAACCAACCTGATCACCACCCGCATCCTGGGGTCCCCAAACTTCCCCTGCCTAAATAGAGTGCCACGGACGCTCCATAGAACGATAATCCCAGACTAGCTTGGGGAAAACCACAACACCTCCCTCCATGGTGTCAGATATGGCGAACCGCTTTTGCCTAGTCTCCACAAATAACATCTTGGCAACTACCCGTATCCACAATCACTTCATGTAGTCCCCTGAGATATGTCATACTCTTCCTACTAACTGGGATGGACGGTTCGATCGTCGACGATTCTCCCATAAAGAGCCAAGTTGCATGCGTATACGCTCTATCGGATCTTTCACATGAAAGAAGTCCAGTGTCCATAGTGGCACAAATTGTTCCCAACCAAATTGACATAGAAGCGTCTAAGGAAAGTAAAAAGAGGTTTGTTGGAGGCCTACCGACCGAACATACTAGTATTCTTCGAGTTCCAGAATGGTCAACAACTCCTCCCACCAAGGTACAGACCAGCGCAAGCCTCGAGCCCCGTTCTCCACGAACCAGGTTTCCCAGCTCTCGATGTCCAGGCCTAAACTAATAAAATAGCATGAGAAGAAGTTTGGCACCCCCATCAAAGGATACTAAAATGGGATCTCCATACGGAACCTCTCTGACGGCCACATGAACAACATTATAGGGCTATTCCTCAGAAAGTCAGAATGACCTTCCCACCATGCATCCAGACCATTCAAAGTCTCTGCTAGTATCACCACCTTAGGATTGTGATGACACAATATCCAGGAAATAATAGTTGTAATTTGGGGGTCCACCAATACTTCCCCAGTCACCAACAATAGTTTTGAAATGAGGCCCAAAATAACGGCTCCAACAGAGCCAACATCACGAGCATACTGCAAATTTATAAACCATAGCACCGCAGGAAGATAAATCTTTCCTCCCGTAACTAATGACCTGGCTGGCAAAGGTGAAATGTGGAGAAGTCATGCCAATAGCTCCCCGGGGAATCGGGAAAACTTAGGCATAGTCATTGTAATGTTGGGATTTATCCCCAACATGGTAGAATACTCTTCATCGATCAAACATATTTTGTCCAACCCGAAACGAAAGACATGGTTCTCGGGGTACCAGAACCCAACTGCCTCCATAAACATATTCCACTCTATAGGTCAGTTGTGCCACAAAGAGACTCGTTGCATGTTGAAAGCATCGTAGTCAATGTTGTAGGAGCACATCGCTTCCAAGATTTCGAGGTAGTTTGCAAACTCAACACTACCAGGGAGACACATATCACAAAAGAAGAAGAAGATGATCAAAGAAGAATGTAAAAGAGAAGGAATGTGGAAGTGTGAAGGAAAAATCTCTATCCACAGCCCTATTTATAATTGAAAACTCTCAAGCAAAGATAAGAAACCCTGCAGAAATTGAAGGAAAACATACCTCACTAAGTGCCAAGTAATTAAAGAAAGTGCAATAAAAGCCTTGGGTTGATTATACTCGACTGATATTCCGATAGACAGGACAGGGATCATGCCGATCGGCAAGCCCCTATTTTTGGGAAATCCCCTTTTTCCTTTTTTGTCAAAATAAAAATAAAAACTCAATTAAATTATTTTTATTTTAACGGAATTTCGAATTTCCTTATCCTTGTGTTTTTACTTATCCCATTTTAAATTGAAATCTTTCTCCAATCATTTTTTCTTCATACGGTCTCAGCAGCAAAGTAAAAAGAGCGTGTGCATTAGTCACTAGAAAGAGAAATGAACAAAAACTTCATTTTATTTGCACAGATATTTTCTGTGTAACATCAGTTTTACAGGAAAAACAAAAAATACAATGGGACTCAACCCGAACCCACCTACAATCTCTCTCTCTCTCTCTCTCTCTCTTATTTATCTCTCTTCTCATTATCTCTCTAGGATCCTCCTTCCTGGTGGCGCTCTCTTTTTCCTCTACGACGGAACGATGTGCCAGCACTTCCTGAGCAATGACCCTTCCTCAGACGAGGCAGATGACAGCAAATAAGAAGGAATCAGAATCGCATCTCGAATATGGGCAGTCACCGAAGATATACAATCCCTAATATCCTTCCGCCAGTGGAGACCCGAATGTGATGCAAAAGAAAAAAGAAAATAGCAAATTAGTCAATCTGAGGTAAAGGAAGAAATTAGTAAATCAAAATGATAGATATGAATGTATAGCTCAGGTCGAAATACCTCCTCTATCAAGCCCAACTCCTATGGATCCATTGCATTAGGAGGGTTCATCATACGCACCAACCCTCCATCTTCCTTCCGAATGTTGTAAGCAGGAGTGGCCAGCCGTAGAAAAGGATCCTTCGAAGTCATCGCCACCGCTGATGTTGATGCACTACCTACGTTGTGAGAGGATCCCATCATTCGATTTGAGCCCACGTGGGGAAGAGGAATCACGTCATATATGCTGAATGGCATCAGCCATCTCAACAAAAATTCCTTATAGTCATACATCACCGTCGTGTCGATATATGACGCATAAGGCTCACCCATCATCGCTACTACCCGTGCATTAATCGACATCTCCCGCACTCGCATCATATACACCGGAGGCTTCGTCGGTGTTACCGTAACCCCATACTCCACAATTTATCGAACTAATCTCTCCTCGAGGTACCTAGAGTGGCCAAAATCATGCGCTAGCAAACACCACATCTGTGCATGTCCCCTAGTCAACCCCGTGTGATGGATAGTCGTTCCTCAAGGATAGAAGGTCACCTTCCAATTCCCAGTAAGAAAAAAAGATCAATGTCAGCAAAAGATAATGAAAGGAAATACAATCTCAAAAGAAAAAATGAAAAAAAAGAGAACAAGAAGGACTTACCTGCTCACTCGTTAGGACATTCAAGACCTGAAGCACCGCCTCCAAAGAAAGGGACTTCTTTGACTGTCAATTGGACTTCTGCCATTAGTAAATTCAGAAGAAGTCCCCAACAAAATCGTTCTTCAAAGACATCAATTGGGTGCTAAACCCATTAACCTCATAGAACCATGTCTGCAAAGGATAGAGGCAACAATTAAGAAATCGAGAATAAACTTCATGAAGGAAAATGTGAATGCATAAATGAAAATGCACAAAATAAAGAACACCTCAAGAAAATATGTGTCCCCAGTATAAGATTCCCTAGAACACTGGGTGAATGCATCAAGCTAATAATGAAGAGTTACCAAGGTCAGGCTCCCCCGGTCATAAAGATGGATGTTCGAAAACACCCTTACGAATGGCAAAAACCACAAGTGGATGACGTTGCCACTCGTCACCACCATAAAACCCCCCAATACCTGCAAAATAAATAGACGAGCATCAGTCGCACCTGCCACCCATCACTCTCATCAATCCTCCTCCTCAACAATAAATCTCTCAAGAGAGAAAAACGAAGAGAGTCCCCAGAGACCACCCTCTCCCCGTCACCTAACACCGCTACCACCGCCTCCAACGTCACCCTCAGAGTCCCATCCACCTCAATCTTCACCCCCTTGAAATCTAGCCCCAGCAGTTGCTGCAAATCCATGGGAGTCACTGTCATCTCCCCAAAGCCAAAATGAAAGGTGTGGGTGGTGTCTCAGCACCTCTCCCCCAAAGCATAAAGAACGACCGTAGAACGAGTCATCTCATCTAAAGAAGACGCCAACCTCCCAAAACTGGCTGATGACACCATCCAACACACCACAGATGGAAGGTGATCCTAAATATCCTTAAGACCAATTGTCCCTCGAGTATGCATAGTCGACATAGAAACATTAGACTGTCAAAAGAAAAAAGTAATATCCCTTGTCAAAATTTAAGAAATAAGGAAATATCATGAAGAAAAAAGGAAGAGAATACCAAAGGTCATAAATAATTACATAACCACCAGGGTTCACCACCCAAGAAGATGGATCATGCGAAGGCTCGAACAAGAGAGTCTGATCATCCTCCACTAACTTGAATGAGTTAAAAGAGTTTTCGCTGCCCAAAGCAAGGGGCACCCTAGCCCTCCATTCCAAGCCTACCCAATCGTCAGCATCGATCCATGCCATATGTGTTTCACTACTTGAGAACTCAACCATCTTTTAACTTGGTAATGTTAGAAAGATTTGTATAAGGTAATGGCAGAAGAAGGCAAGTCAGAAAGTCGCGAAAATTGAGGAGAACCCGCCCCCTTTTTATAGGAGGCTAAGGGGCATTCCTATCGGCATCTTCCTGCCACCCACCAATCGACATTTTCCCTCCACCTGCTCGAGGTGCCCCAAAATATCGTTCCACTAGAATTTGGCACCCTCCCAGCCATGCCGATCGGCACCCTCTTTAAAATTTCGTACAATAACTCCTAAAAAATGCCAAAAAATTCCGAAAATCCCAAGAAAATTCCTAAATTACCAAATCGATTTTAGAACCTTTTTCACCAAGAAAATTCCTAAAATTTCGTACAATAACGAACGAACCATGTTACTAGAAAAAATCGATTCAGATGCCACTGGGCACTCTCGGTCCCCGATTTAACCCCAAATAACTCCACTGTCAAAGTAAAATCTCTTTGAATATTTAAAGGGCACTGAAACCCCTTTTCAACGATCTTCCCCTGCACAAAATAGCGTAACCATTCAGACGAACGATCAGTTTTCCCCCAAAAAAATAATTCAGAGGCCATCAAGCGGTCCCGAGCTTTGTTTGACCAGAGTTAACTATTCAGCTATAATGAGACTGAATGAATCTCTGAAGGGAACTTAATACCCTTTCCAATGGTCTGCCCGGTGTGTGATTCTAACATAGGGTGTGGACGAATGATTTGTTTTACCCCGAGGGGTCACCGGGCACTTTCGTGCCTCAGTTGACCAAGATTAAGTTTCCAAACTGAATGAAACTCTTTGAAATGTCGAAGTACATCTCTTAACCTTTCCAGTAGTCTATCTCGAGTGTGATTTTAACTTACCATGCAGAAAAACGATCCATTTTTGTCCGACAATCTACTGTCCAAAGGACCGACATGCGCTTTCGAGCCATATTTGACCTAATGTCAACTTTCGGAACCAGTAGTGGTACAAAATACTCTTGAAGGTCTCTTAAGTACCTTTCTAACGGTATTCTCCGTGTGCAATTCAGATCAACGAATTATGTTCTACGACCATTTTTTCAGGAAAATCTACACGAGACTGCCAATTGGTAGGTCATGTTCCTTGCCTATCGAAAGTGTGTCTAGGGTCACCTGTCGATGGGAAGGACTAGGGAAGTGCCGATAGGTAACCCCCTGACCCTTTAAAAATAAGGCATGACCTCACTTCCAGGAGACCAAAACCAGAGATCCATCAGCATCGATGATCTCAATAACATTCTCGCGAAATCAGCAAAGTCCCTTCATGTGAAGTTTCCTTCAATCTTTCATTCCCATATGTTTCATACCCAATTTAGCAAAAAAAATTCATCCCACATTCAACGAATATCATCCAAGATCAAATATCAAGCTTCAAAGAAGGTCCAATTCCTTCCCTTTCTCTTTAAATTCTTTATTTTGCATAAATTTCATTAGATTCAAAGTCTAATTCTTACTTTAGTTCATAGGCATTAATATCTACATTTTTATTATTATATTGCACATACTTTATTTTCTATAAAAAAACTCAAAACAAACAAAAATAGGGTTACACCCATACATTGCGAATGGGATTATCTATCACTTTTTTTCAAAACAAAACATATTTTTCTACACACAGACATATAATAAAATCCCGTTCGGATCTACGGGATAAACTCCACCCCCATACCACATCCAAACTATGAGGACTTTGATACCTTTATAAGCTACGTAGGTGTTTCAGATTAAAACCCGAGACTCGAGTCCAATTTTCCAATTTTCCTAAATTCCCTATCTTCATCGTATTCTTGCATTAATATACATATTAAATCTGTTAGCGTTTCATCCAATACATATTATCGTTTCATAATGATGATCAATATCGCAATAAATGCATAAATCATATTTTCTATATATATATATATATATATATATATATATAGAGAGAGAGAGAGAGAGAGGCTCATGTGCAAACTAAGTTTGCACACTAAGTTTGCACATTATATTTTTTAAATAGTAAAAAAAATATTTTTGAGTTGATTTTTTTGTGATATTTAAACATTTGAAAGGATTTATGTAAAAAAATAGCTCAAAATTTTTTTTTTTGCTATTTTTAAAAAATCGGTTAAACTTTCGCTGCTTTCAAGCACTTTAAAAGCTGTGAAAGTTTGACCGATTTTTTAAAAATAGCAAAAAAAGTTTTTTTGAGCTGATTTTTTGTACATGGTTTGTTGAAATGTTTAAATATCACATAAAAAATCAACTAAAAATGCTTTATTTAATGCTTTAAAAAAATTAGTGTGAGTTAGTACTGTGCAAACTTAGTGTGCATAGGAGCCTGCCTCTCTCTCTCTCTCTCTCTCTCTCTCTATATATATATATATATATATATATATATATATATATATATATATATTATTTTGGGAACATTCCTATGGATGACTTCACTCTATCTTTTCCATGGTATGAGTTGAACGATTCCGATCTCCATTATATATACACGCACACACACTTCACGGAGAAATAAAAGAAAATAATAACGCTAGCCCATGAGAGACCGAAAGGGAAGTATGGGTGCATAACACCTTCCCATTTCATAACTTAGCCCTCGAACCTCCGAACTAATTATTAGATATGCATCAGTTTACCTTCGATGCCTCTCTCTCGAGGCGACAACATGTTATTTTTCTTGTTTTATGCAGAATAGGCTGGCAACTCCATCTCTTTACATTAACTCCACACCAACAACGGCCGAAGCATTCCTAAAAGGGGACGCGAGACCTTTAGAATCCCCGCCCCCGGTGCATGATCTCGATCAAGATAGCCACAACATCATTTTTAGAAACGAGAAGGAAAATTTCAACATCATATTCCTTCTATTTTATCTTCAGATCAAATGTAATCTAGCCTCATATGGTCTTCTCTTAAACCCTAGGTATTCTACAATAATACACACACACACACACACACACACACACACACACACACATATATATATATATATATATATATATATATATATATATATATATATATATATGTGTGTGTGTGTGTGTGTATATATATATATGTATGTATGTATGTATGTATGTGTACACACTAAGAGGTGGATGACTAGGGTTTTAAAAATAACAATCCCAGGGGTCCATAGCACATGGGCATTTTTTAGTCTGTTATGCTCACTAATAAGTCCCTAAATTAAGTTGCCGCCAAAATTTGGTAAATAAACCCTAACAAAAGTCTCATTAGATGTATGAAAAATAATTTACCTAACTAAAATAATTAACCCATAATATAAGTAAAATAATAAAACTTGATCAATATATCATAAATCTAAAACAAATTCTAGAAAATGCATAATTAATCCTCATAAAATTGTTGCTCAAAATACGGGGTATTACATTCTTCCCTGCTAACAAAGGAATTTCATCCTTGAAATTAGATAAATCATGAACATCATAACGTAAGCCCGCATAAGTAAAATAGTCTTACATATACCTAACCAACACACGTACCATCGTAAAATTAAAGTAAGTCTCATATATGCCTAGGAATGGTATGTCGTGACTCGGTTGTCTATATACCCAATCCCATGCGCACACCGTAAAAAATAGTTATATATTTGTCGAATATGTATTATGCATAACTAAAAAAATAAGGAGAATATCTAACAACCCCACTAACCACTTCGAGATTCCATCTCAAATGTCACTCAAAATTGTTCAATATCAAGTCTCATCTCTAATAAAATCACTAAATATTCCTCTAACCAAGGTTACTCACTTTTAGCCTCAAATGGTGTAACATCAAGTCTCCTTTCTAGTCTTACCTTTTATGAGTCATTTATTTATAAATTTTCATGGTCATTGGATTCCACAGTTATTCACAATTTTCAGTTGGAGATTTTATAGTTGAATTATTTCTGTTTGAGTATTATTCCTTTGTAGATTGAGATTTATTTATTGGAAATAGGACGGTGATGGATTTTGGTATGGTGGATTTTTCATATTCATTGTACTTTTGCAATTTATATATTATGAAAAACGTTTTAAAATTTATCATATTTCTGTCACATGCTAATAATGGTATTTAATTCTAATGTCAAATGTATGTTGGCAGTGGGGTCTGGCTACCTCCAATGCCAAACTATGTTGGGTGTTAATACCTCATATTTCAAATAATAATATGATTCTAATCAAATAAAAATTAAGGAGGACTTTCAGTTTGGAAAAGAAGTTGAGGCCGAACCCTTACTAGTTGATCATCGGGATGGAAATTTGAAACTAATTGACCTAAGGCCAAACCTGACTAAATAAACCTTGAGGAGGCCTTTAACTTTACGATTAAGTTGAGGTAGAGACTTAACTAGAAGATATAGCTTGATGAGGCATTTGACTTTTAGAAGTATCATGAGCCTAAAAAATATAAGGAAGACCTTTACATGCCTAATCTTAAGGAGACCTTGGACTTTAAAGAAGAAGAAGAAGCTAAGGTCGGATGGCCTGAAACCAACACTTATCGATAAAACCTTGAGGAGGCCAATGATTTGTAGAGGAATATGAGGCTGAACAACTTGAGCTCGATCATAGATGGCCAAACCTAGATAACACTTTCATACATTAAGGGGGAAATGGTTTTCAATGTAAAATTTTATTGTATTTTTTAATATTGATTCAGTTAGTTTGAGTAATTTCTCTATCTAGAATCATTTGATATCTTAGCAAAGAACTTCTCCAAGTTCGTTGGCTTTCATACTCTCCAACATGATAATTTGGTAAGGTAGATTACTTCAAGATTTTTTTTCGGCCTTTTTTGTTCCCATAATAGTGTATCATCGATATAATGAAAACAATCAATTTTATTGAGATTTTTTTCGGCCTTTTTTTAGGTTACTTTAAGATTTTTTTTAGTCTTTTTTTTAGGTTAAGTTTGTTGTTGAATTTATTGAGATTTTTCTCACGAAAATTCATAGGATTTATCGATTTTATCTTTTAGTTGTATCCCTCCATAATTGGAAAACGAGTGTCATCAGGCGAAAGACGCGGCCAAGGGTATACTAAGTCTAACCCCTTATTAGTTATTCACGCTAATACCTCTCAGTTCGAGGTCTATATGAGCCTCGTTACTAATTCCTTGGAAGAGTACAAGGATTTTTTAAGGATGATTGTGCCTCGTTCTCCCAACTCCTCTTCCATGGGAACTAATTCCATTGACTCTAGTGATGATTATTTTGAGGTAATTATTATATAGACGACCGTGATGAAACTGAACCTTAGTTTGGTGGAATCTGGTGCCATTAAGTCTTCCTCTAGGACTGAGTCTAGAACTTAATATACTTATTTAACATAAGTAATTGAGAACTCATTGTCCTTGGAGGTATTAGATATTCCTAGTGATAAGGCGGGTCCATTCTACAGACGTTCCACCCTTTAAAGGCCAAAGACACCATACCGATTTGATCGATCAAGTTATAAGAAGGCCTCCAATTGATTACGATTATCTCTATTCGTGACAATGATATATATATATATATATATATATATATATATATATATATATATATATATATATATATATATATATATATATTACCAAGTCAAGTGTTCACAAAAGAAGGATGAGTCTTTCCAATACGACCATGATCCAACAAAAGTATTGTAACAAACTAGAAATCACATTAAAACCTCCAGAGTCTAATGAAAGGCTTACGAGAAAAGGTTTAAGTTAGGCTCCAGGCTTCAAGATTCACTATGATCCTAGAATTAAGAATTTTATTCCGAAGTTGGGTCTAGTGCCTAGAAAATTAGATCCTAATTATTGAATAATAATCCTTGGTTTTATAGTTCCCTCGAGATAGTTCCACGGTGAAAAATATCATTGATGAGATCTTAATAGTGTCTAAAAATTATTTCCACTAATAAATTCCTAGTTTTTACCATCTCAACCCAAGGAAGTCCTGACACTAGCTTGTCAAAATCGTTCAGACATCAAACTATAAATGGAAAACCTAATAGTTCTATGCTACTTGAGATTGGGAATTAATGAAAGATGAGGATGAAGAATGGGCTATTAAGGTCCCTCATGTTTGGGTTTACCCCCACTTAGTATTATACTTACTTGTTTCCTCTTATGTTTATGATGTGTTACTTTTTTGTTTTAACCATCAGATTCTTACATCTTTGATTTTTCTCTTTACTTTGCAATCAGAGTTGATCCCAACATGAGTTTTTTGAATTCGTTGAAGGCTGACGCAATCTCTCGTTGATTGGAAACTCTTAAAGAGTTAGTCATATTGTCTTGGCTCAAATCTTTCGGCAACGTAGTCCATCCATTCCCACTTAATCAATATCATGATTAGAAGATTCTTGACCTCCTTTTCAATGTTTATTATTATTCCTTGTTGGGAAGAACTATCTTATGTTGTCTTAATTATGTAGATCGGATAGAAGGTGTCCCAAATGATGTATAGAAGATGATTATCCATAAAGTATTTTACGACAGACTTGAAGGAATGGTTTCTAATGGAAATCTTCCTTTAATGGTACCTAATCCTAAACAAAAAGGGAGGAGGGTTGTGAGGTTGGTAAAAAATACCATTAAAAAGGTTATTATGGAGGCCGAGGTGACCTTTGTCAAGCATAATGTGGGGACCAACAATCCCATTCATGTTATTTTCCTAGCAGATATTCCTAGAGCACGAGATATTTTAAAACCTATGAGATGATTCTAACACTCTTTTCTTGTGGGGTTTCACTAGACCATATTTATTTCTAACCTCGATAATTTATCTTTATTTTTATATTTCTTTAACTTCAATACATTACTAATTCATTATTTTGAACATTAATACCTATTAATTTAAGAATTAGACTTCGACCACACTCCATCAACGAAGTGTCAGAAGTTACTGTCACGTGTCATTTTTAAATAAAAATATTTTTAAAACATTAAAAAATTATAAAAAATAAAAGAAAGATAAAAAAATCATTTTAAGTTTAAAATAATTCAAATTCACAAATATCTCCCTCTCTTGATTGAAATATCCAAATCAATGATTTTGAAACCCACACTAACCATATATAGAAACTAGGTCATGTGCGTTGATTTGAGTTTAAAATCCAAAGCCCGATGTTCAATTAGTGTGTAATATCAAACCCTCGATTAAAGTTATATTTAAAATAAAAACTCGTTGTTCAATTTGTGTTTCAATGAGTGAAATCACATAGATGATGATCTATTATAGAGAGGGGGGATGAATGGAGAGATGAACCACATTATATCTCTCTATTCATCGTCATCTAGTTTAATAAGTGTGTTTGGGAATCAAGTACTTGGGGTTCGTTAGCCGTTTGATTCGATTGGTTAATCTGAATTAATTTGGTTGCACATGTAGATAATGTGTCTAGTGTCTGTGTGTGTGTGTGTGTGTGTGATAGAGAGAGAGAGAGAGAGAGAGAGAGAGAGAGACGAAGGTGTGGAGGCGGGGAACATGTGATATTTTGTTTTCTTTTTATTAATTTTAGGTGTGTGTTTGTGTGTGTGTGTGTGTGTGTAAGAGAGAGAGAGAGAGACAAAGGTGTGGATGGGGTATTAATACAAAAATTAGTCAGCTAATGTGGACCAATTATATGAAAAAATGTGTCATCTAACATGGCACAAGTTCAAGTACTGAGCTATTCAGCGTACCGAGCAAATAATTAGGAAGGCCAAACGATCTGACAGATTCAATGTTTATTATGTTACAGTCATTCCTTACCATGTACAGATGTATACACCTATTCAATAAAGACACACTATCTATTCTCATTGATAGCCCAAAGAATATAAACACATTGTAATACCCTATTGTCAAGGTAAGTGAACATAATCAAGATCAAGGTAAGACACCCAGTAATACAAACCAGTGGACGTAGGTCATTTCCTTAAGGATGAACCACTTTAAAAATCTCTCGTCTTATTTCTTTAATCATTTTTATCTTTGATTACTTTAATTAGATCAAATCTAGTTTTTTACATCAACATATTGGCATCGTTTGTGGGAAATGACTATACACAGCATTTTTCACCAAAAACTAATCACAAATGGCTGAAATCCTAGAATATAGCAATAGGAATAATGAAGGGAATCTTACTAAACCTTCTTCCCCTCCAAATGCAAATGATATAATAAGAATCCTGACAAGCTTAGCCAGGGGACAAGAGGCTATGCAAGAAACTATGTGATAATTCATCCAGACTGTTCAAAATGGAACATCTTCCCAGACAAGCCAAAGAAGCATCCAGAGAAGCATGCATATGTCATCTTCACCACATCCACGATCTATGTCACGATCCAGACATGTTGAATTCAATTATTCCATAAATTCAAGTGATCCATCCTATCGCCTCAGTGTAACTTCCCCTATAAGAATTTTAGATTCTCAAGAAAACATCACTCTAACTCTAGAGAGACCAAGTGCTCTGGAAAGGTTGAGCAAGGCCTCTCCCTTCGACAGTTTGGGCCCCAGGAGGAATGGAAATCCTCCTTAGTCTACGTCAAGAAATTCTCAACGTCCAAATGATTTAAGGGAAGGTTGAGCCCAATCACATCCAAACATGAGACCTGCAGCTCGAAGAGAGAGATTCGAATAGGAAAATTCTGCGTGATCTGTTGCTCGGGAAAATACTCATAAATCAGGGGCTGGGAATGATGCATGGAAATGATCTATTCAGAGGTTGGAAGACAGGTTAAGTGAGATGGACAAGGCCAAGAACCCTCTCCAAAGAACCTTTATTAAGGGATCTCCATTTGTACAAGCGATTGTGGATTTTCCCACACCAACAAAGTTTAAGGCTCCTATGGTCACACCGAAGTATGATGGAAAAACCGATCATGTTCTTCACATAGAGCAATACCAGGCTGTAGTTGATATTTATGCGGTCCCAGATGAAATAAGGTGCAGGGCGTTCTCAGGGACCATTATCGGATCTTCTTAAATATGGTACAACGGCCTTCCTCGGGGGAAGATTGAACCTTCCACCTACTGGAAAAGCTCTTTATAGGAAATTTCTATTTTTTGTGCAAAGCCAGTTAAAAGAGTATCACATTTGTTGAGTATTAAGTAGAAAGAAGGTGAAAGTACCAGAGATTACATCACTCATTTCAATAATGAGAAACTAAAGCTTATAACTTATGAGGAGAAGATAACCATCATAGCTCTCATGAGTGGTCTTTTGCCAGATAAGTTGTATTACACCATAGCCAAGGATCCCCCCAAATCCATGGCTGAATTGATGGAAAAAGCAACCAAAATTATGAATGCCGAGGAGGCTATGGCTGCGAAGAATAATGTTGAGGTAAAGGTGTAAGCTAAAGCTAGAGGCAAGTCAGAGAAGAAAGATCACAAGAATAATGGTGGGAGCAAGCAGTTGAAAGGCAAAGAAACGTTGGATTGTTTAAGGAATTATACAAATTATACTTCCTTAAAAGTGGATATAAACCACTTTCTGGAAGAAATGAAGAATAGTGAGAAACTGAATTGGGCAGAAAATCTAAGAATAGCTCCCGAGAGGAGGGATAAATCCAAGTATTATGAGTTCCATAAAGATCACATCCATACAACCAAGAAGTATGTATCTCTTCAGAATGAGATAGAGGCACTATCATTGCCGACCAAGAGAATATAAGAAAAGAGACTATGAAGATGACCCTAGAGATGATCCCGATCTCCTAAAAAGGCCAAGATAACCTGAGCGCGAGGTATTTTTTATTCATTTTAGTGCATTGATTATAACATGATTATAGGTGGAGACACGGGAGGGGGTGATCATACCGCTGAAAGGAAAGGTTACCTCAATGAGGCTCAAACTTGTTCCTATATACATCGAATAAATCTGGCAAAAGAATATCGCCCAAGGAAAGTTAACAAAGATAAGATGGTCATTGGCTTTTCTAAAAATGATTTGGAAGGAGTCTTATATCCTCATGATGATCCTCTCGTGATAAAAATAAAAATAAAGGATGTAATCATTTAGAGAGTGCTGGTGGATAATGGTAGATTGGCAGACATCATGTTTTACCCTTGTTTTGATAGTTTAAATTTAAAACTTCGTCAGTTGGAGCCATATCAAAGACCGCTCATTGGGTTTTCTGGAGAAAAAGTTTTTCGACTTGGAACGATCAAGATAGACATATTGATTAGTACCTGGCCAGTTAGCAGAACAGAAAAGGTGCATTTTTTTGTGATGGACAAGAATGTCCAGTCAGCCTATGATATAATCATGGGAAGAGTAGGCCTGGAAAAGTTTGAAGGAGTTACATCTACAGTACATCAATGTTTAAAGTTCCTGACCAACTTTGGGGTTGGAGTCATAAAGTGAGATCAAAAAGTTGCTCGGGAATGCTACTACTCATCTATTGAGCAAGAAGAATTGGAGGATGCTAGGAAGAAAACAACCACTTATCAACTGGATGAATATGATGAGTCTGAGATTGAAACCTTATACCCAAGAGATGAAATATAACTTATTAAAGGCCAAGTTATGGAGGCAACATAAAGTATTATTCTGGATGACAAGCAACTATAAAGAATAACTCTGATCGGTGCTACACTTGATCCAGTGTTGAAGTAAGAGCTGGTAACATTTTTTAAGCAAAGAAAACAGGTATTTGCGTGGAGTCATGAGGTAATGCCAGGGATAGACCCAACTTTCTTATGCCACGAGCTCAATGTAAAAAAGGAGATCAAACCAGTGAAGCAAATGAGAAGAGTCCTTAATCTTTAAAAGAACCAAGTTATTCAAGAAGAAGTGGAAAAGCTACAAAAGCTTCTTTCATCGAAGACGTGAAATATCTAGATTGGTTGGCTAATGTTGTATTGGTAAAAAGGAATAATAATAACTAGAGAATGTGTGTGGACTTCACAGATCTGAATAAAGCTTGCCCGAATGATCATTTCCCCCTTCCCAGAATAGATCAACTAGTGGACGTAACTTCAGGACATGAGCTCCTAAGCTTCATGGATGCTTATTCTGGATACAATCAAATTAAAATGAAGCCATAAATAGTGAAAGTACCTTTTTAATCTCCTCGAGGAACTTATTGTTAAAATGTTATGCCTTTTGGTCTTAAAAATCTAGGTGCTATATATCAACGGCTAGTAAATAAGCTATTTGCGAAGAAGGTTGGAAAAAATATGGAGGTATATGTTTATGACATATTGACTAAAAGAAAGAAAGTTGTTGACCATATAACTAATTTGAGCTAAACATTTGATCAACTGGAGAAGTACCAGTTGAAGCTGAACTCGACCAAGTGCATTTTTGGCGTATAGGAAGGCATGTTCCTCGGATACATTATGAATCAAAGAGGTATTGAAGCAAACCCTGACAGGATAAAAGTCTTGCTCGAGTTACAGTCTCCAACCACCAAGAAGGAGGTGCAGAGCCTTACAGGGAGTGATGCAGCTCTCAATAGATTTGTCTCCCGAGCAACTGACAGATGTCTTCTATTCTTCAAGGTGATCAAAAAGACCTTTAAGTGGAACGACGAATGCGAGAAGGAGTTCTTAGAGTTAAAGAGATACTTGGGGACACCTCCTTTATTATCGAGGCCAGTAGCGGGAGAAAAACTATATTTGTACTTAGTTGTCTAAGAAAGCAGAGTTAGTTCATCCTTGATGAGGATAAAATACGGAGTGCAAAAGACGGTTTACTATACTAGCAAAGCATTCAGGGGAGCAGAAATCAGGTATCCTAAATCGAAGAAATTAGCATTGGAGTTGATTTAAGATAGCAGGAGAATGAAACCATATTTTTATGCTCATGCAATAGTGGTATACACTGACATGCCACTCAGAAAGGCTTTTCATAAGCTAGAAAAGTCTAGAAGATTAATGTATTAGGCAGTGGAGTCAGGGGAATATGATATTATCTATGAGTCAAGGTCATATATCAAAGGATAGGCAATGCCAAATTTCATCGATGAGTTTACGTACCCAGATGTCTTTGATCAATAAGGGGACAATGCAGAGCAACTCAAGGATGCCATATGATCTACGAAAAATACTCCCGATCAACTTCCAGTAGCAGAATTGCTAGAAGGGATGTCGACCGATCAACCAGAATCCTTTGATAACATACAAGAGTTAAAAAAGAATTATGAAGAGAGGAAGGATAAGATATTCCATCAAGGAATTATGTCAGACCAAGGGTTTGATGATAATATTCTTATATGGAATTTATATGTCAATGGTTCTTCATATACAACAGGCTGTAGGGATGGAATTATTCTTAACATTCTAGATGGGATAGACATTGAATATGCTCTGCGTTTCCAATTCCAAGCTTCCAATAACGAAGCTGAGTATGAAGCCATAATTATGGGCCTCAACTTAGGTAAATCATTGAATGGAGAGCAAGTTGTTATATTCAGTTATTTGTAATTACTGGTGAATCATATGTTAAGTCTTTATGCAGCAAAAGGGGAGTTCATGTCAAGGTACTTAGACAAAGCTTTGGAGATTGTAGCAAATTTGGAAGCTATTCAGGTGGTTATAATACTTAGATTGGAGAATGTAAGAGCAGATGCACTTGCTTGGTTAGCCTCAGCTACTCGCATCGAGCTAGGAAGAACAATCCCCATTGAGCTACTTACTAGAAGAAGTATTGATGAAGACCTGATGGTGAATTTTATCTCCTTGGATATGGGACCATATAGGATGGATCCCATCAGGGCTTATATTAAACAAGGTATTTTACCAACCGACCTACTTGCATCCAAAAGGTTGAAGTACAAGGCTGCTATATATGTTTTTAATAATGTAATTCTGTATAAGAGAGGTTTGATAGCTGGTTTGCAGAGGTGTGTTCACCCA
Organism: Sambucus nigra; assembly: GCA_949130495.1. NCBI lineage: Eukaryota > Viridiplantae > Streptophyta > Magnoliopsida > Dipsacales > Adoxaceae > Sambucus > Sambucus nigra. The sequence continues at coordinate 297,399,901 of OX422223.1, forward strand.
GCATAAGTTAAAGACCTAATAGAGAAAATTCAAGAAGGATCTTGTGGTGCTCATGTAGCAGGAAGAACTCTACTGCAGAGAATGAATATGTAAGGATATTACTGGACGATAATGCGCGCTGATTATACGCCTTATGACAAAAAATGTGACACGTGTCAGAGATTTTCTACTATATGAAGAACTCCTCAAGCATTGCTAACACCAATTACTTCACCTTGGTCATTTTCCATGTGGGGAATAGACTTAGTTGGACCTTTGTCGACTACAAGAGGACGATTCAAATATTTAGTGGTAGCTATTGATTACTTCACAAAGTGGGTGGAAGTTGAACCTCCTATTGGTATGCCCTATGAAAGGGTTTATCAATTTATTTGGAAGAACATCGTTTGCCGATATGGTTTACCACATGCTTTTATCACCGATCACAGTACCCAGTTTGATAATGATTAGTTTGCAGCGTACTGTCTACAGTCCAATATTCAAAAAGTACATTATGTTCCAGGTTATCCCTAAAGTAACGGACAAACAGTGGTGAAAGACAAAACTCTACTGAATGGGTTGAAGAAGAGATTAGATGATGCCAAGGGGAATTGAATTAACGAGTTACAATACTGTTATGGGCTTACCGAACAACTCCCCCAATGGTAACTGGAGAAACCCCTTACATGTTGGCTTTTGGGAGTGAAACAGTGATACTCGCTGAATTAGGATTACATACTCATAGGGTGCTAAATTTCAATTCTTTGGTGAGTGATTTGATGAGACGCTTGGATTTGGACATGCTCGAAGAAGTTAGAGAAGATGTAGCGATCTAAAATATAGCCTATCAGCAGAGGACTGTTATGTTCTATAATAAAAGGGTAAAGAAATATGATATAAAGGAAGGTGATTATGTGCTGAACAAGGTCATTCAAAATCACAATAAGTTGGAAGCCAATTGGCATGGGCCCTATTGCATCACGAAAGTTATCCGACATGGCAGTTACAGAATATAAACTCTTGAAGGAGAAGAATTCAAGAAATCCTAGAATACAGAGCACCTACAAAAGTACTACCAGTGATGTAACAGTCAATATATTCAATTCTTTCTATATAAATGAAAAAGATGATTTCCTTATTTGTTTTTTTTCGGAGTACTAGTGCTACACACTACACTCCACAACTTGTAACATTTGAAAATGCACAATCACCAACTAAAACTTGGTCATCATCAACAACCACTAGTTAAATATTGGTTGGCATCAACAACCATCAGTTAAATGTTACTCGCCATCAATAACCACTAGCTAAATGTTAGTCGGCATCAACAAAGACACCAACAATGTTAGTAAAACAATCGAGCAAGGCAAATCCTACTTGATTATGGGTGACCCAAGAAGCAATTTAAACTGGGCAAGAAGTTGGGTAAAATATCCACTGCTTGGGAACCAAGGAAATCTAGATAATATTTTTACAACTAAGAAGGAACATGGGACAAACATTCCATTTCTTAGGCACTTATGGGTGATAAAAAAATCACTACAACTAGATAAACACATGGGGCAAAAGTTCCATTGTCTAGGCAATCAAATCAAAAAGGGTAAAATATCCATTCAAATATATATATATATATATATATATATATATATATATATATATATATATATATATATATATATTCAATGACTAAAAAGTAACCCATTATTGTTATTAGTACAGTATTAGTATCGTTGATCTCATGTTATGAATAAAGATTAACGGAATAAACATCATGCAGTTATTTTATTTCCAAGGAAATAAAATTACATGAAGCTGATTTTTCTTTATTTACAACAATCACTAACAAAATATAAATAACCTATTCTATTAGTTTCTTTCCATCAGATTTTGATACACGATCCATTCCAGCTGGGGGGTCATCTAAAGCATAAGAAGAATTGATAAAATTCAAGACGAGGAGCATTCTGGCGTTACTTAAACTTGGTCAGTCTAGTAAATGAGGAGGTCGGGATATCTTAAATTCTTCATGAAGAATGTAATCACCTAGGTATTTGGAAATCAAATAATGAGTAATTGAGCTAACTGGAATGCAATTAACGTCTAGATGGAAAGGTGGTTTTGGAAGATCAAGTAGCCCAGGGACATACCAATCCCATAGTTCAGTTCGTTGCTCAACTTTCATTACAGTTAAAGCATTCATCCGTTTATGTTTGTACCCTTCATTGTTTGATTATTTCAATCTGGCATTAAGATGATATAAATCTTCATTGTATCCCTCCATCCAGAACCCTCTAGGCTGCTTGTGAAACTGATAAGTTAGTCGTTCAACATGTTAGTGTAGTATTTTCAGCACACTTTCTTTATTCTTCAACGAAGAACTCTGAGTGGATAATTGATCTGTAAGAGTTTAAATCTTTTGGGACATCTCAGCCGGAGCTTCATTTTTCACCTTCAATTGAGAAGCTTGATTTTGTCAGACTTGTTGAGTTCTAACCTCTTTAATGCTACTCTCACCTGCTCTTGTTCTACCTCGAGAAATGGATGCGGGTCTAACTCTTTTCAAAGTTTCCAAATCTTCTCTTCAAAAAGGAAAAACCTTCATCATTGACTGGGACTATAGCTCCAGAGGAAGAAGCTGATTTTAACTATCTTAATTCTTCTCTCAAAGCGTTATTTTCCTCCTCCAGTAGTTTGGCAATGTTTTTATGCTCCTCAATTTCAAATTTCAGCACACTCTCTCTTTTATTATGGGCATAAATGAATTTATCATAACCCTGATCAGTGCTCGATTGTTGGTATTTCTTTTCATAACCTTCACGAAGAAGAGAAGTGGTTTCCTTGTATTAAAGTTGAAGTTCTTCAATAATTCCTTAAAGATCTTCAATCATTTTGTAGTAAGCTACGTTATTTGCTACTGCCTGATCAAGTAAGCATTTCAAGTATTGGTAAGCCTCAATTCCTCATTCAGAGGCATCAAGACCATGGATGTTAATTATTTGTGCCTCAGTAAAATCAGCCTGACTAGCCTTGAAGTAGTCTGTACATTTCTTCATCAACTCTGTATCATGAGCTGGTAATAGTTCCATCCTGGCAACAAACTAGCAAGGAAAAGTAAAAGAAGATCAACAACAAATATATTGAATAGTAGAGGGGAAGTGAGGATTAATAAGAAGTCAATTTTATTGATCATAGCAAATAGGAGTACAACCAGAGGTACAAAATAAGGGAAAAATAAAGGAAAGAAAAGAAAAATCGCCGAAAAAATTTACACCTTCTCCTTATCACCCACCACCTTCTCAGTTGATTTTGAAGTAGGAATTAGGGGCTGGGGATTTCCAGAATAAGGAGTTGATCACTGAAGTTGCTCGGAGGGAAGATGAGGTTTAATAGAAGAAAGCATTGTCTGTTGGACTTGACCGTAAGACTGAGGAATAGCAGAAGGAGGTGTTGGTTCCACCACCATCAAAGAAGATTCGTCAAATGTAGCTTCATCTTCTCCTTATTATCAAAGGCAGGAGGAGGACCATGGACATGTTTCTGAAATAATTCAGAATCTTGAGTAGTGTTCAACTCTTTTAGAGCTTCCACCCATCCATTTCTAAAGAATTTTAAAATTGCATAATCAATTTGAGTATAGGCAGCAGTTAGATCCTTACTCCACCCTTTATCCCAACCAGAGCTAAAGGACTTTTTTTATATCAGACCTTCTCTTCGTTCTCTCCGAGGAAGCGTTCTCCCTAAGTAGATCTTCAATAGATTTTACCTTATGTTCAAGATCTTTCTTACGCCATGTAGCCTCTTCAAGCTTGCTCTCATTTTCTTCCTTGCTAGTAATAGCGACCTTTAATTTCTCCTTTATCTCCTTTGTAGAATCCACAACTGTCTGCTTAGCCTTTTCATCATCCTTGATTTTATTCTCCTATAAATTTTTGTCATCTTCATATCTTTTTCGGGAGTCCTCTAAATATTTTAATAACCCAACAAGGTCTTTTTTCTACTGCACTAGAAGAGGAAATAACTTTCATAGCTTCATCATTTTCCAAGATATTATTGAAATACACCAAAAACTGTAAGAGAAAGAAAAACTCAAGTTATTGTATGAAAATTGAAAGCATAATTGAAATGATAAGGTAAAATAACACTTATTGATGTAAGGTGTTGGGATGCCAAATGAGAGACTTTTTTTCCTGAGGAGTAGAGGTCTCAACAGCTGTGTGATTAGGAAGAGTTCCATACCAGATCAATTTCCTGGCCAAACCGTGAGTAATGAATGCTGGAGGACCAGCACTCAAGGAAGGTAATTCAACCCTAGTAAGTTGAGCAACAACACCATTGGTCTTTTCAGCAAGACCCCTTCTCAGTCTTCTCAAAGGCGCTGCCTCTTCAATTAAAGGTATTACCTTTTTTTTAGTAGCAGGGGGCTTCTTAGTAACCTCATTAACAGATGTAGTTGTCCCCTTAGATGGAACAACATCGTTTTTCTTAATCCCTTCAATTGGGACATCTTTTTTATTCTTCTTTGCCCCTTCAGTACCAGGGACAGTCTTAGCAAAAAGATCAGGAACTTTTCTCTTCTTCGTAATTAGAACAGCAAGAGAGGTACCTAAATCAGAGGAAGATTATTCAATAACTAACGAAGATGCTGGACTTTGCGCAAGCTCAATCACCAAAGTAGATGGAGCAACAAGCCGAGCAATAAAAGAGGAAGTAGTGTTTTGGTATCTCAATAAATAGGAAGCATATCTCACGTGCTCCTCAACAATTGATTGTTGAAGACTCCAAATAAACTTCAACTCTTTTATATTAATATCACTCTCTTTTGGGTGTTTTCTTTTACTGTCAACCGTAAATTAAAATCATAGAAAGAAAAAGTCAGTGAAATATTTTATCAAACAAAAACAGAGCTAGTTTAAAAATAAAGGACAACCTATCCCATTGCTATAAGGTGGACATCTGGGACCTTGGTACACGTCATTTCCATTTTATGGGGGTATTACCATTTTTTCATCACAACCGCATGTTCAAAATAATCCCTATTAGAATCGGGGAGATTGACCACTAAGGCTCTGTTAACAAACCTAGTTTTTAAATAAAAAGCGGTGTCGCTAAGGACCCATTTATAACAAAATATAATTTCAGGAATCCCTAGATGAGTTCCATGTATTTGATTCAGCCTATGTACACCATTAACTACCCTCCATGTATTTAGAACTACTTTTGCAGGTACAACATCAAAATATTGATAAAATTCCAAACACAGGGGATTAGGCGGGAAAGAAAAACCACATTCAGCTACAAAAATGGAGGGAAACTAGTGTCCCTCAGCTAAAGAAAAGAAATCGCAAAAATAAGCAGGTTCTTCCAAATCAACCCAGGAAGGAATCGCAAAATCGATTCTAAACTTATCCAATGACTCAATAGAGTAACCATGGTGACTAAAGCAAAGAAAGAAGAATGAAGGAAGAAATTCTTACAGGAGATTAAGGAATCAGCTAAGACAGATGACAAAAAGAATGTTAGTAAGAAGAAAAACGAGAAAAGAAGGGCTTTGGAAACAAAGATGGCAAAAGGTAGAAGACAATCAGATTTTACTGTCTTTATATGTGTCGCCTCGAAAAACGAGAAAAGTAATAATTAAAAGTGATGACGGTTGCGTTCTCGACCGCTAATCAAACAAAAAAGACGCAGATATCCAAGTGATCATCAGAATTCAAAATATTTACAAAATTGTTATTTCGCGCTCAAAACTGTTACGCAAAGTGGAAAATTTTTACAAGTGTTGAAGGTCTGTAGTTAACCAAGACATGAGAAATATGCATGAACAACTTTTTGGGTAAAATGTTCCACACTCTCGCATCCAACTTCAACTGTGAAACATTGGGAGCTTCTGTTGATACAAAAATTAGTCAGCTGACGTGGACAAATTATATGAAGACACGTGTCATCTAACATGGCACAAGTTCAAGTACCGAGCTACTCAATGTACCGAGCTACTCAGCGTACCGAGCAACTTATTGGGAATGCCAAACGACCAGACATATGCAATGTTTATTGTGTTACAGTCATTCCTTACCATGTACGGATGTATACGCCTATTCAATAAAGGCATACTATATATTCACATTGACATCCCAAAGGCTATAAATACATTGTAATACCCTCTGTCAGGCTAAGCGAACATAATCGAGATCAAGGCAAGACACCCAGTAATACAAACCAGTGGACGTAGGGTATATCCTTAAGGCTGAACCACTTCAAAAATCTCGTCTTATTTTTTTACTCATTTTTATCTGTGGTTAATTTATTAGATCAAATCTAGTTTTTTACATCAACGGTGGGGGGGGGGGGGGGAGGGACATCTGAGATTTTGTTTTCCTTTTTATTAATTTTAGTTTTCTACATTTTGAATATTTTGTTTTTTAGTATTTTTTTAAACATTTTCTTTTTAGTTTTGTTATTTTATTGGGAGATTTTTGGATCATTTCAATTAAAAATGTTTGGTGTTCGCTAACGTTAACAAATTTTGTATTGATTTTGGGCAAGGTCCAAATTTTAAATTATTATATATTTTTTAACTTAAAAAATTACGGGGCATATACAAAAATAAAAAGTTTGAACTAAATGTGTATTAAAAAATATTTAAGGAATTTTTTTGTATTTGATCCATATGTTAAAGTAAAATAAAGAATCCCTGTATCTTTCATATTTATTATTTCTGGAAAAAAAAAAAGAAGGCATTTAAACTGGTAAGAATTTAAGATGGGTATAGATAGGGTGGGTACAACTCTAAGTTACATGATGACACCTGCAATTTAGGCTAGTTTTAAAAGAGAAAATGGCTTCCAGCTTGGGGGCAACAAATTATATATATACAAACAAAAGGGCATGCCAACATATATGATAAAAGATGTCGCTTCACGTTTCCTGCATTTGACTTTCTTTGTTTGTACCGCCCATTTTACTAGATATTACTAGATAGTCACCATCCTCGAGTTTACTCCGTTGATCTTTAAACTCATCCAAAGATATTTTGATACAAGTCTGGTAGTCTAGAAGGCGACTCACAAAAAGGGTTAGATATTTCTTGGATGACAAGTTTATATGGCTATGATATTAAACTGACTTCGAACATTCACAACCACGCTCGAGATTTTCAGTGAGACAACAAAACACAAACTGGCATCCACTAAAATAGAGAATCCAAGTACTTAGAGGTCGACTCAAAGATAACGCAATTAATTGAAATTTGAATGCATTAATAAGCAGTTGTTCGATTATAATAAACTAGCATATAATTCGCGCAATGCTCGGGTGTAGGGTCGGTCATAAGATTGGAAGTACTTTCTAAAAAAAATATTGTACAAAGATATTAAATACTTAAAATGGACCCCTAAAAAATTAAACTTATTTCTTAAGCGCCCATTTTAGTTGGGTGAGTTTTTTGGATAATTGAATCATCCTTTGTACAAATTATTTTTTGATAGTTAAAAAAATGCCCTCCTAAAAAGTTAAACTTAATTTAAAATTTGACATTTTTAATATACATAAAATATTTTTGGACCATTATAATATATATATATATATATATATATATATATATATATATATATATATATATATATATATATATATATATCTGTGTGTGTGTGTGTGTGTGTGTGTGTGTGCATACTCTAAATGGGCCCAATGCCATTGCCCATTTGACACCTGGCCAGGACCGGCCATACGCGTGTGTATATAGTTTTTTTTCTTATCATATATCGATAAATATATGTGGTCAAGAACGTAGTTATATCAGAGGTAATTATAAAACTCACACGAACATGGCTAAATCGATATAAGCTTGACCCGAACATAATATGATAAATTGTATTATTTTCATTTAGTTCAGTCCGATCAATAATTTTCATCTTTAAATCATAATTGATTTTTTGTTATGTTTTCGTGTTCCTATTATATTTAATATCAATTTATACAAATAATTCAAAAATTAATATCTTATAACATACATGAACGAAGCAAAACCCGTTATTTAAGTCAAATAATAATTTTTTATTGGCAAAAATATATTCATAATAACTTGCATAAATAAAACCAACATATTATATTATCTCAAACATCATTTAACTTTTGAACTAAAACATACCCCATTTAGGCGTCTATACATGAACATCCTACTACAACTAAATGCATGTATTGACTAAATACACGAACCTCCATTTAAACTTTTATACATGAATATCTTAATATATGAACCAACTAAATTCATGTATTGCACAAATATAAGAGAAATTATTATGGGAGAAGAAGCGTAAAGAGGCAATCTTGAGAGACACTTTTTTTTCTAGAAATCGAAAAGATTGGGGGAGAGGAGAGGTCTCCAAGAAAATGATTGAAATGTATTTTAAAGTGGCAATGAATGATCCTCATTAAAATCTCTTTCTATTGTTTTAGAAGTATAACTAGCATGTAACCCGCACGATGCGCGGGCGTAATACAATATTTATTAAAAATATAATAAAAAATCAAAATGCTCAAATAAAGAACTAACTATAAACATAACATGACATATTAAGATATTTGTTGGGGTGGATAAATTAGAAACTTTAAACTCATAGTAAACAATCCTAACAATTACAATAATATAGTTAAACATATAAATAAATATAACAAATAAAACAAATTGTAAATCGTTATATATGCATAAATGACTAGAACAACCACGACCCTTATCATACCCAAAATCACTTCAACAACCACGCAAACACATTACCTTGAACAATCGGGATAAATACTAAAATTACCACTGCATTAATATCAATTAACCCACCTCATTATGTTATTCTTCATCATCACTTAAAAAATTTACAATGATAAATGCATGAAAAAATAATTGATGATAGGAACATATTGTTGGGAAAAATGATTCATGTGGCGTATATACGGGGATGGACATTGGAGTAATCTTGGATCTAAAAAAGATATACAATAGTGGGTGTGAAGAAAGCTAACTCACCAAGAACGACATTTAAATTATTGTTAGCTTCTTTTTTCCCATAGAATTTCACTTAATAAAATCTTTGTTGTACTACCTAAACTCACCAACAAACAATAATCATTTATCACATTATTTTTCTACAAGGAAAAAATATCAATCTTATTAAATTTGTAAATGTTTATAATTACCCTATCATGAATCCAAATATGACGTTAAAAGATAAGGCTAGATAATTATCTCCATGATTCCGTCGAACTAAAACTTGAGTTACGCCTCACAAATATGAATCGGATTGCTGGTCCTAACAACTTCAAGCCAATGGAGACAGTACCGGAGCTTTGGAAGGGACCGACCACTGTGGATTGATAATCTGAATTATTGCAAAATGGAGAAAAGTGGGTGAGAACATTTGAGAGAGGTACAAATGTATAGAGAATGATGACAAAATATTTAAAGCTTGATATAGAAACAAAATAAAACTCGTCAATATGCAGATGTGTTCTTACGAAAATATAATTTTAAAAAGTATTCAATCGAAGATGTTTTCTTATGTATGTATTCAAGATGTTTTCTTTGATTGGATACATTCTTCCCCGGTATAAATAAAATTTAATTATTGTTTTGCATCAACACATTTAATAAATAAAATAATATTGTAAATAATAAACTACTGTATACCATTTTGGCTACCAAATGAATATGATAACCAATAAAACAACAATAGTCAACGATTAGGAATAAAGTTGTAGTAGTTAAAAAATAATTAATTATTGTATACACAAGAAATTGTAAAAAAAAACTTCAAATAGAAAACTAAAATATAAATCTTAAGATTACCTCAGTAGGGAGATATTCAAGAAAGGCGATGAGATGGATCGAAGCTCCGACGGAGAATTAATACCGTCGTTTGACGATTCCTTCTTTGAAATTTCCTCTGACCCTAGCTTTGATAGCATCAATAAAGAAGGATGTGTGTATCTTTAGTATCCCAAAATATCATATTTGTAAAGAAGTTTAAATGTTAACTAAAAGAAAAAGTTTCCTTCATTTGTGAGTTGTAAGGATCAAAATATACATGTGTATATTTCGACAATTAAAAGTGAAGTGAAGTAAAAGCAAAGTAACTCAGAAGTAAAATAAAGTTACGTGTTTTAAAAGAAAAATTATCCTCACTATTTTCTCCGAAACTTGGTCGTAACTCTCTTTATTTTCCAACACTGAGGTCATATGCAAGCATACTAACATTACTAAATCAAATAAAAAAAATTACCTTATGTAAGCAAGCAGGACAATTCCAGATCTGTATTGAGCAATGCGTAAGAAGACAGGTTGAGAGATATTAAAGTGGTGGTTGGGAGGGTGATACCAGCCTCCTGATGGACAAAAATTAGTGGCAATACTATGGAACCACGCAGGTACCATTGTGGATCATTTACACACACAATTTGATTGCATGCTCCACAGCTCAACCCATTTTATATATAGCTGCACTCAGTGCTGCTATATTTGTCCCATATCCTTAGATGTACATATTTGCATACCCACAAGACGCTCATACAAATTAATTGGAATTAGAGAAAGGTCCCTTGGATCAATTCTTATTGTAGTGAAGTCTAGTTTTTTTTTTCTTTCGTAAGTAAATCTTTTGACAAAATGAAATATTTCGATGTGGACCTTATAATATATCGCAATCAAAAATTTCTTATTTTGAATTTCAAGTCAAATCGAATGTATCCTAAAGTTAAAAATAGCTAGAATTTTTTCAAATAAAGGAAATGTTATTCGAAAAACTCTACTGTGAAATTCCTTCATTAATAAACAAAATTTAGCAATGGAACATTAAATAAGTAGACATTCAAGAGGAAATACACAACAGTTAGTTGGTTCTGCAACATACCCATTGTTCTAGAAGCATCACATACTTCATAGAATGGCGTGAGCATTACTTCAACCCCCATAATACATAACAACATATGAAACAAGTGAGAAAAAACCCACAACACTAATTCCAATAAGAGCCATTTCCAACATGAATTAAATCAGGTTTATCTTTTTTAATAAAAATCAAAACTTGAGCTATTTTTTTTAAAGAACTAAGATGAGAAATACAAAGAAAGAAAGAGTAATACAAGAATAGGATGAGGTGAGATCAGAAAGGAGTTGTGATATAATAAAGTGGGATGCTGAGAGAAAGAATTGGAGATAGAGAGACCAACGAAAAAGGTGACCTTTCAATATAGGTTGATGAGAAGGAGAATGATGGATAGAGTTAGCATGATAAATGGTTAAAGGAAGGACAAAAACTGACTAGAATTTCAAAGATCATGGGTAGGGGAAGAGGAGAGTTCTATATGGGTTTTGAGAATATATATGGTTTTGGGTATTGATGTTTTGTTTTTTTAGCAGGGAGACACTACAAGAAAGATGAGTATTAGGGATGGAAGTATTTGGGCCGCACGTGTCATTTTGTCCCTTTTGATATACCAAAAGGGATGGTTTTTAGTTACCATCCCTTTTGATAAATAGCAAAAGGGAAGGTTTTAAAAACCATCCCTTTCGCTATTTATCACATGGGATGGTAACTAAAAACCGTCCCTTAAAGTGTATGAGATTTTTTAGCTCTCATTTTTCTCAGGCTAATTTAAGGGACAAGTTTTAAAAACCATCCTTTTTGCTATACTAAAAGGGACGGGTTTTAAAAGCCGTCTCATTTGATATATCTTAAATTTTTAATTTTATCCAAATGAGTATTTGGGATGGATTTTTGAAACCGTCCCTTTTCGTATACCAAATGGAACGGTTTTTAAAAGCCGTCCCAATTGGTAGAGAAAACGAGACGGTTTAAAAAATCATTCCTTTTAATATAACTTAAATTTTTAGGTATTTTTCAAATAAAAATAAGGGACGGATTCTTAAAACCTTCCTTTTTGGTATACCAAAAGGGACGGTTTTAAAATCCCTCCCTTTTAATATACCAAATGGGACGGTTATTTCTGACCCTTTTGGTAGTTATCCTTATTTTTCCCTCTTATTTTTTTTACTTTTCCATACGACCTAACCTAACTCTGTCTCGATCTCCGCTCTCTACTCTCTGTCACTCTCTCAGGATCTCTCTTCCCACACAATCCCATGATCTCTCCACCCCCTGCGCCGTCCACCCCTTGCGCCGTTCCACCCCCTCCCATAGAGACATTCTTCTATCTCTTATTCAGTTTTTTATTGCCTCAAAGATTAATTTTTTACCTCATTTTTCTCCGCTCCACTCAGCTGTATAGATGTTTTAATTTTTGACATCATTGTTGTTGTGTACTCATCTGATACATGCCCTTTTAGTTTTGATCCATTCTGTATTTATTGTATTTATCAATTTTATATGAATATATTTTTTGTTTTGAGTCTATGCATATAAACACTATTTTTCCAAGTATTACGGTATAGTACCTTATCGTATCTTGTATAGGAAAAATTTGTATTTGCCTCATACGAATGAAAATGAAAAATTTATTTAAAAAGATTTTTTTTTTGCGCGGTTAGGCCCCCGAAGGTTTTTAAAACGACTTAGGGCTGAGGGCGGGGAGGGTTAAATGGGGTAAAGGTTTAGTAGGGCACATATGAATATACACAGGAAGTAACTTATAAACGTGCCATCGACATATATTATGCCTAGTGTGTGTGTGTGTGAATATATATATATATATATATATATATATATATATATATATATATATATATATATGCACACACATACACACACAAATGATATTCAAATGCAATTATTTATATATTTATATATATATTTTTATATGTAATAGGGGTTCAATAAGATCAATATGGATACACTACACCAAATCTGCTGAATTGTCACGGTCATTAACCTTGAAAAGTTGGACTTGTCAAGGTCAATGACTGTGACAATTCTGGGGGTGACAACTTTTTTTGTCACGGATGTGTCACGGTCATTGATCGTGATAAGTTTTTAAATATTGTCACGGTCATGTCATGGTCATAGACCGTGACAATTCTAGGCAGAATTAAAAAACAACTGCTGGGCACTATTGCCACTGCCACTTCCGAACAGTATATTTGTACATGTTATAGTAACATTATACATGTTCAAACATCATATATCCAAATGAAATAGAGATAATGCAAATATACATTCAAAATAATATGCATAACGATATAATCCAAATATAATTCAAATGTAACAACTTAAAACAATTAAATTCAAATAATGTCACTACATGTATGGGGTAAGGTTAGCTCTGAGGATGTGAGTAGGCCACGTGATATACGAATTGACACATGACAATATACATCATGCCACATTGTTCGCGCAACCACAAGGGGGTGTTCTCCTTCCCGGGTATCATATGCGTGATGAGCACCTTGGACTTGATGTCTTGAAGAAAACGTCTATGAATCGGCATACCCTGGATGGTATTTGGGTCCCTCAATCCCCAGCCTATCCGCTGGCCATAAAATATGTGCAGTATAAACACCCTCGGCCAACCAAGTGTCGACATCGGTCGGTTGAAGGGAGACAAATATGGGAGTGGATCATCAAAGTCTCCACGTATCGGCGATGAAGCAGCGAGGTTCACATCCTTGTCATCCTGCACCTCTTCCTCCAACACATTCTCCTTGCCTTTCCCCTTACAGTTTTCGCCCAACGAACGCTTCATGAATGAGAACATATCTTGGACCATCACCCCCAAACGGGACGGCTTCGCGTCATGCGAGTCCACCATTCGAGCCAACCCGATGTCACTCGTCTCCAATCTGATGATCCTAGATTTGGCCACCCGCGAGCTCACCCCCTTGTCCTCCCATTATGATCATCACCAAGCACTTGGATGAGTGCGTCTGTGGACAAAGATGCCATGTCATCATCAGACTGCGACTCATGCACTTCCTTAAGCTTTGTCTGAAACGATAAAAAGCACATGATTAGTAAAATAAGTAAAAAAATATTATAACATAATTGACAAAAAGTAAACTGTCGGATGACTTAAAATCATGGCCGCGACGCTCGAGAACACCTCCTTATCCTTCCCCTTCTTCATCCAAATAGCCACATAAGTATCGAGCCTATGTGGCCTACCCCCAGGGCCACTCCCTGTCCCCTGAAATAAAATAAAGTAAAATTAGTATCAGCTCCGCAAAGTAAAATAATGCAGAATAATATATTTTTATAGTTATAGAAAAATTAAATCTTACCATCATCCTATGCTCCACCACGACGTAAGACGTCCGGCCGGAGCGTCCGTATTTTTTGCCCGATTTTCCCTCCCCGATTGGCGAGATGCCAATTGTCGCTCCCCGATCTCATTGTCAATGAACTTTTGCCATTGTGCCAATTAGATCGGTTCCTTTAGCAGGACAGATTCACGCATTCGGATAACGGACTCTCGGGTCTTCCCAAAGTATCGGGTTAGCATATTTTTCTTCCACGTCTTCTGTTGCTCCCTCAACTGCTCCAAGACGGAATCACATAGCTTTGGATCCAGACTGAATTGTTCATGTCCAACAAATAAAATGTTAGTTGCGAATAAATATAAATATAAATATAAAACGCAATCGAAATTGAAATTGAAATATTCATATAAATATAAATATAACTTCATTAGCTGTAGTGCCACCCAAAAATCTAACTTGAGCTCATTTGGCACCTCCCTCCAACTAGTGTACCCCCGTGCCGATGATCGTCTTTACCATCTCGAGGGATCTTGTTAATAGCCCCGTCTTGTTCTCGATGGCCATCCCTAATTTGCCATATTTGGGGAGCCTAGGGGCCTAGGAGCCCTCCTCGCCTCTGCTACCACCGAGCCCAGACAACATCACCATAATCAGCATCATCATCGCCTTAATACCTGAAGGTGAAATTTACTCTAAAAAACATTTATTAGTACAAATCAAAATGAATTAGAAGAAGACATGCAAATATGTACAATTACTACAAATTCAAATGAATTGTTACTGTTTAACACCTCAATTCTGAATTCCAAAACAACAACATCTAGCTGATAATATGTACAATTACTAAACATTCAAAACATCCCCACCCCTACTACCCACACACATGCACACTACACAAGAGTGAAAATGATAAAGTGCAAATCAATTAAAAGCATTAAAAATGGATTGATAAAATACAAATTGGAATATTTATTACAAATTGAAAAATTATTTTAAATTCGGGTTATCATAAAAAATGGATTGATATTTGGTAGTAGCAGCCAAGTCATCCACACTACTATTTAGACATTTTGGCTCGTGTAGGACAATTGACCACGGCTCGTTGTTGATATACTCTGAGTAAAACACTTGGTTAACCTTTTGAAATGCAAAAACAAACGACTCATCGCTCACGTGGTCGTTTCTCTTTAACTTGGACAAGTCAACCATGATCAAATTAGTGACAGGATCAACTTTACAAGAATTTTTGTCCTCAACTCTTACCCTGTCACAGTAAAATACAACATCTTTGAATCTTATATAATCCAATTCAAATATATTTCGAATTACACCATAGTAAGTCATTTCAGCTTCAACGAGATTTTTATCTTTTGCGCTCGCTCGAAAGAAAGTAAGTGCCTTGTATGAAATGCCCGAGTTCTATAAATTTGTACTTTCCTCGTACACTTTTGCTCCGAATACGTAATCGTTCAATCGATACTTTTTGTACTCTTATGCCATGAACAAGGGTCCAGTGGCTAGATGAGCAACCATTGATGTCGATTTATACTTCATACACACAAGAACGAATCAATTTATACTTCAATCCCAAACCTTTGAAATTGTTCTTCATAATAGGATAACTATTTGGAAGCTTATTCTCCTTGGTTAGTAACCCCTTCACCCATTTTAGAATTCATGTCACACTATTTCCAGACAAACCATACTGCGTCTTCAAACTGTACAAACCAACCATGTAAAGTTATTTGATCTTTCTCACAGCGAGAGTATAATGGTTAGGTCACCTTAAATTTTAAACCTTGGTAGTTATCGTCAAGGTTTATCGTGATATCTTCACGAGCACTTGATCCTTGCACATCATCAGTACCCTCATTCTCCTCTGCTTTGTAAACTCCATACGCATCATCAACTAAATCCCCTAACATGTTATGATCTACATTGTCCCCTTCTACATCTATCCTACTTGTTGAAGGTTGTTGTGAAGGTTGTTCGGGGACAAAAGGAACTTTTAATTCATCGTGACACTACAAGAAAACTTGGATTCAGCGGAGTTTATTTGGAGACGTTTAAGAAAATGTTGGTGTATAGAGGATATGCCGACGTTTATGTCACAACGTTGGAAAATTCTCAACGTTTTGTAAAATTGTCGAATATTTGGCGACGTTTGACACAAATGTCGAAAAACTATGACATTTATTTCAAACACGTGGCTTATTAACCGTCGTTTATAAAAGAAACATTGGTTCTCTTAATTCACACTTACCTCCAAAACCCTCCACTACGTTTGCGCGTACGAGATTTTCCACTTCCATTCACGTTCTTCGTTCCCTCCAAAACTCTCCAGTCTGTTCCCTAATTCACATATTTTCAGCCCCTTGAAACCCTAAGTGTGTGATTCAAATCTTCAAATCCAAAGAACTGTTTCAAGTCTGCAATTCCTTGAACAAGAATAAGAGTTTTCTCCAAAACCTTGAAGCAGGTTTGCGATTCCTTGAACAAGAACAAGAACCAGGTTTGCGATTCCTTGACTAAAACCAAATATTTCTTATGTATTTTTTTTATATCACACTAGGTTTCTTCACCATAACTTAGTTTTTAATGATTATATTATTAGAAGAATTTATCATTAAAAAAATGGCGTGTAAAAAAAATCGTCAATACACACATATTACGGTTGTATTTAAATTGAAAAATGACTGATTTGTTTAATTTTTGTAAAGAAGTAAAAAGAAAAAAATCAAGGAAAAAGGGCTGAGTGGAGATTTAAATTCTGTGAAAACAAGAAAATAAGAGATCATCTCAAGAAGAAATCATTTATCATACATAATTTTTTAACTTTTCATAAAATGACCTGTTTTTCTATCAAAAATATAAACAAAATGACCAGTTTTTTTTAACGTTGTGGTCAAACGAATGTTTAATGTCAAATCAATGGTTTCCCATGTTTCTTATGTATTTTTGTTTATATCTAATTTGTGTGTATGAGTTTTAATTTGAGGCTGCAAAATCCTATTGTTTAAGAGAAGCATGCCAACATTCTATATTTCTTATATCACATATTCTATTGTCAAGCCGTCTTTATTAAATTGTCAATCCATTTTTATTAATTTGTCATGCCAACATTGTATTGTCAAGCTATGTTTATTAAATTATGCACTATTTTTTTTTTATAAATCATAAAGTCAGATGCGCTGTAGGCGATTTTTTTTAATAAATAAAAGTCATTAGGAGCCAAATTTTTTGAAGGAAGTAAAGAGGAGGGTGAATGAGTGTGCCCACCACTAAGGCGAAGTTCTGTAAAGATTTGTACATCACATGTATGAAATAGAGTGTTTAGATTTGATCTACCTTTTGGAATTTTTAATTTCAAAACTCTTATAATTTCACAAAATATGATTAGGGTAAATATAATTCCTGGGCTCTACTCATGTAGGGCTCAAGAGACTAGGAGAAATCGACCTTACATGTTCAAGAATGTTCAACAATACTTGAAGTGAAACCCTCTTGCTGTCAATTTTTTCTTCATTGGGTAAACAATACATTTCCTCTAAGGGTGCGTTTGATAACAAAGATGGAAACACATGAAAAATATTCCATTTCCACGAAATTATTTTATTTGATTCAATTAAAAATATAATTACCTATCAACAATCAAGATATGGGTATGGTGTTTTGAATTTGATATAATAAAATTATAATTCTCATATTGTCATATTCTTTGCTGAAGTAAATGTGACCTGAACATATGTAGGCATATCAAACCAGTTATCTCGAGCTCTTTTTAATATCGGCCTTCAGAGATCCTCTATCGTTCATGTATTATTTTCACTTCTACTACTATATCCAATAAAATAGTAATGACCGGATAGGATCAAAAGCTTCTTTAAAGTGAACATTGACTAATAATAATACATTAATGTAAATTGGAAGGCGGATAAATGATATCAAAAGCAGTTAGAATCTAGAAAATGTGTGAGCTTTCTTATTTGTAATGGAAAATAATGTTTTTAGGTCACTATGGTGTGTTTGATCAGAGGGGTTGAATTAATTTCAAATATTGGATTATGTTTGTTGTGGGGACGAAGTAAAGTTTCGACAGAGAATCTTATTGTCGTAAGTCGTGTCTTTTGTAAATTTAATCTCAATAGTGGATTTTATATATTTGTTTGTTGCATTTGACAAGTTATATAATCTTTCCTATCAGCTAAAATCTTTGTTATAATTTTGAATGCAAAATTAGCGAGGGCAATTAGCCTATATTAGAATTTACTCCAATTGTTTTGGGACTTAGGGTGACATGTTTATATATGTGTTTATTGTACTTATTTATTCAATTAAAAAGTACGTATGGTCATCTCCCCATATATAGATGTCATACATTAAAATGGTGGGAGGAATTAAGTTTTATGATGTCTTGGTTAGAATGAGTTTTGTGACTTATTATTCTGGAATGAATGTTGTGAATAGAAGCACAACTCTGTATGCTTGTAACTTTAGAATCTATTATATGTATTTAAGCATTATTAGTATAAATTAGAAACATATCACTTTCCTATTTTCAACCACCACCACTATCCTCTCTCTCTCCCACATGCGTGGAACCCTAACCTTATGGCGGCGCTGGTCACTAACACAGGTACGAAACCTCCTGATGGTACTAATTTTGATGCGAAACCTCTGAACAGGTATGCAGTGAAAACTTTCGCTGACATCCTGTCTAATAAAACGGGTACAGAACCTCAACTCCCCATTCTTCAGGCGTCGCAATATAAAGGAGAGATAGCCATCTTCTTTTCCAACGATGACATTAGTGCCCTAGCTGCTCCTTTCAAATACACGTTGATAGGTCAATTTCACCATGGGAGACCTTCTCTTGATACGATCAGGAAAACCTTTATGACTTTCTCACTCAAAACTGATTTTTCAGTTGGTCTTTTGGATTCTAAACATGTTTTGATCCGTCTCAATAGCGAGGAAGATTTTCATCGGATGTAGCTGCGAGACCTCTGGTACATACACAGGTTTCCCATGAGAGTTATTAAATGGTCACCGGACTTCAAAGCAAATATGGATAGCCCTCTAGTACCTGTATGGGTTAATCTTCCATACCTTCCTGTTCATTTCTTTTCCAAAACTACCCTCTTTTCCATTGCTAAAGCGATTGGGAATCCAATTAAGCTTGATGAGGCTACAGGTTCTCTATCACGACCTAGCATGGCTAGGGTCTGTGTCGAGGTTAATGTGATGAAGCATCTACCTAAGAGGATTTGGTTAGGGTCGACTGATTCAGGGTTTTGGCAGAAGATTTGTTACGAAAATATTCCACCTTACTGTCATATCTGTTCTAAGCTTGGCCATGACAGCTTAAGCTGTAATAAGGATGATGATCAATCTGACATGGTGGAGAAGGTAGATGTAATCCCACAAGAAGTTCAGCCGATGATTAAACGTATCTGGAAGCCTATCCAGAAAACTCAAGAAGATGTGGGACCTGTATCAAACAAGGCGCAAGATGTAATTATTGTACCCGGGACTAAAGAAACTGCCAAGAACTTAACAGAAGGTATCGCTAATAAGAAGAACTTGGGAATAGATTTAACCAATTCTTTTGAGATCTTAGATTTGGTAAACTCGGAGGTGGAAGAAGGAGAGATTCAACCGGGTAATGTTATTAATGACATTAACCCTAGTTTGCATGAAGGAGTGGTGGAACCTACAAATGATTGGGATTATGATATGGCAAATGTTACAAAACTCAGGAAAGTCTTTATGGACACCAATACAATGAAAAATCTATTCTTATCTCCTAGAGCTCCAAGAATTTCAACTGTCAGGCACCTTGCAGAAGATTGGAGACACTTATATGCCTCAGATTCAGAAACTCACCTGGTGGAAGATGTTAATGACGAGTGGGTATCCTTTTCTCAAGGAATTTCCAAAAAATTTCCTAGTCTTGATAAGAAGATACTGATGGAAGAAAGAGTAGAAGAAGAAGCTGATTTTACAGTGGTTAGAAAGAGAAGGCCAAGAAAGAATTATGCAGCAATAAATACTCCAAAGGTTCAAACACGTTCCGGTAGTAAGATTTCTAAGACTTTACTCTTTGTTGTTTCTCAATGATCCAAGGTCTATTTTGGAATATTAGAGGAGTGGGAAATGGTCCATCGGTTAGAAGACTTAAAAGGATAATTCGTATTCACTCGATATCCATTGTGGCTTTATTAGAGCCAAAAATTGAAGGATATAGAATTAAAGAGGTGTGTAGGAAAATAAATTTTGAGGGTGGCTTGGCCAATAGCAACAATAAAATTTGGATCCTTTGGAAAAATAATTGGAAGGTAAATTTAGCTCATGACGAGGCTCAATCGCTTTCCCTTTGGTTTGCCAATAGTTTTTTTGCCAATCCGATCCTTTTTACGGCAGTTTATGCGAAGTGTAATAGGATTGAAAGGATGTCTTTGTGGGATGATCTTGAATTTCTATCTAACCTGGGAGATATGAAATGGATAGTGGGAGGAGATTTTAATATAGTGGCCTCGAATGATGAAAAAATTGGAGGGAATAATATAAATTGGGAAGGGGTGATGGACTTTAACTTGTCTCTATTAAATGTAGGGTTACAAGAAATTAAGTTCAAAGGCTCCCGGTTTACTTGGTGTAATAATCGCGAAGGTATTGATCGGATTTGGGCTCGTCTTGATAGAGTGGTGGGTAATACATAATGGATGAATGGGAAGTTTATTAGTTCGGTGGAACATCTCAATAGAACTAAATCGGATCATAGCCCTCTCCTCCTCAAAATTAATGTCGAAAACAACACCAATCTCAAACCTTTCAAATTTCTGTCATTTTGGCATAAGAATGAAGAATTTCTGAAGGTGGTGGAGCAAGAATGGAATCATGATGTCAAGGGTAGACCATTAAATGTTTTTGCGGAGAAACTTAAAAGGGTTAAATCCTTTCTCAAAATATGGTCGAGAAGTACATTCGGTGATATTTTTCAAACAGCTAGAAAGGCAGAAGATGATATGTTAGAGGTGGAGATGGAATTTGATGCAAACCCTTCTGTAGAAAACCGGATTAAGTACCACAGAACTCAAGCGGATTATCTAACAGCTCTAAAAAGAGAAGAGGAGTACTGGAAACAAAAGTCTAGAGCTAGATGGGCCAAAGAAGGGGACGCAAACTCGAAGTTTTTCCATGCAGTCACGAGAAAGAAAAGGGACAAGCTCAACATTTCCAGAATTCTGAATACTCAAGGGCAGTGGTTAACTGATGATCAAGAGGTCGAGCAGGAAATCATGACATCGTTCCAACATCTTCTTAGGCTGGACGGAACAGTTGACAGCGGTATGGATTTTGGCAGCTCAGGGCTGCTTCAACACGCTGGAACGGAAGCTTCCACTAGTGCGTCGGGGCAGCCTCGGTACAATTCAGCTATTCCGAGGCAACAAGGGTATAGCAGCAGTAGAGCTAATGATATTGGGTCCGAAGATATCTGGGAATGCATTCCCAATATGGTGCAACCAGAAGATAACGAGATGATCAGTAATATTCCATCTTTGCAAGAAATACACGAGGCGATAGGTGACATGAACAAAGATGGGGCAGCAGGTCCTGATGGATTCAACGGTATTTTTTTTATCGTTTGCTGGGATATTATTAAATCTGATCTACACAAGGCTATAGGATCCTTTTTTGTTGGAGCTGAATTACCAGTTAGTTGGACTTCAACGAACGTGGTATTAATCCCAAAAACAGATAATCCTAAATCTTGTGGTGATCTTCGGCCTATCAGCCTTTGCAACTTTTCGTCTAAAATTATTTCCAAAATTTTTGCGAAAAGATTTGGACATATTTTACCTAATATTATATCTCCAGCTCAATCAGGTTTTATCAAAGGTCGCTCAATATTAGAAAATGTTCTTTTAGCTCAAGAGCTTATGTCAACATTTAAAAAAAAAGTGAGGGGATCAAATCTTATCTTTAAGCTGGATATGTCGAAAGCGTACGATAGAATATCATGGTTGTTCATCATTAAAACGCTTAGAAGGTTTGGCTTCTCAGAAACAGTGATAGACTTAATTTGGAGATTGATCTCAAATTGTTGGTACTCCATAGTAGTTAATGGGAAGGCTTGTGGTTTCATTAAATCAAAAAATGGGGTGAGACAAGGAGACCCTCTATCGCCAGCGCTATTCGTCTTAGCCTCGGAAGTTCTGAACCGTGGTATCCAAAAAATGATGGATAGTGGAAAAATGAATCATTTTGCTCTAAACAGGGGTTGCCCAATTATCTCTTGTCTTTCTTTTGTAGATGACACTCTTATCTTTGCAAATGGTGACAGTCGTTCCCTAAAGAACTTCATGAAATTTTTGAAAGAATATGAAAATCATTCGGGTCAAGTGGTAAATTGCAATAAGACATCATTCTATCTGGCGGGTAATGTATCTCGTGGCACAAGGAAAAGAGTGGAAGAGGTCACAGGTTTCAATTGCAGAAAACTCCCAATCATTTATTTGGGGATTCCTTTATTTGCAGGCAGGAAAAAGAAATCATACTTCACCATCTTTATTGTCAAGCTGGTTGGGAAGCTAAATTACTGGAATCATCAGAGTATATCTCAAGCGGGGAGGATTACTCTAATCAAATCAGTGGCAGAATCTATGCATCTTCATCTTCTAGCGGCAATTAATCCTCCAATAAATGTTCTCAATCATATCAACAGATTATTAGGCCGATTTCTATGGGGTAAACAGGAAGATAAGACGAAATACCATTGGGTGAAATGGAAGGACATTTGCACAACAAAGGAAGAAGGAGGCCTGAATCTCAGATCAATGACTGATCTTGCTCTTGCTTATGCTCATAATTTATGGTGGAAATTTTTTAATTCCAACTCTTTATGGTCCCGATTCATGCATGCCAAATACAAAAAACTGGAAGCTCAAAATTTCAGAGGTAAAATTTCTGCATCTTCTCAGGTATGGAAGAGAATGCAAAATAATTGGGAGGATTTTTTTGAAAATTTTGAAATAAATTCAGGAAAATGGCTCTTGTCAAAAGAAGGGGAATTTTCAATTAAATCAGCTTGGCACTTGGTGAGAGGTAAGGGTTGTATTCAAAGATCCTTTTCTCTAATTTGGGATAAAAGGATTTCACAAAAAATTTCAGTCTTCATGTGTCGGTTACTTCACAAAGGGATTGCAATTGATGAGAACATTAAAAGAATTCATATTCCTCTTTCCTCGAAATGCAGATGCTGTATAAAGGCTTGTGAAGAAGACAAAGACCATCTTTTCTGGGGGAGTCCTATCGCTCAAAATATTTGGCGTCGGTTCTACAATATTATTGGTCTAAAGTTTAGCTCTTCAAACTTTAGTGGTAATCTAATGTAGTGGTGGATGAATTCTAAAGGTGACAAGGTTAGAGGAATTCTTTGTCGGACTATACCAGCCTACATTTGTTGGCATTTATGGTGCGCAAGAAACAAAAGAATGTATGAGGGTGTCCCAATGAAAGAGTCTTCTATACTTATTCTGATTTGTGGGGAGATTAAGATGGCCTTTAGGAATTTTCCTATTCTAGGCATAAAATCTAGATATTGTATGGATATTATAGAGGCTTTGTCACTTATAGGAGCTCACATTGATCCATTTTTTATGTAAGCCTCTGGTGGGGGGCTTTTCCCTACCCTTATCTCTAATAAATCTATTGTATTTTTCCAAAAAAAAAAAAAATAGTATAAATTAGAATTTAATATGATGGATCTTGAATAATTACTATCTGATTGACAAACCTATATTAACTTAGAAATTTCCAACTTCACGCATGATAGAGTTTATAATCTTCGTATTTTTCCTATTCCTGCTTGTACCCGTCTCCGCATTGGAAACTTGATATTTTTATTACGGAACAAAAACAGATGTCTGTTCCACGTTAAATATCCCACTTGGTAGCTCCTCCACAATGGTGTTCCTGATATCCATCATTTGTAGGTTTCACATGTGCACCTCCACACTGGTGATATCAACTAGATCCTCCACACTGATGTTCACATGTGATATACATTATAGATATCCATTGGATCAAATATTAATCTTATTTTATACATTCAACTAGTTCACAGCTGAAAAATAACCCTAAAAAAGGAAAAAGTTTCACAATTAACAAATGAAGCAATTTAGCACTTTACCATCAAAGGTACATTCCAAAAGGACAAAAAAATAAACAAAGATCTACATTTCTCTTTATTTTTTTCATCAAAAAAATGAACATAATTACAGGAAACTGCTTTCTTTTTGTACATAGAAGAACCAAGGATAGCCAGAAAAAATATAAATCAAGAATATTTGACCAAACAATTCGAAATGAAACTAAAAACATAAGAAAATTGTCGGTTGTGATAGTCAATGTAAAATATGTCCAAAGTAATATTCTTAGCGGACTTTTTGTGTCTATTATAATGTTAAAAGAAAATAGTAGCGTCAAATAATGCACAACTTCTACTAATTAAAAGTTCAGGAAGTAGGATTAGATCAATGTTCACATTTCACCTTCTATTGGGAGATGGATGGATTAATTGTGTATACCCTACCACGCAGTTCATGGCTAAAGAGGTTGATGGATTTTCACGTGTCTTTTTATTTATTTATTGTATCTCCATTTCCCCTTGTTTTATGTTGTGCACGATCCATTTTTCAATGTCCTGATTTAAGCTCTAAGCTATAGCTTAAAAAGTTCACAATAATATGAATTTGATTTGTTATAGTGCTCCCATGTTGTACTATTTTACCATAGTATAAAGTCTTGTGATGATATTTTATTATCTATGATGGGTTACTATGTCAACAGTGACAAGCTTTATTATTGCTTGATGGGTTACTATTTCCATATTGTGCTTTTTCGTAAATGGTTTTTTGATTGTTATTGGGTGTTTGTCTATTAGAGCATAAAGTGATGAGGCTATACACCTAATGGAAATGGTATAATTGATAATAAGTATACCATGGATCTTATGTCTTAGAGGAAGATTGACCTTGATAACAGCTGTCATATTGGAAAATTCACCAGGTATTATTTGTATCAATTTAAATGAAACACATCACATAATATCTATTTGACTAGAGTTTATTGTCACTTTTGTCATTTGAAGTGAAGCAAGTGCTTACAACATTGCGAGTACTGATTTTCTTCATGATCCTCTTTGTGTTTTGTTAGAAATGCCCTCAGGACAGCAATAGGCATACCCCTGTTGTTAACCTGGTGTTCATATAACTTCAATATCAGAAATCAATCATAATCCGTAATTTTCAAGAAAAAAGTCAACTGGTTGCAAAAGATAATTTACACAACTAGCAAAGATAATGAAACATACTTAACTATTATTTACTCTCTAAATCGTCTCACTCATATGATTTGTCAACTATGTAAAATAAGAAATGTGTAGTGCAGTATAATTTCCACAACTAAACTAAAACAGGGGAAGAACAACATTGAAATCTTTAAATAGATAATTATGGGAAACAAAAAGCGTTATACACAAATTAATGCTAATTTCTAAAAAAAGTTGACTGGGGTTCAAAGTATCAACTTGTTCTTTTTCTAGATTCAAGTGCAAAAGAAAATCTTGAACTACTTTTACTGAATTGTATTTCATCTGGTACCCTAATATTGTATTTCATCTGCAACATTTTTCATTTTGGATCCATATCAAGGTATAATGTTAAGTAGGCGCGTAGGGAGAGTGGGGACGAAAGGTTGTGTATTTACACTCAACAGTGGCCAACATAGAATTGGATGAAAGGTTGGTGTAAACCTCCAATGTAAGCAACAATGGGTTTCACAAGTTGATTTCGATTACTTAGGTGGTGCCACCTATCTCTCCCCGACCAAGACACCTAATATTGAGGCCTCCGAGTGGGTGAATCAGAGATCCGTTTATTGTCGGCGTCAACTTTGTTTAGCGGTCCGGTCAAGGAGAATGGTGGTGAAGGTGAAGGTGATCGAGTAAGCAGAAGGAAGGATTATCCTCGTAGAGCTTCACATGGAGGTCATTGAATCCTATATAGCCTACACCATGTCCGTCTTGCTTGGTCATTCTTTGCCTGATGGTCATGATGGCTTGAAGCCTATTCGCTGCCAAATTCTATTTTCAATGCATGAATTAGACCTTTCATCATGGAAGCCTTACAAGAAATGTGTCACAATTGTTGAGGATGTTTTTGGTAAGCTTCACCCGCACATAGACACGACTGTTTATGATTCATTGGTCCGAATGCCATAGGATTTTCCATGAGTTGCCCACTCATCCATGGGCATGGTAATTTTGGTTCGATTGATGCAGATCCTCCCGTGATAATACATTATACAGAGTGTAGACTGGAATCACTCGCCAAAACAATGTTGTTGACTGATTTGGAACAAGACACAGTTGATTTTGCAGCAAATTTTGACAATTCTAAAAAAGAACTGTCACCGCTTCCTGCTCGAATCCTAAACGTATTATTAAATGGTTATTTTGGAGTTCCAATTAGAATGGCAATAAATATCCCTCCTCACAATCTTACGGAGTTGGTGGATGCTCTCTACGCGTTGATTCACAATTTAGAGGCCACGCTGCAAGAATTGTTGGAGTATATGCTTGGACCCGAGTTCTTAACTCGAGGAGTAAGAATGGGTAAAATGGGCATCTTAGAGGTAAATATAACTGGGCGAGGATGTGTCATAGTAAGAGGAAAGACCGATTTCCTTATTTGTCATGCTCATGAACATGTTTTGTATTTAAGTGATAAGGGGATTGTCTACTCTGCTCGAGCCTATAAAATTCTAGAATGCAGAGGTGTTGCTGCTGGCACACCATTGGTCCACATTTTATCCTTATTTAATAAAGCGTGAAATACATATATTGAACCCAAATTATTTCAGCCATCCAATGTTCTAGAGAACAAGTATGACATACAAAGTTCAGAATAACATGAATAACCCATGTATCCATGTCCTGAAATTAAATTTCCTAATAGTAGTAGCCATTATACAAACAAATGGCAAACCATCACACATTGCACTCTTGTGACCATCATATCTTCCCCAAGAGGCCTACACCAATGTCGGGATCCCAAAAAATACAACGAAAAAAAATAAAAAAATGAAAAAAAAGTGTGATATCTCTGTATATTCTCATAAGAAATAATTTTTCCCTTCTAAGGCCTCTTTTAGTACTTTTGAACATCCAAACACAGCTAAAATAACTATACGAATGAGTAACCCTACACAATCATATAACTACACACAAAGGAGGGGGGAGAACCCAAAGTGAAATGCAAGCTCCTCTTTTGCATATCTCTGTCCACGGTTGAAGTTATAAGTAGAGGGTAAATTGTAAATTTTCAAACAAACCCTTAACTATTACTTTGACAACAAATAAGTAGCTCAAACATAATAGACAACTGAAGTACTTTAACTCGATCGAGATAATAGCTTATAGGTTTTAATATTTGCAAAGTTACCCTTAAAAAGTAATCTATTAACATAAAATCTATAAAGTTTTTTTATCTCCTTCGTAAGTTGCAAGTTAAGTTGTGGATTAGATGACCAAAAAATTAACATAAAACAAAGAATCCCCCGCACGGCCCATACAGACAAAGAAAAAAATAATGATGTTTGGGGTATGTCTACTCTTATATTATTACTTTTGAGATTCTATCATTATATATTTGGAAACAACACTCATCGTCATTCAAGTGAAATTATTGAAATGTATGCATTGAAAATTTTCATGATTAATGTCATACTCTATTCCTCCCTAAAATTAATTTGTGTCTAGCTATTAATTTGGTATTTTCTAATTGCCTCGCTATTAGTACATTGATGAATTATTTATATATAAATTTAATGTTGATTCTTTTTTTGTCAAGACCTTTTGTAATTTATAATATCGGTGTAAAAATTGAAAATTATAGAATGACATTGTAAAAAAATCTAAATACATAGTACACGAAAATTTTACTACTTTTGAAGGGTCAAAATATTCTACATGTATATCATTAACTTATATAATGTCATCCAGTAGAAGTATATTATTTTGCAAAAAACCGAACACTAGTATATTATAAAGTTAACTGTGTCGCATTGTAGAACAAAACTATAAGTCGACAGGCATCACACGGGGGTATTGACGAGTAGAAAATAGATGTGTATATTGTTACCTAAAAATAAATATGAGTAACAGATGAGAATTCAAAATTACCTAAATAGACATTAGAAATAATAAAAATCTGATAATTATGAGTCCTCAATCAAGCTGCGACAACGAGTACTCCCGTGAGTAGAAACAACTAATAATTCTACCACATAGTATGATAAATCCTGTTAGGAATTGTAATGCAACCAAGTTATTAAATTTCAATAAAAACATAAATGTAACAAAAATAACACCTACCTACCTCTGTATTTAATTGATTCTCGAGATAGAAAAAAGGAAGAACAAATTCTTCAAGATGACTTGGGTGTGATAGCTGTACAAAATGGCATACGATTGAATAAGAGGATGTGAAAGTTGAAGAAGAGGGTGGGATGCGGGTAGAAGAAGAGTTGTGAGATGCGGCTTGAAGAAGAGGGTGGGATGAGATGGTTGTGGGATGTGGGATGCGGTTGTGGGATAAGGGAGAAGACTCCATGATAATCGTAAGTGGGTATCTTCCAAAATCTTTGAGATTGTGTTACGCACGCCTATTTCCCTCCAAAATGCTTCACGCCAATTGGTATATTTTCTTAAAATGGGTCATAAATAATCAAATAAATTTATTAAAAAAATAATAATTTTATAAAATTATAGTTAATATTACCATGTATATAAAGCTTTCATAAAATTTAAATATATTATGTGACAGTTAAAATAATGCTGTCATAACATATCATATTAATATGAACTAATAAATATACATGGGTCATAATTATTTGTTTAAATGAAAAAAGGTTCATAATTGTGAAATAATCATATTTATTATGATAGTTTAATTAAAATGGTCATAAAATTGAATTTTAAAACTGTCATAAAAGGGTATTTTTCTAGTAGTGAGAGTTGAGACCTATGACCCTCAGAGGAATGGGGAGGAAAGAAGACTTGACTTGGATCTGATTGAGGAGAGAAGGGAAGACTCTAAGATCAGACATGCAGCCTACCAGTAGAGAGCAACAAAGTTCTACAATCAAAGGGTAAGATCAAGACCTATAGCAGTAGGAGACCTTGTATTGAAGAAGACGTTGCTGAAGACAAACAAAGCTCTAACCAAACTAGAATGGTCCTTACAAAGTAGTCGATGGGGTTGTACTCGGTACTTACTGGCTAGAAAATCTTGAGGGAGAACCTTTCTCCAATCCATGGAACGCCGATCACTTGAAGAAGTATTACGTATGATGTTGCAACTATTTCTATGTATATGTATCATTTTATGAAGAGAATATTAATGAGAAGAGTAGTTACCGTGTCAATACTTTATTTCATCATGCTTAAGTAGTAAAATTATGAGGTGAAACATCATTATATGGTGACCTCAGACCTTTAAACATCATAATTTAGTGATAAGGTCTGAGGTGAAACATCATAATTGGATGACCTCAGACCTTAAGCATCATTAATTTGATGACCTCATACCTTAAACATCATAATTTGGTGAAATTTATGAGGGTAACATCCTTATTTGATGACCTCAGACCTTAAACATCATAATTTGGTGACAAGGTCTAAGGTGAAACATCATAATTGGATAACCTCATACCTTAAACATCATTAATTTGGTGAAATTTATGAGGGTAACATCTTAATTTGATGACCTCAGACCTTAAACATCATAATTTGGTGAAATTTATGAGGGCAACATCATAGTTTGATGACCTCAGGCCTTAAACATCATAATTTGGTTAAATTTATGAAGGTAACATCATAGTTTGATGACCTCAGACCTTAAACATCATAATTTGGTGAAATTTATGAGGGTAACATCATAGTTGGATGACCTCAGACCTTAAACATCATTAATTTGGTGAAACTTATGAGGGTAACATCTTAGTTGGATGACCTTAGACCTTAAACATCATAATTTGGTGAAATTTATGAGGGTAACATCATAGTTAGATTACCTCAGACCTTAAACATCATTAATTTAGTGAAATTTATTAGGTGTAAGATCCTAGTCTGATTACCTCAGACCTTTAACATCATAATTTGGTGGCAAGGTTTGAGGTGAAACATCATAATTGGATGACCTCAGACCTAAAACATCATTAATTTGGTTAAATTTATGAGGGTAATATCTTAATTTGATGACCTCAGACCTTTAACATCATAATTTGGTGACAAGGTCTGAGGTGAAACATCTTAATAGGATGACCTCGGACCCTAAACATCATAATTGGATGACCTCATACCTTAAACATCATTCATTTGGTGAAAATTATGAGGGTAACATCTTGGTATGATGACCTTAGACTTTATACATCATAATTTGGTGAAATTTATGAGGGTGACATCTTAGTTTGATGACCTCCGACCTTAAACGGTTTGGTTAAATTATGGTATATACCATTATGTTAAGACTTCAGACCTCAGTATAAACAATATAAGACTATTGAGAGGAGCATTCATCAAAAGAAGCAAAATCCTCTTAAAAGGATGATATAACATGAAGTAGTCAGAGTTACAAATATCAGAGTTTACAAAATTACATATGAGAAGCAAAAAAATTACAAGTGTAAAGCTTCACAAATTAAAGTCTAAGGGTCGGCAGCAACAAGGCTATCCTCTTGGACGACGTTTGTAACCTCGGCCCCATCATCTTGAGGGTTGACATCCTCAGTCTCGGTAGCTTCCGATTGTGTAGTCTCTACAGGTGAAACACATTCTCCTTCATCCTCAACCTCTTGCAAGTCCTGAACAAACTGAGGGTTACCAAAACTGAGACCAATGAAGTCTGAGGTTGTCAAGCTCCCTGATTCTTTTTCCATAATGGCCGCCCATTTACCAGTAGCTTTAACACCTGTTTTAAGGTATTCAAAGCCGAAGATTATAAATTGTTCAGAGACCTTGTAGTCAACCAAAATCTTTTCATAGGCATCCTTAAGAGAAGCTTTCATAACATCATCAACCTTTAGCTGAAGAACATCGTCCTTGCCCTTCAGCGTAGAGGTGTGGTCCTTCTGGAGCTTAGCTATGTCTTGATCCCTTTGCTTCACCTTATTCTCAGACTCAGCCAAGGCTGTCTTCAGATGTTCAACCTCAGCATTTAGAGAGGCCTCCACCTTATGGGCCTCTTTTCCCTTTTCAATTAGAGGCAGCTTCCTCAGGGTCCAGTCAACAAACTGGTGCATGGACAGAATTCCCTGCAATACAAAGTTAGATGTATGAGATCGAGACAACCCATATCAAGGATGAGGTTACACTTGGAGCCAAAAAAAAGGGAAAATCTCTACCTGGATGGACCTGTGAAGGCAAAACTCGGCCATTAGAGGGGTCTCTATAGAGCATAAAAAGCTCTTGTCATAATCGGTCATTGCAGAGCTAATATCATCAGTCACCTTCAGACCATGACCTATCAGGCTGTCACTGATCTTTAACTACTCCAGACGAGTAGCCAGGACATCATCGGATGATATAGGGATGGCACGATCACCCTTGTGAGCTTTGCTATGTCTCTGATACTCTGAGATAGTAGTGGTGGATTTCCTCTTTTTTGTAGCGTCGACCTTAGAGGTGCCGACGTTCTGCTTAGGTGGAGGAGGAGGTGCATCGAGCCCAACTTTCTTCACTAAATTGATAAGGCTTGGTGCAGACATCTACCACAGGTCGTCCAAGATACCTTCTGGGCATTTTGCCAAAAAATTTATCTGAGTCAGTATATAAAAGACATTAAAAAATTAGAGGTACAACTTTGCAAAATAAGCACTTACGAGGCTCAACTAAAGGACTTCCCCCCAGGCCAGTCTTAGAGAGGTAGTAAGGGGTCATCAGATTATCAAACTTTATTAGCCAACCAAGATCCCCCTAATCTTGAAGATCTTTAACCTTTTATAGGTTATCTTATCTTAACCCAGGGTCGGCTTTGGTAGCTAATGACAATTTTCCCCACCTAAGAGGGGTCCTAGGCTCTTGTGATGAAGAGGGAGCACAAGTACCAAATTCCCATGACCCTGAGATGAAGAAGTATCGTGGTTTCCAATTATGATTTGAGGTCTAAATGACCAGCATCATCTTCTTATCAGACTTCCTAGCTAGGAAGTGGTAGTAGCTCGGGTGGTTTCTGGCAGAGGATGGCACGTAGCACCCTGTGAAGACTCTAACAGGAAGGTCTGAGTGATGGACTTCCCTCCAAAGGACGATATCTCCAATCATCACCCTCCAAACATTAGGGGATAATTGGGAGGGGGCGAGGTTAATATGGTACAATATGTATTTAATAGTTGGATGGATGGGGAGATGGAATCCCAACTTAAACATATTCTCACACACACAGATCTCCCCATCTCAGCCACCAAAGGCCCCCTCATCCCTCAGAGGTATCCTAAGCTTGATAGAGGGGCCTATGGAATAAAGGTGCCTAAAGGCTAACATGTCGTACTCAGTAAAAGTACTCTATATCTCGTCTGCCTCCGAGGTGTCAACGTCACTCTCATGACCATTATCCTCATCCCTGGCAACGTTGGCCTAGGCAGACGTAGGAACACCCTTAGGGAATCTCTGAGCAAACTGGGCCCCCGTGGTGGCCGACAGAGGAATATGATAAATGGGTGGGGGCATAGCCACACTCGGCCCCACAACTTCAACATCGAAAGAAATTCGTGAAGTGCTAGCATCGTTGTGAGACGAGGCATGACTTTGAACCTCGACCTGATCAGGGACTTGATATTTCCTAATCGAGAAGTCCACGACCTCTTGGAAAGAATTAGTAGACATAGGGTCTGAGTTAGAGGAATCAGACTCAGATATGGGAGAGGGGTCTATCAGAACCTCTGTTAGCTCAACAGGCTCAGCAGGCTTAGGGTATATCACCTTCAGAGATAGAGGGAAGATAGGCCTCAGGGGGAAGGCCTCACCTCTACGAGCTTCCTCTTGGGCTAATTTTATCTGCCTAATTTTTGCAAAGGTCTTCTCTCTAAGAGAGGGGAAATATTTTATGAGCTTATAAAGGCGTCTGAGCATAAAGAATATGACCCTACACTTAAGATTCTAAACCACCAACAATTGGGTTTAACTTAAGCTAAGGATCAAACTTCATTTTTTGAATGATTTCAATCCAAGAGCAACCAAGAATAACCTTACTGGAAAATGCAAAGTACCACCGAAAAACCTTAAAACCTTAACCAAAAAACCCAAATCTTTATCGAAAAAAGCACAAACTAAAATTAAAGGCTGAAAATGATGAAATAGTGTGAAGATGATACCTATTTGAGTGTGAAATAAAGGAGAGGAAGATCAGAAATGAGGAAACCCCCAAATGAAGAAGCAACTCTTAAAGAGAGAGAAATTGCAGAGGAAAGCACAGGCGAGAAAAATGGAAAGAATTGAGCAAGAAAGAGAAGGAAAAAGGGTTTAAACCCCAAAATTGTGCTAGCACAAATCCCAAGGCCCATCATTGCCTTGGGAGCCCAAAAAGCAATCAACATCATCGCACTTTCCAGGCACACTACCCACTTCAGAAGTGGCCACATGTCAAAAAAATGTTGATATAAAAGAAAAATACAGCCTTAGACATACGTACCCCTTAGTCACCTATTCACATAAGTAACTAAGGCCTAGGGGGCGATTTATATGCCCAAAGTGAACCTGCCAGATCAGGGACATTAACCTCGGCCTGGATGATGGTTGAGGCAACAATACCTCAGGATTACCCACCAATGGTGTTGTCTTTCACTAGGTCGGCCATAGCCGACGCTGCAAGCATCACTATGATTAGGCATCAGTCGAGGTCTGCATGACTCATGGGGTCAGTTATCCATCAGGTCGTCCACACCTGACATCATATCTTCCTCGTACATAAACCTCAACTGGGCATCAGTAGAGACCAGCAAATATTGATGGGTTCAATAACCCTTCAACATCAGTGTTGGCCCCAGTCAATATTATAAGCGCCACGCGAGAATCAGTAAAACCACTTAGGCTCAATGAACAATCCCGTCATCGACTTTAGCCGACGTTACGATTTTCACCTAGAATCAGTAGCCTTGCAAACTCAGCATTAAGATAACTCAATATCGGCCCTGATCGACATTCCACATATCTAATCTCGGCTGACATCCCAGCCAAGGTCATCATATAACTCCCAGCCAAGGCAAGGGTCATACCTCACCAACCTCGTACTCAATCAGGCCGAGGTTGCTACTAATCAAAGGCAATCGAGATTCTACGCGTACATGTATAGCTTGAAGCACGTGGAAAAATCTGTTATAACTGAATCATTCCCTCCATGTGGGGGAATATTGAGGTCATCATTACTTAGTTGAGATCAACCAGGTGTCATCCTTACACTGGCTGGATCTCCATGCACATGCACATGGTATGCTTGGGGGGTACATTACACCCCCCAGGCACTATATATTGAGGTCTCCCTCAACATTGTAAGGGATCCAAAATTACATCTCTAGCTCAAACTCTATCAAATTACACAGTAGGGAGAGAAAGCTTGAGAGATTATATCCATGGCCATTGGTGTCTTATTTTAGTGACCTTACTCACATACTTGCACAGTGGACGTAGGCCTAATTGGCCGAACCACTTATACGTTGGTGCTCATCCTCTTCTCCTCATCTCAATCTCTAATATTTAGTATACTCTTGTGCTGCCATTGTTATTACTGGTTTGAGCTTGCAAACACCTTGACGGGTGGTGCTATTTCCAGCATCATCATCTACTACAACTCACAAACTGTGAGGAGTCACATAGAGATGTATGGTTTTGAAAAGAGTTACACGAATTAGATTTATAATAGGGAATCATTTGGTGATTTTAATATCAATGTAAATAGTTGGAGCGATGGTATGGTTGTTGATAATGTATTAGCCAATTTGAACTCGGGGGAAAGCATGATTGTAATGGTTCAAGAAGAAAGGGGGGTTCCATGTAGAGAGAAAGATATGGGCAATGACGAAGAACTTAACATCAAAGATAATGATGTTCCTGACATAGACCTCCCAGAATATTTTAGACCTTTAAAAGAGGCACAAAGTGAGTTGTATGAGAATTGTCCTAAGGACATTACCGGTTTGTCATTTGTTTTTGAATTATTGCACCTAAAACAACTAAATGGATGGACAAATAATTCTTTTATGATGTTGATGGTATTCTTACCGAAGGTGTTCCCGAAAAACAAGATTCCAAAATCCTTTTATCAATCCAATAAATTAACAAAACATTTAGGATTTAAGTATGAAACATGGGATGCATGTCCTAATAGTTGTATGATGTTTTGAAATGAGAAAAATAGTCTTGAGAAATAAAAATTTTATGGATAATCTAGGCTAAAAAATAATTTGATAGTGGTGAGGGTACAAAAGTAATAGCAAACAAGGTAAGGTATTTTCCTTTGAAGCCGAGATTACAATGATTGTATTGCTCATCGCATACTGCTCCACTAATGAAATGTCATGGTGATGAACGGATCAATGATGGCGTGTTGAGGCATCCCGCTGACTCCCTTTCATGGAAGACATTTGATGAGCGAAATCCATCTTTTGTGTGTGATTTTCGCAATGTTAGACTTGCTCTAGCAACTTATGGATTGAATCCGTTTTTTAATATGAGCATTGCTCACAGTACTTGGCCTATTTTGCTAATGACATTAAACTTGCCCCCATAGTTGTTTATGAAACAAACTCACTCAATTTTGTCAGTTCTTATTGACGGACCAAAAGGGCCCGGTGATAAAATTGATGTATATTCACAACCACTAATTGATGAGCTGAAAGAGTTATGGGCTAACGGGGTACGTACTTATGATGAATCAGCAAAATAATTTTTTCAGTTACATGCGACTTTGTTATGGACAATTAGCGATTTTCCCGCTTATGCCATGTTATCATAATGGAGAACACAAGGTGAATTTTCTTGTCCTTATTGCAATAAGGATCATCAAGCTATTCGATTGAAGAGCGACCATAAGTACTGTTATTGGGGTTATCATCGATTCTTACCAATACGATATAAATTTCTACAAGAAAAAAATGACATTTAATGGCGAGGTTGATATGAGGCCACCACCATTGAAAGTAACTGGATCACAAGCTCTACAACAATTAAATGAGCTTGACATTGTAACTGAATATAAGAAAGAAGATGTGCTGAAAAGAAGGAAAGAGTCCAAAAGGAAATTGAGCTTGCAAAAAAATAAAAATAAACTAAAGTTAATACTCCAAAAAAAATGACTAAATTGGAAGAAGAAAAGTATCTTTTTTCAATTGCAATATTGGGAGCACAATTTGATACATCATAATCTTAATGTCATGCATATCGAGAAATGTTTTTGCAAAAATATTCTTTTTACATTGTTGGGCATCAAAGGGAAAATAAAGGATAATTTAAATGATCGAAAGGATCTCAAAGATATGAGTATTAGGTTCGTGCTACATCCTGAGCCGCGAGGATCAAATCAACAGTATGCGTGCATTTTTATAGAAAACATCTTGTGAAACTTTCAAAAGAGTATCCTCAACTTTCACAGCACCTTCCCTTGAAAGTGGGTGAAGATGGTAGGAGGAAAGGGAATGTATTTTGCTAAATTGGGTGTGAAAGGGATGGAAATGGAAGGTGGAGGAGAAGTTTTAACATGGAAACCAAGTTGACTTCAAGAGAATGTTACTGAGGTCACTGACAGAGATGTTTCGGAGGTTACATTCAAAGTGAGATCATGCTCTCCTTATATATGGTCAAGGAAGTACTGATAGGGATTTCACTTGACATGCCTATCGACAAGTAACCCTAGATACACTGCCGATAAGCAAGGAAATGGGTTTGTAATTCGGCAATCTTATGCAGATTTTTAGGAAAATGGTCATAAAATGCAATTCATAAGTCTGAATTGTGCATGGGGCATACTGTTGGAAAGGATATTTAGATCTGTTTACGAATCCATTAGGCCTCTCCTGGGTTTGGAAGTTGACTTTTGGACAAGAGATTCTCACAGGAAAATGGATCGTTCGTCTGAATCGTAAGGACGATTTTCACATGGAATGTACCATTGGAAAGGTTATTAGAGCCATTAGAACATTCATTCAGTTTCATTGAGTTCAACGAGTTGACCTTGGTTAAACAAGGCATGTAGTCACTTGGTGACCATTAGTAGTAAAATGGGTCATTCGTCCATACCATAAGGATGATTCGTACACCAGGGAGACCATTGGAAAGGGTTTTCAAAGCCCTTTGAAGATTCATTTAGTCTCACTCGAGTTGAGGAGTTGACGGGAGTCAAATAGAGTCTGGGAGTGCCCTGAGGCCTCCAATTCAATTTTTTATGGAAAATGAATCATTCGTCTGAACCGTAAGGTCGATTTATGAATGGGGTGGACCATTAGAAAGGGTATTAATATCCCTTTAATGATTCATTGAGTTTACACTCGAGCCAGGAAGTTTATTGGGGTCTAAACGGGGCCTGGGAGAACCTGATGGCCTCCAAATTGATTTTTGACAGTAAAATAGACCGTTCATCTAAATCATAAGGCCAATTTATGCATGGGGTGGACCTTTGGAAAGGGGATTCGAAGCCTTTCCTATATTCATAGATATTCTATTCGGGTGATAGAGTTAACTGGTAGTGAAACGGGGTTCGAGAGAACCCAATGGCCTCTAAATTAGTATTCAGAGTGTGATCTAGGGTTTATGGTGAATGAGGAAGTGCTAGAACCAAAGAAGGTTCTTAGGAGGATCCTAGAAGGTTGTCTCTACAGAGATGCTCGATGGGTGAGCTTGGAACAAGTGATGGTCATTGAATAAACACCACATGGATGTTTTGGAAATATGTCAATTATGCGAACCAAAGGGACGAGGATGAACGGTTTATGAGAGTTGAGGTCAATTCTAAGGACCTATAGTGATGAAAACCAATTCTGAAGGCCGAAGTCAATTTTAAGGACCTCTAGTGATAATAATCAAATCTGTGGGCCGAGTTCAATTTTGAGGACCTAAAGTTGGGACGACCGATTCTAAGAGCCAAGGCCAATTCTGAGGACATATAGTGGTGATGAACAATTTAGAGGGTCGAGGTCAATTCTGAGGCCGTATAGTGATGACGATCGATTCTGAAGGCCGAGGTCAAGTCTAAGGACCAAAAGTTGGGACAACCGATTCCGAGGGCCGAGATCAATTCTGAGGGCCTATAGTGATGATGAACGAATCTGAGGGCTGAGGTCAACCTTAGGTTGGGAAGATCGATTATTCTGATCAACGTCAATTTTGAGGAACTAAACTTGTAGCAACCAATTCTGCGAGTTGAGGCCAATTCTGAGAACCTAAGGTGGTGACAATCGATTCTAAGGTCTAAGCTGATTTTGGAGGACCTAAGGTGGTGGTAACCGATTCTGAGGGACAAGGTAAATTTTGAGGACATATAGTGATGAAGACCAATTTTTAGGACCGTGGTCAATTCTGAGGACCTAGAGTTGTAACGCGGGCGTGGGGTTCCCTTTGGGAAGTCCTTAATTTACTTTTGTACTTGTGGTTTTGTTAAGGATTGTGTTATTTTTATATTCTACTAGGGAAAGACATTAGGCTTGGGATTATGTATTTTTGAGAGGAGATAACTTTATTGGGGAGGCTAAAAATTTTATGGTAGATGGATTCGAAGAAAGTTTAATCTCAAAATTCCACCGGGGATTTGGGGAAGCATTAGATTTTGAGGTTTGGATTTTGCTGGGGAATTATAGTTGACTTTGGG
This sequence comes from Sambucus nigra, assembly GCA_949130495.1. NCBI lineage: Eukaryota > Viridiplantae > Streptophyta > Magnoliopsida > Dipsacales > Adoxaceae > Sambucus > Sambucus nigra. Next base: position 297,438,994 of record OX422223.1, read on the forward strand.
GAGGCACCGTTTCACGAAATATATTTAGGGATTTATGCTAGGTGATAAGAGTATAATTCCATTTTCAAATGGTTTTCTTTGGTGAAGAAATGTTCTAATATATGTTTGTCATTTTTAGGAGTTTTTCAGAGAATTTTTGCCTTTTTCTGTATGAAATTTTAGGGGGTATGCCGATCGACATGTTATAGGGGTTGCCAATTGAAAATGGAATGGACTCCTAGGCTTCCTTGGGAAGAGGAATAGGAAAGTACCGATCGATATGAACAAGAGTCTATCGATCAGCATGTTGTTTAGAATCATATCAAAGGGGATGGTACCTCCTCATTTTTCACATCATTCTACATCTGATCTTCTACTTCTTCTCTCTAAAATTCGTTCCCAAGTCATTTCTTCTTCAAGACTTCAAATGGCGGACTTTTCCAGAGGGGAATACAACATGGATTGGTTGAGTGTTGATAATTAGGTGGGCTTGGAGTGGTGAGATAGGATGCCCTTTTCTTTGGGCAATGAAAATGCTTTTGACTTGTTTGAGGGAGTAGTTGAGGATCACTTTCTTATGAACAAGCCCTCACACCACTATTCGTATAGGGTAAGGAACCCTAGTGGCTTTGTAAGTATACTCACCTTTGGTATTCTTTTGCTTCTTTTCTTTATTTTTTGTGCTGATGGAAAGGATCATTTCTTTCTTTTTGGTTTTGGCAGACTGATATCTCCCCTTTGAGAATGCATTATAGAAGGACGACGGGGTTAAAGAATGTGTGGGAGAATCTTTCGACGGTGGTCCGCTGGGTATTTACTTCTACTGGGAGAATCTTTCGACGGCCAAGGCTGCCTCCCAAGCCAACCAATCAAATTAAACCATTTGGTTCAATAAAAGACAATTTATCACTTAGAGGGAATTGACAGATTTGACCATTGTTCGTAATTTTGGCCTAACGTCTTACTCGTACATCCGTTTGATGTACCGTTTGTTGTGTCACAACCCTAACTCATATGTATACAATTATATAGTTTTCACCTCAAGTATATGGTTAAGTTATAGAGGTCAAAATTATTCTTAAACAGGGACATTTCTATCGAAAACAACAAAAATTTGTGTTTGTAAATAATTCGACATTTCATGATTTATGAAAGTAGGATTAGACTAAACATAATCACTTAACATTAGATATACTAATAACACATTATTAATATCACATAAGGAAAGCATGATTTAAATATAATTTATCATAATTCTATTTGGGTTGTCACAACTCACCCCCTTAGAAAATTTCGTCCCCGAAATTTAATATAAAGGTCACTTACCAAACAAATGGGGATACTATTTCTTCATGCTATCCTCCGTTTCCGAAGTTGCTTCTTTAATCCCATGGCGTGTCCACATAACTTTAACTAAGTAAATAACTTTATTTCTCAATATTTCCTCCTTACGATCAATAATTTCCATTGGTTCCTCGATGTACGACAAGTCTTCCTTCAGTTCAATTGGTTGAGTTTTCAACTAATGAGATGGATCCGCCAAATACTTACAAAGCATAGATACATGAAACACATCATGTAAACGGGATAAATCTGGAGGTAATGCTAATCTATATGCCAGGGTCCTAATTCTCTCCAACACCTCATAAGGTCCAATGTATCTTGGACTTAGTTTCCCCTTTTTCCCAAACCTCATGACGCCTTTCCATGGTGAAATACGTAGGAATATAAAATCCCCCTTTTGAAATTCCAATGGATGCTTCCTCTTATCTTCATAAATTTCCAGCCAACTTTGCGCTATCTTTATCCATTCCAGAATCATTTTGACCTTCTCAGTCGTCATATCTATTAATTTCGGACCCAAAAATTTCCTTTCACTTACTTCAATCCAACACAAAGGCGTTCTACATCTCCTCCCATATAAGGATTCATAAGGAGTCATACTAATAGTCGACTGATAACTATTATTATATGAAAATTCGATCAATGGCAAATGATCATCCCAACTACCTTTGAAGTTAAATACACAGGCTCGTAAAATGTCTTCTAATATTTGAATTGTCCTTTCTGATTTCCCATCAATTTGTGGATGAAATGCAGTGCTGAACTTCAAACTTGTGCCCATGGAATTCTGGAGACGAGGGATCTCTATCTGATACAATTGACACTGGTGCCCCATGTAAACGGATAATCTCATCAACGTACATACGTGCATACTTGTCAATAGTGTATGTGGTCTTAACTGGAAGAAAATGGGCCGATTTCGTCAATCGGTCTACAAAAACCCAAATAGAATCATGCCCCTTTGGTGATCAGGTTAATCCGGACCAAAGTCCATCGTTATATGTTCCCACTTCCATTCCGGAATAGGCAACGATTGCAATAATCCTGCCGGCTTCTGATGCTCCGCCTTTACTTGCTAGCATACTAAACATTTAGCTACAAAGTCTGCAATCTCACGTTTCATATTGTTCCACCAGTAATACTCTTTTAAATCTCTGTACATTTTGGTACCTCCCGGATGCATAGAGTAAATAGAACTATGTGCCTCTTCTAATATATCCTTCTTTAAGGGTGGGTGATTCGGTACACAAATCCTATTTTTATAACACAATGATTCATCATTCTTTATCTCAAAGTCACTCTCTTCACCATCTAGGACATCTTGTTTCTTCTTCTCAAGGAATAGATCACTGATCTGCAAATTTCGTATGCGTTCTGCCAATAAATGTCTCACTGTGAAATGTGCTAATAATCCTCCCTTTTTTGAAAACTTCAATTCCATCCCCATCGATGCCAAGTCAAGAATATTTCCAACACGGGCACACCGTATACAACCAAGAATCCCTGATGATTTTTGACTCAAAGCATCTTCTACTACATTGGCCTTCCCAGGATGATGATGTATGGTACAGTCATAGTCTTTAATCAGCTCTATCTAACGCCTCTGTCTTAAATTCAGTTCTTTCTGTCTAAACAAGTATTTCAAACTTTGATGATCTGTAAATATCTCACAAGTTTATCCATACAAGTAATGTCTCTATAACATTAAAGAAAAAACAATGGCTCCTAGCTCCACATCGTGTGTAGGGCAATTTCGTTCATGCGCCTTTAATTGTCTGGAAGCATATACTATTACCTTCCCATTCTGCACAAGAACACATCCTAAACCCTAAAATGAAGTGTTTGTATAGATCACAAAAGACTCATTCCCACATGGAATAGTAAGTATAGGGGCTGAAACCAAACGATTCTTTAATTCATTAAAACTCCTCTCACATTCTTCATCACATACAAACTTCACTTCTTTACGAGTCAACTTTGTCAATGGTAATGCTATTGATGAAAACCCTTTAATAAATCTACGATAGTAGCCTGTCAATCCTAGTAAACTCCTAATTTCTGTCACATTCTTAGGACTTTCCCATTCAACAATTGCTTCCACCTTCTTTGGATCAACATATATCCCATTTGCCGAGACAACATGCCCTAAAAACATAATCTCATTCAACCAAAACTCACACTTGCTGAATTTAGCAAATAATTTCTTCTCTCTCAAAATCTTCAATACAAGTCTCAAATGTTTCTCATGTTCCTCCATGCTACATGATTAAATCAACACATCATCTATGAATACAATCACAAATGAATCAATGAAAGGGTGGAATACCCGATTCATCAAATCCATAAAAATTGCTGGAGCATTAGTTAATCCAAATGGCATCATCAAAAACTCATAGTGCCCATATCCAGTGCAAAAAGCTATTTTGGAAATATCACTATCCTTTACTTTCAATTAGTGGTAACCCGATCTCAAATCAATCTTCAAAAATAATGTGGCCTCCTATAATTGGTTAAACAAATCATCGATACGAGGTAGAGGGTACATATTTCTAATGGTCACCTTATTCAATTGCTGATAATCAATACATAATCGCATTGTCCCATCTTTCTTTTTCACAAATAACTCCGGGGCTCCCCATGGTGAAACACTAGGGTGAATGAAACCTCTGCTTATCAGATCTTGTAATTGCACTTTTAATTCTTTCAACTCTGCTGGTTCCATTTTATATGGAGCAAAAGAAATTAGACCAGTACCTGGAATTAATTCAATGGAAAACTCTACTTCCCTATAGGGTGGCAATCCTGGCAATTACTCTGGGAAGACATTAGAAAATTCTCTAACCACTGGTATATCTTATATTTTAATTGTCTCGTTACTAGTATCAACAACATAAGCTAAATACCATGTACAACCCTTACTCAATAACTTTCTTCTCTTAATTGCTGAGATGAGACAATTAGGGACAACATTCATTTCCCCTGTAAACTGGAACTCAGGTTCACTAGGCAGATGAAACGTAACTTCTTTTTGAAAACAATCAATGGAAGCATGATACGATGATAACCAATCCATCCCCAATATGATATCAAAATCCCGAATGGCCAACGGTATCAAATTAACATATAAATCTCTCTCACTCATTCGTAAGACACAATCTTTATAAACGTGCTCAACCAGAATCACACTTTCCATTGGGGTAGAAATATATAAGGCACAATTGAGAAATGAACATGGTCTACCCAAATATGAAATAATATGTAATGCCACAAGTGAATGCATAGATCTAGGATCAATCAGTGCATATAAATCTTTATTTGCAATAGAAAGTTTACCTGTAACCACTTCAGGTGTAGCATGGGCATCTTGCAATGTCATCGCAAACACTCTTCCTCCTGCCTTCGATCCACTTGCTTGTCCTGTACCTCTTCCCTTGGTGGCACTGCCTGGAAAGGATCCTTTATGAGGCCCACTGACTGAAACTGTTCTTGCTAACATAGGATAATTCGTTCTCAGATGGCCCTTCTGATGGAAGTTAAAACATTTTATATTCTATAACTTTGGGCAATTTCTCTTTATATGACCCGATATCCCACAAAAGAAACAAACATTTGGATCTCCATGTGTTGAAACACCTGAACCTCTTCCACCACTAGCTTCACCCCTTTGTAAACTACCTCCACCTCTACCCTGTTGGAATTTCTTCCCTCCAAACCTTTAATATTCAGTATCACTACCCTTTTGATAGTTTGGATCAAATCTACTTCTCTTTACACCTCGTTCTCGATTCCCTCTCACTTCATTCACGTCTTTTTCTACCAGCATGGATTTGTTCACCAAGGCTGAATAATTAACAGTCTCTAAAGCCAACAACCGTGATTTAATGACTAACTCAAGTCCGTCAAGAAATTGGCTACACATGTCTTCCTCATTTTGTATAAACCTCGAAGCAAACTGAGATAAAGTTGTAAGTTTAGCTTCGTATTGTCTAACTGTCATACTCCCCTAATTCAACATGAAATATTCCTTCTCCTTTTGTCTTCGATACATTGTGGGAAAATACTTATCATATAAAGCTTTGAGAAAAGCATCCCATGAGATCACATTCTCACCTTCTAGAGTAATCAACAAATGTTTTGTGGCATCCCACTAGTATTTAACTTCTCCTTTCAGCATGTACGTCGCCAAGATCACTCGTTGATTTTTAGGCATTCTCATCACCCTGAAAATAAGTTCAATCTCTCTAACCCATTCTTTTGCCTCTGCTGGATCAACTGCTCCTTCAAATGAGGGTGGATTCATTTTAATAAATTTCTCATGTGAAGTACTCCTTTCTTCTCGGTGTATCACCTCCTCAGCCCTAGCCAATGCTTGTGCCTCCAGTTGCCTGGTCTGTTGTTCTTCCACATAAGCCATAAATCTAGCTTGTTGCTCTGCCATTAGAGTCATAGCACATGCCATTTTTTGCATGTCTGTCAATTGTTTCGGGTCAAGTTCTACATTTCCATGAATAGGTTGCTCAACCTCCACCTCTGCTGCCATATTTGAAGCCTCGTCTTCTATTGTCACATTTAAATCCCCTTGTTCCATTATTTTATATCTGAAATGAATCAAATATATAACAACATGCAGATATACATATCATTCCTAACATAATCGTTAGTATCAAATAAAATAAATTTCTAACATTCACTGCAAAATCTAGACTTTTCTCACTCCAGAACCTCTAAAACCTAGGCTCTGATACCAAAAGCTGAGACACCCCAACCCAGTTACTTATAATTAAGTCTGAAAGTCAAAGGGAGTCAAACCATAATTAATCTAACCAAACCATAAACACGAGTTTTAATTTCAGAGTCGTCATTGTAAATCCATATAACTGAAAGCCTTTTTACAACATCAGAGTAGTCATGTCCATAAAAATTTCTTGAAGGATAATTTAACTTAATTACATCATTTACATTCACACAAAATCATTGTTTCTTCCGTTCCTGACTAACCCAACCCGACCTCTGAGATTTGGCTATGACATCGCGTTACTTGAAAAATGTGAACATAGGAACCGTGAGCAAAATAGCCCAGTGAATGCATCACTACTATACTACTACATGAATTTAAATGCAATAAATCATGTCCATATAATTATGTATTAACTTATCCGTCTCATTCATAATGAATGACCAACTTTTCTGAATCATGATTCACATATCCTGTCTAAATAGACAATTCTCCCCCATTCCTGGTCGAGGAGTAACCCCTCATTAATAGACAAATATCCCCCATTTTGGGTCGAGGAGTAACCTCCCATTTTGGTAAAACAAAATGAATAATTTTATATTCATAACATTATGATCATATTCGTAACAGTATACATATACATTATTCCAGTGAGTGCACTCACCTTGGTTGACAACTACGTATTCACGTTTCCTTCGGGTGGAGCTGAATTGGGTTGATTTGACCTTACACCTGTCAATCCAACTAAATCAGTATTGAATCTCAATAATAAGTATTATCCTAACATAATTATGTAACTTTCAAGACTATACAACAACAATATAATTCCATATAAGTTACGTTCCATAAAACATAAGTAAAGACAAAATAATGTTATACATGTTAATAAAGTTATGAACATTCAACCGTAACAAAATACCTCATAAGGAATTTATTACCAAAACCAAGTAACATGAATGTATACTTCTCAATGTATATACACATGAATTATGTACTCAAAATACTCTTTGGAAAGAGGAGATAACAATATTCTTTCATGGGGTATCTAGTATGGCCTCAGATTATTGCCCTCTATACTCAACCATCCTATATTCCTAAATTTCATAAATACAGGGGTCCAACCTTATCAATTTGAAAACATAAATGAATATACTTTCCATTACAAGTGACGGTGTAATTTTTCAAGCTTCCTCGAGCAAGTTATGACCATTTCTTTACAACACAAGAAATCTTCCCTACAAGCTCCTCTATTGTTCCTTCGAATTCCCAGAATTTTCAAAAAATTTCTGCAACATAACTTTCCATGATTTTCAATCCATTTTCAGTACACGTACTGAATAGTACAGAATTAAAGTTTCATAAATTTTTGACTTCATTTGCTATGTCAAAAGCTTGACAAAACTCAGGGCATACTGAAATGAAATATACAAACTACAACTATATACCAACTTGAAATCATCATTACGGCCTAAACACAAGGAGATAAATTCTAATTTTCGGATATGATATGAATATATGAGTCTAATTTCATATACAATTGGAATTTATCAATTCCAGTAAGCACACAAAGATATATTCAAGTCTGAATACAAGGGTTTCAATACAAAGAAATTTTGAGGGTTTATGCATTCAACCTAACTTAAACTTGCATATATCCATACATATGCACCCAATGATGAAAGGTAAATAAAAAAAATCAAGGATTTATATCATATAAATCATAAATATATGAAAAATAATAAGATTTACAATTAGGATTACCTTCGGAACTTTTACGTAATTTCTACGGATTTTTCTACACTTTTTCTCCTCACTTTTTCTTCCTAAACTTCTACTTTCTCCTTCCACACCCTAACAACACTTCAAACTGAACCTAAGGCTTAATTTGCTGAAGAAATAAGTTAGAGGGAGAGTTTTAAGTCGGCCAAGGCTGCCTCCCAAGCCAACCAATCAAATTAAACCATTTGGTTCAATAAAAGACAATTTATCACTTAGAGGGAATTGACAGATTTGCCCCTTGTTCGTAATTTTGGCCTAACGTCTTACTCGTACATCCGTTTGATGTACCGTTTGTTATGTTACAACCCTAACTCATATGTCTAAAATTATATAGTTTTCACCTCAAGTCAATGGTTAAGTTATAGAGGTCAAAACTAGTCTTAAACAGGGACATTTCTATCGTAAACAACAAAAATTTGTGTTTGTAAATAATTCGACATTTTATGATTAATGAAAGTAGGATTAGACTAAACATAATCACTTAACATTAGATATAATAATAACACATTATTAATATCACATAAGGAAAGCATGATTTAAATATAATTTATCATAATTATATTCGGATTGTCACAGTAATATTGGCTTGAGTCTTCTTGATTTAGGATAAGATCTTGCCCTCTTCAATGGTCATCTTTGGCTTCAGAAGTTAATCAAAAACTCCCTTTCCTTTATCTATTCCTGATGGCTAAGAATTCAGATTTAGATAGTACCTTCCTAATCTGGTGATGTGGTTTAAGGAGGTGAGAAAGAATCAGAACCCTATTTCTTCATCAATTTCAGGCTACTGTAATACCCCGTATTTTCATGACTTTTAAAATTGGGGATTTATTAAATTTAATTGAGATGTATTAATTTAATATTAATTCAAAGTTTAATTTAAATATTTACTAGCGTGACGAGAGTTAGTAATTATTGGGAATTTTGCTAAATATTACTTAATGAGCAAAGTAATATATAGAATTTAATTTATTAAAATTGTCACGAGTGAATAATATGACAATTATGGAAATTAAATCGGGACGCGCATGTGTCGTGTCGGGACTATATTATTATCATAATAAAAAGTGGATAAATTATAAGTCACTCGTATGGTCATTTCAAGTGGTCCAACGTGTCTTGAAGGGTCGAGATAGTCAGAAAACTATACCTAGGGGTTTAGTTTGGGTCTCGGGACATTTTTAAGCCTAACCGACAACCCGAGATGACGTTTTAGTAATTAGCCATTTTTAGGTTTAATTATGGACAAAAATGGCAGGTTTATATCTGATCAATTTATATTCCTCAAGAGTTAGGGAATTAGAAAGTTAAAGAGGGGCTAAGTTAGAGAAAAGAGGGAGACCTTCTAAGGAGCACAACTACCAATTCACAACCTTTTTGCCGGATTCCACCATCGTCGCGTAGATCGAGAAACAAGGATCATAACCATACCCATCAACACCCGGATATTAGAGTTCCATCTCAAAGGCAAGTATCTATCTTGCTGATTCCTAGTTAATATTTCACCCATGTTAGACTAGGAATGGTGAACACATGTTTTTTTATTGAAGAATTATATGATTTAGGAAATTCTAAATCACAACTTGTAGGAGGAATGCATGTAGTCTGGAACCCTTGGCATATGTAGAGGATTACCCATAAATTTTTAATGATTTATTAGAAAGAAATCTGGAAAAAGACTGATAATATTGGAATTTATGATAAAACTAGGGTTCTTAATAATTTTACTGAATTTGTCCCTTTAAGTCCATGCCTTTGATGAATTCGTACATGTTATATATAGGAAATCATGTAGAGAGGTTGACATAACTCTTGGTTTAATTGTTTGGGAGTTTGGAATGAATTAAACATGATTCAGAGGTTGAAAGGTGATGAATCTCGTAGGTTGGAATAACAGAATCTGGGCAAGAACTGTCTGATCGATCAATCGACTCAAGAATGTTGATCGATCGACCCCATTTTATCGATTGATCGACCCCTCCTAGAAATTGAATATTTTTCACCTTTTTAGTTAATTTGGTTAAAATATGTAGGAACCTCTGGATATCACTTAAAGATCATAATGGGTCATGAAGAGGACTAGTAGGGTCTAATTAGGTTTCGTTGAATATAATTCTATCCGAGATGTAACCATGGGATAATGGGGGTATGTCATTTATTTGAAATCGCGAGTACGTTAAATAAAGAATTTAGAGATTCATGAAGGACTTAGACCAGTATATTAGTGAGGGTGTATCTACTGAAATTACCGTTAGGAAGAGAAAACATTTATAGGGACGAGAAGTAATTATGAAATGGTTATAACTGAGAATGAAAATAGATGAGTTCATTTTGCGTAAGAATTGTGTAATTTGTATTACGTATGGTTAAAACTATTATTATAGGTCGTGAGTGAACCTAATTGAAAGATGTGAATATTTATATATATAACCAAGTGATTGTGTATATATTAAATATATCTCTGTGCATAATTATACACGCGCTACTTACTATCACGGAGGTTGCCGCTCCGAGACAGTCTTATCTCGATGGGAACTTTATGTGGGATATTGACTCGTACCCTCGAACATAGAATTCCTTAGTACAGGCTATCTGAGAATGATAGTCAGATGGTCCTAAGAGAAATGAGGGTATGTGATGACCTCTTAGTGACTTGGAACTATGATTCGCCTCCATTTTATGTGTATTGTGTTAATACAATTCGAGAGTGATTCTGAAATAGTATTTCCCTTATACGAGATATACAGGGACTTGATAACAGAGTGTTCCTGCACCATAGATTTTATGTGGGGTGCCGATTAGTATATATATTGTATGAGTGATTAATATATATACATATACCTGATATTTTTCTACTGTGCATATAAGAAGATAAGTAATTGAATAAATGATCCTAATCATAGTAAGTGTTTGAAATCTCACTATATTGAGAAGTACATAATTGACTTCAATAACCTTTAAGTAGATGTTATCTTAATTTAATCATAAACTTATGATTTTGTGAATCAGAGCTTATGGGAGGAGTATAGAGTTAGACTTATGGGTTATTTTAGTCATACGGTAAGAGTGCACACTAGATGAGAGGTGATAATTCTCAAGAGAGTTTCGTGTACTAACATGGTTATCATATTAGCCAGTAAGCATTTTAAATACTTGCTAAACCATTTTAAAACTATTTTAAACTCGGGCTCTAACCCATTTCCGATCATTTTTTCTTCTCTAATATATATATATATATTACAGGTGCTCAGCCACAGGGGCGTCAAGTGTAGATTCATTTGACTCGACGTGTTGCAGCTTGTGTGGGAGTTGGAGGTCATTGCAGTAGATGCTTCCTCCTTTGGCTCCCCATATTTCTATTTAATTATTTTAGTTAGGGAATGTGTCACCCATTTTTATACTCTTGTTTAGACTTGATAGGGATTTCATATACTTCTATCATTTCAATATTTTGTTTTCATTTGGGAATATTTTATCTTTCACACTGTGAGTGGTTGTGGCTATTTATTTGAATTTGAGTAATCTAGTTGACATGTTGTATTAGATGACTGGTATCTTGATCGTTTGTGCTATTCATAAATTAGTTTATGCTTAAAAGTTTTTTACAACGGAATTTAATAAATAAAATCACTTAATTTGTTTTTAAACTTAGCTTAATTATTTAGGGTGATTAAAATATAAAATATTATTTTCGACAGTGATGCTAAGAATGAACCACACCGTTCACCTTGATTTTTAATTTAATAAAGGACCGATCACCCAGTATTTAATTAGGCGGGGTTTTGCAGCTACACGACTAGTTTATTGATTTTTCCTAATAGGTATTCAAAGGATATCATCTCACATAGGCTGATTATCGGACTGACCTTTTCTTGACTTGGTTCTTCGTATGAGTTGTCAAATTCACACCCCCCCCCCCATCCAGTGGATACCATGTCTTCTTTTCAAGGGAAGTAAATGCATTCCACGACCGCAATGCCTTTTTCATATAAATCCTCCCACTCAATGAGGAGGTTCAGGAGTGAAGGGACCAACTTCCCTTGTAGCTTCAAAGCGGTGACTAGATAAAAAATGCTGCAACTCTCACTGATCTGTCGAACCATGTCTTCCATAATTTGTACTACATTTTCCAAACTAATTTCATCAATGTGTACCACCCAATTATTTGACACTCGAGTCCATTTTTTTTCTTCTATGAATAGGATGTCGAACTTTTGATCGTCGATGGTCATGTCAGAGAGAAATTTTAGCCCAAAATCGAGAAGCTCGTTCAATATTGCTGGTAACTCCATATCTTTCCATTTTGACCAGGTATAAAAGACAATATAGGCCCTCGTAAGGAGTGACATGGCTTGGTCAGTGAAACAGGTAGAGTGTAGGAGAAAATATGGACAAAATTTAAGCGTATTCGGTGAGATGATGGGTATAATGGGTGCTTTACTGGGCACAATCTTAGTAGATGGATCAAATTCTGGGTCATTCTCTAGAAATATGTCATTTGTGTGGGTGGGGAGTGGATTATGAGTGGTTTTGGGTTTAGGATTTGCTGGTGGGGCGATGATACCCTGGTCAATTAAACCCTGAATTACATCTAAAAAATGGAAGCACTGATCAGTAGTAGGGCCGAAAGACAGGTGGAAGTCATAATTGGCGTCGATTTTGAAGTTTTTGGGAAGTGGGTTTGGTAATGGACGAGGGTCCAGAGGTTTGATGTGATTTTGGCTTAACAAGGCCTCATATACTTTAGAGGGAGGAGAATGTATCTCAGTTTATTCCTATGTGGCAGGATTAGGGTGGCTTTCTGGTGCCCAAGAGGTAGCAGGGTGAGATATATTGTTGATGGTTGAGACTGTAGCATTGGCAGGCTTCTAGTACATTTTTGGAATGAATTGTTCGGTCATCTACTTTGGCTCGTCTTCCGTCGTGGTAAAACTTTCTTCAATCTCCATACTCACTTCCCAGAGAGATCGAAAATGAAAATAATATTAACCCCCATAGTCGATCGGATATAGGGCAGGAAATTCTTCTTCACTATGCTGACTTGTTATTCTTCGAAAGGTTGATTGGTCTTGGTACTATTCTGAATATTTGAACCCATTTGGAATCATTTGTGACTTCAAAATCATCATACATGTCACTAAAAATATAATTCCTTTCTCGACTCAATTCTTGTCTACATGCGACTCTCAGTTGAGATGAAATAAAATACGCACATATCAGTCACTATGTTGTATATAAAAAATACTCCATTATTTACTATTCATGCACATAGTAAATCTCATAACATAATATTAATCAGTCTCTATCTCTCGATTAATATTTAATGATCAGTTTTATTGTTTAATTACATTAAATTATGTCACACATGTAATTTAACTAAAACGTATTTTTTCAATTAATTAAATCATAAACACGTAGAAATACGAGGTATTACATACTTCCCCCCTTACAAAGGAATTTTGTCTTTGAAATTAGGACTAAGTCGGTACATATACTTGGATCTTTAAAATCACGACATCCTATAGTACCCAAATCCAAATCATAATAACATAAGGGTTACTCTACTATACACCCACTAGTGGTACACCTATCAAAAGGCATAATCACTGTAGCCTCAAATTTTAACAAGCTTTCTCAATTCCATACGTACTGATGCACTCTATCAGTCATATGATCTCAATACTGGCTCTATCATCTCCATACTGAGAAAAGGTCGCACCTCTCTGTGAGCTAGTTCCCCTTACTCACCACAAATAAAAACTCTCTTTATACGAGGAATCACGATAACTTCTGATCACTCATGTCAGTATTAAGAACTTTGGTTCACGATGGCGTGGCTCTTAGGACATTCAAAAGTAACCCAAAATAGTTTGTGGTTCGCTCCACTCTTAACAACGGACTCCAAATCACGGTCAGTCCAAAAATCTAGTTATCCCCTCATCTCTAGTCACCTAGAGGGTGGACGACAAGGATTTCCACGGCAAACCTCAAAAAGTACCTCGTGCCTGATAAATCGGTATAAGTTCTTAAACACAATCTACCAATGGTAATTTTCCCTACAATTACCCTATAAGTCACCACGCGCACTACTCGCATTAGCTAGCATAATAAACTACCTCTCGTCTAACCGTCGACCTATAGGTGCTACTATATGCCCAAAATAAAACTCTGTCCCCATCGCTTCCTGATAAACCCCATTAGAGGTGGGATTAGAGAATCTTTTCTTGATTCACAACAATATTGGGAGGCATCTTACACCGGTGCAATCCTTATTTTCAAAGAGAGCATAATAGTCACTTCATCTCAGCCAATCCATTCCATACACTCGGAGGGATTCTTGCCCTAGTCATGATGTTGGCAGCCCATCAATGCATTTTAGTAGTGTACCTACCCGTTCCGTCATAAGAACCGTATGCTTGTTATCAAATTCTAGTTGATCATCTCAAGCAATGTTTTATATCTATGAGTGGTGCATCCAGAGACAGTCTCACTATGTCTCATCCCCTCACGAATTCCCACTTATAATATCTCAGATTTAAGTTGTTCTTTATACTCCCCTTCATCCCCCGGGGATACCAACACTCACGACCCATGCACTTTTTGCAACTGGCACACTTCTTGGGTCTTCTTGCCTTATAGTCAACAATATTCTATGTGTGCGCAAGCCACTCTCATCATTTGATTGAGTAAAGCTATGCTCTATTTTTCCACAACAGTTGGGAGTCGCCTTTATCAAGAGATATATTTGGAATGGCTTCCCATAACTTTTCAACCAATTTGGAGTGTGCTAGCTCTCTTAGCACATATATACTTGGATCATTGTCCTTCTCACATGACGTTCAAGCCATCATACCATTTCAGCTTAATTGATAACTTCCCCACAGGTATACTTTACACGCATTAATTTCCATACCCCTCTATCTCGAATGATTTTTAAACCAACTAACCAGGGAACCCATACACCCTATAACTCGCGCATATCTGCACAAACATTGCAAACGTCACACACTTTTCTCAAGATTCGCCTCACATTCTCGATCGAGTTATAGAACTAGGGTATTTTCAATCATCCCATAAAACGTAATTTAATTCCTCTTTAGATTTTCCCAACATTCGACTCATGGTGAGAAGAAGGTTTTAGTTCTTTTTCACAGCACTACCGGCTCTACTAGATTTACATCGTATTATAGCTCTCAGCTCAAAATGTTTCCTAGACACGTTCAAGGATTTATATTCAAAATTGATGCCCTGGAATCCATTAACGTCCCTCTACTCCCGACATTTATAAACGTTCATGCGAATTTCATCTCGCATCAGCACCTAAATAAGGAACTTTCCCCAATGCGTTATCACTTAGTATTGGTGGCGCGTGAGTTCTATAAGCCTTAAACACACAATCAGAACACTCAAATGTTACCCCCAACCATATACTTATAAATCTCAACTACCATATCTCTAAAGGATTTAAAAAACATTGCGCTCTCACTATCATTAGGCATTAGTGCTAATCACAATAATGAGCTTTATCTATCCGCTCGACAATCGACCCAATATTCCTTGAATCCTATCACAAAGTCCCTACGCATCGGGATCAACTACAACAATACATCTATGCTCTTCGAAGTCTCCACCATAATATAATATAAATGTGAGATCGACCCTCTTTTAGGTGAGGCCTCATCAAACAACACATATTATCTGGGAGCATTAAACACGATGGCCTTGTTATCACCGCCCTCCATCGTTCCACCTACATCGCTAATCAGTCCATACCTAGGGTAATATTATACTCGCATGACACCTTACTAGAACAGGTAATTCCAACATCCACCTACCCCCCTCTGGTTAGTACTAAAGAGAGTCCCATTATACAAAGACAAGTATATACACATTATAGTGCTATAACCGATATACCCACTAAACTCGTCTCACACGTGAATCTAGTGCTAATAGAATACTTTGACTCAGTCGTATCATATAAAACTTATCCTACTACTCGAGGATAAAAATCATGCTTCAAATAGTCAATAATGTTGGTGGCTCAAATGGTTCTTGGGAATAACACCATCATCCCAACCGAACCAACATTTCTATAAATTGTTGCCCCATCTTGCCTAACTCTTATCCCCTAACTTATGGTGGACTAGGGTCACACATGTGTCCCTACGCTTTAAAAGTAAGACACCTCTTCAACTCATTACCATTCCTCTATCTTTACTGGGTATTACATGACGGTTCTTCTCACAGACTTGGTGGTCTTGACCCAGGTTGCTACCTCTGGTGTTCCTTGGGCCCCACATGTCCTATAGAACTCGATGTTGGCCTTGCCAGTCCAGAATAAACCTTATGTAACTTGGTAGTAAATTCTATTGATCTGAAATATTTCAATGGATCCCTAGCATTTATGTAAGTTTGCAAACCAGTGATCTTAACGACATCACATTGGTCATCCTAATCAGTGTTCTTCACTCCCGGGTATTCTTCCCGAGGTTTATATCTCAACCTACGGATCCCTTTATCAAGTTCCCATATCCCTTCGTCGGGTATGAAGTTCACAAAGCCAACCCTCATCTCCCTACTTACAACGTTGGGTGAGTCTAAAGTTGTGCCACTATTTTCTACAATGATGTTTGGGAAATTACCATCCCCAAAAGATTATCTTGATCGTTATCTACTCGAATAACATTATGATGATCTCTAACGTGATTACCCTATCCTAGACACTCCAAGACTTATGCTGAGCCCTTCCCTCTTATAGTCCTTCTAACGCCTTTCGTTGGCCGCCTTACAGTGTTCTATGTACCATACCCAATCGAACTCGTATATGAATCATATCTCCTATACTTAATATCAGGAGAACGTAAGCCATATATGTATAGGAATACAACAATCCTATGATAAGGCTCTATATCAATCAAATAATACGATGAAAATGTAGTAAGCCGTACATATACTAAGGACACTAGAACCTGATGCTCTGATTCCATCTGTGACACCCTGCCTAATTAAACATTGGGTGATCAGGCTTTTATTAAATTAAAACATGTTTCTCATATGGATCATTCTTAGTATCACTGTCGAAAATTTTTTAATTACCAACCACCTAAGTGAAATTAGACTAGTGCCAAATTTAATCTTTCGTTAACACAATAAAATGTACCATGCGAAAAAATTAAATAAAACATTCACAGTATACTAGAGTTCATTCCAACACAATATATATGAACGAAAAACTTGTCGATAAACCATCGACTATAAGTTTAAAGCCACAATACATAATACTTAAAAGAAATGAATAACTGTAAACTGTCAACGAACAACCTGCCCATACATGGAATATAAAATAAGATCCTACACTAGATCAGAAAGGTAGAATCATCTCATCAAGATCCTGTCAGCATCCACAGTGCTACAACTCCGAGTACCTGGAATGAAATCCTCAAGTCTGTTGTCCCTGTGGCTAGACACCTAAAAGGTTTTGAAAATATTTTATAGCAAGAGTTAGTACTCAAAATATTTTGAAAATATTTAGCAAGCATTTATCACAATAAAATTCAGTTATTGATTACACATGTTCGCTTACACTCTCTCTCGAGTTATGCTCACCTCTCATCTATAGTGCACGCCTAACGTTTTATACTTAGCCAACCTAGATATACTACCTAAGTTAATTAGACTAGAGTATTCAGCTAAACTTATCTACACGTATAAGTTCCAGTACCTCCCATAGAGTACATAAATTTATTAACATCCCTCATTTGTTAATTAACACAATAGTAACATTCTTCACATGATATCTTTCCATATCTATGATTAAGTCTAACCACTTAATTTTATCCTTTAGATATCCACTATCTAACATTAAATCTTTATAATTAAGTTTCTCTACTCATCTTACTTTTAGATGTATACACGTCATCTAACTATCTACTATCCCACACAAGAAGATTATTTATATAGTATATATATTTCACTCACAACATATACTATAAGGATCATTGGTCCGGATAATCATCGATCCCAATTATCCTATCATCATTTAACCTCCATAATTAAGTTTCACTACTTAATTTACTAGAGCCTATTTGCAGACTATTTTAAATTTTGTGATTAAGTTTCTCTTTACTTAATTTACCATTTACATGTACATCTCTATATATATCATCTATAAGTCTACTATTGCGCATAAGTAGAACATCATAACGTATATATTGCACACACAATATATACTATAAGGATTTATTTGTCTGGAAAATAATCGACCCCAATAATCCTACCATTTACATCAGTCCAAAAATCCCTCGACCCTAATGTAAAGGTCATACCTATGTATATTGGTTCGGCATTATCAATTACACAATATTATTCATCTTCGATATTGGTCCGGATAATCATCAAGCCCAAATCAAGCTTTCATGTATTGGTCCAGAAAATCATCGACCCTTAGGTATTCACACAACCTAATAATCAATATAATAAGTATTCACACAACCAAATTATTCATACTTGTACGTAATATATTTCTCTCTAATATTTACCATGCATGCTTGCATTACGAATTTATTTCACTTTCGTATTTATTCGAGTATTCTCTCTACTCTTTATTGGCTTAGACTCATACTTTGATCACCAATATTTATTTAGTATACTATAGGTATTCACACAACCTATATATTACTATTCATTAATAGGTCTTCACTCAACCCGATAATACGCATTAGTACATAGTATATATCTCTCACATATTTGTCATACTATTTACCTTACGATTTATCTCACTACCTATATATAGGAGTGTTCACACAACTCTAAGGGTCCTAGTTACCCCGTGATAGATAAATTCAGTAGTTTCCATATTTCACCTACTAGTTTACAATTAGAATTGATGTTTACTCTCTCTCTGTAGCTTAATTCTAAATTTTCCCGACTTATCTCTCCCTCGGTTATCCCGGTCGATCCATGCTTTAAGTCCTACACTCAATGACCATAATGGATCCTAACTACACACCTACTGGACTTTATCAAGTACCCACAAATGTATAAAATCATGCCCAAGGTTCCCTTCCATCAATGGTAATCGCAGGAAATTCAACCAAGAAAAGAATCCAAAAATCAGCTTTAGTCGATCAATCGACAAAATGGGTCGATCGATCGACTAATTTGGTTGATCTATCGACCCCTAGGTTGATATATTCATCCCAACTTCGTTTTTCACCATCGTTTTTCAATAGGTACCGGTTTGGTCTAAAATTGACCCGGGACCTGAACTATACCCCTGGGTATACTATTCTGACTATTTGGAACCATTCGTAATCATCCGTGACCTCAAAATCATCATACGAGTCACTAAAAATATAATTCCTATCTCGATCTCAATTCTTGTCTACACACGACTCTCGGTTGAGATGAAATAAAATATGCACATATCACTCACTATGTTGTATATCAAAAATCCACCATTATTTACTATTCATGCACATAGTAAATCTCATAACATAACATTAATGAGTCTCTATCTCTTGATTAATATTTAATAATCACTTTTATTATTTAATTACATTAAATTACATCACACATATAATTTAACTAAAACGTATTTTTCCAATTAATTTTCGAATTAATTAAATCATAAATACGTAGAAATATGGGGTATTACAATTCTTCTCCTTTTTCTCTTTTTTTTCTTCTTAAACTCTCCCAAACTCATAATTATGTAAATATTGAAAAGTGGATTGTCATCCACCTCCTTAACACATAAAAACCTCTTGATTACACCCTAATCCCCTTTTTCCATTAAGCTATGGGTGTAAAAAGGCCACAGTATCCTGATACGAGTCCTGTTATGCCTAAATGGCCCTCAAAGCACAATTATAATACTTGGGTACCTATTTCAAACTATTTTGACCAATTTTGGATCACTGATGCACTCAAAAAGGTCATACGAATAGCCCGACTATAATATACAATTATCTCCTTAACCGGGCCTGACATATGCGTACATTATGCATCGCCCATAAAATATATCGATTCGCCGATGTAACACTCTATCAACATATAATAATAAATCGTCATTATTCACTCGTACGCAACATATAATAAATTACATAACTATTTACTAACCACAAGCAAGCATAATAATAATAATATTAATATTAATAATAATAATAATAATAATAGTAATAATAATATTATTATTATTATTATTATTAGTATTAGTATTAGTATTAGTATTATTCCTTAACTCCCTAATTAATATTTATCGAAACCCAATTTAATTTTCCCTAATTAAATTAATAATCAGATGCACACGAAAATTAAATAATCATAAAAGTACGTGGTATTATAGATAGAGCTTTAGATATTTATGGAGGGACTTCTTCAAGTTTATCATGAGGTGTGGCCCCTGAAGTAGTCAATCAAAGAACTAACTACTTAGAAGGAACAACTGACCTCCAAGGTCCAGCAGCTATAAAAGACTTATGTTAAGGTCTTGGTGAAGCACAAAAAGCTTCAAGGGAAGATCGATGTTGAAGTGAAGAACCGATTGGAAGTCCACACGGAGTTTGAGGCCTTTAAAAAGTACTTTTTTCTATAATTTCAGCTCTAGTTTTGAGGCTTGCAAGTCCAAGGTTCAGGCCTTATTTTCCTGATATGTAAGTCTATGGTCTTTTTCTTGAATCCCTTAAGTCAAAAGAAAAGACTCAGATGATGCAGGCATCTCACATGGCGATATTACTGATGATTTTTCCCTAAATCACAAGAACAAGTAATAAAGGAGAAAACATATGCGTCTCTTCCCTGAAAAAGTGAAGCCTTTATGGACTCTCAAAACCTCATGCCTTGAAATTCTTTTAGTATTTTTTGTAAACTTCTTTGGGCCATTTTCCTTTGGTGTATTCTCCAAATATTTTATCCTTCAATAATAGAGTAGTTTTTGTATTATAACACTTTCTTTATTTTGTACTATTCTTTTGTACTTCAGATTGGGTTGCATACTTTTTTTACTAAGGAGTTTTTGCACAACATTCGTATGTTGAGGTCTACTGGTAGGTAGTATTACATTGGCCTCCCAAGATTTCTTAGTAAAGAAAAGTAATTTAATTGTTGAAAGCCCTAGAGTAGACTTAGGGATCCTAAGACCTCTGATATGTACTTGTGTAGTTGCTGAATTCGAGATCGAGGTTCTATGGTGGGTTATTAGACCTTATAAACTTAAAATGCTTGATACTTGTTCGTTTTTAGAACTGAAAGACCATAAGTTTTATACAAACCCCCCGAAAAAAACTAATTAGGTGCGAAGGCTTAAAATAAAATTTGTAAAGGTCCCTAAGACCTCAGACTCGATGATCTTCAAAACTTGAAGTCCCACAAAGTGTCATAAGACGTCTAAACATATGAAAATTTTGAATCTGAAGTCCTAAAAAAATGGTCATAAGACCTCTAAACTTAGAAATTTATTAAAATTAAAGTCCGTATAAAGGTCCTAAAACCTCTGGACTTAGAGCCTTACACTTTTTCTCTGCCTAAATGTTGAAGTTTTGGATAATTGTTTTTTTGTGTTTGAACACTTAGCTTCTCAAAAATTTTAAAAACATACATATTTCTTTTAATATTTTCAGAAATGGGTTCGAGGTGTGTTTGGACAAGGTTCACACATCTTTTTTATATAACTCTGAGGTTTTTTTAAGAAAAATTTTCAAGTAGAAAACACCTTTACATGGGTTGTTTGTGAGCTTTGGCCTTTTGGAATTCTGGACGAAAAAATCATTCATTTTTTGTTAGTCTTTATTAGGTCCTTAGACCTCTGACTGTGAATGTTGGGTCGTATAGACTTAAGATGTGACACAAAAAGTTTGTGCAGTACGTTTAACTATGTCTCAAGTGCAAATCAGTGGCTCGGGTAATAATCTCGGTAAGTTGGGGTCGATCCTCATGGAATAGGATGAAACATAACAATTACTAAAGAAAGGCGTATAAAACCTAATTATTTACACACAAAAGAAAAAGGATAAGGTGATGATTTGTTATGCAAGTTTATACGTAACTATAGAAAAAAAACTAACAAATGCAATTCAACTAAGAGAAATCAAAAATCGAAATTTTCTTAGTTTTTAAAACTATTTGAGAAAAGTGGGAATGCAATCCAATTCCCCGAACAGTTGGTAATTTCGTTGGGTAAAAAATTTTCAAAAACTATATTTATAAGTTGAAGAAAATATTATTTTTTTAGAAGTACTAAACATATGAAGATTTTACTCAGCACAATATCTAGTCAATAAATAATTTAATGTGAATGACGAGATTGTTGATACACATATTAGACCCTAAAACAATCTGTCTACCTAGGACAAACGAAGTTAAGATACCTAAAATAGTTTTATCCATAAAATATTAAACCTACGAATAATCGATACAATTTTATTCAAATTCATATCTAACATATATACTTAGGTTAGGTTCATGTATCCCAACTCTTAAAATATCTTGCCTAAAATGGTGAAACTAACTACAAAGGCATTATTTGCATTCTATGATGACATGATTAATGAAAATAAGAAGAAAGAAAGTACATAATATTACCAGAAGGGTAGGGAAGAAAAAAACATACACAAACCAAGATTTAAAAAAAAAATGAAAATAATCAGCTTTTATTGAAGTTGTAGGAGTGAAAAGCACTAAATATTTCTCTAGATGTTCCTCTACCTCCCTAACCCTCTCCTTAATAAAAACTAGGTTAAAAGACTCCTAATACATACTTTCATATGTCCCTAAGTTGGTTAGAAGAGTTCTCAACTAACACAACTCTTTTAGCTAAAAATAAGGAGAAACTGAGAATCCCCTTATTAATCAATCAAGTACCCCAAACCCATTTGCCCCAGGGAACCCAAACCTATTAAACGGTCGTACCAGTTCACTCTGAAATCTAAAACACTTCACGTACAACTTCGTAAGTGCTCTTTTGTCCTCTTTTTCTCCTATTTACACTTTTTATCGGTGGATTTTTGTCTTAACTTCAAATGCGCATAACTTCTTCACCATAGCTCGGATTGAGGTGCCGATTTTTCCCAGTATTCTTGTGACTTCAAAATCTTTAACTTTTCAGTAGGCTCTTACTCCAATTTCTCTCTAAAAATTTACAAAAATTCCCTTGACTTCCCTTTCTTGCATTTCTTTCACCGTTTCGACATTTCTCTCTCGCATCCACTTACACTAATTACCTGTAAATAATTGAGAAATACACAAAATAAAAAATACTCATCAAAAAGGGTTTTGTAGGTTAAATACGAGATAAATTCAGGGGTAAATGCAATGCACGGGACCATAAAATTATCAAAATTAAGGGGACAAATATGAAATATTTACTCCGAATCAGACCTCCTAACTTAGAACATTCCTTATGTCGAGCAATGTAAAAGAATAAGAGAGTGAGTTTAAGTGGGCTTCTAAATTATGAAGGGATAGAATACCTCTTTCGTGAGAAAGAGATTACATTTATACTATGTAACAAGCCGATAAACCCATAGGTTACCCTAATAGGACAAGTGGCGTCTCATAATGGTTTGCAGTGAATATATCTACAAAATTTATTTTTGCACGACTTGAAGAAAATATCAAAATAACCAAAAATCATGCAATTTAAATTTACAAAAAATAATCACATCAAATTTTTATTCAATAAAATCTCAATTCATAGTGTGTGGCGCGCGAAGCTAAAAATTAAAAAACAAACTTCCATCGATTGATCAATAAGTTACTTTCCAAAAATTCTCTCTGATTCAATTTCTCATGGAATACACTCACAAACAAATCACTCGGATTGTGGATATTTTTCTCTAGGTGTGCGTGATATTAAGAGTAAATATAATGGAACACAAATTCATGCACACAAATTGAAAGATGAAATTATATGGGTGAAAAGATCTCATGAACGGAATACGATCGTCGAAAAATGAGAAACGTAATCTTTTAATCGCACCATTTTTGTTCATGCCATTATCTTTGTGTGTTTGAGCTCTCCATGAGGTAATTAATTTCGTTATTCAGAATCGATTATGATTTTTTTGGGTTATGGTGTTTTGGGTAAAAAAATGAAAGTGTTTGGGAGTTTTGGAGTTGGAAAATTTTCTTGCGATGTTCATTGGCACTTTTTCGAGATTTGCTCATTTTATCTTTTCTTTTTCTTATTATTTTCATGCTTTTATTTTTTTTCATGTTTTCTTTCTATTTTTTTGGGTTTTTTTTCTTTTCTAATTTTCTTGCCCCTTTTTATGCACCAATTAGGATTAATTGATGCATTTTCAATTGTCACAACTCTAAGCCAATTGAGTTTTTTGGGTTAACAAACGAAAAGGGTATAAATTATTAGGCTCAAATTTGCTAGCAAAAAGATAATAATTTTTCACAACTTTGTATGACTACTATTTTGGGGTAAATCAACGACGGCCTATGATCGGGTGGAAAAACCGAGAATCCGTATAATACGATAGTCGTTGTTATCGGCTTCCAACCTCAATACAAAAAAAACCTAAACTTGTAACTACACTCTTAAGGAGTATAGTGGCGAGTCTGGGTATCGAATCCACAGCGAATTAGGACGTGTGAACGTGACGACAAAGGTAAGGTAGTTTAATCCTAAATTTGATATTAAAATAAAAGAAAAGAAAAAGATGATTGATGGGTTTAAATTTTCAATTGGTGACGAAATAAAATGTGCACAAAAATACTAAGAATTGTAAAGAAATTAGATTTGAAAATGAGTGAAAATAGGGTGGAGTACAATCCCTCAAACCTTAGTAAATTACCGTATAGAATACCAGAATTGTAAATTGAAATTTTGACTAAATCCAATCTTTATAGATCCTAAGCATTACATATATGAGGGATCTAGCCCGCAACATATGAAATCAAAGGTAAATACAAAGCGGTGAATGGGCAATTACACTTTACATAGCGTTCTTAAACATCCCAAGTACCTAAGGCAAGAGAGATTAAAAGATTGGCTATGTTTGTATAATTTCCATACACGATTCGGTCAATATTTAATATACCCTCTATTTTCTGAATGGGTAATTCACCTCGGAATGAGTTCATGTACCCCATCCCTTGAGAATTTAGCTAGACATGATTTTTTCTAGAAAACAAGTTCATACCAATACATGGAATTATGGATCTAACAAACATTGGTAACAAATTGCAAAACAAATGAAAATTGAAAATAGAATTGAGACTAAATAAGATAAGGGAATTTGATACTTGAATTGAATTGAAGAATTGATACTTGAAATCTGCACTAGATGAACTTGAATCCAGAATACTACTTGTTCTTCAAACATATAAACTAGGGTTTTTCTAAGAATATGAAAAACTAAAAAGGATTTCTAAAAAATGACTTTCTCTCTCTAATTTTGAGTCCCCCTTTGGAATGAGTTAGGTCTTGGTCTTTTATAGCACCAAGTTGCACGAATTTGACATCAAATTTCGCTTGTGGAACAAGTTTTTACCAGCCAATCACCTTAAAATCGGCATAATTAATGACAGGAATTCGCACAGCCGGACCGGTCCGGATCGGTTTGGTACTGGATCGGTTCTTTTTTTCTGACGGACCGGTCCGGTCCACCGGATCGGTCATGTTCCATCCAGATCGGTTTGGTTTCTGGTCTATTTCTCTTCATTATCGCGTGACTTCAAAACATCGTAACTTCTTCACCGTAGCTCGGATTGAGGTGCCGTTTTTTTCCAGTGTTCTTGTAATTTAGAGCTCTTCAACTTTCTAGTTGGCCCCACCTCCGGACTAAGGCTACAAAATTATGAAAATGCCCTTCAACTCTCCATTTCTGGGTTTCTTTCACTGTTTTGAGTTCTCCTTCGCACTAACTTGCATGAAATACCTGTAAAACACATGAGAAATACACAAAACACGAAATACTTGCCAAAAGGGGTTAGTAGCATAAATACGAGACAAATCCAAGCTATTTACACTGCACGGGATCATAAAAATACTGAAATTAAGGGGATAAATATGAAGAATATGTGCCTAATCAGCCTAACTGCATTAATCTGAATTGCTAATCATACTGACATATGTGTCTCGAGATTAATTTGAATTATGAGACATTTTTAATGCATTTTCAAAACAATATTTCCCTCGTTATTTAGAGATCATAAATGACTTTTTAATCACTGTAAATAACTTCTGAGTCAACTTTTCACTCGAGTTGATTTAATTACTCCAAAAAAATGATTGGTTAACAAATCTCACCGAGTTAAGATATCTCCAAACTTATTTGTTAAGTCGTTAATTTTTGCTCAATTTTTATTTTCGGTCAATTTCAGCTTAGTGCATTAGATTTTTACAAACTGGGACTTCAAATAAAAATTTAGTGATATTTTTAAAGATTATAAATTCTAATTTTTATTTATTTTGAAAATAAAAATATTTTTGACTTTTTTGAAATTTTTGAAAATTTTCAATTTTGGGGGCATTTTAAGATTCGGGAAGTCTAAACGATGCATGTGTATTCCCCCTGACTTAAACGTTTGCATTGTCCTTAAGCAAAATGACTAAAATCTACTTAAGAAAGAAATAGTGTGACATAGAAACAAAGTTTAAGATGCAATAAGACACTATATAACACCAACATACGACTCGAAAATACAACAAAAATTACCCCATACCCGTCGGGGGTCTGACGACCAATTTCTCCCCTAAAACTTACCCAACCTAATGCACGGGGTCTACTAATATCCTCACCATCTCTCCCATGTTATTAATCAAAAGTCGAAACAATTAGTAATCGTCCCAATAGAAAAAATGGACGCCTCGAGGCATATGATGAATGAGGTGAATAAAATCATCGCGATGCCCAATCACTTTATAGTATAATTTTCCCGATATGGAGAGACTATCATACTGAATTTCGAATGACATGTTAAGCCTAGATTCCCCTTAAAGTCGAGAATGCATAGATCAGGATCTAAATCGGATAAACTCTAGTCATCTCCTCGATCGCATCCAAGAACTCAAGTGGCATAGGTGGATGGTCATAAAGAAGGAATTTATCTATCCTATCTTTCTAATTTCTCTTCTCTAAGTGACTATAAGAGTCCAGTAATAATGGAACTTAAACTGTGAGTCTCTTATCAACCAACCCAAATTCATTTTTAAAATTTTCTAGGATAATATCTCTTAAATCCCTTTTTTTCTTAATCTCTGAATATTCTCTCTTCCTCTCAATTAAGTTCCTTCTCTTCCTCTCATCTACATGCTCTCTCCTGCTCTCGATAACCGTCACTAAACAAGCCTCACATGGATCCTCAAAATTATTATCGTTAATGCATTCGTATTATACCTCCTCGATAAGATCCGATGCGTGTAAATCATCCTCATAACCCACTTGCTTAGTGATGTTGAAGATATTCATTTCGAATGTCATGTTCTTGAACGTGATTTGTATTTGACCATTACGCGTGTTAATCAATGCATTAGCCGTAGTTAAGAATGGGCATATAATGATAACAAGAACATGATGACTCAATAAGGAGGATGGTTCCATGTTCCAAATGAAAAAAATCTATCGACAAGTAGAAAGTGTCAACTTGGATGATCATGTCCTAAATTACCCCTAGGGGTATCATCACGAAACAATCTGTAAGTAGAAGAGTAATTTTGGTGGGATTTAGATATCCCAAACTGTGATTCTCATAGATACTGTAAGGGGGAAAGTTGACACTTACCCCTAAATCTATTAAAGCTCTCTCGATTTTATTCTCTCCAATGATGTACGAAATGATAGGTGAACTCAAATCTTTATACTTAGGAGGGAGGTTGCTCAAAAGTACCGAACTTATGTTTTTTACTAAGAACACTTTCTTCTTTACCTTTTATTTACGTGTCATTGTGATCAAGTCCTTCGGAAACTTTGCATATACGTGAATTTGATTGATAGCCTCAAGAAAAGGTAAATTAAGGTTCACTTGCTTAAGCACATCTATATTGTCATCACATTTAGTCCCTTTAGGAGGAGGGGACAACCATTGAGGGTATGATGTCGATATAGGGGGTCTCACTACCACCTAAGGCCCAACTATATCTTCTTTTTCACTCTCTTCCAAGGGGGCGTCTTCAGCCTCTTTCGTGTCAGGCAAAACCTCCTTGTATTTTTTCGCGTCGTGTGGAGGAGGTGACAAGTCAACAACTCTTCCACTATGGTTAACGCGCTACATTTATCTTGATTTTTAACGGGAATAGAGCTAACACATTTTTTTACCTTGGGGAGGTCGTTTACCATGGGCAGGAAGCTTGCCCTTCTATTGGACACTTAAGAAAGATTGTAACTTAGAAAGATATTCCTTAAAGTCGACAAATATTTGGGCATTAATTGGTAACCGAGTTTGAATAAATTGGGCAAGAGTGTCCTAGAGACTCTTCCGTTGTGGGATAAAATAATGTGCGGGAGGAGGCGTTTGCATGGGTAGCACCTGTTGATAAGGTGGGAAATGTGTCATGATAACATGATGAATGAAAAATCAGAAGAAGGCATGTAAATAATATTATCAAAAGGGTAGAGAAGCAAGAACATACACAAACTAAGCTTTGAAAGAAAGAAACTATAAATAATCAGCACTTTATTGAAGTTGCAAGCGTGAAAAGTACTAAATATTTCTATAGATGTTGGTATACCTCCCTAACCTTCTCATTATAAAAACTAGATTAAATTTCTCCTAATACATGGTTTTCAGAGTCCCCTAAGTCGTTTCCAAGAGTTCTCAACTAACACAACTCTTTTAGCTAAAAATAAGGAGAAAATGAGAATTCCCGTATTAATCAATGAGGTACCCCAAACCTATTCGACCAAGGGAATCAAAACTAGTTAACTCTAAAATACGAACTAGTTCACGTACATTTTATGCATGACTGCTCTTTTGTCCTCTTTTTCTCCTATTTGCACTTTTCACCCCTAGATTCGTATCCCCACTTCAAATGCGCATAACTTCTTCACCGTAGGTGAGATTAAGGTGCCGTTTTTTCCAATATTCTTTTGAATTCAAGATATTCAAATTTTCAATATTATCCTCCTCTAGGTTATGGAAGAAAATTACAAAAAATTCCCTTGAATTCCCTTTTTTATATTTCTTTCATTGTTTTGGCATTTCTCTCTCGCAGCCACTTGCACTAATTACCTATAAAACAAGAGAGAAATACACAAATCACAAAATAATCACCAAAAAGTGTTAGTAGCATATATATAAGATAAATATATGTTAAATACAATGCACGAGAGCATAAAAATACCCAATTGAAGGGGATACATATGAAATATTTACGTCGAATTAACCTATGGACTCTAGTCTTGTTTACATCTTAAGACCATTGATTGTTAGCCTTAAGCTAAGGTTGAAGTCCTTACAACTTGAAGTTTCGGGCCCCGAGACATTAGCTTAAACCTAAACCCAATGTTGAAATCATTATAACTCTTTATTTTGGTGTTTAGACCTTGGTTTAAGTTCTGAGCCAAGGCTAAAGTCCTTGTAACTCAATTTATGGGTCCTTAAGCCTTAGATTTTTAGAGCCAAGGTTGAACTCTGTGTAAATCTAAAAGATTACTTATGTTGAATACATCACGAGTAAGAAAAAGTTTTTTTTTATTTCTTTTAAGTAACATAATATTTTGTTTACAGTCATACTGAGGGATGGAATATGTACCCTAACTCTTCTGATTTCTTGATGTTCTTCCTTTGTTTAGATTTTAGTTGTTAGGGAAGTTTCCTTTGTCTTGCATGACTAAGGTATCTAAACTCATCAATTCTATGCCCATACTTTCTCGGGGGGAGCTCATACATTGGTGTTGGTGTAGGTAATACCTTTGTTGAGAATTTAGGGTTCCTCTGAAGCTTTGTTAGGACCGCTTTTAGGCCATGTGGAGCACTGAGCAACCTCTTATTATCTTTCCTAGCGATGATGTAACACTCCCAAGACTTCTTCTGATACCTAAAGACCTTACCTACCCCCTTGGAGGTTGGGATACTCATTACTAGCCTTCGTTTTTAGATAACAACATTTAAGTCATTAAGTGATGGTTTACCTATTATCGCATTATAATCGAAGGTCAGGTACAATAATATGAACTTATTCCAAAGAGGTTTACAACAATCTTTGGAGGCAAGGGTGGGGGAGAGTGACATACCCTAAAGAATATTTCCATTCTACATTGAATCCAATGAGAGAAGGGGTGATTGGTTGCATGTGCTTCGTTCCAAGTCCAATAGCTTCAAAGTCGTCCAAGAATAGAATATATGAAAAACTTCTTGTGTCAATGATAACCTGCTTCATATTCACATTCCTTGTGATCGCTATGATGATGAAGGGGTCGTCATGAGGCAAATGAATCCTCATATGATTTGCTTTCGAAATGGACATCATAAAGGATTATTTTGGAGCATGATGAGGGAAAGGTACATGGTTGACCTTTACTCCTTCTTATTGGATACGTTTGAGGTGAGCCTTTATGGTTTTGGAAAATAGACCACCCCCCACGAATCCTTAGGAGATACAATTGACATCTATTAGAGGGACATAATCTTTGTTTGTGTTTTTGTTATCATGCTAACCTTTTCATGCTTCTTTTGCCATGTATTCTTTGAGGTATCCCTTATTTATTACCCTCTCGATAGATTTTTTTAAATCTGAAGCAGTGGTTTGTGTTGTGGTAATGGTCTTTGTGGAACTAACCGTACATAGACTTTTTCTCTTTTTTCATTCACAGTCCTCGTGGGTTTTTGTTTAGACAAGATATTCTAAACTTCCACTACATTAAATACCTCCTCGATGATGATTGTGAGAGGAGTGAAGTGTTTGGACTCTAAAGAACCATTTTTATTCACCCCGTCCTTTGTTTTTTTTAGCCTTAGATGATTATGAGGTCTCCCCAATATGGGAGAAGACATATTTTCTCTTTTCTTTTTGGGGAGATGCTATGGCATGCCAAGCTGAGACAATATCCTCATCATTCATATATTTTTGTGCTCTTCCTAGCATCTCAATTATGGATTTTGTAGGCTTCTTACTAAAAGACCTCAACATGTCTTCAGGTGGTGAGGCCTGAGATATAGGCTAACACACATATGGTGTTATTTAGAATATCCACTAGAGTTCTTCTTGATTTAACCTCTTAGCATACTCCCAAAGGGACTCTTCGATCTTCTGCGTGAAGTGGAGGAGGTAAGTGATAAGCTTCATAATCTTCTAAGCTCTATTAAGTGGTTGACAAAATATTTTTGTCTACTCAATGATGCTTGTAATTTTCCCCGACACGAGCTTGGTGAAGGAAGTTCCTCTGAAGGTAATAGGAAAACACCTACACAGGACCTCATCTGGGGTGTCCTGGATGTTCACAAGTGACATGTAGGTCTCTAGGTGGTCTATGGGATCTTCAGACTTGTCAAATGGTTCACTGGTAAACATTTTTTACTTTGGGGGAAGGGTGTAATGCTAATCAAGATCAAAGAAAATAGACAACGTCATTTCGAAGGCAAACTCAATGGTGTTGGGAGTTTGAGTCTCTTACGGGTTGATGAAATTTTGTAATCATGCTTGTAACTTCTTAATCCCTCCATCCCAGGGCTTAGTCACCCGAAAACCACCTTGGAATTGATCTACAGGAAGTGAAAATTTATCCTTGAAAGGAAAGTGGGCCACTTCTCGTTGAGGGGATCTAGGCACACCCTCAGGATAATTCTCTCCTTCTAATGGGAGCTCGTGGTTTTCCCCAGTTCTACTATGCTCTGGTTCCAGTGGTTCCTCCACTATAGGTGTTAGAGGGATCTTAATAAGGATGTTAGCCAGTTGGTGCTGGAGAACTTTCTGTTGGGCCTCTTAAGTCAGGGTTAGTCACCATTTTAGAGAGAGTGAGATGTGTATTTGGAAGAGATAGAACTGTTGTTCCATTATAGAGTGCAAAACTGATGGGTGTTAAAAACCTAAGTGATTTCAGAGGTCTCTCATTTGTTAACCTCATGAGGTCTCTCATTTGAAATCTTCTTAATACGATATTCTCTCACGTGAACCCAATCTCCATTCAAAGGTTTATGTTTCAAATAAAAATGGTAGTCTAAAATAATCTTCATATGAGGGGTACTCTCATTTGAACGAGAGGTCAATTTTCATAACCCTTTGTAAAAATTCCCCCACCCCCAAAATGAAAAGTCTTCCCCAAAAATATGATTTTTTCATATCAATTCTTAACTTCAAAATAAAGCATATGGAATTGACAAAACGACAAATGCGTACCAGAACTCAAAATAATTTACCAAGCCATAAATGCTTACCAAAACTCGGATGTAATGAAAGTTTTCGGTCCAGTAATACCATGCCTTAATGCCTTATCATTGTCTTCAAATTATTCAATTGACAACATAAGACTCAAAAATACATCTACATTTTATTTTGATATGTTATGAAATAAGCATACTTGTGGAGAAAAGAAAAATTAAGGATGCTTTTAATATGTCTCAATAAATAATTGAACTACTTGAAAGAATATCTCCATATGACATCTACTGCCACACCCCAAAACGCTCATCATGAAGTTATGGGGTTCATCATGGAGTTTGGGTACGGGAAAACCTCGATACTACAGGAAAATGGGTTAGTTCACTTTGACTAAGGCATTCAGCGGGAACAAAGTGGTTATGCAATTCGAAGTTGTCAGATTATGGGGAGCTGGGTTCTTTCGATCATTTGGTATTTGGCGTCTACTGCTACCACTGTGGAGTTTTCGTTATGAACATATATAAGGAGGGGGTACCTCAGAGGCAAAATTCTGTATTTAGCCATGAGTGCTCCTAGGCTTTAGGAAACTTCGTGGGCATGTTGGGTTATCCATATACCGAATGTGGGATTGATAGAGCATGGATTTTGGGTTGTGATACGGAATTTCTCGATCACACCTGTTATGCAACATCGGGTTGCATCGGTGGGCTGAGTTATTTATATTTTTGAGGTGGCATTGTCTTAATTCGTGGGTTGTTACTAGTTGACTTCAAAGAGAAGTTGTGCTTGTCCCAAAAATGGATTTAGGTAGTTTTCATGGGAGTTGCTGGGCTGGATAGGTGTAAAAATGGGATTACACCAATGTGGCACATGTGGGATCATGGGATAACTCCTTGGACACCTGTTGGGATACTGATGCAGCAGTTTTAGAGAAATTCTATGGCAGTTATGGGCAGAACAGATGTAAAAATGGGATTGCATTAGGTGGTCACTTAGAGATCATGGGTTAACTCTCTAGACACCTGTTGGAAGGATAATGCAGCAGTTTTGAAGGCAGTTTCGTGGGAGAAACCTGACAGCATTTAATTAAGACACATGTCCTAGTAGTTGGGGATGTCAACTGGGTTTTTATACCTTATTTATAAGCATTTGCCACTTGTATTTTTAGGCAGGAAGCCTTAGGCCGAAATTGAGTGTTCCTTTGTAATCATTGAGTGATTAATAAAGGTTGGGAGTTGAGTTCCTGTAATTTCGTGTATTGTGTGCATGTGCCTCATATATTGTGACTTGGTTTGCTATTTTGTTTGATATAATTATGTTAAAAGAAGGTCGTGTTGGTGAACCTCGTGTATTGGTTGGCTGATCAGGTTTTATGAGAAAAACTTGGTGCCTCACCAGAAGATTTTAGAAAAAAAATATACGTGTGACAATTGGTATCAGATCTGTGTTTTGGAGAAAATTCTAGTGTTTTCAAACCAGTTTTTGAAGGTAAAATCCCGATTTTATCAAGGTTAGCATAGGTTTGGTAAGATTTTTCTTGAATTCTGCAAGAAATGGCAGGAGGCAGTAGTGCAGAATGGCGAGAAAGGGTGCAAAAATTTGAAGATTTCATTACAAATCCTCCAACGGATGTTACAGCAGCAACACTCTCAATCAAGTTGGAAGAATTGCGGGATGAATTGCAATGTGTTTGAACGGTGCAAGAAAGCCATATCCGGGAAACTGAAAAAAAGGTTGAGAACCTTGCTACAGATGTTGGTGTTTTGGATGATGAGCTTCGTACTCATTTGGGCAGACTTGATGAGGATGATGGGTTGCTGAAAAAAGCGTGGCTCAACGCTGGGAGAAATGACACTAGGGGTTTTGGTGTTAAGAAGTATAAAATTCTAGAACCGAAGGTGTTTGCTGGTGCAAGGTCGGCAAAGGAATTGGATAATTTCGTGTATGATATGGAACAGTACTTCAAGACTGCTCATATCAACGAAACGGAGAAGGTTACAATCACAACAATGTATTTATGTGATGATGCAAAGATTTGGTGGATAACTCGGACCGAAGACAAGAGCAGGTCTGAGATTAATTCGTGGAGTGAACTAAAGAAGGAATTGAGGGATCAATTCATGCCAACAAATTCAGGTTGGTAAGCGAGGGAGGCGTTGCGACGCGTGAATCATGACAAGACTGTGCGGGATTACGTGAAAGAGTTCATGTCGGTGATGCTGGACGTTAAAGGGATGTCCGAGGAAGACAAGGTCTTCAATTTCGTTTCCAATCTTCAGCCTTGGGTGCAGGCTAAATTTTAGGAGACAAGGTGTGCGTGATTTTCAGCAAGCAGTGGCAGCCGCGGACAACCTAGTGGATCTCAAACTTGACCGGTCAGATGTTATTTCATCTAAGTCCAAAGGTAAAGACAAGGTCGTCTCAGAAACGGGCAAAGATGGAGGGGCAGAACAAGACAAGGGAAATAGGGATGACGGACATTCAAACAAAGACAATAGTAGCTATTCTGGGTGTTTCATTTGCAAGGGTTCACACCGGGAAAGGGATTGTACAACGCGGGAAAAACTTATTGCAATTCAAGTGGAAGAGTCAAGAATTAGTGGCTCAAATTCAGGTGCATGAGATAGTGGTGTCAACTCCTTGGTTTTGTTGGGCGGACTCCAAGCAAAGGAGTTCGGTTAAACGGGCGATTGAAACCTTGGTATGCTCGGGTTGCTGGAACCTCGCATCACCAAGAAAAGACTTCTGCATTAGGCAATGAAAACGTGGAGGTTATGGTCCTGCAGGGAGGTATTGAACCGAAAAGAGTTTGGTTTTGTTTTACACTTGGGTTGAATCGAAGAATTGGTGCTGTTCTCGGTGATGTTCAAGGTTTTGTTGGAAAATTTTCAGTGGAGTTGGAATTTTCTTGATATCGACGAGGTGGTCGAATTCCTTTAGTTGGGGGGGGGGGGGGGGTTGTCACACCCCAAAACGCTCATCATGGAGTTATGGGGTTCATCATGGAGTTTGGGTACGGGAAAACCTCAATACTACAGGAAAATGGGTTAGTTCACTTTGACTAAGGCATTCAGAGGAAACAAAGTGGTTATGCAATTCGAAGTTCTCTGATTGTGGGGAGCTGCGTTCTTTCGATCATTTGGTAGTTGACGTCTACTGCTACCACTGTGGAATTTTCGTTAAGAACATATATAAGTAGGGGGGTACCTCCGAGGCAAAATTCAGTATTTAGCCATGAGCGCTCCTAGGATCTAGGCAACTTCATGGGCATGTTGGGTTATCCATATACCGAATGTGGGATTGGTAGTGCATGGATTTTGGGTTGTGATTGGGAATTTCTCGATCACACCTGTTATCCAACATCGGGTTGCATCGGTGGGGCATGTTACTTATATTTTTGAGGTGGCATTGTCTTAATTCATGGGTTGTTGCTCGTTGACTTCAAAGAGCAGTTGTTTAAAAATCGGATTTAGGTAGTTTTCATGGGAGTTGCTGGGCTAGATAGGTGTAAAAATAGGATTACACCAATGTGCCACATGTGGGATCATGGGATAACTCCTTGGACACCTGTTGGGATACTGATGCAGAAGTTTTAGAGCAGTTCCATGGAAGTTACGGGGCATAATAAATGTAAAAATGGGATCGCATTAGGTGGTCACTTAGAGATCATGGGTTAACTCTCTAGACACCTCTTGGAAGGATAATGCAGCAGTTTTGAAGGCAGTTTCATGGGGGAAACCTTGCAGCATGTAATTAAGAAAAATGTCCTAGTAGTTGGGGATGTCAACTGTGTTTTTATACCTTATTTATAAGCATTTGCCCCTTGTATTTTTAGGCAGGAAGCCTTAGGCCGAAATTGAGTGTTCCATTGTAATCACTGAGTGATTAATAAAGATTGGGAGTTGAGTTCCTGTAATTTCGTGTCTTGTGTGCGTGTGCCTCATATATTGTGACTTGGTTTGCTATTTTGTTTGCTATAATTGTGTTAAAAGAAGGTCGTTTTGGTGAACCTCGTGTATTGGTTGGCTGATTAGGTTTTATGAGAAAAAATTGGTGCCTCACCAGAAGATTTTAGAAAAAAAATATATGTGTGACAATTGGTATCAGATCTGTGTTTTGGAGAAAATTCTGGTGTGTTCAAACCTGTTTTTGAAGGGAGAAGTCCGAATTTATCAAGGTAACAAGTTTGGTAAGAGTTTTCTTGAATTCTGCAAGAAATGGCAGGAAGCAGCAGTGCAGAATTGCGAGAAATGGTGCAAAAATTGGAAGATTTCATTACAAATCCTCCAACGGATGTTGCAGCAGCAGCACTCTCAATCAAGTTGGAAGAATTGCGGGATGAATTGCAACGTGTTCGAACGGTGCAAGAGAGCCATATTCGGGAAACTGAAGAAAAGGTTGAGAACCTTGCTACAGATGTTGGTGTTTTGGCTGACGAGCTTCGTACTCGTTTGGGTAGACTTGATGAGAATGATGGGTTAATAAAAAAGGCGTGGCCTAACGCTCAGAGCAATGACATTAGGGGTGTTGATGTCAAGAAGTATAAAATTCTAGAACCGAAGGCGTTTGCTGGTGCAAGGTCGGCAAAGGAATTGAATAATTTCGTGTATGATATGGAACAATACTTCAAGACTGCTCATATCAACGAAACAGAGAAGGTTACAATCACAACAATGTATTTATGTGATGATGCAAAACTTTGGTGGAGAACTCGGACCGAAGACAAGAGCAGGTCTGAGATCAATTCGTGGAGTGAACTAAAGAAGGAATTGCGGGATCAATTCCTACCAGCAAATTCAGGTTGGTAAGCGAGGGAGGCGTTGCGACGCGTGAAGCACGACAAGACTGTGTGGGATTACGTGAAAGAGTTCACGTCGGTGATGCTGGACGTTAAAGGGATGTCTGAGGAAGACACAGTCTTCAATTTCGTTTCCAATCTTCAGCCTTGGGCGCAGGCTAAATTGAGGAGACAAGGTGTGCGTGATTTTCAGCAAGCAGTGGCAGCAGCGGACAACCTAGTGGATCTCAAACTTGACCGGTCAGATGTTGTTTCATCTAAGTCCATAGGTAAAGACAAGGTCATCTCAGAATCGAGCAAAGATGGAGGGACAGAACATGACAAGCGAAACAGGGCTGATGGACATTCAAACAAAAGCAAGAGTAGCTATTCTGGGTGTTTCATTTGCAAGTGTAAGGACAATTTGTCCATCTTTATGTATATGTTATGTCATACGCCGTTACAAGATTGATGGTTGAAAAGATCACATCGTCATCAATGAATCCGAAATTCGAAGATCAAAAGAAGAATGAATTTGGGAATCAAACCTGACCGGACCGATCCAGCCCAGATAAAAGAACCGATTCGGTTCATCTGGACCGATCCGCCCAAAGGGACCGGACCGATCCGCCTGCTGTGTTGAGACCAGTACACCCCGGATCCATAACGAACCAATGACACCAAAATGCCGAACCGATCCGATGCCAACCGGATGGATCCGTCTTCAGAAAAAGAACCGATCCGAGTTCACCGGACCGATCCGCCTAAAGGACCGGACCGATCCGACGAGGATAAACTCTGCCAGATCGTGGCCAGATTTTCTAGGGCAAAGAGTTCCTTATTTAATCCACGATCAGAGGTTGTTTTTAATAGAGACTTACACACGATTTTCTGAGTTCCATAACTCTTAAGTCTTCATGGTATTTGAGTCCATTGATTCATACCATTGATTCACACAAATTCCATACATTTGTGAGTCACTTTTGGTAACCCTAGAACACCATTGATGTTGTTCAACCCTTTGTGAAGTGGACCGCTTCTTACTCTTCATTGCAGTCCTACTGGAAAGGGTTTCTTCCAGCCGCGACTACAGAATCCGATACCCGAGGGTAATTCTTTGTCAACCTGTATTTCATTGTAATCCGATTGTAAACCGTCATTTACAAATTATAGTGATATACAAATGGTTTTGCCCCTGTGGGGGATTTTTCCTTAAACTTTGTGTGTTGAATATTTATTGCATGATTTCATATTGTTTCAATCACAACTAGTTGCATGCTTAGGGTTAATTTGGGTTAAAAATGGTATTTATTATATTATTTCTTAATTGAACGCAAGCGCCAACTCTTTCAAATTGGTATCAGAGCAGGTTACGCCATTCTATCGCGTATTCCTTACTTTCGCAAATTTTT
The DNA here is from genome assembly GCA_949130495.1 of Sambucus nigra. NCBI lineage: Eukaryota > Viridiplantae > Streptophyta > Magnoliopsida > Dipsacales > Adoxaceae > Sambucus > Sambucus nigra. The sequence continues at coordinate 297,477,288 of OX422223.1, forward strand.
TCTAAAGATATCAATTTTTGAAATAAATTGATTTTTGAAAAGAGCGTGTTCATATGGAGAAGTCATATTATAAAATGCCTATTTTTGACGGGTCAAATTATGCTTATTGGAAAGCCCGTATGAGGTCGGCTTTAAAAGCCATTGATGAACGTGTCTGGATTTTGGTTGAACGAGGGTGGACTCCTCCCACCATGACTGTTGATAATGTGACCAACTTGAAACCTGACATTTCTTGGACTGATGAAGAATTTAAATGGTCTTCTTTTAATTCTAAGGGTCTAAGTGCTATTTCTGGGTCTGTCACATCTGATGAGTTCAAACACATAATGACGTGCACCACGTCAAAGGAGGCATGGGATATTTTGCAACTTACCCATGAAGGAACAAATGCTGTTAAAGAGTCAAAATTGCAAAATTTAACAACTCAATTTGAAACCATCACCATGCATGAAAATGAATGTTTTGATGAATTTTATGCTAGGCTTTCTGACATTGTTAATACTAGCTATAATCTTGGTGAACATATTCCAAATGCTAGAGTTGTTAAAAAGATTCTTCGTTCCCTTCCTAAGCGTTTTATACCTAAAGTCACTGTGCTAAATTCCTTGGGTAATTTAAATACACTAAAATTGGAAGAACTGGTAGGAGATTTACAAACTTATGAAATAGACATGTTTCCTAAATCTGCCAAGCCAAAAGATAAGGGAATTGCCCTTAAAGCCCAAGAGAGAAAAAGTGAGGGGTCGGCAAGAAAGAGAGTCGAGTCATCTAGAAAGATAGAAACTTCTGATTCTGAATGTGAGTTTGACATAGATGATTTGGCTTTATTTTCTAAAAACTTCAAGAAAATTCTGAAATTTAAGAAAAATGGGAACTTCAAAGATAAAAAGAATTTTCAGAAAAATAAGGTTGAAAAGAAAGATTTCAAAGAAACCCCTAAAGACAGTGAGAGGTGTTTTGAGTGCGACGGTAAGGGACACAGAGCGTTTGAGTGTGCCACTCGTCTGAATAGGGAAAAGGGTAAAGCTGTCCTAAATGCTACCCTTAGTGACGACAGTGAGGTCGAGTCGGTGGACTCGGGAGATGAGTCACCGCATGAGCGTAACTTCACCACGTTCATGGCTAGTCATGTGAGTACTCCTAGTGCATCTCACAACGATGAGGATGCTACTTCACAGGGACACCTCGACAGCGAGAGCGAAGATAGTGAGGGAGAGGAGGAAGGTAGTGAGGACGAGAGTAACCTTCAACGCGCCTACGCTGAGTTATATAATGAGTCTTTCAAAACTAAAAAACGTAACAAGGCGTTAGTTCTTAGGATCACCGCGTTAGAAGAAGAGTTAGAAGAGACGAGAGAGAGAGAGTCCTCCACCTGCACCGCCATGAGAGAGAGAGAGTCTTCCTGGGCTAGTAAAGAGAATTTGCTTAAAGAGAGAGAGAGCAGTTTTGAGAAAGAGAAAGCGGACTTGACCAAACAAGTGGCTAGTCTTACGAGTGAGCTCCATTCCTCCCTGGAAACTTGAAAGAAACTTGAATCCCTTGTTGCTCAGCTTACTCATGACCTTGAGAGAGCTAGGAAAGTCAAGGTACAAATCGAGGACAGATCTGGGAAGATGGGAAAGATGCTCCTCGGTCCCGCTTTAGGTTTTGGTGACAGGCAAGGAATTGGTTTTGATGGTGCCTCCACGTCCCAAATTGCACCCGGACCAATTCCTGAGTTTACTACAACTCCGTATGGCCGTCATAAAAAACTAAGAAGGAGAGTTCGACCAAGAAAAGCAAACCAAGGTCCTCCTAACACTGTGCTCTTTTGCTCCCATTGCAAAAGAAATGGACACCTTAGGGATGATTGCTATAAGTTGGGTCAGACACAACGTACGTTTGCTCCACCACATCAGACTGATGAGTTTGCCAGTCTGAGAGAGCGTGTTGAGTTTCTAGCCGCCACATCACAGAGTTTGATGGAGGAATTCCGACGGATGACCTTACCACCAATGAGTGCGCCCCGCATTCCGGCTAAAACCAACAACAACAAGGGAATACAAAAAGGTACCTACACTTGGGTTCCTAAGAAAGAGAAAAAGGCCCTTGTTGTCCATGTCTCTCTCAAAGCCCATAATACCTCACAGTGGTATTTTGATAGTGGATGCTCCAGACACATGATAGGTTATGTCTCATATTTTACCCATCTTGAGGATTATAATGATGGGAGAATCACCTTTGGAGATGGTAGCAAATCTAGCATAGTAGGACGAGGTACAGTAGAGTTACCAGGATTTCCAAAGCTAGAGAATGTGCTGTACGTCAAAGGTTTGAAAGCAAACCTTCTTAGCATCAGCCAGCTGTGCGACGATGACTTTGCTGTGAAGTTTGACCGGAAAGCTTGTAAGGTCTATAATCAAACCGGTAAACTTTTAGTGCAAGGGGTGAGGACAGAGGATAACTGCTATGGGACTGAGCCCACATCCTCACTTGTTTGCAACAACGCCACAATCACTCCTATGGATCTGTGGCACCAACGTCTAGGTCATGTGAACGTTAGAGACTTATCTCGTTTAGTAAAAAAGGACCTAGTACATGGCTTACCATCTCTTGGAAAACCAACTTCCATGATTTGTGGACCCTGTCAGTTGGGAAAACAAATCCGTAGCCCTCATAGGAAGTTGAATTCCATTACCACCTCCCGTGCTCTTGAGTTGATTCACATGGATCTTATGGGTCCTACTCGCACGGAGAGTCTAGGTGGTAAGAGATACATTCTCGTGATGGTAGACGATTTCTCTAGATACTCTATTGTAGGTTTTCTAAGAGAGAAATCTGATGTTGTAGAATTTTTAACGACCAAGTGCCGTGTCCTGCAAAATCAACACGGGGTCACTATTAACAGAATACGTAGTGACAACGGCACTGAATTTAAGGAAGCAAAGGTGGATTTGTACTGTGATAGCCTTGGAATCAAACATGAGTTTTCTGCTGTGAGAACTCCTCAGCAAAATGGGATTGTTGAGAGGAAGAATAGAACGATCCAAGAGATGGCTAGATCTATGCTTCTAGGTCGTAAAGTTTCTAGGAGATTTTAAGCAGAGGCAGTGTCAACTGCATGCCACACGGTGAATAGGGTTTATCTTCGTCCACACACACTTAAGACGCCTTATGAATTGTGGACTGGCAAGAAACCCAACTTGGCATATTTCCGTGTTTTTGGGAGTAAATGCTACATTCTACGGGATAGAGAGCAATTAGGAAAGTTTGACTCCCGGAGCGACGAGGGAATATTTCTAGGATATACATCGAACAGTAGAGCGTACCGGGTTTTTAACCTGAAGAGCTCTAAGGTTATGGAATCAATAAACGTCACTGTGCAAGATGAAGAACCTCCGACGGTTATTGATCCCAACCTTCAGTGTGAGGATGAGGATTGTTCTGACAGTAATTTTCCTATTCCTCTCCCACACTCTGTGGACCCTATTCCTGTGTTAGGGGACACACCTGCTTGGTTTCGCAAGAGTCATGATTCTTCAGCCATTGTTGGCGATCCCACTCTAGGGGTCAAGACTCGTGCTCAACTAGAGAACGTTGTTAGTCATCATTGCTACACGTCCAAAGTCGAGCCCAAGAACCACAAAGAAGCACTCAAAGATGAACACTGGATATCTGCTATGCAGGATGAGTTGCTTCAGTTTAAGAAGAACAATGTCTGGGAACTTGTCCCCCGACCTAGTAATACTAATGTTATTGGTACCCGGTGGATTTTCAAGAATAAAATGGATGAAAATGGTACCATAATCAGAAATAAGGCTAGGTTGGTCGCTCAAGGCTACACACAGATAGAGGGTGTAGACTTTGGGGAGACATTTGCTCCTGTTGCGAGGCTTGAGTCCGTCCGTCTTCTGCTCGCCATCGCATGTCATCTGCACTTCAAGGTATATCAGATGGATGTCAAGAGTGCCTTTCTGAATGGCATTCTACATGAAGAAGTTTATGTGGAACAACCAAAAGGGTTTGAAGACCCTAAGCACCCTGATCATGTCTACTATCTGAGGAAAGCCTTGTATGGTTTGAAGCAAGCACCCCGTGCGTGGTACGAGAGGCTTACTTCCTATCTCTTAGCCCGTGGCTTCAAGAGAGGGAGAGTTGATATGACGTTGTTCGTCAAGAGAGATGACGGTGCTATCTTGGTTGCCCAAGTCTATGTGGACGACATAGTCTTTGGATCCACATGCTCCCATCATGCTCACCACTTTGAGGAGGAGATGAAAAGTGAGTTTGAGATGAGCATGGTTGGTGAGCTGACATTCTTCCTTGGTCTCCAGGTTCGTCAGCTAGAGGATGGGATGTTCATCTCCCAATCCAAGTATGCTAGAGACCTAGTAAAGAAATTTGGTTTAGACTCCGCTAAGCATGCACGTACACCTATGAGTACCACTACCAAGATTAGTAAGGACACTTCAGGCAAGGACGTAGAGCAAACCTTGTATCGGAGTATGATAGGCAGTCTTCTCTACATGACTGCTAGTCGTCCCGACATTGCCTTTAGTGTTGGAGTCTGTGCGCGTTATCAGGTGTCTCCTAAAGAGTCACACTTACTCGCTCTAAAACGTATTATCAAATACGTGAGTGGGACTCTCTCATACGGTATTTGGTATTCCTTTGATACCGATGACCGTTTGTCCGCCTATTCGGATGCCGATTGGGCCGGGGACGTAGATGGATGTAAGAGCACTTCGGGTGGGTGTTTCTACTTTGGTTCTGCTCTTGTCTCTTGGTTGAGCAAGAAGCAAAACTCCATCTCTTTGTCCACTGCGGAGGCTGAGTACATCGCCGCCGGGAGTTGTTGCACGCAACTCATGTGGATGAAACAAATGTTGGAGGATTATGGGATTTCACAGGACACCATGACCATTTCCTGTGATAACACGAGCGCGATACACATATCCCGCAATCCTGTCCAACATTCGCGCACAAAGCACATCAGGTTACGCGAACACTTTATACGTTAGTTAGTTGTGGAGAAGGTCGTAACCCTGAGTTTTGTTCCTACCAACCGTCAGTTAGCCGATATTTTCATGAAACCTTTAGATGCCCTTAGATTTGAGAGTCTTAGGAAGTCTCTGGGGATTTGCACAGTTGACTGAGGGGTTGGTTTATGTCTAGAATAGGATGCTTCTTCATGTTCATATCATATGCTTCCTATTGTTAGTCTGTTTTATATGTACCATAGCTTTGTTGTACAGCTTTTATGTTTTTTTTATTTTTCTTTTTAGAAAAAATACAAAAAGATTTTCTTTTTAGAAAAATTTTTGAAAAATTCAAAAAGAGATTTGCCTTTTATGGATGAGCATTTAAGATAGCCATGTCACAACTTCATTCCATATATCCATGTGACTGTTTGATAGAGTTTTGAGAGGCTACATCATTTCATCCATGTGCTTAACATTGATTGGAGTCCTTGAGATGTAATTAGTGATATTTCCTACATGCTTGACTCCTATATCCTTTATTGCACACATGCACGGCTATATTTGATTGTTGCACTTGTCAATCTCATGTTGGCTTGAGTGTTTCCATCTCAATCCTGTCTATACAATGTATAAAATGCGATAAAACTTGACAAGATTGGAATGCATGTAAAAATCGTTTTGGTGAGACTGTGTGTATATTTTCATAACGGGGAGGGGCTGCGAAAGTTGATTCTTATCCTTTGCGCAAAAGCCACCGTTAAAAATGACCTAAAAATGGAGGAATTTTAATATCCGAGGTCCTAAGAGGTTAAAAGAGCCCGAAAAAATTGATAAGGCAATAAAAAGCAATACATGCCAAATATGGGCCATTTAGGTTTCATCATCAATTCTCCAAAGTTTGAGAATTTAGTATTCCTCTATTCAAAATATAAATCTGAGGGAGTTTTGTTGGAGATTGAAAAACGGGTTTGCACTTCCTTGAAAGTCCTGAAAAAGCATGAAAAACATTTTGGACGTTATTGGTGTAGAAATCACTTTGAGCTTCGATTTGTAGATTTGATATAGTCAATGTCTTATATTTCCAATCTTTTACACCAAAGGAAGCATTTGAGTTCATTCGTTAGGAATATCCAATATTCATCGTGCACATATGTCATGTTTGTATGTTTTGATTTTCCTATCGAATTTTGATCACACCCATTCTTTTACGCTATCACCGACTTGGTAGTTTTATGTTCATTCATGGTGTGATTTTATGCCTTGTGTCACCCCGGTACTTGCCTGCTTGATTTATTTCTCTCATTTGTCTATTTGGGAACATCATAAAAAGGGGGAGAAGAATGAATTATCTGACTATGGGGGGAGTTTTGAAATTCTGAGAATATCATCTTAAATTGTGCTTATGTTTATCTCATTTCAAACTCGATACGTCACTTGGTATTTGCTTTGTCTCATGTGTGTAGGTACATCTCTTGATAAATCCCATGTTGCACACCCTGATGAGAAAAGCGTGAAGATTCCTGAAGAATTGAAGAACAAACGATGCAGCCTTAGTCATATGTACCGCTTTTAGTTTTGGGTTCATGGAAGGGTAGATTTGTATAGGCATTGTTCATACTTGATAATTCGGATTTTTTTTGTTTGTTCCGGCATAGACATAGGGGGAGATTTGTAAGGACAATTTGTCCATCTTTATGTATATGTTATGTCATACGCCGTTACAAGATTGATGGTTGAAAAGATCACATCGTCATCAATGAATCCAAAATCCGAAGATCAAAAGAAGAATGAATTTGGGAATCAGACCTGACCGGACCGATCCGGCCCAGATAAAAGAACCGATCCGGTTCATCCGGACCGATCCGCCCAAAGGGACCGGACCGATCCGCCTGCTGTGTTGAGACCAGTACACCCCGGATCCATAACGAACCGATGACACCAAAATGCCGAACCGATCCGATGCCAACCGGATGGATCCGTCTTCAGAAAAAGAACCGATCCGAGTTCACCGGACCGATCCGCCTAAAGGACCGGACCGATCCGACGAGGATAAACTCTGCCAGATCGTGACCAGATTTTCTAGGGCAAAGAGTTCCTTATTTAATCCACGATCAGAGGTTGTTTTTAATAGAGACTTACACACGATTTTCTGAGTTCCATAACTCTTAAGTCTTCATGGTATTTGAGTCTATTGATTCATACCATTGATTCACACAAATTCCATACATTTGTGAGTCACTTTTGGTAACCCTAGAACACCATTGATGTTGTTCAACCCTTTGTGAAGTGGACCGCTTCTTCCTCTTCATTGCAGCCCTACTGGAAAGGGTTTCTTCCAGCCGCGACTACAGAATCCGATACTCGAGGGTAATTCTTAGTCAACCTGTATTTCATTGTAATCCGATTATAAACCGTCTTTTACAAATTATAGTGATATTCAAATGGTTTTGCCCCTGTGGGGGATTTTTCCTTAAACTTTGTGTGTTGAATATTTATTGCATGATTTCATATTGTTTCAATCACACCTAGTTGCATGCTTAGGGTTAATTTGGGTTAAAAATGGTATTTATTATATTATTTCTTAATTGAACGCAAGCGCCAACTCTTTCAGCAAGGGTTCACACCGAGCAAGGGATTGTCCAACGCAGGAAAAACTTATTGCAATTCAAGTGGAAGAGTCAAGAATTAGTGGCTCAAATTCAGGTGCGGGAGATGGTGGTGTTAACTCCTTAGTTTTGTTGGGCGGACTCCAAGCAAAGGAGTTCGGTTAAACGGGCGATTGAAACCTTGGTATGCGCGGGTTGCCGGAACCTCGCATCACCAAGAAAATACTTCTCTGTTAGGCGATAAAAACGTGGAGGTTATGGTCCTGCAGGGAGGCATTGAACCGAAAAGAGTTTGGTTTTGTTTTTCACTTGGGTTGAATCGAAGACTTGGTGCTGTTCTCGGTGAAGTTCAAGGTTTTGTTGCGAAATTTTCAGTGGAGTTGAAATTTTCTTGATATCGACGAGGTGGTCAAATTCTTTTAGTGGGGGAGGGTTTGTCACACCCCAAAACGCTCATCATGAAGTTATGGGGTTCATCATGGAGTTTGGGTACGGGCAAACCTCGATACTAAAGGAAAATGGGTTACTTCACTTTGACTAAGGCATTCAGCTGGAACAAAGTGGTTATGCAATTCAAATTTGTCAAATTGTGGGGAGCTGGGTTCTTTCGATCATTTGGTAGTTGACGTCTACTGCTACCACTGTGAAATTTTCGTTAAGAACATATATAAGGAGAGGGTACCTCCGAGGCAAAATTCGGTATTTAGCCATGAGTGCTCCAAGGCTCTAGGCAACTTCGTGGGCATGTTGGGTTATCCATATACCGAATGTGGGATTGGTAATGCATGGATTTTGGGTTGTGATCGGGAATTTCTCGATCACACCTGTTATGCAACATCGGGTTGCATCGGTGGGCTGAGTTGCTTATATTTTTTAGGTGGCATTGTCTTAATTCGTGGGTTGTTGCTAGTTAACTTCAAAGAGCAGTTGTGCTTGTACCAAAAATGAATTTGGGTAGTTTTTATGGGAGTTGCTGGGCTGGATAGGAGTAAAAATGGGATTACACCATTGTGGCATATGTGGGATCATGGGATAACTCTTTAGACACCTGTTGGGATACTGATGCAGCAGTTTTAGAGCAGTTTCATGGAAGTTACGAGGCAGAACAGATGTAAAAACGGGATTGCATCAGTTGGGCACTTGGAGATCATGGGTTAACTCTCTAGACACCTGTTGGAAGGATAATGCAACAGTTTTGAAGGCAATTTCATGGGAGAAACCTGACAGCGTTTAATTAAGACACATGTCCTAGCAGTTGTGGATGTCAACTGCGTTTTTGTACCTTATTTATAAGCATTTGCCCCTTGTATTTTTAGGCAGGATGCCTTAGGCCGAAATTGAGTGTTCCTTTGTAATTGTTGAGTGATTAATAAAGGTTGGGAGTCGAGTTCTTGTAATTTCGTGTCTTGTGTGCGTGTCCCTCATATATTGTGAGTTGGTTTGCTATTTTGCTTGCTATAATTGTGTTAAAAGCAGGTCGTGTTGGTGAACCTCGTGTATTGGTTGGCTGATCAGGTTTTATGGAAAAAATATGGTTGCTCACCGGAAGATTTTAGAAAAAAAAAATATCCGTGTGACATCTACCATTGTCAGCCATTAGATTATCTTGAGTTATTCAGAGTCTGATGATGAGGATTAAGTGTGTTCGGTAATTGTGTAATTCATAATTTAACCATTATACTGTGTACTTTGTTTTTATATTATTTGTTAATTTAATTTTTGTATTTGAAAGGTGAAAATTAAAACAAAAAAGAAATCAAACAAAATTGAATAATAAATATATCAAAGAAGTAGTAAATCAAAACTTAAAATATGAGGCAAACTCCAAAAACATTAAAATACTGAAAATACAAAAATACCTCGTAATTTGGTGTGTATGCCCAAATCCGAAAATAGTGAGATTAAAAATATATCTTAAAAAATTTCCTATTTTGGTTTTGTCAGTGGGCATACGTTTCAAACCGAGTGACACCCACCCTAGAAAGTACCGAAGTGTAGCGTGCAATCCAAAACTATGTATCGCAAATCAAATTGTCTCTCATTTTAGCCAAAGTGCTGACACCAGTGACCAAAACCACCCAAAACCAAAACCGCGTGTTATAAGTAAGCAATGGTCAGGGTGCGGCAACTGGCAGGCACCCGCTTTTCAACAAGTAGTAGATCACATCTCTTAACTCAGCTGACAACTCCAAACTACTTTTACCCACTCCGTTTGCTACATAAGAAGCTTCCTCTAGTCTTCTCATCCCCTCCCTATACATACCCACCTACACATATCCTATTTTCTTCATCCCACAACTTTACTTGGCTTCTTTCTCATAGTTAAGTTCTCATTTCACATACGTATCCGTTTTTAAACAATCTTTCTTTCTCTTGATTGAAACCATATTATTAGATATCAATGGCGGGCCTTGTTTCTTCTTCTTCTTCTTCAAATGGGTTTACTTTATCTCTTGTTTTACTTAGCACTCTGATTGTTGCCTCAGCTGGTAACTTCTACCAAGACATTGATGTTACGTGGGGCGATGGCCGTGGTAAGATACTCAACAATGGTGAACTTCTCACTCTCTCACTCGATAAAGCCTCTGGCTCTGGCTTTCAATCCAAGAAGGAATATCTATTTGGCAAGATTGATATGCAACTCAAGCTTGTCCCTGGAAATTCAGCTGGAACCGTCACAGCCTATTATGTAAGCTGCAATTCCTATATAAGTATATTGCTAATAACTTCAGTTTAGCTCCCATAAGTAATATTTATAAATATTATGGTTTTTCCTTGATTTGCAGTTGTCTTCACAAGGACCAACCCATGATGAAATAGACTTTGAATTCTTAGGAAACTTGAGTGGTGACCCTTATACACTCCACACCAATGTGTTCAGCCAAGGCAAAGGTGACAGAGAGCAACAGTTCCACCTATGGTTCGACCCAACTGCTGATTTCCACACCTATTCAATCCTTTGGAACCCCCAACGCATTATGTAAGTACTCAGAAAATAGTATATACTTGCAACTTAATTATCAAACCACACAATTTCATCTTTCATAGCTTTATTTTGGATAATTAATAAAAAGAAAAATTGTGTTGTTACCAAAAAGATTGCCACCAGCACTTTGTGCAAGGGGACAGTGACGAAGTTGGTGAAAAGTCTAAAATTTACAAATAAACAATATTAATGTTTAAAAACGACAATTATAAAAGTGCTAGACTCCAATTTATCTTTTTAGTTTTGTACATATTTGACTTATATAATCTTCTCTGTCCCTATTTCAGTTTTTCAGTGGATGGCACACCTATTAGAGAGTTCAAGAACGCGGAGTCAGTTGGTGTTCGATACCCAAAAAGCCAGCCAATGAGGATATACTCTAGCCTTTGGAACGCTGATGATTGGGCCACAAGGGGTGGGCTTGTGAAGACTGATTGGACTAAAGCTCCGTTCACCGCTTCATACAGGAATTTCAATGCTGATGCTAGCAGTGATGGTGCATGGCTCTCACAAAAGCTGGACACAACAAGTCAAGAAAGGTTGAAGTGGGTGCAAAATAACTACATGATCTACAATTACTGTACTGACACCAAGAGATTTCCCCAAGGCCTTCCTCCAGAATGCAATATTTTCTAAGACATAAGCGAATACGCATTTATTATACATTCATTTTTCTATGTATTTCTAATATTCTATTCTATTATTGATTGTTTTTGTAACTATTGTATTGAAATTAATAAATTGTATTTGGTGTGTTATTTATATTTGAAAATTTTTCGTTTATAAGTTTTTTGTCGAGGTAGCCATTGAATAAGTTTGGTTGACCAGCTAACCATTAAACAAGTATTATTATTACAAGTTTGATGTACCCCAAACATTTTAAATACAACAAAAACTTTAAATATATAACAAAATGTTACCACCTACCATCAGCACCACCAACGCTTGTCGCAACCATCACTACTCATCGCCAACACCATCGCACTATTGTTAGCCCTTCGATTGACACAATGCCAAAACTCTCTTTTAGTAACGGATTAATTTTGTGATTAGTAACAGTCTTTTATCATTACTATTACTGACAATAAATTACTGTTAATAATTTAATGTATGTGATACTAATTTAAGTTTAATATTTTAACAGTTTATTAAAAAAATAATAACGGGAGTTTTCCCTCCCAACCAAAAGAAATGGCCCCGACTCGTACCGCCCAAAAGGAAAATCCCCCACACTTACCTAGGGTTTCTCATACCCACCCAAACGAAAATCTTTAACACACTCTTTTCAAGATCTGCGAACCTTTGTGAGACATACCGTTCTTATCATCCATTCAATAGCCATACTTTATTCTCCTTTTTTATCTTCCAAAAAACCTTAATTTCTTCTATTTGGTTCAATCTCTATTTGTACTCATTTTTAACTCGTGATATGTTCATTTGTTGGGATGGTTATACATTTCTTTTTTTCTTGACGCAATCGGAATCCATTCAGTTTTGGCTTGAAAAAATAAAATCGAAAACAACCTAGTGCTTAAAGTGAAGTTTCTAGGGTTGGAGGTTAATCTCAGTTCCAAAGTTATGGTGATGGAAATGAGGCATAAGAAAGCTTTATATGGTCAAACTAGGGCTTGAGGTTTAATTTTTAGAACTCAAATTGTATCTCACATGCCGATTTTGATTAATTGTAAAATATCCATATAACTTCCAATGGTATCATTATCTTATGAAATTATGTTATGAACGTTGGATTATGATATGAATTTTCTTACCGACTGTTGATCCCAAAATTAATATGCTGATGTGGACGAATAATACGAAGACACGTGTCAATCTACGTGGCACAATAGCAGCGAGGAAGTTCATTTCCCGACCAACCATGATTCTTTCCGAGCAACGAGGATACACCGAGGAAATCTAGCGCACCGAGGAACTCTAGCGCTCCGAGGTACTCTAGTGCTCCGAGGAACTCCTGATCAACGAGCAACTATGGCGGTCCGAGCTGCACCTCGGTCGTATCATTAATTGCCAGATAATCAACAGTTCAAATATTCATTGAATGCTTATATTCTTGACGCGCACGCTGCATTAAATGTATTACCCTTTCACATGTATATCATTTAATGTATCGAACCTTTCATGTACAGCCTCAAGGCTATAAATACCTTGTATCAACCCCATTCAAAAGGACGGGAATTTCTTGAGAGAACTTGTAATCAAGAATTCTGCAAACACTCAGTAATAACATAACAGTGGACGTCGGCTTTATTCCTAGCCGAACCACTTTAAAAATCTTTGTCTTATTTATTTATCTGTGATTGAATAATTAGAGCAATCTAGTTTTTTACATCAACAGATTGGCGCCGTCTGTGGGAAACGACTGTTACTATCGTTTTTCGCAAAAATCAGTTATTATCAATGGCAGATAATCCAGAATCCAGTAATCGAAATGCTGGAAATACTGGAAATCTTCCAAATCCATCTGCACCTCCAGATCTGACTGGAATTATGACAAATCTGGCTCAAGGACAAACCGCCATGCAAGAATCTATGAGGCAACTCATTCAAACTCTTCAAGGCGGTGCACCTACCTATTCAGGACAACGGAGTGATCGTGGGCAATCACGATCCAGACGTACTGCGTCATATCGCAATGGGGAGTCTAATGATTCTTCTTATCAACCTGGGCGAACTTCATCAATACAGGCTACGGATACAGATCAACGTATCATTCTCTCTCCGGAGAGAACTAGCGCTTTAGAAAGATTAAGCAGGGTGTCTCCTTTCAGTCGATTAGGACCAAGGAGGAATATGAGTCCACCTAGAGCTCCATCGAGAAGTTTTCGGCCACCATCAGGTTTGAGAGAAGAATCAACACAATCACGACCAGCTACTCGTCGAGATAAATCTCAGGAAGCTACGTCAGAACAATCAATTGCTCGGACTAAGCAGTCTGAGGAAGGAAATGAAGCATGGAAAGGTTCCATTCAGCGGTTGGAGGATAGACTGGGCGAAATGGCTAAGGCAAGAAACCCCTTACAGAGAACTTTTGTTCAAGGGACACCTTTTGTGCAAGCCATTGTGGATTTTCCTACACCATCGAAATTTAAAGCACCTGTGGTGACCCCCAAGTACGATGGAAAGACAGATCCTGTACTTCATATAGAACAATACCAAGCTGCTGCCGATATTTATGTCGTCCCCGACGAGATGAGGTGTAGATCATTCTCGGGAACTCTTACCGGATCTGCACAGATATGGTATAATAATCTTCCTCGGGGTAAGATTTCAACTTTTATTCAATTAGCCGAGTTGTTCATTGGCAATTTTTGTTTTGGGGAAAAGCCGGAAAAGCGAGTAGCACACTTGCTAAGTGTTAGACAAAAATCAGGTGAAAGTACTAGAGATTACATAACTCGTTTTAATAACGAGAAGTTGGAAGTCATAGATTACGAAGAAAAGACAGCGATCACTGCTTTGATGAGTGGATTGTTGCCTAACAAGTTATACTACACTTTGGCCAAAGACCCACCTAAAACTATGTCGGAGTTGATGGCAAAAGCGGCCAAAATCATGAATGCCGAGGAGGCTATGGCTACAAAGAAGAATATGGATAAAGAAACCAAGGTGGAGGTCGACAAGTCTAAGAAGAAAGACCAGAAAGGTAATGGTGGTGACAAGCATTCCAGAAATAATAGGACGACGTGGGAAGTCCTAAAGAAGTACGATAATTATACTCCATTGAAAATGGGTATTAATCATGTTTTGGAAGAAATCAAGAATAGCGAGGAAATCAAGTGGCCAGAGAAATTGAGGACAAATCCCGATCTGAGGAATAAGGCCAAATATTGCGAGTTTCACAAAGATCATGGCCATATGACCAAAAATTGCATAGCCCTTCAGAACGAGATTGAGACGCTCATCCGAAGAGGAAAATTGTCAAAATATGTAGACCGCTGGGGTGAGAGGAAGAATGATGATAGAACTAGAGAAAGATCTAGATCTCCTCGTCGTGCCGAGGAGAAAAAGAAGAGGGACCATGAAGATGATCCAGATGATGACCCCAATCTTCCCAAGAAGCCAAGGCAGCCTGAACGAGAGGTATTTTCCATACGTTTTGGGTCATTTGATTGTAATGTTATTACAGGAGGAGATGCAGGAGGAGGAGACCTTACTGCAGAAAGAAAAGCTTACCTCGGAGAGGCTCAAGCTTGTTCATATATTCAGCGAATAAATCTGGCCGAGGATGATCGTCCGAGGAAGGTAAACAAAGAGAAGTTAGTGATTGGTTTTTCAAAAAATGACCTGGCAGGTATTCTTTACCCTCATGATGATCCTTTGGTGATCAAAATAAGGATGAAGGACGTGGTCATTTCAAGGGTGTTAGTAGACAACGGTAGTTCGGCAGACATCATGTATTACTCATGCTTTGATAGCTTGAATTTGAAATTATCTCAATTGGAACATTATCATAGACCCCTTCTGGGTTTTGCTGGCGAGAAAGTTTTTCCACTTGGGACGATCAAGTTGGATATACTCATTGGAACTTGGCCTGCTTGTCGAACAGAAAGAATACGCTTCTTTGTGATGGATAAGAATGTGCAGTCAGCCTACAACATCATCATGGGAAGAGTTGGATTGAAGAAGTTCGAGGCAGTTCCATCTACAGTACATCAGTGTTTGAAATTCCCAACGAATTTTGGAGTCGGAATTATGAAAGGTGATCAAAAAGTAGCTCGGGAATGCTATTATTCGTCTGCCGAGCAAGAGGAACTTGAAGAGTCAAGGAAAAAGACTACTACTTACCAAGTGGAGGAAGGTACAGAAATTGAAACTCTTGACCCTAGGGATGAATCTCAACTCGTAAAAGGGCAGGTGATGGAATCTACAGAAAATGTTATTCTGGACGACGAGCATCCTGAACGAGTAACCTAGATAGGATCGTCGTTGGATGTTTCAATAAAACAGGAGTTGATAACTTTCTTGAGAAACAGGAAGAATACTTTTGCTTGGAGTCATGAAGACATGCCAGGAATAGATCCAAACTTCTTATGTCATGAACTCAATGTGAATAAGGAGATCAAGCCTGTGAAGCAGAGAAGAAGAGTGTTTAGTCCCGAGAAGAACCAGTCCATACAAGAGGAGGTCGAGAAACTCCAGAAAGCCCAATTCATTGAAGATGTGAAATATCCAGATTGGTTGGCAAATGTGGTGATGGTAAAGAAGAAGAACAACAAATGGAGAATGTGTGTTGATTTTACCGACCTTAACAAGGCATGCCCAAAAGATCATTTTCCATTGCCCAGAATTGATCAGCTAGTGGATGCTACCTCGGGACATGAGCTACTCAGCTTCATGGATGCATATTCTGGCTACAATCAGATCAAAATGAAGCCTGAAGACAGGGAAAGTACTTATTTTATTACCCCAAGGGGAACTTATTGTTATAATGTTATGCCTTTTGGTTTAAAAATGCAGGTGCAACATATCAGCGGCTGATGAACAAGGTTTTTGCCGAACAAATCAGTTGCAATATGGAAGTCTATGTCGACGACATGCTCACCAAAAGCAAGAGAGCTACTGATCATCTAGTTGACTTAGGCCAGACCTTTGATCAACTGGATAAATACCAAATGAAGCTCAACCCGACAAAGTGTACCTTTGGAGTACGAGAAGGAATGTTCCTCGAATACATCGTCAATCAACGAGGTATTGAGGCAAATCCAGAAAAGATTAAATCTCTTTTAGGGCTGCGATCTCCAACGACGAGGAAAGAAGTACAGAGTCTTACCGGACGAGTTGCAGCGCTCAACAGATTTGTATCCCGAGCAACTGATAAATGCCTCCCATTCTTCAAAACACTGCGAAAAAGTTTTGAGTGGACTGATGAATGTGAGAAGGCCTTTCAAGATTTGAAGAAGTATTTGGGAGCCCCACCATTGTTGTCTAGGCCAATAACAGGAGAAAAGTTATACTTGTATCTGGCAGTATCAGAGAATGCAGTCAGCTCGGCGTTGATCAGATTGGAGAATGGAGTCCAGAAGCCAATTTATTACACAAGTAAGGCTTTTCGAGGTGCAGAAATCAGGTACCCAAAGCTAGAAAAATTGGCACTGGCATTAATTGAAGCAAGTAGAAGAATGAGGCCATACTTCCAGGCCCATACAATCATTGTATATACTGACATGCCATTAAGACAAGCCCTTCACAAGCCAGAAAAATCAGGAAGATTGATGTATTGGGCAATAGAACTCGGTGAATATGATATTGTGTACGAACCCAGATCATCATTAAAGGGGCAAGCTGTAGCAGATTTTATAGCAGAATTCACATACCCTGATACCCCCGAGGAACAAAAGGTACTTGCTGACCTACCTGTGGACGATACAGGATCAACAGACACAGGGCCAGACCAACCAAGGTTGGTAAAAGGACTTGTGGATGTAGAAAAATCATCATATTCAAACCCAGACCAACTCCGGTTGGTAAAAGGGCGCGAACAGATGACCGACGAGGAGCGAAGGATACCCGGGGATGATGAAAGAAAACAGATGATATTTTACCGAGGAACTCTAACAGATAAGAAATTTGAAGACGAGTTACCTACATGGAGATTATATGTAGATGGATCATCTTGCACAGCTGGTTGTGGAGCAGGGATTGTTTTAAACACCCCTGATGATGTTGACATGGAGTATGCCTTGCGATTCCAATTCAAGGCTTCCAATAATGAAGCTGAGTATGAGGCCATGATAGCAGGTTTTCATTTGGCGAAAGTTATGGAAGCACGGCAAGTAATTGCTTTCAGTGATTCTCAATTAATTGTGAATCAAATGATGGGAGTATATGCAGTTAAGGGAGAATTAATGGTGAAGTACCATGCGAAGGTGATGGAGTTATTGGCAGAATTTGATGCTATTCAATTGGTGAGAATACCGAGGATGGAGAATGCTAGAGCAGACGCATTGGCCTGCTTAGCGTCAGCTACGCGCACCGAGCTGCGAAGAACGATACCAATTGAAGTATTAGAAAGTCGGAGCATAGAAGAAGACCTGATGGTGAATATAATAACCCTTGATTTAGGACCATCTTGGATGGATCCTATCAGGGCATACATTGAAGAAGGAGAATTACCAGAGGACAAGCTAACTGCAAGGAAATTGAAGTATAAAGTTGCTCGGTATGTGTTAACTAATGGTGTTTTGTATAGACGAGGAATTATGGCAGGTTTGCAGAGATGTGTGCATCCATTAGAAGTCAAATAATTGGTTGAAGAAATCCATGAAGGATCTTGTGGAGCTCATGTAGCAGGTCGAACACTTTTGCAAAGGGTAATGACACAGGGATATTACTCGCCGACGATGAGGGCTGATTGCATAGCCTATGCCAAGAAGTGTGACAAGTGCTAACGTTTTTCCTCCATCCGAAGAACTCCACAAGCATTGTTGACACCCATAACCTCACCTTGGCCATTTGCCATGTGGGGGGTTGATCTGGTTGGACCATTGCCGATGACCCGAGGAAGGTTCAAGTATCTCGTCGTGGCAGTGGATTATTTTACTGAGTGGGTGGAAGCTGAACCACTAATTGATATGACGTACGAGAAGGTATATCAGTTCATTTGGAAGAACATCATTTGTCGATATGGTCTCCCCCATGCTTTCATCACAGACCATGGAACACAATTCGATAATGAAGAATTTGCTGCCTATTGTCATCAGTCGAACCTTTTGAAGTATCATTCAGCACCAGGCCATCCCCAAAGCAATGGACAGACTGAGGTGACAAACAGAACATTACTAAATGGTTTGAAGAAGAGGTTAAGTGAAGCTAAAGTAAATTGGATCAATGAGCTCCAATCAGTACTATGGGCTTACCGAACAACTCCCCGAGCAGCAACTGGAGAATCACCATATATGCTAGCATTTGGAAGTGAGGCTGTGATACCTGCCGAGTTGGGTCTCCCAACGCATAGAGTACTGAATTTTAATTCCCCAGTCAGCGATTTGATGAGAAGACTAGATTTGGATATGCTCGAGGAGGTTAGAGAAGAGGCAACCATTAGGAATGCTGCTTACCAACAACGTACAGCTCTGTTCTACAACAAAAGGGTGAAGAAATGTGATTTAAAAGAAGGGGATTATGTGCTAAAGAGAGTCATTCAGAAGCAAAATAAGTTGGAAGCAAACTGGCATGGACCTTACCGAGTTACTGAGGTTGTTCGTCCAGGAACTTACAGAATAGCAACTCTAGAGGGAGAAGAATTTAAGAATGCATGGAATGCTGAACACTTGCGCAAGTATTATCAGTAATGTAACATGTAAAGCATTTCCTTCATTATGAATAAAACGAGGATGTTTCACCATTTTCTTTCTGTTGAAAGTTTTTCGGGGAATACTAGTGTTGTACACTACGCTGCTTGATAATAAGAAGAAGACTATAGTTCAGACCCACGATCAATTCCGGTTGATAAAAGGGCGAGAACAATTTAAATACTCCTTTGGTTAGGAGGCGACACTAGTGTGACCAACTACGGTTGGTAAGATATCTAGTGGACAGCTCGTACGAGCCAAAAAATACTCCTTTTGTTAGGAGGCGACACTAGTGTGACCAACTACGGTTGGTAAGATATCTAGTGGACAGCTCGTATGAGCCAAAAAATACTCCTTTGGTTAGGAGGCGACACTAGTGTGACCAACTACGGTTGGTAAGATATCTAGTGGACAGCTCGAAAGAGCCAAAAAGCTCGTATGAGCCAAAAAACTACTCCTTTGGTTAGGAGGCGACACTAGTGTGACCAACTACGGTTGGTAAGATATCTAGTGGACAGCTCAACGAGCCAAAAAGTTCGAAAGAACCACTACTACTACCACTACTACTCCTTTGGTTAGGAGGTGTACACCAGCATGATCAATTACGGTGTTGGTAAGATACAAATATACTCTCAAATTACAACTTATGTTGGTCGGGAGGTAAGATTATTACAAAAAGTTCTTTGAAGAACAAAATATTCCAAAATATACCAAGTATAGCTGGTCGGGAATAAAAACCCACTAACTGTAGTTGGTCGACGAGGATAAATTATTGGCCTTGGTTGGTCGGACACATTTTATGAAAATATTTGAAATTGAACCAAGTATGGCTGGTCGGGGATAAAGACCCATCAACTGTAGTTGGTCGACAAACATTATTCATCCATCATGGTTGGTTGAAAACAGTTTGAACATTTTATACTCATTACTTTGATACTTGTAACTTTTTATTACTAAGTTGGTTGATGGACAGCACAATATTGTTATCTTTTTAATAGATACATATGCACAAATATAAAGGTGTTTGATAAACACAAGACAACAACAAAATTTACAGAAAATGAAAGTCTTTTCATTAAAATTCAAAATAAATTACAGATTACATGAATGTCCTAACTACTACATTGATAGTCCTATTCTATTGGTTTCTTGCCCTTTGCTTTAGAAATAGGTTCTTCGCCGGCAGGAGGATCTTCCAGGCAAAGGGGAGAATTAATAAAGTTCAAGTCCTTCAACATTCTGACATTCATTATTGAAGGTGTATCCATTAGATGCTCTGGACGAGATACTTCGATTTGGGAATGAAGGCTATAATCACCGAGGTATTTTGAAATTAGGCTACGAGGAATGGAACGAGCTGGGATCCAAGCCATATCCAATTTGAAAGGTGGCACAGGCAAGTCTAGTAATCCTGGAGCATGATAATCCCATAAAAAATGCCCTCGCTCTAATTTTAACACGCCCAGTGCGTTCAACCACCCTTGCTTATAACCTTCATTGTTGGCATGTTCACTGCGAGCATCCAAGTGAACAAGAGCTTCATCATATCCTGCCATCCAGAATTCCCTGGGTTGCTTATGAAATTGAAAGGTTAATCTATCCAACTGTTCGAGAAGGTTTTTGGCAAAGAGATCCTTAGTATGTAGAGCAGACTTCGTTGCAGTAAGTTGATCCTCCAAGGATAGATTTTTCTTGGACATTTCTGATAGAGCCCGATCTTTGACGTTTAATTGGAATGCTTGAGTTTCCAAAGTAGATTGGGTACGAGCCTCTTCAACATTGCGACTAAGAACTCTTGATCGGCTCCGAGAAGCGACTGGAGAACTTTGCTCCTCGGCAACATTTTGAGCAGCTCTTCCTCGCCCCCGAGAACCTCTTCCTCGTCCACGAGCAGTCCCAGAAATAGCAGATCTTCTTAAATCATCCAGTTCTTACCTTAATTTGGCATTTTCGACCTCTAAGAAAGAGAAACCTTCATCAGTAACGGGCACTAGAGCAGTGGAAGATGACGCTGCAGATTCATATTGAGCCAACTTTTTCTGTAAATTATTATTTTCTTGTTCCAGGATCTCGGCAATCTGCCTGCAAGCTTCAACTTCACCTTTTAGGGTCCTTTCCCTAATATCATATCCAACAATGATCTTCTTATGGCCTGTTTCAGAAGAGAGCTGCTGGTATCTATTTTCATAATCCTTGTGCAACGAAGCCATTGATGCATTGTGTTGATTTTGAAGATCCGCCATGGAACCATGAAGTTCCTCGATCAATTCGTAGTATGCCACATTATTAGCCATAGATCTATCAAGTAAATCCTTCAGGTACCGGTAAGCCTCAACTGCTTGTTCTGAGGCATCGTGACCAAGGATGTCGACAATCTCTGATACACTTAGGTCTGTATGACCAGCTTTATAATATCCATTGCATTGTCGCATCAACTCAGTATCAGGAGCAGATATCAATTCCATTATGGCCAAAAACTAATAAAGAAGAGGAAGCAGGAGTTAATAAATAAAAGCAGACAGAGTATCAATAAAGAAGAGGAACGAAGATGTATTTTATTAGATCATCAAAAGGTTACATTGTTCGATTACAAGTAATGAAATATAGAAATGATACCGAACAACTTCACACCTTTTCCTTGTCCCCCAAGACTTTCTCGGGAGGCTGGGACGAGGAGCTTGGTTGCTCGGTGGTAACAACGGTTTGATCAGCAGGAATCTTCTCGGCAGGAGGAGGCATAGAAGAAATGTCCTCGATGACAGAGGGTTGAGAATCAGAGACTGGGTCACCCATAGCCATAGAAGATTCATCTGAGACAGGCTCATCTTCTTCTTCTTCCACAATTGCTGGAGGAGGACCAGGGAGGTGTTGTTGGAATAACTCAGAATCGTCTTTGACCTTCAACTATTGCAGTGCAGCTACCCAACCATCGTGGAAGTATTTTAACTTCCCATATTGGACTTGGGATGTCATAGCAGCAATCCCCTTATCCCATCCTTTCTCCCAGCCAGCGCTGAAGGATTTTTTGACCGCGACTTTTCTTCTTAATTTCTCCGAGGAGAGTTTTACATCCAATTTTTCTTTTTGGACCTTGATATCTCGCAGGGTAGATAACTCTTCCTCTGCCTTTTTCAGCTTGTCGTCACATTTTTGATGTTCGACTTCTAAGCCTGTCATTTTATCCTCCAAATTCTTGGAGGTTTCAGCCATCTTCACCTTCTCAGCTTCAGCCACAACCAACTTTTTCTCCCAAACAACTTTTTCCTCAACATACTGTTGACGAGATTCCTTTAAAGATTGGTTCAAACCCAACAGAGCATCCTCTACACCTGACGAGGAGCTTGAAGCTTTAATAGCTTCATCCTTCTTCACAATATTATTGAAACAGTTCACCAGCTGAAAGATGAGAGAAATAGTAAAGTCAATACAAAATGCAAGTATTCAGAGAAAAAAAGAAAAACCAGAAGTATGAGAAATTTACTGAAGCAAGGTGACGAGCAGCTAAGGATGTCAGCTTATCCTTAGGAATTTTTTCATCAATACCATGGACCTCAGGTACGACCGAGCTCATTGTTTGGAACATCAGTACCACCAGCAGGTAGAGAGGAGGCAATTTCAGCCGGAGTAACTGAGGATGATTTCCTCAATCTCCTCAACGGGAGTTCAGAACTTTCAACCAAAGAAGTCTTGGTCGGAGAGATTGTAATTACATCTACAGGAGCATTTTTCTTGCTCGGAACCACTGGGGGCTTCTCGGTAGATTTAGAAGACCCAGCATCCACCTTTTTAGTCCCCTCTGGGACATCAACTTTGCTTTTCTTGGCCCCAGCAACAGAAGTAACATCATCAAAGAGAGCAGGAGGAGCTCTTTTCTTACCCATCCTTTGACTTAAATGAAGATGAGAATCTGAAGAAGAGTCCTCTGGAGTGGAAGCTGGCTCAACAGGGCGAGCAGTATAAGAGGTTGTATAACTCTTATACTGTAGCAAATATGATGCAGACCTAATGTGCTCGTCTGCAACGTTCTTATGCAAACCCCAGATAAGTTTCAGATGCTTGATATTAACTTCTGATTCCTTTGGAGTTTTTCTTTTGCTATCAACTGCAAATAAATACATAACGAGATATCAATCATACATTTTGTCAAACATGATGAAAGCATAATTTCATAAGTAAAATAAAATGAAAAATAAACCTATCCCGTTGCCATATGGGGGGCATCTGGGACCATTGTATACTCCATCACCAACTAAAGGGGTATATTGCCAATTTTTTATAACCAACCCATGTTCAAAATAATCTCTATTTGAGTCAGGGAGGTTAACTACAAGAGCCCTATTCAGAAACCTAGTTTTTAAGTAATAAATATTATCTAGAGTGGCCCACTTATAGCAGTACATAATCTCAGGGATCCCAATACGAGTCCCATGAGTTAGATTTAATTTGTGCACCCCATTAATTATTCTCCATGAATTGGGGGCTATTTTTGCAGGGACAAGATCAAAATATTGACAAAACTCAAGACACAATGGATTTGGTGGAAAGGAAAAACCACATTCAGCAATAAAAAGACTGGGGAACCAATGTCCATCAGCCAGACGAAAATAATTTTGAGGTTCAGAAAGTTCCTCCAAGATTACCCAAGATGGGATGGAAAAGTCAGAGCGGAACTTTTCAAGAGATTCAATAATGTAAACCATGATGAATAAAAGAAGAAGGAAGAAAATCTTACAGGAAGGAAGGAGGTCTGCTGACAACTAACGAAGGAAAAGATGAACGCACAAGAGAGAATGAGAGAATAGAAAGCTTGAAGGCAGAAAATTGGAAAACGTAGAAGACGGTATGGTTACCTAAGAAGTTTAAATACTTTGCATTGGGAAACGGTGAAAGAAATGATTACCAAAAAGAAACTACTGAACTTCCGGCGGCTAAAATGACAAAAACTGCACGGAGATCGAAGCGCTTATAAAAAATTCAAAAAAAAGGCGAAAGCTGCGAAATGAGAAGAAAATTTGAACACAATGTTCCTGAAACCCAGGAAAGTCATTTAATATTTCCATATACCGAGAAAGAATGTTCCATACTCCTCAACGTTCGAAATATGAAACATTGGGGGCTTCTATTGATACCAAAATTAATATGCTGATGTGGACAAATAATACGAAGACACGTGTCAATCTACGTGGCACAATAGCAGCGAGGAAGTTCATTTCCCGACCAACCATGATTCTTTCCGAGCAACGAGGATACACCGAGGAAATCTAGCGCACCGAGGAACTCTAGCGCTCCGAGGTACTCTAGTGCTCCGAGGAACTCCTGATCAACGAGCAACTATGGCGGTCCGAGCTGCACCTCGGTCGTATCATTAATTGCCAGATAATCAACAGTTCAAATATTCATTGAATGCTTATATTCTTGACGCGCACGCTGCATTAAATGTATTACCCTTTCACATGTATATCATTTAATGTATCGAACCTTTCATGTACAGCCTCAAGGCTATAAATACCTTGTATCAACCCCATTCAAAAGGACGGGAATTTCTTAAGAGAACTTGTAATCAAGAATTCTGCAAACACTCAGTAATAACATAACAGTGGACGTAGGCTTTATTCATAGCCGAACCACTTTAAAAATCTTTGTCTTATTTATTTATCTGTGATTGAATAATTAGAGCAATCTAGTTTTTTACATCAACACCGACTAATATCTTTTTATTTGTGTGTGAAATTTGCTTATCGACAATCTTCCTTAGAGGGTCCTAATTCTATCTCTCAATATATATATATATATATATATATATATATAATGCTATTGTGCGGACTAGCCCGCATTTCAAAAGCACGGATCAAACACGTGTCGCCTGACAGTGAGCGTAGAAATTATCTGCTAAATTATATGCACACTCCTCTTTTTTTGGCTCACCGCCATGTGACATATGTTCGGTCCGCATTCTTAAAATGCGGACTAGTTCGTACAAGAGCAGTACTATATATATATATATATATATATATATATATATATATATATATATATATATATATATATATATATATATATATATATATATATATATATATACAGAGAGAGAGAGAGAGAGAGAGAGAGAGATTTGGTAGCCTCCGTTAGGTGTTTGTATTTACAAGTTGATAGATTTTTCTAAATTTTTGGAATCGGGCTTGTTTACAGTTTTTTTTCATTGTTTTTTCTTTTCTGTTTGCAAAAATGTTAAAGAAGCATGACCTAAAGTGTTTATGTATGGTAAAAATGAGTAATGTATATAATAAATAATTAAAGAAATATTTTTTACATAATAATATTGATAGACATAGTAGTTAGATTGTGTATCATATTCTTTCTTGAAAGCCTGTGGATTGAGTATTGTGCATGGTTTCATATGTGAAATAATCTATCTGTTTTGTGTTATAAATATCTTGTTTATTAAAATGTGTGGATATAGTGGTTCGATTGTGTAGTTTATCGCGTATTGAAAGCCCGTGGATAGAGTATTGTGGACCGAATCATATAATGAAAGTGAACAAGTTCTTCTTGGAAGGCGCACTTCAATTCCCACAATTACTGTGGACAATAGGTATTGGATGGAAGAAATTTGATATGGGCCACCTCCATGCTCCCGTACAGAAGCGGGGACCGCTGCAAATGATGTGGTATACTCGTCTCTTCCTGCTCACCTTGTCCATTATCTATTTCAAACATTGTGTAATTTTCTTGTTTCTTTTCATCTAGACGAACGTGTTTGGTGGATGACTCTTTTTAAAGTTACTGCTTTGATAGAGAATGTAATTGTTTCTACTTTGGATAAGAAAACACTATAGAATGTTTGTTGGTGGTTCCACGTTCATGATTTACTTCAGGAAGTGGATGTTTCAAGTGAGATTGAGACTAATCTTTCATGTTCCAACATTTTAGTTGGAGATTTCTAGTATTTCACCTAAGAATATATTTTCCATAATATTTGAGTATATTTTTTGATTTAATCAATATATGTATAAAATTATAGTGATTAATGCTCAATTTTATGTCATTAATTTACTGTATTATAAATATAATTTTAGGTAGCCATGAAACTTAATCATAGAATAAATAAATCAGAAGCTACTTATTTCAATGATTCCTTCTTACAAGCAGTGTTAGCATAGGGAGTATGCACTTTAGGCAAATGAACATTTGCTAATGGATAGTTCATTGTAGGAGTTATAATCATTTCCACAGGCTTACTACATTAAACCATATGTGATTCGCTCAGAATATTATATAGCGCAAGTACACGCTAATCGCGAGAGTAATAAAAATCCGGTAAGACCGGAGTCGATTTCTGCAAGGAATTATATGAAGTACCGAGGATATTCTTCTAGTTAAAAATCAATAAACAAGAATAAAATATAGAAAAAAAGATGATTTAGGTTTTGAGTGTTTTAACGAACCAAAGAGAACCAAGATAAATGGAACCCTAAATAAAGTAGTAAAAGGAACAAGTGAGATTTATAAACGAGGTTATAAAAAGATTCTTTGACAAAAGGTTAAGGAGCATTCCCCCACCTCGGATATGCACAACTCAACGAGTTCTTCCGATTAAATCACGATCAAAAGAGAATAAGATATCGTTATCAACTATCCTACATGAAGGATGTCAGCCCAACAATATAAGATGAAGGTAAAGATATATTGTCAGACAAATGCGTTGGTGTTGGAGTTAAGTCTTAAACAACCCTTACATGATAAGAGATGTTAAAATCCTATGAAACTCCAATATCAACCCACACACCCATTTATTGGATTTAACCATTAAACAAATCAAGAAATAGAACCCTCCAAGGTGGGTTTATGCTCGCAACCTAAGGAAATTAGCTACTCATAACATTAACCATATTAAAACACATGATTAGGCACATATTCTTCACATTTATCCCCTTAATTTCGGTATTTTTATGATCCCGTGCAGTGTATTTAGCTTGGATTTGTCTCTTATTTATGCTACTAACATTTTTTGGCAAGTATTTCGTGTTTTGTGTATTTCTCATGTGTTTTACAGGTATTTCATGCAAGTTAGTGCGAAGGAGAACTCAAAACAGTGAAAGAAACTAAGAAATGGAGAGTTGAAGGGCATTTTCGTAATTTTTCAGCCTTAGTCCGGAGGTGGGGCCAACTAGAAAGTTGAATAGCTCTAAATTACAAGAATACTGGAAAAATGGCACCTCAATCCGAGCTACGGTGAAGAAGTTACGATGTTTTGAAGTTGAGTGATAATGAAGAGTCTGGATGTGCGGATTTCTGTAATTAATTATGCATTTAATGCAGTGCAACTCTTGGAAAACTTGTTCCACAAGCGAAATTTGATGTCAAATTCGTGCAACTTGGTGCTATAAAAGACCAAGCCCTACCTCATTTTCAAAAGGGGAGTTGATAGAGAGAGGCTAGGTTAGGAGTAGGTTAGAAGTGCTAGATTGAATTTTAGGGTTAGATTTTGAGAGCAAATTTTCTATTCCTTCAAGAGTTTTCATGAACCCTAGTTTGTAAGAAATTCTGGATTCCAATTCCATTTTTGTTGCTGAATTCAAGTAATATCTTTCCATTCTCTATTTTTATTATTTGCAAATTATTTCCCATGTCTTGTAGATCCATAATTTTGTGTGTGAATTTATTCTTGAACCAAATCATGAGTAGCTAAATTCCCAAGGGTTGGGGTACATGAACTCAATCCAAGGCAAATTATTTATGTAGAAAATAGAGGTTAAATTAAAATATTGATTGAATCGTGAAAGCACCACTTTATATTTATCTTTGATTTCATATGGTGCGGGCTTGAACCTCATATACGTAATGCTTAGAATATATAAAGACTGGATTCATTCACCGCTTTATATCTATCTTTGATTTCATATGATGCGGGCTAGATCCCTCATATATGTAATGCTTAGAATGTATAAAGACCGGATCTAGTCAATAATTTTAATTTACAATTCTAGTATTCTATACGGTAATTTGTTAAGGATTGAGGGATTGTACCCTACCCTATTTTCTTCCATTTGTCAGATCTAAATCTATTTGCAAATTTCAGTCTGTTTCTCTTAAGTAAAGTTTTTAGTTCATTAGAAATTTTCCCAATCTTTAATCATCTTTTCGTTTCTTTTAAGAAATCATTTCAAGATTTAATAATATTTCTTATTACTATTTGGCAATCTCGATCCCTGTGGATACGATCCCGACTTACCGGGTTTATTACTTGAGCGACAGGCTTGCACTTGAGCCTAGAGTGAACGCATTTCTGAGACAAATTCTTAGTCGCGTCAAGTTTTTGGCGCCGTTGTCGGGGATCTAAAATTGTTAAATTTTCAAGAAAGTTATTGTTATCTACAAGTGATTTCAAAAAAAAAAAATAAAATAAAATTCATCCTTTCTCTTGTGTGTTATATGCAGAATTCATCTCCCACCCAAATTCACGAAAATCCTATTGCCGAAGCCGGATCTGAAAATTCCGAGTCTTTGCCTTTTGGGGTTCCACCTCCTTCCCCTAATAATTCCATCACAAGTCGTTCGTTGAGTCAAACCTTGAGTGAGAATTCTGAACCTTTTGGTAGCAATATGTCGGATCATGGTAGTGTCGGTGTTGGTGCTGGAGAGGATGATGTACCATATCAACCCATGAAAGATCTTTTGTTTCCGGAGAGAACTGCTAACCCTGGTTGCATTTTATTCCCATATAATGCCGGTCAGTTCCACTTTCGGAATGGAATGATCCAAATTCTTCCTACATTTCATGGGATGGATTCGGAAAAACCATATCTCCATATTAGAGAGTTTGAAGATACGTGTGAAACATTTGGAGACCAAACTTGTCCACAAGAAGTAATCCGGTTAAAGCTCTTTCCTTTTTCCTTAAAGGATAAAGCGAAAACTTGGTTATGGACCTTGCCCCCAAATTCTGTTTTATCATGGAGAGATATGCAAAACAAGTTTATCTCAAAATTTTTTCCACAACACAAAACCAATTCTGTTAAAGCCCAAATTCAAGCTTTTCGTCAAAATAAGAATGAGGCTTTTAATAAGTGTTGGGAGAGATACCAGGAGTTAGTTAATGCGTGCCCCCATCATGGTTTTGAAACTCATCATCTGATTTCATTTTTCCATCAAGGCCTTACTGTAGCGTCTAAACAACTTGTTCAAACCATGTGTGAGAGACCTTTTTGGGAGTTAAGTACGAGCGATGCTGAGGCTCATTTAAAATATGTGGCGGAAACTACCCAAGCATGGGATACTTCTGATCCAAATAGTCAAAATAGAAATCGACAAGTGTCCAACTTGCCTGCTGTGTCCGGTATTTATCACGTGTACAAGGACACTTTGTTGGATATAAAACTTGATCAAATGGAAAAGAACTTTAGAGAAATGCTAGATATGCGATTGAGAGATGTGTCTGGACCCGTAAAAATCGGGATGGAGAAGGTATGTGCCATTTGTAATGCAGGCCATTCTACCGAAGGATGTCCTACCATACCTGCATACAAGGCCATGTACACTGAACAGGTTGATGCAATAGGAGGTTTTCGAGGGAATTATAATGCTCAACATGGGAATGCATATAATCAATCGTGGAGGAATCCCGGGTTTAATTATGGACAACCCCAAGGTGGGATGGTTCCTAACCCACAGATGACTCTACCACAACCCCCTCAATTTCAGCAAGTGGCAAACCCTATGCAAGTACCACCTCCTGGTCCTTATGTACCTCCACCTAGGAGATCTCATGAGGATAATTTCAATCAATTCATCCAAGCCCAAAAAGAAAGAGATGCCAAATTTGAGCGAATGTTCGCTGAAATGCATACTAACATCTCTAGGTTGCAGTCTACGGTGAATACTCAAGAGAAGGGTAAACTTCCAGCCCAAGGCCAAAGACCACCTCTTCAAGGTCAAACCACGGTTTGCTCCACATCATCAGAATTGCAAGAACAATGTCAAGCTGTTACTACTCTTCGTAGTGGCCGCGTAATTGATCTAGCACCTAAATTGCCAAAGGTGAATGATGATGGAGTCGAACCCGAGATTGTGAAGGAATCTGAAATTTCCGAGTCTGAAGAACCTTCCTTAGAAAAGGAATTGAAAGATGCGGAGGTTGAGCCTGATATTGAAGTCAAGTCGCCTACTGCTGCTCCATTTCCTCAACGCTTAGAGTCACCCCAGAAAGGTGCTTCGCGTATCGAGGTGATGGATGTGTTGAAGCAAGTAAAATTGAACTTGCCGTTCCTTGATGCTATTCAACAAATTCCAGCATATGCGAAGGTCATTAAAGATCTTTTGACTGTCAAGAGACGTCTTAAGTTGAAGAAAAATGTTTTCTTGGCACAAAATGTGAGCTCAGTTCTTCTCAATGATCTTCCACCAAAATTCAAAGATCCAGGTTCACCTACCATTTCATGTATCATTGGAGAAATGAGAGTGGAAAGAGTGTTGCTTGATTTAGGTGCGAGTGTAAACATCCTCCCATACTCCATCTATAAGAAGCTTGATTTAGGTGATTTAAAACCTACCCGAATCACTCTACAGTTAGCGGATAGGACAGTCAAAGTGCCTCGCGGGATTGTAGAAGACGTAATTGTTCAAGTGGATACGTTCTACTTCCCCATTGATTTTGTTATTTGGGACACCGAGCCTGTTCTCCATACGAGAAATCATGTTCCAATTATATTGGGCCGACCGTTCTTAGCTACCGCTAATGCTTTGATCAATACACGGAATGGCCAAATGCAACTCACTTTTGGAAACATGACTCTCGAGAAAAATATTTTCAATGTCGCTAACCAAATGGGTGATGAGGATGAGATTCTTGAAATGGATCTTATTGAAGAAGTGGTGGATGAAAATATTGAAAAAATCATAGGAGGAGATGCTCTGAAAGTGTGCTTAGGGCAAAGTGATGCTCAAATGAGTGATTATACTGAGTTTGGGAGAGAGGTGGAAGAGTTAAAAATGTGGTTACAAGAGGAAGAGAGTTTTGAGAGTTTAAGAGCGGTTGACTGGATTTCTATGTATGAAGAATTGCCTCCGAGGGAGACACCCTTGGTCCCCTCTGAACATAGATTTCCTAGTCTTGAGTTGAAGAAACTACCTTCTCATGTCAAATATGCCTTTTTAGGTGAGAATGATACATTTCCTGTTGTTGTGTCTTCCCATCTAGAAAAAGGGCAAGAAGGTATGTTGTTAGATGTGTTGAGAAAGCATAGAAGTGCTTTTGGATGGACCATAGCAGATTTGAAGGGTATAAGTCCTTTGATTTGTACCCATAAAATCCATCTCGAGGAAGAAGTGAAGACATCTCGTGAGATGCAAAGGCGGTTAAATCCAACAATGAAAGATGTTGTAAGAGCGGAAATAATCAAATTGCTAGATGCTGGAATTATATATCCCATTTCGGATAGTAAATGGGTGAGCCCAATTCGGGTCGTTCCAAAGAAATCAGGGATGACAGTGGTTGAAAATGCTAAGGGAGAATTAATACCTCAACGCACCACCACCGGGTGGCGTGTTTGCATTGACTACCGAAATCTCAATGCCGGAACTCGAAAGGATCATTTTCCCTTACCATTTATCGATCAAGTTATTGAACAAGTAGCGGGCCATCTTTATTATTGTTTTCTAGATGGGTATTCCGGTTATAATCAGATTGAGGTGGATGTTCTTGATCAAGAAAAGACGACTTTTACATGCCCATTTGGTACGTTTGCCTATAAACGTATGCCATTTGGGTTATGTAATGCGCCGGCTACTTTTCAGAGGTGCATGTTAAGTCTCTTTAGCGACATGATTGAAAAAGGTCTTGAGGTGTTCATGGACGATTTCAGCGTTTTCGGCTCATCTTTTGACCATTGTTTAGCTAATCTTGAGAGAGTTCTATTCCGATGTGTGGAAAAAGACTTAGTCCTCAATTGGAAAAAATGCCATTTCATGGTTACCGAGGGTGTAGTCTTGGGCCACATAGTCTCATCTAGGGGAATTGAAGTTGATCGAGCAAAAATTGAAGTAATAGCTGAGCTACCCTCGCCAAAATCACTTAAAGATGTGAGGTCCTTTCTAGGCCATGCTGGATTTTATAGGAGGTTTATCAAAGACTTTAGCGCCATCGCTAGACCTTTGAGTAATCTTCTCATGAAGGACACTCCATTTGAGTGGAGTAAAGCATGTCAAGAAGCATTTGATAAACTCAAAAGCATGCTTATTTCTGCACCTATCATGCAAGCTCCGGATTGGTCGCTTCCCTTTGAGCTTATGTGTGATGCAAGTGATTTCGCGATTGGGGTTGTTCTTGGACAGAGGAAAGACAAGAAAGCTCATGTTATTTACTATGCTAGCCGAACATTATCTGGCCCTCAGCTTAATTACTCTACTACAGAGAAAGAGTTGCTAGCTGTCGTTTTTGCTCTCGACAAATTTCGCTCTTACGTTTGTGGGTTGCCTATCCTTTGTTTCACTGATCATTCGGCATTGAAATATCTCTTGAGCAAGAAAGATGACAAACCTCGTTTAATCAGGTGGATCCTACTCCTACAAGAGTTTAATCTCTCGATTCAAGATAAGAAAGGAGTAGAAAACGTCGTTGCTGACCATTTGTCACGACTCTCGTCCGACGTACCTATTGATCCCATTCCCATAGACGAGTATTTTCCGGATGAGAATCTATTTGCTACCTCTTCTCTCCCTTGCTTTGCGGATATTGTCAATTACCTTGTCACCGGAGTTGTTCCCTCTAGTTGGAATCCGCAAGAGAGAAGGAGGTTCATTACTTGGTCACGCATGTTCTTTTATGATGATCCATACTTGTTTAAGTATTGTGCTGACCAAATTGTCCGGAGATGTGTACCCGATGAGGAAATACAAGGGGTGATTCGATTCTGTCATTCGGAAGCATGTGGCGGTCATTTTTCTAAAAATAAAACTGCTGCGAAAATCCTTCAAAGTGGTCTTTATTGGCCCACAATCTTCCCGGATGTGAATGCTTTTTGTAAGACTTGCGATAGATGCCAAAGAATGGGCGCTATTACTCGCCGTGATATGATGCCATTATCCCCTATTTTAGTCTTGGAGTTGTTTGATTGTTGGGGAATTGACTTCATGGGGACCTTTCCCCCTTCTTTTGGTTTTCTATACATTCTCGTCGCTGTAGATTATGTCTCAAAATGGGTAGAGGCTATAGCTACAAGGACGAATGACAACAAGGTGGTGATCAAATTTATTCAAGAAAATATACTTTCTCGCTTTGGTATGCCTAAGGCCATAATTAGTGATAATGGAACTCATTTTTGCAATAGGCCGATGGATAAACTAATGCGAAAGTATGGAATTGTCCACAAAGTTAGCACCCCCTATCACCCCCAATCGAATGGCCAAGCCTAGCTTGCTAATAGGGAGATCAAGAATATCTTGGAGAAGACAGTTGATCCTAATAGGAAAGACTGGTCTCTTAGGTTGACTGATGCTCTTTGGGCTTATAGAACCGCATACAAGAATCCCCTTGGGATGTCCCCATTTTGATTTGTGTATGGTAAACCTTGTCATCTTCCGGTTGAAATCGAACACAAAGCGTATTGGGCTATCAAAAGGGTGAACTTCAAAATGGATAAAGCCGGTGAAACACGTAAACTTCAGTTGAATGAGTTGGAAGAAATGCGCAACGATGCGTATGAAAGTGCCAAAATTTCCAAGGACCGAATGAAACGAGCTCATGACGGAATCATTCGTAAGAAAGAGTTTCATTTGGGACAGAAAGTACTCCTCTACAACTCGAGGTTGCACTTGTTTCCCGGTAAATTGCGGTCTCGATGGTCTGGTCCTTACATTGTGAAAGAAGTGTTTCCCCATGGAGCCGTTGAGCTAATGGATGAAAAAGGGGGAACCACTTTTAAAGTCAATGGGCATCGTCTCAAGCCTTATTTGGAAGCCATGGTTAAAGAAGCCGACACAATCTGGCTGTCGGACCCCATTTATGGGGATTGAATGAGCAAAGAGAGGTGAGGTCGTCGCACCCCCGACGCGTATGGGGTGATTTTTGTTGAATTTTTGAGTCATGTATAAGTGTTATATAGTATCTTGTTGCATTTAGAGTAATTAGTTCAAGTATTGTTATTTTTTTGGTATGCTTGGTTCTAACATGTTTTGTAGATTCAATGGACTCGCACTCATCAGGGATCGCTCCATTTGGGTAATATCTTTCTTTTCCTCTCTTTATATTGTGTTCTTGATTCGCATTGAGGACAATGCAACATTTAAGTTAGGGGGTGTGGTATATTCTTCCCATTTATTGTTTAGATTCATTGATTCGATCACATGTTCTTTCCAAGTGTGTTTAAAAAAAAAAAAAAGCCAAAAATATTTTTGTTCAAAATAAATAAAAATTGGAATTTAAAATTTTTCAAAAATATCACCTTTATTCTATTTAAAGTCTCAAATTGTTAACAATCATAATGCACTAAGCCAAAATTGACCGAAGATGGAAATTGAAAGAAAATTGACGACTTAACGAATAAATGTGGAGATTGATCAAACCCGGTGAGATTTCGAGCCTTTCAACTTTATTTTTGAGTTTTTAAATCAATCTGAGTTTATGATTAACTCGAAGTTCTTTTCAGCGTTTTAATAAGTCGTTGATGATCTAAATCCTTTGTTTTGATCGGTTACGGGAAATGTGTGAAATGTTGTCTCGAAATTCGTGCTAAATATATCTCTAAACTTAATTAATCTCGAGATGCATATGGTAATGTGATTAGCAATTTGGACAATGAAGTAGGCCCTCGTTTGTTACCCAAAAATATTAGCCATAAAAAGTTGTGAAAAACAAAATTATCCCTTTGCAACCCAAGTTGAGCCTAATAAATATTTCCCTTTCGTTTGATAACCCAGAAAAACCCAAATAGCTCGGAATTACGAAAATGGAATATTCATTAAGTCCGAAAAGTGCAACAAAAAGGGGCAAGAGAAAAACAGAAAAAATGCTCCGAAAAAAAAAGAAAACAAAAATAGCAAGAAAAGGAAAAAAAAAAGAAAAAAAAAAGAGAAAAAGAAAAATAGCAAGAAAAAAACTGAAAAAAAAAGAAAAAAAAAAAGAGAAAGAGAAAAATGAGCAAATGCCCGAAAAAGCACTAATAGCCATCATAAGGATATTTTCCAATTCCGAATATTCCGTCCATTCCCAATTATACCCTTTACACTTTTTAACCCGAAAAGTCCTAACTGAGTCCGAATGGCGAAATTAATTACTGCATGGAGAGCTAAGACATGAAAAGATAAAATGAGAGATTAAATGGTGTGAAATAGAGATGATGTTTACCATTTCCTAATAACTGTATTCCGATGATGAGATCTTTTCACCATAAATTTCCTTCTTTTCAATTTTGTATGCATGAATTTGTGTCCATTATATTTACTCTTTATATCATGCATACCGAGAGAAAATAGCCACAATCCGAGTGATTCGTTTGTGAGTGCATCCGTAAGAATTTGAATCAAAACGAATTTTTGAAAAGTAACGTAATGCTCAATCGGTGGAAATTTGAGGTTTAATTTTTGGCTTTGCACACACACACTATGGTTTGAGACATTTGAATATGAATTTATGGTGATTATTTTTCGAAAAGTTTAAATTGTACAATTTTTAAATATTTTGATCTTTATTTGAGTCAATAAAGAATTTTGTGGGTGTATTCACAGCAAACCCTCACGAGACAAAACTCGTCCTACTAGGGTAACCTAGGGGTTTAAAGGCTTGTTGCATACGCTAAATGCAATCGCTTGCCTGCGAAAGTGGAATTTTATTTTAATAAAAGAATTTTCAAGAGTAGAATTTTGGCTAATTTCATTTACATTGCTCGGGACGCGCAAAGTTCTAAGTTAGGGGGTGTGATTAGGCACATATTCTTCACATTTATCCCCTTAATTTCGGTATTTTTATGATCCCGTGCAGTGTATTTAGCTTGGATTTGTCTCTTATTTATGCTACTAACATTTTTTGGCAAGTATTTCGTGTTTTGTGTATTTCTCATGTGTTTTACAGGTATTTCATGCAAGTTAGTGCGAAGGAGAACTCAAAACAGTGAAAGAAACTAAGAAATGGAGAGTTGAAGGGCATTTTCGTAATTTTTCAGCCTTAGTCCGGAGGTGGGGCCAACTAGAAAGTTGAATAGCTCTAAATTACAAGAATACTGGAAAAAACGGCACCTCAATCCGAGCTACGGTGAAGAAGTTACGATGTTTTGAAGTTGAGTGATAATGAAGAGTCTGGATGTGCGGATTTCTGTAATTAATTATGCATTTAATGCAGTACAACTCTTGGAAAACTTGTTCCACAAGCGAAATTTGATGTCAAATTCGTGCAACTTGGTGCTATAAAAGACCAAGCCCTACCTCATTTTCAAAAGGGGAGTTGATAGAGAGAGGCTAGGTTAGGAGTAGGTTAGAAGTGCTAGATTGAATTTTAGGGTTAGATTTTGAGAGCAAATTTTCTATTGCTTCAAGAGTTTTCATGAACCCTAGTTTGTAAGAAATTCTGGATTCCAATTCCATTTTTGTTGCTGAATTCAAGTAATATCTTTCCATTCTCTATTTTTATTATTTGCAAATTATTTCCCATGTCTTGTAGATCCATAATTTTGTGTGTGAATTTCTTCTTGAACCAAATCATGAGTAGCTAAATTCCCAAGGGTTGGGGTACATGAACTCAATCCAAGGCAAATTATTTATGTAGAAAATAGAGGTTAAATTAAAATATTGATTGAATCGTGAAAGCACCACTTTATATTTATCTTTGATTTCGTATGGTGCGGGCTTGAACCTCATATACGTAATGCTTAGAATATATAAAGACTGGATTCATTCACCGCTTTATATCTATCTTTGATTTCATATGATGCGGGCTAGATCCCTCATATATGTAATTCTTAGAATGTATAAAGACCGGATCTAGTCAATAATTTTAATTTACAATTCTAGTATTCTATACGGTAATTTGTTAAGGATTGAGGGATTGTACCCTACCCTATTTTCTTCCATTTGTCAGATCTAAATCTATTTGCAAATTTCAGTCTGTTTCTCTTAAGTAAAGTTTTTAGTTCATTAGAAATTTTCCCAATCTTTAATCATCTTTTCGTTTCTTTTAAGAAATCATTTCAAGATTTAATAATATTTCTTATTACTATTTGGCAATCTCGATCCCTGTGGATACGATCCCGACTTACTGGGTTTATTACTTGAGCGACAGGCTTGCACTTGAGCCTAGAGTGAACGCATTTCTGAGACAAATTCTTAGTCGCGTCAACACACCATTAAGTTAATAACAAGTGAAGTAACTATGGTAAAGGCAAACATTCAATACACAACCACAATATTAATTACACAAAATTATAGCAATAGTCAACAAGATATAGCTAAGATGGAACTTTACTTGCAATAAATGAAGTGGAAGATGAAAATGGCAAGGAAAAATGTCAAGCCCTGTGAGAGAGAGAGAAAAGAAACAAAACTATCTTTTATATTTTCCTTGAACAAAATTGTGTTCGGATATTATCAAACAAAAAAACCACTCACAATATATACTAAGTGGCAGAAAACCACAAACAAGAGTGATAAAAAAACTAAACCAAGAAAAGAGGTTTCGCAGAATTCGAAGTACGTGTCGACCGCGGGTCCTGGACCGGTCAACCGTGTAATTGGGGAAAGAACACTGCCTCAATTCAAAGGCTTAAGTTAAAATCCCAGTCGACCGCATAATAGGGGCCGGTCGACCGTGCCTGCAAAATCTTGGGTCCTTTCCTCTTTTTCTACACACCAAAGGGCCTCGGGAAAATGACCAAAACTTGGTCCTCGAGAACCGGATTGATGAACCGTCGGAGGATGTGTGAAGTTGACTCGGAGAACAACAACTTCCGTGAAGAGTTCGGGCATGAAGCTCGAACGTAGAAATGACAAAATTACCCCCGAAGTTGTGTAAAACGTTGAACTTTTCCGGATAGTGCACACTTGCACCGTTTAGCACTCCAATCCCTACAAAAGCTCAAATAAACCTTGCAAAACATATATATATGGAAACCAAAGGCTATACAGTACAAAGGCTTAAATACGTGAAATAACGGCCACAAGTGTGCGTGCATGCATAAGTAACGGGCGCAAAATATGCAATATTAGCGACTAATCACACCCCCTGTGTAAGGCCCTAAAACATGATTAGAATGGTTAATTACATGATTAAGTATAAGTTATTAGTTGTAAGTTATAAATTGGTTATGTGTGTTAAATATGTTAATTATCATGTTTAGGGAATGCATGCTAATGTGATATATGTGTTGTTGACATTAGGTGCTAATTGAGCTTATGATCAGGGATACCATGTTTAGAACATATGATTAGTTATGTGGTTAAACGAATCATAAATTATGTTTTTAATGAATGATTATGTTTATAAAATTAAATTAGGGTGTTGATACGAAATTGGCAATGTTTGGTCGCCAAATGTGAATGTTTTGAGATTTTCGATAAATTGCTACTTACTTGTTCGAGACCAAATTAGTCGTATTAATTTTATGATTTTCGAAAAACACAAAATATGAAAGTTGTAGATGTTTAATTTATCTACTCATAGACACAAAGAGGGAGTAAATCGGGGGCTGTGATAGTGATTAACGGTAATTTTACCAAGGTGGGACAAATATGTCATTAATGGAATTTTCTAATTCGACCTTTCATCCAACCAATCATGTGTTAACACTACCCCTATTGATATTGGACCACTATACAACGTATTTCTGATTATAAATGAGAGGTATGTCTTCTTCCTCATAAGAAATAACAAGTTTTTCCTAAAGAGAGAGAAAGAGAAGAAAGTTAAGAAATAAATCTTTGGAAATTTTCTATAAATCGAGGAATCCTCGTAAGGTAATTACATCTTTATTAAAGTTGGTCACATGGATGAGTTCTATACTTGACATGTTTTTATTTTTGATTTGGATATATATTTTAATGATACCCATATTGCTGAATTGTGTTGGAACAAGGATGGGTTAAGAACATAAGTTAGAACTGGAGCTAGGATCGTAAATGCATACTTTAATGTCCTAAATATATATCATCTTTTCGTAAAGCATTTTGATTTAGAAAATTCATGATTATGATGTATATTTCTGCTAAAACATGTTTATTATATGTTTCCATGAATTATACTCAAGTTCAAGGTGATGTATGCTTAAAAATGTTAAGTTATGCCTTATTGTTCTATTTTGACCTAGTTATGTTAAAAATTACATAAATCATGGAATACTTATTGGAATTGATTTATTCAATTTGGAG
Organism: Sambucus nigra; assembly: GCA_949130495.1. Classification (NCBI taxonomy): domain Eukaryota; kingdom Viridiplantae; phylum Streptophyta; class Magnoliopsida; order Dipsacales; family Adoxaceae; genus Sambucus; species Sambucus nigra. The sequence goes on from OX422223.1 coordinate 297,516,496, forward strand.
AGTAACATATACTCATACATGTATAACATATCCGAAAATTGTATAAAAATACCAAGGAATGAACCCTTGGTGATAGTTTGAAGTCTTGGTTTAAAATCTGCCCTAAAGTAGCAAGAATGCATACCAGGTGTTTGACGTTTTTGCTCGACATAGAAAATGAGCCCTACAAATTATGAAACATTAATTTTGTATTATTCAATATGCTTACTGATATTGGGTGGAATATCATGCAAAGTTATATTGTATAAAAATTATGAAAATTCTAGGAAGTTGAAGTTGTGTTGTTGTTTTTCTTGAGAAACGATTTGGAAAATGTTGTAATAAAATGGGCATAACTTTGTCTAGCGAATTCATAAATTAATTCCGTAAATTGTGTTAGAACCCTTATTAATTGGGTGTTATAGAAATGTGAAGTACCATATTTAATTTCTCTTTAGTTATTTCTGATTGACCAAATGATGTGAGGTATTACTAGGTTTGATGTTAATTGGTGTATTCAATACTAATGACATTGACTTGTTAGATGGGGAAGAAGCTAATACTACAATACCAAGGAAGTATTTTGGTATTAATCTTATCACCAAATCCAAGGTGAGTGACCTGTCCTATGAAATATAGATACTTATATGTTCATATGGAAATGTTTAGTTAAACACGTGTGTTAAAATGGTTATGGGAGTGATGTCGTATATAGGAAACATATACATATGATTAAAAATGTTAAGCAATGTTATATGATGATATGGACTAGTGAGTCCTTTATCTAATGTTAAGGACTAGTGGGTCCTACGGGATGCAGCGGCCCCGTTAATCCAATTTAAAGGTTTGTTGTACTCGGGACTAATTAGGGGATTTGGTGTTCCCCATTAACTGGGAGTTAATTGGATTGGCGGGTCCAGGCTTGCGAGAGTCACACAATTCCTATTGGGTTATAACATTAGAAAATAAAAATGGTTATTTTAATTGGTTATATGTGTGGAATATGGTCATTCACTGTGTTTGTGTTGCTTACACTCCTATAATGTTATGTTTCAGGTACGCCTATCAGTTGGAGTTCACTGCCAAGTTAGGACCTTAAAACGGGGGACTGACGGATATCTAGTATAGTTTGAATATCAAGAATCTTGTTGTGTAAATATTAAACTAAAGATCTTGGTTATGTAAATTTGTGTAGTACTTATAGGTTACATGTAAATGTAGTTATGTTTTCATCTACACATACCTTTGAAAAAAAAAATCTCATGCTATTTTTCGTTACAGATTTAAATTAAAGCATTGTTTATTGTTTAAGGCAATTTATCGCTAATTAACAAGGATGAGTTTAACTTAATTAAGTCGGGGCGCGACAACTTGGTATCAGAGCGTGGTTATTAGGTTCTGGAAAGGGTGTGAGGGTCTAGATTGGCAATGGACACTAGAACGTGAGTTTGCTATGTGTTTGGATTTTGACTAAATGTTAATATTAAACTGTTGCTATTGTATTTTGTTTAAGTTATTTATATTGCAGTGAGTGATGAATCTACATGAGCCGCATGATAAAGCGGAAGGTGAGGCATCCTATGTACCTAATAGTCAGCAAGGACATAAACATATTGAAGTGGATGAACCGGAGGTGCAACAACAACCTATTGATGATGTGGGAAGAATATTACATGCTGTGTCACAACTGGTGGAAGAAGCAAGAGGTGGAGTATATGGCGATGATAGGGATAAATTGCATGAGAGGTTCATGAAGTTAAGTCCTCCAGCATTTACGGGGACTACGGATCCGTTAGTGGCAGAGGGGTGGATTCGAAAAATGGAAAAAATATTCAAGGTGATGGAAGTGCGAGATGAACAAAAGGTTTTGTTAGAAACCTTTTGATTGGAGGATGATGCAAAGTTATGGTGGGATTCTACAGAGAGGTTACTTACTACAATTGGGGGAGTAGTTCCAGAAAATCCTCCACTAATTACATGGAAAAGATTTGTGAATGTGTTCTTTGAAAAATACTTCCTAAGCCTTTATAGGAAGGAGAAAGATGAAGAATTTATCATGCTGAAACAAGGGAACCGAACGGTGGCAGAGTATGAAAATTTGTTTATATCCTTATCCAGATTTGCACTTGATTTGGTGAGGACAAAAGAAAGTAAATGTGATCGGTTTCAGTCTGGGTTGAATGTAGATATAAAAAATATGGTTGCTAATATGAAGATCATAGATTATGTGGATCTGGTGGACAAAGCTATGGTATCTGAAAAGTCAATGAAAGAGATGCAAGACGAATACTCGAAGAAATCTAGATATGATAGTACGAAGTCATATGGATGGGAGATGGGAACCTCATCTCAAGGCGTAGCACGAGGAGTATCTAAGGGACAAGAATTTAAAAATAATTGAAGTGCCCGTGGAAGATTTCAGGCTCGAGGTGGAAGGACTGGGATGAGTCAATCATAAAATGTATCTATAAGGGGACCAAGGGCCATGTTTTGTTTTAGATGTGGTGGCTAAGGGCACATCTCTCGAGAGTGTACAATAGCTGAGACGACACCTTTGTATTTCCATTGTCATCAACCGGGGCACTTACGAAAGAATTGTCCAGCGATGGGAGCCACAACTTTAGTTGGTAGTGTGATTGTAGGAGATGGGATTTCTACATCGAAAGTACATAGGGGAGGTAGAGGAGGCGTGTCTCAAAACCAAGGCCAAGGCAGAGTGTTTGCACTAACGCGACAAGATGCACAAGTTATGCCTAACGTAGTCACTGGTACAATTCCTATTAGTGATAAAGATGCTTATGTGTTAATAGATCCTGGTTCTACACATTCTTTTGTGTCTTTGCTTTATCTGTTGCATCTTAATAAACCCTTATCATCATTAGATTCTGGTTTAGCTGTTGTTACTCTAGTGGGGGGGTTGATTTTTATTGAGAGGGTATATAGGGAGTGTGTGGGGCGAGTGGGTGAAAAAGAATTACTAGTTACTTATTACCTCTCGATATGCGCAACTTTGATGTAATACTGGGTATGGATTGGTTAGCCTCATATCATTTATGTTTGGATTGCTTTTAAAAAGGAGGTGGTGTTTCAGTTACCAGGTGAACCTGAATTTAAATTTATTGGGGAATGAAATGTCACTCCAACATGTTTGGTTTCTGCTACAAAATGTTATGAACTGCTAAGGAAAGGATGTGAGGGTTATCTTGCCCATGTGGTGGAAATAAGACAAGACACTGGAAAACTATCAGATATACCAGTGGTTAATGAGTTTCTATATGTGTTCCCAGAAGAACTCCCATGGTTAGCACCAGACCGTGAGGTAGAATTTGCAATTGAGTTGGTACTAGGCACCGCACCGATATCTATTTCACCATATCGTATGTCACCTGCAGAATTAAAAGAGCTAAATATACAACTGCAAGATTTGTTAGATCGCGGTTTTATAAGGCCTAGTGTATCACCGTGGGGAGCCCCAATATTCTTTGTGAAAAAGAAAGATGGAACCATGAGACTTTGCATCGATTATCGTCAATTGAATAAGGTGAGTATCCGTTAAAATACCCACTACCCCAAATTGATGACTTGTTCGATCAGTTGCAAGGAGCAAAAGTGCTTTCCAAGATCGATCTCAGATCCTGATATCATCAATTAAAAGTAAGAGACTGTGATATTTCTAAAAATGCTTTTTGTTCCAGGTATGGATATTATGAATTCCTTGTTATGCCATTTGGGTTAACAAATGCACCAGCTGTATTCATGGATTTGATGAACCGTATATTTCACCCATACGTGGATTCGTTTGTTATTGTCTTCATTGATGATATTTTGATATATTCTCATAGTAAGGATGAGAATGAACACCACCTGCGTGTTATTTTACAGACCTTGCGAGAGAAGCAGTTATATGCAAAATTTTCTAAATGCGAATTTTGGCTAGAGAAGGTAGTATTTTTGGGGCATGTTATTTCTGTTGACGGTATTTGTGTTGATCCCAAGAAGGTAGAAGCAATAATGAATTGGGAAAGGCCAACTAGTGTGACAGATGTACGTAGCTTTTTGGGATTGGCGGGCTATTACAGAAGGTTTATACCGGGGTTTTCTTCTATTGCATTGCCATTGACTAAGCTTACCAGAAAGGAGAACAAGTTTGTGTGGAGTGGCGATTGTGATAAAAGCTTTGAAAATTTAAAGGGTAAGTTGACATCAGCTCCAGTATTGGCTATCCCAACTGGTACAGAAGGTTTAGTTATTTATAGTGATGCTTCGTATCAAGATCTTGGTTGTGTGTTCATGCAGCATGGAGAAGTTGTTGCTTTTGCTTTTTGATAGTTAAAGATACATGAACGTAACTACCCTACTCATGATCTCGGGTTAGCTGCAGTAGTTTTTGCATTAAAGATCTGGAGACATTACTTATATGGTGTTAGTTGTGAAATTTTTACTGACCATCAAAGCTTAAAATACTTGTTTACTCAAAAAGACTTGAACTTGAGTCAAAGAAGGTGGATGGAACTTATAAAAGATTATGATTGCACGATATATCACCATCCGGGTAAAGATAATGTTGTTGCCGATGCTTTGAGCAAAAAATCTCGAGGCATAATATCTTGTATTTATTGTATTCGAGTTGACCTGCTGAGAGAGTTAGCTTTAATTGGGGTGGAATTAACTTTGAATTAGTCTTACGCAATAGTAGCACATTTAAATGTTAGACCCACGTTGATAGACTAGATAAAACAAGCACAGGCAGGAGATACAGAATTGGATAAAGTTAGAGATAATATGAAAAAGGGTAAAAGCAAATGAATTTTCTATTCGTGATGATGACATTTTTATGTACGGAAACAGTTTGTGTGTACCTAATGTGCCTGATTTAAGAAGAACAATTTCAGAGGAAGCCCACTGTTCTTTATATGCTTTGCATCCGGGGAGCATGAAACTATATAGAGATCTAAAACAATGTTATTGTTAGCCGGGAATGAAACACGACATTACAAATTTTGTTGCTAGATGTCTAGTTTGCCAATAAGTGAAGGCAGAGCATCAGAAGCCTAGTGGTCTACTACAGTCCTTACCTATTCCTGAGTGGAAATGGGAGCATGTTGAAGCCCTTATACTTTTGACTCACTTTAGTCTATATTGTATAAGTGCTCATCTAGTTTGGAAATTGTGACAAAATTATGTCCATCCTAGAAACCAAAGAACCTCAATAATTGGTTTACTACTTCATCTCTCTATCTTGTAGTGATCAAGAAACTATTGCCAACACTCACACACAGTAGAATTTATTTAATGCATATCATACTGCATAATAATGTGTGTACATATGCTGAGTGTTTTTAAATCCCTAAGTTTGTTTTTTAATATTTTTTTTGGGATTTTTTAAACTCTTTTTACACAAGGGTTTCTTAATTAAAACTTGATTTATAAGTTTTTGGGGTCAATCTGTAAATATACTTTGTTGGGTATATTGGCCTAATGTTACCTTGGGTAGAATCCAAAAGCGGAATAAAGCTTAGGGTGTGGTTTTAATTACTTTAAGACGCGCGTTTCATATCCCTTATTTGGCCAACACCTGTCTTCATCTGATTGGTTGAGATTGTGTTTCTTTACTAAGTTATAAATGCATATGTTTTTAGCCCTTGGATCATTGGTTATCGACGATATGCATGTTGTCTTGGTGAATCCCTGTACAACCTTTTAAACCAATCAGGTATCATTTAACCACCGCTTTCTGTGAACCCTTCGATCAAAGTCAATTTAACTTAACTTAATCCTAACCCTTGGTTTTGATCCAGTCTCTCGAACCTTCTCTTCACACTATAAAATGAACCCTAATCTTAGACTTTGAAGACTTTTTCCATTTTCATTTTTTTCAGAGAAGTGAGAGAAGTGAGAGAAGAGAGAGAGAAGAGAGAGAAGAGAAACCAGAGAGAGAGAGAGTTAGAAACCCTAACTTTGTTCGTCAAAATCTCTTCAATCCAAGACCAAACACTTCTCAAAACTCCATATCCAAAACACAACCCTGAGTGTTCTTGAGTGTTTGAGAGTTTGAGTTGAGTTTGTTATTGTTGCTGTAACCTCTTGTTCGTTAGATCTTATTTTCAACTTAAACTATTACTTTGATCTACTTTCTGATTTCATAGAAATTTCAGATCTGAGTTATTCATGTTACATTACACTTAGTTTCATTCTTTATTTCTCATCTTGAGAAATATATTGTTGATTATTTTCTAAAAAACATTTGCTTACTTTGATATCAACAATTGTAGAAGGGTGTCTACCTATAAAAAAAAAGTAAAAATATTATTTTATTAAAAATACTGAGAAGAAACCCAGGGTCCCGACAGAAACTCATATTGAGCAGGAACCCCCCCGGGGTCCCGGTAGAAACTCATATTGAGCAGGAACCCCCGGGTCCTGGTAGAAACTCATACTGGGCGGGAACCCCCCAGGGTCTCGGCAGAAACTCATATTCATCAGGAACCCCCAGCGCCACTGCAAGTATCAGCGTCGCTGCAAGTGTCAACGACGCTGCAAGTATCGGCGCCGCGGCAAGTCTCTACGCCGCTGCAAGGGTCGGCACCGCTTCGAGTGTCAGCGCCGCCGCAAGTGTCGGCGTCACGGTAAGTCTCTACGCCGCTACACGGGTCGGTGCCACTTCAGGTGTCTGCGCCGCTTCAAGTGTCGGCGCCGCGGCAAGTCTCTACGCCGCTGCAAGTGTCCGCGCCGCAGCAAGTCTCTACGCCACCGCAAGCGTCAGCGCCATTTTGAGCGTCGGCGCCACAACAAGGGTCGGCGCCGCCTCACATGTCAGCGCCGGTTCAAGCATCAGCGCTACCTCAGGCGTCAACGCCACTTCGAGCGTCGGCGCCACTTCGAGCGTCGGCGCCACAACAAGGGTCGGCGCCACTTCGAGTGTCGGCGCCGCAACAAGGGTCGGCGCCGCCTCACCTGTCAGCGCGGATTCAAGCATCAGCGCTACCTCAGGCGTCAGCGCCACTTTGAGCGTCGGCGCCGTAACAAGGGTCGGCGCCGCCTCACCTGTCAGCGCGGATTCAAGCCTCGGCGCTACCTCAGGCGTCAGCGCCACTTCGAGCGTCGGCACCATTTCGAGCATCGGCGCCGGGATAAGGGTCGGCGCCGCCTCACGCGTCAGCGCCACTTCGAGCGTCGGCGCCACTTCGAGCGTCGGCACCGCAACAAGGGTCGGCGCCACTTCGAGCGTCGGCGCCACAACAAGGGTCGGCGCCGCAACAAGGGTCGGCGCCGCCTCACCTGTCAGCGCGGATTCAAGCCTCAGCGCTACCTCAGGCGTCAGCGCCACTTCGAGCGTCGGCGCCGCAACAAGGGTCGGCGCCGCCTCACCTGTCAGCGCGGATTCAAGCCTCAGCGCTACCTCAAGCGTCAGCGCCACTTCGAGCGTCGGTGCCATTTCGAGCATCGGCGTCGGGACAAGGGTCGGCGCCGCCTCACGCGTCGGCGTCACTTCGAGCGTCGGCGCCGGGACAAGGGTCGGCGCCGCCTCACATGTCAGCGTCGATTCAAGCATCAGCGCTACCTCGGACGTCAGCACCACTCCGAGCGTCGGCGCCGCTTCGAGCGTCGGCGCCACAACAAGGGTCGGCGCCACTGCAGGGGTCACTGCAGAAATGTTATTCGAGAAGTGCTGCTACAGGAGTTTTCATCATGAAACAGCAGGCTCTAAATGAACAACAGCACTAACACTTTACTTTCTTGCACAGGTTGCCTAGTCGAGCAAGCAGGGCTCGAACAGGCGCGTCGGGACCTCCTGGGAGTTTTGGCTTGGCGGCTGAGGGACAAGGTATGTTGAGCAAGCTCAACCACTTAGCACTATAGGATTGAGAGAATACTAGTAGGAAGACCCATAAGTCACTCGAGGCTACGCACAAGAAATAAACTCTTTACAAGAAAAATGACTTTTCCAGAAGAGGGGGTCCTCGAGGTCTCTCTCAAGAAAAATAACACTTTTTAGAGGGAGTGAGGCCTTAAGGTCCTCTCTCTCAAAGATTTGCAAAATTGCACCACAAGTTACCGTTTCAAAAGATAACTACCAAATCTGCTATTTTGTCTCCATTAGGGGACATATGTGCTTTTTGAGTTTTGGTCGGTGCCAGGTGGCGCCTGCAGAGGGGACAGGTAGGCTGCCTGCAGGTAGGGACAAATGGTACACTTCAGACATTGTTCCCCACCAACTCTCTCAATTTTGGCGCCCAAAATCGCCAGCTCACCCCTTACGCCCATGTATAAATAGACCTCTGGGCAAGGTCAAAAGAAAGACAAGAAAAATTGCACTGTTACTCTGCTAAAATATCACCAGACCTACCTAGTATTCTCTCCCTGCTCATTCTCTTAGTGCTAAGTGCCTTGTTCCTTCACTCCCCACTGACAGCCATCACTCTCAGGTGTTTCCCTTGAGAAAATTACTATTTTTGCTGTGAAAGTTCATCTTCTTGCAGGGAGTGAGTTGAAGCTTGAGTTCCATTGTTACCAGAAGGAGAAGTTTTCTTCAGAAGTTGCACAGGAGACCTTGAAGACTTGCAGACAGTGTCCATTGGAGTGGGTCACGCCTCACCCTTTCCAGTTATTCATAGACCCCAGTCTCACTACCCTCCTACATTTGGCGACTCCGCTGGGGAGGTATTCTCACTTTCAATTGACAAAGAAGGTTTTCATGTTTCTAAGAAGCTAGTGTTTGAAGACATTCCATATGGGAATGGAGCTCAAAGAGACCAGGCCACTCAGGTGGATGTGGTGGTGACCGGAGCAAAGGTACCTGCTCCTCCGGGAGGGCAGACCAGCTCACCGGCAACAGCTTCGGTGGCAGAGGCTTATGAGTACATTTTTAAGACTTGGCAAGTTTGGATCAAGATTTTGTAAGACTAGCAGTAACCCCATGTGGAGGGGCAGCCATTCCGGTGGCAATTCCGGTGGAAGTAGCGCAGTCGCGGAGGACGGCGCTGGAGCAAGTTGTGACAACCGTCAAGTTTACTGGCAGAACCCCCGGAACCCTGAGTGTTGGGCGAGGAACTCCTCACGCTCATTGATAGCGATGAGGAACCCTTAAGAAAAGAACCCATGGCAGCAACAGCTAACGACGAGGGACCCTCAGCAGTGGGTCCCATAGTGGAAATCCCAAAAGATGGAAAACCTCTAACTGGCGAGGGGGTCGCGACGAACTCACTGGAAAGGGGGTCGCGAGGAACCCTTGTCCAGCAGCACACCCCTGTAGTACCAACAGTCGGCAACACACACCCCACCGCCAAGAAGGAAGTGGAAGGGGATACCCCTGTAGAAACAACAAATCACTAAGAACCCATGGGCGAGGAGCCCTAGGTACCTCTCGTCGTCAATAAAGTGTCCATGGCAGCAGCAACATACTATCCATGATGCCAATAATGGGCGAGACACCCTGGGTCGTGGAACCTTCGACGTGATAAGAGGTCGAGACCCCCCACCAGAAACAAATGGCAAATCGCGCATCTCCCCAAACGCAACACAACCAGTCAAAAAATCATCAACACCACAAGGGGTCGAGACACCCTGGGTCGAGGAACCCTCGACGGGACAAGATGTCGAGACACCCCCAATTTCTAACGAGGGACCCGTATACGCGATGCCAAGCCGCGAGACCCCCGACCGCTGACGACAGGCCACCATACTGTCATAGGACGAGACCCCTATTCCTGAAAAATTCAAAGGCGCCGAGACACCACTGCCCAAGGCAACTATGTTTTTCGAAGAATCCAAGGTAACTGGCGAGGGATCCTCGGACGTAGGGTCGCCTCGCGGCAAACCATGGGTCGAGACCCCCCTTCTTCAGCAAAAATCATGGGCGTCGAGAGACCCTTCTTCAGCAAAAATCATGGGCGTCGAAGAGACCCTTCTTCAGCAAAAAATCATGGGCGTCGAGAGACCCTTCTTCAGCAAAAATCATGGGCGTCGAGAGACCCTTCTTCAGTAAAAATCATGGGCGTCGAGAGACCCTTCTTCAGCAAAAAATCATGGGCGTCGAGAGACCCTTCTTCAGTAAAAATCATGGGCGTCGAGAGACCCTTCTTCAGCAAAGATCATGGGCGTCGAGAGACCCTTCTTCAGTAAAAAATCATGGGCGTCGAGAGACCCTCCTTCAGCATAAAATCATGGGCGTCGAGAGACCCTTCTTCAGCAAAAAATCATGGGCGTCGAGACACTCTTCTTCAGCAAAAATAAAAAAATCATGGGCGTCGAGACCCCCCTCTCTCCAACACTGGTTCCGATAGACAAGGAACCCTCCGCGTCTAGACACTCATCACAGGTCGAGACCCCCGGATGGGAAGTCGAGGAGCGAGGAACTCATGGGCGAGGAACCCCTATTAACATTGGCAGTCAGTGAGTCACCCTCAGACATGAGGTCGACGCGCGAGGAACTCCTACTAGTATTGGCGGTTGGCGAGATACCCTCGGACCACAAGGTCAATATGTGAGGAGCTCGTAGTAGCTTTGAGAGTCAGCGAGACACCCTCGGGCACGAGGTCAGTGCATGAGGAACCCTTGATAGCATTGGTAGTCGGCGAGACACTCTCAGACATGAGGTCGACGCACGAGGAACCTCTATCAACATTAGCAGATATCGAGACACCCGTAGAGGTGAAGTCGACGCGCGAGGAACCCTCGACGCGACATAAGGATGAGGAACCCTTGACGAAATACAAGGTCGAGATACCCTAGGATATTGGGTCCGACGAGGAACCCTTGACGAAATGAGAGGTCGAGACACCCCCCGTTCATGACAGCGGTCGAGGAACCCATGGGCGGTAATGTCATCGAGGAACCCATGGACAGTAATGCCGTCGAGGAACCCACCTTGATTGACTGTGATTACGAGGAACCCACAGGTACAATCTCTAACAAAATAATCCAAATCTTCCAATAAGGAACGCCCATGTATAGAACTCACGCGCGAGACACCTTTGGGCAGAAAAAATGCTAACTGGCGAGGGACCCCTCACTGTTTGAGGGAATGACGCAATTATAAGGGGCGAGGAACCCTCTCTAGCCAAGTTACCCAAATCAGGGAATGGCGAAGAACCTTCCCTAAGAACCCATAACGCGTGAGGAACCCAGCTTATGGCCCTTTTGTTTAAGTAGCGTCCAAAGACCCCCTGTTTGGAATTCCTTTCGACGAGGAACCCCTGGGTTCTAAGCCCTCCGGTACAAAATCATGAGTGCACGAGGGACCCGAGGTCGCCACCACTAACAGAACTGCAGGCGAGGAACCCCCAACTATTGGGGCAGCACATACATAACCCAGTAATTCGTTAGCAGTAGTCAAAGAACTCTCAAAATACAAATCAGTGTATAAGGAACTCACCAACAAGGGGGTCACGAGGAACCCTCGGCTGGCAGCGCGCCTCCATAGTAACAACAGTTGGCGAGGCGAGGAACCCCCAAAAAAAATATTTTCCATCGGTGAAGAACCCACAGTTGTCGAGCAAACCCCTGCTCGTAATGGAATTCACGAGGAACCAACCTTGATTGAGAGTCATGGCGAGGAACCTTTTTTGGGTAGGCGTTATCGCGAGTAACCCTTGTCAATATTGCGCGGCGGCGAGGAACCCTTCTTGGGTAGGCGTTCTCGCGAGGAACCCTCAGTGACGAAAGGCCCTTGTAGGGAATCCCTCATAGTTGAAAAATTATTGAGGAACCAAAAGTGGTCGAGTCACCCAACGAGGAACCCCCCGCATTCACAGTAACAAGTGAGGAACCCAGAAGCGAGGATCCCCCCTCAATAACCTGTGGGCGCGAGGAACCCACAATAAATTCAGTTAGGGGACTTTCAAGCGAGGAACCCTCTCCATTACAGGCAGTGGCGAGGGACCAGTACAAGTCCTCGCCCCAAAATTCAACCCGTCGTCAACAGACATCTTCACCACTACAAATGAGAAGGTGCCCCGCAGTTAGAGGGGCTACTTCAAAATTTTAACTTGCTCCTCTCATATGCAAGTACCCCTCAGTTAAAGGGGAAACTTTTAAAATTTTAAACTTGCTCAGCTATATGCAAGTACCCCCAGTTAGAGGGGCAACGTCCAAATTTTTACTTGCTCAGTTATATGCAAGTGCCCCGCAGTTAGAGGGGAGCTTCAAAATTTTAACTTGTTCATCTCATATGCAAATACCCCACAATTAGAAGCGGGAAGTTCAATCTTGAGGTTCTCATATAAAAAAAGAGTAACTCAAAGTATTGAACAACTCCAAGTATAAATATAAGGTGCGACAGTTTAGCACCTAAGGCTCCAAGGGCACCGGAGCGCTCACAGTCATGAGCAAGTGCCAAGTATAAATATAAGGTGCGACAGTTTAGCACCTAAGGCTCCAAGGGCACCGGAGCGCTCACAGTCATGAGCAAGTGCCAAATATAAATATAAGGTACGACAGTTTAGTACCTAAGGCTCCAAGGGCATAGGAGCGCTCACAGTCTTGAGCAACTGCCAACTATAAGTATAAGGTGCGACAGTTTAGCACCTAAGGCTCCAAGGGCACCGGAGCGCTCACAGTCTTGAGCAAGTGCCAAATATAAATATAAGGTACGACAGTTTAGTACCTAAGGCTCCAAGGGCATAGGAGCGCTCACAGTCTTGAGCAACTGCCAATAATAAGTATAAGGTGCGACAGTTTAGCACCTAAGGCTCCAAGGGCACCGGAGCGCTCACAGTCTTGAGCAAGTGCCAAATATAAATATAAGGTACGACAGTTTAGTACCTAAGGCTCCAAGGGCATAGGAGCGCTCACAGTCTTGAGCAACTGCCAATAATAAGTATAAGGTGCGACAGTTTAGCACCTAAGGCTCCAAGGGCACCGGAGCGCTCACAGTCTTGAGCAAGTGCCAAATATAAATATAAGGTACGACAGTTTAGTACCTAAGGCTCCAAGGGCATAGGAGCGCTCACAGTCTTGAGCAACTGCCAACGATAAGTATAAGGTGCGACAGTTTAGCACCTAAGGCTCCAAGGGCACCGGAGCGCTCACAGTTTTGAGCAAGTGCCAAATATAAATATAAGGTACGACAGTTTAGTACCTAAGGCTCCAAGGGCATGGGAGCGCTCACAGTCTTGAGCAACTGCCAACTATAAGTATAAGGTGCGACAGTTTAGCACCTAAGGCTCCAAGGGCACCGGAGCGCTCACGGTCTTGAGCAAGTGCCAAATATAAATATAAGGTGTTCCAGATGAGCACCTTAGGCTCTAAGGGCACTGGAGTGCTCACAGTCATGAGCAACTGCCAAGTATAAATAACAGGTACGACAGTTTCGTGCACAAGTCCCTCGACATTACAAGACACTTCTGCACGAGGGGGCTAATATTGAGAAGTCCTCAACCAAGTGAACAAATAGTAAAATAGCTTGGAGTGTGGGGATCCACTTACAGTAGCTCCACCTGCCCAAGATTGCAAGTTTGACAGAAAATAGCCTAGGTCGAGGGGATCCACCTTGAGTGCCCTCTCTTCCCAAACTTGATGCTACAGAATAAGACCAGGGGCGAGAGGCTCACTGCGAGTTACCCCTCTTCCCAAGAAGGAAGTCTACAGAATAAGGCCAAGGGTGAGGGGCTCACCGCGAACAACCCCTCCGCCCAAGATGGAAGGCCACAGAAAAAGGCCAGGGGCGAGGGGCTCACTGCGAGAAACCCCTCCTCCCAAGATGGAAGGCCGCAGAAGAAGGCCAAGGGCGAGGGGCACACCACGAGCAACCCCTCCGCCCAAGATAGAAGGTCACAGAAGAAGGCCAAGGGCAAGGGGCTCACCGCGAGCAACCCTTCCGCCTAAGAAGATGGAAGACCGCAGAAGAAGGCCAAGGGCGAGGGGCCCGTCGCGAGCAACCCCTCCGCCCAAGATGAAAGGCCCCAGAAGAAGGCCAAGGGCGAGGGGCTCACCGCGAGTAACCCCTCCGCCCAAGAAGAAGGCCAAGAGCGAGGGGCTCATCGAGAGTAACCCCTCCGCCTCAGATAGAAGGCCACAGAAGAAGGCAAAGGGGCGAGGGGCACACCGCGAGTAACCCCTCCGCCCAAGATGAAAGTCCACAGAAGAAGGCCAAGGGTGAGGGGCTCACTTCAGTTAACCCCTCCGCCCAAGTTTATACTCCTCCGCCCAAGTTTATACTGAGATAAGGAGGTCCACTATAAGTGTCCTCATTTACAAAACTTGGGATGAAGTGACATAACATTTAATGACCCTAAGGGGAATGATGAAGAAATCCTAGGGTCCCAGAAAATAAATGAATTTATGGCGTACAAAGCCTTTTGGTTTACCCAACACAAAAGACTTTGCACGAGGGGCTAATGTAGAAGGGTGTCTACCTATAAAAAAAAGTAAAAATATTATTTTATTAAAAATACTGAGAAGAAACCCAGGGTCCCGACAGAAACTCATATTGAGCAGGAACCCCCCCGGGGTCCCGGTAGAAACTCATATTGAGCAGGAACCCCCGGGTCCCGGTAGAAACTCATACTGGGCGGGAACCCCCCAGGGTCCCGGCAGAAACTCATATTCATCAGGAACCCCCAGCGCCACTGCAAGTATCAGCGTCGCTGCAAGTGTCAACGACGCTGCAAGTATCGGCGCCGCGGCAAGTCTCTACGCCGCTGCAAGGGTCGGCACCGCTTCGAGTGTCAGCGCCGCCGCAAGTGTCGGCGTCACGGCAAGTCTCTACGCCGCTACACGGGTCGGTGCCACTTCAGGTGTCTGCGCCGCTTCAAGTGTCGGCGCCGCGGCAAGTCTCTACGCCGCTGCAAGTGTCCGCGCCGCAGCAAGTCTCTACGCCACCGCAAGCGTCAGCGCCATTTTGAGCGTCGGCGCCACAACAAGGGTCGGCGCCGCCTCACATGTCAGCGCCGGTTCAAGCATCAGCGCTACCTCAGGCGTCAACGCCACTTCGAGCGTCGGCGCCACTTCGAGCGTCGGCGCCACAACAAGGGTCGGCGCCACTTCGAGCGTCGGCGCCGCAACAAGGGTCGGCGCCGCCTCACCTGTCAGCGCGGATTCAAGCATCAGCGCTACCTCAGGCGTCAGCGCCACTTTGAGCGTCGGCGCCGTAACAAGGGTCGGCGCCGCCTCACCTGTCAGCGCGGATTCAAGCCTCGGCGCTACCTCAGGCGTCAGCGCCACTTCGAGCGTCGGCACCATTTCGAGCATCGGCGCCGGGATAAGGGTCGGCGCCGCCTCACGCGTCAGCGCCACTTCGAGCGTCGGCGCCACTTCGAGCGTCGGCACCGCAACAAGGGTCGGCGCCACTTCGAGCGTCGGCGCCACAACAAGGGTCGGCGCCGCAACAAGGGTCGGCGCCGCCTCACCTGTCAGCGCGGATTCAAGCCTCAGCGCTACCTCAGGCGTCAGCGCCACTTCGAGCGTCGGCGCCGCAACAAGGGTCGGCGCCGCCTCACCTGTCAGCGCGGATTCAAGCCTCAGCGCTACCTCAAGCGTCAGCGCCACTTCGAGCGTCGGTGCCATTTCGAGCATCGGCGTCGGGACAAGGGTCGGCGCCGCCTCACGCGTCGGCGTCACTTCGAGCGTCGGCGCCGGGACAAGGGTCGGCGCCGCCTCACATGTCAGCGTCGATTCAAGCATCAGCGCTACCTCGGACGTCAGCACCACTCCGAGCGTCGGCGCCGCTTCGAGCGTCGGCGCCACAACAAGGGTCGGCGCCACTGCAGGGGTCACTGCAGAAATGTTATTCGAGAAGTGCTGCTACAGGAGTTTTCATCATGAAACAGCAGGCTCTAAATGAACAACAGCACTAACACTTTACTTTCTTGCACAGGTTGCCTAGTCGAGCAAGCAGGGCTCGAACAGGCGCGTCGGGACCTCCTGGGAGTTTTGGCTTGGCGGCTGAGGGACAAGGTATGTTGAGCAAGCTCAACCACTTAGCACTATAGGATTGAGAGAATACTAGTAGGAAGACCCATAAGTCACTCGAGGCTACGCACAAGAAATAAACTCTTTACAAGAAAAATGACTTTTCCAGAAGAGGGGGTCCTCGAGGTCTCTCTCAAGAAAAATAACACTTTTTAGAGGGAGTGAGGCCTTAAGGTCCTCTCTCTCAAAGATTTGCAAAATTGCACCACAAGTTACCGTTTCAAAAGATAACTACCAAATCTGCTATTTTGTCTCCATTAGGGGACATATGTGCTTTTTGAGTTTTGGTCGGTGCCAGGTGGCGCCTGCAGAGGGGACAGGTAGGCTGCCTGCAGGTAGGGACAAATGGTACACTTCAGACATTGTTCCCCACCAACTCTCTCAATTTTGGCGCCCAAAATCGCCAGCTCACCCCTTACGCCCATGTATAAATAGACCTCTGGGCAAGGTCAAAAGAAAGACAAGAAAAATTGCACTGTTACTCTGCTAAAATATCACCAGACCTACCTAGTATTCTCTCCCTGCTCATTCTCTTAGTGCTAAGTGCCTTGTTCCTTCACTCCCCACTGACAGCCATCACTCTCAGGTGTTTCCCTTGAGAAAATTACTATTTTTGCTGTGAAAGTTCATCTTCTTGCAGGGAGTGAGTTGAAGCTTGAGTTCCATTGTTACCAGAAGGAGAAGTTTTCTTCAGAAGTTGCACAGGAGACCTTGAAGACTTGCAGACAGTGTCCATTGGAGTGGGTCACGCCTCACCCTTTCCAGTTATTCATAGACCCCAGTCTCACTACCCTCCTACAACAATAAATGCTTTATGTCTCTAGTTCTTGTAAAACTAAACATTTAACCTAGTTTGGATTCACACTTGGAGGTTTTCAATCTCGAAAATATTTTTAAAACTAAGATTGATTAAGATCTTAACTGATTTCTGAGCAAGATATCTGTGGATTCTGGGATTGATTTAAAGGTCAAATAAGTTTTAAAGTTTTGTAAGAAGAAATAAAAAGAAAAGATCACATCATATAGTGTTACTGTAATTTGTTAGGACTGTTTGTACTTAATAAGTGTGTGTGTGTGCATGCATGTATTAGAGAGCACATTCACAAACACTTTCACCCTACAACACGAAAAGTGTTGGTAATCAGATCTTGTGAACAAGAGTCGACGCAAAGTGCTGGAACAAATCAGAAGTTAACAAACTGGGAGAACTACATCTACAATCAGAACTGCAGAGAAGTTATAAGGACACCAGAGGGTACATTCCTAAACTTATATAGGTCTGAGTTGTATGCATGTTAGTTATATAGTTTGTAACTCATAAATTTGTTTTAGTGGATTTTTCATTTTACTCCGTAGAGGGAGTCGTGGATGTTTCCTCAATTGGTGAGGTTTTACCACGTAAAAAATTGTGAATATAATCTTTCTACATCTCCTCATCTCATTCTTGGTTGTGCTGAGTTTAAAGCTTGTTTAAACTACATGATAAACCTGTTATTCAAATCTTGAATAGATCTCGTACATACTGATTTGTTAAACACATCTTGTGTTCAAATAGTTTGGTTTTTACGAAAGGAGTTTCCTCAAAAAATAACTCGGAGTTCCTTAAATAGTTTATTTTTAATAAACGGCTTTAGTAACATATTTTCAATTGGTATCAGAGTGTGGTAAAACTTCTTTTAAAGAGATCTTGTGTTTCTGAAATTGTTTTCTAAAAATCAAATATGGACGAGAAAAATGAAAGATTTGGTAACTTGACCAGACCTCCAATCTTTGATGGAACCAATTTTTCTTACTGGAAAGTAAGGATGATTGCTTTCATTCAAGGAACTCTGGGAGATGATGTCTGGGACATTGCTGAAAATGGTTACACTTTTCCTACAAAACCAGCCACCGAAGGAAGTAATGAGAGGCTTAATAAAGCATGAAGTGAGTTCACTCAAGAAGAGAAACAAGTTTCTCGAAATAATAACAAAGGAAAGAATGCCATATTTATGTCCATAAATGAACATGAGTTCAAAAGATTCTCGTCCTGTACCACTTCTAAGGAAGCTTGGGACACCTTGGTTACTGCTCATGAAGGAGACACTAGAGTTAAGGCTGCTAAAACTCAAATGCTCATTTAATAGTATAATTCCTTAATTATGTCTGAGACTAAGTCATTTGATGACTTCTATATGAACCTGACTGATATTGTGACCAAACTGCATGTTAATGGGATAACTTATGATAGACAAGAAATCGTATCTAAAATTCTGAGATCATTACCACAGAAGTTTGATAACAAAAGATATGATATTAAGGAAATGTTTGATATAAATCTCACTCATGAACTACTCAGTAGTAAATTAATAACCGTGGAAATGGAACTGGAATTTAAGAAACAATTGACCAAATCCCATAGGAAACAGACTAGTTCCAATCGAAGATTCTCTTCTAAATTGATTAAGCCTGAGTTTAATACTTCCAATGATGAATCTGATGAGGAATGCGATATAGAGAGTTTGGACAATCGGATTGCCTTAATGACAAAACAGTTTAAGAAAATCATTAAGTTTAGAAACAAAGTGGAAAATAAACAAGGCAAGTCAAATTATCCAACTCCCTCTAATCACAGACCTCATGATAAAAACCATGACAAAAATAACAAGGACTCTCATATTAGACCTAATAGAGACCTTAAGAAGACTAAATGCTATAGATGTGGTAAATTGAGACACATTGCACACGACTATAGAGTTAACTTGAACACTCAAAACAAACACACTAGAGCTAACATCTGCAAAATATGGGATGATTCAAGTGACTCTGAAAATAAGGAACCTGAGTTATCTGATGTTTTTGACCCTTGCATGTCTTTCTTTGCCAAGATTATTTATAATGATGACATGCCTATGCTTGTTGGTGAGGATGAACTAAATAATTCTATGTCTGATGCTTCGAATATTGTTGTTACTAGTTTAGATGCTTTGATTACTGAGAATGTTTCATGTTCTACCTCGGGGTGTGTGAGTCAAAGGGAAAGAGATAATGACGATGTCAATGGGTGTGTGAGTTCTAAGAATGAAGCCTTAGGGGTCACTTCACACACTACATCTAGTGATTCAGACAATGAAGATCTCCCAGACATTCACACACTTTATGCTAAAACTCTCAAGAAAAGCGTTAGACTAGAAAAAATTGTGAAAGATCTTACCAAAAAGTTGGAAGATCTAAGCCTGATGGTCAAACTGAATGCTGAAGAGTATACTACCCGATGTTTAACTCATGAAAGTGAAATTAAAGTGTTTGATGAAAAACTGAAAAATTTGACTGAAACAAATGAAATTCTGGAGAAAAAGTACAAAGGGACATTGTTAGAATTGGAACAAACCAAAGAAAATACAGCAACTGTTTTCAAAAAATTTACAAAATTTGAAAATAATTCTAACTGTTTTGATGAATTTGTTACTGAATCCAAAACCAATTCTGATGATCGAACTGGTATAGGGTTTTGCCCCAATTTGAAGACACAAACAAAATCTTTTGAACTTATCAAGTTTGTGTCAGGAGGCAAAAGACCTATTGAAACATGCCCAGATTTTCATTCCTTAAAAACTGAGTTTGATTCAAAACATCAAAATTTTAACATTGGGGAATCAAGTTGCTCTAAACATGAAAGTTTACCTAAGGCTAAATACGTCTGCCCCTTTATCAGAAAGAGTGAATCTACATTCAAACCTGTACTACCTAGGAATAGAGTTCAGCCTCAAAACTCTTCAAAACCTTTGTTTAGAGACTTTCCTAAGGAGACCCCAATTTTGAGAAATCTTTATTGCTCCTACTGCGACATATATGGTCACTCTTTCGATGATTGCTATGATAAGAGACTAGTTAAACCTGTCTATAATCCTCATATCTATCAGAACTTTAACTATTCTAGGAGGAGCCGTAACAATTATATACTTCCTAGACAGCCAGATAAAAACTCTAATTATAGAAAGAGAAAGACCAAAACTAAAAGAACATTTGCTATAAGGAATTCTAATCACTTTCCTAAACCAAATACTCAAGTCTTTCACAAAATTCAAAATCATGCGCAAAATATTTTTCAACAAAAATCCAAATCTCGCAAATTTTATCAATTGAGAGCTAATAAGCGCAAGATGAAAACTAGAGAAATTTGGGTTAGAAAAGATGATCTATTACCTCAGATGAAGTGTAATGTTATTGTTACTACTTTAAAAGCTGAACACACATCATTCGGTTGGTATTTAGACTTTGGATGTTCTAAGCACATGACTGGAGATGAAACTAAACTTTTAAACAAAACCAGCTTTGCTGGTGGTAAATTCATTTTTGGTGATGGAGTTTCATCTTAAATCATAGGCAAAGGAACTCTCCAAGAAGATGGGCTTCCTATTCTTAAAGATGTTCTTCTATTCAAAGGTCTTAAGGCGAATCTACTTAGCATTTCGCAATTTTGTGACTCAGATCATACTGTTACCTTTTCAAAGAACTATTGCAAAATTTTAAATGAAAAAGGTGAATGCATAATTACTGGATTCAGAACTCCTGACACTTGCTACACTGTCATGAACAATTCTGAAATCTGTAATGTTGCCAGAATGGATGACAATGAGATATGGCATAACAGAATGGGTCATATAAATTACGATAATCTTAGTAGACTGGCTACTCAGGAAATAGTTATAGGAGTTCCTAAAATCAAACTCATACCCAATCTTATCTGTGGTTCCTGTCAGGAAGGTAAAATTGTTAAGGCAGCTCATAAGAAACTCAAAGATATTCTTACCTCTAATCCCTTAGAACTCATCCATATGGACCTAATAGGTCCCTCCCAAACTGTTAGCCTCTGTGGACACAATTACATCTTAGTTATGGTTGATGACTTCACCAGATTTACTTAGGTAGCCTTTTTAAAACAAAAGTCTGACACCTGTCAAACCTTCCTAAAAATTCTTCTTAGGATTGAAAATGAAAAGGATACTCAAGTAAATAGAATCCGTAGTGATAGAGGTGGTGAATTCAAAGATACTGGTATGATAGAATACTGTGACTATAATGGTTATAAACACGAGTTCAGTGCTCCTAAGACTCCTCAACAAAATGGAATCGCCGAGAGAAAGAATCGTACCCTTCAAGAGATGGCACGTGTCGTGTTACATGCCAAGAATTTACCTAAATATTTTTGGGTAGAATCTATTCGTACTTATTGTCACATTATAAATAGGGTCTATCTTAGAAAGAATTCCACAAACCCCTTACGAACTTTGGCACAATAAAAAGCCTAATCTCAAGTATCTTAAAACCTTTGGCAGTACTTGTTATGTATGCAAAGATAGGGAATACTTATCCAAATTTGAGAGCCGGGATAAAGCCATATTTCTAGGATACTCGCCTAACAGTAGAGCTTATAGAGTGTATAATCTTCACATTAAAACCTTGATGGAATCCATAAATGTAATTGTTAGTGACACTACTATAGAAAGCAAGACCGGTGAATCAACTATTGAGGAAGAGTCTACAAATATTTTAGAAAATGACTCCTCTGAAATAGATAATTCATTACCAATTGAGACACCTGAGGTACCTAACTGGGTTTCTAAAGATCATCCCATAAATAACGTAGTTGGTAACCCTAGTGAACCAGTGCGTACAAGATCCCAACTAAGAAATTATGCACATTATGCATGTTTTGTTTCCCTTGTGGAACCAAAGAATGTAAATAAGGCATTGAATGACTCTCACTAGATTTCTGCTATGCATGAAGAACTTTTACAATTTGTCATTCATGATGTTTGGCATCTTGTTCCACGTCCTGATCACAAAAAGGTTGTTGGCACACGTTGGATTGTCAAAAATAAGACTGATGAAAATGGGATAATAATTAGAAATAAAGCTAGATTAGTTGCTCAAGGATACTCTCAAATAGAAGGAGTAGATTTGAACGAGACCTTTGCTCCTATTACTCGTTTAGAATCTGTTCGTATGGTTTTTGCTATAGCTTGCCACATGCATTTTACACTGTACCAAATGGATGTCAAATCTACGTTCCTTAATGGAATACTGGCTGAAGAAACCTATGTAGAATAACCTAAAGGGTTCATTGACCCTATATATCCAAATCATGTATTTCGTCTGAAAAAGGCTTTGTATGGCCTTAAACAAACTCCTAGAGCTTGGTATGGGCGTCTTTCCAGTTTTCTTTTAGATGAAGGTTTCAAAAGAGACGGAAATGACCAAACTCTTTTTGTCAAACATTTTGACAAACACATCACTATTGCTCAATTTTATGTTGATGATATTATATTTGGATCAACTTCTCCCTCAGAAGTAAAATCCTTCTCTGAAATTATGAGTAAGGAATTTCAGATGTCCCTTATGGGGGAGTTGCAGTTCTTCTTAGGTCTCCAAGTCAAACAAAATCCAGAAGGATTATTTTTTTTGCAATCTAAGTACGCTTTAGAGATCATTAAGAAATTTGGCCTAGAGAGTGCTAAAGATGCTAAAACGCCCATGAGTACTACGGTAAAATTATCGAAAGATGAAAATGGAAAATCCGTAGATCCTACTCTATATCGTAGTACGATAGGAACCTTACAATATCTTACTGCCTCGCATCCTGATATCATGTATGCTGTGTGTGTATGTTCTCGTTATCAAAATAATACTAAAGAGAGCCATTTGAATTCTGTTAAACGTATAATTAAATATGTAGAAGGCACTCTGAATCTAGGACTTTGGTACACTAATGACACACCAAGCACTATTATTGGGTACACTGATGCTGTCTAGGCTGGGTGTACTGATGATAGTAAAAGCACATCAGAAGCATGTTATTATATAGGTAATAACTTGGTAGGATGGAGTAGTAAAAAAAAAACTGCACATCACTCTCGACAGCTGAATCTAAATACATAGCCGCTGGTAGCTGTTGTGCTCAATTATTGTGGCTTAAACAAATGCTAAGTGATTATGGTATTCAAGAAAACCAATTACATCTCTATTGTGATAATCAAAGTGCGATTAATATTTCTAAAAACCCTATTCAACACTCGCGAACAAAGCATATAAAAATAAGACATCATTTTATACGCGAATTAGTTGAATCTAAGGAATTAGAAATCAATTATCTTCCTACTGATGTACAACTCGCAGATATGTTTACCAAACCTCTAGATTATAATAGATTCATTTCATTACGTAAATCTATTGGTATGGTTTGTGCTTAGTAATAACTTTGCTGTTTATCCAAGTTTTTCCTTTTGTCCATTTGAGACAAAATGGGGGAGAAATTTGAGTCTATTAATTCCTTACATATGCTAAACAGCTTGATCTTAGTGATTCATTGCAGGTTTTTATTGTACAGTCATTCTCAACTGATGTAATAGGGTGTTCAATTGTAAATAGTTGAGTTATGTACTTTTTGATTTCTAGGATTTGGGTAGATAAAATCTTTATAGGAATAGGTCTTTCTTATTTTTGTCACCCTACGAGTCCTAGATGACTCAAAGGAGATTTTGTCTCATATTTCCAAAGGGGGAGATTGAAGCCCTTATACTTTTGACTCACTTGAGTCTATATTGTATAAGTGCTCATCTAGTTTGGAAATTGTGACAAAATTATGTCCATCCTAGAAACCAAAGAACGTCAGAAATTGGTTTGCTACTTCATTTCTCTATCTTGTCGTGATCAAGAAACTATTGCCAACACTCACACACAGTAGAATTTATTTAATGCATATCATACTGCATAATAATGTGTGTACATATGTTGAGTGTTTTTAAATCCCTAAGTTTGTTTTTTAATAATTTTTTGGGATTTTTTAAACTCTTTTTACACAAGGTTTTCTTAATTAAAACTTGATTTATAAGTTTTTGGGGTCAATCTGTAAATATACTTTGTTGGGTATATTGGCCTAATGTTACCTTGGGTAGAATCCGAAAGCGGAGTAAACCTTAGGGTGTGGTTTTAATTACTTTAAGACACCCGTTTCATATCCCTTATTTGGCCAACACCTGTCTTCATCTGATTGGTCGAGATTGTGTTTCTTTACTGAGTTATAAACGCGTATGTTTTTAGCCCTTGGATCATTGGTTATCGATGATCTGCATGTTGTCTTGGTGAATCCCTGTACAACCTTTTAAACCAATCAGGTATCGTTTAACCACCGTTTTTTGTGAACCCTTCGATCAAAGTCAATTTAACTTGACTTAATCCGAACCCTTGGTTTTGATCCAGTCTCTCGAACCTTCTCTTCACACTATAAAAGGAACCCTAATCTCAGACTTCAAAGACTTTTGCCATTTTCATTTTTCTGAGAGAAGAGAGAGAAGAGAAACCAGAGAGAGAGAGAGTTAGAAACCCTAACTTTGTTCGTCAAAACCTCTTCAATCCAAAACCAAACACTTCTTTAAAACTCCATATCCAAAACACTACCCTGAGTGTTCTTGAGTGTTTGAGAGTTTGAGTTGAGTTTGTTATTGTTGCTGTAACCTCTTGTTCGTTAGATCTTGTTTTCAACTTAAACTATTACTTAGATCTACTTTCTGATTTCATAGAAATTTCAGATCTGAGTTATTCATGTTACATTACACTTAGTTTCATTCTTTATTTCTCATCTTGAGAAATATATTGTTGATTATTTTCTATAAAACGTTTGCTTACTTTGATATCAACAATAAATGCTTTCTGTTTCTAGTTCTTATAAAACTAAACCTTTGACCTAGTTTGGAATCACACTTGGAGGTTTTCAATCTCGAAAATCTTTTCAAAACTGAGATTGATTAAGATCTTGACTGATTTCTGAGCAAGATATCCATGGATTCTGGGATTGATTTAAAGGTCAAATAAGGTTCAAAGTTTTGTAAGAAGAAAGAAAAAGAAAAGATAACAGCATATAGTGTTACTGTAATTTGTTAGGACTGTTTGTACTTAATAAGTGTGTGTGTGTGTGCATGCATGTATTAGAGAGCACATTCACAAACACTTTCACCCTACAACACGAAAAGTGTTGGTAATCAGATCTTTTGAACAAGAGTCGACGTAAAGTGTTGGAACAAATCAGAAGTTAACAAATTGGGAGAACTACATCTATAATCAGAACTGCAGAGAAGTTATAAGGACACCAGAGGGTACATTCCAAAACTTATATAGGTCTGAGTTGTATGAATGTTAGTTATATAGTTTGTAACTCATAAATTTGTTTTAGTGGATTTTTCATTTTACTCCGTAGAGGGAGTCGTGGATGATTCCTCAATTGGTGAGGTTTTACCATGTAAAAAATCATGAATATAATCTTTCTACATCTCCTCATCTCATTCTTGGTTGTGCTGAGTTTAAAGCTTGTTTAAACTACATTATAAACCTGTTATTCAAATCTTGAATAGATTTCATACATACTGATTTGTTAAACACATCTTGTGTTCAAATAGTTTGGTTTTTACCAAAAGAGTTTCTTCAAAAAACTGCTCGGAGTTACTTAAATAGTTTATTTTTAATAAACAACATTAGTAACATATTTTCACATGTTACTACAGATTTTGTTGTAGGCTTACCAAAATCATCCCGAGGATTTGATTCTATTTGGTTTGTTATTGATAGGTTGACTAAGTCTGCACATTTTCTTCCTGTTAAAACTACTTACTCCATGGATAGATATGCCAAAATATACGTGGATGAGATTATTACATTGCATGGTGCACCAGTTTTTATTATTTCTGATCGAGATCATAAGTTCACTTCTCATTTTTGGCCTAGTTTACAACAAGCTTGAAGGACTAAATTGAAATTCAGTACAACTTTTCACCCTCAGACTAATGGGCAATAAAAAAGAATGATCCATACACTCGAAGATATGTTACGAATTTGTGTATTGGAGTTCAAGGGCAGTTGGGATGAACACTTTCCACTAATAGAGTTTGATTATAATAATAGCTATCATTCGAGTATCGAGATGGCTCCTTATGAAGCTTTGTATGGGAGAAAATGCAGAACTCCAGTGTGTTGGACTGAAGTAGGAGAACGAAAACTACTAGGGCCAGAAATTGTACATCAGACTACTGAAAAGATCAATCTTATCCATAATCACTTAAAGGTGGCGCAAAGTAGATAAAAAAGTTATGCATACAACCGAAGGAAAGAATTGAAATTTGAGGAAGGTGATTGAGTATTCCTACGTGTTTCTCCTTGGAGAGGGGTTATGAGATTCGGGAAGAAGGGAAAGTTAAGTCCCAGGTACATTGGCACTTATGAGATAGTGAAACGGGTTGGAGCTGTAGCTTATAAGTTGACATTACCACCAGAATTGTCTCGGATACATGATGTTTTTCATATATCCATGTTACGTAAGTATGTGCCCGATCCTTCACATGTGTTTATTTCACAACCAATAGAGCTTGAAGATGACTTAACGTACATGGAGGAACCCATTGCTATTGTAGATCGAAAGGAGCAAGTGTTACGTAATAAAACCATTTCACTAGTTAAAGTGATGTGGAGAAGTCAGAATGTGGAGTATGCCACCTGGGAAGGAGAGAATAACATGAGGAAACAATATCCTCATCTATTTGGTAAGTTTCTTATGCATTAAATTTCGAGGACGAAATTTTTATAAGAGGGGTAGAATTGTAAGGCCCTAAAACATGATTAGGAAGGTTAATTATATGATTAAGTATAAGTTATTATTTATAAGTTATAAATTGGTTATGTGTGTTAAATATGTTAATTATCATGTTTAGGAGATGCATGCTAATGTGATATATGTGTTGTTGACATTAGGTGCTAATTGAGCTTATGATCAGGGATACCATGTTTAGAACATATGATTAGTTATGTGGTTAAAAGCATCATAAATTATGTTTTTAATGAATGATTATGTTTATAAAAGTAAATTAGGGTGTTGATACGAAATTGGCAATGTTTGGTCGCCAAATGTGAATGTTTTGAGAGTTTAGATAAATTGCTACTTTCCTGCTCGAGACCAAATTAGTCGTATTAATTTTATGATTTTGGGAGAACACAAAATATGAAAGTTGTAGATGTTTAAGTTATCTACTCATAGACACAAAGAGGGAGTAAATCGGTGGCTGTGATAGTGAGTAACGGTAATTTTACCAAGGTGGGACAAATATATCATTAATCGAATTGTCTAATTCGACCTTTCATCTAACCAATCATGTGTTAACACTACCCCTATTGCTATTGGACCACTATACAACGTATTTCTGATTATAAATGAGAGGTATATCTTCTTCCTCATAAGAAATAACAAGTTTTGCCTAAAGAGAGAGAAAGAGAAGAAAGTTAAGAAATAAATCTTTGGAAATTTTCTATAAATCGAGAAATCCTCGTAAGGTAATTACATCTTTATTAAAGTTGGTCACATGGATGAGTTCTATACTTGACATGTTTTTATTTTTTATTTGGATATATATTTTAATGATAACCATATTGCCGAATTGTGTTGGAACAAGGATGGGTTAAGAACATAAGTTAGAATTGGAGCTAGGATCGTAAATGCATACTTTAAAGTCCTAAATTTACATCATCTTTTCGTAAAGCATTTTGAATTAGAAAATTTCATGATTATGATGTATATTTCTGATAAAACATATTTATTATATGTTTCCATGAATTATACTCAAGTTCAAGGTTATGTATGCTTAAAAATATTAAGTTATGCCTTAATGTTCTATTTTGACCTAGTTATCTTAAAAATGGCATAAATCATGGTATACTTGTTGGAATTGAGTGATTCAAGTTTGATAGTAACACATTCTCTTACATGTATAACATATCCAAAAATTGTGTATAAATACAAAGGAATGAACCCTTGGTGATAGTTTGAAGTTTTGGTATAAAATCTGCCCTAAAGTAGCAAGAATGCATCCCATGTGTTTGACATTTTGCTCGACATAGAAAATGAGCCCTAAATATTATGAAACATTAATTTTGTATTATTCAATATGTTTACTAATATTGGATGGAATATCATGCAAAGTTATATTGTATAAAAATTATGAAAATTCTAGGAAGTTGAAGTTGTGTTGTTGTTTTTCTTGAGAAACGATTTGGAAAAGGTTGTAACAAAATGGGCATAACTTTGTCTAGCGAATTCATAAATTAATTCCATAAATTGTGTTAGAACCCTAATTAATTCGGTGTTATAGAAATGTGAAGTAACATATTTAATTTCTCTTTAGTTATTTCTGATTGACCAAATTATGTGAGGTATTACTGGGTTTGATGTTAATTGGTGTATTCAAGTACTAATGACATTGACTTGTTAGGTGGGGAAGAAGCTAATACTACAATACCAAGGAAGTAGTTTGGTATTAATCTTAGCACCAAATCCAAGGTGAGTGACCTCTCCTATGAAATATAGATACTTATTTGTTCATATGGAAATGTTTAGTTAAACACATGTGTTAAAATGCTTATGGGAGTGATGTAGTATTTAGGAAACATATGCATATGATTAAAAATGTTAAGCGATGTTATATAATGATATGGACTAGTGAGTCCTTTATCTAATGTTAAGGACTGATGGGTCCTACGGGATGCAGCGGCCCCATTAATCCAATTTAAAGGTTTGTTGTACTCGTGCCTAATTAGGGGATTTGGTGTTCCCCATTAACTGGGAGTTAATTGGACTGGCGGGTCCAGGCTTGCGAGAGTCACACAATTCCTATTGGGTTATAACATTAGAAAATAAAAATGGTTATTTTAATTGGTTATATGTGTGGAATATGGTCATTCACTAAGCTTGTGTTGCTTACACTCCTATAATGTTATGTTTCAGGTACGCCTATCAGTTGGAGTTCACTGCCAAGTTAGGACCTTAAAACGGGGGAGTGACAGATATTTAGTATAGTTTGAATATCAAAAATCTTGTTGTGTAAATATTAAACTAAAGATCTTGGTTATGTAAAGTTGTGTAGTAATTATAGGTTATATGTAAATGTAGTTATGTTTTGATCTACACATACCTTTGAAAAAAAAATCTCATGCTATTTTTCCTTACAGATTTAAATTAAAGCATTGTTTATTGGTTAAGGCAATTTATCGCTAATTAACAAGGATGAGTTTAACTTAATTAAGTCGGGGTGCAACACCCTAGCTTACACATTGCTAGTCCTTAGCTATGAAACAAAACAAAACCCGTCACAAAGAGCGGTAAGTAAAGTAACAATATGTACACAGAAAAAAAATCCACTTTCGCGGGCGCACGGTTGCATTTAGCTAATGCAACAAGCTGTTAAACCGCTAAGTTAGACTAGCAGACGAGTTTCGTCTTGTGAAGGTTTTTAGGGATGAAACCCACAAACATCAAATTTCCTCAAAACCTTCATGGACAAACAACCAAAATGCCAAGCTCAACAATAATTAGATATTTCAACATATTATTAACGAAGTAAAAGACTCTTTCGCCCAATAATCCAAAACTATTAACATTAGAAGAATAACTATATGGAATTGAAACCTCAAATGTGAGTAGGGTACATGCACATGTAAAGAGTTTTGATTTGGTAAAAATGCCTATAACCCGGATAACCATTAAAGCCAACTTCCCCTCAATCCTCTTCGGATATTACACTCAACAAATGTAAACACTCGGAATATGGTGTAACACACAGGACATGCAGGCATAAAGAGTAATGAAAAGAAAACAAGGCCGCGTACATGTCAGTAATGAAGAATGAAATATAAAAGTGAAAAATACAATCTCATGAAAGGATATCTCATATTAACTAATGTGAAAAGCACTTAAACAGATTATCGCTATTGTTCGAACTTTGAATCACATTTCCCTAGGATCAAATTGAACTTTATTGGGTTGTAATGTATGCTTGGGGTTAGGGGTATGAAATGAAAGGATGTATTTATGGATTCAAAAGATGTTCGAAGATGAAAAACTTGGGATAATGGAAAATAGCGGGCAATTTCAAAATTAGAAAATGATTTCCAAACAAGCATTAAATATAACAATCGAGAGAGTAACAAGGATTATTGAATCACTATAAACAATATATAGACATTTCTCTTTCTTTTTCATTTTCTTCTTTTTCTTTTTCTTTTTTTTTTCTTTTTTTTTAAAACTTTCTCTTTTTTTTCTTCTCTACTCTTTCTTCTTTTCTCACTCTTTTCATGCTTAAATTGCAATCACACTAGACAACATCATTCAATCCCAAATATCATTCCAAACGTAGATAAAAAAGGTAAAATGTATGGTGTAAAACTCCAATGCGGAGTTGGTTAGGGGATTTGGGACGAAAAGAAAGGTCATAATAGGTCTGAATGATGTTAACTAGGGACATGTGTAAGGGTAAGGGTAGGGTCGTAAGGGTTAAACATGAACGAGGGCCTATGATCCTTTCCTAAAGTTTCAAGTGATTCTAGAGACTCAACACCGTTGAAAATCATGCTCAAGTGATACTTCAATTAATATGCAATCAATGAAAAGAAAATGAGATCGCCAATAAGATACGTTTTTCAAGAAAGAGAAAGAGTAAGGTATAAGCACTCGAAAACGAAGAAAAGAACGAAGCTAGCTCGGTTTTAGTGTACACAAAGAAACAACAAGATACTAAGCTATAAATGTCCGACCAAAACATTTCAGAAAATATGCTCAAGTGCTCATGGGTTTTCAAGGTTTAATTCATGCATTTATCCCCAATGTTGAATAATATTAGGACTAAAGTTTAATAACATGAAAGAAATAGAAAATGCATCATTGAATTAGAAATTGGATAGGGCAATTATTACATTTATCATAGAAAATTAGAGCAAAATGGACAAGAAAGAGAAAAGAAATAAAGAAAATAATTTTTGAATTTTTTGAATTTTTTTTGAATATAGGGCCACGATAATAAAAAAGAAATTGAGATGCCTAATTACACCCCCTAACTAGAATTGCACATTGTCCTCAATGTAATTAAAGACAGTATGAGAATGAGAGGTATAAAAACAAATCACCTCAATTTGGAGTGAACCCCGAGTAATCAATGCGCGCCCTATACAACAAAGGGTAAACAAAGAACGTACAACACCGATTAAGTTAGAAAGAAACATGACATGAGTCGCAATAGTTTAGAGGGGTGAAATGCAAATACTAGATAATTGATGGTGGACATTCGATTTGGAAAATTTTTATAAAATCTAATAAATCAACAACTACTATATTATCATTATGATTTCATATAATTCATTACAAAACAGATTAATCAGTGCATAGAAAATAAAACGAAAAATACAAAGTAATCAAAATCGCCCCAAAAATTGATATACATCATCGCCCAAAAATAACCACATGCACCCACAATACAGCCTAGAGACCCGAACTGCCGGGAGAATCCCGAAAAGATGGATCGTAAGGACTCTGGAAATGTTGCGGGAGTGGCACATCCGGGCCATGCTGCTGGATATAAAAATTCCGCATCATGGCCTGGACCATGTGAAACTCCCGACGTCGTTCGGTGCGGTCCTGGCGCTGATCAGTCCCTCATTGGTCGAGACGCAACTCCAAAATAGCCAACTGCATTTGGGTCTCCTCCCATATATGGTCATGTCATGCCTCGAACGTCGCAAAGCGGGCATCGGTAAGTGCGGGAGGCACCTCAGCGTGCCTGCTCGATCCCTTCTCAGCTCTCCTCATCTCTGTCTCCTCATCCACGTCCTCAACTACTACCCTCTATCTCTTCTGGACTGCTGGCTCACCCCAATAGTGCTGCAAACACCTCCTGATATTGTCTTTGGTTAGGACATCCTTGGGGTCCACTTTTCTATCACAGGAGTACTCGGTGCATTTGGCTTGACGGAAAATCTGCGTCTTGATTTCGGGCAAAGGAAGGGATATGTTCCACGCCTTTTCCTTGGATGTCGAGCACATCTGATCCAGGTAGTATTGAGGGAGGTTAATGTCTCCCGACTGTTTCAGCAAAGTGTAGAGGAAGATGACATGTTTGTGATGAACCTCAGATCAGTTATTTATCACCATCAAGCAGTGCACGTTCACTTAATATAGGAGCCTCGTCAAATCTGCCATCGCAACTGATCGGAACATTTTCTTCATCTAGACCTCACTCGGTGCTAGAAATGCAATCAGTGTGTCCACGTCAAAGGTCATTTCATCAGATAGACTCACAAATGAGATTGGGTCCGCCACATTACCCATCCACCGGGCCAGGTCCATGCAATAAAAAGTAATCCTCACTCCCCATACATACGCCTCAAATACACCTTTCTCCCCTTTACACTTGATCAACGAGGCATATAAAATACGGAATAGCTCCTCATTTACTATAGTTTGGCACCCCAAGAAGGAGTCCCAATTGTAGCGCTTGAGAATTGCCAAGGCTTCGTGAAGGAGGTCCTCCATATTCCGCGAAAGGTTGAATGAAAGTGGGTGCTTCGAGGTGGCAAAGTATGCCTCAAACCACTATTTTTCTCGGGCACAATGGAATCCATCAATGCCCTTGGGAGGCACGTAATGAGACTGCTTATATTTTTCAACGTCACCCATTTATACCTGTAAAACAGAAATTAGTACAACAGTGTAGTTGAAACTAAAATCACAATGGTGTGGAAAGAATTAATAAGAAATAAAAAGTCCAAGAGATGAAAATAAAATCTTTGAGGCATTTGATCAATCACTTGGTTCACAAAGTAGAAAAAAGGGGGTGAGGGACATATTTGCTCCAACAAAGAACCCCCATTCATGGAAATATCAAGAATAAACACTAACATTTTGCCGTGAATGGGATTCAAACATCAAAAACAGTTGGCAAGTTAAACAGACATGGGTGTGGACACAATTGGGGAAAAACATAAACAAAACAATGTTCATCCATTTTATTTACACAACCAACATTTATATAGCAATGGAAAGTGTGTGTGTGTGTGTGTGTTAGAGAAAATGAGAAGAACATAAAAAAAAGGAATCAGAAACTATAATAAATTTCCCAAACACAAACAACCCTTGAATCATGAAATTTACTCTAGAATACCCACAATCAACATTTGAATTATGAAAATAAGAGTAAGAATCATACCTTGGAAGTTGGAGGAGGGTATTAGAAGTGCAAGAGGGAAATAAAATGGACCTAGGGTTGATTTTGGTGTTTTTCGGGTCAAGAGAGAATGGGAGAAGTTAGGAGAATAAAAGAGAAGTGAGGGGGAAATGAAAAGAATTGGCCCTAATAACTGATGGACGTGATCGATCGCGAGTCTGGGACCGATCGACCGCGGTTTGAAATTAATCCTTGGGTGTGAGATAGTGTGTTTGAAGGGAAAACACCAGTCGATCGAAGTTTAGGAAATGGCCTATGAAATGAGACAGTGGGATGGATGAGGTTCCAGTGGTCGATCGCGGTCTGAGGCCAGTCGATCGCGACTCTATTTCCTACAAATCTTTCCCCAACTTCTGTTCTAACCCACCTAAACCAATAAAAATTCTCTCCACTCAAAAAGGGACGCTCTCGGGGCGATACGCATACAAATGAGTGTGCATAAGCACGATTGCCTCGAATTCAAAAGGAAGCGAGGCAATCCAAAAATAGGAAAATATGATGCCTATGTTGCGACACCCACTGGGGGCCCCACAGGGGGTGGATCCTATAGAGGGATTTTCGCTAGCTCGGGATTTAACCTCTCAAAAAAAGGCTTGATCCTCTGCCCTTTCACCTTAGAAAGGGTTTCGATGCTTGGGTTCAATATGTCAATGGCACCGTGATCATGTACGTTTTGTACCATGAACGGTTCGTTCCACCGGGATTACAATTTCTCAGGAAAAAGGTCAAGGTGGGAGTCATAGAGTAGGACTTTGTGGCCCACCTCAAAGTTCTTGGGCACTATCCTTTTATCATGAAAGGGCTTGGTTTTGGCCTTGAAAATACTAGAGTTCTCATATTGATCATTCCGCAACTCCTCAAGTTCATCGAGTTAGAACTTATTAATGTCAAAATTGAGCTTTTTGATGGCCCAATATGCCCGGTGCTCAAGCTCTATAAGCAAGTGAAAAGCTTTCCCATAAACCAAACGATAAGGGGACATTATGAGGTGCGTCTTATAGGCCGTTCGATACGACCAAAGCGCATCAGTTAACCTATATGATCAATCCTTGGTCAAAGGGTCCATAATTTTCTCAAGAATGCCCTTTCTCTCCCTGTTTTCCAATTCTTCTTGGACATTGGTTTGTGGGTGATAAGTAGAGGCGACCTTATGGGTTACCCCATATTGCGACATCAAGAGGCAGGATATATCATTACAAAAATGGACGCCTTGGTCGCTTATAAATGCTTTGGGTGTACTAAGCGAGCCAAGATGTTCTCTTTCAGGAATTTCAACACCACCTTCGTGGTGTTGTTCCTTGTAGGCATGGCTTCTACCCATTTCGATACATAGTCGACTGTGACTAAAATGTATTCAAAATGATTGGACTTAGGGAAAGGACCCATGAAGTCTGTTCCCCAACAATCGAAAACTTCGATTACTAGAATAGGGGCAAGGGGCATCATGTTCCTTTTGGTTATCTTCCCAATTGATTGGCAACGGGCATAAATTTTACATAGGGCATGCGCATCCTTGAAGATCATTGGCCAATAGAAGTCGCATTGTAACGCTTTGAGGACGGTTTTTTGGGATGAAAAATCTCTCCCACATGCTCCGCCGTGGCAAAACAACAAGATACTTGCGATCTCATCATTTGGGAGACACCTGCGAATGATTTGTTCTGGACATATCTTGTACATGTATGGGTCATCTATAAAGAATGACTGGGCCATTATCAAAAGTATTTTCTTATCCTTGGATGAAACATACGGTGGGTAGGCCTCGGTGATAAGGATATTGGCGATATCAGCAAACCATGCCAACATCGAAATGGCCATGAGTTGCTCATCCAGGAATCACTCTCGGATAGGGATGGGATCCATATGATCGTGATTGAATGTAAGTTGGGATAAGTGATCCGCAATTACATTTTCCACCCTTTTTTTTTTATCTTTGATAGAGAGGTCAAACTCTTGGAGGAGAACCCAATGAATAATCCTACTTTTCACATCCTTCTTAGAAAGAAGGTACTTAAGTGCGGCATGATAGGTGAAGCACACTATGGGTGATCCAACTAAGTATGCCCGAAATTTATCCAATGCGAATACTATGGCTAGTAGTTCCTTCTTTGTGGCGGAGTAGTTCATTTGTGCACTGTCAAGCATGCGACTAGCATAGGAAATCACGTGAGGTTTCTTATACCTCCGTTGACCAATCACCGCCCCCACGACATAGTCACTTGAGTCGCACATAAGCTCGAATGGAAGGGACCAATAGGGAGATTGCATGATAGGGGTAGTGGTCAACATTATTTTCAATTTATCGAACGATTCTTGGCACGTATTACTCCACAGAAATGGAGCATCTTTAGCAAGAAGGGCGCACATGGGGCGTGCGATCGAGCTAAAGTCATGTATAAAACGTCGGTAAAAACCGGCGTGACCAAGAAAGGACCTTACATCCTTGAGGTTTTTTAGAGTGGGAAGGTTGTCTATAGCTTCAATTTTAGCCTTGTCAACTTGAATACCATCATTAGAGACGATATGGCCCAAAACTATCCCTTGTGTCACAATGAAGTGACACGTCTCCCAATTGAGAATAAGGTTATTCTCAATACACCTCCCTAGAACCCTTTTAAGATTGGTTAGGCAATCCTCATACGTATTACCAAAGACACTGAAGTCGTCCATGAAGACTTCTACAATGTCTTCAACCATGTCACTCAATATGCCAATTATGCACCATTGAAAAGTTGCCGGTGCGTTGCAAAGACCAAACGATATTCTCCGAAAGGCAAAAGTGTCATACGGGAAAGTGAACGTGGTATTTTCTTAATCTTCGGGGGCTATTTCAATTTGATTGTACCCCGAATATTCATCAAGAAAATAGTAATACCTATGTCCGTCTACCCGTTCTACAATTTGGTCAAAGAAGGGTAATGGAAAGTGGTCTCTCCTTGTGACCGCGTTAAGCTTTCTATAATCAATGCAAACTCGATAGCCAATCAAAATAAACGAGGATAAAAGGTCACCTTCCGCACTCTCAACAACAGTGACACAAGATTTTTTTTGGTATGACTTGCGTCGGGCACACCCACTTGCTATCGAAAAAGGGGTAAATTATCCCCACATCCAACAATTTGATCACTTCCGCCATCACCACCTTATTCATAACCGGATTTAACCTCCTTTACATTTGACGGGTCGGTTTGGCATCTTCCTCTAAGTAAATGCTATAGGTGAAAATAGAGGGATTGATCCTTTCTAAGTCAGAAATGCACCATCCTATAACACTCTTATGTTTCCTCAACACCTCAAGTAAGGCCTCCCCTTGACAATTGTCAAGGTTTGCCACTATAATCATCGAAAACGTGTTCTCACCGCCTACGAAAGCATACTTGAGCTCCTTTGGCAAGGTTTTGAGCTCGAGGTTGGGCATTGAAACACTCAATGGGAAAGGAAAAGAGTCACGTAGGGGTAATTTCTCAAAGTGGGATATCCATATCGAGTCTTTGATAGCCCCCTCGCTTTCATCATGTGTGAGGTCTCTTTCACCGTCTCCATCTATGCTATTACCCTCAATACCTTCATTCACCTCCTCAAAGTACTTGAGGGAATTTCACATGTCCATTAACTCCCTATTCAGTGAAAAGCAATTCGCATCAAGGGCATCTTCACAGCCCTTATCGTTGATGAGAAAATTTCTACCAAAGGAGTTAGCAGTACACTCCTCTAATGGATCTTGAAAATGGGACAGGTCAAAATATTCTTGGGCAAAAATGCCAATGCAAGCCGCCGTTTCAACCGCTTCCTCACTTTTATTGCGAAATTGGGGTTTCTTAAGGAGGTTAAACACGATGACTTTGACCCTTATATTACCAAATGAAATTTTCATCACCCCATTCCTATAATTGATGTTAGCATTAACGGTGGAGAGAAATGGTCCCCCAAGAATTATTAGGATTTGCGAACTCCCTTTTGGTACGGGTTGAGTGTTTACGATGATAAAATCTACTGGGTAGTAGAAGTAATTGACTTGGACAATCACATCCTCCACGACTCCTCTCGATATCCTAGTCGAACGGTCGACTAGTTGTAAAGTCACGAGAGTCGATTTAATCTCACCTAGCTTCAACTCGAGATACACAGAATAAGGAAGCAAGTTGACACTTGCCCCCAAATCTTGGAGGGCATGATCGATTCTAGTCTCCCCAATTACGCATGAAATGGTGGGGCAACCCAAGTCTTCAAATTTCAGGGCTAGCTCATTGGTTATAATGGCACTTGCTTGGGCAGCCATGTACGTCTTGGTGCACACATTGTGTCTCCTTTTAATCGTACACAAGTCTTTTATAAACTTGGCGTACTTTGGCACGTTCTCTATGGCCTTGAGGAGGGTGATGTTCATGTTAAATTTCTTGAAAAGCTCAAGTAATCCCTCTTCGGGGGATTTTGTAGCCTTCACCTTTAGCTTTTGTGGAAATGGGCGGGTATGGGACAAATTTTGTCCTTCGTAAGTATAGGTCATCTCCCTCTTTGGGGATGTCATCGTCTATGTTAGAGGGACTGTGCAATTGCACATCCTCCGTAGCAATGGCTTAGGATTTAGTGTGAATGGGAGGCTCCAGTAAGGGTCTCACAACTTTGTTGTCAACCGTTTTGCCGCTCCTAAGGGTGGCAATACTCTTAACATGCTCGGTGTGCAATGTGTTCGAGGTGGATCTCTCATTGCCCATTTGTCCCATGGGGTTGGGTTGAGGTTGTGACGGTAGAAGTGATCTCACAACTCCTTGGGAGGTTTGAACCAATTGAGCAAGAGAGATTTGCATCTCTTGCATAGAAAGTGCCATTTGAGAGATGGACTGTTCAAGTTGCAAAACTTTTTGAACAGTGTAAAATTGTTCCTCATTATACCTTCTCTATATTGGCAAATATGAAGCGGGAGGTCCCATAGGAGGATGTTGCTGCGATTGATATGGGGGAGGTTGTTATTGGAATTGTGGGGACATACACGGGCTTGAAAAGTTTGGAATTGGGGGAGTTTAGGAATTGTGATCCTTACAACTCATAAGAGGATGTGTCATCCTCCAACTAGGATTGTAGGTAGGGTTGTTGGGATCGAACATAGCATTGGATTATTTCTTTCTATATGCCCCTATAGCATTAGCTTGCTCTTGCAACTGGCCCTTAATGCTAGGGAGTGAAGGACACTCTCTCGTTTGGTGGCTAATGTTGTCACAAATAACACACACGACTTCCTCCACAAAGGAAACTTTTTGGATGGCTTCCATGGGTGGGGGTTGTTATGTGAGTTTCATCGCATCAATTCTACGACACAACTGATTGTATTTGGTCTGGGTATCCTTATTTTCTTACAAGATAGATAGACTGTTGGTTTTCCCTCGAGGGGTTGTGTTATCGCGAACAGTATGGTCATATGGGTTCGACGTATCCCGTCCCCGAGATGTCCTTGAGACAAACTCGAAATGGGCTTCTACTTCCTCGCTACTCAAATCAATAAGACTACCATGACACATGGTTTCGACTAACAGTTTGGTCAAAGGGTTTAGACCCTCGTGAAAAATGGAGATTAATCTCATTTGATCAAAATTATGGTGCGGGCAAGACCACTTCAAAGATTTAAAACGTTCCCAACCCTTATCAAATGTCACATGATCATATTGTTGAAAATTTTGCATTTGTTTCATGATTGAATTTGTCTTATGTATGGGAAAGAATTCCTTTAAGAAGAGGTCTTGCAATTATTGCCAATTTCCAATAGAGTTGGAAGGAAGTTTGATCAACCAATATTTTTCTTTGTCTTTAATGGAAAATGAAAACACCTTAAGCCGCACAATATCGGGCATGCAATTTTGGTCAGAAAAAGTGTTGCACACCTCTTCAAAGTCTCTAATGTGCCGGTAAGGGTTTTCATTTTCCATTCCGTGGAAGGAAGACAACACATTGATCATGCCATTTTAGAAATGGAAGGCTCCACGGTTAAACAAGAATGCCATACATCCAGGTACGAAGACGGTCTCCAGGCGGAGGTAATCTCAAAATGACTGATGCACGGGAGCAGCACCCCGTGGGGGTGCATAATTATACTCCATAGGAGGATCAAAAGATCATATCGAGGGGTCTGTACTAGTGTGTTTTGATATGGATGGAAAATCTGTCTGGGATGAATACGTATTAAGTGAGTATCGATGTTGAGATGATGCCCCAGAGTTATTGAAGAGATTGTTTGAGCCTTCATAAGAAAATAGTGGTCTGTAGTCCCTGGCAACCCCCTGGCTCGAATTGTTGCTCATTAGGACAAAAAACCTATCCTTCAAAACAACACTAGCTCAAGCAATTAAATGAAAAAGGTTGATCGACAAAGAACTAAATCAATATAGTCGTTACTTATAATTCCCCGATAACGGCGTCAAAAACTTGACTCGCTTTGAATATTGTATAGCGTAAGTGCATGCTAATCGTGA
Organism: Sambucus nigra; assembly: GCA_949130495.1. Lineage (NCBI taxonomy): Eukaryota > Viridiplantae > Streptophyta > Magnoliopsida > Dipsacales > Adoxaceae > Sambucus > Sambucus nigra. The sequence goes on from OX422223.1 coordinate 297,555,917, forward strand.
GAGTAATAAAAACCCGGTAAGACAAGAGTCAATTTCCGCAGGGAGTTATATGAAGTACCGGGGATATTCTTCCAGTTAAAAATCAATAAACAAGAATAAAAGATAAAAGAAAAGATGATTTAGGTTCTGAGTGTTGTAACGAACCAAAGAGAACCAAGATAAATGGAACCCTAAACAAAGTAGTAAAAGGAACAAGTGAGATTTATAAACGAGGTTATAAAAGATTCTTTGACAAAAGGTTAAGGAGAATTCCCCTACCTCGGATGTGCACAACTTAATGGGTTCTTCCGATTAAATCACGATCAAAAGGGAATAAGATATCGTTATCAGCTATCCTACAAGAAGGATGTCAACCCAACAATATAAGATGAAGGTAAAGATATATTGTCGGACAAATGCGTTAGTGTTGGAGTTAAGTCTTAAAAACAACCCTTACATGATAAGAGATGATACAATCCTATGAAACTCCAATATTAACCCACACACCCATTTATTGGATTTAATCATTGAACAAGTTAAGAAATAGAACCCTCCAAGGTGGGTTTATGCTCCCAACCTAAGGAAATTAGCTACTCATAACACTAACCATATAAAAACACACCATTAAATTAATAACAAGTGAAGTAATTATGGTAAAGGCAAGCATTCAATACACAACCACAATTTTAATTGCACAAAATGATACCAATAGTCAACAAGATACAACTAAGATGGAACTTTACTTACAATAAATGAAGTGGAAGATGAAAATTGCAAGGAAAAATGTCAAGCCCTGGGAGAGAGAGAGAAAAGAAACAAAACTATTTTCTATATTTTCCTTGCACAAAATTGTGATCGTATATTATGAAACAAACAAACCACTCACAATAAATAGTAAGTGGAAGAAAAACACAAACAAGAGTGGTAAAAAAACTAAACCAAGAAAAGAGGTTTCACATAACTTGAAGTACCGATCGACCGCGGGTCCTGGACTAGTCGACTGCGTAATTGGAGAAAGCACACTGTCTCAATTCGAAGGCCAAAGTTGAACTGCATAATTGGGGCCAGTCGACCGCTCTTGCAAAATCTTGGGTCCTTTCCTCTTTTGCTACACACCAAAGGGCCTCGGGAAAATGACCAAAACTTGATCCTTGGGAACCGGATTTCTGAACCATCAGGGGCTACGTGAAGATGACTCGGAGAAAAACAACATTCGTGAAGAGTTGAGGCCCGAAGCTCGAACGTGGAAATGACAAAATTACCCCCAAAGTTGCATAAAACGTTGAATTTTCCCGGATAACGCACACTTGCACCGTTTAGCACTCCAATCCCTATAAAATCTCAAAAAAACCTCGCAAAACATATATATCGAAACCAAAGGTTGTACAATACAAAAGCTGAAATATGTGAAATCACGGCCACAAGTGTGCGTGTATGCATAAGTAACGAGCGCAAAATATACAATATTTGCGACTAATCAATATGCATAGCCAAATACAACATATGGACACCTGTTATAATACAACGAGAGCAACCCAATTTTGAAGCAAGAACCCAATTTAGCAAGAAAACATGTTTCTATGAAACTTACTACTAGAAAAAGTGCTTACATTTTTTTATTAAGAAAATTTCATGTCAACTAAAAATTATTCGTTGCATGAAATGCAACCCTAAACTTTTGATGGTGAAAATTTTCAATTTACAAGGGTGTAACGCAAGAATACTGGTTTGGGAACACATTTCAAACCGGAGAAGACTAGAAGTGGAGATAAATATGGAATTTAAATGCATTGACACCGTTATGTTTTTGTTACACAACAATGCCAATAAAAAAATAAATAAATAATTAGCCACTGTTATATTTCATTTTGTTTCAAAGAATATTTTTGTGTATATTCAATCCCCTGTCTTGTGCTTGTATTCATCTAACAGTCATCAAAATAAGAGATGTAAAAAATTATATTTGATGCAATTGCTGACACCGAGAAGAGTAAATGTCAAATTATGTTTTGTGCTTGTGCCATATAAGGAGTGGAAATAAATTAATTTTGAAAGAGAGCGAGATGATATTAACCTACAGTGTCTTTTGTATATCACTAGGTTTGAACCCCGCGCGATGAGCAGGCTAGTAAACACTTTAGTGTATATATGCGGGTGGCTTTCACATATGTAAATGACAATTCATTATGAAAGTATAAATTTTTATTTGAGAAAAAAATAAAATACACACAACATATACCCGAATGAAATGGTTACAAAAATCAATTCAAACAATCAACCAAACCTATTCTTTTAAGTTTAATTTGCAGACAACCAATTGGTCTTACTATGTCAAGCGAGTATAATATGTTAACAATATACGATAATGATAAAAAAATGTGTTTAAGAAAACACCCTATATGTAAAACTAAAATTTTCTAATATACTATTGAAACCAATGCGATGTCGATAAGCAAAAGCAGATGGCAAAAGATATAAAAAGATTAAATTGTAAATGAAAGTTACCATCATATGTGGGGCATCACCACAAGCGTCCCTGGATTGAGGATTCAAAATAAACACTCCATCTTATGACAGTACCATTACAAACCTCATTATCGACAACTACGAAAATTATGAATCTTGTCCATTTATTTGCACACTTTACCATTTACATAAATAGAATGGGCGAACACTAAATTTGTGTTGATTAAATTAAAAAAAAATTTAACCTTTTAGCATAAAAACAGTAAAACAAAGGCATGAAAAAATCAACATTATACAGGAAACATACGTTCCATGTTAGCACAAATTAGCCTTAGTGGAGAAACCATCATGATCAACCACACCAAAAATGTAACCATAACTCCTTTTGTCATCACCATCATAAAAACATGTACATGTACTCACATATATACTGGAATTTCACCAAATGAAGAATTAAAAACAAAGCCAAATAAAGCATTACCAAAGTTTCAAACCCTAGTCCTCCCGTTAAAGTAAGAAAAATGAGGAGCCTACCAAAAGCCAATTGCAACCTCTTACACCCATTTGATCTCTCGTTGAACAACTTCACCGGTCAAATCCCAAAATCTAGTGTGTTGTTCAACCAAAATACAACGTTGTTTGCTAGGAACCCAGAGTTATGTGGTAAACCACTGAAGAATCTTTGTTTAATTCCTTCTACTATTTCAACTAACGTGTCCGAACGAGGGGTGCAACCGGTACGAGTTTTTACCGTACCGTACCGTACCGTTTTGGTCCAAAAAAAATGGTTTTGGTTTCACATTATGAAATACCGAAAACCGATTATACCGAAATCGAAAATACCATAAAAAATTTGGTTGGTTTTGGTTTTTAGATACAAAAAATCGATTTACCGAATTTACCGTACCGATATCGTACCAAAATTACCGTACCGAAATATCGTACCAAACTTTTTGTGCAGTGTCAAATTATTTTGGGTATCATACTACTTCTATTTATTTTATTTCTCATGAGTGAGTTTTTATATTCTCTTTGAATTTAAATTTATTTATTTGAGTATTTGGTTTAAGTGTTAAATAATCATGTTAATTAAACATATATTTTGTTTAATTAATCAAACATTTAAAAGAAAATGAATTAGGTAGCATTTTATTAAAATAAAAAGAGTCGTTTGTTTTGTTGGCTATATTTCCATTTTACCCTTATTTCTTTTGGGCTTTATATTGTGGTTTGTGTAGAGATCTTTTTTAGGGTTTCCATTTCATTTTTTTTACCTCTTTCTCTATCAAAAAGTGTGGCCATCATTTTTGTTTGAGATCTCTCTCTCTCATTTTTTTTTTCTTCTTCAACCTTGGGTTGATTTTACGAAATAATTTTGTGGGGACTTTTATTTGAGAACACCATTTTTTTGTTTTGAGATTTGGCTTTCGATTTGGTGTGGTTACTTATTTTTGAGATCGGGTTTCCGGTGATAATTTTTTCGGCGCCAGCTGTATTTAGATATGAGTTCCCTCCGTGTTTTTTGGTGATTTTTTTTTCCGACGAGTTGGCTTTTTCGGCGAAGGTTTGTTTTTTCGGTGTTGGAGGTGTGGATGATTTTGAATTTTCGGCGAACATTTTTTGAGGTAACAGCTCTCTCATTTTTTTAGGCTTATCATCTTAGTTCACTCTCTTCAGTCACCAACTCCCTCATCTCATGACACTCTACTCCGGCTTAGGTAGAGGTAAACTGGTCAGTTTGACCTCGTCTGACTCTCTCCGTCTCTGATGGAGGTAAACCGATCATTTTGGTCTCGTCTCACTCTCCTCCGGCTCCGACAAAAGCAAACCGATTAGTTTCGTCTCGTGTCTGTTTAAATCTATTGTTCAAAATGCTACAAATGCTAGAAATTGTACATTTTTTTGTATGTTTCTAATTGTTCCAAACAACTAGAAATGCTAGAAATTGTAATAGCTAGAAATGCTAGAAATTTTAACAGCTAGAAATGGGTATATCGAAATATATACCAGATTTACCGAATGTATAAACCGATTTGAAATTCTGGTATTTACCGGGAAAAAACCGAATTGAAACCGAAATTACTGTAACCAAAAAAACCGAAAAATACCGAAAAACCGGTCGGTTTGGTTTTGGTATTTGTTTTGATGTACCGGTTGGTAAATTGGTATGGTACGGTTTTACCATATAGAATGTGGTTTTGGTATTGGTAAGGGGTCGTTACCGACCATACCGTACCAGTTGCACCCCTAGTCCGAACCAACTTCTCCCCCGACAATTGCAGCTATACCCAAAATATTTAACTCAGCCCCAACAATAGGTAACCCAAAAGGAAAAAAAATGGACTTAAAACAACCACAATTGTAGGTATTATAGTCGATGATATCGCTGGCACAGGAATTTTAGTTTTCATTTTCATTTATATTTATAAACGGAAGAAAAAGAAGAGTTTGAAAGAGGGTAAATGTTCTAATGAAGCAAAAGAATTTGACTGGGCGTCTTCATAACTTAAAGAGACAGAAGATGGAAAAATAAAAATAAAACCAATGGATATGAGAGAGAATGAGAGTAGTTGGGGAGCAAAAGGCGGAAGAAAAATGGGTTAATCTTTATTTGAACATGATTAATGCTTTCAATAATTTCGAATGATAAAAAGATATAGATACACGTGTCAAACTCTATTTGAGAGATACTTAGATATTAGCAATCATTTTTTACTGCCAAATGTTAATCCTCTCTGAGGAGACACCAAAATTATATTATGCTACTAGCATGCAGGCCACACGATGCGTGGTCGAATATATACATATATATTTAACTGTGAAAACTGTACAAATTAATTGTAAGCAAATAAATTCAAAATCAGGTTCTTGTTTTGTTCCAAAATTAATACTATGAATTTTATCGAGTGTCAGGGTAATATTTTGTACCCATCACAAATTTTGTCACCATTCTTATCGTCGATAAAAAAATAGTTCATCTCATTAAAATCAATGTTAACATAATTTGAGAGAAAAAAATAACAAATAATAAGAGACTCACTAGGGGTGTTTTGCGTTCACACATGTTGTAGAAGGACCTTCAAGGTAATCCTGAGATCATGGATAATCCCCCCATTAGAAAAAGTGTTCAGGATTAAGAAGCCGAGGCAACTTAGCATGGCAACTTATATTTTAGCTTGTTTTATTAGTCATATTGTATCTTTGTTTATATGGACTATAAGCTATAATGGTTGTAATGATGTAATGAGAATAATCACGAGTTTTAGTGTGAGGTTAAATGGTACTCGCGAGAGACCAGGCTTGGCAGGGCTTGAGAGAGATTTCATACTCTATCGAATGACCTTGCCGTGGAAACTTTAGAAGGACTTGATTTGGAGGATTGAGAAATAAGGCACCGTTGGGGCTTGCTGACCATCTTAGATACACCTAGTAAAACACCAAAGAACCCTGGCCGTGGAACCTCGGGCGGAGCTACTTGGAGTTCCATCGGGCATTGAGTTGTGAAACAAACAACCCTCTACTTAATGTCACATCTACTGTAGGTGATATCACTAGACAACTAAACAATGTCACACATGCACCTGAGTAAACCACCGTTGTATTTCGGGCTGTCAGGCAGTTAGTGAGCCACCTCTGCGATAACAGCCCCCTGACACACAGTAGTCAGGCAAAAGGCATGTCTTGGCATTTAATGTTTATGACGTGGAAACAACTAGTGGATCAGGTATTTAATATTTGTGACATAAAGTATGAGGGACGTCTTTCTGAGGCATTGATGACTGAGTTGCCTCGTGGGTGCTGTGGGGGGTTATTTAAGGACCCCAACCACCTTTGAGGAAAGGATGATCTTTTTAGATTTCAGAAGTTATTACTAGAGACAATATACATCAGAGAGAGTTATTACAAACCAGAGAGAGTTTACTCAGCCACCATTATCATTTATTACAAAGCTTTTAATATTTGATAGAGATTCTTGAGGGTGGTTGGTGTGTTTGGCTGCCTGCCAACGAGTATCTAGGGTTCTTACTTCTCTCTCCTTCTATCCAAGTTACTTCTAAGTTCGTTACTATTTTCTGAGTTATACGCGAGATATTTGGGAGTTTAAACTGAGTTCATCTTCATTGAGTTTGTGTGTGCATGTCCTATAATTAATATTAGGTTTTGGCTAAATAACTTATCATTACCATACTCAAAAGGGGTTATGCCTCCATCTTATCTAAACTACCCTCTTACATTTGGCGAATCTGCTGGGGAGGCATTCTTCTAAGCAAGGAGTATAGCACAAGATAATATTAATCGAAGGCTCAACTTTGATGACATCCAACACAATGAAGAATAAGCTGCGAGAGAACTGGAGGCTCTAAGGGATGGGGCTCCTCTAATAGAGGTACCTCTGGTTCAGGCGACGATAGGCATTCCAGAGGTGACACAAGCTTCCACGAGTGAAGGGTTGGGACCCACTCAGGTGGCACTCCTCATGAGTAAGTTTTATGAGTTTTTACAAACTCCGATAGCTTCAACGATGTTGGGAGGATTTGAAGACAATTCCTTCGTAACCCCAGGGATAGCCCCAACGGCCCCACCAAGTGCTGGTGTAACGAAAACGGTCCCAGCAAGCATACCCTCTGTTGTGAACCCAGTAGTGGGAACATCAGGAGTATCAACGACCCTAACTATGATGACTGCTCAGCTGCAACAGGCACTCAGCCCATGGTCCCGTTGGTTGTTTGCCCAGTAGAATCACCCATGGAGTAAATGAGAAAGGAGATGCAGAAAGAGATGCTGAAGTTCATGCAAGATTCCTCGCAATCTGTTGGAGAGGTAGCTTTGGTCTATGATGACTTTCGAACACCTTATCCCCAAGAATACAATGATGAGCCCTACCCAAAGGACTATATTCCTCCTATTTTTGAAAAATACACAGGGAAAGGTAGGAACCCGAAGGAGCACATTAAGCGCTTCATTGAACACTTAGGAGCACATTATAATAATAAGAAGCTCAGGTTGAGGGAGTTCTCTAAATATCTAATCGATAAAGCATATACCTGGTATTCTCATTTGGCTCCCCAAAGCGTTTTTACGTGGGCAAAGATGCATGTTTTGTTCGTCCATAAGTTCTTTCTAGTGGAAGATGAGTTTACTTTGACCTAACAGGGGAGGGAGAAACAACTATCCGGGGAAGAAGTGGTGGCCTACATCCGAAGGTTCAGGGAAATATCCCTCGACATGAGGGAGGAGGCCAAAGAGTCCAAGTTATTATAGATCTGTGCGGAAGGACTGCTTCCTGAGTGCATCTGTCATCTCATTAAGGAAATGCGTGAGGGGACATTTTCGACATTCTTAAGTGTGACAAGAAATATCTCCTTGGTGGTACAACCAAATCCGGTGGTGGTTCCCATGATGTTTAGGCAGCCGATACAACCTGTGGGGGGGAGGTATCATCCCCCACGGGTAAGGTACACCGAGGGAGGAGATGGGGGCAAGGCACCGGAGAAGGAAAATAAGAGGAAGTTTGGAAGAGACAGGGAGGACCCACCACTATTGCCTTGTACAGTGGAGGAAGCTGTCAGCTATTACAACGCGATGGTCTAAGGAGGAACGGTCTACGAACCAAAGGGCATTCCCATTGGGGAGCCCGATGTGGTAATAAGGGAGGATCCCAAGTATTTTCAGGTCCATCGAAAGATCCAGCACCTAACAGAGAGTTGTTTCACGCTAAGGAGAATCATCGACAAGTACGTGAAGGAAGGGACGTTGCAAATCCCTCCACAGAACGTCAACAACAACCCACTGCCAGCACATGGGGCCAATCTCATGGTGGACTATGATGAAGAGGCGGAGAGAGGAGAAAGAGAGTCAACGACAAAGAAAGAAAATTACGAAGAAGCTATGGAAGATTGTACGAGGGGAATGGCTAATGTAGTACTAGCCTATGATGAGGAAAGCACCAAAGATATGGTAGATGTGTAGAACATTGAAGGTGAGGAAGAAGTCCCAGTCTTAGAGTACTATGCAGTTTCAAAATCCTCGAAATTCACTTGGTTCATCGACCAGGTGGGGATAATAAAAGAGAGTAGGTTGGAGATAATCCAGCCAATACTTGATATTACGAGGAAGAATTTAGTCCCTTCGCTGAGATGGAAGGGACCCGTAGCCAGGTTGGTGAGAAAGTTTCTGTCAGAAGTAACCTTCGGCGATGCAGATAGGGCTGTAAGGTTCCCTCATAACAGGCCATTGTATGTGACTGCCAGCGTCAATGGAGTTACCTTTGCAAGGATTCTTATAGATGGGGGAGCTTCCATCAATATCATGCCAATCAACTCTTTCCACGCAACCAATATTCCAGAAGAAAGGTTGGTCCCCATGCCTTTGGTGATTTTGGGGTATGATAACCAATCTTACAAATACATTGGGTACGTTAATGTTGGGATTGTAATGGGAAATTTGAGTTCCCATGTCAAGTTCCACGTAATAGAGAGTGCAACTTCCTATCATCTACTAATAAGAAGGGTATGAATGCACAACCAAGGGCTAGTTCCTTCAACGTACCACCAATATGCTAAAGCTAATATCTAGGTAATGGGGGTGACTATTAGGGCTATGAAGAGGCCCTTCACTGTCGAAGAAGCTCACTTGGTAGATGCGGCATTTTACAATGAATTGGAGGAGGATGGTCGCGTACTAATGACAAGAATGGAGGGAGCATGGGTTCCCTCGATCAGAGAAAGGATGGGGCCCTTGAACGAGAAGAGTAAAGAGGTTGCAAGGAGCGCAAGGGTGATGACCTAAGAAGCTCACCAGGTGGTCCCTCGGCCCTAAAACTTCTCGAAGTATCTCAATGACAGGATGAGGCCCAGAGTGGATCCGATGGAATATGAGGTCTAACGACAAAGCATGCTAAGATGATTCTCAGGAGAAAGAATGGTTGAGGCTTCTAGAGAGAAGAAGAGGAAGGCAATCAACACTAGCAGTAAATAGTGCAAAAAGGTCGTTACCGAGGAAGGAAAAGTGGTATATCGATTATAATGGTGTGAGAGGGCGACCAAAGAAACTGATGATGAGGTTGACTTGATATATTAATGCTTTCTGGTAGATCAACGTGGACATTGTATGGTGATAGATAACTCCAGAATACAGGAACTCGTGGAGGAAGTCATCGAGGAACTAGATTACATGACGGATCGACCAAAACTACAGGCACAAGAACTGGAGTAGTTGACCTGGCGAGAGAAGAGGAGGACTTAAGGCCCATTTTCATCTCGAAATATCTCAGTGGAGAGAAACGAAAGGCCTTAGTGGAGTTGATTCCAGAATTTATAGATGTTTTTGCGTGGAAATACATGGAGATGGAGGGGTTTGATGAGGAAGTGAGCAGCCACAAGTTGAACGTAATTCCTTTAGCCATTCCAGTGAAACAAGCGACGAAAATGTACAAGCCTGAGATAGATTTGAAGATGAAGGAAGAGGTTCAATGCTTACTAACAATAGGGTTCATCACACCGATACATCACCCACTTTGGCTATCTAGCATTTTCCTAGTGGGAAAGAAAGACAAAAACCAAATAAGGATCTATGTGGATTTTAGAGATTTGAACAGAGCTTGTCCCAAAGATGACTTACCTTTGCCCTCCATCGATAGACTGATAGATGCAATGGCTGGTCATGAGAGGTATAACTTCATGGATGGGTATGTAGGGTACAACCAGATCAAGATGGACCCCGTGAATGCAGAGAAATAGCATTCAGAACCCCATTGGGTAACTTCATGTACAAGATTATGCCGTTTGGTTTCAAGAATGCTGGGGCGACTTACCAGAGAAAATGGATGGCCATTTTCCATGACTTCTTCCACAAATTTATGGAATTCAATGTTGATGATTTGGTCATCAAATCGAGGAAGGATGAGTCCCATCTGAGCAATTTGATAAAGGTGTTTTCCTGTTGCAAGAAGTATAAATTGAAGATGAACCCACTGAAGTGTGTTTTTGGAGTGACAAGTGGGAAATTCCTAGGCTTTGTGGTTGATCGACAAGGGGTGCAGATGGAGCAGGACAAATAACGGACGATCTTAGAAATGCCATGCCTAAGAACGGCGAAGGAGCTAAAGAGTTTTCTCGGCAAAGTCTCCTACCTTAGGAGATTTGTGCCTGGATTAACTGAAATAACACACCCGTTGATGCAGTTGTTATGAAAGAACATGAAATTCAGGTGGGAGGATATTCACCAGGAGCCTCTCGACAGACTGGAGAAGCTTCTTGTTTCACCACAGATCATGGTTCCCCCAAAGGCGGGAATACCGTTGTAGCTGTACTTCACATCGACCACGAGGTCCGTGGGAGCTTTGATGGAACTATAGGTTGACGGGCAAGAACGACTAGTCTACTACCTCAACAAGATCATCCTTGGACCAGAAGTCAGATAGAGTAGCTTAGAAAGGCATTGTTTAGCCTTAGTCTTAGTAGCGCAAAAACTTAGAGATTATATATTGTCTTTTAAAATTGATATTGTGACTAGATATGATCCTATTAAGTATTTTCTAGAAAGAACAATTTTGATTGGTAGAGCAGTTAGGTGGTTCCTCATCCTATCCGAGTATGACTTGAAGTGCGTGGTTCCTCGCGCAGTTAAAAACTAGGCGTATGCTGATTTATTGGCTATTTTACCCTCAAGAATGTTTGAACCACCCAAAGAAAGTATTCCAGGAGATGATTTGTAGGACAATCACCTAGACGCAACATATGAGGAATGGATAATGCAGTTCAATGGATTATTGGTAGAAAAGAAAGGAGGAGCAGGGGTTATTGTTTCAAAAGGAATGGAGGAGATTTGCCTTTCCTACAAGTTAGATTTCCCTTGTTCTAACAACGAGGCAGAATATTAAGCATTGGTGTTAGGATTATTAGAGGCTCTTCGAAGGAGGATTCGTTCACTTTGCATCAAAGGGGGTTCAAACTTAGTGGTTCAGCAAGTGAATGGAGAGTACGCGTTGAAACACATGAGCCTGGCACCATATAGGATAATCATTCAGAGGTTCCTCTTCCAGTTCCATAGGACCAAGATCAAGAGACAGCCTAAAATGATAAATTGGCACCCAGACGCATATCCCACCATTGCCCAAAAAATGGTCATGAGGAACGATAAAACTATCGTCGTGACCCAATGAAGAACAACTCCTTTAATGGTACAGTCAATTCTACCAATGGAAGAGGTCGCAGACTGGGGGGGAGAAATCAAAAGGCAATAATAATCTGGGGAAGGAGCGATAGGGCTGAGAGAATTAGCCCAATACTTCATGAATCAGAGGAACCTTTACTTCAGAAATGCAGGAGGATGGCTATCGAGGTGCATCGACCCAGAAGAAGAAGAGAAAAGATTGAAGAAAACACACGAAGAGCACTACGAAACAACTGAGATACCTTCTACTGAAGAATGTAAAGGGAGGGGTATTTTGGCCAAGAATGTGACAAATGCGATAAATGCTAGTTATTCTTTGAGGCAGCCAAATGTCATTTCGTGGAGGCTCAGGCTGACTGTAGATAACCTTATATTGATTTCATTAAAGATGGAGTTATCCCGACGGAGAAAATTGATGCGACGGGTCTCCATTCTACGTTTAGGAGGGATAACTTTATTAAAGGGGATACTTTAACAGGCCATTGCATTGCATCACGAACTAAGAAGCAGTCAAGGTCCTCAAACAAGTGCACCATCCAACTCATATAGGAGGGGCCAAGTTATATGACCAGTTGATGACTTTGGGATACTACTGTCCAAATATGTAAAAAGATTCTACTGAGTTCGTTCAAAGGTTCAAGTCTTGCCAACTTCATGAAAATATGATCCATGACCCATCAGTGGACCTACAAGAAAACTCACAAGACACCTTATGAGTTATGGAAAGTTTGAAGACCTTGCTATAAATATTTACGAGTGTGGGGGTTCTTAGCAAAAGTGATGGTTCCTAAACTTAAAAAGGTAAAAATAGGACCAAAGACTGTTGATTGTGTGTTCATCGCTTATGATATATATAGTAGTGCATATCATTTCTTAGTTTATAAATCTTAGATTCCGGATATTCATGTAAATACGGTTATTGAATCGAGGGGCGCTTCAATTTTTGAAAATGAATTTCCATATAACATGATTCAAGAATCTGGTCATTCTAAAAGGACAAATCAAGCTACTACTAATGGTACTCATCAACTTATTGAATCAATAGAGGATAAACCAAGATGTAGTAAAAGGGCAAGGACCTCAACTTCCTTCTGCCCGAATTTTCTAACATGTTTGCTAGAAAATGAACCTCAATCGTATAAAGAAGCGATATCCGCACATGATGGTTCTAATTGAAAAGAAGCAATTAATAGCGAAATTGAATTCATTTTACAAAATCATACTTGGTAACTAGTGGATCTTCCACCAGGTTTGAAACTGTTAGGTTACAAATGGATCTTCAAAAAGAAGTTGAAAGTCGATCGATCAATTGATAAATATAAAGCTAGACTTGTAGCTAAAGGCTATAGGAAAAAGGAACGGTTGGATTACTTCGACACATATTCATCGGTAACAAGAATTACATCCATTCGAATGTTAATAGCCATAGTTGCTAATAATGGACTTGAAATACATTAAATGGATGTAAAAACTGCTTTCTTAAATGATGAATGAGACAAGGCAATGGAGCAACCTGATGGGTTCAAGGCTCCCGGACAAGAATAAAAAATATGTAAGCATGTGAAATCACTTTACGGATTGAAACAAGCACCTAAGAAATGGAATAAAAAAATTGATAATGCAATGTTACCAAATGGTTTCAAAATTAACGAGTGCGATAAATGTGTTTACTTTAAAAGCATTGAAAATGAATATGTCATTGTATGCGTCTATGTTGATCATATGCTAATTATGGGTAGTAACCTAGAAATTGTCAAAATTACAAAACATATGTTGAGTAGTCGATTTGACATGAAATATTTAGGTATCATCGATGTTATATTAGGAGTTAAAAATTTCTAAAACATAGGATGGACTTATATTATCTCAATCTCATTACATAGAGAAAGTACTTGAAAAATTCAATAAGTATGATATTAGTCCTACCAAGACACCTGTAGATGTAAATTTAGATCTAGCAACAAATAATGGTGAAACCATATCTCAACAAAAATACCCTTGTATTATCGACGGTTTAATGTATATCCTGAACTGTACATGACCGGACATAGCATACTCGATAAGTAAGCTAAGTCGATGTACAAGTAATACAGGGAGAGATCACTGGAAGGAGATATTAAGAGTTTTGGATTATTTAAAATACAATCAAAACTATGGACTACACTAGCCAAGATATCTAGCTACTCTTGAAGTACATTGAGATGCAAATTGGATATTCGATACAAAGGACTCTAAGTCTACAAGTGGTTATGTGTTTACCCTTGCAGGTCCAGACGTATATTATAAATCCTCAAAATAAATGTCCATTGCTAGATCAAAAATGAAATTTGAATTCGTTGCACTAGACAAAGATGGAGAAGAAGATGAATGGCTTTGAAATTTCTTAGAGGATATTCCAAATTGCTCAAAACCTGTGCCCGCAATATGTATACATTGTGATAGTCAATCAGACATTGGAAGGGCACAGAATCACATGTATAATGGAAAGTCACGACATATTAATTGTTGACATAATACTGTTAGACAACTTCTCTCAAAAGGAATTATCTCAATTGACTATGTAAAGTCAAAAGATAATATAATAGATCCAGTAACGAAAGGTTTAAACCGAGAGCAACTTGAAAGATCATCGAGACGAATGGGACTGAAGCCTATAAATAAATAAGAATCAATATAGTGGCAACCCAACCTAGCTGACTGGAGATCCCAAGGTCTAGATTCAATGGGCAAATCGAATTACATTGTATTCAGTGAGCACTGGAGGTTATCTAATCCTATCCATTCCAAAGATGAGGCACTGCACATCTACTGTGAAATTAGGATAAGTTATGCTTTCAATGACATCCATATCTTAGTATGTCTAACTGGGGTATTGCATGCTACTCTTTATGGAAATCACCTTCGTGAGTAAGAAGGTAGCCGCTTCTATGAAAATAATGAAAGACAAATTCTTTAAAATACTCACAGAACCAGGTGGTATTTATGGACAAAATGAATATAAACGTGAGAACCAACGGTGTTGAAGAATTATTGTGTGAACACTATTGTTTATGTTTACAAAAAGGGTTGACGGTTCAAAGACTGATTAAACAAGTAAATCCGATGGTATATCACTAAGGACGGTTCAAGGCCACTAGGCTACTTCTCCCGATGCAATAAATCTTCAGTTTTACTCAACCTGTGTTTGTATCTGCTTCTGACGTGTTTCTATTTATAGAGATATATTATTCATGTGGGGGATTGTTGGAAATTTTTTTGGATATAAAGCGATCTAGATTTTCTGGACAGAATTTTGAGCAACTTTGAGCTAAAATTTTGTTGGGACCCACACCACGATAATTATGGGACCATATACGAACGCGTTCTCAATTTTAAGGAGATTAACATAGTATATTCACTTGTCCAATTCCATTAAGTTATGAATGATAAATATGTTCCCAAAGTGACTCATAAAGAAATGAAACTTAATAAATTGGGTATCTTTTAACTCTTGTCTCACATTTGAAGAGTAGTGGAAAAATGACGAGTTACTAAAACCCAAATGATGGACTAAGGCTTGGATGCCTTGGGATATCCAAACTCTTTAAAGGGGAGATGACCTACAATATTCATATGTTGGGCTTGGGCCAAAGCCCACATGCACGCGCGCGCACCGTACGTCCGAACGATCGGCTCGACCCAGTTTGGGCTTGGGCTTAGGCTCATAAAAATCTCTTAAATTTTTGGGCCGAATTTAATTAACTTTTTGGGCTTAAATTTAATTAATGAATTACAAAATTAATTCATGCCAATAATCACCAGTTAATTAAATCGAAATCAACTGTTAGTTGACAGTTAAAAACAGTTTAACTGTTTTGACAGTCCCAACAGTCAAAACAAATGATATAAATACACATCTTTCCCTCCTGTTTTGAAACTGATGAAAAATTCTGAAATTTCATTCCAGTACCAATTTTTTTTCATATATTCAAATAGCGTGCATAATTATTTTCAATGTTAGAGTACATAAAACATAGAATTTGTGTTCCCTGGAATTAATTCATTATCGTTGTAACACCAACACTTTTAATAGTACTTATAGGATTATCCTTTTATTTAGCGACACTCGATTAATGAAATTTTTACGTCGCATATTTTCGCATGAGTTATGATTTGTGTCCGTATAATTATTTTAAACACTTTGGTTAAGTTTTACGCGACTCGAACAAGCAACAAACGCTATGCAAGCATGTGTACTAATTGTCTTATGATGTGCGACACAACGAAAGTCTAGTTTTGCGTGAATTGTTTAGGAAAATTGGCAAGTCAAAAAAAACATTCCGACTATATATTTAGACTAAAAAATATAAGGAATATTACCATGCAAAGAATAATCGAAAAAAAGATGTTTTACGCGGAGGTCCCGTTTCTTGCACGTATTGTTTGGGACATTTCGGAAGGTCAACAGAATATTATGAATATGTTTTTTGACTCAAAAAAATATAAGGAATATTATCAGGTAAAGAAAAAAAAAAGACGTATTGTACGGAAGTCCCGTTTCTTGCGCGTATTGTTTAGGACATTTCAGAAGGTCAAATTTTTTTTGTTAATGTGTTTTTTGACTCACAAAAATATAAGGAATATTACTATGAAGAGAAAATAAAAAAAAAATACTTTTGCGAAGAGGTCTCGATTTTTGAGCGTCTTGTACAGGACAGTCCGGGAGGCCAAACGGCTAATGTAAATATGATTTTTTTAGACAAAAAAATACAAGGGATATGAATCTCAAATTAAAAGTTAAAAAAAAGAATAAAAATATAAATTTTGGGTAGGAGAGAGAAAGTGACGAAAATACCCCTTATTTATGGTGTCAACTTGTGTGTGAGAAATGAGAGACTTGATGTGGTGGTGTACTCTCTTTCACCCATTAGATTTTCAGGACTTAATACAATCTTTTAGTCTTTTGAAAAGTTCCTAGCTCTTAGCCTTTGGCTATAGGATGGAAGACAACCATTTTTGGCTTATAAGAATCTGGCAAGAGGTAAGGTTTTGGAGCCAAAACGTTCTCTCTCTCTTTATGAGATTTCATTCTTTTTCGTCAGCCACAGTAAGGTGGTTCTCTTCCAAATTTGAAGGTCTCTTTTACCACCCATTTTCCACCATTGTTGCACCATTTCAGAGGACTCAAACTCCATTAATGTTTTCTTAAGAAGTAGGACAACTTGTTGGAGCAAAATATAGGTGGTTTTGGAGCATTTGGATGGTGACTTTGTGGAGTTTTGCGGTGTTCCTCTTTCATATTCTTCATGCTCCTCCTCTTTCTTTTACCAAGTAGGGTTTTCCTCACTAAAACACCCTTTTATTTTAAATGCTAATATGAATAAGATGATAAAAAAAAATTGACTTTTTAGATCTTCCCCTTATTTTCATATGTTATGAAAAATCCATTTTGTGAAAAGTGATAAATTGAGAGGATGATGTTTAAATTATTATATATGTCGAAGTCATGCTATAAATGTAATAATCTCATGAAATAAACATAGAAAATGGAATATTACAAGAAAATGACTAGTTAATGCATTTGTTGGATTTCTAAGGAAGAAGACCCATTTTCATGAAATAGTGTATATAGTATGTGTTAATCTTGACATTAACATGATTAATGTTGAAATATAATGGTCTAAATATGTGATTAGTAATTTCATAAAAACATCCCCAAAATCTAATATGTTGAAATATTAATTTAAGCCTACTGAATGTGATAAAAAAGGCTTATAATCATGTAGATGGATTTATATGTAAAATTGTGCTAAAATGGGTTGTACATAACTAATAAAGGTTTAAATATTGGTGGAAACATGTAGTACATTAAAGAATGATTTTTTTACTTAAAACCCACTTAAAAAAAGATGATTTTTGGTTAAAAAATGCCTTAGTGGAAGATTTAATAAATATGAGGAAAAGTCACTTAAATGGTGTTTTTGCATGAAAAATGCTAAAAAAATGCCTTTTTAGATAATAAAATTGTAAGATGTTATTTTTTTAAATTAAAATGTAAAATGGTGATTTAGTACATTTTAGTGTTCAGTGTTGACACTAAGTAGACTCCTTGTCTCTTTAGGAAAACGGATAATAACTGGTTTTAAACGATAAAACCGAATAAGTTGAATGTGACATTGAGAATAATGTTAAATAAATGAAAGATAAATGATATTCGGATGACGCCGAGAGAAAATAATTAAGGAGGGCATGACGTCACTAGTGGTGAAAGACCCCAAATCAACTACAATACTATATGGCGACGGAGACCGATGGTGTGAGGCCACAAAGTTCGTGAGTGTTTGTTGGCAAAATCCCAAAGAAATAATGTTAAGTAATGAATGAGAGAAAATCATGAAACTTAAAGTAATGAATGAATAAGAATTCATTAATAATTATGTGGATGACATAATTGGAATTCATTACGTCCCTGGCGTGGGACATCGAAAATGTTAAGTGTGAGTGGGCACGTTGCCCAGGGAATTGCATATAGGTGCATTTATGACAAAGTTAAAGAATCTTGTTTGTATAAATACATGATAAATTTGTGGAATATGATGATAACTTAGTTGAATATAATGAAGACTTCTTGAATATTGTTTACATAGTTAAATGTTAACTAAGATAATCATTGATGATAATTAATGAATATGGGACAATGATGGTTTTCAGAATTACTAAAATGCATTGTATATGTATAGTATTTTGCTATGAAAATTATTGCTTAGTATTTCCCACCCTACTGGGCAGTTAGCTCATACCCTATTTTCCAAAACCCCAGGTACAACGGGTGGTATGTCGAGTAAGGACGTTGGAAAGGCCGCGGAAAGTGCTAGTCATCGTTAGAGGCTCTGTAACAGATTTTAAGCCATGGACTTATGTTGAACCGTAAACCCTTATGTCTTGTTAAGACAATTTGGTTTGAACTTGAACTGTTTGGAAATTGTAATAATAGAGGGATTTATGCTTTATTTATGGATTAAATCTTATAAGAGGCTTACTTGTTAAATTGCTAATTGAGTATTAACTTACATACTATGGACCTCACCTTTTCGCAATAAAAGAAATCAAGAGTTTTCTTGAAGTATAATGTGTCAAATCTTTTCCAATTTAATAAAATGTTTTATCCCCCTCCTCCTTAACAACTTGGTTCGGATATGGGTTATTTCAACGGTAACTTTAATCCGGATCGGGGTGTTACAACTTGGTATCAGAGCATTAGGATCCTCGTGAGCGTCGGTGTGATTCTCGTTATAGTTCCCTTCCATTCCACATATAGTATTGTCGTAACAAACTCTTTTATCTTATAAGATGGACCCTACTCGCAAGACCGCTGCTAGTGGAAACAATGAGTTGCAGAGGATGTAGGAGGCAGTGTGCTAGTTAGCTGAGACTATCTCCCATCAGTAGATGGGTGACACTGTAGTCTTGTGTGAGGTACATCATGTGGCATTTTCTTATTAGATAAGACTAAGCAATAATAGCAACGTCTAATTATTTTAATTGCATATTAGCTAAAGATCTTGTAAGTCCATCTATGGGATTAGGTTATTAGGTAGTACACTTATAAGTATTGATTCTATGGAGATTAGAATGACTAAGTAACTTGATTTTGATTTGGGTTTAGATAGTCACACTAATTAAGATAAATTACGAATGAATCTATGCAGTCCTCAGGACTTAGCATTAGAAATGATGGTATTAATTTACGGTTTTAGAAATTTATGAGATAGCTTGAGGCCTAGCATGTAATGCGATGGTTACATAAGAAGACAAGTTAGTTGTCATGGTGGGATAGTCATTAAAGATTAAATTATGTCTTATGATGTAGTTAGATTGGGTAGAATTTTAGATAGGCATATGAATCCATATCAAATTGTCCTTTGGAGTTATGTGCTAAGAATTATCTAATGATGTATTAGTACATGTAGTAGTTATTGCCTAGTAATGGTGAACATTAGATTGTGCCCCGTGTACTATAGTGACAAAGATGTCCTTCTTTGAACCTTCGGGATTCCTTATGATGTCGAGAATATAAATTTATAATTTTTGTAACACGTAGTAACTAAGATTAGTGTTTGGACCATTGAGGAATTAAATTAGTGGCCACGATCGGTTGTTGTACATTAAAGGATTATATCATGACGCTTCTCGCACTTGCATGAGGGTGTTTAATTATAGATGGTTGATTTGATGTCCTTAGGAAATTACCGTGTTGATATTTACATAATCGAATATTGATGGTTATAGCACAATTTAGTCATATTGATATTGTGGCAATACCTTGGAGTTAGTGCCATGGCTTTGTTTATAAACATGTATTATGGTATGATTTTTATGTAAAATTGTCATTTCCATATGTGTGAGTTACGCACTTGGGAAACTTAGAACACAATGATGCTCATCATGAATTTAGAGATAACACTCAAAATGAAGTGTTAGGCTTGATTATAGAACCTATTCATGCTACCTTTATGATTTAGTACGAATCTGATGAGGAGAATCATTAGGTCTTATGAATAGATAATGCTTGAAAAAAAATTGAGGTTTCATTGTAACTCATCTGATAGTTTTCATTTGAGACCACATAGGATGTTGCTAAGGATTATAGCGATGGTCCAGAGGGAAAATTTGTGTGATCATTGTGTTTCACTATAATGAGGAGGATCTCGAGGTTCTAAAGTTAGCAATTGCAAGTGGATATTATGGAGACTTGAGTATGTAGGTCAGTGACTAGACTAATACTTTAGCACAAATGTAGGTAAGTGAGAATTTTAGAATTCAAGTGTACATTGTGGTTCGCACTTCTTATGGCATGGTTCATTTATTGAATTCAATTATTTCTTTCTGGCATAGCAATCGCCTAAATCATTGCATCTTCTTATGTCTTCATTGATCCCGATAATGGGAAGCTGTTATTTCAATTGTTGGGTTTGTATTCAGGTGTAGCATTACGTAAAGCTCAGTAGTAATGTCGGATATGCCAGATTGAGGCTAATGCTTCATGATACTGTAACACCACAAGATTTTGGGATGGAGAAATTTAATTTTTGGGAGAAATAAAATCTATTTAAATTGGAGAATTTTAAAATTTGGAAAGTGAGGTCCAAAAAGTGAGGATGATATAAATTATTTCGCATGACGATTTCAAGGGCACCATCGATTCCAGATGGGTCGAGATAGTCAAAATGATTGTCATTGGGTTTTATTTCGGTTTCGAAATATTTTTAAGTCAGTTTGACTTGAATTGGAGTAAACGAGTCATTTAAAGTGTGTATTAACATTTAAAAACTGGGTTTATTGTTTTAAGGGATTTAAGGGCTTACGATTTCATCCCTTCTCATTTGTGAGACGAGAGAAATAGAAAGAAAAGAGAAAGAAGAAGAAAGGAAGAGAGAGAAGGGGGAAAGCTTGGAGATTTTTGGCCCAAACGCGATCACAAGGACGATTCAATCTCTACAACTTCGAGGCAAGTGTTTAATCTTGCTAAATATTTCATTTGTGTATTTCATTTCATAATTTGTGGATAAAAGAATTGGATTTTGGGTAAATGGCAAAACCTAGATTTTTGGGTAAAATTCTTGCAAATTGAGGTTTTATAAATTGTTGGGTAGTTATATGATGAGTTTCAAGGATAGAAACATGTTCGGAATGAATATTAATGGTTGGGAACTTGATTAGGATAGATATTTATGGTTGGAAGTGTATAAATTGGATTCTGGGAAAATTGGGTTTTGAGAAATTTTACCCCATTTCGTGGTTTGCGGTACAAGCCGAATAGATTCGTACCTAGTGAATCTATTCTCTATGTTGCAGAAGCATATGGTCTTTAGGGCCGAATCGATTCTCCCCTAGCGAATCATTTCGGTATGTAGCAGACTTATAGGTCTAGTTGGGCCGAATCGATTCGAAGGGGCCGAATCGATTCGGATATAAGGCAATTTTGGATAAATTTTCCTAGGGAGAATTTTACTCCTATTCCCTTAGGAACATCGACTTGGAACATTATAGATTGATGAAGGGGTTATGATTTGAAGATTTCTAAGGAGTTTCTTATATGTTATGATGGTGGGGACACATAAAACTATTTTGGAGACGAATATATGTGCATATTGGAGATTATTATATTAGAGTAGTGGGGAATCTCATAGAGAACGGGAGTTCGATTTAGAGGTCATAGGTGAGCCTAGATATGACGTAAGGTTGAGGACCCTTTGAAAGAGTTATGAGGGTATGGCATGGAATTGTAGACCGATATTTCTGTCGAATCCTTATAGTGATAGGATTCTAATTAATATGTGGTTTATGACCGAAGAGAGGTAGAGGTCGTGTATACTTAGTATTGTTTAACTTAAGGAATGGATTGTAAACGCAATAAGATTAAGGGTTCATAGGGACAATTGAATCGTAGTCGGAAATCGGAGGCGATTGGATAGGACTACTAACTAGAATAGGTTGTGTTGAAATTCTAGTCGGGATAGTTTCTATATATAATTATGTGGAGGTAACAATGGGAATTCCAATATTTGATGGAATCTTGGAATAAATTTAAGATTGAGCTTGAGGTTCAAGGCTATTAGTTATGTGCATACCAATAGTCAAAATTAGTGCTAGATATACTGATGTGCTTTTTGATATTGATGGGAAGTGTAGTGATTGTTATACACATTAAACTTTGGGGTGATAACCTTAATGCTGAATATATATTGGAAGATTTTTCATATCATAAGGGAAATGGATGAATATGCTTTAAGTGAGGGATCATATTCATATATCGAGGTAAGTGAAATGTGTTTGGGACGACAGCTAGTATATTAAAGATTATGTATGCTTATAGACGAGTTTATAAATCTTATACATACGGACGAGAGATAGTGTGTATATATATGTGGATATGTCGATATATATATATATATTTTTATAGATATGGATTTATGTGTATACCCATGTTGTGAATATCTAAACCGTATGTGATGGTTTAATTATATGATGTAATCATATGGATGTATATATTGTGTATGTGAATGATATATATACTTGTATGGTGAGGCATACCCCACACATGCTATTATTGGGAAGTTGAACGATGAGGGTGAGCATCCTGGCTCGAGGAGCAGAGTGTGGATATTCCTCAGGTCATAGCCTCCATTTTGTTATTATGTGATATACATTTTTTTTGGATGAGACGTGGTGGGTATGTTTCGTCTCATTACCAGTTAGGAACTATGACCGCTTTCTGGACGTCGAGTGTGTGTGTTGGCCACGATGTCGGTGATATTGAGTCCGACCGTGGTCCCCAGGATGGTATATGAGGAATGCCCTGGAAGATGATAGCATAGCACAATATATTAGCATTATATAGCCTATTGTATTATGTGTATGGCCATTGTACATTATATATGTTATGTACACGTGGCTATGAGAATAAATAGTTGTATATATATATATGCTTGGAGTAAATATATATATTTATTATATCCTATAGGTGAAAAGGATATGATAATTTTATGGTGTACATCTTGGGTGATTATGGTGTACCAGATTGTTGGGGGTTGATGTATCGCACTTAAGGAAAATTTCGGTTATATCAACCTAAGGATTTAGCGGAGATTTTGGGGTTACTCTTGGATAGTAATCGAAAATTTAGTAGTTGTAGTAATAGATTTTTGTGGATGACATAACGGATACCTACGATCAACATTGTGAAGGAGTAGTGTATTGGGGGGTTCTTCTTTTGGATTTCGCTTTGCGAGACGCACCACGCACGAAACGTAGTGCAATGTTGAGAGTAGAGAGAAGTTTTGTCCTTTTTACTTGTATGTAGCATTAGTATTATTGGTGTGGATGACATAATGGATCCCTACGATCGACATTGTCAATGAGTAGTGTATTGGTGGGTTCCTTGTTTTGATTTCGCTTTGCGAGACGCCCCACGCACGAAACGTAGTGCAATGTTGAGAGTAGAGAGAAGTTTTGTCCTTATTAAATTGTATGCATGTTAGTTAGAAATTAAATTATATTATTGAAACCTAATGTTAATGGGTAACGTATTAAGAATTATAACTTGTATAAGTTAAGAAATCGGAATCAATTAAGCCTAGTATGGCATATATGGGTATATATAATTACGTATGATTAAAATGGAAAGGATTCTTGGGTTATGTTAGAATGGCCGGTCTTGCAGGTTTAGGCTGTGCCTATTGTATGGTAGGTTGTCCTTATGGGTGGGGTAACTTAATTATGATTCTAGGACGCGAATTGGTGCGCGCTGTTAGATGAGAGGTGAGATTGGGGTTTCATGAGAGTGCGACACCACTTTAATTATGAAATAATTGCATTGATATTTATTATGCACGGTT
Organism: Sambucus nigra; assembly: GCA_949130495.1. Taxonomy (NCBI): domain Eukaryota; kingdom Viridiplantae; phylum Streptophyta; class Magnoliopsida; order Dipsacales; family Adoxaceae; genus Sambucus; species Sambucus nigra. Next base: position 297,579,913 of record OX422223.1, read on the forward strand.
AACACACTTGCTAAACATTTTTACACCTCGGGCTTTGACCCGTTTATATTTCTCTTATATATATATATATATATATATATATATATATATATATATATATATATATATATATATATATATATATTATACTACAGGTGTCCTACCGCAAGGATACCGGATGCTTTTCTATCCAGATTCTTGGGAGCTTTAGAAGTTGCGGACTATGGCGAGATTTAGATTATAGTCGCCTCCTACTTCTTTGAAAATCTAGGTAGGATTCATGTTGTGTATCGGGTTTATACTCAAGGGATATTTATAGTTGTTTATATTTCTTCTTTATAACAATTGTACTATCTGTGACCCGATAACTTATTCGGGTATATTTCCTTGTATGTACTCTTTTCATGTTATACTAGCACTTTCTTTTATCATCATACTTGTGCATTATACCTTTGTTAGTAGCGGTACATTGCTGGTTTGATTTCCATTGCATGTTTTATTTAAATTTTGGCATTCTCTTATATGATTTCGGGTAGTTAGCCTATCTATTTATGTTATAGTTTATTGATGTTAAGACTGAGCCATCTGAGATTCCTAATTTAATGTAGTATAGGGCTGGCCACCCGTTATTATTTTAAGCGAGGTGTCACAGATGGTATTAGAACATCAGGTTCTAGTGTCGTTAGGATCGATACGGGCTTTCTACGTTCTTCCGTTGACGTTCTTGATGTAGAGCCCTACTATTACGATTATTATGTTCCCTACATTTATCTTCTTCTGTGAGGCGTACTCATTTGAATGACGTTCTGACACAGTTGTTTTCGTCTTGGATGTCACCAAGAACAAGTCATCCAGGAAGGGGCAAGATGAGAGATGTAATGCCCATAATAGATTTTGGGTACGCTTTGACTGGAGGTATTTCTCTCCATGATTCAGGCAGAGATGAGAAGGAGAATTTGGTAATTGATAAGTTAATTATTGATGAGAAGCGAATAATGAAGCCCTTGGGAGGTTTAGATTGATAAATTCATCAACATTATTAGGAAACCTAGTGTTGGTAACTTTTATCGATGTGAGGTGTGTAGAGTTGTCCCAATATCGGGAGTATTTCCTTATGGGAAGAGGGAGTGAGAAATTTATAGTTTTGGGTCCATTGAGTAGGATCGAAAGTGTTATCATAGGGTCGTAATAGCGCCTTGTCCTTCAGGATGGTTAGGAAGGACTTTTGGGAAGATGTTTCTCTTGTGGAGAAATAGGCTTTAGGAAGAGAGATTGTCTTGGGAGGAGTAGAGGACTTTGAATAGGGATATGTGCATGAAGTAAAGCAATTGGGTTATGGAAGTATAAAGTAGAATACCTTTCTTTGGGTTTAGTTCATGCTTTGTGCGGTATGGGAGCATCGTATGTAAGGTTTCTGAGTGGTTAGAGGTTATAACCATTGTGTGTGTAAAATTTTCCTTGGAGGAAGGAAGGATCAGGTGCGACCTTTGTATGGCATCTTTTGGGATATCAGACTTTCTCGTGAAGATCTAGTAGAGAGTTATACTATTGATTTTCGATAGTGCAGATTGTCAAGGTTTGTCGAGTAGTGGTTATAAGGTTATTGCCTTATAGTTAGGCCAGGCCAGTTAATTGTGGTATTCCATTGAGGGAAGGACTTATCTTGCAGCAATGCCTTAATGTGATGTAAATGATTTGTATGACTGAGAGGTTCAGAGTTTATCAGATTTATTGTTGAGCAAAGAATTTAGCTCATGGTTGTGCTAGTTTGGAGAACTAGGTATTGGTTAGAGTATTGTATTTTATAGGGCCGTGTGTATTGAAAATAAGGTATTTGATTGGCGTGTCGAGAGAAATGGAATTGTTTTATAGTATATAATTATCTGGGCCTTCGGGCAATATCTATGATTTGAAAATATTTTATAATACTTTAATCCTGGTTCAACTGATCTCAATTCCCGACTTAGCTACACAGTAGTGTATAGGGAGGGTTCCTTGTTTGGATTTTTCTTGCGAGACCTCCCCCGCATGAATGTAGCGAATGTCAAGAATTGAGAAGAGTGCAACCATTGGAAATTTCAAATTTTTATATATATTAATATGCTGCTATGGATTAATCTGTTAAGGAGTTATATTACGATTTGAGGCTAGGGGAGCCGAGTTTTGTTTTACGAGTGGAGCTCGGGTACAGGGTGTATGGGTACCCTGGGTAGTTAGTTTGATTTCAGAGTTTATATGATTCGACGTGAGAAATGGAAGAGGCATGTATAATACTTTTTAGGGTAAAGGTAAGAACTTTATGAGATTCGAAGTCCTAGGCATATCTTAAATTTCGCGGACGAAATTCTTGTAAGGGGAGAAGTATGTAACACCCAAAGCTTTTGGGACAGAGAAATTAAATTTTTGGGAGAAATAAAATCTATTTAATTCGGAGAATTTTAAATTTTGGAAAGTGAGGTCCGAAAAGTGAGGATGTTATAACGTATTTCGGATGACAATTTCGACTGCGCCATCGATTTCGGATGGATGAAGATAGTCAAAAAGATTGTCATTGGGTTTTATTTCGCTTCCGAAATATTTTTAAGTCAGTTTGACTCGAATTGGAGTAAACGAGTCATTTAAAGTGTGTACTAACATTTATAAACTGGGTTTATTATTTTAAGGGGTTTAAGGGCTATCGATTTCAGCCCTTCTCATTTGTGAGAAGAGAGAAATAGAAAGAAAATAGAAAGAAGAAGAAAGGAAGAGAGAGAAGGGGGAGAGCTTGGAGATTTCCGGCCTAAACGCGATCATGAGGACGATTCAATCTCTACAACTTTGAGGCAAGTGTTTAATCTTGCTAAATATTTCATTTATGTATTTCATTTCATAATATGTGGATAAGAGAATTGGATTTTGGGTGAAATGGCAAAACCTAGATTTTTGGGTAAAATTCTTGCAAATTGAGGTTTTATAAATTGTTGGGTCGTTATATGATGAGTTTCAAGGTTAGAAACATGTTTGGAATGACTATTAATGGTTGGTAACTTGATTGGGATAGATATTTATGGTTGGAAGTGTATAAATTGGATTCTGGGAAATTTGGGTTTTGAGAAATTTTACCCCATTTCGTGGCATGCTGTACAACTCGAATCGATTCGCCCCTAGTGAATCGATTCGCTATGTTGCAGAAGCATCAAGTCTTTAGGGACGAATAGATTCTCCCCTAGCGAGTCGATTCGGTATGTAGCAAACTTACATGTCTAGTTAGGCCGAATCGATTCGAAGGGGTGAAATGATTCGCAACTAGGACCGAATCGATTCTGAGTAGCCGAATCAATTTAGAAACATGGCAATTTTGGATAATTTTTCCTAGGGAGAATTTTACTCCTATTCTCTTGGGCACATCGACTTGGAATATTATAGATTGATGAAGGGGTTATGATTTGAAAATTTCTAAGGAGTTTCTTATATGTTATGATGGTGGGGACACATCAAACTATTTTGGAGACGAATATATGTGCATATTGGAGATTATTATATTAGAGTAGTGGGGAGTCTCATGGAGAATGGGAGTTCAATTTAGAGGTCATAGGTGAGCCTAGATATGACGTAAGTTTGAGGACCCTTTGAAAGAGTTGTGAGAGTATGTCATGGAATTGTAGGCCGATATTTCTGTCGAATCCTTATAGTGATAGGATTCAATTTAATATGTGGTTTAAGACCAAAGAGAGGTAGAGGTTGCGTATCCTTAGTATTGTTTAACTTAAGGAATAGATTATAAACGCAATAAGATTAAGGGTTCATAGGGACAATTGAACCGTAGTCCGAAATCGGAGGCGATTGGATAGTAATACCAACTAGAATAGGTTGTGTTGAAATTCTAGTAGGAATAGTTTTTATATATAATTGTGTGGAGGTAACAATGGGAATTACAATATGTCATGGAATCTTGGAATAAATTTAATATTGAGCGTTAGGTTCTAGTCTATTATTTATGTGCATACCAATAGTCGAAATTAGTACTAGATATACTGATGTGCTTTTGGATATTGATGGGAAGTGTAGTGATTGTTATACACATTAAACTTTGGGGTGATAACCTTGATGTTGAATATAAATTGGAAGATTTTTCATATCATAAGGAAAATGGATGAATAGGCTTCGAGTGATCGTATTCATATATCGAGGTAAGTTAAATGTGTTTGGTAGGATGGCTAGTATATTAAGGATTATGTATGCTTATAGCCGAGTTTATAAATCTTATACGTACGGACGAGAGATAGTGTGTATATATATGTGGATATGTGGATATATATATTTGTATAGATATGGATATATGTGTATACTCATGTTGTGAATATCTAAACCGTATGTGATGGTTTAATTATATGATGTAATCATATGGATGTGTATATATTGTGTATGTGAATGATATATATACTTGTAAGGTGAAGCATACCCCATACATGCTATCATTGGGAAGTTGCACGATGAGGGTGAGCACCCTGGCTCAAGGAGCAGAGTGCGGATATTCCCTAGGTCATGCTATCCATTGTGTTATTATGTGATATACATTTTTTGGGGGGGATGAGACGTGGTGGGTATGTTTCGTCTCATTGTCAGCTAGGAACTATGACCGCTTCCCGGACGTCGTGTGTGTGTGTTGGCCACGATGTCAGTGATATTGAGTCCGACCGTGGTCCCCAGGATGGTATATGAGTAATGCCCCGGAAGATGATAGCATGGCGCAGTATATTGGCATTATATATCCGTTTGTATTACGTGTATGGCCATTGTACATTATGTATGTTATGTACACCTGGCTATGAGAATGAATATATATATATATATATATATATATATATATATATATATATATATAAATGTTTGGAGTAAATATATATATTTATTATATCTTATAGGTGAAAAGGATATGATATTTCCATGGTGTACATCTTGGGTGATTATGGTTTACCAGAATGTTGGGGTTGATGTATCGCACTTAAGGAAAATTTCGGTTATATTAACCCAAGGATTTAGCGGAGATTTTGGGGTTACTCTTAGATAGTAATCCAATTTTTAGTAGTTGTAAGAATAGATTTGTGTGGATGACGTAACGAATCCGTATGATCAACATTGTCAAGGAGTAGTGTATTGGGGGTGGGGGGTTTCTTGTTTGGATTTCACTTTGAGAGATGCCCCACGCATGAAACGTAGTGCAATGTTGAGAGTGGAGAGAAGTTTTGTCCTTTTTACTTGTATGTAGCAGTAGTATGGTTGGTGTGGATGACATAATGGATCCTTACAATCGACATTGTCAAGGAGTAGTGTATTGGGGGGGTTCCTTGTTTGGATTTCTCTTTGCGAGATTCCCAACGCACGAAACGTAGTGCAATGTTGAGAGTAGAGAGAAGTTTTGTCCTTATTAAATTGTATGCATGTTAGTTAGAAATTAAATTATATTATTGAAACCTAATGTTAATGGGTAACGTATTAAAAATTATAACTGGTATAAGTTAATAAATCGGAATCAATTAAGCCTAGTATGGCATATATGTGTATATATAATTAAGTGTAATTAAAATGGAAAGGATTCTTGGGTTATGTTAGAATGGTCGGTCTTGCGGGTTTAGGCTGTGCCTATTGTAAGGTAGGTTGTTCTTATGGGTGAGGTAACTTAATTAAGATTCCAGGACGCGAATAGGTGCGCTGTTAAATGAGAGGTGAGTTTGGGGTTTCACGAGAGTGTGACTCCACTTTAATTATGAAATAAGTGCATTGATATTTATTATGCACGGTTAACACATTTGCTAAACATTTTTACACCTCGGGCTCTCACCCGTTTATATTTCTATTTTGCTATATATATATTTATATATATATATATTATACTATAGGTGTCCTACCGCATAGATATCAGATGCTTTTCTATCCACAGTCTTGGGAGCCGTAGTAGTTGCGGACTGTGGCGGGATTTAGATTGTAGTCGCCTCCTACTTCTTTGAAAATCTAGGTAGGATTCATGTTGTGTATCGGGTTTATACCCGAGGGATATTTGTAGCTGTTTATATTTCTTCTTTATGACTATTGTACTGTCTGTGACCCGACAGCTTTTTCGGGTATATTTTCTTGTATGTACTCTTTTCATGTTATACTAGGACTTTCTTTCATCATCATACTTGTGAATTCTACCTTTGTTAGTAGTTTTACATTGTTGGTTTGATTTCCATTGCATGCTTTATTTAGATTTTGACACTCTCTTATATGATTTAGTGTAGTTGGCCTTATCTATTTATTTTATAGTGTGTTGATGTTGAGACTAAGCCATCTGAGATTCTCGATTTAATGTAGTATAGGTTTGGCCACCCGTTATTATTTTAAGCGGGGTGTCATAGATACATGAGTACGCACTTATTTGGAAGAAACTTTATTTTACAATGGTGCGTGTTTACTCGGGGTCGCGTGATTTATTGCATGTAGTTTGCATGTGTACTTGATAACGTTAGGTTGACAGACTCTTTAGTTAACATGTATAGCTAATTACAATGTATATTGTGGATTTGAGGTCACGGCTCTAAGATATTATGAATATTATAACTTGACGGGACATTAAATACTAGTGTTGCACTCCATATGAAATTTGAAGATTGAGAATGTAGTATCTCATGTGTATTTGGTTTGTGATACCTAAGAGGACTCTATGTTAATGCATAGTCTCGCAGGTAGTATCGCTCGCATGGACCATTGGGATTAAATGAAGGTCTTGAAATCATTGAATATAATGCTTATTGATGTTGAGGATGTGTGTGCCTAAGCTAGGTAAGATTTAAATCGTTTGACGAAACGTAGGCTTGTAAATCACGACGTTCGTAATAAATTCATAATGATGTGTTCTTTGGGTGTTAGGAAAATATTTGGTGAAAAAACAAATATCGAGTTACTATTGGACGTACATGTTAGGCATGCTTGGCAGTTAGCAATAAGACTTTATAGTCCACCATGATAGGGTTAACATAAGAGTGGATTGATTGTGTGTCGTTAAGGAGCTGCAGTCGGAGATTTTTGCAAAGTTCCATCAGTCTCGTTGAACATACATTTGGGCTCAATGAATATGTATAAGGGACTATGTAGATATTTTTAGTAGTTTGGGATGAAGCGGGATGTAGCGATGTGTGTGGCTAAATTCTATACGTGTCAGGAGGTGAAGGTCGCACACAAGAAGCCAGCCGGGTTGTTTCATCCACTGTCGATGGTCGAGTGGAAGTGGGAGCACATCACTATGGACTTTGTCATAATATCTCGATCTGAACAGGGTCATGATGAAGGTTAAGTTTTGGTGGATCGCCCCGCGAAGTTTGGACACTTCTTGCCGATCAAGATCACATAAAGCATATCCAAGTTGACATATGTTGTACATACGAGAGATTTTCAGAATCCACGGTGTACCGTTGACCATAGTTTTTATAGAGATCTTCAGTTTATTTCACAGTTATGGAGGAAGGTTTAGCAAGAGCTGGGTATTGATCTGAATTTGGGTACAGCTTACCATATGGAGACAAACAGATAGTTAGAGTGTGCGATTCCGATTCTAGAGGACTTGTGCGGGCATGTTCACTTGATTTTCAGGGTAGTTAGGACAAAAACTTGCCTCTAGAAGAATTTTTGTATAATAATATTTACCATGCTAGTATCGAGATGCCCCCATTCGAGGCTTTGTATTGAATATCGTGTCATTTTCGAGTGTGTTGGGCAGAGGTGAGCGAGAATCACCTTACAAACTCAGATATGATCAGGGAGATGACTAAAAAGGTTCAGTTAATACGGGAGGGGCCGGAGATGGCTCAGGTCAAACAGGAGAATTATGCTAACAATCGTCGCCTTAGAGTTCGGAGTGGATGATAAAGTATTTTTGAAGGTCAGGGCTAAGACTGGTAGACAGAGTTTTGGTTATAAGGGAAAGCTTTCCCCTCTGTACATTCGACCCTTTGAGATTTTGAAAAGGGTCGGGGATGTCTCATACCAATTAGCGCTACCTCCACAGTTAGTTCATGCCCACAATGTCTTCCATGTCTCTATGCTGAAGAAGTATCTACATGATCCTTACCATATGATCAACTGGAAGAACATCGAGTTAGAAGAGGATACAACATTCTTGACTCGGCCAATATCCATCTTGCACCGAGAGGACTGATTTCTATGCAACAAAGTGATTACGATGGTGAAGGTCCTATGGGAGTCACAGGGAGTCAAAGGTGCCACTAGGGACGAGAAGTCGCGAAGCAAGATAAATATCCATAACTTTTCGAGTGACTTTGGATTAATTTCGAGGACAAAATCTCCTAAGGAGGGGAGAATGTAACACCCACACTTTTAATAGTACTTGTACGATTAGCCTTTTATTTAGCGATGTTCGGTTAATGAAATTTTTACGTCGCATGTTTTCATACGAGTTATGATTTGTGCCCGTATAATTATTTTAGACACTTTGGTTAAGTTTCACGCGATTAGAACAAGAAAAGAACACTATGCAAGCATGCGTACTAATTGTCTTATGATACACGACACAACGAAAGTCTAGTTTTGCGCAAATTATTCAGGAAAAATGACAAGTCAAAAAAATATTCCGACTATATATTTAGACTAAAAAATATAAGGAACATTACCATGAAAAGAAAAATAAAAGAAAAAGATTCTTTGCGCGGATGTCCCGTTTCTTGCGCGTATTGTTTAGGACATTTTGGATGGTCAAAAAAATATTGTGAATATATTTTTTGTCTCAAAAAAAATAAAAGGAATATTATCATGCAAAGAAAAGAAAAGATGTTTTGTGGGGAGGTCCTGTTTCTTGCACGTATTGTTTAGGACATTTCAGAAGGTCAAAATAATATTATTAATATATTTTTTGACTCACAAAAATATAGGGAATGTTACTATGAAGAGAAAATCGAAAAAAATACTTTTGCGCGGAGGTCCCGATTTTGTGCGTCTTGTACAGGACAATCCGGGAGGCCAAACGACGATTGTAAATATGTTTTTTTAGCCAAAAAAATACAAGGAATATGAATCTGGAATTAAAAGTTCAAAAAAATAATAAAAAAATAAATTTTGGGTAGGAGAGAGAAAGTGACGAAAATATCCCTTATTTATGGTGTCAACTTGTGTGTGAGAAATGAGAGACTTGATGTGGGGTGTACTCTTTCACCCATCAGATTTTCAAACCTTAATATAATCTTTTACTATTTTGGAAAGTGCCTAGATCTTAGCCTTTAGCTATAGGATGGAAGACAACAATTTTTGTCTTATAAGAATCTTGCAAGAGGTACGAGTTTGGAGCCAAAAAGCTCTCTCTCTCTCCATCATATTTCTTTCTTTTTCTTCAGCCAAAGTCAGGTGGTTCTCTTACAAATTCGCGGGTCTCTTTTACCACCCATTTTCGAGTATTGTTGCACCATTTTGGAGGTCTCAAACTCCATTAAAGTTTTCTTAAGAAGTAGGACAACTTGTTGGAGCAAAATATAGGTGGTTTTGGAGCATTGGGGTGGTGACATTATGGAGTTTTGTGGTGTTCCTCTTCCATCTTCTTCATACTCCTCCTCTTCCTTTAACCAAGTAGGGTTTTCATCACTCCCAAACTCTTTTATTTCAAATGCTAATATGTATAAAATGATGAAAAAATGTGACTTTTTAGTTCTTCTTCCTTATTTTCATATGCTATGAAAAATTCGTTTTGTGAAAAGTGATAAATGAGAGGATGATGTTTAGATTATTTTTCAAATTATTATATATGTTGAATTCATGCTATAAATGTAATAATCTCATGAAATAAACATAGAAAATGGAATACTACAAGAAAATGACTAGTTAATGCATTTGTTGGGTTTCTAAGGAAGAAGACCCATTTTCATGAAATAGTGTATGTAGTATGTGTTAATCTTGACATTAACATGATTAATGTCGAAATATAGTGGTCTAAGTATGTGATTAGTAATCTCATAAAAACATCCCCGAAATCTAATATGTTGAAATATTAATTTAAGCCTACTTAATATGTTAAATAAGGTTTATAATCATGTAGATGGATTTATATGTAAAATTGTACTAAAATGGTTTGTACATAACTACTAAAGATTTAAATAATGGTGGAAACATGTAGTACATTAAAGAATGATTTTTGTACTTAAAACCTACTTAAAAAAGGTGATTTTTGGTTAAAAAATGCCTCAGTGGCAGATTTGGTAAATATGAGGAAAAGTCACTTAAATGATATATTTGAATGAAAAATACTTGAAAAATGTTAAGGAAATGCCTTTTTAGATAATGAAAGTGTAAGATGGCACTTTGTTAAATTAAAATTTAAAATGATGATTTAGTACATTTTAGTGTTCAGTGTTGACACTAAGCAACCTCCTCGGCTCGTTAGGAAAATGGCTAATAACGGGTTTTAAATGATAAAACCAGATAAGCTGAATGTGAACATGGAGAATAATGTTAAATACATGAAAGCTAAATGATATTCGGATGACGCCTAGAGCTAATAATTAAGAGGGCATGGCGTCTCTACTGGTGAAAGACCCCAAATCAACTACAGTAGTATATGGTGACGGAAACTGGTGGTGTGAGGCCACGAAGTCCGTGAGTGTTTGTTGACAAAATCCCAAAGAAATAATGTTAAGTAATGAATGAGAAAAATCATAAAACTTAAACTAAGGAATGAATAAGAATTCATTAATATTATGTGGATGACATAATTGGAATTAATTACGTTCCTGGCGCGGGACATCGAAAATGTTAAGTGTGAGTGGGCACGTATCTCAGGGAATTTCATATAGGTGCATTTATGACTAAGTTAAAGAATTTTGTTAGTGTGGATACATGATAACTTAGTCGAATATAATGATAACTTAGTTGAATATAATGAAAACTTCTTGAATATTGTTAACATAGTTAAATGTTAACTAAGATAATCATTATTGATAATTAATGAATATGGGACAATGATGGTTTTCAGAATTACAAAAATCCATTGTATATGTATAGTATTTTTCTATGAAAATTATTTCTTAGTATTTCCCACCCTACTGGGCAATTCTCTCATACCCTATTTTCCCAAACCCCAGGTAAAATAGGTGTTATGTCGACTAAGAACGTTGGAAAGGCCGCGGAAAGTGCTAGTCATTGTTAGAGGCTCTGTAACATCTTTTAATCCATGGACTTATGTTGAACTGTAAACCCTTATGTCTTCTTAAGACAATTTGGTTTGAACTTAGACTGTTTGGAAATTGTAATAATACAGGGATTTATGCTTTATTTATGGATTAAATATTATAAAAGGTTTACTCGTTAAATTGTTAATTAAGTATTAACTTACATAATATGGACCTCACCTTTTTGAAATAAAATAAATCAAAGATTTTCTTGAAGTATAATGTGGAAAATCTTTTCCAATTTAAGAAAATGTCTTATCCCCCTTCCCCTTAACACCTTGGTTTGGATACGGGTTATTCCAATGGTAACTCTAATCATGTTTCTTGTATTTATTTCTGCAAAACCAAGTCAGTCTCATTTTTCAAAATTACGTTTTATTTCTGTAATTATTATTATTCCTAATTTTGTACAATTGTATTAATTAAATAGCAGACATAACAGGATCATTAAATTGTTGGTTATTATTCATGGTACTCCTCATTCTTTATCCATCTTACCCTATTCGAACTTTGTTTTATTTTTTTAATATTTTTTTTCCTTATTGTTGTTATTCACATCAGTTTGTTTATACACGAGACTATGGATCTCTTGCAGCATAGACTTGTATTGGTCTTGTCATTCATAGTTATTTTGATCTGTTTGAGTAGCATTGTCAAATTTTAAGATTTGTTTCATTAACATTGTGCTCATGTCTTCAGGATTTTCTTTGTATTGGCTATAATGATTACCTGTAATGTTTTTTATGTGCTTCAGCCGAGGAGCAATTATCATAATTTTCATACTCTGTTATGATTTCACGTCATTCATTACTGGTTATGCAAGTGGGGGGATGTAATCACGCCATGGGGGTATGCTCTATGTTTTAATTTTGTACACTTTGGGTTATTCCGGATGTGATTTTTTTGTACTAAATTAATTTTGTATTCTTAAATGTTGATGTTATAACTAATATGATAATTTTATTTTATTTGATAAAATGTCATTTTTGGATCCTCATCAAGTTACAACGCTGCGGCATTAATGACAATGATAACAAAATTAAAGTTGATAGTCAATAACAACGAACTTCTTTCTTATCTTTCATTTTCTCGATTATAATATAAAAATATCTCATTTCGGGATGATTGTATTAGGATGTTATATTGGATGAATTTATGAAAAAAGTAACTTTGGAGATAATTGTATTACAATGTTTCATTTGTTTGGTTTAAGTTCTTTTCTAAATAAAGAGTGGAGACTTATATAAAATGTTAATGTTGAATATAATGCCCTTATTTATGTGAATTATTTTTGTATATGTTCTTCGCATTTGAATAATGTTGTAAGAATAATTGAATTTGTTTAAATTCAGGATATTAGATCTTGAAAAATATATATATTTTTTAAATATGTATTAAAATTACTAACGAACCTTTACAGTTATAAAATCGAAAAAAAATATTATAGAAACGGTGTAATAATGTTAAAATAGTAACACAAAAGTCTGTTACTAAATCAGAATTAGTAATAGTAATATTGTTGGTAAATTTAGAATTAGTAACAAAATTTAACCGTTACTATTTGTGACTACACCAAACATCGAAAATGGTCACGGAGATGGGGTCACGGCTCATAGCCGTGACTAGAGGGTCACGACCCAAAATCGTGACTACTGTCCAAATGGGCACGACCAAATCCATGACTTTATGTGGTCATGGGTCGTCTTGTGGTTGGTCACGGATCTAGACCCTAACTCTCTTGGATCACGACTTTAGACCCCGACCCAGGCGTGACTATTATAGCGCCAAATTTTTTCTCCAGTTTTGTTCAGGGACGAGTCACGGCCCTTAGTCGTGACCACAAACCTCATTACACAATGACATGGTCATGGCTTAAGTCCATGACTAGCAAACTATCAGAGTCATGGCTTTGGACCATAACCATGGCCTTGTTTCCACATTAATATGTAAAAAAATAAAGGGGTCACATCATAGGGTCACGTCCTTAAGCCGTAACCATGGTCTTTATACTTTAAAAACGCAAAATAGGTTTTCATTTCCCTCAAAAACTTATAAACCCTTATTTTCCCTCCCTCTCTCCAGCGATTTCCCTCACTCTCTTCATGCGATTTCCTTATCTCAATCTTAATCTCTCTCCATCTCTCAATCTCAAAGGTAAATACATATTTCTGTATGTGTGTATTTCTCTATGAGTGTATACTGTAAATACGTGTGTGTATATATGTGTACGTCTGTATATATATATATATATATATATATATATATATATATATATATATATATATATATATATATATATATATATATGTGTGTGTGTGTGTGTGTGTGTATACATCTGTCTATATGTGTGTGTATGTGTATTGCGTATATGTATGTAGCTATGTATACATTATCATTGTGTGTATTGTGTATATGTATGTGTGTATACTGTAAATGTGTATGTGTGTGTGTATTATAGAAAAAATACATATATATGACTAATGTTAGTTTAAGTTTCAAATTAGGACAAATTTTAATTAAATGGATATTGTTGGTTTAAGTTTCAAACTAGGGAAAATTTTAATTTTATGAATATTGTTGGTTTAATTTTCAAACTAGGGAAAATTTTTATTAAATGGATATTATCGGTTTAAGTTTGGGGATGAAATATAAAAAAATACATCTCCATTAAAAAAATACCGGACCATTAAAAATATACCTCTATATTAAAAAATACCAAATATAAGGGTTAATTTTAGGTATTGTTGGCTTAAATGACAAAAGTAGTTATTCAAAACATAATAAATTAATGGTTGATCATTCATTAGAGACATTATTTATAGAAATCATATCCGCACCCTCATACATAATAACTAGTTAATGATTCGTTAGAGCCATTACTTATAGGAATCATATTCATTCCCTCATTAATTTTTCTCAAGAAAAATGAGTTACGGTGATAATTGATGGCAACAAGAGTATGAAAGGTTGCAATTGGTTCACACTCATACCTTTTTCATTAATGATCCTCATAAAGTGGGTACTCCGATTTATTGATGTGGGAATAGGAAGATCGCACAATTTAACTACCATGTAAACCGTGGAGTTCATGTCCAGCAAGAGTAATTATTCGATCGTATTATGTTTTCCCTGCCATAATGTTAGAATGAAGCTCTACAATATATATATATATCACGTACATATTCCCGATAGAGAACTGACCTTTCTCATGCTATTAGAGAAGGACAAAAAAAATTCACACATTATGGATAGAATTACGCACAAAGACCATTAGCGAAGACTATGATGTCTCAAGACATATGAATGTCAAACTCGATCTTTCCAATAGGTTGAGGAGGATAATATTTCAAGTTCATGTCACTGAAAATCTGCATCCATTATAGATACACTTCCTCCTAATTGGCCACGTGAACAAATCCATAGGTTTTTAAAAACAAATCCAGAATTGATGGAGATTAGACATATTGAACTTTTGCTAAAGTCTTACCATGAACATGTAGATTATAATATATAATCAAAAAATTTATTTTGTTTTCATATTGAACTTTGATATTTATGCATTTAAATTTTATAGATGCCCATTTAACTTTTATTATTTTTGTAGATAATGTCGGGCAGTAATGGAAGCAACGCTCCAACCAAAAACAACCAACAACCACAAGGGGAATTCTCATTCCCAATTGGTGAGCAACACTTAAATCCACAAACTGTTCACTCCCCTACTCCAAATTATGTTCACTCCTCTACTCCACAAACTGAGCAAGCTTTAGTCCTCCAATATTTCATTGCAACACAAGTTGCAGTAGGTAAGATACTCCCACTAATCCAAAAAACACGCCTAACGCTCCTAAAACTCTCGGGTCAGTTGAAAGGGAGCCCATTGGGTTCTCTCTTTTGGAAATATCCCTACAAGGGATAAGAATCACATTCAACAGTTTAAAGCCTAGTGTTTATCCTTGGAAAAAATGAACGAGGGAGTGGGATGAGCTGACAATTGGAAACTCGTAGATAAAGCTATTAAATATGACATCAAAGAGCAACTCAATAAATAGTTTTCATTTTTTCCCAAGTAAAAAAAAGGTGCTTTTTCGAGTTGCTAAATAACGTCGAACATATCGGAGAAACCTTAGGTGGAAGCGTTTCCCTAAAGGAGCATGAAGCCCTGATATTTTGGCATTCAAAGACAAAGTCCCTTCGAAAGTTGAGATGACAGTCTCTCAATGGAGTGATTTTCTGGAGAATGAGGTGAAGGACTCCAAAATCCTGCAAAGGGAGAAAAACAAGAAGAATAGGGCAAAAAAACCGATGTCCATCGGCCTGTCTTGAAATCTTCTACATATTTGAAGAACGAGTGTACGACCATTATGAAAGGCAGCTCGAATGAAGGACAAAACACTTAATATGGCCAACTTATACATGCATGCTAGACGACACAAATATAATAAATTCCCTCCTCACTTGGCCAAGAATATAGAATCAATAGAGTCTATCAGTAGTCAGTCAGATTCAATCCCGATCGATAATATTGACAATGATCCAATTGCACAAACCTTTGGGAAGGACCACAGAGGGAGGATGAGAGGTTTGGAGTCGCATATGTCAAAAATAAGATTCAAACACACCGCACCTCTCGTGGATGATCTTTCTTCTGTTGATAAACATTTCGCATCCAACGATGAATGTCAATCTAGGACTAAAGGGGGATATAATGGGGCTTCGAAATGAATTGGGAGGTGTGATTGATAAACTTGCACATATTGTGTCCCTTTTAACCTGTCATATGCCCTTGCAGCCTCCAATGCATCCCGATTTCCATCCACACATGCCAGGGATTCCAAAAAAAAATCCTCGTTCTCCACTCCCCTCACACATTCTGGTTCCTCCTTCAACATTCCCTTTCTCAGCGTCGCAGCATACCACACATCTTAGATCATCATCAACAACCCACGGGGACTATGGCGAGAAATACTATATACAGGACCTGGACAGTAAATTTGTCATTGGGATTCACATGCTCATGTCCACTGTCATAGGAACTTTAATACATAATCGACCTTTGTAAGAGGGTGAGTGTCAGTTCGTGGTTGATACAATATATGAGGGTTGTGAAACTGTTTCAGCGCACGTCAACAATGGAGAAGGAAATATTTAAAAAAATTATGTACACTCTATTACGACTTGGCTAGTTTATCGCTTGATGAAGATGTAGTAATATTTTTCTTATGTTGTAATAATATCAGTAGACAAATTTATTTAATTTGAGTTTAAGTGGTTTTGTAGCATCGTTGATTGGTTTGTTCTTGAATTTAAGTTATTGCATAGTTTGATTGATTGGTTAGTTGTTGACTATGTTAGTGCTTTGATATGATACTATATTAGGGCTTTACTATGCAACATGATATTTATGTGGCATGATATTTATTTTATCATGTTAACACATGACTGCAATTTGAAGATTATTAAGTGGATTTTATACAATATAAAGAGTGGGTGGGGGACTGACCGAATGGCTTATTGTTATGTTAAAGGCATTCAAGAATTTATTAGATACGTTTTTAAGAACCTTAAAAGTGAGAAGATTATGTGTCCGTGAACCCACTATATAAATGGAAAATATAAATCTTTAGAAGATGTTGAGTTACATTTGATAATGTGGGGAATTTTTCAAGATTATAACAAGTGTACATACCATAGTGAAAAACATGTACCGTATGTTTCCGAAGAATTAATGATAACTGATCACGTAACAGAAAACCAACAAGTAGAAGCGGTAAATGATTCACCAACACATCGTTCATTCACCAACCTAATTTATGATGCTTACGGAGTCCACCATGACCAAAACCACCAGACTATGGAGACCGATAATGAGCACAATGAACAATTTGTTACTAAACTACCATAAGATTGAGAATATATACGGTTAAAAGCCGATGCATCTAGACTGTTTGAAAGAGTGCGCTCGCCTTCAAATAAAGAAATTATTTAATTAAACACATTTTTTATCAATTAAGTCCTAAACATGCATCTATGTGTGACTGATGATGATAAAATCAAGCAAGAACATTCAAACACGCACAAATGAGGAAAAATCCCCCAAAGGGGCAAAACTTTTTATTTTCACTATAATGTTGTAAAAACGGTTACACGAATTACAATGAAAATAAGTGACACAGAAATACCCTCGGGTGTCGGTTCTGATGTCGTCGGCTGGAACAATCCATTTCTAGTAGGGCAGCAATGAAGAAGACAACGACTTCCTCACAAATTACTCCAGATGAGTAAATGATCCTCTCTAAGGTTTAAGGATTCACACACATATATGGGAATGGTTTTGTGAATAAAAAAAAGGTTTAGAAAACCTTAACAAGATGCAATCTTATTCTGGACTATTTTCGCAAAATTTTGAGATTGCAGAAAGACTTAAAAAATCGTGTAGACGGTGATTAGTTATCTATACGAAAATTGAGACGGTGGCTCGTTCGAACGAGATTGCCATGTCGCTCGAATGAAGGACAAATTTCGTTCGAACGAGATTGCGCGACATGTCTATATCGTGCGAACGACAATCAAAGTTGTTTGAGCGAGCTCGTCGTTCAAGGCACTTCATTTCTACACTTAGAAAAAAATTATGCTTTTGATAAAAATTAATCCAGACTTTAAAAATAATTTTTTAAAAAATTTCACAAATATTAAAGATCCAATAAACCATTTTACCGATAATGCGTAGTGGGGTAGTGGGAATGAGATGAGCTGAACGTCACATAAAGCATGATGCACGTGAAGATAATGGATGCATTGAATTCGGATAAAGGCCGTCAAGGATGATCGTGTTGACATGCCAAATGTAGCGGTATCAGATAAACAAACTGTGATCTAGGGAAAAATAGAAAATTCCTAGATTATACCACGGACATTTATAAAATTATGTGCTTACAAATCTCCCCCTATGTCTATGCAGGTACATACATAAAAATCTGAATTATGCAATCAAATGGCATACAAGATAATATCCCCATTAAACCCTCAAAATGAGAATACTAAATTGACATGTGTCCAAATCTTCAGCTCTTCAAAAACTTCCAAAGCTTTTCTCATCAGGGTGTGCAATCCAATAAAGAACAATGTTGTACCTACACACATGAGATAAAGAAAATACCCGTGACACGCAAAAGTTTGAAATATAATGATATGCAAAAATTGATGATCAATTAAGCTTAAGTAATCATTCATAAATCACCCAAACACAAAAACAATTCTCCCCCACAATTCTTCTCCCCGTTTTTATGATGTCCCCAAATAGACATATATGAGAAGCATAAAGGAATGCACATGGAGAATGACACACATGAATAAAATTCTATTTTTGTATTTTGTTTTAAAAAAAATTTCACACATAATATACAACAAAGAATCACACTATGAAAGAACACAAAAATAACCAAGTCGATGATAGCGTAAATGTAGGGGTGTGATAAAATTCGATAGGAAAATCAATGCATACAAACATGACAAATGTGCACGATGAATATCGGATACTCCTAACGAATGAAATCAAAATCTTCCTTTGGTGTAAAAAGGTGGAAATATGAGACATTTACTCAATCAAATCAACAAATCAAAGGTCAAAGTGATTTCCACACCAATAACGTCCAAAACTATTTAATGCTTTTTTAGGACTTTCAAGGAAGTGCAAACTCTTTTAAATTCTCCAACTAATATTCCTCAGATTTATATTTTGAATAGAGGCATTCTAAATTCTCAAACTTCGGAGAATTGATGGTGAAACCTAATGGCCCATATTTGGCATATATTGCTTTTTATTACCTTTAATTTTTTTGGGGTCTTTTAACCTCTTTGGACCCCGGATAATAAAATTCCTTAATTTTTTAGGTCATTTTTAATGGTGGCTTAGATTCGCAAAGGCTAAATGAACCTTTCGCATCCCTTCCTCATTTTCAAATAAACACACAGTCTCACCAAAAACGGTTTTTACATGCATTCCAATCTTGTCAAGTTTTATCGCATATAGTTAGTTGCATAGACAAAATAGAGATGGAAACACTCAAACCAATATGTGATAGACAAGTACAATAATCAAATATAGACGTGCATGTGTGTAATAAAGGAGATAGGAGTCAAACATTTAGAAATATATCATTAATCACATCTCAAAGACTCCAATCAATGTAAAGCACATGGATGAAATGATGTAGCGTCTCAAATCTCTATCAAACAGTCACATGGATAAATGGGATAAAATTGTGACTCGGCTATCTTAAATGCTCATCCATAAAAGGTGTAAATAAAATACAAAAATATTTTTGTGCTTTTCTAAAAATTTTATAAAAGAAAATCTTTATGGATTTTTTTAAAAAATGGAAAAAGCAAAAGTAAAACAAACTAATGGTACATGCTAGCAATAGGCAAAAGAGACATCATGTAAATCACCCTATGCTAGCAGACATGTCAAGATCTCAACAGGGAAGATCGGTGGAGTTTTCCAAATATGGTGACATATTTTGGACCAACTTCATAAGATCATGTGTGGTCTTGATAAAAAACTTCACTTGCTCGCAAATATGTGCAAACTCTCTATCATTATGTGCAAGAAAAGTATCATGAATGGGTGCATGTGCGGATACATGTGAAGTGGCATGATATGGCACAAAACCCAACTTAGAACAAAATTCCCTAAGATGTCCTCGCTTCTTGTAGTGGGAGAAAAAATAAACTGGTCTAGGATTTAATTAATCAGGATTTTGGGATGAGCTTTCCTAGACGGACACCCATAAGTCTCACTCAGCAAAGTGGAGATCGACCCGGGCACATTAAAAGTAGAGAATGCACCGTTATGACCTTTTTCGACATGCTTACCATAATTCAAACCGAGATAGTGAACCATCTTATAAACCTTCTCAGATGCATTCTCTAATGAAACTTGGACCTCTCGTGCTTCTTCGAGATCATCCTCGAGATGGGACACACATGTCGTGTTGGTCAAATCATATTTTTCCCTTTTTAGCTCATCATTCTCTTCCTTCAACTCATAAATCCGAAGACCTAGGATCCTATTTGACCTTTTTGTTTCCATCATCCTCTCTATCGCTTAGGGTAGCGGGTATGGCTACTTTCTTCCCCTCTCTCCTAAGTCTAGTGGGACACTCAAATTTCTTGTTCCCTGTCCCATCACACTCAAAACATCTTATCTTTTCAAGGTTTTCCTTTCTCTCCTTTCTATTCTCACACAAATTCACTCTTTCTCCAAATAGTCTTAAATCTTTCTCTAAAGTGGTGATCCAAAGAACTAACGCTTTGTTACATTTTTTGGTTTCAAATGTCTCAAAATATAACTCAGCGTAGGCGTGTTGAAGATCACTCTCGATCTCACTTGTGTCATCCTCCCCCTCGCTTACATCGATCTCACCATCGAGGTGTCCCTGTAAAGAAGCATCCTCATCTTCATGAGGAGCACTAGAAGAGATCTCAAGACTAGCCATGAATGCGGTGAAGTTACACTCATGCGATGACTCGTATCTAGAATCGAACGACTCAGCCTCACTGTCGTCACTAAGGGTAGCATTAAGGACAACTTTGCCCTTTTCTCTGTTCAGCCTAGTAGCACACTCAAAAGCTCTATGACCCCTACCTTCGCACTCAAAGCATCTCTCACTTTCTTTCTTAGGAGGGTCTTTAAAATCTTTTTCATTTTTCTTTTCAAACTTATTTTTCTCAAACTTCTTTTTATCTTTCAAATTACCATTTTTCTTGAATTTGAGAATTCTCTTGAATTTTTTAGCAAATAGGGCCAAATCCTCTAAGTCAAAATCACACTCAGAATCTGATGTATCTGTCTCTCTTTTTCTAGATGACTCTCCCCTACTTCTTGTCGACCCCTTACTCTATCTCTCCTAGGTATTAAGTACAATTCCCTTATTTTTAGACTTGACAGATTCAGGAGACATATCAATTTCATATGTTTGCAAGTCTCCTACAAGTTCCTCTAATTTAAACGTATTTAAATTGCCCATAGAATTTAACACAATGACTTTAGTAATAAAACTCTTAGGCAGTGATCTAAGAATCTTTTTAACAACTCTGGCATTAGGAATGTGTCACCAAGATTAAAGTTAGTGTCAACAATATCATATAGTCTAGCATAAAATTCATCAAAACATTCAGATTCAAGCATGGTGATTGTTTCAAATTGAGTTGTTAAATTTTGTAGTTTAGACTCTTTCACATCATTAGTTCCTTCATGGGTAAGTTGAAAAACATCCCATGCCTCTTTTGACGTGGTGCACGTCATTATGCCTTTGAACTCATCAGGTGTGACAGACCCAGAAATAGCACTTAAGCCCTTGAATTAAAAGATGACCATTTAAATTCTTCTTCAGTCCATGTAGTAACAGGTTTTAAATTGGTCACGTTTTCAAGAGTGATGGAGGGAGGTGTCCACCCTCTTTCAAACAAAATCCATACACGTTCATCAATGGCTTTTAATGAAAATCTCATGCGGGCTTTCCAGTATGCATAGTTTTTCCCATAAAAAATTAGCATTTTATTGTATAACTTCTCCATTATGAACACACTCGTTTTCAACAAAAATTAATTTTTCAGAAAATTGATATCTTAGAAAAAATTTTGTGAAACATTACACGATAAAGTTGTGTAATTGGCTCTGATACCAATTTGAAAGAGTTCGCTTGCGTTCAAATAAAGAAATTTTTTAATTTAACACGGTTTTTATCAATTAAGTGCTAAACATGCATCTATGTGTGATTGATGATAATAAAATCAAGCAAGAACATTCAAACACACACAAATGAGGAAAAATCCCCCAAAGGGGAAAAACCTTTTATTTTCACAATAATGTTGTAAAAACGGTTACACGAATTACAATGAAAATAAGTGACACAGAAATACCCTCGGGTGTCGGTTTTGATGTCGTCGGCTGGAATAATCCCTTTCCAGTAGGGCAAAAATGAAGAAGATAACGGATTCCTCACAAATTACTCCAGATGAGTAAATGATCCTCTTGAAGGTTTAAGGATTCACACACATATATGGGAATGGTTTTATGAATAAAAAAAGGTTTAGAAAACCTTAAAAAGATGAAGTTTGATTCTAGACTATTTTCGCAGAATTTTAAGATTGCGAAAAGACTTAAAAAATCGTATAGAAGGTGAACATGTATTTATACGAAAATCGAGGCGGTGGCTCGTTCGAACGAGATAGGCATATCGCTCTGGACAAATGTCGTTTGAACGAGATCGCGTGACATGTCTATCTCGTGCGAACGACAATTAAAGTTGTTCGAGTGAGCTCGTTGTTCAAGGCACTTCGTTTGTACACTTAGAAAAAATTCTGCTTTTGATAAAAATTAATCCAGACTTCAAAAATAATTTTTTAAAAAATTTCCCAAATATTTATGTAAATATTAAAGCTCCAATAAAGCATTTTACCTATATTGCGTAGTGGAGTAGTGGGAATGAGCTGAGCAGAACGTCACATAAAGCATGATGCACGTGAAGATAATGGATGCATTGAATTCGGATAAAGCCTGTCAAGGATGACCGTGTTGAAGTGACGAATGTAGCGGTATCAGACAAACAAACTGTGATCTAGAGAAAACCGAAAATTCATAGATTCTACCCTGGACATTTATAAAATTATGTCCTTATACTATTGTATAAAGATTGCAATGAGTATCATTCAATATTATATGCAATGATTGGTTTACATAACTTGAAGAGTCAATTTAGCTTGTCTGGAAACAACGTAACCAGAATTCTTAAGTGGGTTAAAGAAATTCTCCTCAAAGAGAATGCATTACCAGACAATTACCCTACTATGAAGAAGAGCTTGAAGGGTTTGGTATTGAAATACAAATCTATTGATGCAAGAAAGTATGATTGCATATTGTATCACAACGAACAAGGGGAGAAGGATGAATATCCAGTATGCGGTAAGCCTAGATATGTCGTTTGTGAGAAGGTAAATGACAAACCTGCAAAATATCAAAAGAGCTTGCAAGTCCCAAATAAGGTTTTCAAGTATTTTCCACTTGGGTCATGTTTAAAATGATTTTTTAGTGTACCGTGGATAGCGGAGACCATGACATGGCATGCTCGATGCAAGGTGGGTTGGAATATGATTTGTTATCCGGTTCATTCACTCGTCTAGCAAATTTCAAATGCACGACACCATAAATTTGCAAAACAACCACACAACGCAATCTCAGCTAATGGGTTTAACCCTTTCGGTAATTGAAGTACTGGTTAAAGTTATGTCCAGTTCTAATGGCGCCTTTAAGTCTCCCTCCGACACTGTGTATGAGAAATGAGTTCACATTATTATCTTTATTAATACCCGAACCGAAGGCTCTGGGTGATGATATTGATATATTCTTAGCCCCATTAATCGAAGAACCTAAAGAGTTGTGGGATAAAGGCATGAGGAAGTTATACTCTCACAAGGGTGAAGAGTTCACACTTAAAGCAATGGTGATGTGGGCGATTCACGACCTTCCTGCTTATGGGACCTTGTCCGGTTGTAATGTTCATGGTTATTATGGATGTCCCATATGTGGGGAGGAAACTGAAGACATTTGGCTACAACATAGTAGTAACATGAGTTACATGGGTCATCGTAGATTTTTGCTGACTAGTTATCCTTTCAGGAATGACAAGTCTAATTTTTATCCTATTGGTCATGAGCATCGGATGCAACCTGCTCGGCTTTTTGGTCAACAATTCGATGAGAAGGTGACGACTGGGACTGCGGGGAATTGGTACTTAAGCAATCACCTTAAGTTTGTAAACGTGAAGCAAAAAGAAAGGGGATATCCTAACGACCCTACTAAAGCAAAACCATGGTCCAGGCAAACAATATTTTTTAATTTGCTACATTGGAAAGATCATCGTGTAAGGCATGTAATTGATGTGATGCACACATAGAAGAATGTTGCAGAACATCTGATAGGAACATGTCTGGGTGGATCTCATTCAAAATATGGAGAGCGAGCCCATTGAGATCTACACGATATAAATCTAAATAAGAAACTCTGGTTAAAAAATGATCCCACAACAGGAAGAATTTATATCCCTACGGCTTCTTTCACTTTAACTTATAGTGAGAAGAAGTTCCTCTTAGACACGTTGTTCAACTTGAAGACTCCAACTAGTTGTTATGGTAATTTACGTAAGGTCTTAAACTAGCAAGAAAATTACTTAAAATAGTACAAGTCTCATGACTGGCATGTAATCATCCAATTAATCCCTCTATTATTTCGACATTACTTCTCTGAACATAAATATCTCTATCCGATAATTATGCAAATAAGTTTGTGCTTTACCCTAGTTTGTGCAAAAGTGGTAAACATAAGGCACATTAGAGCTGCAAAAACAACCTTAGCCAAGGCAATCTGTGTATTAGAGAAATATTTTTATGCATCGTTCTTTGATATCATCATTCACTTGCTTGTGCATTTATGCGATGAAGCTTTATTATGTGGTACCGTTAGGTATCATTGGATGTATCCTTTTTGGTGCTTGATAAAAACCTTCAAAGATTACGTAAAGAATACACGGTATATTTGACGATCAATTGCTGAAGAATACGTAACTATGGAATCATCGTTATACGCTGGGGAATATATGCCAGAACAAGAGGTGAGGAGGTTCAATCCTCGTAGAGGAGGAGTGATGGATGAACCTGAAGAGTTTGAAGATGAATTACCATTTGGGAACCTTAAAGAGGTCAAACTCATAAGGATAAAATACGAGGAAGAAACTCATTATGTTTTTGAATCGTAAGATGAAGTCGAAGAATGGAGAGAGTTAGTATCTATTGAATTCTTCTTCTTTGATTATATGTATTTTATATTTTACAATATAAACTCTATAATTTACCCATAGGAAGTACGAGAATGACATTTCCCAAAACCAAAGGAGAAATTTCACGACAACTGATTTTAAGGCATGGGTATCAAAAGAGGTAAACTTCACATATTATGTGTGCGGTTATTTATTTGTGTGTGATAAAAATATGCCTTAATACATATTCATTAATAAATGCATTTTCAAAAAAGAGGTGATGTCTCTTACAGTCTTGCACGCTTAGCAAAATGCCCTAATTTTTGTGCGAAAGAGTTTAAGAAATTTCGCACCGATGGTTTTGATTTCATTTCATATCCATGTGAGGAAAAAAATTTGACGCAAAATAGTGGAATATCAATTTCTGCCTTGACCACCTGTATCGCTAGCAAAAGCGATAAAAATCTAAAGAATACGGTGCTAACATATTATGGGATAGTCCAAAAAATTCTAGAACTTGATTACTTAGATTTCATAGAAATCGTTGTCTATTGTGATTGGCTAAAGGTGGAGGATACTAGTAATTTTTTCAAAGTTGATCCTGACTCCAAACTTATTATGGTATATTTATCAAAGTTGTAGAGTAAAGAATGCATAATCGACGAGCCTTTTATTTGTGCCTTTCAGAACGTAAAGAATGTATTCTGCTCGAAGTGCATAAATGATGGCAATTGGTTTATTATTATGCATGCACGTAAGGGTATTACTACCGATGTGGATGCATTGAAGGCTCCAAAAGAGTTCGAGTCAGCTCTAGATGACACCCTAATTTAAAGGATCTTTTAGTTGATTTAGAGGAAGATTGAGTATCAAAATATTATGTTAACCTTGTCAATCTTATTTGTATCCTATTTTGATATTGACACTGTATTAGCGCTTAACTTTGATGAATGAATGTTTAATTACTTTTATGAATTTTTAATATGATATATGTAAGTTAATTTTCGATAATATGTTCTGCTCAGTCGAATATTTAGTTACTTTCACAAGACGCTCGGTTTGAGAATAGAGTCATTTGAGTTTCTGATTGGATCAAATTGAACCACCTCAATTTCCACATGCTCCGATACATATACATTTGTTGAATAGTTTCATTGATGAAATGTTCATAAAATGAAGTTAAATTAGCTTGATTTTATGAAGATTGTATTAAAGAAACTAGTCAACAAATGTACATCTAAAAGAATACATTGGGGGCTCTACGATTAATTTGGACCAATCACATATTCAGAAGACTCTATTTAATGGCCTTATTGGATCGCAGGAATCATATACACTTTACTTTAACTGAAGTAGTTATATAATTGATATGCATTATCTTTAAATATTTTAGATGTATGGGAAAATTATTAGTTTTGTTTGTTTTGGTTATTGGATAATTATTGGTTGTTGGCTTGTTATTGGATATTATGTGTCACACCCCGCCTCATTCTGGTTTCGGCCGCCACCAAAACTAAGCCGGGCGTGAACTAAATAAATACCATTCAAAGGAATCAAACTCAAATGCTCATAAACAACTAAGCGATAAAAGATCCATCACAAGCTAACTCCAAAAATCCATTCTCCAATAATGATTAAATAAAATCTGAAATAATCCCAAAATAAATCACCTAAACAACTTTGGAACCGAATGGCCCAATAAAACTCAAATGAAGTCTCATAATTAAATACGACTGAAAAATAAAGTCTAAATAAACTATGCCATAAAGTAAATAACTCCAGTTGCACCTCCAATGATAACTCTCATAAACTTATGCAGCTTCTCCAAATTCAATCGTGAAAAAAGATTAGTCAACAACGCATGGGTCAGAGCCACAGCCATGAGCAAGATTACACACTACTCCCCTCAAATAGGATCCTTGAATTCAGACAGTAGCATTATACGCAATAAATATCATAATAGAATATTTTAAATTAAACTGAATAATTTAAACGCGATAAATATAAATTACTAACTACCGGTAGGAATCCCCATTTAGAAGGCACACTAATATGATTTTAGATTCCCAAGTCTCGTGGAGTTAATTTCATTGAATTAACCATCTTTTATCATAACCTCATTTTTATTATGATGGTCCTCCTGCCTCGGGTGATTTCTCCACCAAAATTCACATCCCCTTGTCAAAAGGCCGACTGAGCCATTTAAACTGTCAGCCCTCGCTGATTGACAAGGTTCCACATACGACGAGACATAAAACGCCGGCTGGCCCATTTAAACTGTCGGCCCTCACTGATTATGTCGCCAATATATTTTAATACCCGTCTTATTATCTTAGGTATTAGTTCTCAATTTCTCAATTTATAATCCCCCACCGTTTTAATTGATGTGATATCCTCAAAATACCCCTTAGTCCCATAACTAAGGGTCCCCAAGTTATCAATACGTCCTAACCTATGTATAGGATGAATTTTTAACTTAAATTTCGACCAAGTCTCATGCTTAGGCTAGCGTAACGACGATAAAGTACCAAAAATCAGCCCACCCCCAAGATGATAAAAAAACGCGATAATGTACCCTCACTAGTCCCATACCTAGAAGGCGTAAATCATCAAAAAGCATGCCCACTAGTCTCACACCTAGAGGCATTCTAAAATATAGGGAGAGAAATAATACCCAACAACCCATCATCACAAAGGAGACATCCTAATACCAACAAATCACACAAACAAGCATAATTAATCAATATATAAAACTACGCATGATAGTCCAATTCAATTAAATCTTTAATTTAATTATCACAACGTCAACAATACCCAAATAATCTCATTTAATTATTTTAGATTAAATATACCAAGTTTTCATCATATATTTATCAAAAGCAAATTTATTCTCTCTACATGTATTACATGAGTTTTACGCACCCAAAAATCATTTATTTTAAAGCTAGGGTTTTTCTACATGCAACCTACACCAATAAAACTGAAAATCACTCATGAATCCCACGTACCCAAAGGGTTATGAAAATTATTCAGATTAAAGATTGTTATAAAAATAGCCCCATAATTAGTAACCACTTTTTCTAATTATGTTACTAATTATTTTTAACAAAACATGTAATTTAGTGTTTAGGCAACACCTAAAATGCATAATACTAAAGGAAAAGAATAGAGTATTCATGCCTGTAAAGATCGTGTTGAGAATCTTATTAGAAATATGGATTCCTCTCGAAAAATTAGCAAAAGAGTGTTCTTGAACGATCTTGATTAAACCCCAATTAAGCCTTCAAAAACTTGTGACAAAACTTGTGACAAAAAATGATTTTGTTGAAGGTTGATGATTATGAGTGAGAGGAAAAATATTTGGAAGTGTTCTCTGGTGAAAAACTGAAGAAAAAATGATTATGAGAGGTCCCCCTACGGATTAACAAGGTTATATAGTGATTAGGAGTCTTAATCCTACACAAGCTCCAAAAACATATTACAACGCATGTTTTCTTGGTGGGTCGATCGATATACCCCCAGGGGTCGATCGATCGATCACCCCGAAAAACTGACAGTTTTCCCAAAAAAATGCCAATAAGGCAAAATATTATAAAATCAATATAAAATCCATTTTAACTCCGATTTTAATTCTGTTTGAAGTTTTATTCTTCTAAAATCATAACCAACATATTTAGCCAATAAAAATTATTTAATTCAAAATTTTATTTTTCTCGAAAATTCCAATTAATTAATAAAAAAATAGTTAATAAAAACACGGGGTGTTACATACTTCCCCACTAGCAAAGAATTTCGTCCTCGAAATTAGACGAAGCATACTCATCAACGCATAAATCTCAAAAAAGAAAATAAGGCTCATATATGCCTACCCATAGAATGCCATAATTGGGCGCCCATACACCCAATTCTACTCGCACCTACCCCACGAGCAACAAAATAATATATATTGCGTATATAAATACACATAACTATGAAAATAACGGCGTAACACATGCTCTCACAAATCCCCCACTTGATCCTATATCCGAAAGTCATCAAAATTCTAAATTCCTCAAATTAAATCTCAACATCAAAAATTGATACATACGGTACCTAACCTCTGTACTAAAATCTCCAAAATAATTATCGTCTCCAAAATCCATTATAAGGATCCCCACATCAAGCTTACTAATTCTAAACTCAATGTCTACAATGTTCTTAAATCAAAACTTCACATCTCCAAGAAACACATCTAACATGTATGCTAGACCCTCTACCTTTAGAAGTTCGAATCAACAAAGGGAATCAAAGATCGGCAACGTGGAAACTAAACGGACTCATAACCTACGAGACCTAAAACCTGGCTCTGATACCATTCTGTAACACCCCGCCTGCCCGGGGAGAGCGAACAGAGAGCTACAGTCAATAAACTAAATTCAAATCCACAAATCACAAGGTATAGAGCATCTAAATCCCATAATAAAAAAGAAACCACTAATCTCATCTTCAAATTAAATACAACAATTCTCTCAAAATAAACCAATTGTCTAACTCGAAATAAAAATACAAATCTCCAATGCTCTATACATCAAAATAAATACAAATCTTCCAACTTGTATTCTCGAATATTCTTCACAAAATAATCCTCGCTAAAAATCAATCTCCATAGTGTCCCAAAATCCGCGCTAACCTGCCACTAAAAGAAAATATGGGGAAGTACACAATATGCTCCTAAATCTCGCGAGTGTTTGTTCCGTTGAATTCTCGTTAATTGAACTCATATTTTGAATTGTTAAATTCATTGAAATCTGGAGAAATAATTGTTGGAATTACTAAATCTAAACTCAATGTCTACAACATTCTTAACTCAAAACTTCACATCTCCAAGAAACCCATCCAACATGTATGCTAGACCCTTTACCATAAGAAGTACAAATCAACAAAGGGAATTAAAGATCGAAAACGCGGAAACTAAATGGACTCATAACCTACGAGACCTAATACCATGCTCTGATACAATCTGTCACACCCCGCCTCATTATGGTGTCGACCGCCACAAAAACTAAGCCGGACGTGAACTAAATAAATACCATTCTTAGCATGAGACAGATATGAGACATAAATAAACCAGTCCAAAAGATACATAATTGAATCAAACTCAAATGCTCATAAACAACTAAGTGATAAAAGATCCATCACATGCTAACTCCAAAAATCCATTCTCCAATAATGATTAAATAAAATCTGAAATAATCCCAAAATAAATCCCATAAACAACTTTGGAACCGAATGGACCAATAAAACTCAAATGAAGTCTCATAATTAAATACGACTGGAAAAGAAAGTCTAACTAAACTATGCCATAAAGTAAATAACTCCAGTTGAACCTCCAATGATAACTCCGATAAACTTATGCAGCTTCTCCAAATTAAATCCTGAAAAAAGATTAGTCAACGCATGGGTCAGAGCCAAAGCCATGAGCAAGTATACACACTACTCCCCTCAAATAGGATCCTTAAATCCAGACAGTAGCATTATATGCAATAAATATCACAATAGAATATTTTTAATTAAACTGAATACTTTAAACGCGATAAGTACAAATTACTAACTACTCGTAGGAATCCCCATTTGGAAGGCACACCAATATGATTTTAAATTCCCAAGTCCAGTGGAGTTAATTTCATTAAATTAACCAGCTTTTATCATAACCTCATTTTTATTATGGCAGTCCTCCTACCTCGGGTGTTTTCTCCACCAAAATACACATCCCCTTGTCAAAACGCCGGCTGACCCGTTTAAACTGTCGGCCCTCACTGGTTGACATATTCCACACACGACACGACATAAAACGCCGGATGACCCGTTTAAACTGTCGGCCCTCGCTGATTATGTCGCCAATATATTTTAATACCCGTCTTATTATCTTAGGTATTAGTTCTCAATTTCTCAATTTATAATCCCCCCACCCTTTTAATTGATGTGAGATCCTCAAAACACCCCTTAGTACCATAACTAAGGGTCCCCAAGTTATCAATATGTCCTAACCTATGTATAGGATGAATTTCTAACTTAAATTTCGACCAAGTCTCATGCTTAGGCTAGCGTAACGACGATAAAGTACCAAAAATCATCCCACCCCCAAGATGATAAAAAAAACGCGATAATCTACCCTCACTAGTCCCATACCTAGAAGGCGTAAATCATCAAAAGGCATGCCAACTAGTCCCATACCTAGAGGCATTCTAAAATATAGGGAGAGCAATAATACCCAACAACCCGTCATCACAAAGGCGACATCATAATACCAACAAGTCACACAAACAAGCATAATTAATCAATATATAAAACTACGCATGATAGTCCAATTCAATTAAATCTTTAATTTAATTATCATAACGTCAACAATACCCAAATAATCTCATTTAATTATTTTAAATTAAATATACTAGGTTTTCATCATATATTCATCAAAACTAAATTTTATTCTCTCCACATGTATTACATGAGTTTTACGCACCCAAAAATCATTTATTTTAAAGCTAGGGTTTTTCTACATGCAACCTACACCAATAAAACTGAAAATCACTCATGAATCCTACGTACCCAAAGGGTTATGAAAATTATTCAAATTAAAATATTTCTATAAAAATAGCCCCATAATTAGTATCCACTTTTTCTAATTAAGTTACTAATTATTTTTAAGAAAACACGTAATTTAGTGTTTTGGCGACACCTAAAATGCATAATACTAATGGAAAAGAATAGAGTATTCATGCCTGTAAAGATCGTGTTGAAAATCTTATTAGAAATATGGATTCTCTCGAAAAATTAGCAAAAGAGTGTTCTTGAACGATCTTGATTAAACCCCAATTAAGCCTTCAAAAACTTGTGCCAAAACTTGTGAAAAAAACTTGATTTTGTTGAAGGTTGATAATTATGAGTGAGAGGAAAAATATTTGGAAGTGTTCTCTGGTGAAAAACTAAAGAAAAAGTCATTATGAGAGGCCCCCCTACGGATTAACAAGGTTATATAGTGATTAGGAGTCCTAATCCTACACAAACTCTAAAAACAGCTTACAGAGCACGTTTTCTGGGAGGGTCGATCGATCTACCCCCTGGGGTGGATCGATCGATCACCCCTAAAAACTGACAGTTTGCCCCAAAAAATGCCTATAAGGCAAAATATTATAAAATCAATATAAAATCTGTTTTAACTCCGATTTTAATTCCACATGAAGTTTTATTCTTCTAAAATCATAACCAACATATTTAGCTAATAAATATTATTAAATTCAAAAATTTATTTTTCTCGAAAATTCCAATTAATTAATAAAAAAATAGTTAATAAAAACACGGGGTGGTACATTATGTTAGAAGGATTACGGGATAATTATTTATTTTGTCTGGTTTGGCTATTGGATAATTATTGGTTGTTGGATTATTGTATGATAGTATGTTAACAGGAGTACGAGATAATTAGTGGTTTTGTTTGGTTTGGCTGTTGGATAATTATTGGTTGTTGGCTTGTTAATGCTTTGGGTTTTTTCCCTCTAACATCATGTTTTTAAACCTTTTTCTAGATATTTTCAAATTATCGTCATATTCTCAAATCGGGGGTCCCTTGACCACGCAGTTAGTTCTTGAGAGTTATGTTGGTCACGTTAGAGGTGTTAAACTTGTTTATGGGTTGTTGGGTGGGACTTAAGGGGTTTCCCCTCTAACGGCACATTTTCAAGCCTAAGTATGGATTTTCTCAAATTATTGTCATATTCTCAAACCGGTTCCCATGACCATTTGATCGATTCTTGCGAGTTACATTGATCCCGTGCGTGGTGATCGCTCCCCTAAAGGGGACGCTTGGGGGGAACTAAGGGGTTTCTCCCTCTAACAGCACGGTTTTAAGCATAAGGGTGGATTTTCTCAAATTATCGTCATTTTCTCAAACCAGGGGTCCCATGACCACGCGGTCAGTTCTTGTGAGTTAAAATGATCCCGTAAGAGGTGTTTGCCCTCTCACGGGCCGTTTGGGAGGTGCTTTTCGGTTTCTCCCTCAAAAGGCATGTTTGGTAAGAAAATTTGAACAGTCATGCCATGGGAACACTGGAACCGTTCTCAGAACGGGCTTTGGAGTTTTGTCTAGATAGTCCTTGGACTAGTGAAGCCACGTAGTCTCCCACAAGTGAATACCTGGCTTTTTACAACTATAGCAAGTGTTATTATTATTTATTTTAGATGGTGGAGTTCGATTATATTGAGTAGAGTGAGCAGTAATGTTTGTAAGGGATTAATTTCAAGGCGTAGGGAACTGAACAATACAAGGTGGCCTCATAGGAAGATTAAGAGCTTGACAACACTCATTTTAGCTTGCCATCGGGTGGCAAAACCCCTTAGCGCCTCCCAAATGGACCAGTGAGCGATGCCAACTGATGATGCTGGAAACAACACCACCCTTTAAGATGTTCTTAAGCTCAATTCAGTGTTAACAATGGCAGAATATGAGTAAATAGTAGAAGGAGGAGAGGAGAAGAAAATAAACGCAGTCAAGTAAGTGGTTCAACCAATTAGGCCTACATCCACTGTGCAAGTGTATGATTAATATCACTGTATGAGAACTCTAATAGCCATAGATACAATCTCTTAATATTTCTCTCCCTACAATATATTTGGACAAAGTTTCAGCTAGGGTTGCTCCTTTCAGGATCCCTCTCCAAGAAGGAGAAGACAAGTATATATAGTATGTGGGGGGTGTAATGTACCCCGTATGCATGCAATGAGCATGTGTGTGCTGATCTAGCCAATCTGGTGAAGACATATGTCACTATCACATGAAGAGAATGATGATGAAATATTCCGTCACGTGAGAGGATTGATTTGTTATAACTAATTGTGTACACGTGTTCCCAACAACACACATACGAATAAAGGCTCGGCCATCTGTGATTGGTCCCAACTTCTGCCAGGAAGAGTAAGAGGTTGGTGAAGACTGGCTGTTTCCCAATTCGAGATTAATCATGGTAGCCTCGGCTCATAATGTCTGCCTGGGTCGAGGTTATGGAGGAGTAGCCTAGTAACAACGGCTGACTCTCTACCGAGGTTGGTTATGATGATGGAGTAGTCCTTGCAACCTCAGCTTGCACCCACCCAGCCGAAGTGGCCAGCCTTAGATGACCTGATGAATAACTGCCCCTATGGATTGTGAAGACCTCAACTGCTGTCTGACTATGAGGTAACTGGTCACGTCGACCATGGTCGACCTTGCTTAGAACGACACTGTTGGTCGCTAACCTAGGGTCTTTCTAACCCCGTCTATCTCCCAGGCCGAGGTTGCTGCCTCTAAGCTGTTGGGTACATATGGGGCATATAAATCACCCCATAGCCCTTAGTTGCCTGTATGAGTAGGTGACTAAGGGATATGCACGTCTGAGGTTGGATTTCTGTTAGTGCCAATGCTTTCTTGACAAGTGTCAACTGCTGAAGTAGATGGCGTGCTAGGCAAGCTCAATGATGTCAGTTGTCCTTTGGGCTCCCACGGCAATGATTTGCCTTGGGATGCGTGCAATAGGTTTTAAGGGTTTTACTTATTTCCTTTCTCTTTCTTCCTCACTTTTTCATTCTCTCGCCAGAATTTTCTCTGCATTCTCTCTCTCTCTACAAGATCTTGGTTAAGGTGCATTTGGTGAATTTTTCTTGCAAACCCTTCCTTTCTTCTCATCGTATTCCCTCGGGTAATGGCTATCTGATGATGCTTGAAACAGTACCACCCTTCAAGGTGTTATTAAGTTCAATTTAGTGTTAACAATGGAAGAATATGAGTAAATTGTAGAAGGAGGTGAGGAGAAGAAGATGAACACAGTCATGTAAGTGGTTCACCCAATTAGGCATACATCCACTATGCAAGTGTGTGATTAGTATCACTGTATGAGGACTCTAATGGCCATAGATACAATCTCTCGAGCTTTCTCTCTCTACTATATATTTGGACAGAGTTACAGCTAGGGTTACTTCATTTAAGATCCCTCTCCAAGAAGGAGAAGACAAGTATATATATGTGGTGGGTGTAATGTACCCCGTATGCATGGAATGAGCATGCGTGTTCTGGTTTAGCCAATCTGATGAAGACATCTATCACTGTCACATATAGAGAATGATGATGAAATATTCCCTCACGTGAGGGGATTGATTTGTTATAACTGATTGTGTACACGTGTTCCCAACCACACACATGCGAATAAAGGCTCGACCATCGGTGATTGGTCCCAACCTCTGCCTGTGAGAGTACGAGGTTACTAAAGACTGGATGCTGCCCAATTCGAGATTAATCATGGTGGCCTCGACTCATATGAGGTCGAGGTAAGACAGGAGGAGCCATAATGTGTGTCTGGGCCGAGGTTATGGAGGAGTATCCTAGTAACATCAGTTGACTCTTTATCAAGGTTGGTTATGATGATGGAGTAATCCTTGCATCCTCGGCCTGCACCCAGCCGAGGTTGCTAGCCTTGGATGACCTGATGAATAACTGCCCTTATGGAATGTGAAGACCTCAACAGCTGTCTGACTATGACGTAAGTGGTAACATCGGCCATGGCTGACCTTGCTTAGGACGACACTGCTAGTTTCCAATCTAGGGTCCTTCTATCCTCGGCCATCTCCCAGGCCAAGGTTGCTGTCTCTGAGCTGTGGGTACATATGGGGTATATCAATCACCCCTTAGCCCTTAGTTGCGTGTGTGAGCAGGTGACTAAGGGGTATGAACGTCCGAGGTTGGATTTTTGTTAATGCCAATGCTTTCTTTACAAGTGTCAACTGCTAAAGTAAATGGCGTGCCATGCAAGCTCAATGATGTCAGTTGTCCTTTGGGCTCCCAAGGAAATAATAGGCATTGGGATACGTGCAATAGGTTTTGAGGGTTTTACCCCTTTCCTTTCTCTTTCTTCCTCACTTCTTCATTATCTCGCCTGAATTTTCTCTGCATTCTCTCTCTTTTTACAAGATCTTGGTTAAGGTGCATTTGGTGGATTTTTCTTGCAAACCCTTCCTTTCTTCTCATCGCATTCCCTCAGGTATCGTCTATCTAATGATGCTGGAAATAGCACCACCCTTCAAAGTGTTCTTAAGCTCAATTCAGTGTTAACAATGGCATAATATGAGTAAATAGTAAAAGGAGGTGATGAGAAGAAGATGAATACAGTCATGTAAGTTGTTCAGCCAATTAGGCGTACATCAACTGTGCAAGTGTGTGATTAGTATCACTGTATGACGACTTTAATGGCCATAGACACAATCTCTCAATCTTTCTCTCTCTACTATATATTTGGACGGAGTCTCAGCAAGGGTTTCTCCTCTCGGGATCCCTCTCCAAGAAGGAGAGAACAAGTATATATTGTATGTGGGGGGTGTAATGTACCCCGTATGCATGCAATGAGCATGTGTGTGTTGATCTAGCCAATCTGATGAAGACATATGTCATATGTAGAGAATGATGATGAAATATTCCCTCATATTAGGGGATTGATTTGTTATAACTGATTGTTTACACGTGGTTCCAACCACACACATGAGAATAAAGGCTCGTCCATCTGTGATTTGTCCCAACCTCTGCCTTAAAGAGTACGAGGTTAGTGAAGACTGGATGCTACCCAATCCGAGATAAATCATGGTGGCCTCGACTCATATGAGGCCGAGGTAAGATAAGAAGAGCCATAATATCTGCCTAGGCTGAGGTTCTGGAGGAGTAGCCTAGTAACATCGGATGACTCTCTGTCAAGGTTGGTTATAATGATGGAGTAATCCTTACAATGTCGGCCTACACCCAGCCGAGGTTGCCAGACTTGGATGACCTGATGAATAACTACCCCTATGGATTATGAAGACCTCAACTGCTATCTGACTATAAGGTAAATGGTAACGTCTGCCATGGCCGACCTTGCTTAGGATGACACCGTTGGTCGCCAACCTAGGGTCCTTCTAACCTCGGCCATCTCCCAAGCTGAGGTTGCTGTCTCTGAGCTGTTGGGTACATACGGG
Source organism: Sambucus nigra (assembly GCA_949130495.1). Lineage (NCBI taxonomy): Eukaryota > Viridiplantae > Streptophyta > Magnoliopsida > Dipsacales > Adoxaceae > Sambucus > Sambucus nigra. The sequence goes on from OX422223.1 coordinate 297,616,901, forward strand.
GCATATCAATCACCCCTAGCCCTTAGTTGCCTGTGTGAGAAGGTGACTAAGGGGTATGCACGTCCGAGGTTGGATTTCTGTTAGTGCCAATGCTTTCTTGACAAGTGTCAACTGCTGAAGTGGATGGCGTGCCAGGCAAGCTCATTGATGTCAGTTGTCCTTTAGGCTCCCAAGGCAATGACAGGCCTTGGGATACGTGCAATAGGTTTTGAGGGTTTTACCCCTTTCCTTTCTCTTTCTTCCTCACTTCTTCATTATATCGCCTGAATTTTCTCTGTATTCTCTCTCTCTCTACAAGAGCTTGGAAATAGCACCAGGTATCGTCTATCTGATGATGCTGGAAATAGCACCACCCTTTAAGGTGTACATAAGATCATTTCAGTGTTAAAATTACAGAATAAGAGTAAATAGTAGAAGGAGGTGAGGAGAAGAAGATGAACACAGTCATGTAAGTGGTTCAGCCAATTAGGTCTACATCCACTGTGCAAGTGTGATTAGTATCATTGTATGAGGACTCTAATGGACATAGATACAATCTCTCAATATTTCTCCCTCTACTATATATTTGGACAGAGTTTTAGCTAGGGTTGCTCCTTTCGGGATCCCTCTTTAAGAAGGAGAAGACACGTATATATAGTAAATGGGGGGTGTAATGTACCCCGTATGCATGCAATGAGCATGTGTGTGCGGATCTAGCCAATCTAATGAAGACATCTATCACTGTCACATGTAGAGAATGATGATAAAGTATTCCCTCACGTGACGGTATTGATTCGTTATAACTGATTGTGTACACGTGTTCCCAACCACACATATGAGAATAAAGGCTCGGCCATCTGTGATTGGTCCCAACCTCTGCCTGGAAGAGTACGACGTTGGTGAAGACTGGCTATTGCCCATTACGAGATAAATCATGGTGGGCTCGACTCATCTGAGGCCAAGGTAAGACAAGAGGAGCCATAATATATGCCTAGGCTGAGGTTATGGAGGAGTAGCCTAGTAACATCGGCTGAGTCTCTGCCGAGGTTGGTTATGATGATGGAGTAATCCTTGCAACCTCTGCCTAGACCCAGCCGAGGTTGCCAGCCTTGGATGACCTGATGAATAACTGCCCCTTTGGATCGTGAAGACTTCAACTGCTATCAGACTATAATGTAACTGCTAACGTCGGCCATGGCCGACCTTGATTAAGATGAAACCACTGGTCGCCAACCTGGGGTCCTTCTAACCTCGGCCATCTCCCAAGCCGAGGTTGCTGTCTCTGAGATGTTGGGTACATACATGGAATATCAATCACCCTCTAGCCCTTAGTTTCCTGTATGAGCAGGTGACTAAGGGGTATGCACGTTCGAGGTTGGATTTCTATTAGTGCTAATGCTTTCTTGACAAGTGTCAACTACTGAAGTAGATGGCATGCCAGACAAGCTCAATGATGTTAGTTGCCCTTTGGGCTCCCAAGACAATGATGGGCCTTGGGATGTGTGCAATAGGTTTCGAGGGTTTTACCACTTTCCTTTATCTTTCTTCCTAACTTCTTCATTCTCCCGCCTGAATTTTCTCTGCATTCTCACTCTCTCTATAAGAGCTTGGTTAAGGTGCATTTGGTGGATTTTTCTTGCAAACGTTTCCTTTCTTCTCATCGCATTCCCTCGGGTATCGCCTATCTGATGATGCTGGAAATAGAACCACCCTTCAACGTGTTCTTAAGCTCAATTCAGTGTTAGCAATTGCAGAATATGAGTAAATAGTTGAAGGAGGTGAGGAGAAGAAGATGAACACAATCATGTAAGTGGTTCAACTAATTAGGCCTACATTCAGTGTGCAAGTGTGTGATTAGGATCACTGTATGAGGAGACTAATGTCCATAGATACAATCTCTAAAGCTTTCTCTCTCGACTATATATATGGACAGATTTTTATCTAGGGTTGCTCCTTTTGGTATCCCTCTCCAAGAAGGAGAAGACAAGTATATATTGTATGTGGTGGGCGTAATGTACCCCGTATGCATGCCATGAGAATGTCTATGCTGATCCAGCCAATCTGATGAAGACATCTGTCACTGTCACATATAGATAATGATGATTAAATATTCCCTCACGTGAGGGGATTGGCTTGTTATAACTGATTGTGTACACGTATTACCAACCACGCACATGAGAATAAAGGCTCGGCCATCTATGATTGGTCCCAACCTCTGCCTGGAAGAGTAAGAGGTTGGTGAAGACTGGATGGTGCCCAACTGAAATAAATCATGGTGGCCTCGATTCATATGAGTCCGAGGTAAGACAAGAGGAGCCATAATGTCTGCCTGGGCTGAGGTTGTGTAGGAGTAGCCTAGTAACATCGACTGATTCTCTGCCGAGGTTTCTTATGATGATGGAGTAATCCTTGCAACCTCGGCCTACACCTAGATGTGGTTGCTAGACTTTGGATGACATAATGAATAACTGCACCTATGGATTGTGAAGACCTCAACTGCTATCTGACTATGAGGTAACTGGTAACGTCGACTATGGCCGACCTTGCTTAGGACGACACCGCTGGTCGCCAACCTACGGTACTTCTAACCTCGGCCATCTCCCAGGCCGAGGTTGTTGCCTCTGAGCTATTGGGTACATATGGGGCATATCAATCACCCCTAGCCCTTAGTTGCGTGTATGAATAGGTAAGTAAGGCCTATGCACGTCCGAGGGTGGATTTCTATAGTGCCAATGCTTTCTTGAGCAGTGTCAACTGCTGAAGTAGATGGCGTTGCAAGCAAGGTCAATAATGTCAGTTATCTTTTGGGCTCCCAAGGCAATGATGGGCTTGAGATGCATGCAATAGGTTTTGAGGGTTTTACCCCTTTCCTTTCTCTTTCATCCTCACTTCTTCATTCTCTCGCCTAAATTTTCTCTGAATTCTCTCTCTCTCTTCAAGTGCTTAGTTAAGAAGCATTTGGTTGATTTTTCTAGCAAACCCTTCCTTTCTTCTCATCGCATTCCCTCAGGTATCGTCTATTTGTGATGCTGGAAATTGCACCACCCTTCAAGGTGTTCTTAATGTCAATTCAGTGTTAACAATTGCAGAATATAAGTAAATTGTAAAGGGAGGTGAGGTCAAGAAGATGAACACAGTCATGTAAGTGGTTCAACCAATTAGGCGTACATCCACTGTGAAAGTGTGTGATTAGTATCACTGTATGAGGACTCCAATGGCCATAGATACAATCTCTCAAGATTTCACTCTCTACTATATAGTATGTGGGGGTGTAATGTACCCTGTATGCATGCCATGAGCATGTGCGTACCGATCTATCCAATCTGATGAAGACATCTGTCACTGTCACATAAAGAGAATGATGATGAAACATTCCCTCATGTGAGGGGATGTATTTGTTATAAATGATTGTGTACATGTGTTCCCAACCACATACATGCGAATAAAGGGTCGGCTATCTATGGTTGGTCCCAACCCCTGCCTGGAGGAGTACGTGGTTGGTAGAGACTGGTTGCTACCCAATCTGAGATAAATCATGGTGGCCTCGACTCATATGATTCTGAGGTACGATAAAAGGATCCATAATGTCTGCCTGGGCTGAGGTTGTGGAGGAGTAGCCTAGTAACATCGCCTGACTCTCTGCCGAGGTTGGTTATGATGATGGAGTAATCCTTGCAACCTCGGTCAACACCCAGTCGAGGTTTCCAGACTTGGATGACCTGATGAATAACTGCCCCTATGAATTGTGAAGACCTCAACTTCTATCTGACTATGAGGTAACTGGTAATGTCGGCCATGTCCGATCATTCTTAGGACGACATCGCTGGTCGCCAACCTAGGGTCCTTCTAAGCTCGGCCATCTCCCAGGACAAGGTTGTTGTCTCTGAGCTGTTGGGTACATATGGGGCATATCAATCACCCCTAGCCCTTAGTTGCGTGTGTGAACAGGTGACTAAGGGGTTTGCTCATCCGAGGTTGGATTACTATCAGTCCCAATGCTTTCTTGACAAGTGTCAACTGCTGTAGTAGATGGCGTTGCAGGCAAGCTCAATGATGTCAATTGTCCTTTGGCCTCCCAAGGTAATGATGGGCCTTGGGATGTGTGCAATAGGTTTTATGGGTTTTACCCCTTTCCTTTCTCTTTCTTCGTCACTTCTTCATTCTCTCGCCTGAATTTTCTCTCTATTCTCTCTCTCTACAAGAGCTTGGTTAAGGAGCATTTGGTGGATTTTTCTTACAAACCCTTCCTTTCTTCTCATCGCATTCCCTCTGGTATCGTCTATCTGATGATGCTGGAAATAGCACCACCCTTCAAGGTATTCTTAAGCTCAATTCAGTGTTAACAATGGTAGAATATGAGTAAATCGTATAAGGAGGTGAGGAGAAGAAGATGAACACAGTCATCAAAGTGGTTCAACCAATTAGGCGTACATCCACTGTGTAAGTGTGTGATTAGTAACACTGTATGAGGACTCCAATGACCATAGATACAATCTCTCAAGCTTTCACTCTCTATTATATATTCGGACAGAGTTACAGCTAGGGTTCCTCCTTTCGAGATCCCTCTCCAAGAAGGAGAATACAAGTATATATAGTATGTGGGGGGTGTAATGTACCCTGTATACATGCAATGAGTATGTGCGTACTGATCTAGCCAATCTGATGAAGACATCTGTCACTGTCACATGTAAAGAATGATGATGAAATATTCCCTCACGTGAGGGGATTTATTTGTTATAACTGATTGTGTACACCTGTTGCCAACCACATACATTGCAAATAAAGGCTCGGTCATCTATGATTGGTCCCAACCTCTACCTGGAAGAGTACGTGGATGGTGAAGACTGGCTTCTGCCCAATCCAAGATAAATCATGGTGGCCTCGACTCATATGAGGCTGAGGTAAGACAAGATGAGCCATAATGTCTGCCTGGTTTGAGGTTGTGGAGGAGTAGCCTAGTAACATTGGCTGACTCTCTGACGAGGATAATGGAGTAATCCTTGCAACCTCGGCCTATACCCAACCAAGGTTGCCAGACTTGGATGACCTAATGAATAACGGCCCCTATGGATTGTGAAGACCTCAACTACTATCTGACTATGAGGTAACTGGTAACGTCAGTCATGGCCAGCCTAGCTTAGGACGACACCGCTGGTCGCCAACCTAGGGTTCTTCTAACCTCGGCCATCTCCCAGGATGAGGTTATTATCTCTGAGATGTTGGGTACATATGGGGCATATCAATCACTCATAGACCTTAGTTGCGTGTGTGAGCACCTGACTATGGGGTATCCACGTCCGAGGTTGGATTTCTGTTAGTGCCAATGCCTTCTTGACAAGTCTTAACTACTGAAGTAGATGGCATTGCAGGGAAGCTCAATAACGTCAGTCGTCCTTTGGGCTCCCAAGGCAATGATGGGCTTTGGGATGCGTGCAATAGGTTTTGAGGGTTTTACCCCTTTCCTTTCTCTTTCTTCCTCACTTTTTCATTCTCTCGCCTAAATTTTCTCTGCATTCTCTCTCTCTCTCTCTCTCTCTCTCTCTCGCTCTCTCTCGCTCTCTCTCTCTATAAGCGCTTGGTTATGGTGCATTTGGTGGATCTTTCTTGCAAACCCTTCCTTTCTTCTTATCACATTCCCTTAGGTATCGTCTATCTGATGACGCTCGAAATAGCACCACCCTTCAAGGTGTTCTTAATCTCAATTCAGTGTTAACAATGGCAGAATATGAGTAAATAGTAGAAGGAGGTGAGGAAAAGAAGATGAACACAGTCATGCAAGTGGTTCAACCAATTAGGCATACATCCATTGTGCGAATGTGTGATTAGTATCACTGTATGAGGACTCTAATGGCCATAGATACAATCTCTCAAGCTTTCACTCTCTACTATATATTTGGACAGAGTTACACCTAGGGTTGCTCCTTTAGGGATCCCTCTCCAAGAAGGAGAAGACAAGTATATAAAGTATGTGGGGGGTGTAATGTACCCCATATACATGCAATGAGCATGTGCGTTCTGATCTAGACAATCTGATGAAAACATCTGTCACTGTCACACGTAGAGAATAATGATGAAATATTCCCTCACGTGAGGGGATTGATTTGTTATAACTGTTTGTGTACACGTGTTCCCAACCACATACGTGAGAATAAAGGTTGGGCCATCTATGATTGGTCCCAACCTCTGCCTAGAAGAGTACATGGTTAGTGAAGACTGGCTGCTGCCCAATCCGAGATAAATTATGGTGGCCTTGATTCATATGAGGCCGAGGTAAGACAAGATGTGCCATAATGTCTTCCTAGGATAAGGTTGTGTAGGAGTAGCCTAGTAACATCAGTTGACTCTCTGTCGAGGATGGTTATGATGATGGAGTAATCCTTGCAACCTCGGCCTACACCCAGCCGAGGTTGCCAGATTTGGATGACTTTGATGAATAACTGCCCCTATGGATTGTGAAGACCTCAACTACTATCCGACTACGAGCTAACTGTTAACGTCGGTCATGGCCGACCTTTCTTAGGATGACACCGCTGGTCGCCAACCTAGGGTCTTTCTAACAACGGACATTTCATAGGCCGAGGTTGTTGTCTCTGAGTTGTTGGGTACATATGGGGCATATCAATCACCCCTAGCCCTTAATTACGTGTGTGAGAAGGTGACTAAGGGGTATGCACATCTAAGGTTCGATTTCAATTAGTGCCAATGCTTTCTTGACAAGTGTCAACTGCTGAAGTAGATGGCATTATAGGCAAGCTCAATAATGTTGGTTGCCCTTTGGGCTCCCAAGGCAATGATAGGCCTTGGGATGCGTGCAATAGGTTTTGAGGGTCTTACCCCTTTCCTTTCTCTTTCTTCCTCACTTCTTCATTATCTCGCCTGAATTTTCTCTTCCTTCTCTCTCTCTCTACAAGTGCTTGGTTAAGATGCATTTGCTGGATTTTTCTTACAAACCATTCCTTTCTTCTCATCGCATCCCCTTAGGTATCGTCTATCTGATGATGATGAAAATATCACCACCCATCAAGGTGTTCTTAAGCTCAATTCAGTGTTAACAATGGCAGAATATGAGTAATAGTAGAAGGAGGTGAGGAGAAGAAGATGAACAACTTCATGTAAGTGGTTCAGCCTATTAGGCGTACATCCATTGTGCAAGTGTGTGATTAGTATCACTGTATGAGGACTCTAATGGCCATATATACTATCTCTCAAGCTTTCACTCTCTACTATATATTTGGACTGAGTTACCGCTAGGGTTGCTCCTTTCGGGATCCCTCTCCAAGAAGGAGAAGATAACTATATATAGTATGTGGGGGGTGTAATGTACCCCGTACGCATGCAATGAGCATGTGCATACTAATCTAGCCAATCTGATTAAGACATCTGTCACTTTCACATGTAGAGAATGATGATGAAATATTCCCTCGCGTGAGGGGATTGATTTGTTATAACTGATTGTGTACACGTGTTCCCAACCACATACATGCGAATAAAGGCTCGGCCATCTATGATTGATCCCAACCTCTGCCTGGAAGAGTACGCGATTAGTGAAGACTGTCTACTGCCCAATCTGAGATAAATCATTATGGCCTCGACTCATATGAGGCCGAGGTAAGATAAGAGGAGCCATAATGTCTGCCGGGGATGAGTTTGTGGAGGAATAGCCTAGTAACATCGGCTGACTCTCTACCGAGGTTGGTTATGATGATGGAGTAATCCTTCCAACCTCGGTCTACACTAGCCGAGGTTTCCAGACTTGGATGACCTGATGAATAACTGTCCCTATGGATTGTGAAGACTTCAACTTTTATCTGACTATGAGGTAATTGGTAACATCGGCCATGGCCGATCTTGCTTAGGACGACACCGCTGGTCGCCAACCTAGGTTCCTTCTAACCTCGGCCATCTCCTAGGATGAGGTTATTGTCTCTGAGTTGTTGGGTACATACGGGGAATATAAATCACCCCTAGCCCTTAGTTGCGTGTGTGAATAGGTGACTAATGGGTATGCACGTCCGAGGTTGGATTTCTATCAGTGCCAATGCTTTCTTGATAAGTGCCAACTGTTGAAGTAGATGGCGTTGCAGGCAAGATCAATGATGTCATTTGTCCTTTGGGCTCCCAAGGTAATGATGGGCCTTGGGATACGTGCAATAGATTTTGAGGGTTTTACCCCTTTCCTTTCTCTTTCTTCCTCACTTCTTCATTCTCTCGCCTGAATTTTCTCTGCATTCTCTCTCTCTACAAGAGCTTGGTTAAGGAGCATTTGATGGATTTTTCTTGCAAACCCTTCCTTTCTTCTCATCGCATTCCCTCAGGTATCGTCTATCTGATGAAGCTGGAAATAGCACCACCCTTCAAGATGTTCTTAAGCTTAATTCAGTGTTAACAATGGAAGAATATGAGTAAATAGTAGATAGAGGTGAGGAGAAGAAGATGAACATAGTCATCAAAGTGGTTCAACAAAACTTGGCGTACATCCACTGTGCAAGTGTGTGATTAGTATCACTGTATGAGGACTCAAATGGCCATAGATACAATCTCTCAAGCTTTCATTCTCTACTATATATTTGGACAGAGTTACAGCTAGGGTTGCTCCTTTCAAGATCCCTCTCCAGGAAGGAGAAGATGAGTATATATAGTATGTGGGGGGTGTAATGTATCCCATATGCATGCAATGAGCATGTGCGTACTGATCTAGCCAATCTGATGAAGACATCTGTCACTGTCACATGTATAGAATGATGATGAAATATTCCCTCACGTGAGGGTATTAATTTGTTATAACTGATTGTGTACACATGTTCCCAACCACATACATGCGAATAAAGGCTCGGCCGTCTATGATTGGTCCCAACCTCTGCCTCGAAGAGTATGTGGTTGGTGAAGACTGGCTTCTGCCCAATCCGAGATAAATCATGGTGGCCTCGACACTATGAGGCCGAGGTAAGACAAGAGGAGCCATAATGTGTGCCTGGCCTAAGGTTGTGGAGGAGTATCCAAGTAACATCGGTTGATTCTCTACCGAGGTTGGTTATGATGATGGAGTAATCCTTACAACCTCGGCCTACACCCATCCGAGGTTGCCAGACTTGGATGACCTGATGAATAACTTCCCCTAAGGATTGTGAAGACCTCAACTGCTATCTGACTATGAGGTAACTGGTAACATCGGCCATGGCCGACCTTGCTTTGGGCGACTCCATTGTTCGCCAACCTGGGGTCCTTCTAACCTCGGCCATCTCCCAGGCCGAGTTTGTTGTCTCTGAGCGGTTGGGTACAAATGGGGCATATCAATCACCCCTAGTCCTTAGTTGCATGTGTGAGCAGGTGACTAAGGGGTATGCACGTCCGAGGTTGGATTTCTGTTAGTGCTAATGATTTCTTGACAAGTATCAGCTGCTGAAGTAGATGACATTGATGGAAAGCTCAATGATGTCAGTTGTCCTTTGGGCTCCCAAGGCAATGATGGGACTTGGGATGCGTGCAATTGGTTTTGAGTGTTTTACCCCTTTCCTTTCTCTTTTTTCCTCACTTCTTCATTCTCTGGCCTGAATTTTCTCGGCATTCTCTCTCTCTTTACAAGTGCTCATTTAAGATGCATTTGCTGGATTTTTCTTGCAAAACCTTCCTTTCTTCTCATCGCATTCCCTTAGGTATCGTCTATCTGATGATGCTAGAAATAGAACCACCCTTTAAGGTGTTCTTAAGTTCAATTCAGTGTTTACAATGGCAAAATATGAGTAAATAGTAGAAGGAGGTGAGGAGACAAAGATAAACACAATCATGTAAGTGGTTCAGCCAATTAGACGTACATCCACTGTGCAAGTGTGTCATTAGTATCACTGTATGAGGACTCTAATGGCCATAGATACAATCTCTCAAGCTTTCACTCTCTACTATATATTAGGACAGAGTTACATCTACAGTTGCTCCTTTCGGGATCCCTCTCCAAGAAGGAGAAGATAAGTATATATAGTATGTGGGGGGTGTAATGTACCCCATATGCATGCAATGAGCATGTGTGTACTGATCTAGCCAATCTGATGAAGACACCTGTCACTGTCACATGTAGAAAATAATGATGAAATATTCCCTCACGCGAGGGGATTGATTTGTTATAACTGATTGTGAACACGTGTTCCCAACCACACACATGAGAATAAAGGCTCGGCCATCTATGATTGGTCCCAACCTCTGCCTGGAAGAGTACGTGGTTGGTGAAGACTGGCTGCTGCCCAATTCGAGATAAATTATTGTGGCCTCGACTAATATGAGGCCGAGCTAAGACAAGAGGAGCCATAATGTCTTCCTGGGCTAAGGTTGTGGAGGAGTAGCCTAGTAACATTGGTTGACTCTATTCCGAGGTTAGTTATGATGATGGAGTAATCCTTGCATCCTCGGCCTACACCCAACCGAGGTTTCCAGACTTGGATGACCTGATGAATAACTGCCCCTATGGATTGTGAAGACCTCAATTGCTATCTGACTATGAGGTAACTGGTAACGTCGTCGATGGCCGACCTTGCTTAGGACGACACCGCTGGTCGCCAACCTAGGGTCCTTCTAAGCGCGGCCATCTCCTAGGCCGAGGTTATTGTCTCTGAGCTGTTGGGTACATATGGAGCATATCAATCACCCCTAGCCATTAGTTGTGTGTGTGAGCAGGTGGCTAAGGGGTATGGATGTCCGAGGTTGGATTTCTATTGGTGCCAATGCTTTCTTGACAAGTTTCAACTGCTGAAGTAGATGGCGTTGCAGGCAAGCTCAATGATGTCAGTTGTCCTTTGGGATCCCAAGGCAATGATGGGCCTTGGGATGCGTGCAATAGGTTTGGAGGGTTTTACCCCTTTCCTTTCTCTTTCTTCTTCACTTCTTCATTCTCTCACCTGAATTTTCTCTGCATTCTCTTTCTCTCTACAGGAGCTTGGTTAAGTTGTATTTGGTAGATTTTTCTTGCAATCCATTCCTTCTTCTCATCGTATTCCCTTAGGTATCATCTATCTGATGATGTTGGAAACAACACCACCCTTTAAGGTGTTCTTAAGATCAATTCAGTGTCAACAATGGAAGAATTTAAGTAAATAGTAGAAGGATGTGAGGAGAAGAAGATGAACACGGTAATGTAAGTGGTTCAGCCAATTAGGCGTACATCCACTGTGCAAGTGCGTGATTAGTATCACTATATGAGGACTCTAATGGCCATAGAGACCATCTCTCAAGCTTTCACTCTCTACTATATATTTGGACAGAGTTATAGCTAGGGTTTCTCCTTTCGGGATCCCTCTCCAAGAAGGAGAAGACAAGTATATATACTATGTGGGGGGTGTAATGTACCCCGTATGCATGCAATGAGCATGTGTGTGCTGATCTACCCAATCTGATGAAGACATTTATCACTGTTAGATGTAGAGAATGATGATGAAATATTCCCTCATGTGAGGGGATTGATTAGTTATAACTGATTGTGTACACGTGTTCCCAACCACACACATGCGAATAAAGGCTTGACCATCTGTGATTGGTCCCAACCTCTCCTTGGGAGAGTACGAGGTTGGTAAAGACTGGCTACTGCCCAATCTAAGTTTAATCATGGTGGTCTCGGCTCATATGAGGCCGAGGTAAGACAAGAGGAGCCATAATGTCTGCTTGGGCCGAGGTTATGGAGGAGTATCCCCGTAACATCGGCTGACTCTCTATCGAGGTTGGTTATGATGATGGAGTAATCCTTACAATGTCGACCTAGACCCAGCCGAGGTTGCCAGACTTGGATGACCTGATGAATAACTACCCCTATGGATTATGAAGACCTCAACTGATGTTTGACTATGAGGTAACTGGTAACGTCGGCTATGGCCGACCTTGCTTAGGACGACACCGATGGTCGCCAACCTAGGGTCCTTCTAACCTCGACCATCTCCCAGGCCGAGGTTGCTGTCTCTAAGGTATTCGGTATATATGGGGCATATCAATCAGCCCTTATCCCTTAGTTGCCTGTGTGAGAAGGTGACTAAGGGGTATACACGTCCGAGGTTAGATTTCTATTAGTGCCAATGCTTTCTTGACAAGTGTCAACTACTGAAGTAGATGGCATGCTAGGCAAGCTTAATGATGTCAGTTGTCCTTTGGGCTCCTAAGGTAATGATGGGTCTTGGGATGTGCGCTATAGGTTTTGAGGGTTTTACCCGTTTCCTTTCTCTTTCTTCCTCCCTTCTTCATTCTCTCGCCTGAATTTTCTCGACATTCTCTCTCTCTCTCTACAAGAGCTTGGTTAAGGTGCATTTGGTGAATTTTTCTTGCAAACCTTTCCTTTCTTCTCATCGCATTCCCTCAGGTATCGTCTATCACCCCTTCTTCTCCATTAGGTGCATTTTTCTGCCTTGTTCTTCCATTTGTTGCATTTTTCGACAAGTCTTTGCATTTTTTTGGTGAGCCTAAGAGATTTACAGTGAACTTATCTTTAATCATTCTTGTTTAAAAACCCATCTTGATCTTTAGGCAGTTCTAGGCAAGTTGTTTGTTTTTAACTCGAGTCCACAAGTTTAGGGTCGTCCCCACAGGCTCAGACCCCTTTATCAACTCTTAGAGGAGTTCCCCTCTCTTAACAAGAAAACCTTAGATAAAATTAGACAAATATAACGAGCCTAAGAGGAAGCTCGTAGGGAAGAGGCATTTCCCCTCAGGCCTATCTTTCCACCCCCTCTGAAGGTCATATACCCTAAGCCAGCCGAACCAGTTAAGTCAGCAGAGATCCCAGTTGAACCTACTCCCATATCTGAGTTTGATTCGTACACCTCAGACCCTATGTCTGTGGATTCCTTTCAAAAGGCCATGGACTTTTCCATTTAGTAGGATCAGGTCCCTGATTAAGCAGAGGTTTCCAGTCGGGCCTCATCTCACAAGAGTTCAAGAACATCGCTCTCTTCCTCCGACGTTGAAATTATAGGGCCTAACGTGGTTATTCCCCCAATCCTTGAAGCCATTCCCCTATCGACCGTCATAGGGGTTGAGTTTTCTCAGAGGTTTCCTAAAGGTAATCCCTCGTCCGGTCTAGCCGACGTTGATCGAGATGGGGACGATGAAGATGAGAGCTATGTTGACACCTCGGAGGCAGCCGAGATAGAAAGCACTATCAGCGAGCTCGACCTTCTTGCCTTTAGACATCTGTATTCAATAAGTCCCTCCATAAAACTCAAGAGATCTCTAAGGGAAGAGAGGGATTTTGACGGCCAAGATGGTGAGATCTGCTTGTATGAGCAGATGTTCAAGTTAGGATTTTGTCTGCCATTCATCCCATCATCAGAGCTATATTGTCCTACATCAACATGGCTCCTTCCCAGTTGTCACCCAATTCCTGGAGGGTGATAATTGGAGCTATTATCTTATGAAGGGCAGTCCATCATTCCGACCTTCCTGTCCAGGTCTTCACAGGGTGCTATATCCCCTCATCTGCCAGAAATCATCCGAGCTATTACCATTTTTAGCTCGGAAGTCAAATAAAAAGATGTTGCACGTCACGCAAACCTCGAACCATAATTGGAAACCACGCTACTTCTTTGCATCAGGGCCGTAGGAGTTTGGTCCCTGTGCCCCCTCTTCCTCCCTAGAGCCAAAAATACCTCTGAGATGGGGAAAGGTGATAATGGATGCTAGGTCCGACCCTGGGCTAAGCCAAAATAATATTCAGAAGGTCAAAGACCTTCAGGATCAGGGGAATAATGGTTTGCTAGTCAAGTACGAGCATTTGATGACTCCCTACTATATCTCCAAAACTGGCCTTGGGGGGAGTCCTTTGACAGAGCTCCGTAAGTTGCTCTATTATTTCAATAAGTTATACCTCTGAATTTCTATATCTCCGATTTTCTAACTCAGACCTTTCTATTTTGCAGAACTCCCTAAAGGGATTTCCGATGACCTCTGCGAGATGGTAGCCCCTAGTCTCACGAAGCTTGTAAAGAAAGAAGGTCTAAATGCGCCTCCTCCCGCTCCAACTGCCTCAAGGGCTGAGGTGTCCAAGAAAAGGAAACTTGCCTACCCTACTCTGAGGATCAGAGGTAGAAGAATAAAAAACAAAAGGGGGATCGTGCCATCCCCATTTGTTCTGAGAACGTATTGATTGCTTGCTTGGAGAAACTAAAGATTGGTGATAGTCTTATCGGCCATAGTCTGAAGGCTCTGGATGCCATCGACGATGCCATGACCGACTCTGACAAGAACTTCGGTCGCTCTCTAGATAGGCCTCTGTTAGCTGAGTTCTCCCTCCATAGCTCTATCCAAGTAAGACCTTGAACTTATGCTTTTGCTCCTGAATTATATTCAAGTGTAACATCAACTTTGAACTATATCGGATCTGACTGACATCTCTGCACATGTTCTATAGCGTCTCCTCACCATGCACCATTTTGTTAACTAGACCTTGGGGAAACTTTCTCTAATTGAGAAGGGACAAGAGGTCGAGAAGACTAAGGACGCTTTAAATGCTGAAGTGGAGCGTCTGAAGGTCTCTTTGGAAAAGTCAGAGGCCAGCATGAAGAGGTTAGAAAAAGATATGGACAAGCTGAGGAAGGATCATAGCACTGCCTTAAAGAGTCATGCTGACTCCCTATAACATACGGTTGATGTGGCTGTGAAGGCTGCCTTAGATGATGCGTCCGAGAAGATCTTGGAGGAGTACAAGGTCTCTGATGAGTTTGTCAGCTTTGGGTTCGAATACCTGGAAAGGGGTGTGAAGGCCACTAGCAAATGGGCTGCCATGAAGGAGAAGTAATCAGGGAGCCTCGTAGCCTCTGACTTTATTGGTTTGGATTATACTGATCCTCAATTTTCTCAGGACTTGCAAGAGGTAGAGGAGGAGGGAGGTGCCACACCTACTGAGACTACCCCCCAAGATGACACCAGGACTGAAGATGTTGGCGCTCAGGACGATGAGGTGGAAGTAGCCACCCTCGACCAGAGAGATGGAGGCATGACAACTAACCCTGAGGCTACAGACACTTGACCATTTTGTGAAGTTCTTTGTAATTTTAATTTCCATGAAGAACTGTAACCTCTAATGACAAAATTTGTTACCTTATAGTTTGTAACTCTCAACTTTAGTCTATATCAACCTTTGAGGAGGGATTTATTTCTTTAGTTGCTGAATGTTCCTTGAATGATTTTCTATATCTTAAGTCTCAATATAATCGTCTAAGGTCTGAGGTCATCCAAGTATTCTCCATAAACTAAGGTCATCAGTCAAGATGTTATCCCCATAAACTAATTTTCACCAAATTAATGATGTCTAAGGTCTGAGGTCATCCAAGCATAATGTCTGACCTTAGACCTTATCACCAAATTATGATGTTATAAGGTCTGAGGTCATCAACTAAGATGTTATCCCAATAAAAAAATTTTCACCAAATTAATGATGTTAAGGGTTTGAGGTCATCCAAGTATGATGTCTTTCCTCAGACATTGTCACCAAATTATGATGTTAAGGGTCTGAGGTCCACCACTAAGATGTTACCCTCATAAGTTCTACCATTAGATCATAATGAGCCAAGAATTTACATGGGAACTGATCTTCTCATTAATAATCTCTTCATAAGATAATACATTTTACACAGGAACTCTTGCAACATCATATGTAATACTTTTTTAGATGATCAACATTCTAAGGATTAGAAAAAGGCTCCCCTTCAAGGTTTTCTAGACTGTAGGTCCTGGACATAACCTCCTCAACCACTTTCTAAGGACCATACCGATTCGGGTGGAGCTTGTTTGCCTTCTGTAATGTTTTCTTCAGCACAAGGTCTCCCACAGCTATGGGTCTTGATTTTACCCTCTGATTGTAGAACTTTTTCGTTCTCCACTAGTAAGCTGCTTGCCTGATTTTTATGTCTTCCCTTCTCGCTTCGATAAAATCAAGGTTGAGTCTTCTTTCCTCCCCATTCCTCTTAGGGTCATAGATTTGAACCCTATGACTAGGAAGCCCTACTTCTATCGGTATGACGACCTTTGAGCCATGTGCTAATATAAATGGAGTCTCCCCCGTTGGTGTTCTAGCCGTTGTTCTATAGGCCCATAACACAATTTAAACCTCTTCAACCCATCTTACCTTATCCTCTTCTAACCTCTTTTTGATCTAATTGAGGATCATTTTGTTTGTGACTTCTGTCTGACCATTTGCCTTAGGTCGGACAAGAGAAGAGAAAAATTGCTTTATCCTAACTGTTTCGCAATACTTTTCCAAGGAAGAATTCTTGAACTGGGATCCGTTGTTTGAGATGAGGGTGTTTGGGAGGCCATGTCTGCATATGATATTCTTCCAAATAAATTGGAAGGTCTTCTGCTCTGTAATCGTGATCATCGTCTCAGCCTCTACCCATTTGGAGAAGTAATCAATGGCGTCTTTCAGAAATCGGTAATTATTTTCAGCCCTTGGTAGGGGACCCACTAAGTCAATTCCCCATACTATAAAGGGCCAAGGTGAAATGATTGACGTCATAGGGTGAGGAGGCTGGTCTAGAATAGTGGAGAATATCTGACATTTGTCGCACCTCTTCACGTAAGCTGCAACATCTTTGGCCTAGGTCGGCCACCAGTATCCTTGCGTAATAATCCTCTTAGACAAAGGTCTTCCTCCTATATGACTGGAGCAAGAACCCTCGTGTACCTCCTGTAGGACGCGGGGAATGACTGTGGGATGAACACATCTGAGGAGAGGTAACATAAATCCCTTGTTATATAGGATGTCTCCTATTATGAAGAACTTTGCAGCTTTGTATCTTAGTTTCCTCCTCTCTAACTTTGATTCTCATAGCTCTCCCTTTATGATATATCTGATAAGAGGGTCCATCTATGAGAAACCTAAGTTCAAATTGAGGCAAGACTTACTAATCTCTTCTTCTTCAATGGTTGCCTTGGGCAGGATCTCGACTGGAACTGTCCTTCTGATGTTTGTCTTGGTTGCTAAATCCAACCTTGCTAATGCGTCTACATGACTATTATCTTGACGAGGTATTCTCTTCATCTTTACCTCTTCGAAGCCTTCTAGTTCCATTCTCACCCTCTTCAGGTATTTGGCCATCCTTTCATCCTTGGCCTCACAAACCCCCAACACTTGATTAACAACTAACCTTGAGTCACTATGAAGTAGGAGTTGCCTTACCCCTAGTGTCCTTGCCAAGGAAAGGCCCGCGATCATGGATTCATATTTTGACTTGTTGTTTGATACTTTGAAGTTAAATATCAAGGCGTATTCAACATTGGTACCATCCAGAGCTGAAAGTATTAGCCCTACACCACTTCCACTGTCACAAGAAGACCCATCGACAAAGAGGTTCCAGATGTCTTTATCTGATAAGAAGCCCCCTTCTGACATTATTCCTTTCTTGAAGAGGTACCGATCTTCCTCATTTTTGGCTATTCTATTTTTGGTTCCCTTGGATATAACCTCTTCCGGGTCTCAAAAGACATTGCCATTTGACCCCTCTACAATCTCTAAGTTATTCTTATCCTCGGCCTCTTCCCATGTGAACTCGGCAATAAAATCTGCAAGTGCCTGCCCTGGGCTGATAAATAAGGTCATACTCTCCTAACTCAATGGCCCAAGTCATCAATCTACCCGACTTCTCAGGTTGGTGGAGGACCTGTCTTAGTGGGGAGTCAGTGAGGATGACCATAGAATGGGCTTGGAAGTAGGGCTTCATCTTCCTCAAGGCATTTATCAAAGCGTAGGCCAATTTTCCATCCGCGGATAGTTCTGTTCTGACCCTTGAAGGGCCTTACTATTAAAGTATACTGGCCTTTGCACCCCAACATCTTCACGCACTATAGTTGCACTTATAGCCGACTCAGAGACTGCTAGATAAACATACAACTTTTCTCCTACTATGGGCCGAGATAAGAGTAAGCGAGATCTGAGGTAGAACTTGAGCTGATTAAAATCCTCATCACACTCTTTGTCCCACTCAAAGGCCTTTCTAAGCACCTTAAATAACGGAAGACACTTGTCCGTCGCTCTTGTAACATTTATGTTGAGTGCAGCTACTCTTTTAGTTAGTCTCTGAATGTCCTTAATGCTTCTT
This sequence comes from Sambucus nigra, assembly GCA_949130495.1. NCBI lineage: Eukaryota > Viridiplantae > Streptophyta > Magnoliopsida > Dipsacales > Adoxaceae > Sambucus > Sambucus nigra. The sequence goes on from OX422223.1 coordinate 297,634,945, forward strand.
GGTGTCTTCATATCGAGCAAATCTTTAATTTTCTTAGGGTTCGCCTCTATCCCCTTCTGATTAATAATGAATCCAAGAAATTTCCCAGGGTTGAGTTTCATTCTGTACAAGTCTATCGTATCGAAGGTCCTTTCCAGATCTGCCACATGAGTGCGGGCCTTTAAGCTCTTCGTCAATATATTGTCTACGTAAACCTTTATCGTCTTGCCTATTTAGGCCTCAAACATCTTAATCACAAGACGTTGGTATGTTGCCCCCGCATTTTTCAATCTGAAGGGCATAACCTTGTAGACATATATCCCCTTGTCCGTGATGAAGGCTATCTTCTCCGAGTCTCCAGCATCCATGAAGATATGGTTGTAGCCTGAATACGTGTCCATGAATCTCATAAGCTCTGCCCTACAGTGGCATCTACCATCTGGTCGATTCGAGGTAAGGGATAGCTATGTTTTGGGTAAGACTTATTCAGGTCGGTGAAGTTTACACACATCCTCTATTTCCTATTAGCTTTGGGCACTATGGCTGCGTTTGATAACCACTTCGGATATATGACTTCCCTTATGAACTCAGCTTCTTCCAACTTCCTGACTTCTTCCCGAATGACGTCATACTTCTCCCTCAAATAAACTCTTCGTCTTTGCTTGATTGATTTAGCATCCTTAGATACATTGAGTTTATAGCACATGACCTCAGGGTCGATGCTAGGCATGCCACATGGCTCCAAGAGAAGACACTCTGCCTCTTCTTCAAGAAACTTATCAACTCTTCCTTGATCTTCGCTTTTAAGTCTTGACAGACCTGGACAGTTTTTTCCTATTCGTCCTCATTGAGGACAATGGATTCTACCTCTTCTGCAGCCTTTTTTTTCTTTAACTTCATTTCATCTCTGGGGTCGAGTTTATCAATGTTACATGTGGTAGTTGCTCTTTTATGGGCCTCTCTCTCTTCAGCCGATTTGAAGTAGCATTCTCGTGCTATGGTCTGGTCACCCTGCACTTCCCCTACCCCATAGGGGGTCAAGAATTTTAGCATCTGGTGGACGATCGACGGTACAGCCTCAAACTCCTTAAAGGCTACTCTTCCTATGATGAGGTTATAGGACGAGAAGATGTTTTCATCCATGATAAAAAAATTAATCTTTCAAGTTAACCTCTTAGGCCAATCATCACCCATTCGTACGTCCATCTCATACATGCCTAATGGATGGACCTTTTCACAGTTGAAGCCAATTAACGGATGATGATAGGGTATCAGCCTAGCTCTTCTAAGGCCAAGGCTTTTGAAGCAAGGCCAGAACATCCCATCTGCTGAACTTCCTACATCTACAAGAATTCTCTGTACCTCACATCCATGTACTCTTATTGTAATTACCAAAGGGTCATCATGGGGGCTAGGATTTGTTTGAAGCTGAGTCAGGAGAACCCAACTATAAGATTGTCCATGTCCACCTTATTTATCTTCTACTTGGCTTCAGAAGACGTTAGATTTACCACTTCTATGTTGGCCACTGACTTGGCTTCTGCCACATAAGCTTTTCGATCAGCCACTTCAGAACCACCCCTTGCTAGTCCTCCATATATGGTGTTAACACCAAAGGAGATCATACCAAACCTCTTTACTAGGGTGTTGTCGTCTTTCGGTGGGAGGTCTGGATCTTCTTCGTCATCACAATTTGAGTCATCATCTCTTCTTGTTGGGGTATTATCGTGACACTTGTCGTTTATCTTCTTTTTGAGGTCATCTCTTCCCGTTTTGGGAGCCTTGCCATCAATATACTTCCTCAACTTACTGAATTTCAGCATCTTCTCAATCTCATCCTTTAAGGCGAAGCACTTATCTGTAACATGGTCATAGTCTTTGTGGAACTCGCACCACAAGTTCTTATACCTCTTATGTGGAGGGGCCTTTAGCTTCTCTGGCCATCTCAGCGACCGGTCATTCTTGATCTTATTAAGTATGTGTTCGCATCTCACAGTTAGAGGGATATAGTGAGCGGACTTGTCGTCGGCTGGCCTCTTCTTTCCATCCTTCTTTCTTTGGAACTTTTCACTGCTATCGCCATTTTTTGTCCTCATACTTAGCATCCATGGCCTCTTCAGCATTCATGACCTTCCTCGAAGTTGTCAATAGCTCTTCCATGGACTTGGGAGGGTCTTCCGCAAGTTTCCACAATAACTTCCCCTTCTGAAGACCTCCTATGAGGGAAGTCATGTCTATATTCTCTTCGTAATCTTCAACCTCAAGTTTTTCTTTATTGAACCTGGCGATGTAATCTCTTTGGCTTTCGTGCTTACCTTGCTTGACATAAACATATGGGTGGTCTTCTTATGAGGTCTTACTCCAAAATAGAAATTTTGAATGAGTCGTTCAGCCAAGCCCTTAAAGTTCGCAATTGAATTCTTCGGAAGAAAAGTAAACCAGATGTGTGCTTCTCCCGTCAAAGTCCCAGAAAAGCCCCGAGACTTCATCTTATCTGGTATTGAGTAAATGTCCGTCGCTATCTGGTACATCTTAATGTGATTTACATGTTTGGTGCTACCGTCATACTTGGGAGACACCGTGGGCGGTTTGAACTTAGCAGGGGTTGGAAAACTCACTATCCTGGCCACGAACGGGGAGCCCTCTGAGAAACCTCTTTGCAATGGGTTTCGGCTTTTGATGAGGTCGCTTATCTTTTCTTCAAGACGTTATATGGAGTCGTTCCATGGACTTGCAACATCGGCTTGGCTGAGGTTGTCCCCAGCCACCTCCAAAGGGTGGACTGAGGGTTGCCCATCCACAGCACAACATCGGATGCTGACCTTTTATTGGTCCCTAGACCGTCCTGCGCTAGGTCGGCGCTAATGAGGCCGACGTTGCCCATCTTCCCTTTGTGAGATGGATGCACTTCTCGACCTTGAAAACCTTTGTCTTAGGTTGTTTACGGGGCCGAGCCTTTCAAAGGCTGACCCCCTCAATCGATCAAAAGATGATCCTCGTTGTCAGGCTTCTCCACCTATTCTACCTCCACAACCTGGGCTCTGTTGGATATGATGAACTGTGTTGTTCGAAACATCATATGGCTCCCAAAAATCTTTCGAGACATCTTTGGCCTCTAGATCATCATACCTATCCTCAGGGCAAGTGTTTCCTTGCCTCCCCAGGCATAAATGCCTAGGGTCAGTAATGTTTCTCCTCCGCTGAGGCATATGTTGGTCTTTCCACGGTGCCTGGGGTGGTCCCTTGGCGTTAGGATGAGGCTGAACGGCCCTGGAGTAATCATCTCCGGTGAGATCCCAGGTGGTCTCATCATGTTTTGACTGAGATGTGCAAATTGATCCTTCATTGCTTGATGCGTTGCTGCCAAGGACTTCAAGGCTGCTTCCACCTCAGCCATTTCGAACTGGGGTGGTGCTAGGCTGGAACTAGGTCCACCATCCCCAGGCGGCAGAAGAGGTGGTGGTAATTCTGATTCCACGTGTTAGCGCTATAGAGCTGGTGTAGTAGATGAGCTTAATACCTTACAGGACCTCTTTCAATGGTGAAATATCTCCACACAAGGGGTGAGGCCTAGTTCAACACCAGAGTCTCCAGTGAGGTTAAGTACAAAATAAGGAAGAGATAGCTTCTCGTTCCCACAGACGGCGTCAAAATGATGATGCTGGAAACATCACCACTCTTCAAGGTGTTCTTAAGCTCAATTCAGTGTTAACAATGGAAGAATATGAGTAAATAGTAGAAGGAGCTGAGGAGAAGAAGATGAACATAGTCATGTAAGTGGTTCAGCCAATTAGGCCGACATCCACTATGCAAGTGTGTGATTAATATCACTGTATGAGGAATCTAATGGCCATAGATACAATCTCTCAAGCTTTCTCTCTCCATTATATATTTGGACAGAGTTTCATCTAGGGTTGCTACTTTCAGGATCCCTCTCTAAGAAGGAGAAGACAATTATATATAGTATGTGTGGGGTGTAATGTACCCTGTATGCATGCAATGAGCATGTGTGTGCTGATCTAGCAAATCTAATGAAGAAATCTATCACTATCACATGTAGATAATGATGATGAAATATTCCCTCACGTGAGGGGATTGATTTGTTATAACTGATTGTGTACATGTGTTCCCAACCACACACACGCGAATAAAGGCTCGGCCATCTGTGATTGGTCCCAACCTCTGCCTGGAAGAGTATGAGTTTGGTGAAGATTGGCTGCTGCCCAATCCGAGATTAATCATGGTGGCCTCTGCTCATATGTGACCGAGGTAAGACTAGAGGAGCCATAATGTCTGCCTGGGTTGAGGTTATGGAGGAGTAGCCTAGTAACATCGGTTGACTCTCTGCCGAGGTTGGTTATGATGATGGAGTAATCCTTACAACCTCGGTCTGCACCTAGCCGATGTTGCTAGCCTTTGATGACCTGATGAATAACCGCCCCTATGGATTGTTAAGACCTCAACTACTGTCTGACTATGAGGTAACTGCTAACGTCATCCATGGTCGACCTTGCTTAGGACGACACCGCCGGTCGCCAACCTAGGGTCCTTCTAACCTCGACCATCTCCCAGGATGAGGTTGCTATCTCTGAGCTGTTGGGTACATATGGGGCATATCACCAACACCTCCCATGGGACCAATATAGCCCACATGAACCGATCGCATGGCCACGGGACTCTCAGTTTGAGAGTAAGGCCCAAAACATAAAATATCCACACTTAGGCTTGAAAATGTGTCGTCAGAGGGAGAAGTTCCTTAGCGCCTCCAAAAAGGCCCCATGAGTGGCGCCAACGCCTTGCACAGAACCAACGTAGCCCACATGAACTGACCATGTGATCATGGGACCCTTGGTTTGAGAGCACGACCCAAAAATAGATTATCCACATTTAGGATTGAAAATGTGCCTCTGGGGTGAAAAATCACCTAGTTCCCCCAAACGGCCCCCTGAGAGGTGTCAACACATTGTATGGTACCAACTTAGCCCGCGCGAACCAGTCGCGTGGTCATGTGACCCTCGGTTAGAGAGCATGGACCAAAATAGAGAATATTCACACTCAGGTTTGGAAACATGTCATTGGGGGGCGAAACCCCTTAGTGCCCCCCAAACGGCCCCCTGAGCGGTTCCAACACCTCGCACATGACCTACATAGCCCGTACGAATTGACCTCATGAGCATGACCCAAAAGAGAGAGTATCCACACTTAGGCTTTAAAAAATGCCATCGGGGGGTGAAACCCCTTAGCACCCCCCAAACGACCCCTTGAGTGGTGCCAACACCTCACCCGGATCAATGTAACTCGCACGAATCAAGTCGCGTGGTCACGGGACCCTCAGTCTCAGACCTTTATCACAGATTTATGAATGCCTTTACGTAGGTTTGAAAACGTGTCGTTAAAGGGCGAAACCTCACAACGCCCCAAAACGGTCCCGTGGGCGATGCCAACACCTCGCTTTGGACCAACGTAGCCTACACGAACTGATCGCGTGATATGGGACACCCGATTTAAGAGCAGGACCCATATTTCAGAATGCCTATACGGGTCCCATGCTCGCGTTGTCACGGGACCCCCTCGAGGTCACCCAAGGAGCACTTGCAGTTGTTGACTAATTTGCCTCCCGATTCGAGGATTTTTTTTATTATTATTAAAATTGGTCATGGCCCAAATCCTTGACAGTGTTTTATGCACAGTAAGTATAGTCACAACCCAAATCCATGATAATATTTTATATATAGTAAGTATGGTCACGGCTTATAGCCGTGACAAGGTTGGATTGCATAGAAAACTGGTCATAACTTTGAACTGTGATCATATGGTTTTTTAATCGCCTGATGGTCACAGGTTTAGGCCATGACCAGGCTTACAAATAGGGTCAGGTCTATGGGCCGTGACTACATCTGTGACTATGGGAAATCCATGATCAGGCAGTGGGTCAGGGATTTGGGCCGTGACCCCCAAAATTGGTCACTCCCGATTTGGTCATGGACCAAATTCGTGACCCACACTGCCTGGTCAGGGATAAAGTCCATGACCAATAGCCAAGTTTTGGTGTAGTGAGTAACAGTAAAATTATGTTACTAATTCCGTGTCCCACGCCTTTTTCTAACGAAAAAAATTCGTTACTAATATTTTTAATAACGATAAAATACCCTTACTAAAGATGTGTTTTTGTGTAGTATGATACACTTAGAATGCAATTATTCACTCTTTGAGACTAGAGTAATATATACGGGCAAAGTTATTATTTACTTACAATGAATTTCAATTGTGAAAACCAACAAAGAAAACCGTTGATGTTTCGAAAAAGTATAATACACATTAATTGTGAGAACACCGACCTTCTGGAGAGAGGTCTTTACCCATGCTCTTGCATGTAGTTTTTGTTCTCGGACGCATCCAAGCTTAGGAGTATTAATAAACTTGTGAATGTGTGATTTTTTTAGAATCGTTAGTCTATTTTACAAGAGACACAATATGGTTTAGCCCCATAGAGCTATGTGCAAGATGTTGATCAATGTGCGAAATAAGAGTTCTATATACGGGGACTGGATTACAGAGAGGGGAGGTGTTAGGAACCCACTCCATTTTTTCAATCTGAATAAGTATACAATGTGTTTGCCTGCCACAGTGACTTGATATGCATGTGTGACTGCTATCATGATATTTACAATGTGCGTATGTCTATAATTACTATGTTATTCATTACAATGTGATTGCAATCGTGAGTGTGACATATGTGTAATTAATACAAAGATATCAAGGTGTGCGCGTGAGTTTGACATATAAGCGAATGTGACTAAGATTATAAAATGTTTGACATATACATACACACATACACACACATGCACACACACAAAGAGAGAGAGATAAAGAGAGAGAGAGAGAGAGAGATGATTAGAGAGTGTTTGATCGACGATGGATTATTTTGCATAGAGAGAGACAGCGGTGGGGTGGGGGGGAGTAAACGTTGGTGGAGTGCAATGAGGGTGAAGAGAGTGAACGATGGTGTAGTATTTCTCGCACACATGAATGCACAGTCACACAAGGAGTGAGAATGAGGGAAATAATCCTTAACGAGCTTTATTTATACCTAAAATGATAAAAATAAAATAACTTGTCATAGTCAATGACAATGGTCATGGTACTTGACCATGATCCCTAATTAATTCACCCATACTAGTTATGGTTTCGGATGATGAACATCTTTGTGTGACCATTTTATGTTACAATATTGTTGTAACAGTTCGGTGTTATAATTGATTTAGTAGGCAAAAAGTAACATCCGACTTCATCTGGGTGAGGGTTAGTAATGGTTCATATAAATAGATTTTCACTCTTCTAACACAAAGTCCTTTTCAGCTCCACTAGTAAGGCATATGTTCAACGACACGAAATATCAGGGTTCAAAACTTGTTGGAACTAATTTATGGATATAAACAGAAGTAAAACCCGATACCGATTTGAGCGGTGGTAAAATTGGGAACAATATATATGGCGGTGGAGTGGGGTATTGCAAAATGGTCTCAGATCTAATACCAAGATGGAATACATGTGCCAATGAGGACATTGGGCTTAGTAAGGGGTGGTTTTAATAAGCTGGTGTCAAGTTAATTTGGTAGCGAGAGAGTTACATCCCACATTATCTCGGTGAGGGAAAATAGTGGTTCATATATGTAGATTTTCACTCTTTTAACACCGAGTCCTTTTCAGCTCCACTATTTATCATGGATTCAAACCTCGTTGGCACCAGTTTGTGGATGTGAGATATAACAAAATCACATACTTCTATGAGAGGTGGTAAAATTAGGGACAATATTAACGGTGGTAGAGTAAGGTACTAAATTTTTTACGACTAAAGGTCACGGACCAAGACTATTACAAAATTTCAACCATAATGGTCAGATTCCTTAACTGATGGTCATGGTAATGGACCGTGACCAGAAACCATTTTTCTAGCCAAAAAGTTCATGGTGGAGTCACGATCCATGAATGTGACCAATGTCTAGTATAGATAACCCCTGGATGGGGCAACTAATTAGGTCATGGTTAATATTTTATTGTCAAGGTCCATTAAAGCCACAAAACGTGACCAACAAGTAATGTTTCAGCACTAGTTTATAGTGTTCAAATATAGTGTTGAAACTCTTTGAACGCTCATTATCAGTTGACAGCAAGCTATTAATAAGGCACTACTCTTTTAGGGGCTGTATAGTATGATCATGTAGCTCATATGGAGGACAATTTTCTTTTTCTTTTATGAAATGTAGTAGGGTTTTTCTTGAAAAAAATATTTTTGCAATCAAGATAAAAATGATTGGTAGAGGGGAAAACATTGATGTCCTCAGAGGTAAAAATATTTACGGAAGAGAACCCTAGTGCCAAACAAATGTTCAATATCGACTGTAATGTTCTAGTATTGGATGAAATTCACAACAACATTTGAGTCGAATTGTCACGGTCCTTGAACGTGAAAAAATATAACTATCGTAGTCAGGGATTGTGATAATTCTCGGTGTGTGTGACACCTCAAAAAATCTAAGTTAGATTGATGAGATCTAAAATAAAAAATAAAAGAATCTAAACAATTGGATATAATTCTAAGAATGAAATAAAATAACTAACATGCATAAACAAAATAACTGAATACAATAATACGAATAAACCAAAGTAATCTCTATAAAAAAATCACCAGCAATAATAAAATCCCATACTAGAAATGTAAATTGTCTCATAATAACAACTACAACATCCAATTAGACTAAACAATAGATTGTAAAACAAAGAGTGAGCATGTGGGACTGGCACCTCGTACTAAATGATCAGCAACGAAGAATGGCATGATAGAATTAGGAGTAAAGTTGAACCGACGACTTAGGTCGTAAACAAAATAATTCAACAACAATGTTAATAGCAAGTTTATGAAGTAAAAAAATATAACTGAGTTTGGACAACAATATAACAACACATCTTTCTCTCGTATTTTAAGTTATCCCGGCCTAGACAAACTAAATTATTACATGTATCTAATCCCAGACCCAATTAAACCCCATGATCAAGGTTTTTCATCTTAACTAAATATAAGTAGATGTTCCATAATCATACCAATAGATACATCTAAAGTATATTAATATATAAGGTAAGGTTGTCTCTACATCTAAAATACATAAGTACAGTCCCAACCGCATACATAATAATTGGTCTACACTTGCCCCACACAAACAAAGGCATGTCCCTAATGTCTTCAGGGATCACTCGCGCGTACTAGGTATAGATAAAAGTCATCCCATTCCTATATCTTCAAATCATCAATAAGGGATAAACATTCCTCCTTTACACTAATGATATAGCACCATACCCCAGGAGGTATGATATGACTCCCCTATTAATCTCCTCTAGATACAACGTGTATTTTCAGCACGTAGTGTACAAGGTAAAACTGGCAAATTTAAAGTTTATCTCTATCACTATGGTACCAGGGTAGTCGACATCATACGCTCCCTATAAAGATATACCCTAGTATGTATCCCATGAGCACACACATATGGTATGTTGCACATAATACGCAACAATAGTAATTAGAATCAGATAAGGGTTATGAAGTCTTAAATTAGACTCCTTAAGTTAACTAAACTCTTTAAGTTAAGAATTAAAGTCTCTCAAATGAAGTCCCATGTCTCCTTCTAACCATTTTACAAAGGACATTCGAACAATACACTAAAATCGTTCGAACAAAAGAGACTAAATCGTTCAAATAAGTCTAATACCCGTTCAAACCTAAACTCGTTCGAATAAACTACCTAATATTTTTCAAATGTGATAAACGTAGTCATCTTCCCCAATCAATACAAATATGTAACTCTTAAACCCAATAACCTAACTCGAAGCCTCTAAACATTACAATTACCAACCTCCATTATATATAAAAGGTCTAACAACAATCCTAACCTATATATGATGTTTTTACACGATTTAAACATGGATTAAATGGATTAATTAAGATTTAATCGAAGAAACCTATATTCATATTTTTTACTCAATTAAGTTTAGGTTTTCATCAATTCATTCAATTACCAATGGGCTTTTCACATATTTTATGTGTATAAAAATATCCTAACCCTTATATATCAATTCTAACTCAGACTCATAAGGAATCCCTCTAAAACCAGATTATACTATTAACGTGAAGATTAACCTAATTTACAACATATAAGTTAACTTCGAATTCAGTTAATTTATTATATAAATCAATTCATAAATTAATTAATTTAGATTCCAATGGATAATTGTACAATAACACAAAAGAACTTACATTTCACCCTAGGTACTCAAATTAAAATGGGATGAACACCAAGATTAATCCTCCAAATTCATCCTTTCTCCAAGGTGCATCTTCTCTATAGCCTTAGGGCTCCTCTCCATAATTATTATAATAAAATTAGACTAACCTAATGATCCTCTAAATGTACTAATCCCTAAATTAGATTTAGCCCTCATTTAGGCCTCAACTTAATAAGCCCAAATACACCCTTAAATGACCCAAAACATTGACCAAACCATATGCCAACCCATATGACTTAAAAACTATCATTTTAAGTCATATACAGACATTCTACATTCCTCAAAAGTCAACTTGAAATATCTTACTAAATCATTTAATATTTTATTTTGTTATATATTCCAAATACAATTTACTAAATTACTTATTAATATAGCATGACACGTCATTATAGGAAATTAATTCATGATCAATGGAAACCAACACCTAGAGGATAATCCAAACAATAAAACCCCAGATACTGAATCCCTGACCATTCCATATTCGCCCGTAATACACAGTCACTTCTTCACATTTAATTAATGAATTATCGTATATTAATTTTATTTTTGTAGTTTATTTATAAAGCACAAATAAGAGATATATTTAGTGATATCACATGTCACGACATACACATAAGATAAATTCACAATGTAATTCATTTTAAATACCGCACCAAAATTACGGAGTATTAAATTCTTCCCCTCTTAAACAAGAAAAAATGTTTCTTAAAATTTGAATTTAATACCTGACTAGAATAACTCTGGATATCTCTCCCGCATGTGGTCCTCTCTATCTCTCATGTTCATTCAATATTGCTATGGTGTTCCCACTGGACTTTAGCTAATAGTGTGACTTTCGATCACAGGGCATACTCGCTCCACTCAACAATACTTTTTGGCCATTCCTCATAGCTCATAATCTCTTAAAAACTTCCTCACCATCGACACATGGAAAATTACATGTAATCTCTACAAATGGTTAGGTGAGGACAATAATTAATCCACTTGTCCCAGCTTATCCATTTCCATAATGTCACTTATGTAACATGGAGCCAACTTCCCATTGGATCTAAACATGACAAAACCCTTCATCGAGATGACCCTAAAAAGTACTTGGTCCCCCACCTGAAACTCTAGCTTTCACTTTAGCTAATTGGCATAGCTCTTCTGCCGATCACGGGTCATCTTTATCTGTGCTCGGATGAGTTCTACCTTCTTTAAAGTGACCCATATAATTTGTCGCCCAAACATCCTATGTTCACCTAACTCCATCCAACATCTAGATGAATGGAACGATCGCCCGTATACAATGCCTCGTAGGGTTCCATATCGATAGTCTACTAATGACTATTGTTGTAAGAAAACTTCACGAGTCGTAAATGTTGTTCCTAACTCCATTTGAGATCCAAAACACATTCCCGAAGAATATCATCCAACTTTTAGTTCACCCACTCAGTTTGGCCATCAGACTGAGGGTGAAACGTCGTACTAAAATTCAAATGTACCCCCATAGTATCCTAAATATCCCTCTAGAAACGAGATACACATGTATTTTATTGGTCCGACAAAATGTCATGTGGTACCCCATGAAGCCGTATAATCTCTGAAACAAATAATTTTGCATACTACTATAGGGGTAATTAATCCGCATTAGCAAAAAATGACCCAACTTTATCAATCTATTGACGATGACACAAATATAATTATGACCTCTTTGGGACCTCGATGATCCTACTATGAAATACATGGAGATTCTCCCCCACTTACACTCGAGAATCTTCAAAGGTTGTAATTCCCCCACTAATGTTTGGTACTCCACCTTAACTAGCTGATATGTGTCACACTTAGACAAAAACTCCGTAATTTTTCTCTTCATCCTAGCACACTAATACAATCTATACATGTCGTAGTACATCTTATACCCTCTAGGATGTATTACGAATCGTGGACTATGTGCCTCAGTTAAAATTTCTTTCCTAACCTCTAGACCCTCTGGCATAACTAACTGTCCTATAAAACTCAATCCACCATATGGACTAATCGAGAAGAAAGTAGCCCCCTGAAGCGACTTTAAAAGTGTTTCTAGTTCACGCTTCTAACGACTCAAGCGCAAGACGGTCGCTCAAGTATAAATTTGGTAAAACTGGGTGTCGAACTCAGGGAAAAAGACGAATACTCGTGATGACTATTAAAGTAGGAGACTAATATCAAGGATTGGATCACAGAAAAAAACAAAAAATATGCTAATAGAAGAAATATGTATACTACTTCTAATTAAAGCAATTAAATCCCATCTAAGATAAGTACGCATGCAAGATTAGAAATTAACTGAGTAATTTATATGAAATAAAGGTAAGGTCGGAGTACAATCCACCAACCCCTAGTAATTTCATCAGATACAAAACTAGTAGAGAATAAAATATTTAATTCAAACTAAGACTTTATTTATTTCAAGTACTACATATATGAAGGAATTAACCCGCACAACACGTAATTAAGAATAAAAATCAATTACGTGACATGATGATTAACATGCGCGCCGCATTCTTAAATACTCTGGTTACATAGGGAAAACATGGTTAAAAGTCCTATGACATTTATGTTAACGAAATAACACGTATAATTAATTATTTAATTCAAGAACTTATTTTTATAATCATGCAAACCACTTAGGGTTATATTCATGCGTTCCAACCCTTAAAATATAGCCTAACATGGTGTAACTACAACTAAACTTGATAACTATGCTGCATGATATCATTCTTACATAAAAAGTGTAATCAAACATGAAAAAATGCTTCTTGCAATGAAATAATAAATCATAAACCAAAAATATGAAACAAATTAAAATCAATAAACTATACTTATATTGAAGAAAAACCCTTGAAAGAGATAAACAATTATTGAAGAAGATGAAGCCTAGGGTTGTTGCCTTCAAGATACTCTCAAAACTATGTAAAAAGTTTCTTAAAGAAACATAGCTGACTAAAATAAGTATATAACCACGTTTTTCCAAGTGTTTGAAACAAAACAAAATCTGCAAAATAAGTGGAATTAAGTTGGAATGTTTTTCATACAAAAAAACAAATCGGTTCTACTTTTTATACAATAAAATAAGAATCGGTTCTACTCTCCTCAAAATCTTTGAAAAACCGAACCAGTTACAGTTTTTGTAGAATAAAATGTGAATCGGTTGTACTTTCTTGTTCATTCATATTATCTTCTAACTCTCATATCTTTTGAACTATTGCCCGGATTGGGTTACCACTTCTTCCTATATTCTTATGATCTTTCAATATTCAATTTCTGTTTATGTCCCACATCCAAATTTCGACTGTACAATTACATATTAGCCCTTCACTTTTCTTCTTTTCTTGCCAATCCTCATTTCGATTTCTCTCTTTTCTTTGTGTGCATGAATGACCTAAAAAATATAAGTGAAATACACAAAACTTGATTTACTTGTTAGAAGATGTCAATAACACTGATATGAGATAACTCCACTTCATTTGCACCACGCGAGGTAATAATAACCTATAAATTAAAGGGATCAATATGAAGTATTTATGCCTAATTAACCCCATCTAACATATAACTTTGATCGTCCCGAGCTATGTAACAGAGTCATGTAATATTAAATGCTTGAAAAACATTTTATTAGGATATAGTGTCTTTCTCATGGACAAGCAATTACATTTAGCATAGGCAATAAGCCATTAAACCCCTACGCTACCCTAGTAGGACGAGTGATGTCTCGTGACGGTTTGCAGTGAGTATACAAAATTCATTTTTTTACTTAAAGAAAGTTCAAAATAATTAAAAATTGTACAATTTAAACTCTCCAAAAATAGTCACCGTAAACTTATATTCACAAGTCTCAACCAAAAGGACTAAAAGCTAAAGAAGAAAAAATAATAAGTGCGATAAATAAAACAAACAAATATTTAAAATGTAAAAAGATACTATATAACTCCAACACACGACTCAAAAATAAAAAATAAAAAAAACCATACGCATCGGGGGTAAGACGACCTCTCTCTCTCTCCACTAAAAACTCATCCGACCTCCTATCTGGGGTTCGATTCTCTCCTTGTCTCCCCCGTCCTCACATCGTAAACTAGTAGTTAGAACAATTTGGGAGTAACCCCATAGATAAGGGGGGACACCTTGAGGCTCGTGATGACTAGGATGAATGAGATCCCCGTGGTGCCCAATCGAACCGCAACATACTTGTCCCGAATTGAAGAGAACATCTCAGTAAAAATTGGAAGGACATGCTACAACTAGATCTCCCTTGACTTGTGTAATACATGGGTCGACCTCTAAATCATTTGAGACTCGATTCCTCTCATCGATCGCATATGAGGACTCAAGTGGCACGGGTGGATGGTCACGCAGAAGGACCTCATCTATCACATCTTTACTTTCGCTCTCTTTGACTTGACTACATGAATCCAATAGTAATTGGACATCTACAAGTAGGCTCTCATCCACCGAGATGAATTCATTTTCACAATCTTCCAAGCTCATATCTCCTACCTTGCTCTCGTGCTTACTTTCTAAGTCCTCTCTCACTCGCTAATTCTCCAAATCCTCTCTCTCGCACTCAACTGTGTGATTTCTCTCATTCTCCACATCAGTCACTTCAAACATATTCTCAACCTCTGGCTCAACTTTAGAATTATCTCTCTCACTTGATGTAACACGATATACCCCTAATGGCTCTCTCATGTGATTCCTCTCGTGCTAGTGTATTGTTTCTTTCATAAGATCTGTCTCTCATGATTCTCCCCCATCTCCCTCGATCTTGATGATGTTAAAAATATTAGTTTTGAAAGTCATGTTCTCGAACGTGAGTTACATTTTCCCTTTTCATGTATTAAAAGGTGCATTAGTTGTAGATAAGAATGGGCGGACAAGGATGACGGGAACATGATTACTCGGCAATGCTGAGGGCTCCTCATAGCAAATGACAAAATCCATCGGGAAGTAAAAAGTGTAAACTTGTCACGTCCTCAATGACCCCCTAGGTATCTTTACAGAACGATCTTCCAGTTGGAGAGTCATCATTGTGGGATTAAGGTCCCCCAAGTATAATTGTTTATAGATGTAATATGGGAGAATATTAACACTTCGCCTTAAATGTATTAACGCTCTCTCAATTTGATTCTTCCCCATAATGCATGAAATGGTCGGTGCACCCATATTTTTAAATTTTAGTGGAAGGTCTCTTAACAATACGAAACTGACGTTATGTGTTAGAAACACATTTTTCTTTACCTTTAGACTATGTTTCACCATGATTAAGTTCTTAAGAAACTTAACATACGCAAGAATATGATTTATTGTCTCAAGAAAAGGTAAATTAATCTTTAGTTTCCTAACAACGTCTAGCACATCGTCACGAGAGGTTCCCTTGGAGTGGGGTACTAACCGTTGAAGGCATGGGAAAGCAATGGGAAGTTTCCCAACCACCTCGAGCGCGACTGTGTCATTTTTACCTCTCTTTCTCAAGGGGACATCTTCCGCCTCTTTCATGCCGAGCGAAATATCCTTGATCATTTTTCTCTTCGTGTGGAGGAGGTGACAAGTAAACAACTCTTCCACTACGTATAGTGGTTATCGCGCTACACTTCTCTTAATTAGCGTTGGAAGTAACTCGCACTAGGTTGACCTTGGGCAAAAAAATTCCCTTATCTTGGATACTTAGGGAAGCTTGAAACTTTGAAATGTTCGTGTTTATGTTAACAAAGATTAGTGCATTTTGGGAATTGGTTCCATTTTGAAATTTTATGACTTTATTGAAAGTATCCTCGATATTTATTCTTGGTGCGATGATATATGGCGCATGATGTGGTGCTTGCGTGTGTGAGGATTATGGGAAATGCGAGGGCGGTGGTGTAGGAGGGGAAACGTATGAATGCGGATTCAACGCAACATGTTGTTCCCCATAATTAAACCCAAGATGTTTCCTCCATGAAAGGTTGTAATAATTCCCGTGAGGAGCATTAAAATTATCCTTAAAATCTCCCACCCCTCTTACTTTCTCTTGTCGCATAACTTTTTAGGTGGGTATCGTCGGACATTCCTCTATTAAATATCCCGCCTCACAAATTTCACACATAGTTTATTTCATAGCTCGGGTGGATCCGGTTTTTTCTCTTGCCCGTGCTTCAAGTACGTCTTCAAATATTTTCTTAAATTGGTTAACTCAAAGTTTCCACTCGGTGTCCTTATCCACGTAATAGAGAACAAACACGGAATGAGAAATGGACATTTGTCTAACCCGATTTTGGGTGTTAGGATCGGACGTGTCTAATGTTTGAGTAGTTTAGCAACATACTTAAGGTGGGCCTCGGAATCATTTTCATCTAACCCCCAAAATTATCCCTTACACGTAGTTTCCACGAGTTGTTTGGAAGATATTAATAGCCCTTGGAGGAATAAAGAGATAAGGCGATACTTCTCAAAACCATGATGTGGGCATGTATGAACCAACACTTGGAAGCTCTCCCAACATCGATCAAATGGCTCATTTTATTATCATCTAAAAGTTTGAATTTGAGCCTTGATGGAATTAGTTCTATGTTGGGGGAAGAATTTCAAAATAAACTTGGCTTGCATATCTCTCCATGACCCGATTGAATTTAGTGATAAAGACCAAAACCAAGTCTTATCTTTATACTTTAAGGAAAAAGGAAGAATTTTTAGGCGAACGACATCTTGAGTGCAAGCTTGATTGATAAATGTGTCGCATGCTTCTTCGAAGTCACAAATGTTGAGGTACGGTTTCTCCAAATCCAAATAGTGAAAGGTGGGATGAATCTGGATCATCCCATTTCGAAAGTGAATTTGTTCGCATCGTATGAAAGTAGAATGCATCCACATAACAAGTCTCTCATGGGACGATATGGTATATCACCCTCACTCATACCATAACTATAATGGTCCGACATCTATCTCTCTCAAAATGACTTGAATTCCTCACTAGGTGCCCTAGAAGCGTGACTCGTGAAATAATTTAGGTACTGTAGGGGTGAAACCCCAAACTGAGGAGCGTTAGGAGTGTGTGGACTATCAGGATCGTACTCAATTATAGGGATTTCATAAATACGGGTTAGAGTAGATTGGGGAGTTTGTTGCGGATTTTGCATCAAAGAACTTGAGAGATGCTATATATATATATATATATATATATATATATATATATATATATATATATATATATATATATATATATATATATATTGAAATTTTGATTTTATGACTTTTTTTGGCTTTTTAACAATTTGAGTCAAATTTTGAATTAAATTAATCGAACCTAAAAGTCTACCTAGTCCTTGAAAACGGTGCCAAAAACTTGATGCGACTTTAAAAGTGTTTCTATTGTGTGCTTCTAACGACTCAAGCGCAAGTCGGTCGCTTAAGTATAAATCCGATAAAACTGGGTGTCGAACTCAGGGAAAAGGATGAATACTCGTGATGATTATTAAAGGAGGAGACTACTATCAAGGATTGACTCACAGAAAATAACAGAAAAGATGATAATAGAAGAAATCTATATACTACTTCTAATTAAAGCAATTAAATCCCATCCAAGTGAACTAAGCATGCAAGATTATAAATTAACTAAGTAATTTATATGGAAGAAAGGTAAGGTCGGAATATAATCCCCCAACCACTAGTAACTTCACCGGACACAAAACTATTAGAGAATTAATTATTTATTTGAAATAGAGACTCTATTATTTCAAGTATTACATATTTGAAGGAATTAACCCGCACAACACGTAATTAAGAATACAAATAAAGTACGTGATAGGATGATTAACACGCGCGTCGCATTCTTAAACACTCCGGTTACCTAGGGAAAACATGGTTAAAAGTCCTACAACGTTTATGTTAACAAAAGGACACATCTAATTAATTATTTAACTCAACAACTTATTTTTATATCCATGCAAACCACTTAGTGTTAGATTCATGCATTCCAACCCTTGAAAATATAGACTAACATGGTGTAACTACAACTAAACATGATAACTATGTTGCATGATATCATTCTTACATTAAAAGTGTAATCAAACATGAAAAATTCTTCTTTTAATGAAATAATAAACCATAAACCAAAAATATGAAAGAAATTAAAATCAATAAACTATACTTGTATTGAAGAAAAAACCTTAAAAAAGATGAACAATTATTGAAGAAGATGAAGCCTAGGGTTCTTTCCTTCAAGATACTCTCAAAATTATATAAAAAGTTGCTTAAAGAAACCTAGATGAATAAAATAAATATATAACAACATTTTTACAAGTGTTTGAAACAAAACAAACTCCCCAAAATAAGTGGAATTAACTTTGAATTTTTGCCATACAAAAAAATTAATCGATTCTTCTTTTAATAGAATAAAAGGTGAACCGGTTCCACTCTCCTCAAAATCTTCAAAAAACCGAACCAATTCTACTTTTTGTAGAATAAAATGCCAACCGGTTCTACTTTCTAGTTCATTCATCTCATCTTCTAACTCTCATATCTTTTGAACCGTTGCTCGGAATGGGTTGCGTTTTTTTCATATTCTTGTGAGCTTGAAATCTTTAATTTATCTTTAGGTCCCACATATGAATTTTGATTGCACGATTATGGATTAGCCCTTAGCTTTTCTTATTTTCTTGCCAATCATCATTTCGATTTCTCTCTTTTCTTTGTGGTCACGAATTACCTGAAAAATGTATGATAAATGTAGAAACTCTGTGTACTTATTAGAAGATGTCAATAACACTGATATGAGACAACTCCACTTCATTTTCACCGCACGAGGTAATAAAATCTTCTAAATTAAAGGGATAAATATGAAACATTTATGCCTAATCACCCCTCTAGATACAATCTCTTGTTCCTTCTCCTGACAGATTGAATATGAATCCTTAGCCTATAACACCCGTATCATTATGGATGGCGTATCAGTCAAAACAACCAAAAAGGCATTCAATAAATCCTTATAACATATGGCACACCCCTACCCTACCCAAATATTAGGAAAATCACCCTTATGATTACCCATATTTTTTCCAATGTAACAGCTAGTCTTCGACTCAACACATCTTCTACAACATTCGTTTCCCTTAGATGGTATTGAATAAAAAAATGGCAGTCCTTCACAAACTGGATATGTAATATTCGCACTCTTTATATTCATTCAAAATGGTGTTTTGGTTATATTGTGGAATTTATAATAACCGTAACCATGGACGTATGGATATCTTTTTATGGCAACAGATTTGAAGGTTATATGTACGATATTTGAAAGCTTAAGGGTCAAAATGAAAATTTCATAGGTAAAGTTGAGTTAGGAACAAGTGGGTAACCTCTTCCCGGCCATATCGATCCAAGCTCGTGATCGAATCAATTCTAATGTCAGAGGGATCCAAAATTAATTTCGGATCAATCCGACAAACTGAGATATCAACTATGATTTCATTTTGAGTAGTCGAAATATGAACCTCTTAGATTAGTGTGTTGTCAACCTTTGAATGATTCAAACATAAACATGTCATATTTTAACCTTATTGCGTGGTAAGACTTTACTTAAATGTTGGGCAGGAATATTAAATGGATTTTATGGGTTATGAGAGAGTGATAAGTATAAACCATCTTTTACACACTTCTCTCTTAGCACAAAATAAACCAGTCATCCTTCCTTTATAATACCTCCATTTCATTGGATTATTCCTCCACATGTATCTCCCACATTTGAACCTTATTACACGATAATTTCTTATCTTCCATTATCAAGATTTAGTTGAAGTTTTAGTGGGTTTTGGTGTTCTTATAAGGGGGTTTCTTGAATGGAGTTTCTTCAGAATATGTGGAGCATTTTTATGGTGATTGAAGGTGGAATTTTTCTGGATTTCGATGTTGAGTCTTCAGGGAAGTCTTTTAAGGGAGATAGAGGAAGTTTGGTAACCCCATTTAGGCCACCTTTGGAGGTTGGGCAATTCCCTATTCATATCCATTTTAACCATTATTGGAGTTTCTTTGAGGTGGAAAAATTTACTTTATTGCAGTTACTATTATATTCAAGTTAATAGCATGATTATTACATATGTTGGTGTATGTGTATATGTATGTGTATGTGTATGTGTGTGTGTGTGTGTGTGTGTGTGTATAGGACTCAATAATTCTACCATTCTCGTAGAATATAGTGGGATTTCATATGTTAATATGGGTTAAAAACAGGCTTAGAAAAAAGTTATAATTATGTCACATTTTAAGAATATATATTGGAATGAAAAGTTGTTATATGGTTTTAAATTAATGGTTTTCAAGTAAGAAATGTTTTGGGTTTTATTTGAGGACATTTGAGTACAGAGTTTACATTTTTCATATGAAAATATTGAATAACTGTGTGTTAAATGGGTTTTGATATTAGATTATAACTCGCATAATTTCATAAATTACTTAATATAAAATAATGTTGTTTTATGTTAAGAGTAACTAAGAAACATGGTTTAGTGTTCTTAAAATGAAAGTTGGTAAAAATGAGGAAAAGTTGACATTATGAAGGTTGTTATATAGGTAAAAGGAAAATGAGTAGAAATCAAATTAATGAGTAAACAATGATTTTTCACAAGAAATTTAATTATTGGTAAACATTAGGTTTTTTTTTAAAAGGTAACATATAAGTTATCAATTTTAAAAAATTGAAGAATATGTTAAAAATGAGGAATTTCAAGTTGGCTTCGAAGTTAAAATAAATTTTGAAATATAAAGTGAGTTGTTTTGTAAATAAATGGCACTTGAATGATATTATTTCATGAATTTGGGGGTACCTCGTGTTAGGAAAATGTTAGTTTACATTTAAGGGTATTAAGACACCAAAACTATGATTTTGTGTAAAAGTATCATAAAAGTCATTTATTGTAAAATTTGGACTAACTAGTAACATGTTAAGATGATGTTTAGGTGAAATTATTATGTTAATAATTTCAAGATAATGTTAGACTAATTAAGGTGACTTTAAAGGTTATGATAAAGTGCAAAAGTGAAAACAGTATTGTTAAAACGATAAAAGTTGAAATATGGTTAAATTCGAGATGAAATGGAGAACTTGAAAATGGAATAAAGTTTGTAAAATTAAAGGTGTTGGGAACACATGAAAGATAAGTAAAAATGACTAACTGGAAAAACATGTTCAAGTGCATAACGAGGATGATAATGTGGTATTTATCTTGAGTTTTGGCCTTCGTGTTGGGTATTTTAATAAGAACAATGGTTGGACCATGATAAAAATGAATGAATGTAAAGTGAAGGATGTTTTCACATAGGAGTATTGAGAAATAATTAAGAAGGGCCCATGGTGAAAGACCTAACACAATTAGTTAGTATATAATGGGCCACGGTATTTATGGCAGATGATAAAAGTTTGTAAACATAGTTGGGACTACGGTTCAGCCAGAATAATAAAGGAATAGTTGGAATTGGTTAAAATGTAAGAAATATTTCAAAACGGTATATAAAATTAAAAAGATAATAATGTATTTATGAATAAAGATTTAAAATTGATAATAAAGGGAATATTATGTAATTCAATAAAGTCCATAGAAAGAATTAATTAGAAGTTTCAAATAAAGGATAAAGTGTGGTTAGATAAGCAGCATGAATAATAGTTTAACTTGGTAATGTGTTGTTAGAGGTGTGCTTTAACGGTGATAAGGTTAAGAAGTAAGAATAAATACCTATAAAGATCAGATGTGCACGTCGACATGATAATGAGGTAATTTGATGATTTTTATTAAACAAGTTTTTTTTTCAAAAGGTGGTCAAAATTTTATTTCAATTAAATTAAACAGGTTGGGTTAATGGAATTAAAAGATGTTGGGCAAATGTTAATGGAATGGGTAAAATGGGTTAATGTAATTTAATCGGAACAAGTAAACTTTTTTATATAAACAAAGTATTTTCATATATGGTTATCTATATAATAAAGTAGCATAGTTTTTCACTATTATATAAACACATAAGACACTTAACGGTCCGGATATAAGTGAATAAGTCACTAGTTGGAGGGTGAGATCAATATTTATAAAATGTTATTATATAGCTCACCACCCCTTATTATATATTCTATACATTTTTTGGCGTTTACTCTTTTAAGCCACTAACATTTCATTTCCCCCTCTTTTTTCATTCTTAAATTTTACTCTAATTCAAACAAGAGGATGTTTTTGTAATTCATTAATATTTCTCTTTCTCTTTCTATCGACGCCACTCACCGATGTGTACCCAATCAAAGATGAAACCCTCCTCCAAAGAACCCATTTACCACCACATAAACCTCTCTCCTAAACCCATTTTCTTTTCTTTTCTCTTAAATACGTCTCTCTCTTTCTCGTCTCTCACCCATCATTGACCATCTTCGATCAACCTCGAGCATGCCACGATTAGCAATCTCTCTATATCTAATTTTTACTGCATTTTTATATCTGTTTATCTCTCTATATTTTATTTTTGAGTTTTTATTTTTCAGATCAAACCTTGAATCACGTTTAGATATTTCCTTTGAAAATCATATTTTTAATATATGAGGGTTTTGTGGGTTCAAAATGAAGTTAAAATGTTGTTTTATATTTTTATATATTTATCAAGAATCTGGGTTTTGTGAAGTTTCTCTATAAATTCTCTTTTTTTATTGCCTTACATCTATTATAGTTTTCATTTTGTAGTTATAATGTTTTTTTTTGTCTCTAATCAGGTATACCCTTCTCCTCTCTAATTCGTTAGTTTTTTTTATTCTAGGTCATGAAACGTTATTCCTCTTTGGGGAGTTTTTAGCCATTTTCTTAAATTTGGTTTTGTTGCTTCTCTCCCTATCAATCTTAAGAGTTTTGACAGTTTTAAATGACGCAAAGTGGAATCGAGCATCAGAGGCTGCGTTAAAATGATTCATCACTATGTGGTGCAATTGTGCCTTGCTCATGAGACCAAGTGCCTCAGGTTCGTTCACAAATGCATTATTATTATGTTTGTTTTATTTGATTTAATTGTTTGAAATTTGAACACAATGCTCTATTTGAAAATATTTTAGGCCATAAGGGAGCCTTGCCCTCCTGATCCTTCGATTGTGTTTCTAGAAAAAGAAAGTATGCTGATCAGTAGAACTTAAAATTACAAGAAAACCCTGAGGTCAAAAGTGTGTTGGTCTATTTTGTTATCAATCCTATATGCTTACAACTGAATTTATATCCTTTTAGTCATAGAAAATTAATAACAATCTATTTGATTTTGGTAATGAAAGGATGTCCCTACTGGGGATCTACTAAGGAACATGAATTTATCTGTTGATTACCATCTTTTGCAAATAATTATACCTTCTATAAAATTGACCATAATGGGAATTTACATCATCTTTCAAGCTTCCAATTCATCCTCATCGTAAGAATTTTTTACACCATGAATTGGGTGTTTAATAAATCGTTTGCTTTATATCCATCACTGACATAAAAACTTTATTTTATTTTATTTCCCCATTGTTCTTATGCAACCAAAAAGGAGAATTTGCTATTGAATAGCCTTATATTAGGGTGTTAAGGATATAAAAAACTAATGAGGCTAATTCTCGAGGTCCTACCATTTTTTCAACAGACGATGTACTTTGATGTCGTTCTTTTTTGGGATTGAACTACTGTACTATAAACGTTGTTCGTTGCGTTGGGTAAGAATTTCCCTTTGATATCTATGTCGTAGTAAACTACAAATGTTTTCAACTCAACATGGAAATTAGTCTTTCAAATGTATTTGTTTTTAAGATATTTCAATAGAGATAAAGACTAGACCGGAATTTTATTGATTATTTTTTATTACATTTGTGAGAAGTGAAATTGGTAGGTAAAATATATATTACATCATGTGTTCACATGAGAGTTGCTTTTGTAGTTTTATTTTCAGTTTAAATGACTTAATTGGTTGGATTTGAAATTAGAGAAGTAAGGCTTTCGTTTCTTTTGTGACTACAGTTTGTCTCTTATATGCTTATTTACTAATATGAAAATAATAAAGAACCTCAGAATTTTCTTAAGAAGCTAAGATTTGTTGTGATGCTAAGCTTGGCTGCATATGACTTTATTTTCATTTGTTTATAGGTTGCTAATCCTTAGTTTGGAAATAGAAACTGCGACGTATTTTATGTCTAATCCTTACTCTATACTTCACTATTTTTTAGGCTTTTAATTTTTTTATTGACTTGTGTTCATTGGATGATGTTGGACGTACGTTGGAATTCAGGAGGAGAAATGAGTAATACCATTTGGAGAACCTACATAAACATACAAATGGTAGTATCTTTATGCCGCATTTGCACATTTTCCTTTTCAAAAGAAAATTTAATTTTCGTTGTCTATTATATTATCTACTACCAACAACATGGTACACATTTTCACATGTTATGGGACACGAACCTAAAGGTAGTGCTTAAATACATTTAATGTTTTGGGGGCGTTCGATTGACACATTTTATTATAATGATTGTTTTCAGGTCCACATTAAATTCCACTTATATTACGTTCATTCATCCCCTTGAATCACAGGCAATATATTTTTTTCTCGGGTTTGGTGATTGTTGTATCCTTCCATTGTATCTTTATTTTTTATGCGCGTTCACATGTGATATCCTTCAATTGTATCTCAATTTTTAAGGCAGAACTTTATGGCCATGAAAAATTTAAAGTAATTACTTCATTATATATTTTTACAAATGCAACTGATGAAGAATAATAGTCACGGTGACCATCTGTTGATAAGGGGAAACAAATCTGGACATCCCACAATGACCCAAATGAAGGATACACATGGAAATAGTGTTAAATTCAAGGATGTCCCATTAAATACAAAATTGATTCCATTATTAAATATTTGAGTTTTTTACATAAACTTCAAGTTTGTCCAAATTCTTTAATTCTTATATCATAGATTATTTATAAAGTAACACTCTTTATATGAGACAAATATTATTGACCAAATTGAGCTTAGACACATGCATGCACCTACTAATATTCATGTTCAATTTTTAGCTTCAAATATGTTTTTTTTTTTTATATTTATTTTGCATATTCAGTACTTGAACAAGTTTTTTTTCTTCAAATTTAATATATATTTTTTCTAAATTCTTTTTCTCTATGTATTTGGGGGTTCATTATTTCAAATCAAATACCAACTTTTATTTTTGAGGGAATAGGGCTGGGATGATTGTTTTTATATTTCCATATATTTGTCTCTTAGTTATTGATTTCAACATAATTTTTTGAATGTAAATTATTCATATATTAACAATAACTCTCTTAGTTTTTGATTTGGTGGAAGGCCTACATCGACTTCAAGATATTAGAGGGTGAATGCGAAAGAACCAAACAACTTTAGGATAATCTTTTAGATAACACTTGAAGGTGTCGATTAGTTAGGCAAAGTTTGAAGCATATTTAATGGAATAAGAATCTCTTCGCAAACAGATGCTGTAATGCCTTGAGCTTGCCCAAAGGATTTTTGTTATTGTAATTAATTACTTCAGAACAACTGCTCTTGAGATGAATGAGGAAGGAGACATGCTACTTGATGAGTGGCTGAATTCGACAAAAGTTTGGGATAACTCGAAGATGTGGATTTGGTTAAGGTGACGCAGCCCAAGAAACTCAAAAAGAGGAGGCGAATACAAACTATAGACAGACCTACCAGTTATGAGGAGTATATTGACTACCTATTCCTCTGAAGAAATCCAGGTACCAAATCTTAAGATTTTAGAAATTTCTTATAAATGTATTCTGTATTTCTATATTACATATTTAAGTTCAAGTGACAACTTAACATTTTAAGTCTTTTTTTATAAATATCAAGCTTCTTAAGTGCCATTAGTGTTTTTAGAACCTTAGTCATTTTAGTTCGGCACCTTTGTAGTTGACATTAGTGGCACATTAGTTCATTATACTAAAAAATGTTGAACTAAATTTCCCTGCTTATGAATTTCCTGACATGAGTATCTTGACACATATTTTAAGTTCAACGCCTTCGCCGTTAATTCTTGTTGCTGTATTAACTTAGATATTTGGGATGGGTCTACTCATTTACTGATAATACACTTTATTAATTAATAATGGTGCTCTATTTTAACTAAGATATTTATGAGTTAATGCAATGTACTAATTCTATTAACTCAAATATTTATGATTGGTTAAGTGAATTAATCATCAAAATTAACTTCATTAATCATACAAATTGTCACAAAATTTTTAGATGTTAATTATTCATTTATCAATTTCACAAAATTATTAGATGTTAATTAATTTTAACTCACTAATTGAATGTTTAATGCGTCAATGTCTTGCATTATTCATTAGTTGCTTGCATTATCCAATTTGTGGGTGTTTTATAAGTAAAATATACGAAAATCATAATTCATTGAGGTATCTTCCTCGTTTATTATGATTGTTATCTCCCTATGTATTCAAGTATCTATATGTTTTGTATGTTTTTAGATTATTTTTGTTTTATCACTCATTCTTGCTTGAAAGTCGATTGATTTTGAGAGATATGTATGTTTATTATTTTCAACATCTTCGGCCTTAAATCAGTTTAATTTATTAAAGAATGTTGATGACAATGTTGAATGCTTTGTTCTATCTCATCGCCGCTTGTCGAGGTCAGAATTTGATCGTAGATCGAAAGCTTAGTTCCTGTTAAATTCAATTTCTTTAAAACTAGATATTGTTGTATTTAATTAGTTTCTCTTAAGTTGAACTATTTATTTCAACAGGACTAATAACTTTTTTTTCTAAGTGTTTTGGAGTTGCAAAAACTAAAATGATTATTTTTTTAAAGGAGGATACATAATCGGCTTTAAATCTTTAGGATTTTTACGTACAAATGAGTCAGACATTCAGGGAGAGAGTTAATTGATTATTTTGTAAATGACTACAAGAAATGTATATACCATGCGATATTCAAATGAATCAAACAAAAAAGTCAGCAAGAAGTGGCACTATAAATATACTCACAATGTAGAAAGATTCGATAAGAAACTTAAGCAATTCGATAGATTTCCACTAGTGTTGTTAAGGAAGACATCGATGCATTGATAAGGTAATAAGAGTTTGAACTGAAAATTTGAATTCCTTTTCATTGCAATTTTGTTCTCTTATTTTTGAACTAGTTGAATGGTAGTAGTGTTTTTAAACGTGCGAGTTTGATTATTACAATGTGTTGTCATCAGTAGGGGTGGAAATCCATGTTTTGACCACATAACATAGAATGTGGGTGCTGCTGTATTTTATTAGTTCCTCTTAAGTTAAATTTTTTTATTTTAACAAGACCAATAACTTTATTTGCTAAGTGTTTTGGAGATATAAAAATTAATTTTTTTTAAGCAGGATAGATAACTTGCTTCAAATCTACAAGATTGGTACTTACAAATTAGTCAGAGGCAAAGCATCGAGGACATTCAAGGGGAGAGTTAATTGATTATTCTTCAAATGACTACAAAGTATGTACATACCATGATATGTTCAAATGAATTGAATGAAAAAATCAGCAATGAGTGGTTCTGTAAATATACTCACATTGTAGGAAGATTTGATACGAAATAAAAGAAATTCAGTAGATCTCCATTAAAGTTGTTAAGGCAGATATCGTTGCATTGATAAGGTAGTAGGAGTTTGAGTTTAAAGTTTTAATTCATTTTCATTACAACGTTTTCCCCTTATATTTGAACTAGTGGAATGGTAGTAGTATTTTTAAACGTGTGACTTTGATTATTACACTGTTTACTCATTAGTAGTGGTGGAAAGTCAAGTTTTGGCCTCACGACACACAATACACAACATAGATTACATAACTCATAGATGACATACAATGCATGACATGATGAACAAAATTCTTTGATGACACAATGCACGATGCGTACAAGTATGTAATGTTTTCTATTGGATTGAACATATGATGAATCAATTTATATATATATGATCATTTAATGGAATCAAGTATATCCATTTCATTGGTTTAGTGTTCACATTGATGTTATTTTTGGTGGTTTAGTGTTCATGTTGATTTTTTTGTAGCTATTTATAGTAGGACAAATGTTATGTAGAAATTATTTATACCTTTGCTTTTTATAGCAGGAACAAATGTGAATGATGGGTTTGACATTTAGATTTCTTTATTGAGTTGGTTAAATACATGCAATTACAATGTATGACTATACCATTTAGATTTCTTTATTAAGTTGGTTTAGTTTTTTAACTTTGTATTCTACACCATCCTATAAGATAAACTTTTTATCTCATTCACTCAATATTGACGTCTACATCATATGGACATTTTGTTCCATCACTTGACTTAAAGAAACTGGAAATTAATATTTGTTTAATTCATTGACTGGAGAGTTCTTTGTTTATTTAGTCCAGTATTGTGATTAGTATGTGTTTAATTTAAGTTTGTGCATTCCGATAATATTTAGATTAGTTCATTCTTATAATATAAAACATAGTATTCTATTCGCAATGTATTGTTTAGATCACATGCACTAATATGAAGTAATATGATGCTTATCATTATTAATTCCGACTTTCCAAACTTTGGAAGTCATGCTACATCTTTGGCATAGTTTATTTTTGGCTCAGTTGTAGTTTTGTATATATTCTTGGGTCGAAAACTTCATACCTGAAGTGATATATTTTGTAGATTATATTTGTACGCTATAAACTGTAATCTCTTCAATATTTTCTAATTATGATATTTTTATTATCCCATTATGATATTTGTATGGTGCTAACAGTAAGTACCCCAAAAATAAACGAATATATGAATATACATATGTGCATCTTTGATTGATTTTAATTCGATTCTAACACGATTTTAAGTATACAATGATATTTTTTAAATACATTCAAAAGTGTGTATACTCCTTTTCAAATAGATAATATACATGTTCATGATTTTATGATAATATTATTTGAAGACGGATACATACCGGTCCAATATATCTTATACATTGTTGTTGTAGAGTAGACCTTGGGAATTTTTTTTAAATTTACTTATTTACCATCTCGCATATCCAACCATTAGTTTTGTAATGGATTTTGGGTATTCACATTTTCGTTTACTTTTTTTATCGTCCCACTTCGTCTTAAGTGATGTTGTTGTTTAATAAGAATGATGAAAATTGTCAAGTAGTTTGCTCACTCATGTAGTTCACTAATCACAATATTCATGATATTTGGTGCGAGCTGTAACTAAACGTTTTTCAGTAAATCAATCTATTCTACCATTAAAGACGTGGAGATGTTGGTGATATTTATTAGTAATCAAATGGGATAGTAATATTTTCTTTTTAATACTTTTGAGATCCTTTTACCATTAATGGTTTGTTGTGTACTCATATTTTAAATTTATATATGAATATTATTAAATCCATCAGGTGGTTCATACGAGGTCCATGATGGACTATTTGTATTGTTAGTATTATTGAATATTTTTTTATTTCTTAAACAAGGCGGATAGTCTGATCTATAAAGGAAACTCTGCCCAAATTTTCCAAATTATCTGTACTATTTGTGTTGTAAAATAAACTTTCTGATTTAAATATTGAATATTTATTTTTACTAAAAGTTTGCTGGAATAGTAACATAAACGAGTATTATTGTCATGGATTTTAGTTGTTATAGTGCCAGCCAAATGTGCGTTGGTGGTTCTTTAATATTATAATTATCTTTATTAGTTTAAGTGTGTGGCCTAATATAGTTGATATATCGTGACTTTAGTTACATTCATGTTATTTATACGGGGTCCCGAACGTACTATTAGTGTTGGACTATTTTTTTCTTTAACAAGATGGATAGTCCTACTGGTTTACACTTACAATGTATAAAATATTTATTAATTACATTGTACACGATTTTATACTTTTCCAAATTATATGCATGGCTTCAGGAACGGGCATACCCTAGTGTGTGTGTGTGTGTCTCTGTGTGTGTAATATGATAGGGAAGTTTTTGAATTATGTACACATTAACGGTGAAGATTAATGCCACCTCCTCACATATTTTAATGGTTGAGATCACATCACTTTTTTTTTTTACAAATCTACCCCTCAATTATTTGATTTCCCCCTCTTTTTTACTCATCAAACTTTCACTTTAATTCAAAATTGAGGATATTTTGGCTACACACTCCTAGTTTACACACACAACCCCATATCTCTTTTCCGATATATGCGTTATCAGAGCACAAGGCTCGAGAGCACATGGCTCATGGCGTCCCCTCACTCACCCAACTCATAACTCTCTACCCTTATTTCTCACTCTCAAACTCTATTCTCCCGATGATGTGGAACCTCTGCTTCTCACTGTTAGGTATCCTTTATCACTCTCTCTATGATTTTACCTCTACTATGTTGTATTTTTTTGGGTGCCGATTTGGGTAAAAATGGAATCATTGTAGGTGTGTTTTGTTTGGGTAAAAACACGATTAGGGGTTTTGGATATATGGGTTTGGATGTATTGTCTTATCTACTTCTTTGTGGATCCAAGATGTTTGAGTGTGGATGTATTTATGTTTTTCTTATGTTTTGCATATATTTTAACCCTAATGTCATCAAAATAAGAATCCCTAAGAAGGTATGGGGTCATAATATGTTATTTTGGTACTATTGTTGATGTTTTCTTAGGCTGATTGAAATATGCAATTTTTAGTTATTATCTCACACCTGAAATAGTTTTTTGCGCTAAGCATTATAGTTTTAGAATTAAGACTTATAGGTTCAATTTTTGGGGATTACGAGTTGTGGTTTTGCTGGAGTAAATAACCATCATGTGTATGCTATAGATTTTTTAGGTAATTTAAGTAGCATTTTCAAGTAACAACAGAAGATTCAGTGTTGCTTCCTTTTTGTGACACCCCGCCTAATTAAATATCAGGTGATCAGTCCTTTATTAAATTAAAATCAAGGTGAACGGTTGGTTCATTCTTATCATCACTCTCGCAAAATAAAATTTTTAATTTAAACATCCTAATTAATTAAGCTAAGTGTTAAAACAATTTTAAACCTTATTTCTATTTTATTTAATTCCATTAAGAAAACCTTTTAAATAATTAAGAGTTAAGAATCGCATAAATGTTAAAGATGGAAATTAACACACAAGAATTTAACCATTCATATAAACTAATACCAAGTTTAAAAACTTCAAATAAAATCATCCTGACACGAATTACATCCCAAAGAGTACTAAATACTGAAAATAAATGAACATAAGTCTCTCACAAATCCAATTGAATAGGTAAACGGGGGACACATGCCCTGACTAATAAGAACTAAACTAAGAATAGAGTCAACAACGAGGTCATCTAAACAATGGCCTGCAACTCCCACATAATCTGAAGCACGTCTGTTCCAAGGAATCTAAGCATGACGCCTCTGTGGTTGGGCACCTGTAATATATACATACATAAATATATATATATATATATATATATATATATATATATATATATACATAAATATATATATATATATATATATATATATATATATATATATATAAGAGAAAAGAAATAAAAGGAAACGGGTCACATACCGAGTGTAAAACAGTTTAATATAGTTTAGCAAATACTTAAAATGCTTACCGACTAATTTAACAACCATGTTAGTATAGGTCAATCTCTTGAGAAATTCTCACCTCTCATCCAGTTTGCACGCCTACCGTACTATTAACCTCAAAAGTTTATTTTAACTTAACTTTCCCATAAAGTTTCATATCGCTAACTACGATGGATAAGATAATTAATTTCTGAAAATTAAGCTTTCTCATATATCTTATATTATATTAAAATAACCCAGTGATATCACAAAATACCTAAACACTTATAATAATGTTGGAGTATTTATTCATTACTTAACTACTTTTATGCATAGTAGAGAGTTCCCATACTTAAGTGTATATATATATATATTATCGACACCCCACATAAAATCTATATTACGGGCATACTCTACTATCAAGTCATCGTATCACTCGTACTAAGGGAAAAACTAGTTTCGAATAACTCTCGAATTGTATTAACATAAAACACATACAATTGGAGGCGAAGTATAGTTCTAAGTCACTAAGAGGTCAGCACATACCCTCATGTCTCTTAGGACCATCTGACTATCACTCAAATAGCCTATATCAAGGATACTATCTTCTAGGGTACAAGTCTTTATCCCCCATAAAGGCCCAATCGAGATAAGGCTATCCTGGCGCGAAAACCCCTGTGATAGAAAGTAGCTAGGGTATGATTTTTGCACACATATATATAATATATGCCTACTCACATAATCATAAATATATATATAGGTATTCACATTTCTAAATTAGGTGCGCCCATGGCCCATAATTATAATTATCCGTTCTTAGAACATTTTACTCGGTTATCTCGCATAACGAACTCGTCACTTTTATTCTCATATATAAGTTACTCCATACTTACTTCTCATATCTCGATGTATTCCATTTCCTTAAGTATAATTTCAGCAGGCACTCTCACTTATCTCCTAGTCTAACTTACTCACGACTCTCGATCTTTTATTAGACGTAGGCATGATTTCGTATGTGTGAATAACTCCCCGTTAACCCGTAATTTCATACTATAAAATATTTCACCCAACGGGGTCTACCTAGGCCCTACTGGTCTTCTTTATATCTCATTATACTCTAACAATAACAATCAAAATATGAAGTTTTCTAGGAGGGGTCGATTGATCGATCATCGATCGATCGATGTTCTTAAGTCGATCGATCGATCTATCAAGAAGTTCTTGCCCAGAAATTGCCATTAAAACCTATGGGTTTCATCTTCCAATTTCCTCTAAAATGTCATTAACAACTCCCGAACTGTCAAATAACATTACCACAAGTTC
The DNA here is from genome assembly GCA_949130495.1 of Sambucus nigra. Taxonomy (NCBI): domain Eukaryota; kingdom Viridiplantae; phylum Streptophyta; class Magnoliopsida; order Dipsacales; family Adoxaceae; genus Sambucus; species Sambucus nigra. The sequence continues at coordinate 297,668,180 of OX422223.1, forward strand.
TATACACATATATGCAAGATTTCCTACGTGAAACATGTACAAATTAAACAACAGAATTGAATTAAAGGGATAATTTATTTTAATTATCAAGAACACTAACTTTACACTAACCTTTCATTATACTATTTCTTTTTCCAGATTTCTCACTTCTTAATTAATCAAATTTCGTGGGTAATCCTCTACATATGATTGGGATGTCCAGAGTTTATTTATTTTCTCTACAACATGTGATTGGGTTCACTAAATCCTTGAGTTATTCCATGAAACATAGGTTCAATCATCCTAATCTAACATGGTGTGACATTTAACTAAAAGGGAAGCAAGATAGATACTTGCCTAGAATTTGAGTTTCTAATTTATGGACGAAAGATGTATGATTGCGTTCCTCGTCACGCGATCTACGCTTTGGTGGTGGTGGTGGTGGCAGTGTAAACAGTTGAGTCTTTGGCCTTGAGTTGCTTGGAAAGCTCTCAAACTCGTTCTCTAATGGCCTTTCTTTGATTTTGTGTTTGTTAACCCTAGAAGGCAACTCCTAAAGGCTGATTTATCCTTAGGAAATTCGTGGGTTTAATTGCCCAAAAATATCAAATGTCTATAATACCCTCCCGGGATGCCAATTAGGCCTAAAAATGCTCTGAGAACCAAACTAATCCCCCGGGTATATTATTTTGACCATCTCGGCCCTTCCGGACACATTGGCGCACTCAAAATGACCATATGGTCTATTTATAATTTATTCACTTTTAATAATAATAATAATTTAGTCCTGACACGACAGAGGCGCGTCCCGACTTAAATTTCCATAATTTTCATTTTTTTTACTTGTGAGAATTTTTATAAGATCAATCTTGTATATTAATTTACTAATTTAGTAATATTCAACAAATTCCCAATAATTACTACCTCTCGTCACGCTAGTAACTATTTAAATAAATTCTCATATTAATATTAAATTAATATCTCACTTTAAATTTAATAAATACCCAATTTTTAAAAGCCATAAAAATTCGGGGTATTACATACTTCCCCTAATTAACGGAATTTCGTCTCGAAATTCAGAAAAAATAAATAAAGCATACCTGGTAAGAATAGATCTGGGTATCTCTCGCCCATATCTGCCTCATGCTCCCAAGTGGATTCCTCCATATTATGATGCTCCCACTGAACCCGTATAAGTGGGATTACCTTCGACCTCAATTTCCTCTCTCTATGGTCTGGGATAGACACTAGTCTCTCCTCATAAGAGTTGTCGGGCTGTAAATCAATCTCCTCTACAGCGATGTGGGTGTGGGCTATATCATCCCGAAGGTATCGTCTCAATGATGAAATGTGGAATACATCGTGAAGGCGGTGCAAGTTCTCTAGCAGCCCTAATATGTATGCCACCGGGCCAATCCTCTCGATAATGGGAAATGGTCCCATGTACCTTGGAGCGAACTTCCCCTTCTTCCTAAACCTCATCACTCCTCTCATAGGAGACACACGCAGTAATACTTGGTCCTCCACATTAAACTCTAAAAAAAACATTTTGCATTGGCATAGGTTTTCTGCCTATCCTAGGCTACCCGATTGCATCTCCTAATAAGCTCAATCCTAGATGAAGTTTACTGAATCACCTTTGGTTCGAGTAACTTGTTGTCCCCCACCTCTAGCCAACAAGTAGGAGAAGAACAAGGCCTTCCATACAATGCCTCAAATGGGCAATGCCGATTATGAACTCGTAGGAGTTATTATAAGCAAACTCCAACAGTGTAAGATACGACTCCCATCCTCCTCCAAAATCAAGGACACACATGCGTAGCATATCCTCCAACATCTGATTGGTACGCTATGTCTGTCCATCCATCTACGGGTGATAAACTGAACTCAATCTCAACTCTGTACCCATGGCCTTTTGAAACCTCTCCCAGAAGCGCGACATAATGATCTTGTCTCTATCAGACACGATATCCAAGGGCACCCCATGTAGCCTAACAATCTTTGTAATGAATAACTGTGCATACTGGCCCGTGGTATAGTCTATCCATACTGGCAGGAAATGAGCAACCTTGGTCAACCGATCCACTATAACCCATACGGAGTCGTGACCCCGCTGTGATGTAGGCACCCCAGTAATGAAGTCCATGGAAATACTCTCCCTCTTCCATGTAGGTATCTCCAATGGCTGAAGTAATCCCGATGGTTTTTAATGGTCTAACTTTACCATCTAGCAAGTAGAACACTTGGACACGAACTCGACAATTTCCTTCTCCACCAGTACTGCCGCCTCATATATTGGTACATCTTATCCCATTCGGTATGTACCACAAATCTGGACCCACGAGACTATGCCATCACTGCATGACGTAAGTCTTCTTCTTTTAGGACCACCAATCTCCCATTAAACCTTAAACCTCCATAAAAACTTACTGAATAGGATTCAACACCCTCAGCTAAAAGTCGTACAATCTGTTCCTGACAAAACAAATCCGCTAAATGTTCCTATATCACACTCGTAACAATCTCTGGTGTGACTGTCATGTCAGATACAAAGGAACGGTCTACCGCGTCCTGGTGACCCAACTCTTTCCACTTCTCTTTCTAGATGTCTGCTACATCGCCCACCGGTCTACGGCTTAACGCATCAACAACCACGTTAGCCTTTCCCGGATGGTACTCTGTTTAGAACTAGTAGTCTTTCACAAACTCCAACCATATGCGATGATGCATATTCAGCTCTCGCTGAGTGAACAAATACTACAGTGACTTGTGGTCTATGAACAAGCGAAACTTCTCCCCCAACAAGTAATGTTTCCAAATTCTAAATGGAAAAATGACCGTTGCTAGCTTTAGGTCATGGGTGGGGTAATTCCTTTCGTGAGGCTTTAGAATTTGGAAGTACTCCCTCGAGTCCCCGTAAAGAGGAATCAGTGTACACCAGATATTCTACTCCTGGCTTGGGAAAGCAAGACCTGGCGCCGAAGTCAACTTATCTTTCATGTAATCAAAAGCTAATTGACAAGCATCATCCCAAACATATAGAATTCCCTTGCGAGTCAGATTCGTCAACGGACCCTCAATCTTCGAAAAGCCTCGGATGAATCTCCTGTAGTATTCATCTAACCCCAAGAAACTACGGACTTCTGTTGGTGTCGTGGGCTATCCCCACTCCCTCACCGTCGACACTTTGCTCAGGTCAAACGATATTCCCAATTCTGAGACAACATGCCCTAAAAACTGTACGTCCTATAACCAGAATCCGAACTTCTCATACTTAGCATACTACTGATGCTCTCATAGAGTTTGAAGAACCTGCCTTAAGTGCTCGACATGCTCCTCCTCAGTGTGTGAATATATCAGGATGTCATCTATGAAAACGATGACAAATTGATCTAAGAACTCTCTGAACACTCGGTTCATCAAGTCCATGAATACGTCTGGAGCATTTGTCAGCCCAAACGGCATGACTCTGAACTCATAGGACCCATATCTTGTCAACAAATTAGTCTTCGACACATCCTGCTCCCTAATCCTTAGCTGATGGTATCCCGATCTGAAATCTATCTTCAAAAAGAAGTTTTCTCCCCTCAGTTGATCGAATAGGTCATCGATTCGAGGCAACGGATATTTATTCCGTATCTTGACCTTGTTCAGCTCTCGGTATTCCACGCATAACCTCACTAAACCATCTCTCTTCTTCACAAACAACACCGGAGCTCCCCAAGGTGAGGTTCTCATACGAATGAAGGCGTGACCTAACAGCTGCTTTATCTGATCCCATAACTCCCTCATCTCTTTGGAGCCATACGATATGGTGCACGCTCTATTGACTGAGTGCCGGGCATCAAGTCTATGAATAAATCTATCTCTCGATTGGGGGGTTGGCCCGGTATCTCCTAAAATACATTGGAGTACTCACGAATAATTGGAATCAATCTCTACTCCTAAACCCCGGCATATAAAGAAAATCAAAGACCCATTCCCCAGTGGTGAGTCTACGCATGTCACAGTGCTCTATGCCGTGTCTAATAACACTAAGGCCCATGTAAAATGAGTAGTTGTAAAATAGTGGGATGCCCCAATATAAATTAAAACCCAACCCATAGTGCCATGGATAGGAAACGTACCATCAATCGCGGGTGGTTCCTGAGGTGCTGCTGTCTGGTGGACGTTAAAGACACGTTTGTACCGCAATTTCCCCTGCTGAACTGGAGCTGCTGGGATGGTGAGTAAGGCTGGAACCTGAGCTGGCACTGAGAGGGCGGCTGGAAAGAGTGACCTCTGCAGCTCATTACGGGGACCCTGCTGTTGTGGGGCGCTATCTCCCTTTGGGCAATCCTGGTGCCTATGGCCATTCTTTCCACATTTGAAACATCTGCCCCTGAAGTTTGATGAGTGCATTAGTTTGTATTAATTAATCCCAAATCTAGGCCTTGTTAGTTCCATTGCACCATCAATAAAATATTTTTTGATCCATTTTTATTATTTTAAAGAAAAATACAAATTTAAGACTAAATGGGGTTAATAATGCAATTTTACGAACTTTATGATCACATATTAAATTCATGACCTTAAATATTTACTTTTAATCTCTTGCGCAAGGTCGTTTTGAGTATTAACAGGATTAAAACCCAAGAGGCGATGAGAGGACATCATTCGGGCATGAAACGGTCACCTACGTGTAATACCCCGTACTTTTGGCTATATTTATTTTTGGGATTAATTAATTAAATGCGTATTAATTGGAAATTAATCCGGGTTATAAATACTAATGTGATGCGAATTGGTATTTGATTATGTGCATATATGATTATATATGTATTTGGTACTATGAAAATTTGTCGTGAGATTTATATACGGCATTTTAGAAATTTTGTCGAGACGCGTGGGACCGCCGCGTCACGGGGTAATATTTTGATAATAAAAGTGAATTTAAAATCTATAATCCGTATGGTCATTTTGAGTGCCCCAACGCGTCCGAAAGGGTCGAGATAGTCAGAAAACACTAGCCGGGGGTATAGTTTGGGTCCCGGGGTATTTTTAGGCCATACCGGTAACTTAAAGGGTATTTTGGTAATTTTACATTTTTAGGAATTAAAAGTGACGAAAATTAGAGATGTAAATCTGATGTGGATTAAACCCATTAAGCCCATTAACCAACCCATATTAACCTAGAAGGCTACGTAGGTTGTCATTTAGGTTTTCTAAGTTTTCCCAAATCAAACCCTAGCCACCTTGAGCCACCATTGGAGAAGGAACTTAGAGAGAGAGGAAACTCTGCAGAATCTTCACCAAACCTACACCAAATCAGAAATCAACCAAGGCAAGTGGTTTAATTATGTTTAATTTCAGCAAATGTTCTTTCCATGTTAGAAAATTCGGATTTATGGTTTGTTCTTGATAAATATGAAAACCCATGTAGTCTAGATCATAAAACTTGAGGAATTTGAGAAGGATTGCATGTAGAATAGTTTGGAGACAATTAATATGATGTTAATACATGTTTGGGTGAAAGAAAAACGAATTAAATTTTGGGATTTGATGATGAGATGTAGTTAGGGTTCATGTTCTTGAGATATTTGGAAAAAGTGTAGAAAGCTGTAAATTTAATTGATATTTGGGTGGATTGATCCCTTAGAAACATGTTAGGATGTGACTATATATGTTTAGTATTGTTTATAGACCCTAAAACGTTGTTGGGATGAACTTTGGAATTGATTAGAAGTGATAAAAATGGTGAAAAACGAATTGGGGAAAAATCTGGGCCGAAACTGGTAGCTCGTTAGAAGCAGCCCCCAGGTCGTTCGAACGAACTCGTTCGAACGAGCTTCTAACAAGTTGACCAGTCGTTATTAACGAGTAGGGATTTTCGTTCGATATCTCGTTCGAACGAGATATCGTTAGAAGGGTCAGTTCGTTCGAACGAACTAGGATCTCGTTCGAACAGCCTCGTTCGAACGAGACTTCTAACGACCTGACAGTCCAAACTCGTTCGAAGTCTCGTTCGAACGAGACTTCTAACGAGTTGACAGTTTGATCCTTTTTGGACTGTTTTGACTTTTGGAGTTCCGTAAACTTGTTCGAGGTTATAGATAGCATTCCTTTGATGATATAGTGATAAACTTGGGACATTTGGGTATTTATGAGGAGGAATTATATACGAGAGTTGTATTACATGGACGGTTTGGGATGAGACGTGAGTGTCTACTACGACGTGAGAAATTATAGCGCGTAATTACAAACCGGAATAACATAAATGGTGATAATTCTAGTTAGTACGAGAATGCGATATGTACTACGATTAAAATACGGTATTACTAAGACGTGTGTTTACTTAGTATTGGTATATGGATTGTTTGTATGACATACCTACCATACTTGCTATCACGGGAGGTTGCGTTCTCTTAGGACCCTCTAATCCTTGTGTGCCTACGGGGGGATATAGACTGGTACCTTGATGAACATAGGTCATAGAAAGACTTATTGTGATATTAATAAGTCCGCTGACCGTGGGAGCGTAGGTATGTGCGTGACCCACGTGATGGTGACTGTGTTCGCCTCCACTATTTGTGATTTGTGTTATCTGAACTATTCCTGAGAGATTCGGAATATGTAATCCTTATGTACGTGATGTACCGGGATGGATAGCAGAGTATGTGTGCACCATAGCTTAGATTGCGGGGTGCTTGTATCGTATATTTATGTTGTGAATAATATACATTTAATTAATGGAAATCCTCCTGTTAATGTTGTAAAAATATTACGGTATTGTTTCGAGATATATAATGAGTTAACTGATAGTTATATCAATGGCATATTAAGTAACTGAGTTTACGTTAAACCTCTATTTAATTACGAGCATTATATGTTAATAGAACCGGGTAAAAAAGGGTAGGAACTATTACAGTCTAGCTAGTTATGATGTCACTTAGCTAGTGGTTATATTATTGTAGATGGGTACTTGCGTTAGGAGTGCACAGTTAGACGAGAGGTGAGAATATCATGTGAGTGCACGTCCTAACATGTATTTTGCATTTAATGTTTTAATTGTTTTTAAAGCACTTGCAGGTTTTTAAAATATAACTCCACATTCGGGCTTTGACCCGTTTGCTTTTCAAATCTCTTTTTTTTTTTTGTAAAACCATTTTTAGGTGCCCAGCCACAAGGACACCAAGCATAGGTACTCATTCAGGTGACGAGCTGTAGCTGCTTGTGGAAGCTACAGGAATTGCATGTAGACGCTTCTATCTCTTTGGATTCCAGAGTCACTATCTATCAGTTGTAGGGCATGTTGCCCATTTCTTTAGAGACATCTTTTACATTTCAGTTTTCAGACTTTAGCATGTTTTATTTCAGTTTCGGTTATTCAATTCAGTTATGGGATTGTAGTGAGGAGTTTTCCTCAAGACTTTATTTACTCTATTGTGATGGTTATTCATTTTACTTCAGTATGGAATGGTGTTATTTACTTCTTCTTTACATTGTTGCATGTTAATCAGACTTAAATTAAAATTTTGCAACTCGCTTTTTAAATACTAGGTGGTTAGTAATAATAAAAATGTTTTCGACAGTGATGCTATTAACTGAGCCAACTTGGCATTTTGAATTGATTTTATAATGGAGTAGCTACCCGGTATTTAATTAGTCGGGGTGTCACAGGTGGTATCAGAGCATCAGGTTCTAGTGTCCTTTAGGATCTGTACGGCTATTATGTTTCCGCTACATTTTCTTTGATATAGAGCCCTATATTTTAGGACTGTTGTACACTTTTTGTGTATGCTTCGTTCTTCAGCTATATTAAGTTTATAAACTGCGAACTTATAAACTTTGTTCTTATTTCAGATGCCTCCACGACGTGCACGACGAGTTCCCAGGAATGCAATGCCCGAACCACAACCCGCTCCAGTTCAGGGCATGATGAACGCCGCTGAGGTTGCTGCTATAGTAGCCCAAGCGGTAAATGCCGCGATTGTCGTGATTCAGTAGGCAACGCCTCAGGCACCGGTTTCCGCGCCAGTACAGGTTAATGCATTCCCGTCTGCTTGGGAGCGTGTACGAGACGCTTTTCAGAAAGCGCATCCGCCAGAGTTTGCAGGTAGCTCAGACGTGGTAGTCTCGAGCCAATGGAGGAAGGACATACAGAGGCATTTGAGGATGCATGAGTGCACAGATGTTCAGAAACAGGTGCTAGCTACTTTCAAGCTAGTGGGATCTGCATTACAGTGGTGGGAGTCTATTACCACCGCGGAGGAGAGGGATACCCTCACGATTCAGGAGTTCTGGGTGCGGTTCGACCGCAAGTACTTTCCGTCGGCTGTTCATACAGAAATGAGGAGGAAGCTGATGAGTTTGAAGCAGGAGAGCAAGATAGTGGCCGAGTATGAGGTCGAGTTCACTAACCTGTTGAATATCGTACCAGACGAGATTCCAACAGAGAAGAAGAAAATAGAGAAGTTCACCGATGGGTTGAATTGGAGAATCCGTCAGCATCTGCTTGGGAATCTATCATTGGCCATGTATTCTGATGTGGTTAACGCTGCATTGTTGCACTGCCAGGACCACCGTTTTCATAAGGCCGAGGGCAAGCGGTCAGGGGAGTCTAGCCATCAGGGCAGGACTGGAGGACATAGTGCCAGCGGGGCACAATCGGGTCAGGGGCAGAGGCAGAACGAGCAGGGCTCCCAGCAGGGGGATAATAAGAGGTTCCGGTCAGGAAACTACAGGCAGGGACAGGGAGGTTTCCGCCAGGGCCATCAGGGTCCAAATGGCCATCAGGGCCAACACGGGCAGAATGGGTAGCAGTTTCATCAGGGCCAGCAGGGCCAAGGGAGGAACGGTAACGGCCACCAGGGCCGGGGACAGCAGGGGCAGAGGGGAGGGAACTTCCCAGGGAAGTGTTTCACTTATGGAAAGACTGGCCATAAGAAACAGGATTGTCCTGATAGGGGCAGGGCCCCACAGCAGCAGCAGCAGGGTGCTCGCCAGGAGCCACAGAGACCTATGTTTCCCGCCGCTCTTCCCGCACCACCACAGATGGCAGCATTGCCACCCATTCCAGCAGTCCCAGCTCAGCAGGGGCAGCTACAGTATGGACGTATCTACAACGTTCACCAGGCTGCAGTTCCACAGGCACCGCCCACGATCGAGGGTACGTTTCCTATCCATGGCACTATGGGTCGGGTGTTATTTGATATGGGTGCTACACATTATTTCATAGCTACACACTTCGCGAAAGCTTTAGGATTGTTAGCTACGGCAGAGAGCACAGTGACGTGTGTCGACTCACCATTAGGGAGTGGGTCACTTATTTTCTTTATATGCCGGGGAGTGGGGGTAGAGATTGGTGGTTTGGTATTGCCTGCAGACATGTTAGTGTTAGACATGCATGTTCATGATGTGATCATCGGTATGGATTGGCTCGTAGCATATAGGGCCATGATTGATTGCTTCAGCGGGAGCATTGTATTTGCCATTCCGGGGCAAGAGATGTTTATAGTGGCGATGCCTCGCCCAGAGGGAGGATCGACCGCTCATCTATATTACATTGAGGAGGATACCTCTAAGGAGGTTGTGATTCCTTTAGATTCGATCCCGGTTGTCAGGGAGTATTCAGATGTGTTTCAGGAGATACCAGGCTTACCACCCAGTCGTGAGATAGACTTCGTTATAGATTTGCTACCGGGCACGAGACCTATAGCACGCGCACCGTACCGTATGGCTTCAGCTGAGATGAGAGAGCTACGGGATCAGATAGAGCAGCTGTTAGGGCAGGGCTTTATTCGTAGGAGTACCTCACCTTGGGGCGCTCCAGTTTTGTTTGTGAAGAAGAGGGATGGTTCACTGAGATTGTGCGTGGACTACCGAGAGTTGAATAAGGTCACGATACGGAATAAGTATCCATTGCCTCGAATCGATGACTTATTCGACCAGTTGAGGGGAGCTTCTTTCTTCTCGAAGATTGACTTGAGGTCGGGATACCATCAGTTGCGTATCAGGGAGGAGGATGTCTCGAAGACTGCGTTCTTGTCGAGATATGGTTCTTATGAGTTTCGGGTTATGCCTTTCGGCTTGACCAACGCTCCAGCAGTGTTTATGGACTTGATGAACAGGGTGTTCAGAGATTTCCTAGATCAGTTTGTCATTGTCTTCATTGATGACATTCTGGTTTACTCTCAGACAGAGGAGGAGCACGCCGAGCATTTGAGGCAGGTTTTGTAGACACTTCGTCAGAACGAGTTGTATGCAAAATACGAGAAGTGCGGATTTTGGTTGAAGGAAGTCAAGTTCTTGGGTCACATTATTTCCGACCAGGGAATATCAGTTGATCCGGGGAAGGTATCAGCGGTGAGGGAGTGGGGACAGCCCACGACACCAACAGAGATTCGTAGTTTCTTGGGTCTAGCAGGATACTACAGGAGGTTTATTCGGGGTTTCTCAGAGATAGCAGGTCCTTTGACGCATCTTACTCGTAAAGGTGTGCCGTTCATTTGGAGTGATGCCTGTCAGTTGGCATTCGATGAATTGAAGGACAAGTTGACCTCAGCACCTGTGTTAGCATTGCCGAGACCGGGAGTTGAGTATTTGGTTTACACCGACGCGTCTTTGCAAGGACTGGGAGGTGTATTGCAGTAGGAGAGACAGACCATAGCTTATGCTTCCCGTAAGCTTAAGCCTCATGAGAAGAATTACCCCACGCATGATTTGGAGTTGGCAGCGGTAGTATTTGCCTTAGGGATTTGGAGGCACTATCTTTTGGGGGAGAAGTTTCAGCTGTTCACGGACCACAAGTCACTACAGTATCTGTTCACGCAGAAGGAGTTGAATATGCGGCAGAGTGGGTGGCTTGAATTTGTGAAGGACTACCAGTTCGACATCCAGTACCACCCAGGTAAGGCTAACGTGGTAGCAGACGCGTTGAGCTGCAGGCCAGCAGATGAGGTGGCAGAGGTGTGGAAAGCTAAGTGGAAGGAATTGGAACACCAGGATGCAGTGGCCCGATCTTTCATGTCTGTGATGACCGTTACACCGCAGATTATCACGAGGATAGTACGGGCACAGGCTAAGGACTCGTTCTGTCAGGAGCTGATAGTTCGATTACTTGCAGAGGGAGCCGAGTCCTATACCGTTAGCTCAGACGGGGGATTGCGCTTCAATGGGAGATTGGTAGTTCCGGAAGGGGAAGAATTGCGGCACGATGTTATGGCAGAGTCGCACGGCTCACGGTTCGCGGTACATCCCGGAGGGGAAAAAATGTACCAAGACATTAGACGGCAGTATTGGTGGAGCGGTATGAAGAGAGATATCGCTGAGTTTGTCTCGAAATGCGCCACTTGTCAGCTCGTAAAAGTGGATCATCAGAGACCGGCAGGATTTCTACAGCCGTTCGAGGTTCCGGTGTGGATGTGGGAGAGCATATCCATGGATTTTGTCACGGGGTTGCCTACGTCGCAGAGGGGTCACGACTCCATTTGGGTAATTGTGGACATGTTGTCCAAGGTCGCTCATTTCTTACCCGTAAGGACTGACTACACTACGGGACAATATGCCCAGCTCTTCATTTCAGAGATTGTGAGACTTCACGGTGTGCCCCTAAATATCGTGTCTGACAGAGACAAGATATTTGTTTCGAGGTTCTGGGAGAGTTTCCAAGAGGCAATGGGCACGGAATTGCGGTTGAGTACGGCTTATCATCCGCAGACCGATGGGCAGACAGAGCGCACCAATCAGATGTTGGAGGACATGCTACGCATGTGAATTATTGACTTCGGGGGTGGATGGGGGCAGTACCTTCCACTGGTGGAGTTTGCTTACAACAACTCCTATCAGTTCACGATTGGCATGGCTCCGTTCGAGGCGTTGTACGGTAGGCCTTGTCGTTCCCCAGCATGTTGGTTGGAGGTGGGGGACAACAAACTACTTGGGCCGGAAGTGATTCAGGATACTTCGGCAAGGATTGAGTTGATTCGGAGTCGCATTCGGGTAGCTCAAGACAGGCAGAAGAGTTATGCTGATGCGAAGAGGTTTTTCAGGGAGTTCCAAGTAGGGGACCAGGTTTTGCTCAGGGTTTCTCCAATGAAGGGGATTATGCGATTCGGGAAGAAGGGGAAGTTGGCACCGAGGTATGTGGGGCCGTTTCCTATTATTGAGCGGATCGGACCCGTTGCGTATAGACATGGACTACCGGAGCACTTGCATCGGATTCACGACGTGTTCCATATTTCCTCGCTGAGGAAATACCTTAGAGATAATTTGGCTCATTCTCACATTGCTGTGGAGGACATCGATCTCCAGCCGGATAGCTCCTACGAGGAGGGATCAATTGCTATTTTGGACCGAAGCGAGAGTAAACTGCGGTCAAAGATAGTTCCGTTAGTGCGTGTTCAGTGGCGACATCACAATGTCGAGGAGTCCACATGGGAGCACGAGGATGAGATGCGCGAACGTTATCCAGAGCTATTTTTAGCAGGTACTTTCTAGATTCGAATTTCGGGACGAAATTCAGTTATTAGGGGGGAAGTATGTAATACCCCGTACTTTTGGCTATATTTATTTTTGGGATTAATTAATTAAATGCGTATTAATTGGAAATTAATCCGGGTTATAAATACTAATGTGATGCGAATTGGTATTTGATTATGTGCATATATGATTATATATGTATTTGGTACTATGAAAATTTGTCGTGAGATTTATATACGGCATTTTAGAAATTTTGTCGAGACGTGTGGGACCGCCGCGTCACGGGGTAATATTTTGATAATAAAAGTGAATTTAAAATCTATAATCCGTATGGTCGTTTTGAGTGCGCCAACGCGTCCGGAAGGGTCGAGATAGTCAGAAAACACTAGCCGGGGGTATAGTTTGGGTCCCGGGGTATTTTTAGGCCATACCGGTAACTTAAAAGGTATTTTGGTAATTTTACAATTTTAGGAATTAAAAGTGACGAAAATTAGAGATGTAAATCTGATGTGGATTAAACCCATTAAGCCCATTAACCAACCCATATTAACCTAGAAGGCTACGTAGGTTGTCATTTAGGTTTTCTAAGTTTCCCCAAATCAAACCCTAGCCACCTTGAGCCACCATTGGAGAAGGAACTTAGAGAGAGAGGAAACTCTGCAGAATCTTCACCAAACCTACACCAAATCAGAAATCAACCAAGGCAAGTGGTTTAATTATGTTTAATTTCAGCAAATGTTCTTTCCATGTTAGAAAATTCGGATTTATGGTTTGTTCTTGATAAATATGAAAACCCATGTAGTCTAGATCATAAAACTTGAGGAATTTGAGAAGGATTGCATGTAGAATAGTTTGGAGACAATTAATCTGATGTTAATACATGTTTGGGTGAAATAAAAACGAATTAAATTTTGGGATTTGATGATGAGATGTAGTTAGGGTTCATGTTCTTGAGATATTTGGAAAAAGTGTAGAAAGCTGTAAATTTAATTGCTATTTGGGTGGATTGATCCCTTAGAAACATGTTAGGATGTGACTATATATGTTTAGTATTGTTTATAGACCCTAAAACGTTGTTGGGATGAACTTTGGAATTGATTAGAAGTGATAAAAATGGTGAAAAACGAATTGGGGAAAAATCTGGGCCGAAACTGGTAGCTCGTTAGAAGCAGCCCCCAGGTCGTTCGAACGAACTCGTTCGAACGAGCTTCTAACGAGTTGACCAGTCGTTATTAACGAGTAGGGATTTTCGTTCGATATCTCGTTCGAACGAGATATCGTTAGAAGGGTCAGTTCGTTCGAACGAACTGGGATCTCGTTCGAACAGCCTCGTTCGAACGAGACTTCTAACGACCTGACAGTCCAAACTAGTTCGAAGTCTCGTTCGAACGAGACTTCTAACGAGTTGACAGTTTGATCCTTTTTGGACTATTTTGACTTTTGGAGTTCCGTAAACTTGTTCGAGGTTATAGATAGCATTCCTTTGATGATATAGTGATAAACTTGGGACATTTGGGTATTTATGAGGAGGAATTATATACGAGAGTTTTATTACATGGACGGTTTGGGATGAGACGTGAGTGTCTACTACGACGTGAGAAATTATAGCGCGTAATTACAAACCGGAATAACAAAAATGGTGATAATTCTAGTTAGTACGAGAATGCGATATGTACTACGATTAAAATACGGTATTACTAAGACGTGTGTTTACTTAGTATTGGTATATGGATTGTTTGTATGACATACCTACCATACTTGCTATCACGGGAGGTTGCGTTCGCTTAGGACCCTCTAATCCTTGTGTGCCTACGGGGGGATATAGACTGGTACCTTGATGAACATAGGTCATAGAAAGACTTATTGTGATATTAATAAGTCCGCTGACCGTGGGAGCGTAGGTATGTGCGTGACCCACGTGATGGTGACTGTGTTCGCCTCCACTATTTGTGATTTGTGTTATCTGAACTATTCCTGAGAGATTCGGAATATGTAATCCTTATGTACGTGATGTACCGGGATGGATAGCAGAGTATGTGTGCACCATAGCTTAGATTGCGGGGTGCTTGTATCGTATATTTATGTTGTGAATAATATACATTTAATTAATGGAAATCCTCCTGTTAATGTTGTAAAAATATTACGGTATTGTTTCGAGATATATAATGAGTTAACTGATAGTTATATCAATGGCATATTTAGTAACTGAGTTTACGTTAAACCTCTATTTAATTACGATCATTATATGTTAATAGAACCGGATAAAAAAGGGTAGGAACTATTACAGTCTAGCTAGTTATGATGTCACTTAGCTAGTGGTTATATTATTGTAGATGGGTACTTGCGTTAGGAGTGCACAGTTAGACAAGAGGTGAGAATATCATGTGAGTGCACGTCCTAACATGTATTTTGCATTTAATGTTTTAAATGTTTTTAAAGCACTTGCAGGTTTTTAAAATATAACTCCACATTCGGGCTCTGACCCGTTTGCTTTTCAAATCTCTTTTTTTTTTGTAAAACCATTTTTAGGTGCCCAGCCACAAGGACACCAAGCATAGGTACTCATTCAGGTGACGAGCTGTAGCTGCTTGTGGAAGCTACAGGAATTGCATGTAGACGCTTCTATCTCTTTGGATTCCAGAGTCACTATCTATCAGTTGTAGGGCATGTTGCCCATTTCTTTAGAGACATCTTTTACATTTCAGTTTTCAGACTTTAGCATGTTTTATTTCAGTTTCGGTTATTCATTTCAGTTATGGGATTGTAGTGAGGAGTTTTCCTCAAGACTTTATTTACTCTATTGTGATGGTTATTCATTTTACTTCAGTATGGAATGGTGTTATTTACTTCTTCTTTACATTGTTGCATGTTAATAAGACTTAAATTAAAATTTGGCAACTCGCTTTTTAAATACTAGGTGGTTAGTAATAATAAAAATGTTTTCGACAGTGATGCTATTAACTGAGCCAACTTGGCATTTTGAATTGATTTTATAAAGGAGTAGCTACCCGGTATTTAATTAGTCGGGGTGTCACACTACGCAACTTCAGGGGCTAAATTATAAATTCACATGGATGATTTCGGACTCAAACCAACCATGGAAATTGAAATCCTTGAATCAAGGGACACCTGGGTTCAAACGGCATGATAATCGGAGTTGAAACGAAGAAGTTATGGCCGTGCAAAGTTCGAATTCAAATGAAAGTCAAAGTCAAAACCCCGGGTCAATGCCTGAAGTCAACCTCATGAACTGAACACTATTGAAATTTTGTTGGGCCCAAAATGAGGGACATGTCGGATCAAACGTCAAGTCAATCGGACTCCAAATTAAGAAGCTATGGTGATTTGGGCTATTGTGCAAATTATGAAATTTGGGATTTAATATGTTGTTAAATATAACTGGAGGAATATTATAAAAAAAGATGATAGCTTGTTTAGTGGTTGGAGTATTCGGTACGCACAGGAGAGGTCAGGGGTTCGACTCCTACCTGCCCCTAAATTTTTGGGCGAAAATCTCTAAAATACCACCCCACTTACCCACTAAACCCAACACTCCCACCTTCTCCTTTTTCTTCATTTTCCAATATGACGAAAGCACATACCCCACCCCACCTTCCCATTACCAAAACCCCACCAACCCATGTTTTTCTTCTTTCGAAAATGCCTTTCCCCCATACCTGTTTAACCCCCACTTTGTCCTATTTTGTTGGTTTCTTTTTTTGTATAAATTATGGGCAATGTAGAGACTTTGAGGAACACTTTTGGATAGAAAAAAAAGACACACTTTGAGAGATAAAAAAAATCTGTGTAGAGAGTATTTTTTAGGCACACTTTGGAGGAGCATATTGTGTATTGTAATTCAAGTCTTGGACCCGAAATTTTGTAAGTTGTCATTTATTAATGAAAATTATTTATTACATTTTGCAATATTTGTGTGTCAAATATGTTGTGTGAGTAGCTTAATTACTAGGACTTAGGTGATGTTTGTCATGACTAATTAAACCATGCATGTTAATTTAATTTCGTACATATTCTGACGTGTTCTAATTTGAAATATAAAAATTCGGTATTCGCTTAGAATTACACGGAAGTGTATTTTTAAACCACAACGAATTAATTATAAATTCATGCTTTAAAAAATTTAAAGTTCTCATTTTTGATGGGTTATGCTTACACTTAGATGTTTTGATACCTCATGCTTAAATACACGTTAAAAATTTTAGACATGATATTTTCGAGGGAATAGGGATTTATGGTGTCTAATTCAGGAGATGTCAAAATATTTTGAGAGCATGTAATGTTTTATTCTCTGAAATGTACGTGACAAGAGTCAGTATATTTTGTGTTATAAATTCAGAACTACGAAATTAAATTGATGTGTTAATTTAATTAAAATTGACAAACGGAACCGATGTCCTAGTTTCTTCCTTATTTAATATTATCTCTTGTGCTTGTTCATTTATTGTTTTTTTTTTGTTTTTTTAGAAACTTAATCACTCTTATACACTCATATGTCTAGTCAGACAATTAATACTTTATAAAGATCGATAAAATCTCTGTGGGTTCAACCCGTACTTACACCCGCTATATTTCAATAGCCCGTGAACTTGCAGTAATTTTAACTTTTAAAATTTGACAACAAGTTTTTAGCGATGTTGCCGGGGATTTCGGTTGATTTTAAGAATATTGATTTTCGGACTAGTTTTAAAAAAAATAATATTAAAAAAAAAGAAAAAAAAGGGAAAAAATACTTTTTTATAGTCATTTCAGTAGCACAATTTATATTTTTTTTCAATATATAATTTTTTTTCTCCATTCTTATAGTGTGTTTTTGGTTATTATTTGTTCTTTTTTTTGTAAGTGTAAAAATTCCTTATAAATGCACGCGTAAGTATTTTTGTATTTAATAATTTTTGCACTTTACGCTTGGTATATTTTTTTGTGTTCTTTTTCAGAAAAAAAAAACAAGAGTAGAAAAAAAATGGAGAAAAGAGAAAAACCCGAAAAAGTAAGCAACCGCGGGAAAAGCGCTAAAGTTACTTATGCAATCTTGCCATGTGCACAAGGTACTCTCAGAAACGACTGAAACGGAGGCGACGTTTCCCTCCGTTCGACGTCAAATAAAACTTCGGCCTGGCGTAAACAACTGACTGTAAAAAGTCCATGCCGGAGGTAAGTCTTGTGTGGTCTTACGTGAAACTATTTTCGCATATTTCAATAAGCATGTGCATAAGTTGACTTAAGGGGAAAATCCAATTTTAAGATAAGGTGGGGATTTAATCACCCTTCCTTGGCCCACAAATCATTAAGCTACTCGAGCATCTGCATAACTCAAGCCATAATTTTAATTTAAAATTTATTAGACGTTGGCCATAGGGTGTCATATAGCTCATAGGCATATTCTTTTCAAGGCTAGAATTAAAAGCTAATCCAAACACGGAATTTTTAAATCGATGCCATTTTGACCTTGACTAGGATTGATGATTTTTAATGAGTCTTCGTACCTTCCACCTACCTGTAGGAAATATTTGGTAATTGGGGCGATAGTCCGGAGTTGGTCTTCTTTTAAATTCTCCCTTGTCAAGAATTAGGATCTCTTTAATTAGGGAGATTATTTCGGAGATCCATTGTCGTCGAATAATCTCGGAAAACTAGATCTTAAAAATTGAACTTCCCCTCACCTAAATCAGATAAACTCAAATTTATTTGTGTTAGCTTAGGAATTTTGTTGTCCTGTATCGGATAATTTGCTTTTTATATATAAAAATAATAATTAATTAATTAATTAAAAAAATAAAAAATTAAAAAAAAATCGAGTGAGTACGATGTGTGGTAAGTTGGGTTCGAGATCCTATTGGTCGTTTAGCTAGAATGGAGTCTAGTATTCCCGATACTGTTATAGGTAGCACCTCGATTTTCACCGAGATCGGAGATGAGCTAGCAACTCATGCCCTAAAGGATTACCTATATCCCAATTGGGTAATCCAACCATCATGTATACTTCTCCCCCCGCACAATGCAAAAAATTTCGAGTTCAAGTCGGTAATAATTCATTTACTTCCCATCTTTCAAGGCACAGAAAAGGAGGATCCGTACCTCCACGTGCATGAGTTTGAAGAAATTTGTGGAACGGTTAGGTTAGAACAACTCACTCGTGAGATTGTTAAACTAAAACTATTTCCATTTTCTTTGAAGGACAAAGCTAAGACTTGGCTACTCTCACTTAAACCAAATTCCATCACTACATCGAATCAGTTGAGTTTTGAATTTTTGCAAAAGTTTTTCCCTAACCAAACGATGGAGGCAATACATCACGCCATCAATACTTTCAATCAAAAAGAGGGAGAGACGTTATAAATGTACTTGGAAAGATTCAAGGACTTGCTCCTAATGTGTCCTCACCATGGAATCGAATTTGGTCATTAAACCCAGATTTTGTATGAGCGTTTCGATTACACTACTCGATCTATGATTGAACTTATGTGTAGTGGAGATTTCACAGAAAAGAGTGAGGCCGACGCATGGTCATTTTTAGAATCCGTTGCTCAAAAGTCCCAGCGATGGGCATCCCATCGGGATTCCAGGACCACCACAATTAATGAGGGTAATGCTCACCCAGAAGAACAGGGTTTTTGACTAGATGCAAAAGTGTCCACGTTAGCTTGGCGTTTAGAAGCCTTGGAAATGAGTAAAGATGGTAACCGAGCCACACATGTCGTCATGTAACATGTAGGGCACCCACGTGTTCGCTTTGTGATAGTTTCGACAACCTCGTTGAAAGTTGTCCCACCCTTCCAGCCCATAAAGCTCTCACCGAGCACGCAAATTCCCACTATCAAAACAAGCCCAAGTACGACCCCTTTTCTAACTCGTACAATCCAGGTTGGAAGGATCATCCCAACTTTTCATGGT
This sequence comes from Sambucus nigra, assembly GCA_949130495.1. Lineage (NCBI taxonomy): Eukaryota > Viridiplantae > Streptophyta > Magnoliopsida > Dipsacales > Adoxaceae > Sambucus > Sambucus nigra. Next base: position 297,687,530 of record OX422223.1, read on the forward strand.
GTAAAGGTCAATACCAGGGTAGTGGAGGTCAATCTTTAAGTAACACACCCCTGGGATTCAAAAAGAGCACCTCTGCACTGTCGTTCCCTTCACCCCAAAAGATTCAATCTTTAGAAGAAACGATGAATTTACTTGCCTAAAGTACCCTGCAATTTCAACAGATCACGTAAAGTGTCCTCCAATCTACATAACAAAACTTGCATGCCAACACCCAATCGATTGCCAAATTAGATGTACAAGTGAGTCAACTAGCCAATGCTTTGAGCAAGATAAATAAAGGAATGTTCATAAGCCAACCCGAGCCTAATCCTAAGGGTAACATGCCTAGGGAACAATATGTTGTCCAAGATAACACTAGCACGTCCACTACCCAAGAACATGATAAGGCTACAATCATGCTTAGGTCAGGTAAAGAAGTTGAGAATAATGTTTCACGACACCATGAGTGAATCTGAGAAAGGTAAGGAAAAGAAGGACCCACCTGTGGATCCGACTTCTTCGTCGCCCTCATCTTCTGAACCACCTGTTGAGACCTACGTCCCGAAAGATCCATTTCCACAACGTTTAGTGCCACAAAAGAAAAAGGCGCAAGTGGATAAAATGTTGGAAGTATTTAAGCACGTACAAATTAATATCTCGTTGCTTGATGCCATACAACAAGTTCCATCATATGATAAATTTTTGAAGGACCTCTGTACCTTCAAGAGAAGCACAAAAATTGCGAAGGACGATTTTCACACTGAGAAAGAAAGCTCGATCAGCTCATATAGGACTCTTGTCAAGTATAAGGATCCCGGGACTCCGACGATCTCCATTAAGATTGCAGAACACACCATTGAGAAAGCCCTTTTGGATTTAGGATCCAACGTGAATCTTCTTCCGTATACTGTGTTTGAGAAATTAGGCTTGGGAGATTTAAGGCCAACTAAGATTACTTTATCCTTGGCCGATCGATCCGTTAAAATTCCAAGAGGTGTTGTTGAGGATGTCCTAATTAAGGTTAGAGAGTTTGTCTTTCTATTTTATTTTGTGGTCTTGGATACCCAACATGTGCATAATCCTAATGCACAAATTCCTATCATTTTGGATCAGCCATTCCTCACCACTTCTGATGTAGTTACTGAAAAAGACATTACTAATGCCGTTTAATACAAGAGTAAACTGTATAAGCAACTTCGAGTTGTTTGTTGAAGAAACCCTTATCTTTTGAAAATAAAATAGATAAACAACAAGTTGTGTTTCCAAAAACTTATGTTCGAGAATAACCAAGACTTTGTAATCAGTTTTAAAACTAAGAAAGTTTCAAAATATCAGTACACTATAGAATGAGATGAGGAGATGAAGATAATCAGAACACACTATTTTTAACGCGGTAAAACCTCTCCCAATAGAGGAAACATCCACGGTGACTTCTAAGTCATGAAAGTAAAAACTCCACTAAAAACAAATAGCAGTTACAAACAATACAACATACATACACACAACTCAGCCTATTCTAAGTTTAGGAATATACCCCACTTGGTGTCCTTCTAACTTCTTTGTAGATCTGATTGTGGATGATGTTCTTCCAGTTTGATAACTTCCACTTTGCTTTAGATCTCTTTGCATCGACTCAATAATCTTTGATCTTATTCTCAACACTTTCAGTGTGGTAGTGTCTCAAGTGTTTGTGATGTGATTTCTATCCACATGCATGAACTCACATACACTTAGTTTGTACATACAGTCCTAGAAAATTACATATAAAGACTATATGCTGTGATTTTCTTTTCTTTCTTTCTTACAAAACTTGAAACCTTTTAACCATTTAATCTATCCCAGATTCCACGGATATCTTGCTTCAAAATCAGTCAAGATCTTAATCAATCTTCATTTTGAAAAAAAATTCGAGATTGAAAACCTCCAAGTGAGAATCCAACTAGGTCAAGGTTTAGTTTCACAAGAACAAGAAACATAAAACATTTACAGATCTAAATCAACAAAGATTTTCACAAAACGAGAAACAAATATGCAGATCTAGTGATATATAACATGCAATAGTGTGGATCTAAGATTTCTATGAAAAAAGAAATACACATCTCATCAAAATGTCTAAGTTGGTAACAAGATCACATATCAAGAGGTTACAGCTACAAACTATCAAACCAGTAACACCACTCTCTCTCAAACACTCAAGGTTGTGTTTGGGGTTTTGAAATTACGAAGGTTTGAATATGGTTTGAAGTTGTTTAGGGTTAGGGTTTCTCTAACTCAGTTTCCCTTTCTCTCTCTTCTTTTCTTTTCTCTCTTCTCTCTTCTCTCTCACTTCTCCCTTCTCTCTTTTTTTTCTCTCAATTTAGACGACTGCATAAAGTCTTAAAAGGCTGAGAATGAGAGGGTTTAAATAGTAGCCAAGGAAGGTTCTGGATCGAAGATAGAAATCAATGGTTGAGATTCAGTCTTCCTGTATTGACTTTGATCCAAGGGTGCTAAGATAGCGGTGGTTAAAACGAAGACGATTGGTCCACAGTGATAACACACGGATAGTCTTTAAACACATGCAGGCCGTTGATAACGTTTGATCTAACGATCCACAATTCACCTGGCTGCTCTCTCACAAAACAAACACAAAAGAGATAACATGAGCTTGACAAGTGTTGGCATGTTATTGGCTGGCAAACGCGCGTCCAAACTAATTACAGGCAACACCCTAATGTCTTTGGCGCATTGATATTCTACCCAATCAAACATTGTAATGAATTTTTTTTTTTGCATAATATCATTTTAACCCCCACAAAGTTTATAAACAAACTTTTATTAAATAAACCATTATTTTAAAAATGTTTAAAAATTCCCAAAAAATTATTAAAACAACATTTTAAGGGGAATTTAACACACAATCAATATGAGCAATATATACACATGTATGCACTTCTAATGTGTGTAGTGTGATTCAATTTATACCTTTTTTGGATCGTTGAAGAGGATTAGAGAGTGAATAAGTCTGAGGTTCTTTGGATTGTAGGTTAGACAACTAATTTTGTCACTATTTCCAAACTAGATGAACACTTATACAATATAGACTTAAGTAAGTCAAAGGTATAAGGTGCTTCAATCTCCCCCTTTGGAAATATGAGACAAAATCTCCTTTGAGTTAGCTTAAACTCTTAGGGAACCAAAAAGAATAAAACCTAGTCCTATGCAAAAGATGTTATCTACCCATTTCCTAGAAAGTCAAAAATTACATAACTCAACTATTTACAAATTTGTACACTAGAGAGAAATGGTAGATAAATAGTAGAAGAGGTTCCTGCAAATATGCACTAAGATCAAGCAGTTTAGATGTAATATGAACAAAACATTGAACCCGTAAGACTCAAATTTCTCCCCCATTTTTTCTCAAATGGACAAAGGGTAAAAAATTATGGTCTTAAGAGATTAATCAGCACATACCATACCTATAGAATTACGCAAATACAGAAATTTGTTATAGTCTAGAGGTTTAGTGAACATGTCTACAAGTTGCAAATCAGTAGGTAGGTAATGGATTTCTAACTCCTTAGTCTCAACAAGTTCGCGTATAAAGTGATGTCTTATTTTAATATGCTTAGTTCGCGAGTGTTGAACAGGGTTTTTAGATATGTTAATGGCGCTTTGATTGTCACAATACAATTGAAACTGATCTTCTTTAATCCCATAGTCGCTTAACATTTGTTTTATCAATAACAATTGAGCACAACAACTTCCTGTTGCTATATATTGGACTCAGCCGTAGATAAAGATGTGCAATTCTGTTTTTTTCTACTCCAACCTACTAAATTATTCTCGATATAATAACAGGCATCTGATGTACTCTTACTGTCATCGGTACAACTGGCCCAATCAGCATTAGTATACCCTATGATGGTGCTGCAGGTATCATTAGTGTACCTAAGTCCAAGATTAAGAGTGCCTTTTATGTACTTTATTATACGTTTTACACAAGATAAATGGCTCTCTTTAGGGTTATTCTAGTAACGTGCACATAGACATACAACATACATTATATCTGGTCATGAGGCAGTTAGATAGAGTAGACTACCAATCATACTACGATAAAGTGTGGAATCAACTGACTTTCCATTTTCATCTTTACATAATTTAATAGTAGTACTCATTGGCGTTTTGACAACTTTAGCATTATCTAAACCAAATTTCTTAACAAGGTCTAAGGCATACTTAGTTTGAGAGACAAATAATCCATCAGAATTCTATTTTACTTGAAATCCTAAGAAAAGCTGTAGCTCCCCCATAAGGGACATGTGAAACTCCTTATGCATAATAGCAGAAAAGGATTTAACTTCAGATGTTGAAGTAGACCCAAAGATGATGTCGTCAACATAGACTTGGGCTATAATAATGTTTTTGTCAAAATGTTTGACAAAGAGGGTCTAGTCATTTCCTCCTCTCGTAAAACCATTATCCAACAAAAAGTTGGAAAGGCGTTCATACCAAGCTCTAGGAGCTTGTTTAAAGCCATATAAAGCCTTTTTTAGACGAAAGACATGGTCTGGGTATTTTGGGTCAATGAACCCTTTGGGTTGTTCTACATACGTCTCTTCGGACAGAATTCCATTGAGGAAGGCAGACTTGACATCCATTTGATCAAGTGTAAATTTTAAGTGACACGATATGGCGAAAAGAAGTCGAACAGATTCAAGACGAGTGACTGGGGCAAATGTCTCGCTAAAATCAATCCCTTATATTTGAGAGTAACCTTGTGCAACAAGTCTAGCTTTGTTTCTAAGGATTACCCCATTTTCGTCAGATTTGTTCTTAAAGATCCAACGTGTGCCAATAACATTTTTGTTTTGAGGCCGCGGTACAAGATACCAGACATCGTGAATGAGAAATTGTAAAAGTTCTTCTTTCATAGAATAAATCCAGTGTGCGTCATTCAATGCTTCATTAGCATTTTTCGGTTCCATAAGGGAGACAAAACATGCGTAATTAGCATAATTTCTTAATTGGGATCTAGTACGGACTGGCTCATTAGGATTACCGACCACGTTGTTAATGGGATGATCTTTAGAGACCCAGCCAGGTACTTCTGGACTCTCAATAGGTAATGAGTCATCTATTTCTGGTGAATCATTTTTGAAATCATTTTCAGATTCAACCATAATAGGTGATTCAGATATCTTATTTTCGACAATAGTGTCTCTTACAATTACATTTATCGACTCCATGAGGGTCTTTGTACGCAGATTGTATATACGATATGCACGACTATTTGGAGAGTAACCTAAAAAGATGGCTTTATCTCCACGCGTCTCAAATTTGGACAAATGTTCTCTATCTTTACAGACATAACACTGACTTCCGAAAGTTCTTAGGTATTTCAGATTAGGCTTCTTACCGTACCACAACTCATAAGAGGTTTGTTTAGTGTTTTTCCTAAGGTAAACCCGATTAATGATATGACATGCAATTCTAATAGATTCTACCCAGAAGTACTTAGGTAGATATTTGGCATCCAACATGACACGAGCCATCTCTTGAATAGTTCGATTTTTCCTTTCGGCAACACCGTTCTGCTGAGGAGTCTTAGGGGCACTGAATTCGTGTTTGTAACCGTTATAGTCACAATATTCAACTATTCCCGTGTCTATGAACTCTCCCCCTCTATCGCCACGAATGCGATTGACTTGTGTGTCCTTCTCATTTTCAATTCTTAGTAAAATTTTCAGAAATTTCTGAAACGTGTCAGATTTATGTTTTAAGAAGGCAACCCAAGTGAATCGTGTAAAATCATCAACCATGACTAGGATATAACTGTGTCCCAAAGTCTAACAGTTCTAGAGGGACCAATAAGGTCCATGTGGATGAGATCTAGAGGTCTAGAGGTGAGAATGTCTTTAACTTTTTTATGCGAAGTCTTAACTATTTTTCCTTTTTGGCAATGACCACAAACAACACGGTAAATAGGTTTAATTTTAGGAATTCCTCTAACTATCTCTTGACTAGACAATCTACCAAGGATATCATAACTTAGGTGACCCATACGATTATGCCAGATTTCATTATCATCCATTCTGACAATGTTAAAGGTTTCAGAACTAGTCTGGACAGTATAGCAGTTGTCAGGTGTTCTAAATTCGGTAATGATGCATTCACCTTTATCATTTATAATTTTGCAATTGTTCTTTGAAAAGGTAACTGTATGGTCTGAGTCACAAAATTGTGATATACTTAGGAGGTTGGCTTTAAGGCCTATAACTAAAAGTACATTTTCCAGAACAGGCATTCCGTCTTCTTTTAGGGTTCCTTTACCTATGATCTGGGACGAAACTCCATCGCCAAAAACTACTTTACCTCCAGCAAATCTGGTTTTGTTTAAGAGTTTGGTTTCATCTCCTGTCATATGTTTGGAGCATCCTGAATCTAAATACCAACCAGATGAAGTGTGTCCAGCTTTTAAGGTAGTGATGACAATGTTACACTTCATTTGGGGTAAAAGATCATCTTTTCTAACCCAAATAGCTATAGTTTTAATTTTGCGCAAGTTTGCTCTTATTTGATAAAATTTTCGAGAAGCAGCTTTTTATCGAAAAACATTTGGCGCAACAAACTTATTTTTGTGGAAAAATTGAGCTTTTGGTTTAGGAAAGTTTCTGGGAGCCTTTCTCTTAAATGAACTCTTAGTTTTGGTCTTTCTATTCCTGTAGTTAGAGTTCTTGTCAGGTTGTCTTGGAAGGACATAATGGTTAGGATTTTGCCTAGAATAGTTAAAGTTCTTGTAAACAGGAGTGTTATACATAGGCGTGTTTAGATGCCTAGCATAACAACCTTCAAAGGAATGACCATAAACGTCACAGTAGGAGCAATATTGATTGCTTGAGGGATGTAGTTCCTTAGGAAAACTTCTAAAGATGGGTTTAACATGATTCTGTTCAGAAGTCTTATTCCTAGGAGGTATGGTTTTAAAGGTAGATTCAGCCTTTCTGATCAAAGGACAGACGTATTTAGTCTCAAGTGTACTGTCAACCTTAGAGTTACTAGACTCTCCAATGTCTTTCTGTTGTTGGTTTTGATCATATTCCTTTTTAATAAAATGAAAATCTGGACATGTTTCGATTGGTCTTTTGCCCCCAGACACAAACTTAATAGATTCAAGATTTTTAGTTTGTGATTTATTCTTAGGGCAGAATCCAATACCGGTTCTATCATCAGAATTGGTCTTAGAGTCTACAACAAAGTCAGTGAAACAATTTGAATTGTTTTCAAACTTAGAATTTTTTTTGAAAAGAGTTGTTGTCTTCATTTTTGCTTCCTCCAGTTCTAATAATGTTCCCTTGTATTTCATTTCCAGGGTTTCATTAGTTTTGGTCAACTCTTTCATTTTTTGATCAAAAGTTTCAATTTCAGATTGATGTGTCAGACACTAGTTAGTGTACTCTTCGGCATTCAGTTTCACAATAAGACTTAGATCATCTAATTTCTTAGTCAGGTCTCTAACAGTCTTCTCCAGTCTAGTGCCTTTTTTAAGGGTTTTAGCATACAAAGTATGAATATCTGGGAGGTCATCTGTGTCTGAGTCTCTAAGTGAAGTGTGTGTAGTGACCCCTAACGATTCAGTTTTAGTACTCACGCACCCATTTACATCGTCGTAATCGAGATCTCTTTAACTCACACACACGAAACTAGAGCTAGCAACATTTTCAGATAACAAGGCATCTAGGCCAGTCAAAGAAGTATTCACAAAAGAAGGAGTACATATATCATTATCACACACAGGCATATCATCATTGTAAATGATTTTAGCAAAAAAATACATGCAAGGGTCAAATACATTTGATGACTCAAGTTCCTCTTCATCAGAGTCACTTGAATCATCCCAAGTTTTACAGGCATTGGCTCCATTGTGTGTGTTGGTTTTATTCAGATTAACTCTGCAATCGTGAGCAATGTGACCTAGTTTCCCACATCTAAAACATTCAATCTTTTCAAGGTCTCTGTTAGGTCTGAAGTTGTTGTCCTTAGGATGTTTGTCATGACCTCTCTCATGAGGTTTGGGATTAGACACAGTTGGATAATTAGGCTTGCCTTGTTTAGATGCCTCTTTGTTTCTAAATTTAACAATTTTATTAAATTGTTTGGACATTAAGGCAATCTGATTATCTAGTTTGTCTATATCACACTCCTCATCAGAGTCACAGTTGGTCAAATTAGTCTCATGTTTAGATATCTTAGAAGGAAAACTCAAATTAGAGTTGGGTTGTTTTCTTTGAGACTGATTTAATTGTTTCTTAATGTCTAATTCCATTTCCACAGTCCTAAGTTTGCTACTGAGTAACTCAGGGGTGATGTTTTGATCACTCATCTCCTCAATAGCATACCTCTTGTTGTCAAACTTTTGTGGTAATGATCTTAGGATTTTAGAAACAATCTCATTCCTATCATATGTTATACCATTAGCATGCAACTTAGTAACTATATCAGTTAGGTTCATATAAAAGTCATCAAAAGACTCAGAGTCAGACATAATCAAAGAGTTGTACTGCTGGGTAAGCATTTGAGTTTTAGCAGCTTTAACTCTTGAGTCTCCTTTATGGGCAGTGATTAATGTGTCCCAAGCTTCCTTGGAAGTGGCACAAGATGAGATTATCTTGAACTCATACTCATTAATTGACATAAAGATGTCATTCTTGTGTGACACCCCGACTAATTAAATACCGGGTAGCTACTCCTTTATTAAATTAATTCAAATGCCAAGTTTGTACAGTTAATAGCATCACTGTCGAAAACATTTTAATGATTACTAACCACCTAGTATTTAAAAAGTAAGTGCCAAATTTTAATTAAAGTCTGATTAACATGCAAAAAGTGTAATAAGGATAATAACACCATTCACCATAAAGTAGTAAATAGAATAACCATCACATAATGTAAATAAAATCTGGAGGAAAAACTCATCACTACAAAACTCCACAACTGAAATGAATAACTAAATACTGAATACCGAATCAATACATGCCAAAGTCTGAAAAACTGAAATGGAAAAGTCTCTAATAGAATTTGGGCAACATGCCCTACAACTGATAGATACTGAATCTGGAATCCAAATGATAGAAGCGTCTAAAAGCAAATCCCTGTAGCTTCCACAAACAGCTACAGCTCGTCACCTGAATGGGTATCCTATGCATGGTGTCCTTGTGGCTGGGCACCTAAAATGGTTTTACAAAGAAAAATAGATTTGAAAAGCAAACGGGTCAGAGCCCGAATGTGGAGTTATATTTTAAAAACCTGCAAGTGCTTTAAAAACATTTAAAACATTAAATGCAAAGTACATGTTAGGACGTGCACTCACATGATATTCTCACCTCTCGTCTAACTGTGCACTCCTAACGTAAGTACCCATCTACAACGACACAAACCACTAGCTAAGTGCCATCATATCTAGCTAGACTGACATAGGTCCTACCCTTATTACTTGGTTCTATTAACATTATAACGCTCGTAATTAAGTAGGGGTTTAACGTAAACTCAGATGCTCAATATGCAATATATATCACTATCAGTTAACTCGTTATTTTCCTCGAAACAATACCATAATTATATTCACAACATTAACATGAAGGTTCCCATTAATTAAGTGTATATTATTCACTTCATAAATATACAATATAAGCACCCCGAGAACTAAGCTGTGGTGCACACATACTCTACTATCCATCCCGGTACATCACGTACATAAGGATTACATATTCCGAATCTCTCAGGAATAGCTCACAGATAACAACATCACAAATAATGGAGGCGAACACAGTCACATCACATGGGTCACGCACATACCTACGCTCCCACGATCAGCGGACTTATTAATATCCCAATAAGTCTTTCTATGACCTATGTTCATCAAGGTAACCAGTCTAAATCCGGGCAACACAAGGATTAGAGGGCCCTAAGCGAACGCAAACCTCCCGTTATAGCAAGTATGGTAGGTATGTCATACACACAATTCATATACCAATACTAAGTAAACACACATCTTAGTAATCCCGTAGTTTAATCGTAGTACATATCGCATTCTCGTACTAACTTATAATTATCACGATTTATACTATTCCGGTTTATCATCATACGCGCCATAATTTATTCTCACGTCGTAGTACACACTCACGTCTCAACCCAAACCGTCCATTTAATATAACTCTCGTATATAATTTCCTTCTCATAAATACCCAAAAGTCCCAATTCTATCATTACATCATCATTGGAATGTTATCTATATCCTCGAACAAGTTTACGGGACTCCAAAAGTCAAAATAGTCTAAAAAGGTCCAGACTGTCAACTCGTTAGAAGTCTCGTTCGAACGAGACTGTTCGAACGAGATTCCTCTGTCAACTCGTTAGAAGTCTCGTTCGAACGAGACTGTTCGAACGAGATTCCAGTTCGTTCGAACGAACTGTACCTTCTAACGATATCTCGTTCGAACGAGATTATCGAACGAAGTTCCCTTTCGTTAGAAGCGACTGGTCAATTCGTTAGAAGCCCGTTCGAATGAGTTCGTTCGAACGACCTGGGGAGGGGCTTCTAACGACCTTCCAGTTTCGTCCCAGATTTCTCTAAGTTTCGTTTTTCACCATTTATACTCCTCAAATCTCTTCTAAACTAAGTCCCAACAATCGTTTTAAGGTCTCTAAACAACCCTAAACATATTATAATCACATCCTAACACGTTTTGAAGGATTAATCCATCCTAACATCAACCAAATTTACAAATCTATAAACTTTTTCCCAATTTATCAAGAACATGAACCCTAACTTTTTGAATCATGAATTAATCCAATATAAATCCGTTTTAATATCTTCCAATCGTAAATATCATGAGAATAATCATCTACCTATCATTCTACATGCAATTCTCCTCAAGATTTCAAGTTCTAAGCTTCAAAATACATGGGTTTTCATTATCTTTCAAGAACAATTGATATTCTTCAATTTTCTAACATCGAAGGAACATTCTATGAATTTAAATATAATTAAAACACTTGCCTTGATTGTCTCTGAGTTTGGATGATGGTTTGATAGAGCTTTTCTGCAGAATTTCTTCTCTCTCCAAGCTTCTTCTCCAATGGTGGCTTAAGGTGGCTAGGGTTTTTCTTTGGGAAAGTTGTAAACCTAATGATAGCCTCCGTAGCTTAATGGGTTAATATGGGTTGGTTAGTGAGTTTAGTGGGTTAAATCCACATCAGATTAAAACTCCCAATTTTTGTCACTTTTAATTCCACAAAATGTAAAATTACCAAAATACCCTTTATGATGCCGGTATGGCCTAAAAATACCCCGGAATCCAAACTACACCCCTGTCTAGTGTTTTCTGACTATCTCGACCCTTCCGGACGCATTGGCGCACTCAAAACGACCATACGGATAATATAAATAAAAATCACTTTTATAATTAAAATAATATACCATGACGCGGCGGTCACACGCGTCTCAACAAAATTCTCAAATTACCGTATATAAATCTCACGACAAATTTCATAATTCCAAATTCATATATAATCATATATGCACATAATCAAATACAAGCTCGCATCTCGTTAGTATTTATAACCCGGATTAATTTCCAATTAATTCTCATTTAATTAATTAATCCCAAAAATAAATATAGCCAAAAGTACGGGGTATTACATACTCCCCCCCTAATAACTGAATTTCGTCCCGAAATTCGAAACTAGAAAGTACCTGCTAAAAACAACTCTGGATAACGTTCGCGCATCTCATCCTCGCGCTCCCATGTGGACTCCTCGACATTGTGATGTCGCCACTGAACACGAACTAACGGAACTATCTTTGACCGCAGTTTCCTCTCGCTTCGGTCCAAAATAGCAATTGGCCTCTCCTCGTAGGAGCTATCCGGCTGGAGATCGATGTCCTCCACAACAATGTGAGAATGAGCCAAATTATCTCTAAGGTATTTCCTCAGCGAGGAAATATGGAACACATCGTGAATCCGATGCAAATGCTCTGGTAACCCGAGTCTATACGCAACCGGTCCGATCCGCTCAATAATAGGAAACGGCCCCACATACCTTGGTGCCAACTTCCCCTTCTTCCCGAAATGCATAATCCCATTCGTAGGAGACACTCTGAGCAAAACCTGGTCCCCTACTTGGAACTCTCTGAAAAATCTCTTCGCATCAGCATAACTCTTCGGCCTGTCTTGAGCTACCCGAATGCGACTCCGAATCAACTCAATCCTTGCCGAAGTATCCTGAATCACTTTCGGCCCAAGAAGTTTGTTGTCCCCCACCTCTAACCAACATGCTGGGGAACGACAAGGCCTACCGTACAATGCCTCAAATGAAGCCATGCCAATAGTGAACTGATAGGAGTTGTTGTAAGCAAACTCTACCAGTGGAAGGTACTGCTCCCATCCACCCCCGAAGTCAATAATGCACATGCGTAGCATGTCCTCCAACATCTGATTTGTGCGCTCGGTCTGCCCATTAGTCTGCGGATGATAAGCTGTACTCAACCGCAATTCCGTGCCCATGGACTCCTGGAAACTCTCCCAAAACCTCGAAACAAATATCTTGTCTCTGTCAGACACGATATTTAGGGGCACACCGTGAAGTGTCACAATCTCTGAAATGAAGAGTTGGGCATACTGTCCCGCAGTGTAGTCAGTCCTCACGGGTAAAAAGTGAGCGACCTTGGACAACATGTCCATAATTACCCAAATGGAGTCGTGACCCTTCTGGGACGTAGGCAACCCCATGATAAAGTCCATGGATATGCTCTCCCACATCCACACCGGGACCTCCAACGGCTGTAGCAATCCTGCTGGTCTCGGATGATCCAATTTTACAAGCTGACAAGTGGCGCATTTCGAAACAAACTCAGCGATATCTCTCTTCATACCGCTCCACCAATACTGGCGTCTCATGTCTTGGTACATTTTGTCCCTTCTGGGATGTACCGCGAACCGTGAGCCGTGCGACTCTGCCATCACATCGTGTCGTAATTCCTCCCTTTCCGGAACCACCAATCTCCCATTGAAGCGTAATCCCCCGTCTGAGCTAATGGTATAGGACTCGGCTCCCTCTGCTAGTAATCGAACTATCTGCTCCTGACAGAACGAGTCATTAGCCTGTGCCCGTACTACCTTTGTGACAATCTGCAGTGTAACAGTCATTACAGACATGAAAGATCGGGCCACTACATCCTGGTGTCCCAACTCCTTCCACTTGGCTTTCCACACCTCTGCCACTTCATCTGCTGGCCTACGGCTCAACGCGTCTGCCACCACGTTAGCCTTACCCGGGTGATACTGGATATTGAACTGGTAGTCTTTCACAAACTCAAGCCACCTACGTTGCCACATATTAAACTCCTTCTGCGTGAACAGGTACTGTAGGGACTTGTGGTCCATGAACAATTGGAACTTCTCCCCCAAAAGATAGTGCCTCCAAATCCGTAGGGCAAATACCACTGCCGCCAACTTCAAATCATGCGTGGGGTAATTCTTCTCGTGAGACTTAAGCTTACGGGAAGCATAAGCTATGGCCTGTCTCTCCTGCTGCAATACACCTCTAAGCCCTTGCAAAGATGCATCGGTGTAAACCAAATACTCAACTCCCGGTCTCGGCAATGCTAACACAGGTGCTGAGGTCAATTTATTTTTCAATTCATCGAATGCCAACTGACAGGCATCACTTCAGATGAATGGCACACCCTTACGAGTCAGATGTGTCAAAGGGCCTGCTATCTTCGAGAAACCCCGAATAAACCTCCTGTAGTATCCTGCTAGACCCAAGAAACTACGAATCTCCATTGGTGTCGTGGGCTGTCCCCACTCCCTCACCGTGGATACCTTCCCCGGATCAACAGATATCCCCTGGTCGGAAATAATGTGTCCCAAAAACTGGACCTCCTTCAGCCAAAACACGCATTTCTCATATTTTGCATACAACTCGTTCTGACGAAGTGTCTACAAAACTTGCCTCAAATGCTCAGCGTGCTCCTCCTCTGTCTGGGAGTAAACCAGAATGTCATCAATGAAGACAATGACAAACTGATCTAGGAAATCCCTGAACACTCTGTTCATCAAGTCCATAAACACTGCTGGAGCGTTGGTCAAGCCGAAAGGCATAACCCGAAACTCGTAAGAACCATATCTCGACAAGAACGCAGTCTTCGAGACATCTTCCTCCCTGATACGCAACTGATGGTATCCCGATCTCAAATCAATCTTCGAGAAGAAAGAAGCTCCTCTCAACTGGTCGAATAAGTCATCGATTCGAGGCAACGGATACTTATTCCGTATCGTGACCTTATTCAACTCTCGGTAGTCCACACACAATCTCAGTGAACCGTCCCTCTTCTTCACAAAAAAAACTGGAGCGCCCCAAGGTGAGGTACTACTGCGAATAAAGCCCTGACCTAACAGCTGCTTTATCTGATCCCGTAACTCCCTCATCTCAGCTGGAGCCATGCGGTACGGTGCGCGTGCTATAGGTCTCGTACCTGGTAGCAAATCTATAACAAAGTCTATCTCTCGACTGGGGGGTAAGCCTGATATCTCCTGAAATACATCTGAATACTCCCTGACTACTGGGATAGAATCTAAAGGAATCACTACCTCCTTAGAGGTATCCTCCTCAATGTAATACAGATGAGCGATCGATCCTCCCTCTGGGCAAGGCATCTCCACTACAAACATCTCTTGCCCCGGAATGGCAAAAATAATGCTCCCGCTGAAGCAATCAATCATGGCCCTATAAGCTACGAGCCAATCCATACCGATAATCACATCATGAACATGCATATCTAATACTAACATGTCTGTAGGTAATACCAAACCACTAATCTCTACCCCCACTCCCCGGCATATAAAGAAAATAAGTGACCCACTCCCAATGGTGAGTCGACACACGTCACTGTGCTCTCTGCCGTAGCTAATAATCTTAAAGCTTTCGCGAAGTGTGTAGCTATAAAATAGTGTGTAGCCCCCGTATCAAATAATACCCGACCCATAGTGCCATGGATAGGAAACGTACCCTCAATCGTGGGCGGTGCCTATGGAACTACAGCCTGGTGGACGTTGTAGACACGTCCGCACTGTAGCTGTCCCTGTTGAACTGGGACTGCTGGAATGGGTGGCAATGCTGCCATCTATGGCGGTGCGGGAAGAGCGGCGGGAAACATAGGCCTCTGTGGCTCCAGGCGAGCACCCTGCTGCTGCTGCTGTGGGGCCCTGCCCCTATCAGGACAATCTTGTCGCTTATGGCCAGTCTTGCCACAAATAAAGCACTTCCCTGGGAAGTTCCCTCCTCTCTGCCCCTGCTGTCGCCGACCCTGGTGGCCGTTACCGTTCCTCCCTTGGCCCTGCTGGCCCTGGTGAAACTGCTGACCATTCTGCCCCTGTTGGCTTTGATGGCCGTTTGGACCCTGATGGCCCTGACGGAAACCTCCTTGTCCCTGTCTGTAGTTCCCTGACCGGAACCTCTTATTATCCCCCTGCTGGGAGCCCTGCTCATTCTGTCTCTGCCCCTGACCAGATTGTGCCCCGCTGGCACTATGTCCTCTAGTCCTGCCCTGATGGCTAGACTCCCCCGACCTCTTGCCCTCGGCCATATGAAAACGATGGTCCTGGCAGTGTAACAATGCAGCGTTAACCACATCAGAATAAGTGGCCAATGATAGGTTCCCTAGCAGATGCTGACGGATCCTCCATGTCAACCCGTCCGTGAACTTCTCAATCTTCTTCTTCTCTGTTGGTATCTCATCTGGAACGATATTCAACAGATTTGTGAACTCGGCCTCATACTCGGCCACAGTCTTACCTTCCTGCTTCAGACTCATCAATTTCCTCCTCATTTCTGTGTGAACAGCTGACGGAAAGTACTTGCGGTCAAACCGCACCCAGAAGTCCTGAATAGTGAGAGTATCCCTCTCCTCTATGGTGGTAATAGACTCCCACCACTATAGCGCAGATCCAACTAGCTTAAAAGTAGCTAGCACCGGCTTCTGAACGTTCGTGCACTCATACATCCTCAAGTGCCTCTGCATATCCTTCATCCACTGGCTCGAGACTACCACATCTGAGCTAACTGCAAACTCTGGAGGATGCGCTTTCTGAAAAGCGTCACGTACATGCTCCCAAGCAGACGGGAATGCATTTGCCTGTACTGGTGCGGCAACCAACGCCTGAGGTGGTGCCTGCTGAACTACGGCAATTGCGGCATTTACCGCTTGGGCTACTATAGCTGCAACCTCTGCGGCGTTCATCATGCCCTGAACTGGAACGGGCTGGGGTTCGGGCATTGCATCCTTGGGAACTCGTCGTGCACGTCTTGGAGGCATCTGAAATAAGAACAAAGTTTATAAGTTCGCTATTTATAAACATAAGATAGCTGAAGAACGAAGCATACACAAAAAGAGTACAACAGTCCTAAAATATAGGGCTCTATATCAAAGAAACTTAGCGGAAACATAATAAGCCGTCAGATCCTAAAGGACGCTAGAACCTGATGCTCTGATACCACCTGTGACACCCCGACTAATTAAATACCGGGTAGCTACTCCTTTATTAAATTAATTCAAAATGCCAAGTTGGTCCAGTTAATAGCATCACTGTCGAAAACATTTTAATGATTACTAACCACCTAGTATTTAAAAATTAAGTGCCAAATTTTAATTAAAGTCTGATTAACATGCAACAAGTGTAATAAGGATAATAACACCATTCACCATAAAGTAGTAAATAGAATAACCATCACATAATGTAAATAAAATCTGGAGGAAAAACTCCTCACTACAAAACTCCACAACTGAAATGAATAACTAAATACTGAATACCGAATCAATACATGCCAAAGTCTGAAAAACTGAAATGGAAAAGTCTCTAATAGAATTTGGGCAACATGCCCTACAACTGATAGATACTGAATCTGGAATCCAAATGATAGAAGCTTCTAAAAGCAAATCCCTGTAGCTTCCACAAACAGCTACAGCTCGTCACCTGAATGAGTATCCTATGCATGGTGTCCTTGTGGCTGGGCACCAAAAATGGTTTTACAAAGAAAAATAGATTTGAAAAGCAAACGGTTCAGAGCCCGAATGTGGAGTTATATTTTAAAAACCTGCAAGTGCTTTAAAAACATTTAAAACATTAAATGCAAAGTACATGTTAGGACGTGCACTCACATGATATTCTCACCTCTCGTCTAACTGTGCACTCCTAACGTAAGTACCCATCTACAACGACACAAACCACTAGCTAAGTGCCATCATATCTAGCTAGACTGACATAGGTCCTACCCTTATTACTTGGTTCTATTAACATTATAACGCTCGTAATTAAGTAGGGGTTTAACGTAAACTCAGATGCTCAATATGCAATATATATCACTATCAGTTAACTCGTTATTTTCCTTGAAACAATACCGTAATTATATTCACAACATTAACATGAAGGTTCCCATTAATTAAGTGTATATTATTCACTTCATAAATATACAATATAAGCACCCCGAGAACTAAGCTGTGGTGCACACATACTCTGCTATCCATCCCGGTACATCACGTACATAAGGATTACATATTCCGAATCTCTCAAGAATAGCTCACAGATAACAACATCACAAATAATGGAGGCGAACACAGTCACATCACATGGGTCACGCACATACCTACGCTCCCACGATCAGCGGACTTATTAATATCCCAATAAGTCTTTCTATGACCTATGTTCATCAAGGTAACCAGTCTAAATCCGGGCAACACAAGGATTAGAGGGCCCAAAGTGAACGCAAACCTCCCGTGATAGCAAGTATGGTAGCTATATCATACACACATTTCATATACCAATACTAAGTAAACACACATCTTAGTAATCCCGTAGTTTAATCGTAGTACATATCGCATTCTCGTACTAACTTATAATTATCGCGATTTATACTATTCCGGTTTATCATCATACGCGCCATAATTTATTCTCACGTCGTAGTAGACAGTGACGTCTCAACCCAAACCGTCCATTTAATATAACTCTCATATATAATTTCCTTCTCATAAATACCCAAAAGTCCCAATTCTATCATTACATCATCATTGGAATGTTATCTATATCCTCGAACAAGTTTACGGGACTCCAAAAGTCAAAACAGTCTAAAAAGGTCCAGACTGTCAACTCGTTAGAAGTCTCGTTCGAACGAGACTGTTCGAACGAGATTCCTCTGTCAACTCGTTAGAAGTCTCGTTCGAACGAGACTGTTCGAACGAGATTCCAGTTCGTTCGAACAAACTATACCTTCTAACGATATCTCGTTCGAACGAGATTATCGAACGAAGTTCCCTTTCATTAGAAGCGACTGGTCAATTCGTTAGAAGCTCGTTCGAACGAGTTCGTTCGAACGACCTAGGCAGGGGCTTCTAACGACCTGCCAGTTTCGTCACAGATTTCTCTAAGTTTCGTTTTTCACCATTTATACTCCTCAAATATCTTCTAAAATAAGTCCCAACAATCGTTTTAAGGTCTCTAAACAACCCTAAACATATTATAATCACATCCTAACACGTTTTGAAGGATTAATCCATCCTAACATCAACCAAATTTACAAATCTCTAAACTTTTTCCCAATTTATCAAGAACATGAACCCTAACTTTTTGAATCATGAATTAATCCAATATAAATCCATTTTAATTTCTTCCAATCATAAATATCATGAGAATAATCATCTACCTATCATTCTACATGCAATTCTCCTCAAGATTTCAAGTTCTAAGCTTCAAAATACATGGGTTTTCATTATCTTTCAAGAACAATTGATATTCTTCAATTTTCTAACAGGGAAGGAACATTCTACGAATTTAAATATAATTAAAACACTTGCCTTGATTTTCTCTGAGTTTGGATGATGGTTTGATAGAGCTTTTCTGCAGAATTTCTTCTCTCTCCAAGCTTCTTCTCCAATGGTGGCTTAAGGTGGCTAGGGTTTTTCTTTGGAAAAGTTTTAAACCTAATGATAGCCTCCGTAGCTTAATGGTTTAATATGGGTTGGTTAGTGGGTTTAGTGGGTTAAATCCACATCAGATTAAAACTCCCAATTTTCGTCACTTTTAATTCCTCAAAATGTAAAATTACCAAAATACCCTTTATGATGCCGGTATGGCCTAAAAATACCCCGGAATCCAAACTACACCCCCGGCTAGTGTTTTCTGACTATCTCGACCCTTCCGGACGCGTTGGCGCACTCAAAACGACCATACAGATAATAGAAATAAAAATCACTTTTATAATTAAAATAATATACCATGACGCGGCGGTCACACGCGTCTCAACAAAATTCTCAAATTGCCGTATATAAATCTTATGACAAATTTCATAATTCCAAATTCATATATAATCATATATGCACATAATCAAATGCCAACTCGCATCTCGTTAGTATTTATAACCCGGATTAACTTCCAATTAATTCTCATTTAATTAATTAATCCCAAAAATAAATATAGCCAAAAGTACGGGGTGTTACATCTTGCCTTTATTGTTATTATGAGAAAGTGTTTTCTCATCTTGGGTAAACTCACTTAAGATTTTCTTTACCCTCTCATCACTTCCTTCAGTGGTTGGTTTAGTAGGATAAGTATATCCATTTTCAATAATGTCCCAGACATCATTTCATAAAGTTCCTTGGATGAAGGCAACCATTCTTACTTTCCAGTAAGCAAAGTTGTTTCCATCGAAGAGTGGAGGTCTGGAAAGATTACCAAACCTTTCATTCTTCTCGTCCATAGTTAAGATTTTCCGAAAACGATTTCAGAAACACAAGATCCTTTTTGAAATAAAAGTTTGCAGGGCTCTGATACCAATTGAAAAAGACGTTACTAATGCCGTTTAATACAAGATTAAACTGTATAAGCAACTCCGAGTTGTTTGTTGAAGAAACCCTTTTCTTTTGAAAATAAAATAGATAAACAACAAGTTGTGTTTAAAAAAACTTATGTTCGAGAATAACCAAGACTTTGTAATCAGTTTTAAAACTAAGAAAGTTTCAAAATATCAGCACACTATAGAATGAGACGAGGAGATGAAGATAATCAGAACACACTATTTTTAACGTGGTAAAACCTCTCCCAATAGAGGAAACATCCACGGTGACTTCTAAGTCACGAAAGTAAAAAATCCACTAAAAACAAATAGCAGTTACAAACAATACAATATACATACACACAACTCAGCCTATTCTAAGTTTATGAATATACCCCACTTTGTGTCCTTCTAACTTCTTTATAGATCTGATTGTGGATGATGTTCTTCCAGTTTGATAACTTCCACTTTGCTTTAGCTTTCTTTGCGTCGACTCAATAATCTTTGATCTTATTCTCAACACTTTCAGTGTGGTAGTGTGTCAAGTGTTTGTGATGTGATTTCTATCCACATGCATGAACTCACACACACCTAGTTTTTACAGACAGTCCTAGAAAATTACATATAAAGACTATATGCTGTGATTTTCTTTTCTTTCTTTCTTACAAAACTTGAAACCTTTTGACATTTTAATCTATCCCAGATTCCACGGATATCTTGCTTCAAAATTAGTCAAGATTTTAATCAATCTCAGTTTTGAAAAAAATTTCGAGATTGAAAACCTCCAAGTGAGAATCCAACTAGGTCAAGGTTTAGTTTCACAAGAACAAGAAACATAAAACATTTACAGATCTAAATCAACATAGATTTTCACAAAAGGAGAAACAAATATGCAGATCCAGTGATATATAACATGCAATACTATAGATCTAAGATTTCTATGAAAAAAGAAATACAGATCTCACCAAAATGTCTAAGTTGGTAACAAGATCACATATCAAGAGGTAGTAGCTACAAACTATCAAACCAGTAACCCCACTCTCTCTCAAACACTCAAGGCTGTGTTTGGGGTTTTGAAATTACGAAGGTTTGAATATGGTTTAAAGTTATTTAGGGTTAGGGTTTCTCTAACTCAGTTTCCCTTTCTCTCTCTTCTTTTCTTTTCTTTTCTCTCGTCTCTCTCACTTCTCTCTCCTCTCTTTTTTTTCTCTCAATTTAGACGACTGCCAGAAGTCTTAAAAGGCTGAGAATGAGAGGGTTTAAATAGGAGCCAAGGAAGGTTCTGGATCGAAGATAGCAATCAATGGTTGAGATTCAGTCTTCCTGTATTGACTTTGATCCAAGGGTGCTAAGATAGCGGTGGTTAAAACGAAGATGATTTGTCCACAGTGATAACACACGGATAGTCTGTAAACACATGCAGGTCATTGGTAACGTTTGATATAACGATCCACAATTCACCAGGCAGCTCTCTCACAAAACAAACACAAAATAGATAACAGGAGCTTGACAAGTGTTGGCATGTTATTGGCTGGCAAACGCGCGTCCAAACTAATTAAAGGCAACACCCTAATGTCTCTGGGGAATTGATATTCTACCCAATCAAACATTCTAATGAAAAAATAATTTTGCATTATATCATTTTAACCCCACAAAGTTTATAAACAAACTTTTATTAAAGAAAACATTATTTTAAAAATGTTTAAAAATTCCCAAAAAATTATTAAAACAACATTTTAAGGGGAGTTTAACACACAATCAATATGAGCAATATATACACATGTATGCACTTCTACTGTGTGTAGTGTGATTCAATTTATACCTTTTTTGGATCATTGAAGAGGATTAGAGAGTGAATAAGTTCGAGGTTCTTTGGATTGTAGGTTAGACAACTAATTTTGTCACTATTTCCAAACTAGATGAACACTTATACAATATAGACTTAAGTAAGTCAAAGGTATAAGGTGCTTCAGTTACTAGGTGTCGTAGTGGACAATTAAATTTATCTTTTGGAAACATGACCATGGATCTGAATGTATTTAATTTAGTCAAACAACAACCTGATAATGATGAACCTCTAGAAGTTGACATGATTGATAGTATCGTCCTGGAAACATTCGAACGGAATTATAATGATGACCCTTTAGCGGCATGAATTACCCATTTTGGGTCTGAATTTGACATCGAAGGCTCCATTATTGAAGTCAACTCTGTCCTCGACTCCACCCCTGTCTTGGAAATAAGATCTTGGAGATATAAGCCTAAACCCCTCTCTCTATCTGCATCACCAATTTCGTACTCCAATAAAATTGACCCTGATCTTGAATTAAAGCCGTTACCAGAGTCACTCGAGTATAGGTTCTTAGGACCTTCTGATACCCTGCCTGTTATCATTGCATCTGACCTAGATAAAGAACAAGAACGTAAGTTGTTACGTGTTCTTAGTGAACACAAAGAAGCCCTCGGTTGGACCATAGCCGTCATTAAAGGGATAAGTCCGTCAGTGTGCATGAACAAAATACACTTAGAAGAAAATTCTAAAAATTCTCGTGAAGCACAATGTCTTCATAACCCCATACTAAAAGAAGTCGTCCGATCCGAGGTACTTAACTTGTTAGATGCAGGTATTATTTATCCCATCTCTAAAAGCCAATGGGTCAGCCCCATTCAGGTTGTTCCAAAGAAATCCAGTGTTACAGTGGTGAGAAATGATAATGACGAGTTAGTCCCCACTAGGATTCAACCCGGTTGATGCGTATGTATAGACTATAGGAATTTAAACACCGTCTCACGAAAGGATCACTTTCCCTTCCTTTCATAGACCGAATGCTTGAGATTTTAGTCAGTCACCCCTATTACTATTTTCTCGATGGTTATTCCGGTTATAATCAAATTCCAATCACTCCCAAGGATCAAGATAAAACCACATTCACTTGTCCATTTGGTACTTTTGCTTATCGACGCATGGCCTTCGGGCTATGTAACGCACCCGCTACCTTTCAGCGGTGCATGATTAGTATCTTTTCGGATATGGTCGAAAGGTTTCTTAAGGTTTTTATGGATGATTTCTCTGTGTTTGGGTCTAATTTTGATGAGTGCCTTCACCACCTTACCCTCATTCTAAAGAGGTGAAAGGAAAAGAACCTTGTACTCAATTGGGAGAAGTGTCACTTCATCGTTAAACAAGGCATAGTATTAGGCCATAAAATCTCGGAAAAGGGTATCGAGGTTGATAAGGCTAAAATTGATCTCATTTCTAATCTCCCACCCCCAAAAACTGTG
Organism: Sambucus nigra; assembly: GCA_949130495.1. Classification (NCBI taxonomy): domain Eukaryota; kingdom Viridiplantae; phylum Streptophyta; class Magnoliopsida; order Dipsacales; family Adoxaceae; genus Sambucus; species Sambucus nigra. The sequence goes on from OX422223.1 coordinate 297,710,657, forward strand.
CGTGAAATTCGATCATTCTTAGGAAACGCCGGTTTTTATCGGAGATTCATTAAGCATTTTAGTAAAATCTCTCGGCCTTTATGCAATCATCTAGCCAAAGACACACCCTTTGAGTTCACTGATGATTCCCTTGAAGCCTCTGAGAGGCTAAAAAAAGAATTGACCTTAGCACCTATTATGCGACCCCCCGACTGGGGTCAACCTTTTGAAATCATGTGTGATGCTTCTGACTATTCACTAGGTGTGGTTCTGGGTCAATGAGATGAGAAACTTCCTCATGTCATATACTATGCCAGCAGAACTCTTAACGACACTCAATTGAATTACTCCACCACTAAGAAAGAGTTCTTGGTTGTCGTATTCGCACTAGAAAAGTTTAGGTCTTACTTGATAGGATCCCAAGTCATCATTTTCATCGATCACGCGGCCTTGCGACACTTTTTATCTAAAAAATACGTGAAGTCCCAACTCATCTGGTGGATCCTAATACTGCAAGAGTTTGACCTCGAGATCCCAAATAAGAAAGGATGTGAGAATATAGTGGCGGATCTTTTGTCTAGGTTAACTGTTGAATCATCTGATGATTTGTTCCCACTAAATGAGTCTTTCCCCGATGATAAAATGTTGTTTGTCAACCAATTTTCATGGTTTGCTGATATTGTGAATTATCTTGCGATGGGTGAAATGCCCATACATTGGCCTAAGCAAGATCGTTCCGAATTTCTTAAAGAAGCCAAGCATTTATTTTGGGATGATCCATACCTCTTCAAGTATTGTCCCGATCAAATCATTCGGAAGTGTTTTCCCGATCATGAAATTCAGGGCATAATATCTTTTTTCCATGACCAAGCTTATGGAGGTCATTTCAGTATTAAAAAAATCGCTACCAAAATTTCACAGTGTGGATTCTATTGGCCCACAATTTTTCGTAATTCAAATGACTATTGTAGAAGTTGTGACCGAGGAAAAAGGTTAGGAAAAATCACTTATAGGAATATGATTCCCTTAAATACCATATTGATTATTGAGGTTTTTGAATGTTGGGGCATCGATTTCATGGGTCCATTCCCGAAATCCTATGGTAATCTTTACATCCTTTTGGCAGTTGATTATGTGTCTAAATGGGTTGAATCTATACCATGCCGGATGAATGATCGTCATGTGGTGGTCAAATTTATTCGAGAAAATATTTTTTCCCGCTTCGGTACACCTCGAGCCATTATTAGCGATCAAGGAAGCCATTTCTCCAATCAGTCATTTCAGAGTCTCATGAAAAAGTATTCAGTCACGCATAAAGTAGGATGCTATTATCATCCCCAAAACAGTGGACAAGTCGAAGTGTCCAACAGGCAAATCAAGCTATTCATCGAGAAAACAGTGAATCCAAATAGAAAAGACTAGTCCTTATGATTACTAGATGCACTGTGGGCTTATCGCACTGCCTATAAAAACCCACTTGGTATGTCCCCGTATAGGTTTGTCTACGGAAAAGCCTGTCATATTCTAGTAGAGTTAGAGCATAAAGCCTACTGGGCCATTAAAACCTTCAATTTTGATTTACCCGCTGCAGGAGAGGTTCGGAAGCTCCAACTCAATGAGTTAGAGGAGATTCGGAATGATGCGTACAATAAAGAAAAATTGTATAAGGAGACAACAAAAATGTTCCATGATAAGTCCATCCTACGAAAGTCATTCGAGCCTGGACAAAAAGTTCTCTTGTACAACTCTAGATTGCATCTCTTTTCAGAAAAATTGAGATTTAGATGGTTTGGTCCCTTTGTTGTTAGGACAGTCTACCCACATGGGGCGGTTGAGATAGAGAATCCTAAAAATGATGAAATCTTGAAGGTTAATGGTCAGAGGCTGAAACCGTATCAGGAATTGCGAGATCGAGAAGTGGAGGACGTTCTCCTCCAAGACCCGGTATACCACGAGTAAACATAACCTGGGTCGTGTTTTTGTATAATAATTTTTTTTCTTTTTTCTTTCCCTTCTTTCTGTAATTAATTTTTTTCCGGGAAACATGTGTTGGAGAAAGTGCCTCATTACGGTAATATCTTTCATATCTTTCTCGCATTTTTAATTTTTGTCTTGTACATTGAGGACAATATAGAAATTAGGTTTAGGGGTATTGAGGTCATTTCTCTCCGCTGAAAAAAAATCCCAAAAATTCAAATTTCCAGCAGCAATTTTTTTTTACTTTTCCAAATATATATATATATATATATATATATATATATATATATATATATATATATATATATATATAAAAGAGGAGGGTGTATACAAAACCTATATAAACAGGTTTTGTATCTAACTATTTGGTCTTTGTCAAGTGATGGTTGAGATTAAATTGGAGGGGTTTGAATCCAATGGCTTACAATCTAGGAGGAGGTTTTTTTTGTCTTGGCCAACTAACGAATGGGATGAAATCTAACTCACGACTGAGATTACATGTGACGCTAACTACAGTGAGGTGTATAACATACTATTCTCTTTACTGGTGCTGACTCTCACAGTACGGGATTTCTTTTCCCAACGCTTTACTCCCATCCCTTCTGCCATACCCGTACACCCAAAAGCTTTTACCTTTAGTTAAAAAATGTATTTGTGTGGCTGTACCATACACCTACTCAGAGTCTCTTAAAAAATGGTACCAACGTCCTTCTCCAAGCTTATCATAACTGCGCCTACCTACTAGCGGTTGAGATTACTAGCGGTAAAAAATGATTCAAGAATAATACTTGCAACATATCTTATCCCAGCTTATCATAACTGCGCCTACCTACTAAGTACACGAGTCTCAAGACCAAAAAAATGGCTCCGTAACTGATTCGTTTGAATTTCAAACAAAAGGCAAAAAATGCCTTTAATCAGGGTGAGAGTTCATTTTTTAACTTTGATGAGTTCGTTTTTCAGCTCTATTTTCTTTACTTTCGTGCGTCCCTTCTATGCGTATATTGTTGATAAGGTAAGGGTTAAACTATTTTTTTTAATAAGTAATTTGGGTTTTTGTTTTGCAGGTCTTGATACGGGTTCCAATCAGGTCTTTGATACGAGTTCCAATGCATCCCCTCTCTTTTACACCGCCTTAAATCGATCATCAAAAGCCTCTAAAATCAGGAACCAACAAAAGCCAGGTCTGACGAATTAAAGCATTCAAGAGCCCAGATCTGGCGAATTAAAGCAACCAGGAATGAGAGCTCAGGAATTAGAGAATGTCTCTGGACCATCATCAACCAAAAGGGAAAAAACATCGTCAAGCTCAGCGTAGCAGAACCCGGTAGCAGATCTGATCATCTTCAAGAGTTGGGCCTGTTTTTATATTTGTGTATATGGGTGTCTTTGGGTCTGTTTTTATATTTGTATATTTGTGTATATGGGTGTCTTTATCCAATTTGTTGCCTGTGATATATATATTTTTTTTTGTCTCTCTTTCTTGGATCTCTTTCTTGGAGCTAAGACCATCATCGCTTACAATTTTCGTCTCTCTTTTTTGTCTTGAGTGTGAGTGGGCAGGACGATGCCGTTACCTACAATGAATGCATTTCCATCAATGAATGCCCCTCCACCGTCTCGGAGCAGATCTGAACTGGTTTCCATCACATGCTACACCAAAAGCCTCCAACTTCGGGTATTTCATCCAACTTCGTATTTGAGATTTCATCCAACCGTATTTTTTGATTCGGTTATTGGAACTTTGATATGAGTCTGATTAGGTATGGCGTCTCTGATCTGTTCATGGCAGTTGTGGGTTTATGAATGGGAGGAAGATGTTAGGTTTTACAAGGCGCTGACAGTGGGTATAACCATGGTGGTGGTGATGGGGACAGTGGGTTTGCCCCATGGTGGTGGGTTTTACAGGGCGGCGACCACACATCCATGGTGTTGTGGTTTTCAGGCCTTTGGCTCTGATATTGCTGATTTCAAAACCAAACGGAGAGGTAAGGGTTCTATTTTTCTTTAAAAAATGATTTATGTTTAAAAAAATAGACATGTGTTCTTGATTGTAACCGAGTTATTTTTTTTTACAAAACAAGTTTTTTTTCTTATTGGATCTACTCTTTTTGTTCATTTTCGTGACTATTGTAGGTTTATTTGTAACAAGGGTTTGATGTTCGAGTCTTGGACTTTGAGAGAGAGCCATGGCAGAACTAGCTCTACTGGAGTCACTGCAGTTGGCTTGGTATGTTTTGAGTCCCGTGAGTTCCATTCTGTGTAAATGGTTGTCCTATAAGCCGATTTTTTTTATTTTTTATTTTTAATATTCAGTTTCTTCATCTGGTCGTTTGTTTTCATATCGATCAGAATATAAACATTAAATATACGTGTGTGAAAATTTATAGTTATCTTTTATGCCTGTTTTCCATAACTTGACAGTAATTAACGCGTGTACTTTTTTCCAGATAACATGGATTAATATATTGGATTTTTATGCAATATACGGGTTTTAGTAGAATAACTGGATTTGTGCTTGACCAATATTCTCTCTCTTACCTTTTTTATATGTTGGCTTATTTCGTACGTTGGATATGTGGGTTTTGAATTCTTTTTATTTGTACGTGTTTAATTAAGGACTGCTCCACTGTGATGATCATCAATTGGTAAATATGAACAAAAAAAATACTTCAACTTTGATCATCAATTGGTAAATATGAACAAAAAAAGTACTTCAACTTTGATCATCAATTGGTAAATATGAACAAAAAAAAAAATACATCAACTTCAAATCCTCATTTGCATGCGAAGGTACGCTTTATCTCTTTGATATTTTATTTGAGTTTTAAATTCTATTCATTTTATCTTAATTTAATCTCTGATGAAACTTGCATTGTTTTGACATATGGTAAAATTTTTTACTACAATCAATTGAATTTAAGAGGTATATGTATTAAGAAATTTTATAATCCGTATTAATTGAAAATTTTCTCCAAAAAAATTAATTTGCACATATATTTATTATTCGTATTGTTAATGGAAAAAATGTAAATTTTCTTATAATTAATGTGTGTTTCCTTATGCAGATTCACCGCGTAGAGGAATGGGGCTTTATGAGGGTCCAAAAGTGATGGGCCACATCTTTGCACTTTTTTGTACCATGTTCACCAAACCATGCTGAATCTTTTAGAATGTGTATTTTAAGATATTTTTAATGAACATTTTCGGTGTGTAATTTATTTTGCATTTATATTATACTATAAGTTATTAAACCACCGACATAATTTTTATTTGATTTTTTTTTATTCCAATAAGACGCCATCTAAATAATATACTTTTTAAATAATTTATTTTGCATTTGATTTGACCTTTGATTCCAATAATACACCATCTAAATAATTCTTTTCAATAACATGAACTTTTGGACTGTAATTGAATACTCTATGCATATTATTTCCTTTTTGTCGTAAATTTTCTTAATGTGGAAATTCTTTTCAATAACATGAACTTTTGGACTTTAGGCAGACCATGACTTTTATGTTTCTACTTCTTCAAGTCTTTGGAATATTAAGACTAAAGGTATAAAAAATTAAGATAGATAATAAAGAAAACTTAATTTTTCATATGTAATCATCATATTGTCTTTTCACGTTTGGGATTTGACAAGTTCAAGAAGATTTCCTTTTTACTTGGTTTATTTATTTTCTTAATACCTTAAGTAACTACATATAACTAAATAACTTTTTAAATTATACTGAAAAATACAATATCATAATATTTATTTTGTCCTCATGAACACAATGTTATATGGTGAAGAATTATACTTTTTTAAATATTATATATATTTTTTAAATAAGATAATTAAAATGGTAAGATTTTTTTTTTAAAATTAAAACAGTTTTAAACTATATAGTTGAAAAAATCTTAAAAGTGTATATTAAAAAAACAACTAAATAAAATAATGTATAATTTATATTTTACAAGATTGTTTTTTAAATTTTAAAGCCCATTATAAAAAAATTTGCAAGTTATTTAAAAAATAAAACTAGTTTTATTTAGAAAATGTACAATATTTTAAAAGATTTTTAATACATAAAAGAGGGGTGACCCAATGAGGCTTTACGCCATTGATTTTTTCGTGGCTTTATTGTGATAGAGAAAGGGATAACTGACCTTTATGTGGTTCGAGGCAAAAGAAAATCATGATAGCCTAATGTCCATCAACTGCCCAAGGCAATGTTCGAGTTTTTAAAAAGAAATAACTATAGGCATGTGAACAGGTATAATAATTTTGTCCGAGGATGACAATACAAATCGTATTTATGAAACAAAATATGTTTATAGTTATACACAATTGTATACATGCTATATGCATTACATAGGCGTGTAGGAGGCCAAATGAGAAACTATGAGAAGTCTTACATATAACTGTCCAAGGTAGTGAATTGTTTTATGATAGAATTTATATGCAAGGAGCCCTATGGCAGTTAATATTTTATTTCATAATTTGCCTATGTGAATAGAGTGCAAGCGCAACTCACAATGTCAGTAAAGTTTATAAAATTCGGTTCAGTAAAGTTTGAAATGTTCTAATAAAAAAACATTTATTGCAAATCTAAACTAGATATTGCTTAGACACAAATGCACTGTATTAAAGTCGTAATCATGGTGCAGGTGTACGATGGGATGACTAACGTTATTTATATTTGCACTATTGGAGATATCGGAACAAATTTATTATGGAAATAAATTTATCGCAGTGTCATCGACACGGGTACAAAATATCAAAACAAATTTATCGACGTGCCATCGGCACCGGTACACCCTAGTATATATATATATATATGAGATTTAAGTTTTTTTGTGATTAAATAGTTTTTTGCACTAGTTTTAAAAAAAAACAGAATTAAAAAAATATTTTCAATATAAGTAAGTTTTGAAATGACTTCTTCATATAGAATTAATTCACAAATTTCTCAACTTATACTTTTTTTGACACTTAGCCATATAATATGATCGAAAATGGACATTGAGGCGAAAGTTAATGTAATACCCCGTATTTTTATGCTATAGTAATTTGGGGGTTTTGTTAAATTTAATGAGAGTGGATTATTTAATAAAAATCCGGAAATTAATTATGTTATAATTATTAACGTGACGAGAGTTAGTAATTATATAAAAATTGTCGAATATTACTAATGAGCATAGTAATATATGATATGGGTTATATTAAAGGTCACAAGTGAATAAAATGTCAATTTTGAGAATTTTAGTCGGGACGCGCCCGTGTCGCGTCGGGACTAATTATTGAGATTTAAAAGTAAATATTTTATAAGTTGTTCGTATGGTCGTTTTGAGTGCGCCAACGCGTCCGGAAAGGTCGAGATAGTCCGAAAAGTGTACCCGGGAGTTTAGTTTGGGTCTCGAGATGTTTTTAGGCTTAATTAATGACTCAGCAGGGCATTTTGGTCATTTTACAATATAGGGTAATTAAACCCACGAATTTCAGCCATCCTTAGCAGCCATTTAGGTCAGCCTTTTAGGGTTAGAACATTCAGAACCCTAGAACGGCCATTGGAGAAGAGAGGAGAGAGCTCTCAAGGTGATTAAAAGCCAAAAACACCACCATTTGCACCACCGTCACCACCAACGCGTAGATCGCGAGGAGGAGAACGCAACAACACCAATATCAGTAGGAAACCAGACCTCTGAAATCCCAGGTAAGTGTTTAACTTGTGTATTTTCGTTGGTGCAATATTCATATTAGTGTAGGAATGATTAGGAGTGTAATCTATGGAAGAAAACCCCAATTTTGATAGGGATTTGCATGTAGAAAACATTATAACCATATTCTGGAAATATTATGTGAAGTAGATGATTAACCCACGAATTTTTGATGATATGTTAGAAGGAAATTCTGGAGAAAACTGATTAGAACAAAAGTTAAGAAAACATTAGGGTTCTTGATGTTTAAATGAGATTTTGGGTTGTTTAACCATGTTTAATGATGGATATACGCATGCTTAACGTTAAAAACATCTGGAAATATGTTGTTATGTTTGTAGTAGGAGTTTTGGAACGATTAGTGTTGGGAAATATTGATTTGGGTGAACAATTTTGGTAAAACCCGTAACTGCACTTCTGCAGGATTTCGCAGACCTGCTTGATCGATCGATCGAGCCCCAGACCTCGATCGATCGACCCTTCCTGGCAGACTCTTATTTCCCCTTGTTGAATTAATTGAACATGATTCATCGTGAAATAATTTTTGGGCTTTATGAATAAAATGTTTTGGGATATAGGAGAGACCAGTAGGACATATGATTAAGTGTTGAGAACTTTATTATGAGACGATAATTGTATCTTAGGGACAATTATTTATAGAATGAGGAAACTACGCAATTCAAGTGAGAGATTACGTCAAATACTTACGATAGTGAACAGACGTTTACCTACTGATTTTGCTACTTGGATGGATAGAATCCACGAGTTTCACGTAACTAGTGAGAAAACCCTTCGAGTTAAGGTTAGAGACGAAACCTTATACGTAATCATAATAATGGGAAATTAAGGATAAATGTTGTGACTATGGGTAACGGGAGGAACCTATATTAATATGATGAATGGGTATATTTATATGATTGTGTGTACATCTATTATATACATGTGAAAAACGTACCCGCGCTACTTGCTATCCCTGAGGTTACCGCGCTAGGACGATCTTATCCTGTGTTGCTTTATGGGGGATATTGATTCGTACCCTAGAAGATAGAGATCCTAGGTACGGGCTATCAGATTGATAGTCGGACGGTCCTAAGAGACATGTGGGTATGTACTGACCTCTTGGACTTGGAATCTATGCTTCGCCTCAACGTTGTTTTGTATATGTTAATACAGTTCGAGAGTGATTCTGAACTTGTATTTCCCTTTGTGTGAGCGATACGGGGATTGGATAGCAGAGTATGCCCGCACCATAGTTTAGTTAGGGTGCTGTTATATATATATATATATATATTATACGAGTAGTTAATATATATATGAGGTTATAAACTTTAAACTGCCTACTGTGATTTGATAAGTAGAATATGGTTGTTGACGCAATAATAGATACTTGTTTTGTGAAAGAATGAGATGACACTGGGAAATTTTATAATTTAATGAAGCTAAAACAAGAGGAGTGCTACAGATTGAAAGTAACCTTTTTAAAACGCTGACATTGTTCGGTTTTGAAAACTTATGAGTAAGTTAAGATAAACTAAATTATTTGGGAAGGTTAGTACGATAGGCGTGCACATTAGAAGAGAGGTGAGGATTCCTCAAGAGAGTGTCGAACAAATATGTTGTTGCATTGGCCTGTATCAAATTAAATTACTTGCTAAACAAATTTTAAATCATACACACTTTCGGGCTCTGACTCGTTTCTCTTCTCTCTCTCTCTTGTATATATATATGTATTACAGGTGCCCAGCCACAGGGGCGTCTTGCTTAGGATCTCTTGGAAGGAACGCGCTGCAGCTTAGGTGGGAGTTGCAGGTCTCTTGATTAGACGACTTCGTTCATTCATATCCACTCTTATCATTTTCATTCTGATGGGCATGTGTAACCCTTTCCATTATTTCTTTATTCTGGGACATTGTTATTCCATTTATATCATAGTTTCGTTATTATGGGATTTTATTCGGGATGAACGTATTACTTTATATCTTCGCATGTTGACATTCGTTGATGGATGTTTTATATTAATTGGATTTTGTTCCAGGTTTATTGTGGTGTGAATCTTATTTATTGAACTCTGTTAATAAATAAACAAATCTTTTTCTTTAAATAAAAATTGGAAAGTAATGTTTAAACATGGTTTTGACACTTAGCTTAATTATCTAGGGTGTTAAATTGGAAATTTATTTTTACGACAGTGATGCTAAGAATGAACCAAACTATTCACCTTGATTTAATTTAATAAAGGAGTGATCACCCGGTATTTAATTAGGCGGGGTGTCACAGTTAATATGCTTAACGAATAAATGTGGAGATTTTAACCCGGTGAGATATTTTGCCATTCATCGTTTTCAATAAATTTAAACCAATCCGAGTTAAAATAACTCAAAATTTCCTTCAGCGCCTAATTCGTCAATGATCTCAAAATCTTTGTTTTGTTCGAATACTGAAAACTGAAAGTCAAAATGTGAATCATATACACTAAATGCCTTAGTAAGTTGGCTTGAGACACAAAATTAACTAAACGGAACTTGAGAAATGAGATTAGGCCATCTTTTCGAAAACCCAAAAATAAAAGCCTAAATTCATCCCTTTCTACATTATCCCCTTGCAAACACATTTGTGAAAAAAAAAAACGAGCCTTTTATTGAAAACCCAAAAATCCATACCCACATTCTGAGAATATTAGGGAAAAATCAGGGTAAAAGGCTAAAAGAAGAATGTTTGTTACAATAATGTGAAAAAAAAAAGATTAAAAAAATGCGAATATGAAACGAAATGGAGAAAAAAAAGAAAAAGAAAATGGAGGTTGGAAGAAAAAGTGCCTAAAAGTTAAAACACCGAAAAATCTCTATATTCTCAGAAATTTTTGAACTCCAAAGCCATTCTTTCTAGACAAAACCTAGCCTACAATACAACTGAATGAAAGTCCTAATCGATCTCGAGTGAAGTTAGTTATAGTGTGGAGAAAATGAATCGGATATATGGTGTGATTCAATGTTTTCAAAAAGTAATCGATCTTCCATTTGTGGGATCATAATAATCCATTATAAAATGTCCATCTTTCATGATGTATATGTGAAATTTGCTCATTGAATTTACTCTTTTATTCACGTATACCGAGAGAAATTACCTAATTTCGAGTGTTCGTTTGTGAGCGCATCCCATGAGAAATCGAATCAAAATGAACTTTCGAGTAAGAAACTTAACGATCAAATCTTTTGAATTGGACGATAATATTGGCTATTGCACACACACACATGCTAAGTTGGGATTGAAAAGTGAAGTTATACTATATTTATAAAGTTTTCATTCAAACATGGTTATATTACATTTGTGTCTTGTGTAACTAGAGTCAAGTCTTTGAATTTTGTGGGTATATGCACTGCAAACCCTCACGAGACAAAACTCGTTCACTAGGGTAACCTAGAGGTTTAACGGCTTGTTGCACATGCTAAGTGCAACCGTGATTCCTATGAAAGTGAGTTAGATTTTAATTTGTCCTCGAGCAATAGCAAAGTTTTGGTTTGGGGGCATTTGATGAGTGCATTGTTTTGTATTAATTATACCCAAATCTAGGCCTTGTTAGTTCCATTACACCATTAATCAAATATTGAGTCATTTTTATTATTTTAAAGAAAAATATAAATTTAAGAATAAATGGGGTTAATAATGAAATTTTGCAAAATTTATGCTCACATATTTAATTCATGACCTTAAATATTTGTTTTTAATCTGTTGTGCAAGGTCGTTTTGAGTATTAACAGATTAAAAGGGAAGAGGCGATGAGAGGACATCATTCGGGCATGAAACGGGCACCTATGCTACTTTAGGGGCTAAATTATAAATTCAAATGGCTGATTTCGGACTCGGGCCAACCATGGAAATTGAAGGCCTTCAATCAAGGGACACCTGGGTTCAAACCGCATGATAATCGGAGTTGAAACAAAGAAGTTATGGCCGTGCAAAGTTCAAATTCAAATGAAAGTCAAAGTCAAAGCCCCGGGTCAATGCCCGAAGTCAACCTCATGAACCGAACACTATTGAAATTGTGTTATTATCGAAATGAGGGACATGTCGGTTCAAATTGCAAGTCAATCGGACTCCGAATGAAGAAGTTATGGTGATTTGGGCTATTGTGCAAATTATGAAATTTGGGATTCAATATGGTGTTAAATATAACTAGAGGCATATTATAAACAAAGATGATAGTTGGTTCAGTGGTTGGAGTATTGGGCATGCACGGGAGAGGTTAGGGGTTCGACCCTTGCCTGCCGCTAAATTTTTTGGCGAAAATCTCTAAAATACCACCCCACTTGCCCACTAAACCCAACATTCATACATTCTCCTTTTTCTTCATTTTCCAATATGAGGAAAGCAGATACCTCACCCCACCTGACCATTACCAAAACCCCACCAACCCCTGTTTTGCTTCTTTCGAAAATGCCTTTCCCCCATACCTGTTTAACCCCCACTTTGTCCTATTTTGTTGGTTTCTTTTTTTGTATAAATTATGGGCAATGTAGAGACTTTGGGGAACACTTCTCGATAAAAAAAAAAGATACACTTTGAGAGATCAAAAAAATTTCTGTACAGAGTATTTTTGAGGCACACTTTGGAGGAGCATATTGTGTATTGTAATTCAAGTCTTGGACCAGAAATTTTGTAAGTTGACATTTATTAATGAAAATTATTTTTTTGATCTTGTAATATTTGAGTATCAAATATGTTGTGTGAGTAGTTTAATTACTAGGACTTAGGTGATGTTCGTCACGACTAATTTAACCACGCATGTTAATTTAATTTCGTACATATTCGGACGTGTTCTAATTTGAAATAAAAAATTCGGTATTCGCTTAAAATTAGACCAAAGTGTATTTTTAAACCTCAACGAATTAATTATAAATTCATGCTTTAAAAAATTTAAAGTTGTCATTTTTGATGTGTTATGCTTGCACTTACATATTTTGATACCTCATGCTTAAATACACATTAAAAATTTTAATCATGATATTTTTCGAGGGAATAGGGATTTATGGTGTCTAATTCAAGAGACGTTAAAATATTTTGAGCGCATATAATGTTTTATTCTCCAAAATGTACACGGCGAGAGTCAGTATATTTTGTGTTATAAATTCGAAACTACGAAATTAAATTGATGTGTTAATTTTATTAAAATTGACAAACGGAACCGATGTTCTAGCTTCTTCCTCATTTAATATTATCTCTTGTACTTGTTCGTTTATTATTTTTTTTAGAAACTTAATCACTCTTATACACTCATATGTCTAGTTGGACAATCAATATTTTATAAAGATCGACGAAATCTCTATGGGTTCGACCCGTACTTGCACCCGCTGTATTTCAATAGCCCGTGAACTTGCGGTAATTTTAAATTTTAAAATTTGACAACAAAGTTACCTCCCCTATGCCCCTACTGACTATGGCCCTGTTGGCCATTACCACCCCTCCATTGGCCCTGCTGGAAACGCTGTTGACCCTGATGGCCATGCTGTTGTCCCTACTGCTGACGGTGTTGGCCCTATTAGCCGTGCTAATTAGACTGGCCCTGCCTGAATCCCCCAAATCCCTGTCTGGGCTCACCTGATCGGAACCGTTTATCAGAGTCCCCCAGATGAGAACTCTGCTCACTATGATGGGTCTGCCCCTAGGCTGCTGGTGCCCCACCAGTACTACTTCCCCCTACCCTGCCCTACTGGCTATACTCCACTGCTAGCTTGCTCCCCTGCCGATGGAAGCGGTGATCCTGATAGTGTAACAAAGAAGCATTGAGTACATTAGTGTAGGTACTCAGTGATAGATTGTCGATGAGGTGCTGATGGATCCTCCAGGCGAATACATCTACAAACAACAGTATCTTCTTCTCCTCAGTGGGTGCGTCATCTGGCACTATAGTGAGAAGTCTAGTAAACTCCTCATCGTACGCAGCAACAGTCATACTCTCCTTTTTCAGATTAAGAAACTTTCGCCTCATCTCAGTCTTCACGGAGGATAGGAAGTACTTGTGGTTAATCCGCACCCAGAATGACTGAATTTTGATGATGTCCCTCTTCTCCAAGGTGGTGGTGGACTCCCACCACTGCAAAGCAGCCCCCACTAGATTGAAGGAAGCCAAAAGCTGTCTTTGCACATTAGTGCACTCACACATGCGCAGATGCCTATGGATATTTTTCTTCCATTGGATATGGACTATAATGTCCAAACTACCCATGAACTCCTGGGGATGCTCCTTCTGAAAGGCATCCCTAACACGCTCCCATGCAGATGAAAGTTGTGCTAGTATTGGCGCCACTGCCTGAATCTAGGGTGGAGCCTGTTGCACTACCACTAATACGGTATTCACCGCCCGAGCAACAATAGCGGCTACCTCAGTTGCGTTCATTATCCCCTGAGTCGGAGCTGCAGGTTGCTCGGCCTAGGCATTCCTGTCTCAGGGTGCGCATCTCCGAGGCATCTGAAATGAGAAGGAATTTATTAGTCTACAAATATTATCAAATCTTGAATAGCTGAAGACATAAGCGTAAATACACGAATACAACAGTCCTAAAAATAGGGCTCTATATAAAGGATGCTAAACTGGAGGTGAAATAAGCCGTACAGATCCTAAAGGGCACTCGAACCCTTATAATAAAGTTAGAGTATTTATTCATTACTTAACTACTCTAATGCACTGTAGAAAGTTCCCATACTTAAGTGTGTATATATATATTAGTCACTCATATATATATATATATATATTATCGTCACCCCACATAAAATATATGGTGCGGGCGTACTCTGCTATCAAGTCCACGTATCACTCGTACTAAGTGAAATACTAGTTCGGAATCACTCTCAAACTGTATTAACATAAAACACATACAATTGGAGGTGAAGTATAGTTACAAGTCACTAAGAGGTCAACACATACCCTCACGTCTCTTAGGATCATCTGACTATCAAGGATACCCTCACGTCTCTTAGGACCATTTGAGGTCATCACATACCCTCAAATAGCTTGTATCAAGGATACTATCTTCTAGGGTATAAGTCGTTATCCCCCATAAAGGCCCAATCGAGATAAGACTGTCTCGGTGCGGAAACTCTTGTGATAGCAAGTTGCTCGGGTTTGATTTTTACACACACACACACACACACACACACACACACACACACACACACACACACACACACACACATATATATATATATGCATAATCACACAATCATATATATAAGTATTCACATTTCTAAATTATGTGCGCCCATGGCCCATCATTATAATTATCCGTTCTTAGCACATTTTACTCGATTATCTCGCATAACGGACTCGTCGCTTTTATTCTCATATATATGTTATTACATACTTACTTATCATCTCTCAAAGTATTCTAGTTACCAAAGTATACTTCAATAGGCACTCTCACTTATCTCCTAGTCTAACTTACTCATGACTCTCGATCTTTTATTAGACGTACGCATGATTTCGTACGTGTGAATAACTCCCCGTTAACCCATAATTTCATACTACAATAAATTTCACTCAACGGGGTCTACCTAGGCCCTAACGATCTTCTTTATATCTCATTATACTCTAACAGTAATAATCAAGGGTTCCTATGCATTTTAACCGGATTAAACCAATAGTAAAAAAATATGCAGTTTTCTTGGAGGGGTCGATCGATCGAGGAAAGGGGGTCGATCGATCGATTGAGGAAAGGGGGTCGATCGATCAATCGATGTTCTTGGGTCGATCGATCGATCAAGCAATTCTTACCGAAAAACTGCCATTAAAACCTACGGGTTTCATCTTCCAAATTCCTCTAAAATGTCATTAACAACTCCCAAACTCTCAAATAACATTACGACAAGTTCTATATACATATATGCAAGATTGCCTACGTGAAACATGTACAAATTCAACAACGAAATTGAATTAAAGGGTTAATTTATTTTAATTATCAAGAACCCTAACTTTCCACTAAGCTTCCACTATACTATTTCTTTTTCCTGATTTCTCACTTCTGAATTAATAAAATTTTGTGGGTAATCCTTTACATATGATTAGGATGTAGTGTATTTATTTTCTCAACAACATGTGATTGGGTTCTCTAAATCCCTGAGGTCTTCCATGAAACATAGGTTCAATCATCCTAATCAAACATGGTGTGACATTTAACTAAAAGAGAAGCAAGATAGATACTTGCCTAGAATTTTAGTTTATGATTTGTGGACGAAAGAGGTATGATTGTGTTACTCATCACACGATCTACGCTTTGGTGGTGTTGGCGGTGTAAATGGTTGAGTCTTTGGCCTTGAGTTGCTTGGAAAGATCTCCAACTCCTTCTTTGATGTCCGTTGTTTGATTTTGTGTTCGTTAACCCTAGAAGGAAACTCCTAAAGTGTAATACCCCGTATTTTTATGCTTTCTAAATTTGGGGATTTATTAAATTTAATGTGAGTTATTAATTTAATATAAATCCGGAAATTAAATATTTTTAATTACTAACGTGATGAGAGTTAGTGATCATTGGAAACTTGTTGAATATTACTAATGAGTAAAGTAATATAATATTGGTACTATTAAATGTCACGAGTGAATAAAATGACAATTTTGGAAATTTAAGTCGGAACGCGTCCGTGTCGCGTCAGGACTAAATATTGATTAATAAAAGTGAATAAATTATAAGTCACTTGTATGGTCGTTTTGAGTGCACCAAAGTGTCCAGAAGGGTCGAGATAGTCAGAAAAGTGTACCTGGGGGTTTAGTTTGGGTCTCGGGACGTTTTTAGGCCTATTTAGCACCCCGGGAGGGAATTTTGGACATTTTGCTTTTTTAGGTAATTAAACCCACGAATTTACAAAGGTTAAATCAGATGTTAAGGGTTGTCATGTAGGGTTAACAGAACCAAAAACAAAAGACGTCCACTAGAGAAGAAGTGGAGAAGCTCTTCAAGGAGTTTTAGGCCAAAAACTCCGTCGTTCGCACAGCCGTCACCACCAAACCGTAGATTACGCGATGAGGAACATGAACACACCATCTTCTTCCACAAATCAGGAACCAAATTTCCAAGAAAGTATTTATCTTTATTAATTTCGTTAATGCATCATTCATGTTAGTCTAGGGATGATTAGGATGAGTTTCATAGAAGAAAACCCATGTTGGAGATAAGAAAATTTTCATGTAGTAATGATATATATGATAATTTGGAAACCCCTTCATATGTAGAGGTTGTGTTACGAAATTGGAATTAATATGGATGAACGAATTGATGTTGATTTGGTTCTCTAATTAAAAATTGGGAATTAGGGTTCTTAATAATTAATTTGGGGATTTCATGTATCTAAATGATTTTTGATGAATTAATGATTCTAGGAAGTTATTAATGTTATATAATCATGATATTATTAATTGGGATTGAAGAGGAGACGCTTGGGATTAAACTATAGAGGTTTTTAGGCTTAAAAATGGTGAAAAATGAATCTGCCAAAGGTTGAAGACGAAACAGTGCAGTTCGCGCGATGTCACGCGAAGTAGTTCAAGCGAGATGTCAATGTCGCGCGAAGTCATTCGAGCGAGATGGACAAATCGCCCGAAGTAGTTCGAGCGACACGTACAAGTCATTAGAGCGAGAACCATTCTGGTTCGAGCGAGATTTTCAATTTTTAGTGAAATTCCTATTTCACTCCTACTTTAGAAATCGGTTAATTTGAGTGAGGAAAACCAGTATTCGAGGAATTCAGATTAGTAAAAAGTTTTTTGGGGTTGTGTAGGTGTGACGATTTCAGTATTTGGGATGGTGAGGTTACTTTAAAGATCACGATAGAGAGATAACCGTAATAAACAATATGAGTCCGTTATACGGGATAAGTGAGTAAAATGTCTTCAGAACAAGAAGTTATAATTATAGATTGTGGGTACACCAAATTGAGAAATGTGAGTATGTGTTGTATATATATGATTATTTGATTATGCATATATTATAAATGTGTAAAAATCATACCCGCGTTACTTGCTATCCCTGAGGTTACCGAGCTGGGACAGTCTTATCTCGATGGGACCTTTATGGGGGATATTGACTCGTACCCTAGAAGATAGGAATCCTAGGTACAAGCTATCGGATCCATAGACACGGTCCTAAGAGATGTCAGAGTATGTGCTGACCTCTTGGACTTGGAAACTATGCTTCGCCTCAATATTGTTTGTGTTTGTTCAATACAGTTCGAGAGTGATTCCGAACTTGTATTTCCCTTAGTACGAGTGATATGGGGACTGGATAGCAGAGTATGCCCGCACCATAATTTTTATGTGGGGTGCTGTTAGAATATATATATTACATGGGTATTGAATATATATATTAAATTCTGAAATATGTGAATTACCTCCTGTGTTTATGGTAAGTAAGATATGATTAATGATTTCAATTGAGAAATACGTGTTTTGAAAGTATAGTATATTATCGGGAAACTTTATTAGTAAATAAAGGTTAAATGGAAACTTTGTTATTAAATGAAATCTACCTCTTAAACAGTTGAATTCGTCAGTTTAAATCTTACGAGTAACCTAAGATAAGATAAGTTAAACCGTGGGGAAGGTTAGTGCGATAGGTGTGTTTATTAGAAGAGAGGTGAGAATTTCTCAAGGGAGTGCCGCACTAATATGTTGTTCCATTGGCCAGTAAGCATTTTAAATACTTGCTAAACAAATTTTAAATCATTTTTACAATTGGGCTCTGACCCGTTTCCATTTTCTTTCCCTCTTGTATATATATATGTATGTATTACAGGTGCCCAGCCACAAGGGCGTCTTGGATAGGATCCTTTGGAAGGAACGCACTGCAACTTAGGTGGGAGTTGCAGGCCTCTTGCTTAGATGACCTCATTTATTTGATTCTACTCCTAGCATTATTTATTCCAGTTGGGCATGTGTCACCCTTTCCATTATTCTGTTGTTTCATAGGACATTGTGATTCATTTATTTCTAGTATTCACACTTTTGGATTTATTACTGTCAGGATGTTTTTCCTTTAAATTTTAGTGTTGGAATTACCTACTTGGATGTTTAATTATTTGATTGTTTGTTCCGGTATAGTTGTTGTGTGATTCTTTAATTATGAATTTCGTAAAGTTTAAATGTTGGTTTATATAAATAGAATTTGAAAAATAATGTCTAAATGGTTTTGGCACTTATCTTAATTATGTAGGGTGTTAAATTGGAAATGTTATGTTTATGACAGTGATGCTAAGAATGAACCAACCGTTCACCTTGATTATAATTTAATAAAGGACTGATCACCCGGTATTTAATTAGGCAGGGTGTCACAGGTGGTATTAGAGCATCAGGTTCTAGTGTCCTTAGGATCTGTACGTCTTATCTCGTTTCCAGCTTAGCGTCTTTGATTTAGATCCCTAACATTAGGAATGTTGTATTCATCTTTATGCATTGGAAATTCGTGCTTCGGCGATTTGTCGATGTGAATGTTGAACTTATTCAGATTAAATTTTAAAACTTTCAGATGGCCCGTCAGGACGAACAAGCTAATACCATTGGGGAAGTTAATGCGCAAGGACAACTCACGCCTCAAGTGTCTCCAAAAAGGGTACCAATCGCTGAATTTGCCAGCATTATGTCACAAGCAGTTACTACTGCAGTCTTACAGTACTACGAACGCAATATGCAGCTTAGAGGAGGAAAAAGAGCTAGAGAGGTTAATCAAATGCATGTGACTGAAGTTGACAATTGTGCGAAGGCACCAAAATTGCGACAATAAACCACTCAAGACCGAGAAAGTTCCAGAATTAACAAAATTTATGTAAAGGGCCAAAAGTGTCAGGGTCAACAAAGTCAGAGTCAGAATGAAGTCACGAAGAGGTGTTTCAGTTGTGGAATGAACGATCACAAACGTCAATCTTGTTTGAATCAGACTGGGGAGAAACTATAACCCGACCAGCGAATATTTTTGGGACTCTACTATAAATGTGTACATCCGGGTCACAAGTGGAGGGATTGTCCTCACCTTGACATAGTTTTTTCGCAAATTTCTCATCAAGGCCAGCAAGACTCGAGAAAAAGCGAGACTGGTCAACAACGTAGTGAATTGAGGCAGTTTCGAGGGAGGTGCTTCCAATGTGGCAGAAATGGCCATAGGCGTCAAGATTTCCCAGAGAGGAATAGGGCCCCATGACAGCAAAGTGCCAGTAATAAACCACAGAATCAAGCTCCACCAGCCATTCCAACTGCCTCAGTTCAACAGAGGCAGTTATAGTATGGACGTGTCTGTAACGTCCATCGGATAGCAGCATCTCAGGGACCAACCGAGATAAAAGGTACGTTTCTTATACCTGGTGCTATGGGTTGAATTTTATTTGATACTGGGCCGACGCACTATTTTATTGCTACCCATTTTGCGGAGGCCTTAGGGTTATTAGCCACAGCAGAGAGCACTGTGACGTGTGTAGACTCACCACTGGGAAATGGTTCGCTTATTTTCTTTATATGACGGGGTGTGGGGGTAGAGATTGGTAGCTTGGTATTACCAACAGACATGTTAGTCTTAGATATGCATGAGCACGATGTTATTATTGGTATGGATTGGCTCCCAGCTTACAGAGCCATGATAGATTATTTTGGTGGGAGTATTGTCTTTACCATTCCGGGGCAAGAGATGTTTGTAGTGGCGATGCCTCGCCCAAAGGGAGGCTCGACCGCTCATTTTTATCACATAGAGGAGGATACATCTAAGGAGGTTGTGATTCCCTTAGACTCGATCCCAGTTATTTCGTGAGTATTTCGATGTATTGCAGGAGATACCAGGCCTACCCCCCACTCGTGATATAGACTTTGTCATAGATTTATTACCAGATACTCGACCTATACGCGCGCTCCATACTGTATGGCTCCGGAAGAGATGCGATAGTTATGAGATCAGATAGAGCAGCTGTTAGGTCAGGGCTTCATTCGCAGGAGCACCTCACCTTGGGGCACTCCATTTTTGTTTGTGAAAAAGAGAGATGGTTCACTGAGGCTATGTGTGGACTACCGGGAGATGAACAAGGTCACGATATGGAATGAGTATCTGTTGCCTGGGATCGATGATCTGTTCGACTAACTGAGGGGAATAACTTTCTTTTCAAAGATAGACCTGAGGTCAGGGTACCATCAGCTACGTATTAGGGAGCAAGATGTTTCAAAGACTTCTTTGTTGATGAGGTATGGGTTCTATGAGTTCAGAGTGATGCCATTTGGACTAAAAAATGCTCCAGTCGTATTCATAGACTTAATGAACCGAGTGTTCAGAGAGTTCTTGGATCAGTTTGTAATCGTCTTCATAGATGACATTTTGATATATTCACACTCCGAGGAGGAGCATGCTGAGCACTTGAGACAGGTTCTTCAGACTCTACGAGAGCATCAGCTATATGCTAAGTATGAGAAATGTGGGTTTTGGTTACGGGAAGTACAGTTCTTGGGGCATGTTGTTTCTGAACAAGGGATAGCAGTTGACCCGAGTAAAATGACAGCGGTGAGGGAGTGGGGATAACCCACGACACCGAGGGAAGTGTGTAGTTTCTTGGGATTAGCGGGATACTACATGAGATTCATTCGGAGGTTATCCAAAATAACAGGGCCATTGACGAACCTGACTCGCAAAGGGGTTCCATATGTTTGGGATGATGCTTGCCAATTGGCTTTCTACGAGCTAAAAGACAAGCTTACTTCAGCACCGGTCCTTGCTTTACCTAAGCCGGGCGTGGAGTACCTGGTTTACATCGATGCTTCCTTACGAGGACTTGGGGGAGTACTTTAGCAAAAGGAGAAGGCTATAGCTTTTGACTCCCGTAAGATTAAACGCACGAGAAGAACTACCCCACTCACGACCAAGAGTTGGCAGCGATCGTTTTCGCATTGAGGATTTAGAGGCACTATTTATTGGGAGAGAAATTCCGCTTATTTAGAGACCACAAATCACTACAGTACGTGTTCACTCGGCAAGAACTGAATATGCGTCAGCGCATGTGGTTAGAGTTTATGAAGGACTATCAGTTCGACATACAGTACCATCCGGGGAAGACCAACATAGTTGCTGATGCATTGAGCCGTAGACTAGTAGACGATGTAGCAGACGTCTGGAAAGAAAAGTGGAAAGAGTTGGGTCACAAGGACGCAGTATCCCATTCCTTCATATCTGTCATGACAGTGACACCCGAGATTGTTACAAGGGTGATACAGGCACAGATCGCAGACCCATTTTTTCAGGAGCAGATTGTACGACTTTTAGCCAAGGGTGCTAAGTCCTATTTTGTTAGTTCTGATGGGGGTTTAAGGTTTAATGGGAGATTAGTGGTTCCGAAAGGAGCAGACTTACGTCATGCAGTGATGACCCAGTCTCACGGGTCCCAATTCGTAGTACATCCTGGGGGAGATAAGATGTATCAGGATATGAGGCGGCAATACTGGTGGAGTGGGATGAAAAATGATATTGCTCAGTTCGTATCCAAGTGTTCTACCTGCCAGCTAGTAAAGGTGGACCATCAGAAACCATCAGGGTTGCTTCAGCTATTGGAAATACCCTCATGGAAGTTGGAAAGTATTTCCATGGATTTTATTATAGGGTTGCCCACATCACAACGGGGCCACGACTCCATTTGGGTGATTGTGGACCGTTTGACCAAGGTGGCTCACTTTTTGCCAGTGCGAACAGATTATACCACGGGTCAGTATGCTCAGTTATTCATTGCTGAGATTATCAGATTGCATGGGGTGCCCCTGAATATTGTATCAGATAGAGACAAGATTTTCGTATCGCGTTTCTAGGAGAGTTTTCAGGAGGCTATGGGTACAGAGTTGAGGATGAGTTGAGCTTATCACCCACAAACCGATGGACAGACATCGCGTACTAATCAGATGTTGGAGGATATGCTACGCATGTGTGTTCTTGATTTTGGAGGAGGTTGGGAGCCACATCTTCCACTGGTAGAGTTCGTTTATAATAACTCCTATCAGTTCACGATTGGCATGGCTCAATTTGAGGCTTTGTAAGGCAGGGCTTGTCGTTACACAACTTGTTGTCTAGAGGCGGGGGATAACAAGTTGTTAGAACCATAAGTGATTCAGGAAACCTCCGCAAGGATTGAGATTATCAGGAGTCACATTCGAGTAGCACAGGACAGGTAGAAAACCTACGCCGATGCGAAACGATTCTTATTAGAGTTTAATGGGGGACCAAGTGTTACTACGTGTATCTCCTATGAAGGGAGTGATGAGGTTCAAGAAGCAAGGGAAATTCGCCCCGAGGTACGTGGGACCATTTCCCATTATCGAGAGGATTGGGCCGGTGGCATACAGATTGAGACTGCTAGAGCATTTATATCGCATTCACGATGTATTCCACATCTCGTCGTTACGATGATATCTTCGAGATGACATGGATCACACCCACATCGTGATAGATGAGATAGACTTACAGTCTGACAGCTCTTTCGAGGAGAGACCAGTGGCTATCCTAGACCAAAGCGAGAGGAGATTGAGGTCGAAGGTAGTTCCACTTGTACGGGTCCAGTGGGAGCATCAAATTGTGGAGGAATCCACCTGGGAACACGAGGCCGATATGCGCGAGAAATACCCAGATTTATTCTTACCAGGTATTCCTTATTTTTTGAATTTCGGGACGGAATTCCGTTATTAGGGGGGAAGTATGTAATACCCCGTATTTTTATGCTTTCTAAATTTGGGGATTTATGAAATTTAATGTGAGTTATTAATTTAATACAAATCCGGAAATTAAATATTTTTAATTACTAACGTGACGAGAGTTAGTAATCATTGGAAACTTGTTGAATATTACTAATGAGTAAAGTAATATAATATTGGTACTATTAAATGTCACGAGTGAATAAAATGACAATTTTGGAAATTTAAGTCGGGACGCGCCCGTGTCACATTGGGACTAAATATTGATTAATAAAAGTGAATAAATTATAATTCGCTCGTATGGTCATTTTTAGTACGCCAAAGTGTCCGAAAGGGTCGAGATAGTCAGAAAAGTGTACCCGTGGGTTTAGTTTGGGTCTTGGGGTGTTTTTAGGCCTATTTAGCACCCTGGGAGGGCATTTTGGACATTTTACTTTTTTAGGTAATTAAATCCACGTATTAACAAAGGTTAAATCAACTGTTAAGGGTTGTCATCTAGGGTTAATACAACCAAAAACAAAAGATGACCATTGGAGAAGAAGTGGATAAGCTCTTCAAGGAGTTTTAGGTCAAAAACTCCGCCGTTCGCACCGTCGTCACCACCAAATCATAGATCACGCGTCGAGGAACACGAACACACCATCTTCTTCCACAAATCAGGAACCAAATTTCCAGGAAAGTATTTATCTTGCTTAATTTCGTTAATGCATCATTCATGTTAGTTTAGGGATGATTAGGATGAGTTTCATATAAGAAAACCCATGTTGGAGATAGGAAAAATTTCATGTAGTAATGATATATATGATAATCTGGAAACCCCTTCATATGTAGAGGTTTTATTACAAAATTGGAATTAATATGGATGAACAAATTGATGTTGATTACGTTCTCTAATTGAAAGTTTGGGAATTAGGGTTCTCATGAATTAATTTGGGGATTTTATGTAATCTAAATGATTTTCGATGAATTAATGATTCTTGGAAGTTATTAGTGTTATATAACCATGATATTATTGAGTGGTATTGAATAGGAGACGTTTGGGATTAAACTATAGAGGGTTTTAGGCTTAAAAATGGTGAAAAACAAATCTGCCAAAGGTTAAAGACGAAACACTGCAGTTCGCGCGATGTCGCGCGAAGTAGTTCGAGCGAGATGTCAATGTCGCACGAAGTCATTCGAGCGAGAGCGACAAGTCGCTCGAAGTAGTTTGAGCAACACGTACAAGTTGTTAGACCTAGAACCATTCTGGTTCGATCGAGATTTTTAATTTTTAGGGAAATTCCTATTTTACCCCTACTTTAGAAATCGGTTAATTTGAGTGAGGAAAACCAGTATTCGAGGAATTCAGATTAGTACAAAGTTTTTTGGGGTTGTGTAGGTGTGACGATTTCAGTATTTGTGACGGTGATGTTACTTTAAAGATCACGAGAGAGAGATAACCATAATAAACGATATGAGTCCGTTATATGGGATAAGTGAGTAAAATGTCTTCAGAACAAGAAGTTATAATTATAGATTGTGGGTACACCAAATTGAGAAATGTGAGTAAGTGTTGTATATATATGATTATGTGATTGTGAATATATTATAAATGTGTAAAAATCATACCCGCGCTACTTGCTATCCCTGAGGTTACCGCGCTGGGACAGTCTTATCTCGATGGGACCTTTATGGGGGATATTGACTCATACCCTAGAAGTAGGAATCCTTGGTACAGGCTATCGGATCGATAGTCAAGGTCCTAAGAGACGTGAGGGTATGTGCTGACCTCTAGGACTTGAAAACTATGCTTCGCCTCAATATTGTTTGTGTTTGTTCAATACAATTCGAGAGTGATTCCGAACTTGTATTTCCCTTAGTACGAGTGATATGGGGACTGGATAGCAGAGTATGCCCGCACCATAATTTTTATATGGGGTGTTGTTAGAATATATATATTACATGGGTATTGATTATATATATTAAGGTTGAAATATGTGAATTACCTCCTGTGTTTACGATAAGTAAGATATTATTAATGATTTCAATTGAGAAATACCTGTTTTGAAAGTATAGTATATTATCGGGAAACTTTATTAGTAAATAAAGGTTAAATGGGAACTTTGTTATTAAATGGAATCTACCTCTTAAACAGTTGAATTCGTCAGTTTAAATCTTACGAGTAACCTAAGATAAGATAAGTTAAATCGTGGGGAAGGTTAGTGCGATATGTGTGCTTATTAGAAGAGAGGTGAGAATTTCTCAAGGGAGTGCCGCACTAATATGTTGTTGCATTGGCCAGTAAACATTTTAAATACTTGGTAAACAAAATTTAAATTGTTTGTACAATCGGGATCTGACCCGTTTCCATTTTCTGTCCCTCTTGTATATATATATGTATGTATTACAGGTGCCCAGCCACAGGGGAGTCTTGCATAGGATCCTTTGGAAGGAACGCGCTGCAGCTTAGGTGGGAGTTGCAGGCCTCTTGCTTAGACGACCTCATTTATTTGATTCTACTCCTAGCATTATTTATTCCAGTTGGGAATGTGTCGCCCTTTCCATTATTCTGTTGTTTCATAGGACATTGTGATTCATTTATTTCCAGTATTCACACTTTGGGATTTATTACTGTCAGGATGTTTTTTCTTTAAATTTCAATGTTGGAATTACCTAGTTGGATGTTTAATTATTTGATTGTTTGTTCCGATATAGTTATTGTGTGATTCTTTAATTATGAATTTCGTAAAGTTTTAATGTTGGTTTATATAAATAAAATTTGGAAACTAATGTCTAAATGGTTTTGACACTTATCTTAATTATGTAGGATGTTAAATTGGAAAAGTTATTTTTACGACAGCGATGCTAAGAATGAACCAATCGTTCACCTTGATTATAATTTAATAAAGAACTGATTAGCCGATATTTAATTAGGTGGGGTGTCACATAAAGGTTGATTTATCCTTTGGAAATTTGTGGGTTTAATTACCCAAAAATTTCAAATGTCTATACTACCCTCTCGGGATGCCAATTAGGCCTAAAAACGCCCCGAGACCCAAACTAAACCCCCGGGTATATTATTTTGACTATCTCCACCCTTCCGGACACATTGGCGCACTCAAAATGACCATACGGGCGACTTATAATTTATTCACTTTTAATAATAATAATTTAGTCCTAACACGACACACGCACGTCCCAACTTAAATTTCCTTAATTGCCATTTTGTTCACTTGTGACAATTTTTATAAAATCAATCTTATATATTACATTACTCATTTAGTAATACTCAACAAATTCCCAATAATTACTACCTCTCGTCACGCTAGTTAGTATTTAAATAAATTCCCGGATTAATAATAAATTAATATCTCACTCTAAATTTAATAAATCCCCAAATTTTAAAAGCCATAAAAATACGGGTATTACACTTTTGTTTCATGAAATTACATGTTTCACTTGGGATTGTAATTTCGTGTATGAATGGAGTTCATCCAAGATCATTTTTGTGTAACTTCCATGAGTTTTAGTGTGTGTGTGTGTGTAATGTAAATTTAGCGTCCGTCTCAGTTTTCTATTTTTTCTATGTTGTTTTTGATTTTCTATTTTAGGTCACCAATGAGTAGGCTTTCATTCTCCAATCTAGCAGGTGATTCCTCATTTAGTAGGCTTTATGCAACACTGGTATGAGTTTATGAATATCCTCTTAAATTTGAATACAAGCTACCATCCATATAACCAAGGTATTTCACTCAATGCGATCTATTATGTTGCTTTGGTATTAATAAATCATGATTGGTCGACTATGTTTCATTATAGTTTTTATTGGATTGGTGTTGGGTATAATCTTAGAATATAAGAAATTATACTTAAATGGAATTTTATGTCAGTCTATCCAAGTAATATGATATCTCCCCCTTTATCTTCATTATTTTCATAAAAAATGGTGAAATTATTTATGTTTCTCAAACTGCATTGTGGGTTCCCAATTTATGTGTTCACTTGAGATGACATGGTTATGAAGTTTGAAATTCCATGTTTATGAAGTTTGAAGTTCTATTGTAGTTTCAATAACAGTCGCATAGACAAAATGGACATGGAATTTCAAGATATAGAGGCAAAAAATACCACTCAATGCATATGAATTAGGTTTCCTCTATCTCTCCATGCTTCTAATTGATAAGAATCACACCTTTTCAATTGATCAAATATATAACTCATAACATACTATAAGTGAACTTTAAATAATAGAATTTTTGGTTTTTCATGCGGATTCCTTTTGGAGTTCTAATTTCTACTAATGTTTTGTTCTAATTTCTACTACTTTGTACGATGTTCAAGTATCATCCATGTTCTCTCTTGATTCTCTTCGCACGGTTTGGAATGCTCTAAGATTTTCATGTAAATGCAATTAGAATGCAATTCAGTAGCATAAATCCCCAATTTTCATGTAATTGCAAGTAGAATGCAATTCATGTAAGATATCTCTATTTTACCTTTATGTATTATTTTTAGTAATTTAGCCTTTTGTTTGCATTGGGAGTAGCTTACATCCAATCCCTTAGTGTTGTGATTCCTCGTGTTCAAATACATGTATGTTTCTACATAAAGGGGCTCACTATAGTATAAGCCAAGTTGGAATATTGGTTTTAATTTGCGTTTTCTTTACATATTTAGAACTTTAATTTCATCAATGATTAGTGTGGTACCATGAAAGGGGGAGTTATTTCTCTCCTAACACTTAAATTATTGTCTATTTTCTTCTTTTTATAATCCAAAAAATGTTTACTCAGTCAACACCATATTTTTTTCATAGGAAAACCTTCATTAAATCTTTTATGTAAAATAAGAAGGCATCATTGAATCTACTGTTTGGGTTGACATTTTTAATAAGAAGAGTAAATTTCTTATCACTGTTGTAATGTTAGGAAATCCCATTATATTTTTAATTTTTTACCTACAAATGATCTCATTACTCTAATTTTTTTTGGATTCACCTTCTTTTCATTTTGTTAATAGTGTAATCTTTTTCACATGTTGTCATAAATTTTTGTTCTAAAAGATGTTGTCCATTATCTAGGGGATAATAAAGTTCCTTTTATAAGTATTTTTTAGATTATTATCAGCACTACCTTCACATAATTGAGCCTCACTGCATACTAATTATACTATTATCGACATTACCTTCACATAATTGAGCCTCTTCCTTTCAAGTATTGAGACTGTTATTTGTCAAAAGGAGACGAAGAATTTCTTTTTTTTTTATCTCCATACCGTAGGCTCATTTTGACCAGTCATATGTTGTCTTATGTGCCTCTATGCCATTTTTTAATCTTAAAGCTGGAAAGGGCATATAGGCTACTTTTATGTATGGACAATTTCAGATTTAGGTAAGTTTATTTCAAATATGATGCAGATATTTGTAGATCGAATTTTCATATTTTCCCTTTACTCACGCCCCCGAACATGCAGTGGCGTCTATAATTATTTGATAAAAAGGAAAGAAGTTTGAAATTATATGAGGTATTAATATCATTTAGTGGTATTTCTTCTTTAATTTTATCTCACCTCTCTTTTAGTTGTTTTGTATTGATCTCATTTAGTTGTTTTGTTTCAGCACTCTTTTAGTTGGATCATCACTACTGCACTATATACCCCATGGCCGGTGACATTGTGATGTACACCGCTGACAACTGAAAAGTTCATTTTGTTAAATGAGATTACCGATGGAGAAATGCTCACACTTACATTCTGGTTCAATCGTGATGGATCCCACGACGAAGATGATAAACTTATTTTGCTTATTTCCCAAATCGCACTACACATCTACCTCTTATTTATGCCTATCATCGTCGACATACATTAACATGTATTGGTTTCCTTGAGACCAAGCTTTGAATTACCATTCAGGATTTGACACCTACTGTGCAAGAATCTTCCTTCTGGGATATCATCTTTATTCTTTAAGGCACAATTATGTTATCTCAATTGTAGATTCATCTGATGATTTCTCATAGCTACTCAATGATCCATTAAAATTGGGTTGTATCGTTACAAGGGCTCTAAATTGCCGACACCATAAGTTATAGGGAAAACCAATAATGTGGTTCCAAGATCTCCATTAGAATGGGTTAAAAATCCCAGTCTAAAACTTTTGTTACTTTCATTTTGTATATTTGGCATATTTTATGACAATTATACTACATATAAATACTTTTTATTATCTTTGACATTTCATATGATGATTTTAAATCCCTTTTAGGTTCTTGGTGGTTGATAGTTGTGTGAAGTACATTGGAAGATTAGTGGTTGATGTCAGTTTGTTCTGTTCTGTTTCAAATTTTGTTATGTTCTATTTTGTTTCAAATTGATGTTATGTTATATTTTATTTCAAATTGATGGTCTTTTTTTGTCTCAAATTGATGCTTCGTTGATGTTCTAAAGTTGAGTATTTTTTTAAATTTCCTTTCTTGATTTTGAAAACTCACAGTGCTCTTTTTAATGTTGTATTCATCATCTTACACTCATCATATACTCACAATACTCACATTTCTATTATGTTTAATTTTGAATACTCACAATGCACTCTTTAATGTTGGAATTCCCTTTCTTGATTTCGATTTTGAAATTTCCTTTATAATTTTAGACTCATAATGTATAGACCAAAAATGCATTTTCAAAGTGCTCTCTTTAATAAATTGATTCCAATATATCCCACTAAACTTACTTTAAGGCGCATATATATTTGGACTCGATTTTTAAAGCAAGATGAAATGTACCTATTTAAGGTTGTGTGAATACTACAAGATGAAATGTACCTATTAATAAACGTGCTAAGGGCCTAAATAGATTTTATACTGTATTTTCCGTAATGTTTCTATTAGTGTGAGATTGTGCTAGGTGGAGACGGCGTCATGTCGTGTTCCTATTTATTGAGTTTTCATCATATTAAGAAAAAAAAATTCCAACTAAACGTTTTATGCAGTTGACAATGTGTTATATGACTGCCAAATTATACGTGTTGTGTGTGTTATGTCATTCCATCCATGAATATAGTAATATGTTATGTGAATGTTGATAATGATGTATTAAATATTTAGATCTTTATGTGCACATTGAAATTATAGAGTTGAATTGCCTTAATTCTATTCTGTTTGAAGTTAAAATGGCATGTTTTGGGAGAAATGCCATATCTTTTTAACCATAAATTGGAATGAGGCGATTCTAGCACCATTGGATTAATATCTCCCATGCCTAGATAAATATATTTCAGGCTATTTTTAATGATGTTCAAATGGTTGAAATTGACTCTAAAGTTAGCACTTTCATTTTTCATTGCCAAATTTGGTTCGTATAAAGGTTTTTCGTCAAATTTTTATCTATTCTAATTGCATCATTGTAACACCCCGTATTTTTATTTATTATTTTAATTAATTAATTGGAATTTTTCGAGAAAAATAAATTTTTGAATTTTAAATTTTTTATTGGCTAAGTATGTTGGTTATGATTTTAGAAGAACAAAACTTCAAGCGGAATTAAAATCGGAGTTAAAACGGATTTTATATTGATTTTACAATATTTTTGCCTTATGGCATTTTTTTGGGAAACTGTCAGTTTTTCGGGGTGATCGATCGATCGACGGGGGGGGTAGATCGATTGACCCTCCCAGAAAACGTGCGCTGTCAGCTGTTTTATTAAGAGTTTGTGTAGGATTCGGACTCCTAATCACTATATAACCTTGTTAATCCGTAGGGGGACTTCTCATAATCACTTTTTCTCTAGTTTTTCACCAGAGAACACTTCCAAATATTTTTCCTCTCACTCATAATCATCAACCTTCAACAAAATCAAGTTTTTGTCACAAGTTTTGGCACAAGTTTTTGAAGGCTTAATTGGGGTTTAATCAAGATCGTTCAAGAACACTCTTTTGCTAATTTTTCGAGAGGAATCCAGATTTCTAATCAGATTTTCAACACGATCTTCACAGGCATGAATACTCTATTCTTTTCCTTTAGTATTATGCGTTTTAAGTGTCGCCTAAACACTTAATTACATGTTTTCTTAAAAATAATTAGTAACTTAATTAGAAAAATTGAATACTAATCATGGGGCTATTTTTACAAAAAAATCTTTTAATCTGAATAATATTCATAACCCTTTGGGTACGTAGGATTCATGAGCGATTTTGGGTTTTATTGGTGTAGGTTGCATGTAGAAAAATTCTAGTTTTAAAATAAATGATTTTTGGGTGCGTACAACTCATGTAATACATATAGAGATGATAAAATTTGGGTTTTTGATATATATATGATGGAAACTCGGTATATTTAATATAAAATAATTAAATGAGATTATTTGGGTATTGTTGACGTTGTGATAATTAAATTAAAGATTTAACTGAATTGGACTATCATGCGTAGTTTTATATATTGATTTATTATGCTTGTTTGTGTGACTTGTTGGTATTATGATGTTACCTTTGTGACGACGGGTTGATGGGTATTATTGCTCTCCCTATATTTTAGGATGCCTTCTAGGTATGGGACTAGTGGGTATGCCTTTTGATGATTTACGCCTTCTAGGTATGGGACTAGTGAGGGTAGATTATCGCGTTTTTATCATCTTGAGGGTGAGCTAATTTTTCTTACTTTATCATCGCTACGGTAGTTTAAGAACGAGACTAAGTTAAGATTTATGTTAGAAAATCCTCCTATACATAGGATAGGACGTATTGATAACTTGGGGACCCTTAGGTATGGGACTAAGGGGTATTTTGAGGATCTCAGATCGATTAAAAAGGGTGGGGTAATTCATAAATTGTGAAATTTAGAAATTGAGAATTAATGCCTAAGATAAAAACGGGTATTAAAATTTGTGGCGACATAATGTGTCAGGGCTGACAGTTTAAACGGGCCAGAGGGCGATTTATGTCGTGTCGTGTGTGGAACCTTGTCATGTGTCGGGGCCGACAGTAAACGGGTCAGATGGCGATTGACAAGGGTAACCTTGTCATGTGTCGGGGCCGACAGTAAACGGGTCAGAGGGCGATTGACAAGGGGAAGTGTGACACTTTAATAAAAAGTGAGAACAATAATAAAAGTTGGTTAATTTAATTAAATTAACATCGTGGGACTTGGGAATTTAAAGGCATATTGGTGTGCCTTTATAAATGGGGATTTTTGCGGGTAGTTAGTAGGTTATAATTATCGCGTTTAATTATCCCGTTTAATTTAAAATATTCTATTGTGATATTTATTGCGTATAATGCTACTGTCTGGATTCAAGAATCCTAATTGAGGGGATTAGTGTGTATTCTTGCTCGGGGCTTTGGCTCTGACCCATGCGTTGACTAATCTTTTTCAGGATTAGAATTAGAGAAGCTGCATAAGTTTATCGGAGTTATCATTTGGAGGTGCAGCTGGAGCTGATTTACTTTATCGCTTTGTTTTAGTTTAGACTTTCTTTTCTAGTCGTATTTCAGTATGAGACTTCATTGGAGTTTTATTGGGCCATTCGGTTCCAAAGTAGTTTAAAGGATTTATGTTGGATTATTCAGATCTTTGTTATTTAGGTTTTATTTAATCATTATTGGAGATTGGATTTTGGAGTTAGCATGTGATGGATCTTTTATCGCTTAGTTATTTGTGATTATTTGAGATTTATTAAATTATTTATCTTATGGACTGATTATGTATGTCTCATATATGTCTCATGCTAAGAATGGTATTTTATTTAGTTCACGCCCGGCATAGTTCGGCGGCGGTGGCTGGCCACCCCGTCTGTCGGATTTTGCGGGGTGTGACAATCATGTGGTAGATGATTCAACTCTGCATATAAATTCTTGGACTATTTATTATTTGTTAAACATGGTTGATAGTCCTATAAATAAATAATATCGTGATAAACTTTTTTTAAATTACACTTTGCTGTGACAACCCGCTCACCAGCATAAGGGGTGGCCAGCCCAATACCCCAATATAACGGAATCATAGATGGAATCATTCTCAGCATCACAATAAAAATATGGAGTATCCAGGATAACGACCCAATATTTTAGAAAACGGGTTGTCAAAAATTTTGAACTTAAAGTAAATAAAGGAAAGCAAACAACCCAATTTCGGAAAAGATAGGGGAAGACCCAAGACATATATAAATAATACAACAAGAATACAATAAAAAGACCGAATATGATACCGGTCACCAACTGATACACCAATAACACACAAGTTCAATAAGTTACATATTACACTTCATTAAACATTTACAAAAGCTTGGGCCCCTAGCCCGAATAAAAGACTGGATCTTAACTAGAATGCAAAAATGGAAACGTCTATACCAATTGGGTCCCGTAACACCCGCAATGCATCACGGCTCGCCAAGGACCTCGGAATAAGAATTCAAGCCAGACATCCTTGCGGCGGAGTACCTGAGCGCAGACAAGATGCATGTGCAACAAGAAATATAAACGGGTCAGGGCCCGGTTCTATATGATTACTAGATGAATAAAGAGTATGACAGTTATGAATATCATCATGCTAGGAAGAATACAAAAAAATCTATCTACACAGTTCTAAAACATAAGCTAAGACAGTAAAGAAAGGCATGAGCTTAATTTAAATGTGCAAAGAAAAAGAAAGAGTTACCTAAATAAAAAAGCTTCCAGCTCATTATTATATTCCTTATCAAGAACTCATAATTACAACATTTATGCTCTTTACTAGCATTTCATATAATTATAATCTTAAGCTCTTTGTGGCTTTTATTTCAATTACATGCCCATCCTGGCATTTCCATTCCTTAGCAGGAATATAATCAACATCAAATGCTCTTTATGGCATTTATCATACATCAAGTCCCACTTGATTTAGAATGGTTATATTTTTATGCATACAACGATTCTAAGACCACCCCTCCGAGTTTCCCCACTGGGCACGCCCCTAAATGACCATCATCT
This sequence comes from Sambucus nigra, assembly GCA_949130495.1. Lineage (NCBI taxonomy): Eukaryota > Viridiplantae > Streptophyta > Magnoliopsida > Dipsacales > Adoxaceae > Sambucus > Sambucus nigra. The sequence goes on from OX422223.1 coordinate 297,744,934, forward strand.
TCTAGGGCCTATCTATACAAGACAACCTGGAGTCATAACACAATGTCGGGAAGCGGCCATATGCCCGCGGGAGAGTCAGGACCACACCCGGAATCCCCTCACCAGCACAGAAAACATAACATAATCGCGCATATGTCCTAGGACTATATCCACCCTGCATTCATTAGCCAGGGGGAAACACCAAGCGCGCGAACGTCCCTTATGATGTCATTTAGAGAGGTGTGTTTAACCAAATTACCATTTATTATCTTAATGATTAAGTAAATTATCATTTACCATCATTTCCATATCAAATTTCATTTGATCAAATGCATGTTTTATACTCAATTCCATTCACATTTTAGAAAATGTATATCCCATTTACCCGAGACCATATTCATTTAAATTATGTAAATATTTCGCCTTTTTAAATCTGGAGCCGTACATATTCACATTGTCAGTTTGACCTCAAAGAATAAATAGACTTTCAATTATCCTCCCAAGATTCGTTGATAGATATAATAAACCATCAAGAATGACATAGCTCCAATGAGCCTCTAAGGTCTCCCAAGCATAATAATGCATCCCCTAGTTTAATATAAATCAACTAGAAGAAAGAATGCCCTAACATCAATAGGCCTAACCCCGGAAAACCCCGCCTAAACAAATTCTAAACTAGGGTAATAACCCAACTCATCAAGAACTTTAGGACTTTAAGTTTGCTTCATACAAGAAGTTTCCTAGATCCTATTAAGGAGAATAAACATAGGGAGCAAAATAAGATTTAAAGGTGAAAAACAGGGGACCGGTCGACCGGTCCCAAGACCACGGTCGATCGCGTCTCCAAATTTGGCCTAAGAAGAAAAATAGAAAAATCAGGTGGGAGGGGAAGATCGACCTGTCAGGGAACCGCGGTCGACCGCGCTCAAAATTTATGCCTTTGTAGGAAAGCAGTAAGCCTCCCGCAAAAGCCCGGTCGACCGGTCCTGGGACCGCGGTCGACCGGTCGTAGCAGACCTAGGGTTCTTCCTTCTTCCAAAGTTTAATCCAAGTGAAAATTTCACTTTTCCCAAACCCTAAATCTCTTCTACTTTGAACTCAACCAACAATCTTTATCTACCGAAAGAATTTCCTACATGATTTATAACAATATAATTCACAATTTTATCATCAAAACTAAGATTAAGGTTAAATTCCCAAAATTCCATTTTTGATCTCCGAATGAATATACATAAATATCATACAAATTATTCAACTAAAATCACATATTAGCAAGTAGAAAACTTGCCTTAGGGTTGTAAATTTCAGATTTCTTGCTGGTAGAAGCAGTCTCCCATCTTCAATCTTCATTTTCTCTCTTCTTTCTCCATTTTTCTCTTCCTCTTTCTTTCTCTCTTTTTCTCTCTATGTTCAAGACATAAAATGGGGAAAAATAAGGGATTTTAGAAGACTAAAATCGTGGCTTAGGTTAAAACTCCCAACTTAAATGGTTAATACCACATTAAAATGACTCCCAAATATGCGTTTAAGCTAAAACCAGGTAAAAGTGCCCGAAACACAAAAATACAATATGGCACTTATTTTGACTGTCTCGCACCTTCCGAGAATAACTACACCCTCTAAACCGGCATCCGGAAATTTTATAAATTATTTTGAGTTCCAATATCATTTAAATCAAAATGTCATTTAAAATACATGACACTATAAAACATGCAACCTGATGATATTTACTTTCACCTACAGTAAATATGCATCAGTATAGTAAATATTAACTTTCAATTCATTCAATTAATATTTACCCCAGTCCCCACATTTTATATAATTACCTTATGCGGTAAAATTAATATAAAATGAGCCTCCCAGAATCGAGGGTTGTTACATTTGCTTTGTCGGGGAACGAAAATTTTGTCGTTTGGCAGTTACTTACTTTGGAAATTTCTGTCATTTTGTGATTACGTACTTTAGCAATTTTTCTTAGTGCCTTCAGGCATGGACAATACTCTAGTATATATATTGCATGAACATATAAGTTATCATTTTATTATAGCATCCATTCTTCCTATCGTTCGTTGGTATATTGAATCTTTACAAGAACCCCACTAGGAATTAGCTGAGACCCTTTATTTTTTATGTCATGATTAATATGGTTCCATATTTGAAAGAATTTTACAAGTGTTCCTTACCCTCTTATGTTAATAGCTCCAATTTCTTGAACCCCAATAAGCACTCTAATGGATCCTACACTCGTTATATAATGATATTTTGTAGAAAATGGAATCGCATGCTAAATATTGGAACTTTAAGTAATTAAAAGGGACTAAAAACATTATCTCACGTTATTTCACATCACATCACCCCGGCATAGATGGACCCATTTGTGTTGACCCACTACTGACCCTTAAATTTGGGTGTTAACGTTACTATTTATTTTCAAAGATTTAAGTTATAAGCTCCTTATAGAAGTGCTATGAATTCGTGAGGTCGGTATTTTATCTTTTGATCATGAAGGTTCGGTTTGGGCTCACTCTTGAATGGCGAGAGGGAACTATGGTGTGTGCGCATGTGTGCAACTATAACATTGGATTCAACAAATTATGGCAAGCGATAAAAGCTTTTTCATTAATAATGATAGGTTAAATGTAGTCATCGAATAAATCTTCAGCATCCAAAGTTAGGGTAACGAGTGGGTGTGAAAATTCTCCTAGGAATGTTCGGTAACATGGGTGTTCTCAGTGAATGTGCAACGCCCAATGTAATGTTGTAAGGGTGTATAAACCATGTTTAGGATTGAATAGTGTCTAGTGATGTTTAATAGTGAAATGCCTTGGGAAAGTAGTGATATCGTAGATTGGGCAATTAGAGGAGCGCAACAAAAGCGTATTGATTCAATAGTTAAGAAAGGTTAACATCAAGGTAGTGTCTCATAACAAATAATTTTGTTACATGGTTAGAATGTTTGATATGAATCTATTATAGTATTAAAATGAGCACCAAGGTTATAGATTCCGTAGATCGCAAATCTCATTGAATAGATGCTCCATAGAGTTTTGGTTGTTGATAAGACTTAGAGAAATGAGCCCTAAGTGGATTACAGTGCATAGTTTCATGATTGTGGTTTAGTATCAATGGACGTGTGTGGTGGTGTCATTTTTAGAGACTGTTTGTCATTATAATAAATGAGTATTAAGAGGAGTCGTGTGTAGAGTTAAGGTACCCACACATGGCAGTATTCATTAAATTTTGGGACTAAGGCCATTATCTAGGTAAGAGATATAGAATAGGTCAGTTGTGTGCAAGAGTAATGCAAATTGATCCTTAGGAGAAGAAAAATTTAGTATCCGTTACTCATCAATGGGTTAGGAAGTCATAGGGCTTCGTCATCTTGGGAATGAGAATGGTCTTGGGTTGAAAAGATATACTGAACAACTGAAGTGAAATCATTAGGGTGATAACATTGTAAGTTACTAGTCATTAGGAAAACAGTATGTTATACGATATTGTCGAGTTTAATGATATTTAGTTGCATAATAATTTAGTGATACCATGGGTCTAGTGTCTGGATCGATATGACTTAGTTTAGGTGGTTACAATGTGATTAGTATGGAAAGAAATATTATAGGAGATTCCGATGAAATCTATGTATAATTGTATGGATAAGGCATGATAATGTCTCACTGGTGTCTTACAATAGCAACCAAAGAATATTTATGCTCTCGGTATGTACTTGTTAACGCACTTCTGGCAGATCCTAGTAAGGGAATTAGTTGAAACTTAACCTGTCCCACATAATTGGCAGTAGTTGAATGTAACAACCCTACTTAATTCTGGCATCAACCTCGATAAAACAACGTCGAACGCTACTAAATAAATACCAATTTAAAAATTATGGGTTGCTACATACTTTCCCACTAGCACGGGAATTTCATCCTTGAAATTTGATGAAACATAAATGTTCAAAATAAAATAAGGCTCACATATGCCTACCCACAGAGTGGCACGGTTAGGTGCCCATACACCGAATCCTAGATGCATCTACCCCATGAATAAAGATATGATATAATCCCTAATTATAATTATACGCATATATAGAAAATAATGATGTAGCACACTCTCCTACGGGTCACCACTTGATTATATCTCTGAAAGCCATCGCAACTCCTAAATCCTCAAATCGAATGTCATCACTACATCGATACTAGATATACCCAAAATTTATATTAACGATCTCCCAAATAAATATCATCTCCAAAATCAACTCCAAGGATCCTCACATCATATGATTACTAATTCTAACCTAAATGTTTACAACATCCTTAACACAAAACTCCATATTTCCAAGAAACACAGCTAACACGTATGCTACAAATAAACAAAGGGGATGAAAGAGTGGTAACATGAAATCTAAATGAACTCATAACCTCCGATAACTAAGACCATGCTCTGATACCATCAATAACACCCCTGTTTAATTCTGGCATCGACCGCCACCAAAACTACGTCAGACGCTACTAAATAAATACGAATTTAAAAATTACAAGTTGTTACATTGAAGAGTGCAAAAATAAGACAAATGTAATTAGACATTCCACATTTAGGGTCCCATATCGGCTTATGTGGTCCCTGTAAAAATTAGAGTAAGGAAAATTACTCGGGAAATTACATGTTGCGTAATATTGGCATCATGGCAATGATCACCATTATAGGGGAGGTTCTTGGTCACCGGTTTCTTATATTGTGACGTTGTAGGGATCTTAATGTGTCGATTGGTGGTCTTTAGAGATAAGTGTGATCTCGAAGAACGTTGTGCGATTTCGATCAAAGGAATATTTTTGGCCCAGCTATTTCAGGGAGATTGTCAGCATTTATTAATTAATTAATTAATTAGCCCTAGAACTTATTAGGATTGATGAAAGATAAAAAAAAATTCCAGGAAGGAAAATCTAGCGTCTCGAATTCCCATCAACAACATGCTCACATTCGTCGTGTGAGGATTTGATAATTCGTAGTTAAACAATCTATGGTTGACCACTCTAGCTAGGATGTGGGTGGTCAGGCTAGGGATTTATTAGTTGTGTTAAATGTAAGTTAGAAGATTCGATTGCGTTAAGCTAGGACTACAAGTTGAGAGATAAGGTTCGATGTATATATGCAGGATTATCCCTAGTCTAGGGTGGATTCACCACTCACTTGTCACATTTTGGCTTTTTCTATTAATATCAGTAGGTTGGTGTTATTTATAAGTGCATTATTTTGTATCACTTATACCTAAATCTAGGTCTTGTTTGTGTTTTTGTATCATATATAATGAGCTTCTAGATTCGTTTTTCTAATTTGGAAGAAAAATGAAAGTTTGAAAATATTTTGAGTTAATAATGCAATTGTAGAAAACTCAGGGGTATATTTATATCCTAAATGAATAAAGTAATTTTAATTTTTAGTTCTTTTTAATATTTATACTATTTGTGTAATTTTTTATCCCATAGGTAAATCTGCATTTGTGACAAGAATGCAATCAAATACGTAAAATTCAAATTCTGCGCGACCCGAGGCGTGAGTTTTCAATAAAAGCCAAACTCTTGCCAATGTCTCAAACTATTTCCATGTCCAACATCCCATCTGTGTGTATGTTTCTGTCTGTGTGTGTTATATTTTGTATATATACAAGTACATACGTGTTATAGTATGTGTATGTTTGTTTTTTATTATTATTATTATTATTATTATTATTATTATTATTATTATTATTATTATTATTATTATTATTATTATTATTATTATTATTATTATTATTATTATTATTATTATTATTATATGTTGGTGCGTTTATGTTATTTATACACTAGTATCTATGCATCTTATATTAGTGTATATGAGTGCGCACATATTATATATTATTATTATTATTATTATTATTATTATTATTATTATTATTATTATTATTATTATTATTATTATTATTATTATTATTATTATTATAATATACAAGCATATTTTTTATATATACAAGTATATGTGTGTTATAGTATGTGTATGTTTTCTTTTATTGTTATTATATGTAGGTGCGTTTATGTTAATTATACACTAGTATATATGATCTTATGTTAGTATATATGTGTGTGTACATATTATATATTATTATTATTATTATTAGTATTATTATGTGTTATTTTATATGTGTATATTTACTATATAGGGGTGTATCATTTTACTATATGCTTGCATGTATGTGTATATGTATCTAATTAGTGTGTGCGTTTATATATATATACACATACATACAAGTAGTAACTCGTGTGAAGCATATGCTGGTGTAATGCATTTTTAATCATTGATATACATTTGTAACTATTATCAGTAGTTAAAAATAAGAGACCTAAATGATATTCGTAAACATGAAAATGTAAATAATATTATAGACTAATCACACGATTTTTTTATGAACCATTAGATTGCGTAGTCTAAAAATCTAACAAATTAAAAATAATTACATTATATTTGGTAATATGAATTTTTGGCACGCCATATAGTCTGAAGAATAAATATGAATTGTGGACAAGTCATACACCTTCTTCTTCTTCTTCTTCTTCTTCTTCTTCTTCTTCTTCTTCTTCTTCTTCTTCTTCTTCTTCTTCTTCTTCTTCTTCTTCTTGTGTGTGTGTGTGTGTGTGTGTGTGTTGGGGGGGGGGGGGGGGGGGGGGATTCACATTATATTTGGTAATATAACATTCCAAAAATATATAGTGGGAAGAAATAATAATTTCTAATTTCAACCATAAAATTAGATACCTACATAGTTTAAAAAATATTTGAAAAGAAAATATGGGCCAATAGTATTAATAAATTAAAAATAATATTCCAAAAAAGCAAAAAAACATGAGACCAAAAACGGTAATTATTAATAAAATTACTTGAACAATTATGAAAATATCGCAGTAGAAAGAAATAAACGATGCGTAATATAAATATTGATGAATTATTAAATATATATAACCTAATCATGCATAATATAAATATTATAATCTTAAATAAACAATCAAATTTATATTTGACACCAATACATGTTTCCACATCCGAGTCTAACATCCTTTTAGAGGAATTCATATGTTATCTCTACAAATTCTCAATGATCAATTCTCTAGTGTGGAATGCAACAGGAATTGGGAATAAGTCCACAAAAAGAAGGTTGAAAAATCTATGTAAGTTTCATAATTTATCTTTCGTGGCATTTTTGGAGTCTATGATAAATAGCTCTAAAATAGAAGACTTGAGAAGACTATTAAATTTTGAAGGCTTCTCTTTCAATAATATTAACAAAATCTAGTGTTTTTGGAGACATGGTATCACTAGTGAAGTTTTAGAGAATGGAAATCAAAATTTAATTTTAAAACTGGATCATCCTCTGCTGAATAATGTTATAGGAGTAAACATGATTTATGCTAAGTGTACTAGAAATGAAAGAAGGTGTTTATGGGATGCAGCCATCAATAGTTCTAAAAGCTGTTCAGAGATTCCTTTAATTGTTATAGGGGATTTCAACATTGTTTCCAATAGTGATGAGAAAGCAGGTGGAAGGAGTATTGATCTGGGGGGAGCTGTAGATTTCAATGATTGTACTGCAAGTAGATCTTTATAGGATATGGAATTTTAAGGCTTTAGGTTTACTTGGTTTAGAGAGAAAGATGGGGCTTTAACTTCTTAAAGATTGGATAGAGGTCTGATGAATTCTCATTAACTAAGTTCTTATCGTCATTATTCTATTAACCATTTAAATAGAAATAATTCTGATAAGAATCCTCTTTTGGTGTCTATTCCAAGTTCTATTGAATTAACTATAAAGCGTTTTAAATTTCAAAATATGAGGAATTAACATGAGAACTTTTATCAAGTGGTTAAGGAATCTTGTCAAGGTGTACCTCTAGTAGTCATATGGGGTAGTTTTCTTTTAAACTGAGGAGATTAAAAGTAACTTCAAAAAAGTGGACGAAGGAGGTTTTTAAAGATTTATTCAAGGAGATTCAATCTTTAGAAGACCAATTACTGGAAGAAGAATTAACATTAGAGAGTGACACCAGTGGGGAGACAATTGAAAAGTGTTCTAAAGTGAGAGCTGGCCTTAGTTAAAGAGGAAATTTATTATCATCAAAAGTCAAAAAGTGAGGAGCTCAAAGACGGTGAAAGAAATATAAAATTTTATCATGCCCATGTTCAATAAAATAGAAGAAGGCTTTCAATTCACAATATCAAAGATGAGGAGGGAAGAAATAAGGATGATAAAATTTCTATTGCTAACTATTTTATCTCTTATTTTAAAACTTTATTTATTTCAGGTCACCGCGAGGAGAAAGGCTATTTGAAGTACATTACAAAGATTATCACTAAAGAGAAGAACTCAAACCTATCACTTATTAAAGAATAATTGAAGATTATGGATGCAATTATGAAGATGAATCAAAATAGCACTGATGATTTAGATGGGTTCAATGGACGCTTATATGTATGTTGCTGGTATATTATCAAAGAGGACCTCATAATACCTATTGAATCTTTCTTTTTAGGTTTTGATATCCCCAAATCATGTAGTGCTACCCAAATTTGTTTTATCCAAAAATCTCAAAGACCTATTCATTGCAAAGACTTCAGACCAATAAGCCTCTGCTATTTAAGTTATAAAGTGATCTCTAAAATCATTACTAACAGACTGAGCCCAATCCCTCTTTTAATTATATCTCCCAATCATTCAAGATTTGTTCAGGGCAGAAATATTCTTGAAATTATCCTATTGGCTCAAGAGATGATCCATTACATTGATAAGAAATATATTGGAGGAAATGTAATAATCAAATTAGATATGGATAAAGGCTGTGACAGAGCTTCTTAGCTTTTTAAAATGAAAACTTTAAGAGCCTTTGGCTTTTCAGAGACTTTTATAGATTTGATTTGGAGATTTATTTCACCACCCTAGTTCTTAATCATCATCAATGGTGAATCTATCTGTTTCTTTAAACCTTCTATAAGTCTTAGACAAGGGGATACCATCTCCCCATGCCTTTTCATCATTATGGATAAAGTCTTTAGTAGAGTTTTGAATCACCATATGTCTAAAGGAGCCATTAAGACTTTTTCCCACCCTGGAGGTTGCCCTCTGATAAGGCACCTTAGCTATGCAGATGATGTGATAATATTCACCAGAGGTTTAAAGAATACCTTTAAAAAGCTTATGGATTTCTTGGAAGGATATAAATTTGAATCTAGTCAACTTATTATTAAGGATAAAAGTTGTTTTCATTTGAGTCCAAAACTTCTTCATCAAAAACTACAATCTCAGAGATCACATGCGTTGTTTATACAAGTGGCCCTCTCAAATACCTTGGTTTTCCTTTATTTAAAGGTAAAAGAAAAGTAATAAACTTTAAACCACTTGTCCAAATTAGATCTTCCAAAATTCACAATTGGAAATCAAAGTTTCTCACTATGGGGGGAAGAATTATCCTAATCCAATCTATTTTTTCATCTATTTCTTTATATTCTCTCTTTGCCTTAAACCCCCCAAATTGACCATTCAATCCATTAATAAGCTTATCAATTCTTTCTTCTGGAGGTTAAATTAATCTTTTGGGACAAAATTTCACTAATTATGTTTGGATTCCATTTGTCTGCCTAAACAAGAGGGGGGTCTTTGTATAAGGAATTTGTTTTCTGTTATGGAAGCCCTCTAACCTAAGATTATATTAGAACTTTAAGAAAGGTAACCATCTTTGGGCTAATTTTATGGCTACAAAGTAATCTAATATCGGATGAAAAAATGGCTCTTTTGCCTTTAAAAGGATCCAAGAAGGAATGAAGTTAATAGAATCAAATTCTAATTTTATCAATAAAGAGATGATCGGGAAACTTATAGTCAAAGGAAATTTTACCTTTAAATATTCTTATAAACAAATCATGCCTAAAACTTTATCTTCTATAGATTTTAAATTAATATGATACCCTAATATCCCTCCCTTGATGTCAATTTTTGTTTGGAGAGCTCTTCAAAATTCTATCCCAGTGGAAAGTTTCATTCAATCAGTCGAAATTAGATTGGCTTCCAGGTTCCAATGCTATCATTCATCCATTGAAAATATTAACCACTTTTTTTTTATCGCTGGTCTAGTTACTAAGCAGATATGGAAATAATTTAATCAGCTAATGGGGATTCAAACCTCATTCTCTTCTATGCATAGTTAAATAATCCATTGGTGGCTGCAATAAAGATCCTCAAATTTGTTCAAATGGTTATTGAAGGTTATTCCAATTACAATAATCTGGGAAATATGGCTTAGTGGGAACAAGGACTTATTTGGAAACATCCTAATGAAATCAAGTCTAATTATTCATAGTGTAATTTCCTCAATTTTAGAACTATCAATGTTTATTCCATTCAAAGAACTAACTCGAGAAATCAATCAGGAGGCTAGGATAATTTTCTCTCTCTCAAATCCACATTCTTTTTGTTGGAATGTTGTTCAATGGAAGAAACCTATCAAACTCAATGTTGTTGCTACTTTAGAGAACCAAAAGGTTAATGGTAATGGTTTAATTATTTAAGATGATCAAGGTAGACTAATATGGGCCTCTTCAAATTTCATTATTCATGAAGTCCTTATATACTACCATGTTCTATCCATATCTGAAGGTTTAAAGATATGCTTGGAGAAGAATTTTACAAATGTCGCTTTGGAGATTCAATCTTATAATCTATAGTCCAGTTTAGAGTCAAATTCAACTTCAATTCCTTGGAGGATTAAAAATTCTTTTAAATATCTTCAAGAATTAATCCATAATCTTCAATGCCATATTTCTTGTTGCTCTATAGAATTTAACAAGGTGGCTAATTTCTCTTGCAAAGCATGGTGATTTTTCAAAATGTGAAACAATTTTTTTAAGATGGATTGATCTTCCTAGCAATGTTAAGGCAGTTATTTTGATAGATGCCTTTTTTTACCTTTTATAAGGCATATCTGATGTATTATCTTTCTGGTTGTATTTCCACTTGAGAGGGTTATTCTGTCATCTATTAACAAATTATTTTTCTGTTAAAAGAAATTAATAACATGTTAGTTGATTAATAGACAAGATGAATTCGTAAAATTACTTACATTCTCGCTAAAGAAGAAATAATTTCATTTTATGAATATGTTATACCAATTTTCAAAAAGTATACACATTTACATATATACCCATGATATATATCATGTACACCATAATTTTTTTTTGTAGAGCCGGTACACTATATCTATACAACTAGATCTTCTCTCACTTTTTTTATTCTTACTTTTTTCATTAAATTATGGTTATATATGTATTGTTAGGTTTCCATGTTAAACTCTATTATGATTTGTGTTTTTATATTCCCCTAACTTTCCATTTTATACTCATTTAGGATTTTTATTTTCAACACAAACACATGCCACATAAATTAATATATCCATGTGACATAGAGGGAGATTTTTTTTACAATCCATGGCACACAAATAGACTATTTTTGAGTTCAAAGGTAGAGTAACCAAATGTCTGACCAATCCAATCCATATAGTACACCAATCACAATAAAGTGGATAAAACCTGAGAATCAATCCCACTATAATCCAAACTCAATCGGGTACAATCGAAGCCACTCAGATAAAAAAGATGATTGACTTGCCACCTAAACACATCAAACAAAATAACAACCCTCAATCTCAGAAAATACCCTTCTAGGCTCAAACATAGCATAGCATCACATGAATAGAGACACCATCGCCAGCCAAACATGACAAGCAGATAAACAAAAGGAAATAACACTACTGGAGAAAGAATGGGATAAAAAATGAACTCATATTTGAACCCATCGGCTCAAACCCTTTGTTTGAACAAAAATAAACAAAACAAAACAAGACTATTGTAACAACCCTCTCTTTTGAGAGCCTATTTTATATTTATTTACTATGCATAGTAATTAATTATAAAATGATGGATGTTGAGTAAATATTAATTTAATGTGGAAAAGGTTAATGTTTACTGAATTGTTGTACAATTACCTTGTGAATAGGTAAAAATATTCATGTTGTGGTTTATGGTGTCATAAGATATAAAATGACATTTTGATTTGATATGAAACCGGAACTTAAAATGAGTTAGAAAATTTCCAAATGATAATTTGAATAGTGTAGTTAGACCCGGTAGGTGCGAGACAATCAAAATAACTGCCATATTGCATTTTGGTATTTCGGCCACTTTTGACTGGTTATGGCTTAAATGTGTAGTTGCGATTTATTTTATCGCGTATTGATCATTTAAGTGGGCAATTGTAGACTTAAGGCCTGATTAAGTCTTGCAGCCTTATTATTTTCCTCATTTTCTCTTAACACACAATTGAGCCCTAGAGAGAGTAGAGAGAGGAAGTGAACTTTGGGAGAAAAAAAGAGAGATTTAGAGATTTATGGTTGGATGGTCGTCTACACCAAATCAAATATGAATTTGCAAGATCAAGGCAAGTTATCTACTTGCTACTATATGATTTAAGTGGATTAATTAGCATTGATAGTTGTGGATTGTTATGATTTAGTTTAGTTAGGGTTTTTGTGGATTTATGGGTATAAGACCCTTGGAAATGGATTTGGATGATAAATATTGTAAATGAAGGTAGTTAGGTGTATTTATGGTGTTTTAGTTCCATTAAACGATTTTGGTTTGGTTGGTTTTGGGTTTGAGAAGAAATTTGGAGTTTAAAACTCCATAGCCAAAATTGGCTTTTTCGCAGGGGTGAATCGATTCGGCCCCTTGGGCTAATCGATTCGCATAGATGCAGCTTTCCAAGTTTGAGTACCCGAATCAATTCGGGTTAAGACCGAATCGATTCGGTATTTTGCTGAATGTTGGGTTTGTTCTCCGAACCGATTCTCTTTCAGAGCGAATCAATTAGCTAGGGCGTATCGATTCGGCCCCTAGGGCGAATCGATTAGGGTCCTGCAGTTTTGAGTTATTTTCCTTGTTAAATTTATACCTATTTCTTTAGGTTTAGGACCTAGGAACCTTCTTGAATGAAGTAAACATAGAGTCCCTAGAGTTTTAGTTGAGTTTGGTCACCACCCTAGATTAGAATGGGTTCATCTGGGGTTTATTCTGGTGAGGTTTAAAGTAATGTTAAGGCATTACTTCTTTTATTGAATTTTTAGAAGTTAGGAAGTTAAATGGCCATGCTTGGAGACTTAGGGGTTATCGGAATTATATGAACTTTGGGAATTGTAGAATCATAAAGATTATTTGGAGACTAAGCCGGGACTTGCAATTTGAGGAATATTAGTGATGATATTTGATGGGAATAGGTTCGAATAAAATGAACCCAACTATTTAAAGATGATAGGTTCGAATAAAAATGAACCCAATTGTTTAAATATGATAGGTTCGAATAAGATGAACCACACTATTTAATAATGATAGGTTCGAAGAAAAAGACCCAAACACATAGATAATGGAAATTGGTAATGAATATTGAAAATGATAATGAGATGAACTTGGTAAATGTTAATTTACTTAAACACACATCTCTAAATGACATCATAAGGGAAGTTCGCACGCTTGGTGATGCCCCCTGGCTAATGAATGTAGAGTGGATATAGTCCTAAGCCATATGCAGGGTGTTTTATATGTTTTCTGCGCTGGTGAGGAGATTCCGGGTGTGGTCTTGACTCTCCTGCAGGCATATGGCCACTTCCCGGTGCTTTTTGTTATAGGTGCCCAGGCTGCCTTGTTTGATAGGCCCCTGGAAGATGATGGTCATTTAGGGGTGCGCACAGTGGGGAAACTCGGAGGGGCGGTCTTAGAATCGTTATATGTATGAGAATATAACTTTTCTGCATCAAGTGGGACTTGATGGATTTATATTCCATAAAGAGCATGTATACTTGCCATAAAAGGGCATGTGATTGAGATATGTGCCATAAAGATCACTTGATAGAAATGGTATTCCTATTAAGGAATGGAAAGATAAAAATGGAATGATGATTAAAGATGGAAGTTTTCATTAATGAAAGGAAATTATATCTTCTTGATTAAACCGAATAAATGGTTTTATTCCTAATAAGGAATGTAAGAAAGAAATGGTAATTGGATTAATGAGAAAATGTTTTAAATTAAAGTTATTTACTTTTATTCTCTTATGTAAATGACATTGCATTTCAATATTAATTAAATATCTAAATTTTTAATTGTAGTTTAACATGCTAGTTAACATGCCATATTATCATCCTTGTCATTCATGCATAACTATTCATACCTACCATGCTTTTTATTTTTCTGGTGATCATATAAAACCCGGCCCTGACCGTTTCATTTTTCTTTGTTGTGCATATGATTCTATCCGCTCAGGTGCTCCGCCGCAAGGGCACCCGTTTTGATATCCCCAGCGCTTTGCTTTTGACGAGCTGCAAGATTTTGCGGATTATTACTGGACCTTGAATTAGACGCTCTCATCTTTGTATTCTATATAAGATCGGGTCTTCACTCGGGCTTGTGGCCCAAACTTTTGTATTTGATTAATGATTCGATTACGTAGAATTATTAAATCATTTTAATACCTTGTATGTAGCTGTGGACCGACAACCTATTCGTCCCTCTTGTGTACATTTGTTTTAGTTGTATTATATATATACTCTTTTGGAATTCCACTTGCTTGTCAAGTTTGGGTTGTTTAGTTTAATTTTCTTAACTGGTTTTAAATTTCTAAACTTTTTGGCAACCCGTTTTCTGATTTATTGGGTGGTTTTCCCATATACTCACTTTATTTTTGTGATGCTGAGAATGATATCCATCCATGATTCCTGTTACGTTTGAGTATCGGGTTGGCCACCCCTTATCTCGGATCTTGAGTTGTCATAGATGGTATCAGAGCATCAGGTTCTAGAGTCTTTAGGAACTATGCGGACTTGTGACATTCTACCGTAGCGTTCTTTGATATAGAGCCTAATTTTAGGACTGTGTTGTTGTTTATGTTTGCGATCTTCTGCTAGATAGATTATTTTAAATATTATTTTAACTCTATTGTCTCTTCATCTCAGATGTCGCCTAAGAGAGGCCGCCCAGCGAGACGTAATAGGGTTGTAGAAGAGGAGGTAGGTCCTCCACCGCCACTACAAGGGACCATTAATGCTGCGGATGTAGCAAATATAGTGGCTCAAGTAGTTAACGCTGCCATGACCGCAGTGGTCCAACAATTGCCACAGGCTCAATAATGGGCTCACGATGTTCGAGCTCCTATGGGACTTACTCCATGGGAAAGGGTTAGAGAGTCCTTCCTAAAAGGCAATCCCCCGAAATTCGAGGGAGGCACGGATGTTATTAGATCCAATCAATGTAAAAAAGACATGCAATGCCGCCTTCGAATGATTGAATGTAGCGAGGAGAGGAAACAAGTCCTTGCCACTTTTAAGCTTGTCAGATCTACGTTACACTGGTGGGAGACGACAACCACACCAGAGCAGAGTGACACAATGACGATCACTGAGTTTTGGGCTTTATTTGATTCTAAGTATTTTCCTCCCGCAATTCAAAGGGAGATGAGAAGGAAGCTCCATGAACGTTGTGCAAGGAGAGGGATCTGTGGCAGAGTATGAAGAGGAGTTCACCTGCTTGGCGAGTTTTGTACCGGATGAGGTGACTCCAGAAGATAGGAAGATCTCAAAGTTTATGGGAGGTCTAAACTGGAGAATCTGGTAACACTTGCTGGGTAATCCAGCTTAACAAACGTTTGGTGAGATTATGAATGCAGCGTTACTCTATTGCCATGAGCATCGGTTATATACACAGGGTAGAAAGAAAGCTACTGTTGTGGGGCAAGCTGGAAAGCCTGGAGCGTATGAGATTGGAGGAGGATCATTTCCCACATCCCAATCTTCGGGTAGTAAGCAGAAAGAGAGGGACCCTCAGCAAGGGGATTCGTCTAAGAGACAATGTTTTGGAAAGTTTATTGCGGGTGGCAATAACAGTAGGCACGGTCAATGTGCTTCGTAATATGTAGGTCGGGGTGGTACTGGAGGTAAAGTACATCTGGTCCAACGCGTTACCCAGTTTAGAAATAACAAGGGTCGAGGTCAGGAGGATATGAAAGGATGGTGCTTCCATTGTGGGGAGGTGATCATTACAAGATGGAGTGTCCTCGGTTAATTGGGGGTCGATTTCTTAGGGCTCCGTAGCAGCCCTATATTCAGTTTCCACCCCAGGTACCTAATCCAGTTGTTCCTTCGCAGCAGGGATAGCTACAGTATGGGCAAGTTTATCAAATTCAGGAGGCTATGCTTCCTCCAGCTCCGCTGGTACCGCCCTCTATTGGGGGTAAGTTTTTAATTCAGGGGTACTTGAGTTGTGTGTTATTTAATACGAGTACTACACACTCATTTGTTTCTAGGAGCTTTGATCATATTAAAGATTTGATAAAAACTGCTGAGAGTACTTTTATTAAGCGTTGAGTTCTTATCGGTGATGGTTCGCTTATTTTCCTTATTTGTAAACATGGGAAATTACTCTTGGTAATTTGTGCTTTGAGGTTGATTTACTCTTCCTTGACATGGTCGAGTATGATGTGATATTGGGTATGGATTGATTAGTAATGTATCATGCTATTATTAATTGCAATGGTAATAGCATAGTGTTTGCCGCTTCGGGGAAAGAGATGTTACTAGTGGTTATGCCTCGCTTAAAAGGGGGTACTAATACATACTTATATTGTATTACGGAGGAGTTTTCTCGGGATGTAGTTGTTCCCTTGGATTTTAGTCTGGTTGTTGGAGATTTTTATGATTTATCTCGGGAAATACCAGGTTATGCCTTGATAAGAAGGCTATTTAAAAAGGACGTAAATATGTTGTGGGGTAAATAATTGTAAGACTTTACGGAAAGAGAATGTTTGATTTGTTGAAATCTTCAATTATTCAAGTGGTAAGATATAGAAGTAGAATCTTATTAGTAGGGTTAAGAGTTAGAATCTTTTTGGTCCCGAACATGTATCTTAGACCTTTATATCTTGATGACCGATAACGTGAGGTAGTAGTGTAAAGGTAGGTTTCCTTATTTGTATTTTTCTTCGGTGAGACGTCCCACGCATGAAACCGAGCAAATGTCGGAAGTTGATAAAGGTCATGGGCACTAGGGATATACTTAGTATTAGGTGTATACGATAGGATATAAGTAGGTAGACTATAGGGTTATTTGGACATAGAACCTTTAGGGCATGTGACGTTGGCTTAGGAAGGTTGTCGGGAGTTGACCACGAATAGATTGTGCGTTAACTCTAAGAGGGATTTATTCCCTAGTACCGAGAAGTAGGGAATTTCGAGAGGTTTGGTAGGTTAAGCCGAAGGAGATGAGGCCTCTTGTAGTTAGAGTATTACGTGGGCAACGTAGCTTACGGGGAGTAAAAAGGATGAATTGACTCTCACTCCTGAGCGCATGTTGTTAAGCTAGAGGGTGGATTCAATTGACAAGCCTCTGCCAGGATTGGGAGTAATAATACTGGAGCATAGACCTAATGTTTATGCGCCTCATAAGCTAAGACTTGTGAGAAGTATTATCCCATGTTTGAATTAAATTTCATCATGGTGGTGATCGTCGTGTAGCAAGGGAGGTGTTGCTTCCTGGGCAGAAATTTAGTTTTTCATACGAGAAATAATTCGTTGCAAGATGTGGTAAGAGGGATAAGGGCTGTTAAGACCACATATACAAGCTGCCGACCGAGGGAACCGAGTCCTACTCTATTGGTCCTGAGGGTGGGGTGAGTTTCCACGGGAGACTTATTGTCCCGGATGAGAAGGAATTTAGAAGGGCAGTAATAGTGGAATCTCACGGTTCTAAGTTTGTGGTACATTCGGGTAATGATAGAATGTGTCAAGATATGCGCCGCCAATATGGGTGGCTGGGCATGAAGACGTTGTTGGAATACATGGGTTGCCTTTGATTATAGTTTCCGATTGAGATAAGATTTTCATTTTTCCCACTTTTGGCAAGTTTACAAGAAGCCATGGGAACCGAATTGAGGTTAAGTACTTCTTATCATCCTCAAACAGATGGCCAGACCAAAAAGGGTAAACCATATGTTGTAGGATATGCTTCTTATGTGCGTGCTTGATTTCAAGGGTAGTTTTTTAACAGTGTCTCCCATTAGTTGAATTTTTTTATAATGATTCGTATCAATTCACTATTAGGATGGAGCCTTATGAAGCCTTGTATGGTAGGCCTTGTGGATCTCCCGCTTATTGGTTAGAGGTGCGAGATGATAAGTTCCTCGGACCTGAAATGATTCGGGATACTTCTTCAAAGATCGAGCTCATTGGAATTGCATTCGCATAGCCAAGATCGACAAAAGAGCTATGTCGATACGGGGAGAAGCATGTGGAGATGGAGGTCGGGGACCATGTGTTGGTGTGAATGTCGCCTATGAAGGGCATTAAGCGTTTTGGGAAGAAGGTAAAACTTGCACCGCGTTACGTTGGACCTTTCCTATAAATGTTAAGGTAGGTCCGATAACTTATTAACTTGCTTTACCGAAACACTTGCGGCATGTTCATGACGTGTTCCATATCTCTCCTGTATAGAAGTACAAGAGATGTGATGGTGCCTTTAGGCACATTTCTTCCTAAGATATTGAGTTGCAACCCGACGTTCCTTATGAGGAGCAACCGTTTGCTATTTTAGAGCATGGGAGTGGCGATTGAGATCGCGGGTAGTACCTTTGGTTATGGGCAATGTAGTCACTATAGTGTCGAGGAATCGACATGGGATCGCGAGGATGACATGCAGGAAAGGTATCCGCGTTTCTTTTTGCAAGGTACGTTTGAATTTTGGGACAAAATTCCCTTATAAGGGAGGGGAGGATGTAACAACCCTCTCTTTTGAGAGCCTATTTTATATTTATTTACTATGTGTAGTAATTAATTATAAAATGATGGATGTTGAGTAAATATTAATTTAATGTGGAAAAGGTTAATGTTTACTGAATGGTTGTATATTTACCTTGTGAGTAGGTAAAAGTATTCAAGTTGTGATTTATGGTGTCATAAGATATAAAATGACATTTTGATTTGATATAAAACCGGAACTTAAAATGAGTTATAAAATTTCCAAATGATAATTTGGATAGTGTAGTTAGTCCCGGTAGGTGTGAGATAGTCAAAATAAGTGCCATATTGCATTTTGGTATTTCGGCCACTTTTGATTGGTTATGGCTTAAAGGTGTAGTTGCGATTTATTTTATCGCGTATCGATCATTTAAGTGAACAATTGTACACTTAAGGCCCGATTAAGTCTTGCTGGCCTTATTATTTTCCTCATTTTATCTTAACACACAATTGAGCCCTAGAGAGAGTAGAGAGAGGAAGAGAACTTTGGGAGAAAAAAAGAGAGATTTGGAGATTTATGCTTGGATGGTTGTCTACACCAAATCAAATCATAATTTGCAAGATCAAGGAAAGTTATCTACTTGCTACTATATGATTTAAGTGGATTAATTATCATTGATAGTTGTGGATTGTTATCATTTAGTTTAGTTAGGGTTTTTGTGGATTTATTGGTATAAGACCCTGGGAAATGTATTTGGATGATAAATATTGTAAATGATGGTAGTTAGGTGTATTTATGGTGTTTTAGTTCCATTAAATGATTTTGGTTTGGTTGGTTTTGGGTTTGGGAAGAAATTTGGAGTCTAAAACTCCATAGCCAAAGTTGGCTTTTTCTGAGGGGCGAATCGATTCGGCCCCTTGGGCGAATCGATTCGCATAGATGCAGCTTTCCAGGTCTGAGTACCCTAATCGATTCTGGTTAAGACCAAATCGATTCGGTATTTTGCAGAATGTTTGGTTTGTTCTCCGAACCGATTCGCTTTCAGAGCGAATCGATTCACCAGGTCGAATTGATTCGGCCCCTAGGGAAAATCGATAAGGGTCCTGTAGTTTTGAGTTATTTTTCTAGTTAAATTTTTACCTTTTTCTTTAGGTTTAGGACCTAGGAACCTTCTTGAATGACGTAAACTTAGGGTCCTAGAGTTTTAGTTGAGTTTGGTCACCACCCCAGATTAGAATGGGTTCATCTAGGGTATATTCCGGGGAGGTTTAAAGTAATGTTAAGGCATTACTTCTTTTATTGAATTTTTAGAAGTTAGGAAGTAAAATGCCCATGCCTGGAGACTTAGGGGCTTATCGGAAGTATATGAACTTTTGGAATTGTAGAATCACAATGATTATTTGGAGACTAAGACGGGACTTATACTTTGAGGAATATTAATGATGATATTTTATGGGAATATGTTCGAATAAAATGAACCCAACTATTTAAAGATGATAGGTTCGAATAAAAATGAACCCAATTATTTAAAGATGAAAGGTTCGAATTAGATGAACCACGTTATTTAATAATGATAGGTTCGAAGAAAAAGAACCAAACACATAGATAATGGAAATGGAAATTGGTAATGAATATTGAAAATGATAATGAGATGAACTTGGTAAATGTTAATTTACTTAAACACACCTCTCTAAATGACATCATAAGGGAAGTTCACACGCTTGGTGATTCCCCTTGCTAATGAATGCAGGGTGGATATAGTCCTAAGCCATATGCGAGGTTTTTTATATGTTTTCTGCGCTGGTGTGGACATTCCGGGTGTGGTCTTGACTCTCCCGCAGGCATATGGCCGCTTCTCGATGCTTTTCGTTATAGGTGCCCAGGGTGCCTTGTTTGATAGGCCCCTGGAAGATGATGGTCATTTAGGGGCGCGCCCAGAGGGGAAACTCGGAGGGGCGGTCTTAGAATCGTTATATGTATGCGAAGATAACTTTTCTTCATCAAGTGGGACTTGATGGATATATAGGCCGTAAAGAGCATGGATACTTGCCATAAAAGGGCATATGATTGTGATATGTGCCATAAAGAGCACTTGATAGAAATGGTATTCCTATTAAGGAATGGAAAGATAAAAATGGAATGATGATTAAAGATGGAAGTTTTAATTAATGAAAGGAAATTATATCTTCTTGATTAAACCGAATAAATGGTTTTATTCCTAATAAGGAATGTAAGAAGGAAATGGTAATTGGATTAATGAGAAAAGGTTTTAAATTAAAGTTATTTACTTTTATTCTCTTATTTAAATGACATTTCATTTCAATATTAGTTAAATATCTAAATTTGTAATTGTAGTTTAACATGATAGTTAACATGCCATATTATCATCCTTGTCATTCATGCATAAGTATTCATACCTACCATGCTTTTTATTCTTCTGGTAATCATATAAAAAACCCGGCCCGGATCGGTTCATTTTTCCTTGTTGTGAATATGATTGTATCCGCTCAGGTGCTCCGACGCAAGGGCGCCCGTTTTGATATCCCCAACCCTTTGCTTTTAACGAGCTGTAAGATTTTGCAGATTATTACAGGACCTTGAATTAGACGCTCTCATCTTTGTATTCTAGATAAGATCGGGTCTTCACTCGAGCGTGTTGCCCAAACTTTTGTATTTGATTAATGATTGTATTACGTAGAATTATTAAATGATTTTAATACCTTGTATCTAGCTGTGGACCGACAGCCTATTCGGCCCTCTTGTGTACATTCGTTTTAATTGTATTATATATATATACTCTTTTGGAATTCCACTTGCTTGTCAGATTTGGGTTGTTTAGTTTAATTTTCTTAACTGGTTTTAAATTTCTAAACTTTTTGGCAACTCATTTTCTGATTTATTGGGTGGTTTTCCCGTATACTCAGTTTATTTTTGTGATGCTGAGAATGATATCCATCCATGATTCCTGCTACGTTTGAGTATCGGGTTGGCCACCCCTTATCTCGGATCGCGGGTTGTCACAACTATGTGAGGAGATCTGGCTAACTTAACCCTAAAAAAATCTATCATAACCCACAAAAATATTTATATTAAAGACTCTCTTCACTCCATATTACCCTTCTAATAAATTATAGTGATCTGGCCAAAACCAACAATGGGAAATATTAACAACAAGTAGAGGGAAAATTACATTGAGAGGAGGACATTGAAAACTAACCACCAAACACCTTAAATATCAACCACCTCATATGTTCTAGAAGAAAAGACACCACCGGCTCCTCCGGTTCTGGTAAAGTGCCAATGAGCATCATGATTCAACACATAATAGGCTCCTCCGACTCTGATAATGGACCAACCAATCAATGACTAAATGGGTGTACCAGTTTTTCATTAATTGTTGTGATGAAATAAATGATATTTTGAATATCTCCCATGGTAGAGACTTTGCTCCCTCACTATCAAATGTTCTACGGAGATGGGAAATTTGATGTTTTAGAGACATGATTGGTTAATGCCGATGGCATGGACCCACATTAATTTTGGAAATGGATTGGCACCAGCGACATTAACCAATCACATCTCCAAGACGTCAAACATTTGATGGCTCATAGATATCAAATTTTTTTCTGAAGTTGAGGTAGTTTGATTTATTGGGAAAATTGAAGTTTCTATGGATAATGGTGATGTTGAAGCCTTTAGAGTAAAAAATATTTCTAGATGAAGCTTGAGGTTTACTTTAGTCACCCCACATTTATATTCTCATGTATACTTTTCTTTTTTTGTTATTTATTATCTTTTAGATTTTATATTATAACAAATGTAATATTTTGAATTCTTAATACGACAAAACCACTTTTACATATGAAGAATCAACTGTCAAATTAGGTCAAATTAAAGTTTAAGTTTTGGGGTAGAAAATATAATTCTATGAAACTTTAGGGACTTGGTTTTAATAATTAAAGTTTTAGGGACCAAAATTAAAATTAAAAAATGACCTTTTATAAGTAAAATATTTTCAAGGACCTTTTAGAAATATTGAAAATATATAGTGTGAAATTATCAAAAAACTCTTCATGTGTAAAATGACCCTTATACCTCAATACCTTCCACCTCATGCTTAATACCTTTCCACCTCATGCTTTATTTTTCCACCCTGTAATACCCCGTACTTTTGACTATATTTATTTTGAGGATTAATTAATTAAATGCGTATTAATTGGAAATTAATCCGGGATAAAAATACTAATGAGATGCGAATTGGTATTTGATTGTGTGCATATATGATTATATATGTATTTGGTATTATAAAATTTGTCGTGAGATTTATATACGGCAATTTGGAAATTTTATTGAGACGCGTGGGACCGCCGCGTCACGGTATAATATTTTGATAATAAAAGTGAATTTAAAATCTGTAATCCGTATGGTCGTTTTGAGTGCGCCAACGCGTCCGGAAGGGTCGAGATAGTCAGAAAACACTAGCCGGGGGTATAGTTTGGGTCCCGGGGTATTTTTAGGCCATACCGGTAACTTAAAGGGTATTTTGGTAATTTTACATTTTTAGGAATTAAAAGTGACGAAAATTGAGAGTTGTAATCTGATAAGGAATTGACCCAACCAACCCTTATTAACCCAACAAGCTACGGAGGTTTATTAAATTAGGTTTTCATAAGTTTCCCCAAAGCAAACCCTAGCCACCATAACCTTTTGGAGAAGAAAGCTTGGAGAAGGAGAGAGAGAGAGGAATTCTGCAGAAATTCTTCATCAAATCTACATCAAACCAGAAATCAAACCAAGGCAAGTGTTTTAATCATATTTAAATTCGTAGAATGTTTCCTCCATGTTAGAAAATTGATAAATTACAACTGTTCTTGAAAGATAATGAAAACCCATGTAGTTTGAAGTTTAGAACTTGGAGATTATGAAGAGGATTGCATGTAGTATGATAGGTAGATGATTTCCCTTATATTAATTGTGATTTGAAGGAATTAAAACGAAATAAATTCTGGGATTTGATGATGATATAAACCTAGGGTTCATGTTCTAGAGAAATTGGGAAAAGTGTAGAGATTTGTAAATTTAGTTGATGGTATGATGATTTAATCCTTGAAAACATGTTAGGAGATGATGTATATATGTTTAGGATGAATTAGAGACCCTAAAACGTTATTGGGATGAACTTTGGAGAAGGATTAAAGTGTTAAAAATGGTGAAAAACGAATTGGGGAAAAATCTGGGCCGAAACTGGTAGCTCGTTAGAAGCAGCCCCCAGGTCGTTCGAACGAGCTTCTAACGAGTTGACCAGTCATTATTAACGAGTAGGGATTTTCGTTCGATATCTCGTTCGAACGAGATATCGTTAGAAGGGTCAGTTCGTTCGAACGAACTGGGATCTCGTTCGAACAGCCTCGTTCGAACGAGACTTCTAACGACCTGACAGTCCAAACTCGTTCGAAGTCTCGTTCGAACGAGACTTCTAATGAGTTGACAGTTTGGTCCTTTTTGGACTGTTTTGATTTTTGGAGTCCCGGAAACTGGTTCGTGGGTAGAGTTAACATTCTTTGATGATGATGTAAGGTTAGATTTGGGACTTTTGGGTTATTGAGAGGAGTATTATACACTAGAGTTATATTCAATGAACCATTTGGGTTGAGACGTGAGTGTCTACTACGATGTGAGGATGAATTATGGCGCGTATAATTACAAACCGGAATAGTATGAATTGTGATAATTATAGTTAGTACGAGAGTGCAATATGTACTACGATTAAAATACGGTATTACTAAGACATGTGTTTACTTAGTATTGGTATATGGATTGTGTGTATGACATACCTACCATACTTGCTATCACGGGAGGTTGCGTTCGCTTAGGACCCTCTAATCCTTGTGTGCCTACGGGGGGGATATAGACTGGTACCTTGATGAACATAGGTCATAGAAAGACTTATTGTGATATTAATAAGTCCGCTGACCATGGGAGCGTAGGTATGTGCGTGACCCACGTGATGGTGACTGTGTTCGCCTCCATTATTTGTGATGTTGTTATCGGTAAACTATTCCTGAGAGATTTGGAATATGTAATCCTTATGTACGTGATGTACCGGGATGGATAGCAGAGTATGTGTGCACTACAGCTTAGATTGCGGGGTGCTTGTATTGTATAATTATGATATGAATAATATACATTAAATTAATGGGAATCCTCATGTTAATGTTGTAACTGTATTACGGTATTGTTTCGAGATATATAAGGAGTTAACTGATACTTGTATATATGGCATATTTAGTAACGGAGTTTACGTTAAACCTCTATTTAATTACGAGCGTTATTATGTTAAATGGAACCGTGTAATATGGGTAGAACCTTTGGCAGTCTAGCTAGTTATGTTGTCAGTTAGCTAGTAGTATGGGTCGATATAGATGGGTACTTGCGTTAGGAGTGCACAATTAGACGAGAGGTGAGAATATCATGTGAGTGCACGTCCTAACATGTACTTTGCATTTAATGTTTTAAATGTTTTTAAAGCACTTGCAGGTTTTTAAAATATAACTCCACATTCGGGCTCTGACCCGTTTGCTTTTCAAATCTCTTTTTCTTTGTAAAACCATTTTAGGTGCCCAGCCACAAGGACACCAAGCATAGGTACTCATTCAGGTGACGAGCTGTAGCTGCTTGTGGAAGCTACAGGGATTTGCATGTAGACGCTTCTATCTCTTTGGATTCCAGAGTCACTATCTATCAGTTGTAGGGCATGTTGCCCATTTCTTTAGAGACATCTTTTACATTTCAGATTTCAGACTTTAGCATGTTTTATTTCAGTTTCGGTTATTTATTTCAGTTATGGGATTGTAGTGAGGGGTTTCCTCCAGACTTTATTTACTCTATAGTGATGATTATTCATTTTACTTCAGCATGGTGAATGGCGTTATCTATTTCTTCATTTTAATTCTTGCATGTTAATCAGACTTAAATTAAAATTTGGCAACTTGCTTTTTAAATACTAAGTGGTTAGAAATAATAAAATGTTTTCGACAGTGATGCTATTAACTGAGCCAACTTGGCATTTTGAATTAATTTTATAAAGGAGTAACTACCCGGTATTTAATTAGTCGGGGTGTCACACACCCCCACCTTACACATGTCATCCATATAAAGAAAGAATTAAGCACATGCCACCATTTTGTGAAATAAGACCGCAAGGTTTGCCCATTATGTAACACCTCGACGCTGACTCACCAAAGTAAAAGCCATGTCACCTAGAAACGTGTCAACATTGTAATGTGTCTAGAAACCTATAAATAGGGTATTTGGGATCATTTGAACCTCACATGAATTCCATGAGAATTTTAAAGAGAAAGTGTGCAAAAAGTTTAACAAGGAGTTCTTAATATTCTTAGGGATATTAATCTTAAGGTAATGTTCTACTAACGTTATAATGAATCTTTATAGTTTTAACTTATTGTTATATAGCTATACAAAGTACAAATATTGGTAAAAACACAAAAGATTCATTTTAGTGAACATAAAACTATAGGCTTTTTAAAAATGAATTATTGTATGAAATTGAAACATAAGACCCTTTTTATAATAAATTATCGAGTTTTAAAAAGGATTTTCACTAATGAATTTATACTCTTTTTAGGGTTAAAAATCAATATTGTTTATTATTTCTAAACAAGTAAATAGATAAATTCAATCTAAGATTAAATTTACGTATTTTCTAAAAATTGAACTTGTTTGAAGTTATGTATGGGCTTTTGAAATGATTTCTTATTCTGGAATCCGATTAAGTAATTTAAAAGTCAGACTCGGTGAAATTCTTCCAGGTGAGATGATATTAAGGTGGTGTACTTGTGACCCTCCACCTTTGTTGGAAATGAATTTGTAAATATTCTGTCCATATGAGTTGGTACTTAAGTGGTACCCCTACGACCCACCATTCATACAGGGAACCAGTTGATTAGGAAGAACTATGAATTGAATTCTTTAATTACGATCAATGAATTTTAAAAGTTTAGAAAATGAATTTTAGATATCCTTTAAAACAAGTTATTGCTGAAATACAGTCTCTAACTGTAATTTTTTTAGAATATGTAATTTTGTATTTATTAGATTAACGTGTGATCCAAGACTCAATATCTGTATTTTTGAACCTTTATTTTAGGTGAGTACTCTATGACATTCCTTGCACATTTTGATTTTATGACATTATGCAAATTACATATATTTTATGAATTTCTTTTATTCTCGAAGTGCATATAATACCGATGAGTGAGTCATTTTTGATATCTTTATATTTATTCATATAGATATACAAATTCAAATGAGTACTGAAAATGAGATTGAATATTGGAAATAAGATTCAGCCTAAGGGACATGTCTTACTGAGCGACCTCCCCAACTGGGATGTTGCTGGTATACCCTAAATAAGCCATTGTGATGAACTAGTTCTATTAACCCTCAACTCTTGGGGAATAATAATGTAGAAGAATATTGTATTAGAGTGTACTTGGCCATTCAAATGACAAGATTTAAAGAAAAAGATATCGCATTTGATTTTATCGCATCCGTTTTATTATAAGCTATTTAATTGTGATATATATATACTATCATTTTAAATTAATACTGCAAATTTCTATCCATATATTTATATGCCTTATCTTTTGACTTGAATACGTATCTAATTTTTGAAAACCTTGTAATGTCAAGAGATTAAATTTCATTCGGCTTTTAGCTGATGTTGTATCAGTAAAAAATGTTCAGTAAAGAATTAGGCTCACGGATGGAACGCAGAAGTACTATGTTGAAGATTTATCTTATGGAGCTCTTTTTGCAATAATTTTAAGTTGTACGTTTATTTTATTACATAATTCCTTTATTATTTGTACTTTATGATTCATGATCATGTGAATGTATTTCCATTGAATTTATTTAGGAAAACGTTTAAGGCCAGAATATTGAATGCCTTGGTGGCATGTCAAGACACTCGTTCCCTACTATTATTGGGTCGAGGTCCTGACATAGGTGGTATCAGAGAAGGTTATGAACCCATATACTACTGAACATAAGTTTTGAATGCTATAAATATAAGTTTCCATACTTAGGAGATATAATTAAATATTCACCTTATAACCCTTTATATGTGTTACATTATATATACTTGTTCTTCTAATTTAAAATATTGAGATAGTATAGTACATCTTACATTTGGTCATGACTATAGAAAATGACCAAGACAAGATTGACTACATGAACTAGATATTCGAGTATGGAAGAATGGAGGTTGGATACAAGGTGATTGGAAGTCTAGCAAAGGTTGTGAAGCATCAGGTGAATAACAGAGTACAAAGGAATCTTGAACAAAGTAAATGTACTATTGAACAGTTCAAGAAGTTTAATCTTCATCTTGTAAATGTTCTCATAACCCCACTGAAGCATAAAAGTTGGGTAATGAAAATGGAAAAGATGCTCGATATTCTTAATTGTACAATTGAACAAAGGGTCTCATTTGTAACATTTATGTTAGAAGATGAACCGAGCATTGGTAGAGAACAACTAAGAGAATACATGAGGAAAGGAATAATCCTATAGGTTGGAATGATTTCCTTGTAATCTTCTATAAGAAATACTTCCCTGAAATGGTGCAAGATAAAAAAGCAACTGACATCACGAGTCTGTTTCAAGGAAATATGACCATTAGTCAATACGAGGCAAAGTTTACTGAGTGATACCATTTTTCACGTCATGTTAAGGTAACTGATGTTTTAAAAGCCAAGAAGTTTGAACGTGGTTTAAGGTCGAGTATTCATAGTCGAATTTTCATCCTATTGTTGACATCATATATTGACATGGTGACTAGGGAAACAATAGTTAAGAAGGAAAGTGAAGAATATAATCAGGTTAGAGAAGGGAAGATGAATTTTGGGGAACAAAGAGGAAGGAACCCCGTTAAGAAACCCTTTAGGACTATACCCAATGTAGAGATATCCTTTGTAAAAAAAACCTTTAATGTTGATATATGCCAAAGATGTGGTAATATTCATAGAGGACAACCATGTTACCTGAAGACATGAAATTTCTTTATGTGTGTCCAAAAGGGACATAAAATGAGAGATTTCCCTAATAAAAGGAAGGAACAACCAAATCCTTTTAATGAAAATAAGGATCATGGAAGACAAGGTAGAGTTTTTACTCTTTTCAATGTAGAGGCTTCTAATGCGGTAGTGTCATGTTCACTTTCTATAAGTGCACAACCTTTGCAAGTTTTAATACATCCTGATTTTACCCATTAATTTATGTCTGTGCATTTTGTTAATCGCTTTCTTAATATGCCTGAACCCTTGAATAATAGGATACATGTTACTACTCCTTCTAGTGATTTATTGTCGGGTACTTTGATATATATGTCTTTCCATATAGATATCAGTAATCATAAACTATTTGCTAATTTGATAGTTTTAGACATATTTTGAAGTCATTTTGGGTTTTGATCGGTTAGCATCATATCATGCTAAGGTATATTGTTTTGAGAAAAGGGTTACTTTCCAAATTCCTAACCAATAAGAATTTAGTATTGAAGGAGCTGACATCGTATGTCCCATGTGTATTATTTTTGCAATGCAAGCCTAAATTTTTCTTAAGAAGGAATGTCAATGATTCATTTCATGTTTTATTGATTTGAAAATAAAAGAGCCTATTTTAAAAGATATTCCTATAGCTAAACATTTTTCGGATGTTTTCCCAAATTATTTGCCTAATCTATCGCGTAGTAGAGAAATTGAGCTACGATTGATCTTATTCCTGGAATTATTACAATCTCAAAACCACCTTATTGCATATAACCTTTAGAATTAAGGGAGTTAAAAGTTAAATTACAAGATCTGTTAGACAAGGGTTTTATGAGACAAAGTATATCATTTTAGGGTTATCTAGGGTTATATGTTAAAAAAAGTGTGGGCCGATAAGGTTAAGTATACATTATCGTGAACAAAATAAGGTGGCCATTAAGAATAAATACCCCTACCTCATATAGTTGATTTGTTTCACCAAATGCAAGGTGCGCAAGTATTCTTTTAGACTAGCTTTATGTTAGACTATAATCAATTAAAGATTAAGGAAGAGGACCATTCAAAATTTTATTTTCATACTATATATGGTCACTATGAATTTCTTGTGATGTTATTTAGACTTACTAATTCACCAACCATTTTTATGGATACGATGAATAGAGATTTTAGGAAATACTTGGACCAATGTGTGGCTTTTTTCATTGAGGACATCCTTATTTATTCTAAAAGAATTGAAGAACACAAGAAGCATTAAAGATGGTATTACAAATCCCTGTGAAGGGGAGATTATATGCAAAATTAAAGAAGTGAGAATTTTGATTACCTAGAATTTCTATAGACACCACATTCTAGGACCCCTTAAATCTCTCCATGGACTCCGAACGCTTCCCCTTTCGACCACAAACCTAGGTCGCACTCCGAGTACCGATCTAGAGACCATTGGGTGCCCCTAGGCCCCATTTGACTCCGGTAAACTCTTTCTTCAAAGCGAAAGCTCTTTGAATCTTTGAATGGATCCGAATACCCTTTCTAACGGTCTTCCCCGTGCATAAATTTTCATAACAGTTTAGACGAACAAATCATTTCACTACCAAAAACGGATTCAAAGGCCATCAGGCGCTCCCGATCGTCGAATTGACCCCAATCGACTCCATCGTCAGAGTAAAAGATCTTTGAATCTTTGAAGGGAAATAAAACCCCTTTCCAACGGTCCACCCCATGCACAAAATAGCATAACCGTTTGGCCGAATGGTCAGTTTTGCCCCGAAAATCGATCTGAAGGCCACCGGGTGCTCCCGATCTTCGTTTGACCAAAGTCAACTTTTTATATCGAATGAGACTGATTGAATATACTAAGGTCACTTAATAACCTTTCTAACGATCCACCCAGTGCGCAATTCTGACCTACTGTGCGGACAAATGATCCATTTTACTTTGAGAGGTCACAGAGTGCTTCCGTGCCCCGATTGACCAGGTCAACTTTGCGAATCAAGAAAAACTCTTTAGAATGTCGAATTAAATCGCCTAACCTTTTCAACAGTCCACCCCATGTGCAATTCTAACTTACCATGCAGACGAACGATCTATTTGCATCCGACGATCTCCCATCTAAAGGACCAATGTGCGCTTTCGAGCCACATTTAACCAAAAGTTCACTCCTGAATCCTGGAGCGGTCCAAAAGACTCTCGAAGGCCTCTGAAATACATTTCTAACGGTATACCCCATGCATGATTCAAATGAACAATTTGTGCTCTATAGTAATTTTTCAAAAAAAGTTCGCATGAGACTACCAATTAGTAGGCCCTGAATCCTGCCTATGGGGACAATGTCAAGGGTGACCTACCGATAGGCACCCCATGTGGTAGGCTGATCGGCACCCCCTTTTTCCTTATAAATAAGGTCCATTACCTCATTCCCAGGACAAATCAAACCCATCAGCATCAGTGATTTTAGCAACATTCTCTCAAAGTTAGCGAAGTTCTATATGAGAGGTTTCATTAAAGCCTAAATATCCACCCTTTTCACACCCAATTTGGAAAATGTCCTTATCTCTCATCAGTATCAATCAACATTCAAATGACTTCATCCAATATCCAAGCTCAAGCTCTAAAGAAGGTCCAATTCCTTCTCCCCGTCTTTTAAATCTCTTGTTTTTGCATAAGTTACTTTAGATTTATAATTCAATCTCACTCTAGTTCATACACATTAACATCTATTCTTTCATTAGTATATTGCATGCGGCTATTTTCACTAAAAAACAAAAATAAATAAAAGAGGGTTACACCCATAAATTCCGAACGAAATTATCCCCCACACTTTTTCAAAAACTAGAAACACATTTTTTACACGCACACACCTTATAAAATTCCATTCGAATCTATGGGATAAACCCCACCCCTATTATATATTCTAACTACATGGACTTTGATTCCTTTGTTGGCTACGAAAGCATCTCGGATCAAAATCTGAGACTCGAGTCCAATTTTTCAATTTCTCTTTTTTTTTCTAAATTTCTCAAAACCCCTAATTTTTATCATACATATACATATATCATGCTTGTTCACATCTCATCCCACATATATTTTCGTTTCCCAATAATGATTAATATCTTGATGAAAGCTCATATTCTATCTTCTACATTCATTACTATTTTGGGAATATTCCTATGGATGACCTCACCCTACCTTTTCCATGGTATAGGTCGAACGATTCCAATCTCCATTATATAAACACATGCACACCTTTCATTTGGATAAAGGAAAATATTAACATTTGCCCATGAGAGACCAAAACGGCGGGATGGGTGCCTAACCACTTCCCATTTTGTAACATAGCGCCCGGGCCTTCGATCTATTAGTTTTGCATGCATTAGTTTGTCCTTAATGCCACTCTCTCGAAGTGGAAACATATTATTTTGCCTATTTTGAGCAAAATAGGATGGTTAATCTATATTTTCATATTCACCCCACACTGATGACAAATGAAGACCCCGTTTCGAAGAGAAGAGTGCGATACCGCAAATCAGTTTTTTCTTGAGGGATCCTCCTCCTCCCTCCCAGCACGAATGATGCGCCGATCGGGATGTTCACAATAGCGACTCTACTGGGGACTATTTTTAAGAAGGCTAGACTCTTTTTACATGGGTGTTTTATTTTCTCGTATGTTTCCCTATTTTGCATGTTCCCACTTATTATACTTATGTATCTCATGCTTATGTTACTATTCACACCCTTGTAGAAGATTCTCCATATACACTTCACACCACATGAACCTAGGATCACATATATCCACATGTTTCACACATCACTTAGAAATACAAGCTTAGGTTTCACTATCACACACTCACTTGTAGATAATTACATGTCACTCACACATCACTTATCCATGCTTAGTATAATATTGGTACTTGTACTTGGCTCTCTGTTTGGCATGATCAAGAAAAAGATACTCTCGCCATAAAATACTAATAAGAGAATCATGCATTATTCACACAACATCAGCAAAGAGCATTGTTATTGACCAAATTTTATCCCGTAATTGGAGGGTCACTTCGTGATGGGTGCTGGTCCGGCAGAGCATAGTTAGCCTAATCGATATGACTCTCACCTTCCATTCCCCAAGTACCTTTGACGTATATCAAACGGTTCCCCCACATTATACTGCTTAATCGAAGTCATGAGAAGAGATATATTGGAGGGAACTCGTTCACGTACGTCGATTATATTGAATTCACTCTCATGCGTACCCTCCCCACGAGGTATATAGTGAGAAAATTCACATACACTCAGGTATATCAAATGTCTTGTCCACACGTACCGATTTCCCTCAAAAGAAAGAAGTACATCGTTGAAGTCACGCCAAATGGGGGAACCCTTTCCAATTCACCCAACAAAACTACATACCCACATATAGATGTCAATTCTAGGACATACATGTTAGATTGCCAGTTTCGACCCCAAACTCTAGCAAAATTCGGGGTCGGCCTACTGCCCAAATTTTTGTGCAATTTTTAAAATGGTACCCTGCCCATGATCCTGGTTACAAGTCCAACCATAGATTTACATATGTTACAAACCCAAGTTTCCAAGCTCGAGTCCCATCCAGCATTTCATTTTGAATTTACGAGAACTTCATACAAGTGGGAACCTAATAAACATAATAATCATGCTGAGACCCATCTCTAGTCTTTTCCTTTCTCTTTCCCCCCCCAAAAAGCGTCCAAAAACATTTCTCCTCTTTTATCCAAGATACCAAAAAGCATTTTCATTCTCATATTTTCCAAAAATGTCAAAACTATTTTCCTCCTTTTTCCCCCAAATAATGATTTTCCTTTCTTTTTTGAAATTCTATTTTTTTTCCTTATCAGGTCGATCACATACCCTTGGCCTGGCTCCCTATTGGCTTCAATCTTCAGTCGAAATACTCCGAAGTATTGTGAGTTCCCTTACTTCCACTAAGTCTGAGACTCACCCGCCTTCCATAGAGAACACGAATCAAGTGCCAAATGTACATCCGGATTTGTTGACGGTTTTGTCTCGGCTCACTGCCAAATTTGACAACCTTTAAACCGAGGTTCGTGAGATGCAAAAAAAAGGGTCCCTATCACCGAAGATCCTTAGGTAATTTTCCCTCATGCCATGGGTTCGCCTACACCCGAGCCTATCTAGCTTCCTGAAGAATACCATCATGCTCCACGTGCTCCCCCTAGTAATGGCTCTCCATTAATCCAGCTTCCAATGCAAAATCTTGCTCAGACAGGGGCTAATTTACTCGTAACTATTGATTCAAAAGAGGAAGAACTGAACAAGGTCATGGAAGACCTCAAGATGCTAACCAAGAAATTCGACCAAGTCAGAATCTCTGGGAACTTCATGGACTACAACCACCTGTCTCCCTATCCAAAAGTCGGGTTACAAAAAAAATTTACGATGCCCGATATCGAGAAGTTTGGAGGTACTGGACCCCCGATTGTTCATATCCGTAGCTATCACCGAGACATGACTCTCCTAGGGGCTTTCGAAGAAGTAATGGATCAAATGTTCCAGCAAACTTTGAAAGATAGGTCCCTCCATTGGTTCCTATCCTTTGAAGAATTTAGAATTCGTTGTTAGGAAGACGTTGCCCGGGAGTTCATGACACAATACAAGTAAAACGAGGAGATAGAGGTCACCAACCGTGACCTAGAGATACTTAAACAGAATCATGGGGAATCAGTCAGCAACTTCATAGAAAGATGAAGAGAAAATGTAACTACCATGACCAATCGGCCCTCCAAAGAAGAACAAGTCATCATTATGAAGAAGAACCTCCTACCTCATGTTCGAGCAATATGGGAGGACAATATTGCCCTCACTCTCCAGCCCTCCAAGGAGAAAGAGTAAAAATAGAAGAAATTCTTGCCAAGGAAAAATTGGAACCGAAGAAAACCACTAGATAATTTTCTCGTAGAAAGTTTGAAAATCCTGTTAGCACCGAACTCTCTACCATCGACAACATTTCTCAGCCTGCCTCTTTATGGGAACCAAAAAGTTTCCCAAACCCAATCCTAAAGCGATTTGGCACATCCCACTGAATCTCTAACATCGAATGTTAGAGATGCAGTGGGATGTTCTTAGAAGATCGAAAATGGGCCCGAGAGTGAGACAATTGGGTAGTGCCAACTGAGAAGTCAGTCTTGATGACCTGGTTTAGATCATGGCAGATTTATTTCGATATACTAGTGATATTTGTAGTATATCTAGGCTACTTGATGCTTTGAAATTATAAGGGCACCTGGTCCCCTCAGTCTTGCATTTCCCTACCAAATTAGTGGAATTATATGAAGAATCCATAGAAGTTGTAGAGTGTATTGCCTTTGCATGGAAAGATAATTTCATTGCCACTGGACGGGGGGACGATTTTGAAAAATCAGATGAAGAGCCAGATCCAGGAAAGAATAGTCGTATTGCCAACCTATGCAGAGTGATATCATTCGAGGAGCTTCTAGGAGAGATCAACCAAGTAGTTGAGCAACCCGATGTCGATGAAGAAATAGGGTTTCTATTATTTCCCTCATTTGTGAACCACATGACCAAGTTGGGGAGACATGACTAGAACTCAAACTTATAACCATCAGTAATTGATGAAAGTAAAGGTTTTGAGAATCTCAGTATGGATGAAATGACTCTTTAAGAGAGTAAGGTCCTCGATCAACTGAAGAAAAATCAAGATAAAATCACTCTATGGGGAATTTCCATGTCTTCCCAACTACACCCAAATGCCCTAATTAAGCTACTCACGGGACCCACAGTCCCTCTTTTAACTACACCAGAAGAAGCAGTGAACCTATACGGATCCTTGACCTCTACCCAAATGCTCTCCTTTTTTGAACACTACACCAAAATAGCAATTTGGCACACCTTGATATTAAAAATTTGGCACAGTTTAAAACCGTACCTAATTCTGGCACGGTTTAATGACAATCTGGCACACTTAAAAACCGTGCCAAAATTTGGCACTGTTTAAAAGTGTGCCAAAACTGAACACACTTTACTAAAATATAAATACCTTAAAAAATACCAAAACTCAACTCCCTCTCATTTTGAAGCCACGCACCAATCCCCCGCTCTTTCTCTAACCCATCCCCGCTCTTTCTCTACCAAAATTAACTCTCACTCTCTCTACCTTTGCTTAAGCATTAACATCTCAAGTCGTTAATGGTGTCTGAGATATAAACCTACAAAAATAAATAACTGTTTGTGATCCATAATGGAGTCTATGTCAGGAGGAGGTTTTACTAGTGTGCGTACACGTTTCGTTTCCAGAGGAGGTTTAACTGGCGTACTCATTCTCATTCATCTTCAGCGACCAGGACCGAAATGCGGTATCACTGGTGTGCAAATCGTGGTACGAGGTGGAGAGGTGGAGTAGGAAACAAGGTGAGTCCAGAGGAGGTTTGTAGGGAAATCTCATTTTGTGGATTTAAATCAGGTGCCGGACGGATGGGGCAGGTATGTGTACCCGTGGATCGTGGTGATGGGCGAGACATACCCTTGTCAGCGATGAGACGTTGGAGTAGAATTCGAGGTCGTTTAATAATTTTAAGGTGTTGGTTTTTTCTTCCTATGAGGGCTTTACTACTGATGGACTTGCTTCTGTTGTCCTTAATTGCAGGTCAACGTTGAATCTAAACATAACACTGAAATTTTGATATTTAATTAACTGCAACATAACACTATAATTTTGATATTTGTTGTTATTTTTTATTGAGGAAGTGTTTGGTGGCTTAGGAATTTGAGAGAGCTGGATGTGGAACCCATGGAATATTGATATCTGTTGTTATTTTTTATAATACCCAAATCGATATTCCACGGGTTGAATACATTGTAAATTTGTAATATTATTGTATACCCAAATCAATATTCCAAAAATTAGGATTTGAAGATCTGTTTTGTTTTTTTAAATTTGTTTATGTTGAATGTATATACATGTATATATTTATTTGTAGAGATGGAAAGGGAGTTGGTTGAGTTATTTGAATCAGTGAAAAAGAGGCGAATGTAGCCGCCGTTGAAGGAGGGGCACCTGAGGAAGATCGATTTGTTGATTCACATGAGGAATATCGATTTTTTGGTGCCCACACAGGTAATTTTGGTCTTTTCTGCTAATTTTTTCTTTTGTATTATATTATTACATTTATATGAAATTGACTTTCTTTTATGAGTCTCTATTGGTGTATTCTATTTTCATGATTTCTAATTGGAACTTTTGAATCATTTAATTTTCATAAATTTAATCGGGCAACCTATCGGTTATTTGGGTTTGTAAATATAATCTGGTTACCTTATGATTGTTGGAATTTCTTTCGTTCGAAGCTTTGAACGTATGTCCCTTAACATGCCTAACAAGAATGACATTTCACTAAGAAACATGTTCTTCATAGAAATTACATTCCTGAGCATCTACATTCCCCTCAGAATGGGTAATTATTTGTATGTTAGAACTTTGAATTAGGAAGCACTCATGTTATGTTGCAATCGTAGACATAATTGTTATTTCCTTATTTTCTTCACAAGAAGCATTGAACGTATGGCCCTTAACATGCCTAAGAAGAATAACATTTCACTAAGTCTTGTGATATAATTAACCGATTTGATGAAGATAACCAAATACCGTCAGATACATTTTCTTCTGACCCAAATTCAACCGAACAAGTGCATTGTAGAGTTTAAACCCTTCAATTGTCTGTACATGTATATTCAAGTGTATATACATAATCATATATATATATATATATATATATATATATGTATATATATGTGTGTGTGTGTGTATATGCAAGACATAACACACATCTGATGATCAAGCAAAAATACTCTGAGATTTTTTTCGGTTTTAACTTTGGGTTGAGTTGAGCTGGGGGTTAGGTCTTTTCTTTAATAATCAAAATTCATACGAAGCTAAGAAACTTATTTTCATTTATGTGCTTATGCATTACTACGCTCCTAATTCACATTTATTGATACTGTAACAAGTACATGATTCATATCTAGAAATATTATTAGTTATATCTTTACAATTGGACACATGTATATATGTGTGTGTGTGTGTGTGTGTATCTTTTAGTGGAGAGACACTGATTGATTTTAAAAAGTTATCATACATGCATATGTGTGGGTGTGTATCTAGAAATATTATTAGTTTCTTTCATGCATTGATTTTGAATTCAGGAGCATGTAACTAACGTGAAACCTAGCATCATGGAATTCTTCAAGACATCATATTGAAGTAAAATAAAGGATGATTTGATGAATGATAAGTGCAATTTTTAGTTCTTTCGACCTTTTATCCTTTTTGTATTTTATAAGACAAACATTCTAATATAATTCTTCTGAAACTTTAACAGTCATAGCACAGTCTTGGTCTCATAATGAAGAGCTGAGAAACTTGAAAGATAAGATATCGTCTAATGAACAACAAAATGCCGCTCAGAATAGAAGATTTTAGAATTTGCAGACATTGTTGGACCAAATGGGATACTTTCGAGAAGTTATGGCGCGGAGAGTTCATCGTGTGCCTATCAAAATACAAATAAAATCTCGTTAGTCTTAAATTCTCAAATTCTCTTTAAATGTTGCAGCATTAAATAAAAAAATGGCCTAAAATAACAGCAACAAGTAGCCACATGTACAATGGCTTACTTTATGAGCTTATTTAGTTAAATTGGTGGAAGGGATTTGTGGGTGGTTTGGTTTTGGAGTTTGCTGTTGCTGTTGAGTTTATTTTAAATGTCAAAACATGTTGGATTTAACGAACAAACAAATGGAACTATGTCAAAATTTTCTAAAATCAATAAATGTTCTAAATTGATTAAAAACATACCGTTAGAGGATTAAAATCCAAACCATCCTCCAAACAACCCCAAAGAGGCATTTAGACTTAAAAATAGGCCGTTAAAGAGAGAAAAATAAAACCAACCACCAAACATCCCCGTAGGAGGCACGAACACCTGGCATGGGACCAATGTAATTTTTGTAGGAACTCACCGCGTAGTCCCGGGTCTCCCGATTTGAGAGTATGATGATAATTTGTAAAAATCCCACTTACACCTAAAAATAAGTCGTTAAAGGGTGAAAACCCAAACTAGCCCCCAAACGACCTCGTAGGAGGCACGAACACCTCGCACAGGACCAATGTAACTTGTACGAACTGACCGCGTAGTCCCGGGTCTCCCGGTTTGAGAGGATGACGATAATTTGTAAAAATCACAATTAAACTTATAAATAGGCCGTTAAACGGTGAAACCCAAACCAGCACCTAAACGGCCCCGTAGGAAACACGAACACCTCGCATAGGACCAATGTAACTTGTAGGAACTGACCGCGTAGTCCCGGGTCTATCGGTTTGAGAGTATGACGATAATATGCAAAAATCACACTTAGACTTAAAAACAAGCCGTTAAAGGGTGACAACCCAAACCAGCCCCCAAACGACCCCGTAGGAGGCACGAACACCTCGCACGGGACCAAAACAACTTGTAGGAACTGACCACGTAGTCCCGGGTCTCCTGGTTTGAGAGTATGACCATAATTTACAAAAATCACACTTACACTTAAAAATAAGTCGTTAAAGAGTGAAAACCCAAACCAGCCCACAAACGGCCCCGTAGGAGGCACGAACACCTCGCACGGGACCAATGTAACTTGTAGGGAATAACTACATAGTCCCGGGTCTCTCGATTTGAGAGTAAGACGATAATTTGCAAAAATCACACTTAGACATAAAAATAAGCCATTAAAGGGTGAAAACCCAAACCAGCCCCCAAACGATCCCGTATGAGGCACGAACACCTCGCACGGGACCAATGTAACTTATAGGAACTGACCGCGTAGTCTCGGGTCTCGCAATTTGAGAGTATGACGATAATTTGCAAAAATAACACTTAGACTTAAAAATAACCCATTAAAGGGTGAAAACCCAAACCAGCCCCCAAACGACCCCGTATGAGCCACGAACACCTCGCACGGGACCAATGTAACTTATAGAAACTGACCGCGTAGTCTCGGGTCTCTCGATTTGAGAGTATGCCAATAATTTGAAAAAATCACACTTAGACTTAAAAACATGCCGTTAAAGGGTGAAAACCCAAACCAGCCCCCAAACGGCCCCGTAGGGGGCACGAACACCTCACACGGGACCGATGTTACTTGTAGGGAATAAATGCATAGACCCGGGCCTCCCGGTTTGAGTGTATGACGTTAATTTGCAAACATCACACTTGGTCTTAAAAACAGTCAGTTAAAGGGTAAGAAACCCATACCAACCCCGAAACGACCTTGTAGGAGGCACGAACACCTCGCACGGGATCAATGTAACTTGTAGTAACTGACCGCATAGTCCTGGGTCTCCCGATTGGACAGTATGCCGATAATTTGCAAAAATCACACTTACACTTAAAAACGAACCGTTAAAGGGTGAAAACCTAAATCAGCCACCAAGCCACTCCGTAGGAGGCACGAACACCTTGCATGGGACCAATGTAACTTGTAGGAATTAACCACGTAGTCCCGGGTCTCCCGATATGAGGGTCTGACGATAATTTGGAAAATCACACTTAGACTTAAAAACAGGCCGTTAAAGGGTGAATACCCAAACCAGCCCCCAAACGACCCCGTATGAGCCACGGACACCTCGCTCGGGACCAATGAAACTTGTAGGAACAGACCGCGTAGTCTCGGCTCTCCCAATTTGAGAGTATGATGATAATTTGAAAAAACTCACTTAGACTTAAAAATAGGCCGTTAAAGGGTGAAAACCCAAATCGGCCCCCAAACGGCCCGTAGGAGGCACGAATACCTCGCACGGGACCAATGTAACTTGTAGGGCCTGATCGCGTTGTCCCGGGTCTTCCGATTTCTGAGTATGACGATAATTTGCAAAAATCATACTTAGACTTAAAACAATCCGTTAAAGGGTGAAAACCCACACCAGCCCCCAAACGACCCTCTAGAAGGCACGAACACGTCGCACGGGACCAATGTAACTTATAGGAATTGAACTCGTAGTCCCGGGTCTCCCAGTTTAAGAGTGTGACGATAATTTGCAAAAATCAAACTTAGACTTAAAAACAGGCTGTTACACGGTGAGAAACCAAAGAAGCCCCCAAATGACACCATAGGACGCACGAACACCTCGGACGTGACCAATGTAAGTTGTAGGAACTGACCACGTAGTTCTGGGTCTCCCAATTTAAATGTGTGATGATAATTTGAAAAAATTACACTTAGACTTAAAAACAGGCCATTAAAGGATGAAAACCCAAACTAGCCCCCAAACGACCCAGTAGGAGGCACGAACACGTCACACGGGACCAATGCAACTTGTAGGAACGGACCGCGTAGTCCCGAGTCTCCTGGTTTGAGAGTATGACGGTAAATTTCCAAAATCACACTTAGGCGTAAAAATAGGCCGTTAAAGGGTGAAAACCCAGACCAACCACCAAACGACCCCATAGGAGGCACGCACACCTCGCACGGGACCAATGTAACTTGTAGGAACTGACCGCATAGTCCTGGGTCTATCGGTATGAGAGAATGAAGATAATTTACAAAAATAACACTTTCACTTTAAAATAAGCCGTTAAAGGGTTAAAACCCAAACCAACCCCCCAAACGACCCCGTAGGAGGCACGTACATCTCGCATGGGAACAATGTAACTTGTAGGAACTGACCGCATAGTCCCGGGTCTCTCAGTTTGAGTGTATGGCCATAATTTGCAAAAAACACACTTAGACTTAAAAACAAGCCGTTAAAGAGTGAAAACCCAAACTACCCAAACGGCCCCATAGGAGGCACGAACACCTCGCACGGGACCAATGAACTTGTAGGGAATGACCGCGTAGTCCCGGGTCTCCCTGTTTGAGAGTATGACGATAATTTGTAAAAAACACACTTAGACTTAAAAACAAGCCGTTAAAGAGTGAAAACCCAAACTAGCCCCCAAACGGCCCCATAGGAGGCACGAACACCTTGCACGAGGCCAATGTAACTTGTAGGGAATGACCGCGTAGTCCCGGGTCTCCCTGTTTGAGAGTATGACGATAATTTACAAAAATAACACTTAGACTTAAAAATAAGTCGTTAAAGGGTGAAAACCCAAACCGGCTCCCAAACGACTCCGTATGAGGCACAAACACCTCGCACAGGACCAATGTAACTTGTACAAACTAATCGCGTAGTCTCGGGTCTCTCGATTTGAGAGTATGCCTATAATTTGAAAAAATCACACTTAGACTTAAAAATAAGCCGTTAAAGGGTGAAAACGCAAACCAGCCCCCAAACGGCCCCGTTGGGGGCACGAACACTTCACAGGGGACCAATGTTACTTGTAGGGAATAAGTGCATAGACCCGGGCCTCCCGGTTTGAGTGTATGATGTCAATTTAAAAAAATCACACTTAGACTTAAAAATAGTCACTTAAAGGGTAAGAAACCCATACCAGCCCCGAAACGACCCTGTAGGAGGCACGAACACCTCGCACGGGACCAATGTAACTTGAAGTAACTGACCGCATAGTCCCGGGTCTCCCGGTTGGATAGTATGACGATAATTTGCAAAAATCACACTTAGACTTAAAAACAAATCGTTAAAGGGTGAAAACCTAAATAAGCCACCAAACCACCCCGTAGGAGGCACGAACACCTCGCACGGGACCAATGTAACTTATAGAAATTAACCGCGTAGTCCCGGGTATCCCGATATGAGAGTATGACGATAATTTGAAAAATCACACTTAGACTTAAAAACAGGTCGTTAAAGGGTGAAAACCCAAACCAGCACCCAAACGACCCCGTAGGAGGCATGAACACCTCGCTCGGGACCAATGAAACTTGTAGGAACTGACCGTGTAGTCTCGGGTCTCCCAATTTGAGAGTATGATGATAATTTGAAAAAACTCACTTAGACTTAAAAATAGGCCGTTAAAGGGTGAAAACACAAACGGCCCCCAAACGGCCCGTAGGAGGCACGAATACCTCGCACGGGACCAATGTAACTTGTAGGGCCTGATCGCGTTGTCCCAGGTCTTCCGATTTCAGAGTATGACGATAATTTGCAAAAATCATACTTAGACTTGAAACAAGCCGTTAAAGGGTGAAAACCCACACCAGCCCCCAAACGACCCTCTAGAAGGCACGAACAAGTCGCACGGGACCAATGTAACTTATAGGAACTGACCGCGTAGTCCCGGGTCTCCCAGTTTAAAAGTATGACAATAATTTGCAAAAATCACACTTAGGCTTAAAAATAAGCTGATACACGGTGAGAACCGAAACAAGCCCCCAAATGACACCATAGCACGCACGAACACCTCGGACGTGACCAATGTAAGTTGTAGGAACTGACCACATAGTTCTGGGTCTCCCAATTTGAGAGTGTGATGATAATTTGAAAAAAATCACACTAAGACTTAAAAACAGGCCATTAAAGGATGAAAACCCAAACTAGTCCCCAAACGACCCCGTAGGAGGCACGAACACGTCGCACGGGACCAATGTAACTTGTAGGAACTGACCGTGTAGTCTCGAGTCTCCTGGTTTGAGAGTATGACGATAAATTGCCAAAATCACACTCAGGCATAAAAATAGGCCGTTAAATGGTGAAAACCTAGACCAACCACCAAACGACCCCGTAGGAGGCACGAACACCTCGCACGGGACCAATGTAACTTATAGGAACTGACCGCGTAGTCCTGGGTCTATCGGTGTGAGAGTATGAAGATAATTTGCAAAAATAACACTTTGACTTTAAAACAAGTCGTTAAAGGGTTAAAACCCAAACCAACCTCCCAAACGACCCCGTAGGAGGCACGGATATCTCGCATGGGAACAATGTAACTTGTAGGAACTGACCGAATAGTCCTTGGTCTCTCAGTTTGAGTGAATGGCCATAATTTACAAAAAACACAATTAGACTTAAAAACAAGCCATTAAAGAGTGAAAACCCAAACAAGCCCCCAAACGGCCCCATAGGAGGCACGAACACCTCACACG
The DNA here is from genome assembly GCA_949130495.1 of Sambucus nigra. Classification (NCBI taxonomy): domain Eukaryota; kingdom Viridiplantae; phylum Streptophyta; class Magnoliopsida; order Dipsacales; family Adoxaceae; genus Sambucus; species Sambucus nigra. The sequence continues at coordinate 297,788,859 of OX422223.1, forward strand.
GGACCAATGTAACTTGTAGGGAATGACCGCGTAGTCCCGGGTCTCCCTGTTTGAGAGTATGACGAAAATTTGTAAAAAACACACTTAGACTTAAAAATAAGCCGTTAAAGCATGAAAACCCAAACTAGCCCCCAAACGGCCCCATAGGAGGCACGAACACCTCGCACAGGACCAATGTAACTTGTAGGGAATGACCGCGTAGTCCCGGGTCTCCCTATTTGAGAGTATGACGATAATTTACAAAAATCACACTTAGACTTAAAAATAACCCGTTAAAGGGTGAAAACCCAAACCAGCCCCCAAACGACCTCGTAGGTGGCACGAACACCTCGTACGGGACCAATGTAACTTGTAGGGACTGACCGCGTAGTCCCGAGTCTCCCGGTTTTAGAGTATGATGATAATTTGCAAAAATCACACTTAGACATAAAAACAGGTCGTTAAAGGGTGAAAACCCAAACCAGCCCCCAAACGACCCCATATGAGGCACGAACACCTTGCACGGGACCAATGTAACTTGTAGGAACTGACCGCGTAGTCTCGGGTCTCTCGATTTGAGAGTATGCCGATAATTTGAAAAAATCACACTTAGACTTAAAAACAAGCCGTTAAAATGTCAAAACCCAAACCAGCCCCCAAACGGCCCCTTAGGAGGCACGAACCCCTCGCACGGGACCAATGTTACTTGTAGGGAATGAGTGCATAGACCCGGGTCTCCCAGTTTCAGAGCTTGATGATAATTGGCAAAAATTGAACTTAGAGTTAAAAATAGGCCGTTAAACGGTTAAACCAAAATCAGCCCCCAAACGACCTTGTAGGAGGCACGAACACCACGTACGGAACTAATGTTACTTGTAGGAACTGATCGTGTAGTCCCGGGTCTCCTGATTTAAGAGTATGATGATAATTTTCAAAAATCGCACATAGACTTAAAAATAGGCCGTTAAAGTGTGAAAACCGAAACCAGCTCCCAAATGACCCCGTAGGACGCACGAAGACCTCGCACGGGACCAATGAAACTTGTAAGAACTCACTGCGTAGTCCCGGGTCTCTCGATTTGAGAGTATGCTGATAATTTGCAAAAATCACACTTAGACTTAAAAATAGGCCATTAAAAGGTGAAAACCCAAACCATCCCCCTAACGATGCCGTCGGAGGCACGGACACCTCGCATGGGACCAATGTTACTTGTAGGAACTGATCGTGTAGTCCCGGGTCTCCCGGTTTAAAAGTATGACGATAATTTTGCAAAAATTGCACTTAGACTTAAAAACACGCCGTTAAAGGGTAAAACCCAAAACTAGCCCTAAACGACCCCGTAGGAGGCACGAACACCTCAAACGGGACCAATGTAACTTGTAGGAACTGACCGCGTAGTTTCGGATCTCCCGGTTTGTGAGTATGACGTTAATTTTCAAAAATCACACTTAGACTTAAAAACAGGCCGTTAAAGGGTGAAACCCCAAACCAACCCCCAAACGACCCAGTAGGAGGCACGAACACCTCGCACGGGAACAATGTAACTTGTAGGAACTAACCGCGTAGTCCCGTTTCTCTCAGTATGAGAGTATGAAGCTAATTTGCAAAAATAACACTTAGACTTTAAAACAAGCCGTTAAACGGTTAACTCCCAAACCAGCCCACAAATGACCCCGTAGGAGGCACGTACATCTCGTATGGGACCAATGTAACTTGTAGGAACTGACCGCGTAGTCCCGGGTCTCTCGGTTTGAGTGTATGGCCATAATTTGCAAAAAACACACTTAGACTTAAAAACAAGCCGTTAAAGAGTGAAAACCCAAACTAGCCCCCAAACGGCCCCATAGGAGGCACGAACACCTCGCATGGGACCAATGTAACTTGTAGGGAATGACCGCGTAGTCCTGGGTCTCCCTATTTGAGAGTATGACGATAATTTACAAAAATCACATTTAGACTTAAAAATAAGCCATTAAAGGGTGAAAACCCAAACCAGCCCCCAAACGACCCCATAGGAGGCATGAACACCTCGCACGGGACCAATGTAACTTGTAGGAACTGACCGCTTAGTCTCGGGTCTCTCGATTTGAGAGTATGACGATAATTTGCAAAAATCACACTTAGACTTAAAACTAAGCCATTAAAGGGTGAAAAACTAAATCAACGCCCAAACCGCACCGTAGGAGGCACGAACTCCTCGCACGGGACCAATGTAACTTGTAGGTAATGACTTCTTGTCCCGGGTCTCCCGATTTGAGTGTACGATGATAATTAGCCAAAATTACACTTAGACATAAAAATAGGCCGTTAAAGGGTGAAAACCCAAACCAGCCCCAAATGACCCCGTAGGAGGCAGGAACACCTCGCATGAGACCAATGTAACTTGTAGGAACTGACCGCGTAGTCTCGGGCCTCCTGGTTTGAGAGTATGATGTTAATTTGCAAAAACCACCCTCAGACTTAAAAATAGGCCGTTAAAGGGTGAAAACCTAAATCGGCCCCCAAACGACCCCGTAGGAGGCACGAACACCTCTAACGGGACCAATGTAACTTGTAGGAACTGACTGCGTAGTCCCGTTTCTCCCGATTTGTGAGTATGACGATAATTTGGAAAAATTACACTTAGACTTAAAAACAATCCCTTAAAGGGTGAAAACCTAAATCAACCCCCAAACCACCCCTTTGGAAGCACGAACACCTCGCACGGGACCAATGTAACTTGTAGGAACTGACCGTGTAAACTTGAGTCTCCCGATTTGAGAGTATGACGATAATTTGAAAAAATCACACTTAGACTTAAAAACAGGCCGTTAAAGGGTGAAAACTAAAACTAGCTCCCAAACGACCCCGTAGGAGGCAAACTTGTAGGAACTGACCGCGTAGTTCCGGGTCTCCCAATTTGAGAGCATGACGTTAATTTGTAAAAATCTCACTTAGACTTAAAAATAGGTCGACAAATGTTGAAATCCCAAACCGTCTCCCAAAAGGCCCCGTAGGTGGCACGAACACCTCGTACGGGACCAATGTAACTTTTAGGGACTGGCCGCATTGTCCCAGGTCTCCCGGTTTCTGAGTATGATGATAATTTACAAAAATCACACTTAGACTTAAAAACAGGCCGTTAAAGGGTTAAAAACTAAACCAGCCCCCAAATGACCCCGTATGAGGCACGAACACCTCGCACGGGACCCATGTAACTTATAGGAACTGACCGCGTAGTCTCGGGTCTCCCAATTTGAGAGTATGACGATAATCTGCAAAAATCACACTTAGACTTAAAAATAAGCCATTAAAAGGTGAAAACCCAAACTAGCCACCAAACGACCCCGTACGAGGCAGGAACACCTCGCACGGGACCAATGTAACTTGTAGGAACTCACTGCGTAGTCTCGGGTCTCTCGATTTGAGAGTATGCCGATAATTTGAAAAAATCACACTTAGACTTAAAAATAACCCGTTAAAGGGTGAAAACCCAAACCAGCCCCCAAACGGCCCCGTAGGAGGCATGGACACCTCGCATGAGACCAATGTTACATGTAGGGAATGACTGCATAGACCGAGGTATCCTGGTTTCAGGGTATGATGATAATTTGCAAAAAATGAACTTAGACTTAAAAACAGGCCGTTAAAGGGTGAAAACCAAAACCAGCCCCCAAACGACCTTGTAGGAGGCCCGGACACCTCGCACGGGACTAATGTTACTTGTAGGAATTGATCGTGTAGTCCCGGGTCTCCCGATTTAAGAGTATGATGATAATTTTCAAAAATTGCACTTAGACTTAAAAACAGGCCGTTAAAGGGTGAAAACCCAAACCAGCCCCCAAACAACCCTCTAGGACGCATGAACACGTCGCACTGGACCAATGTAACTTGTAGGAACTGATCGCGTCATTCCAGGTCTCCCTGTTGAAGAGTATGACGTTAATTTTTAAAAATCACACTTAGACTTAAAAATAGGCCGTTAAAGGGTGAGAACCCAAACAAGCCCCCAAATGACCCTGTAGGACGCACAAACACCTCGCACGTGACCAATGTAACTTGTAGGAACTAACCGCGTAGTTCTTCGTCTCCCAATTTGAGAGTATGATGATAATTTAAAAAAATCAACCTTAGACATAAAAACAAGCCGTTAAGGTGTGAAAACCCAAACTAGCCAGAAAAACGACCCCATAGGAGGCACGAACACGACGCACGGGACCAATGTAAGTAGTAGGAACTGACTGCGTAGTCCTGAGTCTCCAGGTTTGAGAGTATGACGGTAATTTGCCAAAATCACACTTAGATATAAAAATAGGCCGTTAGAGGGTGAAAACCCAAACCAGCCCCCAAACGACCCCTTAGGAGGCACGAACACCTCGCACGAGACCAATGTAACTTGTAGAAACTGACCACGTTGTCTGGGGTCTATCAGTTTGACAGTATGACGATAATTTGCAAAAACAACACTTAGACTTTAAAACGAGCCGTTGAAGGGTGAAAACCCAAACTAGCCCCCAAACGACCCTGTAGGAGGCACGAACACCTCGCACGGGACCAATGTAACTTGTAGGGAATGACCGTGTAGTCCCGGGTCACTCGGTTTGAGAGTATGACGATAATTTGCAAAAATCAAACTTAGACTTAAAAATAAGCCGTTAAAGGGTGAAAACCCCAACTAGCCCCCAAACGAACCTGTAGGTGGCACGAACACCTCTCACGGGAATAATGTAACTTGTTGGAACAGACCGCGTAGTCCCATATCTCGGTTTGAGAGTATGCCGATAATTTGCAAAAATCACACTTAGACTTAAAAACAAGCCGTTAAAGGGTGAAAACCCAAACCAGCCCCCAAACGGACTCGTAGGACGCACGAACACCTCGCACGGGATCAATGTAACCTGTAGGGAATGAACGTGTTGTCCCCGGTGTCCCAGTTTGAGTGTATGAAGATAATTTGCCAAATTACACTTAGACTTATAAACAGGCCGTTAAAGGGTGAAAACAAAAACCAGCCCCAAACGACCCCGTAGGAGGCACGAACACCTCGCACGGGACCAATGTAACTTGTAGGAACTGACTGCGTAGTCGCGTTTATCCCGATTTGAGAGTATGGAGATAATTTGCAAAAATTACACTTAGACTTAAAAACAAGGTGTTAAAGGGTGAAAACCTAAATCAACCTCCAAACCATCCCGTAGGAGGCACGAACACCTCCCACAGGACCAATGTAACTTGTAGGAACTGACCGTGTAGTCATGGGTCTCCCGATTTGAGAGAATGACGATAATTTGAAAAAATCACACTTAGACTCAAAAATAAGCCGTTAAAGGGTGAAAACCCAAACCAGCCCCCAAACGACCCCGTAGGAGGCAAACCTGTAGGAACTGACCACGTAGTCCCGGATCTCCCAATTTGAGAGCATGACGATAATTTGTAAAAATCTCACTTAGACTTAAAAATAGGTCATTAAAGGATGAAATCCCAAACCGGCCCCCAAACGGCCCCGTAGGAGGCACGAACACCTGGCACAGGACCAATGTAACTTGTTGGGAATGACCGCATAGTCCCGGGTCTCCCGATTTGAGTGTATGATGATAATTTACAAAAATTACACTTAGACTTAAAAAAAGGCCGTTAAAAGGTGAAAACCCAAACCAGCACCAAACGACCTCGTAGGAGGCACGAACACCTCGCACAGGACCAATGTAACTTGTTGGAACTATCCGCGTAGTCCCATTTCTAACAGTTTGAGAGTATGACGATAATTTGCAAAAATTACACTTAGACTTAAAAACAAGTCGTTAAAGGGTGAAAACCTAAATCAACCCCCAAACCACCCCGTAGGAGGCACGAACACCTCGCACGGGACCAATGTAACTTTTAGGAACTGACCGTGTAGTCCTGGGTCTCCCGGTTTGAGAGAATGACAATAATTTGAAAAAATCACACTTAGACTTAAAAACAGGCCGTTAAAGGGTGAAAACTAAAACCAGCCCCCAAACTACCCCGTAGAAGGCACGAACTCCTCTCACGGGACCAATGAAACTTGTAGGAACTGACCGTATAGTCTCGGGTCTCCCAATTTGAGAGCACGACGATAATTTGAAAAAATCTCACTTAGACAAAAAAATTGGTCGTTAAAGGGTGAAATCCCAAACCGGCCTCCAAACGGCCCCGTAGGAGGCACGAACACCTCGCACGGGACCAATGTAACTTGTAGGGACTGACCGCGTAGTCCTCGGTCTCCCGGTTTCAGAGTATGACGATAATTTGCAAAAATCACACTTAGACTAAAAAACAGGCCGTTAAAGGGTGAAAACCCAAACGACCCCATCGGAAGCACGAACACCTCGCACGTGACCAATTTAACTTGCAGGAACTGACCGCATAGACCCGGGTCTCCCAGTTTGAGAGTATGATGATAATTTGAAAAAATCGTACATAGACTTGAAAACAGGCCGTTAAAGAGTGAAAACTAAAACAAGTCCCCAAACGACCCCGTAGGCGGCACGAACACCTCGCACGGGACCAATGAAACTTGTAAGAACTGACCGCGTAGTCCTGGGTCTCCCAATTTGAGAGTATGACGGAAATTTGTAAACATCTCACTTAGACTTAAAAATAGGCCATTAAAGGGTGAAAACCCAAACCGGTCCCCAAAGGGGCCCGTAGGAGGCACGAACACCTCGAACGGGACCAATGTAACTTGTATGTACTGACCACGTAGTCTCGGGTCTTTCGGTTTTAGAGTATGACGATAATTTGCAAAAATCAAAGTTAGACTTAAAAACAGGCCATTAAAGGGTGAAAACCCAACCCAGCCTCGAAACGACCTTGTAGGTGGCACGAACACCTCGCACGGGACTAATGGAACTTGTAGGAAATTAACGCATAGTCACAAGTCTCTCGGTTTAAGAGTATGATGATAATTTGCAAAAATCAGAATTAGAGTTAAAAACAGGCCGTTAAAGGGTGAAAACCCAAACCAGACCCCAAATGACCCCATAGAACGCACGAACACCTCGCGCGTGACCAATGTAACTTGTAGTAACAGACCACGTAGTTCTTGGTCTCCCGATTTGAGACTATGATGACAATTTGTAAAAATCACACTTATACATAAAAATAATCCGTTAAAGGGTGAAAAACCGAAACCAGCCCCCAAAGACCCCGTAGGAGGCACAAACACCTCGCACGGGACCAATGTAACTTGTAGTCTCTGACCGCATAGTCCCGGGTCTCCCGGTTTGATAGTATGACGATAATTTGCAAAAAACACATTTAGACTTAAAAACAAGTTGTTAAAGGGTGAAAACCCAAACCAACCCCCAAACGGCACCATAGGAGGCACGAACACCAGGCTCGAGACCAATGAAACTTGTAGGAACTGACCACGTAGTCCCGAGTCTCCCAATTTGAGAGTATGATGATAATTTGAAAAACCTCACTTAGACTTAAAAATAGGCCGTTAAAGAGTGAAAACCCAAACCGGCCCCCAAACGGCCCATAGGAGGCACGAACACCTCGCACGGGACAAATGTAACTTGTAGGGACTGATCGCGTAGTCCCGGGTCTTCCGATTTCAGAGTATGACGATAATTTGCAAAAATCACACTTAGACTTAAAAACAGGCTGTTAAAGGGTGAAAACCGAAACTAGTCCCCAAACGACGATCTAGGACGCATCAACGCGTCGCACGGGACCGTTGTAACTTATAGGAATTGACCGTGTAGTCCCGGGTCTCCCTGTTGAAGAGCATGATGATAGTTTGTAAAAATCAGACTTAGACATAAAAACAAGCCGTTAAAGGGTGAGAACCCATACAAGCGCCCAAATGACCCCGTAGGACTCACGAACACCTCGCACGTGACCAATGTAACTTGTAGGAACTGACCACGTAGTTCTGGGTCTCCCAATTTGAGAGTATGATGATAATTTGAAAAAATCACACTTAGACTTAAAAATAAGCCGTTAAAGGGTGAAAACCCAAACTAGCCCCAAAAACGATCACGTAGGAGGCACCAACATGTCGCACGGGACCATTGTAACTTATTGAAACTGACCGCGTAGTCCCGAGTCTCCTAGTTTAAGAGTATGACGGTAATTTTCCAAAATCACACTTACATATAAAAATAGGCCGTTAAAGGGTGAAAACCCAAACCAGCCCCCAAACGACCCCATAGGAGGCACGAACACCTCGCACGGGAGCAATGAAACTTATTGGAACTGAACGCGTAGTCCCGGGTCTCCCAATTTGAGAGCAGGACTACAATTTGTAAAAAAACTCACTTAGACTTAAAAATAAGCCGTTAAAGGGTGAAAACCCAAACTAGCCCCAAAAACGACCCCGTAGGAGGCACCAACATGTCGCACGGGACCATTGTAACATATTGAAACTGATCGCCTAGTCCCGAGTCTCCTAGTTTAAGAGTATGACGGTAATTTTCCAAAATCACACTTACATATAAAAATAGGCCGTTAAAGGGTGAAAACCCAAACCAGCCCCCAAACGACCCCATAGGAGGCACGAACACCTCGCACGGGACCAATGTAATTTGTAGCAACTGATCGCGTAGTCCCGGGTCTATCGGTTTGACGGTATTACGATAATTTGCAAAAATAACACTTAGACTTTAAAACAAGTCGTTAAAGGGTGAAAACCCAAACCAGCTCCCAAACGACCCCGTAGGAGGCACGAACACCTCGCATGGGACCAATGTAACTTGTAGGAACTGACCGCATAATCCCGGGTCTCTCGGTTTCAGTGTATGGCCATAATTTGAAAAAATCACACTTAGACTTAAAAACAAGTCGTTAAAGAGCGAAAACCCAAACTAGCCCCCAAACGTCCCCGTAGGATGCACGAACACCTCGCACGGGACCAATATAACTTGTAGGGAATGACCGCGTAGTCCCGGGTCTCTCGAATTGAGAGTATGATGATAATATGCAAAAATTATACTTAGACTTAAAAATAAGCCGTTAAAGGGTGAAAACCCAAACTAGCCCCCAAACGAACCTGTAGGAGGTACGGACACCTCTCACGGGACCAATGTAACTTATAGGAACTGACCGCGTAGTCCCGGGTCTCTCGATTTGACTGTATGCCAAAAATTTGCAAAAATCACACTGAGACTAAAAAACAACCCGTTAAAGGGTGAAAACCCAAACCAGCCCCCAAACGGACTCGTAGGACGCCTGGACACCTCGCACGGGACCAATGTAACCTGTAGGGAATAACCGTGTTGTCCTCGGTGTCCCAGTTTGAGTGTATGACGATAATTTGCCAAAATTACAGTTAGACTAAAAAATAGGCCGTTAAAGGGTGAAAACCCAAACCAGCCCCAAACGACCCCGTAGGAGGCACGAACACCTCGCACGGGACCAATGTAAATTATAGGAACTAACCGCGTAGTCCCGTTTATCCCAATTTGAGAGTATGACGATAATTTTCAAAAATAACACTTAGACTTTAAAACGAGCCGTTAAAGGGTGAAAACCCAAACCAGCCCCCAAACGACCCCGTAGGAGGCACGAACACCTCGCACGGGACCAATGTAACTTTTAGGGAATGATCGCGTAGTCCCGGGTCACTCGGTTTGAGAGTATGACGATAATATTCAAAAATCAAACTTAGACTTAAAAATAAGTCGTTAAAGGGTGAAAACCCAAACTAGCCCCCAAACGAACCTGTAGGAAGCACAAACACCTCTCACGGGAATAATGTAACTTGTAGGAACTGATCGCGTAGTCCCGGATCTCTCGATTTGAGAGTATGCCGATAATTTGCAAAAATCACACTTAGACTTAAAAATAGGCCGTTAAAGGGTGAAAACCAAGACCAGCCCACAAACAACCTTGTAGGAGGCCTGGACACCTCGCACGGGACCAATTTTACTTGTAGGAATTGATCGTGTAGTCTCGGGTCTCCCGGTTTAAGAGTATGACAATAATTTGCAAAAATTGCACTTAGACTTAAAAACAGGCCTTTAAAGGGTGAAAACCCAAACCAACCCCCAAAGGACCCTCTAGGACGCATGAACACGTCGCACGGGACCAATGTAACTTGTAGGAACTAATCGCGTAGTCCCGGGTCACACTGTTGAAGAGTATGATGATAATTTGTACAAATCACACTTAGACATAAAAACAGACCGTTAAAGGGTGAGAACCCAAACAGGCCCCCAAATGACCCCGTAGGACGCACGAACACCACGCACGTGACCAATGTAACTTGTAGGAACTCACCGCGTAGTTCTGGGTCTCCCAATTTGAGAATATGATGATAATTTGAAAAACAGGCCGTTAAAGGGTGAAAACCCAAACTAGCCAGAAAAACGACCCCATAGGAGGCACGAACACGTCGCACGGGACTAATGTAACTAGTATCAAATGATCGCGTAGTCCCGAGTCTCCAGGTTTGAGAGTATGACGGTAATTTGCCAAAATCACACTTAGATATAAAAATAGGCCGTTAAAGGGTGAAAACCCAAACCAGCCCCCAAACGACCCCTTAGGAGGCACGAACACCTCGCACGGGACCAATGTAACTTGTGCAACTGACCACGTAGTCCGGGGTCTATCGGTTTGACAGTATGACGATAATTTTAAAAAATAACACAGACTTTAAAACGAGCCGTTAAAGGGTGAAAACCCAAACCAGCCCCCAAACGACCTCGTAGGAGGCACGAACACCTCGCACGGGACCAATATAACTTGTAGGGAATGACTGCGTAGTCCCGGGTCAATCGGTTTGAGAGTATGACCATAATTTGTAAAAATCAAACTTAGACTTAAAAATAATCCGTTAAAGGGTGAAAACCCAAACTAGCCCCCAAACGAACCGGTAGGAGGCACGAACACCTCTCACGGGAATAATGTAACTTGTAGGAACTGACCGCGTAGTCCCGGGTATCTCGAGTTGAGAGTATGCCGATAATTTCGAAAAATCACACTTAGACTTAAAAACAAACCGTTAAAGGGTGAAACCCCAAACCATCCACCAAACGGACTCGTAGGACGCACGAACACCTCCCACATGATCAATGTAACCTTTAGGGAATGACCGTGTTGTCCCCGGTGTCCCAGTTTGTGTGTATTAAGATAATTTGCCAAAATTACACTTAGACTTAAAAATAGGCCGTTAAAGGGTGAAACCCAAACCAGCCCCAAACGACCCCGTAGGAGGCACGAACACCTCGCACGGGACCAAGGTAACTTGTAGGAACTGAACGCGTAGTCATGGGTCTCCTGATTTGAGATCATGACGATAATTTGAAAAAATCACACTTAGACTTAAAAATAAGCCATTAAAGGGTGAAAACAAAAACCAGCCCCCCAACGACCCCGTAGGAGGCAAACCTTTTGGAACTGACCGCGTAGTCCCGGATCTCCCAATTTGAGAGCATGATGATAATTTGTAAAAATCTCACTTAGACTTAAAAATAGGTCATTAATGGTTGAAATCCCAAACCGGCCCCCAAACGGCCCCGTAGGAGGCACGATCACCTCGCACGGGACCAATGTAACTTGTATGGAACGACCGCATAGTCCCGGGTCTCCCGGTTTGAGTGTATGATGATAATTTACAAAAATTACACTTAGACTTAAAAACAGGCCGTTAAAGGGTGAAAACCCAAACCAGCCCCCAAACGACCCCGTCAGAGGTACGAACAACTCGCACCGGACCAATGTAACTTGTAGGAACTAACCGCGTAAACTCGGGTCTCCCAGTTTGAGAGTATGACGATAATTTGGAAAAATCACAGTTAGACTTAAAAGCAAGCCGTTAAAGGGTGAAAACCTAAATCAACCCCCAAACCACCACGAAGGAGGCACGAACACCTCGCACGGGACCAATGTAACTCTCAGGAACTAACCGTGTAGTCCTGGGTCTCCCGGTTTGAGAGAATGACAATAATTTGAAAAAATCACACTTAGACTTAAAAAAAGGACGTTAAAGGGAGAAAACTAAAACCAGCCCCCAAACGACCCCGTAGGAGGAACCAACTCCTTGCACAGGACTAATGAAACTTGTAGGAACTGACCGCATAGTCCCGGGTCTCCCAGTTTTAGAGTATGACGATAATTTTAAAAAATCACACTTACACTTAAAAACAGGCCGTTAAAGAGTGAAAACTAAAACGAGCCCCCAAACGACCCCGTAGGAGGCATGAACACCTCGCACGGGACCAATGAAACTTGTAAGAACTGACCGCGTAGTCCCGGGTCTCCCAATTTGAGAGTATGATGAAAATTTGTAAAAATATTACTTAGACTTAAAAATAGGCCATTAAAGGGTGAAAACCCAAACCAGCCCCCAAACGGCCCGTAGGAGGAACGAACACCTCAAACGGGACCAATGTAACATGTAAGGACTGACCACGTAGTCTCGGGTCTTTCGGTTTTAGAGTATGACGATAATTTGCAAAAATCACCGTTAGACTTAAAAATAGGCCGTTAAAGAGTGAAATCCAAACCAGCCCCAAACGACCCCGTAGGTGGCACGAACACCTCGCACGGGACCAATGTAACTTGTAGGAACTGAACGCGTAGTCATGGGTCTCCTGATTTGAGATCATGACGATAATTTGAAAAAATCACACTTAGACTTAAAAATAAGCCATTAAAGGGTGAAAACAAAAACCAGCCCCCCAACGACCCCGTAGGAGGCAAACCTTTTGGAACTGACCGCGTAGTCCCGGATCTCCCAATTTGAGAGCATGATGATAATTTGTAAAAATCTCACTTAGACTTAAAAATAGGTCATTAATGGTTGAAATCCCAAACCGGCCCCCAAACGGCCCCGTAGGAGGCACGATCACCTCGCACGGGACCAATGTAACTTGTAGGGAACGACCGCATAGTCCCGGGTCTCCCGGTTTGAGTGTATGATGATAATTTACAAAAATTACACTTAGATTTAAAAACAGGCCGTTAAAGGGTGAAAACCCAAACCAGCCCCCAAACGACCCCGTCAGAGGTACGAACAACTCGCACCGGACCAATGTAACTTGTAGGAACTAACCGCGTAAACTCGGGTCTCCCAGTTTGAGAGTATGACGATAATTTGGAAAAATCACAGTTAGACTTAAAAGCAAGCCGTTAAAGGGTGAAAACCTAAATCAACCCCCAAACCACCACGTAGGAGGTACGAACACCACGCACAGGACCAATGTAACTCTTAGGAACTAACCGTGTAGTCCTGGGTCTCCCGGTTTGAGAGAATGACAATAATTTGAAAAAATCACACTTAGACTTAAAAAAAGGACGTTAAATGGAGAAAACTAAAACCAGCCCCCAAACGACCCCGTAGGAGGCACCAACTCCTCGCACAGGACTAATGAAACTTGTAGGAACTGACAGCATAGTCCCGGGTCTCCCAGTTTTAGAGTATGACGATAATTTGAAAAAATCACACTTACACTTAAAAACAGGCCGTTAAAGAGTGAAAACTAAAACCAGCCCCCAAACGACCCCGTAGGAGGCATGAACACCTCGTACGGGACCAATGAAACTTGTAAGAACTGACCGCGTAGTCCCGGGTCTCCCAATTTGAGAGTATGACGAAAATTTGTAAAAATATTACTTAGACTTAAAAATAGGCCATTAAAGGGTGAAAACCCAAACCAGCCCCCAAACGGCCCGTAGGAGGAACGAACACCTCAAACGGGACCAATCTAACATGTAAGGACTGACCACGTAGTCTCGGGTCTTTCGGTTTTAGAGTATGACGATAATTTGCAAAAATCACCGTTAGACTTAAAAATAGGCCGTTAAAGGGTGAAACCCAAACCAGCCCCAAACGACCCCGTAGGTGGCACGAACACCTCGCACGGGACCAATGTAACTTGTAGGAACTGAACGCGTAGTCATGGGTCTCCTGATTTGAGATCATGACGATAATTTGAAAAAATCACACTTAGACTTAAAAATAAGCCATTAAAGGGTGAAAACAAAAACCAGCCCCCCAACGACCCCGTAGGAGGCAAACCTTTTGGAACTGACCGCGTAGTTCCGGATCTCCCAATTTGAGAGCATGATGATAATTTGTAAAAATCTCACTTAGACTTAAAAATAGGTCATTAATGGTTGAAATCCCAAACCGGCCCCAAAACGGCCCCGTAAGAGGCACGATCACCTCGCACGGGACCAATGTAACTTGTAGGAAACGACCGCATAGTCCCGGGTCTCCCGGTTTGAGTGTATGATGATAATTTACAAAAATTACACTTAGACTTAAAAACAGGCCGTTAAAGGGTGAAAACCCAAACCAGCCCCCAAACGACCCCGTCAGAGGTACGAACAACTCGCACCGGACCAATGTAACTTGTAGGAACTAACCGCGTAAACTCGGGTCTCCCAGTTTGAGAGTATGACGATAATTTAGAAAAATCACAGTTAGACTTAAAAGCAAGCCGTTAAAGGGTGAAAACCTAAATCAACCCCCAAACCACCACGTAGGAGGCACGAACACCTCGCACGGGACCAATGTAACTCTTAGGAACTAACCGTGTAGTCCTGGGTCTCCCGGTTTGAGAGAATGACAATAATTTGAAAAAATCACACTTAGACTTAAAAAAAGGACGTTAAATGGAGAAAACTAAAACTAGCCCCCAAACGACCCCGTAGGAGGCACCAACTCCTCGCACAGGACTAATGAAACTTGTAGGAACTGACCGCATAGTCCCGGGTCTCCCAATTTTAGAGTATGACGATAATTTGAAAAAATCACACTTACACTTAAAAACAGGTCGTTAAAGAGTGAAAACTAAAACCAGCCCCCAAACGACCCCGTAGGAGGCATGAACACCTCGCACGGGACCAATGAAACTTGTAAGAACTGACCGCGTAGTCCCGGGTCTCCCAATTTGAGAGTGTGACGAAAATTTGTAAAAATATTACTTAGACTTAAAAATAGGCCATTAAAGGGTGAAAACCCAAACCAGCCCCCAAACGGCCCGTAGGAGGAACGAACACCTCAAACGGGACCAATGTAACATGTAAGCACTGACCACGTAGTCTCGGGTCTTTCGGTTTTAGAGTATGACGATAATTTGCAAAAATCACCGTTAGACTTATAAACAGGCCGTCAAAGGGTGAAAACCCAACCCAGCCTCGAAACGACCCTGTAGGTGGCACGAACACCTCGCACGGGACCAATGTAACTTGTATGAAATTACTGCGTAGTCACGGGTCTCTCGGTTTAAGAGTATGATGATAATTTGCAAAAATCAGACTTAGACTTAAAAACAAGCCGTTAAAGGGTGTAAACCCAAACCAGACCCCAAATGACCCCATAGAACGCACGAACACCTCGCACGTGACCAATGTAACTTATAGTAACATACCACGTAGTTCTGGGTCTCCCGATTTGAAACTATGATGACAATTTGTAAAAATTACAGTTTGACTTAAAAATAATCCGTTAAAGGGTGAAAAACCGAAACCAGCCCCCAAACGACCGCGTAGGAGGCACGAACACCTCGCACGGGACCAATGTAACTTGTAGTCTCTGACCGCATAGTCCCGGGTCTCCCGATTTGATAGTATGACAATAATTTGTAAAAAACACACTTAGACTTAAAAACAAGCTATTAAAGGGTGAAAACCCAAACTAGCCCCCAAACGGCCCCATAGGAGGCACGAACAGCTCGCTCGGGACCAATGAAACTTGTAGGAACTGACCGCGTAGTCCGGAGTCTTCCAATTTGAGAGTATGATGATACTTTGTAAAAACTCACTTAGACTTAAAAATAGGCCGTTACAGGGTGAAAACTAAAACCGTCCCCCAAACGGCGCGTAGGAGGCACGAACACCTCGCACGGGACCAACGTAGATTGTAGGGACTGATCGCGTAGTCCCGGGTCTTCCGATTTCAGAGTATGTCGATAATTTGCAAAAATCATACTTAGACTTAAAAACAGGTTGTTAAAGGTTGAAAACCGAAACCAGCCCCCAAACGACCCTCTAGGACGCATGAACACGTCGTATGGGACAATTGTAACTCATAGGAATTGACCGTGTAGTCCCGGGTCTCCATGTTGAAGAGTATGACGATAATTTGTAAAAATCACACTTAGACATAAAAATAAGTCGTTAAAGGGTGAGAACCCAAACAAGCCCCCAAATGACCCCGTAGGACGCACGAACACCTCGAACGTGACCAATGTAACTTGTAGGAACTGACCACGTACTTCTGGGTCTCCCAATTTGAGAGTATGATGATAATTTGAAAAAAACACACTTAGACATAAAAACAGGTCGTTAAAGGGTGAAAACCCAAACTAGCCCCAAAAATGACCCCGTAGGAGACACCAACATGTCGCACGGGACCATTGTAACTTGTAGGACCTGACCGCGTAGTCCCGAGTCTCCTGGTTTGAGAGTATGACGGTAATTTGCCAAAATTCACACTTAGATATAAAAATAGGCCGTTAAAGGGTGAAAACCCAAACCAACCTCCTAACGACCCCATAGGAGGCACGAACACCTCTTATGGTACCAATGTAATTTGTAGCAACTGATCGCGTAGTCCTGGGTCTATCGGTTTGACGGTATGACGATAATTTGCAAAAATAACACTTAGACTTTAAAACAAGCCGTTAAAGGGTGAAAACCCAAACCAGCTCTCAAACGACCCCGTAGAAGGCACGAACACCTCGCATGGGACCAATGTAACTTATAGGAACTGAACGCATAGTCCCGGGTCTCTCGGTTTGAGTGTATGGCCATAATTTTCAAAAATCACACTTAGACTTAAAAACAAGCCGTTAAAGAGTGAAAACCCAAACTAGCCCCCAAACGGCCCCGTAGGAGGCACGAACACCTCGCACGAGACCAATACAACTTGTAAGGAATGACCGCGTAGTCCCGGGACTCTCGGATTGAGGGTATGACGTTAATTTGCAAAATTAAACTTAGACTTAAAAATAAGCCGTTAACGGGTGAAAACCCAAACCAGCCCCCAAACGGACTCGTAGGACGCACGAACACCTCGCACGGGACCAATGTAACTTGTAGGAACTAACCGCGTAGTCTCGTTTCACCCGATTTGAGAGCATGACGATAATTTGCAAAAATTACACTAATACTTGAAAACAAGTTGTTAAAGGGTGAAAACCTAAATCAACCCCCAAACCACCCCGTAGGCGGCACGAACACCTCGCACGGGACCAATGTAACTTGTAGGAACTGGCCGTGTATTCTTGGGTCTCCCGATTTGAGAGTATGACGATAATTTGAAAAAATCACACTTAGACTTAAAAATAGGCCGTTAAAGGGTGAAAACTAAAACTAGCCCCCAAACGACCCCGTAGGAGGCAAACTTGTAGGAACTGACCGCGTAGTCCCGGATCTCCCAATTTGAGAGCATGACGATAATTTGTAAAAATCTCACTTAGACTTAAAAATAGGTCGTTAAATGTGGAAATCTCAAACCGGCCTCCAAACGGCCCCGTAGGAGGCACGAACACCTCGCACGGGACCAATGTAACTTGTAGGAATTAACCGCGTTGTCCTGGGTCTATCGATTTGAGAGTATGATGATAATTTGAAAAAATCACACTTAGACTAAAAAAACAGGTCGTTAAAGGGTGAAAACCCAAACCAGCCCCCAAACGACCCCATAGGAGGCACGAACACCTTGCTCGGGACCAATGAAACTTGTAGGAACTGACCGCGTAGTACCGAGTCTCCCATTTTGAGAGTATGATGATAATTTGCAAAAAACACACTTAGACTTAAAAACAAGTCGTTAAAGGGTGAAAACCCAAACCAGCCCCCAAACGGCCCCATAGGAGGCACGAACACCTCGCTCGGGACCAATGCAACTTGTAGGAACGGGTCGCGTAGTCCAGAGTCTCCCAATTTGAGACTATGATGATAATTTGAAAAAACTCACTTGGACTTAAAAATAGGTCGTTAAAAGGTGAAAACTCAAACCGGCCCCCCAAACGGTCCGTAGGAGGCACGCACACCTCGCATGGGACCAATATAACTTGTAGGGACTAATTGCGTAGTCCCGAGTCTTCCGATTTCAGAGTATGACGATAATTGGCAAAAATCACACTTAGACTTAAAAACAGGTTGTTAAAGGGTGAAAACCGAAACCAACCCCCAAACGACCCTCTAGGAAGCATGAACATGTCGCACGGGACCAATGTAACTTATAGGAACTAAGGGCGTAGTCCCGGGTCTCCCTGTTCAAAAGTATGATGATTATTTGTAAAAATCACACTTAGACTTAAAAATAAGTCGTTAAAGGGTGAGAACCCAAACAAGCCCCCAAATGACACCGTAGGACGCACGAACACCTCGCACGTGACCAATGTAACTTGTAGTAATTGACCACGTAGTTCTGGGTCTCCTAATTTGAGAGTATGATGATAATTTGAAAAAAACACACTTAGACTTAAAAACAGGCCGTTAAAGGGTGAAAACCAAAACTAGCCCCAAAAGCGACCCTGTATGAGGCACGAACATGTCGCACGAGACCAATGTAACTTCTAGGAACTGACCGCGTAGTCCCGAGTCTCCTGGTTTTAGAGTATGATGCTAATTTGCCAAAATCGCACTTACATATAAAAATAGGCCGTTAAAGGGTGAAAACCCAAACTAACCCCCAAACGACCCCATAGGAGGCATGAACAACTCGCACGGGACCAATGTAACTTGTAGCAACTAACCACGTAGTTCTGGATCTATCAATTTGACAGAATGACAAGAATTTGCAAAAATAACACTTAAACTTGAAAACAAGCCGTAAAAGGGTGAAACCCAAACAAGCCCCCAAACGACCCCGTAGGAGGCACGAACACCTCGCAAGGGACCAATGTAACTTGTAGGAACTGCCCGCATAGTCTCGAGTCTCTCGATTTGAGTGTATGGGCATAATTTGCAAAAAACACACTTAGACTAAAAACCAAGTCGTTAAAGGGTGAAAACCCAAACCAGCCCCCAAACGAACTCGTAGGACGTAGGAACACCTCGCACGGGACCAATGTAACCTGTAGGGAATGACCGCGGTGTCCTCGGTGTCCCAGTTTGAGTGTATGACGATAATTTGCCAAAATTGCACTTAGACTTAAGAACAGGCCGTTAAAGGGTGAAAACCCAAACCAGCCCCGAACGACCCTGTAGGAGGCACGAACACCTCACACGGAACCCATGTAACTTGTAGGAACTGACCGTGTAGTCACGTTTCCCCCGATTTCAGAATATGACGATAATTACCAAAAATTACACTAAGACATAAAAACAAGCTGTTAAAGGGTGAAAACCTAAATCAACCCCCAAACCACCCCGTAGGAGGCACGAACACCTCGCACGGGACCAATGTAACTTGTAGGAACTGACCGTGTAGTCCTGGGTCTCCCGATTTGAGAGTATGACGATAATTTGAAAAAATCACACTTAGACTTAAAAACAGGCCGTTAAAGGGTGAAAACTAAAACTAGCCCCCAAATGACCCCGTAGGAGTCAAACTTGTAGGAACTGACAGCGTAGTCCCGGATCTTCCAATTTGAGAGCATGCAATAATTTATGAAAATCTCACTTAGACTCAAAAATAGGTCGTTAAAGGTTGAAATCCCAAACCGGCCCACAAACGGCCCCGTAGGAGGCACGAACACCTCGCACGGGACCAATGTAAATTGTAGGAATTAATCGCGTTGTCCCGGGTCTCCAGATTTGAGAGTTTGACGATAATTTGAAAAAATCACACTTAGACTAAAAAAACAGGCCGTTAAAGGGTGAAAACCCAAACCAGCCCCCAAATGACCCCATAGGAGGCACGAACACCTTGCTCGGGCCCAATGAAACTTGCAGTAACTGATCGCGTAGTCCCGAGTCTCCTGGTTTGAGAGTATGACGGTAATTTGCCAAAATCACACTTACATATAAAGATAGGACATTAAAGGGTGAAAACCCAAACCAGCCCCCAAACGGCCCCATAGGAGGCACGAACACCTCGCTCGGATCCAATGAAACTTGTAGGAACTAACCCCGTAGTCCCGAGTCTCCCAATTTGAAAGTATGATGATAATTTGAAAAAACACACTTGGACTTAAAAATAGGCTGTTAAGGGGTGAAAACCCAAACCATCCCCCAAACGGCCCGTAGGAGGCACGCACACCTCGCACGGGACCAATGTAACTTATAGGGACTAATCGCGTAGTCTCGGGTCTTCCGATTTCAGAGTATGACGATAATTGGCAAAAATCACACTTAGACTTAAAAACAGGCTGTTAAAGGGTGAAAAGCCAAACCAACCCCCAAACGACCCTCTTGGACGCATGAACATGTCGCACGGGACCAATGTAACTTATAACAACTGACCGCGTAGTCCCGGGTCTCCCTATTGAAGAGTATGATGATAATTGGTAAAAATCACATTTAGACTTAAAAACAAGCCGTTACAGGGTGAGAACCCAAACAAGCCCCCAAATGACCCCGTAGGACGCTCGAACACCTCGCATGTGACCAATGTAACTTGTAGGAACTGACTACGTAGTTCTGGGTCTCCCAATTTGAGAGTATGATGATAATTTGAAAAAATCACACTTAGACTTAAAAATAGGCCGTTAAAGGGTGAAAACCCAAACTAGCCCCAAAAATGACCTTGTAGGAGGCACGAACATGTCGCACGGGACCAATGTAACTTGTAGGAACTGACCGCGTAATCCCGAGTCTCCTGGTTTGAGAGTATGACAGTAATTTTCCAAAATCATACTTACATATAAAAATTGGCCGTTAAAGGGTGAAAACCCAAACCAGCCCCCAAATGACCCCATAGGAGGCACGAACACCTCGCACGGGACCAATGTAACTTGTAGCAACTGACCGCGTAGTCCTGGGTCTATCGGTTTGACAGTATGACGATAATTTGCAAAAATAACACTTAACTTTAAAACAAGCCGTTAAAGGGTGAAAACCCAAACTAGCCCCCAAACAACCCCGTAAGAGGCTCGAACACCTCGCATGGGACCAATGTAACTTGTAGGAACTTCCCGCATAGTCCTGGGTCTCTCGGTTTGAGTGTACGGCCATAATTTGCAAAAATCACACCTAGACATAAAAACAAGTCGTTAAAGGGTGAACACCGAAACCAACCCCCAAACGGACTCGTAGGACGCACGAACACCTTGCACGGGACCAATGTAACCTGTAGGGAATGACTGCGTTGTCCTCGGTGTCCTAGTTTGAGTGTATGACGATAATTTGCCAAAATTAAACTTAGACTTAAAAACAGGCCGTTAAAGGGTGAAAACCCAAACCAGCCCCAAACGACCCCGTAGGAGGCACGAACATCTCGCACGGGACCAATGTAACTTGTAGGAACTGACCGCGTAGTCCCGTTTCTCCCGATTTGAGAGTATGACAATAATTTACAAAAATTACACTAAGACTTAAAAACAAGTTGTTAAAGGGTAAAAACCTAAATCAACCCCCAAGCCACCTCGTAGGAGGCACGAACACCTCACACGGGACCAATGTAACTTGTAGGAAGTGACTGTGTAGTCCTGGGTCTCCTGATTTGAGAGTATGGCGATAATTTGAAAAGATCACACTTAGACTTAAAAACAGGCCGTTAAAGGGTGAAAACAAAAACTAGCCCCGAAACGACCCCGTAGGAGGCAAACTTGTAGGAACTGAGCGCGTAGTCCCGGATCACCCAATTTGAGAGCGTGACATTAATTTGTAAAAATCTCACTTAGACATAAAAATAGGTCGTTAAAGGTTGAAATCCCAAACCGGCCCCCAAACGGCCCCGTAGGAGGCACGAACACCTTGCACGGGACCAATGTAACTTGTTGGAATTAACCGCGTTATTCGGGTCTCCCGATTTGAGAGTATGACGATAATTTGCCAAAATCACACTTACATATAAAAATAGGACGTTAAAGGGTGAAAACCCAAACCAGCCCCCAAACGGCCCCATAGGAGGCACGAACACCTCGCTCAGATCCAATGAAACTTGTAGGAACTAACCCCGTAGTCCCGAGTCTCCCAATTTGAGAGTATGATGATAATTTGAAAAAACACACTTGGACTTAAAAATAGGCCGTTAAAGGGTGAAAACCCAAACCATCCCCCAAACGGCCCGTAGGAGGCACGCACACCTCGCACGGGACCAATATAACTTGTAGGGACTAATCGCATAGTCCCAGGTCTTCCGATTTCAGAGTATGACGATAATTGGGAAAAATCACACGTAGACTTAAAAACAGGTTGTTAAAGGGTGAAAACCCAAACCAGCCCCCAAACGACCCTCTAGGATGTATGAACATGTCGCACGGGACCAATGTAACTTATAGGAACTGACCGCCTAGTCCCAGGTCTCCCTGTTGAAGGGTATGATGATAATTGGTAAAAATCACATTTAGACTTAAAAACAAGCCGTTACAGGGTGAGAACCCAAACAAGCCCCGAAATGACCCCGTAGGACGCATGAACACCTCGCATGTGACCAATGTAATTTGTAGGAACTGACCACGTAGTTCTGGGTCTCCCAATTTGAGAGTATGATGATAATTTGAAAAAATCACAATTAGACTTAAAAACATGCCGTTAAAGGGTGAAAAGCCAAACTAGCCCCAAAAACGACCCTGTAGGAGGCACCAACATGCCGCATGGGACCAAAGTAACTTGAAGGAACTGATCGCGTTGTCCCGAGTCTCCTGGTTTGAGAGTATGACGGTAATTTTCCAAAATAACACTTACATATAAAAATTGGCCGTTAAAGGGTGAAAACCCAAACCAGCCCCCAAACGACCCCATAGGAGGCAGGAACACCTCGCACGGGACCAATGTAACTTGTAGTAACTGACCGCGTAGTCCTGGGTCTAACAGTTTGACAGTATGACAATAATTTGCAAAAATAACACTAAGACTTTAAAACAAGCCGTTAAAGGGGGAAAAACCCAAACTAGCCCCCAAACAACCCCGTAGGAGGCATGAACACCTCGCATGGGACCAATGTAACTTGTAGGAACTACCCGCATAGTCCCGGGTCTCTCGGTTTGAGTGTATGGCCATAATTTTCAAAAATCACACCTAGACATAAAAACAAGCCGTTAAGGGGTGAAAACCCAAACCAACCCCCAAACGGACTCGTAGGACGCACGAACACCTCGCACAGGACCAATGTAACCTGTAGGGAATGACCGCGTTGTCCTCGGTGTCCTAGTTTGAGTGTATGACGATAATTTGCAAAAATTACACTTAGACATTAAAACAGGCCGTTAAAGGGTGAAAACCCAAACTAGCCCCAAACGACCCCGTAGGAGTCACGAACACCTCGCACGAGACCAATGTAACTTGTAGGAACTGACCGCGTAGCCCCTTTCTCCCGATTTTAGAGTATGACGATAATTTACAAAAATTACACTAAGGCTTAAACGCAACTTGTTAAAGGGTAAAAACCTAAATCAACCCTCAAACCACCCCGTAGGAGGCACGAACACCTCACACGGGACCAATGTAACTTGTAGGAACTGACCGTGTAGTCCCGGGTCTCCCGATTTGAGAGTATGATGATAATTTGAAAAAATCACAATTAGACTTAAAAACAGGCCGTTAAAGGGTGAAAAGCCAAAGTAGCCCCAAAAATGACCCTGTAGGAGGCACCAACATGCCGCACGGGACCAAAGTAACTTGAAGGAACTGATCGCGTTGTCCCGAGTCTCCTGGTTTGAGAGTATGACGGTAATTTTCCAAAATAACACTTACATATAAAAATTGGCCGTTAAAGGGTGCAAACCCAAACCAACCCCCAAACGACCCCATAGGAGGCAGGAACACCTCGCACGGGACCAATGTAACTTGTAGCAACTGACCGCGTAGTCCTGGGTCTAACGGTTTGACAGTATGACAATAATTTGCAAAAATAACACTTAGACTTTAAAACAAGCCGTTAAAGGGTGAAAAACCCTAACTAGCCCCCAAACAACCCCGTAGGAGGCATGAACACCTCGCATGGGACCAATGTAACTTGTAGGAACTACCCGCATAGTCCCGGGTCTCTCGGTTTGAGTGTATGGCCATAATTTTCAAAAATCACACCTAGGCATAAAAACAAGCCGTTAAGGGGTGAAAACCCAAACCAGCCCCCAAACGGACTCGTAGGACGCACGAACACCTCGCACAGGACCAATGTAACCTGATGGGAATGACCGCATTGTCCTCGGTGTCCTAGTTTGAGTGTATGACGATAATTTGCAAAAATTACACTTAGACATTAAAACAGGCCGTTAAAGGGTGAAAACCCAAACTAGCCCCAAACGACCCCGTAGGAGGCACGAACACCTCGCACGAGACCAATGTAACTTGTAGGAATTGACCGCGTAGCCCCTTTCTCTCGATTTTAGAGTATGACGATAATTTGCAAAAATTACACTAAGGCTTAAAAGCAACTTGTTAAAGGGTAAAAACCTAAATCAACCCCCAAACCACCCCGTAGGAGGCACGAACACCTCACACGGGACCAATGTAACTTGTAGGAACTGACCGTGTAGTCCCGGGTCTCCCGATTTGAGAGTATGACGATAATTTGAAAAAATCACACTTAGACTTAAAAACAGGCCGTTAAAGGGTGAAAACTAAAACTAGCCCCGAAACGATCCCGTAGGAGGCAAACTTGTAGGAACTGACGGCGTAGTCCCAGATCTCCCAATCTGAGAGCATGACGTTAATTTGTAAAAATCTCACTTAGACATAAAAATAGGTCGTTAAAGGTTGAAATCCCAAAGCGGCGCCCAAACGGCCCCGTAGGAGGCACCAACACCTCGCACAGGACCAATGTAACTTGTTGGAATTAACCGCGTTGTCCCGGTCTCCCGATTTGAAAGTATGACGATAATTTGAAAAAATCACACTTAGACTAAAAAAACAGGCCGTTAAAGGGTGAAAACCCAAACCAGCCCCCAAACGACCCCATAGGAGGCACGAACACCTCACTCGGATCCAATGAAACTTGTAGGAACTAACCCCGTAGTCCTGAGTCTCCCAATTTGAAAGTTTGATGATAATTTGAAAAAACACACTTGGACTTAAAAATAGGCTGTTAAGGGGTGAAAACCCAAACCATCCCCCAAACGGCCCGTAGGAGGCACGCACACCCCGCACGGGACCAATGTAACTTGTAGGGACTAATCGCATAGTCCCGGGTCTTCCGATTTCAGAGTATGACGATAATTGGCAAAAATCACACTTAGACTTAAAAACAGGCTGTTAAAGTGTGAAAAGCCAAACCATCCCCCAAACGACCCTCTTGGACGCATGAACATGTCTCACGGGACCAATGTAACTTATAACAACTGACCGCATAGTCCCGGGTCTCCCTATTGAAGAGTATGATGATAATTGGTAAAAATCACATTTAGACTTAAAAACAAGCCGTTACAGGGTGAGAACCCAAACAAGCCCCAAATGACCCCGTAGGACGCACGAACACCTTGCATGTGACCAATGTAACTTGTAGGAACTGACTACGTAGTTCTGGGTCTCCCAATTTGAGAGTGTGATGATAATTTGAAAAAATCACACTTAGACTTAAAAATAGGCCGTTAAAGGGTGAAAACCCAAACTAGCCCCAAAAATGACCTTGTAGGAGGCACGAACATGTCGCACGGGACCAATGTAACTTGTAGGAACTGACCGCGTAATCCCGAGTATCCTGGTTTGAGAGTATGACAGTAATATTCCAAAATCATACTTACATATAAAAATTGGCCGTTAAAGGGTGAAAACCCTAACCAGCCCCCAAACGACCCCATAGGAGGCACGAACACCTCGCACGGGACCAATGTAACTTGTAGCAACTGACCGCGTAGTCCTGGGTCTATCGGTTTGACAGTGTGACGATAATTTGCAAAAATAACACTTAACTTTTAAACAAGCCGTTAAAGGGTGAAAACCAAAACTAGCCCCCAAACAACCCCGTAGGAGGCTCGAACACCTCGCATGGGACCAATGTAACTTGTAGGAACTACCCGCATAGTCCCGGGTCTCTCGGTTTGAGTGTACGGCCATAATTTGCAAGAATCACACCTAGACATAAAAACAAGCCGTTAAAGGGTGAAAACCGAAACCAACCCCCAAACGGACTCGTAGGACGCACGAACACCTCGCACGGGACCAATGTAACCATAGGGAATGACTGCGTTGTCCTCGGTGTCCTAGTTTGAGTGTATGACGATAATTTGCCAAAATTAAACTTAGACTTAAAAACAGGCCGTTAAAGGGTGAAAACCCAAACCAGCCCCAAACGACCCCCGTAGGAGGCACGAACACCTCGCACGGGACCAATGTAACTTGTTGGAACTGACCGCGTAGTCCCGTTTCTCCCGATTTGAGAGTATGACAATAATTTACAAAAATTACCCTAAGACTTAAAAACAAGTTGTTAAAGGGTAAAAACCTAAATCAACCCCCAAGCCACTCCGTAGGAGGCACGAACACCTCACACGGGACCAATGTAACTTGTAGGAAGTGACTGTGTAGTTCTGGGTCTCCTGATTTGAGAGTATGACGATAATTTGAAAAAATCACACTTAGACTTAAAAACAGGCCGTTAAAGGGTGAAAACAAAAACTAGCCCCGAAACGACCCCGTAGGAGGC
Source organism: Sambucus nigra (assembly GCA_949130495.1). Taxonomy (NCBI): domain Eukaryota; kingdom Viridiplantae; phylum Streptophyta; class Magnoliopsida; order Dipsacales; family Adoxaceae; genus Sambucus; species Sambucus nigra. The sequence goes on from OX422223.1 coordinate 297,815,437, forward strand.
AAACTTGTAGGAACTGACCGCGTAGTCCCGGATCACCCAATTTGAGAGCGTGACGTTAATTTGTAAAAATCTCACTTAGACATAAAAATAGGTCGTTAAAGGTTGAAATCCCAAATCGCCCCCCAAAACGGCCCCATAGGAGGCACGAACACCTCGCACGGGACCAATATAACTTGTTGGAATTAACCGCATTATTCGGGTCTCCCGATTTGAGAGTATGACGATATTTTGCCAAAATCACACTTACATATAAAAATAGGACGTTAAAGGGTGAAAACCCAAACCAGCCCCCAAACGGCCCCATAGGAGGCACGAACACCTCGCTCGGATCCAATGAAACTTGTAGGAACTAACCCCGTAGTCCCGAGTCTACCAATTTGAGAGTATGATGATAATTTGAAAAAACACGCTTGGACATAAAAATAGGCCGTTAAAGGGTGAAAGCCCAAACCATCTCCCAAACGGCCCGTAGGAGGCACGCACACCTCGCACGGGACCAATATAACTTGTAGGGACTAATCGCTTAGTCCCGGGTCTTTCGATTTCAGAGTATGACGACAATTGGGAAAAATCACACTTAGACTTAAAAACAGGTTGTTAAAGGGTGAAAACCCAAACCAGCCCCCAAACGACCCTCTAGGATGTATGAACATGTCGCACAGGACCAATGTAACTTATAGGAACTAACCGCCTAGTCCCGGGCCTCCCTGTTGAAGAGTCTGATGATAATAGGTAAAAATCACATTTAGACTTAAAAACAAGCCGTTACAGGGTGAGAACCCAAACAAGCCCCGAAATTACCCCGTAGGACGCATGAACACCTCGCATGTGACCAATGTAATTTGTAGGAACTGACCACATAGTTCTGGGTCTCCCAATTTGAGAGTATGATGATAATTTGAAAAAATCACACTTAAATTTAAAAACATGTCGTTAAAGGGTGAAAATCCAAACTAGCCCCAAAAACGACCCTGTAGGAGGCACAAACATACCGCACAGGACCAAAGTAACTTGAAGGAACTGATCGCGTTGTCCCGAGTCTCCTGGTTTGAGAGTATGACGGTAATTTTCCAAAATAACATTTACATATAAAAATTGGCCGTTAAAGGGTGAAAACCCAAACCAGCCCCCAAACGACCCCATAGGAGGCAGGAACACCTCGCACGGGACCAATGTAACTTGTAGCAACTGACCGCGTAGTCCTGGGTCTACCGGTTTGACAGTATGACAATAATTTGCAAAAATAACACTTAGACTTTAAAACAAGCCGTTAAAGGGTGAAAACCCAAACTAGCCCCCAAACAACCCCGTAGGTGGCATGAACACCTCGCATGGGACCAATGTAACTTGTAGGAACTACCCGCATAGTCCCGGGTCTCTCGGTTTGAGTGTATGGCCATAATTTGCAAAAATCACACCTAGACATAAAAATAAGCCGTTAAAGGGTGAAAACCCAAACCAGCCCCAAACGGGCTCGTAGGACGCACGAACACCTCGCACGGGACCAATGTAACCTGTAGGGAATGACCGCGTTGTCCTCGGTGTCCTAGTTTGAGTGTATGACGATAATTTGCCAAAATTTCACTTAGACATAAAAACAGGCCGTTAAAGGGTGAAAACCAAAACTAGCCCCAAACGACCCCGTAGGAGGCACGAACACCTCGCACGGGACCAATGTAACTTGTCGGAACTGACGCGTAGTCCCGTTTCTCCCGATTTGAGAGTATGACGATAATTTACAAAAATTACACTAAGGCTTAAAAGCAAGTTGTTAAAGGGTAAAAACCTAAATCAACCCCCAAACCACCCTGTAGGAGGCACGAACTCCTCACACGGGACCAATGTAACTTGTAGGAACTGACCGTGTAGTCCCGAGTCTCCCGATTTGAGAGTATGACGATAATTTGTAAAAATCACACTTAGACTTAAAAACAAGCCGTTAAAGGGTGAAAACTAAAACTAGCCCTCAAACCACCCCGTAGGAGGCAAACTTGTAGGAACTGACCGCGTAGTCCCAGATCTCCCAATTTGAGAGCATGACGTTAATTTGTAAAAATCTCACTTAGACATAAAAATAGGTCGTTAAAGGTTGAAATCCCAAATCGGAGCCCAAACGGCCCCGTAGGAGGCACGAACACCTCGCACGGGACCAATGTAACTTGTTGCAATTAACTGCATTGTCACGGGTCTCCCGATTTGGGAGTATGACGATAATTTGAAAAAATCACACTTAGACTAAAAAAACAGGCCGTTAAAGGGTGAAAACCAAAACCAACCCCCAAACGACCCCATAGGTGGCACGAACACCTTGCTCGGGACCAATGAAACTTGCAGGAACTGACCGCGTAGTCCCGAGTCTCCCACTTTGAGAGTATGATGATAATTTGCAAAAAACACACTTAGACTTAAAAACAAGCCGTTAAACGGTGAAAACCCAAACCACCCACCAAACGGCCCCATAGGAGGCACGAACACCTCGCTCGCGACCAATGAAACTTGTAGGAACTGACCGTGTAGTCCCAAGTCTCCCAATTTGAGAGTATGATGATAATTTGAAAAAACTCACTTGGACTTAAAAATAGGCCGTTAAAGGGTGAAAACCCAAACCATCCCCCAAACGGCCTGTAGGAGGCACGCACACCTCGCACGGGAAATTGTAGAGACTAATGGCGTAGTCCCGGGTCTTTCGATTTCAGAGTATGACGATAATTAGCAAAAATCACACTTAGACTTAAAAACAGGCTGTTAAAGGATGAAAACCCAAACCAGCCCCCAAACGACCCTCTAGGACGCATGAACATGTTGCACGGGACCAATGTAACTTATAGGAGCTGACCGCCTAGTCCCGGGTCTCCCTGTTGAAGAGTATGATGATAATTGGTAAAAATCACATTTAGACTTAAAAACAAGCCGTTAAAGGGTGAGAACCCAAACAAGCCCCCAAATGACCTCGTAGGACGCACGAACACCTCGCACGTGACCAATGTAACTTGTAGGAATTAACCACGTAGTTCTGGGTCTCCTAATTTGAGAGTATGATGATAATTTGAAAAAAAACACTTAGACTTAAAAACAGGCCGTTAAAGGGTGAAAACCCAAACTAGCCCAAAAAACGACCCCGTTTGAGGCACACACATGTCGCACGGGACCAATGTAACTTGTAGGAACTGACCGCATAGTCCCGAGTCTCCTGGTTTTAGAGTATGACGGTAATTTGCCAAAATCGCACTTACATATAAAAATAGGCCGTTAAAGGGTGAAAACCCAAACTAACCCCCAAACGACCCCATAGGAGGCATGAACACCTCGCACGGGACCAATGTAACTTGTAGCAACTGACCACGTAGTTCTGGGTCTATCGGTTTGACAGAATGACAATAATTTGCAAAAATAACACTTAGACTTTAAAATAAGCCGTAAAAGGGTGAAACCCAAACAAGCCCCCAAACGACCCCGTAGGAGGCACGAGCACCTCGTAAGGGACCGATGTAACTTGTAGGAATAGCCCGCATAGTCTCGGGTCTCTCGGTTTGAGTGTATGGTCATAATTTGCAAAAAACACACTTAGACTTAACAACAAGTCGTTAAAGGGTGAAAACCCAAACCAGCCCCCAAACGATCTCGTAGGACGCACGAACACCTCGCACGGGACCAATGTAACCTGTAGGGAATGATCGCGGTGTCCTCGGTGTCCCTGTTTGAGTGTATGACGATAATTTGCCAAAATTGCACTTAAACTTAAGAACAGGCCGTTAAAGGGTGAACACCAAAGACAGCCCCCGACCCTGTAGGAGGCACAAACACCTCGCACGGGACCCATGTAACTTGTAGGAACTGACCGCATAGTCACGTTTCTCCCGATTTGAGAATATGACGATAATTTGAAAAAATTACACTAAGACTTAAAAACAAGTTGTTAGAGGGTGAAAACCTAAATCAACCCCCAAACCACCCCGTAGGAGGCACGAACACCTCGTACAGGACCAATGTAACTTGTACGAACTGACCGTGTACTCCCAGGTCTCCCGATTTGAGAGTATGATGATAATTTGAAAAAATCACACTTAGACTTAAAAACAGGCCGTTAAAGGGGGAAAACTAAAACTAGCCCCCAAACGACCCCGTAGGAGCCAAACTTGTAGGAACTGACCGCGTAGTCCCGGATCTCACAATTTGAGAGCATGAAGATAATTTATGAAAATCTCACTTAGACTTAAAAATAGGTCGTTAAAGGTTGAAATCCCAAACTGGCACCCAAACGGCCCAGTAGGAGGCACGAACACCTCGCACGGGACCAATGTAACTTATAGGAATTAACCGCGTTGTCCCGGGTCTCCCGATTTGAGAGTATGACGATAATTTGAAAAAATCACATTTAGACTAAAAAAACAGGCCGTTAAAGGGTGAAAACCTAAAACCAGCCCCCAAACGACCCCATAGGAGGCACGAACACCATGCTCGGGACCAATGAAACTTGTAGGAACTGATCACGTAGTTCCGAGTCTCCTGGTTTGAGAGTATGATGGTAATTTGCCAAAATCACACTTACATATAAAAATAGGACGTTAAAGGGTGAAAACCCAAACCAGCCCCCAAACGGCCGCATAGGAGGCACGAACACCTCGCTCGGATCCAATGAAACTTGTAGGAACTAACCGCGTAGTCCGAGTCTCCCAATTTGAGAGTATGATGATAATTTGAAAAAACACACTTGGACTTAAAAATAGGCCGTTAAAGGGTGAAAACCCAAACCATCGCCCAAACGGCCCGTAGGAGGCACGCACACCTCGCACGGGACCAATATAACTTGTAGGGACTAATCGCGTAGTCCCGGGTCTTCCAATTTCAGAGTATGACAATAATTGGCAAAACTCACACTTAGACTTAAAAACAGGCTGTTAAAGTGTGAAAACCCAAACCAGCCCCCAAACGACCCTCTTGGACGCATGAACATGTCGCACGGGACCAATGTAACTTATAACTACTGACCGCGTAGTCCCGGGTCTCGCTGTTGAAGAGTATGATGATAATTGGTAAAAATCACATTTAGACTTAAAAACAAGCCGTTACAGGGTGAGAACCCAAACAAGCCCCCAAATGACCCCGTAGGACGCACGAACACCTCACATGGGACCAATGTAATTTGTAGGAACTGAGCACGTAGTTTTGGGTCTCCTAATTTGAGAGTATGATGATAATTTGAAAAAATCACACTTAGGCTTAAAAACAGGCCGTTAAAGGGTGAAAAGCCAAACTTGCCCCAAAAACGACCCCGTAGGAGGCACAAACATGCCGCACGGGACCAATGTAACTTGTAGGAACTAATCGTGTAGTCCCGAGTCTCCTTGTTTGAGAGTATGATGGTAATTTTGCCAAAAAAACACTTACATATAAAAATTGGCCTTTAACGGGTGAAAACCCAAACCAGCCCCCAAACGACCCCATAGGAGGCACGAACACCTCGCACGGGACCAATGTAACTTGCAGCAACTGACCGCGTAGTCCTGGGTCTACCGGTTTGAAAGTATGACGATAATTTGCAAAAATAACACTTAGACTTTAAAATAAGATGTTAAAGGGTGAAAGCCCAAACTAGCCCCCAAACGACCCCGTAGGAGGCACGAACACCTCGCATGGGACCAATGTAACTTGTAGGAACTACCCGCATAGTCCCGGGTCTCTCGGTTTGAGTGTATGGCCATACTTTGCAAAAATCACACCTAGACATAAAAACAAGCCGTTTAAGGGTGAAAACCCAAACCAGCCCCCCAACGGACTCGTAGGATGCACGAACACCTCGCACGGGACCAATGTAACCTCTAAGGAATGACCGCGTTGTCCTCGGTGTCCTAGTTTGAGTGTATGACGATAATTTCCCAAAATTACACTTAGACATAAAAACAGGCCGTTAAAGGGTGAAAACCCAAACCAGCCCTAAATGACCCCGTAGGAGGCACGAACACCTCGTACGGGACCAATGTAACTTGTAGGAACTGACCGCGTAGTCCCGTTTCTCCCGATTTGAGAGTATGACGAGATTTTGCAAAAATTACACTAAGACTAAAAAACAAGTTGTTAGAGGGTAAAAACCTAAATCAACCCCCAAACCACCCCTAGGAGGCACGAACACCTCACACGGGACCAATGTAACTTGTAGGAACTAAACGTGTAGTCCTGGGTCTCGCGATTTGAGAGTATGACGATAATTTGAAAAAATCACACTTAGACTTAAAAATAGGTCGTTAAAGGGTGAAAACTAAAACTAGCCCTCAAACCACCCCGTAGGAGGCAAACTTGTAGGAACTGATCGCGTAGTCACAGATCTCCCAATTTGAGAGCATGACGTTAATTTGTAAAAATCTCACTTAGACATAAAAATAGGTCGTTCAAGGTTGAAATCCCAAATCGGCCCCCAAACGGCCCCGTAGGAGGCACGAACACCTCGCACGGGACCAATGTAACTTGTTGGAATTAATCGTGTTGTCCCGGGTCTCCGGATTTGTGAGTATGATGATAATTTGAAAAAACTCACTTGGACTTAAAAATAGGCCGTTAAAGGGTGAAAACCCAAACCATCCCCCAAACGGCCCGTAGGAGGCACGCACACCTCGCACGGGACCAATATAACTTGTAGGGACTAATCACGTAGTCCCGGGTCTTTCGATTTCAGAGTATGATGATAATTGGCAAAAATCACACTTAGACTTAAAAACAGGCTGTTAAAGGGTGAAAACCCAAACCAGCCCCCAAACCACCCTCTAGGACGTATGAACTTGTCGCACGGGACCAATGAAACTTATAGGAGCTGACCGCCTAGTCCCGGGTCTCCCTGTTGAAGAGTATGACGATAATTGGTAAAAATCACATTTAGACTTAAAAATAAGCCGTTACAGGGTGAGAACCCAAACAAGCCCCCAAATGACCCCGTAGGACGCACGAACACCTCACATGGGACCAATGTAATTTGTAGGAACTGACCACGTAGTTTTGGGTCTCCCAATTTGAGAGTATGATGATAATTTGAAAAAATCACACTTAGGCTTAAAAACAGGCCGTTAAAAGGTGAAAAGCCAAACTTGCCCCAAAAACGACCCCGTAGGAGGCACAAACATGCCGCACGGGACCATTGTAACTTGTAGGAACTAATCGTGTAGTCCCGAGTCTCCTTGTTTGAGAGTATGACGGTAATTTGCGAAAAAAACTCTTACATATAAAAATTGGCCTTTAACGGGTGAAAACCCAAACCAGCCCCCAAACGACCCCATAGGAGGCACGAACACCTCGCACGGGACCAATGTAACTTGCAGCAACTGACCGCGTAGTCCTGGGTCTACCGGTTTGAAAGTATGACGATAATTTGCAAAAATAACACTTAGACTTTAAAATAAGATGTTAAAGGGTGAAAACCCAAACTAGCCCCCAAACGACCCCGTAGGAGGCACGAACACCTCGCATGGGACCAATGTAACTTGTAGGAACTACCCGCATAGTCCCGTGTCTCTCGGTTTGAGTGTATGGCCATACTTTGCGAAAATCACACTTAGACCTAAAAACAAGCCGTTAAAGGGTGAAAACCCAAACTAGCTTCCAAAGGGACTCGTAGGTCGCACGAACACCTCGCACGGGACCAATGTAACCTGTAGGGAATGACCGCGTTGTCCTCGGTGTCCCATTTTGTGTGTATGAAGATAATTTGGAAAAATTACACTTAGACTTAAAAATAGGCCATTAAAGGGTGAAAACCCAAACCAGCCCCAAACGACCCCGTAGGAGGCACGAACACCTCCCACGGGACCAATGTAACTTGTAGGAGCTGACCGCGTAGTCCCGTTTCTCCCGATTTGAGTGTATGACGATAATTTGCAAAAATTACACTAAGACTTAAAAACAAGCGGTTAAAGGGTGAAAACCTAAATCAACCCACAAACCACCACGTAGGAGGCATGAACACCTCGCACGGGACCAATGTAACTTGTAGGAACTGACCATGTAGTCCTGGGTCTCCCGATTTGAGAGTATGACGATAATTTGAAAAAATCACACTTAGACTTAAAAACAGGTCGTTAAAGGGTGAAAACCAAAACTAGCCCCCAAACAACCCCGTAGGAGGCAAACTTGTTGGAACTGACCGCGTAGTCCCGGATCTCCCAATTGAGAGCATGACGATAATTTGTAAAAATCACACTTAGACTTAAAAATAGCTCGTTAAAGGTTGAAATCCCAAACGGCCCCATAGGAGGCACGAACACCTCGCACGGGACCACTGTAACTTGTAGGAATTAACCGCGTTGTCTCGGGTCTCCTGATTTGAGAGTATGACGATAATTGGAAAAAATCACACTTAAACTAAAAAAACAGGCCATTAAAGGATGAAAACCCAATCCTTCCCCCAAACGACCCCATAGGAGGCACGAACACCTTCCACGGGTCCAATGAAACTTGTAGGAACTGACCGCGTAGTCCCGAGTCTCCCATTTTTCGAGTATGATGATAATTTGCAAAAAACAAACTTAGACTTAAAAACAAGCCGTTAAAGGGTGAAAACCCAAACCAGCCCCCAAACGGCCCCATAGGAGGCACGAACACCTCGCTCGGAACCAATGAAACTTATAGGAACGGACCGCGTAGTCCCGGGTCTTCCAATTTGAGAGTATGATGATAATTTGAAAAAACTCACTTTGACTTAAAAATAGGCCATTAAAGGGTGAAAACCCAAACCGACCACCAAACGGCCCGTAGGAGGCACGCACGCCTCGCACGGGACCAATATAAATTGTAGGGACTAATCGCGTAATCCCGGGTCTTCCGATTTTAGAGTATGACGATAACTGGAAAAAATCACACTTAGACTTAAAAACTGGCTGTTAAAGGGTGAAAACCCAAACCAACCCCCAAACGACCCTCTAGGACGCATGAACATGTCGCACGGGACCAATGTAACTTATAGGAACTGACCGCGTAGTCCCGGGTCTCCCTGTTGAAGAGTATGATGATAATTTTTAAAAATCACACTTAGACTTAAAAACAAGCCGTTGTTGGGTGAGAACCCAAACAAGCCCCCAAATGACCCCGTAGGATGCACGAACACCTCGTACGTGACTAACGTAACTTGTAGGAACTGACCACGTAGTTCTGGGTCTCCCAATATGAGAGTATGATGATAATTTGAAAAAATCACACTTAGACTTAAAAATAGGCCGTTAAAGGGTGAAAACCCAAACCATCCCCAAAACGGCCCGTAGGAGGCACACACACCTCGCACGGGACCAATATAACTTGTAGGGACTAATCGCGTAGTCCCGGGTCTTTCGATTTCAGAGTATGATGATAATTGGCAAAAATCACACTTAGACTTAAAAACAGGCTGTTAAAGGGTGAAAACCCAAACCAGCCCCCAAACCACCCTCTAGGACGTATGAACTTGTCGCACGGGACCAATGAAACTTATAGGATCTGACCAACTAGTCCCGGGTCTCCCTGTTGAAGAGTATGACGATAATTGGTAAAAATCACATTTAGACTTAAAAATAAGCCGTTATAGGGTGAGAACCCAAACAAGCCCCCAAATGACCCCGTAGGACGCACGAACACCTCACATGGGACCAATGTAATTTGTAGGAACTGACCATGTAGTTCTGGGTCTCCCAATTTGAGAGTATGATGATAATTTGAAAAAATCACACTTAGACTTAAAAACAGGCCGTTAAAGGGTGAAAAGCCAAACTAGCCCCAAAAACGACCCCGTAGGAGGCACAAACATGCCGCACGGGACCAATGTAACTCTTAGGAACTGATCGCGTAGTCCCGAGTCTCCTGGTTTGATAGTATGACGGTAATTTCCCAAAATAACACTTACATATAAAAATTGGCCGTTAACGGGTGAAAACCCAAACCAGTGCCCAAACGACCCCATAGGAGGCACGAACACCTCGCACGGGACCAATGTAACTTGCAGCAACTGACCGCGTAGTCCTAGGTCTACCGGTTTGAAAGTATGACAATAATTTGCAAAAATAACACTTAGACTTTAAAATAAGATGTTAAAGGGTGAAAAGCCAAACTAGCCCCCAAACGACCCCGTAGGAGGCACGAACACCTCGCTTGGGACCAATGTGACTTGTAGGAACTACCCGCATAGTCCCGGGTCTCTCGGTTTGAGTGTATGGCCATACTCTGGAAAAATCACATTTAGACTTAAAAACAAGTCGTTAAAGGGTGAAAACCCAAACCAGCCTCCAAACGAACTCGTAGGACGCACGAACACCTCGCACGGGACCAATGTAACCTGTAGGGAATGACTGCGTTGTCCTCGGTGTCCCAGTTTGAGTGTAATAAGATAATTTGGCAAAATTACACTTAGACTTAAAAACAGGCCATTAAAGGGTGAAAACCTAAATCAACCCCCAAACCACCCCGCAGGAGGCATGAACACCTCGCACGGGACCAATGTAACTTTTAGGAATTAACCGAGTTGTCCCGGGTCTCCCGATTTGAGAGTATGACGATAATTTGAAAAAATCACACTTAGACTTAAAAACAGGTCGTTAAACGGTGAAAACCAAAACTAGCCCCCAAACAACCCCGTAGGAGGAAAACTTATAGAAACTGACCGCGTAGTCCCGGATCTCCCAATTCAGAGCATGACGATAATTTGTAAATATCGCACTTAGACTTAAAAATAGCTCGTTAAAGGTTGAAATCCCAAATGGCCCCATAGGAGGCACGAACACCTCGCACGGGACCAGTGTAACTTGTAGGAATTAACCGCGTTGTCTCGGGTCTCTCGATTTGAGAGTATGACGATAATTGGAAAAAATCACTCTTAAACTAAAAAAATAGGTCGTTAAAGGGTGAAAACCCAATCCTTCCCCCAAACGACCCCATAGGAGGCACGAACACCTTCCTCGGGTCCAATGAAACTTATAGGAATTGACCGCGTAGTCCCGAGTCTCCCATTTTTAGAGTATGATGATAATTTGCAAAAAACAAACTTAGACTTAAAAACAAGCCGTTAAAGGGTGAAAACCCAAACCAGCCCCCAAACGGCCCCATAGGAGGCACGAACACCTCGCTCGGAACCAATGAAACTTGTAGGAACGGACCGCGTAGTCCCGAATCTCCCAATTTGAGAGTATGATGATAATTTGAAAAAACTCACTTAGACTTAAAAATAGGCCGTTAAAGGGTGAAAACCCAAACCGGCCCCCAAACGGCCCGTAGGAGGCACGCACACCTCGCAGGGGACCAATATAAATTGTAGGGACTAATCGCGTAGTCCCGGGTCTTCCGATTTCAGAGTATGACGATAATTGGCAAAAATCACACTTAGACTTAAAAACAGGCTCTTAAAGGGTGAAAACCCAAATCAACCCCCAAACGACCCTCTAGGACGCATGAACATGTCACACGGGACCAATGTAACTTATAGGAACTGACCGCGTAGTCCCGGGTCTCCCTGTTGTAGAGTATGATGATAATTTATAAAAATCACACTTAGACTTAAAAACAAGCCGTTGCAGGGTGAGAACACAAACAAGCTCCCAAATGACCCCGTAGGACGCACGAACACCTCGCATGTGACCAATGTAACTTGTAGGAACTGACCACGTAGTTCTGGGTCTCCCAATTTCAGAGTATGATGATAATTTGAAAAAATCACACTTAGACTTAAAAACAGGCCGTTAAAGGGTGAAAACCCAAGCTAGCCCCAAAAACGACCCCGTAGGAGGCACGAACATGCCGCACAGGACCAATGTAACTTGTAGGAACTGATCGCGTAGTCCCGAGTCTCCTGGTTTGAGAGTATGATGGTAATTTGCCAAAATCACACTTACATATAAAAATTGGCCGTTAAAGGTTGAAAACCCAAACCATCCCCCAAACGACCCTCTAGGATGCATGAACATGTTGCACGGGACCAATGTAACTTATAGGAACTAACCGCGTAGTCCTGGGTCTCCCCGTTGAAGAATATGATGATAATTTGTAAAAATCACACTTAGACTTTAAAACAAGCCGTTAAAGGGTGAAAACCCAAAGTAGCCCCCAAACGACCCCGTAGGAGACACGAACACCTCTCATGGGACCAACGTAACTTGTAGGAACTGCCCGCATAGTCCCGAGTCTCTCGGTTTGAGTGTATGGCCATAATTTGTAAAAATCGCACTTAGACTTAAAAACAAGCCGTTAAAGGGTGAAAACCCAAACAAGCTTCCAAAGGGACTCGTAGGTCGCACGAACACGTCGCAAGGCACCAATGTAACCTGTAGGGAATGACCGCGTTGTCCTCGGTGTCCGAGTTTGAGTGTATGACGATAATTTGCCAAAATTACACAAAGACTTAAAAACAAGTCGCTAAAGGGTGAAAACCCAAACCAGCCCCAAACGACCCTGTAGGAGGCACGAACACCTCACACGGGAACAATGTAACTTGTAGGAGCTGACCGGGTAGTCCCGTTTCTCCCAATTTGAGTGTATGACGGTAATTTGCAAAAATTACGCTAAGACTTAAAAACAAGCGGTTAAAGGGTGAAAACCTAAATCAACCCCCAAACCACCCCGTAGGAGGCATGAACACCTCGCACGGGACCAATGTAACTTGTAGGAACTGACCGTGTAGTCCTGGGTCTCCCGATTTGAGAGCATGACGATAATTTGAAAAAATCACACTTAGACTTAAAAACAGGTCGTTAAAGGGTGAAAACCAAAACTAGCCCTCAAACAACCCCGTAGGAGGCAAACTTGTAGGAACTGACCGCGTAGTCCCGGATCTCCCAATTCAGAGCATGACGATAATTTGTAAAAATTGCACTTAGACTTAAAAATAGCTCGTTAAAGGTTGAAATCCCAAATGGCCCCATAGGAGGCACGAACACCTCGCACGGGACCAGTGTAACTTGTAGGAAATAACCGCGTTGTCTCGGGTCTCCCGATTTGAGAGTATGACGATAATTGGAAACAATCACTCTTAAACTAAAAAAATAGGCCGTTAAAGGGTGAAAACCCAATCCTTCCCCCAAACGACCCCATAGGAGGCACGAACACCTTCCTCGGGTCCAATGAAACTTGTAGGAACTGACCGCGTAGTCCCGAGTCTCCCATTTCTAGAGTATGATGATAATTTGCAAAAAACAAACTTAGACTTAAAAACAAGCCGTTAAAGGGTGAAAACCCAAACCAACCCCCAAACGGCCCCATAGGATGCACGAACACCTCGCTCGGAACCAATGAAACTTGTAGGAACGGACCGCGTAGTCTCAAGTCTCCCAATTTGAGAGTATGATGATAATTTGAAAAAACTCACTTAGACTTAAAAATAGGCCGTTAAAGGGTGAAAACCCAAACCGGCCCCCAAACGACCCGTAGGAGGCACGCACACCTCGCACGGGACCAATATAAATTGTAGGGACTAATCGCGTAGTCCCGGGCCTTCCGATTTTAGAGTATGACGATAATTGGCAAAAATCACACTTAGACTTAAAAACAGGCTGTTAAAGGGTGAAAACCCAAATCAACCCCCAAACGACCCTCTAGGACGCATGAACATGTCGCACGGGACCAATGTAACTTATAGGATCTGATCGCGTAGTCCCAGGTCTCCCTGTTGAAGAGTATGATGATAATTTATAAAAATCACACTTAGACTTAAAAACAAGCCGTTGTTGGGTGAGAACCCAAACAAGCACCCAAATGACCCCGTAGGATGCACGAACACCTCGTACGTGACCAACGTAACTTGTAGGAACTGACCACGTAGTTCTGGGTCTCCCAATTTCAGAGTATGATGATAATTTGAAAAAATCACACTTAGACTTAAAAACAGGCCGTTAAAGGGTGAAAACCCAAGCTAGCCCCAAAAACGACCTCGTAGGAGGCACGAACATGCCGCACGGGTCCAATGTAACTTATAGGAATTGATCGCATAGTCCCGAGTCTCCTGGTTTGAGAGTATGACGGTAATTTGCCAAAATCACACTTACATATAAAAATTGGCCGTTAAAGGTTGAAAACCCAAACCATCCACCAAACAACCCTCTAGGATGCATGAACATGTTGCACGGGTCCAATGTAACTTATAGGAACTAACCGCGTAGTCCCGGGTCTCCCCGTTGAAGAATATGATGATAATTTGTAAAAATCATACTTAGACTTTAAAACAAGCCGTTAAAGCGTGAAAACCCAAACTAGCACCCAAACGACACCGTAGGAGGCACGAACACCTCTCATGCGACCAATGTAACTTGTAGGAACTGCCCGCATAGTCCCGAGTCTCTCGGTTTGAGTGTATGGCCATAATTTGTAAAAATCGCACTTAGACTAAAAAACAAGCCGTTAAAGGGTGAAAACCCAAACAAGCTTCCAAAGGGACTCGTAGGTCGCACGAACACGTCGCACGGCACCAATGTAACCTGTAGGGAATGATCGCGTTGTCCTCGGTGTCCGAGTTTGAGTGTATGATGATAATTTGCCAAAATTACACAAAGACTTAAAAACAAGCCGTTAAAGGGTGAAAACCCAAACCAGCCCCAAACGACCCCGTAGGAGGCACGAACACCTCGCACGGGACCAATGTAACTTGTAGGAGCTGACCGGGTAGTCCAGTTTCTCCCAATTTGAGTGTATGACGATAATTTGCAAAAATTACACTAAGACTTAAAAACAAGCGGTTAAAGGGTGAAAACCTAAATCAACCCCCAAACCACCCCGTAGGAGGCATGAACACCTCGCACGGGACCAATGTAACTTGTAGGAACTGACCGTGTAGTCCTGGGTCTCCCGATTTGAGAGCATGACGATAATTGGAAAAAATCACACTTAGACTTAAAAACAGGTCGTTAAAGGGTGAAAACCAAAACTAGCCCCCAAACAACCCCGTAGGAGGCAAACTTGTAGGAACTGACCGCGTAGTCCCGGATCTCCCAATTCAGAGCATGACGATAATTTGTAAAAATCGCACTTAGACTTAAAAATAGCTCGTTAAAGGTTGAAATCCCAAATGGCCCCATAAGAGGCACGAACACCTCGCACGGGACCAGTGTAACTTGTAGGAATTAACCGCGTTGTCTCGGGTCTCCCGATTTGAGAGTATGACGATAATTGGAAAAAATCACTCTTAAACTAAAAAAATAGGCCGTTAAAGGGTGAAAACCCAATCCTTCCCCCAAACGACCCCATAGGAGGCACGAACACCTTCCTCGGGTCCAATGAAACTTGTAGGAACTGACCGCGTAGTCCCGAGTCTCCCATTTCTAGAGTATGATGATAATTTGCAAAAAACAAACTTAGACTTAAAAACAAGCCGTTAAAGGGTGAAAACCCAAACCAGCCCCCAAACGGCCCCATAGGAGGCACGAACACCTCGCTCGGAACCAATGAAACTTGTAGGAACGGACCGCGTAGTCCCGAGTCTCCCAATTTGAGAGTATGATGATAATTTGAAAAAACTGACTAAGACTTAAAAATAGGCCGTTAAAGGGTGAAAACCCAAACCGGCCCCCAAACGGCCCGTAGGAGGCACGCACACCTCGCACGGGACCAATATAAATTGTAGGGACTAATCGCATAGTCCCGGGTCTTCCGATTTCAGAGTATGACGATAATTGGCAAAAATCACACTTAGACTTAAAAACAGGCTGTTAAAGGGTGAAAACCCAAATCAACCCCCAAACGACCCTCTAGGATGAATGAACATGTCGCACGGGACCAATGTAACTTATAGGAGCTGACCGCGTACTCCCGGGTCTCCCTGTTGAAGAGTATGATGATAATTTATAAAAATCACACTTAGACTTAAAAACAAGCCTTTGCAGGGTGAGAACCCAAACAAGCCCCCAAATGACCCCGTAGGACGCACGAACACCTCTCATGGGACCAATGTAACTTGTAGGAACTGCCCGCATAGTCCCAGGTCTCTCGGTTTGAGTGTATGGCCATAATTTCCAAAAATCGCACTTAGACTTAAAAACAAGCCGTTAAAGGGTGAAAACCCAAACTAGCTTCCAAAGGGACTCGTAGGTCGCACGAACACCTCGCACGGCAGAAATGTAACCTGTAGGGAATGACCGCGTTGTCCTCGGTGTCCCGGTTTGAGTTTATGACGATAATTTTCCAAAATTACACAAAGACTTAAAAATAAGCCGTTAAAGGGTGAAAACCCAAACCAGCCCCAAACGACCCCGTAGGAGGCACGAACACCTCGCACGGGACCAATGTAACTTGTAGGAGCTGACCGGGTAGTCCTGTTTCTCCCAATTTGAGTGTATGACCATAATTTGCAAAAATTACACTAAGACTTAAAAACAAGCGATTAAAGGGTGAAAACCTAAATCAACCCCCAAACCACCCCGTAGGAGGCATGAACACCTCGCACGGGACCAATGTAACTTTTAGGAACTGACCGTGTAGTCATGGGTCTCCCGATTTGAAAGTATGACGATAATTTGAAAAAATCACACTTAGACTTAAAAACAGGCCGTTAAAGGGTGAAAACCAAAACTAGGCCCCAAACGACCCCGTAGGCGGCAAACTTGTAGGAACTGACCGCGTAGTCCCGGATCTCCCAATTGAGAGCATGACGATAATTTGTAAAAATCTCACTTAGACTTAAAAATAGGTCGTTAAAGGTTGAAATCCCAAACGGCCCCGTAGGAGGCACGAACACCTCGCACGGGACCAATGTAACTTGTAGGAATTAACCGCGTTGTCCCGGGTCTCCCGATTTGAGAGTATGACGATAATTTGAAAAAATCACACTTAGACTAAAAAATAGGCCGTTAAAGGTTGAAAACCCAATCCTGCCCCCAAATGACCCCATAGGAGGCACGAACACCTTCCTCGGGACCAATGAAACTTATTGGAACGGACCGCGTAGTCCCGAGTCTCCCATTTTTACAGTATGATGATAATTTGTGAAAAACACACTTAGGCTTAAAAACAAGCTGTTAAAGGGTGAAAACCCAAACCAGCCCCCAAACAGCCCCATAGGAGGCACGAACACCTCGCTCGAACCAATGAAACTTGTAGGAATGGACAGCATAGTCCCGAGTCTCCCAATTTGAGAGTATGATGATAATTTGAAAAAAACTCACTTAGACTTAAAAATAGGCCATTAAAGGGTGAAAACCCAAACCGGCCCCCAAATGGCCCGTAGGAGGCACGAACACCTCACTCGGGACCAATACAACTTGTAGGGACTAATCGCGTAGTACCGGGTCTTCCGATTTCAGAGTATGACGATAATTTGCAAAAATCACATTAGACTAAAAAACAGGCTGTTAAAGGGTGAAAACCCAAACCAGCCCCCAAACGACCCTCTAGGACGCATGAACATGTCGCACGGGACCAATGTAACTTATAGGAACTGACCGCGTAGTCCCAGGTCTCCCTGTTGAAGAGTATGATTATAATTTGTAAAAATCACACTTAGACTTGAAAACAAACCGTTACAGGATGAGAACCCAAACAAGCCCCAAAATGACCCCATAGGACGCACGAACACCTCGCATGTGACAAATGTAACTTGTAGGAACTGACCACGTAGTTCTGGGTCTCCCAATTTGAGAGTATGATGATTATTTGAAAAAATCACACTTAGACTTAAAAACAGGCCGTTAAAGGGTGAAAACCCAAACCAGCCCCCAAAGGACCCCATAGGAGGCACGAAGACCTCGTACGGGACCAATGTAACATGTAGCAACTGACCGCGTAGTCCTGGGTCTACCGTTTTGACAGTATGACGATAATTTGCGAAAATAACACTTAGACTTTAAAGCAAGCCGTTAAAGGCTGAAAACCCAAACTAGCCCCCAAACGACCCCGTAGGAGGCACGAACACCTCGCATGGGACCAATGTAACTTGTAGGAACTGCCCGCATAGTCCTGGGTCTCTCGGTTTGAGTGTATGGCCATAATTTGCAAAAATCACACGTAGACTTAAACACAAGCATTTAAAGGGTGAAAACCCAAACCAGCCTCCAAACGGACTCGTAGGACGCACGAACACCTCGCACGGGACCAATGTAACTTGTACGAGCTGACCCCGTAGTCCCGTTTCTCCCAAATTGAGTGTATGACGATAATTTGCAAAAATTACACAAAGATTTAAAAACAAGCCGTTAAAGGGTGAAAACTTAAATCAACCCCCAAACCACCCCGTAATAGGCATGAACACCTCGCACGGGACCAATGTAACTTGTAGGAACTGACCGTGTAGTCCTGGGTCTCCCTATTTGAGAGTATGACGATGATTTGAAAAAATCACACTTAGACTTAAAAACAGGCCGTTAAAGGGTGAAAACTAAAACTAGCCCCCAAACGACCCCGTAGGAGGCAAACTGGTAGGAACTGACCGCGTAGTCCCGGATCTCCCAATTGAGAGCATGAGGATAATTTGTAAAAATCAAACTTAGACTTAAAAATAGGTCGTTAATGGTTGAACTCCCAAACGGCCCCGTAGGAGGCACGAACACCTCGCACGGGACCAATGTAACTTATAGGAATTAACCGAGTTGTCCCGGGTCTCCCGATTTGAGAGTATGACGATAATTTGAAAAAATCACACTTAGACTAAAAAAATAGGCCGTTAAGGGGTGAAAACCCAATCCTGCCCCCAAACGACCCCATACGAGGCAGGAACACCTTCCTCGGGACCAATGAAACTTGTAAGAACTGATCGCGTAGTCCCGAGTCTCCCATTTTTAGAGTATGATGATAATTTGAAAAAAAAATACTTAGACTTAAAAACAAGTCGTGAAAGGGTGAAAACCCAAACCAGCCTCCAAACAGCCCCTTAGGAGGCACGAACACCTCGCTCGGAACCAATGAAACTTGTAGGAACGGACCGCGTAGTCCCGAGTCTCCCAATTTGAGATTATGATGATAATTTGAAAAAAACTTACTTAGACTTAAAAATAGGCCCTTAAAGGGGGAAAACCCAAACCGGCCCCCAAATGGCCCGTAGGAAGCATGCACACCTCGCACGGGACCAATATAACTTGTAGGGACTAATCGCGTAGTCCCGGGTCTTGCGATTTCAGAGTATGACAATAATTTGCAAAATTCACACTTAGACTTAAAAATGGGTTGTTAAAGGGTGGAAACCCAAACCAACCCCCAAACGACCCTCTAGGATGCGTGGACATGTCGCATGGGACCAATGTAACTTATAGGAACTGACCGCGTAGTCCCGGGTCTCCCTATTGAAGAGTATGATGATAATTTTTAAAAATCACACTTAGACTTAAAAACAAGCGGTTAAAGGGTGAGAACCCAAACAAGCCCCCAAATGACACTATAGGACGTACGAACACCTCGCACGTGACCAATGTAACTTGTAGGAACTGACCACGTAGTTCTGGGTCTCCCAATTTGAGAGTATGATGATAATTTGAAAAAATCACACTTAGACGTAAAAACAAACCGTTAAAGGGTGAGAACCCAAACTAGCCCCAAAAACGACCCCGTAGGAGGCACGAACATGTCACACGAGACCAATGTAACTTGTAGGAACTGATCGCGTAGTCCCGAGTCTCCGGGTTTGAGAGTATGACGGTAATTTTCCAAAATCATACTTAGATATAAAACTAGGCCGTTAAAGGGTGAAAACCCAAACCAGCCCCAAACGACCCCATAGGAGGCACAAACACCTCGCACGACACCAATGTAACTTGTAGCAATTGACCGAGTAGTCCTGGGTCTATCGGTTTGACAGTATGACGATAATTTGCAATAATAACACTTAGACTTTAAAACAAGCCGTTAAAGGGTGAAAACACAAACTAGCCCCCAAACGACCCCATAGGAGGCACGAACACCTCGCACGACACCAATGTAACTTGTAGCAACTGACCGTGTAGTCCTGGGTCTATCGGTTTGACAGTACGACGATAATTTGCAATAATAACACTTAGACTTTAAAACAAGCCGTTAAAGGGTGAAAACCCAAACTAGCCCCCAAACGACCCCGTAGGAGGCACGCACACCTCGTATGGGACAAATGTAACTTGTAGGAACTACCCGCATAGTCCCGGGTCTCTTGGTTTGAGTGTATGGCCATACTTTGCAAAAATCACACTTAGACTTAAAAACAAGCCCTTAAAGGGTGAAAACCCAAACTAGCCTCCAAACGGACTCGTCGGACGCACGAACACCTCGCACAGGACCAATGTAACTTGTAGGAGCTGACCGCGTAGTCTAGTTTCTCCCAAATTGAGTGTATGACGATAATTTGCAAAAATTACACTAAGACTTAAAAACAAGCTGTTAAAGGGTGAAAACCTAAATCAACCCCCAAACCACCCCGTAATAGGCATGAACACCTCGCACGGGACCAATGTAACTTATAGGAACTGGCCGTGTAGTCCCGGGTCTCCCGATTTGAGAGTATGACGATAATTTGAAAAAATCACACTTAGACTAAAAAAATAGGCCGTTAAAGGGTGAAAACCCAATCCTGCCCCCAAACGACCCCATATGAGGCAGGAATACCTTCCTCGGGACCAATGAAACTTGTAAGAACTGACCGCGTAGTCCCGAGTCTCCCATTTTTAGAGTATGATGATAATTTGAAAAAAATAACTTAGACTTAAAAACAAGTCGTGAAAGGGTGAAAACCCAAACCAACCCCCAAACGGCCCCTTAGGAGGCACGAACACCTCGCTCATAACCAATGAAACTTGTAGGAACGGAACGCGTAGTCCCGAGTCTCCCAATTTGAGATTATGATGATAATTTGAAAAAAACTCACTTAGACTTAAAAGTAGGCCGTTAAAGGGTGAAAACCCAAACCGTCCCCCAAATGGCCCGTAGGAGGCATGCACACCTCGTACGGGACCAATATAACTTGTAGGGACTAATCGCGTAGTCCCGGGTCTTGCGATTTCAGAGTATGACGATAATTTGCAAAAATCACACTTAGACTTAAAAACAGGCTGTTAAAGGGTGAAAACCCAAACCAGCCCCCAAACGACCCTCTAGGATGCATGAACATGTCGCACGGGACCAATGTAACTTATAGGAACTGACCGCGTAGTCCCGGGTCTCCCTGATGAAGAGTATGATGATCATTTTTAAAAATCACACTTAGACTTAAAAACAAGCCGTTAAAGGGTGAGAACCCAAACAAGCCCCCAAATGACACGGTAGGACGCACGGACACCTCGCACGTGACCAATGTAACTTGTAGGAACTGACCACGTAGTTCTGGGTCTCCCAATTTGAGAGTATGATGATAATTTGAAAAAGTCACACTTAGACTTAAAAACAGACCGTTAAAGGGTGATAACCCAAACTAGCCCCAAAAACGACCCCATAGGAGGCACGAACATGTCACACGGGACCAATGTAACTTGTAGGAACTGATCGCATAGTCCCGAGTCTCCTGGTTTGAGAGTATGACGGTAATATACCAAAATCATACTTACATATAAAAATAGGCCGTTAAAGGGTGAAAACCCAAACCAGCCCCCAAACGACCCCATAGGAGGCACGAACACCTCGCACGACACCAATGTAACTTGTAGCAACTGACCGTGTAGTCCTGGGTCTATCGGTTTGACAGTACGATGATAATTTGCAATAATAACACTTAGACTTTAAAACAAGCCGTTATAGGGTGAAAACCCAAACTAGCCTCCAAACGACCCCGTAGGAGGCACGAACACCTCGCATGGGACCAATGTAACTTGTAGGAACTGCCCGCATAGTCCCGGGTCTCTCGGTTTGAGTGTTTGGCCATAATTTGCAAAAATCACACTTAGACTTAAAAACAAGCCGTTAAAGGGTGAAAACTAAAACCAGCATCCAAACGGACTCGTAGGACGCACGAACACCTCGCACGGGACCAATGTAACTTGTAGGAGCTGACCGCGTAGTCCCGTTTCTCCCAAATTGAGTGTATGACGATAATTTGCAAAAATTACACTAAGACTTAAAAACAAGCTGTTAAAGGGTGAAAACCTAAATAAACCCCCAAACCACCCCGTAATAGGCATGAACACCTCGCACGTGACCAATGTAACTTGTAGGAACTGGCCGTGTAGTCCTGGGTCTCCCGATTTGAGAGTATGACGATAATTTGAAAAAATCACACTTAGACTTAAAAACAGGCAGTTAAAGGGTGAAAACTAAAACTAGCCCCCAAACGACCCCGTAGGAGGCAAACTTGTAGGAACTGACCGCGTAGTCCCGGATCTCCCAATTGAGAGCCTGAGGATAATTTGTAAAAATCAAACTTAGACTTAAAAATAGGTCGTTAAAGGTTGAAATCCCAAACGGCCCCGTAGGAGGCACGAACACCTCGCACGGGACCAATGTAACTTATAGGAATTAACCGCGTGGTCCCGGGTCTCCCGATTTGAGAGTATGACGATAATTTGAAAAAATCACACTTAGACTAAAAAAACAGGCCATTAAAGGGTGAAAACCCAATCCTGCCCCCAAACGACCCCATAGGAGGTAGGAACACCTTCCTCGAGACCAATGAAACTTGTAAGATTTGACCGCATAGTCCCGAGTCTCCCATTTTTAGAGTATGACGATAATTTGAAAAAAAAATACTTAGACTTAAAAATAAGTCTTTAAAGGGTGAAAACCCAAACCAGCCCCCAAACGGCCCCTTAGGAGGCACGGACACCTCGCTCGGAACCAATGAAACTTGTAGGAACGGGCCACGTAGTCCCGAGTCTCCCAATTTGAGATTATGATGATAACTTGAAAAAAACTCACTTGGACTTAAAAATAGGCCGTTAAAGGGTGAAAACCCAAATCGGCTCCCAAATGGCCCGTAGGAGGCATCCACACCTCGCACGAGACCAATATAACTTGTAGGGACTAATCGCATAGTCCCGGCTCTTGCGATTTCAGAGTATGACGATAATTTGCAAAAATCACACTTCGACTTAAAAACAGGCTGTTAAAGGGTGAAAACCCAAACCAGCCCCCAAACGACCCTCTAGGACGCATGAACATTTCGCACGGGACCAATGTAACTTATAGGAACTGACCGCGTAGTCCCGGGTCTCCCTATTGAAGAGTATGATGATAATTTTTAAAAATCACACTTAGACATAAAAAAAAGCCGTTAAAGGGTGAGAACCCAAACAAGCCCCCAAATGACACCGTAGGACGCACGAACACCTTGCACGTGACCAATGTAACTTGTAGGAACTTACCACGTAGTTCTGGGTCTCCCAATTTGAGAGTATGATGATAATTTGAAAAAATCACACTTAGACTTAAAAACAGACCGTTAAAGGGTGAGAACACAAACTAGCCCCAAAAACGACCCCGTAGGAGGCACGAACATGTCACACGGGACCAATTTAACTTGTAGGAACTGATCACGTAGTCCCGAGTCTCCTGGTTTGAGAGTATGACGGTAATTTACCAAAATCATACTTACATATAAAAATAGGCCGTTAAAGGGTGAAAACCCAAACCCGCCACCAAACGACCCCATAGGAGGCACGAACACCTCGCACGACACCAATGTAACTTGTAGCAACTGACCGTGTAGTCCTGGGTCTATCGGTTTGACAGTATGACGATAATTTGCAATAATAACACTTAGACTTTAAAGCAAGCCGTTAATGGGTGAAAACCAAAACTAGCCCCCAAACGACCCCGTAGGAGGCACGAACACCTCGCATGGGACCAATGTAACTTGTAGGAACTACCCGCATAGTCCCGGGTCTCTTGGTTTGAGTGTATGGCCATACTTTGCAAAAATCACACTTAGACTTAAAAACAAGCCCTTAAAGGGTGAAAACCCAAACTAGCCTCCAAACGGACTCGTAGGACGCACGAACACCTCGCACGGGACCAATGTAACTTGTAGGAGCTGACCGCGTAGTCCCGTTTCTCCCAAATTGAGTGTATGACGATAATTTGCAAAAATTACACTAAGACTTAAAAACAAGCTGTTAAAGGGTGAAAACCTAAATCAACCCCCAAACCACCCCGTAATAGGCATGAACACCTCGCACGGGACCAATGTAACTTGTAGGAACTGGTCGTGTAGTCCTGGGTCTCCCGATTTGAGAGTATGACGATAATTTGAAAAAATCACACTTAGACTTAAAAACAGGCCGTTAAAGGGTGAAAACTAAAACTAGCCCCCAAACGACCCCGTAGGAGGCAAACTTGTAGGAACTGACCGCGTAGTCCCTGATCTCCCAATTGAGAGCCTGAGGATAATTTGTAAAAATCAAACTTAGACTTAAAAATAGGTCGTTAAAGGTTGAAATCCCAAACGGCCCCGTAGGAGGCACGAACACCTCGCACGGGACCAATGTAACTTATAGGAATTAACCGCGTGGTCCCGGGTCTCCCGATTTGAGAGTATGACGATAATTTGAAAAAATCACACTTAGACTAAAAATACAGGCCGTTAAAGGGTGAAAACCCAATCCTGCCCCCAAACGACCCCATAGGAGGCAGGAACACCTTCCTCGAGACCAATGAAACTTGTAAGAACTGACCGCGTAGTCCCGAGTCTCCCATTTTTAGAGTATGACGATAATTTGAAAAAAAAATACTTAGACTTAAAAACAAGTCATTAAAGGGTGAAAACCCAAACCAGCCCCTAAACGGCCGTTAGGAGGCACGAACACCTCGCTCGGAACCAATGAAACTTGTAGGAACGGACCGCGTAGTCCCGAGTCTCCCAATTTGAGATTATGATGATAATTTTAAAAAAACTCACTTAGACTTAAAAATAGGCCGTTAAAGGGTGAAAACCCAAATCGGCTCCCAAATGGCCCGTAGGAGGCATGCACACCTCGCACGGGACCAATATAACTTGTAGGGACTAATCACGTAGTCCCGGGTCTTGCGATTTCAGAGTATGATGATAATTTGCAAAATTCACACTTAGACTTAAAAATGGGCTGTTAAAGGGTGGAAACCCAAACCAGCCCCCAAACGACCCTCTAGGATGCGTGGACATGTCGCACGGGACCAATGTAACTTATAGGAACTGACCGCGTAGTCCCGGGTCTCCCTGTTGAAGAGTATGATGATAATTTTTAAAAATCACACTTAGACTTAAAAACAAGCGGTTAAAGGGTGAGAACCCAAACAAGCCCCCAAATGACACTATAGGACGTACGAACACCTCGCACGTGACCAATGTAACTTGTAGGAACTGACCATGTAGTTCTGGGTCTCCCAATTTGAGAGTACGATGATAATTTGAAAAAATCACACTTAGACTTAAAAACAGACCGTTAAAGGGTGAGAACCCAAACTAGCCCCAAAAACGACCCCGTAGGAGGCACGAACATGTCACACTAGACCAATGTAACTTGTAGGAACTGATCGCGTAGTCCCGAGTCTCCAGGTTTGAGAGTATGACGGTAATTTTCCAAAATCATACTTAGATATAAAACTAGGCCGTTAAAGGGTGAAAACCCAAACCAGCCCCCAAACGACCCCATAGGAGGCACAAACACCTCGCACGACACCAATGTAACTTGTAGCAATTGACCGAGTAGTCCTGGGTCTATCGGTTTGACAGTATGACGATAATTTGCAATAATAACACTTAGACTTTAAAACAAGCCGTTAAAGGGTGAAAACACAAACTAGCCCCCAAACGACCCCATAGGAGGCACGAACACCTCGCACGACACCAATGTAACTTGTAGCAACTGACCGTGTAGTCCTGGGTCTATCGGTTTGACAATACGACGATAATTTGCAATAATAACACTTAGACTTTAAAACAAGCCGTTAAAGGGTGAAAACCCAAACTAGCCCCCAAACGACCCCGTAGGAGGCACGAACACCTCGCATGGGACCAATGTAACTTGTAGGAACTACCCGCATAGTCCCGGGTCTCTTGGTTTGAGTGTATGGCCATACTTTGCAAAAATCACACTTAGACTTAAAAACAAGCCCTTAAAGGGTGAAAACCCAAACTAGCCTCCAAACGGACTCGTCGGACTCACGAACACCTCGCACGGGACCAATGTAACTTGTAGGAGCTGACCGCGTAGTCTCGTTTCTCGCAAATTGAGTGTATGACGATAATTTGCAAAAATTACACTAAGACTTAAAAACAAGCTGTTAAAGGGTGAAAACCTAAATCAACCCCCAAACCACCCCGTAATAGGCATGAACACCTCGCGCGGGACCAATGTAACTTGTAGGAACTGGCCGTGTAGTCTTGGGTCTCCCGATTTGAGAGTATGACGATAATTTGAAAAAATCACACTTAGACTAAAAAAATAGGCCGTTAAAGGGTGAAAACCCAATACTGCCCCCAAACGACCCCATATGAGGCAGGAATACCTTCCTCGGGACCAATGAAACTTGTAAGAACTGACCGCGTAGTCCCGAGTCTCCCATTTTTAGAGTATGATGATAATTTGAAAAAAATAACGTAGACTTAAAAACAAGTCGTTAAAGGGTGAAAACCCAAACCAGCCCCCAAACGGCCCCTTAGGAGGCACAAACACCTCGCTCATAACCAATGAAACTTGTAGGAACGGAACGCGTAGTCCCGAGTCTCCCAATTTGAGATTATGATGATAATTTGAAAAAAACTCACTTAGACTTAAAAATAGGCCGTTAAAGGGTGAAAACCCAAACCGTCCCCCAAATGGCCCGTAGGAGGCATGCACACCTCGCACGGGACCAATATAACTTGTAGGGACTAATCGCGTAGTCCCGGGTCTTGCGATTTCAGAGTATGACGATAATTTGCAAAAATCACACTTAGACTTAAAAACAGGCTGTTAAAGGGTGAAAACCCAAACCAGCCCCCAAACGACCCTTTAGGATGCATGAACATGTCGCACGGGACCAATGTAACTTATAGGAACTGACCGCGTAGTCCCGGGTCTCCCTGATGAAGAGTATGATGATAATTTTTAAAAATCACACTTAGACTTAAAAACAAGCCGTTAAAGGGTGAGAACCCAAACAAGCCCCCAAATGACACGTTAGGACGCACGAACACCTCGCACGTGACCAATGTAACTTGTAGGAACTGACCACGTAGTTCTGGGTCTCCCAATTTGAGAGTATGATGATAATTTGAAAAAGTCACACTTAGACTTAAAAACAGACCGTTAAAGGGTGATAACCCAAACTAGCCCCAAAAACGACCCCGTAGGAGGCACGAACATGTCACACGGGACCAATGTAACTTGTAGGAACTGATCGCGTAGTCCCGAGTCTCCTGGTTTGAGAGTATGACGGTAATATACCAAAATCATACTTACATATAAAAATAGGCCGTTAAAGGGTGAAAACCCAAACCAGCCCCCAAACGACCCCATAGGAGGCATGAACACTTCGCACGACACCAATGTAACTTGTAGCAACTGACCGTGTAGTCCTGGGTCTATCGGTTTGACAGTACGACGATAATTTGCAATAATAACACTTAGACTTTAAAATAAGCCGTTAAAGGGTGAAAACCAAAACTAGCCCCTAAACGACCCCGTAGGAGGCACGAACACCTCGCATGGGACCAATGTAACTTGTAGGAACTGCCCGCATAGTCCCGGGTCTCTCGGTTTGAGTGTATGGCCATAATTTGAAAAAATCACACTTAGACTTAAAAACAAGCCGTTAAAGGGTGAAAACTAAAACCAGCCTCCAAACGGACTCGTAGGACGCACGAACACCTCGCACGGGACCAATGTAACTTGTAGGAGCTGACCGCGTAGTCCCGTTTCTCCCAAATTGAGTGTATGACGATAATTTGCAAAAATTACACTAAGACTTAAAAACAAGCTGTTAAAGGGTGAAAACCTAAATCAACCCCCAAACCACCCCGTAATAGGCATGAACACCTCGCACAGGACCAATGTAACTTGTAGGAACTGGCCGTGTAGTCCTGGGTCTCCCGATTTGAGAGTATGACGATAATTTGAAAAAATCACACTTAGACTTAAAAACAGGCCGTTAAAGGGTGAAAACTAAAACTAGCCCCCAAACGACCCCGTAGGAGGCAAACTTGTAGGAACTGACCGCGTAGTCCCGGATCTCCCAATTGAGAGCCTGAGGATAATTTGTAAAAATCAAACTTAGACTTAAAAATAGGTCGTTAAAGGTTGAAATCCCAAACGGCCCCGTAGGAGGCACGAACACCTCGCACGGGACCAATGTAACTTATAGGAATTAACCGCGTGGTCCCGGGTCTCCCGATTTGAGAGTATGACGATAATTTGAAAAAATCACACTTAGACTAAAAAAACAGGCCGTTAAAGGGTGAAAACCCAATCCTGCCCCCAAACGACCCCATAGGAGGTAGGAACACCTTCCTCGAGACCAATGAAACTTGTAAGAACTGACCGCGTAGTCCCGAGTCTCCCATTTTTAGAGTATGACGATAATTTGAAAAAAAAATACTTAGACTTAAAAATAAGTCATTAAAGGGTGAAAACCCAAACCAGCCCCCAAACGGCCCCTTAGGAGGCACGAACACCTCGCTCGGAACCAATGAAACTTGTAGGAACGGACCACGTAGTCCCGAGTCTCCCAATTTGAGATTATGATGATAATTTGAAAAAAACTCACTTGGACTTAAAAATAGGCCGTTAAAGGGTGAAAACCCAAATCGGCTCCCAAATGGCCCGTAGGAGGCATGCACACCTCGCACGGGACCAATATAACTTGTAGGGACTAATCGCGTAGTCCCGGCTCTTGCGATTTCAGAGTATGACGATAATTTGCAAAAATCACACTTCGACTTAAAAACAGGCTGTTAAAGGGTGAAAACCCAAACCAGCCCCCAAACGACCCTCTAGGATGCATGAACATTTCGCACGGGACCAATGTAACTTATAGGAACTGACCGCGTAGTCCCGGGTCTCCCTATTGAAGAGTATGATGATAATTTTTAAAAATCACACTTAGACATAAAAAAAAGCCGTTAAAGGGTGAGAACCCAAACAAGCCCCCAAATGACACCGTAGGACGCACGAACACCTTGCACGTGACCAATGTAACTTGTAGGAACTTACCACGTAGTTCTGGGTCTCCCATTTTGAGAGTATGATGATAATTTGAAAAAATCACACTTAGACTTAAAAACAGACCGTTAAAGGGTGAGAACACAAACTAGCCCCAAAAACGACCCCGTAGGAGGCACGAACATGTCACACGGTACCAATTTAACTTGTAGGAACTGATCGCGTAGTCCCGAGTCTCCTGGTTTGAGAGTATGACGGTAATTTACCAAAATCATACTTACATATAAAAATAGGCCGTTAAAGGGTGAAAACCCAAACCAGCCCCCAAACGACCCCATAGGAGGCACGAACACCTCGCACGACACCAATGTAACTTGTAGCAACTGACCGTGTAGTCCTGGGTCTATCGGTTTGACAGTATGACGATAATTTGCAATAATAACACTTAGACTTTAAAGCAAGCCGTTAAAGGGTGAAAACCAAAACTAGCCCCCAAACGACCCCGTAGGAGGCACGAGCACCTCTCATGGGACTAATGTAACTTGTAGGAACTACCCGCATAGTCCCGGGTCTCTTGGTTTGAGTGTATGGCCATACTTTGCAAAAATCACACTTAGACATAAAAACAAGCCCTTAAAGGGTGAAAACCCAAACTACCCTCCAAACGGACTCGTAGGACGCACGAACACCTCGCACGGGACCAATGTAACTTGTAGGAGCTGACCGCGTAGTCCCGTTTCTCCCAAATTGAGTGTATGACGATAATTTGCAAAAATTACACTAAGACTTAAAAACAAGCTGTTAAAGGGTGAAAACCTAAATCAACCCCCAAACCACCCCGTAATAGGCATGAACACCTCGCACGGGACCAATGTAACTTGTAGGAACTGGCCGTGTAGTCCTGGGTCTCCCGATTTGAGAGTATGACGATAATTTGAAAAAATCACGCTTAGACTTAAAAACAGGCCGTTAAAGGGTGAAAACTAAAACTAGCCCCCAAACGACCCCGTAGGAGGCAAACATGTAGGAACTGACCGCGTAGTCCCGGATCTCCCAATTGAGAGCCTGAGGATAATTTGTAAAAATCAAACTTAGACTTAAAAATAGGTCGTTAAAGGTTGAAATCCCAAACGGCCCCGTAGGAGGCACGAACACCTCGCACGGGACCAATGTAACTTATAGGAATTAACCGCGTGGTCCCGGGTCTCCCGATTTGAGAGTATGACGATAATTTGAAAAAATCACACTTAGACTAAAAAAACAGGCCGTTAAAGGGTGAAAACCCAATCCTGCCCCCAAACGACCCCATAGGAGGCAGGAACACCTTCCTCGAGACCAATGAAACTTGTAAGAACTGACCGCGTAGTCCCGAGTCTCCCATTTTTAGAGTATGACGATAATTTGAAAAAAAAATACTTAGACTTAAAAACAAGTCATTAAAGGGTGAAAACCCAAACCAGCCCCTAAACGGCCGTTAGGAGGCACGAACACCTCGCTCGGAACCAATGAAACTTGTAGGAACGGACCGCGTAGTCCCGAGTCTCCCAATTTGAGATTATGATGATAATTTGAAAAAAACTCACTTAGACTTAAAAATAGGCCGTTAAAGGGTGAAAACCCAAATCGGCTCCCAAATGGCCCGTAGGAGGCATGCACACCTCGCACGGGACCAATATAACTTGTAGGGACTAATCGCGTAGTCCCGGGTCTTGCGATTTCAGAGTATGACGATAATTTGCAAAATTCACACTTAGACTTAAAAATGGGCTGTTAAAGGGTGGAAACCCAAACCAGCCCCCAAACGACCCTCTAGGATGCGTGGACATGTCGCACGGGATCAATGTAACTTATAGGAACTGACCGCGTAGTCCCGGGTCTCCCTGTTGAAGAGTATGATGATAATTTTTAAAAATCACACTTAGACTTAAAAACAAGCGGTTAAAGGGTGAGAACCCAAACAAGCCCCCAAATGACACTATAGGACGTACGAACACCTCGCACGTGACCAATGTAACTTGTAGGAACTGACCACGTAGTTCTGGGTCTCCCAATTTGAGAGTATGATGATAATTTGAAAAAAAATCACACTTAGACTTAAAAACAAACCGTTAAAGGGTGAGAACCCAAACTAGCCCCAAAAACGACCCCGTAGGAGGCACGAACATGTCACACGAGACCAATGTAACTTGTAGGAACTGATCGCGTAGTCCCGAGTCTCCGGGTTTGAGAGTATGACGGTAATTTTCCAAAATCATACTTAGATATAAAACTAGGCCGTTAAAGGGTGAAAACCCAAACCAGCCCCAAACGACCCCATAGGAGGCACAAACACCTCGCACGACACCAATGTAACTTGTAGCAATTGACCGAGTAGTCCTGGGTCTATCGGTTTGACAGTATGACGATAATTTGCAATAATAACACTTAGACTTTAAAACAAGCCGTTAAAGGGTGAAAACACAAAATAGCCCCCAAACGACCCCATAGGAGGCACGAACACCTCGCACGACACCAATGTAACTTGTAGCAACTGACCGTGTAGTCCTGGGTCTATCGGTTTGACAGTACGACGATAATTTGCAATAATAACACTTAGACTTTAAAACAAGCCGTTAAAGGGTGAAAACCCAAACTAGCCCCCAAACGACCCCGTAGGAGGTACGAACACCTCGCATGGGACCAATGTAACTTGTAGGAACTACCCGCATAGTCCCGGGTCTCTTGGTTTGAGTGTATGGCCATACTTTGCAAAAATCACACTTAGACTTAAAAACAAGCCCTTAAAGGGTGAAAACCCAAACTAGCCTCCAAACGGACTCGTCGGACGCACGAACACCTCGCACGGGACCAATGTAACTTGTAGGAACTGACCGCATAGTCTCGTTTCTCGCAAATTGAGTGCATGACGATAATTTGCAAAAATTACACTAAGACTTAAAAATAAGCTGTTAAAGGGTGAAAACCTAAATCAACCCCCAAACCACCCCGTAATAGGCATGAACACCTCGCGCGGGACCAATGTAACTTGTAGGAACTGGCCGTGCAGTCCTGGGTCTCCCGATTTGAGAGTATGACGATAATTTGAAAAAATCACACTTAGACTAAAAAAATAGGCCGTTAAAGGGTGAAAACCCAATCCTGCCCCCAAACGACCCCATATGAGGCAGGAATATCTTCCTCGGGACCAATGAAAGTTGTAAGAACTGACCGCGTAGTCCCGAGTCTCCCATTTTTAGAGTATGATGATAATTTGAAAAAAATAACGTAGACTTAAAAACAAGTCGTTAAAGGGTGAAAACCCAAACCAGCCCCCAAACGGCCCCTTAGGAGGCACGAACACCTCGCTCATAACCAATGAAACTTGTAGGAACGGAACGCGTAGTCCCGAGTCTCCCAATTTGAGATTATGATGATAATTTGAAAAAAACTCACTTAGACTTAAAAATAGGCCGTTAAAGGGTGAAAACCCAAACCGTCCCCCAAATGGCCCGTAGGAGGCATGCACACCTCGCACGGGACCAATATAACTTGTAGGGACTAATCGCGTAGTCCCGGGTCTTGCGATTTCAGAGTATGACGATAATTTGCAAAAATCACACTTAGACTTAAAAACAGGCTGTTAAAGGGTGAAAACCCAAACCAGCCCTCAAACGACCCTCTAGGATGCATGAACATGTCGCACGGGACCAATGTAACTTATAGGAACTGACCGCGTAGTCCCGGGTCTCCCTGATGAAGAGTATGATGATAATTTTTAAAAATCACACTTAGACTTAAAAACAAGCCGTTAAAGGGTGAGAACCCAAACAAGCCCCCAAATGACACGGTAGGACGCACGAACACCTCGCACGTGACCAATGTAACTTGTAGGAACTGACCACGTAGTTCTGGGTCTCCCAATTTCAGAGTATGATGATAATTTGAAAAAGTCACACTTAGACTTAAAAACAGACCGTTAAAGGGTGATAACCCAAACTAGCCCCAAAAACGACCCCGTAGGAGGCACGAACATGTCACACGGGACCAATGTAACTTGTAGGAACTGATCGCGTAGTCCCGAGTCTCCTGGTTTGAGAGTATGACGGTAATATACCAAAATCATACTTACATATAAAAATAGGCCGCTAAAGGGTGAAAACCCAAACCAGCCCCCAAACGACCCCATAGGAGGCATGAACACTTCGCACGACACCAATGTAACTTGTAGCAACTGACCGTGTAGTCCTGGGTCTATCGGTTTGACAGTACGACGATAATTTGCAATAATAACACTTAGACTTTAAAATAAGCCGTTAAAGGGTGAAAACCCAAACTAGCCCCTAAACGACCCCGTAGGAGGCACGAACACCTCGCATGGGACCAATGTAACTTGTAGGAACTGCCCGCATAGTCCCGGGTCTCTCGGTTTGAGTGTATGGCCATAATTTGCAAAAATCACACTTAGACTTAAAAACAAGCCGTTAAAGGGTGAAAACTAAAACCAGCCTCCAAACGGACTCGTAGGACGCACGAACACCTCGCACGGGACCAATGTAACTTGTAGGAGCTGACCGCGTAGTCCCGTTTCTTCCAAATTGAGTGTATGACGATAATTTGCAAAAATTACACTAAGACTTAAAAACAAGCTGTTAAAGGGTGAAAACCTAAATCAACCCCCAAACCACCCCGTAATAGGCATGAACACCTCACACGGGACCAATGTAACTTGTAGGAACTGGCCGTGTAGTCCTGGGTCTCCCGATTTGAGAGTATGACGATAATTTGAAAAAATCACACTTAGACTTAAAAACAGGCCGTTAAAGGGTGAAAACTAAAACTAGCCCCCAAACGACCCCGTAGGAGGCAAACTTGTAGGAACTGACCGCGTAGTCCCGGATCTCCCAATTGAGAGCCTGAGGATAATTTGTAAAAATCAAACTTAGACTTAAAAATAGGTCGTTAAAGGTTGAAATCCCAAACGGCCCCGTAGGAGGCACGAACACCTCGCACGGGACCAATGTAACTTATAGGAATTAACCGCGTGGTCCCGGGTCTCCCGATTTGAGAGTATGACGATAATTTGAAAAAATCACACTTAGACTAAAAAAACAGGCCGTTAAAGGGTGAAAACCCAATCCTGCCCCCAAACGACCCCATAGGAGGTAGGAACACCTTCCTCGAGACCAATGAAACTTGTAAGAACTGACCGCGTAGTCCCGAGTCTCCCATTTTTAGAGTATGACGATAATTTGAAAAAAAAATACTTAGACTTAAAAATAAGTCATTAAAGGGTGAAAACCCAAACCAGCCCCCAAACGGCCCCTTAGGAGGCACGAACACCTCGCTCGGAGCCAATGAAACTTGTAGGAACGGACCACGTAGTCCCGAGTCTCCCAATTTGAGATTATGATGATAATTTGAAAAAAACTCACTTGGACTTAAAAATAGGCCGTTAAAGGGTGAAAACCCAAATCGGCTCCCAAATGGCCCGTAGGAGGCATGCACACCTCGCACGGGACCAATATAACTTGTAGGGACTAATCGCGTAGTCCCGGCTCTTGCGATTTCAGAGTATGACGATAATTTGCAAAAATCACACTTCGACTTAAAAATAGGCTGTTAAAGGGTGAAAACCCAAACCAGCCCCCAAACGACCCTCTAGGATGCCTGAACATTTCGCACGGGACCAATGTAACTTATAGGAACTGACCGCGTAGTCCCGGGTCTCCCTATTGAAGAGTATGATGATAATTTTTAAAAATCACACTTAGACATAAAAAAAATCCGTTAAAGGGTGAGAACCCAAACAAGCCCCCAAATGACACCGTAGGACGCACGAACACCTTGCACGTGACCAATGTAACTTGTAGGAACTTACCACGTAGTTCTGGGTCTCCCATTTTGAGAGTATGATGATAATTTGAAAAAATCACACTTAGACTTAAAAACAGACCGTTAAAGGGTGAGAACACAAACTAGCCCCAAAAACGACCCTGTAGGAGGCACGAACATGTCACACGGGACCAATTTAACTTGTAGGAACTGATCGCGTAGTCCCGAGTCTCCTGGTTTGAGAGTATGACGGTAATTTACCAAAATCATACTTACATATAAAAATAGGCCGTTAAAGGGTGAAAACCCAAACCAGCCCCCAAACGACCCCATAGGAGGCACGAACACCTCGCACGACACCAATGTAACTTGTAGCGACTGACCGTGTAGTCCTGGGTCTATCGGTTTGAGAGTATGACGATAATTTGCAATAATAACACTTAGACTTTAAAGCAAGCCGTTAAAGGGTGAAAACCAAAACTAGCCCCCAAACGACCCCGTAGGAGGCACGAACACCTCGCATGGGACCAATGTAACTTGTAGGAACTACCCGCATAGTCCCGGGTCTCTTGGTTTGAGTGTATGGCCATACTTTGCAAAAATCACACTTAGACTTAAAAACAAGCCCTTAAAGGGTGAAAACCCAAACTAGCCTCCAAACGGACTCGTAGGACGCACGAACACCTCGCACGGGACCAATGTAACTTATAGGAGCTGACCGCGTAGTCTCGTTTCTCCCAAATTGAGTGTATGACGATAATTTGCAAAAATTACACTAAGACTTAAAAACAAGCTGTTAAAGGGTGAAAACCTAAATCAACCCCCAAACCACCCCGTAATAGGCATGAACACCTCGCACGGGACCAATGTAACTTGTAGGAACTGGCCGTGTAGTCCTGGGTCTCCCGATTTGAGAGTATGACGATAATTTGAAAAAATCACACTTAGACTTAAAAACAGGCCGTTAAAGGGTGAAAACTAAAACTAGCCCCCAAACGACCCCGTAGGAGGCAAACTTGTAGGAACTGACCGCGTAGTCCCGGATCTCCCAATTGAGAGCCTGAGGATAATTTGTAAAAATCAAACTTAGACTTAAAAATAGGTCGTTAAAGGTTGAAATCCCAAACGGCCCCGTAGGAGGCACGAACACCTCGCACGGGACCAATGTAACTTATAGGAATTAACCGCGTGGTCCCGGGTCTCCCGATTTGAGAGTATGACGATAATTTGAAAAAATCACACTTAGACTAAAAAAACAGGCCGTTAAAGGGTGAAAACCGAATCCTGCCCCCAAACGACCCCATAGGAGGCAGGAACACCTTCCTCGAGACCAATGAAACTTGTAAGAACTGACCGCGTAGTCCCGAGTTTCCCATTTTTAGAGTATGACGATAA
The DNA here is from genome assembly GCA_949130495.1 of Sambucus nigra. NCBI lineage: Eukaryota > Viridiplantae > Streptophyta > Magnoliopsida > Dipsacales > Adoxaceae > Sambucus > Sambucus nigra. The sequence continues at coordinate 297,851,565 of OX422223.1, forward strand.
TTTGAAAAAAAAATACTTAGACTTAAAAACAAGTCATTAAAGGGTGAAAACCCAAACCAGCCCCTAAACGGCCGTTAGGAGGCACGAACACCTCGCTCGGAACCAATGAAACTTGTAGGAACGGACCGCATAGTCCCGAGTCTCCCAATTTGAGATTATGATGATAATTTGAAAAAAACTCACTTAGACTTAAAAATAGGCCGTTAAAGGGTGAAAACCCAAATCGGCTCCCAAATGGCCCGTAGGAGGCATGCACACCTCGCACGGGACCAATATAACTTGTAGGGACTAATCGCGTAGTCCCGGGTCTTGCGATTTCAGAGTATGACGATAATTTGCAAAAATCACACTTAGACTTAAAAATAGGCTGTTAAAGGGTAAAAATCCAAACCAGCCCCCAAACGACCCTCTAGGATGCATGAACATTTCGCATGGGACCAATGTAACTTATAGGAACTGACCGCGTAGTCCCGGGTCTCCCTATAGAAGAGTATGATGATAATTTTTAAAAATCACACTTAGACTTAAAAAAAAGCCATTAAAGGGTGAGAACCCAAACAAGCCCCCAAATGACACCGTAGGACGCACGAACACCTTGCAGGTGACCAATGTAACTTGTAGGAACTGACCACGTAGTTCTGGGTCTCCCTATTTGAGAGTATGATGATAATTTGAAAAAATCACACTTAGACTTAAAAATAGACCGTTAAAGGGTGAGAACCCAAACTACCCCCAAAAACGACCCCGTAGGAGGCACGCACATGTCACACGGGACCAATGTAACTTGTAGGAACTGATCGCGTAGTCCCGAGTCTCCTGGTTTGAGAGTATAACGGTAATTTACCAAAATCATACTTACATATAAAAATAGGCCGTTAAAGGGTGAAAACCCAAACCAGCCCCCAAACGACCCCATAGGAGGCACGAACACCTCGCACGACACCATTGTAACTTGTAGCAACTGACCGCGTAGTCCTGGGTCTATCGGTTTGACAGTATGACGATAATTTGCAATAATAACACTTAGACTTTGAAACAAGCCGTTAAAGGGTGAAAACCCAAACTAGCCCCCAAACGACCCCGTAGGAGGCACGAACACCTCGCATGGGACCAATGTAACTTGTAGGAACTGACCGCATAGTCCCGGGTCTCTCGGTTTGAGTGTATGGCCATAATTTGCTTAAATCACACTTAGACTTAAAAACAAGCCGTTAAAGAGTGAAAACCCAAAATAGCCCCCAAACGGCCCCGTAGGAGGCATGAACACCTCGCACGGGACCAATATAACTTGCAGGGAATGACCACGTAGTCCCAGGTCTCTCGGTTTGAGAGTATGATGATAATTTGCAAAAATTATACTTAGACTTAAAAATAAGCCGTTAAAGGGTGAAAACCCAAACTAGCCCCCAAACGAACCTATAGGAGGGACGAACACCTCTCACGGGACGAATGTAACTTGTAGGAACTGACCGTATAGTCCCGGGTCTCTCGAGTTGAGAGTATGCCGATAATTTGCAAAAACCACACTCAGACTTAAAAATAAGCCGTTAAAGGGTGAAAACCCAAACCAGCCCCCAAACGGACTCGTAGGACGCACGAACACCTCGCACGGGACCAGTGTAACCTGTAGGGAATGACCGTGTTGTCCCCGGTGTCCAAGATTGAGTGTATGACTATAATTTGCCAAAATTACAATTAGACTTAAAAATAGGCTGTTAATGAGTGAAAACCCAAACCAGCCCCAAACGACCCCGTAGGAGGCACGAACACCTCGCACGGGACCAATGTAACTTGTAGGAACAGACCACGTAGTCCCATTTCTCCCGATTTGAGAGTATGATAATAATTTGCAAAAAGTACACTAAGACTTAAAAACAAGCTGTTAAAGGGTGAAAACCTAAATTAACCCCCAAACCACCCCGTAGGAGGCACGAACACCTCGCACGGGACCAATGTAACTTGTAGGAACAGACCGTGTAGTCCTGGGTCTCCCGATTTGAGAGTATTACGATAATTTGAAAAAACTCACTTAGACTTAAAAATAGGTCGTTAAAGGGTGAAAACCCAAACGGCCCCCAAACGGCCCGTAGGAAGCACGAACACCTCGCACGGGACTAATGAAACTTGTAAGAACTGACCGCGTAGTCCCGTTTCTCCCGATTTGAGAGTACGACGATAATTTACAAAAATTACACTAAGACTTAAAAACAAGCTGTTAACGCGTGAAAACCTAAATAAACCCCCAAACCACCCCGTAGGAGGCACGAACACCTTCCATGAAACCAATGTAACTTGTAGGAACTGACCATGTAGTCCTATGTCTCCCGATTTGAGAGTATGACGATAATTTGAAAAAATCACACTTAGACTTAAAAACAAGTCGTTAAAGGGTGAAAACTAAAACTAGCCCCCAAACGACCTCATAGGAGGCAAACTTATAAGAACAGACCACGTAGTCCCGGATCTCCAAATTTGAGAGCATGACGATAATTTGTAAAAATCTCACTTAGACTTAAAAATAGGTCGTTAAAGGTTGAAATCCCAAATCGGCCCCCAAACGGCCCCGTAGGAGGCACGAACACCTCGCACGGGACCAATGTAACTTGCAGGGATTAACCGCGCAGTCCCGGGTCTCCGGATTTAAAAGTATGACGATAATTTGAAAAAATCACACTTAGACTAAAAAACTGGCCGTTAAAGGGTGAAAACCCAAACCAGCCCCCAAACGACCCCACAGGAGGCACGAACACCTTGCTCGGGACCAAGGAAACTTGTAGGAACTGATCGCGTAATCCCGAGTCTCCCAATTTGAGAATATGATGATAATTTGAAAAAACTCACTTAGATATAAAAATAGGCCGTTAAAGGGTGAAAACCCAAACCTACCCCCAAACGGCCCGTAGGAGGCACGGACACCTCGCACGGGACCAATGAAACTTGTAAGAACTTACCGCGTAGTCTCGGGTCTCTCGATTTGAGAGTATGACGATATTTTGCAAAAATCACACTTAGACTTATAAAGAGGCCGTTAAAGGGTGAAAACCCAAACCATCCCCCTAACGATGCCGTCGGAGGGACGAACACCTCGCATGTGACCAATGTAACATGTAGGAACTGACCGCGTAGTCCCGGGTCTCTCGATTTGAGAGTATGCCGACAGTTTGCAAAAATCATACTAAGACTTAAAAATAAATCGTTAAAGGGTGAAAACCCAAACCAGCCCCCTAACGGACCCGAAGGAGGCACAAAGTCTTGGGTCTCCCGGTTTGAGTGTATGATAATAATTTAAAAAAATTAAAGTTAGACTTAAAAACAGGCCGTTAAAGGGTGAAAACCCAAACCAGCCCCAAACGACCTCGTAGGAGGCACGAACACCTCGCACGAGACCAATGTAACTTGTAGTAACTGACCGCGTTGTCCAGTTTCTAACAGTTTCAGAGTATGACGATAATTTGCAAAAATCACACTTAAACTTAAAAACAAGCCGTTAAAGGGTGAAAACCTACATCAACCCCTAAACCACCCCGTAAGAGGCACGAACACCTCGCATGGGACCAATGTAACTTTTAGGAACGGAGCGCATAGTCCCGTGTCTCCCGGTTTGAGAGTATGACGATAATTTGAAAAAATCACACTTAGACTTAAAAACAGGCCGTTAAAGGGTGAAGTCTAAAACCAGCCCCCAAACGACCCCGTAGGAGGCACGAACTCCTTGCACGGGATCAATGAAACTAGTTGAAACTGACCGCGTAGTCCCGGGTCTCCCAATTTGTGAGCATGATGATAGTTTGTACAAATCTCACCTAGACTTAAAAATAGGCTGTTAAAGGGTGAAATCCCAAACTGGCCCCCAAACGGCCCCATATGAGGCACGAACACCTCGCACTGGACCAATATAATTTGTAGGGACTGACCGCGTAGTCCCGAGTATCCCGATTTCAGAGTATGATGATAATTTGCACAAATCACACTTAGACTTAAAAAGAGGCCGTTAAAGGGTGAAAACCCAAACCAGCCCCCAAACGACCCCGTCAGAGGTACGAACAACTCGCACCTGACCAATGTAACTTGTAGGAACTAACCGCGTAAACCCGGGTCTCCCAGTTTGAGAGTATGACGATAATTTGGAAAAATCACATTTAGACTTGAAAACAGGCCGTTAAAGAGTGAAAACTAAAACCAACCCCCAAACGACCCCGTTGGAGGCACGAACACCTCGCACGGGACCAATGAAACTTGTAAGAACTGACCGCGTAGTCATGGGTCTCCCAATTTGAGAGTATGGATATAATTGTAAAAATCTCACTTACACTTAAAAATAGGTCGTTAAAGGGTGAAAACCCAAACGGGTCCACAAACGGACCCGTAGGAGGCACGAACACCTCGAACGGGACCAACGTAACTTGTAAGGACTGACCGCATAGTCCCGGGTCTTCCAGTTTTAGAGTATGATGATAATTTGCAAAAATCAAAGTTAGACTTAAAAACAGGCCGTTAAAGGGTGAAAACCCAAACCAGCCTCCAAATGACCGTGTAGGTGGCACGAACACCTTGCACGGGACAAATGTAACTTGTAGGAACTGACCGTGTAGTCCCGGGTCTCTCAGTTTAAGACTATGATGATAATTTGCAAAAATCTCATTTAGACTTAAAACACAGGCTGTTAAAGGGTGAAAACCCAAACCATCCCCCAAATGACCCCATGGGACTCACGAACACCTCCCACGAGACCAATGTAACTTGTTGGAGCAGACCACATAGTTCTGGGTCTCCCGATTTAAGACTATGATGACAATTTTAAAAAATCACACTTAGACTTAAAAATAATCCCTTAAAGGGTGAAAAGCCCAAACCATCCCCCAAACGACCCTGTAGGAGGCACGAACACCTCGCACGAGACCAATGTAACTTATAGTAACTGACCGCATAGTCCCAGATCTCCCGGTTTGACAGTATGACGATAATTTGAAAAAAACACTCTTAGACTTAAAAACAAGCCGTTAAAGGGTGAAAACCTAAAATCAGCCCCCAAACCACCCCGTAGGAGGCACGAACAACTCGCACAGGACCAATGTAACGTTTAGGAATTAACCGCGTAGTCCCGGGTCTCCCGATTTGAGAGTGTGACGATAATTTGAAAAAATCACACTTAGACTAAAAAACAGGCCGTTAAAGGGTGAAAACCCAAACCAGCCCACAAACGACCCCATAGGAGGCACGGACACCTCGCTCGGGACTAATGAAACTTGTAGGAACTGACCGCGTAGTCCCAAGTCTCCCAATTTGAGAGTATGATGATATTTTGAAAAAACACACTTAGACTTAAAAATTGGCCGTTAAAGGGTGAAAACCCAAACCATCCCCCAAACGGCCCGCAGGAGGCACGAACACGTCGCACGGGACCAATGTAACTTGTAGGGACTTATCGCGTAGTACCGAGTCTTCCGATTTCAGATTATGACGATAATTTGCAAAAATCATACTTAGACTTAAAAATAGGTCGTTAAAGGGTAAAACCCAAACCAGCCCCCAAACGGCCCTCTAGGACGCAAGAACATGTCGTACGGGACCAATATAACTTATAGGAACTGACCGCGTAGTCCCGGGTCTCCCTGTTGAAGAGTATGATGATAATTCTTAAAAATCACACTTCGACTAAAAAACAGGCCATTAAAGGGAAAGAACCCAAACAAGCCCCCAAATGACCCCATAGGACGCACGAACACCTCGCACGTGACCAATACAACTTGTAGGAACTGACCACGTAGTTCTGGGTCTCCCAATTTGAGAGTATGATGTTAATTTGAAAAAATCACACTTACACTTAAAAACAGGTTGTCAAAGGGTGAAAACCCAAACTACCCCCAAAAACGACCATGTAGGCGGCACGAACACGTCGCACGGGACCAATGTAACATTTAGGAACTGATCGCGTCGTCCCGAGTCTCCTAGTTTGAGAGTACGATGGTAATTTGCCAAAATCACACTTAGCTATAAAAATAGTCCGTTAAAGGGTGAAATCCCAATCCAGCACCCAAACGACCCTCTAGGACGCATGAACACGTTGCACTAGACCAATGTAACTTATAGGAATTGACCGCATAGTCCCGGGTCTCCCTGTTGAAGAGTACGACAATAATTTGTAAAAATCACACTTAGACTTAAAAACAGGCCATTAAAGGGTGAGAACCCAAATAATCCCCCAAATGACCCTGTAGGACGCACGAACACCTCGCACGTGACCAATGTAACTTGTAGGAACTAACCACGTATTTCTGGGTCTCCTAATTTGAGAGTATGATGATATTTTGAAAAAATCTCACTTAGACTTAAAAATAGGCCGTTAAAGGGTGAAAACCCAAACTAGCCCCGAAAACGACCCTGTAGGAGGCACGAACACATCGCACGGGACCAATGTAACTTGTAGGGAATGACCGCATAGTCCCGGGTCTCCCAGTTTGAGTGTACGATGATAATTTAAAAAATTTACACTTAGACTTATAAACAGGCCGTTAAAGGTGAAAACCCAAACCATCCCCAAACGACCCCGTAGGAGGCACGAAAACCTCGCACGGGACCAATGTAACTTGTAAGAACTGACCGGGTAGTCTCGTGTCTCCTGATCTAAGTGTAGGGCCGTAATTTGCAAAAATCACACTTTATCTTAAAAACAAGCCGTTAAAGAGTGAAAACCCAAACTAGCCCCCAAACGGCCCCGTAAGAGGCACGAACACCTCGTACGGGACTAATATAACTTGTAGGGAATGACCGCGTAGTACCGGGTCTCTCGGTTTGAGAGTATGATGACAATTTGCAAAAATCACATTTAGACTTAAGAATAAGCCGTTAAAGGGTGAAACCAAAACTAGCCCCCAAACGAAGGTGTTGGAGGCACGACACCTCTCACGGGACTAATGTAACTAGTAGGAATTGACCGCGTAGTCCCGGGTCTCTCGGTTTGAGAGTATGACGATAATTTGCAATAATCACACTTAGACTTAAAAATAAGCCGTTAAAGGGTGAAAACCTAAACTAGCCGCCAAACGAACCTGTAGGAGGCACGAACATCACGGGACCAATATAACTTGCAGGAACTGACCGCGTAGTCCTGGGTCTCTCGATTTGAGAGTATGCCGATAATTTGCAAAAATCACACTTAGACTTAAAAATAAGCCATTAAAGGGTGAAAACCCAAACCAGCACCCAAACGGACTCGTAGGATGCACGAACACCTCGCACGGGACCAATGTAACCGGTAGGGAATGACCGCGTTGTCCCCGGTGTCCCAATTTCAGTGTATGGAGATAATTTGCCAAAATTTCACATAGACTTAAAAATAGGCCATTAAAGGGTGAAAACCCAAACCATCCCCAAACAACCCCGTAGGAGGCACGAACACCTCGTATGGGACCAATGTAACTTGTAGGAACTGACCGCATAGTACCGTTTTTCTCGATTTGAGGGTGTGATGATAATTTGAAAAAATTACACTTAGACTTAAAAATAAGCTGTTAAAGGGTGAAAACCTAAATCAACCCCCAAACCACCCCGTATGAGGCACGAACACCTCACACGGGACCAATGTTACTTGTAGGAAGTGATCGCGTAGTATCGGGTCTCCTGATTTGAGAGTATGACGATAATTTGAAAAAATCACACTTAGACTTAAAAACAGGCCGTTAAAGGGTGAAAACCAAAACCGGCCCCCAAACGTCCCCGTAGGAGACACGAACACCTCGCACGGGACCAATAAAACTTGTAGGGACTGACCGCGTAGTCCCGGGTCTCCCGGTTTTAGAGTATGATGATAATTTGCAAAAATCACACTTAGACTTAAAAATAGGCCCTTAAAGGGTGAAAACCAAAACCAGCAACCAAACGACCTTATAGGAGGCACGAACACCTCGTACGGGACCGATGTTACTTGTAGGAACTGATCGTGTAGTTCCGGGTCTCCCGGTTTAAGACTATGACGATAATTTGCAAAAATCGCACTTAGACTTAAAAATCGGCCGTTAAAGGGTGAAAACCCAAACCCGCCCCCAAATGACCCCATAGGACGCACGAACACCTCGCACGGGACCATTGAAACTTGTAAGAACTGACCGCGTATTCCTGGTTCTCCCAATTTCAGAGTATGACGATAATTTGTAAAAATCTCACTTAGACTTAAAAAATAGGCTGTTAAAGGGTGAAAACCCAAACCGGCCCCCAAACGGCCCCGTAGGAGGCACGAACACCTCGAACGGGACCAATGTAACTTGTAAGGACTGACCTCGTTGTCCAGGTTCTTTAAGCTTTAGAGTATGATGATAATTTGCAAAAATCACATTTAGACTTAAAAATAGGTCGTTAAAGGGTGAAACCCCAAACCCGGCCCCAAACGACCCTGTAGGAGGCACGAACACCTCGCACGGGACCAATGTAACTTGTAGGAACTGACCGCGTAGTCCCGTTTCTCACAGTTTGAGAGTATGACGATAATTTGTAAAAATCACACTTAGACTTAAAACAAGAAGTTAAAGGGTGAAAACCTAAATCAACCCCAAAACCACCCCGTAGGAGGAACGATCAACTCGCACGGGACCAATGTAACTTGTAGGAACTGACCGCGTAGTCCCGGGTCTCCCGGTTTGAGAGTATGAAGATAATTTGAAAAAATCACTCTTAGACTTAAAAACAGGCCATTAAAAGGTGAAAACTAAAACCATCCCCCAAACGACCCTGTAGGAGGCACGAACCCCTCGCACGGGATCAATGAATCATGTAGGAACAGATCGCGTAGTCCCGGGTCTCTCAATTTTAGAGTATGCTGATAATTTGCAAAAATCACACTTAGACTTAAAAACATGCCGTTAAAGGGTGAAAACCCAAACCAGCCCCCAAACGGACTCGTAGGACTCATGAACACCTCGCACAGGACCAATGTAACCTGTAGGGAATGACCGCGTTGTCCCCGGTGTCCCAGTTTGAGTGTATGATGATAATTTGCCAAAATTAGACTTAGACTGAAGAATAGACTGTTAAAGGGTGAAAACCCAAACCAGCCCCAAACAACCTCGTAGGAGGAACGAACACCACGCACGGGACCAGTGTAGCTTATAGGAACTGACCGCGTAGTCCCGTTTCTCCTGATTTGAGAGTATGACCATAATTCGAACAAATTACATTTAGACTTAAAAACAAGCTGTTAAAGGGTGAAAACCTATATCAACACCCAAACTACCCCGTAGGAGGCACGAACACCTCGCACGGGGCCAATGTAAATTGTAGGAAATGACCATGTAGTCCTGGGTCTCCCGATTTGAGAGTATGACGATAATTTGAAAAAATACACTTGGACTTAAAAACAGGTCGTTAAAGGGAGAAAACTAAAACAAGCCCCCAAACGACCCCGTAGGAGGCAAACTTGTAGGAACTGACCGCGTAGTCCCGCATCTCGCAATTTGAGAGCATGACGATAATTTGTAAAAATCTCACTTTGACTTAAAAATAGGTCGTTAAAGGTTGAAATCCCAAACCGGCCCCCAAACGGCCCCGTAGGAGGCACGAACACCTCGCACGGGACCAATGTAACTTGTAGGTACTGACCGCGTAGTCCCGGGTCTCCCGGTTTCAGAGTATGATGATAATTTGCAAAAATCACACTTAGACTTAAAAACAGGCCGTTAAAGGGTGAAAGCCAAAACCAGCCCCCAAACGACCCTGTAGGAGGCACGAACACCTCGTACGGGACCAATGTTACTTGTAGGAACTGATTGTGTAGTCTCGGGTCTCCCAGTTTAAGAGTATGATGATATTTTGCAAAAATTGCACTTAGACCTGAAAACAGGTCGTTAAAGGGTGAAAACCCAAACCAGCCCCCAAATGACCCCGTAGGATGCACGAACTCCTCGTACGGGACCAATGAAACTTGTAAGAACTGACCGCATAGTCTTGGGTCTCCCAATTTGAGAGTATGACGATAATTTGTAAAAATCTCACTTTGACTTAAAAATAGGTCGTCAAATCGTGAAAACCCAAACCATCCCCCAAACGGCCCCGTAGGAGGCACAAACACCTCGAACGGGACCAATGTAACTTGTAAGGACTGATCGCATAGTCCCGGGTCTTCCGATTTTAGAGTATGACGATAATTTGAAAAAATCAAAGTTAGACTTAAAAACATGCCGTTAAAGGGTGAAAACCCAAACCAGCTTCCAAACGACCGTGTAGGTGGCATGAACACCTTGTACGGGACAAATGTAACTTGTAGGAACTGACCGCGCAGTCCTGGGTCTCTCGGTTTAAGAGTATGATGATAATTTGTAAAAATCACACTTAGACTTAAAAACAGGTCGTTAAAGGGTGAAAACCTAAACCAGACCCCAAATGACCCCATAGGACGCACGAACACCTCGCACGTGTCCAATGTAACTTGTAGGAGCAGACTACGTAGTTCTGGGTCTCCCGATTTATGACTGTGATGACAATTTGAAAAAATCATAATTAGACTTAAAAATAGGTCGTTAAAGAGTGAAAACCCAAACTAGCCCGCATACGACCCCATAGGATGCATGAACACCTCGCACGGGATAAATGTAACTTGTAGGAACTGACCGCGTAGTACCGGGTCTCTGGTTTAAGAGTATGTTGATAATTTGCAAAAATCAAACTTAGACTTAAAAACAGGCCGTTAAAGGGTGAAAACCCAAACCAGCCCCCAAATGACCCCATAGGACGCACGAACACCTCACACGTGACCAATGTAACTTGTAGGAGCAGACCACGTAGTTCTGGATCTCCCGATTTGAGACTATGATGACAATTTGAAAAAATCATACTTACACTTAAAAATAGGCCGTTAAAGGGTGAAAACCCAAATTAGTCCCCATACGACCCCGTAGGAGGCACGAACACCTCGCACGGGACCAATGTAACTTGTAGGAACTGATCGCGTAGTCCCGGGTCTCCCGATTTGAGAGTATAACGATAACGTTCAAAAATCACACTTAGACTTAAAAACAGGTCGTTAAAGGGAGAAAACCCAAACCAGCACCCAAACGACCCCGTAGGAAGCACGAACACCTCGCCCTGGACCATTGTAACTTGTAGGAACAGGTCGTGTAGTTCCGCGTCTCCCAATTTAAGGATGTGATGATAATTTGAAAAAATCACACTTAGACTTAAAAATAGGCCGTTAAAGGGTGAAAACCCAACTATCCCCCAAACGACCCCGTAGGAGGCACGAACACCTCGCACGGGACCAATGTAACTTGTAGGAAGTGATCGCGTAGTCTCGGGTCACCCGGTTTTAGAGTATGATGATAATTTGCAAAAATTACACTTAGACTTAAAAACAGGCCGTTAAAGGGTGAAAACCCGAACTTGAGAGTATGATTTTAATTTGAAAAAATCACACCTACACTTAAAAAGAGGCCGTTAAAGGGTGAAAACCCAAACGACCCCGTAGGAGGCACGAACACCTCGTACGCGACTAATGTAACTTATAGTACATGATCGCGTAGTCCCGGCTCTCCCGATTTGAGAGTATGCCGATAATTTGCAAAAATCACACTTAGACTTAAAACCACACCGTTAAAGGGTAAAAACCCAAACCAGCCCCCAAACGGAGCCGTTGGAGGCCCAAACTCCTCGTACGGGACCAATGTAACTTTTAGGTAATGACCGCGTAGCCCCGGGTCTCCCAGTTTGAGTGTATGATGATAATTTGCAAAAATCACACTTAGACTTAAAAACAGGCCGTTAAAGGTTTAAAACCCAAACCAGCCCCCAAACGACGCCGTATGAGGCACACACACCTCGCACGGGACCAATGTAACTTGTAGGAACTAACCGCATAGTCTCGGGTCTCCCAGTTTGAGAGTATGACTACAATTTACAAAAATCACACTTAGACTTATAAACAGGCCGTTAAAGGGTGAAAACCTTTACCAGCCCCCAAACGACCCCTTAGGAGGCACGAACACCTTGCACGGAACCAATGTAACTTGTAGGAACTGACCGCGTAGTCCCGTTTTTCACAATTTGAGAGTAACAAAATAATTTGCAAAAATCACACTTTTACTTAAAAACAACAAGTTAAAGGGTGAAAACCTAAATCAACACCCAAACCACCCCGTAGGAGGCACGGACACCTCGCACGGGACCAATGTAACTTGTAAGCACAAACCGCGTAGTCCCAGGTGTCCCAGTTTGAGAGTATGACGATAATTTGAAAAAATCACACTTAGACTTAAAAATAGGCCATTAAAGGGTGAAAACTAAAACCAGTCCCCAAACGACCCCGTAGGAGGCACGAACACCTCGCACGGGATCAATGAAACTTATGGGAACTGATCGCGTAGTACCGGGTCTCCCAATTTAAGAGCATGATGATAGTTTGTAAAAATCTCACTTAGACTTAAAAATAGGCCGTTAAAGGGTGAAATCCCAAACTGGCCCCCAAACGGCCCCAAATGGAGGCACGAACACCTCGCACTGGACCAATGTAACTTGTAGGGACTGACCGCGTAGTCCCGGGTATCCCGGTTTTAGTGTATGATGATAATTTGCACAAATCACACTTAGACTTAAAAAGAGGCCGTTAATGGGTGAAAACCCAAACGACCGCGTCGGAGGAACGAACAACTCGCACGTGACCAATGTAACTTGTAGGAACTGAGCTCGTAGACCCGGGGGTCTCCTAGTTTGAGAGTATGACAATAATTTGGAAAAATCACACTTAGACTTGAAAGCAGGCCGTTAAAGAGTGAAAACTAAAACCAACCACCAAACGACCCCGTAGGAGGCACTAACACCTCGCACGGTACCAATGAAACTTGTAAGAAATGATCGCGTAGTCCTGGGTCTCCCAATTTGAGAGTATGACGATAATTGTAAAAATCTCACTTAGACTTAAAAATAGGCCGTTAAAGGGTGAATACCCAAACGTGCCCGTAGGAGGCACGAACAACTCAAACGAGACAAACGTAACTTGAAAGGACTGACCGCATAGTCCCGGGTCTTCTGGTTTTAGAGTATGATGATAATTTGCAAAAATCATACTTAGACTTAAAAATAGGCCGTTAAAGGGTGAAAACACAAACTAGCCTCCATAAGACCCCGTAGGAGGTACGAACACCTCGCACGGGACAAATGTAACTTGTACGAACCGACCGCGTAGTCCCGGGTCTCTCGGTTTAAGAGTATGATGATAATTTGCAAAAATCACACTTACACTTAAAAACAGGCCGTTAAAGGGTGAAAACCCAAACCAGCCCCCAAACGACCCCATAGGACGCACGAACACCTCGCACGTGACCAATGTAACTTGTAGGAGCAGACCACGTAGTTCTGGGTCTCCCGATTTGAGACTATGATGAGAATTTGAAAAAATATACTTAGACTTAAAAATAGGCCGTTAAAGGGTGAAAACCCAAACTAGCCCCCATACGACCCCGTAGGAGGCACGAACACCTCGCACGGGACCGATGCAACTTGTTGGAACTGATCGCGTAGTCCCGGGTCTCCCGATTTGAGAGTATGCCGATAATTTGCAAAAATCACACTTAGACTTAAAACCACACCGTTAAAGGGTAAAATCCCAAAGCAACCCTCAAATGGACCCGTAGGAGGCCCGAACACCTCGCACGGGACCAATGTAATTTTGTAGGTAATGACCGCGTAGTCCCGGGTCTCCCAGTTTGAGTGTATGACGATAATTTGCAAAAATCACACTTAGACTTAAAAACAGGCCGTTAAAGGTTTCAAACCCAAACTAGCCCCCAAACGACGCCGTATGAGGCACAAACACCTCGCATGGGACCAATGTAACTTATAGGAACTAACCGGTAGTCTCAGGTCTCCCAGTTTGAGAGTATGAGAATAATTTGCAAAAATCACACTTAGACTTAGAAACAGGCCGTTAAAGGGTGAAAACCCAAACCAGCCCCCAAATGACCCCGTAGGACGCACGAACACCTCGTACGGGACCAATGTAACTTGTAAGGACTGAACGCATAGTCCCGGGTCTTCCGGCTTCAGAGTATGATGATAATTTGCAAAAATCACACTTAGACTTAAAAACAGGACCTTAAAGGGTGAAAACCCATACCAACCTCCAAACGAGCCTGTAGGAGGCAGGAACACCTCAGACGGGACCAATGTAACTTGTAGGAACTGACCGCGTAGTCCCGGGTATCCCAGTTTAAGAGTATGACGCTAATTTGCAAAAATCACACTTAGACTTAAAAACAGGCCGTTAAAAGGTGAAAACCCAAACCGGCCTCCAAACGACCCTGTAGGAGGCACGAACACCTCGCACGGGACCAATGTAACTTGTAGGAACTGACCGCGTAGTCCCGGGTCTCCCGGTTTAAAAATATGATGATAATTTGCAAAAATCACACTTAGACTTAAAAATAGACCGTTAAAGGGTGAAAACCCAAACCATCTCCCAAACCATGCCGTCGGAGGCACGAACACCTCGCAGATGACCAATGTAAGTTGTAGGAACTAACGGCGTAGTCCCGGGTCTCTCGAATTGAGAGTATACCGATAATTTGCAAAAATCACACTTAGACTTAAAACAAGCCAATAAAGGGTGAAAACCCAAACCAGTCCCCAAACGGACCCGTAGGAGGTAAGAAAACCTCGCACGGGACCAATGTAACTTGTAGGGATTGACCGCATATTCTCGGGTCTCCCGATTTGAGTGTATGATGATAATTTACAAAATTTACACTTGGACTTAAAAATAGGTCATTAAAGGGGAAAACCCAAACCAGCCCCAAACGACCCCATGGGAGGCACGAACACCTCGCACGGGACCAACGTAACTTAAAGGAACTGACCGCCTAGTCTTGTGTCTCCCGGTTTGAGAGTATGACAATAATTGGCAAAAATTAAACTTAGACTTAAAAACAGGCCATTAGAGGGTGAAACCCCAAACCAACCCCCAAACGACTCTGTTGGAGGCACGAACACCTCGCACAGGACCAATGTAACTTGTAGGAACTGACCGCGTAATCCCATTTCTCCCAGTTTGAGAGTATGACAATAATTTGCAAAAATCACACTTAGACTTAAAAATAAGAAGTTAAACGGTGAAAACCTAAATCAACCCCCAAACCACCCCGTAGGAGGCACGAACAACTCGAACGGGATCAACGTAACTTGTAAGGACTGACCGCATAGTCCCGGGACTTCCGATTTTAGAGTATCACGATAATTTGCAAAAATCAAAGTTACACTTAAAAATAGGCCGTTAAAGGGTGAAAACTCAAACCAGCCTCCAAACGACCGTGTAGGTGGTACGAACAACTTACACGGGACAAATGTAACTTGTAGGAACTGACTGCGTAGTCCCAGGTCTCTCGGTTTAAGAATATGATGATAATTTGCAAAAATCACACTTAGACTTAAAAACGGGCCGTTAAAGGGTGAAAACCCAAACCAGCCCCCAAATGACCCCATAGGACGCACGAACAGCTCGCACGTGACCAATGTAACTTGTAGGAGCAGACCACGTAGTTCTGGGTCTCCCAATTTGATACTGTGATGACAATTTGAAAAAATAATAGTTAGACTTAAAAACAGGCCGTTAAAGGGAGAAAATCCAAACCAGCACCCAAACAACCCCGTAGGAAGCACAAACACCTCGCCTAGGACCAATGTAACTTGTAGGAATTGAACACGTAGTTTCGGGTCTCCCGATTTGAGGGTGCGATGATAATTTGAAAAAAAAAACACTTAGACTTGAAAACAAACCGTTAAAGGGTGAAAACCCAAACCAGCCCCCAAACGACCTTGTAGGCGGCACGAACACCTCGTACGGGACCAATGTTACTTGTAGGAACTGACCGCGTAGTCTCGGGTCTCCCAGTTTAAGAGTATGACGATAATTTACAAAAATCACACTTAGACTTAAAAACAGGCCGTTAAAGGGTGAAAACCCAAACCAGCCCCTAAATGACCCCGTAAGACGCACGAACATCTCGCATGGGACGATTGAAACTTGAAAGAACTGACCGTATAGTCCTGGGTCTCCCAATTTGAGAGTGTAACGATAATTTGTACAAATATCACTGAGACTTAAAAATAGGCCGTTAAAGGGTGAAAACCCAAATCGGGCCCCAAACGGTCTCGTAGGAGGCACGAACACCTCGAACGGGACCAATGTAACTTGTAAGGACTAATCGCGTAGTCCCGGGTCTTCCGACTTTAGAGTATGACGATAATTTGCAAAAATCACACTTAGACTTAAAAACAGGTCGTTAAAGGGTGAAAACCCAAACGAGCCTCCAAACGAGCCTGTAGGAGGCACGAACACCTTGCACGGGACCAATGTAACTTGTAGGAACTAACCGCGCAGTCCCGAGTCTCCCGGTTTAAAAGTATGATGATAATTTGCAAAAATCACACTTACACTTAAAAACAGGTCGGTAAAGGGTGAAAACCTTAACCATCTCCCAAACGATGTCGTCGGAGGCACGAACACATCGCACGTGTCCAATGTAACTTGTAGGAACTGACGGCGTAGTCTCGAGTCACTCGAATTGAGAGTATGCCGATAATTTGCATAAATCATAATTAGACTTAAAAACAAGCCGTTAAAGGGTGAAAACCCAAACCAGCCCAAAAACAGACCCGTAGGAGGCACGAACACCTCGCACGGGACCAATGTAACTTGTAGGGAATGACCGCATAGTCCCGGGTCTCCCGATTTGAGTGTATGATAATAATTTACAAAGCTTACACTTAGACTTAAAAACAGGCCGTTAAAGGGTAAAAACCCAAACCAGCCCCAAACGACCCCGTATGAGGCACGAACACCTCGCGCGGGACCAATGTAACTTATAGGAATAGACCGCGTAGTTTTCGGGTCTCCCGATTTGAGAGTATGATGTTAATTTGCAAAAATCACACTAAGACTTAAAAACAAGCCGTTAAAGGGTGAAACCCCAAACCAGCCCCCAAATGACCCTGTAGGAGGCACGAATACCTCGCACGGGACCAATGTAACTTGTAGGAACTGATCGCGTAGTCCCGAGTCTCCAAGTTTGAGAGAATGACGATAATTTTCCAAAATCACACTTAGACTTAAAAATAGGTCGCTAAAAGGTGAAAATACAAACTAGCCCCCAAACGATCTCGTAGGAGGCAGGAACACCTCGCACGGGACCAATGTAAATTGTAGGAACTGATCGCATAGTCCCGGGACTCCCGATTTGAGAGTATGACTATAATTACCAAAAATCACACTTAGACTTAAAAACAGGTCGTTAAAGGGAGAAAACCCAAACCAGCACCCAAACGACCCCGTAGGAAGCACGAACACCTCTCCCAAGACCAATGTAACTTATAGGAACTGACTGCGTAGTTTCGGGTGTCCCGATTTGAGGGTGTGATGATAATATGAAAAAAATCAGACTTAGACATAAAAATAGGCCGTTAAAGGGTGAAAACCCAACCAGCCCCCAAACGACCCCGTAGGAGGCACGAACACCTCGCACGGGACCAATGTTACTTGTAGGAACTGACCGTGTAGTCTCGGGTCTCCCAGTTTGGGAGTATGATGATAATTTGCAAAAATCACACTTAGACTTAAAAACAGGCCGTTAAAGGGTGAAAACTTAAACCGGCCCCGTAGGAGGCACGAATAACTCGAACGGGACCAATGTAACTTGTAGGGACTGACCGCGTAGTCCCGGGTCTCCTGATTTCAGAGTATGATGATAATTTACAAAAATCACACTTACACATAAAAACAGGCCGTTAAAGGGTGAAAACCCAAACCAGCCCCCAAACGACCCTATAGGAGGCACGAACACCTGGCACGGGACCAATGTAACTTGCAAGAACTGACCGCGTAGTCCCGGGTCTCACGGTTTAAGAGTATGATGATAATTTACAAAAATCACACTTAGACTTAAAAACAGGCCGTTAAAGGGTGAAAACTCAAACCATCCCCGAAATGACCCCGTAGGACGCACGAACTCCTGCCACGTGACCAATGTAACTGATAGGAACTAACCTCGTAGTTCTGTGTCTACCGATTTGAGAGTATGATGATAATTTGGAAAATCACACTTAGACTTAAAAACTGGACATTAAAGGGTGGAAACCCAAACTACCCCCCCAAATGACACCGTAGGAGGTACAAACACCTCGCACGGGACCAATGTAACTTGTAGGAACTGACCGCGTAGTTCTGAGTCTCTTGGTTTGAGAGTATGAAGATAATTAGCCAAAATCACACTTAGACTTAAAAATAGGCCGTTAAAAGGTGAAAACCCAAACCAACCCCCAAATGACCCCGTAGGAGTCACGAGCACCTCGCCCGGGACCAATGTAAATTGTAGGAACTGACCGCATAGTCTCGGGTCTCTCTGTTTGAGAGTATGACGATAATTTTCAAAAATAACACTTAGACTAAAAAACAAGCCATTAAGGGGTGAAAACCCAAACCAGCCCGCAAACAGCCCTGTAGGAGGCACGAACACCTCACACGGCACCAATGTAACTTGTAGGGATTGACCGCGTAGTCCCGAGTCTCCCGATTTGAGAGTATGACGATAATTTGCCAAAATCACACTTAGACTTAAAAACAAGCCGTTAAAGGGTGAAAACCCAAACCTTCCCCCAAACGACCCCGTAGGAGGCACGAACACCTCGAACGGGATCAATGTAACTTGTAGGAACTGACCGCGTAGTCCCTGGTCTCCCGGTTTAAGAGTCTGACAATAATTTATAAAAATCACACATAGACTTAAAAATAGGACATTAAAGGGTGAAAACCCAAACCAGCCCCCAAATGACCCTGTAGGACGCACGAACACCTGCCTCGTGACCAATGTAACTTATAGGAATTGACCTCGTAGTTTTGGGTCTACCGATTTGAGAGTATGATGATAATTTGGAAAAATCACACTTAGACTTAAAAACTGGTCGTTAAAGGGTGAAAACCCAAACTACCCCCCCCCCCAAACGATCCCGTAGGAGGCATAAACACCTCGCACGGGACCAATGTAACTTGTAGGAACTGACCGCATAGTCCCGGGTTTCCCGATTTAGGAGTATGATGATAATTTGCAAAAATCACACTTACACTTAAAAACAGGCCATTAAAGGGTGAAAACCCAGGACCATTTTAACTTGTAGAAACTGACTGCGTCGTCCCGGGTCTATCGGTTTGAGAGTATGATGATAATTTGCAATAACCAAACTTATACTTAAAAACAAGTCGTTAAAGGGTGAAAACCCTAACCAGCCCCCAAACGACCCCGTAGGAGGCACGAACACCTCGAACGGGACCAATGTAACATGTAGGAACTGACCGCGTAGTCCCGGGTCTCTCGGTTTGAGAGTATGACGATAATTTGTAAAAATCACACTTAGACTTTAAAAGAAGCCGTTAAAGGGTGAAAACCGAAACCAGAACCCAAACGGCCTCTTAAGAGTCACGAACACCTCGCATGAGACTAATGCAACTTGTAAGGAATGACCGCGTAGTCCCGGGTCTCCCAGTTTGATTGTATGATGCTAATTTGCAAAAATCACACTTTGACATAAAAAGAGGTCGTTAAAGGCTGAAAACCCAAACCAGCCCCCAAACGACCCCGTGGGAGTCACGAACACCTCGCACGGGACCAATGTAACTTGTAGGAATTGACCACGTAGTCTCGGGTCTCCCGGTTTGAGAGTATGATGACAATTTGAAAAAAATCAAACTTAGACTTAAAAATAGGCCGTTAAAGGGTGAAAACCCAAACCAGCCCCCAAATAACCCCGTAGGAGGCACGAACACCTCGCACAGGACCAATGTAACTTCTAGGAACAGACCGCGTAGTCCAGGGATTCTCGGTTTGAGAGTATGACGATAATTTGCTAAAATACACTTAGACTTAAAAATAGGCCGTTAAAGGCTGAAAACCCAAACCAGCCCCCGAACGACCCTGTAGGAGGCATGAACATCTCGCACGGGACCAGTGAAGCTTGTAGGAACTGACCACGAAGTCCCGGGTCTCCCAATTTGAGAGTATGACAATAATTTGTAAAAATCTCTCCTAGACTTAAAAATAGGTCGTTAAAGGGTGAAAACCCAAACCTGTCCCCAAACGGCCCCGCAGGAGGTAAGAACACCTCACACGGGACCAATGTAAGTTGTAGGGACTCACCGCGTAGTCCTGGGTCTCTCGATTTCAGGGTATGATGATAATTTACAAAAATCACACTTAGACATAAAAACAGGCCATTAAAGGGAGAAAACCCAAACCAACCACCAAACAACACCGTAGGAAGCACGAACACCTCCCTCGGGACCAATGTAACTTGTAGGAACTGACCGCATAGTTCTGGGTCTCCCGATTTGAGCGTATGATGATAATTTGAAAAAATCATACTTGACTTAAAAACAAGTCATTAATGGGTGAAAACCTAAACTAGACCCAAATGACCCCGTTGGAGGCACGGACACCTCGCACGGGACCAATGTAACTAGTAGGAACTGACCGCCAAGTCCCGAGTCTCCCTATTAGAGAGTATGACGATAATTTGCAAAAATAACACTTAGACTTAATAATAGGCGGTTAATGGGTGAAAACCCAAACCAGCCCCCAAATGACCCCGTAGGACGCACGAACACCTGGCACGTGACCAATGTAACTTATAGGAACTGACCTCATAGTTCAGGGTCTCCCGATTTGAGAGTATGATCTTAATTTGAAAAAATCACACTAAGACTTAAAAATAGGCCGTTAAAGGGTGAAAACCCAAACTACTCCCCCCCCCCCCCCCAAACGACCCCATAAGAGGCACAAACACCTCGCACGGGACCAATGTAACTTATAGGAACTGATCGCGTAGTCCCGAGTCTCCTGGTTTGAGAGTATGATAATAATTTGCCAAAATCACACTTAGACTTAAAAATAGGCCGTTACAAGGTGAAAACCCAAACCAGCCCCCAAACGACCCCATAGGAGTCACGAACACCTCGCACGGGACCAATGTAACTTGTAGGAAATGACCGCCTAGTCCTGGGTCTCCCGATTTGAGAGAGCGACGATAATTTGCAAAAATAACACTTAGACTTAAAAACAAGCCGTTAAAGGGTGAAAACCCAAACCAACCCGCAAACAGCCCCGTAGGAGGCACAATCACCTCGCACGGGACCAATGTAACTTGTAAGAACTGACCGCGTAGTTCTGAGTCTCCTAGTTTGAGAGTATGATGATAATTATCCAAAATCACACTTAGACTTAAAAATAGGCCATTAAAAGGTGAAAACCCAAACTATCACCAAATGACCCCGTAAGAGGCACGAACACCTCGCACGGGACCAATGTAACTTGTAGGAACTGACCGCGTAGTTCCGGGTCTCCAGATTTGAGGGTGTGATGATAATTTGAAAAAATCACACTTAGACTTAAAAACATGCCGTTAAAGGGTGAAAACCCAACTAGCCCCCAAACGACCCCGTTGGAGGCACGAACACCTCGCACGCGACCAATGTAACTTGTACGTAATGACCGCATAGTCCCGGGTCTCCCGGTTTGAGAGTATGATAATAATATGCAAAAATCACACTTAGACTTAAAAATAGGACTTCAAAGGGTGAAAACCCGAGCTTGAGAGTATGATGTTAATATGTAAAAATCACACTTAGACTTAAAAATAGGCCGTTAAAGGGTAAAACCCAAACTACCCCATAGGAGGCACGAACACCTCACACGGGACCAATGTAACTTGTAGGACATGATCGTGTAGTCCCGGCTCTCCCGATTTGAGAGTATGTCGATAATTTGCAAAAAACACACTTAGACTTAAAACCACACAGTTAAAGGGTAAAAACCTAGACCAGCCCCCAAATGGACCCGTAGGAAGCACGAACACCTCGCACGGGACCATTGTTACTTGTAGGTAATGACCGCGTTGTTTCGGGTCTCCGGATTTGAGAGTAAAATAATAATTTGAAAAAATCACACTTAGACATAAAAACAGGACGTTAAAGGGTGAAAACCCAAACCAGCCCCCAAACGACCTAGTAGGAGGCACGAACACCTCGCCCGGGACCAATGAAACTTGTAGTAATTGACCGCGTAGTCCCGAGTCTCCCAATTTGAGAGTATGATGATAATTTGTAAAAATCTCAGTTAGACTTAAAAATAGGCCGTTAAAGGGTGAAAACCCAAACCGGCCCCCAAACGGCCCCGTAGGAGGCACGAACAATTCGAATGGGACAAATGTAAGTTGTAGGGACTGATCGTATAGTCCCGGGTCTCCCGATTTCAGAGTATGATGATAATTTCCAAAAATCACACATAGACTTAAAAACAGGCCGTTAAAGGGTGGAAATCCAAAGCCCCCAAACGACCCTGTAGGAGGCACGAACACCTGGCACGGGACCAATGTAACTTGTAGGAACTGACCACGTAGTCCCTAGTCTCCCGGTTTAAGAGTATGACAATAATTTACAAAAATCACACTTAGACTTAAAAACAGGCCACGTGACCAATGTAACTTATAGGAACTGACCTCGTAGTTCTGGGTTTACCGATTTGAGAGTATGATGATAATTTGGAAAAATCACACTTAGACTAAAAAACTTCCCGTTAAAGGGTGAAAACCCAAACTACCCCCCCCCAAACGATCATGTAGGAGGCACAAACACCTCGCACGGGACCAATGTAACTTGTAGGAACTGACCGCATAGTCCGGGGGTTCCCGGTTTGAGAGTATGATGATAATTTGCAAAAATCACACTTAGACTTAAAAACAGGCCGTTAAAGGGTGAAAATCCAAACGACCCCGTAGGTAGCATAAACACGTCGCCCAGGACCATTGTAACTTGTAGGAACTGACTGCGTTGTCCCGGGTCTATCGGTTTGAGAGTATGATGATAATTTGCAAAAACTACACTTAGACTTAAAAATAAGTCGTTTAAGGGTGAAAACACTAACCAGCCCCAAAACGACCCCGTAGGAGGCACGAACAGCTCGAACGGGACCAATGAAACTTGTAGGAACTCACCGCGTAGTCCCGGGTCTCCCGGTTTGAGAGTATGACGATAATTTGCAAAAATCACACTTAGACTTAAAAACAAGCCGTTAAAGGGTGAAAACCCAAAGCAGCCCCCAAACGGCCTCGTAGGAGGCGCGAACACCTCGCACGGGACTAATGTAATTTGTAAGGAATGACCGCGTAGTCTCGGGTCTCCCGATTTGAGTGTATGATGCTAATTTGCAAAAATCACACTTTCACATAAAAACATGCCGTTAAAGGGTGAAAACCCAAACCAGCCCCCAAACGACCCCGTAGAAGGCACGAACACCTCGCACGGGACTAATGTAACTTGTAGGAACTTACCACGTAGTCTCGGGCCTCGCGGTTTGAGAGTTTGATGACAATTTGAAAAAATCAAACTTAGACTTACAAATAGGACGTTAAAGGGTGAAAACCCAAACCAGCCCGCAAATAACCCCGTAGGAGGAACGAACACCTCGCACATGACCAATGTAACTTCTAGGAACTGACCGCGTTGTCTAGGGATTCTCTGTTTGAGAGTATGACAATAATTTGCAAAAATACACTTAGACTTAAAAATAGGCCGTTAAAGGTTGAAAATCCAAACCAGCCCCCGAACGACCCTGTAGGAGGCATGAACACCTCGCACGAGACTTGTAGGAACTGACCACGATGTCCCGGGTCTCCCAATTTGAGAGTATGACAATAATTTGTAAAAATCTCTCTTAAACTTAAAAATAGGTCGTTAAAGGGTGAAAACCCAAACCTGCCCCAAACGGCCCCGTAGGAGGCACGAACACCTTGCACGGGACCAATGTAAGTTGTAGGGACTGACCGCGTAGTCCCGGGTCTCTCGTTTTCAGAGTATGTTGATAATTTACAAAAATCACACTTAGACATAAAAAAAGGCCGTTAAAGGGAGAAAACCCAAACCAACCACCAAGCAACACCGTAGGAAGCACGAACACCTCCCCCAAGTACAATGTAACTTTTAGGAACTGACCGCGTAGTTCTGGGTCTCCCGATTTGAGCGTGTGATGATAATTTGAAAAAATCACACTTGACTTAAAAACAAGCCGTTAAAAGGTGAAAACCCAAATGAGCCACCAAACGACCCCATAGGAGGCACGAACACCTCGCACGGGACCAATGTAACTTGTAGGAACTGACCACCAACTCCCGAGTCTCCCGATTTGAGAGTGTGACGTAAATTTGCAAAAATAACACTTAGACTTAATAATAGGTTGTTAAAGGTTGAAATACCAAACTAGCCCCCAAATGACCCCGTAGGACGCACGAACACCTAGCACGTGACCAATGTAACTTATAGGAACTGACCTCGTAGTTCAGGGTCTCCTGATTTGAGAGTATGATGTTAATTTGAAAAACTCACACTTAGACTTAAAAATAGGCCGTTAAAGGGTGAAAACCAAAACTACCCCCCCAAAAGACTCCATAGGAGCCACAAACACCTCGCACGGGACCAATGTAACATGTAGGAACTGATCGCGTAGTCCAGAGTCTCCTGATTTGAGAGTGCGACGATAATTTGCAAAAATAACACTTAGACTTAAAAATAAGCCCTTAAAGGGTGAAAACCCAAACCAACCCGCAAACATCTCCGTAGGAGGCACAAACACCTCGCACGGGACCAATGTAACTTGTAAGAACTGACCGCGTAGTTCTGAGTCTCCTGGTTTGAGAGTACGATGATAATTAGCCAAAATCACACTTAGACTTAAAAATAGGCCGTTAAAAGGTGAAAACCCAAAGCATCACCAAACGACCCCGTAAGAGGCACGAACACCTCGCACGGGACCAATGTAACTTGTAGGAACTGACCGCGTAGTTCCGGGTCTCCCGATTTGAGGGTGTGATGATAATTTGAAAAAATCACATTTAGATTTAAAAATAGGCCGTTAAAGGGTGAAAACCCAACTAGCCCCCAAACGACCCCATAGGAGGCACGAACACCTCACACGAGACCAATGTAACTTATAGGTAATGACCGCGTAGTCCCGGGTCTCCCGATTTTAGAGCATGACAATAATTTGCAAAAATCACACTTAGACTTAAAAACTGGTCATTAAAGGGTGAAAACCCGAGCTTGAGAGTATGATGTTAATATGTAAAAATCACACTTAGACTTCAAAACAGGTCGTTAAAGGGGGAAAACCCAAACGACCCCATAGGAGGCACGAACACCTCTCACGGGACGAATGTAACTTGTAGGACATGACCGCGTATTCCCGGCTCTCCCGATTTCAGAGTATGTCGATAATTTGCAAAAATCACACTTAGACTTAAAACCACACAGTTAAAGGGTAAAAACCCCTACAAGCCCCCAAAGGGACTCGTAGGAGGCACGGACACCTCGCACGGGACCAATGTAACTTGTAGGTAATGACCGCGTTGTCCCGGGTCTCCCGATTTGAGAGTATGGTAATAATTTGAAAAAATCACACTTAGGCCTAAAAACGGGGATGTAAAAGGGTGAAAACTCAAACCAGCCCCCAAACGACCCAGTAGGAGGCACAAACACCTCGCCCGAGAACAATGAAACTTGTAGGATTTGATCGCATAGTCCCGGGTCTCCCAGTTTGAGAGTATGATGATAATTTGTAAAAATCTC
Source organism: Sambucus nigra (assembly GCA_949130495.1). Classification (NCBI taxonomy): domain Eukaryota; kingdom Viridiplantae; phylum Streptophyta; class Magnoliopsida; order Dipsacales; family Adoxaceae; genus Sambucus; species Sambucus nigra. Next base: position 297,877,201 of record OX422223.1, read on the forward strand.
AGTTACACTTAAAAATAGGCTGTTAAAGGGTGAAAACCCAAACCGGCCCCCAAACGGCCCCGTAGGAGGCACGAATAACTCGAACGGGACAATTGTAACTTGTAGGGACTGACCGCATAGTCTCGAGTCTCCCGATTTCAGAGTATGATGATAATTTTCAAAAATCACACTTAGACTTTAAAAAGGCCGTTAAAGGGTGAAAACCCAAACCAGCTCCCAAACGACCCTCTAGGAGGCACGAACACCTGGCACGGGACCAATGTAACTTATAGGAACTAACCTCGTAGTTCTGGGTCTACCGATTTGAGAGTATGATGATAATTTGGAAAAATCACACTTAGACTTAAAAACTGGCCGTTAAAGGGTGAAAACCCAAACTACCACCCCCAAACGATCCCGTAGGAGGCACAAACACCTCGCATGGGACCAATGTAACATGTAGGACCTGACCGCATAGTCCCGGGTTTCCCGGTTTGAGAGTATGATGATAATTATCAAAAATCACACTTAGACTTAAAAACAGGCCATTAAAGGGTGAAAACCCAAACGACCCCGTAGGTAACACAATCACGTCGCCCAGGACCATTGTAACTTGTAGGAACTGACTGCGTTGTCCCGGGTCTATCGGTTTGAGAGTATGATGATAATTTGCAAAAACCACACTTAGACTTAAAAAGAAGTCTTTTAAGGGTGAAAACCCTAACCAGCACCCAAACGACCCCGTTGGAGGCACGAACACCTCGAACGGGACCAATGTAACTTGTAATAACTGACCGCGTAGTCCCGGGTCTCCCGGTTTGAGAGTATGACTATAATTTGTAAAAATCACACTTAGACTCAAGCCGTTAAAGGGTGAAAACCCAAACCAGCCCCCAAACGGCCTCGTAGGAGGCACGAACACCTCGCACGGGACTAATGTAACATGTAAGGAATGACCACATAGTCCCGGGTATCCCGGTTTGAGTGTATGATGCTAATTTGAAAAAATCACACTTTGACATAAAAACAGGCCGTTATTGGGTGAAAACCCAAACCAGCCGCCAAACGACCCCGTCGGAGGCACGAACACCTCGCACGGGACCAATGTAACTTGTAGGAACTGACCATGTAGTCTCAGACCTCCCGGTTTGAGAGTATGATGACAATTTGAAAAAATCAAACTTAGACTTAAATATAGGTCGTTAATGGGTGAAAACCCTAACCAACCCCCAAATAACCCCGTAGGAGGCACGAACACCTCGCACAGGACCAATGTATCTTCTAGGAACTGACCGCGTAGTCTAGGGATTCTCGGTTTGAGAGTATGATGATAATTTTCAAAAATACACTTAGACTTAAAAATAGGCCGTTAAAGGTTGAAAACCCAAAACAGCCCCCGAACGACCCTGTAGGAGTCATGAACACCTCGCACGGGACCAGTGAAACTTGTAGGAACTGACCACGAAGTCCCGGGTCTCCCAATTTGAGAGTATGACAATAATTTGTAAAAATCTCTCTTAAACTTAAAAATAGGTCGTTAAAGGTTGAAAACCCAAACCTGCCCCCAAACGGCCCCGTAGGAGGTACGAACACCTCACACGAGACCAATGTAAGTTGTAGGGACTGACCGCGTAGTCTCGTGTCTCTCAGTCTCAGAGTATGACGATAATGTCCAAAAATCACACTTAGACATAAAAACAGGTCGTTAAAGGGAGAAAACCCAAACCAACCACCAAACAACACCGTAGGAAGCACGAACACCTCCTCCAGGACAAATGTAACTTGTAGGAACTGACCGCATAGTTATGGGTCTCCCGATTTAAGCGTATGATGATAATTTCATTAAATCACACTTGACATAAAAGCAGGTCATTAATGGGTGAAAACCGAAACTATCCCCCAAATGACCCCGTAGGAGGCACAAACACCTCGCACGGGACCAATGTAACTTGTAGGAACTGATCGCTTAGTCCCGAGTATCCTGGTTTGAGAGTATGATGATAATTTGCAAAAATCACAATAAGACATAAACATAGGCCGTTAAAAGGTGAAAACCCAAACCAGCCCCCAAATGACCCTATAGGAGGCACGAACACCTCTCACGGGACCAATGTAACTTGTAGGAACTGACCGCCAAGTTCGGGTCTCCCGATTTGAGAGTGTGACGAAAATTTTCAAAAATAACACTTAGACTTAATAATAGGCCGTTAAAGGGTGAAAACCCAAACCAGGCCCAAAATGACCCCATAGGACGCATGAACACCTAGCACGTGACCAATGTAACTTATAGGACATGACCTCGTAGTTCAGGGTCTCCCGATTTGAGAGTATGATGTTAATTTGAAAAAATCACACTTAGACATAAAAATAGGCCGTTAAAGGGTGAAAACCAAATCTACCCCCCCAAATAACCCAATATGAGGCAGAAACACCTCACACGGGACCAATCTAACTTGTAGGAACTGATCGCGTAATCCCGAGTCTCCTGGTTTGAGAGCATGACGATAATTTGCCAAAATCACACTTATACTTAAAAATAGGTCGTTAAAAGGTGAAAACTCAAACCAGCCCCCAAACGACCCCATTGGAGGCACGAACACCTCGCACGGGAGCAATGTAACTTGTAGGAAATGACCGCCTAGTCCCGGGTCTCCCGATTTGAGAGTGCGACGATAATTTGCAAAAATAACACTTAGACTTAAAAACAAGCCGTTAATGGGTGAAACCCCAAACCAACCTGCAAACAGCCCCGTAGGAGGCACAAACACCTCGCACGGGACCAATGTAACTTGTAAGAACTGATCGCGTAGTTTTGAGTCTCCTGATTTAAGAGTACGATGATAATTAGCCAAAATCACACTTAGACTTAAAAATAGTCCGTTAAAAGGTGAAAACACAAACCATCACCAAACGACCCCGTAAGAGGCACGAACACCTCGCACGGGACCAATGTAACTTGTAGGAACTGACCGTGTAGTTCCGGGTCTCCCGATTTGAGGATGTGATGATAATTTGAAAAAATCACACTTAGACTTAAAAAACAGGCCGTTAAAGGGTGAAAACCCAACTAGCCCCCAAACGATCCCGTAGGAGGCACGGACGCCTCGCACGGGACCAATGCAACTTGTAGGTAATGACCGCATAGTCCCGGGTCTCCCGGTTTGAGAGTATGACAATAATTTGCCAAAGTCACACTTAGACTTAAAAATAGACCGTTAAAGGGTGAAACCCCAAGCTTGAGAGTATGATGTTAATATGTAAAAATCACACTTAGACTTAAAAACAGGTTGTTAAAGGGGGAAAACCCAAACGACCCCATAGGAGGCACGAACGCCTCACACGAGACCAATGTAACTTGTAGGACATGACCGCGTAGTCCCGTCTCTCCCGATTTCAGAGTATGTCGATAATTTGCAAAAATCACACTTAGACTTAAAACCAAACAGTTAAAGGGTAAAAACCCAGACCAGCCTCCAAACGAACTCGTTGGAGGCACGAACACCTCGCACGGGAACAATGTATCTTGTAGGTAATGACCGCGTTGTCCCGAGTCTCCCGGTTTGAGAGTATGATAATAATTTGAAAAAATAACACTTAGACCTAAAAACAGGCTGTAAAAGGGTGAAAACCCAAACCAGCCCCCAAACGACCCAGTAGGAGGCACGAACACCTCGCTCGGGACCAATGAAACTTCTAGGATTTGACCGCATAGTCTCGGGTCTCCCAATTTGAGAGTATGATGATAATTTGTAAAAATCTCAGTTAGACTTAAAAATAGGTCGTTAAAAGGTGAAAACTCGAACTTGAGAGTATGATGTTAATTTGCAAAAATCACACCTAGACTTAAAAAATAGGCCGTTAAAGGGTGAAAACCCAAACCAGCCCCCAAATGGCCCCGTAAGAGTCTTTAACACCTCGTACGGGATCAATGTAACTTCTAGGAACTGACCGCATAGTCCCGGGTCTCCCGATTTGAGGGAAAGATGATTTTTTACAAAAATCACACTTAGACTTAGGAACAGGTCGTTAAAGGGTGAGAACCCAAACCAGCACCCAAACGTCCCCATAGGAGGCACGAACACCTCGCACGGGACTAATGTAACTTATAGGAACATACCGCGTAGTCCCGGGTCTCCATGTTTGAGAGTATGACGATAATTTGCCAAAATCACACTTAGACTAAAAAAAAGGCCGTTAAAAGGTGAAAACCCAAACTAGCCCACAAACGACCCCATAGGAGGCACGAACACCTCACATGGGACCAATGTAACTTGTAGGAACTAACCGCCTAGTCCAGGGTCTCCCGATTTGAGAGTGTGATGATAATTTGGAAAAATAACACTTGGACTTAAAAACAAGCCGTTAAAGGGTAAAAACCCAAACCAACCCACAAACAGCCCCGTAGGAGGCACAAACACCTCGCACGGGACGAATGTAACTTGTAGGAACTGACTGCGTAGCTCCGAGTCTCCTGGTTTGAGAGTATGACGATAATTAGCCAAAATCATACTTAGACTTAAAAATAGGTTGTTAAAAGGTAAAAACACAAACCAGCCCCAAACGACCCCGTAGGAGGCACAAACACCTCGAACGGGACCAATGTAACTTGTAGGAACTGACCGCGTTGTCCCGGGTCGCCCGGTTTGAGAGTATGATGATAATTTGCAAAAACCACACTTAAACTTAAAAACAAGCCGTTAGAGGGTGAAAAGCAGAACGACCCTGTAGGTAGCACAAACACATCACCCAGGACCATTGTAACTTGTAGGAACAGACTGCGTTGTCCCGGGTCTATCGGTTTGAGAGTATGATGATAATTTGGAAAAACCACACATAGACTTAAAAACAAGTCGTTAAAGGCTGAAAACCCTAACCAACCCCCAAACGACCCCATAGGAGGCACAAACACCTCGCACGGGACCAATGTAACTTGTAGGAACAGACCGCGTAGTCCCGGGTCTCCCGGTTTGAGAGTATGACGATAATTTGTAAAAGTCACACTTAGAATTAAAAATAAGCCGTTAAAGGATGAAAACCCAAACCAGCCCCCAAACGGCCTTGTAGGAGGCACAAACACCTCGTACGGGACTAATGTAACTTGTAAGGAATGACCGCATAGTCCCGGGTCTCCCAGTTTGAGTGTATGATTCTAATTTGCAAAAATCACACTTTGACTTAAAAACAGGCCGTTAAAGGGTGAAAACACAAACCAACCCACTAATGACCCCGTAGGAAGCACGAAAACCTCGCACGGGACCGATGTAACTTGTAGGAACTAACCACGTAGTCTCGGGTCCTCTGGTTTGAGAGTATGATGACAATTTGCAAAAATCAAACTTTGACTTAAAAACAGGCCGTTAAAGGGTGAAAACCAAAACCAGCCCCCAAACGACCCCGTTGGAGGCACGAACACCTTGCACAGGACCAATGTAACTTCTAGGAACTGGCCGTGTAGTTCGGGGTCTCTCGGTTTGAGAGTATGATGATAATTTGCAAAAATACGCTTTGACTTAAAAATAGGCCGTTAAAGGGAGAAAACCCAAACCAACCCTGAAACAACAGCGTAGGAAGCACGAACACCTCCCCCAGGACCAATGTAACTTGTAGGAACTGACCGCGTAGTTCCGGGTCTCCCGATTTGAGCGTATGATGATAATTTGAGAAAATCACGCTTAGACTTAAAAACAGGCCGTTAATGGGTGAAAACCTAAACTAACCCCCAAATGACCCCGTATGAGGCACGAACACCTCGCACGGGACCAATGTAACTTTTAGGAACTAACCGCGTAGTCTCGAGTCTCCCGGTTTGAGAGTATGACGACAATTTGCAGAAATCACACTTAGACTTAAAAATAGGTTGTTAAAGGGTGAAAACCCAAACCAGCCCCCAAACGACCCCGTAGGATGCACGAACACCTGGCACGTGACCAATGTAACTTATAGTAACTGACCTCATAGTTCTGGGTCTCCTGATTTGAGAGTATGAAGATAATTTGCCAAAATCACACAGACATAAAATCAGACCATTAAAGGGTGAAAACCCAAACCGGCCCCCAAACGACCCCGTAGGAGGCACGTAAACCTCGCACAGGACCAATGTAACTTGTTGGAACTGACCGCGTAGTCCCAGGTCTCCCGATTTGAGAGTATGATGATAATTTGATAAAATCACACTTAGACTTAAAAACAGGCCGTTAAAGGGAGAAAACCCAAACCAACCGCCAAACGACCCCGTAGGAAGCACGAACACCTCCCCCCGGACCAGTATAACTTCTAGGAACTGACCGCGTAGTCCGGGGTCTCTAGGTTTGAGAGTGACAATAATTTGCAAAAATCACACTTAGACTTAAAAACAGGCCGTTAAAGGTTGAAAACCCAAACCAACACCCGAACGACCCCGTAAGAGGCACGAACACCTCGCATGGGACCAATGAGACTTGTAGGAACTAACCACGAAGTCCCGGGTGTCCCAATTTGAGAGTATGATAATAATTTGTAAAAATCTCTCTTAGACATAAAAATAGGTCGTTAAAGGGTGAAAATCCAAACCTGTCCCCAAACGGCCCCGTAGGAGGCACGAACACCTCGCACGGGACCAATGTAACTTTTAGGTTCTGACCGCGTATTCCCGGGTCTCTCGGATTCATAGTATGATAATAATTTGCAAAAAACACACTTAGACTTAAAAACAGGTTGTTAATGGGAAAAAAACCCAAACCAACCCCAAACGACCCCATAGGAAGCACGAACACCTCCCCAGGACCAATGTAACTTGTAGGAACTGACCGCGTAGTTCCGGATCTCCCGATTTGAGAGTATGATGATAATTTGAAAAAATCACGCTTAGACATAAAAACAGGCCGTTAATGGGTGCAAACCTAAACTAGCCCCCAAATGACCCCGTAGGAGGCACGAACACCTCGCACGGGACCAATGTAACTTGTAGGAACTGACCGCGTAGTCCTGGGTCTCTCGGTTTGAGAGTATGATGATAATTTGCAAAAATTACACTTGGACTTAAAAATAGGTTGTTAAAGGGTGAAAACCCAAACCAGCCCCCAAACCACCCCGTAAGACGCACGAGCACTTGGCACGTGACCAATGTAACTTATAGGAACTGACCTCGTAGTTGTGGGTCTCCCGATTTGAGAGTATGATGATAATTTATGAAAATCACACTTAGACTTAAAATCAGATCGTTAAAAGGTGAAAACCCAAACCCGCCCCCAAACAACCTCGTAGGAGGCACGTACACCACGCACGGGGCCAATATAACTTGTTGGAACTGACCGCGTTGTCCCGGGTCTCCCGGTTTGAGAGTATGATGGTAATTTGATAAAATCACACTTACACTTAAAAACAGGCCGTTAAAGGGGGAAAACCCAAACCAACCCCCAAACGACCTCGTAGGAAGCACGAACACCTCCACCGGACCAATGAAACATATAGGAACTGACCGCGTAGTTTCAGGTCTCCTAATTTGAGGGTATGATGATAATTTTAAAAAATCACACTTACACTTAAAAAAAGGCTGTTAATGGGTGAAAACCAAAACTTTCCACCAAATGACCCCGGAGGAGGGACGAACACCTCGCACGGGACCAATCTAACTTGTAGGACTTGACCGCGTAGTCTCGGGTCTCCCCGGTTTGAGAGTATGACAATAATTTGAAAAATCACACTTAGAATTAAAAACAGGCGATTAAATGGTGAAAACCCAATCTTGAGAGTATGACGTTAATTTGCAAAAATCACACCTAGACTTAAAAACAGTCCGTTAAAGGGTGAAAACCCAAACCAAATCCCAAATGGCCCCGTAAGTTGCATGAACACCTCGTACGGGACCAACGTAACTTCTAGGAACTGACCCCGTAGTCTCGGGTCTCCCGGTTTGAGAGTATGCCGATAATTTGTAAAAATCACAAACAGGTCGTTAAAGTGTGAGAACGCAAACCAGCACCCAAACGGCCCCATAGCAGGCACGAACACCTCGCACGGGACTAATGTAACTTATAGGAATAGACCGCGTACTCCCGGGTCTCCCGGTTCGAGAGTATGACATTAATTAGCAAAAATCACACTTAGACTTATAAACAAGCCGTTAAAGGGTAAAAACTCAAACGACCCCGTAGGAGGCACAAACACCTCACAGGGGACCAACATAACTTATAGGAACATATCGTGTAGTCCTGGGTCTCCCGGTTTGAGAGTATGACGATAATTTACAAAAATCATACATAGACTTAAAAACAGGCTATTAAAGGGTAATCCAAAACCAGCCCCCAAACAGACCCGTAGGAGGCACGTACACCTCGCACGGGACCAATATAACTTGTAGGAACTGACCGCGTAGTCCCGCATCTCCCGGTTTGATAGTATGACAATAATTTGCAAAAATCACACCTATACTTAAAAACAGGCTATTAAAGGGTGAAACCCAAACAATCCCCCAAACGACCCCGTAGGAGGCACGGACACCTCGCACGGGACCAATGTAACTTGTAGGAATAGACCGCATAGTCTTGGGTCTCCCGATTTGAGAGAGTGACGATAATTTGCAAAAATCAACCCTTAGACTTAAAAACTAGCCATTAAAGGGTGAAAACCTAGATCAGCCCCCAAGCGGACCCGTTAGAGGCACGAACACCTCGCACGGGGCCAATGTAAGTTGTAGGAACTAACCGCGTAGTCCCGGATCTCCCAGTTCAAGAGTATGACGATAATTTGCAAATATCAAACTTAGAATTAAAAATAGGCCGTTAAAGGGTGAAAACACAAATCAGCCCCCAAACGGCCCCGTAGGAAGCACGACCACCTCGCACAGGACCAATGTAACTTGTAGGAACTGATCGCGTAGTCCCGAGTCTCCCGATTTGAGAGTATGATGATAAATTGCAAAAACCACACTTAGACATAAAAATAGGTCGTTAAAGGGTGAAAACCCAAACCATCCGCCAAACGGCCCCGTAAGAGGCACGAACAGCTCGCACGGGACCAATGTAACTTGTAGGAACTGACCATGTAGTCCCGGGTCTCTGGATTTGAGAGTATTACGATAATTTGCAAAAATCACACTTATACTTAAAAACAGGCTATTTAAGGGTGAAAACCCAAACAAGACCCCAAATGACCCCGTAGGAGGCACGAACACCTCGCACGGGACCAATGTAACTTATAGGAACTGAGCGCGTAGTCTCGGGTCTCCCGATTTGAGAGAGTGACGATAATTTCCAAAAATCAACCCTTAGACTTAAAAACAAGCCGTTAAAGGGTGAAAACCTAAACCAACCCCCAAACGGACCCGTAAGAGGCACGAACACCTCGCACGGGACAAATGTAACTTTTAGGAACTAACAACGTAGTCCCGGTTCTCACAGTTCGAGAGTATGATGATAATTTGCAAAAATCACACTTAGACTTAAAAATAGGTTGTTAAAGAGTGAAAACCCAATCCAGCCCCCAAATGGCCCCGTAAGAGGAACGAACACCTCGCACGGGACCAATGTAACTTGCAGGGACTGACCGCGTAATATCGAGTCTCCTGGTTTAAGAGTATGACGATAATTTGAATAAATCACACTTAGACTTAAAAACAAACCGTTAAAGGGTGAAAACCCAAAGCCGCCCCCAAACGACCCCGAATGAGGCACGAACACCTCTCACGGGACCAAAGTAACTTGTAGGAACTAACTGCGTAGTCCTAAGTCTCCCGAATTGAGAGTATGACTATAATCTGCAAAAATCACACTTACTTAAAAATAGGTCGTTAAAGGGTGAAAACCCAAACCAGCCCCCAAACGACCCCATAGGAGGCACGAACACCTCCCACGGGACCAATGTACCTTCTAGGAAGTAACAGCGTAATCCCGGGTTTCCCCATTTGAGAGTATGATGATAACTTGCAAAAATCACACTTAGAATTAAAAATAGGCCGTTAAAGGGTGAAAACCCAAATCAGCCCCCAAACGACCCCGTAGGAGGCACGGACACATCCCACGGGACCAATGTAACTTGTAGGAACTGACCGTGTAGTTTCGGGTCTCCCGATTTGAGAGTATGATCATAATTTGCAAAAATCACACTTAGACTTGAAAACAAGCCGTTAGAAGGTGAAAAGCCAAACCAGCCCCCAAATGGCCTCGTAGAAGGCACGAACACCTCACACGGGACCAATGTAACTTGTAGGGAATGACTGCATAGTCCCGGGTCTCCCGGGTTTATTGTTTGACGATAATTTGCAAATATCACACTTAGACTTAAAAATAGTCCGTTAAAGGATGAAAACCCAAACCAACCCCCAAACGACCCCATGGGAGGCACGAACACCTCGAATGGGACCAATGTACCATCTATGAACTAACCGCATAGTCCCGGGTTTCCCCATTTGAGAGTATGATGATAATTTGCAAAAATCACACTTCGAATTAAAAATAGGCCGTTAAAGAGTGAAAACCCAAACGAACCCGTAGGTAGCACAAACACGTCGCCCAGGACCATTGAAACTTGTAGGAACTGACTCCGTTATCCCGGGTCTATCGATTTGAGAGTATGGTGATAATTTGCAAAAACCACACTTAGACTTAAAAATAAGTCATTAAAGGGTGAAAACCAAACCTGCCCCCAAACTACCCCGTAGGAGTCACGAACACCTTGCACGGGACCAATGTAACTTGTAGGAACTGACCGTGTAGTCCCGGGTTTCCCTATTTGAGAGTATGATGATAATTTTCAGAAATCACACTTAGACTTAAAATAGGTCGTTAAAGGGTGAAAACCCAAATGACCCCGTAGGTAGAACAAACACATCGCCCAGGACCATTGTAACTTGTAGCAACTGACTGCGTTGTCCTGGGTCTGTCGGTTTGAGAGTATAACGATAATTTACAAAAACCACACTTAGACTTAAAAATAAGTCGTTAAAGGGTGAAAACCCTAACCGGCCCCCAAACGACCTCGTAGGAGGCACGAACACCTCACACGGGACCAATGTAACTTGTAAGAACTGACCGCGTAGTCCCAGGTCACCCGGTTTGAGAGTATGACGATAATTTGCAAAAATCACACTTAGACTTAAAAACAAGCCGTTAAAGGGTGAAAACCCAAACCATCCCCCAAACGGCCTCGTAGGAGGCACGAACACCTCGCACGGGACCAATGTAACTTGTAAGGAATGACCGCATAGTCCTGGGTCTCCCGGTTTGAGTGTATGACGCTAATTTGCAAAAATCACACTTAGACTTAAAAACAGGTCTTTAAAGGGTGAAAACCCAAACCAACCCCCAAACAACACTCTAGGAAGCACGAACACCTCGCACAGGACCAATGTAACTTTTAGAAACTGATCGCGTAGTCCCGGGTCTCTCGGTTTGAGAGTATGATGATAATTTGAAAAAATAAAACTTAGACTTAAAAACAGGCCATTAAAGGGTGAAAACTAAAACCAGCCTCCAAATAACCCTGTAGGAGGCACGAACACCTCGCACAGGACCATTGTAACTTCTAGGAACTGACCGCGCAGTCCAGGGATTCTCGGTTTGAGAGTACGACGATAATTTGCCAAAATACACTTAGACTTAAAAACAGGTCGTTAAAGGTTGAAAGCCCAAACCGGCCCCCGAACGACCCCGTAGGAGGCACGAGCACCTTGTAGGGGACCAATGAAATTTGTAGGAACTGACCATGAAGTCCCGGGTCTCCCAATTAGAAAGTATGTCAATAATTTGTAAAAATCTCTCTTAGACTTAAAAATAGGTCCTTAAAGGGTGAAAATCCAAATCGGTCCCCATACGGCCCCGTAATAGGCACGAACACCTCGCAGGGGACCAATGTAACTTATAGGGACTTACCGCGTCGTCCCGGGTCTCTCGATTTCAGAGTATGACGATAATTTGCAAAAATCACACTTAGACTTAAAAACATGTCGTTAAAGGGAGAAAACCCAAAACAACCCCAAACGACCCCGTAGGAAGCACGAACACCTCCCCCAGGACTAATGTAACTTGTAGGAACTGACCGCGTAGTTCTGGGTCTCCCGATTTGAGTGTATGATGATAATTTGAAAAAATCATACTTAGACATAAAAACAGGCCGTTAATGGGTGAAAACCTAAACTAGCCCCCAAATGACCCCGTAGGAGGCACGAGCACCTCGCACGAGACCAATGTAACCTGTAGGAACTGACCGCGTAGTCCCGGGTCTCCCTGTTTGAGAGTACGATGATAATTTTCAATAATCACACATAGACTTAAAAATAGGTTGTTAAAGGGTGAAATCCCAAACCAACCCCCAAGCGACCCCGTAGGACGCACGAACACCTCGCACGTGACCAATGTAACTTATAGGAACTAACCTCGTAGTTCTGGGTCTCCCGGTTTGAGAGTATGACGATAATTTGCAAAAAACACACTTAGACTTAAAATCAGACCGTTAAAGGGAGAAAACCCAAACCAGCCCCCAAACGACCCCATAGGAGGCACGTACACCTCGCACGGGACCAATATAACTTGTTGGAACTGGCCGCATAGTCCTGGTTCTCCTGGTTTGAGAGTATGATGATAATTTGATAAAATCACACTTAGAATTAAAAATAGGCTGTTAATGGGTGAAAACCAAAACTTTCCCCCAAATGACCCCGTAGGAGGCACGAACACCTCGCACGGGAGCAATCTAACTTGTAGGAATTGACCGCGTAGTCCCGGGTCTCCCCGATTTAAGAGTATGATGATAATTTGTAAAAATCACACTTAGACTTAAGAACAGGCCATTAAAGGGTGAAAACCGAAACTTGAGTGTATGACGTTAATTTGGAAAAATCACTCTTAGACTTAAAAACAAGTCGTTAAACGGTGAAAACCCAAACCAGCCCCCAAACGGCCCCGTAAATTGCATTAACACCTCGTACAGGACCAATGTAACTTTAGGAACTGACGGCTTAGTCCTGGGTCTCCCAATTTGAGAGTATGACGATACTATGCAAAAATCACACTTAGACTTAGAAACGGGCCGTTAAAGGGTGAGAACCCAAACCAGCACCCAAGCGGCCCCATAGGAGGCACGAACACCTCGCACGGGACTAATATAACTTATAGGAACAGACTGCGTAGTCCCGGGTCTCCCAGTTTGAGAGTATGACGTTAATTAGCAAAAATTACACTTGGACTTATAATCAAGCCGTTTAAGGGTAAAAACCTAAACCAGCCCCCAAATGACCCGTAGGAGGCACGAATACCTCGAACGAGACCAACATAACTTATAGGAACTGACCGTGTAGTCCCGGGTCTCCCGGTATGAGAGTATGATGATAATTTGCAATCTCCCGGCTTGAGAGTATGACGATAATTTGCAAAAATCATACATAGACTTAAAAAATAGGCTATTAAAGGGTGAAAACCCAAACCAGCCCCTAAACAGACCCGTAGGAGGCACGAACACCTCGCACGGGACCAATATAACTTGTAGGAACTGACCGTGTAGTCCCGGGTCTCCTGGTTTGAGAGTATGACGATATTTTACAAAAATCACACTTATACTTAAAAACAGGCTATTAAAGGTTGAAAACCCAAACAATCCCCCAAACGACCCCGTAGGAGGCACGAACACCTCGTACGGGACCAATGTAACATGTAGGAACTGACCGCGTAGTCACGGGTCTCCCGATTTGAGAGAGTGACGATAATTTCCAAAAATCAAACTTAGACTTGAAAACAAGACGTTAAAGGGTGAAAACCCAAACCAGCCCCCAAACGGCCTCTTAGGAGGCACGAACACCTCGCACGGGACCAATGTAACTTGTATGTAATGACTGCGTAGTAGTCCCGAGTCTCCCGGTTTGATTGTTTGACAATAATTTCCAAAAATCACACTTAGATTTAAAAATAGGATGTTAAAGGGTGAAAACCCAAACCAGCACCCAAACGGCCCCGTAGGGGGCACGAACACCTCGCACGGGACCAATGTAACTTGTAGGAACTGATCGCGTAGTCCTGAGTCTCCCGATTTGAGAGTATGACGATAATTTGCAAAAAACACACTTAGACATAAAAATAGGTCGTTAAAGGGTCAAAACCCGAACCAGCCCCCAAACAACCCCGCAGGAGGCACGAACACCAATGTAACTTGTAGGAACTGACCACGTAGTCCTGAATCTCCCAGTTTGAGAGTATGACGATAATTTGTAAAAATCACACTTAGACTTAAAAATAGGCTCTTAAAGGGTTAAAACACAATCTAGCCCCCAAACGGCCCCGTAGGAGGCACGAACACCTCGCACGAGACCAATGTAACTTGTAGGAACTAACGGCGTAGTCGCAGGTGTCCCGGTTTAAGAGTATGACAATAATTTGCAAAAATCACACTTAGACCTAAAAACAAGCCGTTAAAGGGTGAAAACCCAAACCAGCCACCAAACGACTCCGTAGGAGGTACGAACACCTCGCACGGGACCAATGTAACTTGTAGGAACTAACCGCATAGTCCCAAGTCTCCCGAATTGAGAGTATGATGATAATTTCAAAAAAATCACACCTAGACTTAAAAATAGGCTATTAAAGGGTGAAAACCCAATCCAATTCGCAAACGGCCCCGTAGGAGGCACGAACACCTCGCATCGGACCAATATAACTTGTAGGAATTGATCGCGTAGTCTCGGGTCTCCCGGTTTAAGAGTATGACGATAATTTGCAAAAAAATCACTTAGTCTTAAAAACAAGCCATTAAAGGGTGAAAACCCAAACCAGACCCCAAACGACTCTGTAGGAGGCACGAACACCTCACACGGGACCAATGTAACTTGTAGGAAGTAACCGCGTAGTCCCGAGTCTCCCGAATTGAGCGTATGACGATAATTAACAAAAATCATACTTAGACTTAAAAATAGGTCGTTAAAGGGTGAGAACCCAAACCAACCCCTAAACAGCCACGTAGGGGGCACGAACACCTCGAAAGGGACCAATATAGCGTGTAGGCACTTAACGCATAGTACTGGGTCTCCCGGTTTCACAGTATGACAATAATTTGCAAAAATTACATTTATTCTTTAAAACAAGCCGTTAAAGGTTGAAAACCCAAATTAGCCCCCAAATGACCCCATAGGAGGCATGGACACCTCGCACGGGACCAATATAACTTGTAGGAACTGATCGTGTAGTCCCGGGTCTCGCGATTTGAGAGTATGATGACAGTTTGAAAAATGCACACTTAGACTTGAAAACAAGCCGTTAAAGGGTGAAAACGCAAACCAGCCCCCAAACGGCCTCGTAGGAGTCATGAACACCTCGCACGGGACCAATGTAACTTGTAGGGAACGGATGTGTAGTCCCGAGTCTCCCGGTTTGTGAGTATGACGATAATTTGCAAAAATCACACTTAGACTTAAAAACAAGCCGTTAAAGGGTGAAAACAAAAACGTACCCCCAAACTACCCCGTTGGAGTAACGAACACCATGCACGGGACCAATGTAACTTGTAGGAACTGACCGCGTAGTCCCAGGTTTCCCCATTTGAGAGTATGATGATAATTTGGAAAAATCACACTTAGAATTAAAAATAGGCCGTTAAAGGGTGAAAACCCAAATGAACCCGTAGGTAGCACAAACACGTCGCCCAGAACTATTGTAACTTGTAGGAACAGACTGCGTTGTCCTGGGTCTATCGGTTTGAGGGTATGACGATAATTTACAAAAACCACACTTAGACTTAAAATTAAGTCGTTAAAGGATGAAAACCCTAACCAACCCCCAAACGACCCCGTAGAAGGCACGAACCCCCCGCATGGGACCAATGTAACTTGTAGGAACTGACCGCGTAGTCCCGGGTCACCCAGTTTGAGAGTATGACGATAATTTGCAAAAATCACACTTAGACTTAAAAACAAGCCGTTAAAGGGTGAAAACCCAAACCAGCCCCCAAACGGCCTCGTAGGAGGCACGAACACCTCGCACGGGACCAATGTAACTTGTAAGGAATGACCGCGTAGTCCCGGGTCTCCCGATTTGTGTGTATGACGCTAATTTGCAAAAATCACACTTAGACTTAAAAATAGGACGTTAAAGAGTGAAAACCCAAACCAGCACCCAAACGACCCCGTAGGAGGCACGAACACCTCGCATGGGACCAATGTAACTTGTATTAACTGACCACGTAGTCTCGGGTCTCCCGGGTTGAGAGTATGATGACAAATTGCTAAAATCAAACTTAGACTTCAAAACAGGCCGTTAAAGGGTGAACACCCAAACCAGCCCCCAAACGACCCCGTTAGAGGCACGAACACCTCGCACTGGACCAATGTAACTTTTAGGAACTGATCGCGCAGTCCGAGGTCTCTCGATTTGAGAGTATGACGATAATTTGTAAAAGTCACACTTAGACTTAAAAACAGGCCGTTAAACGTTGAAAACCAAAACCAGCCCCCGAATGACCCCGTATGAGGCACGAACACCTCGCACGGAACCAATGAAACTTGTAGGAACTGACCACGAAGTCCCGGGTCTCCCAATTGGAGAGTATGACAATAATTTATAAAAATCTCTCTTAGACATAAAAATAGGTCGTTAAAGGCTGAAAATCCAAACCTGCCCCCAAACAGCCCCGTAGGAGGCACGAACACCTCGCAGGGGACCAATGTAACTTGAAGGGACTGACCGCGTAGTCCCGGGTCTCTCGGTTTCAGAGTATGACAATAATTTGCAAAAATCACACTTACACTTAAAAACAGGCCATTAAAGGTAGAAAATCCAAACCAACCCCAAACTACCTCGTAGGAAGCACTATCACCTCCCCCAGGACCAATGTAACTTGTAAGAACTGACCGCGTAGTTCCGGGTCTACTGATTTGAGTGTATGATGATAATTTGAGAAAATCATTCTTAGACTTAAAAACTAGCCCCCAAATGACCCCGTAGGAGGCACGAACACCTCGCACGGGACCAATGTAACTTGTAGGAACTGACCGCGTAGTCACGGGTCTGCCGGTTTGAGAGTATGACGATAATTTGCAAAATTCACACTCAGACTTAAAAATAGGCCGTTAAAGGGTGAAAACCAAAACCAGACCCCAAACGACCCCGTAGGACGCACGAACACCTGGCACGTGACCAATGTAACTTACAGGAACTGACCTCGTAGTTCTGGGTCGCCCGATTTGAGAGTAAGACGATAATTTACAAAAAACACACTTAGATATAAAATCAGACTGTTAAAGGGTGAAAACCCAAACCAGCCCCCAAACGACCCCGTAGGAGGCACGTACACCTCGAACGGGACCAATGTAACTTGTTGGAACTGGCTGCGTAGTCCCGATTCTCCCGGTTTGAGAGTATGATGATAATTTGATAAAATCACACTTAGAGTTAAAAACAGGCCGTTAAAGGGAGAAAATCCAAACCAACCCCCAAACGACCCGGTAGGAAGAATGAACACCTCCCCAGGACCAATGCAACTTATAGGAACTGACCGCGTAGTTTCGAGTCTCTCGATTTGAGGGTATGATGATAATTTGCAAAAATCACACTTACACTTAAAAAAGGCCGTTAATGGGTGAAAACCAAAAATTTCCACCAAATGACCCTGTAGGAGGCACGAACACCTCGCACGGGACCAATCTAACTTTTAGGAATTGACCGCGTAGTTCCGGGTCTCCCCGGTTTGACAGTATGACGATAATTTGCAAAAATCACACTTAGACTTAAAAACAGGCCATTAAATGGTGAAAACCCAAACCAGCCCCCAAACGGCCCCGTAAGTTGCATTAACACCTCGTACGGGACCAATGTTACTTGTAGGAACTGACCGCGTAGTCCCGGGTCTCCCGATTTGAGAGTATGACGATAATTTTCAAAAATCACACTTAGACTTAGAAACGGGCCGTTATAGGGTGAGAACCCAAACCAGCACCCAAACGGCCCCATAGGAGGCACGAACACCTCGCACGGGACTAATATAACTTATAGGAACAGACTGCGTAGTCCCGGGTTTCTCGGTTTGAGAGTATGACATTAATTAGCAAAAATTACACTTAGAGTTATAATCAATCCGTTAAAGGGTAAAAACCCAAACCAACCCCTAAATGACCCCTTAGGAGGCATGAACACCTCGCACGGGACCAACATAACTTGTAGGAACTGACCGTGAAGTCCCGGGTCTCCCAGTATGAGAGTATCATGATAATTTGCAATCTTCCGGTTTGAGAGTATGACGATAATTTGCAAAAATCATACATAGACTTAAAAAACAGGCTATTAAAGGGTGAAAACCCACACCAGACCCCAAACAGACCCGTAGGAGGCATGAACACCTCGCACGGGACCAATATAACTTGTGGGAACTGACCGTGTAGTCCTGGGTCTCACCGTTTGAGAGTATGACGATAATTTGCAAAAATCTCACTTATACTTAAAAATAGGCTATTAATGGGTGAAAACCCAAATAATACCCCAAACGACCCCGTATGAGGCACGAACACCTCGTACGGGACCAATGTAACTTGTAGGTACTGACCGCGTAGTCTCGAGTCTCCCGATTTGAGAGAGTGACGATAATTTGAAAAAATCAACCCTAAGACTTAAAAACTAGCCATTAAAGGGTGAAAACCTAGACCAGCCCCCAAACGGACCCGTAAGAGGCATGAACACCTCGTACGGGGCCAATGTAACTTGTAGGAACTGACCGCGTAGTCCCGGATCTCCCAGTTCGAGAGTATGAGGAAAATTTCCAAAAATCACACTTAGACTTAAAAATAGGCCGTTAAAGGGTGACAGCCCAAACCAGCCCCCGAACGTCCCCGTAGGAGGCATGAACACCTCGCACGGGACCAATGTAACTTATAGGAACTGACCGCGTGGCCCCGCGTCTCCCGATTTGAGAGTATGACAATAATTTGCAAAAATCACACTTAAACTTAAAAAACAGGCTGTTAAAGGTTGAAAACCCAAACAAGCCCCCAAATGATCCCGTAGGAGCCACGAACACCTCGCACGGGACCAATGTAACTTGTAGGGACTGACCGTGTAGTCCCGGGTCTCCCGATTTGAGAGAGTGATGATAATTTGCAAAAATCATCCCTTAGACTTAAAAACAAGTCGTTAAAGAGTGAAAACCTAAACCAGCCCCGAAATGGACCCGTAAGTGGCACGAACACCTCGCACGGGACCAATGTAACTTGTAGGAACTGACCACGTAGTCTCGGATCTCCTAATTTTAGAGTACGACGATAATTTACAAAAATCACACTTAGACTTAAAAATAGGCTCTTAAAGGGTGAAAACCCAATCCATCCCCCAAACAGCCCCGTAGGAGGCACCAACACCTCGCACGGGACCAATGTCACTTGTAGGAACTGACGACGTAGTCTTAGGTGTCTCGGTTTAAGAGTATGATGATAATTTGCAAAAATCACACTTAGACTTAAAAACAAGCCGTTAAAGGGTGAAAACCCAAACGACCCCGTAGGAGGCACGAAACCCTCGCACGGGACCAATGTAACTTGTAGGAACTAACTGCGTACTCCTAAGTCTCCCGAATTGAGAGTATGATGATAATTTGCAAAAATCACACTTTGACTTAAAAATAGGTTGTTAAAGGGTGAAAACCCAATCCATCCCCCAAACGAACCCGTAGTAGGCACGAACACCTCGCACGGGACCAATGTAACTTGTAGGAACTGATTGCGTAGTCTTGGGTCTCTCGGTTTAAGCGTATGACGATAATTTGCAAAAATCACACTGAGACTTGAAAACAAGCCATTAAAGTGTGAAAACCCAAACCAGCCCCCAAACGACCCCGTAGGACGCATGAACACCTCGCACGGGACCAAGGTAACTTGTAGGAACTAACCGCCTAGTACCGAGTCTCCCGAATTGAGAGTATGATGATAATTTGAAAAATCACAATTAGACTTAAAAGTAGGCTATTAAAGGGTGAAAACCCAATCCAGCCCCTAAACGGCCCCGTAGGAGGCACGAACACCTCGCACGGGATCCAATTTAACTTGTAGGAAATAATCGCGTAGTCCCGAGTCTCCTAAATTGAGAGTATGACGATAATTTGCAAAAATCACACTTAGACCTAAAAATAATTCGTTAAAAGGTGAAAACCCAAACCAACCCCCAAACAGCCACGTAGGAGGCACAAACACCTCGCCAGGGACCAATATAGCTTGTAGGAACTAGCCGCATAGTCCCGGGTCTCCCGAATTTAGAGTATGACAATAATTTGCAAAAATAACACTTAGTCTTTAAAACAAGCCGTTAAAGGCTGAAAACCCAAATCAACCCCCAAACGACCGCGTAGGAGGCACGAACATCTCGCACGGGAGGAATGTAACGTGTAGGAACTTACCGTGTTGTCCTGGGTCTCCCAATTTGAGAGTATGATGATAATTTGCAAAAATCAGACTTAGACTTGAAAATAAGCCGTTAAAGGGTGAAAACCCAAACCAGCCGCCAAACGGCCTCGTAGGAGGCACGAACACCTCGCACGGGACCAATGTAACTTGTATATAATGACTGCGTAGTCCCGGGTCTCCCGGTTTGATTATTTGATGATAATTTCCAAAAATCACACTTAGATTTAAAAATAGGCCGTTAAAGCGTGAAAACCCAAACCAGCCCCCAAACGACCCCGTAGGAGGCACGAACACCTCGCACGGGACCAATGTAACTTCTAGGAACTAACTGTGTAGTCCAGGGTCTCTCGGTTTGAGAGTATGATGATAATTTGAAAAAATCACACTTAGACTTAAAAACAGGCCGTTAAAGGGTGAAAATCCAAACCAGCCCCCGAACGACCCCGTAGGAGGCACGAACACCTCGCACGGGACCAATGAAACTTGTTGGAATAGATCGCGTAGTCCCGGGTCTCCCAATTTGAGAGTAGGAGAATAATTTGTTAAAAAACTCACTTAGACTTAAAAATAGGCCGTTAAACGGTTAAAACCCAAACTAGTCCCCAAACAGACCCGTAGGAGGCACGAACACCTCTCACGGGACCAATGTAACTTGTAGGAACTGATTGCGTAGTCTTGGGTCTCTCGGTTTAAGCGTATGACGATAATTTGCAAAAATCACACTAAGACTTAAAAACAAGCCATTAAAGGGTGAAAACCCAAACCAGCCCCCAAACGACCCCGTAGGATGCATGAACACCTCGCACGGGACCAAGGTAACTTGTAGGAACTAATCGCCTAGTACTGAGTCTCCCAAATTGAGAGTATGACGATAATTTGAAAAAATCACAATTAGACTTAAAAGTAGGCTATTAAAGGGTGAAAACCCAATCGAGCCCCTAAACGGCCCCGTAGGAGGCACGAACACCTCGCACGGGATCCAATTTAACTTGTAGGAAATAATCGCGTAGTCCCGAGTCTCCCAAATTGAGAGTATGACGATAATTTGAAAAAATAACACTTAGACTTAAAAATAAGTCGTTAAAAGGTGAAAACTCAAACCAACCCCCAAACAGCCACGTAGGAGGCACGAACACCTCGCCAGGGACCAATATAGCTTGTAGGAACTGGCCGCATAGTCCCGAGTCTCCCGAATTTAGAGTATGACAATAATTTGCAAAAATAACACTTAGTCTTTAAAACAAGCCGTTAAAGGCTGAAAACCCAAATCAACCCCCAAACGACCGCGCAGGAGGCACGAACATCTCGCACGGGAGCAATGTAACGTGTAGGAACTTACCGTGTTGTCCCGGGTCTCCCAATTTGAGAGTATGATGATAATTTGCAAAAATCAGACTTAGACTTGAAAACAAGCCGTTAAAGGGTGAAAACCCAAACCAGCCGCCAAACGGCCTCGTAGGAGGCACGAACACCTCGCACGGGACCAATGTAACTTGTATATAATGACTGCGTAGTCCCGGGTCTCCCTGTTTGATTATTTGACGATCATTTCCAAAAATCACACTTAGATTTAAAAATAGGCCGTTAAAGCGTGAATACCCAAACCAGCCCCCAAACGACCCCATAGGAGGCACGAACACCTAGCACGGGACCAATGTAACATCTAGGAACTAACTGCGTAGTCCAGGGTCTCTCGGTTTGAGAGTGTGATGATAATTTGAAAAAATCACACTTAGACTTAAAACAGGCCGTTAAAGGGTGAAAATCCAAACCAGCCCCCGAACGACCCCGTAGGAGGCACGAACACCTCGCACGGGACCAATGAAACTTGTTGGAACTGATCGCATAGTCCCGGGTCTCCCAATTTGAGAGTAGGAGAATAATTTGTTAAAAGACTCACTTAGACTTAAAAATAGGCCGTTAAACGGTTAAAACCCAAACCAGTCCCCAAACAGACCCGTAGGATGCACGAACACCTCTCACGGGACCAATGTAACTTGTTGGAACTATTCGCGTAGTCCCGGGTCTCCCGGTTTGAGAGTCTGACCATAATTTGCCAAAATCACACTTATACTTAAAAACAAGCTATTAAAGGGTGAAAACCCAGACAAGCCCTAAAAATGACCCCGTAGGAGGCATGAACACCTCGCACGAGACCAATGTAACTCGTAGGAACTGATCGCGCAGTCCCGGGTCTCCCGATTTGAGAGAGTGACGATAATTTGCAGAAATCACACTTAGACTTAAAAATAGGTCGTTAAAGGGTGAAAACCCAAACTAGCCCGCAAACGGCCCCATAGGAGGCACGAACACCTCGCACGGGACCAATGTAACTTGTAGGAAATGACCGCGTAGTCTCGAGTCTCCCGATTTGAGAGTACAATGATAATTTGCAAAAATCACACTTAGACTTAGAAATAGGTCTTCGAAATGTGAAAACACAAACTAGCCCCCAAACGGCCCAGTAAAAGGCACGAACAGCTCGCACGGGACCAATGTAACTTGTAGGAACTGACCGCGTAGTCCCGCGTCTTCCGATTTGAGAGTATGAAGATAATTGGCAAAAGTCACACTTATACTTAAAAACAGGCTATTAAAGGGTGAAAACCCAAACAAGCCTCCAAACGACCCCGTAGGAGGCACGAACACCTCGTACGGGACCAATGTAACTTGTAGGAACTAACTGCGTAGTCCCGGGACTCACGATTTGACAAAGTGATAATAATTTAGAAAAATTAACCCTTAGACTTAAAAATAAGCCGTTAAAGGGTGAAAACTTAAACCAGCCCCGAAACGGACCCGTAAGAGCCACGAACACCTCGCACAGAACCAAAGTAACTTGTAGGAACTGACCACGTAGTCCCGGATGTCCCAGTTTGAGAGTATGATGATAATTTGTAAAAATCACACTTAGACTTAAAAATTGGCCGTTAAAAGATGAAAACCCAATCCAGCTCCTAAAAGGCCCCGTAGGAGGTACGAACACTTCACACGGGACCAATGTAACTTGTAGGAACTGACGGCGTAGTATCGGGTATCCCAGTTTAAGAGTATGACGATAATTTGCAAAAATCACACCTAGATTTAAAAACAAGCCATTAAAGAGTGAAAACCCAAACCAGCTCCCAAACGATCCCATAGGAGGCACGAACACCTCGCACGGGACCAATGTAACTTCTAGGAACTAACTACGTAGTTTGGGGTCTCTCATTTTGAAAGTATGATGATAATTCACAAAAAGCACACTTAGACGCAAAAACAGGCCGTTAAAGGGTGACAGCCCAAACTAGCCCCCGAACGTCCCCGTAAGAGGCACGAACACCTCGCACAGGACCAATGAAACTTATTTGAACTTGACGCGTAGTCCCGAGCCTCCCAATTTGAGAGTAGGACAATAATTTGTCAAAAAACTCACTTAGGCTTAAAAATTGGCTCTTAAAGGGTGAAAACCCAATCCAGCCCACAAATGACCCCGTAGGAGGCACGAACACCTCGCACGGGACCAATGTAACTTGTAGGATCTGACGGCGTAGTCTCAGGTCTCCCGGTTTAAGAGTATGATGATAATTTGCAAAAATCACACTTAGACTTAAAAACAAGCCATTAAAGGGTGAAAACCCAAGCCAGCCCCCAAACGACCCCGTAGGAGGCACGAACACCTCGTACAAGACCAATGTAACTTATAGGAACTAACCACGTAGTCCCAAGTCTCCCGAATTGAGAGTTTGATGATAATTTGCAAAAATCACACTAAGACTTAAACTTAGGCTGTTAAAGGGTGAAAACCCAATCCATCCCCCAAACGGCCCCGTAGGAAGGCATTAACACCTTGCACGGAACCAATGTAACTTATAGGAACTGACGGCGTAGTCTCAGGTCTCCCTGTTTAAGAGTATGACGATAATTTGCAGAAATCACACTTAGACTTAAAAATAGACCGTTAAAGGGTGAAAACCCAAACTAACCCGCAAACGGCCCCATAGGAGGCACGAACACCTCGCACGGGACCAATGTAACTTGTAGGAACTAACCACGTAGTCACGAGTCTCCCAAATTCAGAGTATGATGATAATTTGCAAAAATCACACTTAAACTTAAAAATAGGTCGTTAAGGGGTGAAAACCCAAACCAACCCCCAAACAGCCACGTTGGAGGCACGAACACCTCGCAGGGGACCAATATAGCTTGTAGGCACTAACCGCGTAGTCCCGGGTCTCCCGGTTTGAGAGTATGACAATAATTTGCAAAAATTACACTTAGTCTATAAAATAAGTCGTTAAAGGCTGAAAACCCAAATCAGCCCCCAAACGACCCCGTAGGAGGCACGAACACCTTCCACGGGACCAATATAACTTGTAGGAACTGACCGTGTAGTCCCGGGTCTCTTGATTTGAGAGTATGATGATAGTTTGCAAAAATCACACTTAGACTTGAAAACAAGCCATTAAAGGGTGAAAACCCAAACCAGCCCCCAAACGACCTCGTAGGAGGCACGAACACCTCGCACGGGACCAATGTAACTTGTAGGGAATGGATGCATAGTCCCGAGTCTACCGGTTTGAGAGTATGACGATAATTTGCAAAAATCACACTTAGACTTAAAAATAAGCCATTAATGGGTGAAAACAAAACCTGCCCCCAAACTACCCCGTAGGAGTCACGAACGCCTTGCATGGGACCAATGTAACTTGTATTAACTGACCGCGTAGTCCCGGGTTTCCCCATTTGAGACTATGATGATTATTTTTAAAAATTACACTTAGACTTAAAAAGAGGCCGTTAAAGGGTGAAAACCTAAATGACCCCGTAGGTAGCACAAACACGTCACTCAGGACCATTGTAACTTTTAGGAAATGGCTGCGTTGTCATGGGTCTATCGGTTTGAGAGTATGACGATAATTTGCAAAAACCACACTTAGACTTAAAAATAAGTTATCAAAGAGTCGAAACCCTAACCAGCCCCCAAACGACCCCGTAGGAGGCACGAACCCCTCACAGGGGACCAATGTAACTTGTAGGAACTGATCGCGTAGTCCCGGGTCACCCGATTTGAGAGTATGACGATAATTTGCAAAAATCACACTTAGACTTAAAAACAAGTCATTAAAGGGTGAAAACCCAAACCAGCCACCAAACGGCCTCGTAGGAGACACGAACACCTCGCACGGGACCAATGTAACTTCTAGGAACTGATACCGTAGTCTCGAGTCTCCCGATTTGAGAGTATGATGATAATTTGCAAAAATCACACGTAGACTTTAAAATAGGTCTTTGAAGGGTGAAAACACAAACTAGCCCCCAAACGGCCCAGTAAGAGGCACGAACACCTCGCACGGGACCAATGTAACTTGTAGGAACTGACCGCGTAGTCCCGCATCTTGCGATTTGAGAGTATGAAGATAATGGGCAAAAACCACACTTATACTTAAAAAGAGGCAATTAATGGGTGAAAACTCAAACAATCCCCCCAAACGACCCCGTAGGAGGCACGAACACCTCGCACGTGACCAATGTAACTTGTAGGAACTGACTGCGTAGTCCCGGGTCTCCCAATTGGACAAAGTGACAATAATTTGGAAAAATTAACCCGTATACTTAAAACTTAAACCAGCCCCCAAACGGACCCGTAAGAGGTACGAACAACCTCGCACAAAAACAATGTAACTTGTAGGAACTGACCACGTAGTCCCGGATCTCCCTGTTTGAGAGTATGATGATAATTTGCAAAAATCACACTTACACTTAAAAATAGGCCGTTAAAAGGTGAAAACCCAATCCAGCCGCCAAAAGGCCCCGCAGGAGGCACGAACACCTCACACGGGACCAATGTAACTTGTAGGAACTGACCGCGTAGTCTCGGGTATCCCAGTTTAAGAGTATGATGATAATTTGCAAAAATCACACTTAGACTTAAAAACAAGCCGTCAAAGGGTGAAAACCCAAACTAGCTCCCATACGACCCCGTAGGAGGCATAAACACCTCGCACTGGACCAATGTAGCTTCTAGGAACTAACTGCATAGTTCGGGGTCTCTCGATTTGACAGTATGATGATAATTCACAAAAATCACACTAACACTCAAAAACAGGTCATTAAAGGGCGACATCCCAAACCAGCCCCCAAACGTCCCCGTAGAAGGAATGAACACCTCGCACGGGACCAATGAAACTTATTGGAACTGAACGCGTAGTCCCGGGTCTCCCAATTTGAGAGTAGGACTATAATTTATAAAAAAAGTCACTTAGACTTAAAAATAGGCTCTTAAAGGGTGAAAACCCAATCCAGCCCCCAAACGGCCCCGTAGGAGGCACGAACACCTCGTACGGGACCAATGTAACTTGTAGGAACTGATGACGTAGTCTCAGGTCTCCCGGTTTAAGAGTATGAGGATAATTTGCAAAAATCACACTTAGACTTCAAAACAAGCCGTTAAAGGGTGAAAACCCAAGCCATCCCCCGAACGACCCCGTAGGAGGCACGAACACCTCGTACGGGACCAATGTATCTTGTAGGAACTAACCGCGCAGTCCTAAGTCTCCCGAATTGAGAGTTTGATGATAATTTGCAAAAATCACACTAAGACTTAAAAATAGGTTGTTAAAGGGTGAAAACCCAATCCAGGCCCCCAAACGGCCTCGTAGGATGCACGAACACCTCGCACGGGACCAATGTAACTTGTAGGAACTGATCGCGTAGTATCGGGTCTCCCGGTTTAAGAGTGTGACGATAATTTGCAAAAGTCACACTTACACTTAAAAACAAGCCATTAAAGGGTGAAAACCATAACCAACCCCCAAACGACCACGTAGGAGGCACGAAGACCTCGGACGGGACCAATGTAACTTGTAGGAACTAACCGCGTAGTCCCAAGTCTCCCGAATTGAGAGTTTGATGATAATTTGCAAAAATGACACTAAGATTTAAAAATAGGCTGTTAAAGGGTGAAAACCCAATCCAGCCCCCAAACGACCCCGTAGGAGGCACGAACACCTCGCACGGGACCTATGTAACTTCTAGGAACTAACTGCGTAGTTCGGGGTCTCTCGTTTTGAAAGTATGATGATAATTCACAAAAATCACACTTAGACTAAAAAATAGGCCGTTAAAGGGTGACAGCCTAAACCAGCTCCCGAACGTCCCCGTAGGAGGCACGAACACCTCGCACGGGACCAATGAAACTTATTGGAACTGAACGCGTAATCCCGGGTCTCCCAATTTGAGAGTAGGACTATAATTTGTAAAAAAACTCACTTAGACTTAAAAATAGGCTCTTAAAGGGTGAAAACCCAATCCAGCCCACAAACGGCCCCGTAGGAGGCACGAACACCTCGCACGGGACCAACGTAACTTGTAGGAACTGACGGCGTAGTCTCAGGTCTCCCGATTTAAGAGTATGACGATAATTTGTAAAAATCACACTTAGACTTTAAAACAAGTCGTTAAAGGGTGAAAACCTAAGCCATCCCCAAAACGACCCCGTAGGAGACACGAACACCTCGCACGGGACCAATGTAACTTGCAGGAACTAACCGCGTAGTCCCAAGTCTCCCGAATTGAGAGTTTGATGATAATTTGCAAAAATCACAATAAGACATAAAAATAGGCTGTTAAAGGGTGAAAACCCAATCCAGCCCCCAAACGGCCCCGTAGGAGGCACGAACACCTCGCACGGGACCAATGTAACTTGTAGGAGCTGATCGCGTAGTGTCGGGTTTCCCGGTTTAAGAGTACGACGATAATTTGCAAAAATCTCACTTAGTCTTAAAAATAAGCCATTAAAGGGTGAAAACCCAAACCATCCCCCAAACGACCCCGTAGGAGGCACGAACACCTCGCATGGGACCAATGTAACTTGTAAGAACTAACCGTGTAGTCCTGAGTCATTGAATTGAGAGTATGACGATAATTTGCAAAAATCACACTTAGACTTTAAAATAGGTCGTTTAAGGGTGAAAACCCAAACCAACCCCCAAACAGCCACGTAGGAGGCACGAACACCTCGCAAGGGACCAATATAGCTTGTAGGCACTAACTGCGTAGTCCCGGGTCTCCCGATTTGAGAGTATAACCATAATTTGCAAAAATTACACTTAGTCTTTAAAACAAGCCGTTAAAGACTGAAAACCCAAATCAGCCCCCAAACGACCCCGTAGGAGGCACGAACACCTTGCACGGGACGAATATAACTTGTAGGAACTGACCGTGTAGTCCCGGGTCTACCGATTTGAGAGTATGATGATAGTTTGTTAAAATCACACTTAGACTTGAAAAAAACCCGTTAAAGGGTGAAAACCCAAACCAGCCCCCAAACGACGCCGTAGGAGGCACGAACACCTCGCATGGGACCAATGTAACTTGTAAGAACTAACCGCGTAGTCCTGAGTCTCCCGAATTGAGAGTATGAAGATAATTTGCAAAAATCACACTTAGACTTTAAAATAGGTCGTTTAAGGGTGAAAACCCAAACCAACCCCCAAACAGCCACGTAGGAGGCACGAACACCTCGCAAGGGACCAATATAGCTTGTAGGCACTAACTGCGTAGTCCCGGGTCTCCCGATTTGAGAGTATGACCATAATTTGCAAAAATTACAGTTAGTGTTTAAAACAAGCCGTTAGAGGCTGAAAACCCAAATCAGCCCTCAAATGACCCTGTAGGAGGCACGAACACCTTGCACGGGACGAATATAACTTGTAGGAACTGACCGTGTAGTCCCGGGTCTCCCGATTTGAGAGTATGATGATAGTTTGTTAAAATCACACTTAGACTTGAAAAAAACCCGTTAAAGGGTGAAAACCCAAACAAACCCCCAAACGACCTCGTAGGAGGCACGAACACCTCGCACGGGACCAATGTAACTTGTAGAGAATGGCTGCGCAGTCCCGAGTCTCCCAGTTTGAGAGTATGACGATAATTTGCAAAAATCACACTTAGACTTAAAAACAAGCCATTAAAGGGTGAAAACCAAACCTGCCCCCAAACTACCCCGTAGGAGTCACGAACACCTTGCACGGGACCAATGTAACTTGTAGGAACTGACCGTGTATTCCCGGGTTTCCCTATTTGAGAGTATGATGATAATTTTTAAAAATCACACTTAGACATAAAAAGAGGCCATTAAAGGGTGAAAACCCAAATGACCCCGTACGTAGCACAAACACGTCGCTCAGGACCATTGTAACTTTTAGGAACAGACTGCGTTGTCCTGGATCTATCGGTTTGAGAGTAGGACTATAATTTGTAAAAAAACTCACTTAGACTTAAAAATAGTCTCTTAAAGGGTGAAAACCCAATCCAGCCCCCAAACGGCCCCGTAGGAGGCACGAACACCTCACATGGGACCAACGTAACTTGTAGGAACTGACGGCGTAGTCTCAGGTCTCCCGGTTTAAGATTATGACGATAATTTGTAAAAATCACACTTAGACTTTAAAACAAGTCGTTAAAGGGTGAAAACCCAAGCCAGCCCCAAAACGACCCCGTAGGAGACACGAACACCTCGCACGGGACCAATGTAACTTGCAGGAACTAACCGCGTAGTCCTAAGTCTCCCGAATTGAGAGTTTGATGATAATTTGCAAAAATCACAATAAGCTTTAAAAATAGGCTGTTAAAGGGTGAAAACCCAATCCAGCCCCCAAACGGCCCCGTAGGAGGCACGAACACCTCGCACGGGACCTATGTAACTTGTAGGAGCTGATCGCGTAGTGTCGGGTCTCCCGGTTTAAGAGTATGACGATAATTTGCAAAAATCTCACTTAGTCTTAAAAATAAGCCATTAAAGGGTGAAAACCCAAACCAGCCCCCAAACGACCCCGTAGGAGGCACGAACACCTCGCATGGGACCAATGTAACTTGTAAGAACTAACCGCGTAGTCCTGAGTCTCCCGAATTGAGAGTATGACGATAATTTGCAAAAATCACACTTAGACTTTAAAATAGGTCGTTTAAGGGTGAAAACCCAAACCAACCCCCAAACAGCCACGTAGGAGGCACGAACACCTCGCAAGGGACCAATATAGCTTGTAGGCACTAACTGCGTAGTCCCGGGTCTCCCGATTTGAGAGTATGACCATAATTTGCAAAAATTACACTTAGTCTTTAAAACAAGCCGTTAGAGGCTGAAAACCCAAATCAGCCCCCAAATGACCCTGTAGGAGGCACGAACACCTTGCACGGGACGAATATAACTTGTAGGAACTGACCGTGTAGTCCCGGGTCTCCCGATTTGAGAGTATGATGATAGTTTGTTAAAATCACACTTAGACTTGAAAAAAAGCCGTTAAAGGGTGAAAACCCAAACCAACCCCCAAACGACCTCGTAGGAGGCACGAACACCTCGCACGGGACCAATGTAACTCGTAGAGAATGGCTGCGCAGTCTCGAGTCTCCCAGTTTGAGAGTATGAGGATAATTTGCAAAAATCACACTTAGACTTAAAAACAAGCCATTAAAGGGTGAAAACCAAACCTGCCCCCAAACTACCCCATAGGAGTCACGAACACCTTGCACGGGACCAATGTAACTTGAAGGAACTGACCGTGTAGTCCCGGGTTTCCCTATTTGAGAGTATGATGATAATTTTTAAAAATCACACTTAGACATAAAAAGAGGCCATTAAAGGGTGAAAACCCAAATGACCCCGTACGTAGCACAAACACGTCGCTCAGGACCATTGTAACTTTTAGGAACAGACGGCGTTGTCCTGGATCTATCGGTTTGAGAGTAGGACTATAATTTGTAAAAAAACTCTCTTAGACTTCAAAATAGGCTCTTAAAGGGTGAAAACCCAATCCAGCCCCCAAACGGCCCCGTAGGAGGCACGAACACCTCGCACGGGACCAACGTAACTTGTAGGAACTAACGACGTAGTCTCAGGTCTCCCGGTTTAAGAGTATGACGATAATTTGTAAAAATCACACTTAGACTTTAAAACAAGTCGTTAAAGGGTGAAAACCCAAGCTAGCCCCAAAACGACCCCGTAGGAGACACGAACACCTCGCACGGGACCAATGTAACTTGCAGGAACTAACCGCGTAGTCCCAAGTCTCCCGAATTGAGAGTTTGATGATAATTTGCAAAAATCACAATAAGACTTAAAAATAGGCTGTTAAAGGGTGAAAACCCAATCCAGCCCCCAAACGGCCCCGTAGGAGGCACGAACACCTCGCACGGGACCTATGTAACTTGTAGGAGCTGATCGCGTAGTGTCGGGTCTCCCGGTTTAAGAGTATGACGATAATTTGCAAAAATCTCACTTAGTCTTAAAAATAAGCCATTAAAGGGTGAAAACCCAAACCAGCCCCCAAACGACCCCGTAGGAGGCACGAACACCTCGCATGGGACCAATGTAACTTGTAAGAACTAACCGCGTAGTCCTGAGTCTCCCGAATGGAGAGTATGACGATAATTTGCAAAAATCACACTTAGACTTTAAAATAGGTCGTTTAAGGGTGAAAACCCAAACCAACCCCCAAACAGCCACGTAGGAGGCACGAACACCTCGCAAGGGACCAATATAGCTTGTAGGCACTAACTGCGTAGTCCCGGGTCTCCCGATTTGAGAGTATGACCATAATTTGCAAAAATTACACTTAGTCTTTAAAACAAGCCGTTAGAGGCTGAAAACCCAAATCAGCCCCCAAATGACCCTGTAGGAGGCACGAACACCTTGCACGGGACGAATATAACTTGTAGGAACTGACCGTGTAGTCCCGGGTCTCCCGATTTGAGAGTATGATGATAGTTTATTAAAATCACACTTAGACTTGAAAAAAAGCCGTTAAAGGGTGAAAACCCAAACCAACCCCCAAACGACCTCGTAGGAGGCACGAACACCTCGCACGGGACCAATGTAACTCGTAGAGAATGGCTGCGCAGTCCCGAGTCTCCCAGTTTGAGAGTATGAGGATAATTTGCAAAAATCACACTTAGACTTAAAAACAAGCCATTAAAGGGTGAAAACCAAACCTGCCCCCAAACTACCCCATAGGAGTCACGAACACCTTGCACGGGACCAATGTAACTTGTAGGAACTGACCGTGTAGTCCCGGGTTTCCCTATTTGAGAGTATGATGATAATTTTTAAAAATCACACTTAGTCATAAAAAGAGGCCATTAAAGGGTGAAAACCCAAATGACCCCGTACGTAGCACAAACACGTCGCTCAGGACCATTGTAACTTTTAGGAACAGACTGCGTTGTCCTGGATCTATCGGTTTGAGAGTAGGACTATAATTTGTAAAAAAACTCACTTAGACTTAAAAATAGGCTCTTAAAGGGTGAAAACCCAATCCAGCCCCCAAACGGCCCCGTAGGAGGCACGAACACCTCGCACGGGACCAACGTAACTTGTAGGAATTGACGACGTAGTCTCAGGTCTCCCAGTTTAAGAGTATGACGATAATTTGTAAAAATCACACTTAGACTTTAAAACAAGTCGTTAAAGGGTGAAAACCCAAGCTAGCCCCAAAACGACCCCGTAGGAGACACGAACACCTCGCACGGGACCAATGTAACTTGCAGGAACTAACCGCGTAGTCCCAAGTCTCCCGAATTGAGAGTTTGATGATAATTTGCAAAAATCACAATAAGACTAAAAAATAGGCTGTTAAAAGGTGAAAACCCAATCCAGCCCCCAAACGGCCCCGTAGGAGGCACGAACACCTCGCACGGGACCTATGTAACTTGTAGGAGCTGATCGCGTAGTGTCGGGTCTCCCGATTTAAGAGTATGACGATAATTTGCAAAAATCTCACTTAGTCTTAAAAATAAGCCATTAAAGGGTGAAAACCCAAACCAGCCCCCAAACGACCCCGTAGGAGGCACGAACACCTCGCATGGGACCAATGTAACTTGTAAGAACTAACCGGGTAGTCCTGAGTCTCCCGAATTGAGAGTATGACGATAATTTGCAAAAATCACACTTAGACTTTAAAATAGGTCGTTTAAGGGTGAAAACCCAAACCAACCCCCAAACAGCCACGTAGGAGGCACGAACACCTCGCAAGGGACCAATATAGCTTGTAGGCACTAACTGCGTAGTCCCGGGTCTCCCGATTTGAGAGTATGACCATAATTTGCAAAAATTACACTTAGTCTTTAAAACAAGCCGTTAGAGGCTGAAAACCCAAATCAGCCCCCAAATGACCCTGTAGGAGGCACGAACACCTTGCACGGGACGAATATAACTTGTAGGAACTGACCGTGTAGTCCCGGGTCTCCCGATTTGAGAGTATGATGATAGTTTGTTAAAATCACACTTAGACTTGAAAAAAAGCCGTTAAAGGGTGAAAACCCAAACCAACCCCCAAACGACCTCGTAGGAGGCACGAACACCTCGCACGGGACCAATGTAACTCGTAGAGAATGGCTGCGCAGTCTCGAGTCTCCCAGTTTGAGAGTATGAGGATAATTTGCAAAAATCACACTTAGACTTAAAAACAAGCCATTAAAGGGTGAAAACCAAACCTGCCCCCAAACTACCCCATAGGAGTCACGAACACCTTGCACGGGACCAATGTAACTTGAAGGAACTGACCGTGTAGTCCCGGGTTTCCCTATTTGAGAGTATGATGATAATTTTTAAAAATCACACTTAGACATAAAAAGAGGCCATTAAAGGGTGAAAACCCAAATGACCCCGTACGTAGCACAAACACGTCGCTCAGAACCATTGTAACTTTTAGGAACAGACTGCGTTGTCCTGGATCTATCGGTTTGAGAGTAGGACTATAATTTGTAAAAAAACTCACTTAGACTTAAAAATAGGCTCTTAAAGGGTGAAAAACCAATCCAGCCCCCAAACGGCCCCGTAGGAGGCACGAACACCTCGCACGGGACCAACGTAACTTGTAGGAACTGACGACGTAGTCTCAGGTCTCCCGGTTTAAGAGTATGACGATAATTTGTAAAAATCACACTTAGACTTTAACACGAGTCGTTAAAGGGTGAAAACCCAAGCTAGCCCCAAAACGACCCCGTAGGAGACACGAACACCTCGCACGGGACCAATGTAACTTGCAGGAACTAACCGCGTAGTCCTAAGTCTCCCGAATTGAGAGTTTGATGATAATTTGCAAAAATCACAGTAAGACTTAAAAATAGGCTGCTAAAGGGTGAAAACCCAATCCAGCCCCCAAACGGCCCCGTAGGAGGCACGAACACCTCGCACGGGACCTATGTAACTTGTAGGAGCTGATCGCGTAGTGTCGGGTCTCCCGGTTTAAGAGTATGACGATAATTTGCAAAAATCTCACTTAGTCTTAAAAATAAGCCATTAAAGGGTGAAAACCCAAACCAGCCCCCAAACGACCCCGTAGGAGGCACGAACACCTCGCATGGGACCAATGTAACTTGTAAGAACTAACCGCGTAGTCCTGAGTCTCCCGAATTGAGAGTATGACGATAATTTGCAAAAATCACACTTAGACTTTAAAATAGGTCGTTTAAGGGTGAAAACCCAAACCAACCCCCAAACAGCCACGTAGGAGGCACGAACACCTCGCAAGGGACCAATATAGCTTGTAGGCACTAACTGCGTAGTCCCGGGTCTCCCGATTTGAGAGTATGACCATAATTTGCAAAAATTACACTTAGTCTTTAAAACAAGTCGTTAGAGGCTGAAAACCCAAATCAGCCCCCAAATGACCCTGTAGGAGGCACGAACACCTTGCACGGGACGAATATAACTTGTAGGAACTGACCGTGTAGTCCCGGGTCTCCCGATTTGAGAGTATGATGATAGTTTGTTAAAATCACACTTAGACTTGAAAAAAAGCCGTTAAAGGGTGAAAACCCAAACCAACCCCCAAACGACCTCGTAGGAGGCACGAACACCTCGCACGGGACCAATGTAACTCGTAGAGAATGGCTGCGCAGTCCCGAGTCTCCCAGTTTGAGAGTATGAGGATAATTTGCAAAAATCACACTTAGACTTAAAAACAAGCCATTAAAGGGTGAAAACCAAACCTGCCCCCAAACTACCCCGTAGGAGTCACGAACACCTTGCACGGGACCAATGTTACTTGTAGGAACTGACCGTGTAGTCCCGGGTTGCCCTATTTGAGAGTATGATGATAATTTTTAAAAATCACACTTAGACATAAAAAGAGGCCATTAAAGGGTGAAAACCCAAATGACCCTGTACGTAGCACAAACACGTCGCTCAGGACCATTGTAACTTTTAGGAAAAGACTGCGTTGTCCTGGATCTATCGGTTTGAGAGTATGACGATAATTTGCAAAAACCACACTTAGACTTACAAATAAGTTGTTAAAGAGTCAAAACCCTAACCAGCCCCCAAACGACCCCGTAGGAGGCACGAACCCCTCACACGGGACCAATGTAGCTTGTAGGAACTGACCGCATAGTCTCGGGTCACCCGGTTTGAGAGTATGAAGATAATTTTCAAAAATCACACTTAGACTTAAAAACAAGTCGTTAAAGGGTGAAAACCCAAACCAGCCACCAAACGGCCTCGTAGGAGGCACAAACACCTCGCACGGTACCAATGTAACTTCTATGAACTGACCGCGTAGTCTCGAGTCTCCCGATTTGAGAGTATGATGATAATTTGCAAAAATCACACTTAGACTTAAAAAGAGGTCTTTGAAGGGTCAAAACACAAACTAGCACCCAAATGACCCAGTAAGAGGCACGAACACCTCGCATGGGACCAATGTAACTTGTAGGAACTGACCGCGTAGTCCCGCGTCTTCCGATTTGAGAGTATGAAGATAATTGGCAAAAGTCGCACTTATACATAAAAATAGGCTATTAAAGGGTGAAAACCCAAACAAACCTCCAAACGACCCCGTAGGAGGCACGAACACCTCGCACGAGACCAATGTAACTTGTTGGAACTGACTGCGTAGTCCCGGGTCTCCCGATTTGACAAAGTGACAATAATTTGGAAAAATTAACCCTTAGACTTAAAAATAAGCCGTTAAAGGGTGAAAACTTAAACCAGCCCCCAAACGGACCCGTAAGAGGCACGAACACCTCGCAAAGAACCAATGTAACTTGTAGGAACTAACCACGTAGTCCCGGATCTCCCAGTTTGAGAGTATGACGATAATTTGCAAAAATCACACTTAGACTTAAAAATAGGCCGTTAAAAGGTGAAAACCAAATCCATCCCCCAAAAGCTCCCGTAGGAGGCACGAACACCTCACACGGGACTAATGTAACTTGTAGGAACTGACCGCGTAGTCTTCGGTATCCCAGTTTAAGACTATGACGATAATTTGCAAAAATCACACATATGCTTAAAAACAAGTCGTTAAAGGGTGAAAACCCAAACCAGCTCCCAAACGACCCCGTAGGGGGCACGAACACCTCGCACGAGACCAATGTAACTTCTAGGAACTAACTGCGTAGTTCGGGGTCTCTCGGTTTGAAAGTATGATGATAATTCACAAAAATCACACTTAGACACAAAAACAGGCCGTTAAAGGGTGACAGCCCAAACCAGCCCCCGAACGTCCCCATAGGAGGCACGAACACCTC
This sequence comes from Sambucus nigra, assembly GCA_949130495.1. NCBI lineage: Eukaryota > Viridiplantae > Streptophyta > Magnoliopsida > Dipsacales > Adoxaceae > Sambucus > Sambucus nigra. The sequence continues at coordinate 297,914,027 of OX422223.1, forward strand.
GCACGGGACCAATGAAACTTATTGGAACTAAACGCGTAGTCCCGGGTCTCCCAATTTGAGAGTAGGACAATAATTTGTTAAAAAACTCACTTAGACTTAAAAATAGGCTCTTAAAGGGTGAAAACCCAATCCAGCCACCAAACGGCCCCGTAGGAGGCACGAACACCTCGCACGGGACCAATGTAACTTCTAGGAACTAAATGTGTAGTTCGGGGTCTCCCGGTTTTAGAGTATGCCGATAATTTGTAAAACTCACACTTAGACTTTAAAACAAGTCGTTAAAGGGTGAAAACCCAAGCCCGCCCCCAAACGACCCCGTAGGAGGCACGAACACCTCGCACGGGACCAATGTAACTTGTAGGAACTAACCGCGTAGTCCCAAGTCTCCCGAATTGAGAGTTTGATGATAATTTGCAAAAATCACACTAAGACTTAAAAATAGGTTGTTAAAGGGTGAAAACCCAATCCAACCCCCAAACGGCCCCGTAGGAGGTACGAACACCTCGCACGGGACCAATGAAACTTGTAGGAGCTGATCGCGTAGTCTCGGGTCTCTTGGTTTAAGAGTATGACGATAATTTTCAAAAATCTCACTCAGTCTTAAAAACAAGCCATTAAAGGGTGAAAACCCAAACCAGCCCCCAAACGACCCCGTAGGAGGCACGAACACCTCGCATGGGACCAATGTAACTTGTAAGAACTAACCGCGTAGTCCCGAGTCTCCCGAATTGAGAGTATGACGATAATTTGCAAAAATCACACTTAGACTTAAAAATAGGTCGTTAAAGGGTGAAACCCCAAACCAACCCCCAAACAGCCACGTAGAAGGCACGAACACTTCGCAAGGGACCAATATAGCTTGTAGGCTCTAACCGCGTAGTCCCGGGTCTCCCGGTTTGAGCGTATGACCATAATTTGCAAAAATTAAACTTAGTCTTTAAAACAAGCCGTTAAAGGCTCAAAACCCAAATCAACCCCCCAAACGACCCCGTAGGAGGCACGAACACCTTGCACGGGACCAATATAACTTGTAGGAACTGATCGTGTAGTCCCGGGTCTCCCGATTTGAGAGTATGATGATAGTTTGCAAAAATCACACTTAGACTTGAAAAAAAGCCATTAAAGGGTGAAAACCCAAAGCAACCCCCAAACGACCTCGTAGGAGGCACGAACACCTCGCACGGGACCAATGTAACTTGTAGGGAATGGCTGCGTAGTCCCGAGTCTCCCAGTTTGAGAGTATGACGATAATTTGCAAAAATAACACATAGACTTAAAAACAAGCCATTAAAGGGTGAAAACCGAACCTGCCCCCAAACTACCCCGTAGGAGTCACGAACACCTTGCACGCGACCAATGTAACTTGTAGGAACTGACCGCGTAGTCCCGGGTTTCCCCATTTGAGAGTATGATGATAATTTTTAAAAATCACACTTAGACTTAAAAAGAGGCCATTAAAGGCTGAAAACCCAAATGACCCCATAGGTAGCACAAACATGTCGCTCAGGACCATTGTAACTATTAGGAAGTGGCTGCCTTGTCCTGGGTCTATCGGTTTGAGAGTATGACGATAATTTGCAAAAACCACACTTAGACTTAAAAATAAGTTGTTAAAGAGTCAAAAACCTAACCAGCCCCCAAACGACCCCGTAGGAGGCACGAACCCCTCGCACGGGACCAATGTAACTTGTAGGAACTGACCGCGTAGTCTCGGGTCACCCGGTTTGAGAGTATGAAGATAATTTGCAAAAATCACACTTAGACTTAAAAACAAGTCGTTAAAGGGTGAAAACCCAAACCAGCCACCAAACGGCCTCGTGGGAGGCACAAACACCTCGCACGATACCAATGTAACTTCTTGGAACTGACCGCGTAGTCTCGAGTCTCCCGATTTGAGAGTATGATGATAATTTGCAAAAATCACACTTAGACTTAAAAAGAGGTCTTTGAAGGGTGAAAACACAAACTAGCACCCAAATGACCCAGTAAGAGGCACGAACACCTCGCATGGGACCAATGTAACTTGTAGGAACTGACTGTGTAGTCCCGCATCTTCCGATTTGAGAGTATGAAGATAATTGGCAAAATTCGCACTTATACTTTAAACCAGGCTATTAAAGGGTGAAAACCCAAACAAACCCTCAAACGACCCCGTAGGAGGCACGAACACATCGCACGAGACCAATGTAACTTGTAGTAACTGGCTGCGTAGTCCCGGGTCTCCCGATTTGACAAAGTGACAATAATTTAGAAAAGTTAACCCTTAGACTTAAAAATAAGCCGTTAAAGGGTGAAAACTTAAACCAGCCCCCAAACGGACCAGTAAGGGGCACGAACACCTCGCACAGAACCAATGTAACTTGTAGGAATTGACCACGAAGTCCCGAATCTCCCAGTTTGAGAGTATGATGATAATTTGCAAAAATCACACTTAGACTTAAAAATAGGTCGGTAAAAGGTGAAAACCCAATCCAGCCCCCAAAAGTCCCCATAGGAGGCACGAACACCTCACACGGGACCCATGTAACTTGCAGGAACTGACCGCGTAGTCTAGGGTATCCCAGTTTAAGAGTATGACGATAATTTCCAAAAATCACACTTAGACCTAAAAACAAGTCGTTAAAGGGTGAAAACCCAAAGCAGCTCCCAAACGACCCCGTAGGAGGCACGAACACCTCGCACGGGACCAATGTAACTTCTAGGAACTAACTGCGTAGTTCGGGGTCTATCGGTTTGAAAGCATGATGATAATTCACAAAAATCACACTTAGACTCAAAAATAGGCCGTTAAAGGGTGACAGCCAAAACAAGCCCCCGAACGTCCCCATAGGAGGCACGAACACCTCGCACGGGACCAATCAAACTTATTTGAACTAAACGCGTAGTCCCGGGTCTCCCAATTTGAGAGTAGGACTATAATTTGTAAAAAAAACTAACTTATACTTAAAAATAGGCTCTTAAAGGGTGAAAACCCAATCCAGCCACCAAACGGCCCCATATGAGGCACGAACACCTCGCACGGGACCAATGTAACTTCTAGGAACTAATTGCGTAGTTCGGGGTCTCCCGATTTTAGAGTATGCCGATAATTTGTAAAACTCACACTTAGACTTTAAAACAAGTCGTTAAAGGGTGAAAACCCAAGCCAGCCCCCAAACGACCCCGTAGGAGGCACGAACACCTCGTACGGGACCAATGTAACTTGTAGGAACTAACCGCGTAGTCCCAAGTCTCCCGAATTGAGAGTTTGATGATAATTTGCAAAAATCACACTAAGACTTAAAAATAGGTTGTTAAAGGGTGAAAACCCAATCCAGCCCCCAAACGGCCCCGTAGGAGGTACGAACACCTCGCACGGGATCAATGAAACTTGTAGGAGCTGATCGCGTAGTCTCGGGTCTCTCGGTTTAAGAGTATAACAATAATTTGCAAAAATCTCACTTAGACATAAAAATAAGCCATTAAAGGGTGAAAACCCAAACCAGCCCCCAAACGACCCCGTAGGAGGCACGATCACCTCGCATGGGACCAATGTAACTTGTCAGAACTAACCGCGTAGTCCCGAGTCTTCCGAATTGAGAGTATGATGATAATTTGCAAAAATGACACTTAGACTTAAAAATATGTCGTTAAAGGGTGAAAACCCAAACCAACCCCCAAACAGCCACGTAGTAGGCACGAACACCTCGCAAGGGACCAATATAGCTTGTAGGCACTAACCGCGTTGTCCAGGGTCTATCGGTTTGAGAGTGTTACGATAATTTGCAAAAACCACACTTAGACTTAAAAATAAGTTGTTAAAGAGTCAAAACCCTAACCAGCACCCAAACGACCCCGTAGGAGGCACGAACCCCTAAAACTGGATCAATTTAACTTGTAGGAACTGATCGCGTAGTCCCGGGTCACCCGGTTTGAGAGTATGGCGATCATTCGCAAAATCACACTTAGACTTAAAAACGGGTGAAAACCCAAACCATCCACCAAACGGCCCCGTAGGAGGCACGAACACCTCGTACGGAACCATTGTAAGTTGTAGGAACTGACCACGTAGTCCCGGGTCTCCCGGGTTGAGAGTATGATGAAAATTTGCAAAAATCAAACTTAGACTTCAAAACAGGGCGTTAAAGGATGAAAACCCAAACCAACTCCCAAACAACCCCGTAGGAGGCACAAACACCTCGCACATGACCAATGTAACTTCTAGGAACTGATCGCGTAGTCCGGGGTCTCTCAGTTTGAGAGTATGATGATAATTTGCAAAAATCACACTTAGACTTAAAAACTGGCCGTTAAAGGTTGAAAACACAAACCAGCCCCCGAACGACCCCGTAGGAGGCACGAACACCTCGCACGGGACCAATGAAACTTGTAGGAAATGACCACGAAGTCCCGGGTCTCCCAATTTGAGAGTATGACAATAATTTGTAAAAATCTCTCTTAGACTTAAAAATAGGTCGTTAAAGGGTCAAAATACAAACCTGCCCCCAAACGGCCCCGTAGGAGGCACGAACACCTCGCAGGGGACCAATGTAACATGTAGGGACTGACTGCGTAGTCCAGGGTCTCTCGGGTTCAGAGTATGATGATAATTTGCAAAATCACACTTAGACTTAAAAACAGGCCGTGAAAGGGAGAAAAGCCAAACCAACCCCAAACGACCCCATAGGAAGCACGAACACCTCCCCCAGGACCAATGTAACTTATAGGAACTGACCGCGTTGTACCGGGTCTCCCGATTTGAGTGTATGATGATAATTTGAAAAAATCATACTTAGACTTAAAAACAGGTCGTTAATGGGTGAAAACCTAAACTAGCCCCCAAATGACCCCGTAGGAGGCACGAACACCTCGCATGGGACAAATGTAACTTGTAGGAACTGACCGCGTAGTCCCGGGTCTCCCGATTTGAGAGTATGACGATAATTTGCAAAAATCACACTTAGACTTAAAAACAGGCCGTTAAAGGTTGAAAACCCAAACCAGCCCCCAAACGACCCCGCAGGACGCACGAACACCTGGCACGTGACCAATGTAACTTATAGGAACTGACCTCGTAGTTCTGGGTCTCCCGATTTGAAAGTATGACGATAATTTGCAAAAAATACACTTAGACTTAAATCAGACCATTAAAGGGTTAACACCCAAACCAACCCCCAAACGACCCCGTAGGAGGCACGTACACCTCGCACGGGACCAATGTAACTTGTTGGAACTGGCCGCATAGTCCCAGTTCTCCCGGTTTGAGAGTATGATGATAATTTGATAAAATCACACTTAGACTTAAAACAGGCCGATAAAGGGAGAAAACCCAAACCAGTAGGACGCACGAACACCTCCCCCAAGACCAATGCAACTTATAGGAACTGACCGCGCAGTTTCGGGTCTACCGATTTGAGGGTATGATGATAATTAGAAAAAATCACACTTACACTTAAAAAAAATCCGCTAATGGGTGAAAACCAAAACTTTACCCCAAATGACACCGTAGGAGGCACGAACACCTCGCGCGGGACCAATCTAACTTGTAGGAATTGACCGCGTAGTCCCGGGTCTCCCCAGTTTTAGAGTATGAAGATAATTTGCAAAAATCACACTTAGACTTAAAAACACGTCGTTAACGGGTGAAAACCCAAACTTGAGTGTATGACGTTAATTTGGAAAAATAACACTTAGATTTAAAAACAGGCCGTTAAACGGTGAAAATCCAAACCAGCCCCCAAACGGCCCCGTAAGTTGCATTAACACCTCGTACGGGACCAATGTAACTTGTAGGAATCGACCGCGTAGTCCCAGGTCTCCCGATTTGAGAGTATGACGATAATTTGCAAAAATCACACTTAGACAAAGAAACGGGCCTTTAAAGGGTGAGAACCCAAACCAGCACCCAAACGGCCCCATAGGAGGCACGAACACCTCGCACGGGACTAATATAGCTTATAGGAACATACTGCGTAGTCCCGGGTCTCCCGGTTTGAGAGTATGACATTAATTAGCAAAAATTACACTTAGACTTATAATCAAATCGTTAAAGGGTAAAAACCCAAACCAACCACCAAATGACCCCGTAGGAGGCACGAACACCTCGCACGGGACCAATATAACTTGTAGGAACCGAACGTGTAGTCCCGGGTCTCCCGGTATGAGAGTATGATGATAATTTGCAAAAATCACAGTTATACTTAAAAACGGGCTATTAAAGGGTGAAAAACAAAACAATCCCCCAAACGACCCCGTAGGAGGCACGAACACCTTGTACGGGACCAATGTAACTTGTGGGAACTGACCGCGTAGTCCCGGGTCTCCCGATTTGATAGGGTGACGATAATTTCCAAAAATAAACCCTAAGACTTAAAAACTAGCCACTAAAGGGTGAAAACCTAGACCAGCTCCCAAACGAACCCGTAAGAGGCACGGACACCTCGCACGTGACCAATGTAACTTGTAGGAACTGACGGCGTAGTACCGGGTCTCCCGGTTTGAGAGTATGACGTTAATTAGCAAAAATCACACTTAGACTTAAAAATAGGCCGTTAAAGGGTGAAAGCCCAAACCATTCCCCGAGCGGCCCCGAAGGAGGGACGAACACCTCGCACTGGACCAATGTAACTTGTAGTAACTGACCATGTAGTCCCGGGTCTCCCGGTATGAGAGTATGATGATAATTTGCAATCTCCCGATTTGAGAGTATGACGATAATTTGCAAAAATCATACATGGACTTAAAAAAGAGGCTATTAAAGGGTGAAAACCCAAACCAGCCACCAAACAGACCCGTAGGAGGCACGAACACCTCGCATGGGACCAATATAACTTGTAGGAACTAACCGTATAGTCCCGGGTCTCCCGGTTTGAGAGTATGACGATAATTTGCAAAAATCACACTTATACATAAAAACAGTCTATTAAAGGGTGAAAAACAAAACAATTCGTAAAACGACCCCGTAGGAGGCACGAACACCTCGTACGGGACCAATGTAACCTGTAGGAACTGACCGCGTAGTCCGGGGTCTCCCGAATTGAGAGAGTGACAGTAATTTGCAAAAATCAACCCTAAGACTTAAAAACTAGCCACTAAAGGGTAAAAACCTAGACCATCCCCCACGGACCCGTAACAGGCACGGACACTTCGCATGGGACCAATGTAACTTGTAGGAACTGACCACGTAGTCCCGGATCTCCCAGTTCGAGAGTATGATGATAATTTACGAAAATCACACTTAGAGTTAAAAATAGGCCGTTAAGGGGTGAAAACCCAAACCAGCCACCAAACGGCCCCGTAGGAGGCACAGACACCTCGCACGGGACCAATGTAACTTGTAGGAACTGACCGCGTAGTCCCGAGTCTCCCGATTTGAGAGTATGACGATAATTTGTAAAAATCACACTTAAACTTAAAAACAGGTTGTTAAAGGGTGAAAACCCAAACAAGCCCCCAAACAACCCCGTAGGAGGCACGAACACCTCGCACAGGACCAATGTGACTTGGAGGAATTGACCGCGTAGTCCCGGGTGTCCTGATTTGAGAGAGTGACCATAATTTGAAAAACTCAACCCTTAGAATTAAAAACAAGCCGTTAAAGGGTGAAAACCTAAACCAGCCCCCAAACGGAACCCCTCGCACGGGACCAATGTAACTTGTAGGAACTGACCACGTAGTCCCGAATTTCCCAGTTTGAGAGTATGACGATAATTTGCAGAAATCACACTTAGACTTAAAAATTGGCACTTAAAGGGTGAAAACCCAATCCAGCCCCCAAACGGCCCCGTAGGAGGCACGAACACCTCGCAGGGGATCAATGTAACTTGTAGGAACTGACGGCATAGTCTCAGGTCTCCCGATTTAAGAGTATGATGATAATTTGCAAAAATCACACTTAGACATAAAAACAAGCCGTTAAAGGGTGAAAACCCAAACCAGCCCTCAAACGACCCCGTAGGAGGCACGAACACCTCGCACGGGACCAACGTAACTTGTAGGAACTAACCGCGTAGTCCCGAGTCTCCCGAATTGAGAGTATGACGATAATTTGTAAAACTCACACTTAGACTTAAAGATAGGTCGTTAAAGGGGGAAAAACCAAACCAACCCCCAAACAACCACGTGGGAGGCACGAACACCTCGCAAGGGACCAATATAGCTTATAGGGAATGACCGCATAGTCCCGGGTCTCCCGGTTTGATTGTTTGACAATAATTTGCAAAAATCACACTTAGACTTAAAATCAAGCCGTTAAAGTGTGAAAACCCAAACCAGCCCCCAAACGACCCCGTAGTAGGCACGAACACCTCGCACGGGACCAATGTAACTTCTAGGAACTAACTGCGTAGTCCGGGGTCTCTCGGTTTGAGAGTATGATGATAATTTACAAAAATCACACTTAGACTTAAAAACAGGCCGTTAAAGGGTGAAAATCCAAATCAGCCCCCGAACGACCCCATAGGAGGCACGAACACATCGCACGGGACCAATGTAACTTGTAGGAACTGTCCGCGTAGTCCCGGTTCTCCCGGTTTGAGACTATGACAATAATTTGCAAAAATCACAATTATACTTAAAAATAGGCTATTAAAGGGTGGAAACCCAAAGAACCCCCAAACGACCCCGTAGGAGGCACGAACACCTCGCACGAGACCAATGTAACTTGTAGGAACTGACCGCGAAGTCCCGGGTCTCCCGATTTGAGAGGGTGACGATAATTTGCAGAAATCACACTTGAGTTAAAAATAGGCCGTTAAAGGGTGAAAACCAAAACTAGCCCCCAAACGGCCTCGTAGGAGGCACGAACACCTCTCACGGAACCAATGTAACTTGTAGGAACTGACCGCATAGTCCCGAGTCTCCCGATTTGAGAGTATGACAATAATTTGCAAAAATCACACTTACACTTAAAAATAGGTCGTTCAAGGGTGAAAACACATACTAGCCCCCAAACGGACCAGTAAGAGGCACGGACACCTCGCACGGGACCAATGTAACTTGTAGGAACTGACCGTGTAGTCCCGCGTCTTTCGATCAAAGAGTATGAAGATAATTGTCAAATGTCACACTTATATTTAAAAACATGCTATTAAAGGGTGAAAACCCAAACAAGACCCCAAACGACCCCGTAGGAGGCACGAACACCTCGCACAGGACCAATGTAACTTGTAGGAACTGACTGCGTAGTCTCGGGTCTCCCGATTTGAGAGAGTGACAGTAATTTGCAAAAATTAACCCTTAGACTTAAAAACAAGTCGTTAAAGTGTAAAAAGTTAAACTAACCCCCAAACGGACTCGTAAGAGGCACGAACACCACGCACGGGACCAATGTAACTTGTAGGAACTGACCACGTCGTCCCGGAACTCCCAGTTTGAGAGTATGATGATAATTTGCAAAAATCAAACTTATATTTAAAAATAGGCCGTTAAAAGGTGAAAACCCAATCCATCCCCAAAAGGCCCCGTAGGAGGCACGAACACCTCACATGGGACCAATGTAACTTGTAGAAATTGATCGCGTAGTCTCGGGTATCCCGGTTTAAGAGTATGACGATAATTTGCAAAAATCACACTTAGACATAAAAACAAGTCGTTAAAGGGTAAAAACCCAAACCAACTACCAAACGACCCCGTAGGAGGCACGGACACCTCGCACGGGACCAATGAAACTTGTTGGAACTGACCGCGTAGTCCCAGGTCTCCCAATTTGAGAGTAGGACAACGATTTGTAAAAAACTCACAACGAGTTAAAGGGTGAAAACCCAAACTGGCCCCCAACACGGCCCCATAGGAGGCACGAACACCTCGCACGGGACCAATGTAACTTGTAGGGACTGACCGCGTAGTCCCGGGTCTCCCAATTTCAGAGTATGACGAAAATTTGCAAAAATCACACTTAGACTTAAAAATAGGCAGTTAAAGGGTGAAAACCCAAACCAGCACCCAAACAACCCCGTAGGAGGCACGAACACCTCGCACGGGACCAATGTAACTTGTAGGGATTGACTGCGTACTCCCGGGTCTCCCGGTTTCAGAGTATGATGATAATTTGCAAAAATCACACTTAGACTTAAAAATAAGCAGTTAAAGGGTGAAAACCCAAACCAGCCCTCAAACAACCCCGTAGGAGGCACGAACACCTCTCCCAGGACCAATGTCACTTGTAGGAAGTGACGGCATATTTCCGGGTCTCCCGATTTGAGAGTATGATGATAATTTGCAAAAATCACACTTAGACTTAAAAATAGGCCGTTAAAGGGAGAAAACCCAAACTAACACCCAAACGACCTAGTAAGAATAACGAACACCTCGCCCTGGACCAATTTAACTTGTTGGAACTGAATGCATAGTTCTGGGTCTCCCGATTTGAGAGTACGATGATAATTTGAAAAAATCAAACTTAGACTTAAAAACAGACCGTTAAAGGGTGGAAACCCAAACTAGCCCCCAAACGACCCCGTAACCTCACAGGGGACAAATGTAACTTGTAGGAACTGACCACGTAGTTCAGGGTCTCCCGATTTGAGATTATAAAGATAATTTGCAAAAATCACACTTAGACTAAAAAATAGGCCGTTAAAGGGTGAAACCCGAACTTGAGAGTATGATGTTAATTTCCAAAAATCACACTTAGACTTAAAAACAAGTCGTTAAAGGGTGAAAACCCAAACCAGGCCCCAAATGGCTCGGTAAGAGGCACGAACACCTCGTACGGGACTAATGTAACTTGTAGGAACTGACAGCGTAGTCCCGGGTCTCCCGGTTTGAGAGTATGACGATAATTTGCAAAAATCATACTTAGACTTGAAACCAAGCCGTTAAAGGGTGAAAACCCAAACCAGCCCCCACACGGCCCCGTAGGAGGCACGAACACCTCGCACGGGACCAATGTAACTTATAGGAATTGGACGTGTAGTTACGGGTCTCCCGTTTTGAGTGTATGATGATAATTTGCAAAGATCACACTTAGATTAAAAAAGAGGCTGTTAAAGCATGAAAACCCAAACCAACCGCCAAACGATACCGTAGGAGGCACGAACACATCGCACGGGACCAACGTAACTTGTAGGAACTGATCGTGTAGTCCCGACTCTCCCGGTTTGAGAGTATGATGATAATTTGCAATCTCCCATCTTGAGAGTATGACGATAATTTGCAAAAATCACACTTAGACTTTAAAGCCGTCCATTAAAGGGTGAAAACCCAAACCAACCCCGAAACGGCCCCGTAGGAGGCACGAACACCTCGCACGGGACCTATGTAACTTGTAGGAACTGACCGCATAGTCTTGGGTCTCCCAATTTGAGATTATGACGATAATTTTCAAAAAGCACACTTAGACTTAAAAACAAACCATTAATGGTTGAAAACCCAAATTAGGCCCCAAACGGCCCCGTAAGAGGCAGGAACACCTCGCACGGGACCAATGTAAGTTGTAGGAACTGAACACATAGTCCCGGGTCTCCAGATTTGAGAGTATAACGATAATTTACAAAAATCACACTTAGACTTAAAAATAGGCCGTTAAAGGGTGAAAATCCAAACCATCCCCCAAACGGCCCCGTAGGAGGCACGAGCACCTCGCACGGGACCAATATAAGTTGTAGGAACTGATCGTGTAGTCCCGACTTTCCCGATTTGAGAGTATGATTATAATTTGCAATATCCCAGCTTGAGAGTATGACGATAATTTGCAAAAATCAAACTTAGACTTTAAAGCCGTCCATTAAAGGGTGAAAACCCAAACCAGCCCCCAAACGGCCCCGTAGGAGGCACGAACAACTCGCACGGGACCAATGTAACTTGTAGGAACTGCTCGCATAGTCTCGGGCCTCCCAGTTTAAGAGTATGACGATAATTTGCAAAAATCACACTTAGACTTAAAACCAAGCCGTTAAAGGGTGAAAACCCAAGCCAGCCCCCAAACGACCCCGTAGGAGGCACGAACACCTCGCACGGGACTAATGTAACTTGTAGGAACTAACCGCGTAGTCCCAAGTCTCCCGAATTGAGAGGTTGATGATAATTTGCAAAAATCACACTTAGACTTAAAAATAGGCCGTTAAAGGGTGAAAATCCAAACCATCCCCCAAACGGCCCCGTAGGAGGCACGAACACCTCGCACGGGACCAATGTAACTTATAGGAACTGACCGCGTAGTCCCGAGTCTCCAGATTTGAGGGTTTGATGATAATTTGCAAAAATCACACTTAGACTTAAAAATAGGTCGTTAAAGGATGAAAACCCAAACCAGCTCCCAAACGACACCGTAGGAGGCACGAACACCTCGCACGGGACCAATGTAACTTGTAGGAACTGACGGCATATTCTCGGGTCCCTCGATTTGAGAGTATGATGATAATTTGCAAAAATCACACATAGACTTAAAAATAGGCCGTTAAAGGGAGAAAATCCAAACCAGCCACCAAATGACCCCGTAGGAACCACGAACACCACGCCCAGGACCAATGTAACTTATAGGAACTGACAACATAGTTTCGGGTCTCCCGATTTGAGACTACGATGATAATTTGAAAAAATAAAACTTAGACTTAATGTAACTTGTAGGAACCCAAACCAGCCCGCAAACGGCCCCGTAGGAGGCACGACCACCTCGCACGGGACCAATGTAACTTGTAGGAACTGACCGCATAGTCCCGGGTCGCCCAGTTTGAGAGTATGACAATAATTTGCAAAAATCACACTTAGACTTAAAAACAAGCCGTTAAAGGGTGAAAACCCAAACCAGCCCCAAACGACCTCGTAGGAGGCGCGAACACCTCGTACGGGACCAATGTAACTTATAGAAACTAACCGCGTAGTCCCGAGTATCACGATTTAAGAGTATGACGATAATTTGCAAAAATCCCACTTAGACTTAAAAATAGGTCGTTAAAGGGTGATAACCAAAACCAGCCCCCAAACGAGGCCGTAGGAGGCACGAACACCTCGCACAAGACCAATGTAACTTGTAGGAACTGACTGCATAGCCCCGGGTCTCCCAGTTTGAGAGTGTGATGATAATTTGCAAAAATTACACTTAGTCTTTAAAATAAGCCGTTAAAGGCTGAAAACCCAAATCAACCCCCAAACGACCCCGTAGGAGGCATGAACACCTCGCACGGGACCAATGTAACTTATAGGAACTGACCGTGTAGTCTCGGGTCTCCCGATCTGAGAGTATGACGACAATTTGCAAAAATCACACTTAGACTTGAAACCAAGCCGTTAAATGGTGAAAACCCAAACCAGCCCCCAAACGGCCCCGTTGGAGGCACGAACACCTCGCACGGGACCAATGTAACTTCTAGGGAATGACCGCATAGTCCCGGGTCTCCCGGTCTGAGTGTATGATGATAATTAGCAAAGATCACACTTAGACTTAAAAACAGGCCGTTAAAGCGTGAAAACCCAAACCAACCGCCAAAGGACACCGTAGGAGGCACGAACATCTCGCACGGGACCAATGTAACTTCTAGGAAATGACCGCGTAGTCCGGGGTCTCTTGATCTGAGAGTATGACGATAATTTACAAAAATCACACTTAGACTTAAAAATAGGACGTTAAAGGGTGAAAACCGAAACCGTCCCCCAAACGGCCCCGTTGTAGGCACTAACACCTCGCACGGGACCAATGTAACTTGTAGGGATGACCGCATAGTCCCGGGTCTCCCAGTTTCAGAGTATGAGGATAATTTACAAAAATCACACTTACACTTAAAAATAGGTCGTTAAAGAGTGAAAACCCAAATCAGCCCCCAAATGACCCCGTAGGACGCACGAACACCTGCCACGTGACCTATGTATCTTATAGGAACCGACCTCGTAGTTCTGGGTCTACCGATTTGAGAGTATGATGAAAATTTGGAAAAATCACCCTTAGACATAAAAACTCACCGTTAAAGGGTGAAAACCCAAACTACCCCTCCAAACGATCCCGTAGGAGGCACAAACACCTCGTACGGGACCAATGTAACTTGTAGGAACAGACCGTGTAGTCCCGCGTCTCCCGATTTGAGAGTATGATGATAATTTGCAAAAATCACGCTTAGACTTAAAACACAGGCCGTTAAAGGGAGAAAACCCAAACCAGCCCTCAAACGACCCTATAAGAACCACGAACACCTCGCCCAGGACCAATGTAACTTGTAGGAACTGACCATATAGTTCTGGGTCTCCCGACTTGAGGGTATGATGATAATTTGAAAAAATCACACTTAGACTTAAAACAGGCCGTTAAAGGGCGAAAACTTAAACCAGCCCCCAAACGGCCCCGTAGGAGGCACGAACACCTCGCACGGGACTAATGTAACTTATAGGGACTGACCGTGTAGTCCTGGGTCTCCCAATTTGAGAGTATGACGTTAATTAGCAAAAATCACACATAGACGTTGAAACAAGCCGTTTAAGGGTAAAAACCCAAACCAGCCCCCAAACGTCCTCGTAGGAGGCACGAATACCTCGCACGGGACCAACGTAACTTGTAGGAACTGACCGTGTAGTCTCGGGTCTCCCGGTTTAAGAGTATGATGACAATTTGCAATCTCCCGATTTGAGAGTATGACGATACTTTCAAAAAATCACACTTAGACATAAAAATAGGTCGTTAAAGGGTGAAAACCAAAACCAGCCCCTAGAGGGCCCCGTAGGAGGCATGAACACCTCGTACGGGACCAATGTAACTTGTAGGAACTAACTGCATAGTCTCAGGTCTCTCGGTTTGAGAGTATGAGGATAATTTCAAAAAATTACACTTTGTCTATAAAACAAGCCGTTAAAGGGTGAAAACCCAAATCAGCCCCCAAACGACCCCGTAGGAGGTACGAATACCTCACACGGGACCAATGTAACTTTTTGGAACTGATCGTGTAGACCCGGGTCTCCCGGTTTGAGAGTTTGATGATTATTTGGAAAAATCACACTTAGACTTGAAAATAAGTTGTTAAAGGGTGAAAACCCAAACCAGCCCAAAAACGTCCCCGTTGGAGGCACGAACACCTCGTACGGGACCAATGTAACTTTAGGGAATGACCGCATAGTACCTGGTCTCTCAGTTCGAGTGTATGATGGTAATTTGCAAAAATGACGCTTAGACTTAAAAATAGGTCGTTAAAGGGTGAAAACCCAAACCAGCCGCCAAACGACACCGTAGGAGGCACGGACACCTCGTACGGGACCAATCTAACTTCTAGGAACTGACCATGTAGTCCGGGGTCTCTCGATTTGAGAGTATGACGATAATTTACAAAAATCACACTTAGACTAAAAAATAAACCGTTAAAGGTTGAAATCCCAAACCAGCCGTAGGAGGCACGAACACCTCGCACGGGACCAATGAAGCTTCTAGGAACTGACCGCATAGTCCTGGGTCTCCCAGTTTGGGAGTAGTACAATAATTTGTAAAATAGTCAGTTAGAGTTAAAAATAGGCCGTTAAAAGGTGAAAACCAAAATTGACCCCCAAACGGCCCCGTAGAAGGCACGAACACTTCGCACGAGACCAATGTAACATGTAGGGACTGACCGCGTAATCCCAGGTCTCCCAATTTCAGAGAATTACGATAATTTGCAAAAATCACACTTAGACTTAAAAACATGCCGTTAAAGGGTGAAAACTCAAACCAGCCACCAAACGACCCCGTAGGAGGCACGAACACCTCGAACAGGACCAATGTAACTTGTAGGAACTGATCGCATAGTACTGGGTATCCCGCTTTAAGAGTATGATGATAATTTGTAAAAATCACACTTAAACTTAAAAACAAGCCGTTAAAGGGAGAAAACCCAAACAAACCCCAAACGACCCCATAGGAAGCACGAACACCTTGCCCAAGACCAATGTAACTTTTAGGAACTGATCGCGTAGTTTCGGGTCTCTCGATATGAGTGTATGATGAAAATTAGAAAAAATCACACTAAGACTTAAAAACGGGCTGTTAATGGGTGAAAAACCAAACTAGCACCCAAACGACCCCGTAGGAGGCACGAACACCTCGCACGGGACCAATGTAACTTGTAGGAACTGACAGCGTAATCCCAGGTCTCCCGGTTTGAGAGTATGACGATAATTTGTAAAAATCACACTTAGACTTAAATACAGGCCGTTAAAGGATGAAAACCCGAACTTGAGAGTACGATGTTAATTTGCAAAAATCTCACTTAGACTTAAAAACAGGCCATTAAAGGGTGAAAACCCAAACCGGTCACCAAATGGCCCCGTAAGATGCACGAACACCTCGTACGGGACTAATGTAACTTGTAGGAACTGACAGCGTAATCCCGCGACTCCTGATTTGAGAGTATGATGATAATTTGAAAAAATCACACTTAGACTTAGAAATAGGCCGTTAAAGGGTGAAAACCAAACCAGCCCCGTAAGAGGAACGAACACCTTACACGCGACTAATGTAACTCATAGGAACTGACCGTGTAGTCCCGGGTCTCCCGGGTTGAGAGTATGACGTTCATTAGCAAAAATCACACTTAGACTTAGAAACAAACCGTTAAAGGGTGAAAGCCCAAACCAGCCACCAAACGACACTGTACTAGGCACGAACACCTCGTACGAGACCAACGTAACTTGTAGGAACTGATCCTGTAGTCCCGAGTCTCCCGGTTTGAGAGTATGATGATAATTTGAAATCTCCCAGTTTGAGAGTATGACAATAATTTACAAAAATCACACTTAGACTTAAAATCCGTCCATTAAAGGTTGAAAACCCAAACCAGCCCCCAAACGGCCCCGTAGGAGGCACGAACACCTCGCACGGGACCAACGTATCTTGTAGGAACTGACCGCGTAGTCTTTGGTCTCCCAATTTGAGATTATGACGATAATTTTCAAAAATCACACTTAGACTTAAAAACAAGCCATTAATGGGTGAAAACCCAAATTAGGCCCCGAACAGCCCCGTAAGAGGCACGAACAGCTCACACGGGACCAATGTAACTTGTAGGAACTGTCTGCGTAGTCCCGGATCTCCTGATTTGAGAGTTTGACGATAATTTACAAAAATCACACTTAGACTTAAAAATAGGCCATTAAAGGGTGAAAACTCAAACCATCCCCCAAACGGCCCCATAGGAGGCACGAACACCTCGCACATGACCAATGTAACTTAGAGGAACTGACCGCGTAGTCCCGAGTCTCCAGATTTGAGGGTTTGACGATAATTTGCAAAAAATACACTTACACTCATAAATGTAATATTTTAGCTTGAGTAATTTTTTTTTTGTAAATTATTGGGTTACTAATATCGTATCTTTTTTGTATCCTATTTTTTTTTTGCAGGATAACAGTTTGTCGTTGGAATTTATTCATGTGGAACACGCCGAGCACTCAATGGTTTATAAAAAGGGGTTTATTCATGATTCCATTTTTTTGTGTCATGGTCGTGCGGTCTTTTGTCGTTTTATTGAAGACTTTTGTGGCCGTGCAGTCTTTTGCAAGTTAATTGTTATATTTTGTGGTCGTGCGGGCTTTATGTTAGGAAGGTTTTATATTAACAGGTTTTGGAATGTCCATAACATAGAGGAAACTCTGCCCAATTTTTTTTGGGCCTATGAACTGTTAAAGACTTGTAATATTTTGAAGTGTGTTTGTACATTAGTTTATTAACAACGTGCAATATCATTAATTTGTGGATTTTGTGCTTTAAAATAATTAAATCTTTTTTTATAAAAAATTTGGCACGGTTCAAAACCGTGACAAAAGTGTATCATATTTTGGCACGGTTTTTAACTGTGCCAATTTTTTTTAAACTGTACTGAATTTGGCACAGTTAAAAACTGTGCCAAAAATATCAAATTTTGGCACGGTTTAAAAGTTTACCAGATGTGTTTCTGTTTGGCTAAATTTGGCACAGTTAAAAACTGTGCCAAAAGTGTGCCAGAAATATCAAATTCTGGCACGGTTTAAAAGTGTGCCAGAAGTGTTCATGTTTGGTCAAATCTGGCACACTTTCGAGCCGTGCCAGAAAAAATTTCCATTTTGGAACATCTAATTCTGGCACAGTTCAAAACTGAGCCAGATTTGATCTGGCGCAGTTTTAAACCGTGCCAGATTCCTGTTTTTGGTGTAGTGGAAGAGCATATCCTTAAGAACGGTACCAACCACAATCATGCTCCCAATATCTCTTTTAACATTATGGGTAAAACTGTCCCCCTCTCGCTCATCGACAATGTATCAGCTCTGAATATTTTCCCGTTAAGAACCCTCACTTGCCTAGGATTGGAAGTGAGCGACCTGGATCCAACCTCTGCTACCGTGTGTGCCTACGACAACATTCATCGAGAAGTAATGGGATCTATCAAGCTTGCAATAGGGGATGGCCCTATAAATCCTGTTATTGAATTCCAAGTCATCAACATCCCAGCCAGTTTCAATTTGCTACTCGAACGACCATGGCTCTACAACATCAAATGTGTATCTTCTTCCCTTCACCAAAAATTGAAATTCTTTTCCAATGGACAAGTTATCACCATCTTGGGAGACAGTGACAACACCGACGATGATTGCACTAGTAATCCAATACTCAAGATATTACACGGGGTGAATGATATGCCGCTATGATGATTTCACGTCGAACCATTCCTACTCCCAGTAGGGGATGACTTGAAAGACATGGTTTGTCCAGAATATGATCCTCATGGAAATGCCAATGTAATCCAAATGTTAAAGAATATGAACTTCATACCCGGACTGGGGATAGAGCAAAGACAACAAGGGATAACTAAACATATTGTGTTGAAGGAGGCCTTTACTCATGTGTCTTAGGCTATCAACCATCAGAAGAAGAACTCAGACTAATCCATCAACCTCGATCGAAGAGAAAGTTGGAATGTTCTAGGACTATCCCAAGAGATTCCCTAAACGAAAGATTCATCAAATAGGGTGAATATTTCCCCTTTTGCATCTTACCTGAGCCTTGGTATGACCCTATAGACAAGAGGATGAAACCAGGAATGGATATCTTTTTTCAAGATAGCTACACGGGGTTTGAGAGTTCCCAACACTATGTACAACCACTCACTGAGAAGACCATAGCTGATATCGAGGATTCTGAGGACAGCGACTCCGAGGACTCTTTCCACTTACAGATACTAGGGTTAGCACTTTGCATGATCCACTCAGGAACTACATTATCCAATTCATCCTACCTGATCAAAGATGTTAATATACCTCTTCTCAACGGGCATGTTGTACATGTGCCACCTACTGATATTCAAACTAACCCTGATGTTTATCCCCTTTCCCTTTTTGTTGTTTCCTCTCACTCTAATGTAATCGAGACCTCTTTTGATGAAGTTCTCAATGTTATTTTTCCTATTAATGAAATAAATGAAGATTTTGAGTATCTTGCTATGCCTCTCATTAATTGTCTTGATTCTAATCAAACTCTTGATGACGATAAGTTTGCAAATGAATAATTCTTAACTAATCTAAATAAGGTTAATAGAAAAAAACATATTCGCGCTCAAGTCAATGAAGATGAAACTGTTGTTATTAATCTCAGTTCTAGTAGCCAAATGCGCGAGATTAGGATAGGGGCTACCCTTGATGAGCACAAGTGCACGTAACTCGAAGATCTACTAAATCAATTCGTGGATGTCTTCACATGGTCCTACAATGATATGCCTTGCATTGACCCTAAGATAGCACAGCATGAGATTCCAACTCTCCCGAAATGTAAACTAGTCAAACCGAAGCTGCGAAAGCTCTGTAGCGAATGATCACTCAAAGTGAAAGGAGAAGTAGTCAAGAAACTGAATGTAGGCTTCATTAGAGTAATTGAATATCCCACCTGGCTAGTAGATATCGTATTTGTGTCAAAATTAGGAGGGAAGGTCCTCATGTGTGTCGACTATCGAGACTTGAACAAGCCCTCTCCAAAGGATGATTTCCCGCTACCCAACATCAATATGATTGTGGACAATACAGCCAGTCACACACTCAAGTCATTTATCGACAGGTTTGCCGAATATAACCAAGTCAAAATTCACCCTGATCATTAAGAGAAAACGACATTCATCACCACTTGGGGAACCTCTTACTACACTGTTATTCCATTTGGTCTCAAGAATGCAGGGGCTACCTACCAAAGGGATGACACAAGCATTCTAGTGATCTGATACACAAGGAAGCCAAGGTATGTTTTGATGACATGATTATCATGTCCAAGACTAGAGAAGGTCATATTCCATCTCTTCAAAAATTCTTTGAACGATTGCGATAGTACCAAATGCGGCTTAACCCACAGAAATGTATCTTCGGCATTACCAAAGGGAAAATCTTGGGGTTTATGATCAGTGAGAAAGTATTAGAAACAAATCCTTCCAAGATGAAAGACATACTACAGATGTCAGCTCCCTGAACGGATAAAGAAGTCTAAGGATTCCCTGGGAAATTATAGTACATCATTCGATTCATTAACCAATTGACTTCCATTCGGGAACCCATCTTTAAACTCCACTGAAAGGAATCAACCAGGGTCTGGAATGAAGCTTGCCAATAAGCCTTTGACCTAATTAAGCAATACCTAACCCAACCTCTAGTGCTCATGCCAATGCAGCCTGGTCTTACCTGGCTCCTATACCTAATCGTGACTGATACTGCAGCCAGGGCTTTGCTAGCTCAATACCTTGAAGAAACTCGCAAAGAGAAACCCATCTACTATTCTAATTAAAAATTGGCCAATTATGAAGTTAGCTACACCACATTAGAAAAGGCATGTTTTGCTCTTTTCTGGGTTACCCAAAAGTTATGGCACTACATGCTCACCTTCCCCATCAAACCCGTATCCCTAATAGATCCCATCAAGTACCTAATCAAGAAGCCCTCCCTATCCATCCAAATGGACCATTGGTTGACGCTTCTAACCTAGTTTGATATCACCTATGTCACACAAAAAGCCATGAAAGGAAGATCCACCTCTGATTACCTTACTTAATACCCTATGGAAGAAGCCGATGTCTGGATTTTCGAATAACCAGACGAGAATATCCTTTGCGCCTCCCAAAAAGATATTTGATGGAAAATGTTCTATGACGATGCTACCAACAAAAAAGGATATGGCATTGGAATCCTCATAATTGTCCCTAAGGACACCCACACTCCCATTTCCATCAAATTGGATTTTTCTGCACTAATAACATGACTGAATATGAGGCATCCACAGTAGGACTCAAAGATACCCTCAAGAAAGGAATTCAATACCTCAATGTCTACGGGGAATCATCCCTCATCATCGGTCAAGTACTCAGTAAAAGGAAATTCAATGATGGTAAACTCTTACCCTTCCATGTCCACCTTGAAGAACTAGCTTCCTAATTCTAAGAAATCGTATTCCACTACCTGCCCCAATCAAAGAACAGCATGGCTGACGCCCTTGCCACCTTAGCCTCTATGATTGACATGACCAAAGGAATAACCATGGCTCCCTTCCTTATCCAAAAATAAGACAATCGAACCCACTGCTACCACATCGAACTGTGCATGGAGGAAAAACTCAAAATAACTGACTGTTGGTACTGACATTTGGCACCTCCTTAAACATGGTAGGTATCCCCAAGGAGCTGACAAGAAAGACCAAGCATCTCTTCATAGACTGGTCGCCCAGTACATTATCTGTGATAAAGCGCTGTTTAAGAAAAACTTAAATTGAACCCATTTACGCTGCATTGCATGGGCTGACATTGAAGAGATGACGTCAAAAATCCATAATGGGGAATGCAGACCCCACATTAATGACTATATGCTCGCCAAAAAGATCATTCAAAAGGGATACTACTAGACTACCGTGGTTCAGGACTTCACAGCCTACGTGTGAAGATGTCTCAAATGCCAACAGTTCTCCAATTTACAGCACCTACCTTTGTGAGAACTATATAACGTGACTTCTCCCTGTCCATTTTCCATATGGGGAATCGACATCATAAGGAAAGTCACACTGAAGGCATCCAATGGGCATGAGTTCATCCTGATCGCTATTGACTACTTCATTAAATGGGTTAAAGTTGAGTCATATACAATTTTGAATGCCAAGAAAGTGGCCAGATTCATCAAGAAAAACACCATTTGTATCCGAATATGGGTTATATTTTAAGGCGGAGGTTATAGAAGTGGTAAAAAAGTATGGGATTCAATGGCATAACTCCTCTCCATACCGACCTTAAACCAATGGAGTAGTTGATGCAGCTAATAAGAATCTCAAAGCCATCATCAGGAAGATGATCGAGAATTATTGTGATTGGGACAAAAGGATCCCTTACGCCCTCTGGGGATATCGCACTTCAGTTAGATCCTCTACTGGGCCTTCTTCTTACTCTCTAGTCTACGACATGGAAGCAGTCCTACCCGTGGAGCCGAAAATACCCTCGCTGTGCATCATGCTTGGAAACAAGGTCAGCGAAGAAGACTGGTACGAAAGCCATCTTGACGAGTTGTTTGTCTTTGACGAAGGTAGGTTGAAAGCTCTCTATCACATACAAGGTTACCATCTCCATATAGCGTGATCATTCAATAAGAGAGTCAAGGACTGTGGTGTCCAAGAGGGTGACTTAGACCTCAAATAAATACTGGAGCCTATCTAGGACCCCCAGAGGGAAATTTAGGCCTAATTGGAGAAGCCCCTACATTATGAAGAAAATCCTATCAGGCGGTATCACTGTGCTCATCGACCTTACATTCAACCTAGACCTTCTCAAGAAATTTTACTCCTACTCCAAAATCTCAATGCGCTATGACTCTTCTCATAAACCTTTTATTCTATAAAAACTATCATTTATTCCCCCTAACCAGAACTACGTGGGCCCGATCAACTAAAAACATTTTCAAAAAATGAATTTTTTAAAACACTTAGAGGTACGTATGTAGGTCATTCACTTTACATGAGTGCGACCCCCTTATTTTTAGAAATGCTATTCTTTTCTTATCCTCGAGAACGATAGTTCATTTTTACATATACATGAATAAATGGATTATGTATTACTTAACGATGGGTATAGATAATTCAAAATGCAACAAGTCATAAAAATCACAACTAGGTGATCAAAAACTTATTTATTTCATTATCTGAATTTTTTGTATGATTACATCTGGATACGGAGTCAAACGATTTCCCTTACCAACACTACAACAACTAAAAAGAAGCCCCAGATAATAACAAGGCCCATTACTAACTAAAAATCGCCCTTCAATTATTCCCACAAACACAAAAACAACACCTTTTACAAGAAGTCTCACAAAGCCCTACCTACAGCTCCTAGAGGAACCAGAACCATCATCACTTGAATCCTGGAGTACCCAAACCTCCCCTACCTGAATGGAGTATCGCAGACGCTCCATAAAGTGATAAAAGACCGAACTAACTTGGGGTAGATACAACACCCCCCTCCATAGTGTTAGCTATGTCAAACCACCTTTGACTAGTTTCCATATCCAGCATCATAGCCACTACTTTCTTCCACAACCACTTCATGTAATCCCTACAGACATGCAAGACTCGCCCAGTAGACTTAGAAGGATGGGTCGACGAACGACGATTCTCTCAGAGAGAACCAAGACGGATGCGCATTCACTCTATCAGATCCTCCACAGGAAAAAACATTTGTTGTCCACGGTTACACAATTTTCTCCCAACCATATTATCGTAGCAGCCGCCAGGGAAAGTAGAAAGTGGTCTGCCTAGGCCAACCAATCTAGCGTATTGGCACTCTCCAAGCTCTTGAATGGGCAGCAGCTCCCCCCATCAAGGCACGGACCTGTGTAAGCCTCGTGTCCCGTCCTCTACAAATCAATTCCCCCGACTCTCAATATCCAATCCTACACCAATGAAATAGCGTGAGAAGAATTTTTGAACCGCCGATAAGGGATATTCAACTGGGATGCCAAATGAAACCTCTCTGACATCCACATGAACAACATTACAGGGGTACCCCTCAGAATGTTAGAACGACCCTCCCTCTAGGCATCCAGGCCATTCAAGGTCTTTGCCAATGTTGATACCAAAATTGACATGCTGACGTGGATTAATCACAAGAAGACATGTGTCAGTTTACGTGGCACCTACATATATTTCTGCAATCACTTTGGCAACGAGGAACTCTGATTCCCCGATCAACTCAGACGCTCCGAGTAACTGGTGTCCTCCGAGGAACTCCATTGCTCCGACGAACTTATGATTACCGAGCAACTAAGGCGGTCCGAGCTGCACCTCGAACAGGGCATTAATTGCAAGATAACCAACAGATCAACTATTCATTGAATGCTAATCATTATCATACAGATGTATACGCTCAAGGGGCATTAATGACTTACCCTTTCACATGTACAACCTAAGGGCTATAAATACATTGTATCATCCTCATTGTGGGGGGGTCGGAATTTCTTGATCAAACCTATAATCGAGAATTCTCAGACACTTAGTAATAACAGAAACAGTGGACGTAGGCCATTCTTATAAGCCTGAACCACTTTAAAAATTATTTATTTCATTTAAATTTATCTGTGATTAAATAATTAGATATAATCTAATTTTTTACATCAACAGATTTGGCACCGTCTGTGGGAAACGACTGGTAATATCATTTTCACCCAAAACAATTCATCATCAATGGCTGATAATCCTGAATCCATCAATCGAAATGCTGGAAACCCACCAAACCCATCTACCCCTTCAAACATTCCAGATCTGGCTGGAATAATGACAAATCTGGCCCAAGGCCAGACCGCCATGCAAGAAACTATGCAGCAACTCATACAAACTCTTCATGGCGGTGCACCTGGCCATTCAGGACAGCGAAGTGATCAAAAAACACTCGCTTGCTTCCTTCGCGTACAGGTCATACAACTTCATATCGTAATGAGGAATCTGATGATTTCTCTTATCAACCTGGGCCAACTTCATCAGGGCGGGCTACAGATACTGAACAACGTATCACTCTCTCTCCAAAAAGAACCAGTGCGCTGGAAAGATTAAGCAGGGTGGCTCCTTTCAGTCGATTAGGCCATAGGAGGAATAAAAGTCCACCTAAGGCCATGTCGAGGAGTTTTCGACAACCATCAGATCTAAGAGAAGGGTCAGCACAATCGTGACCAGCTGCTCGTCAAGATAGATCCCAGGAAGCTACATCAACTCGATCAATTGCTCGAACCAACAGGCCCGAGGAAGGAAATGACGTCTGGAAAGGCTCTATTCAGAGACTGGAAGATTGATTGGGAGAAATGGCTAAGGCGAAGAACCCTCTACAACGAACTTTTATTCAAGGGACACCTTTTGTCCAGGCCATTGTGGATTTTCCCATACCGTCAAAGTTCAAGGCACCCGTAGTGACCCCCAAATATGATGGAAAGACAGATTATGTTATTCATATAGAGAAATATCAAGCTGCCGTCGACATCTATGTTGTCCCCGACGAGATGAGATGCAGAGCATTCTCGGGAACTCTTACTGGGTCTGCTCAGATATGATACAACAATCTTCCTCGGGGTAAGATTTCAACTTTCTTTCAACTGGCCGAGTTATTCATTGGGAATATTTGTTTTAGAGCAAAGCCAGTAAAACGAGTAACACATTTGTTAAGCGTTAGACAAAAAGATGGTGAGAGTACTAGACACTACATAACTCGTTTTAATAACGAGAAACTCGAAGACATAGATTATGAAGAAAAGACAATGATCACCGCCTTGATGAGTGGGATATTGTCCAACAAGTTGTATTATACTTTGGCCAAAGATCCACACACAACCATGTCAGAGTTGATGTCAAAAGCGGCCAAAATCATGAATGCTGAGGAGGTTATGGCTGCGAAGAAGAATATGGATAAAGAAACCAAGGTGGAAGTCGACAAAGCTAAGAAGAAAGAGCATAACAGCATTGGTGGTGACAAACAATCAAAAAATAGGTCGTCATGGAAAGTGTTGAAATTTTTTGATAATTATACTCCTTTGAAGATGGGAATCAACCACGTCCTGGAAGAAATCAAGAATAACGAGGAGTTAAAATGGCCAAAGAAGATGAAGGCAGACCCTAACAGGAGGAATAGGGAAAAATATTGCGAGTTTCACAAAGATCATGGCCATATGACTAAAAATAGCATAGCTCTTCAGAACGAGATTAAAACACTCATTAGACGAGGAATGCTGACAAAGTATGTTGATCATAGAAATGAAAGAAGAAATGACGACCGAATAAGAGAGAGGTCTAGATCTCCTCGTCGAGCAGAGGAGAACAGGAAAAGAGATCATAAAGATGATTCAGAAGATGGACCTGATCTTCCCAAAAGGCCAAAGCAACCAGAACGCGAGGTATTTTCAATACGTTTTGGGACATTTGATTGTAATATTATTACAGGTGGAGATGCAGGAGGAGGAGATCTTACTGCAGAAAGAAAGGCTTACCTCTGTGAGGCTCAAGCTTGCTCATATATTCAACGAATAAATATAGCCGAGGAAGATTGCCCAAGAAAGGTAAACAAAGAGAAGTTGGTCATCGATTTTTCAAAGAAAGACCTTGCAGGTGTCTTATATCCTCATGATGACCCGTTGGTGATCAAAATGAGAATGAAAGATGTGATGATTTTAAGAGTTTTAGTAGATAATGGTAGCTCGGCAGACATCATGTTCTACTCGTGTTTCGACAGTTTAAATCTAAAGTTGTCTCAATTGGAGCCTTATCATAGAACTCTCCTCGGTTTTGCTGGCGAGAATGTTTTTCCACTTGGGACAATCAAGCTGGATATATTCATTTGAACATGGCCTTCATGTCGAACAAAAATAATACGTTTCTTTGTGATGGATAAGAATGTTCAGTCAGCTTACAATATCAGCATGGGATGGGTTGGATTGAAGAAGTTTGAAGCAGTTCCATCTACGGTACACCAATGCCTAAAATTCCCAACAAATTTTAGAGTAGGAATTGTGAAGGGTGATCAGAAAGTATCTTGGGAATGCTATTATTCATCTACCGAGCAAGAGGAACTGGAGGAACCAAGGAAAAAGACTACTACCTATCAAGTGGATGAAGGTACAGAAAATGAAACACTGGATCCTAGAGATGAATCTCAACTTGTAAAAGGTCAGGTGGTGGAAGCTATAGAAAATGTCATCATGGACGACGAGCACCCTGAACGAACAACTCAAATAGGTTCGTCATTGGATGCCTCAATAAAACAGGAGTTTATAACTTTCTTAAGAAGTAGAAAGAAAACTTTTGCATGGAGTCATGAAGATATGTCTGGAATAGACCCAATTTTCATATGTCACGAGCTCAACGTGAATAAGGAGATCAAGCCAGTAAAGCAGAGAAGAAGAGTATTCAGTCCCGAGAAGAATCAAGCTATACAAGAGGAGGACGAGAAGCTCCAGAAGACTTGTTTCATCGAGGATGTTAAATATCCAGACTGGTTAGCCAATGTGGTGATGTTAAAGAAGAAAAACAACAAATGGAGGATGTGTGTTGATTTCACCGACCTCAATAAAGCATGCCCAAAGGATCATTTTCCATTGCCCCGAATTGACCAACTGGTAGATGCTACCTCCGGACATGAGCTGCTCAGTTTCATGGACGGTTATTCTGGTTACAATCAGATCAAAATGAAATCAGAAGATAGGGAGAGTACTTCTTTTATTACCCCTAGGGGAACTTATTGTTATAATATTATGCCTTTTGGTTTGAAAAATGCAGGTGCGACATATCAACGGATGATGAACAAGGTCTTTGCCAAACAAATCAGTTGCAATATGGAAGTCTATGTCGATGATATGCTGACAAAAAGTAAGAAAGCTGCCGATCATCTAGCTGACTTAGGCCAGACCTTTGATCAACTGGACAAATACCAAATGAAGCTGAACCCGGTGAAGTGCATATTTGGAGTACGAGAAGGCATGTTTCTCAGATACATTGTCAATCAACGAGGCATTGAAGAAAATCCAGAAAAGATCAGAGATCTATTAGGGTTGCGATCCCCAACGACGAAGAAAGAAGTGCAAAGCCTTACAGGACGAGTAGCAACACTCAATAGATTTGTATCGCGAGCAACTGATAGATGTCTCCCATTCTTCAAAACACTCCGAAAAACTTTCAAACGGAATGATGAATGTGAGAAGGCCTTTCAAGACTTGAAGAAGTATCTGGGAGCACCTCCGCTATTGTCCAGGCCAGTGATGGGAGAAAAATTGTACTTGTATCTGGCAATATCAGAGAATGCAGTTAGCTCGGCATTGATCAGAATGGAGAATGGAGTGCAAAATCCAATTTACTACACAAGTAAGGCCTTCCGAGGAGCAGAGATCAGGTATCCAAAGTTGGAAAAATTGGCACTGGCGCTAATTGAGGCGAGTAGGAGAATGAGGCCGTATTTCCAGGCCCATACTATTATACTGACATGCCATTGAGACAAGCCCTTCATAAACCAGAAAAATCAGCGATATTGATGTACTAGGCAATAGAGCTCGGTGAATATGATATGATTTATGAACCCAGATCATCTCTTAAAGGGAAAGCAATAGCAGATGTCATAGCAGAGTTCACCAATCCCGATACCCCCGAGGAGCAAAAGCAGCTCAACGATCAACCTGTGGATGTTACAGGATCAACAAACACTGGCTCAGACCAACTTAGGTGGGTAAAAGGGCTAGTGGATGTTATAGGATCATCAAATTCGAGCTCAGACCAACTTAGGTTGGTAAAAGGGCGAGAAAAGATGATCTACAAAGATTGAGAAGTATTAGGAGATGATGAAAGAAAGCAACAAATATTCCACCGAGGAACTCTATCAAATCAGAAATTAGAAGACGAGTTGCCTATATGGAAGTTATATGTAGATGGCTCATCTTGCACTACAGGCTGTGGGGCAGGGATCATTTTGAACAGCCTGAACGAAGTCGACATAGAATACGCCCTACGATTCCAATTCAAAGCCTCCAATAATGAGGCTGAGTATGAGGCCATGATTGCAGGTCTTAATTTGGCAAAAACTATGGAGGTGCAACATGTTATTGTCTTCAGTGATTCTCAATTAATTGTGAAACAGATGTTGGGAATATATGTAGCCAAAGGAGAGTTAATGATTAAGTATCATGCAAAGGTGATGGAGTTGGTATCAGAATTTGTTGTTGTTCAGTTAGTCAGAATACCAAGAATAGAGAATGCAAGAGCAGACGCCCTGGCCCGATTAGCATCAACTACTCGTACCGAGCTACGAAGAACAATAACAATTGAAGTGTTAGCTAGTCGAAGCATAGATGTAGACCTAATGATGAGTTTTATTACCCTTGATTTAGGACCATCTTGGATGGATCCCATCAGGGCGTACATCGAGGAGGGAGAATTACCAATGGATAAGCTCGCGGCCAAGAAATTTAAGTTTAAAGCTGCTCGGTATGTATTAACTAATGGTGTTCTGTACAGACGAGGAATTATGGCAGGTTTGCAAAGATGTGTACATCCCTCCGAGGTGAAGGAATTGATTTAAGAGATCCATGAAGGGTCCTGTGGAGCCCATGTAGTAGGTCGGACTCTTTTGCAAAGGGTAATGACGCAGGGATACTACTGGACAACGATGAGGGCTGATTGTATCGCCTATGCTAAGAAATGCGACAAGTGCCAACATTTTTCCTCCATCCGAGGAACTCCACAAGCATTATTGACACCTATCACTTCCCCTTGGCCATTTGCTATGTGGGGAATAGATTTAGTTGGGCCACTGCCAACGACCAGAGGAAGGTTCAAATATCTCGTCATCGCAGTGGATTATTTTACCAAGTGGGTAGAAGCTGAGCCTCTTGTCGACATGATTTACGAGAAGGTATATCAATTTGTCTAGAAAAATACCATTTGTAGATATGGTCTTCCTCATGCATTCATCACCGACCATGGAATGCAATTTGATAATGAGGAATTCGCTGCCTATTGCCATAAGTTCAACATTTTGAAGCTCCACTCAGCACCAGGTCATCCCCAAAGCAATGGATAGACTGAAGTGACGAACATGACACTGCTAAATGGTTTGAAGAAAAGATTAAGTGAGGCAAAAGAAAATTGGATCAACGAGTTACAGTCAGTACTATGGGCTTATCGTACTACTCCCCGAGCAGCAACTGGAGAATCCCCATATATGCTGGCGTTTGGAACTGAAGCTATAATACCTGTCGAGTTGGGTCTCCCAACACACAGAGTACTGAATTTCAACTCCCCAGTCAATGACTTGATGAGAAGATTGGATTTGGACATGCTCGAGCAAGTTAGAGAAGAAGCAGCCATTGTGAATGCTGCTTACCAACAACGAACAGCTCTGTTCTACAATAAGAGGGTGAAGAAGTGTGACCTAAAAGAAGGAGATTATGTGCTAAAGAAAGTCATTCAGAAGCACAACAAATTGGAGGCAAACTGGCATGGACCATACCGAGTTACGAAAGTTGTTCGACCAGGAACTTACCGAATCGCAACTTTTGAAGGGGAAGAGTTTAAGAATGCATGGAATGAAGAACATTTGCGCAAATACTATCAGTGATGTAAAATATCATGTAAAGAAGTTCCATCAGTATGAATAAAATAATGATATTTTTCCAGCCTCTCTCCTTTTATTGAAATTTTTTTGGGGAATATTAGTATTACACACTACACTGCCCAGCAACATCAAAATATTCCTAAAAATGCCAACTCGGTTTGGTTAGGGAACCATACTCCTAAAAATACCAACTCGGTTTGGTTAGGAGTCAAAAATATCCCTAAAAATGCCAACTCGGTTTGGTTAGGGAATGACATTCCTAAAAATGACAACTCGGCTTGGTTAGGAGGCAAAAATGTCCCTAAAAATGGCAACTCGGTTTGGTTAGGGAATGACATTCCTAAAAATGCCAACTTTGGTTGATTAGGAAACCATACTCCTAAAAATACCAACTCGGTTTGGTTAGGAGTAAAAAATATCCCTAAAAATGCCAACTTCGGTTGGTTAGGAAACCATACTCCTAAAAATACCAACTCAGTTTGGTTAGGAGTAAAAAATATCCCTAAAAATTCCAACTCGGTTTGGTTAGGGAACGACATTCCTAAAAATGCCAACTTCGGTTGGTTAGGAAACCATACTCCTAAAAATGCCAATTCGGTTTGGTTAGGAGTCGAAAATATTCCTAAAAATTCCAACTAAGGTTGGTTAGGAAGAAAAAATATTTTTCAAAAAATTCCAAAGTTGGTCGGGAAAGAAAAATTCACCAATTTGTACTGCTCGAGAATCAAAAGATGTCGACCATTATTGGTCGGGAATATTTTACGAATATAGTAGAAACCAAATTAAATTTTTATTACTTGTGACTTTTAATTGGTCGAGAAGCAAAACATCATTATTTTTGGGCAGCCAAATGATTACCACAAATTTAAGCTAGTCAACAACAAGTTTGAATCAACTACAGTTGGTCGACAAGATACATAATACTGTTATCTTTTAACAGATATACATACACAAATGAAAAGTGTTTTATAACTACAAGAGAATGACAATCAACATTTGTAAACAGAATATATGTCTTTCATTAAGTCCAAAAAGGAAGTACATTGATAATAAAATGTATACTAACTATTCCATCAAGATTCCTACTTTATTGGCTTCTTTCCCTGTGCTTTTGAAACAGGTTCCTCGCAAGCAGGAGGATCTTCCAAAGAATAAGGAGAGTTAATGAAGTTGATGTCTTGAAGCATTCTGATATTCATTACAGATGGTCTATCTAGCAGGTGCTTGGGGCGAGATAGCTCTGCATTAGAATGGAGATTATAATCACCAAAATACTTAGAAATCAAGCACCGAGGAATGGCCCGAGCAGGGATCCAGCTCATGTCAAGCTTGTATGGTGGAACTAGTAGGTTGAGCAACCCAGGATTATGGTAATCCCATAGGTAGTGACCTTGCTCCAACTGCAGCACGCCCAAAGCATTCAACCAGCCTTGTTTATAACCTTCATTATTGGCATTTTCAAGACGAGCATCCAAATGGTAAAGGGATTCATTGTAACCTGCCATCCAGAATTCCCGGGGCTGCTTGTGGAATTGATATATTAATCTTTCCAGCTCCTTGTGGAGACTTTTTGCAAAGAGTTCCTTATTCTCCAAAGTAGACTTCTATGTGGAAAGCTTCTCCTCAAGATTCGTGATCTTCTTGGACATTTCAGTCAAGGCCTGGTTCTTCGCCATTAGTTGAAAGGCTTGATTTTGTAAAGAAGATTGAGTTCTCTGTTCCTCAACAGTAATCCGAGCAGCTCTTGCTCGTCCCTGAGAAGCTCTTGCTTGACCCCAAGCAGAAGTAGAAGGCCCAGTCCTCTTCAGGGTTTCCAGCTCATCTCTTAAGTTGGCATTTTCGACTTCCAAAAAATAGAATCCCTCGTCGTTCACGGGGACCAAAGCACTTGATGAAGATGCATCAGACTTCAATTGAGCTACTTCCCTTTGCATGTTATTATTTTCTTGCTCCAATAGCTCAGCTATTTGCTTATGCTCCTCGACCTCAGCTTTCAGAGTTCTCTCTCTCACTTCGTAAGCCGCAAACATCTTGTCATAGCCCTTGTCAGCATTAAGTTGTTGATATTTCTTTTCATATCCCTCATGCAAAAGAGCTGAAGACTCTTTGTATTGCTGTTGAAGTTCATCAAGAGTGACTTGTAAGTCCTCAATCATTTCATAATAAGCCACATTATTGGCTACGACACGATCAAGAAGACACTTCAAATATTGGTAAGCTTCAATAGCCTACTCTGAAGCACCTTGGCCAAGGATGTCGGTAACTTGTTCTGCACTCAAATCAGTGTGACCTGCCTAAAAGTATTCATTGCATTGCCTCAGCAGTTTTATATCATTAGCAAACAACAACTCCATTCTGGCCACAAACAAGTAAAAGAGGAGAAGGCAATAATTAATAAGAATGCAAACCGAGTATGGAGGAAAGAATCAACAACATGTATGGAAAAGGAGTACAAAGTTCAAAGTTACATGTGCCAAAAGAAAATAAAACAAAGATAAAATACCGAACAACTTTACACCTTTTCCTTATCTCCCAAAACTTTTTTGGGATCCTCGGACGAGGAGCTAGGTTGCTCGGCAGGAATAGAAAGTTGCTCGGCAAGTCCAGGAGGTTGCTCGGATGAGGCAGGCAGAAGTGGAAGTTGTTCGTTGGTTGGCTGGATAGATTGGTGGGTAGGGATTTGATCACCCAGAACCATGGAAGACTCTTCAGAGGCAGCTTCATCCTCTTCTTCTTCCTCGGGAGTTGGAGGGGGACCAGGAATATGTCGGTGGAATAGGTCAGAACCTTCATCAACTTTCAACTCTTGTAGAGCATCAACCCAGCCATCTCTGAAATACTTGTGACTGCCATACTCTACTTGCGACATCATTGCAGCCACACCTTTATTCCATCCATTGTCCCAGCCAACGCTAAAATAGTTCTTCACTTACAACTTTCTTTTTTCTTTCTCCGAGGATAGCTTCTCGGACAGAAGTTCCTCGGCAGCTTTCAGCTTATTCTCAGCCTCCTCTTTTTGGCGACTTACCTCGCGGAGCTGGGTTAATTCCTCCTCAGTTACTTTTAGCTTTCCTTTAAGCTCTTCAGCATTTTTTATCTTTTCGTTGACCTCCTTATTCTTCTCTTCTAAATCCTTTACTTGATTCTCCAACCCTTTGTTGACTTCAACAATCTGAGCCTTCTCTTCCTCGACCGAGGAGAGTTTCTTCTCCCAAGCAATTTTGTCCTCGTCATATTTATGACGGGAGTCCTTCAGAGATTGGGTCGAACCCACTGAATCTTCCTCCACACCAGACGAGGAGCTAGAAGCTTTTATAGCTTCGTCTTTCTTCACAATAGTATTAAAACAGCTCACCAACTGGAAAAAGGAAATAATTACAAGTCAATACAGAGACAGATACACCAAGGGAAAGATAAAAAGATTCAAAACAAGAAAAACTTACTGAAGCAATACGGCGAGTAGCCAAAGAGGTGAGCATATCCCAAGAAAGGTTTTCTTCAAGTCCTTGGATCTTGGGGATGATCCAAGTCTTCACCGAGCTCATGGCAGAGATCGGGGGAACAAAGGTAGGAACATCAGTACCACTAACTGGGAGTTGGGAAATGGTTTCAGCCAAATTAATGGAGGAGCTTTTCTTCAGCCTCCTCGGGGGCATAGGAACAGTTTCAACCAAGGAAGAACTCTTGGTCGGTGAAATGGTAATCACCTCTGTTGGAGCATCACTCTTACTTGGAGCCACTGGGGCTTCTCAGCAGTCTTCTTAGTTGCAGTAGAAGGAGGAGCATCAATTTTCTTTGTCCCCTCTGGGACATCATATTTACTTCTTTTTGCCTCCCCAGCACCGGAGGCAGATTTCTCAAAGATAGAAGGAACCCTTCTTTTACCCATCTTTTGACTCAGGGGAATGTGTGATTCAGGAGAAGAATCTTCAGGAACTGGCACCGGTTCAATATCGTTGATCACCGGACGAGCAGTAAAAGAAGATGTGTAGCTCTTATACTGCAACAAGTATGAGGCAGACCTAATATGCTCGTCGGCAACAGTTTGATGCAAGATCTAGATAAGTTTTAAGTGCTTTATGTTAACCTCTGTCTCCTTTGGAGCTTTTCTCTTACTGTCAACTGAAAATAAATAAACATTGAAATATCAGTCACACATTTTATCAAACACAATGAAAGTATAATTTCAAAAAAATAAAATAAAATCAAAATAACCTATCCCATTGCCATAGGGAGGGCATCTGGGACCTTGATATACTTCATCTCCGATTAAAGGAGCATGTTGCCAATTTTTAATAACAACCCCATGCTCGAAATAGTCCCTATTGGCATCTGGGAGATTGACCACTAAAGCCCTATTTGAAAATCTAGTTTTTAAATATAAAGTATTATCCCCAACTGCCCATCTATAACAGAACATGATTTCTGGAATTCCTATGCGAGTTCCATGAATTTGATTTAACTTATGCAACCCATTAACTATTCTCCAGGTATTGGGGGATATTCTTGCAGGAACACCGTCAAAATATTGACAAAATTTCAGATATAAAGGATTTGGTGGAAAAGAAAATCGACACTCAGCAACAAAAAGACTGGGGAACCAATGTCCCTCAGCCAAGCGAAAATAATCTGAAGGCTCCGAAAGTTCCTCCAGAATTACCCAAGAAGGGATAGAAAAATCAGAACGGAACATATCAAGAGATTCAACAAGGTAAACCATGGTGAATAAAGGAAATAAATAAGAAGGAAGAAGATCTTACAGGAAAAGAGTGGATCTGTTGACAACGAACGATGGAAAGGATGAATGCACCACAGAGAGAGAGACAATGGAGAACTCAAAGACAGAAATTTGAAAAAGTAGAAGACGATGGGATTGTCTGCGATGCTTAAATACTTTGCCTTGGGAAATGGTAAAGGAAATGATTACAAAAAGAAATGATTACGCTACCGGCGGCTAAAAGGACAAAAAGTGAGCGAAGATCGAAGCGGTTATAAAAATTCAAAAAGTCTAATTCTGTGAATTTGGAAGGAAAAATAAATACAAAGGAAACGCTCCTAAAAATCAGGAGGATCATTTAAAATTGTCATATTCCGAGAAAGAATGTTCCATACTCCTCAAATTTCGAACTATGAAACATTTGAGGGTTCTGTTGATACCAAAATTGACATGCTGACGTGGATTAATCACAAGAAGACATGTGTCAGTTTACGTGGCACCTACAGATATTTCTGTAATCACTTTAGCAATGAGGAACTCTGATTCCCCGATCAACTCAGACGCTCTGAGTAATAGGTGTCCTCCGAGGAACTCCATTGCTCCGAGGAACTTATGACTGCCTAGAAACTAAGGCGGTCCGAGCTGCACCTCGAACAGAGCATTAATTGTAAGATAACCAACAGATTGACTATTCATTGAATGATAATCATTATCATATAGATGTATACGCTCAAGGGGCATTAATGACTTACCCTTTCACATGTACAACCTAAGGGCTATAAATACATTATATCATCCTCATTGTAGGGGGATCGGAATTTCTTGATCAAACCTGCAATCGAGAATTCCCAGACACTTAGCAATAACAGAAATAGTGGACATAGGCCATTCTTATAAGGCTGAACCACTTTAAAAATTCCTTGTTTCGTTTAAATTTATCTGTGATTAAATAATTAGATATAATCTAATTTTTTACATCAACAGCCAATTTCACCGCTGTAAGATTACGACGGTACGACATCCAAGAAACAATAGCTACGAGTTTGGGGTCCACTAACATCTCGCCGGTCACCAACAAAACTTTCCAAACAATGCCTAGGATGACGGTCGCGGCATATCCGGCATCACCCATGTCCTGCAAATGCATGGACTGCCACACCATCGGGAGGGGAATCATTCCACCCGAAACCAAGGACTTAGCTGCCGAAGGCGAAATATGAAGAAGCCCAACCAAGAATTTCCTAGGAGAATGAGAAAACTCAGGAAAAGCCGCAACAACATTGGGATTTATCCCCAACAAGGTCGAAAATTCCTCGTAGGTTGAACAAATCTCATCCAACCCAAAGTTAAAGATATGATCTTCGAGATACCAAACGTCGACAACCGCCATCAGTATATTCCACTCAATAGGCTCGTTATGCCACAAAACACTCGCCGCATGTGAAAGGCGTCATAATGAACATTGTAAGAACACATTTCTTCTAAGGCTTCGAGGTAGTTGGCACACTCAATGCCATCAGGGAGAGTCATCTTGCAAGATTAAGAGATATGTAACCAAGTAATAATGTGTAAAAGAAAGAAAGTGAAAGTGTGGGGAGGAAAGCCCAATCCACACCCCCTTTTATACTTGGGAACTCTCAAGCCAAGACAAGGAACCTTGCAGAAATCAAAGAAAAGCTTTCCCCACCAGGTGCCAAGCAATTGAAGAAAGTACAATAAAAGCCTTGAGTTTATTAGACTGGATTAACATGCCGATAGGCAGGACAGGGGTCATGCCGATTGGTAACCCCCCATTTTGGGAAAATTCCCTTTTTATCAAAATGAAAAACTCATTTTTATCTTAAGGGAATTTTGAATTTCCTTTATACTTCATACTTTTACTAATCTCATTTTAAATAAAGTCCTTCTCAAATCAATTTTCAAATTCTTTTTACGGTCTCAGCGGCAAAGTAAAAGGGGCATGTGCATTAATTACTAAACAAGAAAATTAACAAAAAAAAATCATTTCTTCATTTTCATATATTTTTCTATGTTACATTAACATTTTGTAGGAAAAGCAAAAAAAAATGGGTGAGACGATGAGACAATGTGCCCCTACTTCCCGAGCTCGGTCCCTCCCCAGATAAGGCAGACGACACCAAGTAAGAAGGGACTGGAATCGCCTAACGAATATGAGCAGTCACCGAGGATATCTAGTCCGTAATGTCCTTCAGCCAGGTGGTCGAAACACTGATATTCTGCGAGGAAGAATAGAAAAGATCACACCAGTCAAGCATGAGGAAAAAGAAAGAAATCAAGGAAATTTAAAGAGACGTACTGCAGGCCGAAGTACCTCCTCCATCATACCCAAATCCTCCGGGTCCACCGCATGAGGGAGATACAATAGACTGATAGATGCTCTATCATCTGGCTGAAGGTTGTAACTAGGGGAATGTAGTCGCACAAAAGAAGGCCCTGAAGTAATGGCTTCCACCGCTGACATAGCCACACCACCTACGCTATGAGAAGACCCCACCTGCTAACTCGAACCATCCCTAGGGAGAGGCATCATGTCATAAATGCTAGGGGATATCATCCAACTCGTGACAAATTCCAGATAATCATACATCATCATTATATCAGTATACAGGGAGTATGGCTCTCCCATCATTATAGCCACCCAGGCATCATTAGATATCTCCCGCACGTGCCTCATAAACATAGGGGACCTCATGGATGGCACCATAACCTCATCATCCACAATCTGATGGACTAATATCTCCCCGCGATACCAGGAGTAAACGAACTCATCCACCAGTAGGTACTGCATTTGCGATATCCCCCAGTAACCCCAGTGTGTTGAATATCCGTCCCCCAGGTATAAAAGGTCACCTGAAAATCCACAAAAAAAGCGAATGATTAATATTAATAAAATGGCATCAAAGGAAATGAACAGCATCAAGGACAAAAGATTGCTTACCCACTTGCTCGTCTGGCCATTCTAGACATGACGCACTGCCTCTAGATAAAGGTTCTTCTTTGATTATCGGTTGGACCTACACCATCAAAAGATTCGGTAAAAGTCCCTAAAGAAGTTATGCTTCAAATAAATCAGTTGGGTGTTAAACCCAATCACCTCGTAGAACCACGTCTATAAAGGATAGGAATCAGCATTTAAGAAATAAAAAAGAATTACATGAATGGAAATGTGAATGCATAAAAGAAAATGTTCAAAGTAAAGAATACCTCCAGAAGATAAGTGGTCCCAGTAAAAGTCGGCTGGAAGCACCGGCTGAATTCATCCAAATAATAGTAAAGGGTCTTCAAAGTCAGGATCCCCCAATCATAGAAGTGGATGTTCAAAAACACCCTCAGAAATGGCAGAAACCACAAATGGACGACGTAGCCACTCGTCGCCACCAGAAAACCCCCTAACACCAGCAAGATAAATAAATGGGCCATCTGACACGCATGTTGCTCATCATTATTGTCAACCCTCCTCCTCGACAAAAGCTTACTCAAAGAGGATAAGTGGAGGGAATCTCTAAAAACCACCTTCTCCACGTCACCAAGATCCATCGTCACCACCTCCGACGTCACCCTCAGTGTCCTGTCCAACTTAATCTGGGCACCCTCGCAGTCTAGCCCCATCAACTTCTGAACGTCAATGGGAGTCACCGTCAACTCCCCGAAACTAAAATGGAAGGTGTGGGCAGTGTCCCACCACCTCTCTCCCAAAGCACATAGAACCACAATAGAGCGGGGCATCTGATCCAAAGCCAATGCTAGCCTCCCCAAACCCGTAAAGGATACCATCTATTGAACCACAACAGAAATGTTCCCCCAAACTCTCCTGAGCCTTGTCATACCACGGGCATGAATAGTCAACATGGAGAGATCAGACTGTCAAGAACTAAAGAAAACCCTCGTCAGATTCAGGAAATAAAGCAATCTCATCAAGACAAGAAGAAAGGAATACTAAGAGTCATCGAATACTTACATAGCCATCAGGGTTCACCACCCTTGAAGAGAGATGATGAGAAAGCTCGCACAAAAGAGTCTGATCATCCGCCACATGCTCAAATGAGTCAAAAGAATTCTTGCTACCCAATGAAAGGGGCACCCTAGCCCTCCACTCCAACCCTGCCTAGTCATTAGCATTGAGCCACACCATATGGGTTGCACTACTTGAGAAGTCAGCCATTTTCGGATGATAAGATAATTTACAGAGGTTTATAGCAAAAGAAAAAAAGTCAAAAAGTTATGCAAAATGAGAAGAACCCACCGTCTTTTTATAGGAGGCTAAGGGCCATGCCGATCGGAAACCCCTCCACCCACCCATTGGTACTGAGCTTTTCACATGCTCGAGGAACCCCAAATGTTCGTTCCAATGCCGTTTGGCAAACCCCCATCTATGTCGGTCGGCCTTTAAAATTTCATACAAAAAAATCCAAAAAAATACCTAAAAATCCCGAACAATTCTAAAAAAATAATTAAAGATTGACAAACTTATTCTAGCACCTTGTTCACCAAGGAAAACATTTTTTTTACACCTCCAATGGAATTCCAGAGAACCATTGTCCTCAGCAACGTCTCTAAAGGACGCTCCAAATTTCCCCAGCGGAACCTAAAATCCAATCCTCACCCCCAATGGAATCCCCAAATTTCTCATAGGAAAAAGTACACCTCTTTTGGTTAGACTAGACCTCGGTCTTGGATTGTCACCTTAGTTAGGTCAGAATTGACCTCAGTCCTCCGTCGTCACCTCTCTTATGTCAAGATTGACTTCGGTCTTGAATCTTCATCTTAGTTTGGTCAGAATTGACCTCGATCCCCGATCGTCACCTCTCTTAGGTCGAAATTGACCTCGATCTTGGATCGTCACCTTGGTTAGGATAAAAATGACCTCGATTCTCGATTTTCACCTCTGTCAGGTCAGAATTGATCTCGATCTAGGATCTTACCTTAGTTAGGTCAGAATTGACCTCGGTCCTCAGTCGTCACCTCTCTTATGTCAAAATTGAGATCGATCTTGAATCATCACCTTAGTTAGGCCAAAATTGACCTAGGTCCTCGATCATCACCTCTCTTAGGTCAAAATTTACCTTGGTCTTAGATCATCACCTTAGTTAGGTCAGAATTGACCTCGGTCCTCGTCCGTCACCTCTCTTAGGCCTGAATTGACATCAATATTGGATCATCACCTTAGTTAGGTCATGATTGACCTCGATCCTTAGTCGTCACCTCTCTTAGGTCAGAATTAACCTCAATTTTGTATTGTCGCCTTAGTTAGGTCAGAATTGACCTCAGTCCTCGGTCATCACCTCTCTTAGGTCAGATTTGACCTCGGTCTTGGATCGTCACCTTAGTTAGGTCAGAATTGACCTCGGTCCTCGTCGTGACCTCTCTTAGGTCATAGTTGACATTGGTCTTCGATCATCACCTTAGTTAGGTTAGAATTAACCTCGTTCCTCGGTTGTCACCATTCTTAGGTTAGAATTGACCTCGATCTTAGATCATCACCTTAATTAGGTATCAATTGTTCTCGATCCTCGGTCCTCACCTCCTTTAGGTTAGAATTTACCCTGGTCTAAGATCATCACTTTAATTAGGTCAAAATTTACCTCGGTCCTCTATCGTCACTTCTTTTAGGTCAGAATTGACATCGATCTTGGATCGTCACCTTAGTTAAGTCCGAATTGACATCGATCCTTGGTTCTCACCTCTCTTAGGTCAAAATTGACCTTAGTCATCGTTCGTCACCTTAGTTAGGACAGAATTGAACTTGGTCCTCAGTAGTCACCTTTTTTAGGTTAGAATTGACCTCTATCCTCGGTCATCACCTCTTAAGGTCAAAATTGACATTGGTGTCTGATTGCCACTTTAGTTAAGTCAGAATTGACCTTGGTCCTCAGTCATCACCTCTCTTAGGTCCGATTACCTCAGTCTTGGATCGTCACCATAGTTAGGTTAGAATTGACCTCAGTCCTCGATCGTCACCTCTATTATTTTAGGATTTACAGACACCACATTCTAGGACCCCTAATGTCTCTCCTTAGACACCTAACTATTACCCTTTTAACCACGAACCTTGGTCACACTCCAAGTACGGATCTAGAGACCATCAGGCGCCCTCAGGGCCATTTGACTCTGATCAAATCTTTTATCAAAGAGAAATATCTTTAAATCTTTGAAGTACTTGGAATAACATTTCCAATGGTGCATCCCATGCATGAATCAGCATAACAGTTTGGATGAACGGACCATTTCACTTCCGAAAATTGATTTAGAGGCCATCAGGCGCTCTAAGGCCTCGAATTGACACCAATTGACTCCACCGTCAGTGAAAAATCTCTTTAAAGGGAACTAAAACCCCTTTTTAACAGTCCACCCCGTGCACGAAATGGCATGACCGTTGTTACGAATGATTAATTTTCCCCTAAAAATGCAAAATCTCCCAAACTCTTTTTGACCAAAGTCAAATCTTCTGCTCGAACGAGACTCATTGAATCTACGAAGGTCACTTAATAACCTTTCTAAAAATATACCCCATACGCAATTTATACCAACGGTGCGGACGAACGATTCGTTTTACTTCGAGAGGTCACCGGACGCTTTTGAGCCTCGGTTGACCAAGGTTCCTTTTCGAGCTGAGCGAAACAATTTGGAATATATATGTATATCTCCAAAACTTTCCAATGGTCCACCCAATGCGATTTTGACTAATCATGCGGACGAATGATTCATTTGCATCAGATGATCTCCCGTCCAAAGGATCGACGTGCGCTTCCGAGCCACATTTGACCCAAATTCCACTCTTGGACCCTGGAGCGATCCAATGACACTTGAATGTCTCTGAAAAACCTTTATAACTTTATGCCCTGTGCGCTATTCGGATGAACAATTTATTTCCTACAGTCATTTTTCCAAAAACGTTTGCACGAGACTGCCAATTGGCAGGTCCTGAACCCTGCCTATCGACATAGTGTCAAGGGTGACCTGTCGATCATCACCCCCTAGGGTAGGATGATCAACACCCCCCTTTTTCCCTATAAATGGGCTCCATGACTTCATTCCCAGGACAGATAACAAACATATTTTCATTAGTGGTCTCAGCAACATTCTCTCGAAGTCAAAAAAGTTTAAATGGGAAGTTGCATTAAAGACTAAATGCCCATCCTTTTCACACCCAAATTGGCAAATATTCTTCTCTCTCATTAGCATCCATCAACATTCAAAGGAGTTCATCCAAGATCCAATATCAAGCTCAAAAGAAGGTCCAATTCCTTCTCCTCATCTTTTAAATCTCTTACTTTTTGCATAAATTACTTTAGATTTATAATA
The DNA here is from genome assembly GCA_949130495.1 of Sambucus nigra. Classification (NCBI taxonomy): domain Eukaryota; kingdom Viridiplantae; phylum Streptophyta; class Magnoliopsida; order Dipsacales; family Adoxaceae; genus Sambucus; species Sambucus nigra. The sequence goes on from OX422223.1 coordinate 297,956,552, forward strand.
GAGTCTCACTCTAGTTCATACACATTAACATCTACACTTTTATTAGTATAGTGAACATACTCTATTTTTCATAAAAACAAAAACAAAAACAAAAACAAAAACAAAAACAAAAACAAAAACAAAAACAAATAAAAAAGGGTTAAACCCATCAATTTCGGACGAAATTATCCCCCACACTTTTTCCAAAACTAGAAACACATTTTTTACATGAACACACATAATAAAATTCCGTTCAAATCTATGTGATAAACCCCACATCTATTCAATATTCGAACTACTTGGTCTTTGATGCCTTTGTAGGCTATGTAGTCATATCAGATCAAAATTCGAGACTCGAGTCCAATTTTTTAATTTTCCAATTTCTCTTATTTTCCAAATTTCTCAAAACCCCTCATTTTTATTATACATATACAAATATCATGCATGTTCGCATTTCATCCCACATATATTATTGTTTCCCAATAGCGATCATTATCTCGATGAACGTGCATATTCTATATTCTACATTCTTACTATTTTGGGAATATTCCTATGGATGAGCTCACCATATCTTTTCCATGGTATGTGTCGAACGATTCCAATCTCCATTATATAAGCACATGCACACACTTCACGGGGATAAAGGAAAATATCAACATTTTCCCATGAGAGACCGAAAGGAAGGGATGTGTTCCTAACACCTTCCCATTCCATAAAATAGCCCCCAGACATTCGAGCTATTAGTTTCGCATGCATCAGTTTGTCCTTAATGCCACTCTCTTGAAGTCGCAACATCTTCTTTTACCTGTTTTAAGAAAAATAGGCTGGTGAATCTGTCTCTTCACATTCATCCACACCAATGATGGTCAAAGACCCCTTTTCGAAGAGAAGGGTACGAGACCGCGATGCAGTTCTTCCCCGAGGGATCCTCCTTCTTCACCCCGGGATGAACGCCGCGCCGATCGGGATGGACATAGTTTCTTTTCTGGGACATGTCATTTCCATGAAAGGAGTGATGATTGACCCTTAAAAGATCGATGCAATATTAGATTTTCCTAGAGCAACTAATGTGATGGAGATTCTCTAATTTTTGTGGATTAATAGGTTATTACAAAATATTTATTGGAGGATTTTCTAGTATTTTCAAACCTCTATCTAGGTTAACACAAAGAAGGTGAAATATGAATAGTCTGAGGAAATTGAAAGAATCGTTTAGTAACTACCCCAATTTTGACTATTCCTTCAAAGAAAAGATAATTGGTGATATATAGTGATGCTTCTAAAAATGGTTTGGAATTTGTGCTAATGCAAACCAAAAAATTAGTAGCTTATGCCTCGAGACAGGACAATTAAAACCTCATGAGCAGAAGTATCCATCGCATGACTTAGAACAAGATGTTGTAATTTTTCCCTTTAAGATTTGGAGACATTATTTATATGGTGATACTTGTGAGATTTATACCGATTCTACGAGTTTGAAGTATATTTTTACTCAAAAAGAATTTAACGTGAGACAAAGCAGGTGGTTAGAATAGATGAAAGATTATGATTTAAATAGTAACTATCACCTAGGGACATATTACAGCTATTTCCATACTTTTTAAATATGCCAAATTTGATGAAAGATTACATGTATTTCCATACTTCATAAATCCTTTAACAAAGGAACCTGATTTGTAATGAGAGACGCCAAATTTGTAATCACACAACAAATTTGACATGTCTCATTAAAAATTAGGTTCCTTTGTAAAAGTATTTAAGAAGTATGGAAATAGATGTACATATTTATAGCAAAGGAAGAATAATCATAAATTTACAAGTACAAGCCATGTTGATGGAGAGGATCAAAATTGCACAAGTAAATGAACCACAACCAGAAAAAAAAATATTGAAGGGAAGAGAATCAAATTTACGATACTAGATGATATATTGAGGTTTGGAAATATAGTGTGTGTTCCACGTGATACCCAACGGAAGAGGGGTTTTTTGGAGGAGAGTCATTACTCAAGATTCACAATTCATCCCAGAAATACAAAGATGTATATAGATCTTTGAGAAGTGTTTTAGTGGAAAAATATAAGAAGGGAGATAGAATAATTTGTATCTTAGTGTTTGTTTTGTTAACAAGTGAAAGCTGAACATCAAAAACCATGAAGATTATTACAACCTTTACATATCCCTGAGTGAAATTATGAACATATTACCACGGATTTTTGTGACTGGTTTACCAAGGAATTCAAATGGTAATGATTTTATTTGGGTAATTATGGACATGTTAACCAAATCTGCTCATTTTCTTGCCATTAAGATTACCCATTCTTTTAAAAAGTTAGCTAAATTGTACGTGGGGAAAATTATTTAGATTCATAAAACACCAATTTTAATTATTTCTGATCGCGACCTCAGATTCGTGTCTCATTTTTGGAAAAGCCTACAAGCAACCATGGGAACAAAATTGAATTTCATCACCGCTTTTCATCCCTAAACGGATAGATAATCGAAAAGAACCATTCAAACATTAAAGGGTATTCTTAAGGCATGTGCTCTTGATTTGAAGGGGAATTGGGATGATCATTTACAATTAGTGGAAGTTGCATTTAATAATAGTTATCAAGCACGTATTCAAGTGGATCCATATGAGGCACTATATTGTTAAAGTTGTCATTCTCCTGCATGTTGGGTAGAAGTTCGAGATAGAAAATTATTGGGACTAGAATTGACTAAGATCATAGCAGAGAAAATGAAATTGACACAAGACCAACTTCAAATCGCTCAAAGTCGTCAAAAGAGTTATGTTAACAATCAACACCAAATGTTATAATTTTAAAGAGTGTCACCAGTAAAGGGAGTAATTCGATTTAGGAAGAAAGGGAAGTTGATCCCAATATACACAGGGTCATTTTAAATCCTTAAAAAGATAGGAGCTATTGCGTATGAAATATCTTTACAACCTGAACTCTCTATTATACGTAATGTGTTTCGTGTCTCGATGATCAAGAAATATGCCCCACATATAACACTTATGTTAAGTCACGAACCTCTTCAAGTTAGAGAATATCTCACTTACATTGTGCATCCAGTAGAAAGTTTGGACCATAAAGATCAAATATTAAGAACCAATGTAATTCCACTAGTCAAAGTATTATGGCATAATCATTCTGTTGAATAAGCAATGTGGGAGCAGGAAGATGAAATAAAGGAGTGATATCCCCAGTTGTTTGAAAATTAATGTAACTAACTGTGACACCCCGACTAATTAAATACCGGGTAGCTACTCCTTTATTAAATTAATACAAAATGTCAAGTTGGTTCAGTTAATAGCATCACTGTTGAAAACATTTTAATAATTACTAACCACCTAGTATTTAAAAAGTGAGTTGTCAAATTTTTAGTTAAATCTGATTAACATGCAATAAATGAATTATAAAAGCATAACATAACCATCCACAATAAAGTCTCAATAGAGTAACCAACAAATAATAATGATTCTGGAGGAAATACTCCTCACAACAATCCCAATAGTGAAATAAGTAAAACAGTCTGCATCATGAATATATTACATATCAAAGTCTGAATAACTGAAATATAAAAATGTCTCTAAGGAAATGGGGCGACATGCCCAACAACTGATAAACTGAACATGGAGTCAAGACTAGAAAAGGAGGCGTCTACTGTCAAGGCCCTGTAACTTCCACAACAGCTACAGCTCATCACCTGAATAGAATTCCTATGCATGGTGTCCTTGTGGATGGGCACCTAAAAAGGTTTTTACAAAAATAGATTTGAAAGAAAACGGGTCAGAGCCCGAATGTGAAGAATATTTTAAAAACAGCAAGTGATTTAATAACAGTAAAATAATGAATGTAAAATACATGTTAGGACGTGCTCTCGCATGAAATACTCACCTCTCTACTAATTGTGCACTCCTAACGTACTATACCCATTTAATAGAGCCTCATCTCTATCTAGACCAAAATAAATTCTAACCTTTCTATTCAATTCGCACTTTAAATCCAATATCATCAATAAAATAGAGGGTTTTACTATAATTCTCGGATTCTCAATTATTAGAAATACAATTCACTATAGGTTATCCCTTTTTATCTTCAGCGATTATTACGGTAATTACACTTCACAATTTAAACATGACAATTCTTTTCATTTAACCGTATATTATTCACGTCATTAATATACAATACAAGCACCCTGAGACTAAGCTGCGGTGCACACATACTCTGCTATCCCATCCCGGTACATCACGCACATAAAGATTATGCATTCCGAATCTCTCAGGAATCGTTCTCAGATAATAGCAAATCACAAACAATGGAGGCGAACATAGTTCACATCACGTGGGTCACACACATACCTACGCTCCCATGATCAGCAGACTTATTAACTTCACAATAAGTCCTTCTCCTACCTATGTCCTCGAGGTACCAATCCAAATCCCCCCCGTAGGCACACAGAGATTAGATGGCCCTAAACGAACGCAAACCTCCCGTGATAGCAAGTATGGTAGGTATGTCATACACATAAAATCATATATACTAAGATTGCACACATCTTAGTAATTATCATATTTTTGTAGTAGTATACTTCTCGTTCTTATACCATCTTTTAGTATTACACAAATCATATGTCCCCGGTTTATATGTATTTAGGTCATCAATTATCCTCACATCGTGATTAGTCACTCGCGTCCTAATCCACAAATATCATTCGGTTCGAGCCACTATTCTATATTCTTACTCCTCGATATATCCCAAATCTCTCCACTATACTAATTAGTTAACATGGTAAGGTTATCTCATCAACTAAACAAGGATACGGAACACTAGAAATCAATTCAGGCCAAAAAGGCCATTCTGTCAACTCGTTAGAAACCTCGTTCGAACGAGAGTTCGTTCGAATGAAAGGGAATCGAACGAGAGTTTGTTCGAATGAAAGGCATTGAATGAACTTCCAAATCGTTAGAAGGCAAACTGTCACCTCGTTCGAACGAGCTCGTTCGAACGACCTGTGCAGGTCTTCTAACGAGATGGAAGTTTCGAGCCCAGATTTCCCTACTTCGTTTTTCCAAGTTTTCTTCACCTCTAAACTCATCTAAAAATCATCCCAACGGTATTTTAAGGTTTCTAAACATCACTAAACTTTCATAGATCGGATTTTAACATATTATTGGTGTTCCGATCTTCCTAAATCACACAAAATTATCATCAATCCCCAAATTTCCCCAAACCTTATGAGTATGAACCCTAGAAGTTTATGGTCTTCAATTTCCCTTAATAAATTCGTTTTTACATCATAAAAAGTCATAATTATTTTAATATAATCACCCAATAACAATTCTACATGCAATCCCTATATCAAAACCTGAATTATAACTCCAATTTAATGGGTTTTTATAAATCTCCAAATACAATGAAATTATATAAATTTCTACGCATGGAAGAAGCATTCGCTTGAAATTAACATAATTAAACCACTTGCCTCGGATTGTTCTCTGAATTTGATGTTGAATGTTGAAGGTTGCTCTCTCTTTCTTTCTCTCCCAAGGTTGAAGGTTGAAGATGGAGGTTATGGTTATCTCTTTGGGACTTTTTCTAACTTCTCCTCTAACTCCCGTAGCCCTCTAATCAGTTAAGTGCTGGTAATGGCTTAGTGGGTTATTAATTAACCTATTTTAAATTCCCAAAATTCGTTGGTTATATTTCCCCAAATTTCAAAATTACTAAAATACCCTTTTAAGTTGCCGGTATGGCCCAAAAATGCCCCGGGACCAAAACTAAACCCCCGGCTTGTGTTTTCTGACTATTTCGACCCTTATGGACACGTTGGCGCACTCAAAATGACCATTCGGTTGATCAAAATAAAATTCACTTTTTAATTTAAAAATTACATTCTTGACGCGACTGACACGTGCGTCCCAACTAAATTTCCCAAATTATCGTATTTGAATCTCGCGACAATTTCAATATTTTCAATATTCATATATTGCCATTTATACACATTATAATCAAATACCAACTCACATCTCGTTAGTATTTTATCCGTATTAATTCCCAATTAATTCACATTTAATTGAATTAATCCCATAAATAAATATCAATAAAAGTACGGGGTATTACACTAACTTTTAGGGACCAAACTTTTTATAAGGATGAAGGATGTAATGACCCCACATTTATATTCTCATATATATTTTTTTCCAATTGTGTGTTACTTATTATCTTATAAATGTTATATTAAAACAAATGTAATATTCTAGGTTATTAATATGACACAACCATTTGTAAATATGAAGAATCAATTATAAATTGGGTTCAATTGGAGTTTGATGACATATCCTAAGGTAAATGATAAGTTTCAAGGTAAAAAAATATAATTTTATGAAACTTTAGGGATTTGGTTTTAGTAAAGAAAGTTCTAGGGACCAAAATAAAAAATAACCTTTTATAAATAAAATATTGTTAATGGCCTCTAAGTAATATTGAAAATATATAGTGTGAAATTATCAAAATACCCCTCATGTGTAAAATGACCCTTATTCCTTAATAACTTTCCTCCTCATGCTTTTTTTGCCACTTTCACCTTACACGTGTTATCCATATAGAGAAATCTAAACCATAGTTCACAATTTGGTGAAATAAGACTGCAAGAACCCTCCGTTAAGAAACACCTCGATGTTGACTCATCAAAGTAAAAGCCTTGTAACCTAGACACATGTCAACACAGTAATGTCTTTGGAAACCTATAAGTAGGTTCTTTGGGATCGTTTTAAAATCACACCAATTCCTTGAGAATTTTAGAAAGAAGTAGTGACAGAAAGTGTGGGAAAGTTAAAGACGAAGTTCTTAAATTTCTTAGGGATATCTTCTACTAATGTTATAATGCATCTTAGTAGTTTTAATTTATAGTTATACAACTTTACTAAGTACAAATGTTGGTAAAAACCTAAAGATTCATTTTAATGAACATAAAATTTTAGGGTTTCCAAATTGAATTATTTTATGAAAGTGAAACATAGAACCCTTTTTATAATGAATTATCAGGTTTTAAAAAGGAATTTTTTCCTAATGAATTTGTATTCTTTTGGGGAATGAAAATTAAAATGGTTTATTATTTCTCAACAGGTAAATAGACAAATTACATTTAAGATTGAGTTTACTTATTTTTAAAAATTAAACTTGTTTAAAGTAATATATGGGATTTTGAAATGATTCTTATTGTGGAATCCAATTAAATAATTCCAAAGTCAGACTCTATGAAATTATGTCAAGATGAGATGGTATTAAAGTGGTCACCCTGTGACCATCCATCTCTACAGGGAATGAATCTGTAAATATTTTGTCTAAATGAGTTGGTATTTAAGTGGTGCCCCTGTGACCTACCGTCTCTAATGAGAACTGGATTATTAGGAAGAACTATGAATTGAATTATTTAATTACGATAAATAAATTTTAAAAGTTGAGAAAATGGTTTTTACTAATCCTATAAAACTACTTATTATAAAAATACAGTATATAAACTAGACTTTGTTTAGAATATGTAATTAAACATATATTGTATTTGTTTGATTAACCTGTGATCCAAGACGCAATAACTATATGTTTGAACCTCTACTTTATGTGAGTACTATGAAATTCCTTGTGCATTATGATTATATGATATTATGCAAAGTATATATTTTATGAACTCCTTTTATTCTCAAAATGCATCTAATACTAATTATTGATTCATTTGTGATATTTTTACATTTGTACACATAAACATACCGATTAAAATGAGTATTAAAAATGAGATTGAATATTAGAAATAAGATTCGTCCTAAGGGACCTATCTTACCGACTGACCATCCTAACTGGGTTATCACTGATGTGCCCTAAATAAGGCATTGTGATGAACTACTCCAATTGGCCCTTAACTATCGAGGAATAATACGATATTAAAGTGTACTTGGCCACTAAGATTATATGATTTGATGAACAAATATCGCATTTTATTTTGTTGCATACATTTTATTCCGAGTTATTCAATTATGATATGTATACTGTTATTTCCTAAAACTAGTATTTCTCATTTAGGTAAATCTTGTAATGACCATTCTCCTCTGTTGTTGTCTATTTCAACCATTCAAGACTCTTTTCCTAAGCCTTTTAAGTTCCAAAAAATGTGGATGTTTCATGATAGTTTCCTCCTAATTGTTAAAGATGCATGGGGATGTCGAGTTCAAGCGTCTGCTATGTCTAAATTTTCTTAGAAGTTAAGAATTCTTAAAGTACCTTTGATTAATTGGAATAAAATTACCTTCAAAAACATTTTTCAAAATGTGATTGATCTTGAAGATGAGGTTCTTTTGAAGGAATATGCTTTTGAAGATCAACCTTCTCTTGAGAATAGATTACGGATGCATAATGCTAGAGAAGATATGAACAAATCTATTCCTCAGGAAGAAATCTACTTGGCAGAAAAAGGTAAAATAAAATGGTTAAAGGAAGGAGATAATAACACATATTTTTTTCATGCTAGTGTTAAGGCTAGAAGGGATGAAACTATTATTAGTAAGATTAAAGATAATTAAGGTAATTAGAAGGATAATCAGAAGGATATTCAACATGTAATTGTTGATCATTTTAAGCACAGACGGGAGGCAGAGACTAGAGCTGAAGATGAGGAGATGATTTCTGTTATTCTAACTATCATAACTGATGAAATGAACAATCATCTAACTGAAATGCCTAATGAAGATGAAATTTTTAGAGTCATAGTTGATTTAAATGGAGATAGTAGTCCTAATCCTGATGGTTTTGGGGGTGTCTTCTACAGTAAATGCTGGGATATTAGTAAGGAAGATCTTTGTGAGGCTATTAAATCTTTCTTTGTGGGAGCTCAAATCCCTAGACGTTGGTTTAGTACCTCCATAGTCCTTATTCCTAAAATTTGCAATCCTATTCAATGCTCTCATTTTAGGCCTATAAGTTTGAGTAATTTTAATTTCAAAATCATCTCAAAAATTCTGAATCCACGGTTATCTTCTCACTCGGATTCAATTGTGTCCCCTAATCAAAGTGGTTTTATGAAAGGAACAAATATCCAAGACAATATTCTTCTTGATCATGAAATAACTTCTTCTCTTCACAAGAAATGCCATGGTTCTAATGTGATTATCAAGTTGGATGTGGAAAAGGCTTATGATAGGGTTTATTGGCTTTTCCTCATTAAAGTCCTTAGAAGATTTGGATTTAGTGAGGTGTTTATTGACTTTATATGGAGGATTTTATCTAATAATTGGTTTTCTGTCATTATTAATGGTTGTGGTGCAGGTTTCTTCAATTCTTTTAGAAGGATTAAGCAAGGAGATCCTCTCTCTCCGGCTCTTTTTGTTCTTATGGCTGAAGTTTTAAGGAGAGTAATTGACCATTTATTCAAGGAAGGAAAAATAACTTTGCTTTCCCATCCTACTGGAAGTCCTCTTATCTCTCATTTGTCTTTTGTTGATGATATTATTATATTCAGCAATAGAAGCAAGAAAAGTATTTCTAACCTTTCTAAATTCTTGGATATGTATGAAAATACTTTAGGTAAATTGATTAATAAGGCTAAAAGTGCCATCTCAATTGATCCAAAGTTGTCTATTCATAGAAGATCTTCTATCTCTGGGTATCTATAGATTAAGTACAAGTCTCTCCCATTGAAATATCTGGGGTGTCCTCTCTTTAAAGGAATAAGCATAATTAGCTACTTCTCAGAGATTGTTGAGTCCATAAGAAGCAAATTCAAGGGATGAAAAACCATATTCTTATATGCTGCTGTCAAATTGATCCTCATCAAACATGTTCTAACTTATATTCCTATTTTCACTCTAGCTTCTTTCAACCCTCCTAAATCAATTATTCATAGAATTCACTAAATTCTCTATCATTTCTTTGGGGGTTCTAATGATATTGGAGGGTTTAAACACTGCTGGGTTAGGTAGGAAGATATTTGGAGGCCTTTAATGGAAGGAGGTCTTGGTGTTAGAGATTTGGATGATATATGTGCTACTTTTAGTATAAAATTAGCTTGGACAAGCCATATGTACAATGCTTTATGTGCCAAATTCATGAGGAACAAATATAAAGTTATGGATTCAGGTTTAGGTGGATCGAGTACTATTAAAAGAATCAGAGAGAACTTCCATTTCTTTGAAGATAATACCATCAAAAACTTGAATGGTTTCATCTGGAAACCTTCAAATTCTGGGGTATTTACTTTCAAATATGCTTTTTAGATTATTAGGCCCCTAAATTATAGTAGTTCTCTTTAGGCTATCATCTCAATTGCTTCGTGGAAGATTATGAGAAAAATAGTTGCAATAGACACTACAATTAAAGAGTTGGGAATTCATCTAGTGTCTAGAAGTCAATGTTGTTTGCAGAAGGAGGAATATATAGAGCCTTTATTCTTATCAAGTTTTATGGCCCATGGTATTTGGTCTCATTTCTCAAATATTTTGGAGGTTGACCTCTGTTTTTCTGCCATTCCTGCTATGCTGATGTCTTGGTGGAGTACTAAGTCTAATAAAGATTATTTTAGGTTTCTGCTTCGAGTGACTCTTGTATGCATTCTGTAGTTTATTTGGAAATCTAGATGTGAGAGTTATTTTAGTGGGATTCCTATGGTTCAATCACATATTATCAAGAAGATGTATAATTTTGTTGCAGAATTGGCAGTTTCTCAGAAGTTCAGGAATTATCCCCTAGCTTCTCATGGAGATATCATTTCCTCTTTTAGCCTTAATGTTATCCCAACTAGACCAGTCTTTATTATTACTAGATGGGTTAGTCCTCCTACTATTAAACTTAATGTGGATGGTTCTAGTATGGGTAATATAGGTGATAGTGGTATAGGGGGTATCATTAGAGGTCATAAAGATTTTTTCATGTTTGTTTTCTAGAAATTCACTAATAAAGCTTCAAGTCTTCAAGATGAATTTTGTGTTATTTCAAAAGTTATTCAGGAGTGTTTGAAGATAGGTTTTAGTCAGCTTCTCATTGAATTAGACTCTCTTGCAGCTATTAAGATGATACATAGACAATGGGAGGTGCCTTGGTTTTTAAAGGAAGATGTAGGTGACATTTCCAACTCAATTGAAGCTCATTCAATGTATATTCAGCATACCTGGAGAGAGAATAATTCAGTTGCAGATGCTCTAGCTTACATAGCTTCAAGTTCAAAACAATCTCGATCTTTTGATAGTTTTTATGAGCTTCCTTTTATTGTTAAAGGATTGTTTAATTTGGATAGATTTAGTTTTCCTAATGTTAGAATTTCCTAAGGTTTTTCTGTTGTCTGTTCAAGGATGTTGTTATTGTATTACCACGAGGAGAGGCTTTCTATCCTCTTTATAATAAATAGGGTTTAGGCCCCTCCCCCCACCCCCCACCCCACAAAAAAATTATATATATATATATATATATATATATATATATATATATATATATATATATATATATATATATATATATAGGCCTTCAAATTTTGACTTCAATTTTTATTTATTTTCTGAAAACCTTGGAATGTTATGAGATTAAATCTCATTCGACTTTTAGATGATGTTGTATATATAATATTTTTTCAGGAAATAATTAGGCTAGCAGATGGAACATATGCAGACTATGTTGAAGATTTATCTTATGGAGCTATTTTTAAAATAATTTTAAGTAGAACGTTTGTTTTATTAGATAGATCGCATTGTGTCTCTCTAGTAATTGGTTTTTAAATTTTTTCTTCAGCTTTACTTCTTGATACTTTTAATATATATGAAGTTTCCTTTTGTTAGTAGTTTATGATTCATGCCTATGTGAATGTATTTTTGTTGCATTTAATTAAGGAAATATTTTAAGTCAGGAATATTGAATGACGTGGTGGGATGTCAAGACACTCGTTCCTTACTATTTTGGGGTTGGAGTCGGGGTCGGGGTCGTGACATTTACAATGCCCTACCAACAAACCTTTCGCAATCTTACAACTCTCCCACTTACAAAAACACACAACCATTATTATGGCAAGAGATACATTTAGGAGAAAACCAATATGATGGAAGAAGTTAACCTTTTGACATATTAAAAGGACTCCACCTACAAATGAGATAATACTTAAGAAATCAAAAATCAGCGAGAGAGAAACCTACAGTGAGAGAACATGATATCTTTGGAAGAAGCTAAACTTAGAAGGGAAAAATGTGAGTGGGTGAACGTAAATGTGAGGAGAGAAACAGAAAGTAAAAAAAAATCAAATTAAAGTGGCAAATCATTTTTCTTAAGACAATCATAAGTGATAATTTTTCTCCATAACTCTGTGTAATACTTGCAGACTTTTTAATTGAATTCATGCTTACGAGACTTTTTAAGTGAAGTGCGGAGCTGCCCATGAACTGTGGGTTCCAATTACATATGATGTCACGTGGCATTATATTTCACCATCAAATATAAACCCCCAATAACTAACCTAAAATGTTGGATAGTTTAGACCAAAACCCCTCCTGATATATTACATAAATACACGTGTGAATGAATATTTACATATATATACTGTGTGAGTGTGTATATATAACTATGTGTGTGTGTGTGTGTATTCACACATGCACAGTTATACATGCCACTACAAGTAAAATCATTATTAGGGACGAGGGTATTTGGGATGGCTGTGACATTTTGTCCCTTTACGTACCATTTGGGATGTATTTTAAATACTATTCGTTTCGATAAATCACAAAAGAGAGAGATTTTAAAAATCGTCCCATTTGGTATACCATTCGGGACGGATATTCATTATCGACCCTTAAAGCAGAGTTAAATTTTTAGCACTTTTTAAGAAAAATATAAGGGATGAACTTCAAAAAACCGTCCCATTTAATATAGCTTATAAAACGGATTTATAAACCATCTTTTTTTATAAATAATCAAAGGATGGACTTCAAAAGTCATCCCATTTGGTATAACTTATACCATGAAAACTCTGTCCCACTTGATAAATTATAAAAGGGACGAAAAAACTCATCCCTTGTGATAAATCAGATCTAGGTTTTCTTTTTTTCTTTCATTTTCCCCATTCTTTCTCGATTTTTCCAGATCTCCCTCTATCTCTCGTACCTCTCTTTCTCTCTCACTCCCCCTTACCGTCCTTATCACCCTCTGGCGACCCCATATGGAGACCACCCACTGCCCCACCCCTTCCTCGCCCCACCTTACCCCTGTTTTGCCTCACACATCCTTCCCTTGCCCCTGTGCCGCCCCATGACTAGCCTTAGTTAGCCCCTAAGGAGATATGCACTATTAAATCGGCAGAGACTTTTATCCTGAAGGCCAAGTTATGTTTATTTTATGTTTTTAGAGCGATCTTGGATTTTGGTTTAATCAGTTATACATATTTTTTATTCATTATTTATTATTAAAATCTTTGACATCAAAACTTCTACTTAAACTAGAGAGTAAAACTTCCAAAAAACCAATGAAACAAAGCTATTACGAAGGCCACGATAGAAAAATAAGCGATATTAGTTGGATTATATGATAGTGAACACATTTTTTACGCTCTAGAGTCAGTTATTGATCATTTTCACTCCAAACCTTCAATTCAATCTCGTGATTTTCCATGTCAACCCAATTCATTCTTTAGCAACTAGCCTTATTGATCCCAGTAATAAATTTTGATATGTACATATGTGTTGTATTAAAGGAATTTATCATGTTTTAATTTTGTGATCAATTACTTGTGTCATTGATGTTGTGCCTAACATGTATAGGGAATTGAAAAAGAATACTGCTTGGGTGATAAATAAGGCTAAGACAATATGCACTGCTAGGGGTGAGATCTTATAGTGATATAATTACCACTTATGCCCCGTAAAATGAAGATCAGAGAAGTTCCTTTACAAATGTTAGTCAAGTAGTGTCATACTAATTTGGTAATCCTTATTAAATTAAAATACTGATTCAATTACTAATTTGTGATACATTTTGAATCAGTGAATATACTATAGGATTTAGCAATTTTATTTCAGGTTTTTATTTAATAGTTTTGATTTAGTTTATTATATATGTGTTTCAATTCTTTCACCAGTGATACTTAGTTGACCTTAAAATTTATAACATGATTTTTAGGTGATGCAAGAAGACAAACTAAATGATTTGATCATCTTAGCTAATGTAAGGTGATTATAAAAACTTTGTACACTTTCGTGACACAATCCTTAAATATTTAGAGTTTGTATATTTTTTCATGTTTGTGCTCGGAATGATTACCATATGTTAAAAAAGAGCATGGATGTTTGTAGTTGTTTTTGTTATCATGTCATTGGCAAGAATGACTTAAGTATCAGGCATTGATAATTTTTCACTCTTGTTTCTTAATATCGTGAACAAATACATATATATATATATATATATATATATATATATATATATATATATATATATATATATATATATATATAATAAGTTAGGGAAGTTTTTGAATTGTCTACACATTTTAACGGTCAAGATGTGTGCCACCTCCTTATACATTTTAATGGTTTAGATCACCTCCCTTTCTTTTTTACCAATCTACCCCTTAATTATTTGATTTCCCCCTCTTTTATACTCACCAAAGTTACCCTTTAATTCAAATTTAAGGGTATTTTAGTAACACTCTCCCTTTACACACACGACCATCTCTCTCTTTCTCGATATCTCTCAAACCCATCTGCTTTTCACTCTCTCTCCCCAACATACCTCTCTCCCGATTTTCCATGCCTATCAACGAAAGCCCTCTCATTTTTTCCTCCCTCCCTCCGCTGCTCGCCCTCCCTCCCTCCACCCGCTGCTCGCCCTCCCTCCGCTGCCTCCCTCCTTCCCTTCGCTCGCTGATCGCTTTCCCTCCCTCCCTACCTCCCTCCGTCTGCTGCTCGCTCGCCCTCCTTCCTTCCTCCCGCTGCTTTACACACGCACACACACACACACACAAACACACGCACGCACGCATAAACACACACACACACACAACCCCCTGCCCCGCTCCCTCCGCAACCCCTCCTCTGCCCTGCGTCGCCCCCTGCCCTGCCCCGCACCTCTTAAAAGGTATTCTTCTTTTTATAATTTGTTGCTATCATGTTTTTTAATTTGATTTGTTGTAATTTGAGAGCTTGAATCGATTTATTTGGATTTCTTTATATGTTTGTATCCTGTTTATGATGTCTATTCTTCACTGAAGATTTTATGTTTGAGAGGTTCCTTTTGCTATCATGTTTTGTTATGTTTAGAAAACCATTTTTATATTTTTTTCAGGCAACTGTGGACATTTCGTTTGAGGGATTCACAGTAACTTGAGATGTGCAATGATGTAAGTTATTCTCTCAATGGTGAATCTGTAAATATTCCTCTAATGAAATCTTCCACCTCAGATAATGTAAAACCAAAACGGAAAAATTCTCCATTTTCCCAAGCGGCTGTATAAGGTATTTATTACATGCTGTGTTTGATTTAAACAAGTAGCATTTGATTCTAAGGCTTGACCTGCTGGAGTTTGGTAGACAGGGCTACTGAATTAATCTTCTAGGAGCTACCTATGCTGCTGCTGCTGTACAATATGTTGTAGAAGTTAGGAAGAACATTTTTTTACCATGAAAGAGATGTTGGGATGTATTCATAGCTCCCTTATGAATTTTCTCAGGTAAAAGATAAAGAGACAAATAAAAATATTTGACTATTTTTGAATATTTTTCCTCCTTTATAGGTGGATGTAGAGACTATTTATGTTGAAATTTAGACTGTCATTTATTCACTTCTTTTGTACTCAGTGATTGGATACCAGTGGACTGTGGAGAAATTCTTCTATTTCTACTACATATTAATGTGTTTTACATACTTTCCAATGTACGGGATGGTGATTGTCACATCAACACATGTTGCTCAGATTGCCGCTATCAACATGTTCTTGAGCTTAATAAACCATGTCCAATGTACAGGATGATGATTTCCACATCGAGATCTGATGGAATTCATTAATTGCAATGATGTTTGGACATTTTCTTTCTGATATTTGCCATGGTGATATTATCAAATGTGGGCATCTTTTAACATTGCGATATTTTTAGTCGATTTTTCTAATGTTTTTATTATTATTTATTTGTCCAGGAATGATTTTTCTAATGTTTGTACTGTTATTTCTTTATCCAGGAATGATTTTTCTAATGTTTGTGACTAATTCCTCCTCAAATCGGGCATTTGAAGCGTCTTAAGATACTGAAATTATTCTCGGAACTCAAACTTTGACATCAAATGCAAAGAAAACACTGTTCATTGGTTTGGGGAAGAGATCACATGAACTATTCATGGTTATTGGAGATCTCTATGAACCATGGGTGCGGTTAAGGGTGCAGGGTATGGATTCAGCGATTCGGAAAAATAAGGCACGGGTGCTTCATAGGCGATCGGCGAGGATGTAATCTTTCGGTGCTGAATATGAGGAAGAACTATTTTGAAGAAAAATACATGCACACAAACACGCACACATGCCCCCTGCCCGTCCCCTCCCCCTTCCCCACTCACACACGCACACACGCGCACACAAACACACACACAAACACGCACTCACACACGCTGCAATATGCATATATGCATACGCATATATGCACTGTTTATATGAAGATTGCATATATGCATTGGATATATGCATACACACACACGCGCATACATGCATACACGCACATAATTTCAATTATGGCGCACTTCAATGTGTGATCCAAAAGTTGGTAAATTTTCACATCTAATCTGCATCAGTTTACATTTTGATGCTTCATAAAAATTTGCAACTTCTTAAATATTACTACAGGTTATAAGAATTTGCAACTCCTTAAATCATATTATAGATTATAACAGTATTTTCCAAACCTTAATACACCTCAATTGAGCTCAAACCATTGGTGAGATGGCCATGACGTTTCTTCTTACGAATGGCACTTTGAGAATGCACTGGAAATCTCTTTTTAAATTCAAGCACTGCATTTAATATGATAGATTGTGTTGGTGCATGTAATTCAACTCATTTTTGGGGTTTTTGTTGCTGGTGAGGTAAAATAGTAAGACCTTCACATGAAAAGTGTTTAATTTCATCCCTATACAATGTTTTGAGCATCATAATTCTCTATTATTTGTGATTAGTTACTTTCTTTAATTTGATTTATTTTTCAATTTGATTTAATTAATTTTGTTTATGGTTTGCAGCTGAAATCTAAAGTTCTGTCATTATGCACCAAAAACTGGGGTACGCCACAAGACCAAACACTTCTATGTCTAGAACACGTGGTTGTAATGATGACCTTACCATCTAAGCAAAGACTAGAGGCACATCTATGTCTAGAACAGGTGGTGGTAATGATTTCTAGAAACTTGTGAGTGCTGCTGTTGCATATATATGCATATGCCCATATATATGCATATGCATATATATGCAATGCATATATATGCTGCTGCATATATATGCATATGCCATATATATGCTGCTACATATATATGCATATATGGCATATATATGCTGCTGCATATATATGCAGATCATATATTTGCTGCTGCATATATATGCATATGCATATGCATATATATGCAGCGCAGCATTCACACACGCACACACTCACACACGCACACACGCGCCCCCTGCCCGTCCCCTCCCCCCTTTCCCACTCACACGCGCACACAAACACACGCACACACTCGCACTACATATATGCACTGCAAACCTGCCCCTGCCCCTGCCCATCCCCTCCCCCCTTCCCCACTCACACGCACACACGCACACACGCGGACACAAACACACACGCACACTCGCGCCCCGTCCCCTCCCCCCTTCCCCACTCACACACGCGCACACAAACACACACACACACACACACATGCACACATGCTCCCCCTTCCCGTCCCCTCCCCCCCTTCCCCACTCACTCACACACAAACACACACGCACACTCGCGCCCCGTCCCCTCCCCCCTTCCCCACTCACACAAGCGCACACAAACACACACACACGCACACATGCTCCCCCTTCCCCACTCACTCACACACAAACACGCACACACACGCCCCCTGTCCATCCCCTCCCCCCTTTCCCACTCACACACGCACACATATATGAATATGCATATATGCACTGCATGTATGCACTGCATGTATGCAGATTGCATATATCCATATATGCCCCTCCCCCTCCCCCTCCCCCCTTCCCCACTCACACACACGCACACGCACGCACACATGCACACACACATGCACACACGTGTCCCCTCCCCCTTCCCCACTCACGCGCACACGTGCGCACACAAACATGCACACACGCGCCCCCGCCCATCCCCTCACCCCTTTCCCACTCAAACGCACACGCGCGCACACACAAACACGCACACACAAACTGCATATATGCACTCGCATATATGCATATGCAATTATTCAGATAGTTCCTTTTTCCTAATATTGTTATTTGTTTTATTTGTAGACCAAATATGATGGGATCAGACTCGAAACTGCATTTCTTTATAAAAGAGGTAATCCAATTGGATCCGGTTGAATCAATCTCGAATTTAGACAATTTTGGATGTGATTGTATATTTACGTGTGACTGTATCTTTGTTCGAGAAACTGATTAATTATGTTTATTGTTTGTCAAATCGTACAGAAAATCGAGAGGGAGAGAGTGATCATGGAAAGAGGTGGGAAGAAGGATGGGAAGACAGCAGTAGTAGCACCTAATCCAGAAGCACCATGGCACAAACATTTTGAGGAAGTCCCACATATTCTCCTTTCCCTGCCTTCTAGTTCCCATCTCCGAATTTGGGATTTTTTTTTTATTTGTTGGATTTGTTGTTATCCCTTAAATAGGGTGGATAGTCAAATAAACAAAGGAGATTATGCCCAATTTTTTTTAAAAATTGACACTTAGTTTTTTTGAGACAGTTAATTTGGTTGGTGAATATTGTATATTTCATTTTATATGTGAATTTGTTTGAAGAATTTAGACAATTTTGATGTTGAACTATTTGTTATTTGTTAAGCAGGGTGAATAGTTCCATAACAAAGGAGATTATGCCCAATTTTTTAAAAAATTTGACATTGTCGCCGTTTCGCGATTACGTACTTAGAACAATTGTCGTCGTTTCGCTATTACGTAATTTGGAAAATTTCTTCGTGCCTTCAGGCACGGGCATACGCTAGTATATATATATATATATATATATATATATATATATATGTGTGTGTGTGTGTGTGTGTGTGTATGTATGTATGTATGTATATATGTTAAATGTAAATGTCATAATTATGTTCTTTTAATATTTGATCTAGTCCCGGACATTCAAGTTATTATATCGTAGATTTGATATGGATAAAATGTAATCTTAATTCTTGGTTATTGATTAATATCATTAGTTTTTTAATGGGGTCATTTGTGGTGGTGATAGGACGCTAACGGTGAGACAATTTAAAACCTGGATTGTCAATTGTTTGTTGTAATATAGTTTTAAGATTAATTTATGAGAATATTTGTATACTTGTTTGTGTGAATTTTAGTTATAATTATCGATATGTTTGTTTGTGTTAATTAATTCATGTTCTTTGCAGGTAGTTCATGTCATTCAAGTTTGAATTATTGATAGCCTACACTTGTTTGTGTGAGTTTTCTACTCGATACGAAAGTAACTTTAGAGAAGTGATCGTGTCCAAATCAGACTCTCGAATTTAAAAATTGATTAGTCTACTATCATTTTGGGCCTAAAATTTAGATTTAGGGGTGCAAACTCAAAATAGCAAACACATGGCTCATATAGAGGCATGAACAGCCATAGAGGTTACAAAATAACTTGTAGAAAGTATTTGTATACTCATCTAGCTCCCGATTTTTGAAATTGATTAGTAAAGGTTCGTTTTGGGGTTTAAATCTGACTTTTTGGATTGGTAATTGAAAACAACAATGAAGTAGCGCGAATAGAGACACGAATGACCTAAAAGATACCAATTCAACCTAAGAGAAGTCATTGTGTCCTCTTCGGTCTCGATTTTAAAATTGATTAGTTCAAATTTGTTTTGGTGTTAAAATATGATTTAAGGGAAAACATCTAAAAATAGCAACCAAGGTTTTGAAAGAGAGACACAAACTCCCTAAGAGGTTCAAACGTAACTTGTAGGAAGTGTCTATGTCCTCATCGAACTATCGGTTGTCCGAAATTGACTAGTAGACCTTTGTTTTGGGGTTGAAATGGAATGAAGTGGGGAAAAGTCAAAACAACAATTGTGTGGTTTGGATAGAGGTAAATACACTAAAAGAGTTACAATGTATCAAGTAGGAAGTGGCATGCATAATCAAATTCCTGATTTTTTAAATTAACTCGTTAGTGTTCTCTTTGGGGTTAAAATGAGATTTAGGTGTGGAAAACATAAATCAATAACCGAGTTGCCTAGATAGACCAAAAAACACCCTAACAGGTATAAAAGTAACTTAAAAGAAGTGTCATTGCCCTCATTTCACTCTTGATTCTTGAAACTGACTAGTAGACATTTGTTTTGGGGTTAAAGTGGGGATTGGGGTGTGAAAATCAACAAAAATAATGAAGTGTCCTGAAAAGAGGCATGTATAACCGAGAAGATACCAAAGCAATTTAAGAGAAGTGCTCATGTCCAGATCAAAAATTTGTTCTCAAAATTGATTTGTATATGGTCGTTTTTGGCTTAAAATGGGATTTAGGGGTAAAGACTCAAAATAGCAACAGAGCATCCCAAAAAGAGGCATGAAAATCCAAAGATTAATGAAAGTAACTTGTAGGAAGTGTTCATGTCCTCATTGGACTCCTAGTTTCCAAAATTGAAAAGTAAACGTTCATGTTGGGGATAAAAGTGGCTTTTTAAGGCATTATAGTTATTGACTAGTAAACTCTAGCCAAACTTATCGTTCTTAATCCCAAACATAGTAGTATTGTACTTATTTTTAATCTCAATGAGATTATAACATCCTTTTTAATCTGCATAATGTTGTAATTAAAAGACCCATGAAGGCTTTTTGTAGACACCCCATTTTGTTACCCCCTAACTATCCTTAGGTCCGTAGTACCTCCCTCCATCACTGTAAAACCAGGTCACGTCCCGAGTACTGACCTGGAAGCCATCGCGCACTCCACGGCTCAGTTTGACCCAAAATACAAACTCTTCGTCTCGATCGAAACTCAATGAATCTTTAAAGGGTACTGAATACTCTTTCGAACGGTCCGCCCCGTGCGCAATTCCGACTTAACATGCGGACGAACGATCCATTTATGTCCAAAACCTGACCTAGAGGCCATCGGGCGCTCCTGGACTCTATTTGACCTACGTCAACTCTTCAAATCGACCGAGGATAAATGAATCTTCTAAGGGATCTAAATACCCTATCCAACGGTCCTTCCCGTGCATGATTCTGACTTTCCATGCGGACGAACGATCTGTTTTACTCTGAGAGGTCACCGAATGCTTTTCTAACGCGATTGACCAAAGTGAACTCTCCAAACTGGGCCAAACTCTTTGGAATGTCAAAGTACATCTCCTAACCTTTCCAACAGTCCACCCCGTGTGCGATTCGGACTTACCATGCGGATAAACGATCCGTTTGTGTCCGAACGATTCCCCATTCAATGAACTGACAAATAATTTTGAGCTATATTTGACCGTAAATTAACTCTCGACCTTGAGAGAAGTCCAAGGACTTTCAAAGGTCTCTGAATTAACTTTTCCAACGGTAGGCCCCGTGTTCGATTGTGACCAAGGGTTTTCCCTCGACGACCGATTTTTAGAAAAAGCCTGAAGTGCACTGCCAAATGGCAGGTTCCAGACCCTTCCTATCGGCACCTGCCGATAGGAAGGAACAGGTATATGTCGATCGACACTTACCTGGGCCTATAAAAGGAGGCCTTCACCTCATTTTCAAGGGGAGCCCAAATCTGATAAAAATCTCTCTGAACGAATCCCAGAAACCTCTCTCGAAGGCAGCGTGATTTCAGCTTCCAAATCCCTTTTTTACTTCCACTTTTCATCATCCTTTTCATCAAACTTGGTGAATTAGCCACTCTCCATCATCATCTAAGTGAAAGGGATGCTATCCAACATTCAAGATCAAGCTCAAGATCTTCAAGAAGGTCCAACTTTCTCAAACTCTCTCTTAAATTCACCTAAATTCCCAATAACTTGTTTTCTTATTTAGCATTTTTATTATCTCATCTCACACATCCTAATATACTTTTTATTTAGTATTATTATACATCTTTTATTTTCATAAAACCCAACAAAAAAAAAAGAAGAGGGTTTGCTCATAAATTCCAAGTAGGGATTCTCACACTTTGTCCACACTTTTCTCACAACAAAAACACTTTTTCTGCCCACACACACACACTTACAAATAAGAGATTCCACATTTGGATTTATGGGATAAACCCCACCCCTCGTTTTGTATGCGAACTACGTGGACTTTGATTCCTTACAGGCTACGTAGGCATCTCAGGGTAAAACTCGAGACTCGAGTCCTTTTTCTCACTTTTTCTATCATCTTCTTATTTTCTCTAAATCTAATCTTCCTATATTCTATATACTTGCCCTTAGTGACGCATTACTCCATATGCATTATCGTTCCATTATAACGGTCAACGTAGGGGTAATCGCGTAAATCTTAGTTTTCTAATATTATTCTTATATCTTCCTACGGACAACTCTCTTTATCTTTTCCATGATACAAGTCGAGGATTCCTACCTCCATTCTATATATACACATGCACACATATCACGAGGGGAAATACAATGGAAAATAACAAATATCCATGAGAGGCCGAAAGGGAGGAATGGGTGCCTAACACCTTCCCATTTCGTAACTAATCCTCCGAACCCTTCTCGAATCGTTTGGTTTCGCACGCCGAGTATGTCTTTGGATGCCATCCTTCGCGGTGGCTTCCCCTTTTTCTCTTGTCTGTTTTGAGTAAAATAGACTGGCGAATCTGAATCTCTCTACATTTTTACACCACATCACAAATGACGTCGGTCGAAGCGCTCCCGAGAGGGACGCGCGGGACCCGAAGGATCCTTTCCTCCATGCGCCCGCCCCCACGGCGAGGATCGGGGATGACCACAGTGGCGACTCTGTTGGGGATATGTGCATATTTTGAGGGCTTGGCTCTATTTACATGGATGCTATATTTGTTTATGTTCCCCCCATATCCGCATGTTCCCCTTTTCCATGTGTATCCCATGTTTATACTTATATTCACACACTTGTACAAATTTCTCCATGTACAGTTCAAACCATGTGCACCTAGGATCACGTGTATATCCCCATGTTGAACGCATCACCTATCTATACTTGGTGTACCTTTTGGGGTACTTGTACTTTGCTGCCTGTTTGGCATAATCAAGAAAAGTCTTTCTCATCATAAGATACTAATAATAGAATCATGCATGATTCACACAAAATCAGCAAAGAGCATTGCTATTGACCAAATTTTACCCAGTAACTGGAGGGTCACTTCATGATGGGCGCTGGTTCGGCAGGTCGCAGTTAGCCTAAGCGATATGCCTCTCTCCTTCCATTGGCCAAGTACCTTCGACGTATATCGAATCGTTCCCCTGCATCGTACCACTTGACCGAAGTCATGACGGGAGGTATATCGTAGGGAATTCATTCACGTACGTCGATTATATAGAATTCTCTCTCACACATACTGTCCTCACGAGGTATATGGTGAGGCAATTCACTTACACTGAGGTATATCAAATGGCTCGTACACACATACTGATTGCCCGCAAGAGCAAGACGTATATCGTGGAAGTCACGCCAAAGGGGGGAACCCATGCCGATTCACCCAACCAACTACATACCCTCATATAGGTGTCAAACCTAGGACACACACTTTAGATTGTCAGTTTCAACCCGAAACTTTGCCGAAATTTCGGGTCGATCTGTCGCCCTATTTTTTGCGCATTTTTAAAATGGGACCCTGTCAGTGAGCCTAGTTTCAAGTCCAAACCGTAGCTTTGCATATATTAAGAACCCCACCTTTCCAGGCTCGGGTCCCGTCAGGCATTACATCTAGGAGAATTAAATACAAGTGAAAACATAATAATCATGCTGAGTTCCATCTCCAAAAACATTTCTCCCTTCTTTATCAAAAATCCAAAAATATTTCTCCCTTTTTTCTCAAAAATAAATCTCATCCTACGCCTTCTCAGTTCGATCGCAAGCCCTTGGCCTAGCTCCCTATTGACTTCGATCTTCAGTCAAATCACCCAAGAGTTTCATCCGTTCCTCTACTACTTATTCTGAGTTCGGAATCCATCCACTTTCTATGGAGAAGACAGATCAAGTACCAGTCATATAGCTGGATATGGCGACAGTCCTATCTCAGCTCATGTCCAAGATTGACAACCTCCAAATCGTGGTCCGAGAGATGCAACGAAACTAGGTTTCAATTCCTCAAGAGCTCGAGGCCCTATTCCCTCCTGTTATGGGTCCACCCGATCCTATCTAGGTTTCGAAAGAATATCAGAACGCTCCACGTGCCCCTCCTGCTAATGGGCTGTCGCCTACCCAGCTTCCAATGCCAAACATTGCCCAGCCTATGGCTAACCTACCTGTGGTCGCTGATCCAAAAGAGGAGGAGTTGAATAAAGTCAAAGAGGATCTCAAGATGCTCACCAAGAAGTTTGACCAGGTCAGGATCTCTGTGAATTACATGGACTACACCCATATGTCTCCTTATCCTAAAGCGAGGTTGCCCGATAAGTTTAAGATGCAAAATATCGAGAAGTTTTTAGGGAGTGGACCCCCGATTTTTCATCTTCGTTGTTATCATCATTCCATGACTCTACTAGGGGCTTCTGAAGAAGTGATGGCCCAATTGTTTCAGTAAACTTTGATGGATAGTGCCCTCTGATGATTTTTGTCTCTTGAGGAATCCAGAATTTGTAGCTGGGGGGATGTAGACCAAAAATTCATGTCACAATACAAATACAACGAAGAGCTTGAGGTCACCCGTCGTGATTTAGAGATGCTCAAGCAGAATCCTGGAGAGTTAGTCAGTAACATCATAACTCGGTGGAGGGAGCAGGCAGCTACCATGACCAATCGGCCATCCAAGGAAGAGCAGGTCAACATAGTGAAGATGAACTTCTTGCCCCATGTCCGAGCGATGATGGGAGGACAATACTATCCCCACTTTCGAGATCTTAGAGGGGCTGGAGTGGAAATTGAGGAAATTCTCGTTAAAATAAAGGTTGAACCAAAGAAGGTGTTCGGACAGTTCACCCCTAGAAAGTATAACAAGTCTGCCAGTGCTATAGTCTCAACCATCAATAACATCACCCGACCAACCACATCATGGGCACCAAAAAGCCGCTCTGCCCCCATCCGAAGGGAATACACTGAGCTCCATGCTCCCCTCTCCAAATTTTACCAAGCCCTATTAAGTCGAAACCTCATCAAACCCTTGGATCCACGACCATTGTCAAATCCACTCCCAAGAAAATTCAAGACTGATGCTTATTGCGCCTTTCACCAAACTGCCGGCCATACAACCGACCAATGCTTTCACCTTCGGAACATAATCCAAGATCTCATTGACCGGGGTACCATCACCCCACCAGACAATCCTAAGCCAAACATTACTCATAACCCACTCCTAAATCACACCAATGCCATCTTCTTGGAAGAAAACCCAGATTTCGATCCCTCAACTCAAATCACACCCATATACTCTCCTAAACCTCTTCAAATTTGCCCATATTTCCTCCTACACCCTACTAGCCTCGCTGATCAGGCACTGTCACTCCTTACCAGAGCATGCATCATTATCTGTACCCATTCCGAAAATGGAGGTTTGGAATCGTCAGAGGTGTTATACCAACTCCTAGAGTTCAGACTAAAATTTCCCTCACAGATGGTCATCGATTGACAAAGGTTCAGCACACTGTTCTTGGAAGCACGAAAATGGGCCCGATATTCAGACAAGTGGGTGGTACCAACCGACGAAGCAGCTTAGATGATGTTGTCCAGATTATGGAAGAATTATTTGGGCAAACCACCAGTTGTCCAATCATTGAGATACATCACGGGTCAAATGATATGCTCTTATCAGGATTCCGTGTTGAGCCACTCTTACTCACAATAGGGGACGGTTTTAAAGAAAGGGTTTGTCCATAATATGACCCTCATGGCAATGTTAATGTGATTCAGATGTTCAGAAACATGCACTTCATGCCCAGAATGGGGCTAGGACAAAGGCAGCAAGGGATACTTGAGGCCATCAAACTGAAGAAAGATTTCCCTCCTTGTGGCTTGGGGTATCAACCATCAGAACAAGAGTTCAGAATGATCTGCCAATCTCAACCAAAGATAAGATTAGATTGTATCCGAACTATCTTAGGAGACTACTTTAATGGACGATTCATCAAAGAAGGTGAAGACTTCCCCTTTTGTAGTTTTCCAGAACCATGGTATGACCACACAGACAAGAAGATGAAGCCTGGAATGGAGATATTTTTCCAAGATGGCTACCCATGAGTCGAAAGTTTCCCACACCGCGTGCAACCGCTGATCAAAGATACCGAAGAGACTGAGGAAAGTGATTCCGAAGATTCCTTTAACTTACAGATACTAGGGTTGACACTTTGCATGGTTCATTCAGGCACTACATCAATGGACCTATCCCGTCTGATTAAAGCTACTAATACTCCTCTCCTTAACTGGCATGTTGCACCAGTTCAACCTCTTGAAATCTCCCCTAACCCAAATGTTTACCCTATTTCTTTTTTTGTTGTCTATCCTTGCTCAAATGTAATCGAGACCTCTTTTAATGAGGTTCTCAATGCTGTTTTTCCTATTAATGAAATAAACGAAGATTTTGAGTATCTTGTTGTGCCTTACATTAACTTCTTGGATTCTAATCAAACTTTTTATGATGATGATTTTGCAAATGAACAATTCTTAACTGATCTAAATGAGGTTAATAATAAACAACATAACCGCGTTCAAGTTAATGAAGAAGAGACTGTTGTTATTAATCTCGGTTCTAGTATCCAACTGTGTGAGATTCGGATAGGGGCCACCCTTGACGATCATGAGCATGCACAACTTGAAGAATTGCTGAAGGAGTTCGTGGATGTCTTCGCATGGTCATATGATGATATGCCCGGAATTGATCCTGAAATATCCCAGCATGAGATCCCCACTCTCCCAGATTACAAGCCGATTAAACAAAAACTGAGAAAACTCCATACCGAATGGTTGGTCAAGGTCTAAGAAGAGGTGGTCAAACAGTTGCACGTGGGTTTCATTCGAGTGATCGAATATCCCACATGGCTAGCCAACATTGTACATGTGCAGAAATCAGGAGGGAAGGTTCGAATGTGTGTAGATTATCGAGATTTAAACAAAGCTTCTCCAAAGGATGATTATCCGCTACGCAATATCGACATGATCGTGGACAACACAGCTAGTCATGCTCTCAAGTTATTCGTCGATGGGTTTGCCAGATATAAACAAATCACGATGCACCCCGACCACCAAGAAAAAACCGCATTCATCACCCCATGGGGAACCTTTTTCTACACCGTTATGCCATTCGGTCTGAATAATGTTGGGGCTACCTACCAAAGGGCTCCCACAACTATCCTGCACGACCTGAATCACAAAGAGGTCGAGGTTTATGTGGATGATATGATTATCAAATCCAAAACTAGAGAAGGTCATGTTCCCGCTCTTCGAAAGTTCTTCGAACGAGTGCAATAGTATCAAATGCGACTTAATCCATCGAAGTGTGTCTTCGGCATTAGAAAGGAAAAACTCTTAGGATTCATGCTAAGCGAAAAAGGGGATAGAAGCAGATCCTGCCAAGATGAAGGTCATACTTGAGATACCACAACCCCAAATAGAGAAAGAAGTTTGGGGTTTTCTTAGGAAATTACAATATATCAGTCGGTTCATCAGTCAGCTAAGGTCCATCTGTGAACAAATCTTCAAGCTCCTCCGAAAGGATCAACCAAGGTTTGGAATGAGGCCTGCCAAGAATCTTTTGATCGAATCAAACAATACCTGACCCAACCTCCAGTGCTCATGCCTCCACAGTCTGGTCTCCCTTTGCTCCTATACCTAACCATAACTGACACTGAAACTGGGGCTTTGTTATCCTAACACCTTGAAGACTTCCGCAAAGAAAGAGCCATCTATTATGCCAGTTGTAAATTGGCCGGGTACGAGGTCAACTACACTGCTTTAGAAAATGCATGTGTCGCACTTGTCTGGGTCACCCAAAAGTTGTGACACTATATGCTCGCCTTCCCCATCAAACTTGTATCCTGAATGGATCCCATCAAATACCAGCTTGAGAAACTCGCCTTATCCAGTCGAATGGCCCGATGGTTGATGCTCCTAACCGAGTTCGATATTTTTATGTCACACAGAAAGCTGTTAAAGGAAGATACATCTATGACTACCTCGCCGATTACCTTGTAGAAGAAGTAGATGCCCTGATCTCCGAATTCCCAGATGAAAATATCCTCTTCACCACTCAAGAGCGCCTTCGATGGAGAATGTTCTTTGACCGCGCTGCCAATAAAAAGGGATATAGCATTGGGATACTCTTGATCTCCCCAGATGACTCCCACACTCCCATCGCCATTAAATTGAATTTCCCTTGCACTAATAACATGACGGAATATGAGGCATGCATAGTGGGCCTCAAGGTTGCTCTCAAGAAAGGTATTAAATACCTTGATGTCTATGAGGATTCTTCCCTTATCATTGGCCAAGTGCTCAGAAAGTGGTAAGTCAAGGACGAAAAGCTCCAAACCTTTGATGCCCAATTAGAAGAGTTAGCCTCCCAATTCTGAGATATCCCCTTCCATTACATACCCCGAGAAAGGAATAACTTAGCCGATGCTCTCGCTACCTTGGCCTCCATGGTCGATATGCCCTAGGGAATCACAATGACCCCCTTCGTAGTTCAAAAGCAAAACAAACCAACCTATTGCTACCATATTGAGCTTATCTCCACGGAGGATCCCGAACTAGCCGATTGCTGGTACTGTGATATCTGGTGCCTCCTCAAACATGGTAGGTATCCCAAGGGTTCCAACAAGAAAGATTGAACAACCCTCTGAAGACTGGTCACCGAGTACATTATCTGTCATAAAGCCCTACTAAGAAGGAACTTCGATGGAACTCATCTACACTGTATTGTTGGGGCTGAGATTGAGAAAATAATGCACAAATTCCACAACGGGGAATGCGGACCCCACATGAATGGTCACATGCTCGCAAAGAAGATCATCCGACAGGGGTACTACTGGACCACCATGATCCAGGATTGCATCGCTTATGTTCGTAGATGCCATAAATGCCAATAATTCTCTAACCTTCAACACTTGCCTCCACGAAAATTATACAACATGACCTCTCCCTGGACGTTCTCCACCTGGGGTGTAGACATCATAGGGAAGGTTACACCAAAGGCTTCAAATGGACATGAGTTCTTCCTGGTTGCCATCGATTACTTCACCAAATGGGTCGAGGATGAGTCACACGCAGTATTAAATGCCAAGAAAGTGGCCAAATTCCTCAAGAAAAATATCATCTGTCGATATGGGGTCCCGCATGAGCTGGTATCAGATAACGGGCTGCGTTTCGAAGCAGAAGTCACAAAAGTAGTCAACGAGTATGGGATTCAGAGACACAAATCTTCTCCCTACCGACCTCAGACCAATGGTGCAGTTGAAGCCGCCAACTAGAACCTCAAAGCCATCATCAACAAGATGACTGAATGTTATAGGGATTGGGCCAACCAGATCCCGTATGCCCTCTGGGCTATCGAACCTCGATCCGAACCTCTACTGGGGCTACTCCTTACTCCCTGGTCTATGGCATGGAAACAGTCCTACCTATAGAGATGAAAATACCCTCACTAGGCATCATGCTCGAAAGCAAGGTTAGTGAAGAAGACTTGTGCCAAAGTCGTCTTGATGAGATACCCTCCTAGATGAAAGAAGATTAAAAGAACTGTACCACATACAGTGGTACCATCGCCGAATAGCGCGATCATTTAACAAGAGAGTCAAGGACCGCGGTGCTCGGGAGGGCGATTTATCCCTCAAAGAGATAATAGAACCCATCTGGGAGCCCAGAGGGAAATTCAAGCCCAATTGGAGCAGCCCCTATATTATGAAGAAAATCTTATCCGGCGGTGCCGCTATGCTCACTGACCTGGATGAGGAAGAGATGGCTCGTCCAGTCAATCTGGACCATCTCAAGAAATTCTACCCCTAAGTTTGAAATCTTGGCGTGCTACGACTCTTCACATCCCCCTTTTGTAAAAAAAAAAACTCTTCATTTCACTCTACCCAGAACTACGTGGCCCTGATCCTCTAGAAAAACTATTTTAAAAGCATTTCCAAAAACCCCAGAGGTACGTAGGCAGCTGATTGGGCATAAATATTGTATATTTATTCCCCTAATTTCAGTGTATTTGTGAACCCGAGTGATGTAACATATATTGATTTGATGCACATCTATGCTACTAACCTTCGTTGGTGAGTATTTCGTGTTTCGTGCTTCTCTTATTGGTTTTACACGTTAATTATGCAAGCAGTGCAAAAGAGGAAGCAAGACAATGCAAGAAAAGCTAAGAAGTCAAGTTCAAGGGCAATTTAGTAATTTTTCAGCCCAATCCAGAAGGAGAAGTAAACTGGAAAGTTGAAGATCTGGGAACAACGAGAACACTGGAAGAAACTTCACCCAAATCCGAGCTACGGTTGATGAGTTATGCCCAGTTGAAGTTGAAGAAAAAAATCCAAGAAAGGAAGAAAAGAAGGCAGAAAAATTCTAAGTGTAGACCCCCGTACCAGCATACATTCGCGAACCCAGGCCGAACCGGTTTGGGGGGCGAACCGGTTCGGGGTCCCTGATACGCGAATTTGCTCCTCCGTTCTGATTGGTTCCCAAGACACCTTTTAGGTTAAAACTCTCAAAAATAGTAGGGAACGTAGGCAACAACTTAGGAACAGCCATTAGGGATAGTTTTAGTCAGTTTTTGGTAGACAGGAAAAGAGAAGAACATCTAGGAACATAAAGGGAATTAATTGCTTCAAGATTTAATCATTACGGGTTTGTTTTTCAAGTTTTAATTCAAGGTTCAGAATTCTTGTCATTGTTCTTGCATGCTTATTTTTCGTATTCGATTCAACCTATTGTTGCATTCATAATACGTATTTACATGCTTCAATCTAGTTTCATCATGAGTTCTTCCACATGCAACGTTATTATTTCATGAATTAGTCAATTTAACATGTCCGGCTAGGTTTAAAAGGTTGGAATGCATGAACCCAACCTGATGTGTTAGTGCATGTGTATAACGTTAATCCGATGAATTTAACGATTGATTTTGATCGTATTGCGTAATTACATAATAATTGTGGATCGTATTGCGTAATTACA
This sequence comes from Sambucus nigra, assembly GCA_949130495.1. Taxonomy (NCBI): domain Eukaryota; kingdom Viridiplantae; phylum Streptophyta; class Magnoliopsida; order Dipsacales; family Adoxaceae; genus Sambucus; species Sambucus nigra. The sequence continues at coordinate 297,988,031 of OX422223.1, forward strand.
TATATGTCGTTTACCTTTGGGTACTCGTGATGATTTAGAGTACAATTTGAGTGCAATTACCGCGATACCGATTTACTCATCCTCAGATTAGGTATGACGCGGGCTTGAACCTCGTATACATAATGCTTGGGAGTCCTAAATTTCGGGTCTGATTAATCGGATAAATTTATGATTGACGTTGTCACTGCACTACACTAGGGTTGGGGGATTGTATTCCCGTCCTGTTTTCTCATCATTTAGTTTAAAAAGTTTAGATTCAATTTTTCATTCATAATTTAGGTACTTTAGTTAGTTGCATTTTTCATCATAATTGCATTTAGCTTAATCAATCCCAAAAACCAAATCAATTTTTCCTTTTCTTCTTAGAGTCGAAGTTAGGATTCCTCCGTCTTATCCCGTCATCACAACTCCGTTGTCCTTTTTCCCTGAGGATCGATACCCGACTTGTCGGATTATTACTTGAGCGACAGACTTGCACTTGAGCCTAGAGAGTACGCACTTTAGAGACACATTTTGAGTCGTGTCAGCAGCTCATGCACCTCACATGAGTTCGGACCTTTCTTTTTCACAAAATACTATTATTTTCTTACCTCCGAGAACGGCGGTTCATTCTAAAAATACTTGAATAAAAGGATTATGTATGCCTTAGCGATTAGTATAGATAATTCAAAAATATAAAATTCATCGAGAGGCACAGTTGGATGATCAGAAACATGTTTATTTCATTAATAAGAAAATTCAGCACGGATTACATAAGGAAAAGGTACGAATAACTCCCTTCCCCATTACCATAAAAGCCAAATAAAATCCCCACATCTGTTAAACAAATAAACTCCCCAAGAGTCCTACCCACAGCCACCAGAGGAGCCTACACCCTCATTATCTACATCTTGAGGTCCCCATGTTTCCCCTGCCTCAATAGAATGCCGTAATCACTCCATTGACCGATGAGCCTTAACCATCTTCGAAAAGACCACAACACCCCCTCCATGTTGTTAGATAAAACAAACCATCTTTGTCCAGTCTCCACTGCCAACATCTTGCTGACTACTTTCCTCCACAACCACTTCATATAATCTTTGGGGACATGCCAAACCTCCCCGACAGACTGAGAGGGACGGGTCGACGGATGCCAATTTTCCCACAGAGATCCAAGCAACAGACGCAAGCGCTCAGTCAAATCCTCTACCGGAAAGAAATTTGAGGTCTGAGGGGGCACGACCTGCGCCCAACCAAATTGGCGCAAAAACCACCAAGGGAAATAAAAAGAGGTCTATCTGAGACCAACCAACCGCACATATGAATACTCTCCTAGCTCTAGAATGGGCTGCAACTGCCCCCACCAAGGCATTGACCAATACACCCCACGAGCCCCATGATCCACAGGACAATGCTCCCAGTTCTTAATATATAGGCCAACACTGATGAAGAAGCGTGAAAAGAATTTGGGTATGGTCGACAAGGGATACTCTGGAGGAGTCGCCAAGTGGAATCTTTCAGACAACCACATGAATAACATCACATGGCTACCTCTCAAAATGTTAGAACGGCCTTCTCTCCAGGCATCCAGGACACTCTGGGTCCCCGCCAGTATCACCGCTGCAGGATTGTGACAATATGACACCCATGAAGTAATGGTTGCAAGTTTCGGGTCCACCTGGAGTTCTCTAGTCACCAGCAATAATTTTGAAGCCAGACCCAGTACAACGGCTCCAGCATAGCCAGCATCACCTACTTCCCGTAAATGCACGGACTACAGCACCGCCGGGAGGGAGATCATTCCTCCAGCAATCAATGATCTGGCCACCGAAGGCAAAATACGAAGAAGTCCGGCCAACAAATCCCTAGGAGAGAGGGAAAATTCGGGCAAAGCCGCGGCAACACTGGGATTTACACCCAGCATGGTAGAAAATTCCTCATAGGTAGGACAAACTTCTTCCAAACCAGAGTGGAACACATGGTCTTCAAGGTACCAGAATTGCACCGTCGCCATCAGCACGTTCCACTCAAGAGGCCGATTGCGCCACAAGGAGACTCGACGCATGTTGAAAGCATCATAGTCGACATTATAAGACCACATAACTTCCAAGGCTTCGAGGTAGTTGGAAAATTCGGTGCTACCAGGGAGAGCCATCTTGCAAGGCTAAGAAATAGTGGACAAGTAGATAAGAATGCAAAGGTGTGATGAAAACACTCCACCCTTCCCCCTTTTTATACTTGAAAACTCTCACAAGGGACATAATCCCTGTAGAAATCGGAAGGAATCCTACCCTACAAGGTACCAAATGCTGAAGAAGGTACCATTCAAAGCTTTTAATTAATGGGACTGGACTGAAATGCCGATAGGCAGGTCAGGGTGCTTGCTGATCTGCAACACCCCATTTTTGGAAATTACCCTTTTTTCCTCTTTTGTCAAATCAGAAAACTCAGTAAAAATAAATTGATATTCTCAAAATAATTTCAAGAATCCCTTTTTCTCCTTATATATTTTCTCCTTTTAAATTAAAAACTTTCCTTTAAAAAAAAATTCCTTTTTACGGTCTCAGCAGCAAAGTAAAAAGTGCATGCATTCATTGATCATTAATAATAGATTATGAAAAATTCCATTGCATTGCATATATTTGTGTACTGTGTTACATCAATTTTGCAGGAGAATAAAAAGAAAAGGCAAAAACAACGGGACCTAGCCCGAACCCACATTCTCTCTCACTAAGAGCTTCCACCCCTACGACGTGCTCTCTTCCCCCACAGTGAGATGACGCACCACCACTACCCGAACCAGAGTCCTCCCTAAAAGAGACAGACGGCACTAAGCAAGAAGGAACGGGAACCGCGTCCCGAATATAGGCAGTTGTCGAAGATAACCAGTCTCTGATGTACCTTAGACAAGTGGTCGACACCCGTACATGCTGCAAGAAAAGGAAAAATTAGTATCAATAGCAGGATGACCAAAACAGAAAAGAAAGAAAGAAAGGAACAGAAAGGTATACCGCGGATCGAAGGACCTCCTTTGTCAAACCCACCTCCTCCGGATCCATCGCATGGGGACGGTACAACATAGGCACCATCCCTCCATCAGCCCGCCGAATATTGTATGAAGGGGTATGCGTCCGTACAAAAGGCACCTTCGAGGTGGTCGCCGCCGCAGATGCCGATGGACCATCTCCGCTGTGGGAAGATCCCACCGCCTGATTCAACCCGTAGGAAGGAAAGGAAACACATCATATATGATGGGCGCCATCAATCAGCTCATCACAAAATCCATATAGTCATACGGCGCAGCCGTATCGGTGTACAGTAAGTAGGACTCGCCAATCATCGGCGTGATCCTCTCATCCTCAAACATCAGTCGCTCCTGCCTCATAGACGTAGGAGGCTGCACGGGTGGCACCACCACCTCCTCCTCAGCAATCTGACGAACTACCATCTCCCCGAGGTACCAGGAATGGCCACACTCATGCGCCAGCAAACGCCTCATCCGCGCATTCACCCCAGTTACCCCCACATCCTGAATGGTTGTTGATTGGGCATAAATATTGTATATTTATCCCCCTAATTTCAGTACTTTTGTGAACCCGAATGATGTAACATATATGGATTTGATTCAATTTTATGCTTCTAACCTTCTTGGCGAGTATTGCGTGTTTTGTGCTTCTCCTATTGGTTTTACAGGTTAATTATGCAAGCAGTGCAAAGGAGGAAGCAAGACAGTGCAAGAAAAGCTAGGAAGGCAAGTTCAAGGGCATTTTCGTAATTTTTCAGCCTTAGTCCGGAAGTGGGTCCAACTAGAAAGTTTAAGATCTTTCAATTACAAGAACACCATAAAAAACGGCACCTCAATCCGAGCTACGATGAAAGAGTTATGACCCCTTGAAGTTGCGGAAAAATCATAGAAGAAAGGCTAGGAAGGCAAGTTCAAGGGCATTTTCGTAATTTTACAGCCCGATTCTGGAGGTGGGGCCTTCTGGAAAGTTGAAGATCTCGGAACAACGAGCACACTGGAAAAAACGGCACCCAAATCCGAGCTACGGTTGAAAAGTTATGCTCAGTTGAAGTTGAAGAAAAATCCAAGAAAAGAAGAGAAAAACCAGAAAAAAATCTAAGTGCTGAGAGCAAGACCAGGCTGGTACAGCAAACCGGTTCGCTGTACCTGCGAACCGGTTCGCTGTACCTGACACGCGAATTTTGTCTTTCATTTGGATTGGTCTCCAAGTCTCCTAATAGGTTTAAAACACTCCAAACTTGTGGGGAACGAAGGCATTAACCTAGGAGCAGCTTTTAGGGTTATTTTGAGAGAGTTTTTGATAGAACAAAAAGAGAGAAATAGTTAGGAACATCAAGGGCACAAATTACTTCAAGAATTCATCGTTTCGGGTTTGTTTTTGCAAGTTTTAATTCAAGATTCTTGTTTCTTATTATTGCTCTTGCATGCTTTGTTTTCCCATTAGATTCAACTTGTTTTCGCATTCATAATACGTATTTACATGTTTAGATTTAGTTTTATCATGAATTCATACACATGCAACATCATTCTTTCATGCATTAGGCAATTTAACATGTCCGGCTAGGTTTTTCAAGGTTGGGATGCATGAACCCAACCTGATGTGTTAGTGCATGTGTATAACGTTGATCCGCTGAATTTAATGATTAATTTTGATCGTATCGTGTAATTTCATAAGAGTTGTAGATCTTTATATCTCGTTTGCCTATGGGTACTCGTGATGATTTAGAATACAATTTGAGTGTAATTACCGCGATACCGATTTACTCATCCTCAGATTAGGTATGACGCGGGCTTGAACCTCGTATACATAATGCTTGGGAGTACTAAATTCCGGGTTTGAATTAATCGGATAAATTTATGATTGACGTTGTCACTGCATCACACTAGGGTTGGGGGATTGTATTCCCATCCTGTTTTCTCATCCTTTAGTTAAAAAGTTTCAAATCAAACCTTCATTCTTAATCTAGATAATTTAGTTAATTGCATTTTTCATTATAGTTTCATAATTGCGTTTAGTTTAACGAATCTCAAAAAGCCAAATCAATCTTTTTCTTTTCTTTTAGAGTCATTGTTAGGATTCCTTAATCTTATCCCGTCGTCACAACTTCTGTTGTCCTTTTTCCCTGAGGATCGATACCCGACTTGTCGGATTATTACTTGAACGATAGGCTTGCACTTGAGTCTAGAGAGCACACACTTTAGAGACACATTCTGAGTCGTGTCAAGTTTTTGGCGCCGTTGCCGGGGAATTAGGTAGACTTAGGTATAGATTGAGTTAATCTAAAACTTTGACCAAAAATAAAAAAATAAAAAATAAAAAAATATTTGATGAGTATTACGAGGGAGATGCTGGATGAGAGCGAATGGCAAGATACAATAGATGAATTTCTTCGTAATGACCAACCATCCACATCACAGAAGTCTTCAGAAGAGAGTGAACGAAATTGTTCAAAACACACTCGAGAGAGAGAATTAGGAGATATAAGTCTTGAAGACTTTGAAAAAGAATTCGGTCCGGTGGATGAGAGCCTGGATGAGAGCCTTAACGACGAAGTCCAAGCTCTATTGGATTCATTTCGTCACCTAGAAGAAAGCGAATGGGAAGCTAAAATTGATAAATTCCTTCTTTGTGACCATCCACCCATACCACTAGAGGTCCCGAAGGCAAATGAGGAGAAAAGTTGTGGTCTATACAACTTAGAGCCCGACCCATGTGTCTTAAAAATTGAAAGAAACTTAGGTGTTCCCTCCGAGTCAGCGCACGCAGACCACGCTTTGAGTCAGGATCATGAGGATCCCTTTCCAATTAGTCACGATGAGTCTCCCGATCTATCCTTTATCTATGGGCGAGGTCCCAACTTATTCCGGTTGTTAGTATATGATAGGAAGACGGGGGTGATAAGGAGAGCATCATTCCCCGTGCAAGGGGTCGGGTGAGTTTATGGAGAGATGAGAGGTCGTCGCGCCCCCGACGCGTATGGGGTGATTGTTGTCGTATTTTTGAGTCATGTATGAGTGTCATATAGTGTCTTGTTGCATTTTTCATATTTGTTTGTTTTATTTTTCCGCACTTTTCATTCGCCTTGAGTTAGATTTTCGTCCTTTTTGCTTGAGGACAATGCAAAAGTCTAAGTTAGGGGGGGTCACAAGTGCGTATTTCTAAAACTTCACAAATTTTCAAAAATGCCCAAAATTTCCAAAAAAAATCATAAAAATTTGAAAAATCCAAAAATATTTTTCTTCAAAATAAATAAAAATTGGAATTCAAATTTTTCAAAAATATCATTAAAAGTCAAATTGGAGTCTCAAATTGTAAATATCCAACATACACAAAGCCGAAATTGACCAAAGATGGAAATTGTGCGAAAATTGACGACTTAACGAATAAATGTGGAGATTAACAAAACCCGGTGAGATTCGAGCCTATCACGTTTTGCGAGATTTGAAATCAATCCGAGTTAATGGTTAACTCAAAGTTCTTTTTAGCGCTTAATAAGTTGTCAAGGATCTCAAATTTTTTTCATTTGATCGGTTTTGAAAAATGTGTGCAATGTTGCCTTGAAAATCGTGTCAAATTAGTCTCTAAACTTAAATTCACCTCGAAACGCATATGGTAACGCAATTGGTATTTTGGACAATGAAGTAGGCCCTCGTTTGTCACCCAAAAATATTGGCCAGAAAAAGTAGCGAAAAATTATCCCTTTTGTAACCCAAATTGAGCCAAATAATTTTCCCTTTCGTTTGACAACCCGAAAAACCCAAAATAGCCCGGAATTGCGAAAAATGAAAAAACAAAAAATCAGAATTTAAGTCCGAAAAGTGCAACAAAAAGGGGGCAAGAAAAAAAAAATAGAAGAATGCTCAACAAAAATAGCAACAAAGAAAAAAAGAAAAGAAAAAAAAAATAGAAAAAGAAGAAAAAAATGAGCAATAGCCCGGAAAATGCACAAACGGACATCACGAATGACTTTTCCAATTCCAACCCTCCATACCTCCTTTATTTTACCCAATGCAACTTTTAACCCGAAAAAGTCCTAACCGAGTCCAAATTGCGTAAATTGAGTACCGCGTGGAGAGTTAATACACCAAAAGATAATATAAGAGGTTAAATGCGCGAAATAGAGGCGATGTTCCCGTTTTTAAAACCGTAATCCGTTGAAGAGATCCTTTCACCATAAAATTTCCGTCTTTCTAATTGCATGCGTGTATTTGCTTCCACTACATTTACTCCTTATATCACGCATGCCGAGAGAATAGCCATAATCCGAGAGATTCGTTTGTGAGTGCATTCCGTGAGAAATTGAAATCAAAACGAATTTTCGGATAAGTAACGTAATGATCAATCGATGAAAATTGGCGGTTATATTTCCGGCTTCGCACACACACACTACGATTTGAGACTTGTAAATATGACTTGATGATGACTATTTTATGGAAAAGTTTGAATTGTACAATTTTTGCGTATTTTGAATTTTCTTTGAGTCGAATTTTGTGGGTATATTCACTGCAAACCCTCACGAGACACAACTCGTCCTACTAGGGTAACCTAGAGGTTTAAAGGCTTGTTGCATATGCTAAATGCAATCGCTTGCCCGCGAAAGTGGCATTCTATCCCAATAAAGTCCTTGAAGTGTCCTTAACTCTTACTTTCATTCTTTTACATTGCTCGGGACGCGCAAAGTTCTAAGTTAGGGGGGTTTGATTGGGCATAAATATTGTATATTTTTCCCCCTAATTTCAGTACTTTTGTGAACCCGAATGATGTAACATATATGGATTTGATTCAATTTTATGCTTCTAACCTTCTTGGCGAGTATTGCGTGTTTTGTGCTTCTCCTATTGGTTTTACAGGTTAATTATGCAAGCAGTGCAAAGGAGGAAGCAAGACAGTGCAAGAAAAGCTAGGAAGGCAAGTTCAAGGGCATTTTCGTAATTTTTCAGCCTTAGTCCGGAAGTGGGCCCAACTAGAAAGTTTAAGATCTTTCAATTACAAGAACACCATAAAAAACGGCACCTCAATCCGAGCTACGATGAAAGAGTTATGACCCCTTGAAGTTGCGGAAAAATCATAGAAGAAAGGCTAGGAAGGCAAGTTCAAGGGCATTTTCGTAATTTTACAGCCCGATTCTGGAGATGGGGCCTTCTGGAAAGTTGAAGATCTCGGAACAACGAGCACACTGGAAAAAACGGCACCCAAATCCGAGCTACGGTTGAAAAGTTATGCTCAGTTGAAGTTGAAGAAAAATCCAAGAAAAGAAAAGAAAAACCAGAAAAAAATCTAAGTGCTGAGAGCAAGACCAGGCTGGTACAGCAAACCGGTTCGCTGTACCTGCGAACCGGTTCGCTGTACCTGACACGCGAATTTTGTCTTTCATTTGGATTGGTCTCCAAGTCTCCTAATAGGTTTAAAACACTCCAAACTTGTGGGGAACGAAGGCATTAACCTAGGAGCAGCTTTTAGGGTTATTTTGAGAGAGTTTTTGATAGAACAAAAAGAGAGAAATAGTTAGGAACATCAAGGGCACAAATTACTTCAAGAATTCATCATTTCGGGTTTGTTTTTGCAAGTTTTAATTCAAGATTCTTGTTTCTTATTATTGCTCTTGCATGCTTTGTTTTCCCATTAGATTCAACTTGTTTTCGCATTCATAATACGTATTTACATGTTTAGATTTAGTTTTATCATGAATTCATACACATGCAACATCATTCTTTCATGCATTAGGCAATTTAACATGTCCGGCTAGGTTTTTCAAGGTTGGGATGCATGAACCCAACCTGATGTGTTAGTGCATGTGTATAACGTTGATCCGCTGAATTTAATGATTAATTTTGATCGTATCGTGTAATTTCATAAGAGTTGTAGATCTTTATATCTCGTTTGCCTATGGGTACTCGTGATGATTTAGAATACAATTTGAGTGTAATTACCGCGATACCGATTTACTCATCCTCAGATTAGGTATGACGCGGGCTTGAACCTCGTATACATAATGCTTGGGAGTACTAAATTCCGGGTTTGAATTAATCGGATAAATTTATGATTGACGTTGTCACTGCATCACACTAGGGTTGGGGGATTGTATTCCCATCCTGTTTTCTCATCCTTTAGTTAAAAAGTTTCAAATCAAACCTTCATTCTTAATCTAGATAATTTAGTTAATTGCATTTTTCATTATAGTTTCATAATTGCGTTTAGTTTAACGAATCTCAAAAAGCCAAATCAATCTTTTTCTTTTCTTTTAGAGTCATTGTTAGGATTCCTTAATCTTATCCCGTCGTCACAACTTCTGTTGTCCTTTTTCCCTGAGGATCGATACCCGACTTGTCGGATTATTACTTGAACGATAGGCTTGCACTTGAGCCTAGAGAGCACACACTTTAGAGACACATTCTGAGTCGTGTCAGTTGTCCCCTAGGGATAAAAGGTCACCTAAAAATCTCCAAATGAGCATAAATCAATACAAGAGTAGAAGGTGCAAAAAACCAAGACTAAAATGGAAAGAGTCTTACCCTACCACTGGTCAGGTCATTCAAGACCTGACGCACCGCCTCCAGGGAGAAAGATCCATTCGACTGCCGATTGGACTTATGCCATTGATACAATCGGCAGAAGTCACCAACAATGTCGTCCTTCAAAGCAATCAGCGGGATGTTGCACCCAATCACCTCATAGAACCACGTCTGAATTCACAAGAAAAAAAAGAGACGCATAAGGAAAATGCGAATGCATGAAAGGAAAATGCGAATGCATGAAAATAAATGCACAAACTGAAGAATACCTCAAGAAGGTACGTGGCCCCAGTAATAGTCTACCGGCAGCACCGACTGAAGGAATATAGAGAAGAGTAAAGGGTCGCCAAAGTCAGACTCCTCCAATCATATAAGGGGATGTTCGAAAACATCCTCAAGTACAGCAGAAACCATAAATGGACGACGTCGCTGCTTGACGCCACCATGAAACCTCCCAACACCAGAAGAATGAATAATAGGGTCATCTGCCTCACTTGCAGCCCGTCCTCCACATCAATCACCCTACTTAACAGAACATCCTTCAGCAGGGACAGCCGAATAGAATCTCCAGAAACTATCCTCCCCACATCACCAAGTGTCGCACTTAGTGACTATGGTCTCACCCGTAAAGAGCGATCCACCTCTATCTGCTCTCCATCACAATCCAGTCCCAGCAGCTTCTGCACGTCTATGGGAGTCACAGTCATCTCCCCGAAGACGAAATGAAAGGTGTGGGTAGTGTCCCACCACCTCTCTCCCAAAGCGCAAAAGACCGTTGTCGAACGAGGCGTCTCATCCAGTGCCAATGCCAATCGCCCAAAACCCGCTGATGATACCACCCAACGCACCACAGGTGGGAGACACTCCCAGACATCCCTAAGACCCGTTGTCCCATGGGCACGCATGTTCTTCAAATAAATATCAGACTGACAAAAAGAAGAGTCTCATCAAAATTCATAAAAGAAAGAAAAATCACCAAAAGGGAAAGGAATACCAAAGGTCATGTTACTTACATAACCGTCGGAGATCACGCTCGAAGAGTGATGATGCGATGGCTCCCGTAGCAAAGTCCGCTCATCTGCTAGAGGCTCAAACGCACCAAAGGAGTTCTCACTCCCTAAAGCAAGGGAAACCCTGTACCTCCAATCCACATTTTCCCAGTCATCAACGGTGAACCACTCCCGGTAGACTGCAGTACTCACAAAGGTAACCATTTCTTGAAGATCGGAACACTAGAACAATTTGCAAAAGAATCACAGAGAGAGAGAAAGAAAAAGAAGCTGTGAAAAAATGAGGGGATTCGCCCCCTTTTTATAGGATGCCAAGCGCCATGCCGATCGGCACCTACCCCTACCATACCGATCAGCACTGACTCTTCACCTTCCCGAGGTAGCCGAAAAGTCCGTGCCACTGCCGAATGGCACCCTTCATACTATGCCGACCGGCACCCCCCTTAAATTTCGTACAAAAATTCCCAGAAAATACCAGAAAGCCTCGAAAAACCCCCGGAAAGTTCCTAAAAATCCCACGATGGATTTTGAACCTTTTTACAAAGAAAAATTCGCATTCCCTCGAGGGGAACCCCTCTTCCCCAGTGAAATCCTCAAAAACAAAGTGAAAACTCCTCCTGGCAAAACTCCGGAGGATCCGATCACCTGATCACTTCCCCAGCGGAATTCTCCTACAGCACCCAAAATAGGTTGTTCCCCATGCCAGGTCTCCTAAAAGCTTCCCCAGCTATCAGCTACCTAGCTCAGATCAAAATCATAAAGCTCTTTCTCCAGCAGAATTAAAATCCAATCTTTATCCACTCTTGGGTCAAAATTGGCCCCGATCTTGGATCGTCACCTGCATTAGGTCAAAATTGACCTCAATCCACGATCGTCACAACTCTTGGGTCAGAATTGGCCCCGGTCTTGGATCGTCACCTGAGTTAGGTCAGAATTGACCTTGGTGCTCGATCGTCACCACTCTTGGGTCAGAATTGGCCCCGGTCCTGGATCGTTACCTGGGTTAGGTCAGAATTGAACTCGGTCCTCGGTCATCACCACTCTTGGGTTAGAATTGGCCCCGGTCTAGGATCGTCACCTGAGTTAGGTCAAAATTTACCTCAATCCTCGATCGTCACCACTTTTGGGTCCGAATTGGCCCCGATCTTGCATCGTCACCTAAGTTAGGTCAGAATTGACCTCGGTCCTCGGTTGTCACAACTCTTGGGTCAGAATTGGGCCCGGTCTTGGATCATCAGTTGAGTTAGGTCAGAATTGACCTCGGTCGTCACCACTCTTGGGTCAGAATTGGCCCCGATCTTGGATCGTCACCTGAGTTACGTCAGAATTGACCTTGGTCCTCGGTCATCACCACTCTTGGATCAGAATTGGCCTCGGTCTTATATCGTCACCTGTCATCACCACTCTTGGGTCAGAATTGGCCCCGGTCGTGGATAGTCACCTGAGTTAGGTCAGAATTGACCTCGGTCCTCGATCGTCACCACTCTTTAGGTCAGAATTGACCTCGGTTATTAGACCTTTACTTTAAGCCCGCAGATTCAACTTTCAACCACTCAATTAATCATCCCCAACATACTCCTTAGGTCCCTAGAATCGACCTCGACCCTCGAAATCGATAATACTCCCACAAAAGCATCTTGTGGTGTCTATTTGACGGTCATCATTTGTTCCAAAATCACCCGTCGAGGGGATCTGTAGACACCCCATTCTATTACCCCTAACTCTCCTTAGGTCCCTAGTACCTCCCTCCATCACTGTAAACCAGGTCACGTCCCGAGTACTAACCTGGAAGCCATTGGGCACTCCCCGACACAATTTGACCCAAAATTCAAACTCTTTATCTCAATCGAGACTCAATGAATCTTCGAACTGCACTGAATACCCTTTCCAACGGTCCATCCCATGTGCAATTTCGACCTTCCATGCGGACGAACGATCCGTTTGACTCTGAGAGGTCATCGAACGCTTCTCGGGCCCGGTTGACCAAAGTCAACTCTCCAAACCCGGTCAAACTCTTTGTAATATCGAAGTACATCTCCTAACCTTTCCAACGTTCCACCCCGGGCACGATTCGAACATACCATACGGACGAACGATCCAATTGCTTCTGAACGATTCTCCGTCCAATGGATCGACAAATGCTTCTGAGCCATATTTGACCCGAAGTCAACTCCCGAACCCGGGAGCGGTCCAAAGGACATTCAAAAATCTCTTAATTACCTTTCAAACGGTATGGCCTGTGCATCATTCTGACCAACGATTTTCCCTCGATGACCAATTTTTCAAAAAAACCTGAAGCCCACTACCAAATGGCAAGTTCCAGACCATGCCTATCGGCAGCTGTCGATAGGTAGGAACAGGTATATGACGATCGGAACTTACCTGGGCCAATGAAAGGAGGCCTTCAACTCATTTTCAAGGGGATCCCAGATCTGATAAAAATCTCTCTGAACGAATTCCAGAAACCTCTCTCGAAGGCAGCGTGATTTCAACTTCCAAATCCCTTTTTTACTTCCACTTTTCATCATCCTTTTCATCAAACTTGGTGAATTAGCCACTCTCCATCACCATCTAAGTGAAAGGGATTCTCTCCAACATTCATGATCAAGCTCAAAATCTTCAAGAAGGTCAAACTTTCTCAAACTCTCTCTTAAATTCTCTTAAATTCCCAATAACTTGTTTTCTTATTTAGCATTTTTATTATCTCATCTCACACATCCTAATATACTTTTTATTTAGTATTATTATACATCTTTTATTTTCATAAAAACAAAAAAAAAAGAGGGTTTGCTCATAAATTCCAAGTAGGTATTCTCACACCTTTTCCACACTTTTCTCACAACCAAAACACTTTTTCTACACATACACACACACTTACAAATAAGAGATTCCACATTTGGATTTATGGGATAAACCCCACCCCTCGTTTTGTATGCGAACTACGTGGACTTTGATTCCTTACAGGCTACGTAGGCATCTCAGGGTAAAACTCGAGACTCGAGTCCTTTTTCTCACTTTTTCTATCATCTTCTTATTTTCTCTAAATCTAATCTTCCTATATTCTATATACTTGCCCTTAGTGACGCATTACTCCATATGCATTATCGTTCCATTATAACGGTCAACGTAGGGGTAATCGCGTAAATCTTAGTTTTCTAATATTATTCTTATATCTTCCTACGGACAACTCTCTTTATCTTTTCCATGATACAAGTCGAGGATTCCTACCTCCATTCTATATATACACATGCACACATATCACGAGGGGAAATACAATGGAAAATAACAAATATCATGGGGGCCTAACACCTTCCCATTTTGTAACTAAGCCTCCGAACCCTTCTCGAATCATTTGGTTTCGCACGCACCAGTATGTCTTTGGATGCCATCCTTCGAGGTGGCTTCCCCTTTTTCTTTTATCTTTTTTGAGTAAAATAGATTGACGACTCTGAATCTCTTTACATTTTTACACCAAATCTCAAACGACATTGGCCGAAGCGCTCCCGAGAGGGACGCGCGGGACCCGAAGGATCCTTTCCTCCACGCGCCCGCCCGCACGGCGAGGATCGGGGATGGCCACACTTTTCATAAAATTAACCATCTTTTTATCACCAAGATTTCGATAACCCATAAGGTTAATGTATTTACTCAAGGCCCCTTTTCATGAGTTTTTTCACTGCTTCCCTCCAATTTGGTTAAACTGGTGTTGACTAACTTCTTAATAATTTTGTCTTTCTCCAATAAAAGAAACTATTATGTTTTCATGATTGGGCACCTATGGGAGAATCATTGAAATTTAATGCCAATGTCAGTTGAAGAACCACATCGAATCAACTTCTATTGTATATCCCTACTCATTGTGCTGCCAACTATAGTCAGCATGTGTTCATTTATTGATATCTGAAATTTCATGACCAAAATTAACCTCACGAAAAGCTGAGTACTTTGGCTATGGCTCTGTCTTGCTGTTTTGCCAAGCCCTCGATATTTTTCCGTCATCATTGGTATGTATATGGGGGAAGACTGGTCAATCACTAGATCACACACTCCATTTACAATGTTTTAAGTAATGCTTGACACGTGATTTGATCATTCATATGCGTGAACATGAGCCACAAAAAAAAGATCAACTTTGTAATTGACAAACCATGGCTCACACATTACTCTCATTATTTCCCCTTCGATATAGTGGTACTTATTGCTATTATACCATGGGGAATGCATAAGAACAATTAATCATCGTGTCTCACTTCTAGTCACTTGGGTAGCTTTGCCTCATTCCATTCATACTGAGGAGTGTACATGACATAAGAAGAATACGCAGAAAAAATAGTGATGTATGTTAAATCTCTTTTAATCGAGTACCAAAAGGGAGAAGTTCTTTGAATGCCTTATAAGGGACATGATATCGGTGAGTAAAAGTCTTAAGCAGTTTAGTTTCACCAATTTCAGGCGCAAAATAGATATTTTTTTATCCAAGGTTGATAAGAAACACTTCTCTCGATTAACCTAGACCATGAATTAGATCTTTCATTGCCACGATTGTGATAGTTACCTTAATACAAGAGGTCTCCCATGAACAAGACTGCTTTCCTTTCATTGTATTAGTGTCTTGTTTGAATCATAACTCTGACAAAGATCCCTAATGAGACCAAAAGTATATGGAACATAAGGGCTAACTTTTAGAGGAGTTGTAAACCAGAAAACTTAGATTATATTTCCATTCCCAACTTTATAAGAATATTTGATATTAAACTTTAAATTCTTAATGTTACAATGGTGTATGTAACCAAAAGTATAATTGTCAAATTTATAGGTATTCATTTTTCCATTGGCCTTATTCATGTGCTTGTTATTTTCACTCTAATAATTGATGGTGTTTGAATCAGGTTCATGCATAGTAACCCATAAGATAATTAATACCTTATCACCTGATTTCATTATGCTATATGCACCTGTTAGGGGGCATAGTAGACAGTAGGCGAATGAAAGATGCAATGGATAGGCATATCAACAGTTTTCTCCATTTTCCTAACAAACTTGCTAGCGATTCGTCCATTACACAACATTGTTGAATTCAAACAAGACCCCAAACAATAACAACAACAATAGAGTGCTAATTCATTATCCAACCACCCATCTTCTTGAATAACGATTTGTATCCCTCACATGATCCTTTTGTTATAACAGCTATATTAGGTTGCATTTATCATTATTCATTTTTTCTATATTCATATCAATGACATTGTTAAAATGATGAAATAGAGAAGCAAAAACATAATTACTATCTTGTTAAGTGAAATATTTACATAAGAATGAGGGAAAGAGGTGTGGGAATACCAATAATAACATAACAATCAAAGTGTTCTGAATCACCACCCTAATAGGAACAAACATAAAAATGGAATATATTGTGCTATGGCAAAGCATCAACAAATATAATCTAAGTATTTTCACACTTAGGGACATTAGACTGCAGTATGTCTTTGTCTTTTTTTTTTGGACACCCTTTTCTTTGTGATGAAGAATGAAATCTAATAATTCACATACAAACACAACAATACTCCAACCCCATACCTCAGCTGCATGAATAGTGAAGAGGCCTAGCAGATGAACTGTACTAATCGTCAAAATAATATCTAAATGATAGATACCATTGTGGTACCAATAGTTCTAGTTTGTTAATACCCATGTTAATTTAAGTTCGTCATGTGTTTTTATGCATCCGATATGCATTTTTAGCCTTTTTAGAAGTTATTTCTTTCTACTGTATGATTTAAACAAATCAAAACTCAATCCTACCAATAGTTCTTTCTAATATCTGATTCTTGTTCTTATGAGATGTATAATCTTTAGTAGTTCGATAGTTATAGGCATTTTTCTTGTTTTCCATCATAAATTGATGGAAAAAATCAAATACTGTTCATTTTATTATCAATTCAATCTTCAAGCGGATTTTTTTCTCTTTGTTGAGGCTTTATTCCTTAGGGAGTCAAGAATTATACTTTCTAATTTTTATAAATTGCTTTCCACTACGTCGGATGATTGCTGATAAATTGCCTTGCACTACTCGAAAATGGGTTCATGAAATCCATTCCATTAACATTAAGAAGAGGTAAATTGGTATTCAAGTTTTTAATAGGAATCCTATGATGATCTTCCTCATATATATTTATAGACAATAAAGATGGTGTTGGTTGTCCAACATCATATTAGAGTTTGTGGGAGGCTTATGTGAGTTCATTTCTGTCATTGGATAACCAAACTACCCATTAATTTGCTTAGTCATTTCTAGTAGTGATAGATCATCCTAAAAATGAGATTTAACACATATCATCCTTAAAATGACAAATTTACCATCTAAAAGTTAAGAGATTGAACTTTAGAAGAGGATTCTTTACTAGTTACCATATAAAATCTTGAGAACCACCTAGTGGATCGCTACTCAAATTTTGCTTGAAATTGATAAATATAACAACAAAGTTACAAATTTCAATTCACAGGTCAAGAACCAAATAGAAGAAAACAATGCCGAGATTGTTGGAGATCTATGTTAATCAATATAACTCTATTATTCGGGTAGTAATTCACAACATTAGAGTGCCTAAACAGAGCAATGTTGAATATAAAGATATGAAAATTTGATAATGTTGTCAAAAATTGACTATTATTTGGAAATAGTCAGACCTAGGCTTAAAACTACATCGTTAAAACGAGAAAATAAAAAATAGACAACAAACGGCCTTAAAAGAGCCATGAACACCTCGTACGGGACCAATATAACTCGTAAGAACTGACCGCAGAGTCATGTGACTACCAATTTGAGAATAGGATTATAATTTGCAAATATTTTGACATATGCTTAAAAACATGTTGTTAAATGGTGAAAATATAAAACAACCACCAAACGGTACCGTAAGAGGCACGAACACCTCGCGGGGGACCAATGTAACCTGTATCAACTGACTGCGTAGTCACGAGACTCTCGGTTTAAGAATATAATGAAAATTTGCAAATAGTTAGAATTTGGATTAAAAATATGCCATTAAAGGATGAAAATGCGAAACAACCTCCAATCGGCACCATAAGAGGCACAAACACTTCACACGGGATCATTGTAACTCGTAGGAACTTACCGTGAAGTCATGGGACTCCCGATTAGATAATATGATGAAAATTTGGAAATAGTAAGATTTAGGCTATAAAATATACCTTTAACGTGGCGATAATGAAAAACAACTATTAGATGACCCTTTATTATGAACAAACACATCGCACAGTGCCAATGTAAGTCATAAGAACTGACCGCGTAGTCATGGGACTCTTGGTTTAAGAATATGACTACAGTTTGTAAATAGTGAGAGTTGGGCTTAAAAATATGTCATTAAAGGGTGAAAATGCAAAACAACTACCATACGACCCCGTAAAAAGCACGAACACCTCGCACGGGATAAATGTAACTCGTAACAATAGATCATGGAGTCACGGGACTCCTAATTTGAGAATATGATGAAAATTTTGCAAATACTTGGACTTAGGCTTAAAAACATGTCGTCAAAAGGAGAAAATGAAAAATCGCCTCAAAATGGCCCCGTTAGAGGTACGAACACCCCATGCGAGACTAATGTAACTCGTAGGAACTAACCCTATATTCATGGGACTCTCAGATTGAGAATATGACTATAATTTGAAAGTAGTGAGACTTAGGCTTAAAACATGTCATTAAAGGGAGAAAACGTATAACAACCACCAGATGGTCCCTTAAGAGGCACTAACATCTGAAATGGGACCTATGTAACTCGTAGCAACTGATCGCATTGTCGTTAGAATCTCAGTTTATAAATATGATAAAAATTCACAAATTGTTAGACTTACGATTAAAAACATGTCGTTAAAGG
The DNA here is from genome assembly GCA_949130495.1 of Sambucus nigra. Classification (NCBI taxonomy): domain Eukaryota; kingdom Viridiplantae; phylum Streptophyta; class Magnoliopsida; order Dipsacales; family Adoxaceae; genus Sambucus; species Sambucus nigra. The sequence goes on from OX422223.1 coordinate 298,006,456, forward strand.
GCAAAAATGCAAAATAGCCACCAAACAGCCTTATATGATGCATGAACACCTCGAACGGGACTAATGTAACTCATAGGAATGGACCATGTGACTATGGGACTCCCAGTTTAGGAATATGATGCAAATTTGTAAATAGTTAGACTTAGGCCTAAAAATATATCGTTAAAGGGAATAACACAAAAGATTTACCAAATGGCCTCGTAAGAGGCACAAACAACTCGCACGGGGTTAATGTTACTCATAAGAACTGACCATGTAGTCACGAAACTCTCGATTTGAGAATATGATGAAAATTTGCATATAGTTATACTCAGGCTTAAAAACATGTCTTTAAAGAGATAACACGCAAAACAGCGACCAAATGGTCCCTTAACCAGCACGAACACCTCGTACGAAATAAATGTAACTCGTATGAATTGGCTGTGTAGTCATGTGACTCCTGGTTTGAGAATATGACTATAATTTGGAAATAGTTAAGCTTAAAAACATGCCATTAAAGGGAAAAAATGTAAAACAACCACCATACTTCAATCCAAGAGGCACGAACACCTCGTATGGGACCAATGCAAATCTTAGCAACTGACTGGATAGTCATAGAACTCCTTGTTTAAGAATTTGACAAAAACTTGTAAAGAGTTAGACTTAGTCTTAAAAAAACATAACTTTTAAGGTAGAAAAAACAAAATAGCCACCAAATGGCCTCGTAAAAGGCACGAACACCACATGTGGGACAAATGTAACTCGTAGGAACTAATTGCACAGTCACGGGACTCCTAGTTTGAGAATATGCCCAAATGACCCCATTAGAGGCACGAACACCGTGCACAGAACTAATGTAACTCGTAGGTAATAACCATATAGTCATAGTACTCCTGATTTTAGAGTATGACAATATTTTGAAAATAGTTGGACTTTGGCTTTAAAACGTGTCGTTAAAGGGTGAAAATGCAAAACAACCACTAAATGGCCCTATAAGAGGCACGAACACCTCGCGGGGGGACCAGTGTAACTCGTATCAACTGACTCCTTATTCGCGGGACTCGTGGTTTAAGAATATGATCAAAATTTGCAAATAGTTAGACTTAGGATTAAAAATATGCCATTAAAGGGCAAAAATACAAAACAGCCACCAAACGGGCCCGCAAGAGACACGAAAACCTCGCTCGGGACAAATGTAACTTGTAGGAACTGATCGCATACGAGAATATGACTATAATTTGTAAATAGTTACACTTGGGATTAAATACATGGCGTTAAAGGGTGAAAATGAAAAAAAGCTATGATACGGCCTCGTAAGTGGTACGAACACCTCGCATGAGATCAATGTAATTCATAGCAACTGACCGTGTAGTCAGGGGACTCCGAATTTAAGAATATGATGATAATTTTAAATAGTTAGACTTAGGGATGGCAACAGGGCATATTTCAAAAATTCTAACGCGCCTCATTTAATAAACGGGGCGAGGCGGGGAGATTTTTATATAATTTAACTCATAACTCGCCTCATTTAATATACGGGGTGGGGGCGGGGCTCCAATGGGTCATGTTAATTTTTAAAATAGTAAAATTAAAAATATACATTATAGTCTTAGAGGTCTAGTATGGTTCATATTCCAGTATGGGAGATAATCCCCCAATTGTCATTCCATATTTCTACATAGATCTTTTACAAAATTAACATAAATATAAAAGGTTTCTTAGCTTTTTTATGTGTATGTGTGTGTGTGTGTGTGTGTGTGTGTGTGTGTGTATATATATATATATATATAAAGGGTATTTATGTAGGAATATGTTAAATGGGGCGGGGCGGGGAGACTTTATTTAAATGAACTCCTAACTCGCCCCATTTAATAAACGAATTTATTTTTAAAACCCATACCCGCTCCTAATTCATTACACGATTTTTAAAACCTGCCCCGATAGTGGTGCGGGTCGGGGCTCCTACGGTTCCGGTTAAATTTCCATCCCTAGTTAGACTTTGGCTTAAAAACAGGCCGTTAAAGGACGAAAATGCAATACCATCACCAAATGACCCCGTTAGAGATAAGAAATGCTCACACAGGACAAATGTAACTCATAGGAACTGATCGCGTAGTCACGGGACTCCTGGTTTGAGAATATGATGAGAATTTGCTAATGTTTTTATCCTGGCTTAAATACATGCCGTTACAGAGAGCACATGCAAGATAGACAAAAAATTACACCTTAAATGGCACGGTCACCTCACACTACATCAAAGTAACTCGTAGGAACTGTCTGTGCAGTCATGGGACTCTCGGTATGAGAATGTGACTTTTATTTAGAAATAGTTAGACTTTGGTTTGAAAACATGTCGATAAAGGGAGAAAATGCAAAACAACCACCATATTGTCCGGCAAGAGGCACGAACACATCGTATGGGACCAATGTAACTCTTTGCAACTGAACACGTAGTCATAGAACTTTTGGTTTGAGAATATGACAAAAAATTTAAATACTTGGACATAGGCTTAAAAAAATGCCGTCAAAAAGGAAAAATGCAAAACAACCACCAAACTGCACTGACACCTCGCATGGCACCAATGTTACTCGTAGGAACTGATCACATAGTCGCGGGAGTCCCTGTTTGAGAATATGATGAAATTTGCAAGTAATTAGACTTAGGTGTAAAAACATGTTGTGAAAGGGCAAAATGCAAAACAGCCACCAAACGGTCCCATTAGTGGTACGAACACCTCGCACGAAAATAATGCAACTCATAGGAGTTGAGAACATAGTCATGGGACTCCCGATTTTAGAATATGACTGTAATTTAAAAATAGTTAGACTTAGGCTTAAAAACATACCGTCAAAGGGAAAAAAATCTTGAAACGGCCTTAAGATGGACAAACACCTCGCACGGGTCTAATGTAATTTGTAGGAACTGACTATATAGTCACGAAACTACCAATTTGAGATTATGACTATAATTTACAAATTATTATACTTTTGGGATTAAAAACCCAAAACAGGCACCAAATGACCCCATAAGAGGCACGAATACCTCGCACGGGACCAATCTAACTTCTAGCAACCAACCCTGTAGTCATGGTACTCTTGGTTTCAAAATATTAGGAAAATTTTCAAATAGTGAGACTTAGGCTTAAAAACATGGCATTAAAGAGAAAAAATGTAAAATAACCACCAAACGAAGCCATAAGAGGGACGAACACCTCGCATAGGGCCAATGTAGCTGTAGGAATTGTGCACATAAACATAGGACTCCTGATTTGATAATTTGACAAAAAAACTCAAATAGTTATGCATAGGCTTAAAAACATGTCGTTAAAGAGAGAAAATGCAAAGTAACTACCAAACAGCCCTGTAAGAGGCACAAACACTTTGCACGACAGTAATGTAACACATAGGAACCGAACGCATAGTCACATGACTCTCGATCTGAGAATATGCCTATAATTTGAAATTAGTTAGAATTAGCATTAGAAATATGTCGTTAAAGAGTAAAATGCAAAATAACCATTATAGGGCCCCGTAAGTGGCACGGACAAATCACATGGGACCAATATAACTTGTAGCAACTAACTGCATAGTCGCATAACTCACAATTTGAGAATATGATTAAAATTTACAAATAGTTAGACGTAGGCATAAAAACATCCAATTAAAGGGAAATGCAAAGCAGCCCCCAAATGGCCCTTTAAAGGGCACGAACACCTCCGACGGGGCAAATGTAACTCATAGAAATTGATCGTGTTATTGTGAAACTCCCAGTTTGAGAATATGACATAAATTTGTAAATAGTTATACTTAGGCTTAAAAACATGTCGTTAAATAGAGAAAAGGCAAAACACTAACCAAATGTCCCTATTAGAGGCACGAACTCCTCGCATGACACCAATGTAACTTGTAAGAACTAGCCTTATAGTCATGGAATTCCTAATTTTAGAAATTGACTATAATTTGAAAATATTTAGACTTAGTCTTAAAAACCTATTGTTAAAGGGAAAAACGTAAGATAGCCACTTAAGGGCCCCCGTAAGAGCCACGAACGCCTCACACGAGACCAATGTAACTTATAGCAACTGACCCCATAGTCACAAAATCCCAATCTGAGAATATGATGGAAATTTTCAAATAGGTTATAATTAGACTTAGAAACATGCCATTAAAGGGCGAAAATACAAGACAACCACCAAACAGCCCTGTAAGAGGCACAAACACCTCACATGGGACCAATGTAAGTTATACTAACTAATTGCATAGTCACGGGACTCCGAATTTGAGAATATGACAAAAACTTGCAAATATTTAGACTTATGCTTAAAATCATGCCATTAAAGGGAAAAGGTGCAAAATGACCACCAAACGGCCCCGTAAGAGTTCGAAATCCTCACACAGGACCAATGTAACTCATAGGAAATGACCACGAAGTCACTAGACTTCGGGTTTGAAAATATGACTATAATTTACATATAGTTAGACTTAGGCTTAAAAACGTGTCATTAAAGGGTGAAAATAGAAAAAAGCTACCAAACGGCCCCATAAGAGGCACGAACACCTCACACGGATCTAATTTAACTCATAAGAACTGATCGCGTAGTCACATGACTACCGATTTGAGAATATAACTATAATTTGCAAATAGTTACACTTAGGTTTAATAACATGGCGTTAAAGGGTGAAAACATTAAACAACCACCAAACGACCCCGTAAGAGGCATGAACACCTCACACGGGGCTAATGTAACTCGTAGGAAATTACTGCGTAGTCACGAAACTCCTGGTTTGAGAATATGATGATAATTTGCAAATATCAAAATTTGACTTTAATATGAAGATAAGTATACGCAATTTTTCTGCTTAAATAAAAGTTTTTAAATATGATTTGATTACTCATGTCTTCTTTGTCTTGTGTCTTATATTTTTCTTTGTAAGATAACATCTCAACATTAGATTTTATCCGCATAGAAAACCTGAACAAGTCTATGGTTTACACCGGGTTGATTATTTTTTTATTGTTGTTGTTGACATTTGATATTTTGTTTTTAATTTTCATGGTCGTGCAGTGCTTTTGTGATGATTAAACATGTTGGTTTTTATGTATAAACAAAGGGGACTATCGAAATTTTTTAAAATTGTAAAAACTTATCAATACGATTATTTAATATATTTAGATATTTTATTTTACTATAATCTTACTTTACGAAACATATTTAATTTTATTATAATCTTATTTTGATAAATGATTATTTTTTGATTGCATGCTACGTACAAGCAGCAAGAGAAAGATGTTTTTTAGTGTGTCTGCTATATGTGCGACATTAAGAAAAGATTTTTTAGCATGGCTACTATATTTATCATCTTAATTTAGGAACAGCATTTCTTTTGACAATTTTATTTCTTATTAATTAGTATTATTTTGCAGTCATTTAAGTATTTTGACTTGGATGAGATAATTGTTTGTACTTATTGATTTAAAGGTTTATTTTGGATTGTTGGATGTAGTTTAATGAAAGAATTTGTTGTTGGGAACGTGTTTCAATGAATGAAGTTGATGTATTGCATTTTTGGTGGGATGATTTGATTTATAATACAAGTTGCATGTCATTTATTATTGTAGCATACAATATATAATACTATAACTTTTTATGCCAATTTTTTGAATTAAATGGGACGGTTATCAATCATCTATTTTCCTTTTTTGTATCAATTTGGAATACCTTTTGTTACAATTTTCATGTCTTAATTGGGTTATCAATTAGGACGGTTATAAGCCTTTCTAGTTGTTGTCTTTACAATCTGAGGAGTAATAGGGAGGATAAGTCATCCCTCTTCTTTGCGTGGAAGCGGGAATACCTCTTGGGATGGAAAGATCCATCCCTAATGGTAAATGTAAATCGTCCATGAATTAGAATTTAGTACAATAAAATCCATCCCAAAAACATTTGTGATGCCGAGCGGTTTTTAGGCATTGCAAAATCTTTCTTAAATACTCTTTTAGGACGGTCAACACGGTTTTAGGGAATGATTTTTTTCATCTTTTTTCATCCCTAATACCTATTTTTATTGTAGTCTCTCTCTCTCTCTCTCTATCTCTCTCTCTCTCTCTCTCTCTCTCTCTCTTTATATATATATATATATATATATATACACACACATATACGTATGTGTATGTGTGTATAATAGTATATGTATATAACCACACAAAGAGCTTCCCTACACACACACAAAGACCTGCCCAAACACCCATCAACACCCATGATTATCTTTCTAACCCACCGAACACAATTCATGCAACACCCAAACTCGCCACATTATGTCTCCTCCAGACCATAAGCCCCCACTACTCAGCTGGCTATTTTTCTCATTACTAGCCAACTATCTCCCCCAAAACAAAACCCACTCAGCAGACATAAAGTGTGTACCTCCCAATTTCCTGCACCATTTTATGTCCCACATAAAACTTACTCCTCAACTATAAATTGAAAGGAGCAACTCCCATTTAAAAAAGGGAGAGAAGAAAGAACAATTTTGGATAAGATAAAATTTTATAGGGAGAAAATTTTAGAGAGTTCAATTTTTAAAAGGACCAAAAATAGTATACCTTGACTTTTTATTTTTTAATGCTTGTGGGACAATTTATACGAAAGTTTAGGAGGAACTATGTGTATTGGCACTCAAGTTTTGGGCTCAAATTTTTGTATGTTGATTTTTATTAATGAAAATTATTATTTCATCTAGCAATATTTGTGTTTTAATGAAGATGCTAGCATAGTTTTGTTAGCAGGACTATGTGAAGTTTATCATGATTAATTAACATTTCTTATTTAGTTTAATTTCTTTATACTTACTGATATGTTTTAACTGAAATAAAAATTTAGTATTCATTTCAAACGATACGAGAGTGTGTTTTAAACCTTTGAAATTATTTGATAATTTATATTTTAAGAATTTATGTATGTGATATTATTGCTTAAATAAAAATCTAAAACTTAAAATTGATAATTTTAAGGGAACAAGTTTTTAAGGCGTCTAAATTTACAGATATTAAAATATTTCATGAACATTTATTGTTATATTTTTTTAAATTTACGCGGAGACAATCGACGCATTTTGAGTTATAAATTCAGGAATACATAATCAAATTAATATGTAATGTTAATTAAAAGTGGTAAACGGATCCAACAATAGAGTTTTCTCCGACACATGATTGCATATTTCGTGGTTGTACTATTCATTCTTATTTTGTTTAATTTAGATCTTAATCATATATCTACACCAAAATTGTCTAGTTGGACAATCGATAATTTATGCGAATTGACCAAATCTTCGTGGGATCGGCCTACACTTACGCTCATTATATTACAATATCATGTTCACCTTCAGTATTATATATAATAATAATAGTAATAATAATAATAATAATAATAATAATAATAATAATAATAATAATAATAATAATAATAATAATAATAATAATAATAATAATAATAATAATAATAATAGTATAAAACTTATGTATGTCATAAGATAGCAGTATGATTTTTTTTGCACTCCCTATTTTACCCCTTAAATTTTTTATTTCCCCCTCTTTACTCACACTCTAATTTATTTCCATATTCTCTTCAAAATTCAAAAATAAAGATAAAATAGTAAATTACAAGCGCTCTCATCTCTCTCATTTCCCTCCTCTTCTAGAATACACGCTTCAATTTGTCTGTCACAACCTCCATCACCCCTCTCTTACGTCACAACCCTATCTCTCACATCCATCGACAGTAGTCACCTATCTCTCATGTGACACCCCTTTGTTTTAGAGTTTGTTTTGGGGTTCACCTCTACGATCTCTTCGTAATGAGTTTGTTTCAATTTCTCTCAGTAAATTTTTGTTTCATTTTCGTTTCACAGTTTGTTTTGGGATTCACTCTTTTGGGTTTCACCGCTTCTTATTTTTGAGTTCTGTTAAAACAATGTATTGCGGTAGTAGTGGATGGTGACGATTGGTTTCATATTTTTTTTATTGAAACATTATTTTAATGGATTTTCTAATTGACTATTGATTACTGATTAATTTATTCTTGATTACTTATTTTTTTGTGTTGACAATACAGGTAAACAAGTGAAAAATTTATAGTTATTGGCATTGCCATAAACAGGAACTGTAAGTGTCAAGTTTTGAAGTTTTATTTAATTTTCATTTGAGGGTTACCTATTTGAGGGTTATTTTCTCGATCTTAAATTTTTGGGGGGTTTTCATTAACAAATTTTTTTACAGGGTTCTTCAATTGTTGTGACACGGGTAAATATATTCATCATTTTCTTTTTGGGGGATATTTGGAATTTAAATTTTCTTTTGTGTTTTAACTTTTACTCAATGACATGTAGGTTTAAAGTTTGCAACAATGGTTTCCATCATGAGAAACTGATATGTAGGTGGCCTTGATGCTATGAAGTGAAAGCGACACTGAAAGAGGTATTATACATTTTCTTTCGATGCTATTCTGATGTAAAATGCAAGTTCAATTGGATTGGGGTGATTTTGTTGATGATGGTGGTTATACATTTACGTTATATTATAGTTTTCAATTACTTTTAGGGTCCGTTTGACAACCAAATTCCAAGACATGGAAATGGAATTGGAAGGCCAATCTTAATTCCACGGAATTGAAATTGGCCTTTCAATTCCAATTCCAAGCCCTTGAATTGGATTGCCAAACAGGCCCTTAATGTCATTATCATCCTTTGTATATTGTTTGTTTTTACAGTGGATGGTTGTTTGTATCGATAAATTTTCATATTTCCTCGATTAATTAGATGCTTGAAAGTCAAAACAATCAAAGATTCAATCAAGGATATGGAACTCTTATACACGAATGTGTATACACTCTTGTAATGCTTTTAAGTTTTATACTCCAGAGGAATGCTACCCATCCATGTAAATTGAATTTAAGTTTTTCGTTTGATTTTGAAATTATGGTATGATTATGTAGATCTAATTTCATATTTAAGTATATCTAATTTTTAATTTCATATTTAGGACATGAATCACATAACTATTTAGGAGTAACTATTTGTGGTTTTGTTGACATAAGGGTAACTGTTTATGATTTTCTTGACATAAGAGTAACTGTTTGAAACAATATATTAAACTCTTCCAAAACAGTAATCCGATATGTACGATGTTTTGACTGGAAACTTTAGTTTAAGTATGGCGTAATTATGAGCAGATGTTCCAATTTCACCTAATTTTGACAATATATAACTGTAAGCATTAGTGTTCATTCTTCTTTTCATGATCTATTGTATGAATTCTCAATCTTTTTTTAACAATCTTCTTTTTAATCAACTTGCTTGATGTCAAATAGTGCATTTTAGGACTTTATTTAAGTCAAGCAGTGCGTCGACATTTTTTAACAAACAGTGTGTCTATGTGTTTTGACAAACAATGCGTCGAGATGATTTTGGAGAAACCGAACTTTGTATTACTAATATAAAATATGATTTTGTGCAGTTGAGTTTTTCTGCATTCAATAAATGGTTTTTCATCTTAAAATATGTAGTAAACTACATAACAGGTAGATATAAAGACCTCACCTAGCTTCTGGTTAAGTCCGAATATTAGGTCTTCAAATCAACTCATATATGGATGGTGTGGGACTTACATAAGTGTTTAGGAACACATTGACTTATTCCAATTGTCCTATTTCTATTTGATGATGTTTTGATTTCAATATGATTACCTTTTGTAGGAGCTCTATCTATCTCATTTCACCATTAAAAGTTTCCTATTTGTCAAACTAATCTTTGGTTTTACATTATACCCATTGTTCTCCTTCTGATTCTCTACCTTTCATTCTTTACTTGGATTTTTTTTCTATCAGATTATCTCTTTTTACACTATGATGGTAAGGCACTGGAGTACTTTTTGAAGTTGGGAAATAAAACTGTATGTGCAAGCAATTATGTACAATGCTCCTCTTGCTAAGACTTATAATAAGTGCTGGAGAGAATACAGATAGTAATAATGTTTTTTTAATGAAGATTAATCATTGTATGACTTAAAACATACTTGCATGAATTATTTTCTGACTAAATAGCTCATTATACAAGTTAGTGATTTGGATACATTCTGAATTGTATAACAGCATGAATCAGTCTCATTGAGTACAAAAGAAACAAATAGACTAACAAAGACCTAGTCCAGCTTCTTTTCTTGGTGCATCTTCCTTCATACGAGGAGGCTTCACTATACGATCCACGAGGCCATATTCTAGAGCTTCATATGCATTGAACCTCTTAATTTGGCCTAAGTCTTTGTGAATCTTAGAAGCATCTTGGCCTGTCTTCTGGGTCAATTATTTGAAAAGGTAACCTCTAATTGTAAGGAGCTCATTTATTTCATTACGAATATCATCAGCTTGACCATGAGTATCCCCAGTTGGTGATTGTAATGTAATTCTTAAAAGAGGCTTTGTAAAACGATTACCCTCACCAGGAGTTTTATATGACACTTTTAGCATCCCTATTGGCATCATTCCAACACGTCTGCATATGTGTTTGTGGTTTGAACGTTCACATGCGTGTGTGTAAGTTTGTTCACATGCTAAAGCATTAATGTGGGGACTTGATGTGCTGAGGTTTATCCTGTTAAGTCCAAGTCTCTCAGGTAAATTTCATGTTATGAAACTAATATCTGATTTAGTTCATGAGTTTTTCAACATATATCAACTGTATTTTACCGACCGTTGTGTATCTTAATTAGGATTATGTTCTTTGCAAATGCTTCTAACATATGGAACGAAGCTTTGAATGAGAGACTTGGTACTAAGGATCCTGGTCTTCCTGAAATTTTTGTAGAAGTTGGGAAGCGTGGTTCATCTTTCTATAAATTTCTAACGATCCCTGAATGAGACGATTGGATCTACAATGATGGGAAGTCAACTTCCCGTGTTACTTTTGTTCTTGAAATGTATAAGGAAGAAAAAATATTTGATATAATTAGATCCTCCATTCAAGTTATCGAGTTTACGATAACCGATGCTCACACTCTCAAGTTCATTGAAAATAATTCAAGTAGACTGCCAAAGTGGTGAGACAACGGGAACGCAGAGAAGTTTCCTTTCTGTCAAATTAAATGGAAGTATCGAATGGAATTTCCTAGGCATAATATGATTGAATGATACCCACACATGACCGAAAGGTGTCCCTATTTTCCCCTAAATTACTACTGGCCAAAAGGTTGTTGAATGGCTTCTGATTTGTGTCTATAATCATAGAGAAATCATATAGATGATTGGTATAGCTCTGGTTATGTTACAGTGTGTTCTTATGTATAGAAACTATCTGATACGAAAGAAGAGATGCAAAATTAACATTCTTTGACATCTCTTGATGTTATTTAAAAAAATCCCAATTTTAGTAGGCTATATATGGGTGACGAGTAATGGTAGGTATATCCAATTTTGGACCCTTTTTTGGACCCAGCTAATGTGTCAGTAATTCACTAGTTGATGGTTTTTGGTGAGTAGGGTATATGATTTACTAAAAATAGTACCCGATGTACTGTTGACACCAAAGAGGGTCCAAAAAATGGTTGTATACCTAGCCTTACTTGACTTTAATTTATTAGTTGATTCTTATTTCATTGATTCTAAATATTTTTTTCTTTACATACAGGTACATTAAATATTTGGCAGAGTGTTCCCCTTAATCTTCTTCATGTGGTTTCTATCGAGAGATCAAGGTAAATACTAAATTAAAATTACATATAGTGTTCTTAATTGAATTAACTTTTGCGCCTAGAGTATATGTGATAATTACACACATAGTGTGTATTTTATTCCCTCGGATTTACTGTAGTTTAGTGCTTATCCTCTATACTAACTAACATATACATTTTATGTATATGCTTAAATCTTGAGGCTATATAAGAAGGTGAACGGTTGAATTATTTATTAATGCAATGTTTTGAAAGCTAAACATGCGAGGTATATTTTTAGTATACTCGATGTTTTGGCGCGAAATATATAGGTTAGGATTTATAATTAGAAAGTTTGTTTCGTGAGAAACTTATCTGTGAGGTATATGTTTCACTCCCTTATCAAGACTTAAAATTGACTTTCACTTCTCTACATTTGAAAGGAATTCCACGAATCTGTCGAGAAAAATAGGGTAATAAGAATGGAGAGGTTTTTGTATTCATTATTGGTTAGATTTTTGGGTCTAAGATAATTGGTTTGTGCATGATTTAGGTGTTAACTAATAACTTTCTTTAATAATGGTGCATATTTTATTTGCAGGTTAAAAGAGTCTTTATTCTATGGATATTGAAGTACTTTATAGTAAAGTGGTGTCTTGAATAGTATTCCCGACATTGGCACCAAAAGAAGGAGAGCCGAAATGCAATGAGTACAAGAATTTAAAAGGAAAATTTTGTTCATATATATAATGAATTTTAAATGTTTTATGATTTATTAGTTTTGTTCATATATATAATGAATTTATTATGTTGTTATTTAGCATGGTTATTCTATTAGTGTATTTTGTTGATAATGTTGGTATGCGTAAATTAAATGAGTTATGATCTAGACAATGCTTTATAGATAAGAGTGTTCATAATATTCACTGATGGATTATTAGTATTGTTGTTGTTGCGTATTTTCTATTTCTTAAAGAGGGTGGATAGTCCTATAAATAAGGGAAATTTTGCACAAATTTTCTAAATTGTTTACACTTTGTGTTTTATAGTAAATTGACTTAAATATTGAATATTTATTTTAACTACAATTTTGGTTGTTATTAATTATATTGCCAACTAAATGTGCTTTGGAGGTTTCTTTAAATTATAACTATCTTTATTACTTTTAAATATGCGGCCTAATGTTGTCGATATATCGTGCCTTTAATTAAAACAGACTATTAGTGTTGGATTTTTTTTTAACATGGTGAATAGTCCTACAAATAGATGAAACATGCCTAAATTTTCTAAATTGTTTACACTTATAATATATAAAATATTTATTATTTACATTATATACAATTTTATACTTTTCAAAATTATTTGTGAGCCTTCAGGCATGGGAAATCCCTAGTCTCTCTCTCTCTCTCTCTCTCTATATATATATATATATATATATATATATATATATATATATATATATATATATATATATGCTATCCCGTGGCCAAATTTATTTAAAATATATTATTTACTTGTTGTATACGCCATTTGTTTAAGTGTATTTGGATAAAAATATAAGAACGGTTAATTTGGATTCGGAGGAGTAGTAATATTTTTGTAATTTATCAAAAAATAACCTGGTTATCTATGCTTTAGAGCGAAGTTAACTTAGAGAATCGTGGTTTCATCTAACAAATTATCTCGTAAAATAGGCATCGGTATAAGGAAATGAAAAAAAAAAGATTGAACATAAAGAGTAATATAAACTGAAAATATAGACTTGATATATTATGATTAATAATTGCTATTCAAAGTTGTTTTTCAATCCTAAACTACTGTATTTTTTTTTCCAACAAAACCATCCATTTCTTGGAGAAAATATAGAGAAACAAAGTTCACTACAACAGTTAGAAGTCACAAAAGCATGGAAATTGTTAAATTACAAAAATTACAAACTATTGATCCAAGTCACGTAGCCATTTATGACCACAACTCTATTATGACGTTTCAATTTATACATCTCCTTTTCTTCTCGTTTTCTACCAAAAAGAAAAAAAAATGTCTAAACAAAAAAAGAAATCACTGGCCAAAAAAATAATAAAAAGTGAATCTGTAACTTTATTAAAAGGACCATAATCCAATAGTTCACTTTTTCAACAGCAACGCACATATTGGTTCATGATCTTCGATGGCCTAGTGATCGCATCGGTCATACAGAAATTTTCCACCGAAGACCCAAATGGAGCTTCACTCATCTTTTCACCACACTCTGACAAAGCCCTAATAATTTTCCAATCATCTCGAGCATTACCGACCATGGGGACCGCCGGTAGGGTATACTGAATGCACTCTGATGTATTTTTATATGTTCCTTCCTTCTCATTGAAGGCTGCTACTAGCAGAATTACATTAGCACGGCACACGCCCCAGTCACCATGATGGCCCTTATAAACCACAAAGGCATTTTTTAGAAGCTTCTCTTAGTTCACATCATCAGCGAACCCATAATATTTTGTGGGAGGGGAATATGAAGTTTTTTCTATGACGGTGAGGGAGTAAAATTTGAGTCATAGAGACAGGACAGAAGGTCCTGGTGTGTTGGATAGGTAACCGGCTAGTTTGGTGGAAGTGTAAAGGTTTATATAATAGAGGTAAAAAAGTGTGTGATTTCGGTGACAATTGAAGAGTTATATTAGATACACACAAATGGTGAAAATTAGGTAAGGAAAATGAAAATTTCAACTACAATTAGGTTAGGAGCTTTGAATTTTTGGCAATTGGAGAGGCAGACTATAAAGAAGTAAACTTATTAGATAATGTTGACACATGGCATTATAAGAAGGTTTTAAGGCTACACTTATATATCTATATAATAAAGCAGGAAGGACTTTTTGTCCTCCCCAACTAATGATTCAGATTAAATCTTAGGAGTTTGGTCTTTATCAACTGATGGTCCAGATGAAATCTTACGAGTTTGAATCTAACGGTCCTAATTGATTTGTTATAGAATAGATGCACGGGGCTTAAGAAAAAATTGGTACATGAAATCTTCCATTCACACCCACGCTAGTACGGAGTAAATAGTCTATCTCCCTCTCCAAACTCTCCTCGACCTCCACTCACAAACCTAAGCAGATAAGCAGATCTATTGAAGAAAATCTTGGTGGGTAGGATCAACAACTCGGTTTGGTTCTTTAAACCCCAGAGTTTTGTTTTTCCATTATCTGTCATTAATATATTGTGTTCTTCTTCGGGTTTTAAATCAGAGTTTTTTTTCCATAATGATCAGGTGTGGTGAAAAGATCAGCTGCTGCAAAACTCCTGCTCTCCTTAATCTCTCTCCTCATGGAACAATTTGTTCACAAAATTATTCCAGCCATAAACAGTTTTATGTAAACAAATTGGTAATCAAATCCTTCTCTTTCAATAAATTCCAATTTTTTAATCCATAACAAATGGTTTGGTTTTGTAAACCAAATCCGTGGAAACAAATTGTTAATAAAAAATGCTTCGGTTTTACACGTCTTGACTTTGACAACCCGCTAACCGAAATAAGGGGTGGCCAGCCCAATACTCCGTTAATACAAGAATCATGGATAGATATCATTCTCAGCAACACAACAACATAAGGAGTATTCGGGATAACCACACAGTATTTCAGAAAAACGGGTTATCAAAAGTTTTAATTTTATAATTTAAAGAAAGAATTTTTAACAACCCGAAATCGAAAAGAGGGTGGAAACTCCCACAAGCATATATATACAACCCCACGTTAATAAGGAAAGGACCGAATATAACACCGGTCAATAAAATTCATACAATATACAATAAGATTCAAGTGTTACATAATACATCCGTTATACAATTACAACCATTTGGGCCACACGCCCGAATAAAAACTGATCATAACTAGAAAACAATAATGGAGGCGTCTGCACAAAATATCACGTGATACCCGCAAAATGTCACGGCTCCTCGGAAGACTCAGGAATGGGAAGGTCATCACGGGCGACCTTGCGGTGGAACCCCTGAGCGGATACAATATATACACAACGAGAAAGAAAAACCGGTCAGAGGCCGATATTATGTGATTACCAGATAAATGACAGGTATAACAATGATGGAAATATACGCATGGATGATAAAGATAATATTCTAGCATGGTAGCATCATATAAGGAACTAAGACAAATGATTATTAAAGTGAAATCCAATTACACTAAGGAATAAAAGTAATTATAAGCCTTTTTTTTCACCTTTCATCATTTTCATTTTATCTCCTTTCCATTCCTTATCAGGAATACAATTATGATCATGTGCACTATGTGGCACTTATCTCAATAGTATGCTCTTTGTGGCATATACTTTGCTCTTTATGGCATTCATGTTCCATCGAGTCCAACTCGATAATAGAACCGTTATAAATATATATATATATATATATAATGATTCTAAGACCGCCCGTCCGGGTTTCCCCACTGTGCGCGCCCTAAATAACCATCATCTTCCAGGGCCTATCATAAGACAACCTGGGATCCTATCGTAAATGTCGAGAAGCGGCCATATGCCTGCGGGGTAGTCAAGACCACACCCAGAATCTCCTACCCATCGCAGAAAATATAAAACAAGCGCTCATATAGCCTATGACTATATCCACCCTGCATTCATTAGCCAGGGGGCTTCACCTCACGCATGGACTTCGCTTAAGATGGTATTTAGAGAGGTGTGTATCATCCATTTTATTAATTTCCATTACATGATTTAGTAAATTATCATTTACTTTATCTATTTTACGTTTTACCAAATGCATTATGGTTATGTGCTTCACATCATCATAATAACCTCGAAGAATATTTAAACTCCCAAGTTATTTCTCCCAAATGTCCCTTTTTGGACTTTATAACAAGCCATCAAAAAAGATCTAGTTAGCATTTACTCCTAAAGTCTCCAAATTTGACTTTAAGATCTCCTAGCTTCATATAAAACTGTACGAAAGAAGTGATGCCTGAACATTACTTTAAATCCCCCCCTTAACTGAACCCTAAATGAACCCCTTCGAGTCTAGGGTGTCGACCAAACTCAACTAATACTCTAAGACCCTGTATTTGCTTCATTTAAGAATGTCCCTACGTTCCTATTAAAAGAAAAGATTTAAAGAATGAAAATAAAATTTTTGGGAAGAAAACAGGGGACCGGTCGACCGGTCCCAAGATCGCGATCGACCGCGTCTCAAGATTTTGCCTAAGAAGAAAAGCATAAAGTTTATTTCGGTAGGACCGATCGACCGGCCAGGAAACCGCGGTCGACCGCGCCATAATTTTAAGCCTTTGAAAGAAATGCAGTGTACCCTCTCCCGAAGACCCGGTCGGCCGGTCTGATAACCGCGGTCGACCGATTTTTGCAGACCTAGACCAAATTTCCTATTATGAAGCTAATCCCAAAGCCAACTCATTTATTATCACCAACACAACATAAATGCTACTATCTACTACCCCAACCATCCATAATCATTCCAACTATTGTTCAATGATTCAAAACTAACCAACATACAAAAACCCTAAACTAGTAAACCATGATCAATACACCATTATCACACAAATCATTTATCTTAAACCACAAATAGCAAGTAGGAAACTTGACTTTAACTATCAAATGTAGATTTTCTTTGAGTGGAACAAGAATCCTTCTTCAATCCTCAATCTCTTCTTCTTTCTCTACACTTTCTCTTCCACTCTCAATATCTCTCTCTAGGTTTACATAGTGGAATTAGGGAAAATTAGAAGCCTTAGTAAGACTAAGTCGTGGCTTAAGACAAAATCCCACTTAATTGATCAATATTGCGATGAAATAATACGCAACTGCATATTTAAAGCATAATCAGTCAAAAATGCCCAAAACCTCAAAATACATTGTGGTACATTATTTGACTATCTCACACGTTCCGGAAACAACTACGGCCTCCAAATTTTCATTTGGATAACTTAAAAATTAATTTTAAGTTCCGATCTCATTATTAAACCCAATATCATTTTAAATTCATATGATATTATAAAACATAACATGGCAATATTCACTTATAATTACGGTAAATATGAAATCTCATAGTAAACATTTACTTTTCTTCATTAAATGGATACTAAATCCATAGCCCGATATTTTACATGTAATTACCATATCTAGTAAATAAACATAAAATATTTCCTCATAAGCGAGGGTTATTACATACTCCCCCCTTATGAGGGAATTTCATCCCCCAAATTCAAACGTACCTTATAAGAAGAGATGTGGATATCTCTCCCGCATCTCATCTTCACGCTCCCACGTTGATTCCTTAGCATTGTGATGACTCCCTTGGACTCTCACCAAGGTCACCACACGGGACCTCAACTTGCACTCCCCATACTCAAGAATAGCAACCGGTTGTTCTTCATACAAAACATCGGGTTAGAAGTCAATATCCTCAAAAGGGATGTGCCAAAGGGCACCCTCGCATCTTTTATACTTCTTCAAAGAGGAGACATGGAAGACATCGTGGATTTGTTGCAAAGGCTCCGGCAAGGTAAGTTCGTACACCACAGGACCAACTTTCGCAATGAGTGGGAAAGGTCCAACAAAACGCGACGCAAGTTTTCCTTTCTTCCTGAAACTCCTAATGCCCTTCATTGGTGACACTCGCACCAAGACTTGGTCTCCAATTTCCAATTCCATGTGTCTCCTACCCGCATCGGCATAGCTCTTTTGACGGTCTTGGGCTATCCGAATGCGATTTAGAATGGGTTCTATCTTTGAAGAAGTGTCTTCGATCATTTCAGGTCCAAGGAATTTTTTATCACCAACTTCCAACCAACAAGCAGGCGACCTACATGGTCGACCATAAAGAGCTTCGTAAGGCGCCATTCTAATAGTAAATTGGTATGTGTTGTTGTAATCAAACTCAACCAACGGGAGGTATTGTTCCCAACCTCCCTTGAAATCAAGCATGCACATACGGAGCATATCCTCCAACATCTGGTTTACCTTCTTAGTTTGACCATCTGTTTGAGGATGATAGGAAGAGCTCAACTTCAATTCAGTCCCCATCGCCTCTTGGAACCCTCACCAAAAGTGGGACACAAATATTTTATCTCGTTCGGAAATAATATTTAAAGGTACCCCATGAAGTCTAACGATCTCCTCAATAAACAATTGGGCATAGCGAGCGGTATCGAAATCCGTACGTACGGGCAAGAAGTGTGCCGACTTTGTCAATCGATTGACAATCACCCAAATCGAGTCATAACCCCTCTGTGATCTAGGTAAGCCCGTAATAAAGTCCATCGAAATGCTTTCCCATTTCCACACTGGAATCTCCAACAGTTGCAACAAACCTGTCGGCCTTTGATGGTCGATTTTAACCAACTGGCAAGTAGTGCATTGGGATACAAACTCCGAGATATCCCTTTTCATGATGGGCCACCAATACTGACGGCACATGTCTTGGTACATCTTATCCCCACCCGAATGTACCGTAAACTTTGACCCGTGAGATTCCTCCATCACCCCTCGTCTCAAGTCCCCTTCTTCAGGAACCATAAGTCTTCCATGGAAGCGTAGTCCACCCTCAGAACCAACCGAGTACGACTTCGTTCCCTTGGACAACAGTCGGTGTATATGGTCTTGACAACCTTTATCTCTCCCCTGGGCTTCCAAAATTCTTGCCACGATCGTAGGAGTAACGGTCATTACTGACATGAATGCTCTCACTACCGTATCCTCCTGGCTGTGCTCCTTCCATTTAGCATTCCACACATCATCCAAGTCTCTCTCGGGCTTCCTACTCAAGGCATCCGCTACTATGTTCGCCTTTACAGGATGATAATGGATATCAAATTGGTAGTCTTTCACGAACTCTAACCAACGACGCTGACGCATATTCAAATCCTTTTGTGAAAATAAATATTGCAGCGATTTATGGTCCGTGAAAAGACTAAACTTTTCCCCCAAGAGATAATGGCTCCATATCTTCAAGGCAAAGACAACTGCGGCGAACTATAAGTCATGCACCAGATAATTTCCTTCGTGAGGCTTTAGCTTACGGGAGGAATAAACAATAGGCCATCTTTCTTGCTGAAGAACACCTCCTAACCCTTGAAGAGATGCATCGGTGAAGACTAGGTATTCCAATCCCGGTTTTGGCAATGCAAGGACTGGAGCCGAAGTAAATATGTCTTTGAGCTCATCAAATGCAGCCTGGCATGAACTGTCCCAAACAAATCTCACTCCCTTTAGGGTCAAATTCATCAGAGGGCTAGCGATTTTTGAAAAACCCTTAATAAATCGACGGTAATAACCCGCTAAGCCCAGAAAACTATGAACCTCGGTAGGTGTCGTGGGCTGACCCCACTCTCTCACCGCAATCACCTTGCTAGGATCCACCGATATACCTTGGGATGACACCACATGACCTAGAAATTGAACTTCCTTCAACCAAAAGCCACACTTCTCAAACTTTTCATACAATTGGTGATCCCTCAATCTCTGCAGGACCAACCATAAGTGAGTAGCATTGTCAGACTCTATCTGAGAATAGACTAGAATGTCATCGATAAATACAATAACAAATTGGTCAAGGAAATCCCGAAACACCCTATTCATAAGATCCATAAATACAGTGGGAGCATTGGTTAGTCCAAAGGGCATAACCAAGAATTCGTAGGATCTGTATCGGGTCAGAAATGCAGTCTTGGATACATCCTGCTCCTGTATCCTCAATTGATGATACCCCATCCTCAAATCGATTTTGGAGAAGTAAGACGCTCCCCTCAGTTGGTCAAACAAATCATCAATGTGAGGCAAAGGGTATTTATTCCGGATGGTGACTTTATTTAACTCCCTATAGTCCACACATAATCGGAGAGAACCGTCTCTTTTCTTCATAAATAATACCGGAGTACCCCATGGAGACGTACTACGCCTAATAAATCCCTGCCCCAATAGCTGCTGAATTTGATCTCTCAACTCCATCATATCCACATGAGCCATTCGATATGGAGCTTTAGCAATTGGTCAAGTCCCCGACATTAAATCAATCACAAAATCTATCTCCCGACTTGGAGGCAATCCCAGTATTTCCCAGAAAACATATTCGAAGTCTCTAACAATCGGAAGAGAATTTAGGTGAACCACTACATCCTTAGATGCATCTTCCACAATACAATATAAATAAGCACTCATACTCCCTTCCATACAAGGCATAACAACCAGGAACATTTCTTGTCCAAGAACCGTAAAAACTATACTCTTCACGTAACAATTTACTATCGCCCGGTATTTCACTAGCCAATCCATACCCAATATTACATCATACCCGACCATGTCAAGGACGAGTAAATCAGCCTCAAAGAATAAGTTACCAAGATTAATCCCTATGTTTTTACAAATAAAGAAAATCAATGAACCATCACCCATAGAGGATTCAACGCTAGTGAAAGTACTCTCAGCAGACTTTATCAAGTCTGTAGCCTGAGCAAAACTCCTAGAAATGAAAGAGTGTGTCGCACCCGTATCAAATAATACTCGACCCATATGCCCTTGAATGAAAAACTTACCCTCGATCGCTGGCGGTGCCAGAGGGGCTGGAAGAGGCATAGCTTCCGGAATATGGTAGACCTGTCCATACTGCAGTTGCCCCTGCTGAGGAGGAGCAATTGGATTAGGCGCCTGGGGCGGAAACTGTACAAACGGCTGTTGTGGAGCCGTAGGAAGATGCCCTCCAACCAACTGAGGACACGACCTCTTATAATGGCCCAACTCTCCACATTGAAAACATTTATTAGCCGCATTCTCCTGATTCCTCCCTTGATTGTTTTGAAATTGCCCCGCACCTCGGCCCTGTTGGCCCCTACCTCCATTTCCACCTCTGCCTCCTTGTTGTTGCTGTCTGCCTTGACCTAGCCTGTTATTTTTGCCACCCGTATTAAACCCACCAAAATGTTGACGCTTAGACAAATCCCCTTGCTGGGGATCCCTCTCTCTCTGCTTACTCCCTGAGGATTGGGATGAAGAAGATGTTCCCCCTTCGATCCCATTACCTCCCGAGCCTTCTTATTAATTTGCACAAATAACCTATGCTCTTGACAATGAAGTAAAGCAGCATTCATCACATCCCCAAAGGTTACTAAAGATGGATTCCCAAGCAAATGTTGTTTCATTCGCCAATGTAAACCTCCTACAAATTTGGAGATTATCTTCACTTCTGGGGTCACTTCATTCGGTATAAAGCTTGCTAACCGGGTAAACTCCTCTTCGTACTCTACAACTGATCTCTCCCCTTGTACTAAATCTTGAAGCTTCCTTTGCATCTCCCTTTGAACTGCAGGAGGGAAATACTTTCCATCAAACAAAGCCCAGAAATCGGTGATCGACATTGTATCCCTTTGTTCGGGTGTAATCTTTAACTCCCACCATTGTAAGGCCGATCCGACAAGATTGAAGGTAACGAGGATGTTATTTTTCTCCTCACTACATTCCACCATTCTAAGATGGCGTTTCATGTCCTTCTTCCACTGGTTTGACCTTATAACATCCGAACCTCCATCAAATTTTGGGGGATGACCCTTTAGGAAAGACTCTCTAACCCGTTCCCACTGAGAAGGTCCCGTAGGAACTAGTGCTTCTTGTCCCCTCGCTTGAGCTTATGGCATTTTTTGTACGACTGCATTCATTGCTGCATTATATTTGCCACATCCGCGACACTGATATTCCCCGATGGCGGCGGTGGAGGGCCAACCTCATCCTCAACAACCCTATTACGTCGAGCGGGATGTTCTCTCTTAGGTGGCATCTGAGATAGAGAAAAGATAGAGTTAGAATATTATATAAAAAAATCTATCTAGCACAAGATCGCATACATCAACAACAAAACAATCCTAACATTAAGCTCTATGTCAAAGAACGCTACGGTTGAACGTGACAAGTCCGCATAGATCCTAAAGACACTAGAACTTGATGCTCTGATAATATCTGTGATAACCCGCTAACCGAAATAAGGGGTGACCAGCCCAATACTCCGTTAATATAGGAATCATGGATAGATATCATTCTCAGCAACACAACAACATAAGGAGTATTTGGGATAACCACACAGTATTTCAGAAAAATGGGTTATCAAAAGTTTTAATTTTATAATTTAAAGAAAGAATTTTTAACAACCCGAAATCGAAAAGAGGATGGAAACTCCCACAAGCATATATATACAAACCACGTTAATAAGGAAAGGACCAAATATAACATCGGTCAATAAAATTCATACAATATACAATAAGATTCATGTGTTACATAATACATCCATTATAAAATTACAACCATTTGGGCCACACGCCCGAATAAAAACTGATCATAACTTGAAAACAATAATGGAGGCGTCTACACAAAATATCCCGTGATACTCGAAAATTGTCATGGCTCCTCGGAAGACTCAGGAATGGGAAGGTCATCACGGGCGACCTTGCGGTGGAACACCTGAGCGGATACAATATATACACAACGAGAAAGAAGAACCGGTCAGAGGCCGGTATTATGTGATTACCAGATAAATGACAGGTATAACAATGATGGACAGATAAGCATGGATGATAAAGATAATATTCTAGCATGGTAGCATCATATAATGAACTAAGACAGTTAAATGATTATTAAAGTGAAATCCAATTACACTGAGGAATAAAAGTAATTATAAGCCTTTTTTTCACCTTTCATCATTTTCATTTTATCTCCTTTCCATTCCCTATCAGGAATACAATTATTATATGTGCACTATGTGGCACTTATCTCAATAGTATGCTCTTCGTGGCATATACTTTGCTCTTTATGGCATTCATGTTCCATCGAGTCTAACTCGATAATGGAATAGTTATAAATATATATATAACAATTCTAAGACCGCCCATCCCAGTTTCCCCACTGTGCGCGCCCCTAAATAACCATCATCTTCCAGGGCCTATCATAAGACAACCTGGGATCCTATCGCAAACGTCGGGAAGCATCCATATGCCTCCGGGGTAGTAAAAAACACACCCGGAATCTCCTACCCATCGCAGAAAATATAAAACAAGCGCTCATATAACCTAGGACTATATCCAACCTGCATTCATTAGCCAGGGGGCTTCACCTCACGCACAGACTTCCTTTAAGATGGTATTTAGAGAGGTGAGTTTCATCCATTTTATTAATTTCCATTACATGATTTAGTAAATTATCTTTTACTTTATCCATTTTACATTTTACCAAATGCATTATGGTTATGTACTTCACATCATCATAATAACCTCGAAGAATATTTAAACTCCCAAGTTATTTCTCCTAAATGTCCCTTTTTGGACTTTATAACAAACCATCAAAGAAGATCTAGTTAGCATTTACTCCTAATGTCTCCAAATTTGACTTTAAGATCTCCTAGCTTCATATAAAACTATACGACAGAAGTAATGCCTGGACATTACTTTAAATCCCCCCTTAACTGAACCCTAGATGAACCCCTTAGAGTCTAGGGTGTCGACCAAACTCAACTAATACTCTAAGACCCTGTATTTACTTCATTTAAGAAGGTCCCTACGTTCCTATTAAAAGAAAAGATTTAAAGAATAAAAATATAAATTTTGGGAAGAAAACAGGGGACCGGTCGACCGGTCCCAAGACCACGGTCGACCGCGTCTCAAGATTTTGCCTAAGAAGAAAAGCAGAAAGTTCATTTCGATAGGGCTGGTCGACCGGCCAGGAAATCGCGGTCGATCGCGCCATAATTTTTATCCTTTGAAAGAAATGTTGTGTACCCTCTCCCGAAGACCCGATCGGCCGGTCTGATAACCGCGATCGACCGATCTTTGCAGACCTAGACCAAATTTCCTATTATGAAGCTAATCCCAAAGCCAACTCATTTATTATCACCAACACAACATAAATGCTACTATCTACTACCCCAACCATCCATAATCA
The DNA here is from genome assembly GCA_949130495.1 of Sambucus nigra. Lineage (NCBI taxonomy): Eukaryota > Viridiplantae > Streptophyta > Magnoliopsida > Dipsacales > Adoxaceae > Sambucus > Sambucus nigra. The sequence goes on from OX422223.1 coordinate 298,031,086, forward strand.
TTCCAACTATTCTTCAATGATTCAAAACCAACCAACATACAAAAACCCTAAACTAGTAAACCATTATCAATACACCATTATCACACAAATCATTTATCTTAAACCACAAATAGCAAGTAGGAAACTTGCCTTAAACTAGCAAATGCATATTTTCTTTGAGTGGAGCAAGAATCCTTATTCCATCCTCAATCTCTTCTTCTTTCTCTACACTTTCTCTTCCACTCTCAATATCTCTCTCTAGGTTTAGATAGTGGAATTTGGGAAAATTATAAGACTTAGTAAGACTAAGTCGTGGCTTAAGACAAAACCCCACTTAATTGATCAATATTGCGATGAAATAATATGCAACTGCATATTTAAAGCATAATCAGTCAAAAATGCCCAAAACCTCAAAATACATTATGGTACATTATTTGACTATCTCACACGTTCCGGAAATAACTACGGCCTCCAAATTTTCATTTGGATAACTTAAAAATTCATTTTAAGTTCCGGTCTCATTATTAAACCCAATATCATTTTAAATTGATATGATATTATAAAACATAACATGGCAATATTCACTTATAATTACGGTAAATATGAAATCTCATAGTAAACATTTACTTTTCTTCATTACATGGATACTCAATCCATAGCCCGACATTTTACATCTAATTACCATATCTAGTAAATAAACATAAAATATTTCCTCATAAGCGAGGGTTATTACATTGACTTCTACTATTTCTTTTGACTGTATTTTTTGGTTTAAAAACTATTTCTCAGTTTGGGTCTTTCTCTTTGATATGGTAAGCTAAGACCATGGATTTAACTTCTCATATTCTCTCTCTTCTGACTGTATTTTTGGTTTCAAAATAGGGTCTCGATCGTTGATCTCCGACAATGCCCGTTGTTAGAGTTGCCCACGGGTGTTTTACACCAAGAAATGAACACAAACACCCCTGTTCATCTTCATTTCTGATCACAAAGATTTTTTTTTATTAATGACTTAACAGTCAAATATATTGGTGTTTTGCACAAAAAAATCTCTGTGTTCATTTGTATCAGATGTACATCTCTCTCTCTCTCATTTGCATTAGCTATTTTTCTTAGATTTTTTGTTGGTTATTTTATTTTCTCCCAGATCTTATATATTTTTTTAGGAAAAAATTCATTTGATCTTACTTTTTTGCACATTTAATTTCTCCAGGTATCTCTGTTTTTTTTGCTTTGATGTTTCATTGAAAGTAATTTGCAGGGATCATAAAGTTTGAGGCGGTATTACATACTTCCACTAAAATAAAGGAATTTCATCCCGAAATACAAAAAAAGGCATACCTGGTAGAAATAACTTTGGGTTTCTATCACGCATATCATCCTTGCGCTTCCAAGTAGACTCCTCCACATTATGGTGTGCCCATTGAACACGCACAATCGAAACTACCTTCGATCACAAATGTTTCTCACTGTGGTCTAAGATCGCCATTGGTCACTCCTTGTAAGAACTATATAGCTGCAATTCAACTTCCTCCAACACAATATGAGTGTGAACTAACTCGTCTTGGAGATACAGCCTCAGTGAAGAAATACATAACACATCATGTATATGATGCAAGTGATCTAACAGTCCAGGTCAGTACGTGATAGGTCCGACCCTCTCATTAATATAAAATGGTCCTACATATCTCGGAGCCAATTTTCCTTTCTTCTAGAATCTTATGATTCCTTTCATAGGAGACACATGTAATAACACCTGGCCCCCCACATTAAACTCCTTGAAAAAATGCTTGGCATCAACGTAGCTCCTACGTCTATCCTAAGCTCCTGAATTCGACTCCTGATCATTTTAATCCTAGAAGACGTGTCCTAAATCACTTCTGGCCAAATTAATTTGTTGTCTCCCACCTCCAATCAACATGCAGGAGTGTGACAAGGTATACCGTATAACACCTCAAATGGGGCCATACCAATGGTGAACTGATAGGAATTATAATAGCCAAATTCCACCAGTGGAAGAGACCGCTCCCAACTCCCTCTAAAATATAGAATGCCGATACGTAAAATATCCTCTAGCATTTGCTTAGTACGCTTAGTTGGCCCATCCGTCTACGGGTGATAAGCCGTACTCAATCACACCTCATGTACCCATGGATTCGCGAAAACTCTCCCAAAATATGGAGATAAAGATCTTTTCCTAATCGAATATAATATCAAGCAGTACTCCATGTAACCTCACCATCTCAGCTATAAAGAGATGTGCATATTGCCTTGTCATATAATCAGTCCAAACCGGCAAGAAATGAGCTACCTTAGTCAAATAATCCACAATCAACCATATGGAATCGTGATCCCTTTGAGTAATAGGCTACCAAGTGATAAAATCCATGGAAATGTTCTCCTATTTCCATATTGGAATCTCTAGTGGATGAAGTAACCCGACTAGCTTATGATGATCCACCTTCACTAACTGAAAGGTAGCACACTTAGAGATAAACTCAGTAATGTGTCTCTTCATCCCACTCCACCAATATTGTCACCGACTGTCTTGGTACATCTTGTACCCATCAGGATGAACCGTAAATTGAGATACATACGACTCGGACATCACTTCGTACCATAACTCTTTCTACTTCGAAACAATAAGTCTACCATTAAAGCGCAAGACTCCCTCTGAACTCACTGAGTAAGACTCTTCTCCCTCAACTAAAAGTTGTTAAATTTTCTCATGAAAAAATGGATCTATTGCCTGAGCCTGTACTACCCGTATCACAATCTGAGGAGTAATGGTCATAACTTACATAAATGACCTAGTAACGGCATCCTAATGGCCCTATTCCTTCCATTTGTCCTTCCACATCGTAGTTAGTTCACCCTCAGGCCTACGACTCAATGCTTCTACAACCACGCTAGCCTTCTTTGGGTGATAGTATCTCAAATTGATAATCTTTCATGAATTCAAGCCACCTGCGCTATCGCATATTCAACTCTCTTTGAGTGAACAAATACTGTAATGATATGTGATCCATGAATAAACGAAAATTTTCACCCAATAAATAATGTCTCCATATTCGAAGGACAAATACGACTGCTGCTAGCTCCAAGCCATAGGTACGGTAATTCTTCTCATGAGGCTTAAGCTTCCTAGAGGCATAAGCTATAGACTTATATTCCTACTATATCACCCCCACTAAGTCCCTATAACGATGCGTCAGTATGTATTAAGTACTCCACTCCTGGCCTAGGCAGTGCTAGTATAGGTGCTGAAGATAACTTATCCTTCAATTCATCAAACGCCAACAGACACACATCATCCCAAATAAATTTTATGCCCTTACGAGTTATATTTGTCATCGGAGAAAAAATCTTCGAAATCCCCTGATAAATTATCTGTAGTATCTAGCTAATCCCAATAAACTATGAAGTTTGGTCGGTGTAATGGGTTGTCCCCACTCCCTCACCTCTGATAATTTGATATAATCCACTCCTAAACCCATTTATGACACTATATGCCCCAGAAACTGCACCTCCCAGAGTCAAAATCCACACTTTTCATACTTGACATACAACTGATGCTCCTGTAATATCTTTAGGACCTTTTGTAAATTCTCGACATGTTCCTCTTTGGTTCGAGAATAAACCATGATGTCATCTTTGAAAACAATGACAAACTGATCTAGGAACTCTTTGAACACCCTATTCATTAAGTCCATAAATAAAACTGATGCATTATTCAACCCGAATGGCATAACTAGGAACTCATAAGATCCATATCTTGTCAGAAAAGCAGTCTTTGACACATCCTTCTCCCTGATTCGAAACTGGTGATATTCGAACCTTTAGTCTATCTTTGAAAGGTATTCGACTCCTCTCAGTTGATCAAATAAATCATCGATGAGGGTTAATGTATACTTATTCAGGATTGTGTTTTTATTAAGTTCCTGATAATCCACGAAGAAACGTAGGGATCCATCCTTCTTATTCACAAATAGGAATGGGTCACCCTAGGGTGAGGTACTCCTACAAATGAAACCTAATCCTAGAAACTGGTCAATCTCATTTGTATAGGAGCCATACGGTAGGGGACATGGACTATCGATCGAGTGTCTGATGCTAATTCAATCATAATCTCAATCTCCATACTCGGCAATAGCCCTGGTATAGCCTGAAACACATCAGCGAATTCCCTAACAATAGGAATCGAATCACAGGGAATCACAACTCCCGTAGAGGTCTCATTCTCTATGTAATACAAATGAGTGGGCGATCCTCCCTCGGGACAATGCATCACCATTATAAACACCTCCTGGCCTGGGATAGCAAATTCAATGCTATTACCAAAGTATTTAATCATGGATCTATAAGCAATAAGCAAATATATCCCAATAATAGCATCATATATGGACATATCTAACACGATCTTATTAGCTGGTAAAATCAGGCTCCCAATATCTATACTCCCACCCTAGCATATAAAGAAAATAGGCATCCCACTACCCATTGTTGAGTCTACATAAGTAATAGTACTGTTGACTGTGTCTAATAACTCCATGGACTGTGCAAATTTAGTGGATATAAAGGAATGTGAAGCCCCTATATCAAACAAAATACGTCCCATAGCCCTAGAAATAGAAAACATACGCTCAACTACGGGTGGTGGCTACTGAGCTACTGCCTGTTGGACGTTGTATACACGTCCATACACTAACTGCTCTTGCTGCGGTGGGGCAGAAGGAGCAATGAAAGGTGAGGGTAGTACCTGTGCCGGTGCTCGAAGGGAAGTTAGAAACATAGGCCTCTACGGATCCTGATGAGCAACCTGCTGATTGGGTATCTTTCCCTTATATGGGAAATCCAGTCTTTTGTGACTAGTCTTGACACATGTGAACCATCTACTAGAAAACTATCCCCCATTACATCCCTGTTGACCTCAACCCTGCTAACCATTTCCACCTCTCCCTTGGCCTTCCTGGCCTTGGTGAATGTGTTGTTGGACCTGGTGGTCATGCTGCCCCTGATTGCCCTTCCTATTACCTCCCCGCCCAAATCGAAAATCTCCCAATCCAAGTCTCTTAGCATAATTCCCCGTATGGAAATTCTGCTCTCCCTGCCTCTGCTGACCTTGGACTGATGATGTTCCATTGCCACTACCTCCCTCATTCTTATAATGCTGACTGGATTCTATCCCCCACTTTCTTCTCTTAGTATGACGGTGGTGATCCTGATAGTGAAGCAAGGTAAGAATAAGAATGAAATATTACCCAAAATATATTGGCGAATCCTCCAATTAATACCATCCATGAAAATCTTAATTCTCTTAACTGTAGTGGACACTTCTCTAGGTACCAGATTGGTCAGCCTATTGAATTCTTCTTCATACGCGATAACTGATTTTGCCTCCTAAGTGAGGTCTAAAATTTTCCTCCTCATTTCAGTCTGAACATCTGAAGGAAAGAATTTGCAGTCAAATCGCACCCAGAAGTCTTGTATCATCATTATATACCTCTCCTCTGATATAGTTGTGGACTCCAACCATGGTAGAGATGCTCCAACTAGCTTAAATGTTGCCAAGATATGCTTCTGAACCTCCGTACACTCATTCATATGTAGCTGCTGCTGGATGTTTTGCTTCCATTAGCTAGCAATAACAACATCAGAACCCCTTTGAAATTTTGGTGGGTGTGCCTTTTGGAAGGCATCCCTAACATGCTGCCAAGTAGTGGGAAATGCCGACATTGGTGCTGGTGGCACTGCCTATGTCAATGGTGGTGCTTGCTGGACAACCGCTAAGGCAACAATAATGGCTTGAGCAATAATGGCAGTAACTTCTGCTGCATTCATACTACCCTGGGCTGGAGCGGGCTATGGGGCTGGCTATGCTGCTCTATGGTCTCATCGTGCACGCATATGAGGCATCTGAAATGAGGGAGAAATATTTTATAAACATTTAAAATATCGCAAAAATAGTTGAAGTCGTAAAGGCGCCATTCTGAATACAACAATTCTAGTGACAGGGCTCTATATCAAATTATGCCAAGCAGAAATCATAGTAAACCGTATAGATCCTAAGGACACTATAACATGATGCTCCAATACCACATGTGACACCCCGCCTAATTAAATACTGGGTGATTAGTCCTTTATTAAACTAAATCAAAATATCCAATTGGTTCATTCTTAGCATCACTTTCGTAAAGAAATATCTTATTAATTCACCTAATAACTAATTAAGCTAAGTGTAAAAAACTTTTCCAACTTTTAATTTAATTAAATCCATACCAACATACTGAAATAAAATAGGTATCACCCAAACACAATTGAATTAAAATTCAGCTAGTATAAATGTAAATGGAATAAACTCTCTAGTTAAAACATCCCAATGTCACCATCCACAACAAAATGATAATAACGGTATCAATATAAAATGAATACAATATTCGAAACTAAAATGAGATAACTAAATCCTAGCCGACTTGATACATATGAGTCAAATACTATAAAGATAGGAATCAAGAAAATGAATGCGTCTAATCCAAAGGTGCATCCCCAAAAACTCGTCAAAATATCAATCCTTTAAGTCGACCATCCCTGATGCTCGCCACCTGGTAATATAGATATAGCAGAGGAGAAAATATGAAAGTAAACGGGTCAGAGCCCAATTATAAAAGATTTTAAAAAATAAAAAGTGCTTAATAATTACGATTTAAGCCAGTATTATCTTCATATTAGTTTTTCGGCTCTCACTTGAGAATCTCACCCCTCATCTAGAGTGCACACCTAACGTACCTCAAAATCTTCCTAGGAAAGTTCCCATTTACTAGTTTAGTATAGGTGTTACTATGATTCTTCCTTATCTCATTTCTCCGTATTTCTCACGCAATATATATGATAATTACACATGTTCATTTCTCTTTAATATGTACTATGTTTTTTAATGCTTTAAAATTAAGTATTCACTTACTTAACTAAATTCAGATTTAATTAATCTCTCATATCTACTAAACATCACACAACAGATTAAATCATAATATATATGTATTTCATCACACATTATATATATACTAATAAATCACATCCCCAGACACAGTTGCGGTGCATGCGTACTCTGCTTTCATGTCCTGGTGCATCACTGACTGCATAACGGACAATTGGTTCGGCGTATCTTATGAACCATAAGTCTCATAACACAAATATTGGAGGTGAGCATACTCCCCAACCCAATGGGTCACGCATATACCTACGCTCCCATTCGATTGTCAAAACTATCATTCATACCGATAACACGTGTCCAAGGTCTTATGCTCAGTGTGCGAATCTAAATCCCCCCAAATGGGTCCAATCAAGATAAGATCGTGCACAACGCAAAACATCCACCGCGATAGCAAGTAGCGTAGGTATGTCATACACAAAATAAATCATAATATAGGTATTTGTCCCACCTATAAATATATCAAAAGGGCATACGCACAACCCATAACAATTACCTTATGACGTATGTTTATGTCTCGAATATCCTACGTATTTATAGATTATGACGTTACTTCATTAAGTATTTCCCGAGTTTATCTCAATACTCGAAGTGTATAACTTATTCCTTATACAAAATCAATAGGTGAACATCTACTCCCTACAGGTCCATAGAATTATCATACACGAATTTCTGTGAATTAAATTTATCATTGAATTAGGTTTATTCCTCGACACTCCCTAATCAATTTAGCCCTTTTTTTCCCTCTTATATGGTTAAGCCCTTACATTAACTTGGCCTACTGATATATCTCTATATATCCATTATTTTGAGAATTTATTTTCCACAATCAATTCCCAAATAATTCAATAAAAATAAAAAAATTGATCAATTCTAGGCAGCTTAACCGGTTTGGCTAGGATTCGAATCAGTTCGCCCCTACAGGTCTGCGAACTTCTGCATTTTCTAAGCTACAGGTTTTCATAATTTTAATCCTGAAAATCAATATCAATTGATCACAAACTTCCCCTAATTCATCCCAAATGATATATGATGATATAAGAATGATTTATAATCTCTAAATATTACCAATACATCAACGAATTTTAAATTAATCAAGTTATTTCCATATAATTCAGAAAACTTATTCATTTCCCTCTAATTCAAGAACTATCATGAACTCATATTTATTTATCAGTTTACAACCGAAATTTCATGTTGATTGATTCTATAAACAAAGAGATCAATTATAAGTGGTTTTCCTTTCAAGGGTGCATCTTAAATCAACAAAATCCTTCTATGTTTTATGGAACTTTCTGAATTTTATTTTTACGTTAACATGAACACAATACATGCTAATGATTTAAAGAATTAATCACTTGCCTATAATATGTATGTCTGAACCTTTGAAGATGATAGGCTACTGGTGATTCTCCTCTTTTCTAGCCAACTTCCGGCAGTGGTGGTGGTGGATGGCCTTGTCCCTTGGTTTCCCTAGAGGTGGCCCTTCCCTTTCCAGAAAACTCTTACTCTTCTCTAATTCTCTCACTTTAAAGTTTTGGTAGAATTAACATGAATCCTTAACATCCTCAGACTTATAAATAATCATGCATTTTCATGGTTACAATTCACCTCCCATGTAAATTGATTAAAATACCCTTCTGGGGTGTCTGTTCGGCTCCAAAGTGCCCTGAGACATAAATCAAACCCCCAAGTGGAAAATTTTGGCTATTTAAACTCTTTCAAATACTTTGGTACAGTCAAAACGGCCATTTGGATGACAAAAAATATTTTTACTTTGAATTCATTTAATTTTAATCCCGACACATCTCACACGTGTGTCCCGACTTAATTCCCAAAATTGTCATATTCATCACTCGCAACAATTTTTATTAAATCATGTAAAGTCATAATCATATATTACTTTTAACCACTAAGTAATATTCAACTTATATCACATACTACTTTACTCTTGAGTAATATTTAAATCTGGATTAATTTTAAATATCTCACAATTAGTCTTAATTAATCCCATTTTAAAATCATTAAAATTATGAGGTATTACAAAAAGAAAGCAATGATATGTGAACATTCAAGACACTTGTCCAACCTTGCCATGAGCATTAAGTACTCTCGCAAACGAATGAAATATAGGCGATGTTTCCCTCCGATCGATGTCAAATTAAATTTTGCCCTAGCATAAACAGGTGACCATTAAAAATTCACGTTAGAGTTACATTTTTGTGTGATACTTACGCGATTTTAATTTTGCACATTTAAATTAGAATGTTGCATAATTTGACTTAAGGTAAAAAAACGAATTTGCAAAATTAGGTGGGGATTTCATCACCCTTACTTAGCTCGAAAATCGCTAAATTACCCGTGCATTTGTACAGCCCGAGCCATCACTTTTAATTTAAAATTAATTAAACCTTGACCCTGGGGTATCACATAGCTCATAAGAAAAGTGTTAATGAGGGTAGAATTAAAAGCTACTCCAACTCGGACTTATCAAGTTGGTTTGGTTTTTCATTGTGTAGGATTGGTGGATTTTTATGCGCCTTAGTACTGACCACCTACCTAGAGGTAAAATTGGAATTGAAGGCGATAATCGTAGTTGGTCGTCTTTTAAATTCACAATTTTCAAAGAGTAGGAGTTGTCTAATTAGGGAGGCTAATTTAGAGACCTCCTTGTCATTGAGTATTCTAGGAAAATTGGATTTAAAAATTGAAATTCCTCTCAACTAAATAGAATAAATAAAATTTATTTGTGTTACTTAAGGAATTATGTGGTTTTGAGTCAAGGTATATGATTTTGATTTCCTTAAAAAAATAAATCAACAAAAACAAAATTGAATAAAAAAAATAAAATCAACAATAATCAAAACTAAAAAAAGAAAAAAATTTAAGTGAACGTTGTGTAAGCAAAGTTGGATTCGAGATCCCACCGATCGTCTATATAAGTCGATTCTAAAAATTTCGATACTTTCATAGGTAGATGTAACAACCCTCGTTTTTGGGAGGCTCATTTTATACTAATTTACCACATAAGGTAATTACATAAAATGTTGGAACTAGAGTAAATATTAATTTTATGAAATGAAAGTTAATATTTGTTGGGTTATTGCATATTTACTGCATGAGAAAGTAAATATCATTCTATTGTATGTTTTATAGTGTCATGTGTTTTAAATGACATTATGGTTTAATTGAAACCGGAATTTAAAATGGTTTAGAAAATTGTCGGATGCCATTTTAGAGGGCGTAGTTAGTCCCGGAATGTGCGAGACAGTCAAAATAAGTGTCATATTGTATTTTTGTGTTTCGGGCACTTTTACCTGGTTTTAGCTTAACGCGTAATTGCGAGTCAGTTTCATGTGGTATTAACCACTTAAGTGGGGAGACTTATGTTAAGCCACAATTTAGTCTTCTAAATCCCCTAATTTCCCTATTTCATGTCTTAAACATAGAGAGAAAAGGAGAGAAAGAGAGCTTGGGAGAAAAGAGGTGAAAGAAGAGAAAATGAATATTGAAGATGGATTGTTGCTACTACACAAAGAAATCTGAAATTTCCACTCTAAGGCAAGTTTTCTACTTGCTAATATATGTTTTAAGATGAATAAATTGTTTAATATTTATGTATATATATATTTGAAGATCACAAAATGGAAATTATGGTATTTAAACCTAGATTTGTTTTGATGATAAGATTGTGAATTATAATGGTTATAAATCATGTAGGATAATCTTTGGGTAGATAAAGATTGTTGGTTGAGTTCAATATAGAAGAGATTTAGGATTTGGGAAAAGTGAAATTTTCACTTGGGTTAAATTTTGGAAGAAGGAACAACCCAAGGTCTGCAACGACCGGTCTACCGCGCCTTTGCGGGAGGGCTTACTGCTTTCCTACAAAGGCATAAATTTTGGGCGCGGTCGACCGCGGTTCCTTTACCGGTCGACTGGCCCCTCCATTCTGAGCTTTCTATTTTTCTTTGTAAGCAAAATCTGGAGATGCGGTCGACCGCGGTCTCAGGACCGGTCGATCGGTCCCCTATTTTTCATCCTAAAATCTTATTTTGTTTCCTAGATTTATTTTCTTCAATAGGGACTAGGAACCTTCTTGAATGAAGTAAATTTATAATTTTAGAGTCCTAGATGAATTAGGTATCCACCCTATATTAGAAATACGATATGTGGGGACTTTTCTGGGGATATGCCAATTGAAGTTAGGGCATTCTTTCTTCTAGTTGATTATTATTAAACTAGGAGTCGTAGTGTTATGTTCGGGAGACTTTAGAAGCTCCACTGAGCTATGTTAGTCTTGATGGTTTATAATATCACCACAAATGAACCCTGGGAGAATAGATGGGAAGTTTATTTATTCATCGAGGTGACAATGATAAGATGAACTAAGTATGGCTCCGGATATATTATAAGGTATTTATAATAATGTAAATGACTATTGTTATGGTTAAAATGAAGCATATATATATATATATATATATATATATATATGGAAAGGAAATGAAATGTTAATGGTACTAATGATGGTAAATGATAATTTACTTAATCATAAATATGGTAAATGCTAATTTACTTGATACACACCTCTCTAAATGACATCATGAGGGAAGTTCGCGCGCTTGGTGATGCCCCCTGGCTAATGAATGCAGGGTGCATATTGTCCATAGGACATATGAGCGATATGTTATGTTTTCTGCGCCGGTGAGGAGATTCTGGGTGTGGTCTTGACTCTCCTGCAGGCATATGGCTGCTTCCCTACGTATTTCGTTATAGGTGCCCAGCTTGTCTTGTATAGATAGGCCCTGGAAGATGATGGTCAGTTAGGGGGTGCACCCAGTGGGGAAACTCGGAGGGGCGGTCTTAGAAAGTTATATGTATATAAATATAACCATTCATAATCAAGTGGGACTTGATGTATGAGATATGCCATAAAGAGCATGATGAAGTGCCATAAAGAGCACAATGAAATGCCACAAAGAACATTTGTTGATAATGATATTCATGTTAAGGAATGGTAATGCCAGGATGGGAAGGTAATTGGAATAAAATCCATAAAGAGCTTATAAGTGTAGTTATTTTTCCTCTTAGGGAATAAACTATGAAATGAATCGGTATTCATGATGGTAGTTTAAAATTATGTTAATCTTTCCTCTTCTCATGCAAAATTGAATTTAATCCATGATTTTCTTTAAATTGTCTTAACTTATGCCTTAAACTGTGTAGATAAGTTTATCTTTTCTAGCATGATCTTATTCATAACTGTCATACTTTTTATTCGTCTGGTAATCATATAGAATCGGGCCCTGACCCATTTATATTTCTTGCTGCACGTGCATCTTGTCTCCGCTCAGGTACTCTGCCGCAAGGATGTCTGATTTGAATTCCTATTCCGATGTCTTCGGCGAGCCATGATGCATTGCGGGTATTACAGGACACATTTGGTATAGGCGTTTTCTTTATTTTATTCTAGTTATGATTAAGTCTCTTTACTCGGGCGAGAGGCCCAAGCTTTTGTAAATGTCGAATGAAATGTATTGTATAAATTATCATGATTCTTGAAATACTGTTATATAGTCTGTTAACCGGCTGCACATTCGGGCCCTTTATTGTATCCTTGTTGTATTATATATATATATATATATATATATATATATATGTCTGGGGGTTTCCCCTATCTTTTCAGGATTTGGGTTATTTAAATTTCTTTCTTTAACTTCAAAACAAAATATTTGGCAATCCGTTTTCTGAAATATTGGGTGGTTACCCTGGATACTCTATATTTTATTGTGATGCTGAGAACGATTCCATCCAGGATTCCTGTTATATTGGAGTATTGGTCTGGCCACCCCTTATTTTGGTGAGCGGGTTATCACAGATGGTATCAGAGCATCAGGTTCTAGAATCCTTAGGAATCTGTGTGGACGTCTTAAGTTTTCAGCGTTGTTTTTTTATTTGATATAGAGCCTTAGGATTAAGATCGTTGATTTCTCTAGTGAAATTTCATTTTTCTACCATGAGGTAGGACCCATAGAATCTTTTGCACATTTGTGTGAGATTCGTAGGTCGATTGAAGAAGGACGCCAATGAAGTTCATTGTGAAGGCATCATGAGATGGGGTTACGAAGAACTATAATTTGGGGTCGAAAATGAGGACTGCCTGGGTGGTCGCTTTCTTGTTATGGTGTTTCCTTATTTTGCTACTGCGACTACCAATTACAGTGGATGTAGTTTTCTTAGTACCGCTAGAAGAGAGAGTGTTACTAAGCTTGGGACTCCAAGCAATGTTAATTGAAGTGGAAAGGAGTCACGAGAAGGGCCAAGTGTTGAAGGAAGTTTGGCCCATGGAGAAGCCCCGGGGGACACTTGAAACAGCGAGTTTCTCTGAAATAACTGGGCTGATGAGAAGATAGATTCTCAAATGTTCACAAGAGGTTCGGTCAGAGGTCGACAGTGAATAAAGAATTATACGGTTAGGGAGACCGGTAGCGTATTCTCTTTGTTGAGGAAGAAAAAGGGATTGCGTGTGAAATTGTTGTCAGCCAGGGTCGGAACAATGGCTATAACGTAGAGTGGAGAACCACTCATTTTGATTGTGTTGATTGGATGACTAGGGAAATAATAGATCTCCTAGTCGGAACTGGATGTAAGTAATATTGGTTCGGATAAGACTCGAATACGGTGTATGAGAACCATTAGTAACTAACCCGGAGTGATTAGCAAGAATAGGTGGGAATTCCACCTTTGTTGTGGGTGGTGCATCCCCCACAATAAGATAGATTAGTATTGTATCTACTGTAGATTTGGGTGTGTAAATTGAGCTTGTAGTAGCATTTACGCTATTTTAGAAGAGTAATTATGTGACTTCCGTGGTAGGGAAGTTTTATGATTTATTCACTCGTTATGAAGCGAGTGATGATATATTAAATGTATATATGTAATATGTGTTAATTATATTATGTGTCCCTTGGTTGAGTACTCTATTGCTTGTTTGCATTATATGTGGATGTTATGACTTATCTCCACGACCAACAAGGTTAAGTAGTAATGCATAGGAGGGGTTCCTTGTTTGGATTCCGCTTTTGCGGGACGCTCCACGTGTGAACCTTAACGACGTTGGGAGTGGAGAGATATTACTTTTCCTTCCTCTTATTTTATGTATAATATGCGAGTAAAGATACTTTGGTTGGTTTGGGGTGATAGCAAGCAAATAAAATTATAAGGCTATCTTACTTCTAGTTCAAAATGGAACTAGTTGTTCTATAATTTCTCTCCTGGATATAGGTTGAGACTTTATAGAGGTGGATCGAGGTGGGTAGGATATTTTTGTTATTCGTTTAGTTATCTTGGTGAGTGTTTGATGGTTTGTTTGCCTTGTTTATGCTTCTTACGCTTTATCTCCATGATCAACCAGTTAAGTAGGCATGTGTCGGAGGGGTTCCTTATTTGAATTTCGCTTTGCGAGGCACTCCGCCGCATAAACATTTAACGATGTTGTGAGTGGAGAGGCACTACTCTTTTCTTTCTTTTATTTTTCTGTTGCTGGAAGTTGGATTGAAAGGTTTAGCCGAGAATCACATAGAAGAGTGATTAAGGGCTATTAAAGTGCAAGATAGAAGCACTGTATATAGTTCTCTCCTCTGATCGATGTGATGGAGACTGAGATATGAAGTCGAATTTATACTTAAGGTTGTGCCTTGATAAGAAGGCTATTTAAAAAGATATATATATATATATATATATATATATATATATATATATATATATGTTGTTGTGGTATAAATGGTTGCAAGACTTTACAGAAAGTAGATGTCTTGTTAGTTGAAATCCTCAATTACTGAATGGTAAAGTATAAAAGTAGAATCTTATTAGTAGAGTTGTGAATTAATATTTTGTTTTCCGATCCCGATTATGTGTCTTAGACTGTCATATCTCGATGACCGACAATGCGAGGTAGTAGTGTAACGGCAGGGTTCCTTATTTGGATTTCGCTTCAGCGAGACGTCCCACGCATGAACCCGAGTGAATGTCAGAAGTTGAGTAAGGTCTTGGACACTCGGGATATATTTAGTATCATATGCTTATGATTTATATATATATATATATATATATATATATATATATATATATAGAGAGAGAGAGAGAGAGAGAGAGAGAGACTGTAGGTTTATTAGAATGTAAGGCCCTCAGGGCAGGTGATGTTGATTTAGGAAGGCGGTAAGGAGTTGACCACGAATAAGTTGTGGGTTATCTCTATGAGGGATTAGATCCCTAGGAACGAGATTTATGGGATCTCGAGAGGTTTGGTAGTTTAGGCCGAAGGAGATGAGGCCTTTCTTAGATATGGCGTTACATGGCGACTTCACTTACGAAAGTTAATGAACGAGCTGACCTTCACTCCTGAGCCCATGATAGTGAGCTCGAGAGTGGGTTTAATGAGTAAGTTTCTTCCAGGTTGGGGAGTAATAATACTGGAGTATGGACCCATTGTTTATGCGTCTCACCAGTTTAAACTTTTGGGAAGTATCATCCCCCGTTTAAACTGAAATTTATTGTGGTAGTGATCGCCAGAAATAGATGAGGCATTACTTCCTGGACAGAAATTGGTCTTTCTCGCGGGCTACAAGTTGTTAAAAAAGGTCGTAAGAGAAATAGAGTTGATGTTGAGATTTTGGAAAAATTATCGAGTGGACATGCCCTCTCGCTAAAGGAATACGATTAGGGTAGTAGATGCATCGAGTAGGAAACTCGTCGGAGATACAAGTGATGGCATGGAAAGCCAAACAGAACGAGCATAACAAGATAGATCTTGTAGCAAGAAAACTCATGTCGGTGATTGATCATTTCACCTACTCATGTGAAAGAGAGTAGCAATGGAACGAAGAAGGGTATATTCATAGACGTCAGCATTCAATTGCCGACATCGAAATGGTCATGATCCTCTTTGAGAAAATTGTTGATCATTGACCAAATCGTTGCTTTTCCGGCCATTATGGGCAGACTAGATGTAGAAGAGTACGCCCCATTCTCGATGGAGGAATGGTAGAACCGTAGGAGGTGCCTATTAAAATTGGGTGGACCGAGACTAGATATTCGTGTTGGAGGTTGGGTACAATTTTCCATGAAGTAATGGGAACCGTATGGGAATGGAGTATACCTTACCACCCTAAAGCGGATTGATGAATGGAGGAAGTTGACTTAATGCCGAAAGGCATACTTGGAATGTGCGCCTTAGGATACATAGCTATTGAGAGCATAGCTGCATGGAGGGAAATTCCCGTACAAATATTAGGCTTTTGAATGGCCTTATGGATCATTTCCAAAGGCTTGGCACCGTGAGTGGCCTAGTGTGGTCGGTTGAGTAATTCGTATACTCGTTGGATGGAACCAACGGGTAATATGTTCCTTGGACTTGGAGTGGTCTTGGAACATTTCTTTAAAGATTTGGCTTTTGAGCCATACGTCATGATGGAATACGTCAATGTAAAGAAAAGTTGAGTAGCGTTGGGGTTAAGCCACTTATAGTTGGTATGGGTGCCCCGAGGTGGGATGTAACATGACTCTAGAGGTTTGGCTATTTGCACCAAATAATGTGGGCCTCGTCTTCCGCCGAAGTAAACTATAATCGATAGTTAATGAGGAACGCTTTGTGCTATGCTAGAGAACAAATGATGGAGACTGAGATCGATAGGGTCGACCTTAGTCCGGGTCCATTTGGGACATTGCGATAACGAGGGGTTTGTTTAGGATGGTAGAATCCTAGTTTAGAGTAGTATACCCTTTATGAAATTTGGGTATACCCAAATTTTGGGGGCAAAATTCTCTCATAAGGGGGGGAGTATGTAACAAACCTCGATTTTGGGAGGCTCATTTTATACTAATTTACCACATAAGGTAATTACATAAAATGTTGGAACTGGAGTAAATATTAATTTTATGAAATGAAAGTTAATATTTGCTGGGTTATTGCATATTTACTGCATGAGAAAGTAAATATCATTCTATTGTATGTTTTATAGTGTCATGCGTTTTAAATGACATTATGGTTTGGTTGAAACTGGAATTTAAAATGGTTTAGAAAATTGTCGGATGCCATTTTAGAGGGCGTATTTTGTCCCAGAATGTGCGAGACAGTCAAAATAAGTGTCATATTGTATTTTTGTGTTTCGGGCACTTTTACCTGGTTTTAGCTTAACACGTAATTGCGAGTCATTTTTGTGTGGTATTAACCACTTAAGTGGGGAGACTTATGTTAAGCCACGATTTAGTCTTCTAAATCCCCTAATTTCCCTATTTCATGTCTTAAACATAGAGAGAAAAGGAGAGAAAGAGAGCTTGGGAGAAAAGAGGAGAAAGAAGAGAAAATGAAGATTGAAGATGGATTGTTGTTACTACACAAAGAAATTTGAAATTTCGACTCTAAGGGAAGTTTTCTACTTGCTAATATATGTTTTAAGATGAATAAATTGTGTGATATTTATGTATATATATATTTGGAGATCACAAAATGGAAATTGTGGTATTTAAACCTAGATTTGGTTTTGATGATAAGATTGTGAATTATAATGGTTATAAATCATGTAGGATAATCTTTGGGTAGATAAAGATTGTTGGTTGAGTTCAAAATAGAAGAGATTTAGGATTTGGGAAAAGTGAAATTTTCACTTGGGTTAAATTTTGGAAGAAGGAAGAACCCTAGGTCTGCTACGACCGGTGGACCGCGGTCTCAGGACCGGTCGACCGGGCCTTTGCTGGGGGACTTACTGCTTTCCTACAAAGGCATAAATTTTGGGCGTGATCGACCGCGGTTCCTTGACCGGTCGACCCTACCCTCCATTATGAGCTTGCTATTTTTTTTTGTTGGAAAAATCTGGATACGCAGTCGACCGCGGTCTCAGGACCGGTCGACCGGTCCCCTGTTTTTCATCCTAAAATCTTATTTTGTTTCCTAGATTTATTTTCTTCAATAGAGACTAGGAACCTTCTTGAATGAAGTAAATTTAGAGTTTTAGAGTCCTAGATGAATTAGCTATCCACCCTATAATAGAAATAGGATATGTGGGGACTTTTTCGGGGATATGACAATTGAAGTTAGGGCATTCTTTCTTATAGTTGATTATTATTAAACTAGGGGTCGTAGTGTTATGTTCGGGAGACTTTGGAAGCTCCACTGAGCTATGTTAGTCTTGATGGTTTTTAATAACACCACAAACGAACCCTGGGAGAATAGATGGGAAGTTTATTTATTCATTGAGGTGACAATGATAAGATGAACTAAGTACGGCTCCGGATATATTATAAGGTATTTACAATAATGTAAATGACTATTGTTTCGGTTAAAATGACACATATATATATGGAAAGGAAATGAAATGTTAATGGTACTAATGATGGTAAATGATAATTTACTTAATCATAAATATGGTAAATGCTAATTTACTTGATACACACCTCTCTAAATGACATCATAAGGGAAGTTCGCGCGCTTGGTGATGACTCCTGGTTAATGAATGCAGGGTGGATATAGTTCATAGGCCATATGAGCGATATGTTATGTTTTCTGCGCTGGTGAGGAGATTTTGGGTGTGGTCTTGACTCTCCCGCAGGCATATGGCTGCTTCCCGACGTATTTCGTTATAGGTGCCCAGGTTGTCTTGTATAGATAGGCCCTGGAAGATGATGGTCATTTAGGGGACGCTCCCAGTGGGGAAACTCGGAGGGGCGGTCTTAGAAACGTTATATGTATATAAATATAACTATTCATAATCTTGTGGGACTTGATGTATAAGATATTCCATAAGTAGAATGATGAAGTTCCATAAAGAGCACAATGAAATGCCACAAAGAGCATTTGTTGATAATGATATTCTTATTAAGGAATGGTATTGCCAGGATGGGGGGGAAATTGGAATAAAAGCCATAAAGAGCTTATAAGTATAGTTATTTTTCCTGTTAGGGAATAAATTATGAAATGAATCGGTATTCATGATGGAAATTTTAAATTATGTTATTCTTTCCTCTTCTCATGCAAAATTAAATTTAATCCATGCTTTTCGTTAAATTGTCATAACTTATGCCTTAAACTGTGTAGATAAGTTTATCTTTTCTAGCATGATCTTATTCATAACTGTCATACTTTATATTCATCTGGTAATCATATAGAATCGGGCCCTGACCCGTTTATATTTCTTGTTGCACGTGCATCTTGTCTCCTCCCAGGTACTCCGCCGCAAGGATGCCTGATTTGAATTCCTATTCCGATGTCTTCGGCGAGCCGTGATGCATTGCGGGTATTATGGGACACATTTGGTATAGACGTTTTTTTTTGTATTCTAGTTATGATCGGGTCTCTTTACTCGGGCGAGAGGCCCAAGCTTTTGTAAATATCTAATGAAATGTATTGTATAAATTATCATGATTGTTTAAATACTGTTATATAGTTTCTTGACCAGCTACACATTCGGGCCCTTTATTGTATCCTTGTTGTATTATATATATATATATATATATATATATATATATATATATATATATATATATATATATATATATATATATATATATATATATATATATATGTCTTGGGGTTTCCCCTAACTTTTCAGGATTTGGGTTGTTTAAATTTCTTTCTTTAACTTCAAAACAAAATTTTTGGCAATCCGTTTTTCTGAAATATTGGGTGGTTACCCTGGATACTCTATATTTTATTGTGATGCTAAGAACAATTCCATCCAGGACTCCTGTTATATTGGAGTATTGGGATGGCCACCCCTTATTTTGGTGAGCGGATTGTCATAGTAGAATTTTGATATTTTCCAAGATGGGAGACTAGTTAGCATCCCGTGCCCTAAAAGATTACCTTTATCCCAATCAGTTGATCCATCCCTCGTGTGTACGTCTCCCCCCACATAATGATAACAACTTCGAATTCAAGTCAAGAACAATTCATTTATTGCCCATCTTTTTGGGATACAAAAAATAATGCCCCCACCTTCACGTGTGCGAATTCAAAGAAATTTGTTGAAAGATTAAGTTACAATAATTCACCGAAAAAATAATTAAATCAAAATGGATCCCTTTTTCTTTGAATGTTAAAGCTAAAAGTTAGCTTCTCTTGTTTGAACCGAATTCCATCAATACGTTGAATCAATCGAGCATTGAGTTTTTGCAAAAGTTTTTGTCCAACGAAAAGATGGCGGGGACACATTATGTCATCAATATATTTATGTAAAAAGAGCTAGAAGGTTTGTAGATGTATTTGGGGAGATTCAAGGGCTTGCTATTGCAATGTCCTCACCACGGGAATTAATTGGGACGTCTAGTCCAAATTGTTTATGAGGAATTTGATTTTAGAAATGGACCAATGCTCAAGTCAATGCGTAATGGTGGTTTTACCAAGAAAGGGGAGGATGGCGATTGGACATTCCTAGAATTCATATAAAAAAAGTCCCAATAATGGGCACCCCATTGGGAATCTAGGTCCATGACAGTCAATGAGGGAATATCCCGCCCTGTCGAGCAAAGTTTTGGTTTAAATGACAAAGTGGCTCTATTGGCCCGACGTTTGGAAACTTTAGAGACGAGTAAAGAGGGTATTTAATCCACATCTATGGCTGTGCAACATGTAGGTTCAACCATTTTTTTTCTTTTTGATAGTTTCAATTATTTAATGGAAAATTTCTCCACCCTTCTATCCCACAAAGAACTCGCCAAGTAAGCAAATTACCTCTTTCCAAATACGCCAAACTATGATCCGTATTACAATGCATACAATCTAGAATGGAGAGAAAATTATAACTTTTTATGGTCCAAAGGGTAATACCATGGAAGTGGATGTCAATCTTTAGGTAACCCACCCATGGGTTTCCAAAATAATGTCCCCGCACCGATGTATCCTTCATCCCAAAAGATCCAATATTTAAAGGATACGATGAACATGCTTGCCCAATGTACCCTTCAGTTCCAGAAATATCCTCCAATCTTCCCAACAAATCCTACACACAAATACTCAATCAATTGCCAAACTGAATGTTGAAGTGATTCAACTAGCCAATCCGTTGAGTGAAAGAAACAAGGTAACATTATCGAGTTAGACCGATAACAATAAAAAAAAAAATTACATGCGTAGGGGTCAATATATTGTTCAGGACAACACAAGCACATCAAACACGCAAGAGCATGTGAAAGCCATCATCACACTTAGGACAAAAAATAATGTTCAGAATAATGTCTCAAAACCCACCAATAGTGAATCAGAGAAATGTAAAGAGTAGGAAGATCCACGCATGGATCTCACTTTCTCCCCACCCCCATATGTTGAGCAATTTGTAGAAACCTATGTCCCAAAAGATCTGTTCCCCAACATTTGGTGCCATAAAGTAAGAAGTTTCTAGTTAATAAGATGTTGGAAGTATTCAAGAAAGTAAAAATCAAAATCCCACTACTTAATTCTATACAACAAGTCACATCCTATGCCATATTTATAAAGGACCATTGTACCTTCAAGAGAAACACCAACGTGCCTAAGAAAGATTTTCTCGTCGAGCAAGAAAATTCGATCATTTCCTATATAACTCTCGTCAAGTATAACGATCCTGAGATTTAGACGATCTCTATCAAGATAGGGGAATACATTGTTGAGAAATCCCTTCTAGATTTAGGAGGTAGTGTCAACCTTATGTCGTACAATGCGTATGAGAAACAAGGTTTAGGGGAGTTAAGACCAATTATGAACACCATATCCTTAGACAATTGTTCTATTAAAATCCCAAGAACTGTCAATAAGGGCATCTTAATTAAAGTGGGAGACTTTATCTTTTCCATCATTTTTTTTTGTTTTGGATATCCAACAACTGTATAACCCTATTGCAAAAAATTGCAGTTAATTTGGATCGTCCGCTTCTCACCACGTTTGATGCTATCATAAGGTGTCTGACAAGGAGGAAAACCAAGAGTTGTGTGAATATTCTTGTCATTGTTTTCGGCTCCCACCTCTCTTAAAAAAACCTAAACTTTAACTACACTCTTCACGGGAGTATAACGGCTAGTCCGTGTATAGAATCCACATGGAATGTTCTAGACTTTAATTGATTTATTATTTTAGGAATAAAAGTGTAAAAGATGAAAGTTATGACAAAATATTAATCTAGGCATGTATTGAAACTAAGATTAACAAAACGAGTAAAAAATACAGATTGAGAATTGTATCCCTCACCTTGGGTTAATTAGTATAAATAGTTACATGGGAAGACAAGTTTATTAAGATTTAATATGATTTGATCAATTAATCAAATATATAGCTGTCACGCCCTAAATTCTCATAAAAGCCTACTATGATTTTGGCATTAACAAATATCCCAAAAATTACGCTAACAAGGTTGTAAATGCAATGCATACATGATATACACTGTTAAATCTCCTAGGCATAAAACCAAGATAAACCTAACCCATTTAAACTCATAAAACCCATCACCAACTCAAAGTAACCTATTAGTTAAATATGAGTTCAATTATCACAACCTAAACTAAGTTACCTACAAAGCATAGTAAATGACATGTAATTAAAGCAATGAAGTAAATAAAGAAAGAAATCAATGAAGACAACTAATTAACAAATCTTGAAATTAACAATGGAAACATAAATAGATTGGGAAGAAGATGAATAATGTATCTTACATACAAAAATGGGATGGAACCTTAGGAGAGAGAATCTCCCCAAAACCTAACCTAAAATGAAAGAAAAACTAGATAAAAACTAAGTCCCAAGAAATAATACCAACTCCTTAATATATATAGTACATTAGTAAATAAGAAAATGGGAAAGAAAAGAAAAATGGGAAATCGGAAAATATCTGATGGGCCTGAATGACCGGGGCCAAGGGTCCGATCGACTAGGAGTATGAAATCAAGACCACTACCTACCTTTGTAGGCGTAAATGGCAAGTCTAGTCGATCGGGGCCAAGGGGCCGATCGACCGGTACTCTAATTTCTTAAGCAAATAGGTTCTTGAAGAGGGGAAAAGATGCATTATGGAAATGGCTATAACTTCATCATTCGGACTCAAAACGACGTATAATTTGTAGCCACACGAAGCTAACTCAATGGACTATGCTCCACCCCATGGAGTATGAAAATATTAAAATGCCCTTGAAGTTGCGTCAGATGATAAAATTTCCTCAAATTGTAACCACTTGCTCCATTAAGCATTCCAAAACCTACAAAGATCACATTTATGATGCAAATAATATATATCCAAAACTGAGGTTAACCAATATATGAGCATAAAAGTAGGATATAATGGAGAAAAAACTTCTAGAATGCATAAGGATAAGTGGTGATAATAAGGAATATTTGTGACATATCAGTGTCATAGAGGCCAATTGAACCTATCCTTTGGGAAGATAACTATGAACGTCAATGTGATCAACTTTTCCAAATAACCACCCGATGATAGTAAACTCGTGGATGTCAACATGATTGGTAGTATTGTCCAATAGACTTTCCAACAAACTCCTAATAATGACCCATTACCATCATGTATCTCTAGTTTTTGGTCTAAATTTGATGTCAAAAAATCAATTGAAGAAGTCAATGCCCTCCTCAACTCTACCCATGTCATGGAATAAAAAAAATTAAAAATATAATCTCAAGTCGCTCCCTCCATCCACATCACTCATTCCTCCCTCAATTAAGAAATATATCTAGCTTGAATTGGAGACACTGCCTGAAATGCTCGAATATAAGTTCTTAGGACCTTTTAACACCTTGCATGTTATCATCACGTCTAACTTAAAGAAAGTACAAGAATATATGTTTTTGTGTGTTCTTAAGGAACAGAAGGAAGCCATTCGATCGACCATAGACGGCATTACGGGGATAAGTTTATTGGTGTGCATGCATAGGATTCACTTAGAAGACAATGCTAAAAATACTCGTGAAGCACAATGTAGGATTAATCCTAATATGAAAGAGGTCTTCTGAGATGAGGTGCTTAAATTGTTGGATGCATGTATAATCTACCCAATCTCTGATAACTAATGTGTCAACCCCATTCTTGTTGTTCCAAAAAAATATGGTGTTACGGTGGTAAAAATCGATGAAGATGAGCTAGTATCCACAAGAATTTAAATCGATTGGCATGCGTGTATTGATTATAGGAAGTTAAATGGCATCACAACAAATGATAACTTTTATATTCTCTTCATAGACCAAATGCTTGAGAGATTAGCCGACCATTCCTATTACTATTTCCTTGATGGGTATTCAGACTAAGTAAAATTCTCATCACTTTTGAGGATCAATAGAAAACCATAATCACTTGTCCATTTAGTACTTTTCTTATCGACACATCCCTTTGTGTTATGCGATGCACTCGCTATATATCAGTGGTGCATGATGCGTATCTTTTCATATATTATGGAACGGATTCCTGAAGTCTTTATGGATGATTTTTCAATGTTTAGGTCTAGTTTTGATGAGTGTCTTCACCACCTTACCATTGTTTTGAACATGTCTAAGGGAAAGAATATAACACATGTCCCATGATTTTGACTATAATCGTGTGATTTGGTAACTTGGTAGGACCCAATTAGAGTTTAGACCTAGTAAGATGGACCTGGAATCATATCTGGGTTACCTCGTGACTGTCATGCTTGTCAAATAGGAGATTTTATGACCTAAAGTTTATATAGGTAAAAATTGAAGTCATTCAAATGATGTGACCCTGTTATTCGAATGAGATATTAAAATGACTACCAAACGTACTTCAAACAACTAGTTAAAGGGTCGATTTCCCTCGCTCTCTAGAATCTCGTTTGAAATCTGTGTTCAAACGAAGTCCCTCGTCATTCGAATGGGGGGGGGGGGGGGCTTATAGTTTGAACGATATGCTTGTAATGTCCAATTTAACTCCTAATTTTAACCTTATTAGTTCCTAGATAGAAGTGTCGTTCGAACATGAGAGGATCTCATTCGAATAAGGGTGAAGGTTGTTCGAACGATTGAAGCTGATCTTGAAAATTTTGTCCTTTTTAATGTGCTATCACAATGTGGAGCGTCAGATTGATTGATGTGTCGAGTTCTAAGCGACTCAGATCAAACATTGGACAAAAGACTTAATTGACCTTGGGCTAAAGGGTTAAGTGTAGGGGCATTTAGGCAATTTGAAACTTGGGGTTTTGGTGGTCTTTAAGTGTAAGTTAGCCTATTTTAGGGCATTCTCTATCAGAGTTTCCACCTCTCTCTCTAGCCTTGAGAGATTCCCCACCTTCAACCACCATAAACTACCCGAGCACCTCCACCCCTCCACCTTGAACCACCATATTTCCCTCATATTCCACAATATTTAAGCTCAAAAATCCAAATACACCACACGTTCAAGTAAGATGGGATTTTATGGAGATGTTGTTGGGGGTTTTGAAAAATAAGAAGAAGAATGTATGGAGTTTGAAGGGGGTTTTGTTGGATCATTAAAGGAGACAAAATTAATGGAGGTTGTCAACCTCATTAAGGCCATATTAGGAGGTGGGAGGTTTCCATCTTCTTCTAACCTTCATCCACCTTTATTGAAGCTTCTTTTAAGGTAGGAGAATACTACTCTTAGCTTAAACTCCATTTTTTTTTTCATATTTTTGGTGTTATAACTAAACCTTGTTAGAGTAGAATGCATATATAATTTAAGAAGGTAATTTCTTACGATTTTGTGTAAATGGATAAATAGGAGGATTTCAAGAATATTGAGTAAATGAAGTATTTTAGGAAAACTTGGTGTTAAAAATTTCATGGAATAAAATGTTTGGAAAAATAATATATGTCTTGTTAAAGATATTTTTATGAACAAATGTTTTCAATTTTCCTTGTAAAAATTTGGGATTTTTGTAAAAATTGACATTTATTCAAGTTTGAATTATCAAAAACTATCTTTAGTCTTGAAAATCATGTTTTTGCAAACATTATGAATTTTCTTGAATAAAACACGTGTTAAACTCATTATTTTCGATTTCTAGACTTAAAATCCCTCTTCATACGTATATAAACTTGAAGTATTTTGATGATAAGCATAATAATAAGTTTAATTTAGGGTTTAATGAGTGTTATTTTGCAATAAAGAAAATAAAATTATCACCCCTTAAAGTGTCTTAAAAGGTGTAAAAAAATATGATAAATGTTATTTTCTCATAAAGTAGTCTCCAAAATGCCAAAGAGGTTTTCTTAGTAAAGAAAGCAATGAAACAAAGAGATGTCTCACCTGAAAATGGTATTAACTCCAAAGTGTGAAATTATTATTACGGTGATGAGGCCGATAGCCTGGGAGCAGTAGCAGCGACGCGGAGCAACAACGATGAGGAGAAGCGATGAGGAGGAGAAACGATGAGGAAGCCGGGAGGGAGAGAGAAAGAGGATTAGAATGTCTTGAAAATTTGGTCCCCCGATATAAATTTTGGGGGTTATTTTTTTAACAAAGCGTACCCATATTTGGCATAGTTAAAAACCGTGCCAAATTATGGCACTATTTCAAACCGTGCCACATTATGATAAAATAGTGCTAGAATCTGGCATGGTTTTAAACAGTGCCAGAATCTCCTTGTCTTAGTTTGCCAGATTGGCATTTTTGGTGTATTGAAGCATCAAGAGAAGAAAGTAAGGAGGTACAACAGCTACTTTCACAAATTCTCAAAAGTCAAGTAAACCACCTATACCTATTCCTTATGATCCTTTTTTAAATGTTTACAAGATCATCAGGTATATGAAACTCTCCATATCCTACAACTTTATCTAAATGTTAAATTTTATTTGTTGGAATGCTAGGGGAGTGGAAAATAAAGCCTCGAACTTAAGAATTAAAAGACTGATTAAAAAATATTATTGACCTGCAATAGCATTATTAGAACAAAAAGTAGAAGAAACCTCTATAACTAAATCAGTATTCTAAAAGGCGTGCCTAGGTTTGAGGGTTGGGAGAAACGCCCCGCCTCAAGCCTTTTACTCCTTAGCCTTCGTAAAAGCCATAAGGCACACTTGTTTTTAAAAACAACAATCCTTTAGTGAAATAATTGCCTTTTAAATAATTTTTTTATAAAATGGGTCGTTATCTCGTCCAAATAATGAAATAGTATCTTAATTTTCAAATATTCAGACATATTTCTATGGTATGTAAAATTTTAGTATTTTTTATGGCCTTGTTATGGTTAAAAAATAATAAAATATATTAAAAAAGGACTAAACGCCTTATCACACCTTTTTACGCCTAAGGCATGCCTAGGCTTCTATGTCTTAAGGAAAGAGCATCAACAATACGTCCAATAAGATTTGGTTCTTATGGAACAAATATTTTCAAATTAAGGTTGTTCATGCTTCAGATCAACTGATGTGTTTGCAGATTGACATTGACGTTTTAAACAAATTTGTTTTTTTAGTACTTGTCTATGGAAAGTGTAGTGCAATAGAAAGAATAGATATATGGTCTCATTTGGAGAATCTAACTGAAAAATATTTAAATCAATCTTGGTTCATAATTGCAGACATTAATGTGGTCTCCAATAAGGAAGAAAACTTAGGAGGAAATCAATTATAATTTCATGCAATAGAAGATTTTAAAAATAGGACATCCTCATCTGGTTTGTTATACTTCAACTCCTCAGGATCTAGGTTCACTTGGACCAATAATAAAACTAATGGTACAACCTTCTATAGAATAGATGGAGGGTTAATAAATCAACACTGGAAGTTGCAATTCCAAAATTCAAATAAAAATCATTTACATAGAGCATGCTCTCATCAGAGTCCTCTTTTGTTATCTATAAATAGTACTTTAGGTATTTGTCCAAAGCCTTTTAAATTCCTCTCTATGTGGTTCATTAACATAAATTTTAAAGAGATTATATAAGAAGCATGGTCCTCTAATATTCAATCCTCCCTACGATCTCATTTGCTATCAAACTTAAAGACTTAAAATTAAAATTGAGAAATAAGAAAATAAGGAAAAATTTAAAAATGTCTTTCAATCAATTAAGGACCTAGAGGGTTTAGTTTTTATTAAAGATAATGTTGTTAAACTCTCTCCTAATGATAATACAAGGAATGAATTGTTTGAAACTAGTTCCCAATTAAATATATCCTTACAAAGAGAGGAAAGTTATTGGCATCAAAAGAGATTTAAAATGGCTCAAAATAGGTGAAATCAACAAAAAAAATTCATGACTTAATTAGATATAGAAGACTTTCCTTTATAATAACTAAAAATAACCATGAGCAATGGGAAGATTCAAGTGAAGAGATAGACAGAATATTCCTAAATCATTTTCAGAACTTATAGAAGGCAAACTTAGAAATATTGAATAATGAATTTTTTGAAGTGATTGATAAAGTCATCATTGATGAGATGAACCAAAATATGTCAGAATATCCTTCAGAGGAAGAAATCTTTTCTGCCATTAAAAACCTAGATCCCTCAAGTGACCCTCATCTAGATGGATTTGGAGGAGACCTCTATGCAAAACTTTGGGATATAATTAAGCTAGACCTAATCAAAGACATTCACTCATTCTTTGCTAGAGCAGAAATTCGTAGAAGTTAGACTTCAACTTCAATATTTCTTATCCCTAAGGTAAACAATCCTACATCTTGTCCCAAATTTATAATACCAATAAGTTTATGTAAGTTTTTGAATAAATAGTTTCAAACTTCTTAAGTGAGAGACCATCACTTCTTCCTTCTTAAATTATCTCTCAAAATCAAAGTGGTTTTGTTAAAGGAAGGAGTATCCAAGATAATATATTACTAGTTCAAGAAATGGTTCAATCAATTCGAAAGAATGATCATGGGAATAATGTCATTATAAAATTAGATTTGGAAAAAGCGTATGAAAATGTCTACTGGAGTTTTTTATGTGAAGTGCTCGAGAAATTTGGTTTCAATGAATATCTAATAAGCATGGTGTGGTGACTCGTATCCAATAACTAGTATTCATTGATATTAAATGGTGAAAGTAAATGTTTCTTTAAATCATCTAGGGCTGTGAGACAAAGAGATCCATTCTCTCTAAGTCTTTTTATAATAGCTGCTCAAACTTTAAGTAGAAATATAGACAACTTATTCAATCTTAAAAAGGAAATTTCTTTTTTCCCATCCTCAAAAAAGTTAGTTAATTTCTCATCTAGGTTTTAAAGATGACATAATCATCTTTACAAATACTGTCACCCATAGTCTAGAAGCTATAATGAAACATCTTAAAACCTATGAAGGAACATTAGGTCAGTAAGCTAACTATTCAAAGATATCTTTTTATGTTGATGATAAAGCAAGTCCCTCTAGTAAAAAAACAATAACTTTGCATACAGGTTTATCTAACAAACATATACCTATGAAATATTTAGGTTGTTATCTTAACAAACGTATAAACAAATTAATTCCATTTGCAAAGTTAATCTCTATAATTGGATAAAATCTTAACATTTGGTCATCCAAATTAATATCTCAAGCAGGTAGTTATAATTTAATAAGACATGTTCTTCAATCAATGGAAGTTTATATTTTATCAGTAATGAATCCTCCCAAGATAATCATTAAAAGATTGAATACTATTTTCAACAAATTTTATTAGGGAGGAGGTAAAAACGATAGCCCTTACGGATGGTCAGAATGCTCTGAATCTTGCTTTCTATTTGAAGAATATGTTCTTAATCTTAAAAGCCTAGAAGATATATTAACAACCCAAGTCTTAAAATCTACTGGAAATATAAGTTTGACAAAGGATTACGGGCTTCATTCAGTATAAATAAACACTCCAAAGGTTTGCCCACTAAACAAGGCTCCAGATTAATGAAAAGAATAAAAAGTATTGCAAATTGGGCAAAATAATTCCACATAGAAGATAAAAAAATCGACAGCCTTCCAAAATAGGGGAGTTTTCATTCAAATTAGCTTTTAATGTTTGTAGGAAAACTCGATATATATAATTTAGTTGGAAAATAAATTGGATACAAGAATGTCCAATGAAATTATAAAATTTCATATAGAAACTTCTTAATAATTCTGTTAGTTTTGAATAAAAAATCAAAAAGCAGGTATTAGAATGGTGTCAATATGCAGAGCCCGCTTCTCTAAAGAGGACAATAGTCAACATGTACTAATTTAATGCTACATTGCAAGAGAGGTCATGAATGGTTTTTCCAATTTATTCGGATTATATATAAAATTATGTTCTTACAAGTCTATATTATTCTGTTGGTGGATTTTAATTCCAAAAAGAGACTATCTTCAAATGTTGTTCCACATATTGCCTAAAATTATTTTTTCGAAACTACGGAAAGCCAAAAACAAGAAGCTATTTCAAAATGGAAACTCATCTTCTTTCATAATTATCCACAATTTTATTACTCTAGCTAATAACATTCTGCAAAAGTGTAAGCTTTATGATAAAAGAAGACTAGAAGATCTTCAAATCATAAGCACCTTGAATATCAACATTAGTCAAAAGAAAATTCAGATATTCAAGAGGGCATGGATAAATCCCCCAATTGGATATTTTAAACTAAATATAGATCGAGCTTCCAAAGGTAATCTTGGTTCAAGTGGCATTGGAGGAGTTATTAAATATTCAAAATGCCTCTTCATAGCTAGTTTTCAAAAGTCTATTGGACATCAAGCTTCATTCAATGAAGAATCAATAGGTATGGCAGAGGGTATCAAGATTGTATCTTAATTAAACACTCACAATGTGATTATAGAATCAGATTGCAATACCATTATTGATGTTGTTTTAAAGATATCAAAACCTCCATGGTCTTCCATTGGAATTGTAGACAATTTTGTATTTCCAATTCAACACCAAATCAACCTTATTTGGAGAGAAAAGAACTCACTAGCATGTTACTTTTCATCAAGTGCAACTAATAGACAAATTTATTCAACATAGTGGAGTTCCAATTCTCTCCCAACTTTGGTTAAAGGTCACCTTAACATGGACATGTAGAACCACCCTCAACTGAGAATAAAATCCTTTTGTAATGGGGATAATTTATAAATCCCCAAGTTTAAATTTTTAAAGTTTATTCTTTTATTGTAATGGGTATATATATAAGTCCCAATATTCAAGTTTTCAGTCTAGTGTACTGGGCACAACCACAAGTTCAGGGTAAGTAAGGGCTTGTTTACCATGGAGAGGATTTTTCTCTATTTTTAATACTTAATAAACTTTCTGGCGGTACTGTCCCTCTTTGATAAAAAAATATCTTTATAGCTCACCAAACACAACTCATGCAACACCCAAAAACCACCATCTTGTGTCTCCCCCAAACCACAATCCCCCACTACACCCATTTTTCTTATTACTAGTTAATTGTGTCCCCAAAAACAAAACCCACTCACGAGACACAAAGTGTGAACCTCTCTATTTCCTTCACCATTTTGTGTTCCACACCCAACTGACTCCTTGACTTTAAGTTGAAAGATGAATGACCCATTTAAAAGAAGGAAGATAAGGAATAACAATTTAAGACATGACATAATTTTATTGGGAGAAATTTTAGAGAGTTAAATTTTAGGAGCACTAAAAAAATTATACCTTGTGTTTTATTTTTGAGTGTATGTGCACAAGTTTGGTTGGAACTTTGTGTATTGGCACTCAAATTTTGGACTAGAATTTAGATAAATTGATTTTTATTAATGAATATTATTGTTAAATCCCGTAACATTTTTGTTTTAATTATGATGCTAGCATAGTTTTATTGCTAGTACTATATGAAGTTTATCATGATTGAATAAAATTGTGTATTTAGTTTAATTTTGTTCTAATTTCTAACATGTTTTAACTAAAATAAATATTCGGTATTCTCTTAAAATGACATGATAGTGTGTTTAAAGCCTTCAAAATTGTTTGATAATTCATATTTTAAGAATATAAATATGTGATTTTTGATGGGTTATACTTAGATCAAATTGTTTGATAACCCATGCTTAAATACAATGTTAAAACATAAAATTGATAGTTTTAAGGGAATATGGATTTAAGGCGTCTAAAATTAGAGGTGTAAAAATATTTCATGAATATTTATTATTATATTTTCTGGAATGTACTCGGCAAGAGTCAGTTCATTTTGAGTTATATATTAAAAAAATACGTTATTATTTAATGTATGATGTTAATTAAAAATGATAAATGGATCCAGCGTCCTAGTTTTCTCCCACACTTGATTACATATTTTGTGGTTGTACTATACAGTTCTCTTTAGCTTAATTCAGATCTAAATCATATCTCTACACTAATATTGTCTACTTAGAAACTCGATAATTTATACGAACTGATCAGATCTTCGTGGGATCTATCATACTTACACTTGATATATTACAATAGTCCATGCAATTGTTGTAATTTTATGATTTGGAAAACGTTGGTGCATGGTAATTGTTTAGAACGTGGCATGGTTTGGATAATTGGTGATGTGAGTTAGGTCGAGAATGGCTGATGCATCACGGTAACTGGGAGCTCTTTCCAAATATTCATATTTTGTGGGTTTCATGAGTGTCATTTGCATGTTCATGGTCATGGTTATTGAATCCTTGCATGTATCATTTTATAATCTAAAGCGTAAAGATTGTCATCATTAATTGATAGGATATGGTTTACTACTTGAGTCGTGGGCGCAACTTATGGATCTCCCAAGAAATAAGACAATCCTTGAGATCGAAAGGGTCGTCACACTTCTGTATGGCCTAGTTGTAGGGCTAAGGATTAATGCAGGTTAATTTGTGAAATATGACCAGGTTACGAAAGTAAGTCACAATAATAGAAATTTTGTGTCAGTATTTCAATATTAGGAAGAAAACTTTTGTACTTTGACTGGTATTGGTGATTTTCACTGACTATTAAGCCTAAGGAAAGTCATGTAATTTATCTAAGGCATCAAGGTGTGTTTATGTAGAGGTTAACATATTAAGGAGATTTGATAAGTCAATGTAAAACTAAGGTTTTAGCATTTAAATAGGCATTATGATTATTAAAATTTGTGTAGCCAAAGTATGAACTCGGAGATAAGGTGATGAAGATTAAGTTTTCTTATGTTAAAGAATAATAAAAAATTTCGAGGATGAAATTTTGTAAGTAGGAGATAATTATTTCCCTCACTTTTTAGAGTTATTAAGAATCGTGTTTTAGTGATATTATGAAGGTTACATGTGCAATATTTGAAGGCTTAAGGATAAAAATGAAAATGAGTAAAAGTTAGCAGGATGGATATTGATATTTAAGCAAAAGAAAAATTAAGTTGAAATCAAAGTAATGAGTGAAAACAATGATTTTGCGAAAGGGAATTTAATGTTGGTAAATATAAGTTTTTGACCAAAAGGTAATGTGTATGTTGTCATTTTAAAAAATTCAAGCATATGTTAAGAATGAATAATTTCAAGTGGGTCTCGAAGTTAAAATAAATTTCAGAATATAAAGTGAGTTATTTTGTATAGAAATCAGGCTTAAATAATATTGTTTCATGAATTTCGAGTTTCCCGATGTTAGTAAAATGTTAGTTTACATTTAAGGTTCTTAAGGCACCAAAACCATGAAAAAAGGAAGTAATGTAAAGTACAATATTTTTTCACAAAGAAGTACCGAGAAATAATTAAGGAAGTCCCAAAGCCCTAGGGAGAAAGACATAAAATAACTGGTCAGTAAATCACGAGCCGCGACATTTATGGTGGATGGGGAAATCTTGTAAACATAGATGAGATTACTCTTCACTCAAGGATAATAAAGGAATAATTGGAATTGGCTTAAATTTTGAAAATGGTAAATGAAATTAAATGGATATGAATGTAATTTCGGGTAAAGTCTTAAAATGGACAATAAAGGTAACTTAATGTAAATTCAATAAAGCCCATGGAAGGGGTTAATTAGAAGTCTGTAATAAAGGATAAATTGCGGGTAGATAAGTGTCATGAATCCTAGTTTAACTCGGTAACATGTTCTTAATGGTTTGCTTTTGTAAGAGCATGATTTATATAATTTGCTCAAAGGTTAGGCAAGGTATAGTTTTTGGCATATTCCACTACCATTTTATTTGAGATGTCATGAAGAACCGAATTTCCATCATCCCCAAATTCCAGAACATCTTCACAGTACAAAGGTATAAAATAATTTAGGGTTTTTGAATTTATTTACGTTTATATTTAGGAGTTGTTTTATTTAAAATCAAGGAATTTTTTTTTGATTTAAAAATTTTCAAAATACGTGCAACTCGTTCAAATGAGTATGAATTCTCATTTGAAGGTTACTTCACTTAAACATCTAACGAGGGCGTACTGGTTTGTGTTGTTTGAAGGTCAATTGAAGCTTATTTAAATGAGATAGCTATTTAGTTCTAATGACCTTACTGTCGTTCTAATGAGATGCTTATTTCGTTCAAACGAGCTTGTTTTCTCTTTCGAATGAGTGTCACCGCCTCAAAATTTGTGTCGACTTAAAAATACTTGTTTCATACAAATTTTCAAAGAGGCTTTTACGAAAATAATTCCTGAAAACCTGTTGCAAAGGTTACCACTTTATTTTGGTCAAAAACACATTTTGATTCACAGTCATCACTCCCAACTATTTATGTGAATCCATTAAAAACCCTATATAGTTCTATATCTGAGTTAGTCTTATGGAGAGATTATCTTTACTACTAACCATTCTGGCTCTCGAGGGGATCAGTTCTGAAGGAAGACAAAGGTTTCTCGATGGATACCTAGGGTGGACCTTAACCTGTGGACGACTCTAGACTGAGTCGTATTGTGTAGATACTTTGTAAGTTGCGTCTTGTAGAAACTCTATAGTGCTTATTAAATAGGTTTTACCCGCAAGGTTTGTTTTCACTCATATTACCTTGTCGTGTTTCCATGCTTAATTTTATTTTCTTTATCACTTAGTGCTTGCGTAGGATAATAAGATAAAATTTGGACTTATGTGTGATGGAAACTTAATTATTCAAATTATCTATTTATATCTCAAGCGCACTCTCAAATTGGTATCAGACCCTGTTGCAAAAATTTAGTGTGTGATATTTTTCTCTTGATATCAATTTTTTTGAAAAATTATTGATCTTTGAAAAAGTTTGTTTTAATGGAGAATTTGTATAATTGAGTGCCCATCTTCGTTGGTGCAAATTATGCATAATGGATGGCTAGGACAAGGTCTGATTTAGAAGTCTAAGATTAACACATTTGGGTAGTCTGTGAAAGAGGGTGGAATCCTCCCACCGTGATAGTTAATAATGTCGTCGGACCTAAACCTATCTCACAGTGGATAGAGGACGAATTTAAGTGGAGAAATTTCAATTCATGCGGGTTGAGTGACATCTCAGGAGCAGTAACCCAAAACAAGTTTCATCCCATTATGATGTGCACCACATCTAAAGAAGCTTGGGATACCCTCACGCTCACTTATGAGGGTACTAATGTTGTGAAAGCTTCTAAGCTCTAGAACTTCACCACACAGTTTGAAATGATAAAAATGCTTGAATCTAAATCTTTCGAAGAGTTTTATGCATGACTTTCCTACATAGTTAACTCGAGTTTCAATTTTGGTGAGAATATACCTGAGGCGCATGTAATTAAGACAATCTTGAGATCGCTTCCCTCCCACTTTATTCCTAAGGTTACAGTTCTTAATTCTCTAATGATCTTAGATAATCTTATTTTAGATGAACTTGTAGGATATCTTCAAATGTACAAGATATATATGTTCTAAAAATAGTTATGCCTAGGGATAAGGGGGTGGATTTTAAAGCCCAATCTACGACGAGACATGAAGTGTCTAAAAAGAGAGAGGAAGCGTAATTGGATTCGGAGTTTGATTATGATTTAGATGATTTCGCCATTTTTCTTAATATTGCAAGAAATTTCTTAAGCTTAAAAATAAAAATACATCCAAAGATAAGAAGAGTTTTGAAAAACATAAAAAATTTAAAACGTGCAAGAAATTTTTTGAAAAAGAAACGAAAGGCTTCCTAAATAAAGGAGAAGAGGGATGTTATGAGTGTGAGGGAACGGGTCACAAAGCTCACGAGTGTCTGACTAGGTTGAAACATCAAGGGGAAGGCAAATATGCCTTAAATGTCATGCTTAGTGATAGAGAGGTCGAGTCGGTGTGTTCAAGAGAAGAATCACCACATGGATGTCACTTCACTGCATTTATGGCTAGTCATGTTAGTACATTTTGTGCACCTCACAATGATGAGGAAGATACTAAACATGAACACCTCGACAATGAGTCTAGTAGTTAAGAGGAGAGTGAGGGAAATAATAATTTAAGTGAGTGAGAGAGTGTGTGAGCTTGAGTCTGCCTATGCCAAAATTTATGCTGAGTCCTTTAACACGAAGAAAAAGAATAAATCTTTAGCGATGATAATTTTAGCGCTAGAGAAAGAGTAACGTGAGGCAAGAACGCATGAATATTCAGTGAGTTAAGCTTTGGGAGAGAGAGTTTGCTTAGTTGATGTAACAACCCTCACTTTTGAGAGCCTATTTTATATTTACTTACTATATGTAGTAATTAATTATAAAATTATGGATGTTGAGTAAATGTTAATTTAATATGAGAAAGGTTAATATTTACTAAAATGTTGTATGATTACATGGTGAGTACGTAAAAATATCCATGTGGTGATTTATGGTGCCATAAGATGTAAAATGACATTTCGGTTTAATATGAAACCGGAAGTAAAATGATTTATAAAATTTCCAAATGATAATTTGGAGGGTGTAGTTAGTCCCGGTAGGTGCGAGACAGTCAAAATAAGTGCCATATCGCATTTTGGTATTTCGGGCACTTTTGACTGGTTATAGCTTAAATGTGTAGTTGCGATTTATTATATCGCGTATTAGACATTTAAGTGGGCTTTTTAGACTTAAGACACGTTTTATTCTTTTCCCCAACTCTATTCCCATTATTCCATTACACACTTCTAGACCTAGAGAGAGAGAGAGAGCAGAGGAGAGCTTTGGAGAAAGAGAGAGAGAGATTGAAGATTTGGAGTTTGTTCTTGCTTTCATCCTCATCAAATCAGATTCTTGCAAGTTTGAGGCAAGTTCTCTACTTTCTATTATATGATTTAAGTTGAATAATTAGTATTGATAGTTGTGGTGGTTATGATGATTGAATTTAGTTAGGGTTTTGTGGGATTTTTGGGTATTAACCCTTGAAAATGGATTTGGATGATAAGTATTATAAATGATGGTAGTTGGGTGTATTTATGGAGGATTAGTTCCATATAATGATCTTGGATGGGTTGGTTTTGGG
Organism: Sambucus nigra; assembly: GCA_949130495.1. NCBI lineage: Eukaryota > Viridiplantae > Streptophyta > Magnoliopsida > Dipsacales > Adoxaceae > Sambucus > Sambucus nigra. The sequence goes on from OX422223.1 coordinate 298,068,322, forward strand.
ATTAAGGAAAATTTGGAGTTTATAACTCCATAGCCATTCTTGGCAATTTTGCAGGGGCGAATCGATTCTCATAGATGCAGTTTCCCAGGTCTGTGTACCCGAATCGATTCGGGTTAAGGCCGAATCGATTCGGTACTAAGCAGAATGTTGGATTTGTCTTCCAAACCGATTCACTTTCAGGGCGAATCGATTCGGTCGGGCGAATCAATTCAGCCCTTTGGGCGAATCGATTCGGGTCTTGCAGTTTTTGGTCATTTTTCTTTTTAATTTTTGATCTTTTTCTTTAGGTTTAGGACCTAGGAACCTTCTTGAATGAAGTAAACTTAGAGTCCTAGAGTTGTAGTTGAGTATGGTCGCCACCCTAGATTAGAATTGGGTCATCTGGGGTTTATTTCAGGGAGGTTTAAAGTGATGTTAATGCATTACTTCTTTTATTCAAACTTTTTGAGTTAGGAAGTTAAATGCCCATGCTTGGAGACTTAAGGGCTTATCAAAATAAAATGAACCTTGGAGATTTGTAGGATCATAACCATCATTTGGAGATTTATTCGAGACTTGTAATTTGAGGAATATCGGTGATAATGTTCAACGGGACTATGTTCGCATAATATGAACCAAAATACTTAAAGATGATAGGTTCAACTAAAATGAATCCAAAATGTGTTAAAGATGATTGGGTCAACTAAAAAGAACACAGTTGTTTAACGATGATAGGTTCGAATAAAAAGAACCAAACACATGGATAATTGGAAATGGAATTTGGCAATGGTAAATTGAAAATGAAAATGAGATTTAAAATGGTAAATGTTAATTTACATAAACACTACTCTCTAAATGACATCATAAGGGAAGTTCGTGCGCTTGGTGATGCCCCCTGGCTAGTGAATGGAAAGTGGATATAGTCCTAGGCCATATGCGGGGTTTTTAGATGTTTTTCTGCACTGGTGAGGAGATTTCGGGTGTGGTCCTGACTCTCCCACAGGCATATGGCCGCTTCCCGACGTATCGATAGGTGCCCAGGTTGTCTTGTATAGATAGGCCCTGGAAGTTGATGGTCATTTAGGGGCACGCCAGTGGGAAAACTCGGAGGGGAAGTCTTAGAATCGTTATATGTATGAGAATATAACGTATCTGCATCAAGTGGGACTTGATGGGTATATGCCATAAAGAGCATGGATACGTGCCATAAAGAGTACATAATTGAGATTAATGTGCTATAAAGAGCACTTGATTACTAATGGTATTCCTATTAAGGAATGGAATGATAAAATGGTAAGATAATTAACTATGGAAGTTAATAAATGGTTTTATTCCTTTTAAGGAATATAAAAGATAATGGAAATGGGATAAATGAGGAAAGGTTTTTAATTTTAGTTATTTACTTTTCTTTCTTTTATGTAAATGACAATTTATTTCCTCATTTAGTTAAATTGTCTTAAATTGTAATTTAGGCGTAACATGCTAGATAACATGCCATATTATCATCCTTATCATTCTTGCATAACTGTTCATTTCTATCATGCTTTTTATTTCTTCTGGTGATCATATAGAACCCAACCCTGACCGGTTTACTTTCTTTGTTGCATATATGATTGTATCCGCTCAGGTGCTCCCCCGCAAGGACGCCCGTTTTTATGTTTCCATTCCAGTTGCATTCGACGAGCTCTAAGATTTTGCGAGTTATTATAGGACCTTAAATTATACAATTTCATCTTTGTGTTCTAGATATGATCGGGTCTTAAACTCGGGCGTGTGGCCCAAACTTTTGTACTTGTATAATGAATGTATTAAGTAAGATATTAAAATGTTGTACTGTGTTCTATGTAGCTGTGGATCGACAGCCTATTCGGTCCATTTGAATACATTCGTTTTAGTTGTATTATATATATTCTTGTGGAATTCCACTTGCTTATCAGATTGGGTTGTTTAAGTTTAATTTTCTTAACTCTTTTTAAATTTCTAAACTTTTTGGCAACCTGTTTTCTGATTTATTGGGTGGTTTTCCCGTATACTTAGTTTATTTTGTTGATGCTGAGATTGATATCCATCTATGATTCCTGTTACGTTTGAGTAGCGGGCTGGCCACCCCTTATCTCAGATCGCGGGTTGTCACAGATGGTATCAGAGCATCAGGTTCTAGAGTCTTTAGGATCTATGTGGATTCGTCACGTTCTACCGTAGCGTTCTTTGATATAGATCCTAATGTTAGGATTGTGTAGTTGTCAATATTTGCGATCTTCTGCGAGATAAATAGTTTCAGATAGTATTTTAACTCTATTGTTTCTTCAGCTCAAATGCCCCCTAGCGAGGTCGCCCAGCGAGACGTAATAGGGTTGTAGAAGAGGAGGTAGATTCTCCACCGCCGCCATAAGGGATCGTTAACGCTGTGGATGTAGCAAACATAGTAGCTCAAGCGATTAACGCCTCCATGATCGCAGTGGTCCAATAATTTCCACAGGCTCAATGATGGGCTCACGATGTTCAAGCTCCTACGGGACTTACTCCATGGGAAAGGGTTAGAGAGTCCTTTCTAAAGGGAGATCCCTCAGAAATTCGAGGGAGGCATGAATGTTGTTAAATTCAATTAATGGAAAGAGGACAGACAATGACACCTTCAAACGATAGAATGTAGCGAGGAGAGGAAACAAGCCCTTGCCACTTTTAAGCCAGTCGGATCTGCGTTATACTGGTGGGAGATGATGACCACACCAGAGCAGAGAGACACAATGGCGATCACTGAGTTCTGGGCTTTGTTCGATCGTGAGTACGTTCCTCCCACAGTTCAAAGGGAGATGAGAAAGAAGCTCCAGGATGTTGGGCAAGGAGAGAGATCTGCGGCGGAATATGTAGAGGAGTTTACACGGTTGGTGAGTTTTGTGCCGGATGAGGTGACTCCGAAAGATAGGAAGATCTCAAAGTTTATGTGAGGTCTAAACTAGAGAATCCGGTCACAATTACTAGGTAATCTAGGTTTACAAACTTTTGGTGAGGTTATGAATGCAGCCTCACCCCATTGCCATGAGCATCGGGTATATACACAGGGCAGCAAGAAAGCTACTATTATGGGGCAAGAAGGAAAGCTTGGAGAACATGGGATTCGAGGAGGAGCATTTCCCTCATCCCAACCTTCGGGTAGTAATCAGAAAGAGAGGGTCCCTCAACAAGGAGATTCGTCTAAAAGACAATGTTTTGGAGGGTTTATTGCGAGTGGCAATAACATTAGGCATGGTCAAGGTGCTTCACAACATGTGGGTCGGGGTGGTCATGGAGGTAAATACCATCTGGGCTGAGGCACTTCCTAGTCTAGAAATAACGGGGGTCGAGGTCGAGAGGATATGAAGGGACGGTGCTTCCTATGTGGGGAGGCAGGTCACTTCGAGGGAGTGTCCTCAATGAATTGAGGGTCAGTTTTATAGGACTCCGCAGCAGCCATACGTTCAGTTTCCACATCAGGTACCTGATCCGATTGTTCCCATGCAGTAAGGACATCAACTGTATGGGAGAGTTTATCAAATTCGGGAGGTTATACTTCCTCCAGTTTCGTTAGCACCGCCCGCCATTAAGGGTAAGTTTTTATTTCAGAGGTACTTGAGATATGTGTCATTCGATGCGGGTGTTACACGCTCATTTGTTTTATGAGCTCTTCTCAGACTACAGATTTGATGAGATATGATGAGAGTATTTTTACTAGCATTGAGTTTTATGGGTGATGGTTCGCTCATTTTCCTTGTTTGTAAACATATAGGGATTTCTTGTGATTCTTGTGGTACTTTGTGCTTTGAGGCCGATTTACTCATCCTTGACATGGTCGGGTATGATGTGATTGGTATACCTTATCTCCACGACCGACATAGTTGAGTAGTAGCGTATAGGAGGGGTTCTTTGTTTGGATTCCGCTTTTGTGGGATGCTCCACGCGTGAACCTCGACGACGTTGGAAATGGAGAGATGTTGTTCTTTCTTCTTTTCGTTTATTTTATTTTATTTTTGTTGGTTAAGAGATGGGTGGAAAGGTTTAGCCGAGAATCACGTAGAAGAGTGATTAATGGCTATTAAAGTGAGAAATAGAAGCACTGTATACAGTTCCCTCCTCTGAACGATGCGAGGGATATTGGTATGCGAAGTCGAATTAGGACTTTGGGTTATGCCTCGATAAGAAGGCTATTTAAAAAGTTATATATATATATATATATATATATATATATATATATATATATATATATATATATATATATATATATATATATATATATATATATATATGTTGTGGGGTATATAAATATAAGGCTTCATGGAAAGTGAATGTTTGATTTGTTAAATCTTCATTTATTTAAATGGTTATGTATATAAGTAGAATCTTTTTGGACCCGAACATGTGTCTTAGACCTGTATATCTTGATGACCGACAACGCGAGGTAGTAGTGTAACATGAGGGTTCCTTGTTTGGATTTCGCTTTGGCGAGATGTCCCACGCACGAACCCGAGAAAATGTCGGGAATTGAGAAAGGTCTTGGGCACTAGGGATATACGTAGTATTATATGTATACGACTTAGATAGGATATAGGTAGGTAGACCTTAGGATTGTTTGGACATAAGGCCTTTAGTTATGTGATGTTAGTTTAGAAGGGCTGTCGGGAGTTGACCACGAACAAATTGTGTGTTAACTCCAAGAGTGATTGGTTCCCTCGTAACGAGAAGTGGGTGATTTTGAGAGGTTTGGTGGTTTAGGCCGAAGGAGAAGAGGCCTCTCGTAGTTAGAGGTTACTGAGGTATCTCAGCTTTCGGGAAGAAAGGGGTGAATTGATTCTCACTCCTGAGCCCACGTTGTTAAGCTCTAGGGTGAATTCAGTTAACAAGAGTCTACCAGAATGGGAAGTAATAATACTGAAGCATTGACTTATTGTCTATGCGCCTCATAAGTTTAAACTTGTGGGAAGAATTATCCCATGCTTGAATTAAAATCCATCGTGGGGGTGATCGCCGTGTAGAAAGGGAGGTACTACTTCCTGGGCAGAAATTTAGTCTTTCATTCGAGCAACAATTCGTTGCGAGACGTGGTAGGAGGGACAAGGGTTGTTAAGACCATACATGCAAGCTGTTGATTTAGGGAACAATATCATTCTCTATTGACTTTGAGGGTGGGGTGCGTTTCCATAAGAGAATTTTTGTCCCGGATGAGAAGGACTTAAGAAAGGCAGAAATGCTGGGATCTCGCAGTTTTAAGTTTATGGTGCATCCGAGTAACGACAAAATGTGTCAAGATATGCGTCGCCGGTATTAGTGGTCGGGCATAGAGAGGTTGTTGGACTGCATGAGGTGCCCTTGATTATAGTTCCGACTGAAACAAGACTTTTGTTTCTCATTCTTGGCAAGTTTCCAAGAAACCATGGGAATCCAATTATGGTTAAGTACTTCTTATCATTCTCCACAAATGGCCAGACTGAAAGGGTAAACCATATGTTGGGGCATATACTCCTTGTATGCGTGCTTGACTTCAATAGTAGTCGGTAACGGTGTATCCCACTAGTTGAATTCTCTTATAATGATTTGTATCGATTCACTATGGGGATGGAGCTTTAAAAAGCCTTGTAGGGTAGGCCTTTTTGGATCTCTCGCTTATTGGTTAGAGGTGCGAGAGGATAAGTCTCTCGGACCTGGAATGATCCGAGATACTTCTTCAAAAATTGAGCTCATTCGGAATCGCATTTGTATAACCAAGATCGACGAAAGAGCTAAGTCGATGCTGGGAGAAGGCACGTGGAGATTGAGGTCGGTGGACCAAGTGTTGGTGGGAGTATCGCCTATGAAGGTCATTAAGCATTTTGAGTAGAAGGAAAACTTGCACCACGTTATCTTGGACCTTTCCTAAAAATGTTAAGGTGGGTCCGGTAGCCTATTAACTTGCTTTACCAAAACAATTGCAGTAAGTTCATGACGTGTTCCATATCTCTCATGTAAAGTAGTACAAGAGATGTGATAGGTGCCCTTAGGCACATTTCTTTCGAAGTAGTTGCAACTTGATATTCCTTATGAGGAGTAGTCGGTTGCTATTTAGAGCGTGGAGAGCGACGATTGAGACCGTGGGTAGTACCTTGGTTAGGGTGTATTGTAATCATCTTAGTGTTGAGAAATCGACATGTGATCGCGGAGATGACATGCGGGAAAAGTATGCACATTTCTTCTTATGAGGTATACCTGAATTTTGGGGGCAAAATTCCCTTATAAGCGGGGGAATATGTAACAACCCTCACTTTTGAGAGCCTATTTTATATTTACTTACTATATGCAGTAATTAAGTATAAAATGATGGATGTTGAGTAAATATTAATTTAATATGAGAAAGGTTAATATTTACTGAAATGTTGTATGATTACCGGGTGAGTAGGTAAAAATATCCATGTGGTGATTTAAGGTGTCATAAGATGTAAAATGACATTTTGGTTTAATATGAAACTGGAAGTAAAATGAGTTATAAAATTTCCAAATGATAATTTGGAGGGTGTAGTTAGTCCCGGTAGGTGCGAGACAGTCAAAATAATTGTCATATCGCATTTTGGTATTTCGGGCACTTTTGACTGGTTATAGCTTAAATGTGTAGTTGCGATTTATTATATCGCGTATTAGGAATTTAAGTGGGCTTTTTAGACTTAAGCCACATTTTATTTTTTTTCCCCAACTCTATTCCCATTCTTCCATTACACACTTTTAGACCTAGAGAGAGAGAGAGAAGAGGAGAGCTTTGGAGAAAGAGAGAGAGATTGAAGATTTGGAGTTTTTTCTTGCTTTCATCCTCATCAAATCAGATTCTTGCAAGCTTGAGGCAAGTTCTCTACTTGCTATTATATGATTTAATTTGAATAATTAGTATTGATAGTTTTGGTGGTTATGATGACTAAATTTAGTTAGGGTTTTGTGGGATTTTTGGTTATTAACCCTTGAAAATGGATTTGGATGATAAATATTATAAATGATGGTAGTTGGGTTTATTTATGGATGATTAATTCCATATAATGATCTTGGATGGGTTGGTTTTGGGTTTAAGGAAAATTTGGAGTTTAGAACTCCATAGCCATTCTTAGCAATTTCGCAGGGGCGAATTGATTCGGCCCCTAGGGAGAATCGATTCGTATAGATGCAGTTTCCCAGGTCTGTGTATCCGAATCGATTCAGGTTAAGGCCGAATCAATTCGGTAGTATACAGAATGTTGGATTTGTCTTCCGAACCGATTCACTTTCAGGGCGAATCGATTCGGCACTTTGGGCGAATCAATTCGGGTCCTGCAGTTTTTAGTCATTTTTCTTTTTAATTTTTGATCTTTTTCTTAAGGTTTAGGACCTAGGAACCTTCTTGAATGAAGTAAACTTAGATTCCTAGAGTTGTAGTTGAGTATGGTCGCCACCCTAGATTAGAATTGGGTCATCTGGGGTTTATTCCGAGGAGGTTTAAAGTGATGTTAAGGCATTACTTATTTTATTCAAACTTTTTGAAGTTAGGAAGTTAAATGCCCATGCTTGGAGACTTAAGGGATTATCAAAGTTTTATGAACCTTGGGGATTTGTAGGATCATAACCATCATTTGGAGATTTAGTCGGGACTTGTAATTTCAGGAATATCAATGATAATGTTCAACGGGAGTAGGTTCACATAATATGAACCCAAATGCTTAAAGATGATAGGTTCAACTAAAATGAACCCAAAATGTGTTAAGGATGATTAGGTCAACTAAAAAGAACCCAGTTGTTTAACGATGATAGGTTCGAATAAAAAGAACCAAACACATGGATAATTGGAAATGGAATTTGGTAATGGTAAATTGAGAATGAAAATGAGATTTAAAATGGTAAATGTTAATTTACTTAAACACACCTCTCTAAATGACATCAAAAGGGAAGTTCGCGCGCTTGGTGATTCCCCCTGGCTAGTGAATGCGGGGTTGGTATTCCTAGGCCATATGCGGGGTTTTTAAATGTTTTTCTACGCTGGTGAGGGTATTCCGGGTGTGGTCCTGACTCTCCCGCAGGCATATGGACACTTCTTGACGTATCGATAGGTGCCCAGGTTGTCTTGTATAGATAGGCCCTGGAAGATGATGGTCATTTAGGGGCGCGCCCAGTGGGGAAATTCGGAGGGGCGGTCTTAGAATCGTTATATGTATGAGAATATAACTTTTCTTCATCGAGTGGGACTTGATGGGTATATGCCATAAAGAGCACGAGATTGAGATTAATGTGCTATAAAGAGCACTTGATTACTAATGGTATTCCTATTAAGGAATGTAATGATACAATGGTAAGATAATTAACTGTAAAGTTAATAAATGGTTTTATTCCTATTAAGGAATATAAAAGATAATGGAAATTGGATAGATAAGGAAAGGTTTTAAATTTAAGTTATTTACTTTTCTTTCTTTTATGTAAATGACGTTTTATTTCATCATTTAGTTCAATTGTCTTAAATTGTAATTTAGGCTTAACATGCCATATTATCATCCTTATCATTCTTGCATAACTGTTCATTTCTATCATGCTTTTTATTTCTTCTGGTGATCATATAGAACCCGACCCTGACCGGTTTACTTTCCTTATTGCATATATGATTGTATCCGCTCAGGTGTTCCCCCGCAATGATGCCCGTTTTGATGTTTCCATTCTAATTGCTTTCGACGAGCTGTAAGATTTTGCGGGTTATTACAGGACCTTGAATTATACGTTTTCGTCTTTGTGTTCTAGATATGATCGGGTCTTACACTCGAGCGTGTGGCCCAAACTTTAGTACTTGTATAATGAATGTATTAAGTAAGATATTAAACTGTTGTACTGTGTTCTATGTAGCCGTGGATCGACAACCTATTTGGTCCACTTGTATACATTCGTTTTAGTTGTATTATATATATTCTTGTGTAATTCCACTTGCTTATCAGATTGGGTTGTTTAAATTTAATTTTCTCAACTCTTTTTAAATTTCTAAACTTTTTGGCAACCCGTTTTCTGATTTATTGGGTGGTTTTCCCGTATACTCAGTTTATTTTGTTGATGCTAAGAATGATATCCATCCATGATTCCTGTTACGTTTGAGTATCGGGCAGGCCACCCCTTATCTCAGAACGCGGGTTGTCACAGTTGAGAGAGAAAGGAGTCTTGACCAACATGGTGGATAGCCTTACGAGGGATCTCCAAACATCTGTGGAGAGTCACGAGAAACCTGAAAGCCTTGCATCCCAATTCGAGAAAGATCTCAAATGTGTAGAGGAGGCAAATATAACTATCAAGGATACATCAAATGAGGTTGGTAATATTCTCCTCGATCGCTCTTTAAGAAACATCGAAAGGTACGGAATAGGATACGATGGTGCATCCACTTTCCGTATCACACTCGAGTCGATTCCTGAGTTTGTGATGGACCCTTATGGACCTTGACTAAATCCACATATGCAGCCTAACCCACATAGAAGACTTCCACCTAGAAAAGAAAACCTATGTAGACCCAAATCAGTCTATGTTTCCACCTATTGAAATAGAAGAGGTCACCTCATAGAGTTTTTCTATAAATTAGGTAAAGCTAGTCGTACACATACTCATGTACACCACTTTAGTGAATTTTCTAATATTAGGGAACATGTTGAATTTCTAGTCGCGACATCCCATAGTTTAATGGAAGAATTTCAATGGATGTCTTTGCTATTGCAGAACACTTCCAACATTCTGACTAGATTCAACAATGATAAAGGCAAAACAAAAGGTTACCCCATTGGGGTACCTAAGTGAGACGAGAAAGACCTTGTGTCCATGTTGCTTTCAAGGCTCAAAATACTTCCTAATGGTATTTTGGTAGTGGGTGTTCTAGGCACATGACAGGTGACGTCTCATTTTTTACCCACCTTGAGGATCGCAAGGAAGGTAAAGTCACGTTCTTAGATGGGAGTATATCTATCATTTAAAGATGTGGCAGTGTTAAGATACCCGAATTTTCTAAGCTAGATGATGTGTTGTACGTGAAGGGTTAAAAGAGAACTTGATTATCATAATCCAACTATGTGATGCAAACTTTACAATAAAGTTTGATCAGTACAAATGCAATGTTTATGATCAATCCGGTAAACTTTTACTACAAGGTTTTAGGATGAAAGGTAATTGTTATGGGATTATGCCAAGTTCCTCTTTTGTTTGCAACAGTGCCACGATCTCCACTATGGACCTTTGGCATCAATGGTTAGGTCACATGAACTTAGAAATCTTGAGAGATTAGTTCAAAAGAACCTAGTTCTTGGCTTACTGTCACTTAGCAAATCAATTTCCTCGGTTTGTGGACCCTACCAACAAGGTAAAAAAATTCTAACTCCCCATCGAAAGTTGAATACACTTACCGGCACCCATGTTTTGGAGTTAATTCACATGGATCTTATGGTTCTTACTCGCTCCGAGAGCTTATGCTGTAAGACATACATTCTCTTGATGGTCGATGACTTTTATACAGACTTTTTTGTAGGATTCCTTCGATAAAAGTTTGATGAAGTTGAGTTCCTTAAAATCAAGTGTCGTGTCCTACAAAATCAATATGGTTTCACTATTAATCGATTGCGTATTCATAACGGCACTGTTGTGAATAACTATTTTCATCCATTTGTGCTCCTCGAGAAAATGGGATTGTTGAGAGGAAGAACTGGACAATACAAGAAATGGCTAAATCCATGATTCCTTGGAGAAACATGCCTAGACATATTTAGGCAGAGGTGGTGAGCACCGCATGCCATACGATGAATAGGGTATATCTTCGTGCACACACACTTCACATGCCTTAAGAGTTTTGGACATGGAAGAATCCCAATCTATCATATTTTTATGTTTTTGCAGTACATTCTACATCTTGTGAGATATAGGTACCTTAGGAAAAGTTTGAATCCCAAATAGACAAGGGGATATATTTGGGATATTCATCGATGAGTAAGGCTTATTAGGTTTATAATGTGGCTAGATGTAAGGTTATGGAATGAATAAATGTCAAGATTAGAGATGATGACCCATCAGCATTTGTTGCTCCCAGCCCACAGAGTGAGGATGACGCACCCCTAGTGACGATACCTTCCTTCCTCATGCTACCACGGTGGACCCATTTCTATTTTAGGGGAGACACCATCTTGGGTTCAAAATAGTTATGAACCTTTTGCTATACTTGGTGATTCTACACTAGGTGTGAACGTGTTTAACTCAAAAATTTAGTTAACAGTTTTTGCTATACATGCCTAGTCGAGCCCAAGAATGTGAAAGAAGCACTTACGGATGAGCATTGGATATCAGCCATGCAAGAAGAGTTGTTTCGATTTAGAAAGAACGATGTCTGGGAGTTGTTCCCCCAACCTAGCGATACTAACGGGATAGGTACTAGGTGGATTTTTAAGAATAAGGTGGATAAAAATGGTACCATAGTTCACAATACGTCTGGTTAGTTGCTCAAGGCTAATAATACATCGAGTGTATAGGCTTTAAGGTGACATTTTCTCCTATTGCTAGGCTTGAGTCTATCCACTTACTACTCGCCATGTAATGTCATATGTACATTAAGTTATATCATATGGATGTCAAGAGAGCCTTTTTAAATGGAATTTTATAGGAGGAGGTTTATAATGAACAATCGAAAGGGTTTAAAGACCCTAAGCACCCAAGACACGTCTACTATCTTAGGAAACCCTTGTATGGTTTGAAATAAGAACCCCGGGCTTAGTACGAGAGGTATACTTCCTATATCTTAGCTCGCGACTTTAATACAGGGGGAGTAGATAAGGCGTTGTTTATTTGGAGATAGAGTTATTCTATTTTGGTTGCCCAAGTCTATGTGGACTACATAGTCTTTGGAGCCACGTGCTCGTGCCATGCTCACACTTTTGAGGAGGAGATGAAATATGAGTTTGAGATGAGCATGGTAAGTGATCTTACATTCTTCCCAGGTCTATAGGTTCATCAGTTTGAGGATGGGATATTCATATCTTAATACAAATATGCAAGAGACCTTGTGAAGAAATTTGGTCTTGACTCCATAAGCACGCTCGCGCCCCTATGAGTTCATTGACAAAGCTTAATAAAGATTCTTTAGGCAATGACATAAAGAAGACTTTATATAGTAGCATGATAGGTAGTCTTCTTTACCTTTAGTGTTGGAGTCTGTGTGTAATATCGTCATTCTCGAAAGAGTCACACTTGCTTGCTTTTAAACATGTTATAGAATACGTGAGTGGGACTCTATTATATGATAATTGGTATTCCTTTAATATCGATGACCGTTTGTCTGCCTATTAGGATGTCAATTGGGCCGGGGATGTCGAGGACCGTATGAGCACTACGAGTTGGTGTTTCTAAATTGGGAATGCTCTTGTTTCTTGGATGAACAGGAGGCCAAACTCCATATCTTTATCCACGGGGGAGTTTTTGCACGCAACTCTTGTGGATGAAGAAAATGTTGGAGGATTATGACATTTCACAGGTCATGATGAATATTTCCTGTGATAATACGGGTGCCATTCACAGTTCACATCATCCAGTCCAACATTTGCACACAAGGCACATTAGGATACGCGAGTACTTTATTCAAGACCTAGTTGAGGAGAAGGTCATGTCCTTGATCTTTGTGAGAACCGGTCCTTATTTTACCGATATTTTCATGAAACCTTTAGATGCACTTAGATTTGAGTATCTTAGGAAGTCCTTTGGTATTTCCACTGTTGACTGAGATCTAATATGTTATCTAGTATATGATGATTTTCATGCTTATTCATATTTCTTCCTATTGCTAGATTTTACAACCATTGTATTATCATGGTATTTATCTTTTTCCATTTTGATATTATTTTGAAAAAATCCAAAATGATTTTTGTTTTTCTTGAAAATTTTTGGAAATTTACAAAAATATTTTCGATTACTTTTAAGAAAAAGTGGAAAATCTTAAAATATTTTATTTTTTGATAAATTTTGGAAAAATCCAAAAAGAGTTTTGTATCTATTGCACCATATGTGGATGAACATTAAAGAAGTCCATATCACCCATTCATTCCATATCCATGTGGCAATTTTGTAGTGTTTTGAGGCATGACAACATTCAATTTTTGTGCTTCATACTGTGTGAAGTCATTAAGATGTGATTTAAAGACTACTTACTATATGTTTTACTCGTCATCTTTAATGCACACGAGCAAGGACTCAATTGAGAATTGTACATACCGTTCACGTGTTAATTGTAGTTTTTTCATCTCAATCCCTTTTTTAAAACAAACTAATGTGAAAAATGAGATAATAATAGTAGTGCTTGTAAGAACCATTGCCTGGATTGAAAAAGTAAAAAATTATTTATTCGATAAATTTTTGTAGGTATTTTAAGCAATACAATCAGGCTGCAAAAGATAAGTTGACTTTGCATGAATAACCACCATTTGCAAAATGAAAAGAGCCCAAAAGATTAAAGGCATGTAAAAATAAAAAAGATTGTGCTAAGCCAATTTCAAAGAACATTGATGCTTCGCTATACATGAGCATTGATCACTTCAAAATGATTTGAGAGAAAAAATTCAATATGTGAGTTTTGAGGGAGTTAAGGTAAAGATTAATGGGTTTGCACGTCCTGAAAGAATCTCGTAAAGAATCACATATTATTTGGCATTATTGGTGTGAAAATCACTCATGATCTTGATTAGTTGAATAGGTTAAGTCAATTTCACCTGAGTTCACCATTTTAACACCTAAGGTAGACTTTGAGTTCTTGCGTTTGTGGTGTCTCATTCCTTTTCGCACATATATTATGTTTATCTACGTTGATTAACCGATAAAGAATGTTCACACCTCTACATTCCATTTCCATGATTCGGTTATTTTTGTGTTTCTCCAATGTATGTCGTATTTGTTAAAAACATTACTTTAAAATCTTTAAAAAATTTCAAAAATAGTTTGTGGGGCCTTTGAGATTATCACTGCGTGATTTTCCATTCATATCTTATTGGTGATGATATTTTTTTATTCTTGGTGATGTTTTCAATTTTTCATGATTAGTTTTTTAAGGGCATGAATTTCCAATTGAGTCCTTGTATTGTTTTGACTTAATTCTATGAACAAAACTTGTTTGTAATATGTCATAGGGAGATTTTATTTTGTCACGATCCCACTTGGTCTATGACGTATTGAATAAATTGAAGACGTTGCGGCAAACCTTGAAAGAATTAATCATGCCGAAGTTTAATTGTTGCATGTTTATTCATCTTCAAGTTAATTTCATTCCGAGATCACACATGTATGAATTCGTATAATTAATGGTGCTCGAAATTGTTTTTATAAAATTTAAGGATGTAATTTTATAAGGGAAAATATTTTAAAATGTTTTAAAAGTGTTTTAAACGTTTTACACTATGTTTTATTCTGATAAGCTCGAAATAGAGTTTCACTAACGATATCTAGGCTCGTTCGAGCGAGATAGCTATGCCGCGCGAACGACAGGCCAATCTCGTTCGAGCAACACATTTTTTGAGGCGGTGAATTTTTCTTATTTAAAGCGTGATTTGGTCAGAATTTACAAGTGTACATTCTGAAAAAATAGTTTACGATCCAACAACCTATTTGCACATGTTTTTTCTAAGGTTCCAAAGCTTAAACACATCCTTAGAGTTTGCAAAGATCCGATTTATCATTATTATATGTTTATGTGATCTTGTTGCACCAAGAAGGTTTGTATTATACTTGAACATCTGGGTTTTGCAGTGAAGAAAAGAGAAGTACTTCTTATTCGAGATCATAGAAGTATCAAAGCCATTCGATGGACACCGAGAAATACATGGACGCGTGTGCTGTGGACAGGTATCATGGAAGAAGGACTTTCTGCGTGGGCACTATGAGAGGAGTGATTGAATATCAGAAGAGAGTCAAAACCCATGGGTATAGAGCCGTTGAGTGAGTCTTTTGTCTGTTCGTTGTAATTCCACATTCATAGTGATTGTCTGGCTTAGGCCGTCCGAGGTTATTTTTCGGTCATGGGTTTCTTCCTCGTACATCCGGCATTGTGAATATTCTTTACTTTACTTTACTTTACTTTCTTTAATCACTAGATTTATGTTTAGGATTAATAAAGATAAAATCAATTTAAAGTAAAAATTAGTTTTCACAACTTGGTTTGATTCTAATTAAAAGTTGGACAAATTTTTGGTATAAATTGGTTTGATTTGAAGCACACACATAAGGACCACCCTTTTCAAATTGGTAGCAAAGCTAGAAAACATAATTTATTTGTTTTGTGATCCCGTGTGTTTTTAAAGATGAATTTTGGAAATAAAGAACTTTCTTGAACTCCTATTTTTTATGGAACTAATTACACCTATTGGAAGATGAGAATGAAAAGTGCATTAAAATATATTAATGAGCTTGTGTGGATAGCAGTTGAGAAAGGTTGGACACCCCGTGTCACTATTTTTGGTGAGGTCCCTAATTTAAAACTTCTCGAGTCATGGACCAAAACTGAACATAGACATTCATAATATAATTCTAAGGGTCTGCACGTTATTTCTTCACAAGTCACACCGAAAGAATATAATAGAATTATGACTTGTGAAACATCAAAATTGGCGTGGGATATTTTGGCACTCACTCACGAGGTCACTAGCATGATTAGGGCATCAAAACTTCAAAATCCCACTGCACAGTTTGAGACCATTAGGATGTTAGAGAGTGATTCTTTTGATGAGTTTTATGCTAGGTTGTCCAATATTGTCAACTCGTAGGTTTGATGCGAAAGTGACTTTCTTAAACTCCTAACAACCGTGTCATTAAGAAAATCCTTACGTCATTGCCTAGTAGGTTTGATGTGAAAGTTACTTTCTTAAACTCCTTGGGTAAGTTAGAGTCGAAGAAACTAGAAGAGATTGTAGGTGACTTACAAACCTATAAAATCGACATGCTTACCTCCAAGAAAGTGCCTAAGAACGAAAAAGGTATTGCTGTGAAAACCCGGAAGGAGGAAACTAAAGTTTCAGATTCCGATTCTAATTCCGATTTTGAGGCTATTACTTTGCTAGAAAAGAAATTTAAAAAATTTATTAAGTTTTAAAAGCAATCGAAAGATGCCTAGAAATTTGAAAAATTCAAGAACAACAAAGTTGATCCCACCTCTAAGGATAAGTTTGAGAAGCCTAAGAGATATGCGTCGGATAAGTATTTTGGGTGTGAGGGGTATGATCAAAAAGTTAAGGAGTGTCCCACTAGACTTAAGAAATAGGGAAAGTAACCCATTATATATAATGCCACCTTTAGTGATAGTGATTTGGAAGTGGGTGAGAGTTCCCCCATTGATCGTAAATTTATTGTGTTTATGGCATGTCATGTAAGCCACGAAGATTCTCATGTGAATAACACTTCCGAGGAGGTTTTGAGTAAATCTCATGTTAGTGAGGGTGAAGAGAGTGATGAAGAGGAGGTAGATGTGAAAGAGTTGCAAATTGTACTTAAAGAGTTGTATGCGGAGACGGTTAAGGTGAAGAAGGCAAATGAAAAATTGCAAGCTAAGTTGAATGAGAGTGCTATGGAAAATAATGATAGTTTGATTGAGGATCTTAAGGCACGAGAGAAGACTCTTAGGGATAAATTAGAGTATGTCTAGGGTGAGAGAGGTAATCTCCGTGGTTTGATGGAGTGTTTGAAAAATGAGGTTTTAGAGTTTGAGGAGTCTAGTCATTTGCTCGAGTCTAGGATTCATGAGTTGGAGGAGAGATTGAGAGACTCTTCTAGAGTTAAGTTTGATTTGGAAGCTAGGTCGAAGAACTTAGATAAGATCTTAGGCACCGTCCAAATTAAGGGATATGGGGGAGGCATATGATTTCATGAGAAAATTGTTCCCATTCCCCCTGCACGTGTGAGAAACACTAGGAATGTGAGAAAAGGTCCACATATAGGTAATTATTCCCACCGTCGCTACACTTGCACGTTTTATGGTAGGAAAGGTCCTCTTAGGCATTATTAGACATCATCCTAGGAAGTTTAAGAATAAAGTTGCCCTGGTTTCCCAAACCCCCGTGTGTCATTTTACACCTATTTGGGTTAGAAAATCGAATTTAGTGGCTTTAGGAATAAAATTTCATGATTCTTGTTTAGGTGCACTTGATTCTTCCCATGCTAAATCTAAAGGATGATAGTGTTGCCTTATTTGTCATATGCTAGTTTGCTTCATGATATATTCATTGGTAGTATAATGACATGTGTATCATTTTGTATTATAGGTTTTCATTTCTTTGAGTCCTATTGAAAAGTACGAAAAGATATTGTTTTTGAGAAAACTTTTAAAAACCCAAAAATATTTTGCTTTTATTTGAGTCAAAATATGTTTGAAAAACAAAAAAAAAATCAGTTTTTTTTTCAGTTTACATGTTTGATGTGGCATATTGGTGTGGTTGGACCCCCCCCCCCCCCCCCCCATCATTTCATTATCCACGTGGCTATGACATTTGGTCATTATTATCGATAATTATGAATGATCTTAACAATTGTTTATATGGGGTTGTTTCAAAGTTGATATACTTTTTTATTCGACTTTGTATATATGCCCTCAATGCACGCATGCATGAGTTTATATGGATGTTTGAATTCTCTTGCATATTTGAATTTGGTGAGGCGTTCTTATCTCAATCTTGTCATCTATGTGTAAGCAGACTTAAGGATAAGTGTGCATGTAAGAATCGTTTACCGTGAGGATTTGAATTGGTTCCTAATTAAAAAAATGATGAGTGATATATGGGAAAGGGACGCAAGAGTTCAAAATTAACTCGTTGTGAAAGCCACCGTTTAAAAGAGCCCAAAAGAAAAAGGCAATATGCTAAGAAAATGGTCCAATAAGATTTTCTCTAAGTTGAGAATGCTAGAAACCTCAAAAGAACTTGAAAAAGTATGTTTATGAGAGATTTTGGTTAGATAAAATTAAATGGGTTTGCACAACTAATCCTAATGTTGAAACCTTGCAATTTCATGCTATTATTTGTAGAATCGTCAAAATTCTAGATTTCTGGCTATGAGAAAGTTTGATGATTTATTGCTATCAATTAGATCTTGTTCATCTTTTCGTTGTGTTGGAATGGTGACTCATTTGTTGTAGTTTCATGCCCATACTTTCCATATCCATGTTTGAGGACATCGGTACTATTTTTGCATGTAACTCACATTGTTAGTTTTTATGCCTTTTTTGCATTTTGTGTTAAAAAGATTACTGTTTTTGCACTGTTTTGCTGCTATCAGGCCCTTCCTGGTATTTTTCTGAAATTTTTTTCACTGGGAAAAAATTTATCATATTTCTAGGAGTCTGGGAAAAGTTGGCATGTCATGAGATCTCGTTCGAACGACATTACCATGTTATGAGAAGTCTCGTTCGAGCGACGTCCTCATCTCGTTTGAGCGACGTCTCTGGCTCATTCGAACAACAACCTGAATTTTTGCTTCTTTTGGTTTACAGCACCCTGGTTATTGTGGTATATTTTTTGGTAGTGCTCAAAGATTTCTGGACTGATTGGTTTATATGTAGGTTATATTGTTTCAATATTGATATTTTGCATATGATTCCGTTTATCACACCTGATTAGTTTGATATATTCTTTGTGTGATTCATTGGTTCACTAGCTATAGATTTGTCATTTACTGATCATATTTAGCTTGTTGTTTCATGATTATCTAGAGATTTCAAATTAGTATCAAACTGGTATATTCTCATGCAATATACCTGTTGATTGGTTTATATTTTCACCGGATTATCTATTCAAGACAAAAAGGGGGAGAGATGTATGTGATGTAGGGGGAGTATTGAGTTTTGAGATTTATTGATCATGTTTTTTATTACATATTTTACAAATTTATATTACAAAGTAGTACAAATTGGTATCATTTTGTTGCTTAATTGTTTAACAAATGACTTTTCAGAGTTTATTCAAAATGGTATCTACTGTAAACTAGGTATCATTTGGATATATAAATTGGTTTCATTTGTTCCTCCATACTTCATTGGGCATTTGTTGGTCTGTTTCATGTGTGTAGGTATGCTTTAGAGATTCGAGATTTCAAGTCTACATCACATTTAGAAAATTCATGCTTACCTGTGCTTCATATACTAGTTCGTGTCCCGTAACTTTTTACTTTGGGTTTATGGGATGGGATTTAGGTGTCATACGGCTTGACGACCTGGCTTATGCATTTCACTGGTTTAGTTTTGTCTCATAATAGTCAAAGGGAGAGATTTGTAAAGACATAAATTTCCAATTGAGTCCCTATATTATTGTGACTTAATTTCATGAACAAAACTTGTTTGTAATATGTCATAGAGATATTTTATTTTGTCACGATCCCACTTAGTCTATGACGTATGAATAAATTGAAGACTTTGCGGCAAAGCTTCAAAGAATTAATCGTGTCAAAGTTTAATTGGTGCAAGTTTATTCGTGTTCAACTTAATTGCATTCCGAGATCACACAGGTATGAATGTGTATAATTAATAGTGCTCGAAATTATTTTTATAAAATATAAGGATGTAATTTTATAAGGAAATATATTTTAAAATGTTTTAAAAGTGTTTTAAACAATTTTATTTTGATAAGCTCGAAATAGAGTTTGACTTAATTGGATTTCTTTTGAAGAAACATTTGAAAGATAAAGTCAAAATGGCATGTGCGTAGTTCAAACGACATCTAGGCTCGTTCGAGCGAGATGGCTATGTCGCACGAGGGAGAGGCCAATCTCGTTCGGGTGATAAGTTTTTTGAGGCAGTGAATTTTTCATCTTTAAAGCATGGTTTCGTCCGAATTTACAAGTGTGCATTTTGTAAAAACAATTTATGATCAGAAACCTATTTACACATGTTTTTCTAAGGTTTCAAAGCTTAAACACATCCTTAGATTTTGCAAAGATCTGAGTTATCATTATTATATGTTTATGTGATCTTGCTGCACCAAGAAGGTTTGTATTATGCTTAAACATCTGGGTTTTATAGTGAAGAAAAGAGAATGACTTCTTGTTCGACATCATAGACTTACAAAAGTCATTCGGTGGACACCGAGACATACATGGACATGTGTGTTGTGGATAGGTATCGTGGAAGAAGGACTTTTCTGCATGGGCACTGTGAGAGGAGTGGTTGAAGATCAGAAGAGCGTCAAGACCCGTGGGGATCGAGTCGTTCAGTGAGTCTTTTGTTTTTAAGTTGTAATTCCACATTCATAGTGATTGTCTGGCTTGGGTCGTCCGAGGTTGTTTTCCCGTCTTGGGTTTTTTCCTCGTACATCTGACATTGTGAGTATTCTTTACTTTAATTTACTTTCTTCAATTACTAGATGTATGTATAGGATTAATGAAGATAAATCTGGTTTAAAGTAAAAATTGATTTTCACAACTTGGTTTGGTGCTAATTAAAAGTTGGACAATTTTTTGGTATAAATTGGTTTGATTTGAAACACACACATAAGGACACCCTTTTCAAGTTTCAACTCCATGTCTATTTCATACAAAATAAAAGGGTGAGAACAAATTACGGGTGACTTTAGTTTATGGGGGAGATTTTTTATGCATTTAATATATGCATTTTATTTTATAATGTCAAACTCAATGCATCACATGGTATTTGCTTTGTTTCATGTGTGTGGGTACTTTTGGAAAATCATATTTGGATCACACTCGATGAAGAAAAAATGCCCAATAGAAGACAAAGAAGAAGTGAAGATTTGAAGTCTTTATTTTGAAGCTTACTCTATCTTGTACCTATACATTTTAGTGTTTGAGAGGGTATTAGGATATCGTATTTATATTAAGGGATTTATTTAAAATTTGGATTTAAGTTTTATGTTTGTACCGGAATAGACAAAAGGGGGTAGATTTGTACTAGAAAAATTTATATCATTTGCTTATAGCTTAGGCAAAGTATAGTTTTTAGCATATCCCGCTACCGTTTGATTCGAGCCATCACGAAGAATTGAATTTCCATCGTCTCCAAATTCAAGAATATCTTCACAATAAAAAAGGTGTATTTAGGTTTTTGAATTTATTTCTGCTTATATTTGGGAGTTGTTTTATTTAAAATTGAAGCATTTTTTCTGGATTTAAAAATTTTCAAAATACGTGCATCTCGTTCAAATGATATGGGCATGTCATTCAAAAGAGTATACATTCTCGTTTGAAGTGTCATTTGAAGGTTACTTTCATCGTACATATAATGAGGGCGTACTATTTTGCATCATTCGAAGCTCGTTTGAAGATTATTCAAACGAGATAGGTATTTTGTTCTAAAGACCTTGTTGTAGTTCTAAAGAGATGCTTTTCTCATTCAAATGAGCTTGCTTTCTGGTTCAAACGAGTGTTTCGCCTCAAAATTTGTGCCGACTTATAAATACCTAGTTCGTACAGATTTTAAAAGAGACTTTTGTTAAAATGAGTTGTGAAAACCTACTACAAAAGTTTCCACTTTTTTTAGGTAAAAAACACCTTTTGATTCACAATCATCACTCCCACCTATTTATGTGAATCCATTTAAAACCCTACATAGTTATATATCTGAGGCACCCTTATGGAGAGATTTTCTTCACTGCTGACCATTGTGGTTCTCAAGGGGATCACTACTGATGGAAGACAAAGGGTGATAGGTGGATACCGAGGTTTGACTGCCATTTGTGGACGGCGCTGGATTGAGTCATATTCTATAGAGACTTTGCAAGTTGCGTCTTGTAAAAACTCTATAGTGTTGATTAAAAAGGTTTTACCTGCAAGTTTTTTTTCTCATATTTCATTGTCGTGTTTACATGCTTAATTTTATTTTCTTTATTACTTAGTGGCTTGCTTAGGGTAATAAGATCAAATTTGGATTTCTGTGTGCTCGACACTTAATTATGGAAATTAACCATTAAGATCGCAAGCTCACTCTCATCTTTAAAGGTAATAAGGTTAAGATGATAATTAGGTAATTTTGTGATTTTTGTTAAAAAAAAAACATCATTTTTTTTAAAAGGTGCTAAAGAATGAATTTTTCTTAAATTAACTGGGTTGGGTTAAATCTATTAAAAGATGTAGTGCAAATGTCAATGGAAATGGTATAAAACAGTTAATGTAATTTAACCAGAATAAGTAAGCTTTTTAATATAAACAAACTCGTTTCATATATGGTTATATAAATTGCATGAACATATTAGTTATCTCTATGTTATAACATCCCTACTTTTTTTCATTCAATTTTATATTGGAACTTGTTAAGAACCCAACATGGCATTAGATCACACCTTATATTTATTACGTCACGATTAATGTAGTTCCGTATTTGAGAGTGTTTTACTTGTATTTGTTCGTTACCCTCTTATGTTAGTAGCTATGATCACTTGAACCCTAAGAGGCACTCTATTGTGTTATACACTTATTATATTATAATATTTTCAGGAAAACAGAATTACGTGATAAATATTGGAACATTAAATTATTAAAAGGAACTAGGAAAATTATACAGGGTTGTTTTACATCACATCACACTAACGTAGTCAGACCGATTGGGGTTAACCCACGAATGACCTATAAATTCGAGTCGAGGCATTACACAAGTCATCTCCTCTATCTCATATTCAGATCCATCTAAGTGAATAAGTAATTGATACTTAAGTGATCAAAAAATAGTGTGAACCTCTCACCCATTATATAGTGTCTCCACATATGAAGGGCAAAGACTAGTGTCATCAACTCTATATCGTGAGTGGGTTAGTTGCCCTCGTGATCATTAAGCTTTCATGAATCATAATCTATATGTTTTTCTCTCTTACATCAACACATCTCCTATAACGTAAGTGATGCATCTGTATAAAATAAATACTCCATGTCACAAGGACGATCGTGGTGGTGAGATTTTCCTCGATCTCCTCAAATTATCTCTGGAAGTCTATGATCCAAATAAATGGTACTCCTTTATGGGTGAGGTGAGTCAGTGGCCCAATAATCTTAGAGAATCTCTGAATAAAACTATTGTAATACCCATCTAAACCCAAGAAATTCCTAACCTCCATTGGCATTGTGGGCAATCTATAACTATAGATATGCCCTTGTAGGATCCACTGAAATACAAGCCTTGAATACGACAAGGAACAAGAACTATACCTCTAGAAGCAAAGATCTACACTTAAAGAACTTAGCGTACAACTTATGTTTCAATAGTGTTTGCAAAACCAACCGCAAATGTTTCGCATAATCCTACCTTGACTAAGAATGCATTAAGATGTCGTTAATAAACAAGATGGCTAAGTGATCAAGTGATGGTTGAAAAACTCTATTTGTTATATCCATGAATATTGTTGGCACGTTGGTCAGCCCAAACATCATGACCCGAAACTCATATGATCCATAGATCATCAAGAAATTCATCTTCGGAATGTCCTCCTCCAGAATACGTAACTGATCATACCATCAATGTAAATTAATCTTGGAAAAGAATAATCCACCCCTCAATTGGGTGAACAGATCATCTGTACGCGAAAACAAATACTTGTTCTATATCATGACCTTATTCATCTCTCAATAATCCACACACAATCGGAGCTATCCGTCCTTCTTCTTTACAAGCAACACTCTAGCTCCCAATGGAAAGTTACTCCTCTGTATGAACACTAGCTCAATAACTATTAAATCTACTAACACATCTCCCATATCTCCAATGGATCCATCTTGTATGGTTCCCTTGTAATGGACCAAGTGCCCGGTACCAAATATATAGAAAACTATAGCCCTTTTACTGGTGGTAAGTTTACTACCTCATCCTATATATACATCCATAAACTCTCGGACAATCGGTATAAAATCTAACGATATAGTGACCTCCTCAAACAAAGTCTCATGAATGTAATATAATTGTCTGCTAGATCCTACCTCCAACCTAGTCATAACAACTAAGAACATCTCCTGCCCATGAATAGTAAATATGATTGACTTCCCACTCTAGTTGATATGCGCATGATACTGAGTTAACCAATCCATACCCAATAGGACGTCATATATCTACATATCCAAAGTAGTAAGTCAACATAAAAATTTAATTGTTTGATCTCAACTGTCATGTTTTTACAAACCTGACGCAAGGCCGCATTCCTACATACTAGGGTATGCATATTCATAGACACATTCATAGTTATATTTAACAATCCCAACCTATACGTAAATATAAAACTAAAGAATGAGTGTGATGTGCCTATGTGAAAAAGAAATCGTGCATAACTTCCATTGACATAAAACATTCCCCCAATCGCCTAAGCATTTGTTGGTTGATCTACCTGATAGATGATGAAAACACATCTATAATAAAGTTACGGGCATCTTTGTGCCTGATCCCTATGTGGAGGTCATGTCAGGTAGACTAGCGGTGGGGGAAATGCCAAAGATTATGATGGGGCTTGAATAGCACGTTACTTCCCCTACTGTTGTTGCCCTTAGGCCATCTACGAAAAGAGTGACCCATCTCCCCCCAAATATATCATAGTACCTTGATGGGACTCTCATGATGACAACCATGTTTCCCCTATCCCTGGAGCATATCCTGGTTCCCTTAACCCTGGCCCTCATGGTTGAATTGTACATATCCTCCCTGATGGCGTTTCTCATCACCCCCTCTAAATAACTTTGGGCCCTTTTCCCCTGTATCTTCCTCTCTAATTTTGTGATCCTCACTTCCCCAGATGACTCATTTGTCTTAATCAACTTCATCCCCAAGACATCTCCTACCTTCTCCTTCTTAGCATTTTTCTCTCTATGAAATTCTCTATGATCCAAACAATGCAAGAGTACGACATCCACTACCTAGGTGTATGTAGTGAAGATCAAAACCCTATATATCCCTTGTGTTAAGCCTATAATAAAAATGTCCATATTCTTCACCTCCGAATAAACACCCTACTTATATGAGGGGAAGGAAATGATGCATGCACAAGTGGTGGATGCTCCTGACATAAGTCTTCCATGGTCGCAGCTATTGTTTGTGCAATGATTACAGTTAGTTTCATCAGTGCTATAGTTAGAACTTGTTCGTATTTTCATGGCTGAGGTGGCTACGTTGATTTGAAAGTGAACCAGCAATCAATGATTAACTTGTATAAATAAATTCTAACTTTTAATCCTAAGAATCCTAACTCTTGGACCCAATTTGTGACAGACTAGATAAATCAAACCAAGCATGCAAAGTCAATCATAATATGTGGAAAAATCCCCAAAGGGGAAAATTATTTTATTTCACTATAATATGTAACGACTTACAATCACAACAAAATACAATTTTGACGCACAAATATCCACAGGAGACGGTTCATCATTGTTGGGGTTTATCAGCAAGATGCCCCACAGAACTCCAAAATCAATGGTGGATAAAGACCATTGTTCTCCACAAGATTACTCCAAGATGTGTAGAACAATTGTATCTTGGGTTTAAAGATTAACACAAATGTTAGGGAAGGATTTGTGAATCAAAAAAGCATTAAACCTTAAAAAAATGAAGTCTCTTTTTGGGCAGAATATTTACAAAAGCGTCATTGCCAAAAGACTTGGAAAATGTGTAGAATGACACTGCTTTAAATACAAAAATTGAGGCGGTGCGTCGCTCGAACGAAGTACAGGTGTCTCTCGAACGTCATGTCATGTCGCACGAACGAGGTCAGTGAGATTTTTCCTTCGCCTCTACACTTAGAAAAAATCATATTTCGAAGAAAAAACGTTCTAGCCCTTTAAAAATAAATTATAAAAACTTTCCAAATATTTACCATAATTGTGAGTGGAGAAGTGGGAATGATTAAGGAGTGCAATCCATATTGCATGATGCACGTATGAAGATGATGGATGCGTAGCTTCGTATCAAGGCCATCGCAGATGATCGTGTTGATCTGGTGCATGTAACGATAGCAGACATACTAACTATGATCTAGAACATGAATAAAATTTTCTAGATTCTAATTTGAACATTTATAAAATCATGTCCTTACAAATAACCCCTATGTCTATGCCGGTACATGCATAAAAAATCTGAACTATGTTATCCAAATGACATACAATTTAATATCCCCATTAAACCCAAAAACTAAAGATACTTAAAGAATGTCTTCAAACAAACTTCAACATCTTCAATCTTTCTTTGTCATCATCAGGGTGTGCAATAAAAATAATCCTCAATTAAGTACCTACACGTATGAGATAAGAAACATTACCCGTGACGCGCAAAAAATTGAAATATAATGATAAGAAAAAATAAATTGCAATTAAGCTCCAGCAAATCACTATAAAATCAAACAAAATTCTACCATAATTCGTCCTTCCCATTTTTATGATGTACCCAAATGGACAAATATGAAGAAATAAAGCAAATGCAAATGGTCAATGTCACAAAGAAATCAAACTTTTTCTTTCTGAATTTTTCAAAAAATTTCCACAAAAAATATAACAAATAATCACACCATGAAAGAAGACCAAAACAACCAAGTCCGTGATAACGAAAATGTAGGGATGTGAACAAATTCGACAGGGAAATCAATACATACAACCATATCATATGTGCACGATGAATGTTAGATATTCCTACTAAATGAACTCAACATATTTCTTAGGTGTAAAAATTATGAAATTAAAAGAAATTGACTCAATCAAATCAACAAATCAAAGCTCAAAGTGATTTCCACACAAATAACGTCCAAAACGTTGTAATGATTTTTCATGACTTTCAAGGACATGCAAACGTTATATTTTTCTTCTGAGCTAATGAAATTAAAACCTATTAGACCATTTAAATTTGCATATTTTCTTTTGATTGCCATTTTTTTGGTCTCTTTTTAAATAGTGGATTTCATGACGAGTTAATTTTGAATACTCGTAGCCCTTTCCTGTGATTCGCTGGTCATATTTTGTTGCAATTAAATCCTCACAGTAAATGGTTTTTGCATAAACTACTATCTCGTCAAGTTTTATCGCATTTTGGTCGTTGTATGGACAAAATTGAGATGGAAACACTCAAGATAATATATGATATACATGTACAATACTCAAATAATACCGTGCATGTGCACAATTAGGAGATAAGGAGTGAAACAGGTAGAAAATATCACAAATCACATCTCAAAGGCTCCAAATAATGCAAAACACGTGGATGAAATGATGTAGAATCTCAAATCACTATCAAACAGTTGCATGGAATATGGAATGAAGTTGTGACTATGGAAATCTTAAATGTTCATCTATAAACTGTGTAAACAAAATACAAAAAACTTTTTATGTTTTAAAAAAAAATTATAAAATGAAAATTATTTCGGCTTTTTCTAAAAAAATTTCAAAAATGAAATCTTTTTGGAATTTTCAATTTTTCAAAACAAGAAAAAAATAAAACAAACAAAAATGATACAATCTAGATATAGGAATCAAATGATATGAACTTGAAAAATGCATCCTACTCTAGACATGGTGACCACCCTCCTCAGTCAACTGTTCAAATACCAAAAGACTTCCTAAGACTATCAAATCTAAGGGCATATAAAGGCTTCGTGAAAATATCGTCTAACGGGAGGTCCGTAGATATAAAACTCACGGATACAATTTTTTTCCTCTACAAGATATTCTTGAAGATCCACTTTTTACCGATCACATTTGTCTCAGTAGGTCGGGGGACCAGTTCCCAGACATCATTCTTTCTAAACTGAAGCAACTCATCCTGCATAGCACATATCTAGTGTTTATCTTTAAGTGACTCCTTATAGTTCTTAGGCTCGACTTTCGAAGTGTAGCAAACAAGGCTAAAAATGTTCTCTAGCTGAGCACGAGTCTCGACCCCTAAGGTGGGATCTCCTAGAATAGTAGTACGATCATGACTCTTGTGAACCCAAGTAGGAATGTCACCTAAATCGGGAATAGGATCCACTTTGGGTGTGGAAGGCACAATGTGATCATCAGTACAAAGTGCGTCATCCTCACATAAAAGTCTAGAATCAACAAACATCAGCGATTCGTCATCTTGCACGGTGACTTTTATTGACTCAATAACCTTAGAGATACACAGGTTAAACACTCGATATTCTCTACTAGTCGATGAATATCCTAACAATATTCCCTCATCGCTCCGGGAGTAAAACTTTCCTCATTGCTCTCTATCCTGTAGGATGTAGCATTTACTCCCAAAGAGACAGAAATATGAAAGGTTGGGCTTCTTTCCAGTCAACAATTTGTAGGGCGTCTTAAGTGTGTGTGGAAGAAGGTAAACCCTAGTCACTATGTGGCATGGGGTAGAGACCGCCTCTGCCCAAAATCTCTTAGTAACTCTACGACCTTGAAACATTTATTAGACCATCTCGTGAATCGTTCCTCTCAACAAACCCATTTTACCGAGGAGTCTTCACAACTAAAAAATCATGTTTGAGCCCAAGGCTATCACAGTAAAGATCTAGTTTAGCTTCCTTGAACTCAGTGTCGTTGTCACTATGTATTCTGTTACAAGTGACTCTTAGTTGATTTTACAATAGATGAGACATGGTCGTAAGAAATTCCACAACATCGGATTTTTTTATCTCAGAAAACCTACAATCGAGTAACGAGATAAATCTTATACCATCACGAGGATATACCTATTATCACCCAAACTCTTAGTATGAGTACGACCCATAAGATCCATGTGTATCAACCCAAGAACTCATGAAGTGGTAATGATTTTTAACTTCTTGTAGGGGCTACGAACTTGCTTTCCCAACTAATAGGGTCCACAAAATGTGGAAGTCATCTTTCCAAGTTATGGCAAGGCACGTACTAGTTCCTCTTTAGCTAATTTCTTCAAATCTCTAAAATTCACATGACCTAGACATTCATGCCACATACCCATAGGAGTGATCGTGGTGCTATTGCAAACAAATGAGGACTTGGGCACAATCCCATAACAATTATATTCATTCTTCAACCCTTTTAATAGAAGTATACCGGCTTCAGATTGAATTCGTTCTGGTCAAACTTTACTATAAAGTCAGCATCGCTCAACTGGCTAATGCTGAGAAGGTTTGCTTTCAAACCTTTGACGTACAAAACATCCTCTAGCTTAGGAAATCCTGGTATCTCAACTGTACCTTGTCCTATTATGCCATTTTTGCTCCTGTCTCCAAAGGTGACCTTACCTTCCTTGCGATCCTCTAGGTAGGTAAAAAATTAGACATCACATGTCAGTGTCTGGAGCACCCACTATCGAAATACCACTTATAAGTGATATGCTCTTTAAGAGCAACATAATCAAAAAGGGATTTTGCATCGAGTTTAGGTACCCAAGATGAGGTAACCTTCTGTTTGCCCTTGTCATTGTTGTCTCTAGTCGGGATATTAGAAGTGTCCCCCTAATGGCTTAGAAATCCTTTGGAATTATTAGATTAGACTCGAAGAAGTGGTGACAAGAAAATTAACCTGCTCTCTAAGACTCAAAAAATTTCTAATGGCACGTGGTGGATCAAATGTATGTCATGTCCGACCCAAACTATAGAAAAAATCCCTTAGGTGGCCCTTTCTTTTACGGTAGGTATATAAGTACACAGGCTTTGGCTGACCTTGATTTTCTTTTCTTTGACGAACTCTTCTTTGTTTTTTAGAGATGGCTATAAGTTCACATGGGACGTGGAATCACCATCAGACCCAATTCCCTACCTTTTAGCAAAGCCTAAAGCAGGGGCGAGGATTATCTTTACCATCTTTCTAGATCTATCCTCAATATTTACCTTGCCCTCCCTGGATATCTCAAAGTCATGAGTAAGATGAGATACAAGTGCTTCAAGTTTATTTTGAGTGTCCATGGAGTTTTGGAGCTCACTCATAAGACTATCCACTTACTTGTTCAAGTCCCTTTTCTTTTTCTCGAAACATCTCCCTCTCTTACCAAACTGACTCTCTCTTTACACAAACTCTCTCTCTCTCTCTCTCTCTCTCTCTCTCTATATATATATATATATATATATATATATATATATATATATATATATATATATACTAGGGTGTACCCGTGCCGATGGCACGACGATAAATTTGTTTTGATATTTTGTACCCGTGTCGATGACACTGCAATAAATTTATTTCCATAATAAATTTGTTCCCATGTCGCCAATAGTGCAAATATAAATAACGTTAGTCATCCCATCGTACACCTGCACCATGGTTACGACTTTAATACAGTGCATTTGTGTCTAAGCAATATCTAGTTTAGATTTGCAATCAATGATTTTTTATTAAAACATTTCAATCTTTACTGAACCGAATTTTATAAACTTTACTGACATTGTGAGTTGCGCTTGCACTCTAATCACATAGGCAAATTATGAAATAAAATATTAACTGCCATAGGGCTCCTTGCATGTAAATTCTATCATAAAACAATTCACTACCTTGGACAGTTATATGTAAGACTTCTCATAGTTTCTCATTTGGCCTCCTACACGCCTATGTAATGCATATAGCATGTATACAATTGTGTATAACTATAAACATATTTTGTTTCATAAATACGATTTGTATTGTCATCCTCGGACAAAATTATTATACCTGTTCACATGCCTATAGTTATTTCTTTTTAAAAACTCGAACATTGCCTTGGGCAGTTGATAGACATTAGGCTATCATGATTTTCTTTTGCCTCGAACCACATAAAGGTCCGTTATCCCTTTCTCTATCACAATAAAGCCACGAAAAAATCAATGGCATAAAGCCTCATTGGGTCACGCCTCTTTTATGTATTAAAAATCTTTTAAAATATTATACATTTTTTAAATAAAATTAGTTTTATTTTTTAAATAACTTGCAAATTTTTTTAACATGGGCTTTAAAATTTAAAAAACAATCTTGTAAAATATAAATTATACATTATTTTATTTAGTTGTTTTTTTAATATACACTTTTAAGATTTTTTCAACTATATAGTTTAAAACTGTCTTAATTTTTTAAAAAAATCTTACCATTTTAATTATCTTATTTAAAAATATATATATAATATTTAAAAAAGTATAATTCTTCACCATATAACATTGTGTTCATGAGGACAAAATAAATATTATGATATTGTATTTTTCAGTATAATTTAAAAAGTTTTTTACTTATATGTAGTTACTTAAGGTATTAAGAAAATAAATAAACCAAGTAAAAAGGAAATCTTCTTGAACTTGTCAAATCCCAAACGTGAATAGACAATATGATGATTACATATGAAAAATTAAGTTTTCTTTATTATCTATCTTAATTGTTTATACCTTTAGTCTTAATATTCCAAAGACTTGAAGAAGTAGAAACATAGAAGTCATAGTCTGCCTAAAGTCCAAAAGTTCATGTTATTGAAAAGAATTTCCACATTAAGAAAATTTACGACAAAAAGGAAATAATATGCATAGAGTATTTAATTACAGTCCAAAAGTTCATGTTATTGAAAAGAATTATTTAGATGGTGTATTATTGGAATCAAAGGTCAAACCAAATGCAAAATAAATTATTTAAAAAGTATATTATTTAGATGGTGTCTTATTGGAATAAAAAAAATCAAATAAAAATTATTTCGGTGGTTTAATAACTTATAGTATAATATAAATGCAAAATAAATTACACACCGAAAATGTTCATTAAAAATATCTTAAAATACAGATTCTAAAAGATTCAGCATGGTTTGGTGAACATGGTATAAAAAAGTGCAAAGATGTGGCCCATCACTTTTGGACCCTCATAAAGCCCCATTCCTCTATGCGGTGAATCTGCATAAGGAAACAAACATTAATTATAAGAAATTTTACATTTTTTCCATTAACAATACGAATAATAAATATATGTGCAAATTAATTTTTTTGGAGCAAATTTTCAATTAATACGGATTATAAAATTTCTTAATACATACACCTCTTAAATTCAATTGCTGGTAGTAAAAAATTTTACCATATGTCAAAACAATGCAAGTTTCATCAGAGATTAAATTAAGATAAAATGAATAGAATTTAAAACTCAAATAAAATATCAAAGAGATAAAGCGTACCTTCGCATGCAAATGAGGATTTGAACTTGATGTAAGTTGATGTATTTTTTTTGTTCATATTTACCAATTGATGATCAAATTTGAAGTACTTTTTTTGTTCATATTTACCAATTGATGATCAAAGTTGAAGTATTTTTTTTGTTCATATTTACCAATTGGTGATCATCACAGTGGAGCAGTCCTTAATTAAACACATACAAATAAAAAGAATTCAAAACCCACATATCCAACGTACGAAATAAGCCAACATATAAAAAAGGTAAGAGAGAGAGAATATTGTTCAAGCACAAATCCAGTGATTCTACTAAAACCCGTATATTGCATAAAAAGCCAATATATTAATCCATGTTATCTGGAAAAAAGTACACGCGTTAATTACTGTCAAGTTGTGGAAAACAGGCATAAAAGATAACTATAAATTTTCACACACGTATATTTAATGTCTATATTCTGATCGATATGAAAACAAACGACCAGATGAAGAAACTGAATATTAAAAATAAAAAATAAAAAAAAATCGGCTTATAGGACAACCATTTACACACAATGGAACTCACGGGACTCAAAACATACCAAGCCAACTGCAGTGACTCCAGTAGAGCTAGATCTGCCATGGCTCTCTCGCAAAGTCCAAGACTCGAACATCAAACCCTTGTTACAAATAAACCTACAATAGTCACGAAAATGAACAAAAAGAGTAGATCCAACAAGAAAAAAACTTGTTTTGTAAAAAAAAATAACTCAGTTACAATCAAGAACACATGTCTATTTTTTTAAACATAAATCGTTTTTTAAAGAAAAATAGAACCCTTACCTCTCTGTTTGGTTTTGAAATCAGCAATATCAGAGCCGAAGGCCTGAAAACCACAACACCATGGATGTGTGGTCGCCGCCCTGTAAAACCCACCACCATGGGGCAAACCCACTGTCCCCAGCACCACCACCATGGTTATACCCACTGTAAGTGCCTTGTAAAACCTAACATCTTCCTCCCATTCATAAACCCACAACTGCCATGAACAGATCAAAGACGCCATACCTAATTAGACTCCTATCAAAGTTCCAATAACCGAATCAAAAAATACGGTTGGATGAAATCTCAAATACGAAGTTGGAGGCTTTTGGTGTAGCATGTGATGGAAACCAGTTCAGATCTGCTCCGAGACGGTGGAGGGGCATTCATTGATGGAAATGCGTTCATTGTAGGTAACGGCATCATCCTGCCCATTCACTCAAGACAAAAAAGAGAGACAAAAATTATAAGCGATGATGGTCTTAGATCCAAGAAAGAGAGACGAAATATATATATATATATATATATATATATATATATATATATATATATATATATATATATATATATATATATATATCACATGCAACAAATTGGATAAAGACACCCATATACACAAATATACAAATATAAAAAGACCCAAAGACACCCATATACACAAATATAAAAACAGGCCCAACTCTTGAAGATGAGCAGATCTGCTATCGGGTTCTGCTACGATGAGCTTGACGATGTTTTCTCCCTTTTGGTTGATGATGATCCAGAGACTAAAATGGTTGAGCTCTAATTCCTGAGCTCCAATTCCTGAGCTCTCATTCCTGGTTGCTTTAATTCGCCAGATCTGGGCTCTTGAATGCTTTAATTCGTCAGACCTGGCTTTTGTTGGTTCCTGATTTTAGAGGTTTTTGATGATCGATTTAAGGCGGTGTAAAAGAGAGGGAATGTATTGGAACTCGTATCAAAGACCTGATTGGAACCCGTATCAAGACCTGCAAAACCAAAACCCAAATTACTTATTAAAAAAAATAGTTTTACCCTTACCTTATCAACAATATACGCATAGAAGGGACGCACCAAAGTAAAGAAAATAGAGCTGAAAAATGAACTCATCAAAGTTAAGAAATGAACTCTCGCCCTAATTAAAGGCATTTTTTGCCTTTTGTTTGAAATTCAAACGAATCAGTTACAGAGCCATTTTTTTGGTCTTGAGACTCGTGTACTTAGTAGGTAGGCGCAGTTACGATAAGCTGGGGTAAGCTATGTTGTAGGTATTCTTTCTTGAATCATATTTGACCGCTAGTAATCTCAACCGCTAGTAGGTAGGCGCAGTTATGATAAGCTTGGAGAAGGACATTGGTACCATTTTGTAAGAGACTCTGAGTAGGGGTATCGTACAGCCACGCAAATACATTTTTTAACTAAAGGCCATGATACATTTTTTAATTAAACGCTCTCTACTGTTTGAAATGGATCACCCAGATCATGAGACGGTTACCTGTGGGGGAAGCCCTCCACCACTACTTACCTGTAACTCCAAGGAGGAAGAAGACCTTCTTCTAAGGAGTACCAAAAAACAAAAAGGCCATGATACAAGTGTGGACATGGAAATGGAAAACTACGAAAATATCAA
The DNA here is from genome assembly GCA_949130495.1 of Sambucus nigra. Classification (NCBI taxonomy): domain Eukaryota; kingdom Viridiplantae; phylum Streptophyta; class Magnoliopsida; order Dipsacales; family Adoxaceae; genus Sambucus; species Sambucus nigra. The sequence continues at coordinate 298,102,750 of OX422223.1, forward strand.
CACCTCAAACCAGGTTGATGGGATGAACTACTCAAATATGGAAGGGGCTAACACAGATATGGTTCTTGACGAACACCCAACAATGATGACAACTGAATTAAACACGACTCAAACTGATGAAGTAAGGGAGGGACCAAAAAAGATACTATCTTACAAGGATGCAGTGGGCAAGAAGCAGAACTCTGACATACTTTTTGATGATGCCAACTGTGTGTGGTCTGATGATGACATGGAGGAATCAAGTGAAGATAACAGCCAAGCCATGGATCTTAACAGCAAACCGGTGGAAGAGGAGGAGGATCCTCTATGCCCAGTGGTATCTATCCCCAAAAAACACGTAGAAAAATTAAGGAAGAAATGGAATGATAGTGTAATCGTTAGCCTTCTTGGTAGGAATATAGGATTCAAAGTACTAAATGCAAGAGTCTCCTCACTTTGGAACCTGCAGGGTGATTATGAAATTGTTGACTTGGAGGAGGGTCATTACTTATTCAAATTTATGATGAAGGAAGACTATTACAATGTCTTGACAGGTGGTCCATGGGTAATAAATAACCACTGCCTAATTGTTAGGAAGTGGATTCCAAACTTTAATCCTCTTGAAGCAAACCAGGTGACTACTGCATTATGGGTCAGATTACCAAGACTGCCTATTGAATGGTTTGATGAAAGGGCTCTCTTCCAGATTGGATGCAAGCTTGGGAGACCAATTAAGACAGATTTCAATTCAGTGTCATCTTCTAGAGGTAAGTTTGCGAGGATATGTGTTGAAGTTGATCTTGCAAAACCTCTAATCCCATGCTACATGTTAGATGGACGAAAGTATAGAGTGGAGTATGAATTATTGCCATATTTATGTTTTAAATGTGGTAAAATTGGCCACAAAACTGAGTTTTGCCCTCTAAATGCAGCAAGCCGAAATACAAGCACCACGCCTGATATTTCTTCCTCGGAAAGTATGGGAGCTCCGACTAGACAAACTGATAACGGCTATAATCCAAAGAATGCAGTCGAAGTAAACTCTGGGAACAGTGATGGTGACATGGAAAAGAAAAAGGACCATTTTGGTCCGTGGATGTTAGTGCAACGAAACAAAAAATTTGGGAACGATAGAAGTAGATTTAGTCCAAATGGAACTAAAGAAAATTTAGGAAGAAACAATAATAGGTTCTCTGCACTTAGTAGTGATGGAGGTGACAAGCTGCAGAAGCAAAATGATAAAATAAATGGTAAAGCAAGTTTCAGCAATAAAGGCCTGCATACAAAGGGACTGGGGGTGACACCTGTCGCAAGCAACAACTACTCTTTAATTGCGGCTGACGCCAGGAAACCAACTGGGGGGAAAATGGGACAAACCGTGAGGCAGCTTCCAAAAGAAAAGTACTAACAAAAAGCTTGGAGTCAGGGGGAAAGGTGGCCCAGGTACAACATACGCAAAGAAATATAAATATAATAGTGGATCATAATGACATGGGAAATAGCCATTTAGGCATTAGCAGCGGCAGTAGTACGGAGCACATAGTGGCAAACGCAGAAAGCTTTAATGAGCTGACGGTAGGTTCTATCCATAGAATAGGAAACTCCCAACTCGACCAAACACGGAACCTAAATTTAGAAAGCTCGGATATTAGTGAAGCCCCAAATATAACCACAACTGTGAAAAAAAATACGACCGTAATCCAAGCCAAAAATGGCACTCCCATACCCCCTTGCCTTCCTAGGGGGTGTGCAAATTCAAAATCTGACACTGTCAGCAGGAGAGGTCTCAACCAACTTAGCGGAGAGTGTAGAGGTGGCAGCCATCATGCAAGTGAGTTGGAAATTATCCAAAATCAAGATCATTATCAACACCCTGGTGCAAGTATGGGGAAACGAGAAGATAATCACAACGATAATGGAAGAGAAGTGCAGAGACACTCAGCTCCACCAAGAAGTAGCTAAAAGCTGCTGCTGGACAATCAACGAGATGGACTCACTCATTCACAATAAGTCATCAATGGTTGTTATTGTGTGGAACTGTCGTGGGGCTGGTAAACCCCTATTTAAACCTACTATCTCTGAGCTGAAAAAAATATATAACCCTGATGTTGCGGTGATCCTTGAAACCCATATACCCATTGGAAACTTAACTGGTTTTTTTGACAGCCTTGGTTTTACTAACAGGGAGGTATCTGAACCAATTGGCAGGTCTGGGGGTATCTGGGTTACCTGGAACCCAAACTCCATTAATTTGGAGACTCTATCTGTTACGAGACAAGCAATACACTTATTGGCTTCCAAAAATAACTATGAGGAGTGGGTCTTTTCGGCAATTTACGCCAGCCCACTCCGACAGCTGCGTAGAAAACTTTGGGATAACCTATGCGATATGTCTAAAAACATCAATATTCCGTGGTTGGTGGCGGGGGATTTCAACGATCATGTGGATAATTCTGAAAAAAGAAGCTTCGGTAAGAAGGTGGTGGATAAAACTAACACTACTTTCCTCGAAGACATTAACAAATGCAATCTTTCTGATTTGGGGTGTACGGGACCTAAACTGACTTGGACAAACAGCAGGAAGGGCATGGCTAACACTCTTGTCAGATTAGACAGAGGACTGGTCAACGCAGAGTGGAATCTAAAATACCCTGAGGCAAATGTGGAGAACATTCCACGAACTGCATCGGATCACTGTCCTATAGTTATCAGAATGGGAGGTACGTCTAAACAACCAAACTTGGTTAAACCTTTCAGGCTTTTGGCCTGTTGGTTTGATAGAACTGATTTTAACGACATTGTTAATTTATATTGGAATAATGTCTCTAATCTTGATACAAATATTCAGATATGCACGGAAAAAATTAAAAGTTGGAACATCACTACTTTCGGTAATATCTTTAAAAATAAAAAGCGTATCCTTAGACGTTTAAGTGGCATACAAAAAACTCAAGAAGCGTGGTACTCCCATAACCTCGCCAACCTTGAAATTAAGCTACGTAACGAGTTTAACACGATTCTTAGATACGAAGAAAGCTTGTGGCAACAAAAATCGAGAATCCAATGGCTTAACGAGGGCGATCGAAACACAAAATTCTTCCATACTACCACTATTATTAGACGAAGGAGAAACTGTATTAAAAAACTCCTGATTAACGGGGAATGGACTGATAATGGTTTGATCATCTCTAACCACATAAATAATTACTATATGGACTTATTCAAAGCGGACTTTAATTTTAATATTCAAAGCCAACTTGGAAATCTGGATAATTTGAAGTTGGTGGACGATGATAACCTTTTCCTAACTACCCCAATTACTATGGGGGAAGTGAGGAAAGCTACTTTTAGCATGAAAGCTCTTAAAGCTCCTGGACCGGATGGTGTCCAACCGCTTTTTTAACAACATTTTTGGAAAACCATCGCTACTAACCTTCTTAACTTTTGCCAAAAATGTTTTCGTGAAAAGTGCTTCCCTAGTGATCTTAATAACAGTTTTATAACGCTCATCCCTAAAGTGGACAACCCTGAGAACATTTCGCAATTTAGACCTATTACTCTTTGTAATGTTTCTTATAAGATTCTGGCTAAAATTATTGTGGATAGACTTAGACCTATTCTTTGGCGGAATATTAGCCCCCACCAAGCTAGTTTCCTCCCTGGGAGACAAGCTTCTGATAATGTTATTGTTACCCAGGAAATTATACACACTCTTATGAACACTAAAAGTAAAACTGGGGGCTATATCCTCAAAATTGATTTAGAAAAAGCTTACGACATAGTGGATTAGGACTTCCTCGAGGGAGTTTTGAATTGGTTTAATATTGATAAGGATTTTTGCTACCTTATTTTGAGTTGTGTTAAATTCACAACTACATCTATTCTTTGGAATGGTGCCCCCCTCCCCAACTTTAAACCATCTAGGGGCCTCCGACAGGGAGACCCTCTTTCCCCTTATCTTTTCGTTATGTGTATGGAGTATTTATCTGCCATGATATCTGATAGAGTTAAATGTAAGCATTGGAAAGGTATTAAGGCCTCTCCTAGGGGCCCCCGCATCACCCACCTATTTTTTGCTGATGACCTTATTTTTTTCACGGAAAATGATAGCTTGTCGTGTAATACTGTCATTAACACCCTTGAGGAGTTTTGCCACGTCTCGGGACAAAAAATAAATTACTCCAAATCTAAACTGTTTGCGTCCCCTAATATCCCTAAAAAAGAGGCTATAAAGGCGGGTCATTGGTTTGGTATGAACCTCACTAACGACCTTGGTATATACCTTGGTAATAGACTTATACATGGTAGGCTACAGGCCTCCCATTTTAATGACATTATTGAAAAAATCCAAAAAAGATTAACGGGGTGGAAATCTAAACTCCTCTCTCTTGCGGGAAGAAAAACACTTATCCAGGCGGTTACGTCCACCATCCCTAACTACTGCATGCAAAATGTCATGATTCCGATTAAAATATGTAATGAGATTGATAGACTTAATAGGAATTTCCTATGGGGAGAAAATAATGGCAAGGGAAAAATCCATCTTGTTAAATGGGACAAAGTTTGTAGTCCCAAAGTGAATGGGGGCTTTGGGTTAAGAAAGAGTGAGCAAAATAATCAAGCTAGTGTCACTAAACTTGGATGGAAAATTGTGAATAAGGATAAGTCTCTATGGGCTGAAGTTTTAAGAAAAAAATATAAAGCGGGTCAAAATCCGAGAATGTGGGAAAAATGTAATAAGGCGTCTCATACTTGGAGGAGTATTATAAAATGTAGAGGAAACCTTGAGAAAAACATCAAATGGAATGTTGGTAATGGTAAAAACATAAGCATATTAAAAGACTGGTGGGTGGGGAATAAAGTGATCAACCCTATGGAACATCCGGGGAACCTTGATAAGGTTAACGTTGAGGCCCTGATTGACGAAAACGGGAAGTGGGATGTTAAAACTATTGAAAATTACTTCAACTTGAGCACTATCAATGATATTTTTAACATCCCCCTTTCCCGTATTCGCCGTTGTGATGATAACCCATCCTGGTCGTTAAGTAATAAAGGGAAGTTCACTATTAGTTCATGCTATCAATTCCTTATTACCAAGAATAATGAACACCAACCATGGGAGGTTTGGAAAAAGTTATGGAATTTAAGCATCCCACCAAAAATTTGCACCTTTTTGTGGACAGTACTACATGGTAAAATCCTCACAAATGAACATCGTATGCGTAGAGGGCTTACGAGTAGTGGTGACTGCCCACGGCGTGGGCTCCTCGAAGACATCGATCACTTATTTAGGGAATGAAATCACACTAGGGAAATTTGGTGTACACTTGGCTTCGACCACAACCTTGACCTCAATTTATCAGGTAGTATTAATGAGTGGATTGCTTTAAACATTTGGGGCGATTTGAGGAAAGAAAGGTACAATTGCTTTATTTTTACCTTATGGCATATTTGGAAATCCAGAAACAATTTAGTTTTTAATAACATTGTTGAGACCCCATCAACAGTTGCCCGCTTGGTTATGATTTACACAAATTTTGTTTTTGAAGATCAAAACAACAAGCGAGCAAAGGTTAATGGGGGAGAAAAGAGCTTATTAATTCGTGAACCGTGCCTTTTTGCAGGAAGGATCATTATCCACACTGACGGTGGATTTGATCATGGAAGTGGCATGGGATCCTTTGGGGGAGTGGTTAGAAATCAAGATGGAGAATGGATCATGGGCTTTACCGGAAGAATGCAGGGTTCTGCTAGCCCTCTACGTGCGGAACTAGAAGGAATTTTTCATGGCCTAAACCTCGCACTCAGAAAAAAGTGGATGAACGCCTGCCTAAAAAAAGACTGTCTTGAAGCCATCAATCTCATCAAGCATGATAACATCCAAAATCATCCTTTGGCGAATACCATAGAGGACTGCAAGGAGCTTGTGAAAGAGCTAAAAATCAACATCGTCCATATCCCAAGAGCGAGCAACTTCATGGCGGATATCATGGTTAAGATCGGGAGAAAGTCGGATGACCTATACAAAGAATATAGTCAAGAGCCGGAAGAATTCCTTAAGATGGTGGACGAGGAAATGGAGGAGGAGGGGTTCTATTTTGTATAAGTCCCAGCTGGAACTGCTTGTTTGCCTCTGTTAGTTTATTTCCTGTTGTCACCAAAAAAAAATAAAAAATAAATAAAGGTAAAAGCTTTTGGGTGTACGGGTATGGCAGAAGGGATGGGAGTAAAGCGTTGGGAAAAGAAATCCCGTACTGTGAGAGTCAGCACGCGTACCAGTGAAGAGAATAGTATTTTATACACCTCACAGTAGTTAGCCTCACATGTAATCTCAGCCGTGAGTTAGATTTCATCCCATTCGTTAGTTGGCCAAGACAAAAAAAACCTCCTCCTAGATTGTAAGCCATTGGATTCAAACCCCTCCAATTTAATCTCAACCATCACTTGACAAAGACCAAATAGTTAGATACAAAATCTGTTTATATAGGTTTTGTATACACCCTCCTCCTTTATTATATAGATATATATATATATATATGCAAACAATCTCTCTCTCTCTCTCTCTCTCTCGGCGCAGTGACTTTGGGGATAAAATGCTTAGGTAGTGATCTCAGAATATTTTTAACTACGCTAGCATCAGAAATGTGTTCACCCAAATTAAAACTAGTGTTAACAATATCAGATAAGCATGCATGGAATTCATTGGAACACTCGGATTTAAGCATGGTGATTGTCTCAAATTGTGTAGTTACATTTTGTAATTTTGACACTTTAACTACATTTGTTCCCTCATGGGTAGGTTAAAGAACATCTGATGCTTATTTAGACGTGGTACACGTCATGATGCATCAAAACTCATCAGGGGTAATGTTTTCGGAAATTTCACTAAGCCCAATTGAGTTAAATGTTATCCATTTAAATTCTTCTTCAGTCCATGCAGTCACAATTTTTAAAGTAGTTACATTATCTACGGTGAGAGTGGGAGGTATCGCCCCTCTTTCACACATAATCCAAACATGTTCATCAATGGTTTTTAAGTGAGATCTCATATGGTCAATATGCATAATTTGACCCGTCAAAAATTGGCACTCAATTATACAAGTTTTCCATTGAAATTGCGCTTTTTCAAAAATCAATTTCTTAAACCAAAATTGATATCTAAAAAAATTTCAGAAAAGATTACATGGTATAATTATGTAATAGGCTTTGATACCAGTTTTAAAGTGTGCCAGCAATCAATGATTAACTTGTTCAACTAAATTCCAACATTTATTACTAAAAATCCTAACTCTTGCAACTAAATTGTGAAGCCTAATAAATCGAATAAAGCATGCAAAGTCAATCACAATATGTGGAAAAATCCCCCAAAGGGGTAAAACCATTTATTTCACTATAATATGTAACGACTTACAATCACATCAAAATAAATTTTTGACTCGTGAATACCCACAAGCGTTGTTTCGTCATCGTCGACGTTTGTCAGCAAGAGGTCCCATAAGAACTGCAAAATCAGTAGTGCATAAAGACCCTTCTTCTCCACAAGGTTACTCCAAGATGAGTAGAATAATTGTATCTAGGGTTGAAACAATTCACACAAATGTTTGGGAAGGATTTGTGAATCAAAAAGGCATTAAACCTTGAAAAGACGAAGTCTGTTTCTGGTCAGAATATTCGCAAAATATGTCAGTTCCAAAAGACATGGAAAACATGTAGAATGACACTACTTTAAATACAAAAATTGAGGTAGTACATTGCTCGAACGAAGTTCAGGTCTCGCTTGAACGTCAAGCCATGCCGCTCAAATGACTTCGTATGAGATGGATATGTTGCGCGAACGAAAAGCCAACCTCGCTCGAACGAAATTAGTGAGATTTTTCCTTCGCCTCTAAACTTAGAAAAAAAATCATATTTTGAAGAAAAAATGTTCCAGCCCTTGAAAAATATTTTATAAAGTTTCCCAAATATTTATGTAAATAATAAACACTCAAAATAAATTATTTTACCATAATCGCGAGTGGAGTAGTGGGAACGATTAAAGAGTGCAATTCATGGTGCATGATACACGTATAAAGACGATGGATGCGTGGCTTCAGATCAAGGTCATCGAGTATGATCATGTTAATATGCCGAATGTAGTGGTATCATAAATACTAATTGTGATCTACGATAGGAATATAATTTCCTAGATTCTAACTTGGACATTTGTAAAATCATATCCTTACAATAGTGGATGATGTTGAGGTGCCTCGGCATCATATTCAGCACTAATGATCAGTCGATGTCGTGTTGCTTGACGTCGTGTGTTGACCATCTGAAAGATAGTAAACAAAAGGATATAAGTATATGTACAAAAAATAGAGTACAATAATCTAAATTAAAAGCTTTAAAATATAAAATAACGTTATGCAGAAAAATGACGGATGCACTCAAGATCCTTAGGACACTGGAATGCTTGTATACCACTATTACACCCTAAAAGTCTAAGCTAGATTCATTAGGTCAAAAATAAATAATGCATGAGTCTAAACAATTTGATATCATTCTAAGTGTGAAATAAATTAACTAACATGCATAAACTAATAAATGAGTATAATAATATTAATAAAGCAAAGTAACCTCGGATACCAATATCACCAACAATAATAAAATCCCGTAGTAGTAATGTAAATTGTCTCATAATAACCAACTATAATATCCAACTCGACTTAAAAGTGGATAGTAAAAGAAAGAGTGGGCACACAGGCTTAACCCAACATCATAAATGAGCAACAATGGAGAAGCGTAAGATAGAACTGGGGGTCAGCCTACAGTGGCAGCCAAGGTCCTGAAAAAAGAACTGAAGTATATTGGCAATAAGTCTATGATGTTAAATGAAGGGTTTTCTAGTCAGAAATGTGTTGTGTTTTATTTTAGGAAATTTGAGTACAAATTATACTTGATTCATATGAAACTATGTAAGAAATGCGTGTTATTTGGGTTTTGACACGAAACTATGACTGCACCGGCGATAAGGCTGCACCGGTGGCCTAGGTTCGGAAAAGATAATTAAAAAAATGCTAACAACAAGTTTACGAAGAGCAAGAATATAAATGAATTTGGGATATAATATAATATTTCTCTCATATTCCGTTGCTTTTAAGTTGTCCTAACCAAAATAAACCTAAATATCACATGTGTCTAATCCCAAACCCAATTGAGCACCATTATTAAGTACTATTCATCTCAACTGAACATAAGTAAAGGTTCCATGACCATACCAATATATACATCTCGAGGATATGAATATATAAGAGAAGGTAATCTCAACGTCTACAATCCATAAGTAAATTCCCAAACACGTACATAATAAATGTATTATGCTGAAGCCCGCACATAGCGAAAGCCTATGCCTAATGCCTTCGGGGATCACTTTCGCTTAAATCCCACTCATATAACCTCAAAGTATCAATAAGGGATAGTCAATACGCCTTCACACCAATCATATAACCCCATACCCTAGGCGATATGAAAGGATCCCGCCATTAATGTCCTCTAGATGTAATGAGTACTTTCAGCACGTATTGTATAGGGTAAAAATGACCACGGTAAATCCCATCTTTATCATCGGGGTACTAGAGAGGTCGACGTCATATGTGCCCCATAAAGATATCCCCTAATACGTATACCCCAAGCACACACGGATTGTATATTGCACATAATATAGAAGAGTAGAAATCCTAATCACATAAAGGTTACTAAGTCTTAAACTAGATTACTTAAATTAATTAAACTCTTTTAATTAATATTTTATCTCCCATATAGTGCCAAATTTGTTCAACAAAATCCTCTATCGCGTTCTAACGAGATTAGGAGTCGTTCGAACGACATACTGAAGTCGTTTGAACAAAACATTCTAACTCATTCAATCGACTCTAATACTCATTCGAGCAGACTACCCAGTGTCATTCAAATGATATACTAATCTCTTTCGAATGAGATAAAAGCATTCATATTCCCCTATCAATCCAGTTTTTCCATTGTTATGCCCAAAATCCTAATTGCATGCCTCTAAACGTCATAATTCCCTATCTCCTTTATAGAAAACACGTCTAACAACAATCCTATCCCTATATCTAATTTTATTACACGATTTTGACAAGATTTAAAGGAATTCATTATGATTCAAAACCCTATATTCATATATTTTACTCAATTGTGTTTAGGCTTTCATCAATTTGTTATATTATTAATGGGCTTTTGATATATTTTATGTCTATAACAACATCCTAGCAGTTATTTATTAATTATAACTTAGATTCATAAGGAATTTCATTAAACCCAGATTATACAATTATTATAGAGATTAACATTAATTACAACATTTAAGTTAATTTAGAATTTAGATATTTTTTTATAGAAATCAAATTATAACTAAATTAATTTAGATTCCAATGGATAATTATACTATAACACAAAAGAAATTACATTCCCACACTAGATAAACATGCCTCAAATAAAAAATTGGATGAAATCCAAGCGTAATCATCAAAATTCACCCTTAATCTAAGGTGCCTCTTTTGTATAGCATTAGGGTTCCTCTACAAAATTGTTATAATGAAATCAGACTAACCTAATGATTATATAAATGCACTAATCTCGAAATTAGGCTGAACAATTCCTTAACCTAATAAGACCAAATACCCCTCCGAACATCCCAAAACATAGCCCAAGCCATACACCAACCAATCGACATAAAACCAATCATTTGAAGTCATATACGGACATTACACATGACCTAAAAGTAGACCCGTAATATCATACCAACTCATCTAATATTTTATCCAGTTATGATTCCAAATAGCAATAGTAAATTATTTATGATTTAGCATGGAACGATAATATAGGAAACTAATTCACGATCAATGGAACCCAACACCGAGGGGATGATCCAAACAAGTAAACCCTTGATACCGAATCACTGACCATTCCATTGTCTCCCCTAATACACAGTCACTTACACATATTTAATTAATGAATTATCCTATACTAATTCTTCTTTCACAATCTATATAACAAGGAGTATAATGTTTTTACTAATCCATAAATGTATAAGTTAATTAGGGGTTGGGATAGAGCCACCAAGGCACTAGATGGAGGATGAGATCAACATTTACACAATAATATTATGTACCTCCCTACATCTTATTTTATAATTTAACTGTAATTACAATTTTATCCCACTAAAATTTACTTTCCCCCTCATTTCACACTTAGATATTTTACTTTAATTCAAGTACAAAGGTTATTATTTTAAGACAACAAAAAAATGGGTACTTTGATAGTGACTAACAAATCTCTTCCCCTCACCCTCATACGATCTCACTCAGTATCTCTCACAAAATTTATCAAAATCTAAGCCATCAAAGTTTATCTTCTCACAATAGGATTAGCAAACCATGTTCATCAACACCATTGACCATCACCCTGTTTCTTCATAAACGATAGAAGAGTAAGGATCAACTCTCTCTCCCGCTTTATTTTTTTACTTTAAATCCATGCTTCCAAATCCTTTTTGTTGAGATGTTTTTTTATTTTCTTCATTTCGGGTTTGTTTTCTCGATATAGTCACCTGAAATTTTTGTAATGGGTTAGGAAAAATGTGAAGTTTTATGTTCATCTCATTTTTAACATGGTGAGATTTCATTTTTTTTATACTACTAAATTTTATCTTCATATAACTTTTTTTTTAGGTCGGGATTTTTTTAGTTTTTTTGGTTCTTTATTTAGGGAACATTTCTGTTATTAGATTTTTTTAGTTCTTTTATCTCGATATAACTTTTCTTCTAGCCTTTTTGTCTTTAGTGTTTTGAACCCTAAGTTTTTAGATCTTTATAGAACAACACTTTTAACTATTTGTTTCATAGTTAATTAGTGTCCAAACTTTTAGTTTATCTTATTCACTTAACCATTAACTAATGATTTTAGTGTTGAAATTGGGTCTAATAAGAATTTTACTTTTGTTTCATTTTGCAGGTTAAATCTCTAGGCAAAAATCGAAAAGGTATATACATTAATTATAAGTTGAATTTTTGTTTGGGGGTTTGTTTTTGTGTTTGATTTCAATTTTTTGGGGTGGGTGTGGGGGCTTCTTTTCAATTTCTTTTGATTGAGATAATATGGTTGGTTCTCCTATGAACTTCAGTAGGATTTTTTAGGTAATTGGCTTCATTGGGTAATGTTTATACATAAGATTCCCATTAGTTTGTTGCCTTTTTTATTATTTGCACATTTTTTTCGATTTGCTCAATCTAATTGTATTAGGGAATAGTTGAAGTTATATTTCATGAAGATTTTTATATATAATTTTTCCTCGGAAGTTAATGTAAAGTAATATGTAACATCTTTCTATTTGTTGCTTATTTGAAGTTCTAAGTCTTGATGACTATTTGATATAGCTTTGAATATTTTAGTATTTTATTCCATGCATGTGTGGGTAAATTGAAACATTATATGGGTTTTCACTGTGTAGGTGAGAATGGGTACCTTAGGATTTAATAAGGTTTTGCAAATCCACTTTCAAGGACAAGGCTTTATGTACCCTGCCTAAGGTTGTATTTAATCCGCTGCTTTAATTTTCTTTTCTATTGTATTTAATTCATTTGTTGAATACATAAAAAGTGACAAAGTATAAGAGCACTTAAATTTTATTTGTTACTGTATGTTTTGGGTGGGTTTAAATTGTTGAATTAATATATGTAATCACTATAACTGATGTTGTTGGGTCACACTTTACAGTGAAGATGGTTGTAAAACTCTGGTGGGTGTGTTTTGGTCTAAAACTCCATTTGGTTGTTTTAGGTAATTTTAAGAGATTCATATTTGACATTTCTTCATTGCACGCAGGTGTTTAACAAAATGTGGAAGAGAGTTTTTTTTTTTTTAATTTCAGCGGGTGTTGAAATATCTACTATTTGCATTATTTGTGAAATTAAGGATAGTTATGGTAGAAATTAGTAATGTTTTGGGTGCATTCGAGATTGATTTATAAGACTTCTGAGAAAACGTCTATGTGTTTTTATGAAATTCGTTATGTTTTGGCTTCTGGAATTAATTCATCTTCATAATTTGAAATTTTGACTCATTAAGGTTTAGGAACTTTTATCATGATTTGTCGATATGATTATCATCTAGAAGGTGTTGTGGTCTTTAAAGATACAGTTCTAAAGTTTTATTTTGTTTAGGGGTATTCTTCGGACAAACCATTGAGCAATGCCATGGAAGAATTTTTTTATGAAAACTTTATGATTTCATGGTGATTTTGTTATATGATTAGTTTGTTGTTTAAATAAATTTTCCACTGGTCTTTATTGTTCTTAATGAGATAATCCTTAATACTTCGATACAAATAGCTGTAGAGGAAGGGTAAGAATGGACAATATTATTTTCAAATTTGGTGGGAACTCGAGAACATAACAGTTGGTCCGTTTTTATACCTTTACATACTTTCTCTATCTTTTGTTGGTTGTTTCTTTAATTTTTTGGAGGGTGGATGTGCGGGCTTATTTTTGGGGTGGATCTACGAAGCTGAAGACTTTGAACCATTTGCGATTCTTCTATTATATTGTTGTTTGCACAAACAATGATTCCGATTAATTATTGTTTTGATTCAAGTTCATGCATTTTCCTTTGATAACTTGGTACAACATTTGATGTTTACAAAGTTTGTTTTTGGATTTTATTTCAAGTTCATTATTGTTTTGGTTCAAGTTAAAGTTCATTATTATTTTTGTGTTGGCCTTTTATTTTGTTTTAGGGCATTAATTTTGAAATAGATGACTCTCCAGTTTGCATCAAAAGAAGTAGTAATAGAGAATAAGTATAAGTCTTCGGCCTCCCATTGAATCTTAAATTTACTCAAGTGATGCAATGTGAATTGTATTTCTAACTCCTTGTAAATGTGTAAGTGAATCAAGTATTGTGGTTTTGGTGTTAGATATTTAATTAATGAGGAGGAATTTAGAGCCAGGTGATGTTGGTTCATTGATATTTGACTAAAATAGTTATTTAGTAATCAAAATCACAACACTTGAACCAAATTTGTTTGTTGAATACTTGAACATACTTGAACCATTTTACTTTAACACTCATGGTATCAAATATCTCTTGGATTGGTGAAACTATTAATTAATCATTTTAAAATAAAAAACTCTAAAATTTCTGCATTCACGATTTGTCAGATGAATTCAAACGCAATGAGAGTGAGATTGTTTGTGCTCCACTAAGATGAAAGATGAAATAAGGAAGACTCCCCCGATGCTTATGTTGATTTCCAACATTACTTTATTACGGCTTAAATACAGTGAATATGTTGGAATATGGAAATTAATTTTGGTTTATTCATTTACATCAGTTGCATTTAGGCGCTAAGTTGTCAAAAGTGGAACATTTGTGAATTTGATTTTTGAAGGATGAGGAGAGTAGCATGTATAAAAATCCAGTTAAGAATGTTAGCTAAATACACCGATGATAACTATTTTTTCGAACTATTTTTTTTAACTGTTAGATCATGGGTGAGTTAGGATTAATGGTGGTATCCATAATTGTTCACATCATTTAATCTACTAGAAATGGTCAGATACGTTGATTAGAATAGTTATTGAATGATTACACAAATATGTTTGAAAATCGGACATGAAATTGAATTCCCTCATATCACCATTTTGGCCTGAAATTTTCATCATCATTGTAAATGATACAAGGGCACGACATACAACAATGTCTTTTAAGCTTGTACTGCTAATGTATTATAAAAGTGGTGGGGGGCATAAGAACTACAAACAGGGTCAAATGCTGACTCTGGTGGAGTAAACTATGTTGTTGTATATATATATTTTGACCGATTTGAAAAAATTCTAAAGGCATTCATTATATGTTTGTGTACATTTGAGTTACATATGGTTATCTACACTAGCGCATTCTGTACAATAGATGCACATTAGTACTGACAGTTTTTTTGTGCTTTTTGTATACGATTTTTTTTTTTTAGAATTTGAAATGCTAAAATTTGTTAAGGTGGCATTCCAATGTGATGAGTTCTATTGGATATGGATTTACAGGATTTACTTTTTCAAATGTTAATATGATATCAAGTGGTGTGGATTTATAATGACAAAAACTTGAGATAAATAAGATTTTATCTCATACCTCACGTGTCTCGAAAAATGGAGAGACTAATGTTACACACAAAATTTTGGTGACCCAAAACTAATACTCTCATGGGTTTTGTGTTAACATCCGTGTAGTGGCTAAGGAAAACATGAGTATTCTGCTTACATATTTTTTCTTTCTTATCATTTCATTATTTTTTTTTTGTACAAGTACTTTTCTATATGCCTTTGCTCTACTCACTGAGCATTCTATTCATCTTGATGTTTTATGTTTCATCACGATCTCCATCTTATCACGAATTAGTAGATATAGTAGGTTTCCACACTCTTCTAATTCATGGTTTCTACTATTTTTCAGGTTATATCACACAAATGAAAGGTTTCATTGTAATAAAAAACACTTCTTCCTAAATTGAATGATCCATGTAACTATTGTTAGAATTGGTGTTTTATACTCCTATGCAGTTATATTGTCTTTAATACTTCTTCCTGAATGATACAGTGCATACAGACCCTCCATGTTATGCAGGTATTTCCAAATGTTCCTTTATTTTTGTTGCTTACAACTCTTTTTTTTTCTACTCAAATATTGAGTAGATATTTTTTCTTTTTTGGTATTGTTTTAGACTCATTGTAGCACATTCATATTCTCTGTTTTGGTGTTGTTTTTCAAATGTGAGTCTTGGAATGACATTTCAATAGATTTACTTTTGATGAATGATTTGTATCTAAATGTATGGTTTACCCTCTATATTTGATTAACATCATGTTGTAAATATGACCGCTTATTATGTAATTTCTGTACTTAATACCAAAAATGAAACTCCTTCACATTTAATCTGATACTATGAGGATTAATATTTGGGGTAGGAAGCGTGGATATAATGACTTTCATAATGAGTAAGTCTTGGCTTATTTCACTAACCATATTGATTATAATGTGGCACATTAGTTTTAAGTCTTTGTCTTCGATTATGCATGCCAATGCTTGCACAATTGCACTCAAGAAGATTATATACACTAGATAATCCATAAGTTATTATGTCTTTCTTTATTTAGATTGAACTAAATTTTTAATTTACTGCTTCAAAATGTGTAAGCGGGGAATTTTTTTACTTCGATGATTATATGCATTTTCTTGACTCCATTTGTTATATTTCTAAAACCAATATTTCTTCTTTTACCTAATAATGTTGCCACTACTCCACGTTACCCCCCTCACCACCAAATTCATCCGAAAGGTAGCCTCTCCTTATTTAATCAATGTCAATCTATGATTTTTGAAAGTGAATATCTCTTCAATTTGGATTTGGGGTTTTCTTTTGGATTTAGGGTTTTTAATTTGGGATTTGGGGTTTTTAATTTTGGATTAATATTTTCTTACATTGCTCTTATATGGATGTTATTAGGGTTAATATTGTTAATTTTGAAAATGTGTCCATTCATTAAATTTATATTTAGTTTTGTAGTATGGTTGGAGGTATAAGGGAGTTGGAGTATGATTTGCGAAGGGTCGGTCTGTAGATGGTATTGGACTCCATAACTTTTTGAATCTGAATTGATTATTGCGTTCCAGTTTTTGTTATTAGTTAAAAATGCTTTTAGGTTTGTACTAATTTTAAGTATACAGTAATATAGGATTTAAAATGTTGAGTAGACAATAATTTTAAGTAATTTCAGTTTTAGTTGGTGTACACTGGCTACTGAATTTGGTGTTGAGGATTCAGAAGGTTAGTTAAACAACCTTAACTTAAACATATTGTGTGGAAGAAGTTGCATGATATAATGTAGAACCTTGCAAACTATTTACTACCTACACAAATGTCTTCAATTGAGAAAAGTTACATGGAGTTTCCAAAAGATAGATTTACAGAGTATCATCTGTTATAATTTAGCTATAATATTGCTTAGAAGGAGGTGTTCGCCAAGGAAGTGAAGGAACTAAATCATCACAGGCACCAGGACTAAATAAGAGGAGTAAGTGAATAATATATAGCAGTGTTTGTGTACATTATGGAGAAAAAAGTAATAGTATCTGACGTCATTTTTAAATTAATAGAGAGGTAAGTAGCGAGAATGTGTGAATTTCAACCACCAAGATTTGTTTCAATTGATTATAATGGACAAGTTCATTGTACACTTAAAAAATATTCATTTGTTATTTTATCTCAGATCTCTTCAACTGTTAGGAACTAAGGTCATAAATATATGTAATTCAAGTTCATTATAGCGATATATATATTTTGTATTCATATTTTCTTACTCTCATTCAAACATAGGTCGATACTAATGTTATTTGTATGCTTTTGCAGATCGTCCAGATGTGATTCCATTTCATTTTTAGTAAATGGTATCTTTGTTGCCCGAAAACATTCTTTCCCCCTCAAAGCTTCCCAAACAACTTAGACTTGACAGAAGAAAACTATAGTGGGCCCCAACACTGCCCATGGGCAGAGGAAAAGGAAAAAGATTGTTATAGGGACCTCGGTTGCTCCCATTCAACAGCAGCAGAAGAATAAGAAGAGGAAAGAGGATCCTTCCAAACGATCTTCAGAGCCTATGATGCCCATTACGGATGACACCCTTGCAGCTACACACCTAACACAACAGGTTATCAATGCTGGTTCTCTTTTGGGGAATCAGGTGAAGGCTAGGGAGCCTATCATATCGGTTATTCCTCTTTGTGGCAACTAATATTTGCTTCCAGGTTTGAATTCGAATTTTTTAGCTCCCCTTCATTCACATTAACACTAAAATATATTTCCTTAAGTATTTTATCGATAAATTAACACTTTGAGGTTCGATGCTTTCTTTACTTTTAATGTTCAAATTTTTCATCATCCTTTGATATTATGGAAATATTTTTTATAAATAATTTTAAGAAAATATACATCATTAAATTGTAAATCTTAATCTACAATTGTGGTGAAATTTTACGTCTGGTATTTTCAACACTTTGAGTTTAGGATTATAATTGAAAGGGTAAAATTGAATATGTGGTTCCCAAGTTTATTATATGTAGCATTTGTTAAATTTTTAGTTGATTTACGGTTGCACTGCAGCTTACATAAGATTGTGTTACTTTATTAAAGTATTGAATTTAATATAATATCCTTTGATATTCATGTCCCACCCATAAATATCTACCTTTGACATTCATGTTCTACATATATTGTTAATTTGTCTAAGACTAGGTGTGCTTCTCAAAAACGTATAATTCAGGTTTTGGAAATTTGGATGTTTTATATTAACCATTTTTTTTGTTTTTCATTCTCACTGAGTAAGTATACTGACAATTCAATACAATGAGCAGGTACTTTGTAGCAAGTAGTGATATTTACGGTTGGGCGATTCAATGAGATGACTGCGGAATTAGTTGTGTCGATCCATATTTAATTATTGGTTTATGTATTATAGTCAGTTGTTAGTATAACATTTTGTTAATGTTTGATTTTCCCTTTTAGAGAAGGAAATAATATTTTATTTTCTATATTGTAATGTTATTTTTGTACTATATTTTAATTCTTAAAGAGGGTAGTGGATAGTCCTATAAACAAAGGGAATTATGTCCAAATTTCATGAATTTAGACTATTTGTTTTTTGTCAAGCATGGTGGATAGTCCTATAAACAAAGGGGATTATAGCCAATTTTTCAAAGAAATTACACTTTGTTTTATCAGGGAAAGATATTTTTTTTGTTTTGCAATTAAATACTTTGAAATTTTTGTCCTTTTATGATTACGTACTTTGGAAATTATCTTCGTGCCTTCAGGCAGGTGCATTCTGCTAGTTTATTTATAAATAACAATATATATATATATATATATATATATATATATATATATATATATATATTGTGACACCCTGTGATCCGAAATAAGGGGTGGCCAGCCCAATACTCCAATATAACGGAATCATAGATGAAATCATTCTCAGCATCACAATAAAAATATAGAGTATCCAGGATAACCACCCAAAATTTTAGAAAATGGGTTGCCAAAATTTTGAATTTAAAGTAAATAAAGGAAAACAAACAACCCAATTCCTGAAAAGATAGGGGAATCCCCAAGACATGCTTAAATAATAATAAGAATACACTAAAAAGGCCGAATAAGTTACCGGTCAACAAACTTTATAACAACATTTAAACAAACTCATTAATTTATATATTACATTTCATTAGACATTTACAAAAGCTTGGGCCTCTCGCCCGAGTAAAGAGACCCGATCATAGCTACAAATACAAATAAATGAAAACGCCTAGACCAAATGTGCCCCATAATACACGCAATGCATCACGGCTCGCCGAGGACATCGGAATAGGAATTCAAATCAGGCATCCTTGCGGCGGAGTACCTGAGCGGTGACAAGATGCATATGCAACAAGAAATGTAAATAGGTCAGGGCCCAGTTCTATATGATTACTAGATGAATAAAAAGTATGACAGTTATGAACATCATAATGTTAAAAGATAAAATCTATTTACACAGTTCTAAACATGAGCTAAGGAAAAGAAGAAAAGCATGAATTTAATTTAACTAAGCAGGGGAAAAGAAAGATAAACATAAATAAAGACTTTCATTAAATACACCGATTCATTTCATTGTTTATTCATTATTAGGAAATTATAATTATAATTATAAGCTCTTTATGGCTTTTATCCCAATTTTAAGCTCTTTGTGGCTTTTTATTTCAATTACATGCCCATCCTAGCATTACCATTCCTTAGCAGGAATATAATCAACATTAAATGCTCTTTGTGGCATTATACTGTGCTTTTTGTGGCACCTCTTTATGCTCTTTATGGCATATCACAAACATCAAGTCCCACTTGATAATGAACTGTTATAATTATATACATATAACGAATTCTAAGACCACGCCTCCGAGTTTCCCCATTGGGCGCGCCCCTAATTGACCATCATCTTCCAGGTCTTATCTATACAAGACAACCTGGGCACCTATCGCAATACGTCGGGCAACGGCCATATGACTGCGGGAGAGTCAAGACCACACCCAGAATCTCCTCACCAGCGCAGAAAACATATCACATCGCTCATATGGCCTATGGACTATATCCACCCTGCATTCATTAGCCAGGGGTCATCACCAAGCTCGCGAACTTCCCTTATGATGTCATTTAGAGAGGTGTGTATTAAGTAAATTAGAATTTACCATATTCATGATTAAGTAAATTATCATTTACCATCATCATTACCATTTCCAATTACATTTCATTTCCATGTATATGTTTCATTTTATCCGAAACCATTACCATTTACTTTTTGTAAATAGTATAACTTATTATCCGGAGCCAAACGATAAATTATATCGTTGCTACAACCTCAAAGGAGTAATTGAAACTCTTAATTACCTCCAAACATTTTAGTGTTTTATTTTAAAACCCTAATACTATCATACCTCAAAGGAATGAATGAACTTTCAATTTATTCTCCCAACTTACTTTTATGGTGTTATTATGAACCATAAAGATTAATGTAGCTCCATTGAGCTACAAGAGACTCCCAAACATAACTTTAGGAATCCTAGTTTCATAATAATTTCCTTGAAAAAGAATGCCCTAACATCAATTGGGATATCCCCGGAAAAGTCCCCACATAACCCATTCCTAATGCAGGGTAGACCATTAACTCATCTCACACTCTAGGACTCTAAGTTTACTTCATTCAAGAATATTCCTAGGTCCTAAACCAGGAAAAAATGAATTGGAACTAACTAAGAAAATCACTCAAAAATTCAGGGCCTCCAAATCGATTCGGCCTAGCCGAATCGATTTGGGTTAAAGAAAGAGAATCGATTCGGACCTACCGAATCGGTTCGATCAGGAAAACTGACCTTCTACATAATTGTCAAATCGATTCGGACCATCCAAATCGATTTGGTCGACCCAGACCTGGAAACTACCTCAAGGCAAATCGATTCGGCCAGGCCGAATCGATTCGGTTCTGCAGAATTTCCTAGTTTTGTTTTAAGGGTTATGAACCCTAAATATTCCAAACCTCAAATCTCTTCAATTCTTCACACAACCAATAACATTTATCTACCCAAAATCTATCCTACATGATTAATAACCATTATAATCCACAATTTTGTCATCAAAATAAAGATTAGGGTTTAATTCCCATAAATTCCATTTTTGATCTCCAAATGAATATACATAAATATCATACAAATTATTCAACTTAAATCACATATTAGCAAGTAGAAAACTTGCCTTGTTGTAGGAAATATCAGATTTCTTTGTAGCATCAATCCATCTTCAATCTCCAAAGTTCTCTTCTTTCTCCTCTTTTCTCTTCTTCTTTATTTCTCTCCTTTTCTCTCTATGTATGAGGCATAAATTAGGTAATTAGGGGATTTAGAAGACTAAAAAAATCGGGCCTTAACATAAGTCTCCCAACTTATGTGGTTAATACCGCATTAAAATGACTCACAAATACGCGTTCCAGCTAAAACTAGGTAAAAGTGCCCAAAATACCAAAACACAACATGGCACTTATTTTTTACTATCTCGCACCATCCGAGACTAACTACACCCTCTAAACTGGCATCCGAAAATTTTATGATTTACTTCGAGTTCCAACTTTATTTAAACCATAATGTCATTTAAAATACATGACACTATAAAACATGCAACCTGATGATATTTACTTTCACATACAGTAAATATGCATCAATCTAGTAAATATTAACTTCTATTCATTCAATTAATATTTACTCCAGTCCTCACATTTTATATAATAACCTTATGCGATAAAATTAGTATAAAATGAGCCTCCCAGAATCAAGGGTTGTTACATACTCCCCCCCCCCCCCCCCCTTATGAGGGAATTTTGCCCCCAAAATTCGGGCATACCTAATTCTCAAAAATGGTATACTACTCTAAATTAGGATTCTAACATCCTAAACAAACCCCTCATTATCACAACGTCTCAAATGGATCCAGACTAAGGTCGACCCTATCGATCTCAGTCAACATCATTTGTGCTCTAGTATAGCACAAAGCGTTCTTCACTAACTATCGATTCTAGCTTCCTACGGTGAAAAATGATGCCCACATGACTCGGCACAATTAGCCTAACCTCCAGAATCATGTTACATCTCACCTCGGGGCACCCATGCCAACTCTAAGTGGCTTAACCCCAACGCTACTCAACTTTCCCTTGCATTGACGTATCTCATCAAAGGCGTGTGGCTCAAAAGCCAAATCTTTAAAGAAATGTCTCGAGACCACTCCATGTCCAAGGAACATATTACCCATTGGTTCCCTCCGTCGAGTATGCGAATTACTCAACCGACCACGCTAGGCCACCCACTATGCCAATGCCTTAGGAAATGATCCATAAGGCCATTCAAACGCCTAACGGTTGTTCTGAATCTCTATCCATATAATTACTGTTCCCATCACTTCATGGAAACTTTTACCAAACCTCCGACACAAATATCTAGTCTCGGTTCACCCTATTTTAATAGGCACATCCTACGGTTCTACCATTCCTCCATTGAGAATGGGGCATACTCTTCTACATGTGGTCCATCCATAATGGCCAAAAATGAGACAATTTGGTCAAACGATCAACAATTTTCTCAAATGGGATCATGATCAGAACGGTGCTGGAACTTTAATGCAAACGTCTATGAATATACCCTTCTTCATTTCACCGCTACTCTTCTTCACGCAAGTACGTGAAATGGTCAATCATAGACCAAAATGATCTTTCTACAAAGTCTCCCTAATTATGTTCGTTCTATTTTGCCTTCCTATTCCATCACTAATATCCCCGACGGTTTTCTTACTCGACGCATCTACTACCCCAATCGCATTCCTTTAGCGAGAGGGAATGTCCACTCGATAATTCTTCTGAACTCTAAACACCAACTCTATTTCTCTCACGACCTTTTTCAACAACTTGTAGCCCGCGAGAAAAACCAATTTCTGACCAGGAAGTAGTGCCTCATCTCTTTCAGGTGATCACCACCATAATGAATTTCAATTCAAGCATGAAATAATACTTCTCGCAAGTTTAAGCTTGTGAGACACATAAACAATGGGTCTGTGCTCCACTATTATTACTCCCCACCCTGGCAGAAACTTATTCATTATGCCCACTCTCGAGCTCACTATCATGAGCTCAGGAGTGAAGGTCAGTCTGTCCATTAACTCCCCGTAAGTGAAGTCGCCACGTAACACCCTATCTAAGAAAGGCCTCATCTCCTTCGGCCTAACCTACCAAACCTCTCGAGACCCCATAAATCTCATTCCTAGGGATCTAATCCCTCATAGAGTTAACCAACAACTTATTTGTGGTCAACTCCTAATAACCATCCTAAACTAACGTCACCTACCCAATAAGCCTTACGTCCTAAAAATCCTAAGGTTTATTTATATCTATCATATCTAAGTCGTATACGTATGATACAAATACTAAGTATATCCCTAGTGCCCCAGACCTATCTCAACTTCTGAAATTCGCTCGGTTTCGTGCATGGGATGTCTCGCCGAAGCTAAATCCAAACAAGGAACCCTCCCGTTACACTACTACCTCGCATCGTCGGTCATTAAGATGTGATGGTCTAAGACACATGATCGGGATCGATAAAATTATAATTTATAATCCTACTTTACCATTGCATCTTTAAAGATTCAATTAATCAAACATTCACTTTCTGTGAAGTCTTACAAATTTTTATCCCATAACATATATACATTTTTTCCAATAGCCTTCTTATTAAGGCATAACCCGAAGTCTCAATTCGACTTCGTATTTCAGTCTCCCTCAGATCGATCATAGGAGAGAACTATATACAGTGCTTCTATCTCTCACTTTAATAGCCCTTAATCACTCTTCTACGTGATTCTCGGCTAAACCTTTCAACCCAACTTCCAGCAACAGAAAAAAATAAAAGGAAGAAAAAGAGTAGCGCCTCTCCACTCACAACATCGTTCAGTGTTCATGCGGCGGAGTGTCTCGCAAAGAGAAATCCAAATAAGGAACCCCTCCGACACATGCCTACTTAACTAGTTGGTCATAGAGATAAGCATAACATGCATAAACAAGAAAAATTAACAATCAGATACTCACGCAAGATAACACACACAAAAAAAAAATCTCCTACCTACCTCGATCCGCCTCTATCAAGTCTCAGCCTATATCCAGGAGAGATATTATAGAACAACTAGTCCCATTTTGAACTAGAAGTAAGATAGCCTTACAATTTTATTTGCTTGCTATCACCCTAAACCAACCAAAGTATCTTTACTCGCATATTATACATAAAATAAGAGAAAGGAAAAGTGACGTCTCTCCACTCCCAACGTCGTTAAGGTTCACGCGTGGAGTGTCCCGCAAAAGAGGAATCCAAACAAGGAATCCCTCCTATGCATTACTACTTAACCTTGTTGGCCATGGAGATAAGTCATAACATCCACATATAATGCAAACAAGAAATAGAGAACTCAACCAAGGGACACATAATGCAATTAGCACATATTACACATATACATTTAATATATCATCACTCGCTTCATAACGAGTGAAGAAATCATAAAACTTACTTACCACGGAAGTCACATAATTACTCTTCTAAAATAGCGTAAATACTACTACAAGCTCAATTTACACACCCGAATCTACAATAGATAGAATACTACTCTGTCTTATTGTGGGGAATGCACCACCCACAACAAAGGTGGAATTCCCACCCATTCTTGCTAATCACTCCGGGTTAGTTACTAATTGTTCTCAGATGCAATATTCGAGTCTTACCCGAACCAATATTACTTCCATCCAGTCCCGACTAGGCAATATATCATTTCCCTAGGCATCCAATGAACACAATCGAAATGAGTGGTTCTCCACTCTACGTTATAGCCATTGTTCCAACCCTAGCTGACAACAATTTCCCATTCAGTCCCTCTTACTTTCTCAGTAAAAGAGAACACGCTCTCGGCCTCCTCTTCCTCCGCTCAATGAAACCTCCACAGGAAAATCCACCAAAGGGGTTTCATGGTCATTACTCCATCAGAAGTGTTAACGACACTTATTCTGGAGCCTATCATTTTATGGTGCACGGTCTCCCTAACCGTACAACACTATATATACAACCGGCCTTTGACCGAACATTGTGTGAACATTCAAAAATCAACCTTTTCCTCTTCATTTTAACATTCCTTGAAATCTCAAGCTTAGTACCACTTTCTACTTGTAGCGGTACTTGAGAAACTACATCAACTGTAATTAGTAGTCGTAGTAGCAAAATAAGAAAACACCACAACAAGAAAGCAACCACCCAAGCAGTCCTCATTTCTGACCCCAAATTACAGTTCTTCATAACCCCATCTCATGACGCCTTCACAACGAACTTCCTTGGCATCCTTCTTCAATCGACCTAAGAATATCACACGAATGCGCAAAAGATTCTATGGGTCCTACCTCATGGCAGAAAAACGAATCTCACTAGAGAAATCAACGATCTTAATCCTAAGGCTCTATATCAAATAAAAAGCAACGCTGAGAACATAAGGCGTCTACACAGATTCCTAAGGACTCTAGAACCTGATGCTCTGATACCATCTGTGACACCTCGTGATCCGAAATAAGGGGTGGCTAGCCCAATACTCCAATATAACGGAATCATAGATGAAATCATTCTCAGCATCACAATAAAAATATAGAGTATCCAGGATAACCACCCAAAATTTCAGAAAACGGGATGCCAAAATTTTGAAAATAAAGGAAAGCAAATGACCTAATTCCTGAAAAGATAGGGTAAACCCCAAGACATTCTTAAATAATAATAATAAGAATACACTAAAAAGACCGAATAAGTTACCGGTCAACAAACTTTATAACAGCATTTAAACAAACTCATTAATTTATATATTACATTTCATTAGACATTTACAAAGGCTTTGGCCTCTCGCCCGAGTAAAGAGAACCGATCATAGCTAGAAATACAAAAAAATGAAAACGTCTATACCAAATGTGTCCCGTAATACCCACAATGCATCACGGCTCGCCGAGGACATCGGAATAGGAATTCAAATCAGGCATCCTTGCGGCGGAGTACCTGAGCGGTGACAAGATGCATATGCAACAAGAAATGTAAACGGGTCAGGGCCCGGTTCTATATGATTACCAGATGAATAAAAAGTATGACAGTTATGAACATCATCATGTTAAAAGATAAAATCTATCTACACAGTTCTAAATATGAGCTAAGGAAAAGAAGAAAAGCATGAATTTAATTTAACTAAGCAGGGGAAAAGAAAGATAAACATAAATAAAGACTTCCATTAAATACACCGATTTATTTCATAGTTTATTCCTTTTCAGGAAATTATAACTATAATTATAAGCTCTTTATGGCTTTTATCTCAATTTTAAGCTCTTTGTGGCTTTTTATTTCAATTACATGCCCATCCTAGCATTACCATTCCTTAGCAGGAATATAATCAACATTAAATGCTCTTTGTGGCATTATACTGTGCTTTTTGTGGCACCTCTTTATGATCTTTATGGCATATCACAAACATCAAGTCCCACTTGATTATGAATTGTTATAATTATATACATATAACGAATTCTAAGACCACTCCTCTAAGTTTTCCCACTGGGTACGCCCCTAAATGACCATCATCTTCTAGAGCCTATCTATACAAGACAACCTGGGAACCTATCGCAATACATCGGGAAGCAGCCATATGCCTGCGGGAGAGTCAAGACCACACCCGAAAACTCCTCACCAACGCAGAAAACATATCACATCGCTCATATGGCCTATGGACTATATCCACCCTGAATTCATTAGCCAGGGGGCATCACCAAGCGCGCGAACTTCCCTTATGATATCATTTAGAGAGGTGTGTATCAAGTAAATTAGCATTTACCATATTCATGATTAAGTAAATTATCATTTACCATCATCATTACCATTTCCATTTACATTTTATTTCCATGTATATGTTTCATTTTATCCGAAACCATTACCATTTACTTTTTGTAAATAGTATAACTTATTATCCGGAGCCATACGATAGATTATATCGTTGCTACAACCTCAAAGGAGTAATTGAAACTCTTAATTACCTCCAAACATTTTAGGGTGTTATTTTAAAACCCTAATACTTTCATACCTCAAAGGAATGAATGAACGTTCAATTTATTCTCCCAACTTACTTTTATGGTGTTATTATGAACCATAAAAATTAATGTAGCTCCATTGAGCTACAAGAGTCTCCCAAACATAACTCTAGGAATCCTAGTTTTATAATAATTTACTAGAAAAAGAATTCCCTAACATCAATTGGCATATCCCCGAAAAGGTCCCCACATAACCCATTCCTAATGTAGGGTAGGAAATTAACTCATCTCACACTCTAGGACTCTAAGTTTAATTATTTCAAGAAGATTCCTAGGTCCTAAACCAGAAAAAAAATGAATTGGAACTAACTAAGAAAATCACTCAAAAATTCAGGGCCTCCGAATCGTTTCGGCCTAGCCGAATCGATTTGGGTTCAAGAAAGCGAATCGATTCGGACCTACCGAATCGGTTTGGTCCAAAAAAACTGACCTTCTACATAATTTTCGAATCTTTTCGGACCATCCAAATCGATTCAGTCGACCCAGACCTGGAAACTGCCTCAAGGCGAATCGATTCGGCCAGGCCGAAGCAATTCGGTTCTGTAGAATTTCCTAGTTTTGTTATAAGGGTTATGAACCGTAAATCTTCCAAACCTCAAATCTCTTCAATTCTTCACACAACCAATAACATTTATCTAACCAAAATCTATCCTACATGATTAATAACTATTATAATCCACAATTTTATCACCAAAACAAAGATTAGGGTTTAATTCCCATAAATTCCATTTTTGATCTCCAAATGAATATACATAAATATCATATAAATTATTCAACTTAAATCACATATTAGCAAGTAGAAAACTTGCCTTGTAGGAAATATCATATTTCTTTGAGTAGGAGCATCAATCCATCTTCAATCTCAAAATTTCTCTTCTTTCTCGTCTTCTCTCTTCTTTCTCAAAATTAGGGAATTAGGGGATTTAGAAGACTAAAAAAAATCGGGCCTTAACATAAGTCTCCCAACTTAAGTGGTTAATACCGCATTAAAATGACTCACAAATACGCGTTTCATCTAAAACCAGGTAAAAGTGCCCAAAATACCAAAGCACAATATGGAACTTATTTTGACTGTCTCACACCATTCGAGACTAACTACACCCTCTAAACTGGCTTCCGGAAATTTTATGATTTACTTCGAGTTCCAACTTTATTGAAACCATAATGTCATTTAAAATGCATGACAGTATAAAACATGAAACCTGATGATATACTTTCACATACAGTAAATATGCATCAATCTAGTAAATATTAACTCCTATTCGTTCAATTAATATATACTCCAGTCCCCACATTTTATGTAATTCACTTATGCGGTAAAATTAGTATAAAATGAGCCTCCCAGAATCGAGGGTTGTTACATATATAGCATGACATCACATGTCACATCAAGAAAAAAGATAAATTCAACGTTTAATTAATTGAAAATAATGCACCAAAATTATAGGGTATTACTGCGTGACAACAGACCTTATCACGATCAAATACCGTGACAATTATGTGTTATCATAGTCCTTTTAACAATAGAAATCATGTCAAGCTTGGGGTGACCATACCCCTAATAAATAATTTTTGCTTAGTGGCTACTGCCTAACAGCAACCTTCGTCAAACATCCCAAAATGACATGTTTTTATTCAAACCAAACAACAACATAATATAATATGCAATAAAAAAGAAATCAAAATAAAATACACAATTACACATATCAAACCAAAGTGCAAAAAAATAAAGTTAATTACATCAAAAATAAATACGCAACTTTAATTAAATCGAACCAAGTTTAATCATAAGTATAAAAATACAAAATCTCAATAAGGGTTGAGGAGAAATGTCTGTTAAAGATATATGACACCACTGTGTTGTCGATATGTTGTACAATGCATTTCTCATCCAACCACAACACATGGTCGTCTTTCTTCAAAAACAACTCCTCCACTCGGACTCGAGACTTATAGGACTGGAGTGGGCAGTTGTGCACTATGTAACCTGCACTGGTGCTCGGATTCTTCACTCCATTTGCAATTCGATCACCTAAACACGTGTCATGGATATGAACTCTCCCTAGATATGGATTAAATGGAGTCAAGACAGTGGGTTTGGGGTAAAATATATATCATAAGGGGATGATGAGTCACTCGCTATCAGTGAGGGGGATGAAGTAATGGTTCACTCACCAACCTTCTCCTTTAACATTTCCTTCATCTTTACCCTTCCCCTTCCCCATATCCGTGACTACCCATTTGACCCATTTGAACATTTGGTTCATGGTGTGTTCAAGATTTTCCAATTTTGAGTTTGTGCCCACATTGTGCATTTCGAAACACACTATTTACTGCGAATAAGACCAAATAACTTTGTCTTTCCTATCCAGGAGCTGACACGCTGAGTACGACCTAATCTATCTTAGGTCAACACTTGGCTTAGTGAATTTGTAGTCCGAGATGCCTTAACAAACTATGGATTACTTTCAATTATAACTTATCAAAGTGTCAACAAACTATGAATTAACATCCTTGTCATTCTTAACCATAATCTTTGTATAGGAATCAATCATATTTGGTTTTCCCCCAGGCCACTCCTAGACTCCTTCGTACATTAAATTAATAGTCAAAAAATTTGGATCAATTTACTTACCATCTTATGCTCTACCTCCGTATAAGATGTCCTACTCAAGTAGTCATCGCCGAGGCATAGGTGGACTACTATCTCTTAGAAACCCCAAAATCCATAAATCACTTCTAGTGGGAAAACTTGATGATCTCCTTCTTCGGGACGGTGTCCCTATATTATAACACATACTCTCATTCCTTCCCGAAATATCGAGGCACATGTCCTTCTTCCATGTCTTCCATTGCCCACCTACACTGGCGGGGGTAAGTTGAATTATTGTGGTACAACAAACATGTAATATAAGAAACTTAGTCAATTAAAATAAAAAAAAAACATATAATAAAATCTTATTTGTAAATCAAATATTTCATATAAATAATAAGATTTTAATATATATAGGGCCCCCAAATGGCCATCTTCAGCTCGCAAAACATGTTCCTCTAATTATTTTACCCAAGAACAATTATTGACTTCATTAACTCAAATGACCTTGTCATTAAATTCGTCTTTTTTTCAATAATTCTCCCACGCCTGTCAAACTTAATGGGATTTTGGTTAGACATTCCCTCCCCCCCACTTTTTCTTAGGATCTTATGGCCTAATGAAGATATCTTCTTTAAAAAATAGACTTCAGTTGCATAATATATAACGTAAATCAAATAGAAATACTCAGTCGGGATATAAGAATTTAAATAACACAAAATTATTTACACATCCTTTTAATTTCAATTTCAAGAAACTTAGAAGATGTATTAACTAAATGATGTCATATTACGCATATGGATCGGCTGGAATCAAGTTATAATTATGAAATCTTGGTTAATTCATTATATAAAAAAATTATAATTCTTTTTTTAGGGATTTAACAAGATCTTTGTGAGATTTAGGGGTAGCCTGGGATTCAAGTGAAAGAGTAATGATGATTTTTGATTTTTTGAAAATAGATGGAAAATGAACTATTAGTAAGTTTTTTTCAAAATTATACTCCTATGTGCGCATGGTAAACTTTTTACATGCATACGATTTCACCTTTTATGCTATCATAGATAAAATGGTGTGTGGTCATGGATACATGTTAAATCTTGGTCATGCGAGCGGGTCTAAATGGGATTGTGTGAAAGGTTTGAGGCCAAATGAAAGAGACTTAAAACAAAATCACATTTAAAATCATGTATTTTCCCAAAGGAATACACAACACACATTAGACCTAACAAAAAATGAATTATAGATTACAATTTACCAAATTAGAGATTAAGCCTTGGATATTTTAAATTTTAATATAGCAACCCACATTAAACTCAACAAACAAATAAGAGATTACATTTTACAGCAAATTACAAACTAGAATCCTCACCATCCTCCCTACTAAAATAACTAAACTAGATGGAGATTATATTTTACAATCCAAATAAATCTGCTCATGTAAAGTATCTAGAATTTTCTTCAAGTTTGAGTTTTCATACAAAATGGATTAATAGTCGGTAAGCATTGTCAGGTCATTAACGCTACTAATGAGACACTTTGATGCGTGAAAGATGAATAACCACTATTTATTGTTAATATACTCACAGTAAAACACTTTCTTGGACTTTTCAAATGCACAAAAAAATGGCTCATCATTCATACGCTCCTTGCTCTTCATCTTGGACAAGTCTGCCATCATCAGATTTGTAGGCGAATAGACTTTAAAATAATGTATCTCATCAACTCTTACCCAGTTACATTAAAACATAAATTATTTAAAATATTTATAGTGTAATTCAAAAATGTTTTGAATTACACCGGAATAAGTTATTTCTACTTCAACGAGGCTTTTGTCTTTGTCACTCGCACCTTATATGAAATTCCATTATTTTGTAATGAAGTATTTTGATCTTAAAACCTAAATGAGAATACATAATCATCAGTTGATGGTTCTTAAACTCTTGTTCTATGAAATTGGGTCAATTAGTTAGGTAAAAAAGTCTTAGCATGGCATCACCCATCTCCAACAACTGAAACTATGAATTACATAAGTTAATTAGATATTTTTTATATCTTACAATTATTTGTAATTAAATAAATGGATATTTAGATTTAATATCTTTCATGCAAATTCAACTTCTCATATAGGAAGCCACATCCCTCTCTCTCTCTCTCTAAGTAACCTTGACCCTAACTAGGTTTAGAATGTCATGCACCATGCAAAACCCCATGAAAGTCGATCTAAAACCTCTTGATCCAATACCAAGGCATCAGTTTGTTTTAAATATTTTGTTAGTGTCCTCAAAACTTTGAAAAAACATAAAATATCATTGAAACCTCCCTTAAAATATCGTGGTGAACCTACTACCATTTTCACCAAAGGTGATATTCAACAATTGGATAAACCCTTCTAACTAACAATGGTAGGTAAGTTCTCACATGGTAGAACGAGTATTTAATTCATAAGGAAATCTTTTGAAGTTTTTGGATTGAAAGTTTCATTCCATATAGGTTTTTTAGATCATAAACATGTTCTTATAAGACTCAATTCTGAAGAAGATTTTGTACATTTATCGATGAGAGATGAATGGGTTATAGGGAAGTTTCCTATGAGAACATTCAAATGGACTCCTAGTTTTCGTATGCATAAGGGGAGTTTATAGCACCAGTCTAGATCGATTTTCCCACCCTTCTTATTCGCTTCTTTGCCGAAGAATCATTGTATTCAATAGCTCAGGTTGCAGGAAAGCCTTTAAAGTTAGATTGATCTTCTATAACAATCAATAGACCAAGTGAGACCAGGGTGTGTGTCGAGTTAGATTTATTGGTTGAAAGGTCAAGTCATGTGTGGATAGGATGTGAAGACAGTGAATTTTGGCAAGAAATTATATACGAAAACTCCCATAAGTACTATGTTAAATGCTTGAAGATAGGCCATAACGAAGGGAAGTGAATATTTAATAATCTTCAACTAAAGCCTCCATAAAAGAAGAAGAAAAAAAGAAGTAATTTAGAATATAAAAGCCCCAGAAATAGAATGAAGGATCCTCAAAAGAGATGATAAAGCTCAGCCAACAGAACCTATTGCCACATTACCTTCAAACCCTCCAAATTAGTAAGCTAAAAGATTAGTGTTAATGTAAAAAACTAAACTAGGTCTAATTAATTAAACACAGATAATTTTTGTAAGTAAAAAAAAGAGACAAATAGGTTTTTAAAGTTATTCAGCTTATAGAAAAAAGCCTATGTCCATTGTACTTGTTTTTGCCTTGTATTTGCCTTTGAATCACTTTTCCTTGACGAAGGGATTACAACATATTTATAGACCAATAAGGAGACAAAGAGATGTAATGCCTTTATAAATTAGGCATTTATGTCCGTACAAAAGGTCCATTATATTTCTTGTTGTTGGCATTTTTCTAATAGGGTTTGTCGGCCTCCCTACTATTAGTCGGGCTTCTTGGCGTTGGTCGGTATCCCAGTATCATGGTCGACATCCAGGCTTTGGTCGGCAGTTATGCCTTGCTGACTAGGATTATTTCCATAGTGGATGACACATGTGTATTTTTGATTGGTCCACGTAAATGGGTAATTTTTGGTATCAACAAAATCCTACAATGTTTCATAGTTAATGCTTGCTTTAAAGTATGGATCATTTAGTTTTGGTAGTAGCTCGGGATACGTTTTTGATGCTTGGTCGGTTGTCGACTTTCCACACTTGTAAAATTTATAGCTTTGCTGATGGCTTGTACTGCTGATGGCATTTTTGTAAATATCCAAACTTATAATGAATTATTTTGGGGGTAAATATATATATTTTTCTACTTAGCCGCCAAAATTTCAATCGTCGTTTCTCTTTAATCATTACGTTTGCCGATTTTTGAGGCAATCTATAAGAGGTGGTAAAATTTCGATCATCTCTTACCTCAAACTCTCTAAGTTTTTGCTACAATTTCTTGAGCTTCCGTGCGATCGTTCTTCCGGTCTTCTAGTTCTTGCTAAATATTTAAGTTTTCGTAAGAATTCTTTCTCTTTCTTTTTTAATTCATATCCAATCATGGTTTACACTGTTAACTCTCTAGATGAGTTTAGAAAAGAATGGAACATACTAGACTAGGTAGACTTAGAGTTTCCTAATCCCCCTGTAGACGTTTTTTCTTTATCCGAGGGTTATTGGATCCCCTCCTTATTAGTTACTGAATTCCCTAAATCATTTTTATTTGTAATTTTGTCAATAATTTGACATTATACCTGCTAGAGTAGTCCCCCATACCTGGACGATTATCAATGGTGTTTATATGCTCAATCAACTCCATGGGACCCATATAGGGATTCTTAAAATCATGTTTTATTATAAGTGGGTCATTAGTGATAGTACTTATTATTTAAAAACTAGGGTTGTAAATAGAGATTTAGTTGTTAACCTTTTTTACTCCAATGGGGATCACTTCGACCATGGAGTGATTGCCAAAAATTGGCAATATGTACCGCTAACGTGGGGTGAAATGTACAATGGGCCAAAATTCCCTCAGGAGGGTCATGGGATAGGTTGTTTTAATTATTATGTGACTCTGTTAACAACTTTGCAGCTGAAATGTTAATTAATTAGTAGTTGTTTATTTACTTGCAACTGATAGGAAGAGTAAGTGTCCTAAAGAACGTGACATTAAGCTTAACAAGCTCAAGAATCTGTAGGACCTACATTAGACCATACTAGGTCGGCATCATACTTGCAGAAATACTGGAGTTATGTCACCTCCTTTGTTTCCCGACCTTCTGATGTTGCTCCTACCATTGGGCTTGACTTGGACCAGGACCTAGCATCCACGTCATCAAACAGTGGTGAAATTGATTATAGTCCTTCTTCATCCCTGTACTCTGACCTTACTCTTAATCCTTCTATGGGAAAGAGGAAATCACCCGATATAATGGGAGATGTTACTGCTCCTCGATCCACCAAATCTGCTACTGCTTGGGGAACTAATAAATTAGATGTTGGGAATAAGGCCCCAACTAAGAAGGGTGAAGAGTCCATTCTTAAATGTATAAGAAAATATCTTCCTTCCAGACTTGCTAAAGGAACTTCTGCTACTACCGAGCAATAAAACTTGGATAATTTATCTGTTGTTGACACTGGTTCTCCTGTTGCCATAGGTCATGTCTTATCCACACAATTAGTAAATTTTGGTACCTTGCCAGATCATAGGGGTGACCTTTGCTATACCCCATTTGAAATTTTCTTAAAGGGATGCTCAAAGCCTTGCCTTGGTAAAAAATCTTACAATTTCGTACTTGTTCCTTTTTATTGATTTCTTGCATTAATTTGGCCTTTCTTTTTTACAGTTCCTGGAGGATTTCAACAAGATGTTGGAAAAGGACGATGCAGTTTGCTCTTCTTCAAATGACATAGAAGAGGATTTTGAATGTTTGAATAAATCCTTTCTTGACTCCCAACAAAAATTGGGAAACGAGAAACAATCTTGGGAGATTAAAATAAAAACTGTTGAGGATGCTCAGAAGAAGCCTGAGAAAGAGGTTATTACAGCTCGGAGACAAGTCTCTAAGTTAGAGAAGAACTTGGTTGCTGAGAAGGACATGAGGGTGAAAGCTAGAGAGTCTGATGGGATAAGGTTGTAGCAGCGGCTTCTGTCTAGATTAAGTATGTGAAGAAAAAATATTATAGGGATGGTTTGTCAGTAGCACTTACTAAGGTTGGTAATCCTCAAGAGTTTGAGTTCTTCCTCAGATATGATCCTAGATCCCCATCAAACTTTGATGAGGAAGGGGAAGATTATGTGGGGTTAGGGGATTTCACCCTTGTTCAAGAACCTGCAGTCATCCAATTGTAGATACTTGTAGAGTTTTCTCTCCCCACCACATTTGAGCAAATCAATCCATCGATTCCTGTCACCAATCAAGTTAAAACTTTTACTGATAGGGAGAAAGTGTAGACTTGCTAAAAAATTAGCCTTTTTCTATTTTATCTTTATTTCAATGTATTTGTAACTTGAGTTCATAACAATGAAAATGAGTATTTCTTTCCTTTGCATTTGTCATCTTTTGATTGTTGCTTTATGCTCTTTATCCCGTTGTTGATTGGATTTTTCTTGACTCTTATATTTCATGGAAAAAATAGATCAACTTTCTTCTACTGGATCTGAGCTACTCAGGAGATGCAATGATCTATTCAAGTTTTTGAGGCAGATCTATCGAATTTGCTCGGGGATAATATTTATGATCTAGCTAAACAAGCTTACTTATACATGAAGTGTCTCCTTGATCGGTGAGTGGATAATAACGTAGCTTACTATAAAATGATTGAAGAGGTTCAAAAATATCACAAAGAAGCCAAGACCCTCTTGCATGCTAATTATGAGAAGAAGTACAAAGCTCTAAGTGAATCTTGGGGTTTTGAGGAAAAATCAGAGAGATATGCCTCTTCTTTTACGAAAAAAGAGATTCTGCTCATGTGAAGTGGATGAGTTTAGGTCCATTGCCAAGTTGTTGGAGGAAGAAAATAACAATTTGAGAGAGGAGCTGAACTTTTTGAAGGTTCCTTCAACTACTGATGTTATTGATGAGGGAGTCTCATCTTTGGATACTGAAAATGCTAATTTGAGGGAAGAACTGGAGGCCTTAAAAAAATCCAAACCTTCTACCTCCTCCCGATCAAGGTAAAGGCCTGGCCGAGCTACAACTAATGAAAGAAGGACTCAATAAACACTTGTGAATCATACTGCATAAATAAAGTTTAAGAATTTATCCATTATTGAGACGTCCTAAAAGATCCAAACCTATGGAGAGTAACTTGACACACAGTCTTCTCAACTACAAATCATGGATGAAGTGCTAAAGAAACTGCAACACCGGGTTAAAAGGTTAACTTTCTAGTTTTATAAGAAACCCAGATAAGTTTAAATGGATACGTACAATGAGTCTCTCGGTCATTTTGATGAATGATTTAGTCAAGCTCGGTGCAAAGGCTATAAATGTGGCTGGACCAATTTCTTAATAGTTATGAAGGTTGATCAGGATAGTAGACTTTGGTATTGGGCTGATCTAGGGCTTTTGGAGTGTCAAGATCCTCCTTTTAAACTGGATATCAACTAGATCCCTGTAAAAACCAATACTCAATGCTTGATCTCCAAATACATAGGGGATTATGGTGTGTATGATGAGCTATAAATAGTTCGACCTCCTAATCTGTTAGATGCTCCGAGCAGCAGCAATAGGAGAATGCTTCAAGATTTCGACTTCATTAACTTCCCATACACATTTAATGATCCTCCAGCGGGCATGGAACAATCATCGATCTCCTCTAAAGCTGGAGGAGTGCGTCCAGTAGAATAATCTTGAGCATAATTTGTTCCTGTATTTCATTTATACATAATAGTTGCATGTAATCATCTTATATGTATAAATGAAAAGCATTTGATTAACTTATCTTCTTAATGTCTTTGTTATTTCATTAGTTCTACTAACACACTTAGACATTTGGCAAAATTTAGTATTAGTTACCAATGTGATTATCATAGGTTCTATTAATATACTTAAATTTCTAAGTTTAATATTAGTTACCATTGATGTTGCCATATAAGTTCTACTAGTGAGCCTAGATTTCAATCCAAGTTTAGCATTAGTTGCCCGTGGTATTGCCATAGGTTCTACTAATGCATCTAAATTTTTAGGTTTGGCATTATTCACCAGTGGTGACCGAAAGTATGTGGAATATGTTTCTACATTCTTATTTAGGAATCTCCACAACGTTCTTATTTCAATTTGCCCAGTTTGGATAAAACTTGCTGATTTTTATCCCTAATTTTTCTTCTTGACCAAATGCTAAGGATTAAAATCCTATTTTGTCTTGGATTTGTGTTTGCTTTGCCGATCAAGTATCGCCTTTTCTGCCCACATCTGACCAATTACTGCATTTATGCCGACCAAGTGTTGGGGTTGTATATCACCAATATGCCCCCCCCCCCCCCCCCTAAAAAAAATGGAAAGCAAATCCAACTTATTAGTAATACTGAAGAACATTAATTACAAATAATATTTCTCGCTACATTGCTGGTAGTATTTCCTAAGATGCTCGGTATTCCACGGATTTTTTAATTCTTCCCCTTCCAAATTCTCAATTCGATAAGTTCCTGGTCGAATAACTGTTGAGATATGATAAATCCCATGCCAATTGGCTTCAAGCTTGTTTGTTTTCTAAATCACCTTCTTCAAAACATAGTCCACTTCTTTTAAGTTGGTCGGCTTCACTCTTGTGTTATAAAAGCGTGCTGTTTATTGTTGATAAACAATGTTTCTCAAAGAAGCATCTTCACACACCTCTTCCAACATATATAAGTCTATCATTCGCATCAAATCACTGATCGGATACTCAAAGCTCAACACTGTTTGAGTTGGAAAACCTATTTTAGTTGGTATGACTGCTTCCGTCCCAAATGCCAGTATGTATGGTGTTTTTCCAATAGCAGCTCTCGTAGTTGTTCGGTATGCCCACAAAACTGAGTGAAATTCATTAATGCAATTCCCTTTAACATCATCAAGTATTTTTTTCAACCGAGTGAGTAAAGTTATATTTGTTACATCAGTTCGCCCATTATTTGAGGATGTCGTGGAGTAGAGTCTAACTTTTAAATCTTAGATTGGGCACAATATGATGAAAACTCTTCATTATCAAACTACATGCCATGGTCAATCATGAAGGCATATGGTAATCCATATCTATAAATTATGCTTTTCCAGATAAACTGGTACACATTCTCGTAAGGCATATCCACCAATGGTTTATCTTCAACCCATTTTGTGATATAGTCAACAGCCACGACCAAGTACCTAAATCTTCCTTGGGTGGTTGGTAGTGGCCTAACCCAGTCTATTCCCCAAATAGCAAATGTTCAAGGTAAGGTAATGAGGGTCAAAGATGCATATGGAGTTTTGCGAACATTGGAGAACTTTTAGCACTTGTTACACTTGTTCACAAAGGTCATGCAATCTTCCCTTGAGTATTCATTCGATGTATTAATGATCATCCTGCCACTTGAGATCCATGCGATACTTCATGAACTTCTTCTACTAGATCTTTGACCTTTGTTGAGTGAACACAACTCTTCAGGGTAGTTGTTAATCCTATCTTGTATAGAACTCATTTGTCTAACACATAACTTACTTCTTTGTACTTGAGATTTTTGGGCTCAATGGAGTTTGCTGGAAATATTCCTTCTTCAATATAAGCTCTGATAGGATCCATCCAGGATGGTCCCATGTCTATAGTAATGAAACTAATCATCAAATCATCACCAACACCAATGCTTTGGTTGGACAAAATTTCAATTGGAATGGTTCTCCCGATCTCAATTTTGGTCGTTGATGCCAGCCGAGCAAGTGTCTCAACTAGGGCATTGTCCAGTTTAGGAATTTTGATCATTTAAATGGAAGGCACATTTTCTATAACCTTCAATGACTTGACTAACTATCTTGTAATCAGTTCTCCTTTGGCTCCATACAAACCCAAAATTTGGTTACCACTAACAGAGAATCACTGTGTACCACAACTTACTCGGTGTTCAGTGATTGAGCCAAACTTATACCCATAAAGACAACTGCATACTCTATTTTGATATTTAAGGCTTGAAATTGGAATCGTAATACATATTTAATGTCTATCCCATCAGGGGTATTGAGTATTATACATCTTCCAATTCCTGCTGAAAACGAGGAGCCATCTACATAGAAGTTCCATATGGCGATGTTATTATCAAACACTTAGTCTGTTAATATACCATGATGAAATATTTTTCTTTCTGCCTCCTCATATCTTCTCGTCGCCTCCTGCATCCCAGTTGATGTCTTTGGTAAGTTGGCAACAACTTTTTGTAAGCTTGTCTCCAATGGGGTCTATTTGGGCTATTGGTTGGTGATAACTTATGTTGGGCTTTTCCCTATTTGGGTTTTCTCTACTTGAATGTTTTGTTAAGTGAATTCATTAATGAAGTTTACTATATCATGTCCCTTTAATGAGGTTCTTGGCTCATATACAATATTGTACTCCCCCAATTCTACTATCTAATACATTCAGCTCCCAGACTTCTTCAATTTTTGCAAAGCTTAGCGAAGAGGCATATCAGTGTACACCACAATAGTATGTCCTTGGAAGTAAGATTTCATTCATGTGGATGCCTTAATCAATCCCAAAGCTAACTTTTACAAGCGTAGATATCTAATTTGTACTCCTCAAAAGGCTTTATTGGTGTACTAAAAAGGCTTTTGAACTCTGTTATCTTCTAGTATCGAGGCAAAACATACAGCTGACTCAGAGATGGCTAAGTATAAATACAATTTTTCTCCTAACACTTGTCAGGAAAGCAATGGGGGTGATCTCAAATACTTTTTAAACTCCGAAAAAGATTTCTCACATTCATCATTCCATTCAAAACTTTTCCTCAACACTTTAAAGAATGGTAAACTCTTGTCTATAGATCAGGGCATAAATCTATTCAATGTTGCTACTTGCCCAGTGAGCCTTTGCACATCCTTTTTGTAGATCAGAGACATGCATTTTAATTAACTCCTTGATTTTGTCAGGGTTAGCCTCAAATCTTCTTTAGTTCAATATGTACCCGAGTAACAACCCTTCTTTGACACCATATACGCACTTGGTCGGATTTAACTTCATTTAGTGATTCTCCAGTTGATCAGAGGTTTGGATGAGGTCGGTAATATGATCATATGCTTTTTAGCTCTTTGTCAGCATGTCATCTACGTATACGTCCATGTTTTTTCCTATTTGTTCTTCAAAGACTTTGTTCACCTACTCTAGTAATTATCACTTGCATTTTTCAAACCAAGTGGCATAACATTATAACAATATGTTCCTTGGGGAGTAATAAAAAAAAGTGATTTCCCTGTCTTAGGGATTCATCTTGATCTTGTTATAACTAGAATATTCATCTATGAAACTCAATAGTTCATTCCCTGAGGTAGTGTCAACAAGTTGGTCAATTCTGTGAAAAGGAAAGTAGTCCTTTCGGCAGGCTTTATTCAAATTTGTAAAGTCCACTCACATCTTATTTTTGTTATTTTTCTTTTTGAGCTTAACCACATTGTCCAGCCAATCTGGATATTTTACATCTATAATAAATGAGGCTTTTTAAAGTTTTTCTATCTCCTCTTGGATAGCCTGGTTCTTCTCGGGGCTAAACACTCCATGCCTTTACTTCACTAGCGTGTCATGCTTGTTGACGTTGAGCTCATGATAAAGGAACTTGGATCAATCCTAGGCATGTCCTCATGACTCCAAGTGAACACGTGCTTCCTCTGTCTCAGGAACTTCACTAGCTCCTATTTAAGAATAGGGTCTAGTGTTGATCATCCCTACATAGTTTTCTCCACCTTGTTATCATCTAAGATGATATTCTCCGTTGCTTATACAATTTGTCCTTTTACCAATTCGGTCTACTCTATTGGATATAAAGTTTCCACCTCGGAGTCGCTATTGGGTTCAGGAATATCCACATGGTAAGTGGTGGTCTTCCTCTTAATTTCATCAAAATTTTCTTCCTCGACAGAGGAGTAATAACAATCTCAAGCTACTTTCTGATCACCTTTAACCACGCCTACACCAAAATTGGTCAGGAACTGTAAGCATTGATGGATCGTAGATAACAAGAATAAAAATTTCTTCAATCCTACCCTTCTCGTGATTATATTGTAGGCAAAATGAACATTCTTGTCCATTATAAAGAAATGTATCTTCTCTGTCCAAATTGTTGGCTAGGTGTCGATCATCGCTTCTATCTTGATTGTGCCCAAGGGAAATACTTTTTCACCAGAAAATCCTATTAAGGGTCTATGGTAAGGGTTCAATTGGCTAAGCTTTAAGTCCAGACTGTCAAAGCATGGATAAAACATGATATCTGCCGAGCTACCATTATCAACCAATACCCTGGAAGCAATTATATGTTGCATTCTAACCTTAATTACTAGGGATCATCATAGGGATAAAGTACCCCTAAAAGGTCATTTTTGGAAAACCCAATCACCAATATTTCTCTGTTAACTTTCTTTAGCATGCGTTCCTGAGCTAGATTGATACTTTGAATATAGGAGCACACTTGAGCCTCATTAAGTTAATTTTTTATTTCAACATTATGATCTCCTCTTGCTGCATCTCCACCTGTAATTATTTAGCAATCAAAAGATCAAAAACTAAGCATCAGTACCTCACGTTCTGATTGCCTGGGTCTTTTGGGCAAGTCATGATCATCTTCTTGATCGTCTTCATGAGTTTTCTTTTTCTCATCCCCAGACTTGCATGGAGATTTTGATCATTGTCAGGCTCTATTGTTATACTACTGATTAATAAATTTGTCCAGCTTTTCTCTTCGGATGAGGTTTTCAATTTCATTCTGCAGAGCAATACAACTATCCTTCGTATGCCCATGGTCCCTATTAAATTCACAATACTTGGACCTATCTCTCTTTACAGCAGGTGCTCTTAGCTTCTC
This sequence comes from Sambucus nigra, assembly GCA_949130495.1. Classification (NCBI taxonomy): domain Eukaryota; kingdom Viridiplantae; phylum Streptophyta; class Magnoliopsida; order Dipsacales; family Adoxaceae; genus Sambucus; species Sambucus nigra. The sequence continues at coordinate 298,145,133 of OX422223.1, forward strand.
AAGCACGTACTTCTTTGGTATGCTTTATTTCTTCCAAAACATGGTGAATACCCACGGTTAATGGATTATAATTACTGTATGTTTTGAGCCTATCAGTATTAACCTTTTTCTTTGATTTCAAATGATCCTTGTTCTCTTCTCGATCCTTTGTCTCGATCTTGCCTTTATATTTTATACCTGAGTATTGTTTGGGTGCCATGGTTCATCGGCAATCATTATCTTGGATGCTTTAGACATTAATTCTGTCACTGTCTTTGGAGGATCTTTGGAAAGTGTGTAATAAAGCTTCTCGAGAAGTAATCCACTCGTGAAGGTTATGATAGCTATTTTATTTTCTTAATCAACGACTTCCATCTTCTCGTTGTTGAAACGAGAAATATAATCTCTGGTACTCTCTCCTACTCTTTGCCTTACACTTAACAACTGAGTTACTCTTTTCACCGATTTGGTGCCAAAGTAGAAGTTACCAATAAATAGCTCAGGGAGCTGGTTGAAACTAAAAATTTATCCCCGAGGAAGTCTATTGTACCAAATTTGAGCAGGCCCTATAATTATTCCTGAAAATTCCCTTCATATCATTTCATCAGGAACAACATAAATATTAGCTACTGCTTGGTACTGCTCTATATGAACAACACGATCTCTTTTCCCATCATACTTTGGAGTAACTGTGGCCATCCCCGATCCTCGCAGAAGGAGGGGTGAAGAAAGGGGTGTCTTCATGTCGAGAGGATCTTCGCCCCGTGCATCCCTCTAGGGAGTGCTTCGGCCAACGTCGGTGATGAGGTGCAAATGTAGAGAGATGGAGTCGCGAGTCTATTTTACTGAAAACAGACAAAAGAAAAGGGATCCATCCCGAAAGATAACATCCAAAGGAATACTGATACATACGAAACCAAAATGATTCGAAAATGGTCTCGAGTCTAAGTTATGAAATAGGAAGGTGTTAGGCACCCATTCCGCCCTTGAGATATCTCCTGGATTGTTGTTATTTTCCTTTATTTCCATGTGATATGTGTGCGTATGCATATGCAGTGGATATAGAAATCATCTACTTGTATCATGGAAGATATAAAGCGAGTCATCCGTAGGAATGTTCCTAAAAGTAATATTAGAAAATAGGATATACGCGATTATCCTAGTATTCATCATTATAATGGGACGATAACGCATATGGAATAATACGCCACTAAGAAAAATAATATATATATATATAATCTAAGGGAGTTAAGTTTAAAGAATAAAGAAAAATAGAAATTAGTAGAAAAGTAAGAATAGAACTCGAGTATCGGGTTTTACCCGAGGCGCCTACGTAGCCTATGGATGCATCAAAGTCTACGTAGTTTGTATGCAAAAAGTGGGGTGCAATTTATCCTATAAATCCAACCGGGGACTTCTCTTATATGTGTGTGTGTGTAAAAAGGTGTTTTAGTTGTCAGAAAAGTGTGAGAGAAGTGCGAAAATTCCCGTTTGGAATTTATGAGCAAACCTTCGTTTTTTTTTTTTTTTTGGGGGGGGGGGGGGTATATGAAAATAAGGGATGTGCAATAATACTAAATAAAAAGTATATTAGGACATGTGAGATGAGAGAATAAAAGTGCTATGTAATGAAACCAATTAATGCGAATTTAGCAGAATTTGAATAGAGAGTTGAGAAAGTTGTACCTTCTTGAGGATCTTGATCTTGATCTTGAATGTTGGAGAGCAGCCCTGTGCTGGGATGATGATGAAGGGTAGTTAATTCACGAAGTTTGATGAAAAATACGATGAAAAGTGAGGGTTGGAAAGGGATTTGGATATGGTAATCACGTTAACTTCGAGAAGGGTTTTCTGAGCTCGTTGAGAATGATGGAATTCAGATCTTGTGTATTTTTTTTTAATAAGGTCGGTCCTTCCTTTTTATAGGCCCAGGTCATTACCAATCGAAATAATCCCGTTCCTGCCAATCGGAAGGTGTTTTTAGGCACACTGCCAATAGGCATGGTTTGGAACCTGTCGTTTGGCAGTCCCTTTCAGGTTCCTTCGAAAAATTAATCGTAGAGCGCAAACCATTGATCTGAGTCATGGATGGGGCAAACCATTAGAAAAGTACTTTATATAACTTAGAAGGCCTTTTGGACTTCTCATGGGTCTTGGAGTTGACTTTGGGTCAAATGTGGCTCGGAAGCGTTCGTCGGTCCATTGGACGGGAGTTTATCGGATGCAAACGGATCATTCGTCTGCATTGTAAGCCAGAATCATGCACGGGGAAGACCGTTTGAAATGTTAGGAGATGTAATTCAACATTCCAAAGACTTTGACTCGGTTTGGGAAGTTAACTTCGGTCAATGGTGGCCTGGAAGCGTTCGGTGACCTTTCAGAGTAAAATGGATCATTCGTCCACACCGTAAGTCAGAACTGGGTCCAAAGTAGACCATTGGAAAGGAGTTTTAGCTCCCTTTGAATATTCATTCAGTCTCAGTCAAGCTGAAGAGTTGACTTTGGTCAAATGGATCCTGGGAGCGTTCGATGGCCTCTAGGTCAGGTGTCGAGGGGAAACATGTCATTTGTGCGCACCTTAAGTCAAAATTGTGCACGAGATGGACTGTTGGAAAGGGGTTTTAGTGCCCTTTGGAAATTCATTCAGTCTCAATTGAGTTGAAGAGTTTAATTTTTGGTCAAACAGAGCTTGGGAGTGCTCGATGGCCTATATGTCAGTACCCGGGGTATGACTTAGGTTTATAGCGATAAAGGGAGGTGCTAGGGACCTAAGGAGAGTTAGGGGGTACTAGGATGGGGTGTTTACACAGCTCCTTGATGGGTGAGTTTTGAACAAATGATAGCCATAGAATAGATATTGCATGATGCATTCAAAAGAGTATGACCAATTCAGAGGGTCGAGGCCGATTCTGAGGACCTAAGGATGAGGATGACTGGTTCTGCTGGTTGAGGTCGATTCTAAGGGCTTGAAGATGAGGGTGACCAATTCTCAGGGTCAAAGCCAATTTTGAGGGCTTAAACTGAGATGACCAATTCTACGGGTCGAACCTAATTCTAAGGGCTTATATTGTGATGACAAATTCTGCGGGTCGAAGCCAATTCTGAGGCCTTAAGTTGAGATGACCAATTCCGAGGGAATAAATTGAGATGACCAATTATGCGGGTCAAAGCCAATTCTGAGGGCTTAAATTGAGATGACTAATTCTTCGGGTCGAAGCCAATTCTGAGGGCTTAAATTTAGATGACCAATTCTGCGGGTCAAGGCCAATTCTGAGGGCTTAATTTGAGATGACCAATTCTACGGGTTGAAGCCAAATGTGAGGGCTTAGGGATGAGGATGATCGATTCTACAGGTCGAAGCCAATTCTGAGGGCTTGAAGATGAGAGTGACCGGTTCTAAGGGTCGAAGCCAATTCTTAGGGCTTAAATTGCGATGAGCAATTATGTGGGTCGAAGTCAATTTTGAGGGCTCAAATTGTGATGACCAATTCAACGGGTCAAAGACAATTATGAGGGCTTGAATATGAGGGTGATCGGTTCTACGGGTCAAAGCCAATTCTAAGGGCTTAAATTGTGATGACCAATTCAGCGGGTCGAAGCCAATTCCGAGGGCTTAAGTTGAGATGACCAATTCTGCGAGTCGAAACCAATTCTGAGGGATTAGGGATGAGGATAACCGATTCTACGGGTCGAATCCAATTATAGGAATTAAATTGAGATAACCAATTCTATGGGTTGAAGCCGATTTTGAGGCCTTAAATTGTGATGACCAATTATGTGGGTCGAAGCCGATTCTGAGGGATTAAATTATGATGACCAATTCTACGAGTTGAAGCCAATTCTGAGGGCTTAAGTTGAGATAACCAATTCTACGGGTCAAAGCCAATTCTAAGGTCTTCAATTTGAGGGTGATCGATTATGTGGGTCGAAGCCAATTATGATGGCTTAAGTTGTGATGACCAATTTTGTGGGTCAAAGCTAATTCTGAGGGGTTAAATTAAGATGACCAATTTTGCGGGTCGAGGCCAATTCTGAGGACTTAAGTTGAGATGACCAATTCTGCGGGTCGAAGTCAATTCGGAGGGCTTAAGTGTGAGGGTGATCGATTCTACAGGTCGAAGCCAATTATGAGGGATTAAGTTGAGAAGATCGATTCTGTGGGTGGAAGCAAATTCTGAGGGCTTAAGTGTGATCTTCTCGGGGAACTCTTTCGGGGAAATTACCTTGTGATTTTGATTTGAGCTGGGGATCTAATTAATGGGGAAATCCTCGTATCGTTTGGATACATTTCTAGGGGAACAACCAATTTGATGCTATAGATTCCACTGGGGAAGTGATAAGGTGGTCCAAGGTTTAGACGTATTTCTCGGGGAAATTTGAGAGCTTTGGGGAACAGAAGATAACTTGAAGTTCGAGAAACTTTAAAGGTCCTCTACGGATGTTGTCGGGGAGATATTCGCTTGGCCTTTGAGAGTACCACTGGTGAAATAGGGGTTTCGCTTGAGGGAGTGTGAAATTTTCATGGTAGAACTGTTCTAAACCCTCCTTGTGATTTTTAGGAATTTTCTGAGATTTTTCAGTGTTTTCTGGTATTTTTGGGGTTTTTTGAACAAAAACTTTAGGGGGTGCTGGTCGGCATGGTGTGGAGGGTGACATTCGGTAGTGGAACTGAATTTTGGTCTGCCTTGAGAAGATAAAGGGGCAGTGCCGATCGGTAGGTTTGGGGTTAGTGCTGATCAGCATGACCCTTGGCTTCCTATAAAAAGGGGCGGGTTCCCCTCATTTTTCACAGCTTCTTGCCTTCTCTCTTTCTACGATTTTCTTATGCGAATATTTCTAGCATTTCGCAATCTAAAAAATGGCTGCTTTTGTGAGCATTGTGTTACACACGGAGTGGCTGGTTATTGACGACTGGGTGAATATGGAGTGGAGGGCGACGGTGCCTCCTACTTTGGGGAGTGAGAAATCTTTTGATGCATTTGCATCAGTTGAAGATGAGCGGACTTTGCTGCGGGAGCTATCGCATCTTCTTTCTTCTAGGGTGGTGAACCCTGGTGGTTATGTAAGTAAAAAATGACCTTTGGCATTCTTTTTTTGTGATTTCCTCTTTTTCTTGGATTTTGACAAGATTTTTCTTAAACAAAGTGATGTTTCTTTGTCGGCTATGGGTGCCCATGAGACGACGGGACTCAAGGATGTCTGAGAACACCTTTTGCCTGTGGTGCATTGGGTTATATCGTCAGCAGGCTTTGGGAGGCTGGCGTATGTGCTGGATGAGACACCTCGTTCGAGGGCGATCTTATGCGCTCTCGGGGAGAGGTGGTGGGACATTACCCATACCTTCCATTGTGGTTTTGGGGAGATGACTGTGACTCCCATAGACATGCACCATCTACTGGGGCTGGATTGTGATGGAGAGCAGATAGAGGTGGATCGCTCTTTATGAGTGAGGCTGGAGGCGGTGTGGGTGGCGCTAGATGATGTTGGGAGGATAGTATCTGGGGACTCTATTCTTATGTCATTGTTGAGGGATGTTTTACTAACTAGGGTGATTGATGTGGAGGACAGGCTACATATGAGGCATATGGATCGGTTGTTTATCTTGCTGGTGTTGGGGGGATTTCTGGTGGCATCGAGCGGCGACATCATCCATTTATGAGTTTTTCCATACTTTAGGATGTTTTTGAACATCCCTTCCTATAATTGGGGGAGCCTGACTTTGGTGACCCTTTATTTTTCTCTGGATGCATTTACCTTGTGCTGTCGGCATACTTTTATTGGAGCCACGTATCTTCTTGAGGTGTTATTTAATTTGAACATTTTCTTTTCATGGATTCGCATTTCCCTTACTCGTCTCTTTTTTATTGTTGATTCTTATCTTTGGCAAACGTGGTTTTATCAGGTGATTATGTGTAATACCCAGCTGATTTCTCTGAAGGATGAGACTGTTGGCAACTTTTGTCGATTGTATCGGTAGCGAAAGGCCAATCAGCAGTCGAGGAAGTCTCTCTCTTTGGAGGCGGTGCGTCAGGTCTTTAATGGCGTAACCAGTGATAGGGTAAGACTTTTTTCTTCTTCAGTCCTGGTGTTTGTGTAATCTGATTCTATATTGGCTTATATTTGGTGGGGAGTTTTTAGGTGACCTTTTACCCTTGGGGGATGACTGTTCAGGACACGAGGTCGACTGGAGTTAATGCGCAGATGAGGAATTTTCTGGTGCTTGAGTTCGGCCACTCTTGGTGTCTCGAGGATAGGGTGGTTTGACAGATTATTGAGGATGAGGTGGTGGTGCCACCTGCGAGGCCCCTTATGTCTATGAGGTGAGAGGGGTTGTTACTAGAGGATTCGAGGATCGCGGTGATGATTGGCGAGTCCTATCTGTTGTACACTGATACGGCTATATCGTATGATTATATGGACTTCATGACGACTTGGATAATGGAACCCAACATATATTATGCACTGCCCTTCCCTCCTACGGGTTCGAGTCATCTAGTGGGGTTCTCCCACAGCGATGGAGGTCCGTTGACATCTGCCACGGCGGCGACTTCGGAGGTCCCCTTTGTGAGGTTGCATACCCCATCATACAACATCCGGCGGGTTGATGGAGGGATGGTGCCTATGTTGTATCGTCCTCATACGATGAACTCAGAGGAGTTAGTCTTGACAGAGGAGGTTCTTCGTCCTTTGGTATATCTTTATGTTCTTTTCTTTTCCTTCTTTTTGGTTTCTTTTGATCTTTTCTGCTTGATACTGATTTCGCCTTTTCTTGTAGCAAGTTAGGATTTCCACCACTTGGCTGAAGGATATTAGAGACCGAATTTCTTTGATGATCACCCATATTCAGGATGCAGTTCCTATTCCTTCTTGCTTCGTGCCATTTGCTCATCTGGGGAGGAGTATGGTTCGGGTAGTGGTGGTGTGCCATCTCTCCATAGGGGAAAGAGAGCTCACGAGGGTGGGAGTTCTTAGGGAGATAGGTGAAGTTTAGAGGTGAGAGAGAGAGAGAGAGAGAGAGAGAGAGAGAGAGAGAATGTGAGTTCGGATAAAGCCCTATTATTTTTCTGCTTTTCTTTATTTTCCTTCAAGATGATGTAACACAAAAACATATCTATGCAATGCAATGGAGTTTTTTATTTATCTTCTGTTAGTAATGAATGGATGAATGCATATGCGCTTTTTACTTTCCTACTGAGATCGTAAAAAGAAATATTTTTGGGATTTGAAGGAAAGTTTTATTTAAAATGAGAATTTATATAAAGATGGAAGGGGATTTTGAAATTCTATGGAGAATATCAATTTATTTTTATTGAGTTTTTTTATTTTCACAAAAGAGGAAAAAGGCAAGTTTCTAAAAATATGGGGTTGCCGATCAGCAAGCACCTTGTCCTGCCTATCGGCAAGTCAGTGCAGTCTAATAAATTGAAGCTTTGATTGGTACACTCTTTAGCTTTTGGTACCTTGTGGGGCAGGATTCCCTCCGATTTCTGCAGGGGTTATGTCTTTTGTAAGGATTTTCAAGTATAAAAAGGGGTAAGGGTGGAGTATTTTCATCACACCTTCACATTCCTACTTTCTTATTTTTTTGAGATGGCTATCCCTGGTAGTGTTGAGTTTGCCAACTATCACGAGACTTTGGAGGTGATGTGTTCCTACAATGTCGACTACCTTGAGACTTTGGAGGCGATTCTTTCAACATGCATCTAGTCTCTTTATGGAGTAATCGGCCCATAGAGTGGAACATGCTGATGATGGCGATACAATTTTGTTACCTCGAAGACCATGTATTCCTCTTTGGCTTGGAAGTAGTTTGTCCGACTTATGAGGAATTATCTACCATGTTGGGAGTAAATCCTATTGTGGCGTCTACTGTGCCTGAGTTTTCCTGATCTCCTCGGGAGCTGTTGGTTAGACTTCTGCATGTCTCTCCCTCGACGGGTAGATCCTTGGTTACTAGAGGAATGATTTCTCTTACTGCGGTCCTAAGGTCTGTGCATTTGCAGCAGGTTTGTGATGATGGATATGCTAGAGCCATCGTTCTGGGCTTTGTTTCAAAATTACTGCTAATGACTGGGGAACTACTGATGGACCCACAACTTGCAGCCATCATTTCATGGATGTCATACCATCGCAATCCTACGATGATACTGACAAAGACTTTGAATAGCCTAGATGCCTGGCGAGAAGGTCATTCTAACTTTCTAAGGGGTAGCCCGGTGATGTTGTTCATGTGATTGTATGAAAGATTTTGCCTAATTACTCCTCCAAAAGGCCCTTTGTCATCTGTACCCAACTTCTTTTTGTGCCATTTTATCAGCGTTGGCCTGGATATTGAGAGATGGGAGAACTGATTTGTGGAGCATGGGGCTCTAAATCTGCACTAGTCACTGCCTTGGTGGGGATAGTTGCTGCCTATTCTGGAGCTGGGGAATACCCGTACGTCTGGTTGGTTGGTCTCAGATAGACCTCTTTCTATTTCCCTTTACGGCTTCTATGCCAATTTGGCTGGGAGTAGACCGTGCCACCTTGGACACTAGATTTCTTTCTAGTAGAATATCTGACAGAGCATCTGTGCATATGGCTTCGCTCTTTGTGGGAGATTCGGAGTTCGTCGACCCATCATTCTCAGTCTGTTGGGAGAGTTTGGCACATCTCTGGGGATTATATGAAGTGGTTGTGGAGAAGAGTGGTCAGCAAGATGTTGGTAGTGGAGACTAGATAAAGGTGGCTTGTCTTATTTAATACCATGGAGGGAGGTGTGGTAGTTTTTCTGAGAGTGGTTCAAGCTTATCGGTCTATGGAGAATCTGAGGCACTCCATTCAGGCAGGGGAAGCTTGGGGACCCCAGGAATTAGATGATGATGATGGAGCGGGCTCCTCTAGTAGCTGTGAGTAGGACTCTTTGAGAGTTTATTTTGAAATGGTGAATAAATTTAGGGATCTTACTTGGCTTTCTATGAAGGTAGGGGAAGGAAGTTATCCGTTCCTTTTCTTATGTAATTGTAACGTAATTTCTTATTAGTGAAATAAACAAGTTTTTGATTATCTAGCTGTGCCTTTTGATGAATTTTGTATTTTAAATTATCTATACCGCTTGCTAAGGCATGCATAATCCTTTTGTTCAAATATATTTTAGAAGGAACTGTCATTCTCGGAGATAAGAAAATAATAGTTTTTTGTTAAAAAGAAAGGGTCGTGCTCATGTAAAATGTATGAGCTGCCTACATACCTCTGGGGGTTTTGGAAATTTTTTACTTTTTCTTAGAATGTATTTTGCAAAGGATCAGGCCCACGTAGTTCTGGGTAGAGGGAAATGAAGAATTTTTTTTAGAATATAAGGGAGATGAGAAGAGTCGTAATGCAAAGAGATTTCGGACTATGGGTAAAATTTCATAAGATGGTTCAGGTTAACTGGATGAGACATTTCTTCACAATCTAGGTCGATGAGCATGGTGGCACCGCCAGACAAGATTTTCTTTACAATGTCTGGGTCGCTCCAATTGGACTTGAATTTACTTCTAGGGTACCAGATGGGATCTACTATTTCTTTGAGGGACAAATCCCCGTCTTAAACACCGCGGTCCTTGACTCTCTTATTAAATGAACGCGATATTCGGTGATGGTACCCTTGTATGTGATACAGCGTCGTCCAAGAGTGACAGCTCGTCGAGACGTCTTTAATGCCAGTCCTCATCACTGACTTGGATTTAAAGAATAACACAAAGTGAAGAGATTTCTAGCTCCATGAGTTGGAATGCTTCCATACTGTAGACTAGAGAGTAAGGAGTAGCCCTAGTAGAGGTTCAGATTGAGGTTCGGTATTGTAGAGGGCGTTAGGGATTCGGTCGGCCCAATATTAATAGCTTTCGATAATCTTACTGATGATGGCTTTGAGGTTTTTATTGGCGGCCTTGACTGCACCGTTGGTCTGAGGTCGGTAGGGAGAATATTTGTGCCTCTGAATCCCATACTCATTGATCATTTATGTGATTTTTGCCTCGAAGTTCAACCCGTAATCTTACACTAGCTCGTGGAGGACACCGTATCAGCGGGTGATGTTTTTCTTGATGAATTTGCCCACTTTCTTGGCGTTTAAGACTACATGTGACTCAACTTTGACCCATTTGGTGAAGTAATCAACCGTAACTAGGATGAACTCATGCCCATTGGAAGACTTTGGTGTAACGTTACCTATGATGTCGATGCCCTGGGTGGAGAATGACTAGGGAGAAGTCATGTTGTACAATTCTCATGGAGGCTGGTGTTAAAGGTTGGAAAATTGTTTGCATTTGAGTCATCTCCCGACAAAGACGGTGCAATCCTTGATCATGGTGATCCATTAGTAGACTTATCGGATTATCTTCTTAGTAAGCATGTGACCCTTCACATGGGGACCGCATTCCCCACTATGTATTTTTTTTCTTTATCTCTTCAATATCATCCCTGTGATGATAGATGGGTTCCATCGAAGTTTCTCTTGAAGAGTGCTTTGTGACAGATGATGTATTGAGCGGTCAATCTTTGGAGGGTTTACCGGTATTTCTTATTGGAACCCTAGGGATACCTACTATGCTTGAGGAGGCTGTAGATATCATAGTACCAACAATTGGCTAGCTCTAGGTCTTCTTTGGTGATGAGCTCAATGTGGTAGCAATGGGTTGGGTTATCTTACTTTGAACTAGGAAGGGGGCCATTGTTATTCCTTCGGGCATGTCGACTATAGAGGCTAAGTTAGTAGGGGCCTCATCTAGGTTATTCTTTGGTCGAGGTCGGTAGTGGAAGGTGATATACTTGAATTGGGAGGCTAGTTCTTCTAAGGGAGCATGAAAGGGTTGGATTTTCTCTTCCTTGACTTTCCATTTTCTGAGCACTTGACCAATGATGAGGGAGGATTCCTGTAGACATCTAGGCATTGAATATCTTTCTTGAGAGAAAATTTAAGCCTACCTTACATGCCTTGTATTCACTCATGTTATTAGTGTAGGGTAAATCCAATTTGATAGCGATAGGAGTGTGGGAGTCATCTAGGGTGATCATAAGTATCCTAATGCCATATACCTTTTTATTGGCAGCGCCGTTAAAGAATGTTTTCATCTCAGAATTCAGAGGATGTTTTCATCTTGGAATTCAGAGATCCAGTCATCAGCTTCTTCCATGGGGTAATCAGCGAGATACTTAGAAATGGCTCTTCCTTTCATGGCTTTTTGTGTGACATACACGATATCAAACTAAGAGAATAAACCATCGATCCATTCAGCTGGATAAGGCGGGGTTCTCAAGCAGGTACTTAATAGGGTCCATTCAGGATACAAGTTTGATTGGGGAAGACGAGCATGTAGTGTCATAACTTTTGGGTGACCCAGACAAGTGCGACATATGCCATTTCCAAAGTAGTGTAGTTGACTTCGTACCCAGCCAATTTATGACTGGCATAATATATGGCTCTTTTTTATGGGAATCTTCAAGGTATTGGGCTAGCAAAGCCCCAACTGCAGTGTCGGTTATGGTTAGGTATAGAATTAAGGGGAGACTAGGATGTGGTGTCATGAGCACCAGAGGTTGGGTCAGATATTGTTTGATTCGGTCAAAAGCTTCTTGGCAGGCCTCATTCCAAACTTTGGTTGAATCCTTTCGGAGGAGTTTGTAAATTGGTTCACAGATGGAGGTTAGTTGACTGATGAACCAGCTGATGTATTGTAATTTGACAAGGAAACCACGAACTTTTTTTTTCGTTCGGGGAGGTGGCATCTCAAGTATGGCTTTCAGCTTGGCGGGATGTGCTTCTATCCCTTTCTTACTGACCATGAATCCCAAGAGTTTTCCTTTTATAATGTCGAAGACACATTTCTCTGGATTGAGTCTCATCTGATATCATCACAATTGTTCGAATAACTTTTGGAGAGCGGTAACATGACCTTCTCTAGTTTTGGATTTGAAAATCATATCATCTACATAGACCTCGACTTCTTCGTGAATCAGATCGTGCTGGATGGTTGTGGTAGACCTTTGGTACGTAGCCCCATCATTCTTGAGACCAAATGTCCTAACAATTTAGCAAAAGGTTCCCCATGGGGTGATGAACATGTTTTTTTCTTGGTGATTTCGGTTCATTTTAATTTTTTTGTACCCGGTAAACCCATCGACTAATGACTTAAGAACATGACTGGTTGTGTTGTCCACAATCATGTCGATATTGGGTAACGGGTAATCATCCTTTGGAAAGCCTTTATTCAAGTCTTGGTAGTCTACACACATTCGAACTTTTCCTCTTAATTTCGGCATAGGCACTATGTTGGCTAGCCATGCAGGATATTCGATCACACGAATGAAGCCCACATTTAGCTATTTGATGAAGAGCTTTCTCAACCTTTGTTTAATAGACTTGTAGTTTAGAAGAGTGGGGATATCATGTTGAGCTATTTCAGGATCAATGCCGGGCATATCATCATAGGGCCATACGAAGACATCTAAGAATTTCTTCAATAATTCTTTGAGTTGTGCATGCTCATGCTTGTCAAGGGTAGCCCATATCCTAATCTCGCGCAATTGGCTACTAGATTCGAGGTTAGCAATAACATTTTCTTCTTCATTAACTTGAACACGATTATGTTGTTTGTTATTAACCTTATTTATATCAGTTAAGAATTGTTCATTTGCAAAATCATCTTCATCAAAAGTTTGATTAGAATCCAAACAGTTAATTTAAGGCACAACAAGATATTCAAAATAATATTGAGAACCTCATCAAAGGAGGTCTCGATTACATTTTAGCAAGGATAGACAATAGAAGAAGGAATGGGGTAAACATTGGGGTTAGGTGGGATTTTAATAGGTAGAACCGGCGCAGCAGGCCAGTTGTGGAGAGGTGTATTAGCATCTTTAATTAGGTGGGATGGATATAGTGATGTAGTTCTTGAATAAACCATGGAGAGTGTCAGCCCTAGTGTCTATAAGTTGAAGGAATCTTTAGAGTTACTTCCCTCAGAATCTTCGGTATCTCTGATGAGCGATTGTATATAGTGTTGGAAACTTTCGGCCCATGGGTAGCTGTCTGGGAAAAAGATCTCCATTCCAGGCTTCATCTTTTTATCTGTATGGTCATACCATGGTTTTGGGAAGCCACAAAATGGGAAGCCTTCGCCCTCTTTGATGAATCGTCCATTGAAGGAGTCACCTGGGATAGTCTGGATGCAGTCTTGTCTTCTCTTTGGTCTAGACTGACGAATCACTCTGAGCTCTTGTTCTGATGGTTGATACCCCAAACCAAAAGGAGGAAAATCCTTTTTCAGCACAATGGGCTCAAGTATCCCTTGTTGTCTTTCCCCTATCCCTAGACTGGGCATGAAGTGCATGTTTTTGAACATCTGAATTACATTGACATTGCCATGAGGGTCATATTTTTTTACAAACCCTTTCTTTGAAATCATCCCCTACCGGGAGTAGAAGTGGTTCAACTCGAAATCCTGATAGGAGAATATCATTTGACTCGTGCATTATCTCAAGGATAATATTGTTAGGGATTGCACACTCAGCATTACCGTCGTCGCCCAAAATGGTGATGACTTGTCTTTTGGCAAAGAATTTCAATTTTTGTTGGAGTGAGGAAGACACACCCTTGATACTATGGAGCCAAGGTCGTCCAAGTAACAGGTTGAAACAAGCTGGGATGTCAATAACTTGGAATTCAACGACAGGGTTTATAGGGCAGTCCTTTGGAGAGGGAAGCATGGAGATCGGTACATTCCTTTCAAATTGGGACAAGGCGACTTTCTGGTGCCCACGAGGTGGTTGGTTGAGAAATGTTATTGATGGTTGAAATTGCAGCACCGGTGGGCTTATAGTATTTTCAGGGGGTGAACTGTACGGACACTTTCTTTGGTTCAACTTTTGTTTTAGCAAGACCCTCCTCGATTTCTACTCCATCTTTTATGAGATCCCGAAAGTGGGGATGGTATTATCCTCCCATTGTTCCTCAACCATGGGGTAAGAAGTTATTCTTCACTATGTTGAATTATTTTTTCCTCGAATGGCCAATTGGTCATGGAGGCTGCTTTTTCCCTCCATCGGGATATGAAGTTACTGAATGATCCCCCAAAGTTCTGTTTGAGCAGATCTAAATCACGATGGGTGACCTCAAGATCTTCGTTATATTTTTACTACGACATGAATTCTAGAGCTACATCCTCCCAACTATGGATTTTGGACTCCTCGAGAGACAAAAACCATCGGAGGGCACTATCCTTCAAAGTTTATTGAAATAATTGGGCCATCACTTCTTCAGAAGCCCCTATGAGAGTCATAGAATAGTGATAACTGCAAAAATAAACAATTGGGGGTCCACTTCCTCTGAATTTCTCGATATTTGTCATCTTGAACTTCTTAGGTAACCTTGCCTTATAATAACGACACATGTGGGTGTAGTCCATGTAATTCCCAGAGATTCTGACTTGGTCAAATTTCTTAGTTATCATCTTGAGATCTTCTTTGACCTTGTTTAACTATTCCTCTTCTGGATCAATGATCATAGGTAAGTTAGCCCCATGCTGGGCAAGGTTTGACATAGGAAGTTGGCCTTGCAGCGGCCCATTAGCAAGAGGGGCATGTGGAGCATGCTGATACTCTTAGGGAACCTAGATAGGCTCGGGTGGACCTATAGCATGAGGGAATAGGGCATGGGGCTCTTAAGGAACAAGAACCTAGTTTTGTTGCATCTCTCGGACCTCAGTCTGGAGGTTGTTAATCTTGGACACGAGCTGAGCTAAGATTGTCATCACATCTGGTTGCACAATTGGTACTTGATCTATGTTCTCCATGCAAAATGGATGGATACCGGACTTGGAAGAAGTAGCAGTGGAATGACCTAAACTCTAGGGTGATTTGATTGAAGACCGAAGCCAATAAGGAGCCAGACCAAAGGTGTGCGATCGACCTGAGAAGGCGTAAAATGGGATTTATTTTTGACAAAAAAGGATGAAAATATTTTTGACATTTTTTCTTTTTAAGATTTAAAGACAAAATATTTTTGGATTTCTGATAAAGAAAGGAGAAATATTTTTGCATTTTTGCTAATGAAAGGAGAAATAGTTTTGGGAGACGGGTCTCAGGATGATTATTGTAATTATTATGTTCTCACTTGTATTAAATTTTCCTAAATGAGAAAATGAAATGTCGGACGGGAACTGAGCCTGGAAAAGTTGGGTTTATAACATATGCAAAGCTATGGTTGGACTTGTAACCAGACTCACGGGCAGGGTCCCGTTTTAAAAATGCGCAAAATTTTGGGCGACAGGCCGACCCGGAATTTCGATAGAGTTTTGGGTCGAAATCGACAATCTAACATGTGTGTCCTAGGCTTGACACCTATATGTGGGTATTCACTTGGTTAGAAGAATCAAAAAGGGTTCCCCACTTTGCCGTGGCTTCCACAATATACGTCTTACTTTTGAGGGTAATTGGTATGTGTGGACAAGCCATTTGATATACCTGAGTGTATGTGAATTGCCTCACTATATACCTCATGGGTATGGTACGTGTGAGAGATAATTCGATATAACTGGCTTACATGAACGTGTTCCCAGAAATATACCTCCCGTCATGACTTCCGTCAAGTGGTATGATGCGGGGGAACTATTCGATATATGTCGAACATACTTGGCCAATGGAAGGTGAGAGTAATATCGCTTAGGCTAACTGTACCCTATCGGACCAGCACTCATCACGAAGTGACCCTCCAGTTACTGGACAAAATTTGGTCAATAACAATGCTCATTGGTGATGTCGTGTGAATCATGCATGATTATCTTATTAGTATCTTATGATGAGAGTATCTTTCTTGATCATGCCCAACAGGGAGCAAAGTACAAGTACCAATGGTATACCAAGTATGGATGGGTAATGCGTGCAACATGTCGACATATGTGATCCTAGGTGCATGTGGTGTGAAGTGTACATGGAGAATCTTCTACAAGTGTGTTAATAGAATCATAAGCATGTGGTACACATGAATAGTAAAGGGGGCATACAAAATAGGGAAAAATATAAGAAAATATAACACCCATGTAAATGGAGTCTAGCTCTCAAAATAAGTATCCCCGGTGGAATCGCCACTGTGGCTATGCCCGATCCTTGCATAGGGTGGGATGAAGAAGAGGGTGTATTTATGTCAAGAGGATCTTGGTCCCGCGCATCCCTCTCGGGAGCGCTTCGACCGACGTTCGTGATGAGGTGAAAAATGTAGAGAGATGAATTCTCCAGTCTATTTTACTCATATCAAACAAAAGAAAAGGGAGCCATCTCGAGGGACAATATCCAAAGTCATACTGATACATACAAAACCGAAATGATTCGAAAAGGGTCCGGAGTCTAAGTTACGAAATGGGAAGGTGTTAGGCACCCATTTCTCCCTTGCGGTCTCTCATGGATTGTTGATATTTTCCTTTATTTACTCATGATATGTGTGCATGTGTATATGTAGTGGAGATAGGAATCATCGACTTGTATCATGAAAGAGATAAAGCAAGTCATCCGTCGGAATGTTCCTAAAAGTAATATTAGAAAATAGGATATACGCGATTATCCTAGCATTGATCGTTATAATGGGACGATAACGCATATGGAATAATATGCCACTAAGAATAAATATATATATATATATATATATATATATATATATATATATATATATATATATATATATATATGAGGCCCTCTCCTGTAAGGACCTCTTATGTTGCAGACCCCGGTACATACCATTTTTTAAAAGTAGTAAAAAAATGAATTTTTTTTATAAAACTTCGTGAATATAATCTCCATGGTGAGAAGATCATCTCCATTTTTTTTCATCAAAAAATTCAATAAAAAAACCGTTGAGATGAGGTGATATGTAAAAAAAATGGTATAAATATGCATTTTCGACCGTTGAAATGTTGGCGATCATCTCACCCACTTATTGATTGAATTTTTTGATGAAACTTCATGGATATGATATCGATAGTGAGAAGATCATATCCATTAATTTTCATAAAAAAATTCAATCAATAAAGCGGCTAGCGCCTACCTAACATTTCAACGGTTGAAAATGAATATTTATATAATTTTTTACATATCACCCCATCTCAACGGTTTTTTATTGAATTTTTTTACGAAAACAAATGGAGATGATCTTCTCACCGTGGAGATCATATCCATAAAGTTTCATAAAAAAACTCATTTTTTTACTATTTTAATAAAATGGTATGTACCGGGGTCTGTACCATATGGAGTCCTTGCAGGAGACTTTCTAATATATATATATATATATATATATATATATATATATATATATATATATATATATATATATGATCTAAAAGAGTTAAGTTTAAAGAACATAGAAAATAGAAAATCAGAGAAAAGTAGGAATAGGACTCGAGTCTCGGGTTTTACCATGAGATGCCTACGTAGCCTATGGAGGCATTAAAGTCTACGTAGTTCGTATGCAAAATGAGGGATGGGATTTATTTCATAAATCCAACCGGGGACTTCTCTTATATGTGTGTGTGTGTGTGTAAAAAGGTGTTTTAGTTGTGAGAAAAGTGTGAGAATTCCCGTTTGGAATATATGAGCAAACCCTCTTTTTTTTTTTAGGGGGGGGAGGTTATTTATATGAAAATAAGGGATGTGCAATAATACTAAATAAAAAGTATGTTAGGATATGCGGGATGAGAGAATAAAAGTGTTAAGTAATGAAATAAATTAATGCGAATTTAGGAGAATTTAAAGACAGAGTTAAGAAAGTTGGACCTTCTTGAGGATTCTAGGCTTGATCTTGAATGTTGGAGAGCAGCCCTTGCACTTGGATGATGATGAAGGGTAGTTAATTCACCAAGTTTGATGAAAAGTGAGGGTCGAAAAGGTATTTGGATATGGAAATCACGCTGACTTCGAGAGGGGTTTTATGAGTTCGCTGAGAGTGATGGATTTCAGATCTTGTCTCTTTCTGCAATGAGGTCAGGCCCTCCATTTTATAGTCTCGGTTCATTTTCGATCGTCACAGTCCTAGTCATGCCAATCGAAAGGTGTTTTTAAGCACACTGCCTTGGAACCTGTCGTTTGGCAATCTCTTTCAGGTTCCTTCCGAAAATCGATCGTAGAGAGCAAATCATTGATCTGAATAGTGTACAGGGTGAACCATTGGAAAGCTACTTCATATACTTTCGAAAGTCTTCGGGACTGATCCTGGGTTTGGGAGTTGACTTTGGGTCATATGCGGCTCGAAAGCATTCATCGGTCCTTTGGATGGGGGTTTGTCGGCTGCAAATGGATCGTTCGTCCGCATGGTAACTCAGAATCGCACACGGGGAAGATCTTTGGAATGATTAGGAGATTTAATTCGACACTCCAAAGATTTTGACTTGGTTTGAGAAGTTGACTTCGGTCAATCGGGGCCTGGAAATGTTCGGTGACCTTTCGGAGTAAAATAGATTATTCGTCTGTATCGTAAGTCAGAATTGGTCCCAGAGTGAATTATTGGAAAGGAGTTTTAGTGCCATTTGAATATTCATTCTCTCTCAGTAGATCTTAAGAGTTGACTTTGGTCAGACGGAGCCTCGGATCGTCCGATGGCCTCTAGGTTAGGTTTCGAGGGAAACTGGATCATTCATCCGCACCGTAAGTCAGAATCGCACATGGGATAGATCGTTGGAAAGGGGTTTAAGTGACATTTGGAAATTCATTCAGTCTCAATTGAACTAAAGAGTTTGATTTTTGGTCAAACGGAGCTTGGGAGTGCCTGTTGGCCTCTAGTTCAGTGCCCGGGGTATGACTTAGGTTTGTAGCCATGAAGGGAGGTGCTAAGGACCTAAGAAGAGTTTAGAGGGAACTAGAATGGGGTGTCTATAGTAACCACAGGATCTTTAAACTTGTAAGGAGTAGGAAATTCCACAATAGCTTACATAAAAGTATGTACTTTCTTAAAACTTCGTTGCAAAGGTTTTTTTTACCTTTGTCGTTTCTCCAAACCTATCTTCTAATTGTTGAATAGAGACCTTCCATACATTATTACCAGCATCATATTTCTTTGTTGCATCTCGGATCTTACGACTAACTATTTGTGTTGAACTATACTCATGTATGGTCTCTTCGGAATGGATAAATCGTTGGGTGCCTAATTTGGATTAGAGGCCTTCATATTGATCGAATGGTCATCGAGAATTTGTCATTAATGCCCTAGGAATATTTTTAATCCCCCTGGGTCCCATATGATCAAAGGGAGATGCTATACTCAGTGTTTCCAAATCATTCAATCTTTCAGGAGTTAAAGATTGTTCATTATATGGTTCTAAAGTTCTAAGTGAAGAACTCGCTCCTGGGCGGTAGGATGTATCTCTAATAGTCGTAGATTTTCTATGCCTACCATTTCTTGGAGGTGGTGGTGGCATATTTCCATGAGTAGACAAGGTAGGAGATCTAGCCTCTAGTGTTTGGGCTAAGTGCCTAATGGTATCTTTCATAGTCTCTTATCCTCAAGCAAGGCTAGCCAGGATTCCTGTTAGATCATTATTTGTTGGTGGAGTAGATGGAACAGGAGGAATGCCCTTATTCATGGTGCTTGATTCAGGAACATCAACCATATTGGGTGAATGAATGAGTGAAAACATTTGTCAATACGTTTTTCACAAACGTCACCAATCTGTGGATGTAAAAAACTAGACTGGGTCTAATTAATTAATCATAGATAATATTTGTAAGTAAAAGAAAGAGAAGAGGATTTTTTTAAAACTGGTTTAGCTTATAGATAAAATCCTACATCTACTATAGTTGTTATTGCCTTGGGTTTTCCTTTCAATCACATACCCTTGACGAAGGGATTACAACGTATTTATAATCCAATAGGGAGACAAAGAGATGGATTGTTGAAGGATGGAATGCCTTTATCAATTAGTCATTTACATCAATACATAAGGTCCATAATATGTTTAGTTGTTGGCATTTGGCTTATAGTGTTAGTCGGCCTCCCTATTGTTGCTCGGGCTTCCTCGCATTGGTCGGCATCCCAGTATGATGGTCAGCATTCCAGACCTTGATTGGTAGATATGGCTTGTTGACTAGGATTATTACCATAGTGGATGAAACATGTTATTTTCTCATTAGTCCATTTAATGGGTAATTTTTTGTATCAACACTAAAATACTATTAAAGTTAGTGATGAAGACAATGAGGTTAAAATTAACAACCAAAATAGCTTTCTAGTTATCAATCCTAGTAAGAAAATTGAAGTGAGAAGTAAACTCCCATATAAAATCATTCAAGACCATATTGACAAGATTAAATCTGTATATGTGTATCAAGAAGAGATTAAGATCATAGAATATTCTTGCTTATCTCCTATAGCTTTTGACCTTCCTTTCAAAATTGGCAATTCATTGCTTATCTCCAAGTTGTTCTTCTTCATATAGAGCATTCTATGCTGCCGTCTAGAATTATTGTGAATACTATGTATGCAAAATGTTTAAGGAATGAAAGAATACACCAATGGATTAATATTAATGTCAATTCAATCTGTTTTGAAACTGACCCTCTGATTGTTATTGGTGATTTTAATATAGTGTCTGATAGTAGTGAAAAAATGGGTGGCTTAGCCATAGATCAAATTAGAGCGAAGGATTTTAATAGATGTATTCAAAATGCCGACCTAATTAATTTGGGCTATATTGGACTTGGTTCAATAACGAAGAAGATTATTATATATGGGAGAGACTGGATAGGGGCCTTATTAATGAGATTTAGATGTCAAATTACCCTCATACCACTGTCAAAAATCTAAATAGGAATTGTTCTAATTATTCTCCACCTTTTTTCACTACCATCAAGTCTAGAGATCAAATTATCAAACCTTTTAAAGTTCCTAAACATGTGTTGTAATTAATAAGACCTTCAAGTAGTTGTTAAAGATGCTTGGAATGTTAATATTGAAGGCAATCTCATATATGTTTTTACCCAAAAATTGAGGCTGCTTAAAAATTCTCTCAAGCTTGGAACAAAGACAAATTCAAAAACATTTTTCAAGAGGTGTAAAATATTGAAGATGAGCTAATTTTTAGAGAGGGAGAACATTCTTTGAACCCCAGTCCATCACATAGAGCACTTCTGTATTAAAATCAAGCTAGACTAAATTGTGCTCTTAAGTGTAAAGAGGAATAGTGGAGCCAAAAAGACAAACAGAAATGGAAACTATAAGAGCCATGTTAATTCATAAAATCAATAAAGACAGTAGAGAATGGGAAGAATCCAAAACTGATTTTAAAGAATGAATTTCATAATCACTTTCAAAATACCCTCCTATATGAATTTACTGAGGATTTACAATATTTAATGGATTTTATTCCTAGTATTATAACTGAAGAAATGAATTCAAGTCTCACTGGTATTCTAGAAGAGGAAGATATCTTTGACGCAAGAATATGAATCTAAACATTTCATCGGCACTAGATGTTTTTAATGGGGCATTCTACATTAATTATTGGCCAATTATTAAAGTGAATCTTGTTGTAGTCATCCAATCTTTCTTCTTAGGCAGATATATTCCTAAAAGTTGGGGTTCTACTAACAATTTCCTCATTCCCAAAACAAAACAATCTATTAGATGTAAACTCTATAGGCCTATAAGCTTATGTAACTTCAGTAATGAAATTATATCCAAAATTCTTTCAAGTAGGTTGAATGTTTTTCTTCCTCAACATATATCACCTACACAAACTGGCTTCATTAAAGGAAATAATATATTGGATAAAATTTTATTAAGTGAAGAGATGCTTTATTTAATTGACAGTAAAAATTATGGGGTTAATATAATCCTAAAATTAGACATGGCAAAAGCATATGATAGGGTGTCTTGGTGGTTCCTCATTAAATTCCTTAGAGTCTTTAGATTTTCTGAAGGTTTTATATACATAATTTGGAGGTGTGTCTCATAATTTTTTTTTCAATTATCATTAATGGACAGTACCTGGATTCTATAAATCCTTAAGAGGATTAGGGAAAGGGGACCCACTATCCCTTAATTTATTTGTATTAGTAGTAGAAGTCCTAAGCATATGGTTGAAATCTCTTATGGTAAATGGTTCCATAGGTCAGTTCTCTCATCCAAAAAACTTCCCCCTTGTTAGTAATTTGAGTTTTGTTAATGATATCATAATCTTCTCAAAGGGTTCTGAAGACAGTTACAGGTCTGCATTTGTCGAAGATCCTCTGTTACAGGTCCAAAGAGAATGAGCCTAATATCCTCTGTTACAGGTCTGCATTTGTCGAAGATCCTATTAAATATCTTGGATATCCTTTATTTAAAGGTATAAATAAGTTTATTTGTTTGGAAAGGAGAAGATTAGAGATAATTTAGTTGGATGACAATCTAAATTCCTCTCCTATGGGGGAATACATTTCCTCATAAAGTTAGTTCTTTCTACCATACTTCTTTATACTTTAGTTGCAATGCTCGTGCTAAAATCTATAATCAAAAAAATTGAAGACATTTTTAGTGATTTATTTTGGGGTTCTGTAAAGGATATGGGAACAAGGCTCACTGGATAAAATGGAAAGATCTATGCTATAGTATTGGTGAAGGTGGTCTTGGGATAAGAAGCTTGGGAGACATCATTATAGCTTCTAAGTGGAGACTTCCTTTGGAATATCTCACTGATGATGGTCTTTGGGCCAAATTTATTAGGGGAAATTACAAGAATCAAGAAGTTTCTTCTAGATTAATTGCTTGGCAAAACTTTAAAAAGGTTATATCAAAAGTGGAAGGTTTTATAATTGAGGTAGAGGGTAAAAGATATTGGTCCATTAAAGAGGATGTAAGTTTTAGCTTTGAATTAGCTCATGATCAAATTAAAGACTATAGATCTTCTTCACCAATCTTTAAATCTATTTGGGACAAATTCATCGCTTTAAAAATGTCTATCATGATGTGGAGATATTGTTTAGACATTGTTCTATTAGAGGAGAAGACAAAGCACAAAGGAATTCAATTAGCATATATTTGTAGATGTTGCCTTAATATAAGTGAAGATCTCAATCATTCATTCATTCATGACCATTTTTCCTTCAGGTATGGTCTCACTTTGCTAATTTATTTGGTATAAAATTACATCACTCTAATATAAAGTGCATGCTTATAGAATGGTTGTACAAAATCCCCACTAATATAATTCTAAACGTCCTCTCTAAGGCTATTCCTACTAGCATTGTTTGGGAAATTTGGAAAAACATAAATCAAGCTATATTTGAAGGGAATAAAATGAAGACATATGTGTAATACCCGGTATTTTGACATTTTTTAATTTAGTTAATGCGAAAATTAATTAGGAAAATACATTTTAATTAAACTACGCAAGTGAAGTAATTTAATGTGATTTACTTAATAGATGTGATTATTAATTAATGGATAGATACTGATTAATACATTGATGAAATTTACTAAGTGTGAATAATAAATAATAAATGATTACTATTATACATCATAGAGAGTGATATGTGCGTATTGTAGTTTATTTCACTAGGAGTCGCGTGTTGACTATTTTGAGGTCAGAAATGAGAAATCTATTTTAAGTGACTCGGATGGGAATTTAGAGGTCAAGAATGATTATGGATAGGTCAAAATAGTCAGAATAGTGTACCCCGGAGTTTAGTTTGAGTCCCGAGTCAATTTTCGACCAAATCAGCACCTATTAAGGGCATTATGGTCATTTTTCAAAAAGAGGTCAAGGGACCAACAAAATTTAGGTCCATATATCCAATATTTATAGATTGGTGTTAGGGATTGTAATAAAAAACATTATAGTGCCCATCATAGAAAAGAGAGAACCCTTTTTCCAAAGACTAAGGAGAGAATTAGGAAGGTGATGAAGGGTTTCTTGTACCTCAAGGCCATTGGAAAGGAATATTGGAAGATAAGCAATCAATCATCAACAAAGATATAAGAAATACAACCGATCAATCTAAGGCAAGTGTTTATCGCAAATCGAATTGATGTCATAATACCCATGAGTAGGGATTTCACGAATAGATTGATTTTATCTAAAAACCATTGATGAAAAGTACAAATTAATTACATGTTTGGGTGAAATTGCATGTAGTTAGGGATTATATTTGTAGAGAATGTTAAATCATAAGATTTTTTATTATTACTATGGATTTAAATCTGGGTTTTATATTTAATGAATTGGATGAAAACAAAATAATATTTATAAAAGTGTTTTAGGGGTTTGATTCATTCTTGATTGATTTTGGTGGTGTTTTAATGTGTTTGAAATGTCAGAAATAATCCTGACTCATGTAAAAATAGTTCTGAAAATTGATTGTGAATTTGGTGAAGAATTATGAGGTTTGGATGAATCATAAATGGTGGAAAATGCTGATGCGATCCGAGAGACCGAAGTTGTAGTAAAAATTGACCGATCCGTCCCTGAATGGTGCGGATCGGTTCGAACTTAATTGAATAGTGTACATGTTTGGTCCTTGGAATCCAAATTGTTCTGGTGCTCTGAATTTCTAATATTTTCCTTTTTCTCTTGTATTCATAAATGGACGTTGTGGAAAATCCTTAAGAACTTGTAAAAATAATATAAAAGACTTATTATTTTATAGTAGGCCTATGATGGGAGTAAAACTTCATCTTAGAGAAATAATTAAGATGGGAATGGGATTAGTTAAAGTAATTTATAATTAATTTGAGAGATGGATAAACAATTACGGGAATCTAGTTATACTATGTACATCAGTAGAGTAAAGATGGTAACTACTAAATTATTATATAACAAGGGGAAACTAGAACCTTAGAGTTGTGTGAACACTTAAATAATTATGAAAGTGAATTGAATTCATTAATAAATGATAAAGTACGGTGAATATTAGAGAGAGAGAAAAAACATTACGTACTAGTATAAATAATTTGGTTGTGTGAATACCTATTCTACTGATACTTAGGCCTTTTGAATACCTAAAGTATGCTAAATTCTATATTTTGGTCAGTGATTATCTGGACCAATACATAAAAGATTGATTTGGGGTCGAGGGATATCCGGAACAACATAAATGATAGGAGGATTGGGGTCGATGATTATTCGAACCAATAATCCTTACCGTATACATTGTGTGTGAAATATATACTTCACGATATTCTACTTATATGACAAAGTAGACTTGTAGATGATATATATATATAACTTATATATGTAACAAGTTTGGCTCATGATGTCATCTATATGAACTTTTCATGAACTACCTCTTTTTCCCTCCAAACATTTAAGTTCCCCCTATTTTAACACACTATAATCTATCTTCTTCTTTTTTTAAATTCAAAATTATGGGTAAGAAAGTAAATTTACTCTCCAAAGTAAATGACACTCAAAGGACCTACAATTTACCCCGAGGCTGGGATTAAATATCAAAGGTTTGTATCTAATGATCTTAAAAAGTGGCACATGGTGGACTACTTTTGTGGGTGATGCGGATCTCAATAAAAAGATATGCTAGCCTCGAGCCTTCAATCGATCCCTTTTTCACCCATACCTTACACACAGATCATGTTAGATTCTCTACATCTCCACGCCAACTCCCTCTCATATTCTCTCATCTTCCACAGTGTTAAACAAAACATGAGACTAATGATGTTGTAGGTTAGAAACACGATTCTTTGGGTTTTATGGTTTTGAAACCCCATTTTCTCTCTCTCTAAAACCTCTCTACCACCATAAACGCCCCACCATCATTAATGCAGGCAAACTCTGTTCCTTACTATCAATAAACCTAACCAACAAGAAACAACTAACGTTTTTATCTCTTTTAGTTGTGTTTCTGTTTGAACCGTTCGTCAACATTGAGATATTCAATGTTGTTCTAGCCCATTTTAGAACCATTAGGTTTAGATTAAGGTTCTGTTTGTAAGGGTTTTGAAGGATTCAAATAAGGATTTAGGGGTTTTAGAATTTTTGTGAGTAGTGATTTTTGCATCTCCGACCATATATGAGTTGTGATTTCTTCTCATTGTATTAATTTCAAACATTTACATCTTTTAAATTTTTAGTTGAATTTGCATGCAAGATGCTTGATTAATGGCGTAAATCAAATTTGGTTATATTTTGGCTCAGATTTGTTATGTGCTACCATCTTGGAGAGAAAATGTATGTATCTTCTTTCGTTATGCGACTTTGGTTATGAGAGTATGAACTTTCAATTTGTATTTGTTTTGCAAATTAACAGTTAAATAAGTAATATAAAGATTCTTCTTTTTTGTTGCTGATTTATTCTGAAGTGTTTTTTTAATAGTTAAACAAGTATTTGTATCTTCTTAAAGCTATATATTTACTCTTTATGTTTGAAACAGAGAAAACAGGTATGTATCTTCTTTGCTCTCCACGTTCTAATTTATACCCACATAAATGGTTAGAAAGTTCTGTATCTTAAAGATATATCCACACACACACACAAACACACACACACACACACACACACATATATATATATATATATATATATATATATATATATACATGCCTCTCTTAAAGTTTAAAATGTTTCCTATTAACATAAAGCTATATATTTGCTAAGTTTTTGTTAGGTTACTGATGTAGCTGATGACTTAAAGCTATCATTGTGAAAGTTAAGACGTGTCTCTAGGTGGATCGATATGGTGCAACTGACTGTCGGCTTAGCATTGAAATGGTTCATCGGATTTATGGTTTTGTCTGGGAGATGTGGTGTGATGGAGATGGGATTTTTATATATTTAGATGTTGGCGTATTTGTTTCATAACAACTCTCAGTGAGGAGAGAGTTTGTATATGCATAATTGTGTATCTGTAGTAACTTTGTTGCTTGACTAACTTTAGTAATTGTTGGGGAATACTACTATCGGGCATTATTTTAGTAACTGTTGGGCATTATTTTGGTAATTATAAATTATTGGGCATTATTTTGGTAACTGTTGTGCATACCTGTTTTGGACATACGATTTTATTGAGACGATTTCCCTGTTATTTCTATTAGTTTGAAATCGCCCTGTTCTATCTTATAATTTTAAGATCTAGGGAACTCGAAAGTAACACCGTTCATGTTAGGTAAGAAAACTGTGTTGTGGTTTAATATTATTTATGCAGTTTTGATAAAATAAAATTTATTTATTTATGTTTTCTAATTTCAATAGCTATATATATTGATCCTTTTAAATTGTGGTTCAGAACATAGGTTCACATAAAAGTGATATGCTTGACAAGACTACTGAAGGCTTAGGTGCACTGAATGACGCACGCATATTAATCACGAGCGAGAACCATTTGGGAGCACTCGGGCTTGCAGAATTTCAAAATTGAGTGACGAAAGAGATGCTGGCACGAAATGGTGAACTTTCACAGTATGTCATCATCAAGGATTTGGTCCCTCGAAGCTTAGGGTTGTTAGTTTATCAGAAGGAAATGTTGGAAATCATGGTAGCTAGCGGTAACCAAGTGGAAGAATTATGCATTGAAGTGGTTTTTTATTCTTACTTAGTGTCAAAAGAATTGTGGAAAGAATTTGAGGAATATAAATCATTAAATTTTTAATAACCCCAGAACTATACACCATGTGACTTAGTGATTTTGTAAAAATTGCTTTCCATATATTCAAGGGTAGTTATTGTTCATATGGCTTGGATTATATTTTAGTTTGAAATGACATGTTATGGCGTATATATGCACTTTTGTATAGCATAAAGATTCATATAATTTTCATTATCTTGAAAATGTTCTTGGAGTTCTTTGAATGAATGGGTTTTAAATCCCCAAGAGAAAATGAGTTTTCGACTTATTACAACAATTTTAGCTTTTTAAACATATTTACCCTTCTCATAATGTTTTGTCCCTATAAACTAAAAATGATGAATGAAGTCTAGATACTTTTAGTTATTATGATGAATCATCTAAATAACTAGAAGATATCATCATTGATGGTATACATTACATATACCTTTAATTTAGATATAGGATATATGTAATTTCAATAAAGTATCTACAAAAGATTGTAAAGCGTCTATACATTACAATCTTATATTCATGAAAGGACTGCATTTGCACTTTCAATTACCGAGTAATTCTCCGCGAAACAAGATAATACATGGAATTCACTCAAAGAGATTGTAAGTCTAACTTTATTTTTTGAGTATCAAAGAGTGTTCAATTCTATTTCCATTCTTGCTGCCTTTTTCTGTTTTGAATTATTAGTTCGTACCAAGGTGTATTTATGTATGTGTGCATGTAAAAAACTTTCAAAATATTTCCAATTTTTTAAATTAATTGGTTCGTACAATAGGTTATTTCGAAAAATGTTTATCTATTGCGAACTAATTTCGACGTATGGTCCTATCAACGACGTATAATAAAATTAGCGTCGTGCCTTTAAGAACGGGTATACCCTAGTGTGTGTGTGTGTGTGTGTGTGTGTGTGTGTGTATGCATCTAAATGATAAATTAAGTAGAGAGAAACTTAATTTCAGGATTAAGAATAGATTGGGAATATCTATAATAAATTAAGTACTGAAACTTAATTGTGGAAGTTGAATGATGACTCTGAAATACTTCTTGAATTAAGTAGTGATACTTGATTATGATGCTTAAATGAAACGTATGTGAATGTTACCTAAGTAATGAAGAACAGTACGAGATATGTTAATAATGAATCGTGATGAATGAGCGGTAGAGGAGAGTATGTTATTGATAATATTGGTTATATATTATAGTCGAGATAGGTTGGGTGATAGATAGGTGGGCTAACTGTGGAACATTAGGCGTACACATTAAATGAGAGGTGAGGAAACTCAAGGGAGTGTGAATGAACCTAACTTATGTTGTCAATAACCAGTTTTAATTGCGATAAATTACTTGTTAAATGTTTTCCAACTGTTTTGAGTACTAACTATTGCTATAAAAATATTTTCAAAACCTTTTAGGTGTCTAGCCACAAGGGCGTCATACTTTTTTTATTTAATTCCAGGGATTAGGAACTGTAGCACTGTGGATGCTGACAACATTATTGAGTAGCCGACTCTTTCATTCAGATCTATCATAGGATCTCATTCTTATAACTCATATGTAGACATGTTGTCAGTTGATTACATAGCCATTCCAGTTTTGTATCAGTTTTACTTAGTACTTGGATTGTGGATTATTGTTTGGTTGTAGTTTTAGCCGATGATTTATTTGGCATGACTTTGATGCATTTTCAAATTATCGATGGTTGGGATTTCAGTGTATTCTGAATGTTGATTTAGATCTCAACTATTCTTTTATCATGTTTATTTGAAAAATAAAATTTGGCACCGGTTTAATTAACTTAGGTGATTAGTAATTAATTTGATTATCGACAATGATGCTAAGAATGAACCATATGAGAAGCCTGTTTTAATTTGATAATGGCTCGATCACCCGATATTTAATTAAATGGGGTGTCGAAATATGTTATTATCCAGAAAGTGTATTCTACATTCCAAGACATGGATAAACATATCAATTTATTAAAGCTCTTGAGTTCGAAGAGTGGATCAATAAGTTTTCTATAAAAATTGGTTAGCCTAAAGAGAATTTATTCCAAATAGTACATTGAAAGAGGCCCAGCAAATGGAGGGTAAAGCTTAATACAGATGGAGCTTCAAAAAGGAAATCCTAGAAGTCGTGGTTTATGGTGTAAATTAAGTGATGATAAGGGTTATCTATTATGTGCTTTCTATGATAATGGGGGTTTCAATACTAATATTGTTGTTGAGGCTAAAGCCATTTTGCAGGGATTGAAGATTTCCAAGGAAATGAACATTAAAATTGTTGATGTGGAATCTAATTCAAATATCATAATAGACATTATCAATCAAAGGCCCCTAAAAATACCTTGGAAAATTGATCACATGATAAGGTCGACAGGTGATGTTTCTAAGGAGTATGATGTGATGTTCATGCATAATTTTAGATAAGCTAATTCAACAGCTAATTCAATGGTTAACATGGGAGTAAATTCCAATTGTTTTCATATGATCAAAAAGTTCAGTGACCTGCCTTCTTAGACCATACGTTATCTAAACATGGACAAATGAAATTTTCCATCATTGAGGTTTCCT
Organism: Sambucus nigra; assembly: GCA_949130495.1. Classification (NCBI taxonomy): domain Eukaryota; kingdom Viridiplantae; phylum Streptophyta; class Magnoliopsida; order Dipsacales; family Adoxaceae; genus Sambucus; species Sambucus nigra. Next base: position 298,175,229 of record OX422223.1, read on the forward strand.
AAAAATTATAGACCATGAGTTCTTTTTTATTGATTTCTAATGAAAATGATCATAAATTCCTAATTTTATCTTTAAATTGACCATTTACAGTAATAAAGATGATTATAAATCTCCAAATTTACCGTTTTCATGTTAACTTATTGGGCTCAACAGTTAACATTCTTTATTTTCTATTTAAGAGCTTGTATATGCCACTAGGGAGGCTTTTTCTCTTTGAAAAATCAACAAAATTTGTGGGGTAATGTCCCTCTTTACTAAAAAATCATTAAATAAGGGACGTTTGAAGTAATAATTACTTCATGTGACACTCAAAGTTTAAATTCATTGTCTGGATTTGAAATCATCCTTTATTTTTTATTGTGTCCATACGTATTATAATTTTTACATTGAATTGCAAAAATTATCAAGAAGGAGATCATGTATAGTAGATAAGAACACAGAGTAAAATTACAACTCGAACTTACTATTTCCATCTGTTAACATCTTCATTGACTTCAAACATATAACGAGCCACTTGCTCATATTGTAATCTCATTATTTTATCTCATTTTCCCATGACTTCACAACTCTCAATGATGAACTCATCTACATCATCTACAATGTTAGGGTCGAGCATATATTCCCTAGAAGCCATGAATGCCTCCACAGTAATGTATTTCTCCTTGATGGATCCTTTAATGTACCTCGTATTTTTAACATAATCTTTAAAAACTATAATCAACTTATATAGTAAAGTTATCTAAACTCAGCAACCCATATATTAAATTAGTTAAAGTAAATTAAGTTATCATTAACTTATATTATAAGGTGTAACTTTTAAATGGGTACATATATTGATATCTTATCAGGTCACAAAGAAGTGGATAGTGGATACTAATGTCAAACAACAACTAAGGAGTACTTTTCCAGTATACAAGTTACTTCATCTAGAGTTTCTTTCACAATCATGATGTGTTTTCAGTTGACTACTTTTGCATACAAAAGTATGAAGTAAATGCTAATTTACATAATGGCTCACCATAAATCCTTATGCTTAGAGAAATCATACTTACACAACAAAGGGACTAGTTGCGTGATCACATCCCAATTGTGAGACTTTCACTTTTGTAGATCATATATGTCATAGCTCACAAGCCTCTACAAATTTGATAAAAATTATAAAGAAGTTTTATATTATATTGGGCGTCTAAAATAACCATTCCTTTCTTCTCTTATTAAAGTATATGACCTAGGGTGGATTATATCCCTCCATCCGTTGCCTTATTTCAACGATAATTGTGGCTTAATTTTCAATGCTATAAGATCATGTCGTAACTTTTCTTTATCTTTCGCATGAGTTACTCTTAGGCATATGCTCACAAGATGTTCAAATATCTTCTTCTCGGAATTCATGAAATCTAATATATGGTGCACGGGGTTACTCTTCCAATATGGAAAGTCAAATGATATTGACCTCATATACCATGCCTTCCTTTTCTCAGCTTCATTCTCAACAAGATTCTTTTTCTGCTTGACATTCTTGAATTTAGGATTCTTCCCTGGCACATTAGCTCCACATTTATAGACCCTCGTTTGAATTTATGAACCATAAAGTTTTCTTAGAGTTAACCTATGTTCAACCCCACATGAAAAAAAATCAGAAGTGTTTTCAAATCTGCACCTGTGATCGATAGGAAATAATTTCCTATAAAAATTATATAAAAAATCTCTACTATTCTTGACATGTTGAGATCCACTTTTCTGTCCATAAATTGGGGACCCAAAGTAAACATGATCATTACATCTCAATAAAGTCCCATAACCTGGGAAATCATAAATTTCCCTGATTAGCATAGCTTTCTTCATGGCCTCTTCCTATTTTCTAAAGTCAAATGATTTCATGCCCTCTACCCATAACTCATTTAATTCTTCTACCAAGTGTGACAATTAGACATCAATGTTGTCACTTAGTGCCTTTTTCCCAGGTATCAACAAACACAATATCAAAAATTCTATTCTCATGCACAATGAAGGATATAGATTTAAGGGCGCTAAGATCACGGATCGTACACTTTGATTGGGTCTAATATTACCAAATGGATTGAACAAATATGTCGATATTATCAAACGGATATTACGTTATTCATTAGAAAATTTTGGTCAATTAAATTTTATATTTCTGCCCTTGTGCTCCAAGTCATTGCTTACGTTATCCATAGTATTGTGAAAAATCTCTTCTTCTTAGGACCAATAGGGAAATATTTCAATTCTTTTTTAGGCAATTATTAGAGTTTTCCTCTCTTATCATTTGAACCATTCTCTGGCACATTTCTAAGTTCCCCACATACCCGAGAATGATCTAGATTTTCTTACAACTTCCGATATAGTATGCAATCATAATTTCAAGCATGATTTGGTTTAGACATCATTCCCAAAACTTTTATATTTTTCTTCATATTCATATAGTTATTTGGAAGTGCATTCTATCTAGGGAGAAACACCTCCACCGAATTCAAAGTTCCTGTCATGCTGTTGTTAGATAAACTAAAATGGTCATTCAAACTATGAAAACCAACCATAAAAGGAAAACATCTTTGATCTTTATCGCAGATAGGGTACTATAGTTGGGTTTATTTTAATTTCAAACATTGGTAGTCATCATCAAGGTTTAACCCAATACAATAATGAGAACTAAAACCTCCATCATAAGATTCATTATCTTTCATATCAGAATCCTTATTATCTTCCACCACATGATTTTCGTAAGCTTAATCTATTATATTGTCAAACATATTATGATATACTATATCCTCTTATCCTTCCATCGTTATCCTACTTGACGATTGTACGAGAGGATGTTCAAGGATAAAGGGAATATGTATTCCCCCGTGAAAAACCCAAACCTCGTAACTGTCTTGGGTACCCCACTTAAGCAAATGCAATTAAACTATTTTTCACTTAAACACTTTACCATTTCTAAAATGTGTGCATAAATAGGAAAACTCTTCATCATTGAGACAACTCTTTGAGAACTTTACTAACTCGTTATCATCTTTCTGGTACGACTATTTGAAATAGAGGATTTTCACATGGGGGGTGAAATGTTTTGGTTAAAAAAGGGTTTTAGTGGGTTGTCTTCCGATATAATTGCCACATTACTTAACCGTGACAAAGATTGTCACGGTCTTGTGTTGTCCGAAAAAGCATAACAATTTTGGCCTTTTTATGTAGTTATTACCCTCAAACTAACATCAACCACTACGTCATGTACCGAGAATGGTCACAGTTATTGATCGTGATAAAGGCTTAGGTTTGCGTTTCTAGTCCATGACCACTTTTAGGGTGACCATACTAGGAGTCACGGTCCAAAACCATGACCATAATATGGGGTCACAATTTTTACGTGACTTCAACATTAGGGCTTGGTCATGGTGGATCATCGTGACCATGTTCTCATGGTTTAGTATCATGACCTCACCTATGATCCCAAATCGTGTTTTTTTAATGGTCATGGTCCCCAACCGAGATCATCAATGGTGAAAGTTTGGTGTTGGTCGTGATTTCAAACCGTGACTCTAAGATACATCTCATAATCATGACCACCATTAAAATTAATCAAAAATATTAATTTAAATTTTCAGCCTCCCCAAAAAACTTATACTTGTTTTCAAACATGTATAGATTTCTATAAATAAATATTGAGCCATCAAATTGTTCAACACAAATAATAATACAATACAACCTGTATACATTTCTACAACTAATAATACAACACAAGTTGTATATATTACCATGAATATATATATTTAAATATCAATGTGTTCCTTCCATGAAACATATGCAATATGTTCAAAGGGTTCCCTCTCCATTTACGCTTGCAAATATTTCAAAATGTTTCAAATGGTAAGAAATGACTTAAATCACAAAATGACTTCAGCATGCCAACGTAGACAAAAATGGCATCAAAGTGCATTTACTTCGTACGATGAACACGGTTTGGTCTAATCCATAATATGAATCTAGGGTGTCACTATTTATAAATGAAAATAGACGTCAAATGCATCGGGATATTTATAAAATTTTGTGAACACTCAATATTTAAGAATTGTGTTATAAGCCCCCCTTTTGGGGTTTTTGATTTATGCAAAAAATTATAATGATTTATTAATCTCGCAGTAGACAAAGAGAAGAACTCTCATCTTCAGAAATGAGTGAGGGAGAAAATTTGAGTTTGATTTTTATACACACCCTAGTGTTCCCCCACTTTCTTATATAACTTGTGAATAAGACAACATTCCAACTCAAAGAGATTTTTAATTGCACTTGAAAATCATATTTTTCTAGGGAAAACTATTTTCACAATTTATGTTATTCAAATGTTGAAAAACGTTTGATTTTTTCCTTTCATTCTAATCAAGTCTCGAACAAATTATTTTACATAACTATTTCTTCTTAACTAAGGTTTCATTTATTTGATTTTGAATAACATTATTTAAGTTTGTGTTCTATCGAGTTTCCCTAAAAAAATCCAACCCTTAGCATATCTTAAAACATTTTACGTTTAGGCAGGATAAACTTTACAACCACTCAAAGTGTCTGCCACCTTTACCAAGTCACAATAGAAGACGACTTCTTTAAAATATAAGTAATCTCGTTCCAGGACTTGTTGGATAGTCGCATAATAAGTCAACATCATATCCTTTGGATTCGTATCTCTCTTGCTAGCCATATAATAATTAAAGGAATTAATTAAAATTCCACTATTTTGCGTCAACATTTTTTCCTCGCATGGGTAATAGAGGTAATAAAAAAATTTGACGCATAATTTTTTTAACTCTTTCACATGGAAATTAGGACCTTTGGATACACATGCAAGCCTTAAAGATACATCACATCTTTGTAAAATATGAAATTTTTAATGTATTTGTATTAGGGAATATATTACAACACATACACAAATAATCGCAACAGAAGAGGTGGCAATTACCTATTTTAATAAGTTATATATATATATATATATATATATATATAGTTACTTACTCTCTCCAATCTTCAACTTCATCTTACGATTCGAACACATAACGAGCTACTTTCTAGTACTGCAGATTGATGAGTCTCAAATGTTTAGGGTTCCCAAAAATAAATCATCCTCGAGCTCATTAAGTTCCTCAATCACTCGTTATCCATAAGGATTGCACCTCCTAAGCACCCAGTTCCGACATATGTTCCTATGAATATAATTATGGTTATTATGAAATTAACCCTATAATATATTGTGTATTCTTAATGCAATATTTGAAGGTTTCCATACAATGCTCGAAAGGATACATCCAACGATAGCTGAAAGGTCCACACAACAAAGCCTCGTCAAATAAATGTACAAGAAAGTGGCCAATGATGTCAAAGAAAAACGGAGGAAAAGATTTCTCTAACACACAAGTTGCCTCAGCTAAAGTGGCTTTTGAAACCTTAATGTGATTTTTTCTACCACTTTTACACATAGTAAGGTGAAGCACAAACTAATATCCACAATTTACATGAGGATATCTTTGTACTTAGAAAATCAATGCCTAAACAACAGAGTGATTAATTAAATGATGATTTGCTAGCCATGGGACTTGCACTAATTAAGGTCATTTATTTGGTAGCTTATGACCTTGCACAAATTAATTGAATGATGATATGCCACTCGGAGTCTTCAAATTCAACATGTCTAAGAGGATCTTTTTCTCACTATTAGTCAAAGTGAAAGAATCCACGGGAATCGAATTTGTTCCTGTTATAGGATCAGTTGTTAACCACAATTTCTTTTATTATTTTCATCTTCTTTAGATTGCGGTGTTCCCTCTCTCTATCTTTAGAATGAGAACCACCCACACATGTTCCTATTAGATGTTTCATAAAATTATTCTCTATATGTATCACATCAATTACGTTCCTTACACTTTGCTCTTTCTAATATAACAAGTCAAATAAAATTAACTGGTTGGACCATGCCTTCATTTTATTAGGATATTTTGACTCCTCCCTAGCTTTATGCTTCTTCTTGGAAACCGAGGGTGTTTGCGTACAAAATTATTCTATAAATTCAAAACCTTCACCTTCTCCTTAATTTGATAACCAAAAAGCGGAGAAGGTTATGTCCTATACTTGTGACAGACACGTAAAAATTTAGACTTGTCATTCCTAAAAGGGTGACTATTCGGTAGAATTATATGATGACCATCATAACTCATCTTACCACGATGATGTAGCCAAGTGGATTCAGATTCCTCCTCACAATGGGGAATCCATAATAACTATGAAAATTTCTACTGGATAAGGTCACATACGCAGGAAAGTCGCGGATTGCCCATAAGACCATTGCTTTAAGTGTGAAGTCTTTACCCTTATGAGAACTAAACACCCTCACACTTGTATCCCATAAATCGTTAAGTTTTTTGATTAACAGGGATTAAAAATATTAATATCGTCGCTTGGAGCCCTTTCGCTCTGGTATCAACAACGATAATAATGTGAACTCATTTCTCATGCACAGTGATGGAGTGAGACTTCAATTATCCATAATATCTGGCGAATAATTTTGATTAGTGCTTAAATTATGTAAGGGTTAAAGCCGTCGATTGATAATACAAGACGGACATTTCGTGGTTCCTTTACAAAATAAGGCTGTCATGCATTTCAAATCTTTCAGATGAGTGAATCAACCGAAAGACACATGAGATTCCCATCCAACTCAGCTCAATTATGCCATGTCATGGCCTCATCTATCCACCTTATAATAAAAATCTTTTTAATCATTACCCGAGGGGAAAATACTTCAATACCTTTAGTGGAACATGTGAGCACTTACCAAATTTTGCATATTTGTCTTTTACACTCTTACAAATAATATATCTTGGCTCATTACATACATGACACTCATTTTTCAGTTTTTGTTCACTGCGGTATAATATACAATCATACTTGCATGCATGAATATATCTGTACTTCAAACGCAAACCCTTCAAGATCTTTTTCATGCTTGAAAAACTATTTGGTAACATGTTCTGTTTCTGCTGAATGTCTTTATCCCACTTGAAAATTATGGTTACTTTGCTGCCCGAGAAACCAAATTTACTGTTCACATTATGTAAATCAATCATTGAGCATAATACTGAGTGATCTTCTTTGCATTTTTTATACAAAGGTTTATCTTTTTATACAAAGATTTATCCACTTCGAGTTTCAACTGTATATATTCCCAATGTTCATGTAATTCAGCATAAACTTCCTCATTGACTTCGTCATAATGCACATTATCCATATCCACAGGCTAGTGGTTTTATGGTAGTGGACTATGTAAGCATCATCAATTAGATAAGTTAAAGGATGATGTGTTGGCGAGTTATTCACCACTACATCTAGTGGGGTTTCGCTATGCGGTTGGGTACCAGTAATTCTTTCGAAACATATAGTACATTATTTTCCCCATAGAAGTTCAATATCTTATAATCTTGCCACATAACCCACATTGGTACATGAAATTCAAAGTCTTTAAAAGATTTAAATTTTTTTATTCATACAACAGTTGCACGGACATGGAATCTTATTAGGTTTAAAATTTGTATCTGCATATTTAACAAATTCATAAATACCTTTTACATGATTATCAAAGACTCTATAACTCTCTCCAATCCACTTTTTGTATTGTGGGAAAATAATTAAATAGTATTCAAAATTCAAGCCACCTATATAAATATATTCAAACTAAGATCGTTTTGGATATAAGAATAACCAGTTTATAATTCAAGCAAATTCATTCAACCCAAGAAAATTCATTAAAATTCATTCAATCCGAGCATTTAATAAATATGAAATAAAAATAAAGAAATTACAATTCCATTAAACTCCAAAAAATTAAAATAACTTATAATTTCAACAAATGTCCCATGTAATTAAAACATTACAAACTTGTTCTCTAATAAAACATTATTCATCACCTAATTCTGACCAACAAATAAAATTTCCACGAAACATAACAATTTTGATAATATATTAACAAAGTCCCTTCATCGAAGTCAACAAGCACTGGCTCATATCCACAACCATCGTATACTTTATCAACCAATATCTGAACCTCACCCACCATTAAGAGGTGATTGTGGATGGGCATTCCGGATTTTACATAAATGAGTGAGCATGTGTTAATGACCTTGCTATTAGATAAGCACCTTAAATAATTGTTCCTCAATATAGTCACTGTTCATGGACGACGATGATCCACAGAATGTTATCGGAGGAGGCACATTGGAGGAGAATGTTGCAGGTGGAGGCACTTGGGAGGGGAAACCATAAGACATAAGTTAATGGAATATTTAATGAGGCGTCTGGGAAAGCAAACCATGTTATTAACAAAATAATTAGACTAGCCCCTTGATATCATTCGTGAGTATTCCTAAGTTGCTGGTAACATTGCCTAGGTCCCTCCTAAGCATTGGCACTTCCCCTTTTGTCCTGGAATGTTCTTCCTCCTGGCTCGACATGTGACTATTCATCTAAGAGATCTTTGTCCAATATAGGTGCAGTGTACTATAATTTTCTACTTGGATTATAAAGGCCCACACCTTTTGTCCTCCCCCTTGTGTCCTTTCCAACTACCTTGGATATGTTATCTACTTCAATGTGATAAGGTATGGACTCAAAATGATTGTTCTTTATCCCTTATGTCCTTTCTAGTAACATAATATTATATTTATGACTATTATTTTATCATCATTTTATTACAACATGTATATGTATGATAACTAAATTAGAACTCGGTAGAGTGAGAGCCAATTTATTTTGGAATTTATTGGCCTCTTTTTCCCATCTGGCATGTAAGTACAAGTTGGCCCGATTAACGTCTTTACCTTATTCCAGAGTCCCCTTGGTCTTGTACAACCATTCGCCCTTCAGATCATTATATGATTTTTCCTAAGTTTCTAGAGATCAAATTTATTTTCCTTATTCAGTTTATTTCTCTTCATTGTTAAGTTTTTCCTCTCTGTCCTCGTTCTCCAAGAGGTTGTTCCATATGTCAATGGGTATTCGAACATTTGGGGGAACTCTGTCTTTCAACCCCAATATATGAAGAATGTATGCCCCATTCGGGAAAAAAAATCTTCTGAATGTTATTTCGATAGTTTTTCATAGGCTCATCTATAACACCCCATGTCCTGCCTTATTTAGCCACGGTAACCATGTCACTTTTTTCTCAAAAGTTAAAATCCACTTAGTTATGATTAGGGTAAATATTATACTAAAGTATCCTTCTAGTAAGGCCTCAAATTTAGCGAAATTTACTCATCATTAAACTTAGAATAAGGTCCTATAAAAAAAGATTTAACAGGTGAATTCAACTTCCATTAATAATTATAAAAAATCCTAAATACAAGCTTTGATAGATAATATAATAATATTTCTCTTTATATGATTCCTGAATACACTTAAAATATTACAACTTAGGGATGGCATGATTTTTTAAATTCTTCTTAAAATCTCCTAGATACAAAACAATACATGTCCCCTAATAATAAGCTATGACCTCTAGTACTCCGCTCCTCGGCCTTTAACCCAGTGTGGCCTCTAATTATCTATAGTTTTTATCTTGCATAAACAATTAAAATGAAAGGGATGAACTCAAATTTCTAAATAAGGGTTAAATTAAGTCCTCATCCCACCTATCAATGTTAGGACTTAATAAATACAAGATATACTAATAGAATAAACAGAAAAGTATCAATCAAACAAGTAGGAGAGTGATATATAAGCAAATAGAAAGGGAACGAATATAAGTTTTCAAAATCCTCAGATTACCGAGACGACCTAAGGTTAAATCTCCCTTAGATCATAATACTATGGCTGGTTCAGCTCAACTCCCTATGACCCAGTCTCTCATGGTTTACCCTCACCGTCCGTGACCTTTAATTTATGGCCTTGGACATATCAATCTCCATTGCTTTATCCTATGTATCTTTGACCTAGTCATGCCATAAGCCGTGATCTCACATCCTTTTCCATTATAGGATGAAAGGTCCACGGTCTGATGCCAACTCCACACCTTGGCCAAGCTTTATCATAATATAAGATCCATTATTAGTGTTAAGATCCTTTTCCTTAGGAATAACCATGTTGACATCAATAACTAAGCAAGAGGCCCTTAAATAAAATGTGACACCTCGGCCAATCCAAATAGTGTCACTGCCTCAACATCGATTCCTATCTCAAATTTTACCTAGGGATAACATATACTGCCTCTCAAACCCATGACCTCTAACAACATGTCTTGGCCTCAAAGAAGGAGTTATAACTTCTTATTAGCAAAACGACAAGGGCCATTTTAGTAAAACATTAGTGTTAGACCCTGATTATCTCATAACTCCAAACCTCAGAGATCAAAGGTAAAAAACTGATTAAAATATCACTTTATCAAAGAAGAACATCATGAAAACACTCAGTATATATTCTCCTTAAGAGCCTTAGTAGAAAATATCTAAAATCAAGGGTTCTTCGAAGAATAACCTACAAAACACATAATGACTATGGTCAATAAGCAACCATGGCCCCTCAACCCAAACCCTCTTTCCTAACCTAGAAATACACGTAAGGTCTCATCTCATTCAATTAAAGAAACATGGAAACTAAGGTTTTAAGCAAGGAAGAAGAAGATGACGACAAGTCCCATACCTTGTTAGATCGATGTTCGATAAAAAAAAGTCAATTATCGCCCCTAACACCCCTTCTCCACCTGTGAGAATGTTTGTCCACGGCCTCCTCCTCAGAAGCTCCTCCTTTTTCTCTCAAAGTCTCACTTTATCTCTCTAAAGTGGGAACTAAGTGTGTTGACAGGTTTGGGAAAGTTGGTAAATGCTTCTATTTATAGGGTGTACTAAGGAACTTAAAGTTTCTCCTCATGATGTAACTATTACGTAATTACTCCTTTAAAAATCCTTTTATAACTTCAAATTTTTTTCAAATTATAATCTGATAAGGCCACATTATCACCCAACATGCTGAATTCTAGTGAGCTCAGATCAATACTGGACGCATTCTGTTCCCTTCAGGTTATGGCCTCTCCCAAAGTTCGCGGCGTTCGATATCTCAAACCGTGGACTATTTCCCTGCTCATGTTGGTGGTCGTGGACTATGCCCTAGTTGTGACCATCTTTACCCTACTACGGCCTCTACATTCGTAGGTCCTGGCCCTCATTTTCCAATCTCATTTATAGCCATGGCTTCTACTATAGTCTTAGCCTCATATTATTTTTAGGGTTATTAGTACTCAAGAAAGAAATGTTTCCTTCTAATCGGGTGGGAATGTAATACTCTTACAAAGTTGATCCCACACCTCATCCTTTATGGAAGGATCAACCTCCTTCTTGTCGTATGATCCTCCAATGACCACAGTCATCTTTTCAAGAGACGAACAATGGGCTTTATGAATATGGACGTCATTTTTTTACCGGTAGGATTCCCAAAATCGGAGAACTTAATGGGCTTCTTATCATTTTCTTTGGATTCTCTGGTCATGGGTGGTGAGGGTATTGAATTAACATGGGTTGTTGACTTTGGTAACTCGGATATGGAGTAGTAGTCTATAACATGGGACGTAGTAGAATATTTCCAACCATGGTGATGACAATTGAGGTAAGGTATAGGAGAGGATCAAGTTGGCGGTGTTCCATTAGTTTGTTGATTATTTTCATTCCTGTTCGACATTGTGTATAATTAAAAAAATAGCAATGAATATACAACCATCATGTTTACGTCTATATATATGTATATACCTTTTCAAATATTTTAAAACATTCTCGATGTGTTTGATTTTCATTCAATGAGTATTAGTTTTTAAAAATTAATGAAATTTTGCACGCGGCCTATTGGGCAAAAGCATATCTATGATTGACATATAAAGGCTCATTACATGAACTCAAAACCCTTTCTCCTTATACTTATTTTCAAGATCACTATTAATAAGCATATATCGCGATACGTCACAATCTGGGTGAATGCTCTCTATACGGAGTTGTATCCAGAATGGATGAATATTTTTTTTTTATTTTTATAATAGTGTCACCAATGTCAGTGCCTTGTCGGTATTATGAAGGAAAAATATAGTCCCTACTAGTTCATCCCACCCTTCTAGCAAGGAAAATAGAATACGATCGAATAGGTACGCTTGTGAGATATCAACTTTGTGATTTGTAATGTACTTAAAATGTTCAATTTTTATATTCTCATAATTGTAAATAGAAGTTCCTTCTATATGGTGTGCACTAATAAAATATGTTTTAGTGCAATTCAATTGCAACCTCTCGTAATTTTTTTCAAAGTAATTATTATTGTGCCTAATTTTTCATAAGAAATTATATATAAAGAGTGTGTGAATATGAATCCTAGATGTAATGGCTCTAATTAATCTTAAACTAATTATTAATTTCCAACTGACTAATCATTTACAACAAGTCCAATTAAAGGTTATTTAAGTATATTAGTCCAAAGATTACTATGTGTCCACTAAATGTGCAAGCACTTCCACCAATTTGTGTTCACTTAGACAACAACCGCTTAAGAAAGGGATGAACATGACTACAACAGTTAACCAAATAGGCATATGCGTTAATTTTCATTCGCATAGTATCAACAAGCCAATTTAATTTCATTTTAATTAAATTCATCCTAAAATTACTATGTGTCCACCAAATGTGCAATCCCTTTCACCAATTTTGTTCAGCCAAATAACAACCACTTAAGGCAGGGGTGGACACGAACACAACATTAAATCAAATAGTTATATGGATTAATATTCATATGCACAATATCAACAAGTTCATTTTAATTAGATTAATCCTAAAATTAAAATGTGTCAACCAAATGTGCAAGTCCTTCGATTAATTTGTATTCACCCAAGCTATAACCACTCAAGGAAGGTTTGAACATGACCACAAAAATTAACCAATAATTTATAACTATATATAATAATATTTTAAGTAAAAGAAAAGATAAGCAAATTACCTGAATAAAGAAAGAACCTAGGATCAGTTGAGCTTCAATCATTGTTCTCTAATTGCGTGTGCACAAGGAACGAGAAAAAACTTGTTAACATATTATACAATTTAAAATGTTAAGAAATTACTCTATTCTAAACATTTAATTTTTGTATTGCATATTAGTCCAAACTTTCATTTAGGCAGAAAATGTTATATATATTTGTATGTGTTATACGTGTGCATGTGTGTGTGTGCATTCATGTGACTATATGTGTATATATATGCTTAAGTGTGTGTATATATGTATATGTGTGTGAAATTGTTCTTATGTATATGTGAGATTGCGTAAAAGTATATATATGTGTGTGGGTGTGTATGTTTACGTGTGCGCGTGTGAGTAATCAAGGGTGTAATTAATTACAAAGTTACTATTCTAACGCATATATACCCAATTTCAATATCAATTTAAATTTCATATTTTCACATTTATATACCCATAAAAATAACAATTTCATGTATATGTAAATACCAATGTCACATTTACACAACAAAATGGGTACAATTTCATGTATAAACCCTATATCAATATAAATTTCACATCTAAACAACAAAATGGGTCCGATTTCATGTATATACCCAATTTTAATATCAATTTTACATTTACACAACAAAATAGATCCAATTTCATGTATATTCCCAATTATAGTTTCATATTTATTCAACAAAATGGGTCCAATTTCCTGTATGTACCCAATTTCAATATCAATTTTATATTTACATAACTGAATGGGTCATGTTTCTTGTATATACCTAATTTCAATTTCAATTTCTTATTTTTCCAACCAAATGGGTTTAAATTAATCTAACATAATTTTAATTTCACATTCACATTCACATTCTTTAATTTCACATTCATATACCCAATTTCAATTTCACATACATAGATACACACACACACACAAAAACATAGTGAGGGATGGAGAGAGTAGAGATTATATTTGGGTGAATTTGAGGGAGAGACAAGCACTGAGATGGGTGAGTGAGCAGAGAGTAAAATAAAAGAGAGGGAAATCTGGGGTGAAATGAAAAAATCCCTAAGGGTTTATTTATAGTTGATAAATTGTCACATTCTGGAGTCATGACCCCTTCTGTGACCCATAAAAATTTCATGAGTGCCCATAAATGTCACGAACCGATTTAGTCACGGTCCCAACCATGACCATTCGTCCATAACCATTGGTCCATGACCAATTCAAATTAAAGTGCAATCACTATTTTGGGTCATTGTTCAAAATCGTGACAATACTAAAATAAGATTGGTCACGGTCTAAAATCGTGACCATCCACCTTCTTAGATGGTTACGGTTGGGTCATGGTCTAGATTTTTAACCATTTTGGTCATGATATGTAACCATAACCAATCCCCTGTCTAGGTTACCCCTACCCTTGGTCACAAAATTGGTCACTAATTTTTATGGTGATTACAGATTTGGACTGTGACCACATTGGTCACGGATTTAGATCCTGACCAACTGACTGCGGCCATTCTCGATATATAGCATAGTGAATTGTTTTGAAATTGATTGGGAGAAAATATACTTACGTTTGGTTACTCATTTACAATGTCCAAACATTCTTTTGAAATATCTAAAATCTCAACGCCAATTAGAAACGAGTTAATGTCATACAACGTGGACTTATGCCAACGGTCCATATCCTTTTGGGGAACGCTTAAACAAGTCTTTCATATATTAAAACATGATATAGACTTCTTTTTATGGAAAAAAAATAAGTTCATGTGAAAACGGGGGTTATTTTGGTAAAACTTTCGCAAATGGAAAATGCGAGTTAAAACCCAATTTTTGTGTAACCCTTTAACACTCCCTATCAAGTTTAGTTAGAATAAAGTCAGGGGAGGAGAGTGTAGGATTCTCTAGGAGAGTTGTAAATGGATAACACGAAGTGCGGTATGACGTTTGTAAGAAAATGGGTAATAAGCGATGGTGTATTAACTAACACGATGAGTGTGTCTGTGTAATTTTCTTTTTAAGTGGTGTGTGAATGAATTTACTTTGTTGTTGTGATGATTAGAAATGCATATGGAGCCTCTATAGTGGTATATTTTTTTTTCTATTGTTTCTTTGGGGTAATATGTTTTACCAAATTCCTTCTGTATTTTGTTATCCCTATATCATCTTCGAGATTTTTTTTATGAGGAAGTGGTATGTATATATGCATTTTCTTTCATTATTTTCTATTTAAATGATTATTTTGTAAATGTGAGAACCATACTACGAATTAAGGTTGCTCGTCTTTATTTTTTATTAAATAAGATGAATATATTATGTACTTGAGGGTGATCTTAATGTTAAATTCTAATTGCATCAATGAGTTAATTTATGGTTATATTTAATAATTCTAGATATTAATTGTATTAATACATGATCTTGGTTTATACATTATCATGTTATCTTACAATAGTACGCCCTTTATGTTTACACACTAAGTTATTTTTATTTTTTCAAAGTTGCCACTTTATTTCCTATTATGTTGGGGATCCCTTAGTTATTAGTAATTCTAGGTTCAGGTTAAAAGTTTTTGATATTATGACCTTGTAGTCCATTTTTATTTTTTGTGAAAATTTTAAATAATTATGACGACACATTTTATCTCAAAGGTGTCACAAATGGGAAAGTTGATCCCAAGGTTACGATATGAAAAAGTTGAGCGTTTGGTTCCCTTGTAGTGAGCTCAGATAGGAATCTGATACGACTTTATGGAATGTAGTCAATGGACCGCCTTGTTTAAATCGTCGGTTAAGTCAACTTAATGTTTATGGTTATCGAATATTACAATGATTTAATGAATACTTTATATTTACAAGAGAAAAAAAATTGTTTCAAGAGTTCATTGTTAATTCTTTGGCTTCAACTGAGCTAAATCGTTTGACATATTTCTACCTTAATCCATCTGACTTGCATGTTGATTTCTATAGTGGATTAGGTGAAGGTACTATTAATGGTTTTAAGGCAGATGAAATTATTAAATTGAGCATTATACCACCTTCATTCACATGTATGATTAAGCATATACATGAAAAAAATTTAAGATTCGATGGATATCACTCGTACCATCATCATCCAGACATCTTCCTTACAATGACTACAAATCAAAATTGCCTCAAATTTCTAGAACTCTACTAACACATTATGATACTCCGCTTATTAAAATAATGGATGTCCATTCCTCTACAAAAATAAATAGGAATATCATTTGGCTAATTCTTAGTATCATAGTCAAAAACCAATTAATTACTAACCACATATTATCTAATTAAGTCGTATGCTAATTTTACTTAACTAAAAAGGCATACACCAAAACACAAATAAAACTAGTCACCACATTACATTCAGACAAATAAAATAAATCCACACGCATATATATAAATATGAATACTGAATTCTAATACATGCTAATTAATTGAATAAACCTTCGGTATGAAATCCATTATAACAATCTCGGGTAAACTGAATAAAACTGACATTAGGTGACATGCCCAGATACAAACCACCTAAATCCTATCCAGAATTACAAATATAGAGGATGGCTATAACAAATTCTGCAAACACTCCACAGCTGTTTCAAGATTGATAACCTCGTATAGATACTAATGATTGCCGTCCCTGTGACTGGACAGATACAGTTTTTGAAAATATTTTGCTATGGGTCAGATCCCAAATCCTTTTGAAAATATTTTTCAAGTAATGAAAATGCATAATAAATAGGAATACATTATTCTATATTTAAAATTGGTGTCGCACTCACATGAGATAATACCCGCCCCTTAACTATAGTGCACACCTAATGTATACATTTTAACTCCTAGTTATGCTACCTAGACTAACTTGTCTATAATATACTTAATTCCATACACAACCCTATGTCATGTGAATTTGTGAAATTAGTTATCACATTCGTTTAATGATTATAATTCTCAATTACAATTAATCAATGTGTTTCAGATAACTTTCAATAATTATTATTCTCAATTATAATTCATCGATTCATTCCAAATAACTTTCACTAGTTATTAATTCAATGTTCACACATTAGTGGCATATACCAGTATATATTTTTCTGCACATATATATACGTATTTCCATATCACAACAAGTACACATATATATCACTCACTATATACGTATAACCACAATCCTTACATAATCACCTCGCTAATGTGCATCTCTAAAATGCTATCATGGTCCAGGGCCTACACATATCATCCTGGACTACCAGGTCAGAATCTCACACCAAATGCGACAAATCATAAACGTATTTATGGCGATCATAGTCTTTCGACATTATGTCATAACCATATCAAAATTACCTCACTTCGAGCTTCAACCTTACAGGGGCACATGCATGACCCGGGGCTTCTACTAAGCCTGTGGAAATTTGCCAGGGAAGATCACTCACATCAGGCAATCTCCGCTGATAGCACTAGAGTGGTATGTTCACCTAATTATATCATGCACACACACACACACACACACACACACACACATATATATATATATATATATATATATATATATATATATATATATATATATATATATATATATATATATATATATATATATATATATATATATATATATATGTTGTCTCTATACCCGTATATATATTCTTAAGGATTCGACTAACCATGCCTATCCCTTATGGCACTAGCCTAGCACTTTTGAGTATCGCTTCCATTCTCATTTATTTAAATATTCACATATTTAATTAATTGATCATTAAAATATCATTTTTGGACACATACTACACTCAAACAGTCGTATCCCCATATCCCTAAATTTTTCACCATAATTTCATTTAATAATTTTTCGAATACCATTTCCCACAAATTCTTTGCTTTGTACTCCTAATATGTTCCCACCAATTCAAATTAAAGTGTAATCACTATTTTGGGTCATAGTTCAAAATCGTGACAATACTACAATAAGATTGGTCACTGTCTGGTCACAGTCTAAAATCGTGACCATCCACTTGAGAAAAATGTGCCAACTTTCCCTCTTAGATGGGTATGGTTGGGTCATGGTCTAGATTTTTGACCATCATGGTCATGGTATGGAACCATGACCAATCCCCTGTCTAGGTCACCCCTACCCTTGGTCACAGAATTGGTCACTAGTTTTTTATGGTGATCACAGATTCGAATTGTGACAACATTGGTCACGGATTTGGATCGTGACCAACTGACTGTGGCCATTCTCGATATATACCATAGTGAATTGTTTTTAAATTGATTGGTAGAAAATATACTTACGTTTGGTTACTCATTTACAATGTCCAAACATTCTTGTGAAATATCTAAAATCTCAACGCCATTTAGAACCGAGCTCATGTCATACGTCGTGGACTTATTCCAACGGTCCATATCCTTTTGGGGAGCGCTTAAAAAAGTCTTTCATATATTAAAACATGATACAACTTTCTTTTTATGGAAAACAACAAGTTCATATGAAAACGGGGGTTATGTTGGTAAAACTTTCGCAAATGGAAAATCCGAGTTAAAACCCAATTTTTGTGTAACCCTTTAACACTCCCTATCAAGTTTAGTTAGAATAAAGTAAGGGGAGGAGGTTGTAGGATTCCCTGCGAGAGTCTTAAATGGATAGCACGAAGTACGGTATGACGTGTATAAGAAAGTGGGTAATAGGCGATGGTCCATTAACCAACACGATGAGTGTGTCTGTGTAATTTTCTTTTTATGTGGTGTGTGAATGAATTTATTTTTTTGTTGTGACGATTAGAAATGCATATGGGGCCTCTATAATGGTATATTTTTTTTCTATTGTTTCTTTGGGGTAATATGTTTTACTAAATTTCTTCCGTATTTTGTTATCCCTATATCATCTTTGAGATTTTTATGTGGAAGTGGTATGTATATATGCATTTTCTTTCATTATTTTCTATTTAAATGATTATTTTGTAAATGTGAGACCCATATTACGAATTTAGGTTGCTCGTCTCTATTTTTTTATTAAATAAGATGAATATATTATGTACTTGAGGGTGATCTTCGTGTTAAATTCTAATTGCATCAATGAATTAATTTATGGTTATATTTAATAATTCTAGATATTAATTGTATTAATTCATGATATTGGTTTATACATTATCCTATTATCTTATAATAGGACCCCCTTTATGTTTACACACTAAGTTATTTTAATTTTCTCAAAGTTGCCACTTTATTTCCGATTATGTTGGGGATCCCTTAGTTATTAGTAATTTTAGGTTGAGGTTAAAAGTTTTTGATATTGTGACCTTGCAGTCCATTTTTACTTTTTGTGAAATTTTTTAAATAATTACGACGACTCATTTTATATCAAAGGCATCACAAATGGGAAAGTGTATCCCAAGGTTACAAAATTAAAAAGTTGAGCGTTTTGTTCCGTTGTGGTGAGCTCTGATAGGAATGTGATACGACTTTACGAAATGTAGTCAATGGACCGCCTGATTTAAATCGTCAGTTAGGTCAGCTTAATATTTATGGTTAACGAATAGTCCATGTATTTAATGAATACTTTATATTTCCAAGAGAAAAAAAATTGTTTCAAGAGTTCATTGTTAATTCTTTGGCTTCAACTGAGCTAAATCGTTTGACATATTACTACCTTAATCCATCTGACTTGCATATTGATTTCTATACTGGATTAGGTGAAGGTATTGTTAATGGTTTTAATGCAGATGAAATTATTAAATTGAGCATTATACCACCTTCATTCACACGTAGGACTAAGCATATACATGAAAAAAAAACTTAAGATTCAATGGCTATCACTCGTACCATCATCATCCAGACATCTTCCTTATAATGACTACAAATTTGAATTGCCTGAAATTTCTAGAGCTCTACTAACACATTATCATACCCCGCTTATTAAAATAATGGATGTCCATCCCTCTACTAAAATAAACAGGAATATCATTTGGTTCATTCTTAGTGTCACAGTCAAAAACCAATTAATTACTAACCACATATTATCTAATTAAGCCGCATTCTAATTTTACATCACTAAAATGGCATAGACCAAAACACAAATAAAACTAGTCACCACATCACATTCAGATAAATAAAATAAATCCACACACATATATATAAATACGAACACTTATTTCTAATACATGCTAATTAATCGCATAAACCTTAAGTATGAAATCCATAATAACGATCTCAAGTAAAATGAATAAAACTGACATTGGGCGACATGCCCAGATTGTAACCAACTAAAACCTATCTACAATTACAAATATAGAGGATGGACATAACAAATCCTGCAAGCACTTCACAGTTGTTGTAGGGTTGATAACTTGGTATAGATACTAATGCTTGTCGTCCCTGTGACTGGACAGCTAAAGTTTTTATAAATATTTTGCTACGGGTAAATCCGAAATCCTTTTGAAAATAATTTTCAAGTAATTAAAATGCATAATAAATATGAATTCATTCTTCTATATTTAAAATTGGTGTCGCACTCACATGAGATAATACATGCCCCTTAACTATAGTGCACACTTAACGTATACATTTTAAGTCCTAGTTATGCTACCTAGACTAACTAGTCTATCATATACTTCAGTCCATACACAACCCTATGTCATGTGAATTTGTGCAATTAGTTATCACATTCGTTTAATGATTATAATTCTCAATTACAATTAATCAATTCATTTCAGATAACTTTCAATAATTATAATTCCCAGTTATAATTCATCGATTCATTCCAAATAACTTTATCTAGGTATTAATTCAATGTTCACACATTAGTGACATATACACATACATATTTTTCTTCACATATATATACTTATTTCCATATCACAACAAGTACACATATATATCACTCTCTATATACATATTACCTCAATCCTTACATAATCACCTCGCAAATGTGCATCTCTAAAATGCTATCATGCTCCAGGGCCTACACATATCATCATGGACTACCAGGTCGGAATCTCACACCAAACGCGATAAATCGTAAATGTTTTGGTGGCGATCATAGTCTTTTGACATTGAGTCATAACCATACCTAAATTACCGCACTTAGAACTTCAACCTCACAAGGGCACATGCATGACCTGGGGCTTCTACTAAGCCTGTGAAAATTTACCAGGGAAGATCACCCACATCGCGTAATCTCCGCTAGTAGCACTAGAATGGTATGTTCACCTAATTATATCATGCACACAAATAATATATATATATATATATATATTGTCTCTATACCCGTATATATATTCTTAAAGATTCGACTAACCATGCCTATCCCTTATCGCACTAGCCTAACACTTTTGAGTATCGTTTCCATTATCAATTATTTAAATACTCACTTATTTAATTAATTGATCATTAAAATATAATTTCTGGACACATACTGCACTCAAACAGCCGTATACCCGTATTCTTAAATTTTTCACCACAATTTCATTTAATAATTTTTCGAATATCATTTTCTAGAAATATTTTGTTTTGTACTCCTAATATGTTCCGAAATTATTTAAAAATATTTTTCTCAGTATTAATCATTTTTTCAAAAATTCTATTTTATTCCCAAATGTTAAAGTTTTACCCTAAATGAACTTACGAGCAATTTTCATCAAACAACACAAATTAGCCATAGCAAGGCAGTTGAATCAGTTCGGATTGAGGTCGAATCGGTTCTCCCTTACAGACAACAACTATTCTCCCCCAAATCGATTTTAGGAGGGTTTAATCCAAACTCATCAATCCTAAAACATATTTTCTCAATGTTTATGAAATCTCATGAATCTTAAACATGAAACACATCCATTTCAGCATATAATTAATCCACATGTGATCACTACATGAAATTAATATGTAATTTTCAAATAATATGAAATTCTCTCGATATCACAACAATTCATAATTTTCTCAATGTTCTAAATCAATAATTCATCTAACTACATGGGATTCAAATTTCTAGATTTCAATATAAACAAATCACACAATTTTACTATGAAATCATCTCTCCCAAAACCGAATTTTCTATGAATCCCACCCAAAAATCCTTTCCCAATCATAATATGAATTGAATACTACACATAATCCGTTAGCAAGATAATAATATGAGACAACTATATACTCTGAAGTCTCCAATACAATATATTATATATGTGGGCTCAACCCTCTTTCAGGTGAGACATCGTAAAATTAATGTATCCTGCCTTGGAATAATGAACATGATAGCCTTATTTTAACTCATACACATAAGTGTGGACTCGTACCTTGGCAATCCCAACATGGTTAGGCTGACACAACTCAGCATTCATCAGGCGAATCCATTCATCAACCGATAAAAGGTGGGTCACACTCAAAGGTCGCGGCCTCTGAGACTTCATCCTTGGCACTTCACAGTCACTTGACAGAGCTCAGTTTATATTTACTCATACTACACCTCATTGTAATACCCCGTATTTTCATGCTATATTAATTTGGGGATTTATTAAATTTAATGTGAGTTAATTATTTAATAAAAATCTGGAAATTAATTATGATTATAATTATTAACGTGACGAGAGTTAGTAATTATGTGAAATTAGTTGAATATTACTAATGAGCAAAGTAATATATTATATTGGTTATATTGAATGTCATGAGTGAACTAAATGACAATTTCAGAAATTTAAGTCGGGACGTGCTCGTATCGCGTCGGGATTAAATCTTGATAAATAAAAAGTGAATATTTTATAAGTTGTCCATATGGTCATTTTGAGTGCGCCAACGCGTCTGAAAGGGTCGAGATAGTCAGAAAAGTGTACCCGGAGGTTTAGTTTGGGTCTCGAGGCGTTTTTAGGCCTAATTAGTACCCCGGGAGGGCATTTTGGTCATTTTACATATTTTGGTAATTAAACCCACGAAAATTAGCAACCTTTATCAGCCATTTAGGTTACCATTTAGGGTTAGAATATTCAGAACCCTAGAACGGCCATTGGAGAAGAGAGGAGAGAGCTCTCAAGGCAGTTCAAGGCCAAAAAGTCACCCGTTTGCACCGCCGTCACCGCCAACGCGTAGATCGCGAGACGAGGAACGCAACCACACCAAATTCGTCTGCAAAACCAGACTTATGAAAATCTCAGGCAAGTGTTTATCTTTCTTATTTCGTTGGTGCAATTTCCATATTAGTTTAGGAATGATTAGGGATGAAATATATGGAAGAAAACTCAAATTGTGATGGAATTTGCATGTAGTAAAGACTTAAACCTCATTCTGGAAAACCTTTGCGATGTAAAAGAATAATCCATGAAATTTTGGTGTAATTAAGAAAGAAATTCTGGGGTAAAACAGATTAGAACCATGATTTAGAGATTTTTAGGGTTCTTGAGTTTTAAATGAATTTCGGTATAATTAATCCATGTTTAGTGACGTAAATTGACATGCTTTACGTAGGATGTGTATCGTATCATGTTAGGATGTTAGTAGTACGAGATTTTGGACGTTTGGGAAAGTAAAACTTGAAAATGGATGAGAATAGGTATAAGAACCCGTAACTGCAATTCTGCAGGAATCGCAATACCTGCTTGATCGATCGATCGAGCCTAGAGCCTCGATCGATCGAAGGTTCGATCGATCGAGCCCCAAACCTCGATCGATCGACCCCTCCTGGCAGACTCCTATTTTCCTTTTTAAATGAGTTAAATTAAATTGTCGTGATATAATTCTTGGGCATTCTTAATAAAATGATTTGGGAGACATAGAGGACCAGTGGGGTATATAAATAAATGTTGGGATCTTTAATATACGACGAGAATAGTATTTATGGGATATTTACTTTAGGGTTGATAAATCTATGTATTAAAGGGTGAGGTGCGTAAGAGAGTTACGTTGGAACAAATAAGGACACCTACTGAATTTTATACTTGGGAGGATAAGGTCCACAAGTGTCACGTAATGAGTTGGAGAAACCCTTCGAGTTAAGGTTAGTGACGAACCCTTATAAGAAATACATAATGTGAAAAGTAAGGATAAATATTGTAATTATGGGTGATGAGAGAAACCTATAATGATATGATAACAAGTGGTATATTTATATGGTTGTGTGTGCATATATTATATACGTGTGAAAACCATGCCCGCGCTACTTGCTATCCCTGAGGTTACCGCGCTGGGACGATCTTATCATGTGTTGCCTTATGGGGGATATTGATTCGTACCCTAGGATATAGATATCCTTGGTACAGGCTATCAGAATGATAGTTCAGACAGTCCTAAGAGACGTGAGGGTATGTACTGACCTCTTAGAGACTTGGAATCTATGCTTCGCCTCAATGTTGTTTTGTATGTGTTGATACAGTTCGTGAGTGATTTCGAATTTGTATTTCCCTTAGTGTGAGCGATACGGGGATCGGATAGCAGAGTATGCCTGCACCATAGTTTTATTTGGGGTGACGTTTTAATATATATATATTGTACGAGTAGATAATATATATATGGAATTATGAGATTTGGAACTGCTTACGGTGATTTGTTAAGTTGGACATTTTGATGACTCAAATTGTAAATACTTGTTTGAAAGTATAATATGACACTGGGAAACTTTATAAATTAATGGAGCTAAAATGAGAGTTGTGCTACTAATGGGGAGTATCTTTTCTTAAACAATGATATTGTTCGGTTTTGAAATCTTACGAGTAATTGAAGATAAGCTAAATTGTTGGGAAGGTTAGTGATAAACTGATAGGATAAACCGTTGGGGGGTTAATGCGATAGGTGTGCACATTAGAAGAGAGGTGAGAATTTCTCAAGAGAGTGTCGCACTAATATGTTATTGCATTCGCCTGTATCAATTTAAATACTTGCTAAACAAATTTTAAATCATA
Organism: Sambucus nigra; assembly: GCA_949130495.1. Taxonomy (NCBI): domain Eukaryota; kingdom Viridiplantae; phylum Streptophyta; class Magnoliopsida; order Dipsacales; family Adoxaceae; genus Sambucus; species Sambucus nigra. The sequence continues at coordinate 298,200,131 of OX422223.1, forward strand.
CACACTATCGGGCTCTGACCCGTTTCTTTTTCTCTCTCTCTCTCTTGTATATATATATGTATGTATTACAGGTGCCCAGCCACAGGGGCGTCTTGCTAAGGATCCCTTGGAAGGAGCGCGCTGCAGCTTAGGTGGGAGTTGCAGGTCTTTTGATTGGATGAATTCGATCACTCGGATCCACTCTTAGTACTTTCATTTAGTTGAGCATGTGTAGCTCTTTTCATTGTTCCGTTGTCATTGGACATTTGTATTTCAGTTATTTCTATTTCTGTTACTATGGGATTTATTCAGTATGGTTATGTTACTTTAAATTTTACTTGTTGGGATGAGATTGACGAATGTTTTAAATTAATTGGATTATGTTGCAGTATTAATGTGGTGTGATTCTTACTTATTGGATGTTGTTAATAAAATAAAATAAATAATTTTTCTTTAAATAAAATTTGGAAAGTTGTGTATAAAAATGGTTTTGACACTTAGCTTAATTAATTAGGGTGTTAAATTGGAAAAATTATTTTTTGACAGTGATGCTAAGAATGAACCAACTGTTCACCTTGATTTAATTTAATAAAGGAGTGATCGCCCGGTATTTAATTAGGCGGGGTGTCACAGGTGGTATCAGAGCATCAGGTTCTAGTGTCCATAGGATTTGTACGGCTTATTTTCGCTTTCAGCTTAACGTTATTGCTATAGAGCCCTATTTTTAGGATTGTTGTACTCTTGTTTTACGTTTAAGTCTTCAGCTATTTGAGATTTGATAGTAACTTTAGACTAATAAACTTTTTCACGTTTCAGATGCCTCCGAGACGTGCTCCGAAGGATAGGCGTGCCCAGGCCGAGCAGCAAGCAGCTCCGGCACCAGGCACAATGAATGCAAATGAAGTAGCCGCCATTGTTGCTCAGGCGATGAATGTCGCACTAGCGGTGGTTCAGCAGGCCCCACCCCTGGTTCAGGCAGTGGCGCCAGTACCAGCACAGCTTCCATCTACATGGGAGACGGTTCGGGATGCTTTTCAGAAAGCGCATCCCCCTGAGTTCTCTGGTAGCTCTGATATTGTCACAGTCAGCTAATGGAAGAAAGACATTCAACGGCATCTCCGTATGTATGAGTAAAGTGACGTGCAAAAGCAGTTATTGGCTTCCTTTATGCTGGTGGGGGCCACATTGCAGTGATGGGAGTCCACTACCACTTTGGAGGAGAGGGACACGATCCCTATTCAGTCGTTCTGGGAGCGGTTTGACCGCAAGTACTTTCCACCTGCAGTGCTGACTGAGATGAGACGGAAATTACTGAATCTGAAGAAGGAGAGTCTTACCGTAGCGGAGTATGAGGAGGAGTTCATGAGACTTCTCACCATTGTGCCAGATGAGGCACCCACTGAGAGCAAGAAGATTATGTTATTTGTTGACGACTTAGCTTGGAGGATCCGTCAGCATCTTATTGGGAATTTATCCCTGAGTACTTTCATTGATGTACTCAATGTTGCCTTTCTACATTGCTAGGATCACCGCTTCCATCTTCAGGAAAGCAAGAGAGCAGGAGAGTCCAGCCAGCAGGGCAGGGTCGGGGGTAATAGTACCAGTGGGGCACCATCTCATGGACAGACTCGTCAGCACGAGCAGAGTTCCCATCAGGGGGACCCTGCTAAGAGATTCCATTCAGGAGATTCCAGGAAGGGATATGGGGGTCATAGGCAGGGCCAGCCTAATCAGCAGGTCCAGAAAGGCCAATACCGACAGCAGGGTCAGCAACAGGGCCAGCAGGGCCAACAGCGTGCTAATCAGGGCCAACAGGGCCAGTGGCGGGGAGGTAACGGCCAACAGGGCCGTGGGCAGCAGGGACAGAGGGGAGGAAACTTCAGAGGCCGATGTTTTGGGTGCAGTAAACATGTCCACAGACGTCAGGATTGTCCGGAGGGTGATAGGGACCCACAGCAGTAGGGTGGACATAACGAGCCACAGAGAACACTTTTTCCACCTGCCCTCCCAGCTCCAGCCCAGGTGCCAGCCCTACCAGCCGTTCCAGCATCTCCAGTGCAACAGGGGCAGTTACAGTATGGACGTGTATATAACGTCCACCAGGCAGCAGCTCCACAGGCACCACTCGCGATTGAGGGTATGTTTCCTATCCATGGTACTATGGGTCGAGTTTTGTTTGATACAGGGGTAACAAATTGTTTTATAGCTACGCATTTTGCGAAGGCCTTAGGGTTGTTAGCCACAGCAGAGAGCACAGTGACTTGTGTAGACTCACCATTGGGAAGTGGGTCACTTATTTTCTTTATATGACGGGGAGTGGGGGTAGAGATTGATAGTTTGGTGTTACCTACGGACATGTTAGTCTTAGAAATCCATGAGCATGATGTGATTATTGGTATGGATTGGCTCGTAGCTTATAGAGCCATGATTGATTACTTCGGTGGGAGCATTGTTTTTGCTATTCCGGGGCAAGAGATGTTTGTAGTGGCGATGCTTCGCCCAGAGGGAGGTTTGACTGCTCATCTGTATTATATAAAGGAGGATACCTCTAAGGAGGTTGTGATTCCCTTAGATTCGATCCCAGTTGTAAGGGAGTATTCTGATGTGTTTCAGGAGATACCAGGCCTACCCCCCAGTCGTGAGATAGACTATGTTATAGATTTATTTCCAGGTACGAGACCTATAGCACGCGCACCGTACCGTATGGCTTCGATAGAGATGCGAGAGCTACGAGATCGGATAGAGCAGCTATTAGGTCAGGGCTTCATTCGCAGGAGTACCTCACCTTGGGGCGCTCCAGTCCTGTTTGTGAATAAGAGAGATGGTTCACTGAGATTGTGTGTGGACTACCGGGAGGTGAACAAGGTCACGATACGGAATAAGTATTCGTTGCCTAGAATCGATGATCTGTTCGACCAGTTGAGGGGAGCAACTTTCTTTTCGAAGATAGATCTGAGGTCGGGGTACCATCAGTTGCGTATTAGAGAGCAGCATGTTTCAAAGACTGCCTTCTTGACGAGATATGGGTCCTATGAGTTCAAGGTGATGCCGTTCGGACTCACAAATGCTCCCGCCGTTTTCTTGGACTTGATGAACCGAGTATTCAGAGAGTTCTTGGATCAGTTCGTCATCGTCTTCATAGATGACATCTTGATATATTCACACTCCGAGGAGGAGCATGCCAAGAACTTGAGGCAGGTTCTTCAGACTCTACGAGAGCATCAGTTGTATGCTAAGTACGAGAAGTACGGGTTCTGGTTGCGAGAGGTACAGTTCTTGGGGCATGTTGTTTCTAAGCAAGGGATAGCAGTTGACCCTAGTAAAGTGTCAGCGGTGAGGGAGTGGGGACAGCCCACGACACCGATGGAAGAGCGTAGTTTCTTGGGGTTAACTGGTTACGACAGGAGATTTATTCGGGGATTCTCCAAAATAGCGGGTCCACAGACAAATCTGACTCGCAAAGGGGTACCGTATGTTTGGGATGATGCTTGTCAGTTTTCTTTCGACGAGCTGAAAGACAAGCTTACTTCAGCACCAGTCCTTGCATTACCGAAGCCGGGTGTTGAGTACCTGGTTTACACCGATGCGTCTTTATGGGGACTTGGGGGAGTACTTCAGCAGGAGGAGAAGGCCATAACTTTTGCCTCCTGCAAGCTTAAGCCGCATGAGAAGAATTACCCCACCCACGACCTGGAGCTAGCAGCGGTCGTTTTTGCATTGAGGATATGGAGACACTATTTATTGGGGGAGAAATTCCGTTTGTTCACAGACCACAAGTCATTGCAGTACCTATTCACTCAGTGAGAGCTGAATATGCGTCAGCGCAGATGGTTAGAGTTTGTGAAAGACTACCAGTTCGATATACAGTATCATCCGAGAAAGGCCAATGTAGTTGCTGATGCGTTGAGTTGTAGACCGGTAGACGAGGTACCGGACGTCTAGAAAGAAAAGTGGAAGGAGTTGGGTCACCAAGACGCAATAGCCCATTCTTTCATATCCGTGATGTCAGTCACACCCGAGATTGTTACGAGGGTGATACAGGCATAGACCACAAACCCATTTTGCCAGGAGAAGATTGTACAACTTTTAGCCGAGGGTGCTGAGTCCTATTCTGTTAGTTATGATGGAGGTTTGCGGTTTAATGGGACATTGGTGGTTCCAGAAGGGGCAGAATTACGACATGCACTGATAACCCAATCTCACGGGTCCCGATTTGCGATACATCCTGGAGGGGATAAGATGTACCAGGATATGAGGAGACAATACTGGTGGAGTGGGATAAAGAGGGACATTGCTGAGTTCGTGTCCAAGTGTTCTACCTGCCAGCTGGTGAAGGTGGACCATCAGAAACCTTCAGGGCTGCTTCAGCCATTGGAAGTACCCGCGTGGAAGTGGCAGAGTATCTCCATGGATTCTATTACGCGGTTGCCTACATCAAGCGGGGCCACGACTCTATATGGGTGATTGTAGACCGTTTGACCAAGGTGGCTAATTTTCTACCGGTGCGGACAAATTATACCACGGGTCAGTATGCTCAGTTGTTTATTGTTGAGATCGTCAGATTACACGGGGTGCCCCTGAATATTATGTCAGATAGAGATAAGATCTTCGTGTCCCGTTTTTGGGAAAGCTTTCACGAAGCTATGGGTACTGAGTTGAGATTGAGTTCAGCTTATCACCCACAGACAGATGGACAGACAGAGCGTACTAATCAGATATTGGAGGGTACGCTACGCATGTGTGTTCTTGATTTTGGAGGAGGTTGGGAGCCACATCTTCCACTGGTAGAGTTTTCTTATTATAACTCGTATCAGTTCACGATTGTGATGGCTCCATTTGAGGCTTTGTATGGCAGGCCTTGTCGTTCCCCATCTTGTTGGCTTGAAGTGGGGGATAATAAGTTGCTAGGACCAGAGGTGATTTAGGAAACCTCCGCGAGGATTGAGATGATCAGAAGTCGCATTCGAGTAGCCCAGGACAGGCAGAAGAGCTACGCCGACGCAAAATGGATCTTCCGGGAGTTTAGTGTGGGGGACCAAGTGTTATTGCATGTATCTCCTATGAAGGGAGTGATGAGGTTCGGGAAGAAGGGGAAGTTGGCTCCGAGGTACGTGGGACCATTTCCCATCATCAAGAGGATTGGGTCGGTTGCATACAGGTTGGGACTGCCAGAGCATTTACATCGCATTCACGATGTATTCCACATCTCATCATTGAGACGGTATCTTCGGGATAATATGGCCCATACTCACATTGCGATAGATGAGATCGACTTACAGCCTGATAGCTCTTACGAGGAGAGACCGGTAGCTATCCTAGACTTTAGCGAGAGGAGATTAAGGTCGAAGATAGTTCCACTTGTGCGGGTCCAGTAGGAGCACCATAATGTGGGGAATCCACTTGGGAGCGCGAGGCAGATATGCGCGAGAGATATCCAGATTTTTTTTACCAGGTATGCCTTATTTTCTGAATTTCGGGACTAAATTCCATTGTTAGGGGGAAAGTATGTAATACCCCGTATTTTCATGCTATATTAATTTGGGGATTTATTAAATTTAATGTGAGTTAATTATTTAATAAAAATCTGGAAATTAATTATGATTATAACTATTAACGTGACGAGAGTTAGTAATTATATGAAATTAGTTGAATATTACTAATGAGCAAAGTAATATATTATATTGGTTATATTGAATGTCATGAGTGAACTAAATGACAATTTCGGAAATTTAAGTCGAGACGTGCTCGTGTCGCGTCGAGACTAAATCTTGATAAATAAAAAGTGAATATTTTATAAGTTGTCCGTATGGTCGTTTTGAGTGCACCAACGCATCCGAAAGGGCTGAGATAGTCAGAAAAGTGTACCCGGGGGTTTAGTTTGGGTCTCGGGGCGTTTTTAGGCCTAATTAGTACCCCGGGAGGGCATTTTGGTCATTTTACATATTGGGGTAATTAAACCCACGAAAATCAGCAACTTTTATTAGCCATTTAGGGTTAGAATATTCAGAACCCTAGAACGGCCATTAGAGAAGAGAGGAGAGAGCTCTCAAGGCAATTCAAGGCCAAAAAGTCACCCGTTTGCACCGCCGTCACCGCCAACACGTAGATCGCGAGACGAGGAACGCAACCACACCGAATTCGTCTGCAAAACCAGACTTTTGAAAATCCCAGGCAAGTGTTTATCTTTCTTATTTCGTTGGTGCAATTTCCATATTAGTTTAGGAATGATTAGGGATGAAATATATGGAAGAAAACTCAAATTGTGATAGGAATTTGCATGTAGTAAAGACTTAAACCTCATTCTGGAAATCTTTTGTGATGTAAAAGAATAATCCATGAAATTTTGGTGTAATTAAGAAAGAAATTCTGGGGTAAAACATATTAGACCCATGATTTAGAGATTTTTAGGGTTCTTGAGTTTTAAATGAATTTCGGTATAATTAATCCATGTTTAGTGACGTAAATTGACATGATTTACGTAGGATGTGTATCGTATCATGTTAGGATGTTAGTAGTACAAGATTTTGGAAGTTTGGGAAAGTAAAACTTGAAAATGGATGAGAATAGGTATAAGAACCCGTAACTGCAATTCTGCAGGAATCGCAATACCTGCTTGATCGATCGATCGAGCCTAGAGCCTCGATCGATCGAAGGTTCGATCGATCGAGCCCCAAACCTCGATCGATCGACCCCTCCTGGCAGACTCCTATTTTCCTTTTTAAATGAGTTAAATTAAATTGTCGTGATATAATTCTTGGGCATTCTTAATAAAATGATTTGGGAGACATAGAGGACCAGTGGGGTATATAAATAAATGTTGGGATCTTTAATATACGACGAGAATGGTATTTATGGGATATTTACTTTAGGGTTGATAAATCTATGTATTAAAGGGTGAGGTGCGTAAGAGAGTTACGTTGGAACAAATAAGGACACCTACTGAATTTTATACTTGGGAGGATAAGGTCCACAAGTGTCACGTAATGAGTTGGAGAAACCCTTCGAGTTAAGGTTAGTGACGAACCCTTATAAGAAATACATAATGTGAAAAGTAAGGATAAATATTGTAATTATGGGTGATGAGAGAAACCTATATTGATATGATAACAAGTGGTATATTTATATGGTTGTGTGTGCATATATTATATATGTGTGAAAACCATGCCCGCGCTACTTGCTATCCCTGAGGTTACCGCGCTGGGACGATCTTATCATGTGTTGCCTTATGGGGGATATTGATTCGTACCCTAGGATATAGATATCCTTGGTACAGGCTATCAGAATGATATTTCAGACAGTCCTAAGAGACGTGAGGGTATGTACTGACCTCTTAGAGACTTGGAATCTATGCTTCGCCTCAATGTTGTTTTGTATGTGTTGATACAGTTCGTGAGTGATTTCGAACTTGTATTTCCCTTAGTGTGAGCGATACGGGGATCGGATAGCAGAGTATGCCTGCACCATAGTTTTATTTGGGGTGACGTTTTAATATATATATATTGTACGAGTAGATAATATATATATGGAATTATGAGATTTGGAACTGCTTACGGTGATTTGTTAAGTTGGACATTTTGATGACTCAAATTGTAAATACTTGTTTGAAAGTATAATATGACACTGGGAAACTTTATAAATTAATGGAGCTAAAATGAGAGTTGTGCTACTAATGGGGAGTATCTTTTCTTAAACAATGATATTGTTCGGTTTTGAAATCTTACGAGTAATTGAAGATAAGCTAAATTGTTGGGAAGGTTAGTGATAAACTGATAGGATAAACCGTTGGGGGGTTAATGCGATAGGTGTGCACATTAGAAGAGAGGTGAGAATTTCTCAAGAGAGTGTCGCACTAATATGTTGTTGCATTGGCCTGTATCAATTTAAATACTTGCTAAACAAATTTTAAATCATACACACTATCGGGCTCTGACCCGTTTCTTTTTCTCTCTCTCTCTCTTGTATATATATATGTATGTATTACAGGTGCCCAGCCACAGGGGCGTCTTGCTAAGGATCCCTTGGAAGGAACGCGCTGCAGCTTAGGTGGGAGTTGCAGGTCTTTTGATTGGATGAATTCGTTCACTCGGATCCACTCTTAGTACTTTCATTTAGTTGAGCATGTGTAGCTCTTTTCATTGTTCCGTTGTCATTGGACATTTGTATTTCAGTTATTTCTATTTCTGTTACTATGGGATTTATTCAGTATGGTTATGTTACTTTAAATTTTACTTGTTGGGATGAGATTGACGAATGTTTTAAATTAATTGGATTATGTTGCAGTATTAATGTGGTGTGATTCTTACTTATTGGATGTTGTTAATAAAATAAAATAAATAATTTTTCTTTAAATAAAATTTGGAAAGTTGTGTATAAAAATGGTTTTGACACTTAGCTTAATTAATTAGGGTGTTAAATTGGAAAATTTATTTTTTGACAGTGATGCTAAGAATGAACCAACTGTTCACCTTGATTTAGTTTAATAAAGGAGTGATCGCCCGGCATTTAATTAGGCGGGGTGTCACACTCATCTCGACTTTCAACAACCCTAGTAGTCCGAGATAATGTAAAAACTCAGCTTCATAGCTACCTACTTGAACATTACCTCTATCGGTCTAAGCTCACTCTCGACCATCAGAGCCGGCAGTAATAGGTCATATGGCACACATTGTGACACCCCGCCTAATAAGATACCGGGCGATCACTCCAATATTAAATTAAAACAGGAGTCTCATATGGATCATTCTTAGCATCGCTGTCGAAAATCCATTTAATTACTAATTACCTATTAGGCCGGTGTCAAAATTTTACTTAACTACTCTTTTTAACAACAACGAATAAAAACATCCACACAGATTTTGCGTAAATGAAACTGAAATGAAATAAAATAACCGAACACGCGGTCAAAATATACAACCATGTCGAATGTTGTGCTAAAAGAATAAATAAATGCAATTGGACCATTGGCCCGAACATTTATACAGTACCTCCTATCTAGAGTACAAGAATGGAAATGGCTAGCAAAAACCTGCATGCATCCACAGCTGCTGCAGCTGACGTCTGACTCGAAGGAAGTGCTATCCAGGTGTCCCTGTGTCTGGACACCTATATATATATGATATAACAAGAAAGGAAAAGTAGATAAACGGGTCAGATGCCGAGTTTGAAAATATTTTGCAAGCGCATAAATGCTTTATTTTTAGAAAAATATTTTATCTCATATTTAAGTTTGGTATCGCACTCCCATGAGATACCCCTCACCTCTCCACTAACAGTGCACTCCTAACGCATCCCTCTAAACATCTTAGTCAAGCAACCCTCACAAACTAGTCTATCACCCAACCACTATCAATCCTAGATACTCCAAGTAATGTACTAAGGGATAAACTTCTCCCCAGTCCCAACACTAAGCCATGTTCGTGTGTGGGGTGTCTCGTAAAGCGAAATCCAAACAAGGAACCCCCCAATACACTACTACGCGGCAAGGTCGATCGTCGAGATCCGCCAGTCCCTCAGTATAGAATATATATATATATATATATATATATATATATATATATATATATATATATATATATATATATATATATATATATATATATATATAAGAGCACTAAGGATTAAACTTCTCCCCAGTCTCAACACAATGCCATATTCGTGCGTGGGGTGTCTCGCAAAGCGAAATCCAAACAAGGAACCCCCCCAATACACTACTATACGGCAAGGTCGATCGTCGAGTTCCATTAGACCCTCGGTACTCAATTCATCCATATATACATTTTCATATTACAATATACATCCGGATTTATCTCCCGGACAGAGGATTCATATACAAAGCATTTCTCAATACTATTCATTTTTATCTCAAAACTTTCCATTTCCCTTCTCATATCCAGGAAATGTATTTAAAAGCCAATTTATTATCATCAATTGCTTTAACAAAACATATAACTTTTCAAAAGCCAGTTTTATTATCATAAAAATGCTTTTACCATATCATATGCTTCCACATCCCTTCTTCCATCCGGGAGTGTTACCGAAGCCAAAATCTTTATCCCATTTCCCTTCTTCCATCTAGGAAATGTAAATTAAAGTCAATTTATTATCATAAATTTCTTTAACATATAACGCGTTCTAAGACCGCCCGTACGACGCGCCCCTAAATGACCATCATCTTCCAGTGCCTATCAATTATGACACATGGGCACCTATACGCAATACATCGGGAAGCAGCCATATGCCTACGAGCTAGTCATAACCACACCCCAAGTTACCTAACCATCGCAGAAAACATAACATAACATAAACGCTCATATGTCCTAGAGGACTATATCCACCCTGCATTCATTAGTTAGGGGGCTTCATCTCACGAACGAACTTCCCTTATGATGTCATTTAGAGAGGGTGTTGACTATAAATCAATAATTATGAAAATCATTTCTTTTTCCATTTTGAAAACATTCGTATTTTATTTTCAAAATCATTTACATCATATCATATATACTTTAATCACATAGTATATATATCTATACCATATATTCCTCCTCAAATATATACAAATGGCCATATTTGCCAAACCACTAACGATGACCAATAATCCCAAAGATTCTCAATTTCATCCTAATATCCTCATAGGACTTGCCCAACAATAATCGATATAATTATGCTCTCTATCCGCATCATTATATATGCCTAAATGCCCACTGAAATATTCTTTCATCTAAAGGTTTACTAACCCTCAAAACCATCATTTAAGAGTCCCAATATAATAACTAGGAACCCCCTATAAATCTCCAAATTGTAATTTAACTCCTCATACTATTAAGGAGAGAAAACTGACATTTCTGACCAAAGCGAATCGATTCGCTTCGTTTGCGAATCGATTCGGTTGGGCGAATCGATTCGTCCCCCAATCCGAATCGATTCGGAAAGTGTTCTGCAAATAGGTCCCTAATGGCAAATCGATTCGGTCAAGATCCGAATCGATTCGTCCCACTGCAGAAACCCAGATTCCCTTAAGCGGATCGATTCGGCCAAGACCTGAATCGATTCGGCCTGTTCGAGGGGCACTATTTGGGTGATTTTTTTTTCAATCTCCAAAATACCCCAAATATCAATCCAACCTCCATTTAAATTATAACTTGGATTTATTCATACAAACCCAAGGTTCTAATATCTCCTCAAATTCTTTAGAGGTCTTAACAATCCTTTTAAGAACCCCTAGTATTTATCTCCAAAAATTTATGACAAACCATTTCGATCTTGGACAACTTTTTGTAGAAAAATCACTATAAATCCAAAAAAAATCAGAAAAATACAAGGTTGGTGGCCACGCAACTGCGTCGAAGAGATCTACAAATATAATTTTTTGACCAAGGGCTGAATCGATTCGTATCAGGGCCGAATCGATTCAGAAAGACGATGTCTAACTATTCATCGTCTTCTCCGAGATGGTTTCGACCATTAAAGCTTCTCCCAAGCTTTTGTCGCCTCACCCAACGTCCTACAACCTCAACCAACTACAAATACACATATATTAAGGGTTCTAAACATCCTAGAACCCTAAACCACCAATTAATTTAGGTTAAAACCTATGTTTCTCTAATTAACAAATTTTAGGGGTTTATTCATTTTAACTCCCGAAATCCGTTTTATTCATGAATACCCAACCCAAAATCTTTAGGGTTTGTTTATACCAAACTACGATATGATATTTATGCTCAAAAGTAAATAAAGCAAGTAAAAACTTGCCTCGTGGATATAATCTGACGACCTCGAGCCGAATCCGGCGGAGTTTGACCCGAATCTTCCTTTTTCTCCTCTCTTCTCTCCTCCTCTCTCTCTTCTCTCTCTTTTCTTCCTTTCTTTCTTCTTTTCTCCCTAGACCCCTCTTTATAAAAGAAGAAAAAGGGTTATACCCCGTAAAACCCAAAAATGACTCATTTACTTAATTACAAGCCCTTTTTACTCTAAAATTCCCCGAAACTCAATTTCGACAATCGGACACTCTTTTTCGACTATCTCGAACATTTCGAGACTCACTGCGTAGTCAAAATTCCCATCTAAGGTACTTGACCACAAATCACTATTCTAACTCAATATAACTTAATGCGGGTCTCTAATAAAAAATCTTGCCTCTTTTGTCGCTTTTCTCCACGGCGACATATAATTAAAATACTTCGACATATTTAGTCCCAAAAATAGTTACAACGCCCATCGAAAATATTTAAATCCTTAAAAATCCCAAAAATCACTATCTCGAGAAATTCTCCAAATTCCCAATTTATACCCAAATGTGGGATTTAAGTGTCTCCATAAGGACGGGTTGTTACACACATGACTCATGCATCGTTAGCCCACATGGACCATGCCATTATAACAGATCTCTAACCCACATGGGGGAATATTTCATCATCATGGATTATACATGTGCAGGATAGGTGTTGGGCTATAATTGGATCGCTTACCACACTCACACATGCAGTATGCTTGGGGGGTGCAATGTGCGGCCCCCTGCCCATATATATCTTCATCTTCTTTAGCTGAAGGGATTGAGAAATTAAACCCTAGCTAAAACTTTGCAGAATTATAATCTAGAGATACAAAGATTGAGTGAATGTATCAATGGCCTTCAGTGCCCTATGGTAATACATAAAAACCTTCACCATGCATAGTGGAGTAGGCTAATGACAAACCACTTTATATCTTGTGTTATCTATCTTCTTCTCATCCCCTTCTCGTGCATTCACTTTCTTGTATCTATATCACTATCATTAGACTAGTTAGAGCTTGAACTATACACATAAATTTTAGTGGTGATTTCATATCATCATCATTTTGGCATCGTCTGCGAGAAGAGATTTGATATTCTTCCACTCGTTTTCCTTCTTAGACGGTCACTTCTGCCTCTGGTGGTGATCCAACTCCACTATTGTTGGGAGTATACCACTATTATATTTCATTTAGAACTACTGCTTCTCCTCATCGTAGCTATGGAATGGAATTTATCTCTTGGTGTTGGACTAAGTTCCATCCAACCACCACCTTAATAAAAAATGGTTGATGTGGCAGCGGCGTTGTGATCTCTACTGGCTAGCCAGCAAAATATGTAAGAACAATTCATGGCATTCATCCTAAGTGTGTTGGGTAGAGTACCAGCGACCTAGTCCTGATTAGTAAACCATCCACTAGTGTGATAGTGGATACGATGATAGGGGGACCACCCTCCAGCCCCACAAAAGGAGGCTCAGTGTCACCAGTGATGGAGGAATATTATGGATCCTAAGCTTATTCTCCGGGGAAAATAAATGCAAGATTGTCCAAATAACCACGATTACGATAAGGAATATTATTGGGAGCCATATGAGGTTTCAGGCGACACAATTCACTCGGCTCCAACCCATAAGGGAAAGAGTGTTAGGTTGACATAAGAGGGCTAACTAAGGACTTCAGCTCTTGATAGGCTCAACAGAGGGACAACATTCAATCATCTCGGCCCAGTAGGAGACTTTCATGATCAATTCTTTGATTCTTATAATAATATAGAATCTAGGGGGAATGGAAAACATAGTGGTGGTTAATCACAATAAGGCCGATAAGGAGAGCAAAGGGAGGTAAATAGCCAATCGAGAACTTCTAGATGAGATAAGGTACCAGACTTAGTTGATCGATAAGGGAGAGAACATAATGTTATAGTAGAGGAGAAGCCTGGGAATATCTCCATCCAAAGGTTGGAAGACAAGATTGCTGCGCTATTAAAGATCCAAGACCCAGGCCACTGAAATTACACAAAAGGGTCTCCTTTCATCGCCAAAATTATAAGCTTTCCTACTCCTGCCAAATTTAAACTTCCCATTGTGACCCCAAAGTATGATGGAAGTGAAAATTCAGTGTACCGCATAAAAATGTATCATTTGGAAGTAGACATACACTCCCCCCAGATAAGATGAGGTGAATGGCTTTATCTAACACTCTCACTGGTGCAACTCGTATGTGGTACTCGTCCTTACCGACATAGAATTCAATTGAAAACTTTAAGAAACTAGCCAAGAATTTTATTCATAATTTTTGCTTAGGTATGGAGCGACCAAAGAAGGTATCCCATCTCCTGCACGTGAAGCAAGGAAGGAAATAAACTTTAAGGTATTAAATCACCCAGTCTATTAAAGAAAAATTAGAGGTAGACGACTATAAAGAGAACATATATAGAGAGGCTCTCAATAGGGGTTTACAACCAGGAAGTCTCCCATGGGAACACTCTCAGGTTCCTTCAAAAACTATGACAAAACTTCTGGCTTCATCCGAGAGAGTCATGAATGTAGAAGATTCCATGGTATCCAAGAGAGGAGACCTAGAGGTGAGAGGTACAACCAACCAAAAGAAAAGGAAGGGAAGAAAAGATCGTCCAAGGATAACTTTGCCAAATATACCCCCTAACAGTAAGCCCGGGTATGATTATTCATAAGACAAAGGACGATAGGTCGCTTCACTGGGTGGAGAAGCGTAAGTCCCCTCCTCATAAGAGGGACAAAAGCAAGTGGTGGGAGTTCCATCAATATCACGGTAACATAACCGATAAAAAAAGTTCTCTGCAAAATGAGATAGAGAAGATGTTGAAGCAGGGAAAGCTCCAGAAGTATGTGAATCAGGGTGGTGCCAAAGACAACTCTAAAAAAAGCACAATGGGGAAAAGGACAAATATCCAAGACGACAAGTCTCGACCGAAAAAAAGATAATAAATCAGATAGTGAAGAGGATGACCTAGATCTCCCGTCTAAGATCTCAAAATTCGAAGGTCGGATGCACATGATAACCTTCGATGTAAATATGCTTGGTGACGGATTAATCGGGAGAGGCACAAAGTCGGTTGGCGTAAATCTCACATAGTGGAGGAAAAGTCGGTGCCCAAAAGGTTAGATGTTAACTTGAATGCGATAGAGGCCAAAGCCGAAAAACTTAACATGGACACTCTAGTTTTTGGAGTTCCAAGAATGGATTTCAAGGGAATTATGTACCCTCATGATGAACCTTTGGTCATCAGCACCGGGGTCAATGGGTATGATGTGTCACATATACTCGTTGATAGAGGAAACTCAATCGACGTGATGTTTTGGGATTTCTTTAAGGGTATGAAACATTTCAAAAAGAGACCAGACTCATACCATCAACCGTTAATCGACTTCAGCAGAGAGAAGGTCCATCCTATGGGGGTGTTCGAAATGGAATTTATGGTAGTCCCATCGACAGTCCACCAAAATGATAAAATTCATGACTTCTTATGAGGTAGGGAAAGTTCAAGGGGACCAAGTGGAAGCTCATAAGTGTTACTTCAGTTCAGCCAGGCAGAAAGAGGATTACATGAAGTTGACCACTTCCTAGAATATAGATACTTTCAACCCAAGGGATGATAAAAAAAGGAATAAAGGCAAACTCGTAGAGGAGGTAGAATCCATCATCCTCAATAAACATGATTAAAAAAAACATCCAAGTGAAAGAAGAGTTAGTAAAACTGCTAAGGTGGAAGCAGAGCATCTTTACATACATAAAGTCATGAAGATAAGTCGAGAATAGACCAAAAGATCACCTACCACCGACTGAATATTGATGAGTAAGTGAAGCTTGTGTAGCATAGAAGGAGAACCTATGCAAGAAAGAAGTACGAGGTCATTCAAGAAGATGTTAAAAAATATAAATAGTCGAGTTCATCCGGGGGGTACAGTATCCAAAGTGGTTGTCTAATGTCGTAATCGTCCCAAAGGACAACAGAAAGTGGACAATTTGTATGGACTTCACTGATTTAAACAAAGCTTATCCTAAAGACAACTTTTCTTTGCCTCGTATAGATCAGATGGTCGATGCCACGAAGGGGCATGATCTAATAAGATTTATAGACACATACCCAGGGTATAATCAGATCTTTATGGACCAGTACTTCCTTTATCACGGATAAATGAACCTACTGCTACAAGGTCATGCGATTCGGCCTTAAAATGTATGGGCAACCTATTTCAGGTTGGTTAACAAGATGTTCAAAGACCAAATTAGCAGATGTATGGGCAACCTATCGATGACATGCTGACTAAGAGCCTCAAGGTTGAAACTCATATTGTAGACCTTGAACGGATGTTTGATACTATGGATAAGTTCATGATGAAACTCAACCTGTCCAAATGTGTTTTTGGCGTTATTAAGAGTAAATTTCTCGACTTCATAATAAACTGGAGGGGTATAGAGGCTAACCCCACAAAAATCAAAGCTCTCATAGACATGCAAATGCCAAAGGTAATAAAAGATGTGTAGAGATTGATAGGGCGTGTTACAACCCTCAGCCATTTCATCTCTAGAGCTACAAATAAGTGTTTTTGGTTATACCAAATTTTTACGAAAGTGTTTGAGTGGGATGAGAAATGTGAAAATTCCTTTCAATAACTTAAATCCTACCTAGAATCTCCAACATTGTTGTCTCATCCTATTTAGGGACAAAAGTTGTTCCTATATTTAGTTGCATTAGAGTAGGACATTAGTGCAACTATTATACATGATGATGAAGGTGTACATAAGCCATTGTATTTTAATAGTAAAACCTTGTAGGGGCGAGTTAAATTATAGTAGAGTGGATAAGTTGGCATATGTATACCGATACATGCTTTAAAGAAGATGACTTAATACCTCCAAGCTCATACGATGCTAGTGCTCACTAAAACTCCCTTGAGGTTGGTCATCCGTAAACCTGAGAAATTGGGTAGGATGATGGCCTAGTCAATTGAGCTAAGTGAGTTTGGCATCATCTATCAGTCTAGGACTAAAATTAAGGGATAAGCCCTGACAGATTTTAAAGTCGAATTCACTTGGGCTAAGGCTAAAAATGATGGTATTGAAGAGGTGATAACACCACCTGTTGTGCTAGGAAAAAATTTAAAAAGTGTAGTAATGGATGAGACAAACAAGGTCGATACTACAGAGAAAGATTTTTTTATTCTGAAATGGGATCATTGATTAAGACGCTCTTTCAAATGAGGGTCCTACGTGGATCCTATTCATTGATGGATCATCTTATGAAAGTGGTAGTCGCATCGGCTTGATACTCGTGGCTCTAGAAGGAACGGATATTGAATATGATTTGATATTTAGCTTCAAGTCATCCAATAACGGGTCAGAGTATGAGGCCCAGTCGGTATGCCTCTCCCTAGTCAGAGTATTGAACGTCGACCAAATAATAGTTCGTAGTGACTCACAATTGGTTGTGAACTAGATCGTGGGGGTTTATTAGGCAAAAGATGAGAAGATGGCCAAATACTTGGCACAGGTCAAGAAAATTTTGGAAACATTCACAAAAATTTAATCTCAAAAGGATTCTTTCGCTGGACAATAACTGGGTCGATACTTTGGCATGTTTAGCGACAATAGCAAGAACAGAAATCAAATGCACGATACTTATGGAGATCCTACATAGGCCTACCATAAAGTAGGATAATAGTGGGGTTAAATATTATGTGAACTTAAATTTGGGGGATTCGTGGATGGATCCCCTAATGAAGTACATCCGGGATGATGACCTCTTGGAATCCAAGGCCAAGAGAAGGAATCTAAGATGAAAGCAACCAACTCTGTTATGGGAGACATACTTTACAAAAGAGGATTCATACTGACCCTACTCAGATGTGTTCACCCCTCATAGGTCGGTTTTGTTCTACAGGGTGTTCACGAGAGGTCATCAACCTCACTAGGCACTCTCATCCATCACTACGCCATGGCCATTTTCACTATGGGGAATTGATTTATTAGGCCCTCTCCCTAAGGTATCTTGAAATTATAAGTATTTGATCATGGCTATTGATTACTTCTAAAAGTGGGTGAAGACCAAGGCAATGATTTTTATCACTAAGGTGAAAATATTCCAGTTTATTTGGAGGAATATTATCTAAAGATATTTCCTAACCCATACCCTAATATCAGATAATAGCAAGCAATTCAAGAATAAGTCCTTGGAGGCATACTGTGGATGAGTGAGCATAAAGCAGTTCTATTCAGCACCAGGCTAACCTAAAGACAATGGAAAAACTGAATTCACTAATAGGATGATATTGGATGTCATCAGGAAGAAACTAGATGATTCGAAAAGTTTTGGACGAAAGAGTTACATGGGGTCCTATAGGCTTATAGGACGAGTGAGAGGACATCGACAGGTGGGTCACTGTTTATGCTATCTTATAGGTCTTCAGCAATTATCTCTACTGAACTTGGGCTATCTATCCATAAAGTCAATACTTATGATCCCAAAGATAACGAGGTCGGGAGAAGGCTCGATTCAAACCTGACTGAGGAGAGACGGGAGAATGCTAAAGTTTGACATTCCTCTTATCAGCAAAGAGCTTCCAAGTTTTATAACAAGGAAGTGAAGAACAAAGCAATAACTGTGACTGATTTAGTGTTGAAGAAGGTTTGTCAGAAGCTGAACAAGCTATATCTTAACTGGAATAGACTGTACAGAGTTACATAGGAGTTTGTCCCCAAAATTTATCGATTGGGAAACCTAGAGGGTGAAACCTTCTCTAACCATTGGAATGTTGACCATTTAAGAGATATTATCAGTGAAATATTGTTTCACTTATTAGTTTATACGGTGGTTCTTTCTTTGTATGATGATAATTCTTTATACAAAAGTTCAAGTATTAATGAAAAGATACAAGTGTTGTCTCATAACTTCTTGTTACTATTAAATGATACATGGCTTGAACTAGCTCTATTGATCAATTTATTAAGCTACATCTCCATATACAATAGTGTATGAGGAGTCTTATCTCCTTATACAGTCTCAATAACATCGAGAAGGGGAAACAAAGTAACAACATTGATTATGTCATGGAAAACACTTGAACATCATTAATTCAGTGACATTAAATAAAAAAACATTTCATTAAGGTTGCTTAAACATCACTTTGTGGTGGGTCAAAAGTCAAAACTCTCGGCGATGCAAGATTGTATGAAGAGACAAGTCTTGTCCATTCACCCTCAATAACGATGAGAAAATACTCAAGGGTTAACATCGCTTATATGGTTGAAAACACTTGAACATCATTAATTTGGTGAAAATAAATTGAAAATCATTTCATTGTGGTTGCTTAAACATCACTTTGTGGTGGGTCAAAAGTCAAAACTCTCAGTGATATGAGAGTGTTTGAAGAGACAAGTCTCCTCCATACACCGTCAGTAATGACGAGAGAAGACTCATAGGTTAAAGTCATTCATTTGGTGAGTCGATTTTAAAAATCATTTCACTACGATTTCTTAAACATCACCTTATGGTGGGTTAAAAGTTAGAACTCTCGCAGATACGAGAGTGTATGAAGAGACAAGTCTCTTCCATACACCTTCAATAATGACAAGAGAAGACTCAGAGTTTAACCTCATTCATTTGGTGACTCAGTCTTAAAAATCATTTCATTATGGTTGCTTAAACATCACTTTGTGGTGGGTTAAAACTCAACACTCTCGGCAGTACGAGAGTGTATAAAGAGACAAGTCCTGTCCTTATACCCTCAATAACAACGATAGAATACTCAGAGGTTAACATCATTAATTTGGTAACTCGGTCTTATAAATCATTTCATTACTGTTATTTAAACATCACTTTATGGTGGGATAAAAGTCAAAACTCTTGGCAATACTAGAGTGTATGAAGAGACAAGTCTCTTCCATACACTCTAAATAATGATGAGAGGATACTTAAATATGAGACATTACTTAGTCATGAAGTGAAATTAGATGTCGTCCTATGATTGGTTAAGTATCATATTGAACACGATAGTCATAAGATACAGATACTAAACTTGAGGAAATTTGGTCACAAAATCAAACACTTGTGATCAAAACATTGCATTGCATACCAAACATTAATAATTATAAGTATGGTTAAAGGAACAGTCTATTATGAATCTTCAAATAGACGAGATCGTAATTCATAAAAAATTACAAGTGCAAGGGGCATATGAGGCCACATACGACCGCCTAACAAGACAATGAGTTTCACAAAAATAGTGTATCAGGCTACAGGCGGCCACCCTAAACATCATTCTCAAACTTAGTCTGGATGTTGTTAGAAGTAACTATATGAGACCCTTAATCCATAACATCAATTATCGTATATGTCTGGGCCTCATCCTCTGTATGACTAGCGTCGGCCATTTCAGTTATTATTAGGGTTCAAATCTTTACAGCGGCCTCAACTTTAACATCGGCTAAGATAATGGCAACCTGTGTGTTCGTAAGGTCTAAAGACTTGAACTCCTTCTGTAACAGCCCTTGGACTTCACAAAATTTTAGGATCGCCCAACGACAAGCCATCCTCGTCCCCCACTCATAATATTGGCAGTCATAGCCACTAAACTCGGCAGAAGACTTGAAGTTTTTAACGACATCCTTCACAGCCTCTTTTTTTGGCCTTCTCGGTGGTAGAAACAATATCGGCCTCATATTTAATTAATAGGGCCTTCAAAGCTTCGGCATATTTCTTCTTCAGAGCATCTGAGTGTTTTTTCTCTAAGGACTGAATGTCCTTTTGATGGCCATCATCCTTCCTTTGTAGCTCCTTTTTAAGGTCTTTATCATCCCGAAAGGGCTTCTTGGTCAGCTGTATCTGGGGAAGCTTCTCATTAAACCATTGACTGACCTTTATAAAGATCAACTGAGACTGTAAAGAGTAATAGAATATAAATTATTATGACATTGGATAACACGTAAAATAGAAAAAATAATAAACAAGTGAGAAGATTAGAATGCTACCTTAGTGGCCTTGTGGAGGCCAAAAACATAGAGATGAGAGGTATTAATTTCCTCCAAAAAAAATCCTGTCACTCATCGGCATAATATATATTGCAATAGCCTTGGCCTTTTTGGGTCGCCTATAAGAGAATCATTGTTGATAGTAAGTTTGGCAAGACAAGCCGACAAAGTCACATTCATGGATATCGAAATAACCTAAGCTGACTTTTGACTGGTTGGGTTGGGAGTCCCCTCGGACGTTTTTCGGCGGAGGATGGGGAACAGACCCATCACCAGTTGGCTTCTTCTTTTTTTGAGAGACCTTGGCCTAGTCGGGGCCGCTAATGGTGGACTTTTTTTGCAGTGGTCATTGTTGTGGAATTCTTATCCCTTTTGTTCAATGCATTGAGGAGGCTGGGAGCAAACATATTATAGATCTAATTTGGAGTGTTGGGTGGATAATAATTAGCAAACTGACGAGGTTAGTAATAGTGAAAAATAGCCAAAGATGAGACAACAGATGAAAAAAATATTCTTACATAGCTCTGGAAAAGGCTCAACCCTTCGACCCGTCTTTTTTAGATATTTAGGAGTATTTAATCTTTCAAACTCAAAAATTCCATCATCATCCTCCTTGGATTGAAATTTGTTAATTTTGTCCCTATCATCTATACTAAGGTCGGGGTCAAGCCTGGCCGATATGAGAGTTTTGCCCATGTTATGGTCACTCCCGATGTAGAGGTGATGTTAGGGGTGTCGGCATCAAACTCCCAGGCACCCGAGAAAAAGAAATATTGGGGTTTTCAATGATGATTGAAAGTTTGGTTAACATGTAGGACCTTATTGGTGGTGCTCCTGGATATGAGATAATAGTATCCAGGTTTGGCCTTAGAGAACGAAATATAGTAGAATCCTCTAAAGACTAGGACGGGAAGGTCGACCTTATAAATCAAAAGCCAAAACTGGAGAAAGTCGATGAGGATCCTTCAAGAATTTGGATACAATTTAGCCGAGGATAACCCCAGACTAGGAAGAATGGCTGGAATGTTAGGATGGATTGGAAGTCTGAAGTTGAACTTAAACATGTGTTCGTAGACAGTGATTTCTCCATCTCGTCCGTCACAAGCCCTCTCATCTCGCATAGGCACTCTCATATATACGTTGGATTTGATACCATATAAATTCCTCCACAGTAATAGATTTGTATCCCTAATAGTACTAAGAAATTTTTTGTCATAACTGGTATCAAGTGGATCCTCATTCGATCCAGAAGAGACGTCCTCAACTTCAGTGGTCGAATTTTGCTTCTTGATACCTCGAGGCATACTAAGACCCATAGATAGAGGTGATTGGAATGACCATGGGTGGATAATTAAATGCAATATTTACCTCCAGCCCCTCAGAATTGGGGCAATTGGAAAACGAGGCATGATTTGAGGACTTGGCAACCTATGAATCCTAACTAGGGGAAGATGACACAAACTGAGAACTTTCAGCCGATGTATCAGCCATTGAGTAATTAATCTAAATAAAGGGAGGACGTATCATAGCTAAAGGTACTAGATAAATGGGAAGTGTAGGGTTATCCCCAACCGTACGTTTAGCCTTGGCCTCGGCTTCACCCTTTCATATCTCCCTAAGGTGTGGGAATTCGCCAGATAACTCGTAATGGGTTTTAAACATTCAAAAAAATTTAAATTTGACCAAAGTTACTTAAAGATCAGATAGAGGAACTTAAGGGTTTTCAGTAAGAACAACTCAGAATATTATGGGTTAGTTCACCAGAGAAGACAATCCAAGCTCCATCAAACAATATAACAGCAGGCGTTTATGGTGCCTAATGCCTTGAAATCTGACTTTAACTCTTCAAACCTCTTAAAACCCATAATATCACCAATAAACCACCAATAAACAACCATATAACCGCCTAAAGCAACCGTCGAAAAATAGAATAGTGATCGCAAAATGAAAATTTTAAAATACGGGGAATTAATGGTGGAGAAAGGAAAAGGAAATAACAAGAATGATACCTTGATGATGGAGAACACTTGAGAAGATAAGAAAACACCTAAAACTGATAGGAATGCACCAGATAAAAGAGAGAGAAGTGGATTTTCTTGAGATTTGTAGAAATGGCTAAAGAGAGAAGAATCGATTTTGAGAAGAAAGAGAAAATGAGGGAATTTGTGGTTTTTAAACAACTTAATCATTGCGCACAATTCCCCAAGAGGCCATTATTTGGGAACTAGACCCAAGATAAGACTGCAGATGCCCTTTTTTAGCCAACACGCCAAGTACGCGACACATGTCACTCTTAACATGAATGACCGACAGCTGTACATGGGAAAAAAAAACTCGGAAATTAGGGGGTCACACCCTCATCAGGGGACCATACGATAGTATCTCTCAGCCTTCCACTCGCGTTGAAGACTAAAGGCTAGGGGTTGATTGATTCACATAAGTGTGGACTCTTCCCTTGACAAGACTAGCATGGTTCGACCGAAACTACTCAATATTCATCAGACGAATCCATTCATCAATCGACACAAGGTGGGTCACCCTCAAAGGTTTCGACCTCCTATACCTCTTAGTCGGTACTTCACAGTCACTCGGTAGATCTCAATTTTTAGTTACTCTCAGTACACCTCATCTCGTCTCTCGACTTTATACCACCTTAGGAGGATGAAACAGCATACAAACTCAGCTTCATAGCTACCTACTTGACGATTATCTCTGTCGGTATTGGATCGACTGGGACCATCAAAGCTGATAAAAATGGTTCATATGGCACACTTGACTCAATCATCGTTAGTCCACATGGGCCATGCAGTTATAACATATCTCAAGTCCACATGGGGGAATATTTCATCATCATGGATTATGCATGTACAGGACAGATGTTGGGCTCTCATTGGATCTCTTACCTCACTCACACGTGTAATATGCTTCAGGGCCGCACTATTCACCCCCAAGTAGAGGTGGCAATTTGGTTCAACGAGTCGTGTTTTGGGATGACACAACATGACACGATAAGGTTTTTTTGGACACGACACGATATGAATTTTGTTTTTTAGTTGACATGAACACGACCCGAATAAAAAAAACATGGTACGACACAAATACTAGAATTTCTTAAATTTCATGCTTAAAAAACACGATAACACGACATGACACGACTCATAATTTAGACACAAACATGACAAGACATGACTTCGTGTTAAAAAAACACGACATGAACACGACATATCGTGTCAATTTTGGGTCAATTTTGTGTCGTTCCGTGTCGTTTTTCATGTCGTTTCTAAAATTTCCACCCCTACACCCAAGCCTATGCATATCTCATCTTTTTTAGTTGAAGAGATCGATATATTAAAACCCTAGCTAAAACTTTAAAGAATTATAATCTAGAAAGAGAATGCTTGAGTGAATGTGTCAATGGCCTTTAGTGCCTTATATTAATACATAAACACCTTCACCTTGCACAATGAAGTAGGCTAAGTCTAAACCACTTTTTATCTTATGTTATTTGTCTTCCTCTCATATCCTTCTCTTGTATTTACTTTCCTGTATATATATCACCATTGTGGGACTAGCTAGAGCTTGAACTATACACATAAATTTAAATGGTGATTTCATAGTATCATCAGTAGCGGTCCATTATTGATCAAACCATAACAAACCAAGCCATACCCAGGATAACATCATACTCGCATAACATATCTCTCTCATACGAGTAAATCCCCTAAAACATGTCCTCTCCATGTCTACACCCTCCCCCTGTAGATGGAACTAAAGAGATCCCTGCTACTCAATGATAAATATAAGCACATAGCGGTGATACTTACGATACATCCATGAAACCCATCTCATGCACAAATCTAGTTGAAACAAAATACTGTGACTCACTAGTGTCACGTAAAACTTACCCCATTTGCCTAAGGATTAAAATTGTACCTTCCATTTCCAATGGCACTGTCTGTTCATATTGTTCCTTGACGTAGTACTCACATCTAATGTAAACCAAAAATTGTTGTAATTATTGCCCCTGCTGGGAACCCTGCTCATGGCTCCTATTTATCTAGGGAAAAGATTAACTCATGTGGTCCTACTCTCCACATATAAAATAACTTCCTATATAATCCCCTTGTCTCTGGACCCACTGCCTATGTCGGGGTTGTCCTTACTCTCTAGCTTTGGTAGCCTCAGTCTTGATGGATACCCGAGATGTTTCCTTGCCTTTGTTGTCGCTGTTGAACACATTGCTGGCCCTGATGGCCATGCTTGAATCTACCTTCACTCAGTTAGAATTCCCTTGATCTGAATCTTATAAATAGGTCCCTCTCATGGTCATCCTCCTGTGGTGCCCCATCTAGGAACATCAAGGGCACAATTTACTTCAAGAATTCATTGTTTCGGGTTTGTTTTTACCAGTTTTAATTCAAGATTCTTGTTCCTCATTATTGTTCTTGCATGCTTAGTTTTCCTAATTGATTCAACTTGTTTTTGCATTTACAATATGTAGTTACATGTTTATAACTAGTTTCATCATGCATTCTTACTCATGCAACGTCATTATTTCATGCGTTAGTCAAGTTAACATGTCCGGCTAAGTTTTTCAAGGTTGGGATGCATGAACCCAACCTGATGTGTTAGTGCAAGTGTATAACGTCGATCCGCTGAATTTAATGATTAATTTAAATCGTATCGCGTAATTTCATAATAATTGTAGATCTTTATATCTCGTTTGCCTATGGGTACTCGTGATGATTTAGAGTACAATTTGAGTGTAATTACCGCGATACCGATTTACTCATCCTCAGATTAGGTATGACGCGGGCTTGAACCTCGTATACATAATGCTTGGGAGTACTAAATTCCGGGTTTGAATTAATCGGATAAATTTATGATCAACGTTATCACTGCATTACACTAGGGTTGGGGGAGTGTATTCCCATCCTGTTTTCTCATCATTTAGTTAAAAGTTTCAGTTTAATTCTGCATTCTTCATTTAGATAGTTTAGTTAGTTGCATTTTTCATTATACTTTCGTAATTGCATTTAGTTTAATCAATCCCAAAAGGCCAAATCATTTTTTTTTCTTTTCTTCTTAGAGTCATCGTTAGGATTCTTCCGTCTTATCCCGTCGTCACAACTTTGTTGTCCTTTTTCCCTGAGGATCGATACCCGACTTGTCGGATTATTACTTGAACGACAGGCTTGCACTTGAGCCTATAGAGTACACACTTTAGAGACACATTCTGAGTCGTGTCAAGTTTTTGGCGCCGTTGCCGGGGAATTAGGTAGACTTAGGATTAGATCGAGTTAATCCAAAACTTTGACCAAAAATTCAAAAAAAAAAAAATCAAAAAATATAAAAATCACAAAAAGATTCACAATCATCATCTCTCCCGAGCTTAATGCAAAATTCTGAAACCACTTCCACACCTCATAATACTCCAACCAATATTCACGAAAATCCTATAGTGGAGTATAACCCAGATAGTCCCCACACTCCAAACGCCCCACAGTTCTGGATCCCACCTCCCACACCGTCACACTCAATCTCTAGCAACACTCCCTTCTCCTTCGTAGGACACACTTCGCGCACACCTAGTGAGAGCACCGAATCGTCAAGTGAGATAGAGATGTCGCAATATAGCAATGCAGCTACCGGTGAGGAAGAGCCTCCATACCGCCCGTTGAGAGAATTCTTATATCCCGAGCGCACTGTCACTCCGGGATGCATTATACTCCCGTATAATGCCGGGCAATTTCGTTTCAAAAATGGGATGATCCAGACACTACCACATTATCACGGTATGGATTCTGAAAAGCCATACCTCCACATAAGGGAATTTGAGGACGTGTGTGATACTCTCAACGATCAAACCTGCACACAAGAGGTGATCCGCCTCAAACTCTTCCCCTTCTCGCTTAAAGATAAAGCTAAAGCTTGGCTATGGTCTTTACCTCCAAGCTCGATTCCATCCTGGAATGAGCTACAGTCTAAATTTCTCAAGAAATTCTTCCCAACACATCGAACAATCTCTATAAAGGCTCAAATTCAAGCATTCAGGCAACAAGAAAATGAGCCATTCCATCGATGTTATGAACGTTTCAACGAGTTAGTGGCTTCGTGCCCCCATCATGGATTTGATCCATCGCAAATCATCTCCTTTATCTATAATGGGTTAAATCTTAATTCTAAACAGCTTGTTGAAACCATGGGAAGTGGTCCATTTGTCGATCTAGATGCCCATGACGCTGATCTTCACATGAGGTATGTCGCCGAGACTACCCAATCCTGGGATACCTCTGATCCGAACGCTCAAAACCAAAATTGACAATCTACCACCGTTCCGTCGACATCCGGTCTATTTCACGTAGATAAGAATTCTATGTCGGACTGTCGGTTGGACACCATTGAGAAAGGACTGCGAGACTTATGTGCGGTAGTTGGATCTATCAAAAATCCTACCGTAACAGTGTGTGCGATTTGTGAGGCGGGACATTCAACTGAGGAATGCCCGACGATACCCGCCTGCAAAGTGATGTTGCAGGAGCAAGTTAGTGGGATAGGAGGCTTTAAGGGTAATTTCGGTGCCCCGCACGGGAATTCATACAACCCTTCGTGGAAAAATCATCCCGGTTTTAGCTACGGGCAACAACATGCCGCAATGAACCCTCCTTCACATGTTGCCCCTCCTCCTCCACAACAATTTCAACAAGCTCCGCACATGCAGGGACATATGCAAGTACCACCATCTCATGGAAATTATATCCCGCCACAACGGAGAACTTTCGAGGATACCGTGAATCAATTCATTGCAAACCAGACCGCAACCAATGCAAAATATGATCGTCTGATCGGCGACATAAATGCGAATCTGTCTAAAATACAATCCTCGTTAAGTGTTCAAGAGAAGGGAAAATTCCCTGCCCAAGGCCAAAGACCTCTCCAAGGTCAAACTAGTGTTAACTCGACACTCCATGACCATCCTGAGCAGTGTAGCGCAATTACCACTCTACGCAGTGGGAGGGTAGTTGACTTGTCACCTCCCCCACGAGACATACTTAAAGACAAGGAGATTTCGCCCGGCACGAAAGAGGCCGAAGATGTCCCCTTAAATGAAGGTGATGAAAATGACACTAGTGAGCCTGAGGCAGTAGCGAAACCACCCACCACGGCACCATTTCCTCAAAGGTTGATTCCTTCACAGAAAGGATGCCCACGTGATGAAGTGCTAGAAGTACTTAAGCAGGTGAAGCTAAACTTGCCCTTCCTTGATGCCATCAAGCAAATTCCAGCCTACGGCAAAGTTATCAAAGATTTGTTGACGGTAAAAAGGAAGATGAAGGTTAAAAAGAATGTCTTTCTAGCTCAGAACGTGAGTTCCATTCTACTAAATGATCTCCCGCCTAAATTCAAAGATCCCGGTGCACCCACCATATCATGCATCATTGGAGATAATAAAATTGAGAAAGCCCTACTTGACTTGGGAGCAAGTGTAAACATACTCCCTTACTCCATTTATAGGCAACTTGACTTGGGCGACCTCAAGCCCACTAAGGTCACTCTCCAATTAGCGGATCGAACCGTGAAGATCCCAAGAGGCATAGTCGAGGACGTGATCGTCCAAGTTGACACTTTCTACTTCCCGGTAGACTTTGTCATTTGGGACACGGAGCCCTCATTTAACTGGAGTAACCATGTTCCCATCATCCTTGGGCGCCCTTTCTTAGCTACGGCTAACGCCATCATTAATACTCGGAATGGGCGAATGCAACTCACCTTTGGGAACATGACTTTAGAGACCAACATCTTCCATGTCACCCAACATACGGAAGAAGAAGACGACCTTCACACGGTGAGCTTCATAGATGAGGTTGTAGGGGAGTACTTTGAGGAAAATGATTGTGGAGATGCTTCGGGGTCCTGCTTAGTGTCGAGCCATGAGAATGAGAGGTCCCACAAGAGAGAGCCGTTAGGGGTGTGCCCTATTTCATCAGGTAATAGTGGTAGATGTGACGATGAGAGCAAAGAGGGGGAGAGGTGTGTAGTGACTGCAATAGAGCGAGAGAGAGAGGGGTTAGAAGAGAGAAAAATGGCGGAGTTAGAAAGCGAGAAAGTTAGAGAGGACGTTGGCACAGCGAGAGAGAGAGATCTAGGGGACATGAGCATGAAAGAATTTGAAAAAGAATTCGGTTCGGTGGATGAGAGCCTAGATGAGAGCCTTAACGACGAAGTCCAAACTCTAATGGATTCATTTAGACACCTAGAAGAAAGCGAATGGGAAGATAAAATCAATGAATTTCTTCTTTGTGACCATCCACCCATACCACTAGAGGTCCCGAAGGCGAGTGAGGAGAAAAGTTGTGGTTCATCCGACTTAGAGCCCGACCCATGCATCTTAAAAATTGAAAGAAACCTAGGTGTCCCCTCCGAGTCAGTGCACGTTGACCATGCTTTGAGTCAGCATCACGAGGATCCCTTTCCAATTAGTCACGACGAGTCTCCCGGTCTATCCTTTATCTATGGGCGAGGTCCCAACTTGTTTCGATTATTGGAATATGATCCTAGGACGGGAGTGACAAGGAGAGCATCAACCCCCATAAGTGGGGTCGGGTGAGTTTATGGAGAGATGAGAGGTCGTCGCACCCCCGACGCGTATGGGGTGATTTTTGTTGTATTTTTGAGTCATGCATGAGGGTCATATAGTGTCTTGTTGCATTTTTCACATTTGTTTGTTTTATTTTTCCGCACTTTTCATTCGCCTTGAATTAGATTTTAGTCCTTTTTGCTTGAGGACAATGCAAAAGTCTAAGTTAGGGGGGGTCACAAGTGCGTATTTCTAAAACTTCACAAATTTTCAAAAATGCCCAAAATTTCCAAAAAAATCATAAAATTTTGAAAAATCCAAAAATATTTTTGTTCAAAATAAATAAAATTTGGAATTCAAAATTTTCAAAAATATCATTAAAAGTCAAATTGGAGTCTCAAATTGTAAACATCCAACATACACAAAGCCGAAATTGACCAAAGGTGGAAATTGAGCGAAAATCGACGACTTAACGAATAAGTGTAGAGATTAACAAACCCGGTGAGATTCGAGCCTATCACTTGTTGCGAGTTTTTAAATCAATCCGAGTTAAATGTTAACTCAAAGTTCTTTTCAGCATTTAAAATAAGTTGTCAAGGATCTCAATCCTTTCATTTTGACCGGTTTTGAAAAATGTGTGCAATGTTGCCTTGAAAATCGTGCCAAATTAGTCTCTAAACTTAAATTCACCTCAAAACGCATATGGTAACGCAATTGACATTTTGGACAATGAAGTAGGCCCTCGTTTGTCACCCCAAAAATATTGGCCATAAAAAAATTGCGAAAAATGAAAAAAAAATCAGAATTTAAGTCTGAAAAGTGCAACAAAAAGGGGCAAGAAAAAATAGAAGAATGCTCAACAAAAATAGCAAGAAAAGAAAAGAAGTGAAAAAAAAAAAGAAAAAAAAAATGAGCAATAGCCCGGAAAAAAAAAATGCACAAACGGACATCACGAATGACTTTTCCAATTCCAACCTTCCATACCTCCTTTATTTTACCCAATGCAACCTTTAACCCGAAAAAGTCCTAACCGAGTCCAAATTGCGAAATTGATTACCGCGTGGAGCGCTAAGACACCAAAAGATAATATAAGAGGTTAAATGCGCGAAATAGAGGCGATGTTCCCGTTTTTAAAACCGTAATCCGTTGAAGAGATCCCTTCACCATAAAATTTCCGTCTTTCTAATTGCATGCGTGTATTTGCTTCCATCACATTTACTCCTTATATCACGCTTGCCGAGAGAATATCCATAATCCGAGAGATTCGTTTGTGAGTGCATTCAGTGAGAAATTGAAATCAAAACGAATTTTCGGATAAGTAACGTAATGATCAATCGATGAAAATTGGCGGTTATATTTCTGGCTTCGCACACACACACTACGGTTTGAGACTTGTAAATATGACTTGATGATGACTATTTTATGGAAAAGTTTGAATTGTTTAATTTTTGCATATTTTGAATTTTCTTTGAGTCGAATTTTGTGGGTATATTCACTGCAAACCCTCACGAGACACAACTCGTCCTACTAGGGTAACCTAGAGGTTTAAAGGCTTGTTGCATACGCTAAATGCAATCGCTTGCCCGCGAAAGTGGTACTCTATCCCAATAAAGTCCTTGAAGTGTCCTTAACTCTTACTTTCATTCTTTTACATTGCTCGGGACGCGCAAAGTTCTAAGTTAGGGGGGTTTGATTGGGCATAAATATTGTATATTTATCCCCCTAATTTCAGTACTTTTGTGAACCCGAATGATGTAACATATATGGATTTGATTCACTTTTATCCCCGGCAACAGCGCCAAAAACTTGACACGACTCAGAATGTGTCTCTAAAATGTGTACTCTATAGGCTCAAGTGCAAGCCTGTCGTTCAAGTAATAATCCGACAAGTGGGGTATCGATCCTCAGGGAAAAAGGACAACAAAGTTGTGACGACGGGATAAGACGGAAGAATCCTAACGATGACTCTAAGAAGAAAAGAAAAAAAATGATTTGGTCTTTTGGGATTGATTAAACTAAATGCAATTACGAAAGTATAATGAAAAATGCAACTAACTAAACTATCTAAATGAAGAATGCAGAATTAAACTGAAACTTTTAACTAAATGATGAGAAAACAGGATGGGAATACACTCCCCCAACCCTAGTGTAATGCAGTGATAACGTTGATCATAAATTTATCCGATTAATTCAAACCCGGAATTTAGTACTCCCAAGCATTATGTATACGAGGTTCAAGCCCGCGTCATACCTAATCTGAGGATGAGTAAATCGGTATCGCGGTAATTATACTCAAATTGTACTCTAAATCATCACGAGTACCCATAGGCAAACGAGATATAAAGATCTACAATTATTATGAAATTACGCGATACGATTTAAATTAATCATTAAATTCAGCGGATCGACATTATACACTTGCACTAACACATCAGGTTGGGTTCATGCATCCCAACCTTGAAAAACCTAGCCGGACATGTTAACTTGACTAACGCATGAAATAATGACGTTGCATGAGTAAGAATGCATGATGAAACTAGTTATAAACATGTAACTACGTATTGTAAATGCAAAAACAAGTTGAATCAATTAGGAAAACTAAGCATGCAAGAACAATAATGAGGAACAAGAATCTTGAATTAAAACTGGTAAAAACAAACCCGAAACAATGAATTCTTGAAGTAAATTGTGCCCTTGATGTTCCTAGATATTTCTCCCCTTTCTTTCTATCAAAAACTCTCTAAAAATAACCCTAAAGGCTGCCCCTAGGTTAGTGCCTTCGTTCCCCACAAGTTTGGGGTATTTTAAACCTATTAGGAGACTTGGAGACCAATCCAAATGAAAGACAAAATTCGCGTGTCAGGTACAGCGAACCGGTTCGCAGGTACAGCGAACCGGTTCGCATGTACCAGCCTGGTCTTGCTCTCAACACTTAGATTTTTTTCTGGTTTTTCTCTTCTTTTCTTGGATTTTTCTTCAACTTCAACTGAGCATAACTTTTCAACCGCAGCTCGGATTTGGGTGCCGTTTTTTCCAGTGTGCTCGTTGTTCCAAGATATTCAACTTTCCAGAAGGCCCCACCTCCAGAATCGGGCTGTAAAATTACGAAAATGCCCTTGAACTTGCCTTCCTAGCTTTTCTTGCACTGTCTTGCTTCCTCCTTTGCACTGCTTGCATAATTAACCTGTAAAACCAATAGGAGAAGCACGAAACACGCAATACTCGCCAAGAAGGTTAGAAGCATAAAAGTGAATCAAATCCATATATGTTACATCATTCGGGTTCACAAAAGTACTGAAATTAGGGGGATAAATATACAATATTTATGCCCAATCACCCCACTAGCACCGATTATATCCAGTTTTATCATGCTGACTAGAATACCTAATCTCTTGGCTCCCTTCACATATACGCATTAATATTAACATGGTAACAGTATGGTACTGACGACATTAGCATAAGTCATAAAAGTTGGATTTCCCCATAAATGAAAGCAAATTCTACTTATGAGTCTATTATCAAACTTAAGGACCCTATTCACCGTTGTAGCCACCTCCCCGAGTATAAAATTTTCTAAACAACCAAATTCTTTTCATACTCCACCCCTGTTTGGCCCTCCCATGACAAGTCCCAAAAACTTTCTTCGTATCTCTATTTGAACAACATATGAAAGGACTTGTTGTCAAACTTTTCTCGATATTTATAGTATATCTTTTCTCAGATGTGGTGACAGACTCCCACTACTGCAACGCTGCTCCTAATAGCTTAAAAAAATCGCCAAAATTTATTTTTTAATCTCACTCCACCATACTCAAACGTCTTTGGATGTACCCCTTCCATTGGCTAGTTAATAAAGCGTCCTCATTTCCCAGACACTCTGGTGGTTGGCTCTTTTGAATGGCCCCTCTGAATCTCTCCCACATTAACTGAACTAGGTGAATCTGAATTAGTGCCATCATCCGTTGTGGTGACACTTGGGAAACTGCTGTTCCACGAAGGTATTCATAGCATTAACTAATAGTACGTTTGCCTTTTTTTGCAGTCACCGTTCCCTGAATAGTCTGTGACTCCAGCCAAGCCTCTCCTCCTATAGTCCTCCTAATGTCCCTCGCTAGTTGTCCTCCATTGCTTAACATATGCAACCCAATCGAATGCCTATAAAATTCACTTCAATTATACACAATAGCAGGAAAACATAAATCGTAATAGGAATTGACAGCCCTAAGCAGAAGGTTCTACATCAAAGAAAAACAACGCTGAAAATGTAGTGAGTCTACACAAATACTAAGGACACTATAACCTAATACTCTGATACCATATGTGACACCCCTATTAATAAAATAACGAGTGGCCAACCCTATAATAAAATAAATAGGAATTTCATTTGGCTTATTCTTTTATCACTGTCGAAAACCAATTAATTACTAAGTACAATTTATTTAATTTAGTTGTATGTCAAATTTACTTAATAAAAATGGCATACACCAAAACACAAATAAAACTATTCACCACATCTCATTCAGATAAATAAAATAAATCCACACTCATATATATAAATCTAAATATTAAAATATAATACATGCTAAATGACAGGATAAACCATCGATATGAAATCCACTACAATAATCTCAAATAAATTGAATAAAACTGACATTGGGCGACATGCCTAGAAAGTAACCAACTGAATCCTATCTATAATTACAAAGATAGAGTATGGGTACAACACTTACTGGAAGCATTCTACAGCTATGCAAATTCGATAACTTGGTATAGATACTTTTGATTGGCAATCCTGTGGCTGGACACTTAAAATTTTCAAAATTATGTTTCTAGGGTTCAAACCCCAAATCCTTTTGGAAATATTTTGTAAGTAATTAAAATTTATAATCATTATGAATACATTATTCCATATTTAAAATTGGTGTCGCATGTACATGAGATAATACTCACCCATCAACTATAGTGGGCACCTAACGTATGCATTTTAACTCCTAGTTATGCTACCCAGCCTAACTAGTCTTCAATATCCTTAAGTCCATACACTACCTCGTGTTACGTGTATTTTATGAAATTAGTTATCATATCCATTTAATAATTATAATTAATCAATTCATTTCAGATAACTTTCAACAATTATAATTCTCAATTATAATATATCAATTCATTCTAAATAACTTTCACTAGTTATTAATTCAATGTTCACACATTAGTCCACATGTATTTATTTTTTTGCTCATATATATACGTATTTCTATATCGCATCAATTACTTATATACCACTCGCTATATACCTATGACCGTAATCTCCAGAACATTACCTCATGGATTCGCAACTCTAAAATGCATTATCCACGGCATACACACATCATCCTCGACTACCAGGTCGGAATCTCACACCGAACTCAACAAATCTTAAACGTATTGGAAGCGATCATAGTCCTTCGACAGTGAGTGATAAACATACCAAAATTACCTCACTTCGAACTTCAACTTCATAAGGGCACATGCATGGCACTATGACCTGGGCCGATACTTAGCCGGCTAATATTCGTCAGGGAAGATCACCCACATCGCGCAACCTCCGCTGATAGCACTAGAGTGGTATGTTCACCTAATTATATGCGTGTGTGTGTGTGTGTGTGTCTATATATATATATATATATATATATATATATATATATATATATATATATATATATATATATATATATATATATATATATATATATAAGAGAGAGAGAGAGAGAGAGAGGATCCCATGAGGACCTCTGTTTGCATACCGCTGTCGCGGACCAATTTTGATAAAATAGTAAAAATATATTTTTGGCCTAATTTTTTATAGTTTTTAAATATTTCAGTAGGACCATATAAAAAATTCATCTCAAAATGAATTTTTTTACTATTTTAAAAAAACGGTCAAACTTCGTCGGTTTTTAAGTTGTTAAAAACTGACAAAGTTTGACCGATTTTTTAAAAATAGAAAAAAAATTAATTTTGAGAAGATTATTTTTTGTGGTCCTATTGAAATGTTTAAAAACCATAAAAAAATTAGCCAAAAAATATTTTTTTTACTATTTTAAAAAAGTGGTCATCAGTCAGGGTCCTCTAACTAGGACGTCACTTGATCATTTCCATATATATGTATATATATATATACAGTCTGTAAGCCCGTATATATATTCCTAAGAATCCACCTAACCATTTCGATCCCTCTTGGAACTAGCCAAACAATTCCGAGTATCATCTCCATTCTCAGTTATTTAAATATTCACTTATTTGATTAATTGATCATTAAAATATTATTTCTGAACACATGCCATACTCAACCAGTCGTATCCCCATATTCCCAAATTGTTCACCACAATTCCATTTTATAATTTTTCAAGTATCATTTCCCACGAATACTCTATTTCATACTCCCAATATGTTCCTAAATCATTTCGAAATATTTTTTTCTAAGTATTAATCATTTTTTCAGAAATCCTACGTTATTCCCGAATGTTAAAATTTTACGTGAAATCAAGTCAGAGGTAATTTTCATAAAATGGCACAAATTAGTTGTACCAGGGCAGCCGAACAGGTTCGGGTTGAAGGAGAACCGATTCGCCCCTGTAAACAACAACAATTCTCCCCGAAATCGATCTTCAATAAAATTTAACCCAAATTCATCAATCCTAAAACATATTTTCTCAATGTTTATCAAATTTCATGAATCTTAAACATGAAACACATCCATTTAAACTTAGAATTCATCTACACATGGTCACTACACAAAATTTATACTTAAATTCCAAATAGTATGAAATTCTCCCAATATCACAACAATTCATAACTTTCTCAATCTTTTAAATCAATAATTCATTTTACTACATGGGATTCAAAATTTTCATATTTCAAAATACACGAATCACACAATTTTACTATGAAATCAACTCTCCAAAAACCCAATTATCTATGAATCCCACCCAAAAAATCCTTTCCCAATCATGATATGATTTGTATACCACGCATAATCATTTATCTAGATAATTACTTGCCTTTAAACACTTGTAGAATCTGAATTTGATTGAAGAACCTCATTTGATGATAATATTAAGCCCATAAATCATCATTCGAGTAACTCATCATCAACTTTCCATCATATTCCAAAAATGACCCCCCAGGCACGTCCCGAATAAGATACTATCAAACTATCATTTTTTCCACTTATGACGTATTATAAAATAGTGCAAATTCATTTACTTATCATGCAAGCAAATAAAATAACACATAAATATTAATCAATTTCTTGTTAATTAATATTTATTTAAATTGACTTTATTTTGGCAATTTAATTAAATTACTGCGACACATATAATTTAATTATTCCTAAAAATATGGGGTGTTACACACATCAGAATCCTACAGATCGTCGTGACATTGTTGCTTGCATGCTTGGTATGAAAAGAAAAGTGATGATGAAGGTGATGAGAAGTAACAATAGTTTTTGTAGAAAATTTGCACATGTTTTTACTACTAAATTTTAAAAGAAGGGTTTGTCTCATGTTCTTGCTCTTATATTTTTAAAAAGTACAAGAAAACTTAAGACGTGTGATCAGGGGTATAGAATATGTATGTTGAATTGATTGATCCAATGGAAGATCCTATCGTATTTGAAATAATCTTGGGTTGTATGGAACATTATCCTAGTGGTCCACAAAACCTAGAAGCAGCGTGTATGGAAAATGGTAGATGTACAAATAAATGTCCTCGAGATTGGGCAGAATCCACAACTATGAATCAATATGGATATCCAATTTTTCACCAATGCAATGATTGTAAAATGTACATAGTCAGTGGGGAATATAGTTTACTGTCCGCATATGTAGTGACAGACTGGTTAATCTCCAATGATTGATTTGTCTCCATTGATGTTACAAAGAAATATCCACATTCACTGTCCACATAGATTCATCGAGTCGGTGACTAATTTCTCTCCAACGACTTTAAATATTTTACTTTTTTTTTTGCACGGTTTTCTAACTTGTCTTATTTAACCGCTTCTATTTATTTTTAAGAAGAAATCTGCATAATATGATTGTTTTATTTTTTTACTTACCTTTTGATGTTTAAGCCTAATTCCTCGTTATTTTATAATTTACATATCTAATTTATTTTTTCCTCTACATATATATGTGCTATTGTTTAACTTGTTGCCATAATTTCTGAAGATTGGTTGAATTTCTATTTTTTTTAGGAATTTAATTACATACTATTCATTTTGAGTTTTAAGGTTAGTTAGTCAAAAGCTAATAACTAATTGCACAATGGTAATTAATTCTTGACTTTGATGATAATGTGTTATTTAACATGTGTATAAGTTGAATTATTTATATATAGTACTTGTAAACCCGCACGATGCGCGGGTCGTACATTATAGTAAGCGAAATAACAAAAGGCAATGAAAATATGAAGAAATAAAAAAATAAACTGGGCAATAGAATAAAAATTAATATTCGTGAAAACAAAAAAATAATTCAAAATCGAAATAAACATTGTCACGGTTCAACATAGAGAATGTCATTAATGAAGAAATATATGATAGTAGCAGAAGGTGGTAGTTGAAGATTGAGCTAACACGCAAGAATTTGAATCTAAATCATCTTTTTTTCCTTTCATCCATGTTCCTGCAATTAAGTGAGAATATATGATAATAAGAATTATGAAAAAAATATAAACTCACTAATTTATAAAAAAAAATTGTAAAAGGTGTCGTTAGTTGCACTTGTTTTTCAACATGTTTAAAGCTTAAAAGTTGAATAACTAGTCTTTGTTATTTTTTTCAAAATTCTTGTACAACTAAAAACTAAAAGAAAATCGGTGCAGAACTTGATTTAGTACACATAAAATGAAGAAAGAATATAAAAAAGGTTAAAACGAACCTCTTTACAAAGATAACTTTCTAAATTATTCAAATAATGGATATGATATCTCGTAACTTCCTTTAATAATATCTCATTTCATTTGTATTCTCACTTTTCCCAGTAACTAAACTAAAAATTACTCAATTATTGTAACAGATAACACCCAAACCAAACAAAACCAAAGCTATAAAAACACCCTAATTTCTCTGACCACGCCCATTTAATGCTTTCATCAAAATTGGATTTGACCCTTTAAGTTTGTTGATGGTTTTTAAGGTAATTGTAACCTTACCTCTGATAAAATCAACTATTATGAGCCCTAAGCCCGAAACATCTGTTATGGGGGTCCGAGGATCCTTTGCTAGAGTTGAGAGGCAAAGATGAGAATTTGAAGAGTTTTTGCATAATTGATCTGCTTGGTTAGTTTTCTTTTGTGGCTGGGTTGAAGATGGGCTTACTAGATTAAGGGTAGTAAGAAGAAGGTACGCTTGCATTTGTAATGAATGAATAGAGTTTGGATATGAATCGGCACCTCTTTATTGCTACAGATTGGCTATCGAGTTCAAGGAATAGATTATAAAGGGGCGATGGAAGTAGGGCAGCTGACGTAGACTGATGAAGAGGACAAATGACGTGAACAACATTTTTGTTCTGGGCTTTAACTTCTTATAATGTTTTTCATTGTAGTATAGAGATTACATATGTTTATTTGACTGATTTGAATTGAAGACTGCCGTTTTAATTGACCACGAATCCACATTAAGGCTAATTATGGGCCAACGAAGTTATAATTTAAATAATAATATAAATTCAATTTATACCGATATAATCTTTCATTAATTATTTGTTCAAAAATCATAAGTCAATTAAAAAAACTTTTTTGTACTCGTGGTTAGGAACGAATATTTGTAATAAATTATATTTCTA
This sequence comes from Sambucus nigra, assembly GCA_949130495.1. Lineage (NCBI taxonomy): Eukaryota > Viridiplantae > Streptophyta > Magnoliopsida > Dipsacales > Adoxaceae > Sambucus > Sambucus nigra. Next base: position 298,239,296 of record OX422223.1, read on the forward strand.
CACTTACATATGGATCCACCCATACATATATGTTCAAACTTGTAATTGGGCTCAAAATTGGCCATGCTACCGAGTTGCATAAGTAATTTATTTATCACTTTAACAATTAATGATTTATTTATCGCTTCAACAATCAAAAACTCATTGCATGCAATTAAATGATCCCAATAGTAATTTACCACACAAAGGCATAATAACAATAACATGCTAATACATTATGTGCTTCAAATGCGTACAACTCCATATTACAGCTACTTTTCAAAATATCTTTGAAGTGCACTCCTCACTCATTAAAATCGAGCACTCTCTCTTTATGGTCAAAAATCTCACATCGGTCACCACCAACTCTCAGAACCCGCGTACTATAAATACAATAATGATTTGGGTTTGGCAACTGACACTCACTTCTAACTAGCCATCTGTGTCCAGCTTAAACTCTAAACAACCTTTACCCAACTTTGCCACAAAACACATAACCTTCTAAGGGTCACCACTCAAGTTTCCTAAGAATTCAAAGTCTATTTCATCATGGGTTGGTCCTTGTGAAGACAACTGCAAATCAAGCAAAAATTGACTAAGAATTATTTCAATGAGTAGTTATAAGAGAGAAGCTGAAGGAATTAATATTGGTTAGTATTTATGAAACTAGAGGAGTTGATTATTACATAATAGGCCGTAATAGTGACAGCTGAGTTTCCGGGGACAAGCTTGAGATGCATATCAATACTTCCAAATAGATATTCTTTCTTAGACTGAAAACCAGAGCCAGAAGCTTTGTCAAGAGAGAAAGTGAGAAGGTCACCATTGATGAGCATTTTACCACGGCCATCACCCCATGTGATGTCAAAGTCTTGGTTTAAGTTACCAGCTGAGGCTACAATTAGATAGCTTATTAAAAGAAGAGATAGCTTGAGCCCATACGGAACTGAAAAAAGGAAAGACAGCCATTGAAGTTTACTAAAACAAAAAGTGGTGATATTGATAGAAGAAAGTTTGGAAAGAGTGAGATATACGAAGATATGGGTATGTGGGTCGGTATTTATAGGGAGGTAATAGACGAGTGAAACGGCTAGCTGTGATGAGAAGTAAAGAGGAAGGTTCTGTGTTTTGTGGCAAAGTTGAGTAAAGGTTGTTTAGAGTTTGAGCTGGACACAGATGGCTATTTAGAAGTGACTGCCAGTTGCCAAACCCAAATCATTATCGCATTTATAATACGCGGGTTTTGAGAGTTGGTGGTCACCAATGTGAGCTTTTTGACCATAAAGAGAAAGTGCTTGATTTAATGAGTGAGGAGTGCACGTCAAACAAATTTTGAAAAGTAACTCTAATATGGAGTTGTACGCATTTGAAGCACGTGTTGTATTAGCATGTTCCTGTTGCTATGCCTTTGTGTGGTAAATTACTTTAGAGATCAGTTAATTGCATGAAATGAGTTTTTGATCGTTGAAGTGATAAATTAATTATTAATTATTCAAGTGATAAATAAATTACTTATGTAACCGGGTAGTTATAGCATGACCAATTTTGAGCCTCAATACAAGTTTGAACATATATGTGTTGGTGTACCCATATGCAAGTGTGGAAACATAATTTACTACAAATGTTCGATCCTAACGAGGAGTACAAAAAAGGTGTTTTTTTAATTTACTTGTGATTTTTCAACAAATAATTATTCAATAATTCTAACCAGGAGTACAAAATTTTTTTTTTTTTTTGTAATTTACTTGTGATTTTTCAACAAATCATTAATCAATAATTCTATCGGTATATAATTGAATTCATATTATTATTTAACTTATAACTTTGTTGGCCCATAATTAACCTCATTGGCGATGCGTTGTCAATTAAAACGGTAGTCTTCAATTCAAATTAGTCAAACTCATCAACAAACTCTATTCATTCATTACAAATGCAAGCTCCCCTTCTTCTTTTTTCTATCCTTAATCCAGTAAGCACATATTCAACCCAACCACAAAAGAAAACCAACCTAGCAGATCACCTATGCAAAAACTCTTCAAATTGTCATCTTTGCCTCTCAACACTAGCAAAGGATCCTCAGACCCCCAAAGCAGATATTTCGGGCTTGGGACTCATAATAGTTTATGCTATTAAAGGAAAGGTTACAAATATCATGAAAATCATCAACAAACTTAAATAGTCAAACCTAATTTTGAGGAAAGCGTTGAATGGGTGTGGTGAGGGGTATTGAGGTGTTTTCATAACTTTGGTTTGGTTTGGGTGATATCTCTTATAATAATTGATTAATTTTTAGTTTAGTTGTTGGAAAAAGTGAGAACACAAATGAAATGAGATATCATTAAAGGAAGTGATGAGATGTCATATCCATTATTTGAATAATTTAGAAACTTATCTTTGTAAAAAGGTTCGTCTTAACCACTTTTTAATAATAGTTTTCATTTTATGTGCACTGAATCAAGTTTTGTACTGATTTTCTTTTTAGTTATTCAACTTTTAAGCTTTAAATACATTTAAAAACAGGTGCAGCTAAAGACACTTTTTACAAAAAAAGTTGTAAATGAGTGAGTTTATATATTTTTTTTCATAATTCTTATTAGCATATATTTTCACTTAATTGCAGGAACATGGATGAAAGGGAAAAAAATTATTTAGATTCAAATTCTTGTATGTTAGCTCAATCTTTTACTGCCACCTTCTGCTACTATCATATATTTCTTCATTAATGATTTTCTCTATGTCGAACCGTGACAATGTTTATTTCTATTTCGAATTATTTTTTTTATTTTCACGAATATTAATTTTTATTCTATTGCCTAGTTTCTTTTTCATTTCTTCACATTTTCAATATTTTTTTTCGCTTATTATAATGTACGACCGACACATCGCGCGGGTTTACAACTAGTATATAAAAATAATTCAACTTATACACATGTTAAATGACACATTATCATCAAAGTCACGAATTAATTACCATCGTGCAATTAGTTATTAGCTTTAGTCTAACTAAGCATAAAAATCAAAATGAATAATACATAATTAAATTCCAAAAAAATAGAAATTCAGTCAATCCTCAAAAATTATGGCTACAAGTTAAACAATAGCACATATATATATGTAGAGGAAAAAATAAATTGGGATGTAAAGTATAAATAATGAGGAATTATGATTAAAAATTAAAAGCTAAGTAAAAAACATAAAACAATCATATTATGCAGATTTCTTCTTAAAAATAAATACAAGCAGTTAAATAATACAAGTTAGAAAACTCTTACAAAAACAAAGTAAAAAAAATAATGTCATTGGAGATAAATTCGTCAGTGACTCGATGCACCTATGTGGGCAGTGAACATGGATATTTCTTTATAACATCAACGGAGACAAATCAATCATTGGAGATAAATCTGTCAGTCACTATATATGCGGGTAGTAAACTACATTCCCCACTGACAATGTAAGTTTTACAATCATTGCATTGATGAAAAATTGGATATCCATTTTGATCCATAGTTGCGGATTATGCCCAATCTCTACGACATTTCTTTGTACATCTACCATTTTGCATATACGATGCTTCTGGGTTTTGTGGACCACTAGGATAATGTTCCATACAACGCAAGATTATCTCAAATAGGATAGGATCTTCCATTGGATCGATCAATTCAACGCACATATTCTATATCCCTGATCACACATCTTAAGTTTCCTTGCACTTTTAAAAAATATAAGAGCAAGAACATGAGACAAACCCTTCTTTTAAAATTTAGTAGTAAAAATGTGTGCAAATTTTCTACAAATACTATTGCTACTTCCCATCACCTTCATCGTCACTTTTCTTTTCATACCAAGCATGCAAGCAACAACGTGAGGACGATCTGTAGGATTCTGATATGTGTAAACACCCCGTATTTTTAAGAATACTTAAATTACACGTGTTGTAGTAATTTGATTAAATTGTAAAAATAAAGTGAATTTAAATAAATATTAATTGGTGAGAAATTGATTAATATCTATGTGTTATTATATTTACTTGCATGATAAGTAAATGAATTTGCATTATTTTATATTATGTCGTAACTGGGAAAAAAAGATGAGTTGATAGTATGTTATTCAGGATGCGCATGCGGGGTCATGTTGGGAATTAGATGGAAAATTGATGATGAGTTACTTGAATGATGATTTTGAGTGCACGGTTGATCTAGAATAGGTCAAAATAATCAAGAGTAAGTACCCGATAATAGTGATTGGATTTCAGGAGCTTTTTAGACTAGTCGGGACACAATATGGGTATTTTGGTAATTTTAAAAATATGAAAAAAGAGAGTTTCGAGATTTAACCTATATATTAGAAGGTTAGGGTTAAGTGAATAGTCATTCTACAATACCTAAAGGTTTCTTAGTGTTACACCCAGAGTTAGAGATAATTTGAAGAGAAAAAAGAAGAAAATGCAAGAGTTCTTGAAGGAAACTCGAAGGGTGCTCAAGAAAGGCTAGGAATTGTGTAGAACTTGAAGATTTATGGGCTTAGAATTATCATCAAATGAGGTTCTTCAATCAAATTCAAACTTTACAAGTGTTTAAAGGTGAGTAATTATCTTGCTAAATGATTGTGTGTGGTATTCAAATCGTATCATAATTGGGAAAGGATTTTTGGGTGGGATTCATAGATAATTGTGTTTTTGGAGAGACGGTTTCATAGTAAAATTATGTGATTCACTTATAAAGAAATCTAAAAATTTGAATCACGTGTAGTTAGTTGAATTATTGATTTAGAAGATTAAGAAAGTTATGAATTGCTGTGATATTGGGAGAAATTTATATTATTTGGAAATTAAGTATAAATCTTATGTCGTGATCATGTGTAGATGAGTTCTATGTTGAAATGGATGTGTTTCATGTTTAAGATTCATGACATTTGATAAACATTGAGAAAATATATTTTTGGGTTAATGAATTTGGATTAAAATTTGTTAAAAATCGATTGTGGGGTGAACTATTGCTGTCTGCAAGGGAGAACCGATTCTCCCTCAACTCGAACCGGTTCGACTGCCTTGCTATAGCTAATTTGTGCTATTCGATTAAAATTGTCCGTAACTTGATTTCAGGTAAAATTTTAACGTTGGGAATAATGTAGGATTTCTGAAAAAATGATTAATACTTAGAAAAAAATATTTTGAAATGATTTGGTAACATATTAGGAGTACGAAAAAGAGTATTTGTGTGAAACAATACTCAAAAAATTATAAAATGGAATTGTGGTGAAAAATTTGGGAATACGAGGATACGGCTGGGTGAATATGGTACGTGTTCAGAAATGATATGTTAGTGATCAATTAATCAAATAAGTGAATATTTAAATAATTGAGAATGAAGACGATACTCGGAAGTGTTTGGCTAGTGCCAAGTGGGATAGGAACAGTTAGCTGGAGTTTTAGGAATATATATATATAAAATTCAATGAACATACCACTCGAGTGCTATTAGCGGAGGTTGCACGATGTGGGTGATCTTCCCTTGCATTTATCAACAGGCTAAGTATCGGCCCCAGCTCATAATGACATGCATGTGCCCTTAATAAGTTGAAGTTCGAAGTGAGGTCATTTTGATATGGTTCTGACTCACTGTTGGAAGACTGTAACCGCCTCCCATACGTTTACGATTTGTCGAGTTCGGTTTGAGATTCCGACCCGATAGTCCAGGATGATGTGTGTATGCCCTGGATCACGCAGTTAATCCTCTCCTATAATGACTCCTTATGTTGCAGACCCCGGTACATACCATTTTTTTGAAATATTAAAAAAATAATTTTTTTTATGAAACTTCATGGATATGATCTCCACGGTGAGAAGACGATCTCCAATTTTTTTCATCAAAAAATTCAATAATTAAACCATTGAGATGAGGTGATATGTAAAAAATGGTATAAATATGCATTTTCGACCGTTGAAATGTTGACGATCATCCCACCTACTTCTTTATTGAATTTTCTTATAAAACATCAAGGATATGATCTCGATAGTGAGAAGATCATATCCATAAAGTTTCATCAAAAAATTCAATCAACAAGGCGGTTGACACCGACCCAACATTTCAACGGTTGAAAATGCATATTTATATAATTTTTTTTACATATCACCTCTTCTCAACGGTTTTTTTATTGAATTTTTTGACGAAAAAAATTGGAGATGATCTTCTCACCATGGAGATCATATCCATAAAGTTTCATAAAAAAAATTATTTTTTTACTATTTTAAAAAAATGGTATGTATCGGGGACTACATCATAAGGAGTCCTTACAGGAGACTTTCTGTGTGTGTGTGTGTGTGTGTATGCAAAAAAATAAATACAGGTATATGCCACGAATGTGTGAACATTAAATTAATAATTAGTGAAGGTTATTTGGAATGAATCTGTAAATTATAATTTAGAATTATAATTGTTGAAAGTTATCTGAAATGAATTGATTTATTATAATTAATGAATTGATTAATTATAATGAATTGCTATCCTAAATCCAGTAAGCCCATCTCCAACCCAGCCATAAAAGAAAACTAACCTAGCATATCAACTATGCAAAAACTCTTCAAATTGTCATCTTTGACTCTCAACTCTTGAAAAGGATCCTCAGACCCCCAAAGCAGATGTTTCGGGCTTGGGGCTCATAATAGTTGATGCTATCAAAGGTAAGGTTACAAATACCATGAAAATCATCAACAAACTTAAATAGTCAAACTTAATTTTGAGGAAAGCGTTGAATGGGTGTGGTGAGGGGTATTGAGGTGTTTTGATAACTTTGGTTTGGGTGATATCTCTTATAATAATTGATTAATTTTAGTTTAGTTGTTGGAAAAAGTGAGAACACAAATGAAATGAGATATCATTAAAGGAAGTGATGAGATATCATATCCATTATTTGAATAATTTAGAAACTTATCTTTATAAAAAGGTTCGTCTTAACCACTTTTTAATAATCTTTCTTCATTTTATGTACAATGAATCAAGTTTTGTACCGATTTTCTTTTTAGTTATTCAACTTTTAATCTTTAAATACGCTGAAAAACAGGTGTAGCTAAAGATACTCTTTACAAAAAAAATTTGTAAATGAGTGAGTTTATATTTTTTTCATAATTCTTCTTAGCATATATTTTCACTTAATTGTAGGAACATGGATGAAAGGAAAAAAAAATGTGGTTTAGATTCAAATTCTTGCATGTTAGCTCAATCTTCAACTGCCACCTTCTGCTACTATCATATATTTGTTCATTAATGATTCTCTGTATATCGAACCGTGACAATGTTTATTTCTATTTCGAATTATTTTTTTGTTTTCACGAATATTAGTTTTTATTCTATTGCCCAGTTTATTTTTTCATTTCTTCGTTTCTTCATATTTCCATTAGCTTTTTTTATTTCACTTACTATAATGTACGACCCGTGCATCGCACGGGTATGCAACTAGTATATATATATATATATAATCAACATATACACATGTTAAATAACACATTATCATCAAAATTACAAATTAATTACCATCGTGCAATTAGTTATTAGCTTTAGGCTAACTAACCTTAAAAATCAATATGAATAATACGCAATTAAATTCGAAAAAAATAGAAATTCAACCGATCCTAAAAATTCTGGCTACAAGTTAAACAATAGCTAGCCCCCCCCCCCCCCCCCCACCACCACCACACACACACACACACACACACACACACATATATATATATATATAGGAGGAGGGACTTTTTATCCTCCCCAACTGATGACTCAGATCGAAAGTTGATGAGTTTGGTATATATATATATAAAGGAGGAGGGACTTTTTATCCTCCCCAACTAATGGCTCAGATCGAAAGTTGATGAGTTTGGTGTTTATCAACTAGCGGCTGCGATTGATTGTTGACAGAGTTTGTACGTAAGGGTAATACACTGAGATTGATTATTGAGACTTTGTGTCTAACGCTTCAATTAAATACTCCAGCATGGGCACTCGTGCCGATGTCAGGAATAATTATGTGTGTCTCAAGAACAAGAAGCATGTAACACTCCCCATTAAAGCTAAATCCACTGCTCACACATTTTCCATCACACGTTTTCCAATACCACTCTCTAAATAACTAATTAATTTTCATTATTATACAACTCCCATTCTCTCTCTAAAACATAACTACACCATTCCTCCTCTTCCTCTTATTTTTTAGCACTATCTTCTCTCTCTAAGCCCAGAATCGCACTGCGGAACCACCTACATCATCACAGGCGCTGATGGTAAGTGCTAAAAAATAATTGTAATTTCCTTTTCTTTATACTGTTGAAAGAGGGAAATAAATTTTGGTTTGATCAAAGTTTAGATGTTGACCGATTTAGTTTTTTACCTTATGTTAATTTTTTATTTGTCTACTTTTTGTATACGAAACCCTATCAAATCTGGTGTGTATTTTGGTTCTAAGAATGCGATATGGTTTTAATGGTCAGTGTGACAGCTCCGAGGAAGAGGAAGGAAGATCTGTTGTTTCGATTGTGGGTTACAGCGCTGAGGAAGAAGGAAGAGTTTTCAAAAGATCCATTTTTTTTCTCCGATTGTGGGTTATCAGCAGATCTGTTATTTTTTTCAAACCCTATTTCTTCTTTTTGAAGTGGTTGTCTGGTTGAGTCAACTCAGAACACTTTTTGGGCCAAGGGTGAACTAGCCCGTTATCCCTCCACTGTTGGGAGGGGGATGTTTTCGTTGCTCTATGAAACAAGCCTCACGCATGCCCCCCACTCTAAGCCCCACGTAACTCATGCTTTCGCACGACTCATATGGACCATTTCTCAACTTGGAGGGGGCAGGCCAGAAACTGCATCCCATTGGCCCAGCTAACTGGGTTTCACCACAGTCCAACCACCTTAATGCCCTCACATGAGTTATAGGCTCACGTTACAAAGCCGAGTTAACTGTTGTTTTCAAACCCTTGATTTATGTTGTTTCTAAACTTTTTTATCGATCTGAAGGCGTGTAGATGGGTATCATTTATTTTCAATTTAGGCTTCAGCTATGTACATCGATCTTTTTTTGTTTGGATCTTTTTTTCAATTTTCCTTCTAGCAATTGCACCTTTGCTCAATTTTGTTTTATTATTTTTTTTGTCTATTTTTGAAGTAAATTCAGTTGTTGGATGATTGTGGAATGTTTACACCATGTCAGATAGGAAGTTTTAATGAGAAAATGTTGATAGAAAGTTCTAGATGGTTTTAATGAAAAAATATCACTTCTATTATAAAATAAAACAGGCTCAAGACTCAAGAAAAGGCCTTTGAATATAGTGTCAGGTAAGTCTAAACCATATCTCGATTTTCTAAATAAAATTAATGTTAGCAGGTCTTATGTTTCAAAATGGTCAAATTCCCCCCAAAAGCTAAGAGCTAAGATCCGTGCTACTGTAACACACAATGAAGACGCTGGAGTAGACATACACCCTTAAAAGACAAAAATACCCCTTAAGAAATTCAAAAAAAATCTTGAAATTTTTTTTCAATAATTTTCTTAACTGTTTTAAAAAATGTTTATTTAAAACAATTTAAAATTATTGAAAACTTTATTTCAAGAAAACAATTTTTTTTATTTCTTTAAAACGCTATTTTTTAAAACAAGTAAAAAATGTTTTCCAACTTTTGATGAGGGAAGAACTCTGAAGTGTTTTTGGCATTTAGCACGTCTATCACGGGAACAAATTTATTGTCGTGCGATCGATACGGGTACAAAATATCAAGAAAACAAATTTATTGTCGTGCATCAACCTCATGAGCTTAAAAAATTTGTAATGGGTATATTTACATAAATATTTCCAATGATTTTTTCATTCCATGAGTTTATTCAAAGGGATCTTAAAATATTTGTAACAAGTTAGTAGACATATATTAAGGCTTATAAATGTGGGTTCCAAGGTGAATCCATTTAGCACAAGGGATAGGAGACGGTTATTAAAAAATGTTTTCGTAAATAGCTGGTAAGGATTTAATATATATAGACATCAGTCTAAAAGTGAATGGTACAAAGGTGCGTGGCTCGAGGTCTTGAAAGGGAGTAGTCGTTTATCACAGGGATTAATCTAATATGACAACATAGGAGTTGAAGTCTCACATTTTCTTAAAAAAAATTCAAATCAGCTTCAGAGATCTGTTAAGAGCATTTATTTCCATGTTGTGTGCATTTATATTCAACTATAAACTCTTCACGTGATGTGATTTATGGTATGGCTTACTTTTTATAATACGATTTTTTCTATTCTTTTTCAAAGAATGACATGGCTCTTAAACAACTAATCGTCATATGGACGAATGTGCTTCCTCCTAAATTACAGATAAAAATTAAATCTAACCGAGGTAATAATAGGTAAATTAATTTAAAATAATCAATAGGAGATGATTTTTTTTAAAGGAAGTAGTGTTTTTTTTAAAAAAAAATGTTTTAAAAAATATGAACATATTAACAAAAAAACTATATCAATTTTAGTTTAAAAACTATTTTAACAAAAATAATTTAATTTCACTTTTAAAAAATATTTAGGCAAACAATCAAATAATATTAATCAATTAATGCATGAGTGCTTAATGTGTCGAGTGCATATGTGCAATGTGCCTTCACTTCGTGTTATACCTTAACTCGGATACGAAGATTGAACGTGACACGAAGAACATCATATAACATAAGTTATAGTTTTAACACGAGTGCGACACAACATAACAAACATCATATTGAAAGAACATGAAAGTGACTTGGACATGATTTATTGTGTTAAATTTGTGGCACATCTAATATTATTTTTTATGTATAGTTGTATACATAAGAAGTATGGTAGGAATGAAAGCGAGTAAGAATGTCAGAAAAAAAATGTTAAAGACACAACTAATTATATCACTGGAATTAATTTCTCACCGTGCCATCGGCACGGGTAATCCTTAGTGTGTGTGTGTATATATATATATATATATATATATATATATATATATGTGGAGGAAAATTAAATCGGGGATGCAAAGTATAAAATAACAAGGAATTAGGAGTAAAAATTAAAAGGTAAGTAAAAGACATAAAACAATCATATTATGCAGATTTCTTCTTAAAAATAAATACAAGAAGCTTAATAAGACAAGTGAGAAAAATCCTATAAAAAGAAAGTAAAAAAATTAAAGTCGTTGGAGAGAAATCCGTCAGTGACTCGATGCATCTATGTGGGCAGTGGACATGGATATTTCTTTGTAACATCAATGGAGACAAACCAATCATTCGAGATAAATTAGTTTGTCACTATATATGCGGGTAGTAAACTATATTCCCATTGAAAATGTACATTTTACAATCATTGCATTGATGAAAAATTGGATATCCATCTTGATCCATAGTTGTGGATTCTGCCCAATCTCGAGGACATTTCTGTATACATCTACCATTTTCCATACATAATGCTTTTGGGTTTTGTGGACCACTAGGATAATGTTCCATACAACCCAAGATTATCTCAAATAAGATATTATCTTCCATTGGATCGATCAACTCAAGACACATATTCTATATCCCTGGTCACACATCTTATGTTTCCTTGTACTTTTAAAAAATATAAGAGCAAGAACATGAGACAAACCCTTCTTTTAAAATTTAGTAGTAAAATGTGTGCAAATTTTCTACAAATACTATTGTTATTTCTCTTCACCTTCATCATCACTTTTCTTCTCATACCAAGAATGCAAGCAACTATGTGAGGATGATCTTTAGGATTCTGATATGTGTAAACACCTCGTATTTTTAAGAATACTTAAATTAACTGTCTTGTAGTAATTTAATTAAATTGCAAAAATGAAGTGAATTTAAATAAATATTAATTAGTGAGAAATAGATTAATATCTATGCGTTATTATATTTACTTACGTGATAAGTAAATGAATTTGATGTATTTTATATTACGTCATAACAGGAAAAAAACGAGTTGATAGTATCTTATTCAGGACGCGCATGCGGGGTCATGTTGGGAATTTGATGGAAAATTGATGATGAGTTACTCGAATGATGATTTTGAGTGCACGGTTGATCCAGAATAGGTCAAAATAATCAAGATTAAGTACCCAGTAATAGTGATTGGATTTCAGGAGCTTTTTAGACTAGTCGGGACCCGTATAAGGGTATTTTGGTAATTTTAAAAATATGGAAAAAGAGAGTTTTGAGATTTAACCTATATATTAGAAGGTTGAGGTTAAGTAAATAGTTATTATACAATATCTAAATATTTCTTAGTGTTACACCCAGAGTTAGAGATAATTTGAAGAGAAAAAAGAAGAAAATTCAAGAGTTCTTGAAGTAAACTCGAAGGGTACTCCAGAAAGGCTAGGAATTATGTAGAACTTGATGATTTCTCGACTTAGAATTATCGCCAAAGGAGGTTCTTCAATCAAATTTAAACTCTACAAGTGTTTAAAGGCAAATAATTATCTTGTTAAATGATTATGTGTGTGGTATTCGAATCATATCATGATTGGGAAAGGATTTTTGGGTGGGATTCATAGATAATTGGGTTTTTGGAGAGATGATTTCCTAGTAAAATTGTGTGATTCACTTATATCAAAATCTGAAAATTTGAATCACATGTAGTTAGACGAATTATTGATTTAGAAGATTGAAAAAGTTATGAATTTTTGTGATATTGGGATAATTTCCTATTATTTGGAAATTAAGTATAAATCTTATATAGTGATCTTGTGTAGATGAATTCTATGTTGAAATGGATGTGTTTCATGTCTAAGATTCATGACATTTGATAAACATTGAAAAAATATATTTTAGGGTTGATGAATTTGGATGAAACTTTGTTGACAATCGATTTGGGGGAGAACTATTACTGTCTGCAAGGGCAAACGAATTCTCCCTCAACCCGAACCGGTTCGGCTATCCTGCTACAGCTAATTTGTTCTATTTGATGAAAATTTCCCATGACTTGATTTCAGGTAAAATTTTAACGTTCGGGAATAATGTAGGATTTCTGAAAAAATGATTAATACTTAAAAAAAAATATTTTGAAATGATTTAGGAACATATTCAGAGTACGAAATAGAGTAGTTGTGTGAAATAATACTCGAAAAATTATAAAGTGGAATTTTGGTGAAAAATTTGGGAATACGAGAATACGGCTGGGTGAATATAGTACGTGTTCAGAAATGATATTTTAGCGATCAATTAATCAAACAAGCGAATATTTAAATAATTGAGAATGGAGACGATACTCGGAAGTGTTTGGCTAGTGCCACGAGGGATAGGAACAGTTAGCTGGAGTTTTAGGAATATATATATATATATATATATATATATATATATATATATATATATATATATATATATATATATATATATATATATATATATATATATATATATATATATATATATATATATATATAATTCTGTGAACATACCACTCGAGTACTATCATCGGAGTTTGCGCTATGTGGGTGATCTTCCCTTGCATTTATCAGCAGGCTAAGTATCGACCCCAGGCCATAGTGAAATGCATGTGCCCTTATGAAGTTGAAGTTTGAAGTGAGGCAATTTTGATATGGTTATGACTCACTATTGAAGGCTCTCGTACGTATACGATTTGTCGAGTTCGGTGTGAGATTCTGACCCGGTAGTCCAGGATGATGTGTGTATGCCCTGGATCATGCATTTAATGCTCTGGGGATTGCGATCATATGTATATAGCGAGTGACATATATGGGTAATCTATGTGTTATGGATATATATATATATGTGTGTGTGTGTGTGTGTGTGTGCAAACAAATAAATACAGGTATATGCCACTAATGTGTGAACAATGAATTAATAATTAATGAAAGTTATTTGGAATGAATCGGTAAATTATAATTGAGAATTATAATTTCAGAAAGTTATCTGAAATGAATTGATTGATTATAATTATTAAACACTACTTTCACAAAATACGCGTAACACTGGGTAATGTATGGACTTAAGGATACTGGAGACTAGTTAGTCTGGGTAGAAACCTAACTAGGAGTTAAATGCATATGTTAGGCGCGTACTATAGTTAAGGGGTGAGTATTATCTCATGTGCATGTGACACCAATTTTAAATATGGAAGAATGTATTCATAATTATTATGCATTTAATTACTTATAAAATATTTCCAAAAGGATTTGGGCTCTGACCCCTAGCAAAATATTTTCAAAGACTTTTAAGTGTCCAGCCACAGGGATGCCAAGCAAGAGTATATGTACCAGGTTATGGGAGTTGCGGCAGCTGTGGAATGCTTATAGGACTTTTTTTATTCGTCCTCTATCTTTGTAATTCTAAATAGAATTCAGTTGGTTACTTTCTGGTCATATCACACAATGTCAGTTTTATCCAGTTTAGTTTATTTCGGTTTACTTGAGATTATTTTAGTGGATTTCATACCGAAGGTTTATCCGGTTATTTAGCATGTATTAGATTTCAGTATTTAGATTTCTATATGTGGGTGTGGATTTATTTTATTTATCTGAATGAGTTGTGGTGAATAATTTTATTTGTGTTTTGGTGTATGATATTTTAACGAAGTAAAATTGACCCACAACTTAATTAAATAACATGTGGTTAGTAATTAATTAGTTTTCGACAGTGATGCCAAGAATGATCCAAATGAAATTCCTGTTTATTTTAGTAGAGGGTTGGCCATCCGTTATTTTAATAAGAGGCGTGTCACAAATGATATCAGAGCATTAGATTCTAGCGTCCTTAAGATCTGTGCAGACTTACTAAGTTTTCAGCGTTGTTTTTCTTTCATGTAGAGACCTATGCTTAGGGCTATCAATTCTTATTACAATTTACGTTCTCCTGCTATTGCATATAATTGAAGTCAATCTTATAGGCATTCGGTTGGGTTGTGTATGCCGAGCAATGGAGGACAACTAGCGAGGGCCTCTAGGAGGAATGTAAGAGGAGAGGCTTGGCTAGAGTCATAGACTATTCGGGAAATGGTGACTGCAGCAAAGGGCTAAACTACTGTTACTCAGGTAGTTAATATTGTGAATACCATCGTGGAACAACAGTTTCCCAAGCGCCACCACAGAGGAAGATGGCACTAATTCAGACTCACCAACACTACACTAAAAACAGCAATTTGGCATGGCTTAAAACTATGCCAGATTAAATTGGCATGGTTTTGAACTATGCCAGAATCAGGTGTTCCAAAATGATCATATTTTTCTAGTACAGTTTAAAAGTGTGCCAGATTTGGCCAAACAGGAACACTTCTGGCACACTTTAAAACTGTGCCAGAATTTGTTATTTCTAACACATTTTTGGCACACTTTATAACTCTGCCAAATTGAGTAAACTTTTGTACACTTTTGGCACAATTCAAAACCGTGCCAAAATTTGATACACTTTTGGTATGATTTTGAACTGTGCCAAATTTTTGGACCAAAGGAAAAATTAATTATTTAAAAATAAGAAAATTCACAAATCGCGAATCCCGCACGCTGTTAAAAACTAATGTACATACAAACTTCAAAAATATTACAAGTCTTAATAGTTCACAGACCAAAAATAATTGGGTAGAGTTTTCTCGATTTTCTGGACATTCTAAAGCCTGCTAATATAAAACATGTGCAATGTAAAGTCCGCACGACCATAAAATATAATAATAAAATTACAAAAGCCCGCACGGCCATAAAGTTAACAATAAAACTACATAAGTCTACACGACCATAGCACAAAAAATAAAATCCTGAATATTAACGACATTAAATAAATAATCCCCTTGTTGTAAACCATTGACTTCTTTGTGTGTTCCACATGGATAAAAGCTAACGAAAAAATGTTATCCTTCAAAAACATACGATACAAAAAGAGATGATATCAGTAACCAAATAATTTTAAAAAATATTATTCAAGCTAAAAAATTGAATATACTAGTTATAATTATTATTGAATTATCAAACCAAAAGTTTGGTGACTACGTGATCAGCTCCTACGAGTTACATTAGTCTCATACGAGGTGTTAGTGCCTCTTACAAGGCCATTTGAGGGCTGGTTTGAGTTTTCACCCTCAAACGGCAAGTTTTTAAAAATAATCTAAATATTTTTAAATTATCGTCATATTCTCAAACCGGGAGACCCGTACTATGCGATCAGTTCCTACAAGTTACATTGATCCCGTGCAAGGTGTTTATGCCTCTTACGGGTCATTTAGGGCTAGTTTGGATTTTCACCCTATAACATCTTTTTTTTAAGTCTAATCTAGATATTTCAAATCATTATCATATTATCAAATCGGGAGACCCGTGACTATGTGGTCAGCTCCTATGAGTTATATTGGTCCCGTGCAAGGTGTTAGTGCCTCTAACGGGGCTGTTTCAGGACATGTTTGAGTTTTCACCCTCAAACGACATGTTTTTAAGAATAATCTAAATATTTTCCAATTATAGTCACATTCTCAAACCGGGAGACCCGTGACTACGCGATCAGTTCCTACAAGTTATTGACCATAGGAGAGAGTCTTCCAGTTTATCTGGAAGAACATAATTTACTGTTATGGTATGCCATATGATTTCATTATTGACCATGGCACCAAGTTAGACAACAAGGAGTTTGAGGACTACTGCGTTCGCTCAAAGGTTCAGAAACTGCATTTCATCCTAGGACGTCAATAATGCAATGGCTAAACCGAGGTTACCAATAAAACCTTATTGGGCAGAATCAGGAAAAGGTTAGATGAAATGAAGGGAAATTGGATCAAAGAACTGGAGAGTGTCTTACGGGGTTATAAGACCTCACCAAGAACTACCATGGATGAAACTCCCTACATGATAGCCTTCGGTACAGAGGGTGTATTTGAAACCAAAATCGGCCTTCCCAGCCATAGCCTACTCAATTTTAATTCACCACGAATTGATTTAATGAGAAGTATGGACCTTGATCTTATAGAGTAAGTAGGGGAAATGCATCATTAAGGGTGGCTTCTTTCCATAAAAGTAGAACACGATTTTACAATCACTGGGTGAGGACAAGTAGCTTAAAGGAAGGTGATTATGTGTTGAAAAAGCTCATCTAGAAGGGGAAGAAATTAGAACTCAACTGACATGGTCCTTACTGCATCTCTAGTGTTATTATACTAGGAACCTATTGCATCGAGACTCTAGAAGGCGAGCAGTTTAAGAATCCACATAACTCGAAACATTTGAGAAAATATTATCAGTATTTTAATGACAAGAGTTATCCTTTTCTCGTCATTCCTCATGTATTTCCTATCTTCTATGAATAAAATTTTCATCTTTCCCATTATTCTTGTCATTTTTATTTTTGCAGGCATCAATATTTACCACCAAATAAAAATGCTTCCTCTACAATCTCATTTTAAGACAAATTACAAATAAGAAGTACTAACTTGAACCTCGTGTATGACTTTGCTGAACAAACAAGACAATAATAAGAGGCTGAACTTCCTATATGACCTCGTTAAACAAACAAGTTACGAACAAAAAATCGTGCATCTTCATATATGATCTTGCCCTGCGACAAATCACGAGCAAGAAGTGTTCCCACCAAAGTAAAGGGATCCCCTGCATTATGGATGACAAAGATCTGACCATAAGCAAATGCAAGGATAGTCACCTTTAAAATTTGGATGTGTCCAAGGTAATCTGTGTTGGCACATAATCTGCATCCGTGAGATTAGTAAGTTGGCTAAAACACTTGTAGAACCTAGGTCAGGACAATTAAGGTTTGTCCACAAAGTGATTGCAAAGACAAATCAGATTGAGAAATGCTCAAACGATCAAAGCATTAAAGTATAATAGATAAAAAATGATATGGTGTAGGCAAATAAAAATTATTATACCATTAATAGTCATGCCATTATAGATATAAGAACATATAAAATAAACAAAAAGTTCATGTGTTACATCACAACTTAAGATAAACAAACAGTAAAAAAAAGATTCACAGAAGGATTTGTCTGCAGAATTCTTCTCATTGTTTCTACCATAAGGAGGGTGGGTTCAAATAAGAAGGCACAATCACGTCCTCACTAGCAATTTCATCTATGTCCATCATCTGTTCGGCTTCTAGGGTGGTAGCTTCCTCATCATCACCCTGCCTTTTGATAACCACCTCAGTAATGTCAGGATATTGGGTCATCACCCTCTTCTTTAGCTCCTCATATCCATCCATAAAGAAGCCCACACAGTCGATATTGTAGTCGACAGAGGATTTGTACTTGGACACGCTTACTTTTTTAGTGGTCGGTTGGGCCTCTTTGGCCCTTTTAAGTTTTTTGAGATAGTTATGCATTTTCTCTATTTGATGCTAACAGGTTGAAATTTACACAAAGTTTCTTCTATGCTTTTCAACTTATCATCATCAGTGGTGGCCTAATCATGAAGCTTGGCATTGTCTTGTTCGACCGAGTTAAGAGCCACCATTTTGTCCATCAGTTGGTAGTCGTGCTCCTGTAGTTCATCACCCCCCTTCTTAAGGTCATCATAAATCTGAACTAACTCCGCCTTCAATTTATTATGCTCATATGCTAGATCCTTATAAGTATAGTTATTAATGGCGGCCTTCTCTCACAAGACTGTGGAAACTGCAGTGGTCTTCAAACAATAACAGCAAGGTCGTATTGAACAACTAAATAGTATAAGATGGAAGAGGAGTAGAAAAACTTACCACGAAATGTCAACGTTGAATTAATTTCCACAAGGAATCAGGGTTGTACCTTTAGAAAACTCAAACTCTTTACTATAGCCATGATATCCGAGGTTATCGATGGCATTGTTAGCATGATAAAAAATAGGCTTAGGATCAACACTTAACTCATATAAGTCAGGTCAACATAAATTATTCTACCTCTTCATAATGCCAAGCAAATCCTTGACGTCGCACAAGCCTACCAAGAGGTCTAGATTCTCTTATCCTTAGCACCTCTGGGATGTTTTGACTAACAGGGGGCTCAAGAGGACATTTATCACCAACAACAGGGACCTGGGAATACATGGGGGCTTTCCCCTTAGACTATGCTAAGGCATCAGCTGCCTCGTTAGTTTTCTTTCGAGTAATCTACTTGGATTGGTTCTTTTTTTCCTCGACTGTTACCTTCTTCTTCTCAGTAACTAACTTTTTTTTTCTCCGTTGCTATCTTTTTTAGCGAGCAAGCTCCATGGATTTTCATTCAATGTGCCTGTGACGCATTCCTAAATTAGACTCTAAAGGAAGCTTGTAAGTGGTTAGAGATAGACACGTGTGAGCAAAAATATTAGTGATTCAAGAAAAGTAGGTAAGGACAAAGAAAAAATAGAAGGCATGGTTACCTACACTAACTTCAGGCTCGGACCCAAAGTCAGCTTCATTCCCATGATTAGTCTCAAAAAGCATGTACTCTTCCAAGGGAATATATACTTCCATCAGGGGAGCTTTGCCTGAAGGAGTGTGATAGACAATAACTATGATCTTTTCAATAGAAAATAGATCTTAAAATTAGGGGGGCTTCTTCACACAATACGATTCCATTAAATTCCTCACAATAATAGGTAGTCGTGGGGCATTCTTCACTAAAATATATAAAAGGGCTAGCATCAGAATGTAATATGCACAGGAAAGATAATAATGTGTAAAAAATTGAAATCTTATATATTCATTTCGACCCATTCCATTCTCAAGTAATCCTACACAATCTATCCTTCTCATGATTCTTAAACTCCCATTAACCTTTGAGGAACACATACTTACCCTTCCAGGTATGAATACTGGTTTGAAAAACCTTCACTATCCTCAGGTGGGACTTTCTATATGAAAAATAGTAATAACTAGGGTAATAAAGGAAGATGGGTCAATATAGCCCCACATTCACTGAGGATTGACCTAATGATTGGGTGGAGAATCACTTTGAGTCCCACTTAGAGGGTCCAAAAAGAAAGACAAATATTGCCTTAGTTTCAATCATCATATACCCTCTCTTCGTTGGTTAGGTGCCTAGACTGCATAATAATGGGAATGTCAAGTTTCACCCTAAGGTGATCTAGCTCGGCGTCAAGAATGTCGCTAGCATACCATCTCAAGTGAGTCGTGGAAGGGTCATAGGAATTCGAAGAATCTGTAGTGTCGTGATACTCATTGTTTTCCCCTCATCAAGAGGCTCATCTATAGGGGAAACATAAGGGAATGGTCCCACACTTTCAGTTTTAACATCATCAGCCCGTCTGACTTAACCTCCTCAGAGGAGGACTCCAGATTTATGGCAGACATTGACTCTCTATTTACTAAATCCATGCCTACTTGGGGTGACACTAAACTACCTACAACCTGATATTCAAAATTAGGGGTACCAGAAGGAAATTTAGTTTGAAACGGAGCTAAATCACTAGAAGATGTTGCCTGGGTGTGTATTTTGGGTATCCCGGATCGTCCTCTGGCCGAACCACCTATAGAGGTCGTGGAAACCTCCTGGTAGGTGGAATATTACTCGACTAATATTTCAAATGAACATCATACGCGGGGAGGTTGGCTCATTAAGACAACAAACAACCCTTTTTGGTAGAAAAATGGATTTTAGGGCTAAACCAAAAAAGTAAAGGTAGCGAAAATAACAAAAAAACTAAAAACATCTAAATCCTAGTCTAATAAACTCAATGTTCATTAAAAAGTTATAATCTCCAACCAAATATTCATCAAGATAAACCTAACAACAAATTTAATTGACACAAAGCGTGGAAATCCCAAAAAATGACAAAAAAAACCCTAAAAAAGTTTGAGAGAACAAAGGGAAAAGTACCTGCTAGATGGAAGAATGAAGTAGAAAGTGAAAGCTAGAGACTACACCAGAAAATAATGAAACAAAGAAGATGATAGGTGCTCAAGCAATAAAGGATCGAAGTTTTTTTCTACAACTGATTTTTCTTTCTCTAGATAGGATGATTGTGGATTTTGAATGAAAAGGATCGAAAAAGGAAGGAACAAAACTGTTTAAATATTTGGGTTTGGCAATAAAGAGTCATATAATTCAGTGATGTAGGTATTGAAGAGCCAACTGATGGTACAGACCTTCTTCACTCACGTGCATGTGTAAGCATTTCCTAGATGACGTTCCCGTTGTATGATACGTGTCCTCGTTACACATCAAAGTGCTAAAGTTAATCTTGCACCACCGACCAAAATTAACACTTAATACATTCATTCCATGTAACAACCACTTAAGAACAACACCAGTCCAGAAAAACTACTATCAATTCCATTCATACATAAAGTTCT
Source organism: Sambucus nigra (assembly GCA_949130495.1). Classification (NCBI taxonomy): domain Eukaryota; kingdom Viridiplantae; phylum Streptophyta; class Magnoliopsida; order Dipsacales; family Adoxaceae; genus Sambucus; species Sambucus nigra. The sequence goes on from OX422223.1 coordinate 298,260,544, forward strand.
GAGGGGTTTTATTTCACCATAATTTCATAATACCATGTGGTTCCATCAGGAGATGCCATATGGCCTCTAAAATACCGAATGAAGAGGTCATCATCATTATTCATTTTTGCTCATCATGAAGAAATATTCTTAGCTCTGATATACACGTGTTCGGCCATGTCACTCTATATGTTGACAGTTGTCTCATGTCGTTTGTTAATTGCGGTAGATAATTTTGTGAAACATCATTCATGTACCTACATATACACGCAAGAGAAGCTCACTAGTCACACTGATGGAACTCGTCCACGTGATGAATTTAAGCACCTGCCCACTTTGTTTGTACTGTAACAAACCCAAGCTTATCTATCCTACCATATGTAAAAGGTGTAACTGCTTGACCTATATATTCACTCAACATGTCCCTTAGTATTCTCGAATAACTAACTATAAACAACAGATGATCTTATGGAGATAGGGGGACTGAGATTATCATCTCTTGAAAAAACCCTATAGAGGAAGAGCGTAATCCGAAACTTATACATATTCTCAGAAACTAATAACTCAACCATCACTGCCCTTGTGGTTTTAGGTACCGATTTTCATCCGAACCATGTAAATCATGTCTTCTCTATTTGTCTCTCACCCCATTCTCTCTTTCCTTTTATTATCCTAACAATTATTTGTTATTGTTTATAACAGGTAAATCCATAACTAAGACACAAAATCCCCGAACCAATTTTAGACGATAATATATATCATTTATTTATTTTTATCTATATATAAGTTGTTTTATAATTGTTATACAAGTCAACAGTATGAATTTATTATAATATGTTGTTTTAATTAGTTTGGATTTTTATGTTGAGCTCGAGGATCATTGGAAAACTAGCTATTTTAGTGGATGGAACATGTATACTAGTAATGCATTCTTAATTAATGTATAATTTGGTTTTTTCTAACATATGCGAGTGCAAGTCGTCTTGGCCCTCATGCATATTCAGTATTGGGGAACAGTTCTTTGAGTGCATAACTATATTCCTCCTGGTTCTTATTCTGTAACTCTCGCCTTTCTTTGTACTTTTAAATCTATTCTTCTCTAGATGCCGCCAATTTAAAAGGCTACATATCCTATAGGAAATCTTTGGTTCTATGAAAATCTTTTGTCACCTTGACCCCCACACATTCCCAAACCATTTACCACTTGGGCCATACATGTTTTTATATAACAATATAGTCTAAGTAACAGTGTATAGATATGGTTACGTTTTAAACTTTACAAACCATTGTCAACAATGTCATTTTGATAGGCCTTGGGACCCAAAATTTAGGAAACGATTTAGCCTTACCTTTTTTTTATTACTTTTCTATTTAAACTATTACACACACACACGCACACACACACACACACACACACACACACACACACACACACACACACACACATATATATATATATATATATATATATATATATATATATATAATAAAAGAGGAGGGGGATTTTGCCACATCATATAACTTTGGATACAAAACCTGTATAAACAGGTTTTGTATCTATATCTTTGGAGTTATATATAATGGTTTCAAATGGTGACACGTACTCTTTTTGTGGAAAACACATGTGAACTATCTGCATCCAAGTTTGGGTCCTAAATAGTTGCTTTAATTTTAATATTTGGTCGAATCTCACATTATCCTATATGCAGAATGCGTGGCTCGATAAGCATTGGAAAGTGTTTTCACTTTAATTTGAAACCCACACACTATAGTCTATTCTTCCACATCACGTCTATTCCATCTCTCCCATCTCCCACAACCTATCTTCCATATCGTTCTAGTAGCAATCTCAGGCATGCAAACTCTGATCCTTCGAGTTTTTTATGGTGTTAACCATATTTGGGGTTTTATGTGTTATTTCATACAAGGTTTCAGCGAAAATCTTGGGACCCTATCATTTCAAAAAACACTTCTCTCGATCCAGGCATATGGTAATTAATTTTCTTTTTTAGTCTTTGGTTTTTGTAGAAAAGGTTTTTGAAACCATTATCTACTCAACATTATAGTTCGTTCTTCCTTTGAATTCTAGGTGAGTTCTTCAGGTACCCCCAAGCTTATATCTTTTCTCTCCACTCATGCTTATTATTATAATTCGTGATTTTCAAGTGGGGTTTTCTATATATTTTTTTCAGATTCGGTAATATTGCGCCACTGATCACAGTTGGTCACCAGTGTGTTTGGAAGAATATTGGAGAGAGGTTAGAATATACACTATATTAAATTTGATGGGTTTGATATCTTCAGCCAGAATAGCAGTGATAGTGACGTTCGTCCCCGGTGTCTCAACCATGCTCCATGTTAGTTGGTTTGGGCAAAAGTTTGATCGCCACATTTATGATGCACATATTTGGAGATATGGATGGGTTTTGTTAACTACATCACAGGTATGTTTTGTATCTTTTGATATTGTTTAGTTTTGTTACATTTTCAGTGCTTTTCTTCTTTCTCTACTATACATTTAGGCATTTACTAATTTTTTGTATCTATTATTTTGTTGTGTGCATTCTCTAGAATTATTATCGTGTTTCTACGGATATTTGTTTTCTTTTACCTAAGTGACAATTGTAACCCTTTTTTATGGGAAACAGAGGAGTTATTCATGATAAATGGTCCATTAGGGTTCTCTGGTTCTGCTCACTTAGAAGTGAAGTTAGCATTTACATGCTTTTAGTGACAGTTGGCCTTTACATGGCAACTTTGAGGGCGGCATAACAAAGTGCAAATGGAGGTGAGGAAGTATGAGCTCAGATTTCTCTACAAGTTAATATATATATATATATATATATATATATATATATATATATATATATATATATATATATATATATATATATATATATATATATATATATAATTTCTAAGTTCTTTCCAATCCACCTTTTCTATTTCGAAACAATTCATCTTTCTGGTTTAACACTCTTTATTGTGAGCTTGATTTTTTTTATACTAAAATTTTCGTTACAAACTTTGTGGGATTTTTTATACCAATTTGAAAATCATTTTTTATCCTTTTCAAATTAGAAGAACAAGCTTAGTTTGTTATTGACCAGTATGTTGTGTGGAATGTTTGAGTGAACAATTCATGTATAAAATGTGAAAAAAAACTGTTCCCCTATTTTTTGATGAATCTACTATTATATATTTTAAAGATGAGATACTGTTAAGAGAACACACAACATTTTTTAATTATAAAATCTAGGACATAAAAAAGAACAAAAATATATATTTATCACAGGAAGAGAACACACCCAAACTTTTTTTGTGTCGTGTCGCTTTTACTCGGGTTGTATTGCATTTTAATTGAGTCGTGCCTGTATTTGAGAATAAAAAAATATTTTGTATAATTTCATGTCGTGTCACTGTATCTGGGATGTATTATTGTTAAATCAAAAAAATAAAATTTCATGACGTGTCGCATATAATTTGATCGTGTTCGTATTTGGTAAAAAAAAAGTCTTCATGATACAAAGTCTTTTTATCGTGGTTTAGAATTATAATTTTTTACTATGAATTTTTTTAACTAATTCTATTGACATGAGCCCATTGATACGACTAACATGAGTCATAATACAATGTTTAATACTTTTGTTTTCTTTTTAATTAATACGACTAACATGAGCCCATTGATACGACTAACACGAGTCGTAATACGACTAACATGAGTCTCATTACCATGGTTTAGAATTATGATTTTTTTATCATTTTTGAAGACATATGTCAGCATGTCGTGTTTCATTACATTGTAATCAATTTTAAATATAATATATTGAAAGAAAATTGACTTATGATAGTGTGCGTGTTTTATAACCATAAATTCTCAGGAGAAATTTTTTCAGCGTGCCATCGGCACGGGTGCACTCATACTAAAATCATAACCATGTCGACCATGCCATTAACACGTGTTACACTTAACCATGGCGAGTAAGTGTTACATGAAATGACCAACATTGTTTATATTTTCACTATTAGCAACACGTTTAAAATATGAAATATCACGGGAACAAATTTATCGTCGTGCCATAGGCACAGGTACATATATATATATATATATATATATATATATATATACGAAACTTGTTTGAAGTATCCCTTGGCTTTTTCACAAGTTTCGTGTACGTGTGGTTGCACGTTCTATCGCATGTTTTGCTCATGGCATCCACTTTTCTTAGGATTAACGATCTTATGGATTGACTGCTATGACAATTAGCGTCTCTAGTTGTAAAAAATAAGGATTATGATTTCAGGATATCGTAAAGTGTTATAATTCGAGGGAAGATAACAAGAAGTGTTTTTTTTTACCACAATAAGGTTATTGGTATAATACTCGGGTGGGTATTCCATAGTTGGATGCTGAGATTGATCCCAGATTTTTAGAAAGATCTTGTATAAGGCATCAATCGTATGCCTAGAGTGGTCTAAAGTTCATAGAAGGACCTTATGGAATTGCTGATTGGACGTGCGATTCGTGGCTTAGTTGGTATGTTGCTCCTCAGAGAGAGTGACTAACGATGCAAGTTTAGTGACAAGTTTAAGTGAATTTATGTGGTCGGTATGACCCGAGAATTCAAGGAGAATCAGGGTATATAGTCCAAAGAATTGAAATAATTTACAATGATAGATTGAGTGTTAGTTTTATAACATTTCGCTCTCTGCAAAGTGTCGATCTCTGGAGAGTATTGCCTTTGTAAATGTGTCAATATTCCATGGGTGTTTGCATATAAGCCTTAAGACTTGATGGAGTAAGATCATCGAGTAAGTGGAGGCTCGTGGATTGTTAAGTGACTTTGATGGCTATCCCGATGGTGAGCGTTAGAATATGTTTCATATCAAACTATTTAATGACAACCCATTTAAGAGGAAGTATGACGACTTCTTAGTGATTGAGGAATTTGATGACATAGCTATGAAATATCCCTATAACCTAGAATAAAAAATTAATATTCTCCAAGAACTTGAGGAATTGATGGATTCAAAATTTTGAGGACGAAATTCCCTAAGGAGGGAAGAATGTAACATTTACCCCCGTGATTTTGACCGTACCCATGTGAATTGATGACTTGAAGTGACCTAATTGGGATTTGGACTTTATTAGATGTATTATGGGTCAAATTTGAGTAATATCACTACCATGGTGCAATGAATTGGATTAGATTAGCCAGGTAACTAATTGGAGAAAAAAGTTTTAGTTGTTCGAACAAAATGTTGAGTCGTTCGAACAAGAAAGCTCTGTCGTTCAAATGATATTCAAACGACCATTGAACGAGAAACACATGATCTCCATTCCAACCTCGTTATATTCTCGTTAGAACCTCATTCTAATGAGATCCAAATCTCGTTTCAAGCGAGAAAATGTTGTCAAGATATGGACTGTTATGTTTGACACGTGTCACACTCCCACACATCAGATCAACTCGGGGTTAAGCCTTGGGGAGTTTTTGGAACTCAACCCCTAAGGGTTTAGGGGAATTTAAGTAAGTTTTTGTCCTATTCAATAGGATCCTTCTCTCTACCTCTTGGAGAGAAGCCACCACAACACCTTTCACTACCCTAGCACCACCACTCCTCAATCCTAAACTGCCATACTCTAACCCTTTCTCACCATATTTATGGCTTATAAACCAATATATACCATTGTTGGAAAAAAGTTATGGATTATGATGAAGTTATTGGGGGATTTTTGGAGAAAAAAAGAAGAAGAAATTATGAAGTTTGAAGTGGGTTTTCATGGAGTTTTCAAGGAGTAAGAATAATGGAACTAGGCAACCTCCTTAAGGCCACTTAGGAGGTAGGAGGTTGCCATATTATTCTACATTTCATCCTCTATTATTGAAGCTTCCTTTCAGGCGGGAAAAACTCTACTCTTGTTAACTTTAAGATTTACTCTATTTTACAATATACGGGTTAAATATGTTAGGGTTCATAAGAGTAGAATCTTTGCATGTTTAGGTAGTCATTACTCATGATTTCTTAATAGCTTTGAAAATTTATGAAATTGGTTTCCAAATGGTTTGAGAAAGGATGATAAATTTTAAGAAAATCTTTTGCTTAAACATTTTAGGAAATAAAATGTTTTAAAGAAGTATTTTCTTTGGTATGATATTTTTAGTGTAAATCTCGAAGTTTTATGGAAAAAATGGGGATTCATGAAAACTAGATATTTAAGCATGTTCTTTAAGAACAATTGTCTTTTTAGTCTTGAGAATCTTTGATTTACAAGTGTTGTGAAATTTCGTATGATAATCATGCATAAAACTCATTTTTATGGATTTATAGACTTAAAATCCATCTTCTCATGCATATAGATGTTTAGTAAGTTAATGATGAGTATATGAACATGATTAAATAGGATTAAAATGTGTTTTAACATGAAATAAAGAAAATAAAAATTTCATCCCTTAAAGTGTACTAATAAATGTGAAAAAATTGATAAGTTCATGGTTTCAAGACTACATGTGTTAATAAAGGGATAATGGTACTTTTCTTGTAAAGTAATCTTTAAAATGCCAAATGGTTTCTTTGATGAAGAAATTAATGAAATAAAGAGACTTTCAACTTGAGAAGTGTGTTACTCCAAAGTGTTAAAGAAGTGTTAATGAGTTAAAAGCCTTTAAGAAGTTAGTATGGATAACTTAACAATGTTTTTGGTGAGATAAAACTTGTGAAAATGGAGAAAAATGCAAGTTTGGAATTAAATGGGTAAAATAGAAATTTTAGGTAAAGTGGAACATTTTATGAAAGAAAAATGCTAAAATAGGTGTTACGCTAAATGTTCCTAAATAGGAATGATTTTTCGTAACGAAATGAAGGTACATGTGTAAAGGATAAGAAATGGTGATTTTCCTAAGTCTGACACAAATATGGGGAAGTAGTCCTCGGGTTTTGGCTTCGGTCGGTAAATTTGGAATAATGTAGACACAGAAAAGTGTTAAAACAAATGATAAAAGAACTCGACAGGACCAAAAAATATTAAGAAGGAGTCGAATCCCTGGGGGAAAGATCCAAATTCACTAGCCAGAGTATATGGTGGCATCGCTGGTGGTGTAGAGCCCGTTAAAATACGCAGTATTGGTTCATTCCGAGCAAAAAATAATGAGAAAAGTAGAACATGATAAGAAAACTGGTTGTCCTAAGAAAATAAGGAAGTGCAACCATTTATGAAATGAAATTGAAAAATGTTCCTATTTTGAAAAGGTGATTTGGTCAACAATTATGAAAATAAATAAGTCCAAGTAATGAGTGAGTTAATGTCATAAGTGAAGTGATTAATGGTTAATTGAGTAACCTACGATGGTTTAAATCCATAATTAACATAAGTGTGTGTTGTGAATGGTTTTAAAAAAGAAACACGTATTTTGCTAATATGAAGTGTACGTGTATTGAAAGGTGATTTCTAAGGAAATACTAAAGTGGGTTGTCATGAATATAAGGAGAATTTTGATAAAATAAGTGCTTTTCTTAAACAAATGGTATTTTGTGTAAGTATTTGACCGAGTGCGTTAAATCGGGAATATATGTTAAGTTAAGTAAAAAGGGGGTCTTTTATAGGATTGATGTGATTTAATCAAATCACATAATGTTTTGTAATAAACGGATTCATGCATTAGTATATGTGCATGTATAAATATACAATATCTGCATGTTCATGTATGTGGTACGTTATAGAGTCACTTTTCTACCGTTCGGTTCTCTGTTGTACTGTTATATTTTTCACTAGTCATTCGGCTCATTCCCTTTCTTTATTACGGTAGGTCGTGCGTGATTTCATACTTTGAGAGCGTTATACATCTAAGTATAATTTTTACTTTACGTTAGTCGCTCCGTATGCTTAGAGTTTGGGGACGCTTTTCCCGGGGCCCACACGTAACTTGATATAAATCGTAATCGCATGTTAAATAACTGATATGTTACTTAAATAAAATTGGACTAGCAACATTATTTAGGTTATCTCATTGCACTTCAAACCTAACGTTTGGATAAGTCCGGGTTGACCCCCAGTAACCCATAAATCTGGGTCGGTGCATTATAGTGTGAACGTAAACATCTGATTAGTTGGTTTTCACGCGATGAACACATGAAAGGAAAAAAAATTCTTCAACCCATGAGATATGAACAAAACCCGCACATTTCTTATCTCTCTCTAACCCATTTCTTCAACCCATCTTCACTTCACAGTTGAGAATGACATAAACACTTGAGAAAAATAAGAATAAAAATATAGTACATCGGTTGTATTCGTGTGTATATGGGTTGCGATTCAGTTTTGTGGTGTTAACACATCGAATAAATATTTGAGATAGATAATGAAACCCAGTACATGGTGCTAACATAGTACATGGGATAAACACTTAGAGTAATATGGAAACCCAGTACATGGTGTTAACACAGTTTCAAAGAAAGTCATACAACATAGTTTGAAAGTTATATAACATAGTTTCCTTATCAAAGTTACGCTCGGTATATCCATGGATAGAAGCAACTAAATACCTTTATGGGAATTCATTTATTTGAGTTTCAACCGGAGAGTTATGTATCCGTGTAGAGAGAAAAGCACACGAAGAGAACATAAAATGGTTGGGAATATGGGAGAAAGTACCAAAGGTATGCTGGCAAGGTTAAACTAAATGCAGTATGTGTTATAATTAATGCATAAATATTTTTAGCTGCTCTACCTAGTGTTCCCAAAATTGGTGGTTGTTGTAGGGGCTGCTATAGGGATAATTAATGTGTGCCTAAGTGGTCCTAAAGTCTAGTTATTGTACCTACTTTGTAGATTAATCAATGTGTCTAGTTAGTCGAAAAATCTGAGCACATAAATGTAAACCATCACCCTTGTTTTAGAATGTACTCTGCCAAAAAAAAAAGCACTTCTCTCTCTAAGACCAAGTTTGTCTTCTCCAACTTATATCCAATTTTTTCTTCACTTATTTTAATACAACCATATAGTTCTCATTAAATTCCAACAAAGTGGTATCAGAGCCCTGTTCAGATCAAGAGCTGGGTGTATTTTCTTTGCTGGCCGAAAAAAAAATTCGACGAAAAACGACATAAAATTTATGGAAAGTTCTAGTAACCAAATGGGTACCCAGCAACCCTTCATTCCAATTTTTGATGGAGATAACTATGATTTCTGGTCTGTAAAAATGAAAATAATTTTCCTTTCATTTGATTTATGGGATTATATTGAAGATGGGTTTGATGAACTGAAGAATATCATGGCTTTATCGGAGGCTCAAAAGCAAAAATTGAAAGAACACAAGAAGAAAGATGCAAAAGCTCTAGTTGAAACAATATTTCCAAGAATCATCAATGCAAACAAAGCAAAGGAGGCTTGGGATATTTTACAAAAAGAATTCAGAGGTACTTTGAAGGTAAGAGCTATTAAAATTCAGTCCTTAAGAAGAGATTTTGAGAATATGAAGATGAAGGACGTGGAAATATTGAAAGATTATTTCTCTAGATTAATGTAGATTGTGAATCAAGTGAAAACATATGGGGAACAACTTTTCGATCAAAGGATTGTTGATTTTTTTTTATTAGTTTGTCGAAAAAGTATGACCCCATTGTTGCCCTTGTTGAAGAAACTAAAGAAATAGCCTCTTTGAGTGTTGAAGATTTGATGGGTTCCATTAAAACATATAAACAAAGGTTGAGTGGACACTCTAAAAAATATATTGAGAGTGCCTTTCAATATAAGCTCAATGTTGGGGGCCAAACCATTTTTTGATCAACCCAAAGGCGAATCTTCAATAGGTGGAAGACATGGAAGAGGAAGAGGAAAAAACACTCGAGGAAGAGGTAGAAATAATTTTAAAAGAAGGGAAAGTAATGAAAGTTTTAATCAACAAAAGTGTATTATTTGCAAGATAAGTAGCCATATTAATAAAGATTGTTGGTTTCGGGGAAAGCCACAATGTCACAATTGCAAGAAATTTGGGCTTTTTTAGAAAGATTGTCGGCTCAAGAACAACCAACAAGCTAACTTCACCGAAGAACAAGAATGTGAGGGGAGTGTGTTTTTTGCTTGTCAAAGTGCATCAGAGCAAAGAAATGATTTGTGGTTTCTTGATAGTGTGTGTCATAATCACATGATCGGAGATCAAAATATTTTTACCTCTATGGATACTTCTTCTAATTCTCAAGTGAAGATGGGTAATGGTTCCTTAGTCCAAACAAAGGGCCAGGGTACTATAGACATTAACACGGAGAAAGGAACAAAGTATATCCGAGATGTGTTACTAGTTATAGATTTAGAGCAAAATTTGTTGAGTGTTTGGCAACTTACCGAACATGGGTACACTATTCTCTTTGAAGAAGACTCACGCAAAATTTTTGACAAAGAGGGGAGAAGCCAAGTTGTTGCAAAAATCAATATGGAAAAGAATAGAAGTTTTCCTCTCACTTTTTGATACTCAAAGAATGTGGCCTTGAAGATGAATAAGGTTGACGACATATGTCTATGGTATAGAAGATACGGGCACTTGAATTTTTAAAGCATGTAGAATTTGCATCAAAAGAGCATGGTTTACGGGCTGCCAAGCATCCAAGAAGTAAATGGAGTTTGTGAAGGATGCGCTCTTGGAAATCACCACCGGGAGCCTTTTCCAAAAGAGAAAGCATGGAGAGCTAAAGCACCATTGGAGCTTGTTCATACCGATGTGTGTGGACCAATGAAGAACACTTCTCATGCCAGTAACAAATACTTCATTACCTTTATTGATGATTTTACAAGAATGACTTGGGTATATTTTATGCAACAAAAATTAGATGTTTATGCCATTTTTAGAAAATTTCACAAACTAGTTAAAAAATAATTTGGTCACTACTTGAAAATTTTGAGAAGTGATAGAGGTGGAGAATATAACTCTAAGGAGTTTGAGAAATTTTGTGATGACATTGGCATGGAAAGACAACTAACTATTGGGTATACACCACAACAAAATGGAGTGACGGAAAGGAAGAGTAGAACCATTAAGGAAATGGCAAAATCCATGTTACATGAGAAAGGGCTGCCATATACTTTTTGGGCCGAAGGAGTGTATACGTCAGTTTATTTGATGAATAAATCCCTACAAAGGACATTGAAAACCAAACTCCATTTGAGGCATGGAGTGGAAGAAAACCATCTGATAACCACTTGAGAGTGTTTAGTTGTATTTTCTTTGCTTATGTCCCTAAAGAAGTGAGACACAAGCTTGATGAAAAGAGTGAAAAATGCATCTTTGTGGGGTATAGCTTAAAATCAAAGGGCTATAGACTCTTTAGCTTGAAAAGGAACAAAGTGATTATTTGTAGAGATGTGATTTTTGATGATAAAGCCTTTTGGGATTGGAAAGAAAAAAAAAGCCCCAAATCAAGTTATCACCCTTAATGAAGAATCACAAAGCGTTGAAGAAGATGAAGAGGAAGATGTAAAAGATACTCAAATGTCTCCAAATGCAGGTCCAAATGCAAGTCCACAATCATCCTCAAGTTCTCCATCAAGCTCAAACTCCTCATCTCCAAGCTCAACTCCAGGAAGAATAAGAAGTCTAAATGATGTGTATGCTAGATGTAATTTTTGTGTAGATGAATCGGAGACCTTTAAAGATGCTAAAAATGAAAAAGTCTGACAGCTTACAATAGAAGAAGAAATTCAAGTTATTGAGATGAAGACGACTTGGGAATTTGTGGAGAGGCCTAAAAATAAAGAGGTCATTGGTATTAAGTGGATTTAAAAAAGCAAGGTTAATCTGGATGGATCAATCCAAAAGAAAAAAGAAAGACTTGTAGAAAAGGGGTATTCTCAACAACTCGAAATTGATTTTCAAAAGACATTTGCGCCCGTGGCAAGGCTTGACACAATTAGAGCACTTGTTGCCATGGCAACTCAAAAAGGTTGGTTTTTGTATCAACTAGATGTAAAATATGAATTCCTGAATGGTGTATTAAATGAAGCAGTGTACGTTGACTAACCTCAAGGATTCATGATGAAAGGGGAGGAAGAGAAGGTATACAAGCTAAAAAAGGCCTTGTATGGCTTGAAGCAAACTCCCCGAGCATGGTATATTGAGATTGATGCATAATTCAATGAAAGAGGCTTTCAAAGAAGTAAAATCGAGCCAACCTTGTATATCAAAAGAAGTAGGGCAACAGATATTCTTATTGTCTCTCTTTATGTTGATGACTTGGTGTTTACCAATAGTGATGCAAAAATGATTGAAGATTTCAAAAGTGACATGATGAAAAAATATGAAATGAGTTATTTGGGTCTTCTAAATTACTTCTTGGGCATTGAAATTTATCAAGATGAAGATGGTATTTTTATTTGCCAAAAGAAGTATGCTAAAACCCTTCTTAAAAAATTCAAAATGATGAATTGCAAATCGGTGGCTACACCTTTGGTGGTGAATGAAAAATTATTGAAAGAAGATGGAAGCAAAGGTGACACCCCGTCTAATTAAATACCGGGTGATCACTCCTTTACTAAATTAAATCAAGGTTAACAGTTGGTTCATTCTCAGCATCACTGTCGATAAAATAAATTTTCCAATTTAACACCCTAAATAATTAAGCTAAGTGTCAAAAACATTTTTCATACAAACTTCCAAATTTTAATTAAAGAAAAAGATTTATTTATATAAAACAACATTTTTACAATTAAGAATCACACCACGATAAACCAAATAATATAATACATTCGTCAATCGAATGCCAACATATGAAAACTAAAATCACAAGTCCATACTGAATAAATTCCAAAAAACAATACTGGAAATGACTGAAATATAAATGTCCCAACAAAAAATGAAATGATGAAAAGGGGCGACACGTGCCCAATAAATGAGAGTAATAGGAGTGGAGTCAATAAAAAAAGCCGTCTACTCAAGTGACCTGCAACTCCCACCCAAGCTGCAACTCGTTCTTCTCTAGGAATCCTAAGCAAGACGCCCCTGTGGCTGGGCACCTGAAAATATACATATATATACACAAGAGAGAGAGAGAGAGAAAAAGAAACGGGTCAGAGCCCGAAAGTGTGTTTGATTTTAAAATACGTTTAGCAAGTATTTAAAATGATACAGGCCAATGCAATAACGTATTAGCACGTCACTCTCTTGAGAAAATACTCACCTCTCTTCTAATGTGCACACCTATCGCACTAACCTTTCCCCACGGTTACTTATCATTTAACGCACTAGTCTTTCTAAAAGATTTAACTTAACTTAGATTACTCGCAAGATTTATAATACACAATTTCATTTTAAAAGAAAGTTCCCAAACAGTAATCAAAGTCCTCCATTTTAACTTTATAAAATCCATAAAGTTTTACACTGACATATTATACTTTTTCAAAACAAGTATTTAATAATTTGAGTTAACAACCATGTCCTACTTAACAAATCTCAGTAGACAGTTTCAAACATCATAATCTCATATATATATATTAACTACTCATATAATATATATATATATATATATAAAATAGCACCCCAAATAAAACTATGGTGCATGCATACTCTACTAACCAAAGCCCCATATCACTCATATTAAGGGGAATACATTCGGAATCACTCTCGAATTGTATTAACATGAATACACAAACAATATTGAGGCAAAGCATAGATTCCAAGTCTCTAAGAGGGTGGCACATACCGGCGTCTCTTAGGACCGTCTGAACTATCACATCGATAGCCTGTACCAAGGACATCTATCTTCTAGGGTACAAGTCAATATCCCCCATAAAGGTCCCATCGAGATAAGACTTGTCCTAGCGCGGAAACCTCAGGGATAGTAAGTAGCGTGGGTATGATTTTCACATGTATATAATATATGTACACACAATCATATAAATATACAAATATCATATTAATATAGGTTCTTCTCCTCACCCGTAATTATACCGTTTATTCTTAATTTCACATTTAAAGAATTACGCATAAGGTTTCATTCCTAACCTTATCTCGAAGGGTTTTCTCACTTATTACCTAACACTCATGGATTATATCTTCCCAGTTTCTGAAATTCAGTAAGTGACTTTTTTAGATTCCAATGTAACTCTCTTACGCGCCTCCCCCTTTAAATTCATAAATTTACCAACCTAAAGTAAATATCCCAAAAATACCATTTTCGATGAATCTTAAAGGTTCTAACATTTATTCATATACCCTACTGGTCCTCAATGTCTCCCCAATCAATTTATCACGGATGCCCAAGAATTATTTCACGATAATTTAATTTAACTAATTAAACAAGGAAAAAAAAAGTCTGCCGGGAGGGGTCGATCGATCGAAGCTTGGAGGTCGATCGATCGAAGCTTGGAGCTCGATCGATCGAACCTCCGATCGATCGATGATCTATGTTCGATCGATCGATCAAGCAGGTCTGGGTAAAATTCTGCAGAATTACAGTTACGGGTTCTACCACTATTCTTCATCAAATTCCATACTTTTCAACACTAATCGACCCACAAGTTCTACTACTAACATAGTAACATAATTCCAGATGTTTTTAACATTCAGCATGCGTTTATTCATCATTAAACATGGTTAAACAACCCAAAATCACATCTAATCATGAAGAACCCTAAAGTTTTCATAACTATGATCCAATTCAGTTTTTCTCCAGAATTTCTTCCTAATATAACATCAAAAGTTCGTGGGTAATACATCTATATCATCAAAAGTTTCCAGCATAAGGTTTTAATCTTCTCTACATGCAATTTCCTATCAAAATTTGAGTTTTCTTATATGGATCACATTCTTATTTAATCCTAAACTAATATGAACATTGCACTAACGAAATACGCAAGGTAAACACTTGCCTGGGATTTTCAGAAGTCTAATTTCCTGTTGATTATGGTGTGGTTGCGTTCTCCTCCTCGCGATCTACGCGTTGGTGGTGACGGCGGTGCAAACGGTGGTGTTTTGGCCTTGAATCTCCTTGAAAGGTCTCTCCTCTCCTCTCCAATGGCCGTTCTAGGGTTCTGAATGTTCTAACCCTAAATGGCTAACCTAACCAGCTGATAAAGGCTGCTAAAATTCGTGGGTTTAATTTCCCTATTTTGTAAAATGACCAAAATGCCCTCCCGGGTCACTAATTAGGCCTAAAAACGCCCCGAGGCCCAAACTAACCCCTCGGGTATACTTTTCTGACTATCTCGACCCTTCCGGACGCGTTGGCGCACTCAAAATGACCATACAGACAACTTATAAAATATTTACTTTTATTTAACAAAATTAGTCCCGACGTGACACGGACACGTCCCAACTTAAATTTCCGAAATAGTCATTTAATTCACTTATGACTTTCAATATAACCAATATAATATATTACTATGCTCATCAGTAATATTCAACAAGTTTCCCATAATTACTAACTCTCGTCACATTAATAATTATAACATATTTCTGGATTTTTATTAAATAAACCATTACATTAAATTTAATAAATCCTCAAATTAAAGATAGCATAAAAATACGGGGTATTACATACTTCCCCCCTAATAACGGAATTTCGTCCCGAAATTCGGAAAATAAGGCATACCTGGTAAAAACAACTCTGGATATCTCTCGCACATATCTACCTCACGCTCCCAAGTGGATTCCTCCACATTATGATGCTCCCACTGAACTCGCACAAGTGGAACTATTTTCGACCTTAATCTCCTCTCACTATAGTCTAGAATAGCCACTGGTCTCTCCTCGTAAGAGCTATCAGACTGTAAGTCAATCTCATCTATCGCAATGTGAGTATGGGCCATATCATCCCGAAGATATCGTCTCAACGATGAGATGTGGAATACATCGTGGATGCGATGTAAATGTTCTGGCAATCCCAACCTGTATGCTACCGGCCCAATCCTCTCGATGATGGGAAATGGTCCTACGTACCTCGGAGCCAACTTTCCCTTCTTCCCGAACCTCATCACTCCCTTCATAGGAGATACACGTAACAACACTTGATCCCCCATATTAAACTCCCGGAAGAACCGTTTCGCATCGGCGTAGCTCTTCTGCCTGTCTTGGGCTACCCGAATACGACTCCTGATTATCTCAATCCTCGCGGAGGTATCCTGAATCACTTCTGGTCCTAGCAACTTGTTGTCCCCCACCTCGAGCCAACAAGTTGGAGAACGACAAGGCCTGCCATACAAAGCCTCAAATGGAGCCATGCCAATCGTAAACTGATTGGAGTTATTATAAGCAAACTCTACCAGTGGAAGGTGTGGCTCCCAACCTCCTCCGAAATCGAGAACACACATGCGTAGCATATCTTCCAACATCTTAGTACGCTCTGTCTGTCCATATGTCTGTGGGTGGTAAGCTGAACTCAGTCTCAACTCTGTACCCATAGCCTCCTAAAAGCTTTCCCAGAAACGTGACACAAAAATCTTGTCTCTATCTGACACAATATTCAGGGGCACCCCATGTAATCTGACAATCTCAACGATGAACAACTGGGCATACTGTCCCGTGGTATAATCTGTCCTCACTGGCAGAAAATGAGCCACCTTGGTCAAATGGTCTACAATCACCCAGATAGAATTGTGGCCCCGCTGTGATGTAGGCAACCCTATAATGAAATCCATGGAAATACTTTCCCACTTCCACGCGGGTACTTCCAAGGGCTGAAGTAATTCTGACGGTTTCTGGTGGTCCACCTTCACCAGCTGGCAAGTAGAAAACTTGGACACAAACTCAGCGATGTCCTTCTTCATCCCACTCCACCAGTACTGTCCTCTCATGTCCTGGTACATCTTATCGCCTCTCGGATGTACTGCAAATCGGGACCCATGAGAATGAGTCATCACTTCATGACGTAGCTCCGCTCCTTTTGGAACCACTAATCTCCCATTAAACCGTAACCCTCCATCAGAACTAACAGAATAGGACTCAGCACCCTCGGCTAGAAGTCGCACAATCTGCTCCTGACAAAACGAGTCTGTGGTATGTGCCTGTATCACCCTCGTAACAATCTCAGGTGTGACTGTCATCACGGATATGAAAGAACGTTCTACTGTGTCCTGGTGACCCAACTCCTTCCACTTTGCTTTCCAGATGTCCGCTACATCGTCGATCGATCAACGGCTCAACGCATCAGCAACTACGTTGGCCTTCCCCGGATGATACTGTATATCGAACTGGTAATCTTTCACAAACTCTAACCACCTGCGCTAACGCATATTCAGTTCTCGCTGAGTGAACAGGTACTACAGTGACTTATGGTCTGTGAACAAATGAAATTTCTCGCCCAATATGTAGTGCCTCCAAATTCTCAATGCAAAGACGACCGCTGCTAACTCCAGGTCGTGGGTGGGGTACTTCTTCTCATGCGGCTTAAGCTTGCAGGAAGCAAAAGTTATAGCTTTCTCTTCCTGCTGAAGTACTCCCCCAAGTCCCCGTAAGGACGCATCGGTGTAAACCAGGTACTCTACACCCGACTTCGGTAAAGCAAGGACTGGTGCTGAAGTAAGCTTGTCCTTCAGCTCGTCGAAAGCCAACTGACAAGCGTCATCCCAAACATATGGTACCCCCTTGCGAGTCAGATTCGTCAATGGACCCGCTATTTTGGAGAATCCCCGAATGAATCTCCTGTAGTATCCGGCTAACCCCAAGAAACTATGCACTTACGTCGGTGTCGTGGGCTGTCCCCACTCCCTCACCGCTGACACTTTGCTCAGGTCAACTGCTATCCCCTGCTCAGAAACAATATGGTCCAAGAATTGTACCTCTCGCAACCAGAATCCACACTTCTCATACTTAGCATACAACTGATGCTCTCGTAGAATCTGAAGAACCTGCCTCAAGTGCTCGGCATGCTCCCCCTCGGAGTGTGAATATATCAAGATATCATCTATAAAGACGATGACGAACTGATCCAACAATTCTCTGAATACTCGGTTCATCAAGTCCATGAAAATGGCTGGGGCATTTGTCAGTCCGAACGGCATCACCCTGAACTCATAGGACCCATATCTCGACAAGAAGGCAGTCTTCGAAACATCCTGCTCTCTAATCCGTAACTGATGGTACCCCGACCTCAGATCTATCTTCGAAAAGAAAGTTGCTCCCCTCAACTGGTCGAATAGATCATCGATTCGAGGCAACGGATACTTATTCCGTATCATGACCTTGTTCAACTCCCGGTAGTCCACACACAATCTCAGTGAACCATCTCTCTTCTTTACAAATAAGACTGGAGCGCCCCAAGGTGAGGTACTCCTATGAATGAAGCCCTGACCTAATAGCTTATCTATCTGATCTCGTAGCTCTCGCATCTCTGCCGGAGCCATACGGTACGGTGCGCGTGCTATAGGTCTCGTATCCGGCAATAAATCTATAACGAAGTCTATCTCACGACTGGGAGATAGGCCTGGTATCTCCTGAAACACATCGGAATACTCCTTAACCACTGGGATCGAATCCAAAGGAATCACAACCTCCTTAGAGGTATCCTCCTCAATGTAATATAAATGAGTGGTCGAACCTCCCTCTGGGCGAGGCATCGCCACTACAAACATCTCTTGCCCCGAAATTTCAAAAACAATGCTCCCACCGAAACAATCAAACATGGCTCTATAAGCTGCGAGCCAATCAATACCAATAATTACATCATGCTCGTGCATGTCTAAGACTAACATGTCTGCAGGTAATACCAAGCTACCAATATCTACCCCTACTCCCCGGCATATAAAGAATATAAGTGACCCACTCCCCAGTGGTGAGTCGACACACGTCACGGTGCTCTCTGCTGTGGCTAGGAACCCTAAGGACTTTGCAAAATGTGTAGCTATAAAACAATGCGTTGCCCCCGTGTCAAACAAAACTCGACCCATAGTACCATGGATAGAAAACATACCCTCAATCGCGGGTGGTGCCTGTGGAGCTGCTGCCTGGTGGACGTTATAGACACGTCCATACTGCAATTTCCCCTGCTGCACTGGAGCTGCTAGAATGGCTGGTAGGGCTGGCACCTGGGCTGGAGCTGGGAGGGCAGGTGGGAAAAGTGGTCTCTGCGGCTCATTACGGACTCCCTGCTGCTGTGGGGCCCTATCGCCCTCTGGGCAATCCTGGCGCCTATGGCTATGTTTGCCGCACCCAAAGCATCTACCTTTGAAGTTACCGCCCCTCTGATCCTGATGTCCACGGCCCTGCTAGCCGTTACCTCCACGCCACTGGCCCTGTTGGCCCTGATGTGCACGCTGTTGGCCTTGCTGGCCCTGCTGCTGTCCCTGTGGTCGGTGTTGGCCCTGCTGGCCCTACTGATAAGGCTGGCCCTGATGGCCCTGCCTGAAACCCTCGAATCCCTGCCTAGAATTACTAGAACGAAATCGCTTAGCAGGGTCCCCCTGATGGGAACTCTGCTCGTGCTGACGAGTCTGTCCATGAGTTGGTGCCCCACCGGCACTATTACCCCCGTCCTGCCCTGCTGGCTGGACTCTCCTGCTCTCTTGCTTCCTTGAAGATGGAAGCGGTGATCCTGGAAATGTAGTAACGCTGCATTGAGTACGTCAGTGAAAGTACTCAGGGATAGATTCCCAATAAGGTGCTGACGGATCCTCCAAGCTAACCCGTCGACAAATAGCAAAATCTTCTTGCCCTCAGTGGGTGCCTCATCTGGCACAATAGTGAGAAGTCTCGTGAACTCGTCCTCATACTCAGCTACAGTAAGGTTCTCCTACTTCAGATTTAGTAATTTCCACCTCATCTCAGTCTGCACTGCGGGTGGAAAATACTTGCGGTCAAACCGCTCCCAGAACAACTGAATAGGAATCGTGTCCCTCTCCTCCAAAGTAGTAGTGGACTCCCACCACTGTAATGCGGCTGCCACCAGCTTAAAATAAGCCAATAACTGCTTCTGCACGTCAGTGCACTCATACATACGGAGGTGCAGCTGGATGTCTTTCTTCCATTGGCTGACTGTAACAATATCGGAGCTACCAGAAAACTCAAGGGGATGCGCTTTCTGAAAAGCATCCCGAACCCTCTCCCATGCAGATGGAAGCTGTGCTAGTATTGGTGCCACCGCCTGAATCTGGGGTGGAGCCTGCTGAATCACCGCTATTGCGGCATTCACCGCCTGAGCAACAATGGCGGCTACTTCATTCGCATTCATTGTGCTTGGTGTCTAAGCTGCTGGCTGCTCGGCTTGGCACGTCTATCTTTCGGATCACGTCTCGGAGGCATCTTAAACGTGAACAAGTTTATTAGTCTACAGTTATCAACAAATCTCGAATAGCCGAAGACTTAAACGTAAAAGCAAGAATACAACAATCCTAAAAATAGGGCTCTATAGAAATAACGTTAAGCTGAAAGCAAAATAAGCCGTACAGATCCTATGGACACTAGAACCTGATGCTCTGATACCGCCTGTGACACCCCGCCTAATTAAATACCGGGCGATCACTCCTTTATTAAATTAAATCAAGGTTAACAGTTGGTTCATTCTCAGCATCACTGTCGATAAAATAAATTTTCCAATTTAACACCCTAAATAATTAAGCTAAGTGTCAAAAACATTTTTCATACAAACTTCAAAATTTTAATTAAAGAAAAAGATTTATTTATGTAAAACAACATTTCTACAATTAAGAATCACACCATGATAAACCAAATAATATAATACATTCGTCAATCTAATGCCAGCATATGAAAACTAAAATCACAAGTCCATACTGAATAAATCCGAAAGAAACAATACTGGAAATGACTGAAATATAAATGTCCCAACAACAAATGAAATGATGAAAAGGGGTGACACGTGCCCAATAAATGAGAGTAACAGGAGTGGAGTCAATAACAGAAGCCGTCTACTCAAGTGACCTGCAACTCCCACCTAAGCTGCAGCTCGTTCTTCTCAAGGAATCCTAAGCAAGACGCCCCTGTGGCTGGGAACCTGAAAATATACATATATATATACAAGAGAGAGAAAGAGAGAAAGAAACGGGTCAGAGCACGAAAGTGTGTTTGATTTTAAAATACGTTTAGCAAGTATTTAAAATGATACAGGCCAATGTAATAACATATTAGCACGTCACTCGCTTGAGAAAATACTCACCTTTCTTCTAATGTGCACACCTATCGCACTAACCTTTCCCCATGGTTACTTATCATTTAACGCACTAATCTTTCTAAAAGATTTAACTTAACTTAGATTACTCGCAAGATTTATAATACACGATTTCATTTTAAAAGAAAGTTCCCAAACAGTAATCAAAGTCCTCCATTTTAACTTTATAAAATCCATAAAGTTTTACAGTGACATATTATACTTTTTCAAAACAAGTATTTAATAATTTGAGTTAACAACCATGTCCTACTTAACAAATCTCAGTAGACAGTTTCAATCATCATAATCTCATATATATATATTAACTACTCGTATAATATATATATATAACAACACCCCGAATAAAACTATGGTGCGTGCATACTCTACTATCCAAAGCCCTATATCACTCATATTAGGGGGAATACATTCGGAATCACTCTCGAATTGTATTAACATGAATACATAAACAATATTGAGGCGAAGCATAGATTCCAAGTCTCTAAGAGGGTGGCACATACCGGCGTCTCTTAGGACCGTCTGAACTATCACATCGATAGCCTGTACCAAGGACATCTATCTTCTAGGGTACAAGTCAATATCCCCCATAAAAGTCCCATCGAGATAAGACTTGTCCCAGCGCGGAAACCTCAGGGATAGTAAGTAGCGTGGGTATGATTTTCACATGTATATAATATATGTACACACAATCATATAAATATATGAATATCATATTAATATAGGTTCTTCTCCTCACCCGTAATTATACCGTTTATTCTTAATTTCACATTTAAAGAATTACGCATAAGGTTTCATTCCTAACCTTACCTCGAAGGGTTTTCTCACTTATTACCTAACACTCATGGATTATATCTTCCCAGTTTCTGAAATTCAGTAAGTGATTTTATTAGATTCCAATGTAACTCTCTTACGCGCCTCCCCCTTTAAATTCATAAATTTACCAACCTAAAGTAAATATCCCAAAAATACCATTTTCGATGAATCTTAAAGGTTCTAACATTTATTCATATACCCTACTGGTCCTCAATGTCTCCAAAATCGATTTATCACGAATGCCCAAGAATTATTTCACGATAATTTAATTTAACTAATTAAACAAGGAAAAAAAAGTCTGCCAGGAGGGATCGATCGATCGAAGCTTGGAGCTCGATCGATCGAACCTTCGATCGATCGATGATCTATGTTCGATTGATCGATCAAGCAGGTCTGGGTAAAATTCTGCAGAATTGCAGTTACGGGTTCTACCACTATTCTTCATCAAATTCCATACTTTTCAACACTAATCGACCCACAAATTCTACTACTAACATAGTAACATAATTCCAGATGTTTTTAACATTCAGCATGCGTTTATTCATCATTAAACATTGTTAAACAACCCAAAATCACATCTAATCATTAAGAACCCCAAAGTTTTCATAACTATGATCCAATTCAGTTTTTCTCCAGAATTTCTTCCGAATATAACATCAAAAGTTCGTGGGTAATACATCTATATCATCAAAAGTTTCCAACATAAGGTTTTAATCTTCTCTACATGCAATTTCCTATCAAAATTTGGGTTTTCTTATATGGATCACATTCCTAATTAATCCTAAACTAATATGAACATTGCACTAACGAAATACGCAAGTTAAACACTTCCCTGGGATTTTCAGAAGTCTAATTTCCTGTTGATTATGGTGTGGTTGCGTTCTCCACCTCGCGATCTACGCGTTGGTGGTGACGGCGGTTCAAACGGTGGTGTTTTGGCCTTGAATCTCCTTGAAAGGTCTCTCCTCTCCTCTCCAATGGCCGTTCTAGGGTTCTGAATGTTCTAACCCTAAATGGCTAACCTAACCAGCAGATAAAGGCTGCTAAAATTCGTGGGTTTAATTACCCTATTTTGTAAAATGACCAAAATGCCCTCCCGGGTCACTAATTAGGCCTAAAAACGCCCCGAGGCACAAACTAACCCCTCGGGTATACTTTTTTGACTATCTCGACCCTTCCGGACGCGTTGGCGTACTCAAAATGACAATATGGACAACTTATAAAATATTTACTTTTTATTTAATAAAATTAGTCCCGACGTGACACGGACACGCCCCAACTTAAATTTCCGAAATAGTAATTTAATTCACTTATGACTTTCAATATAACCAATATAATATATTACTATGCTCATCAGTAATATTCAACAAGTTTCCCATAATTACTAACTCTCGTCACGTTAATAATTATAACATAATTAATTTTCGGATTTTTATTAAATAAACCATTACATTAAATTTAATAAATCCCCAAATTAAAGATAGCATAAAAATACGGGGTATTACATAGTTCCCCCCTAATAACGGAATTTCGTCCCGAAATTCGGAAAATAAGGCATACCTGGTAACAACAACTCTGGATATCTCTCGCGCATATCTGCCTCACGCTCCCAAGTGGATTCCTCCACATTATGATTCTCCCACTGAACTCGCACAAGTGGAACTATTTTCGACCTCAATATCCTCTCACTATAGTCTAGAATAGCCACTGGTCTCTCCTCGTAAGAGCTATCAGACTGTAAGTCAATCTCATCTATCGCAATGTGAGTATGGGCCATATCATCCCGAAGATATTGTCTCAACGATGAGATGTGGAATACATCGTGGATGCGATGTAAATGTTCTGGCAATCCCAACCTGTATGCTACCGGCCCAATCCTCTCGATGATGGGAAATGGTCCTACGTACCTCGGAGCCAACTTCCCCTTCTTCCCGAACCTCATCACTCCCTTCATAGGAGATACACGCAACAACACTTGATCCCCCACATTAAACTCCTGGAAGAACCGTTTCGCATCGGCGTAGCTCTTCTTCCTGTCTTGGGCTACCCGAATACGACTCCTTATTATCTTAATCCTCGCGGAGGTCTCCTGAATCACTTCTGGTTCTAGCAACTTGTTGTCCCCCACCTCGAGCCAACAAGTTGGAGAACGACAAGGCCTGCCATACAAAGCCTCAAATGGAGCCATGCCAATCGTAAACTGATAGGAGTTATTATAAGCAAACTCTACCAGTGGAAGGTGTGGCTCCCAACCTCCTCCGAAATCGAGAACACACATACGTAGCGTATCTTCCAACATCTGATTAGTACGCTCTGTCTGTCCATCTGTCTGTGAGTGGTAAGCTGAACTCAGTCTCAACTCTATACAGATAGCCTCCTGAAAGCTTTCCCAGAAACGTGACACAAAAATCTTGTCTCTAACTGACACAATATTCAGGGGCACCCCATGTAATCTAACAATCTCAGCGATGAACAACTGGGCATACTGTCCCGTGGTATAATCTGTCCTCACTGGCAGAAAATGAGCCACCTTGGTCAAACGGTCTACAATCACCCAGATAGAATTGTGGCCCCGCTGTGATGTAGGCAACCCTGTAATGAAATCCATGGAAATACTTTATCACTTCCACGCGGGTACTTCCAACGGCTGAAGTAATCCTGACGGTTTCTGGTGGTCCACCTTAACCAGCTGGCAAGTAGAACACTTGGACACAAACTCAACGATGTGCTTATTCATCCCACTTCACCAGTACTGTCGTCTCTTGTCCTGGTACATCTTATCGCCTCCCGAATGTACTGCAAATCGGGACCCATGAGAATGAGTCATCACTTCATGAAGTAGCTCCGCTCCTTCTGGAACCACTAATCTCCCATTAAACCGTAACCCTCCATCAGAACTAACAGAATAGGACTCAGCACCCTCGGCTAGAAGTCGCACGATCTGCTCCTGACAAAACGGGTCTGTGGTCTGTGCCTGTATCACCCTCGTAACAATCTCGGGTGTGACTGTCATCACGGATATGAAAGAACGTGCTACTGCGTCCTGGTGACCCAACTCCTTCCACTTTTCTTTCCAGATGTCCGCTACATCGTCTACCGGTCTACGGCTCAACGCATCTGTAACTACGCTGGCCTTCCCCGGATGATACTGTATATCGAACTGGTAATCTTTCACAAACACTAACAACCTGCGCTGACGCATATTCAGTTCTCGCTGAGTGAACAGGTACTGCAGTGACTTATGGTCTGTGAACAAATGAAATTTCTCGCCCAATAAGTAGTGCCTCCAAATTCTCAATGCAAAGACGACCGCTGCTAACTCCAGGTCGTGGGTGGGGTACTTCTTCTCATGAGGCTTAAGCTTGCGGGAAGCAAAAGCTATAGCCTTCTCTTCCTGCTGAAGTACTCCCCCAAGTCCCCGTAAGGACGCATCGGTGTAAACCAGGTACTCTACACCCAGCTTCGGTAAAGCAAGGACTGGTGCTGAAGTAAGCTTGTCCTTCAGCTTGTCGAAAGCCAACTGACAAGCGTCATCCCAAACATATGGTATCCCCTTGCGAGTCAGATTCGTCAATGGACCCGCTATTTTGGAGAATCCACGAATGAATCTCCTGTAGTATCCGGCTAACCCTAAGAAACTATGCACTTCCGTCGGTGTCATGGGCTGTCCCCACTCCCTCACCGCTGACACTTTGCTTGGGTCAACTGCTATCCCCTGCTCAGAAACAACATGGCCCAAGAATTGTACCTCTCGCAACCAGAATCCACACTTCTCGTAATTAGCATACAACTGATGCTCTCATAGAGTCTGAAGAACCTGCCTCATGTGCTCGGCATGCTCCTCCTCGGAGTGTGAATATATCAAGATATCATCTTTGAAGACGATGAAGAACTGATCCAAGAATTCTCGAATACTCGGTTCATCAAGTCCATGAAAACGGCTAGGGCATTTGTCAGTCCGAACGGCATCACCCTGAACTCATAGGACCCATATCTCAACAAGAAGGCAGTCTTTGAAGCATCCTGCTCTCTAATCCGTAACTGATGGTACCCCGACCTCAGATCAATCTTCGAAAATAAAGTTGCTCCCCTCAACTGGTCGAATAGATCATCAATTCTAGGCAACGAATACTTATTCCGTATCGTGACCTTGTTCAACTCCCGGTAGTCCACACACAATCTCAGTGAACCATCTCTCTTCTTTACAAATAAGATTGGTGCACCCCAAGGTGAGGTACTCCTATGAATGAAGCCCTGACCTAATAGCTGCTCTATCTGATCTCGTAGCTCTCGCATCTCTGCCGGAGCCATACGGTACGGTGCGTGTGCTATAGGTCTCGTATCCGGCAATAAATCTAAAACGAAGTCTATCTCACGACTGGGCGATAGGCCTGGTATCTCCTGAAACACACCGGAATACTCCTTAACCACTGGGATCGAATCCAAAGGAATCACAACCTTCTTAGAGGTATCCTCCTCAATGTAATATAAATGAGCGGTCGAACCTCCCTCTGGGCGAGGCATCGCCACTACAAACATCTCTTGCCCGGAATTTCAAAAACAATGCTCCCACCGAAACAATCAAACATGGCTCTATAAGCTGCGAGCCAATCCATACTAATAATTACATCATGCTCGTGCATGTCTAAGACTAACATGTCTGCAGGTAATACCAAGCTACCAATCTCTACCCCTATTCCCCGGCATATAAAGAATATAAGTGACCCACTCCCCAGTGGTGAGTCGACACACGTCACGGTGCTCTCTGCTGTGGCTAGCAACCCTAAGGACTTTGCAAAATCTGTAGCTATAAAACAATGCATTGCCCCCGTATCAAACAAAACTCGACCCATAGTACCATGGATAGAAAACGTACCCTCAATCGCGGGTGGTGCCTGTGGAGCTGCTGCCTGGTGGACGTTATAGACACGTCCATACTGCAATTGCCCCTGCTGCACTGGAGCTGCTCGAATGGCTGGTAAGGCTGGCACCTGGGCTGGAGCTGGGAGGGCAGGTGGGAAAAGTGGTCTCTGTGGCTCATTACGGACTCCCTGCTGCTGTGGGGAAAAATCGCCCTCTGGGCAATCCTGGCGCCTATGGCCATGTTTGCCGCACCCAAAGCATCTGCCTTTGAAGTTACCGCCCCTCTGACCCTGCGGTCCACGGCCCTGCTGGCCGTTACCTCCACGCCACTGGCCCTGTTGGCCCTGATGTGCACGCTGTTGGCCTTGCTGGCCCTGCTGCTGTCCCTGTGGTCGGTGTTGGCCCTACTGGCCCTGCTGATTAGGCTGGCCCTGATGGCCCTGCCTGAAACCCCCGAATCCCTGCATAGAATCACTTGAACGGAATCTCTTAGCAGGGTCCCCCTGATGGGAACTCTGCTCGTGCTGACGAGTATATCCATGAGTTGGTGCCCCACCGGCACTATTACCCCCGGTCCTGCCCTACTGGCTGGACTCTCCTGCTCTCTTGCTTCCCTGAAGATGGAAGCGGTGATCCTGGCAATGTAGTAACGCTGCATTGAGTACGTCAGTGAAAGTACTCAGGGATAGATTCCCAATAAGGTGCTGACGGATCCTCCAAGCTAACTCGTCGACAAACAGCAAAATCTTCTTGCCCTTAGTGAGTGCCTCATCCGGCACAATAGTGAGAAGTCTCGTGAACTCCTCCTCATACTCAGCTACAGTAAGGTTCTCCTTCTTCAGATTTAGTAATTTCCACCTCATCTCAGTCTGCACTGCGGGTGGAAAATACTTGCGGTCAAACTGCTCCCAGAACAACTGAATAGGAATCGTGTCCCTCTCCTCTAAAGTAGTAGTGGACTCCCACCACTGTAATACGGCCCCCACCAGCTTAAAAGAAGCCAATAACTGCTTCTGCACGTCATTTCACTCATGCATACGGAGGTGCAGCAGGATGTCTTTCTTTCATTGGCTGACTGTAACAATATAGGAGCTACCAGAAAACTCAGGGGGATGCGCTTTCTGAAAAGCATCCCGAACCCTCTCCCATGCAGATGGAAGCTGTGCTGGTACTGGTGCCACCGCCTGAATCTGGGGTGGAGCCTGCTGAATCACCGATATTGCGGCATTCACCGCCTGAGCAACAATGGCGGCTACTTCATTCGCATTCATTGTGCCTGGTGCCTGAGCTGCTGGCTGCTCGGCTTGGGCACGCCTATCTTTCAGAGCACATCTCGGAGGCATCTTAAACGTGAACAAGTTTATTACTCTACAGTTATAAAAAAATCTCGAATAGCTGAAGACTTAGACGTAAAAGCAAGAATACAACAATCCTAAAAATAGGGCTCTATAGCAATAACGTTAAGTTGAAAGCGAAATAAGCCGTACAGATCCTATGGACACTAGAACCTGATGCTCTGATACCACCTGTGACACCCCGCCTAATTAAATACCGGGCGATCACTTCTTTATTAAATTAAATCAAGGTTAACAGTTGGTTCATTCTCAGCATCACTGCCGATAAAATAAATTTTCCAATTTAACACCCTAAATAATTAAGCTAAGTGTCAAAAACATTTTTCATACAAACTTCCAAATTTTAATTAAAGAAAAAGATTTATTTATATAAAACAACATTTCTACAATTAAGAATCACACCACGATAAACCAAATAATATAATACATTCGTCAATCTAATGCCAGCATATGAAAACTAAAATCACAAGTCCATACTGAATAAATCCCAAAGAAACAATACTGGAAATGACTTAAATATAAATGTCCCAACAACAAATGAAATGATGAAAAGGGGCGACACGTGCCCAATAAATGAGAGTAATAGGAGTGGAGTCAATAACAGAAGCCGTCTACTCAAGTGACCTGCAACTCCCACCTAAGTTGCAGCTCGTTCTTCTCAAGGAATCCTAAACAAGACACCCCTGTGGCTGGGCACCTGAAAATATACATATATATATACAAGAGAGAGAGAGAGAAAAAGAAATGGGTCAGAGCCTGAAAGTGTGTTTGATTTTAAAATACGTTTAGCAAGTATTTAAAATGATACAGGCCAATGCAATAACATATTAGCACGTCACTCTCTTGAGAAAATACTCACATATCTTCTAATGTGCACACCTATCGCACTAACCTTTCCCCACGGTTACTTATCATTTAACGCACTAGTCTTTCTAAAATATTTAACTTAACTTAGATTACTCGCAAGATTTATAATACACGATTTCATTTTTAAAGAAAGTTCCCAAACAGTAATCAAAGTCCTCTATTTTAACTTTATAAAATCCATAAAGTTTTACAGTGACATATTATACTTTTTCAAAACAAGTATTTAATAATTTGAGTTAACAACCATGTCCTACTTAACAAATCTCAGTAGACAGTTTCAAACATCATAATCTCATATATATATATATATTAACTACTCGTATAATATATATATATAACAGCACCCCGAATAATACTATGGTGCGTGCATACTCTACTATCCAAAGCCCCATATCACTCATATTAAAGGGAATACATTCGGAATCACTCTCGAATTGTATTAACATGAATACACAAACAATATTGAGGCGAAGCATAGATTCCAAGTCTCTAAGAGGGTAGCACATACCAGCGTCTCTTAGTACCGTCTGAACTATCACATCGATAGCATGTACCAAGGACATCTATCTTCTAGGGTACAAGTCAATATCCCCCATAAAGGTCCCATCGAGATAAGACTTGTCCCAGCGCGGAAACCTCAAGGATAGTAAGTAGCGTGGGTATGATTTTCACATGTATATAATATATGTACACACAATCATATAAATATACGAATATCATATTAATATAGGTTCTTCTCCTCACCCGTAATTATACCGTTTATTCTTAATTTCACATTTAAAGAATTACGCATAAGGTTTCATTCCTAACCTTATCTCGAAGGGTTTTCTCACTTATTACCTAACACTCATGGATTATATCTTCCCAGTTTCTAAAATTCAGTAAGTGACTTTATTAGATTCCAACGTAACTCTCTTACGTGCCTCCCCCTTTAAATTCATAAATTTACCAACGTAAAGTAAATATCCCAAAAATACCATTTTCGATGAATCTTAAAGGTTCTAACATTTATTCATATACCCTACTGGTCCTCAATGTCTCCCAAATTGATTTATCATGAATGCCCAAGAATTATTTCACGATAATTTAATTTAACTAATTAAACAAGGAAAAAAATAGTCGGCCACGTGGGGTCGATCGATCGAAGCTTGGAGCTCGATCGATCGAACCTTTGATCGATCGATCAAGCAGGTCTGGGTAAAATTCTGCAGAATTGCAGTTACGGGTTCTACCACTATTCTTCATCAAATTCCATATTTTTCAACACTAATCGACCCACAAATTCTACTACTAACATAGTAACATAATTCCAGATGTTTTTAACATTCAGCATGCGTTTATTCATCATTAAACATGGTTAAACAACCCAAAATCACATCTAATCATCAAGAACCCTAAAGTTTTCATAACTATGATCCAATTCAGTTTTTCTCCAAAATTTCTTCCTAATATAACATCAAAAGTTCGTGGGTAATACATCTATATCATCAAAAGTTTCCAGCATAAGGTTTTAATCTTCTCTACATGCAATTTCCTATCAAAATTTGGGTTTTCTTATATGGATCACATTCCTAATTAATCCTAAACTAATATGAACATTGCACTAACGAAATACGCAAGTTAAACACTTGCCTGGGATTTTTAGAAGTCTAATTTCCTGTTGATTATGGTGTGGTTGTGTTCTCCTCCTCGCGATCTACGCGTTGGTGGTGACGGCAGTGCAAACGGTGTTGTTTTGGCCTTGAATCTCCTTGAAAGGTCTCTCCTCTTCTCTCCAATGGACGTTCTAGGGTTCTGAATGTTCTAACCCTAAATGGATAACCTAACCAGCTGATAAAGGCTGCTAAAATTCGTGGGTTTAATTACCCTATTTTGTAAAATGATCAAAATGCCCCCCCCGGGTCACTAATTAGGCATAAAACCGCCCCGAGGCCCAAACTAACCCCTCGGGTATACTTTTCTGACTATCTCGACCCTTTCGGACTCGTTGGCGCACTCAAAATGACCATACGGACAACTTATAAAATATTTACTTTTTATTTAACAAAATTAGTCCCGACGTGACACGGGCACGTCCCTACTTAAATTTCTGAAATAGTCATTTAATTCACTTATGACTTTCAATATAACCAATATAATATATTACTATACTCATCAGTAATATTCAACAAGCTTCCCATAATTACTAACTCTCGTCACGTTAATAATTATAACATAATTAATTTTCGGATTTTTATTAAATAAACCATTACATTAAATTTAATAAATCCCCAAATTAAAGATAGCATAAAAATACGGGGTATTACAGTTGATGCATCTATTTATAGAAGTTTGGTTGGAAGTTTGTTGTACTTGATGGCTATGAGGCCGGATAGCATGTATGCTACTAGTTTATTATCTCGGTA
Source organism: Sambucus nigra (assembly GCA_949130495.1). Taxonomy (NCBI): domain Eukaryota; kingdom Viridiplantae; phylum Streptophyta; class Magnoliopsida; order Dipsacales; family Adoxaceae; genus Sambucus; species Sambucus nigra. The sequence goes on from OX422223.1 coordinate 298,291,931, forward strand.
CATGCACAAGCCGAGTCAAACTCATTTTAGGGATGCAAAACGAGTGTTGAGGTACATCCAAGGAACTTCTCATTTTAGCATCATGTATAAGAAGAATGTTGAGATAAAGTTACTTGGGTATTGTGATAGTGATTGGGTTGGTTCTATTAATGACATGAGAAGTACTTTTAGGTAAGTATTTTCTCTTGGCTCCGGAGTAGTTTCATGGGCATCAAATATGCAACAAACGGTAGCACAATCATCCGTCGTGGTCGAATATGTGTTGGCATCATTGGCAACTCCACAAGCAATAGGGCTAAGAAGAATTTTGGAGGATGTTGGTGAAAGTCAAGGAGATGCTACTCCAATACTTTGTAACAACCAATTCGCGATGTCAATGACAAAGAATCCCATCTACCATTGCCGCACTAAGCACATTTCAATCAAGCATCATTTCATTAGAGAGGCCGTGGAGGATGAAGAGATTCAACTCAAATATATCAAGACCGAAGAGCAAGTTGCGGATATATTCACCAAAGCTCTACCCAAGGATAAATTTCATTTTCTTAGAGAAATGGCGGGTGTTCAACAAATGAATTAAGGGGGAGTGTTAAATTAATGCATAGCTATTTTTAGCTGCTCTACCTAGTGTTCCCAAAATTAGTGGCTACTGTAGGGGTTGCTAAAGGGATAATTAATGTTCCTAAGTGGTCCTAAAGTCTAGTTGTTGTACCTACTTTGTAGGACAATTAATGTGTCTAGTTAGTAGAAAAATCTGAGCACATAAATTTAACTCATCTCCCTTATTTTAGAATGCACTCTGCCAAATAAACCAGCACTTCTCTCTCTAAGAACAAGTTTGTCTTCTCCAACTTATCTCTAATTTTTTCTTCACTTCTTCTAATACAACCATATAGTTCTCATTAAATTCCAACAGTATGGTCCATGAACGAAAAACATATTACAATTCATATGTTTTTCCCATTACTCTCACATAGGGAATGGACTATATACCTTTTCAATGTTTAACTTCAATAGATTGATAGTTGAGACCAAAAGTCCCTGGTGAAATGGTTGTGTGTGTGTATGTATGTATGTATGTATGTATGTATGAATATATATATATAAAGAGAGAGAGAGAGAGATAGAGATTTTAATTTCTTCTTTTTTTAAATTAGAGAGGATAATTTACCAACTTACCCAAAATTTGAGACTCAAATCAGATAAAATGATTTATCAACCTCCACGCAAAATTTAGCGGTCTTGCTTTTTTTTCATCTCCGATAATCTTCTTTTAATGGGGTAGTATTAAGTCCGTTGACCTACGTTACCACAATGAAAACATTGATAGGGCAAAAACTCATACTCATATCTACATTTTGTTCCGTTAAGTTTGTACATTGGGATTAATGGTTTTGACAGATAAAACTCCACATAAACTATGGCATATTTTCCTCTACTGGGTGACACTGAATTAAAAATGTTTTAATAGTTCTTCCTACTTTGCTTTCAATTTGAAAGAGAGTTTCTCCTCAAACCACTCGATAGGTAGTCTCGAGAGTCTGTTTAGATAGTAGTGGTTATCTCTTTAGATTCATTGGTTAAAATTAGGTTCCCATTTTTTAACTGTTAAATAGTGATTCATTACCACCCAAAGACCTCCAGTAAGTACATAATGGTAGTCTTCTCTATTGTCAAACTTTAATCAGAAATGGCCCTCTTCAACTTTAATTACATCAAAGTCTCTATGAAGAGTCCATAAGGTAGGGTCGTTATTACACGGGTTTTATAGCCAATATTCCTGCAAAGAAGCCTTACTATACCGCTATTTTCCCATCTATTTCTCAATTTCTCCACATGTTTTAGAGGAATTCTCAGCACTGAATTCCTCTAGGTATTGATTTAGATCAATGTCTTACGTGCCTTGGCAGTCTCGAGGGTTGTCCTCTTCATCTTCTGACCAGTTATTGACTGTGTAATCAAAGTATATGTCAACGTTAATTTCTTTTATAATAATGTCTTTGTAGGAGAGGGTGTGTTATTATAATCCTGAGTTGGTTTCCTCCTTGTTACTCCTTTCGCTTTTATTTTATGGACAAGAGAATTTATGTCTATCTCCATTCGATTGATTATTATGGGAAGATGGGTGTTTATATCACTGAGGGAACAATATGAAGATAAGAGAAAAAGAACACGTTTTACTGATCTCAAATTTTGGCTTTATACAAAATGGTTGGACACCTCCCTATTTATAAGTGTCAAGGGAAGAATCTAGTGACTCGTTAATTACAATTCCCAACTACCACATACTTCTTAGATTTTTTACAAGAACATTGTGACACCCCGCCTAATTAAATACCGGGCGATCACTCCTTTATTAAATTAAATCAAGGTAAACAGTTGGTTCATTCTCAGCATCACTGTCGATAAAAAATAATTTTTCAATTTAACACCCTAAATAATTAAGCTAAGTGTCAAAACATTTTCACATAACTTTCCAAATTATTTAAAGAAAAAGATTTATTTTATTAACAATATTCCAACAATTAGGAATCACATCACAAAAACCTGGAACACAAAATCCAATGAATATAATACATTCGACAATCGAATGTCCATATACGAAAACTAAAGTCACAAATCCAAACTGAATAAAACCCATAGTAACAATACTGGAAATAACTGAAATACAAATATCCCAACAATAATGAAATAATGGAAAGGGCGACACATGCCCAATAAATGAGAATGATAGAAGTGGAGTCAATAAAGGAAGCCGTCTACGCAAGTGACCTGCAACTCTCACCTAAGATGCAGCACGTTCCTCTCAAGGGATCCTAAGCAAGACGCCCCTGTGGCTGGGCACCTGAAATATATACATATATATATAAGAGAGAGAGAGAAAAAAGAAACGGGTCAGAGCCCGAAAGTGTTTGATTTTAAAATACGTTTAGCAAGTATTTAAATTGATACAGGCCAATGCAACAACATATTAGAGCGTCACTCTCTTGAGAAATACTCACCTCTCTTCTAATGTGCACACCTATTGCACTAACCTTCCCAAGGGTTTATCTTATCATTTTATCATACTAACCTTCCCAATAATTTAGCGTATCTTAACTTACTCATAAGATTTCAAAACCGAACAATATTATTGTTTAGAAAGAATACTTCCAATTAACAGCCCAATTCTCGTTTTAACTTTTATTAATTTATAAAGTTTTCCAGTGACATTTTATACTTTCACAAAACAAGTATTTACTATACGAGTCATCAACCATGTCCTACTTATCAAATCACAGTAGGCAGTTTCAAGTTTCCAAATCTTATATATATATTAACTACTCGCATAATTTATATAAAATAACAGCACCCCACATAAAACAATGGTGCGTGCATACTTCTACTATCCAAACCCCATACCACTCATATCAAGGGGAATACAAGTTCAGAATCACTCTCGAACTGTATTAACACATACACAAACAATATCGAGGCGAAGCATAAATTCCAAGTCTCTAAGAGGATGGCACATACTCACGTCTCTTAGGACCGTCTGAACTATCAATTCGATAGCCTGTACCACGGATATCTATCTTCTAGGGTACAAGTCAATATCCCCCATAAAGGTCCCATCGAGATAAGACTGTCCCAGCGCGGTAACCTCAAGGATAGCAAGTAGCGCGGTATGTTTTTCACATGTATATAATATATGTACACACAATCATATAAATATACCACTTTTATCATATTAATATAGGTTCCTCTCGTCACCCCTAATTATACCATTTATCCTTAATTTCACATTATTAGAATTACGTATAAGGTTTCATCTCTAACCTTAACTCGAAGGATTTTCTCACTTAATACGTGACATTCGTTGACTCTATCCTTCCAAGTAGGAAAATTCAGTAGGTATACCTCTATTCACTATCGTAGCTATTCGCCGCATTCTCTCACTTGAAATACGTAGTTTCATAGTTCATTATATAATTATCCCAAAAACCAGATTCTCATCTTATAATCAAGTTCTCAACACTTATTCAAATGTCCTACTGGTCTTTCCTATCTCCCAAAACATTTCATTAAGGATACCCAAGAATTATTTCACGATAAATTCAATTCGACTAAGTAAACAAGGGAAATAAGAGTCTTCCAGGAGGGGTCGATCGATCGAGGTCTGGGGCTCGATCGATCGAACCTTCGATTGATCGAAGCTCTAGGCTCGATCGATCGATCAAGCAGGTCTGCGAAAATTATGCAGAAATGCAGTTACGGGTTCTACCAAATTTCATCATCCAAAACCATGTTTTTCCATTCTAAACGTCCCAAAAATCCTACTACTATCATTATAACGTTATACCAGATGTTTTCAACGTAAAGCATGTGTATATCTAACATTAAACATGGACAATTAACCCAAAATTCCATCTAATCATCAAGAACCCTAGAGTTTTTCTTAATCAAGGTTCTAATCTGTTTTTACCAAAAATTTCCTTCTAATATATCATCAAAATTTCGTGGGTAATATTCCACTACATGGCAAGGATTCTAGAATTTCATATAAATCATTTCTACATGCATTTTGCTAACACAAATTGGGTGTTCTTCCATATTTATCATCTCTAATCAATCCTAAACCAACATGAAGATTGCATTAACGAAAATACGCAAGTTAAACACTTGCCTGGTATTTTTGGTATTCTGATTCATGGCTGATTTTGGTATGGCTGCGTTCCTCGTCTCGCGATCTACGCGGTGGTGGTGGCGGCTGTGCAAACCGGTGACTTTTTGGCCTTGAATTGCCTTGGAGCTCTCTCCTCTCTTCTCCAATGGTCGACACTTGATTTCTGGATATTCTAACCCTAAAAGCTAACCTAAATGGCTGATATAGGTTGCTGAATTTCGTGGGTTTAATTACCCAATTATGTAAAATGACTAAAATGCCCTCCCGGGGTACTAATTAGGCCTAAAAATGCCCCGAGACCCAAACTACACCCCCGGGTACACTTTTCTGACTATATCGACCCTACCGGACGCGTTGGCGCACTCAAAACGACCGTACGGGCAACTTATAAAATATTCACTTTTTATTTAACAAAATTAGTCCCGACGTGACACGAGCACGTTCCGACTTAAATTTCCGAAATCGTCATTTAATTCACTCATGACATTAAATATAACCAATATAATATATTACTTTGCTCATTAGTAATATTCAACCAATTTTCCCATAATTACTAACTCTCGTCACGTTAATAATTATAACATAATTAGTTTTCGGATTTTTATTAAATAAATCATTCACATTAAATTTAATAAATCCCCAGTTAATATAGTATAAAAATACGGGGTATTACAAACATTTTAGCTAAAAATCTTTCTATAAATATTACACCTTTAATGTACCCAATTAACTATAAAACCCCATAACAAATAATTGTGCTAGCCCATATTAAAGTTATAATTTAGCCCAATAAATAATGAAATATGCTATACGTACCAAGTGTTTACACCAAAAGTTGTTTACTAAGTGCATTAAATTGTTGTACCTAGAGTAGTGTGCAATACTTTGATGCACTTGGTAAACTACTTTTGGTGTTAAAACTTGGTGCGTATAACATTATCCATAAATAGTACAACTTCTTTAAGCCCAATTAAAATAAAATTTAAATAGGCTCACAAACCTAGTTTAATTTTCAACACCTTTTGTTCAACTTGGTTTTGCAACTCTAAGTAGTCTCTTTAACTTGTGAAACATCTCGTGCTTGAGTGGCTTCATGAAGATGTCGAGAAGTTGATCATGAGACCTCACATATTTCATCCCCATCTCCTATTTTTCTACACTCTCTCTAATGAAATGACATCTCGTGTCAATGTGCTTGCTTATGTCATGGAACACCAGATTTTTTACCAATGCAAGTGCGGATTTATTATCCAAATATACCTCAATCATTTCTTGTGGCATGTTGAGATCTTTCATTAAGGTTCTTAGGAAAATCACATGGCAAACACATGTTATGGTAGCATCATATTCAGCCTCACACGTATAAAGTGTGACAATTGGTTGCTTCTTTGAAGTCCAAGTTAAGGTTGTATCTCACATGTAGAACACAAACCCGTTAGTGCTATTTTCTATCATACAGGTCTCCACCCCAGTTACTATCATTGTATCCAACAATCTTGAATTATTAGAGTGAGAATAAAACAATCCATAATCAAGTGTACCTTTGATGTAACGAAGAATTCATTTTGCAGCCTTCAGGTGAGTCTTCATAGGTTCTTCCATGTATTAACTAATGAGGACACTTCTAGAGAGAATATCATGTCTTGTACATGTTAAGTAGCGCAAGCTTCTGACTAGACTTTTGAAAAATATTGGATCTACTTTTTCACCTTCTTTATGATTTGACAACTTGAGTCTGAATTCTATGGGTGTGATTACAGGCTTACAATCATACATCTTGATTTTCTTGAGAAACTCTTTTGCATAGTCATGTTGAGAAATAAAGACGCCTTTATACACTTTCTTTACTTTAATTCCAAGATAATATGACATCAACCTAATGTTTGTCATCTCAAATTCTTTTGTCATTGCCTTCTTAAATACTTTAATAATTATTGGATCATTTCCTGTAAAGATTAAATCATATACATACGAGCACACAAGCAAACAATTATTATTTTCATTCATCTTTATATATAGGGAAGCATGTACGTGTGGACATTTCTTAAACCCTTTATCTTATGGTCAATTTTAGTATTCCACACCCTCGGTGCTTGATTTTAGCCAAATAAGGATTTATTCAATTTTTAGGACTTTATCTTCATTTCCTTTCACCACATAGTCCATAGGTTGATCCACCTATACTTCTTATTTAAGGTGTCCATTTAGAAAAGTGGACTTAACATCCATTTGATGAATTTTTCACTTATGTTATGCTGCTAATGAAATAAATAATCTTATAGTTACAAGGCGAGCAACGCGAACGAATACCTATTCATAATCTATGTCATGTGTTTTCTTGTATCCTTTGGCAACCAATATTGCTTTGTATATTTCCACTTCTCCTTTATCATTCCCTTTTTCTTTGTACCCCCATTTTACTCCAATCAATTTAATCCATTTGGGAAGACTTGTTACCTCCCACGTGTTATTCTTTTCAATGGCTTTGATCTCTTCATCCATGGCATCTCTCTATTTTTTTCTTTGTATGGCTTCTTCAAAACCTATAGGCACACAATCAATAAAAGGACAAACAGGTGTTAGCTAATTGTAATCTTCGGTTACCTCATAAATTTCTTGCAAGCTCCTCACGCGTGGCTTTCTTTCACTTGAGATTCCATTTGATGCCGACGATGACGATGAATATTTATGTGTAGATAATGGTGGTGATAGATGTGGTGTGGTGGGATCTTGCACATCTTCAATGACTTGATCTCTTTCTTTGTCTTAAAAATAGGAAAAAAGTCATTGTTTTACTCTTGAACATTCCAATTCTATGCACCTTCCTCATCGAACATGGCATCTCTGCTATTTATGACTTTTCCATTGTTTGTATTATACAATTTGTAGCTTTTGATGCGTGAATCATAGCTAATAAATATGTATTTTTCACTCATGTTATCTAACTTGGACCTCTTTTGATCCGTCACATGAGCATATGCAATGTTCCCTAAAACCCTTATGTGTGAGATTCTCGGTTATCTTCCGCTCCTAGCTTATTGTGGAGTTTTATTCCATACACTTCTAGTGGGGAATTGTCTTGATAAATAAACAACACAATAAATAGCTTCCACCTAAAATTCCATTGGAATTTTTTTGCTTTTTAATATGCTTTGAGTCATTAAAATTGTTCTATTATTTCTTTCGGCTACTCCATTTTGCAGGGAGGAGTATGCAACTGTTGAAGGGAGGGGAATCATATTATCTTCATAAATATTTTCAAACTCATTAGAAGTGAATTCAACCCCTATATCAGATCTCATGGATCTTACCTCATAACCACTTTCATTTTCTATAGGACCTTTTATCTTTTGAATGTGTTTTAAGGATGTCAAAAACAACTTTCTTTTTGAAAAACTATTTTCCAAATTTTAAATTGCACCAAGAATGTGAACCAATTTTAGTTAATCCTAATTTTATCTTAATTAATCCTAAACATGCATCTAAGTGATTAAAGCAAGTAAAATAAATAAGTTCATAAAGGCGACGCCGGATGTACGAGGAAATCACTAAGGGAAAAAACCTCGGACGAGCCACGCCAGACAATCACTATGATATGGTATTATAAAGTACAGACGATAGACTTACTCAACGACTCGATGCCCCACAAGTCTTGATGCTCCTCTAATCCTTCAACCAATCCTCCACAGTGCACACATAGAAGTCTTTTTATGATGATTGTTCACAACACACGCATCCACATATGTCTTGGTGTCCACCGGTGCACCTTGGCAACGTCTACGATATTGAACACAAACTCCTTCGCTTTTTTACCACAAAACCCGATGTTCAAAGTGATGAACAAACTCCAATGGTGTAAATCAAGATCTCTATAGCATATGAGTATGAAAGATCGGATCTTGACATAGTAAAGATGTTTTTAGATTTTGAAAACCTTAAAAAACTTGTGCAAAAAACGTACTGAATGTAGACTGATTTTTTAGTTATGCAACTTCAAAATTTTGAGAGAAACACACCTTAAATAATAAAATTGAGTCGGTGCATCGTTCGAACGAAATTTGTACGTCGCTCGAACGAAATGTCCATGTCACTCGAACAACATGTTCATCTTGTTTAAATGACCTGCAATGCCATTTGAACCACTAAACATAAGAGTTTGTTATATACATAACTCTAAATGATCCTTATCTCAGAATAAAATAAGTTTAAACATTTTAAAGACATTTTATTAATAAAAACAACATCCCAAAATATTTTTCGAGCCCCATAAACATTATGCATTCATACTTGAGAGATCTCGGAATGCATGAAGACATGAAACATGCACCAAATTAATTTTGGCATGACTTGTCTTTAAAGCCTGACCGTGATATCTTCAATAAATTTATGTCATAAACTATGTGGGATCATGATAATAAAAATCTTTCCATGACTGAAAGACATGTTTTGTTCCGAGAATATGTCAAATACATATAATGGACTAAATTAGAAATTTTGTCCTTACAAATTTCCCCCTTTGACTTTTCTGGGACAAAAACCCAAACAATGAAATGCGTATGTTGGTCCGTCAATCCATATGACGCCTAAATTCCATCCCATAAAACCCAAAATAAAAAATTACAGGATAAGACTAGTAATGATGGTCCGACAAGCATGAGCAATCAGAATGTGATGTAGACTTGAAATCTTAAATCTCTCAAAGAATACCTACACACATGAAACAGACAAATACCTAGTGAAGTATGGTGGAATAAATGATATAACCATTATGATACCAATATGAAATATCAATTCCAATTTGTAAAATTAAAATCAAATCATTTATTGAACATGTGAGCAAAATATTGTGATACCATTTGTGAAATAAACATTGAAAAATCAGGGTATCAATTTGTGCAAAAATTATGTGCTCATAAAAAACCAAAACTCCCCCTACATCACATACATCTCGAATAGACAATAATTAAAAAATAGAAACAAATCATCATATCTAGACAATGATAACAAATGAAGCATATCTTGATAAACATGAACTGTCAACGGATAATAATCACCATGTACCAACTATTAGTTAAAAAATAGAAGTCCCAAAATATGAATCATCATAAGCAGTAATGATGTGACAAAACATATAATGCAGTAAATGCCATTATGCATAATCATCCCTTACTCCATATAAACTGCCCAGACTTACCCAAACTGAATGATAGTATCAATAATTCTAATTAGGTACAAAATAAGAAGAATCCAAAAGAAATCCTCCAAGGGTCGCGCGAATGACAATTCACCGTCGTTCCAACGACAATGCATGTCGCTCAAACCATGCATTAAGAGACTAAACATACCCAAAATAGTGTGCTCTCGCGTGATCAAACCCTTCAAGTGACCTTCGAGAGACCCATACCTGACACTTTTCTTTTTATTGCTTAAACCTCGAATGAACAAACCTTCACGCGACATCAACTTATCGCTCGAAGAAACCCAGTTGTTGTTTAAAAGGCAATAGACTTTCTGAATTCCAGTTTTAAAAATGATGATGTTTCATCCAGTGAAAAAATATCCTGAAAATGTTAATTGGAAAGAGCAAACAACAACAAAATAGAAAAAAATAAGAATGGGTGTGAACATAAACAAATGAAGCCCAACTCCAATGCATTGAAACAATCAAGAAGATCTAATTGATAGATAAATGCCATCAAACTTAGTTTTATCCATATGTGACATAAATATAATGAGCTAAATGAACTAAACAATCAACTTACACACAAATCCAGAATTTTGATGATTATACAAACAATAACGCCATGATAAGATTTTTAAACATAAGGATTCATGGTGCAAACCCGTTTAAATTTTTCTATCCAAACTCCCTCATATATATATATTCTTTTTTCAAGCTCTTTTTGAGGTTTCTATGTTTCTTAACTTAGAGAAATCCTATTGGCCCTATTTTGACAATGTTTCTTTTTATTGCCATAATTTTTTCTTAGGCTCTTTTAAACAGTGGCTTTCACAATGTGATTATTATTCACTCGTAGTCCTTTCTCATGAACACTCATCATTTTTCAATTTATGCAATATAAATTCTCACGGTAAACGGTTCTTACATGCACACCTCCTCCTAAGTTTACTTATGCATAGATGACAAAATTGAGATACGAATGTCTCACCAAACTCAAATATGCATGAGATGTTAAACATTCATATGAACTCGTGCATGTGTGCAAGGATGGCATATATACAAAGTCGAATTCAAAGGCATATTAACTTCGAAACAACCCCATTAAGACAATAGTTAAGATCATTCAACGAGTCAACAAATATGACCAAATGTCTTAGCTACCTGATAATGATATGATTGGGATTTAAGCACACTAATATGCCTCATCAAACATGAAAAACTCATGCCATAAAAAATAAACCGAAAATCTTTTTGTGTTTTTCTAAAAAAAAATTTTTGACCGAAAAAACAAAATATTTTGTATTTTTCTCAAAAATATTTAAAACCAAAAATCTATTTGTATTTTTCAATTAAGATGCAATAAATAAATAAATATAATACAAAATATATACATGTTATAACACTAGAAATATATAAATCATAATGCAAAGACTAGCGTATGACAAATATGGTAACACAATCATCCTTTAGATTTATCATGGGAAGAATCAGGTGGAACTAAATAAGAACCATGAAGTTTAATTTCTAAACCTCTAAGTCCGATTTCCTAACCCAAGTAGGTGTGAAATTACGCATGGGGGTTTTCAGAACCAAAACAAATTTATTCCTTAACTTCCTAGGAGCATTCCTAAGGTCATATAAAAAATATCTAAGGTGACCTTTCCTACCACAATGAGTGAAAGTGTAAACAAGGTGGAATGATTACCAAAATGTTGAACCCTCCTTACCTTCCTAGTCGGCTCTCACACACGATTGTTATTATCTTTGGGAATAGGAACAACTCTATCATCGTAGCTTATACCAAACCTATCTTCCTTGATTTGGACGATGCCTAACGTTATATCCAACTTCTCCTATCTAGCCTTCAAATCAAACTTCACCTTACTCGATTCTTTCAATCTCTCCTCTAACTCACTAATCTTAGACTCAAGAAAATGTTTGGACTCCTCAAACTCTATAATCTCCTTCTTTAAAGCCTCTATCAAACCATGAAGACTACCCCTCTCTTTCTCCACATATCCAAGCTTATCCCTAAGAGTATTATCCCATGCCCTAAGATCCTCTATAAAAGAATCATTGTTTTCTAGAACACGCTCATTCAACTTAGCTTGCAATTTTGAGTTGGCATTTTTCACCTTTATCGCTTCCACATACAACTCACTAAAGGAAACTTACAACTCTCCTACATAAATCTCCTCTTCCTCACTAGCTTCACCCTCATTCATTTGGGATTCAGACTCAACGGCCTCAAAAGTGTCACGCACATGATAATCTTTATTGGAAGATTTATCTTTGTCTTTCACATGACATGACATCAATGCTATAAAGTTATACTCAAAGGGGGAACTCTCTCCCTCTTACGGTTCACTATCACTCAAGATGGCATTGTATGTTATAAGTTTCTTTTCCTCCTTCTTAAGTCTAGTGAGACACTCGGCAACCTTGTGACCATAACATTCACATCCAAAACACCTATCCGACTTAATTCTTTTAACATTCTCACTTTTATCCTTAGGGACGGGATCTACCTTGTTGTTCTTGAATTTCTCAAGTTTTTTCGCATCTTTCGATTGCTTTTGGAACTTAAGAATTTTTTTGAACTTCTATGCCAATAAGGCTACATCCTTAAAATTGGAATCAGAAACAGAATCATCATTCTAAACTTTAGTTTCCTACTTCCAGGCTTTCAAAGCAATGTCCTTTTCTTTCTTTGGCACTTGTTTGGAGGTAAACATCTGATATGAAAGAGCAAAGAGGGTAATCCATCCCCATGCAACATTTAATAAGGAGTGAGTTGTCATTATCAACAGTGGCAGACCTGAAGCCAAATGACCTAATCATAAAGCATTCTTCTAACAAAGTTGTGGCTTCATAAGAAATGACAGAATTTGCCGAAATATTTATGAATATTTGATACTACGGTTAGCATTGATCCTTTTGGGAAAAGAATTTCATATAAAATACTAAGTAATGAAGTTTTGAAGTTTAGACGCCTTAATCGTGCTAGTGCCCATGTGAGTAAGTGCAAGTACATCTCAAGTTTCTTTCGAAGTTTCACACGTCATGATTATATTATACTCTTTCGGTGAGACATGTGAGGAAATAATGTGAAGACCTTTAGAGTTATAATGTGCAAGTCTATGTTCGGCTTCAGTCCATGACTCAATGGGTTTTAAAGTATGTGACACCCCTCCTACTAAAATACCGGGTGATCAGTCCTATATCAAATTAAACAGGAATCTCATATGGTTTCATTCTCAGCATCGCTGTTGAAAACTATTTAATTACAAACAACCTATTAAGCCTAGCGTCAAATTTTAAACTTGTTAATCTTCTTAACTTAAATGCACAAGTAAATCCATCCATACAAATATATTAACAACAAGTGAAATGAATAAATAATAACCGACAACTCTCGATAAAATAACAATAGTTGGGAAGTATGCCCGAAAATCACAATTACACCTCCTATCTAGATCACAAGGATATAAACGTCTAAATAATTTCCTGCCAACATTTACAGTTGCGGTAGCAACGTCTGACTCGAAAGAAAATGGTCATCGAGACGTCCTTATGTCTGAACACCTAAAAGGTATAACAAAGGAGAAGAAAAAAAAAGATAGATACGGGTCAGAGCCTGGGTTTTAAAAAACATTTTAGCAAGTGCTTAACATACTTTAATATTTAAAATATGAGATTCTGCATATTTAAACTAGTGTTGCACTCCCATGAGATATCCCTAACCCCTCATCTAACAGTGCACACCTAATGCATGTATTTTAAACACCTTAGTTACGCAACTCAACCTAACTATCACCTCGCAAAACTTCCAAGTCACCCTACGTTATCTCATACCCCGCGTATATAAAATATTCTAAGTATTTGTCCAATTTTATACCTTCTAATTTCTCACTTATCATATATCCTTCATTATAAATAACCTTCACTAGTTATTAAATTATTCACATTTTCGTGTTATTTATCTCGTATATAATATTCTCATCTTTATATTCATATATCGCATATGTTATTCCGTATTTTATACTCATGGATAATCCAAAAATTATTTTACAATTCATTCTTTAGTCTGTCTGCATATATATATACTATACACATCAACTATATCCATACTTATATATCACACACTATATAAGTATAATAACCACCCCTCAGAGCTATAACTCAATGGATGCAGTCTCTCAATGATATCATCTTCCAGGGAATTACTCACACATCATTCTGGGTACGGGCGATCGGACTCTCACACCGACTTGGTAAAAACCAAATCATAACATATAGTAAGAGGTCATAGTTCTTCTTTGGAAATAAGAAGAATCATACCCAACAACATCTTACCCCTGATAAATGCCAAATAATATAACAATGGATTCTATGACCCGGGGACTATACGCTCCCTGCTCCTAAAGTCAGGGGCCTCACCCACATTGCGCAACTTCCCATGATAGCACTAGAGGGGTATGCTTCACATCTATATATCATTCACTCACAAATATATTCATAATCACATCATTTATATATTTTTCTCTGTGGCCATATATATATATATATATATATATATAATCGGCATATATATTCTACATGCATAAGTATATATGTACGAACCTGTTGAATAATTCCTCGAATGTCGTTCATCCCAAATATTCCTAAAATTTATACACCGAATTTTAATCCCACAAATCCCATGGGTCACACATCACTCATTTAATCATCTAAAGGTCCTCACACTCTATTTAGGATCCCCTAATATTTATCTCCAAAAAGAAGTCTTTTCCAATCCATTTAATCCTAGAAAAAATCCCAAAATCAACTGCCATAACCGAACCGGATCTATGGCCATAAAACGTATCAATCCGATTCTGAAATAAATGAACCAAATCGATAGCCCCAAAAATGAACCGTTCTGGCGATCTGATAAGTTCGGGAGTTCCTTTTCTCTTCCAACTCCGAAATTTATGGTTTTTGCCCTCAACAACCATTACTATAAACATCTACACATTGAGATATGCACAACACACCAATTTAGTCTTGGGATTCATCAAGTTAATTAAGATTTGAACCTTATCTTAATTAAACCCTAATTTTTACTCAACCCTTCCTATTTCTCACCAATAACACCATTAACATGGTTTCGAGAGTATATTTCGTATGGAGTTAATATCACAACAATTTTATATGAAATCATCTTCCAAGAACTCATTTTGATTCAAAAATCCCAAACCCAAAATTCATATAGTTTTTCACCAACTATATTATGAATTATAAACACACTTAAATCATTAAAGAAAGTTAAATACTTGCCTCGTTGGATAAATCTGACATCCTCGTGCCAGGATCTGCCGGAGATTGGCAAGAAATCTCCCATTTTTCTCCCTTTCCTTCTTTCCTTCTTCCTTTCTTTTCTTCTTTCTTTTATTTATTTCTTTTCTCTTTCTCTTTACGCCAGCTTATAATGGGAGAAATAAGGGTTATCCACTTATTAAACCCTAAATTGACTCGTATACACAAATGCGAGTCCCTTACTAGTCCAAAAAGTCCCCAGAACCCAAGCACTACCCTCAGGTACTCTATTTTGAGTATTTCGGCCATTCCGAAAACAACCACACATTCGAAATCTCCATCTGAATCACTTATAAAAAATTCACATCTCAAACCCAACACATCTCCACACGTATTTTTCGAAAAAAATAACATCATATGCCGCTTTTATTCACTTGCGACATGAAATATAAATAATCCAACTTCATTTACTTATTCTCATACGTAAATACAACACACAAAAATTTTAATCCGTCACTCGCCAAATTAATATTTAACTCGCACTTCAAATTCTCTTTCACTAAAAAAAATTCTCAATTTATTAAATTACACCCACTCATGTAATTATCCATAAAAGTATGAGGTATTACAAAGTGGCAGCCTCACCCTCTTGTGTGACCGGTGAAGTCCAACCCTTTTCGACCACTAACCACATAGTCTCATCAATTGATCTCAAATCACTTCTCATTCACATTTTTCAATAACCATAGTTAGTGCCATAAAAAACATGAGCTCTAAAACTTTCATAATTTTCGAAATTCATCCTTAAAAACACAAAGGATCAACACAATAAAAAATATGTTTCTAGCTCTGATACCAATTTATAGGCCCCCTTTTCTTTTGAATATGTTTTAAGGATGTAAAAAACAACTATCTTTTTGAAAAACTCTTTTTAAATTTTAAGCGGCACCAAGTATGTGAACCAATTTTAGTTAAGCCCAATTTTATCTTGATTAATCCTAAACATCCATTTAGGTGATTAAATCAAGTAAAATAAATAAGTTCACAAAGGCGATGCCGGATGTACGAGAAAACCACTAAAAGGAAAAACCTCGGACGACCCAAGCTAGGAAATCACTATGATATGGTATTACAAAGTACAAGCGATACACTTACTGAACGAACCAATCCCCCTCAAATCTTCACTCTCCTCTGATCCTTCAACCACTTATCCACAATGCCCACGCAGAAGTCCTTCTACGATGCTTGTCCACAACATAGGTGTCCACATATATCTCGATGTCCTACGATGCATCTTGGCAACGTCTAGTATGTTGAGCACAAACTCCTTCGCTTCTTCACTGTAAAAACCAATATTCAAAGTGATAAACAAACTCCAATGGCGCAAACCAAGATATCTATAGTATTTGAGTAGGAAATCTTGGATCTTGAAACACTGAGGATGTTTTTAGACTCTGAGAACCTTAGAAAACGTGTGTAAAAAATGTATTGTATGTAAACAAATATTTTGTTTCTACAACTTTTGAAATTCTGAGAGAAACACGTCTTAAATATTAAACTTGAGCCGGCACATCGTTCAAACGAAATCTTCTTGTGCCTCGAACGAAATGTCTATGTTTCTCGAATGACATGTTCATCTCGATTGAACGACCTGCAATGTCGTTTGAACCACTAAACATAAGAGTATGTTATATACACGACTCTAAATGATCATTTTATCAGAATAAATGAAGTTTAAACTTTTAAAAATATTTTTTTATAAAAATAACATCCTAAAACATTTTTTGAGTCACATAAACATTACGCAATCATACTTGAGAGATCTCGGAATGCAATGAAGATTTGAAACATACATCAAATTCATTTCAACATTATTTATCTTTGAAGCTTGACTGCAATGTCTTCAATAAATTTTATATCATAGACTGTAGGGGATCATGACAATAAGAATCTATATATGACTCAAAGACATGTTGTGTTCCATAAATAATTCAAATACATACAATGGACTCAATTGGAAATTTAGTCCTTACATTTTCAACAAGTGCTATAAATTTCTTAAATTCATAAAACACAACCGATTTTTCTTTTAAAAAATAAACCCATGCCTTTCGACTAAAATCATAAAAAAACAGAAGAAAGTATTTATTTTTGCCAAAAGAACATGGAGTAATATGCCCACAAACATCGGTGTGAATTAGTTCTAGGGGCTCCCTTGCCCTTATAACGGATTCTTTTGGAAAACTCACTTTAAAGTGCTTTCCAAATAAGTATCCTTCACACAATTGATCAGGATGGTTAATGGAGGGCAATCCTTTTACCATTAATTTGTTATGTAATAATAAATGGCCACCAAAATTAAGATGCCTAAACCTTAAATGTGAAAGAGAAGATGTGTCTTTGAAATAAGTATTTAGACACATTGCATTATCATTTTGAATATTTAGCAAAAACCTTCAATTTCTTGCCATGGGCACCTTAGCAATGAGATTTCTTCTTTGATCTCTTATATAAAGACTATTATCTTTCATATGGATATCATAACCCGTCTCTAAGAGTTGCCCCAAACCTAATATTTTTTTTTCATATTGGGCATATTGTATATATTAGAGATAAATTGGCGCGCTCCATTTTTCAAACAAATTAAAATTTTCCCTTTTCCTTTTTACATGAATTTTAGAGTTGTCTCCGAAAGTAACTTTTCCACTTACCGATTCATCAAGCTCCATGAACATGCTTTTTTTGCCACACATATGGTTGCTTTCTCCCATGTCAAGATACCATCTCCTCGATTCACCATTATTTTTCCCTTTATATGCTAGTAAAAGTATGGGATCTTCTTATTATTCAACATACTTAGCCTTTCCCTCAACTTTATTATTGGTGTTTCTACATTTGAAACCATAATGATCAAATTTATGATAATTATAACAATTAATTTGAGATTTGTCATACTTTTATCTTGAATTTCTCCCTCTTCCACATCCTCTTATTGGAAAAGAAGTAAGTCTTCTTTCTTCATTGTTAAATGTCTTCAAACCATTTCTTTCATCTTGGGCCTCATTGTATCCCTTCTCCACAATCTCCCTCACATCGTAAGATCCAAGCAAAACCTTCATCTTGATACTCCAATGGTTGTAGTTATCTTTCACTACAAGAATTTACACCATTAGCAACATGCAAATTATGTTTCTAAAGTTATAAATATGTTGTTAAAAGCTATTGGCAACATATTTTGCTATGTTGCCAGCTTGTTGCCTATTGTCTATCTTGAAAACCCTTTGGTAACACAACAGACTTGTGTTACTGATGGTAAACTTTTGGCAACACAACAGACTTGTGTTACTGATGGTAAACTTTTGGCAACACGCAATTGTGTTGCCAAAAGTATTTTATAATTTGTCAAATTTATAATAAAAAATATTATTTGTGTTGCCAAAAGTCACTCAACAACAACAAAAATAGTTGTGCTGCCAAAAGCTATACCTTTTGGCAACACAAGAGTTGTGTTGCCAAAAGGCTATACCTTTGGCAACGCAGGTCTTGTGCTGCCAAAAGCTATACCTTTTCACAACATAAGCGTTGTGTTGTCAAAAGGCTATACCTTTGGCAGCACAGTTCTTGTGTTGCCAAAAGCAATATCTTTGGCAACACAAGAGCTGTGTTGCCAAAGGTATAGCCGTCTGACAACACAACTCTTATGTTGCCAAAATCTATACCTTTGGCCACGTATCTTGTATTGCCAAAAGTTATCTTTTCGCAACCAAATATTTGTTGCCATATCCAAAGTGACACATCTCTTGTGGATATAGATTTTTATTTATTACCTATTATTTTTTTCACAATTGGAAACATTTTTAAAATTGTGCTTCATCAAATGTACAACCTTATAATCCAAAATAACATTATATATTTGTCACACAATCATAAGTAATACAAAATTCCACAATTTTCAACCAAATATCATTAATATGCATTACAAAATAATATTTCATCACAATCTAAGTATAAAGGTACAAAATAAATGCCTCCCAAATACGAACATAACAAATCCTAACACATCAAAAGATGTAAACATAATCTAACCTAAGACATTAATACATCAAAAGATGTTTAAAAAGTCCACGTAAACTAAAACGACGGCGACAATATGGTTCCCCTACACTATAAGAAACCCCAGCTCCAAGTCACCACGAACATATTAACTCCAAGAAAAATCCATCATCAACCTGCATAAAATACAAAAATAAATGACTACATGAGTTTTTATAACTTCAAATGCATGCATGTTTGACTTAATCAATTTAAAACACTATTTAATTT
The DNA here is from genome assembly GCA_949130495.1 of Sambucus nigra. Classification (NCBI taxonomy): domain Eukaryota; kingdom Viridiplantae; phylum Streptophyta; class Magnoliopsida; order Dipsacales; family Adoxaceae; genus Sambucus; species Sambucus nigra. The sequence continues at coordinate 298,311,400 of OX422223.1, forward strand.
CAAAAAAATTCGGCAGAGTTTCCTTTGTTTATACATGATATCCAACCTGTTTTTAATATTAAAATAAACCCAACAGCAAAAAACACAGCTAAACTACCATTAAATCCCTTTCACCAATTAAATATCTAAAAATAGTATTCGAGTAGCTACATAAACTTAAATAACTATCTGAGTAGCTACGTACCTCCATCCTCCGTATCCATTGACTTTTTCATGGGTCGCAAATCCATTTTCATTCTACACAAAATACAAAATAAATTATAATCTATCCGACTTCAAATGATAATCTCTAAAAAGAGAAGTCACTTTGGAAGGATAAATCTAGGGTCAGGTGGTCACAATCACCCGTCAGTTCCCCTAGAATTACTCGTCGGGTTAATTGTGTAAAGAAAACTTAGTTAAGAATAGTCTCTCTTTACTACTCACCTTCTAGGAAAGATCTTGAGCTATACAATTTTTTATCATTTCTGCCAAAGAGGGAGTACCATACGTTGCTAGTGACAGTTGTTGCTACTGCAGTCATGTCCGCCCGATCCACTGTGTCACACTGTTGGAATTCATTGATAGAATTATAGTGGAAATACAATCATAAAAAGGGGCTTAATGGTCCAGTTCCCAATATGAAGATAGTTTACTGAAAAAATCCATGTTTTTTGCACTCACGCGTACGGTCCTTGGCATTGATTTTTTGCAGCTCGCAAACATATTTTATTCAGAATGCTCGCTAAAGTTTTTACAAAAGTAGGGACTGCACATTAAAGTTTTATATAAGTATATATTGAGTTGATAATATTAGGGAAATAAGACTTGATCTCTATCATAAAAAATATGACAAAATGAAAAAGAAAAGAAAACAAATACTATTTAGCGAGAACATTCCCCCCCCCCCCCCCCCCCGAACTTCAAAAATATGCAAAAAACAATATCAACTAAAACAAAACTATGGGAGAACATTAATATATTATATTCATGTGACACCAACATTAATTAGCTGAACACTACACCTTAACCACACATAATTTTCATACCTCAAAAGTCGTATGCAACTTCGGTGATAAATTCAGTAACTGATTTTGTTACGTCCATGAGCACAACCCTTCAATCTATCTTCAAATTCTCCATGGTATTTTGTCCCTACAATTAGTGCGCCCATGTCCAGGGATATCAACTGAAAACAGAAGGTAAAATAGATTGAACGTATATATATATATATATATATATATATATATATATATATATATATATATATATATATATATATATATACTATTGCTCTGGGATGTATCCTTTTCGTTCCCATTATCTTCTACTTGTGCTCCATTCAATGATAACTCAGACCTCAGTTGGCTCTTGACAAAATAAGGTAGGACACCCTGCTTTAAGCTTTGAAAAATTTGTTTCAGCTTAAGAACTTCTTGCAGAACAGACTTCTTGAATGCATAAAAATGAGCATCCATCAGATCAGCACGAATCTCCATCTGGCCTGCGGCATGAAGGATGCTCTTCTGAACTCCAATATCTTTCTCAACCTCAATACCAACTTCTATATGCAACAGAAATTATTTTGTAGGGTCTAGTCCTATAATATTATAGCATCCCGATTTCTTGGTTTTGTACTTTCCTCCAGAAGAACCTGACTCTGGACCCGCACTGACTAGAGTAGAGCAAAACATTGAAGTTACTACAGCATCATGTCGTCTATGAGCAGCTGCCACTGTCCCAGGAGAAATATCACAGATAAGATCACCGCTCACAACCAAGATGTCATTTGCAGTCAGGTAGTGAGCTATGGCTCGGAGAGCACCAGCAGTTCCAACATCCTCCGAGACTGCAGCTACCGGTGAAGAAATACAGAATTTGAAGCTCCCTACAGTCACCGAGCGTCAATCTGCAAAATTAAATCAGAAAAAAAAAAATCATCTTTCAAATAAGTGGGAAAAATAAGAACAAATCAGATAAATTTGAAGAAAAAAAATGAACAGATCTAAAATAAATAACAAACTGACCAAATTCGATCGCGTAACAAAAGCATACATATAAACACATCTAAAAAAAATTAACTGATCGAAATAGATATTCACATTCGGAAAAATAACTTAACTGAAATCAAAATGAAAAAAAAAGTAAATTTATAAATTAATCAAAACCCTAAATTTATCAATCAATGAAAACCCGCGACTACGCGATCGGTTCCTACGAGTCACATTGGTCCCGTGCGAGGTGTTCGTGACTCTTACGGGACCGTTTTGTGTTTGTTTTACGTTTTCACCCTTTGATGGCATGTTTTTATGCTTAAGTCTAATTTTTTATAAATTTACATCGTACACACAAACTGAGAGCCCCGTGACCACGCAATCGGTTCCTACGAGTTACATTGGTACCGTGCAAGGCTTTCGTGCCTCTTACGGGACCATTTTGTTCTTGTTTTACATTTTCACCCTTCGATTGCATGTTTTTATGCTTAAGTCTAATTTTTTGCAAATTTACGTCGTATACTCAAACCGGAAACCCCGTAACTACGCGGTCGGTTCCTACGAGTCACATTGGTCCCGTGCGAGGTGTTCGTGACTTTGATGTGACCGTTTTGTGTTTCTTTTACATTTTCACCCATCGATGGCATGTTTTTATGCTTAAGTATAATTTTTTGCAAATTCACATTATACACTCAAACCGGGAGCCCCTTGACAATGCGGTCAGTTCCTACGAGTCACATTGATCCCGTGCGAGGTGTTAGGAAATCTTACCGGACCATTTTATGGCTATTTTACATTTTCGCCCAGCGATGGGATGTTTTTATGCTTAAGACTAATTTTTGTACAAATTTACATCGTACACTCAAATCGGGATCTCCGTGACTACGTTGCCGGTTCCTACGAGTTACATCGATCCCATGCGAGGCGTTCCTGCCTCTAACAGAATCATTTTGTGCTTGTTTTACGTTTTCAACCTTCAATGGCATGTTTTTATGCTTAAGTCCATATTTTTTGCAAATTTACATCGTACACTCAAATCGGGAGTCCTGTGACTACGCGGTCAGTTTCTATGAATCACATTGGTCCCGTGCGAGGTGTTTGTGACTCTTACGGGACCGTTTTATGTTTGTTTAACATATTTACCCTTCGATGGCATGTTTTTATGCTTAAGTCTAATTTTTTGCAAATTTACATCGTACACTCAAATCGGGAGCTCCGTGACTACGTGATAGGTTCCAATGAGTCACATTGGTCTCGTGCGAGGTCTTTGAGACTCCTACGAGACCGTTTTGTGGCTATTTTATGTTTTCACCCCCGTATGGCATCTTTTTTATGATCAAGTCTAACTTTTTACAAATTTACGTCGTATGCTAAAATTAGGAGCCCTATGGCTACACAGTTTTTTCGTACGAGTCACATTGGTCTCGTGCGAGGTGTTCATGACTCTTACGGGTCCACTTTGTGTTTTTTTTATATTTTCACCCTTTGATGGCATGTTTTTATGCTTCGGTCTAGTTTTTTACAAATTTACGTCGTACACTCAAACTGGGAGCCCCGTGACTACGCGATCGGTTTCTACAAGTCACATTGATCCCGTGCGAGGTGTTCGTGAATCTTACAGGACCTTTTTGTGGTTGTTTTACGTTTTCACCCTTCGATGGCATGTTTTTACGCTTAAGTCTAATTTTTTATAAATTTACATCGTACACACAAACTGAGAGCCCCGTGACCACGCAATCGGTTCCTACGAGTTACATTGGTTCCGTGCGAGGTGTTCGTGACTTTTACCAACCCTTTTTGTGGTTGTTTTACATTTTCACCCTTCGATGGTATGTTTTTATGCTTAAGTCTAATTTTTTGCAAATTTGCGTCGTACATTCAAACATGGAGCCCCGTGACTACGCGGTCGGTTCCTACGAGTCACATTGGTCCTGTGTGAGGTGTTCGTGACTCTTACGGGGCCGTTTTATATTTGTTTTACATTTTCACCCTATGATGGGATTTTTTATGCTCAAGTCTGTCCTTTTGCAAATTTATGTCGTACACTCAAACCGGGAGCGCCATGACTACACGGCCGGTTCCTACGACATACATTGGTCCCGTGCGAGGTGTCCATGACTCTTATGGGACCGTTTTGTGGCTATTGTATGTTTTCACCCTTCGATGGCATCTTTTTTATGCTCAAGTCTAACTTTTTACAAAATTATGTTGTACACTCAAATCGGAAGTCCCCTGACTACACTCAAGTTGGTTACTATGAGTCACATTAGTCTCGTACGAGGTGTTTGTGAATCTTACAGCACCGTTTTGTCGCCATTTTACGTTTTCACCCTTTGATGACATGTTTTTATGCTTAAGTCTATTTTTTGTAAATTTACGTCATACACTCAAACCGGGAGCCCCGTGACTACGCGGTCGGTTCCTACATGACACATTGGTCCCGTGCGAGGCGTTCGTGACTCTTACGGGATCGTTTTGTGCTTGTTTTGCATTTTCACCCTTCGATTCTATGTTTTTATGCTCAAGTCTAATTTTTTTGAAAATTTACGTCGTACACTCAAAAAGGGATCCCCGTGACTACGCGGTCGGTTCCTATGAGTCACATTGGTACCGTACGAGGTGTTCGTGACTCTTACGGGACCGTTTTGTGTTTGTTTTACGTTTTCACCCTTCGATGGCATATTTTAATGCTTAAATCTATTTTTTTGCAAATTTACGTCATACACTCAAATAGGGATCCCCGTGACTACGCGGTCGGTTACTATGAGTCACATCGGTACCGTACGAGGTGTTTGTGACTCTTACGGGACCGTTTTGTGTTTGTTTTACGTTTTCACCCTTCGATGGCATATTTTAATGCTTAAGTCTATTTTTTTGCAAATTTACGGTGTACACCCAAATCGGGAGCCCCGTGGAACCCCGTGACTACGCGGTCGGTTCCTACGAGTCACATTGGTCCCGTGTGAGGTGTTCGTGAATCTTACCCGACCGTTTTGTGGCTGCTTTACATTTTCACCCTTAGATGGCATGTTTTTATGCTTGAATCTAAGTTTTTTAAAAATTTACGTCATTCACTCAAACCGGGAGCACCGTGACTACGCGATCGGTTCCTACGAGTCGCATTGCTCCCGTAAGAGGTTTTCGTGACTCTTACCGGACCGTTTTGTGGATGTTTTTTTTCTTTCACCCTTTGATGGCATATTTTTTATGCTCAAGTCTAACTTTTTGCAAATTTACATCGTACATCAAACTGGGATCCCTCTGACTACCCGATCGTTTCCAACGATTCATATTGGTCCTGAACGAGATGTTCGTGACTCTTACGGGACCGTTTTGTGGTTGTTTTACGTTTTCAACCTTTGATGTCATGTTTTTATACTTAAGTCTAATTTTTTACAAATTTACGTCGTACACTGAAATCCGGAGCCCCGTGACTACCCTATCGGTTCCAATGAGTCACATTGGTCCCGAGCGAGGTGTTTGTGAATCTTAATGGACCGTTTTGTGGATGTTTTATATTTTCACCCTTCGATGGCATTTTTTTATGCTTAAGTCTAATTTTTTACAAATTTACGTCGTACACTCAAATTGGGAGCCCCATGACTACGTGATCGGTTCCTACGAGTCACATTGGTCCCGTGCGAGGTGTTCGTGACTCTTATGGGACCGTTTTGTGTTTGTTTTACATTTTCACCCTTAGAGAGAATGTTTTTATGCTTAAGTCTATTTTTTTGCAAATTAATGTCGTATACTCAAATCGGGAGTCCCGTGACTACGCGGTCGGTTCGTACGACTCACACGGGTCCCGTACGAGGTGCTCGTGACTCTTATGGGACCATTTTGGAGATATTTTACCTTTTCACCCTTCGATGGAATCTATTTTATCCCCAAGTCTATCTTTTTGCAAATTTACGATGTACACTCAAACCGGGAGAGCCGTGACTACTTGGTCGGTTCCAAGGAGTCACATCGATCCCGTGCGAGGCATTCGTGACTCTTACAGGACCATTTTGTTCTTGTTTAACGTTTGCACCCTTCGATTTCATATTTTTATGCTCAAGTCTAAATTTTTTGCAAATTTACGTCGTACACTCAAACCTTGAGCCCCGTGAGAATGCGGTCAGTTCCTACGAGTCACATTGATCCGTGCGAGGTGTTCGTGAATATTACCAGACCGTTTTGTGGCTGTTTTATGTTTTCACCCTTCGATGGCATGTTTTTATGCTTAGTATATTTTTTTGCAAATTTACGTCTACACTCAAACCGGGAGCCCCGTGACTACGAGGTCGGTTCCTACGAGTCACATTGGTCCCGTAAGAGGTGTTCATGACTCTAACGGGACCGTTTTATGTTTATTTTACATTTTCACCCAACGATGGGTTGTTTTTACGCTTAAGTCTAATTTTTTGCAAATTTACGTCGTACACTCAAATCGAGAGCCCTGTGACTACGATGTCGAATTTCTACGAGTTACATCCATCACGTGTGAGACGTTCGTGCCTCTTACGGTACCTTTTTTTTACGTTTTCACCCTTTGATGGCATGTTTTTATGCCTAAGTCTATGTTTTTCATAAATTTACATCGTACACTCAAACCGGGAGCCCCGTGACTATGCGGTTGGTTCCTACGAGTCACACTAGTCCTGTGCGAGGTTTTCGTTACTCTTACAGGACCGTTTTATATTCGTTTTACTTTTTCACCCTTCGATGGCATGTTTTAATGCTTAAGTCTAATTTTTTTTACAAATTTGCGTCGTACATCAAATTGGGAGCCCCGTGACTACGTGGTCGATTCTAACGAGTCACATTGGTCCCGTGCAAGGTGTTCGTGACTCTTTCGGGACTGTTTTGTGTTTGTTTTATGTTTTTACCCTTCAATGGCATGTTTTTATGCTTAAGTCTAATTGTTTGCAAATTTATGTCGTACACTCAAATCGGGAGCGCCGTGATTACGCGGCCGGTTCCTACGAGTCACATCGATCCCATGCGAGGTGTTTGTGCTTCTTACAGGACAATTTTGTGCTTGTTTTATATTTTCACCCTTAGATTGCTTGTTTTTATCCTTAAGTCTAATTTTTTTGCAAATTTACGTCGTACACTCAAACCGGGAGCCCTGTGGCTACGCGATTGGTTCGTATGAGTCACATTGGTCCCGTGTGAGGTGTTCGTGACTCTTACGAGTCCATTTTGTGTTTCCACCCTTTGATGGCTTATTTTTATGCATAATTCTTATTTTTTACAAATTTACGTTGTACTCAAATCGGGAGCCCCGTGACTACGCGATCGGTTCCTGGGAGTCACATTGGTCCCGTAGGAAGTGTTCGTGAATCTTACAGGACCTTTTGTGGCTATTTTACATTTTCACCCATCGATGGCATGTTTTTACGCTTAAGTATAATTTGTTGCAAATTTACGTCGTACACTCAAATCGGGAGCCCTTGACTACACGGTCGGTTCCGACGAGTCACATTGGTCCCGTAGGAGGCGTTCGGGACTCTTATGGGACCATTTTGTGCTTGTTTTACATTTTCACCCTTCGATTACATGTTTTTCTGCTTGAGTCTAAATTTTGTGCAAATTTATGTCGCACACTCAAATCGGGAGCCCCGTAACAATGCGGACAGTTCATATAAGTCACTTTGGTCCCGTGCGAGGTGTTCGTGAATCTTGTTGGACCATTTTGTGGTTGTTTTATATTTTCACATTTTGATGGCATGTTTTTATGCTTAATTCTATTTTTTTACAAATTTACGTTGTACACTCAAATCGGGAGCCCCGTGACTACGTGGTCAGTTCCTACGAGTCGTATTGGTCCCGTGCGAGGTGTTCGTGATTCTTACGGGGCCTTTTTATGTTTGTTTTACATTTTCACCCTACGATGGGATTTTTTATGCTTATGTCTATTTTTTTACAAATTTACATCGTACACTCAAATTGAGAACCCTGTGACTGCGATGCCGGTTTCTACGAGTTACATCGATCCCGTGTGAGGCATTCGTGTCTCTTACGTGACCGTTCTATTTTTTTTACGTTTTCACCCTTCGATGGCATATTTTTACACTTAAGTCTATATTTTTTGCAAATTTACATCGTACACTCAAACTGGGAGCCCCGTGACAACGCGATTGGTTCCTAAGAGTCACACTAGTCCCGTGCGAGGTGTTCGTGACTCTTACGGGACCGTTTTGTGTATGTTTTAGGTTTTCACCCTTCGATGGCATGTTTTTATGCTTAACTCTAAGTTTTTGCAAATATACATCGTACACACAAATCGAGAGCCCCGTGACTATGCAATCGGTTCCTACGATTTACATTGGTCTGTGCGAGGTGTTCGTGACTCTTACAAGACCGTTTTGTGGTTGTTTTACATTTTCACCCTTCTATGGCATGTTTTTATGCTTAAGTCTAATTTTTTGCAAATTTACGTCGTACACTCAAATCGGGAACCCCATGACTATGCGGTCAGTTCTTACGATTCACATTGGTTCCGTGCGAGGTGCTCGTGACTCTTACGGGACCGTTATGTGTTTGTTTTACATTTTCACCCTTCGATGGCATGTTTTGTTCATTAAGTCTATATTTTTACAAATTTACGTCGTACACTCAAACCGGGAGTGTGGTGACTACACAATCGCTTCCTACAACTTACATTGGTCTCGTGCGAGGTGTCCGTGACTCTTACAGGACCGTTTTGTGGATGTTGTATGTTTTCACCCTTCGATGGAATATTTTTTATGCTCATGTCTAACTTTTTGGAAATTTGTGTCGTACACTGAAACTAGAAGCCCCGTGACTACGTGGTCAGTTCCTATATGTCACATTGGTCTCGTACGAAGTGTTCGTGAATCTTACGGGACCGTTTTGTGGATGTTTTATGTTTTCATCCTTCGATGGCATGTTTTTATACTTAAGTCTATTTTTTTGTAAATTTATGTCGTACACTCAAACTGGGAGCCCCGGGACTACGCGGTCGGTTCCTACGTGTCACATTGGTCCCGTGCGAGGCGTTCGTGCCTCTTACGGGACCGTTTTGTTTTTTTACCTTTTTACCCTTCGATGGCATGTTTTTGTGCTTAAGTATATTTTTTTGAAAATTTACTTTGTGCACTCAAACCGGGAGATCCGTGACTACTAGGTTGGTTCCTACGAGTCACACCAGTCCCGTGCGAGGTGTTCGTGACTCTTACGGGACCGTTTTGTTTTTTACCTTTTCACCCTTCGATGGCCAGTTTCAATGCTTAAGTCTAATTTTTTGTAAATTTACGTCGTACACTCATACTAGGAGCCCCGTGACTACGCGATCGGTTCCAACGAGTCACATTGGTCTCGTGCGAGGTGTTCGTGACTCTTACGGGACCGTTTTATATTTGTTTTACGTTTTCACCCTTCGATGGCATGTTTTTATGCTTAAGTCTAATTTTTTGCAAATATAGATCATACACTCAAACCGGGAGCTCCGTGACTACGTGGTCGGTTCCAACGAGTCACATTGGTCCCGTGCGAGGTCTTCGTGACTCTTACGGGACCACTTTGTGGATTTTTTATGGTTTCACCACCTGATGGCATCTTTTTTATGATCAAGTCTAACTTTTTGCAAATTTACATCGTACACTTAAACTGGGATCCCCGTGACTACCCGGTCGGTTCCTATGAGTCAAATTGGTCTCGTGCGAGGTGTTCATGACTCTTACGGGAACGTTTTGTGATTGTTTTACGTCTTCACCCTTCGATGGCATGTTTTTATGCTTAATTCTAACTTTTTACAAATTTACGTCGTACACTCAAATCGGGAGCCCCGTGACTACGCGGTCAGTTCTTACGAGTCACATTGGTCCCGTGCGAGGTGCTCGTGACTCTTACGGGGCCGTTATGTATTTGTTTTACTTTTTCACCTTCGATGGCATGTTTTGTTGATTAAGTCTATCTTTTTACAAATTTACGTCGTACACTCAAACCGGGAGTGTGGTGACTACACAATCGGTTCCTACAACTTACATTGGTCTCGTGCGAGGTGTCCGTGACTCTTACAGGACCGTTTTGTGGATGTTGTATGTTTTCACCCTTCGATGGAATATTTTTTATGCTCAAGTCTAACTTTTTGGAAATTTGTGTCGTACACTGAAACTAGAAGCCCCGTGACTACGTGGTCAGTTCCTATATGTCACATTGGTCTCGTACGAAGTGTTCGTGAATCTTACGGGACCGTTTTGTGGATGTTTTATGTTTTCATCCTTCGATGGCATGTTTTTATGCTTAAGTCTATTTTTTTGTAAATTTATGTCGTACACTCAAACTGGGAGCCCCGGGACTACGCGGTCGGTTCCTACGTGTCACATTGGTCCCGTGCGAGGCGTTCGTGCCTCTTACGGGACCGTTTTGTTTTTTTACCTTTTTACCCTTCGATGGCATGTTTTTGTGCTTAAGTATATTTTTTTGAAAATTTACTTTGTGCACTCAAACCGGGAGCTCCGTGACTACTAGGTTGGTTCCTACGAGTCACACCAGTCCCGTGCGAGGTGTTCGTGACTCTTACGGGACCGTTTTGTTTTTTACCTTTTCACCCTTCGATGTCCAGTTTCAATGCTTAAGTCTAATTTTTTGTAAATTTACGTCGTACACTCATACTAGGAGCCCCGTGACTACGCGATCGGTTCCAACGAGTCACATTGGTCTCGTGCGAGGTGTTCGTGACTCTTACGGGACCGTTTTATATTTTTTTTACGTTTTCACCCTTTGATGGCATGTTTTTATGCTTAAGTCTAATTTTTTGCAAATATAGATCATACACTCAAACCGGGAGCTCCGTGACTACGTGGTCGGTTCCAACGAGTCACATTGGTCCCGTGCGAGGTCTTCGTGACTCTTACGGGACCACTTTGTGGATTTTTTATGGTTTCACCACCTGATGGCATCTTTTTTATGATCAAGTCTAACTTTTTGCAAATTTACATCGTACACTTAAACTGGGATCCCCGTGACTACCCGGTCGGTTCCTATGAGTCAAATTGGTCTCGTGCGAGGTGTTCATGACTCTTACGGGAACGTTTTGTGATTGTTTTATGTCTTCACCCTTCGATGGCATGTTTTTATGCTTAATTCTAACTTTTTACAAATTTACGTCGTACACTCAAATCGGGAGCCCCGTGACTACGCGGTCAGTTCTTACGAGTCACATTGGTCCCGTGCGAGGTGCTCGTGACTCTTACGGGGCCGTTATGTATTTGTTTTACTTTTTCACCCTTCGATGGCATGTTTTGTTGATTAAGTCTATCTTTTTACAAATTTACGTCGTACACTCAAACCGGGAGTGTGGTGACTACACAATCGGTTCCTACAACTTACATTGGTCTCGTGCGAAGTGTCCGTGACTCTTACAGGACCGTTTTGTGGATGTTGTATGTTTTCACCCTTCGATGGAATATTTTTTATGCTCAAGTCTAACTTTTTGGAAATTTGTGTCATACACTAAAATAGGGAGCCCCGTGACTACGTGGTCAGTTCCTATGAGCCACATTAGTCCCGTACGAAGTGTTCGTGAATCTTACGGGACCGTTTTGTGGTTGTTTTATGTTTTCATCCTTCGATGGTATGTTTTTATGCTTAAGTCTATTTTTTTGTAAATTTACGTCGTACACTCAAACCGGGAGCCCCGGGACTATGCGGTCGGTTCCTACTTGTCACATTGGTCCCGTGCGAGGCATTCGTGCCTCTTACGGGACCGTTTTGTTCTTTTACCTTTTTACCCTTCGATGGCATGTTTTTATGCTTAAGTCTATTTTTTTGCAAATTTACTTTGTGCACTCAAACTGGGAGCTCCGTGACTATGCGGTTGGTTCCTACGAGTCACACTAGTCCCGTGCGAGGTGTTCGTGACTCTTACGGGACCGTTTTGTTTTTTTTACCTTTTCACCCTTCGATGGCCAGTTTTAATGCTTAAGTCTAATTTTTTGTAAATTTACGTCGTACACTCAAACTGGGAGCCCCGTGACTACGCGATCGGTTTCAACGAGTCACATTAGTCTCGTGCGAGGTGTTCGTGACTCTTACGGGACCGTTTTATATTTGTTTTACGTTTTCACCCTTCGATGGCATGTTTTTATGCTTAAGTCTAATTTTTTGCAAATATAGATCATAAACTCAAACCGGGAGCTCCGTGACTACGTGGTCAGTTCCAATGAGTCACATTGGTCCCGTGCGAGGTCTTCGTGACTCTTATGGGACCACTTTGTGGATGTTTTATGTTTTCACCCCCTGATGGCATCTTTTTTATGATCAAGTCTAACTTTTTGTAAATTTACGTCGTACACTTAAACTGGGATCCCATGACTACCCGGTCGGTTCCTACGAGTCAAATTGGTCTCATGCGAGGTGTTCGTGACTCTTACGGGAACGTTTTGTGATTGTTTTACGTCTTCACCCTTCGATGGAATGTTTTTATGCTTAAGTCTAACTTTTTGCAAATTTACGTCGTACACTCAAATCGGGAGCGCCGTGACTACACGATCGGTTCCTACGAGTCACATCGGTCCCATACGAGGCGTTCGTGCTTCTTACAGGACAATTTTGTGCATGTTTTACATTTTCACCCTTCGATTGCATATTTTTATTCTTAAGTCTAATTTTTTTGCAAATTTACGTCCTATACTCAAACCGAGAGCTGCGTGACTACGCACTCGGTTCCTACGAGTTACATTGGTCCGTGCGAGGTGTTCGTGACTCTTATAAGACCGTTTTGTGGTTGTTTTACATTTTCACCCCTCGTTGGCATGTTTTTATGCATAAGTCTAATTTTTTACAAATTTACATCGTACACTCAAATCGGGAGCCCCGTGATTATGCGATCGGTTCCTGTGAGTCACATTTTTCCCGTGCAAAGTGTTCGTGAATCTTACAGGACCTTTTTGTGGATGTTTTACATTTTCACCATTCGATGGCATGTTTTTACACTTAAGTCTATATTTTTTGCAAATTTACGTCGTACACTCATACCGGGAGCCCCATGACTACGCGGTTGGTTCCTAAGAGTCACACTAGTTCCGTGTCGGGTGTTCGTGACTCTTACGGGACCATTTTTTGTTTGTTTTACGTTTTCACCCTTTCGATGTCATGTTTTAATGCTTAAGTCTAATTTTTTTTGCAACGTCGTACACTCAAATCGGGAGCTCCATGACTACGCGGTCGGTTCCAGCGAGTCACATTGGTCCCATGCGAGGTGTTCGTGACTCTTTTGGGACTGTTTTGTGTTTGTTTTATGTTTTCACCCTTCGATGGAAAGTTTTTATGCTGAATTCTATTTTTTTGCAAATTTACGCCGTACACTCAAACTGGGAGCCCCGTGACCACGCGATCGGATCCTACGAGTCACATTGGTCCCGTGCGAGGTATTCGTGATAATTACGGGACCGTTTTGTGTTTGTTTTATGATTTCACCCTTCGATGGCATGTTTTTATGCTTCAGTCTAATTTTTTGCAAATTTACATCGTACACACAAATCGAGAGCCCCGTGACTACGCAATCAGTTCCTACGAGTTACATTGGTCCGTGCGAGGTGTTTGTGACTCTTAGAAAACCGTTTTGTGATTGTTTTACATTTTCACCCCTCGATGGCATGTTTTTATGCTTAAGTCTATTTTATTGTAAATTTACTTCGTACACTCAAATCGGGAGCCCCGTGACTACGCGATCAGTTATTACAAGTGACATTGGTCTCGTGCGAGGTGCTCGTGACTCTTACGAGATCGTTATATGTTTGTTTTACGTTTTCACCCTTGGATGCCATGTTTTGATGCTTAAGTCTACCTTTTTATAAATTTATGTCGTACCCTCAAATCGGGAGCGCCGTGACTACATGGTCGATTCCTACGACTTACATTGGTCCCGCGCGAGGTGTCCGTGACTCTTATGGGACCGTTTTGGGGATGTTGTATGTTTTCACCCTTCGATGACATCTTTTTTATGCTCAAGTCTAACTTTTTGAAAATTTGTGTCCTACACTCAAACTGGGAACCCCATGACTACGCGGTGAGTTCTTACGAGTCACATTGATCCCGTACGAAGTGTTTGTGAATCTTACCGGACCGTTTTGTGACTGTTTTATGTTTTCATCCTTAGATGGCATGTTTTTATGCTTAAGTCTATTTTTTTGTAACTTTATGTCTTACACTCAAACTGGGATCCCCGTGACTACGCGGTGGGTTCCTACATGTCTCATTGGTCCCGTGAGAGGCGTTCGTGACTCTTACGGTATCGTTTTGTGCTTGTTTTACGTTTTCACCCTTCAATTGTATGTTTTTATGCTTAAGTCTAATTTTTTTGCAAATTTACGTCACACACTCAAACAGGGAGCTCCATGACTACGTGATCGATTCCTACGAGTCAAATTGGTCCCGTGCAAGGTGTTCGTGACTCTTACAGGACCGTTTGGTGTTTGTTTTATGTTTTCACCCTTCGATGGCATGTTTTTATGCTTAAGACTATTTTTTTACAAATTTACGTCGAACACTCAAACCGAGAGCCCCGTGATTACGCGGTTGGTTCCTACGAGTCACATTGGTCCCATGCGTGGTGTTTGTGAATCTTACCGGATCGTTTTGTGACTATTTTACATTTTCACCCTTCGATGGCTTTTTTTTATGCTTAAATCTAAGTTTTTTGCAAATTTACGTCGTACCCTCAAACCGGGAGCACCGTGACTACGAGGTCAATTCCTAAGAGTCACATTGGTCCCGTGCGAGGTTTTTGGGACTCTTAAGGAACCGTTTTGTGGTTGTTCTATTCTTTTTCCCTTCGATGGCATCTTTTTTATGCTCAAGTCTAACTTTTTACAAATTTACGTTGTACATTTAAACCGGGATCCCTCGGACTACCCGATCGGTTCCAACGAGTCAGATTGGTCCCGAGCGAGATGTTCGTGACAATTACGGGACCGTTTTTTGGTTGTTTTACGTTTTCACCCTTTGATGGCATGTTTTTATACTTAAGTCTAATTTTTTGCAAATTTATGCCGTACGCTCAAATCGGGAGCCCCGTGACGACCCGGTCAGTTCCAACGAGTCACATTGGTCCCGAGCGAGGTGTTCGTGAATCTTACCGAATCGTTTTGTGGCTGTTTTACATTTTCAATCTTCGATGGCAAGTATTTATGCTTAAGTGTAATTTTTATCAAATTTACGTCGTACACTCAAACCGGGAGCCCCGTGACTACACAGTCGGTTCCTACGAGTCACATTGGTCCCGTACGAGGTGTTCGTGACTCTTATGGGACCGTTTTCTGTTTGTTTTATGTTTTCACCATTCGATGGAATTTTTTTAGGCTTAAGTCTATTATTTTGTAAATTTATGCCGTACACTCAAATCGAGAGTCCCGTGACTACGCGGTCGAATCCTACGACTCACACTGTTCCCGTGCGAGGTGCTCCTGACTCTTACGGGACGGTTTTGGGGCTATTTTACCTTTTCACCCTTCGATGGCATCCTTTTTATTCCCAAATCTATATTTTTGCAAATTTACGGCGTACACTCAAAGCGGGAGAGCCGTGACTACTCGGCTGGTTCCAACGAGTCACATCGATCCCGTGCGAGGCGTTCGTGACTCTTGTGGGACCATTTTGTGTTTGTTTTACGTTTTCACCCTTCGATTGCATGTTTTTTTGCTTGAGTCTAATTTTTTTTCAAATTTACGTCCTACGCTCAAACCTTGAGCCCCGTGATAACGCGGTCAGTTCCTACGAGTCACATCGGTCCCGTGCAAGGTGTTCGTGAATCTTCCCGGACCGTTTTGTGATTGTTTTATGTTTTCACCCTTCGATGACATGTTTCTATGCTTAAGTCTAATTTTTTTTTAAATTTACGTCGTACACTCAGACCGGGAGCCCCGTGATTACGCAGTCGGTTCCTACGAGACACATTGGTCCCATGCGAGGTGTTCGTAACTCTTATGGGGCCGTTTTTTTGTTTGTTTTACATTTTCACCCCGCGATGGGATATTTTTATGCTTAAGTCAAGTGTTTTTGCAAATTTACATCGTACACTCAAATCGGGAGCACCGTGACTACGCGGTTAGTTCCTATGAGTCTCATTGGTCTCGTGCGAGGTTTTTGTGACTCTTACGAGACCGTTTTGTGGTTGTTTTATGTTTTCACCCTTCGATGGCATCTTTTTTATGTTTTCACCCTTCGATGGCATGTTTTTACGCTTAAGTCTAATTTTTTGCAAATTTATGTCGTACACTCAAACCAGGAGCTCTGTGACTACGCGATCGGTTCCTACGAGTCACATTGGTCCCGTGCGAGGCGTTCGGGACTCTTACGGGACCATTTTGTGCTTGTTTTACATTTTCACCCTTCAATTGCATGTTTTTCTGCTTGAATCTAAATTTTGTGCAAATTTACGTCGCACACTCAAACTGGAAGTCCCGTAACAATGCGAACAGCTCCTACAAGTCACATTGGTCCCGTGCGAGGTGTTTATTAATCTTACTGGACCGTTTTGTGGCTGTTTTACATTTTCACACTTCGATGGCATGTTTTTATTCTTAATTCTATATTTTTGTAAATTTACGTTGTCCACTCAAACCGAGAACCCCGTGACTACGTGATCGATTCCTACGAGTCGCATTAGTCCCGTGCGAGGTGTTTGTGACTCTTACGGGGTCGTTTTATGCTTGTTTTACATTTTCACTCTAAGATGGGATATTTTTATTCTTAAGTCTAATTTTCTACAAATTTATGTCGTACACTCAAATCGAGAGCCCTGTGACTACGATGCCGATTTCTACGAGTTACATCAATCCCATGTGAGGCGTTCGTACCTCTTACGGGACTGTTTTTTTTATTTTACCTTTTCACCCGTCGATGGCATGTTTTTATGCTTAAGTGTAATTTTTTGCAAATTTACGTCATACACTCAAACCGAGAGACCCGTGACTATGCGGTTGGGTCCTACGAGTCACACTAGTCTCGTACGAGGTGTTCGTGATTCTTACGGGACCGTTTTATTTTTGTTTTACTTTTTCACCCTTCGATGGCATGTTTTAATGCTTAAGTCTAATTTTTTGCAAATTTACGTCGTACACTCAAACTGGAATTCTCGGGACTACGCGATCGGTTCCAACGAGTCACATTGGTCCCGTGCGACGTGTTCGTGATTCTTTCGGTATTATTTTGTGTTTGTTTTACGTTTTCACCCTTCAATGGAATGTTTTTATGCTGAAGTCTATTTTTTTGCAAATTTACGTCATACACTCATACCGAGAGCCGCCCCGTGACCACGCAGTCGTATCCTACGAGTCACATTGGTCCCGTGCAAGGTGTTCGTGACTCTTACGGGACTGTTTTATGTTTGTTTTTTGTTTTCACCCTTCTATGGCATGTTTTTATGCTTAAGTCTAACTTTTTGTAAATTTACTTCATACACTCAAACCGGGAGCCCCGTGATTACGCAGTCGGTTCCTACGAGACACATTGGTCCCATGCGAGGTGTTCGTAACTCTTATGGGGCCGTTTTTTTGTTTGTTTTACATTTTCACCCCGCGATGGGATATTTTTATGCTTAAGTCAAGTGTTTTTGCAAATTTACATCGTACACTCAAATCGGGAGCACCGTGACTACGCGGTTAGTTCCTATGAGTCTCATTGGTCCCGTGCGAGGTTTTTGTGACTCTTACGAGACCGTTTTGTGGTTGTTTTATGTTTTCACCCTTCGATGGCATCTTTTTTATGTTTTCACCCTTCGATGGCATTTTTTACGCTTAAGTCTATTTTTTTGCAAATTTATGTCGTACACTCAAACCAGGAGCTCTGTGACTACGCGGTCGGTTCCTACGAGTCACATTGGTCCCATACGAGGCGTTCGGGACTCTTACGGGACCATTTTGTGCTTGTTTTACATTTTCACCCTTCAATTGCATGTTTTTCTGCTTGAATCTAAATTTTGTGCAAATTTACGTCGCACACTCAAACTGGAAGTCCCGTAACAATGCGAACAGCTCCTACAAGTCACATTGGTCCCGTGCGAGGTGTTTGTGAATCTTACAGGACCGTTTTGTGGCTGTTTTACATTTTCACACTTCGATGGCATGTTTTTATGCTTAAGTCTAAATTTTTGTAAATTTACGTTGTACACTCAAACCGGGAACCCCGTGACTACGTGATCGATTCCTACGAGTCACATTAGTCCCGTGCGAGGTTTTTCTGACTCTTATGGGGCCGTTTTATGCTTGTTTTACGCTTCGATGGCATGTTTTTAAGCTTAGGTCTAGTTTTTTGCAAATTTATGTCGTACACTCAAACCAGGATCTATGTGACTACGCGATCGGTTCCTACGAATCACATTGGTCCCGTGCGAGGCGTTCGGGACTCTTACGGGACCATTTTGTGTTTGTTTTACGTTTTCATCCTTCAAATGCATGTTTTTCTTATTGAATCCAAATTTTGTGCAAATTTACGTCGCACACTCAAACTGGAAGTCCCGTAACAATGCGAACAGTTCCTACAAGTCATATTGGTCCCGTGCGAGGTGTTTGTGAATCTTACAGGACCGTTTTGTGGCTGTTTTACGTTTTCACCCTTTGATGGCATGTTTGTATGGTTAAGTCTAAATTTTTGTAAATTTACGTTGTACACTCAAATCGAGAACCCCGTGACTACGTGATCGATTCCTACGAGTCGCATTAGTCCCGTGCGAGGTGTTTGTGACTCTTACGGGGTCGTTTTATGCTTGTTTTACATTTTCACTCTAAGATGGGATATTTTTATTCTTAAGTATAATTTTCTACAAATTTATGTCGCACACTCAAATCGAGAGCCCTGTGACTAAGATGCCGGTTTCTACGAGTAACATCAATCCCATGTGAGGCGTTCGTACCTCTTACGGGACCGTTTTTTTTATTTTACCTTTTCACCCGTCGATGGCATGTTTTTATGCTTAAATCTAATTTTTTGCAAATTTACGTCATACACTCAAACCGAGAGCCCCGTGACTACGCGGTTGGGTCCTTCGAGTCACACTAGTCTCGTACGAGGTGTTCGTGATTCTTACGGGACCGTTTTATTTTTGTTTCACTTTTTTACCCTTCGATGGCATGTTTTAATGCTTAAGTGTAATTTTTTGCAAATTTACGTCGTACACTCAAACCGAAATTTCCGGGACTACGCGATCGGTTCCAACGAGTCACATTGGTCCCGTGCGACGTGTTTGTGACTCTTTCGGGATTATTTTGTGTTTGTTTTACGTTTTCACCCTTCAATGGAATGTTTTTATGCTGAAGTCTATTTTTTTGCAAATTTATGTCGTACACTCATACCGAGAGCCGCCCTGTGACCACGCAGTCGTATCCTACGAGTCACATTGGTCCCGTGCAAGGTGTTCGTGACTCTTACGGGAGTGTTTTATGTTTGTTTTTGGTTTTCACCCTTCGATGGCATGTTTTTATGCTTAAGTTTAACTTTTTGTAAATTTACTTCATACACTCAAACCGGGAGCCCCAAGACTACGCGGTCGATTCCTACGAGTCACATTGGTCTCGTGCGAGATGTTCGTGACTCTTACGGGACCGTTTTATATTTTTTTACATTTTCACCCTTCGATGGCAGGTTTTTATGCTTAAGTCTAATTTTTTGCAAATTTAGGTCGTACACTCAAACCGGGAGCTTCGTGACTACGTGGTCGGTTCCAATGTGTCACATTGGTCCCGTGCGAGGTCTTCGTGACTCTTACGGGACCACTTTATGGTTGTTTTACATTTTCACCCCCTGATGGCATCTTTTTTATGATCAAGTCTAACTTTTTGCAAATTTACGTCGTACACTCAAACCGGGATCCCTGTGACTACTCTGTCGATTCTTGCGAGTCACATTAGTCTCGTGCACGGTGTTCGTGATTCTTACGGGAGCGTTTTGTGATTGTTTTACGTCTTCACCCTTCGATGGCATGTTTTTATGCTTAAGTCTAACTTTTTGCAAATTTATGTCGTACACTCAAATCGGGAGCGCCGTGACTACACGACCGGTTCCTACGAGTCACATCGATCCCAAGTGAGGCGTTCGTGCTTCTTACAGGACAAATTTTGTGCTTGTTTTACACTTTCACCCTTCGATTCGATTGCATGTTTTTATTCTTAAGTCTAAATTTTTTGCAAATTTACGTCACATGCTCAAACCGGGAGCCCTGTGGGGAAGCGGTTGCTTCGTACGAGTCGCATTTGTCCCGTTCGAGGTGTTCGTGACTCTTACGAGTCCATTTTCTGTGTTATTTTATGTTTTCATCCTTTGATGGCTTGTTTTTATGCTTAAGTCTACTTTTTTATAAATTTACGTCGTACACTCAAACCGGGAGCCCCGTGACTATGCAATCGGTTCTTGCGAGTCACATTGGTCCCTTGCGAAGTGTTCGTGAATATAACATGACCTTTTTTGGATTTTTTATATTTTCACCCTTCGATGGCGTTTTTACGCATAAGTGTAATTTTTTGCAAATTTATGTTGTGCACTCAAATCGGGAGCCCCATGATTACGCGGTCGTTTTCTACGAGTCACATTGGCCCCATGCGAGGCGTTCGGGACACTTATAGGACCATTTTGTGTTTATTTTACATCTTCACCCTTCGATTGGATGTTTTTCTTTTTGAGTCTAAATTTTGTGCAAATTTACGTCGCGCACTCAAATCGGGAGCCCCATGATAATGCGAACAGTTCCTACAAGTCACATTGGTCCCGTGCGAGGCATTCGTGAATCTTACCGAACTGTTTTGTGGCTGTTTTACGTTTTCACACTTCGATGGCATGTTTTTATGCTAAAGTCTAATTTTTTGTAAAGTTACGTTGTACACTCAAACCAGGAACCCCGTGACTACGTGATAGATTCCTACGAGTCGCATTAGTTCCGTGCGAGGTGTTTGTGACTCTTACAAGGCCGTTTTATGCTTATTTTACATTTTCACTCTAAGATGGGATGTTTGTATGCTTAAGTCTAATTTTTTACAAATTTACATCGTACACTCAAATCGAGAGCCCTGTGACTACGATGCCGGTTTCAACGAGTTACATCAATCCCGTGTGAGGCGTTCGTACCTCTTACGGGGCCATTTTTTTATTTTACCTTTTCACCCATCGATAGCATGTTTTTATTCTTAAGTCTATTTTTTTGCAAATTTACGTCGTACACTCAAACCGGGAGCCCCGTGACTACGCAGTTGGGTCCTACGAGTCACACTAGTCCCATACGAGGTGTTCGTGACTCTTACGGGACCGTTTTATTTTTGTTTTACTTTTTCATCCTTCGATGGCATGTTTTAATGCTTAAGTCTAATGTTTTGCAAATTTACGTCGTACACTCAAATCGGAATTCCCGGCACTACGCGATCGGTTCCAACGAGTCACATTGGTCCCGTGCGACGTGTTCGTGACTCTTTTGGGATTATTTTGTGTTTGTTTTACGTTTTCACCCTTCAATGGAATATTTTTATGCTGAAGTCTATTTTTTTTTGCAAATTTACGTCGTACACTCAAACCGAGAGCCGCCCCGTGACCACGCAGTCATATCCTACGAGTCACATTGATCCCGTGCAAGGTATTCGTGACTCTTACGGGACTGTTTTATGTTTGTTTTTTGTTTTCACCCTTCAATGGCATGTTTTTATGCTTAAGTCTAACTTTGTATAAATTTACTTCATACACTCAAACCGGGAGCCCCAAGACTACGCGCTCTATTCCTACGAGTCACATTGGTCTCGTGCGAGATGTTCGTGACTCTTACGGAACCGTTTTATATTTTTTTACGTTTTCACCCTTCGATGGCAGGTTTTTATGCTTAAGTCTAATTTTTTGCAAATTTAGGTCGTACACTCAAACCGGGAGCTTCGTGACTACGTGGTCGGTTCCAATGTGTCACATTGATCCCGTGCGAGGTCTTCGTGACTCTTACGGGACCACTTTGTGGTTGTTTTATATTTTCACCCCCTGATGGCATCTTTTTTATGATCAAGTCTAACTTTTTGCAAATTTACGTCGTACACTCAAACCGGGATCCCTGTGACTACTCGGTCGATTCTTGCGAGTCACATTAGTCTCGTGCACGGTGTTCGTGATTCTTACGGGAGCGTTTTGTGATTGTTTTACGTCTTCACCCTTCGATGGCATATTTTTACGCTTAAGTCTAACTTTTTGCAAATTTACGCCGTACACTCAAATCGGGAACGCCGTGACTACACGACCGGTTCCTACGAGTCACATCGATCCCAAGTGAGGCGTTCGTGCTTCTTACAGGACAAATTTTGTGCTTGTTTTACACTTTCACCCTTCGATTCGATTGCATGTTTTTATTCTTAAGTCTAAATTTTTTGCAAATTTACGTCACATGCTCAAACCGGGAGCCCTGTGGGGAAGCGGTTGCTTCGTACGAGTCGCATTTGTCCCGTTCGAGGTGTTCGTGACTCTTACGAGTCCATTTTCTGTGTTATTTTATGTTTTCATCCTTTGATGGCTTGTTTTTATGCTTAAGTCTACTTTTTTATAAATTTACGTCGTACACTCAAACCGGGAGCCCCGTGACTATGCAATCGGTTCTTGCGAGTCACATTGGTCCCTTGCGAAGTGTTCGTGAATATAACATGACCTTTTTTGGATTTTTTATATTTTCACCCTTCGATGGCGTTTTTACGCATAAGTGTAATTTTTTGCAAATTTATGTTGTGCACTCAAATCGGGAGCCCCATGATTACGCGGTCGTTTTCTACGAGTCACATTGGCCCCATGCGAGGCGTTCGGGACACTTATAGGACCATTTTGTGTTTATTTTACATCTTCACCCTTCGATTGGATGTTTTTCTTTTTGAGTCTAAATTTTGTGCAAATTTACGTCGCGCACTCAAATCGGGAGCCCCGTGATAATGCGAACAGTTCCTACAAGTCACATTGGTCCCGTGCGAGGCATTCGTGAATCTTACCGAACTGTTTTGTGGCTGTTTTACGTTTTCACACTTCGATGGCATGTTTTTATGCTAAAGTCTAATTTTTTGTAAAGTTACGTTGTACACTCAAATCAGGAACCCCGTGACTACGTGATAGATTCCTACGAGTCGCATTAGTTCCGTGCGAGGTGTTTGTGACTCTTACAAGGCCGTTTTATGCTTATTTTACATTTTCACTCTAAGATGGGATGTTTGTATGCTTAAGTCTAATTTTTTACAAATTTACATCGTACACTCAAATCGAGAGCCCTGTGACTACGATGCCGGTTTCAACGAGTTACATCAATCCCGTGTGAGGCGTTCGTACCTCTTACGGGGCCATTTTTTTATTTTACCTTTTCACCCATCGATAGCATGTTTTTATTCTTAAGTCTATTTTTTTGCAAATTTACGTCGTACACTCAAACCGGGAGCCCCGTGACTACGCAGTTGGGTCCTACGAGTCACACTAGTCTCGTACGAGGTGTTCGTGACTCTTACGGGACCGTTTTATTTTTGTTTTACTTTTTCATCCTTCGATGGCATGTTTTAATGCTTAAGTCTAATGTTTTGCAAATTTACGTCGTACACTCAAATCGGAATTCCCGGCACTACGCGATCGGTTCCAACGAGTCACATTGGTCCCGTGCGACGTGTTCGTGACTCTTTTGGGATTATTTTGTGTTTGTTTTACGTTTTCACCCTTCAATGGAATATTTTTATGCTGAAGTCTATTTTTTTTTGCAAATTTACGTCGTACACTCAAACCGAGAGCCGCCCCGTGACCACGCAGTCATATCCTACGAGTCACATTGATCCCGTGCAAGGTATTCGTGACTCTTACGGGACTGTTTTATGTTTGTTTTTTGTTTTCACCCTTCAATGGCATGTTTTTATGCTTAAGTCTAACTTTGTATAAATTTACTTCATACACTCAAACCGGGAGCCCCAAGACTACGCGCTCTATTCCTACGAGTCACATTGGTCTCGTGCGAGATGTTCGTGACTCTTACGGAACCGTTTTATATTTTTTTACGTTTTCACCTTTCGATGGCAGGTTTTTATGCTTAAGTCTAATTTTTTGCAAATTTAGGTCGTACACTCAAACCGGGAGCTTCGTGACTACGTGGTCGGTTCCAATGTGTCACATTGATCCCGTGCGAGGTCTTCGTGACTCTTACGGGACCACTTTGTGGTTGTTTTATATTTTCACCCCCTGATGGCATCTTTTTTATGATCAAGTCTAACTTTTTGCAAATTTACGTCGTACACTCAAACCGGGATCCCTGTGACTACTCGGTCGATTCTTGCGAGCCACATTAGTCTCGTGCACGGTGTTCGTGATTCTTACGGGAGCGTTTTGTGATTGTTTTACGTCTTCACCCTTCGATGGCATATTTTTACGCTTAAGTCTAACTTTTTGCAAATTTACGCCGTACACTCAAATCGGGAACGCCGTGACTACACGACCGGTTCCTACGAGTCACATCGATCCCAAGTGAGGCGTTCGTGCTTCTTACAGGACAAATTTTGTGCTTGTTTTACACTTTCACCCTTCGATTCGATTGCATGTTTTTATTCTTAAGTCTAAATTTTTTGCAAATTTACGTCACATACTCAAACCGGGAGCCCTGTGGGGAAGCGGTTGCTTCGTACGAGTCGCATTTGTCCCGTTCGAGGTGTTCGTGACTCTTACGAGTCCATTTTCTGTGTTATTTTATGTTTTCATCCTTTGATGGCTTGTTTTTATGCTTAAGTCTACTTTTTTATAAATTTACGTCGTACACTCAAACCGGGAGCCCCGTGACTATGCAATCGGTTCTTGCGAGTCACATTGGTCCCTTGCGAAGTGTTCGTGAATATAACATGACCTTTTGTGGCTGTTTTATATTTTCACCCTTCGATGGCGTTTTTACGCATAAGTGTAGTTTTTTGCAAATTTACGTTGTGCACTCAAATCGGGAGCCCCATGATTACGCGATCGGTTTCTACGAGTCACATTGGTCCCATGCGAGGCGCTCGGGACACTTACAGGACCATTTTGTGTTTATTTTACATCTTCACCCTTCGATTGGATGTTTTTCTTCTTGAGTCTAAATTTTGTGCAAATTTACGTCGCGCACTCAAATCGGGAGCCCCATGATAATGCGAACAGTTCCTACTAGTCACATTGGTCCCGTACGAGGCGTTCGTGAATCTTACCAAACCGTTTTGTGGTTGTTTTACGTTTTCACACTTCGATGGCATGTTTTTATGCTAAAGTCTAATTTTTTGTAAAGTTACGTTGTACACTCAAACCAGGAACACCGTGACTACGTGATCGATTCTTACGAGTCGCATTAGTTCCGTGCGAGGTGTTTGTGACTCTTACAAGGCCGTTTTATGCTTATTTTACATTTTCACGCTAAGATGGGATGTTTTTATGCTTAAGTCTAATTTTTTACAAATTTACATCGTACACTCAAATCGAGAGCCCTGTGACTACGATGCCGGTTTCAACGAGTTACATCAATCCCATGTGAGGCGTTCCTACCTCTTACGGGGCCATTTTTGTATTTTACCTTTTCACCCATCGATGGCATGTTTTTATGCTAAAGTCTATTTTTTTTCAAATTTACGTCTTACACTCAAACCGGGAGCCCCGTGACTACGCAGTTGGGTCCTACGAGTCACACTAGTCCCGTACGAGGTGTTCGTGACTCTTACGGGACCGTTTTATTTTTGTTTTACTTTTTCATCCTTCGATGGCATGTTTTAATGCTTAAGTCTAATGTTTTGCAAATTTACGTCGTACACTCAAATCGGAATTCCCGGCACTACGCGATCGGTTCCAATGAGTCACATTGGTCCCGTGCGACGTGTTCGTGACTCTTTCGGGATTATTTTGTGTTTGTTTTACGTTTTCACCCTTCAATGGAATATTTTTATGCCGAAGTCTATTTTTTTTTTTGCAAATTTACGTCGTACACTCAAATCGAGAGCCGCCCCGTGACCACGCAGTCGTATCCTACGAGTCACATTGATCTCGTGCAAGGTATTCAGGACTCTTACGGGACTGTTTTATGTTTGTTTTTTATTTTCACCCTTCGATGGCATGTTTTTATGCTTAAGTCTAATTTTTTGTAAATTTACGTCATACACTCAAACCGGGAGCCCCATGACTACGTGGTCGATTCCTAGGAGTCACATTGGTCTCGTGCCAGGTGTTCGTGACTCTTACGGGGCCGTTTTATATTTTTTTCACGTTTTCACCCTTCGATGGCAGGTTTTTATGCTTAAGTCTAATTTTTTGCAAATTTACGTCGTACA
Source organism: Sambucus nigra (assembly GCA_949130495.1). Lineage (NCBI taxonomy): Eukaryota > Viridiplantae > Streptophyta > Magnoliopsida > Dipsacales > Adoxaceae > Sambucus > Sambucus nigra. The sequence continues at coordinate 298,337,627 of OX422223.1, forward strand.
TTCAAATCGGGAGCTTCGTGACTACGTGGTCGGTTCCAATGTGTCACATTGGTTTCGTGCGAGGTCTTCGTGACTCTTACGGGACCACTTTGTAGCTGTTTTACATTTTCAATGATCAAGTCTAACTTTTTGCAAATTTACGTCGTACACTCAAACTGGGATCCCTGTGACTACCCGGTCGGTTTCTGCGAGTCACATTGGTCTCGTGCACGGTGTTCGTGACTCTTACGGGAACATTTTGTGATTGTTTTACGTCTTCACCCTTCGATGGCATGTTTTTATGCTTAAGTCTAATTTTTTGCAAATTTACGTCGTACACTCAAATCGGGAGCGCCGTGACTACACGACCGGTTCCTACGAGTCACATCGATCCTAAGTGAGGCGTTCGTGCTTCTTACAGGACAAATTTTGTGCTTGTTTTACATTTTCACCCTTCGATTCGATTGCATGTTTTTATTCTTAAGTCTAATTTTTTTGCAAATTTATGTCATATACTCAAACCGGGAGCCTTGTGGCGACACGGTGGTTCGTACAAGTCGCATTTGTCCCGTTCGTGGTATTCGTGACTCTTACGAGTCCATTTTGTGTGTTATTTTATGTTTTCATCCTTTGATGGCTTTTTTTATGATTAAGTCTATTTTTTTATAAATTTACGTCGTACACTCAAACCGGGAGCCCCGTGACTATGCGATCGGTTCTTGCGAGTCATATTGGTCCCTTGCGAAGCGTTCGTGATTATTACATGACCTTTTGTGGCTGTTTTATATTTTCACCCTTCGATGGCGTTTTTACGCTTAAGTGTAATTTTTTGCAAATTTACGTTGTGCACTCAAACCGGGAGCCCCGTGATTACGTGGTCGGTTTCTACGAGTCACATTGGTCCCGTGCGAGGCGTTCGGGACTCTTACAGGACCATTTTGTGTTTCTTTTACGTCTTCACCCTTCGATTGCATGTTTTTCTTCTTGAGTCTAAATTTTGTGCAAATTTACGTCGCGCACTCAAACCGGGAGCCCCGTGATAATGCGGACAGTTCCTACAAGTCACATTGGTCCCGTGCGAGGTGTTCGTGAATCTTATCGGACCGTTTTCTGGTTATTTTATGTTTTCACCCTTCGATGGCATATTTTTATGCTTAAGTCTATTTTTTTGTAAATTTATGTCGTACACTCAAATCAGGAGCCCCGTGACTACATGGTCGGTTCTTACGAGTCGCATTAGTGCCGTGTGAGGTGTTCGTGACTCTTACGGGGCCGTTTTATGTTTGTTTTACATTTTCACCCTACGATGGGATTTTTTATGCTTATGTCTATTTTTTTGCAAATTTACGTCGTACACTCAAATCGAGAGCCCTGTAACTGCGATGCCGGTTTCTGCGAGTTACATCGATCATATGCGAGACATTCGTGCCTTTTACGGGACCGTTTTTTTTACGTTTTCACCCTTCCATGGCATGTTTTTACGCTTAAGTCTATATTTTTTGCAAATTTACGTCGTACACTCAAACCGGAGCCCCGTGACTACGCTGTTGGTTCTTAAGAGTCACACTAGTCCCATGCGAGGTGTTCGAGACTCTTACGGGACCGTTATACGTTTATTTTACGTTTTCGCCCTTCGATGGCATGTTTTAATGGTTAAGTCTAATTTTTTGCAAATTTATGTCATACACTCAAATCGGGAGCCCCGTGACTACGCGGTCGGTTCCAACGAGTCACATTGGTCCCGTGCGAGGTGTTCGTGACTCTTTCGGGACTGTTTTGTATTTTTTTACGTTTTCACCCTTCGATGAAAAGTTTTTATGCTGAAGTCTATTTTTTTTGCAAATTTACGTCATACACTCAAACCGGGAGCCCTGTGACCACGCGATCGGATCCTAAGAGTCACATTGGTCTCGTGCGAAGTGTTCGTGACTCTTACGGGACCGTTGTGTGTTTGTTTTAGGTTTTCATCCTTTTATGACATGTTTTTATGCTTAAGTCTAATTTTTTACAAATTTACATCGTACACACAAACCGAGAGCCCCGTGACTACGCAATCAGTTTCTACGAGTTACATTGGTCCGTACGAGGTGTTCGTGACTCTCACAAGACTGTTTTGGGGTTGTTTTACATTCTCACCCTTCGATGGAATGTTTTTATGCTTAAGTCTAATTTTTTGCAAATTTATGTCGTACACTCAAACCGGGAGCCCCGTGACTACGCGATCAGTTCTTAAGAGTCACATTGGTCCCGTGCGAGGTGCTCGTGTCTCTTACGGGACCGTTATGTATTTGTTTTACGTTTTCACCCTTCGATTGCATATTTTTATCCTTAAGTCTAAACGTTTTGTAAATTTACGTCGTACAGTCAAACTGGGAGCCTCGTGACAACGCGGTCGGTTCCTATGAGTCACATTAGTCCCGTGCTCGGTGTTCGTGATTCTTATTGGACCGTTTTGTGGATGTTTTATGTTTTCACTATTCGATGGCATGTTTTTATGCTTAAATCTATTTTTTTACAAATTTACGTCATACACTCAAATCGGGAGCCCCGTGACTAAGCATGTCAGTTCCTACGAGTTACATCGATCTCGTGGGAGGCATTCGTGCCTCTTACGGGATAATTTTTTGCTTGTTTTACATTTTCACCATTCGATGGCATGTTTTTATGCTTAAGTCTAAGTTTTTTGTAAATTTACGTCGTGCACTCAAACCAGGAGCCCCGTGACTACGCGGTCGATTCCTATGAGTCACATTGGTCCCGTACGAGGTGTTCGCGACTCTTACGAGACCGTTTTATGTTTGTTTTACGTTTTCACCATTCGATGAAATGTTTTTATGCTTAGGTATAATTTTTTTCAAATTTACGTCGCACACTCAAATTGGGAGCGCCGTGACTACGCGGTCGGTTCCTACGGGTCACATCGATCCCGTGCAAGGCGTTCATTCCTCTTACGGGACCATTTTGTGTGCTTGTTTTACGTTTTCACCCTTTGATTGCATGTTTTTATGCTTAAGTCTAAACTTTTTATAAATTTACATCGTACACTCACACTAGGAGCCCCGTAACAACGCGGTCGGTTCCTATGAGTCGCATTGGTCCCGTGCACGGTGTTCATGAATCTTACCGGACCGTTTTATGACTGTTTTACATTTTCACTATTCGATGGCATGTTTTTATGCTTAAATCTAATTTTTTACAAATTTACATCGTACACTCAAACTGGGTTCCCCGTGACTACGCGATCGGTTCCTACGAGTCACATTAGTCCCGTGTGAGGTGTTCGTGGCTCTTACGGGGCCGTTTTATGTTTGTTTTACATTTTCACCCTGCGATGGGATGTTTTTATGCTTAAGTTTAATTTTTTACAAATTTACGTCGTACACTCAAATCGGCAGCCCCGTGACTAGGATGCTGGTTCCTACGAGTCACATCGATCCCGTGCGAGGCGTTCGTGCCTCTTATGGGACTGTTTTGTGTTTATTTTACGTTTTCACCCTTCGATGACATATTTCTATGCATAAGTCTATTTTTAATTAATGTTTTAAAATTTATATTGCTCATCACCTTAAAACAACCAATCAGAGAATGCTATTTATACTCTACTTTTAAATTCTTAGGCACAACCCACCCCTCGCAAAAATACTATTAAGACTATAATTGAAAAGCAATGTACATATCTTCTAAACATTAATTTGAACATTATAAATTAAAAAATGGAAATAAAATAAGTTATAAGTTAAAACAATTATTGAATGGAAACATAAATCTAAACATCATTCAAATTTCAAACCAATTATATCAAATTAAAAAAAATAATGAATGAGTTAACAAGTTACCAGCAAGTTGGAGCCGAAGAGAGGAAAAATGGAGATGGAGCCTGACTGGTCAAACAAAAGCAGGTTTGAAGCTTCCACGCTTTTAAATTAGAACTGTTAACAAAAAAATGACTCATTAGCGTTACAAACATATAACTGAATATTATAATGAAATCATAATGAAATATATTACAATGAAATTAGAAGTTACAAATATCTTATAATGTTTATTTATAAAAGAAATCAAAGAAATAAGTGAAAAGAAATGAGAATAGTTACAAACAATTGTCGGTAAATCGATTTAACCATAAAAATAGTAACTTAACTAAATTAAAAAAAGAAGTAAAAAACTAAAGGGACCAACACAACAAAATTATTTTGAACCCTTTATTTTGTACCTTCAGTCTTCAAATCGGAGAGGGACAAATCAGAACTCGAGTTAAACCACAACTAAACCATAAGCCACCAGAACTAAATCGAGCTCGGGCTGCGTTACCTAGATTCAAACTAAGGTTACCTGGAACGAAACTAAGATCGGATTTGTAAAAATAGAGATTTGTAACTGTTTGTTCATGAGTAATAGAGGTTGGATGTGTTTATAGACGAGAGCAAGAGGTAGAGGCGACTGGATCTACAAGAGAGAGACGCGGCCGACGAGAGAGCAGAGGTGGTCGGAGGGAGAGTTTTAGGCGCAACTTGTTTTTTCGAGCGGGGTTAAGTTTTTGGAACACAGATCATTTTTTTTTATTTGTTAGCCTTTTTAATTAACTTAAACACATAAGAAAAATAAGTAAGAAATGGAATAAAATACTTTTAGCATCATAATTTTTTTTGTTGCCAAAAGTGGGATATTTTTCTCACCACACTCATATGTTGCTAAAAGTTAGGTCATGTTTAGCAACAAACAAATATGATGCTAAAAGTTAAAATCCCCCCCCCCCCCCCCCCCCCCCCTCTTAAAATTAAAAAGGCTAACAAACAAATATGATGCTAAAAGTTAAAAACAACTTGTTTTTTCGAGCGGGGTTAAGTTTTTGGAACACAGATCATTTTTTTTTATTTGTTAGCCTTTTTAATTAACTTAAACACATAAGAAAAATAAGTAAGAAATGGAATAAAATACTTTTAGCATCATAATTTTTTTTGTTGCCAAAAGTGGGATATTTTTCTCACCACACTCATATGTTGCTAAAAGTTAGGTCATGTTTAGCAACAAACAAATATGATGCTAAAAGTTAAAATTCCCCCCCCCCCCCCCCCCCTCCCCTTTTATTTTGCTAGCTTCCCGCTTAAAATTTTAACGTTTGACAACAAATTTTAATTTATATTGCCAAAAGTACAATGTAATATGGCCTTTTGCCAACATAATTAAGATTTTGTTGTCAAAAGGATATTTTTGACAACAAAAATAGTTTGTGTTGTTAAATATTGTTGCTAATGGTGCAAATTCTTGTAGTGTTTGATGAGTTAAGGGACTTGGAAAGGAACCATCCCATATGCCATTCTTCCTCAAGAACTTGCCTATGATACCACTTTGTTGGAAGATGGGTGTTTTATATCACTAAAGGAGCAATATGAAGATAAGAGGAAATGAATACTTTTTATTAATCTCAAATTTTGGCATGATACAAAATGGCTTAGACATCTCCCTATTTATACGTGTCAAGAGAAGAATCTAGGGACTCATTTCCCAACTATCACCTACTTCTTAGATTTTTTACAAAAACATTCTACAATATCTAAGCCATCCCCATGCAACATTTAATAAGGAGTGAGTTGTCATTTTCAACAGTGGCAGACCTGAAGCCAAACGACCTAATCATAAAGCATTCTTCTAACAAAGCTGTGGCTTCATAAGAAATGACAGAATTTGCCGAAATATTTATGAATATTTGATACTGCGGTTAGCATTGATCCTTTTGGGAAAAGAATTTTTTTTAAATTAAAAGCTTGGACATCGCATGTATTGAACACTTTTATAGAAATGTAATGATTTCTTTGATTTATTGATTTCACCTCTGCGAATACAAATACAATGAATAGTAGAAACATAAATACAAAAAAGAATGTTTAATAGTGAAGATTTTCGTTATGGCTGTTGAGTTTTTCATCTCTAAGACATGTTGCATTCTGCGGGCAGGCCTTGCGGATATCTGTTTGTGTCGGCGCAGTAGTTGTAGATCAGGTAGTTATCTTGAACCCATTTCAACCTCTCTTGGCTTGTTGAGTCCAACTCCTGTGAGATCCACGCACCATCACTGCTAGCATCAGCGTTGAAATTCCGGTATGAAGCAGTGAACGGAGCTTTACTCCAGTCAGTCTTTACAAGCCCACCTCTTGTGGCCCAATCATCAGCGTTCCATAGACTAGAGTATATCCTCATAGGCTGGTTCTTTGGGTATGGGACACCGACTGACTCCGCGTTCTTAAACTCTCTAATGGGTGTGCCATCTACTGAAAAGCTGAAACACGGATACAGAAGATTATATAAGTCAAATGTATGCAAAATTAAAAGGGTAATTTGGACTCCAGAATTTTATAATTGCCATTGTGTGTTTTTTGGGTACTTACATAATGCGTTGGGGGTTCCAAAGGATGGAGTAGGTGTGGAAATCAGCAGTTGGGTCGAACCATAGGTGGAACTGTTGCTCTCTGCCACCTTTGCCTTGGCTGAACACATTGGTGTGGAGTGTATAAGGGTCACCACTCAAGTTTCCTAAGAATTCAAAGTCTATTTCATCATGGGTTGGTCCTTGTGAAGACAACTGTAAATCAAGCAAAAAAGGATTAAGGATTATTTCAATGGGTAGTTATAAGAGAGAAGCTGAAGGAATTAATACTGGTTAGTATCTATGAAACTATAGGAGTTGGTTATTACATAATAGGCCGTGACAGTGCCAGCTGAGTTTCCGGGAACAAGCTTGAGCTGCATATCAATACTTCCAAATAGATATTCTTTCTTGGACTGAAAACCAGAGCCAGAAGCTTTGTCAAGAGAGAGAGTGAGAAGGTCACCATTGTTGAGCATTTTACCACGGCCATCACCCCATGTGATGTCAAAGTCTTGGTTTAAGTTACCAGCTGAGGCTATAATCAGAGAGCTAATTAAAAGAAGAGATAGCTTGAGCCCATATGGAACCGAAAAAGTAAAGGAAGCCATTGAAGTTTACAGAAAAAAAAGCGGTGATATTGATAGAAGAAAGTTGGGAAAGAGTGAGATATATGAAGTAATGGGTATGTGGGTTGGTATTTATAGGGATGTAATAGACGAGCGAAACGGCTAGCTGCCTGTGATGAGAAGTAAAGAGGAAGGTTCTGCGTTTTGTGGCAAAGTTGAGTAAAGGTTGTTTAGAGTTTGAGCTGGACACAGATGTCTATTTAGAAGTGACTGCCAGTTGCCAAACCCAAATCATTATCGCATTTATAATACGCGGGTTTTGAGAGTTGGTGGTCACCGATGTGAGCTTTTTGACCATAAAGAGAAAGTGCTTGATTTAATGAGTGAGGAGTGCACGTCAAACAGATTTTGAAAAGTAACTCTAAGTCAGCTGGAAATTCGCGCGATGTGCGATTTATGTGTAATTTAATGCACGATGAACAAATGTAAGTGAAAATTTTAAAATATAATTAAAAAAAAGTGCAATGAAATCAGAATGTAGAGTAATAGTAATAGTTAAATCGTATGTACAAATGTTGACAAATATTATCGATCTTTTACATATAGGTAGACAATAAAGTTAAAATTGAATGTAGTAGCACAAGGTGTATTATGCTAATGAAGATGGAACTCCTAAAATTGAATCTACAACATTATTTTTTCCCTTTCATCGATGTTCCTACAATGAATGAAAAGTATATGTTAAAAAAATATGATAATAGTGTATTCTAAAGGTGAAGAGAATTTTAATGTATAATAAAGTGAAAATACCTTGACGCACGCTTCCCTTTCAGGAGATGTTCGATTTCAACGTCAGTGGAAGGATGCGTATTAAAAGACCATAGAAATGTGTAAATAATTTAAGTTGAGTTTTATTACAACAAAATTGTGAACAATTTATTAAATTTGGATAGAGTTTCCTTTATTTATAGCACTATCAACCTTGTTAAAAAAAATCAACAGCAATACAAAAAGTTTGTTCTGGACCTCGAATAAGCATTATAATGATCACAATTATACCATTATGAAACATGACTATAATACAAAAATTATGTTTACGGCGCAGGAGTGCAAATATTTTTTAAAAAAATTGGTAGAGTTTCCTCTGTTTATCTGGCAATCCACCCTGTAAAAAAATAATCCAACAAAAACAATACCATCACAATTATACAGTTGGAAAAAATAATCAAATGAACATCTAGTTCAATGAACACTAAATTTGTGATCTGTGATTTCTTCAAAGGGTCCGAGTGATTTTTCGCTGAAAGACGACATCAATTATTTATCACTTTTGTGAAACCAAGGCCTATAATTCCCTCAAAATATAACTTACACCTGGAATAGGTCAAAATTCTTGTTTTTCAATACTTCTCATTAAGGTTTGCATATAAAATTATTTTTTCCCATTAATCTTCTAGTTTAATCAAATATAAAACACAAAATCTACCCCTTTTGCAATCCGAGAACATAAATTCGTATGATAAAAGCCAAAAAAATCATCATAGCTGTCCTCACTAACGTATCTTCTAATTTCCTCCCTTCTCCCTCTTCACTACTATCAGTCAAACTCTTTAAAGCCCCCATTAATAATTAATTTTTTTTATGAAATGTGATATTAATTAAATAGGCATTGACCAAAAAAATACGAGAGTACCAAAGCCAAAAGGCTTGACCCAACAAAACTAAACTACAACAATCCTACGAGCCCAAACAAAATAAAAGAAAAGGCAGCAGGCTGCCCACCTAAGCACACAGTCCCAACCAAAACCTAACCCAAAAAAACCCACAAACCACATTACAAACAACACACACCAATCCAAAACCAAAAAAATTCTCGAACAAATTATAAATATTTGGAAATAACACACGTGTAAGCGACGTACAACCAACCAATCAGCAAAAACACACTCTCTGATCAAGAAACTAAACTACAGAGGAAAACCATTGGCACCAAAACCAGCATACATACGAATGAATTAAGAGAAGAAGTGAAGCATCTCCAATCTTCAAAAAATTATTATAGTTTATAAAGAAACCAATTTAGAAAGAAAGAGCAATGAATTAGAGTAAATACTTGCATTGCCCTCTTTATCTTTCACCCTGAATATTCTCTCTTTCCTATTTTAATTGTATTTGAACAGTTAGTTCCATTACGGCATTACCTTAAGAATAGAAAGTTAATCCAAAGCTTCTTCGACAGAAAAATTTATTCGGATCGAAACCCCTCACAAATTATGGGACCTCAAATCGTCTACTAACTGGTGCACCCAACTCGGTGTCTTCGACGATCAAATCATTGACCACTTCTTCCTCTTCATCAACTAAGGCAACCTTCGCAAGAACCGTCATGAATTTTGTATGCCTCCATCATCATCCTTTTTTTGTAAAACATCAATAACCGTACCCCCTTCATTGACCATCATCTTTCTTGTTCTGAATTTTCAGAGAAAAGAAAATTGATGCATACATGTCAATCATTTTTATAAAAAGAAAAATAAAATGGCAAAACGAAGCAATTCTTTTCCTTATGTAAACAAAAATAATTTTCACTTACTGTTTTTGTTGCTTAACGCTTGCTCTCCTTTCTTATCCCCTCAATCTGTCTCTCTCTATCTTCTATAGCTGCAGTCATAACTCGTTGAATGCGAAAGCAGATTCCAACATATATATAGAGAGAAAGTATCTCGTTAATGACAGTTGAATTGTCCTCACACAAAGACCAAGCTTGAGAAATTCTTTTGGCAGCCATAGACCCTGCTTTACAAGGCATTTTACTGTACTTTTGTTTGATAAAAGAAGACCACATAGATTTCCCTGCTTTGTAGGTCCAAGCTAGCTTAAGGTTGGAAACTAAAACAAAGGAATTCAAACACCTTATCCTCAAACCTCCCTCTGATTTAAGATAGCAAATATTCTTCGAGCTGATCCAGTGGTATTTTTTCCCAAAATCTTTGTTAGAACCCCAAGAAAATCAATAAGGATTTTATCTACCCGGATCCACTTAACCTCCTACCGACCACCTGCCTCCGACCGGAACTCCACACCAGTGGATCCGTTCTGGGTTTTGTCTTTTCATCTTTGGGTTAGTGTGGAAATAGATGGGGGAGAATAGGGATGACGACAAAAAGGGTTTAGAGCAATTTTGTGGAAACAAATATGGGGTTTTCTTTGGGGATATATGTGGGAAGAAAGAGTTTTAAAGAGAAATGAACATGCAGATGAATAGAAACTTACATACAGATGAATAAAAAGTTTTTGTTTTTTCAAAAAGATCGTCTATCAAAATTCAGAGAGAGAGAGAGAGAGGGATTGTAAAGAATAATAAATGCCTTGTTATGCCACGTGGATAGACTAATTGTAAAGCATAATAAATGCCTTGTTTTGCATTTTATAGTATATAGAGATATGGAGTTGTACGCATTTGAAGCACGTGTTGTATTAGCATGTTACTGTTGCTATGCCTTTGTGTGGTAAATTACTTTAGAGATCAGTTAATTGCATGCAATGAGTTTTTGATTGTTGAAGTGATGAATAAATTATTAATTGTTCAAGTGATAAATAAATTACTTATGTAACTGGGTAGTTATAGCATGACCAATTTTGAGCCTCAATACAAGTTTGAACATACATGTGGTGGTGGACCCATATGCAAGTGTGGAAACATAATTTACTACAAATGTTCGATCCTAACCAGGAGTACAATTTTTTTTTTTTAATTTACTTGTGATTTTTCAACAAATAATTAATCAATAATTCAATCGGTATATAATTGAATTCATATTATTATTTAACTTATAACTTTGTTGGCCCATAATTAACCTCATTGGCAATGCGTTGTGGATTAAAACGGTAGTCTTCAATTCAAATTAGTCGAACTCATCAACAAACTCTATTCATTCATTACAAATGCAAGCGCCCCTTCTTCTTTTTGCTATCCTTAATCCAGTAAGCCCATATTCAACTCAATCACAAAAGAAAACCAATCTAGCATATCAATTATGCAAAAACTCTTCAAATTGTCATCTTTGCTTCTCAACTCTAGCAAAGGATCCTCGGACCCCCCAAAGCAGATGTTTCGGGCTTGGGGCTCATAATAGTTGATGCTATCAAAGGAAAGGTTACAAATACCATGAAAATCATCAACAAACTTAAATAGTCAAACCTAATTTTGAGGAAAGCGTTGAATGGGTGTGGTGAGGGGTATTGAGGTGTTTTGATAACTTTGGTTTGGTTTGGGTGATATCTCTTATAATAATTGATTAATTTTTAGTTTAGTTGTTGAAAAAAGTGAGAACACAAATGAAATGAGATATCATTAATGGAAGTGATGAGATATCATATCCATTATTTGAATAATTTGGAAACTTATCTTTGTAAAAAGGTTCGTCTTAACCACTTTTTAATAATCTTTCTTCATTTTATGTGCACTGAATCAAGTTTTATACCGATTTTCTTTTTTGTTATTCAACTTTTAAGCTTTAAATACGTTGAAAAACAAGTGCAGCTAAACACACCTTTAAAAAAAAAGTTGTAAATGAGTGAGTTTATATTTTTTTCATAATTCTTATTAGCATATATTTTCACTTAATTGCAGGAACATGGATGAAAGGAAAAAAAAATGATTTAGATTCAAATTCTTGCACGTTAGCTCAATCTTCATTAATGATTTTCTCTATGTCGAACCGTGACAATGTTTATTTTTATTTCGAATTATTTTTTTGTTTTCACGAATATTAATTTTTATTCTATTGCCCAGTTTATTTTTTCATTTCTTCACATTTTCATTATTTTTTTTCGCTTACTATAATATACGACCCACACATTGCGCGGGTTTACAAGTAGTATATAAAAATAATTCAACTTATACACATGTTAAATGACACATTATCATCAAAATTATGAATTAATTACCATCGTGCAATTAGTTATTAGCTTTAGTCTAACTAAGCTTAAAAATCAAAATGAATAATACGTAATTAAATTCCAAAAAAATAGAAATTCAGCCAATCCTCAAATATTCTGGCTACAAGTTAAACACTAGCACATATATATGTAGAGGAAAAAATAAATTGGGGATGTAAAGTAAAAAATAACGAGGAATTATGATTAAAAATTAAAAGCTAAGTAAAAAACATAAAACAATCATATTATGCAGGTTTCTTCTTAAAAATAAATACAAGTAGTTCAATAAGACAAGTTAGAAAACTCTTATCAAAACAAAGTAAAAAAATAAAGTCGTTGGAGATAAATTCGTCAGTGATTCGATGCACCTATGTGGGCAGTGAACTTGGATATTTCTTTGTAACATCGAAGGATACAAATCAATCATTGGAGATAACTCAGTCTATCACTATATATGCGGGTAGTAAACTATATTCCCCATTGACAATGTAAGTTTTACAATCATTGCATTCATGAAAAATTGGATATCCATCTTGAACCATTGTTGCAGATCATGCCCAATCTCTAGGACATTTCTTTGTACATCTACCATTTTTCATATACGATGCTTATGGGATTTGTGAACCACTAGGATAATGTTCCATACAACGCAAGATTATCTCAAATAGGTCAGGATCTTCCATTGGATCGATCAATTCAACACACATATTATATATCCCTGATCACACATATTAAGTTTCCTTGTACTTTTAAAAAATATAAGAGCAAGAACATGAGACAACCCCTTCTTTTAAAATTTAGTAGTAAAAACGTGTGCAAATTTTCTACAAATACTATTGTTACTTTTCATCACCTTCATCGTCACGTTTCTTTTCATTCTAAGCATGCAAGCAACAATGTGAGGACGATCTGTAGGATTGTGATATGTGTAAACACCCCATTTTTAAGAATACTTAAATTACACGTGTTGTAGTAATTTTATTAAATTGCAAAAATAAAGTGAATTTAAATAAATATTAAATGGTGAGAAATTGATTAATATCTATGTATTATTATATTTACTTGCGTGATAAGTAAATAAATTTTCAGTATTTTATATTACGTCGTAACTGGGAAACAAAGACGAGTTGATAGTATCTTATTCAGGATGCGCATGCGGGGTCATGTTGGGAATCAGATGAAAAATTGATGATGAGTTACTCGAATGATGATTTTGAGTGCACGGTTGATCCAGAATAGGTCGAAATAATCAAGATTAAGTACCCGATAATAGTGATTGGATTTCAGGAGCTTTTTAGACTAGTCGGGACCCGATAGGGGTATTTTGGTAATTTTAAAAATATGGAAAATGAGAGTTTCGATATTTAACCTATATATTAGAAGGTTGGGGTTAAGTGAATAGTCATTCTACAATATCTAAAGGTTTCTTAGTGTTACACCCAGAGTTAGAGATGATTTGAAGAGAAAAAAGAAGAAAATGCAAGAGTTCTTGAAGGAAACTCGAAGGGTTCTCAAGAAAGGCTAGGAATTGTGTAGAACTTGAAGATTTCTGGGCTTCGAATTATCATCAAAGGAGGTTCTTCAATCAAATTCAAACTCTACAAGTGTTTAAAGGCGAGTAATTATCTTTCTAAATGAATGTGTGTGGTATTCAAATCATATCATGATTGGGAAAGGATTTTTGGGTGGGATTCATAGATAATTGTGTTTTTGGAGAGATGATTTCATAGTAAAATTATTTGATTCACTTATACAGAAATCTAAAAATTTGAATCACATGTAGTTAGATGAATTATTGATTTAGAAGATTAAGAAAGTTATGAATTGTTGTGATATTGGGAGAATTTTATATTATTTAGAAATTAAGTATAAATCTTGTGTAGTGATCATGTGTAGATGAGTTCTATGTTGAAATGGATGTGTTTCATGTTTAAGATTCATGCCATTTGATAAACATTGAGAAAATATATTTTGGGGTTGATGAATTTGGATTAAACTTTGTTAAAAATCAATTTCGGGGTGAACTATTGTTGTGTGCAAGGGAGAACCGATTCTCCCTCAACTTGAACCGGTTCGGCTGCCTTGCTACACCTAATTTGTGTTATTTGATGAAAATTTCCCGTGACTTGATTTCAGGTAAAATTTTAACGTTCGGGAATAATGTAGGATTTCTAAAAAAATGATTAATACTTAGAAAAAAAATATTTTGAAATGATTTGGGAACATATTAGGAGTACGAAAAAGAGTATTTGCGTGAAACAATACTCGAAAAATTATAAAATGGAATTGTGGTGAAACATTTGGGAATACGAGGATACGGCTGTGTGAATATGGTACGTGTTCAGAAATGATATGTTAATGATCAATTAAATAAGCGAATATTTAAATAATTGAGAATTGAGACGATACTCGGAAGTGTTTGGCTAGTGCCAAGTGGGATATGAACAGTTAGCTGGAGTTTTAGGAATATATACATATGGGTATAGAGACATTATATATATATATATATATATATATATATATATATAATTCAATGAACATACCACTCGAGTGCTATTAGCGGAGCTTGCGCGATGTGGGTGATCTTCCCTTGCATTTATCAGCAGGCTAAGTATCGGCCCCAACTTATAGTGACATGCATGTGCCCTTATGAAGTTGAAGTTCGAAGGGAGGTAATTTTGATATGGATATGACTCACTATTGGAGGACTATAATCGCCTCTCGTATGTTTACGATTTGTTGAGTTCGGTGTGAGATTCTGACCCGGTAGTCCAGGATGATGTGTGTATCATGCAGTTAATGCTCTGAGGATTGCAATCATATGTATATAGCGAGTGATATATATGTGTACTTGATTTGTTATGTATGTATATATATATGCAAAAAAATAAATACAGGTATATGCCACTAATGTGTGAACATTGAATTAATAATTAGTGAAGGTTATTTGGAATGGATCGGTAAATTATAATTAAGAATTATAATTGTTGAAACTTATCTGAAATGAATTGATTAATTATAATTATTAAACACTAATTTTACGAGAGACACGTAACACGGGGTAGTGTATGAACTTAAGGATATTGGAGACTAGTTAGGCTGGGTAGCAGCCTAACTAGGAGTTAAAATGCATATGTTAGGCGCGCACTATAGTTGAGGGGCGAGTATTATCTCATGTGCGTGAGACACCAATTTTAAATATGGAAGAATGTATTCATAATTATTATGCATTTAATTACTTATAAAATATTTCCAAAACGATTTTAGCTCTGACCCCTAGCAAAATATTTTCAAAAACTTTTAAGTGTGAGGCCACATAGATGCCAAGCAAGAGTATCTATACCAGGTTATCGGAGTTGCAGGAGTTGTGGAATGCTTATAAGACTTTTTGTATCTGTCCTCTATCTTTGTAATTCTAAATAGAATTCAGTTGGTTACTTTCTGGGCATGTCGCCCAAAGTCAGTTTCATTCAGTTTAGTTTATTTCAGTTTACTTGAGATTATTGTAGTGGATTTCATACCGAAGGTTTATCCAGTTATTTAGCATGTATTAGATTTCAGTATTTAGATTTATGTATGTGAGTGTGGATTTATTTTATTTATCTTAATAAGTTGAGGTGAATAATCTTATTTGTGTTTTGGTGTATGGCATTTTAATGAAGTAAAATTGACCCACAACTTAATTAAATAACAAGTGGTTAGTAATTAATTATTTTTCAACAGTGATGCTAAGAATGAGCCAAATGAGATTCCAATTTATTTTAGTAAAAGGTTGGTCATCCGCTATTTTAATAAAAGGGGTGTCACAAATGGTATCAGAGCATTAGATTCTAGCATCCTTAGGTTCTGTGTTTTGTAGCAAAGTTAGGTAAATGTGGAAATATAATTTACTACAAATGTTCGTTCCTAATCAGGAGTAAAAAAAAGTTTTTTTAATTTACTTGTGATTTTTCAGCAAATAATTAATCAATGATTCTATTGGTATATAATTGAATTAATATTATTATTTAACTTTTAACTTTGTTGGCCCATAATAAACTCATTGGGGATGCATTGTCGATTAAAACGGTAGTCTTCAATTCAAATTAGTCAAACTCATCTCCAAAGTCTATTCATTCATTAAAAACGCAAGCGCCCCTTCTTCTTACTATCCTTAATCCAATAATCCCATCTTCAACCTAGCCACAAAAGAAAACCAACCTAGTAGATCAACTATGCAAAAACTTTTCAAATTGTCATCTTTGCCTCTCAACTTTAACAAAGGATCCTCGGACCCCCAAAGGAGATTTTTTGGGCTTGGGGCTCATAATAGTTGATGCTATCAAAGGTAAGGTTACAAATACCATGAAAATCATCAAGAAACTTAAAGGTTCAAACCCAATTTTGAGGAAAGCGTTAAATGGGTGTGGTGAGGGGTATTGAGGTGTTTTGATAACTTTGGTTTGGTTTAGTTTGTCTTGGGTGTTATCTCTTATAATAATTGATTAATTTTTAGTTTAGTTGCTGGGAAAAGTGAGAACACAAATGAAATGAGATATCATAAAAGGAAGTGATGAGATATCATATCCATTGTTTGAATAATTTAGAAACTTATCTTTGTAAAAAGGTTTGTCTTAACCACTTTTTTAATATTCTTTCATCATTTTATGTGCATTGAATCAAATTCTGCATCGATTTTCTTTTTAGTTTTTAGTTCTACAAGAATTTTGAAAAAATAAAAAAGACTTTAGTTAATTAACTTTTAAGCTTTAAATACGTTGAAAACAGGTGCAACTAAAAACATCTTTTACAAAAAAAATTATAAATTAGTGAGTTTATATTTTTTTCATAATTCTTATTAGCATATATTTTCACCTAATTGGAGGAACATGAATGAAAGAAAAAAAAGATGATTTAGATTCAAATTCTTGCGTATTAGCTCAATCGTCAACTGCCGTCTTTTGCTACTATCATATATTTCTTTATTAATGCTTCTCTCTTTGTTGAACCATGACAATGTTTATTTCTATTTCGAATTATTTTTTTATTTTCACGACTGTTAATTTTTATTCTATTTCCCAGTTTATTTTTTCATTTCTTCACATTTTCATTGTTTTTTCCCTCTTACTATAATGTACAACCTGCACATGACGCGGGTTTACAACTAGTATATAAAAATAATTCAACTTATACATATGTTAAATGACACATTATCATCAAAGTCACGAATTAATTACCATCGTGCAATTAGTTATTAGCTTTAGTCTAACTAAGCTTAAAAATCAAAATGAATAATACATAATTAAATTCCAAAAACATAGAAATTCAGCCAATCCTCAAAAGTTCTGGCTACAAGTTAAACAATAACACATATATATGTAGAGGAAAAATTAAATTAGGGATGTAAAGTATAAAATATCGAGGAAGTAGGATTAAAAATTAAAAGCTACATAAAAAACATAAAACAATCATATTATGCAGATTTATTCTTAAAAATAAATATAAGCAGTTAAACAAGACAAGTTTGAAAACTCTTATGAAAACAAAGTAAAAAAATTAAATTCGTTGGAGATAAATTCGTCAGTGACTCGATGCACCTATATGGGCAGTGAACGTGAATATCTCTTTGTAACATCTATGGAAACAAATCAATCATTGGAGATAAATCAGCCTGCCACTATATATGCGGGTAGTAAACTATATTGCCCACAGAGAATGTAAGTTTTACAATCATTGCATTGAGGAAAATTGGATATCCATCTTGATCCATAGTTGCGGATTATGCCCAATCTCGAGGACATTTCTTTGTACATCTACCATTTTCCATATACGATGCTTTTGGGTTGTGTGGAACACTAGGATAATGTTCCATACAATGCAAGATTATCTCAAATAGGATAGGATATTCCATTGGATCGATCAATTCAACACACATATTCTATATCCTTGATCACACATCTTAAGTTTCCTTGTACTTTTAAAAAATATAAGAGCAAGAACATGAGACAAACCCTTCTTTTAAAATTTAGTAGTAAAAACGTGTGCGAATTTTCTACAATTACTATTGTTACTTCCCATCACCTTCATCGTCACTTTTATTTTCATACCAATCATGCAAGCAACAATGTGAGGACGATCTGTAGGATTCTGATATGTGTAAACACCTCATGTTTTTAAGAATACGTAAATTACACGTGTTGTAGTAATTTAATTAAATTGCAAAAATAAAGTGAATTTAAATAAATATTAATTAGTGAGAAATTGATTAATATCTACGTGTTATTATATTTACTTGCGTGATAAGTAAATGAATTTCCAGTATTTTATATTACATCGTAACTGGGAAAAAATACGAGTTGTTAGTATCTTATTCAGGATGCGCATGCGGGGTCATGTTGGAAATTAGATGGAAAATTGATGATGAGTTACTTGTAACAACCCGCAATCCGAAATAGGGGGTGGCTAGCCTGATACTCCAATAAAACAGGAATCAAGGATCGAATCATTCTCAGCATGACAACAAAATAAAAAGTATACAGGATAACCACTCCATATTTCAGAAAAACGGGTTGTCAAAAATTTTGTTTGTAAAGTTAAAGAAAGAATTTAAACAACCCAATTTAAAAGAAAATGGAAACCCCAGGTATATAATATTACATACACCCAAAATATACAATAAGGGACCGAATATGCTGTTGGTCAATAGTCTCATACAATTAATATTAAAAGAGTTCAATAAATTACACAATACATTACATTAGACAGTTACAAAAGCTTGGGCCTCACGCCCGAGTAAAAGACCCGATCTTAACTAGAGTGCAAGAATGGCGGCGTCTATTGCAATATGTCCCGTAAATACCCGCAAAGCATCACGGCTCGCCAAAAACACTGGGATAGGAATTCAGATCATCCATCCTTGCGGCGGAGTACCTAAGCGGATAAAAGATACATGCACAATAAGAAATATGAATGGGTCAGGGCCCGGTTCTATATAATTACCAGATGAATACAGAGTATGACAGTTATGAATGATAAATCATGAAGAAAAGAAATAAGAATCTACCTACACAATTTAAAGTATGAGCTAAGACAATTTTAATTAATCATGAATCAAATTAAGTTATGCAGAAGAATAAGAATAATTAACATTAATATAAGAACCTACATCATGCACTTAGAATCATTTCATAGTTCCATTCCTTATTAGGAATTTTAATCATAAGTATATGCTCTTTGTGGCATCCCATTCCTCAACGGGAATGTTATCATCAATAAATGCTCTTTGTGGCATTTCATTGTGCTCTTTATGGAATTTCATCATGCTCTTTAATGTATATCACATACATCAAGTCCCACTTGATTATGAATAGTTATATTTATATACATATAACGATTCTAAGACCCCCCCCCCCCCGAGTTTTCCCACTGGGCGCGCCCCTAAATAACCATCATCTTCTAGGGGCCTATCAAACAAGGCAGCCTGGGCACCTATTGCAACGTCGGGAAGCGGCCATATTCCTTTGGGAGAGTCAAGACCACACCCGAAATCTCCTCACTAGCGCAGAAAATATACAACAACGCTCATATGGCCTGGGACTATATCCACCCTACATTCACTAGCCAGGGGGCATCACCTCACGCATGAAACTTCCCTTATTATGGAATTTAGAGAGGTGTGTTTATGTAAATTAGTATTTGTCGAATTCATAATTAAGTAAATTATCATTTACCATAATTATTACCATTTCCATTTCATTTTCAATTCCAATTTACGTTGTATGTTTCTTTTTATTCGAAACCATATTCATTTACATTTTTGTAAATAATTCACCTTATTATCCGGAGCCATATGTAATTCTTATCGTTATTACAACCTCAAGGGAGTTAATAAACTCCTAATTATCTCCAAACATTTTAGGGTATTACTTTAAAACCCCAAGACTATGATACCTCAAATGAATGAATAAACTTCCAATTTATTCTCCCTACATTCGTTTATGGTGTTATTATGAACCATCAAGATTAACATAGCTCCATTGAGCTCCTAAAGTCTCCCAAACACAACTCTATAACTCCTTGTCTCAATATAATTAACTAGAAGAAGAGAATGCCCTAACATCAATTAGCATATCCCAGGAAAACTCCCCACATAACCCATTCCTAATGTAGGGTAATTAATTAACTCATCAAAAACTCTAGGACTCTAAGTTTACTTCATTAAAGAAGGTTCCTAGGCCCTAAACTTAAAGAAAATGAATTGAAATTGTGTTATAAAATTAACTCAAAAATAGCACGAAAACGAATCGATTCTCCCTAGCAAATCGATTCGGCCAAAAAGCGAATCGGTTCGGACTTAAAGACCTAGGAATCTGTAAACTGCCGAATCAATTCGGTTTTAACCTGAATTGATTCGGGTACCCAGACCTGGAAACTGACCCTTAGAGAATCCATTCGCCCAGGGGGGCGAATCGATTCGCCCCTGCGATTTTGCCAAGAATGGCTTATGGGTTATAAACCCTAGATTTTCTCCAAACCTCAAATCTCTTCCATTTTTACACACATCCAACCTCATAAATCTACCCCACTTCAACCTGCATGATTATTAACTACTAAAACCCACAATTTCATTATCCAAAACTAATATTATGGTTAAAATACCATAAATTTCATTTTTGATCCATAAATGTAAATACACAACTATCACACAAATTATTCATATTAAATCATATATTAGCAAGTAGAAAACTTGCCTTGAAGTTGAAATCTCAAATTTATTTTGGGTAGAACCAATCCCAATCTTCAATCTCCAAATCTCTCTTCTTTCTCCACTTTTCTCTTCCTCTCTCGTTCTCTCAATGTTTAATAAAATCACTTAAGAGAAATAATGGAAAGACAAGACATAAATCGTGCCTTTAGTCCACAATTCCCAACTTAAGTGGTTAATACCACATTAAAATGACTCCCAATATGCGTTTACATTAAAACTAGTCAAAAGTGCCCGGAACCTAAAAATACAATATGGCACATATTTTGATTGTCTCGGACATTCTGGGACTAACTACACCCTCTAAATTGGCATCCGATAATTTTATAAATTATTTCCAGTTCCGGTTTCCTTTTAACCATAATGTCATTTAAAATACATGACACTATAAAACATACTACATGAGGATATTTACCTACACAAACGGTAAATATGCAACATTCCAGTAAATATTAACTTCCAACTCATTCAATTAATATTTACTCCAGTTCCAACATTTTATATAATTACCTTATGCGGTAAAATTAATATAAAATTAGCCTCCTAAAAGCGAGGGTTGTTACATACTCCCCCCTTTATGAGGGAATTTTTCCCTCAAAATTCGGGCATACCCTAGACGCATAAAGGGTATACTATCTTATACTATCATTCTATCGCCCTTAATAAACCCTCGTTATTACGGCGTCCCAAAATGGACTTGGACTAAGGTCGTCACTATCGATCTCAGTCTAAAATCTTTGTGCTCTGGCATAGCACAAAGCGTTCCTCACAAACTATCAATTCTAACTTCCTACGGTCGAAGATGATAACCACACGACTAGGCATACATAGTCTTACATCTTGAATCACGTTACATCCCACCTCAGGGGTACTCACACCAACGCTAAATGGCTTAACCCCAACACTACTCAACTACTCCTCGCATAGGCTTAGCCCTTCTAGCATACGGCTCAAAAGCCCAGTCACTTAAGAAATGTTTTAGGACCGCTCCAAGTCCAAGGAACCAATTGATCGCTGGTCTCATCCAACGAGTATGCAATTTGCTCACCCGGATACACAAGGCCACTCACGGTGCCATAGCTTAGGAAATGATTCATAAGGCCACTCAATAATCCTAATTATTGTACTGGAAATTTCCATTCCATACAAGCTACTGCCCCCCGTCCATCTAGTTAGCCTAAGGCACCCATTTAAGGTATGCCTTTTGGCCATACGTTAACTTCCTCCATTCATCCATCCACTTTAGGGTGGTAAAATATACTCCATCTCCATATGGTTCCCATTTCTTCATGGAAGCTTTACCAAACCTTGACATGAATAACTAGTCTCGGTCCACCACTATTGTTAGGCATTTCACACGATTTTACCACCCCTCTATAAAAATTGGGGCGTACTCCTCTACATATCATTCGCACGCAATGTCTGGAAAAGCAACGGCTTGGTTGAACGATCCACAATCTTCTCAAATAGGATCATGACCAGTTCGGTGCCGACAATTCAATGCAAACGTCTATGAATATACCCTTCTTTGTTCCACCGCTACTCTTGTTCACACGAGTAGGTGAAATGGTCAATCATAGACCGTAATGATCTTGCTACAAAGTCTTCCAAGTCAGGCAAGTTTCATTTGGCTTTCCATGTCATCACAAATATATCTGACGGGTTTCTTACTCGACGCATCTACTACCCCAATCGCATTACCTTAGCGATTTGAGAAAAATCCAATCAATAGTCCGTTATGGACTTCATATACCAACTCTATTTCTCCCACGACATACTGCAACAACTTGTTGCTCGCAAGAAAGACTAAATTTCCTACCCAGGAAGTAGTGCCTCCAACACTTTAAGGTGATCACTACCACAATGAATTTTAAATCAAGCGTGGAATAATACTTCCCCCAAGTTTAAGCTTGTGAGACGCACAAACAATGGGTCCATGCTCCAGTATTATTACTCCCCATTCCTGGCAAAGACTTAATCGTTAAATCCACCCTCGATCTTAACAGGATGGGCTCATGAGTGAAAGTCAATTCATCCTTTTAAATCCCCAAAATTTAGGTTACCAATGTAACACTTTAACTAAGAGAGGTCTCATCTCCATTGGCCTAACCTTCAAAATATCTCGAGATTCCATACTCCTCGTTTTTAGGGACCTACTCCCCCTAAGGGTTAACCCACAACATATTTGTGGTCAACTCCCTATAGCCCTCCTAAATCAACATCACATGCCCTAATGGCCTTATGTCCTAATAAATCTAAGGTCGATCTATATATATCCTATCTAAGTTATATACATATAATACTAAGTATATCCCTAGTGTCCAAGACCTATCTCAACTTCCGACATTCGCTCGGTTTCATGCGTGTGACGTCTCGCCGAAGCGAAATCCAGACAAGGAATCCTCCCGTTACACTACTACCTCACATTATCGGTCATCAAGATATAACGGTCTAAGACACATGATCGGGATCGGTAAAAGTCTAACTCGCAACCCTATTAATAAGATTCTACTTCTATGTCTTACCATTGCATAATTAAGGATTTCAACTAATCAGACATTTACTTTCTATAAAGTCTTAAATATATTTATCCAATACATAATTACATCTTTTTAAATAGACTTCTTATCAAGGCATAACCCGAAGTCTCAATTCAACTTCATATCTCAGTCTCCCTCGCATTGATCAGAGGAGAGAACTATATTCGGTGCTTCTATCTCGCACTTTAATAGCCCTTAATCACTCTACTACGTGATTCTCGGCTAAACCTTTCAACCCATCTCTCAATCAACAAAAATAAAGTAAAATAAAATAAAAGAATAAAAAGAACAGCATCTCTCCACTCCCAACGTCGTTGAGGTTCACGCGTGGAGCGTCCCGCAAAAGAGAAATCCAAACAAGGAACCCCTCCTATGCATTACTACTCAACCTTGTTGGTCATGGAGATAAGGCATACCAATCACATACAATGCAAACAAACATCCAAACACTCAAATAAGATAACACAACAAGTAATAAAAACCTCCTACTTACCTCAACCACCCCTATAAAGTCTCAACCTATATCCAGGAGAGATATTATAGGACAACTAGTTCCATCCTGAAAATAGAAGTAGGATAGCCTCGCAATCTATTTGCTTGCTATCACCCCAACCAAACCAAAATATATTTACTTGTATAGTTCACATCATACAAGTAGCACATAACGCACATAGTACTTAAAAAGAAAATATATCACCACTCGCTTTATAACGAGTGAAGGAAAACATAAAACTTCCCTACCACAGAAATCATATAATTACCCTATCTATAGTAGCGTCGATACTACTACAAACTCAATATGCACACTCTAATATATAGTAAATATAATACTACTAAATCTTATCATGAGGAATGTACCACCCACTGATAAGGTGGAATTCCCGCCAACATTCTTGCCAATCACTCTGGGTTAATACTAATGGTTCTCAGACTCCGTACTCGAGTCTTATTCGAACCAACATTACCTCCGTCAACTCCCCAACTAGGCACTTTATCTTTGTCCTTGTTCTCCAATCAACAAGATCAAAATGCGCCGTTTTACACTCCACGTCACAACCATTGTTCCGCCCCTAACTGCCAAACAATTATCCACGTGACTCCCTTTCACCATCTCAACAAAAGGGAACATGCTACCGGCCTCCCCTTCCTTAGTTCAATGAAACCTCCCCAAGAGGATGTCCACCAATGGGGTTTCATGATCACTGCTCCACCAGAAGTGTTAACGACACTTATTCTGGAGCCTATCATTCCATTGAAGGACACTTTCTTCCTTATACCAACCTTATTTTGGTACACAGCCTCCCTAACCGTACAACTCTTTACTCACCGTCGACCTCCGTTCGAACCTCGCATGAGCATTTGAGAATCCATCTTCTCATCAGTCCAGTTACCCCAGAGAAACTCGCTGTTGAAAATGTCAATTGGGTTTCTCCATGGGAAAAACATCATGCACCCACGAATATGGTGACCACGTTCTCACCATCTCAACACTACTCCTACGGGTGAAGGATTCAACTCCATCCTTTTTATCTGGGCACCTCTATACCCAATTCTAGGCCAAAACTCTTAGGCCTTATACTTCTACCAAATGAGGATGCATCTCTTCCTCCTTACTTCAACATGTGACCCTTATCATGGGCTCTTCACCACTTCAATTTAACATCGCTTGGAATCTCAAGCTTAGTACCACCCTCTACATCTAGCGGTACTTGGATACCTATGTCTACCATAATTAGTAGTCGTAGTAGCAAGACAAGAAAGTGCTACAAAAAGAGAGTGACCTCCAAAGCGGTCCTTATCCTCGACCACAACTTACAGTTCCTATTAATTCCATCTAATGACGCCTTCACCACAACCTTCCCTGGCGCCCTTCTTCAATCGACCTACTATTCTCACACGAACGAACAAAATATTCTATAGGTTCTACCTCATGCCAGAAGAACGAGATCTCACAACAGAATTCAACGATCTTAATCGTAAGGCTCTATGTCGAATCAAAAACAACGTTGAAAGCGTAAAGCGTTCACACAAACCCCTAAGGACTCTAGAACCTGATGCTCTGATACCATCTGTGACAACCTGCAATCCGAAATAGGGGTGGCCAACCCGATACTCCAATAAAATAGGAATCAAGGATGGAATCATTCTAAGCATCACAACAAAATAAAAAGTATACAGGATAACCACTCCATATTTCAGAAAAACAGGTTGCCAAAAATTTTGTTTGTAACGTTAAAGAAAGAATTTAAACAACCCATTTTAAAAGAAAATGGAAACCCCGGGTATATAATATTACATACACCCTAAATATACAATAAGGGACCGAATATGCTGTCGGTCAACAGTCTCATACAATTAATATTAAAAGAGTTCAATAAATTACATAATACATTACATTAAACAATTACAAAATCTTGGGCCTCACGCCCGAGTAAAAGACCCGATCTTAACTAGAGTGCAAGAATGACGACGTCTATCGTAATATGTCTCGTAAATACCTGCAAAGCATCACGGCTCGCCAAAAACACCAGGATAGGAAGTCAGATCAGGCATCCTTATGGCGGAGTACCTGAGCGGATACAAGATACATGCACAACAAGAAATATGAACGGGTCAGGGCCCGACTCTATATAATACCAGATGAATATAGAGTATGACATTTATGAATGATAAATCATGAAAAAAAGAAATAAGAATCTACCTACACAATTTAAAGTATAAGCTAAGACAATTTTAATTAATCATGAATCAAATTAAGTTATGCAGAAGACTAAGAATAATTAACATTAATATAAGAACCTACATCATGCACTTAGAATCATTTCATAGTTCCATTCCTTATTAGGAATTTTAATCATAAGTATATGCTCTTTATGGCATCCCATTCCTCAATAGGAATGTTGTCATCAATAAATGCTCTTAATGGCATTTCATTGTGCTCTTTATTGAACTTCATCATGCTCTTTATGACATATCACATACATCAAGTCCCACTTCATTATGAATAGTTATATTTATATACATATAATGATTCTAAGACCGCCCCTCCGAGTTTCCCCACTGTGCGCGCCCCTAAATAACCATCATCTTCCAGGGGCCTATCAAACAAGGCGGCCTGGGCACTTATCACAACGTCGGGAAGCGGCCATATGCCTGAGGGAGAGTCAAGACCACACCCGGAATCTCCTCATCAACGCAGAAAATATACAACAAGGCTCATATTACCTGGTACTATATCCACCCTGCATTCACTAGCCAAGGGACATCACCTCACGCACGAAACTTCCCTTATAATGGCATTTAGAGAGGTGTGTTTAAGTAAATTAGCATTTACCGAATTCATAATTAAGTAAATTATCATTTACAATAATTATTACCATTTCCATTTCATTTTTAATTCCAATTTACGTTGTATGTTTCTTTTAATCCGAAACCATATTCCTTTACATTTTTGTAAATAATTCACCTTATTACCCTGAGCCATATGTAATTCGTATCGTTATTACAACCTCAATGGAGTGAATAAACTCCTAATTATCTCCAAACATTTTAGGGTATTACTTTAAAACTCTAAGACTATCATACCTCAAATGAATGAATAAACTTTCAATTTATTCTCCCTACATTTGTTTATGGTGTTATTATGAGCCATCAAGATTAACATAGCTCCATTGAGCTCCTAAAGTCTCCCAAACACAACTCTATAACTCTTAGTCTCAATATAATTAACTAGAAGAGGAGAATGCCTTAACATCAATTGGCATATCCCCGAAAAAGTCCCCACATAACCCATTACTAATGTAGGGTATGTAACTAACTCATCGAAAACTCTAGGACTCTAAGTTTACTTCATTCAAGAAGGTTCCTAGGCCCTAAACCTAAAGAAAATGAATTGGAATTGAGTTATAAAATTAACTCAAAAATAGCAGGAAAACGAATCGATTCGCCCTAGCGAATTGATTCGCCCAAAAAAGCGAATCGGTTCGGACTTAAAGACCTGGGATTCTGTAAACTGCCGAATCAATTCGGCTTTAACCCGAATCGATTGGGTTACCCAGACCTGGAAACTGACCCTTAGCGAATCGATTCGCCTAGGGGGCCGAATCGATTCGCCACTGCGATTTTGCCAAGAATGGCTTACGGGTAATAAACCCTAGATTTTCTCCAAACCTCAAATCTCTTCCATTTTTACACACGTCCAACATCATAAATCTACCCCACTTTAACCTACATGATTATTAACTACTAAAACTCACAATTTCATCATCAAAAACTAATATTAGGGTTAAAATACCATAAATTTCATTTTTGATCCATAAATGTAAATACACAACTATCACATAAATTATTCATCTTAAATCATATATTAGCAAGTAGAAAACTTGCCTTGAAGTTGAAATCTCATAATTCTTTTGGGTAGAAGCAATCCCAATCTTCAATCTCCAAATCTCTCTTCTTTCTCCACTTTTCTCTTCATCTCTCTTTCTCTCAATGTTTAATAAAATCACTTAAGAGAAATAAAAGAAAGGCAAGACATAAATCGTGCCTTTAGTCCACAATTCCCATCTTAAGTGGTTAATACCACATTAAAATGACTCCCAATACGCGTTTACATTAAAACCAGTCAAAAGTGCCCGAAACCTAAAAATACAATATGGCACATATTATGACTGTCTCGGACATTCTGGGACGAACTACACCCTCTAAATTGGCATTCGGCAATTTTATAAATTATTTCCAGTTCTGGTTTCCTTTTAACCATAATGTCATTTAAAATACATGACACTATAAAACATACTACATGAGGATATTTACCTACACATACGGTAAATATGCAACATTCCAGTAAATATTAACTTCCAACATTTTATATAATTACCTTATGTGGTAAAATTAATATAAAATTAGCCTCCAAAAAGCGAGGGTTGTTACATTACTCGAATGATGATTTTGAGTACACAGTTGATCCAGAATGGGTCAAAATAATCAAGATTAAGTACCCGATAATAGTGATTGGATTTCAGGAGCTTTTTAGACTAGTCAGGAACCGATAGAGATATTTTGGTAATTTTAAAAATATATGAAAAGTGAATTTCGAGATTTAACCTATATATTAAAAGGTTGCAGTTAAGTGAATAGCCATTCTATAATATCTAATGGTTTCTTAGTGTTACACCTAGAATTAAAGAGAATTTGAAGAGAAAAAAGATGAAATTCAAGAATTCTTGAAAGATACTCGAAGGGTGCTCAAGAAAGGCTAGGAATTGTGTAGAACTTGAAGATTTTTGGGCTTAGAATTATCATCAAAGGAGGTTCTTCAATCAAATTCAGACTCTACAAGTGTTTAATGGCAAGTAATTATCTTACTATATGATTATGTGTGGTATTCAAATCATATCATCATTGGGAAAGGATTTTTGGGTGGAATTCATAGATAATTGGATTTTTAGAGAGATGATTTCATAGTAAAATTGTGTGATTCACTTATATAGAAATCTAAAAATTTGAATCCCATGTATGAATTATTGATTTAAAAGATTGATAATTTTATGAATTGTTGTGATATTGGGAGAATTTCATATTATTTGGAAATTAAGTATAAATTTTATGTAGTGATCATGTGTAGATGAATTCTATGTTGAAATGGATGTGTTTCATGTTTAAGATTCATGAGATTTGATAAACATTGAGAAAATATGTTTTGTGATTGATGAATTTGGATTAAACTTTGTTGAAAATTGATTTACTGGAGATTATTGCCCTTTGCAAGGGCGAATTGGTTCTCCCTCAACACGAATCGACCCGGCCGCCCTGCTATAGTTAATTTGTGCTATTTGATGAAAACTGCTAGTGACTTGATCTTAGGTAAAATTTTAACGTTCGGGAATAACGTAGGATTTCTGGAAAGATGATTAATACTTAGAAAAGAAATATTTTGAAATGATTGGGAACATATTAGGAGTACGAAATAGTGTATTTGTGGAAATAATACCCGAAAAATTATAAAATGGAATTTTGGTGAAAAATTTGGGACAATGGGGATATGACTGGGTGAAAATGGTACCTGTTGAGAAATGATATTTTAGTGATCAAATAATCAAATAAGCGAATATTTAAATAATTGAGAATGCAGACGATACTCGAAAGTGTTTGGCTAGAACACTAGGGATGATTGAGAATGGAGACTTTTAGGAATATATAAATGGGTATAGAGATAGTGTATATATATATATATATATATATATATATATATATATATATATATATATATATATATATATATATATATATATATATATATATATAGAGAGAGAGAGAGAGAGAGAGAGGATCTCATGAGGACCTTTGTTTAAATACCGCTGAAGCGAACCAATTTTGATAAAATAGTAAAAAAAATAATTTTGAGCTAATTTTTTATATAGTTTTTAAACATTTCAGTAGGGCCATATAAAAAAAATCAACTCAAAATGAATTTTTTAACTATTTTAAAAAAATAGGTCAAACTTTGTCAGTTTTTAACAATTTAAAAACTGAAAAATTTTGACCGATTTTTTTAAAATAGCAAAAAAAATCATTTTGAGTTGATTGTTTTTTTATGGTCCTACTGAAATATTTAAAAATTATAAAAAAAATCAACCCCAATTTTTTTTTCTATTTTTAAGAAATGGTCCTAATTTAGGGTCCTCAAACCGGGACCTCACTTGATCCTTTCCCTATATATATGTGTGTGTGTGTGTATGTGTGTGTGTGTTTTCATAACACATCAAGTACACATATATATCACTCGTGGAGCATTACCTCATGGACTCACTTATATATATATATATATATATATATATACACACACACACACACACACGCAAACACAAACACACACATATATATGTGCATAAAAATAAGTACATGTATATGCCACTAATGTGTGAACATCAAATTAATAATTAGTGAAAGTTATTTGGATTGAATCGATAAATTATATTTGAGAATTATAATTGTCTAAAGTTATCTGAAATGAATTGATTAATTATAATTGAGAATTATAATTATTAAAAAGATATAATAACTAATTTCACAAAATACGCATAACACGGGGTAGTGTTTGGACGTAAGGATATTGGAGACGAGTTAGGCTAGGTAGCATAACTAGGAGTTAAAATGCATATGTTAGGCGATCATTATAGTTGAGGGGCGAGTATTATCTCGTGTGTGCGCGACACCAATTTTAAATATGGAAGAATGTATTCATAATTATTATACATTGAATTACTTATAAAATATTGTCAAAAGGATTTGGGCTCTGGCCCCTAGCAAAATGTTTTCAAAACTTTTAAGTGTCCAGCCACAGGGGTAACAAGCGAGAGTATCTATACCAGGTTATCGGAGTTGCAGCAGCTGTGGAATGCTTGTAGGACTTTTTGTATCCATCCTCTATCTTTGTAATTCAAAATAGAATTCAGTTGGTTACTTTCTAGGCATATCACCCAATGTCAGTTTTATTCTGTTTAGTTTATTTCAGTTTACTTGAGATTATTGTAGTGGATTTCTGTAATACCCCGTACTTTTATTGATATTTATTTACGGGATTAATTAAATTAAATGTGTATTATTTGAGAATTAATCCGGATAAAATACTAACGAGATGTGAGTTTGTATTTGATTATAATGTGTATATATGGCAATATATGAATATTTGAAATATTGAAATTGTCACGAGACTGAAATACGACAATTCGGAAAATTTAGTTGGGACGCACGGGCCAATCACGTCAAGAATGTAATATTTGAATTTAAAAGTGAATCTTATTTTTATCAACCAAATGGTCATTTTGAGTGCGCCAACATTTCCGGAAGGGTCAAAATAGTCAGAAAACACTAGCCGGGGGTTTAGTTTGGGTCCCGGGGCATTTTTAAGCCAAACCGACAACTTAAAAGGGCATTTTGGTAATTTTGAAATTTTGGGAATTATAACCAACGAATTTTGGGAATTAAATATAGGATATTTAGTAACCCACTAAACCATTACCAGCACTTAACTAATTAGAGGGCTACGGGAGTTATAGGAAGAAGTTAGAAGAGGTTTCCCAAAGAGAAAACCATAACCACCATCTTCAACCTTCAACCTTGGGAGAAATTGTATAGAAAGAGAGAGCAACCTTCAACATTCGACATCAAATTCAGAGAACTATCTAAGGAAAGTGGTTTAATTACGTTAATTTCAAGAGAATGCTTCTTCCATTCTTAGAATTGATAAAATTGCTTTAATTTGGGTATTTGATGAAAACCCTTGAAATTTGGAATAGAAATTCATAATATGTTATAGGGATTGCATGTAGAATGTTAGTTGATGATTGTCCTACAAGAAATACAACTTTTTATGATGAAAAAACAGATTTATAAGGATAGAATTGAAGACATGGAATTCTGGGTTCATACCCATAAGGTTTGGGGTAAAATTGGGGATTGATGATAATTTTATGTTAATTAGGAAGATTGGAACCCCAATAATATGTTAAGATACGATCTACGAAAGTTTATTAACGTTTAGGAACCTTAAAACACTATTTGGGATGGCTTTTAGATGAGTTTAGAGATGAAGAAAATTGGGAAAAATGAAGTAGGAAATTCTGGGCTCGAAACTGCCATCTCGTTAGAAGACCTGCCCAGGTCGTTCGAACGAGCTTCTAATGAGGTGACAGTTTTCCTTCTAACGAGTTGGTAGTTCGTTCGATGCCCTCTCATTCGATGCCCTCTCCTTCGAACGAATTCTCGTTCGAACGACCTCGTTCGAACGACCTCGTTCGAACGAGACTTCTAACGAGTTGACAAAATGGCCTTTTTGACCTGATTTGATTTCTAGTGTCCCGTAACCTTGTTTAATTGATGAAATAACTTTCCCTTGATAACTAATTGGTATAGTTAGGAGATTGGAGATATATTGAGGAGTAACATATAGAAGAGTGACTTGAACCAAATGATGTTTGTGGATTAGGACGCGAGTGACTAATCACGATGTGAGGATAATTGATGACTTAAATACATATAAACTGGGGACATGTGATTTGTGTAATACTAAAAGTTGGTATAAGAACGAGAAGTATACCACTACTAAAAATATGGTAATTACTAAGATGTGTGCATGCTTAGTATATATGATTTTATGTGTATGACATACCTACCATAAGTGCTATCACGGGAGGTTTGCGTTCGTTTAGGGCCATCTAATCTTTGTGTGCCTACGGGGGTATTTAGATTGGTACCTCGAGGACATAGGTCAGAGAAGGACTTATTGTGAAGTTAATAAGTCTGCTGATCATGGGAGCGTAGGTATGTGCGTGACCCATGTGATGTGAACTATGTTCGCCTCCATTGTTTGTGATTTGCTATTATCTGAGAACGATTCCTGAGAGATTCGGAATGCGTGATCCTTATGTATGTGATATACCGGGATGGGATAGCAGAGTATGTGTGCACCGCAGCTTAGTCTCGTGGTGCTAGTATTGTATATTTATGACGTGAATAATATACGATTAAATGAAAAGAATTGTCATGTTTAAATTGTGAAGTGTAATTATCGTAATGATCACTGAAGATAAAAAGGGATAACCTGTAGTGAATTGTATTGCTAATAATTGAGGATCCGAGAATTTAAGTAAAACTCTCTATTTAATTGAAGAAGTTGGAATTAAAGTGCGAATCGAGTAGAAAGGTTAGAATTCATTTTGGTCTAGATAGATATGAGGATCACTTGAATGGGTACGGTACGTTAGGAGTGCACAATTAGTCGAGAGGTGAGTATTTCATGCGAGAGCACGTCCTAACATGTATTTTTCATTCATTGTTTTAATGTTATTAAATCACTTGCTATTTTTAAAATATTCTCCACATTCGGGCTCTGACCCGTTTGCTTTCAAATCTATTTTTGTAAAAACCTTTTTAGGTGCCCAGCCACAAGGACACCATGCATAGGAATTCTATTCAAGTGACGAGTGTGACACCCCGACTAATTAAATACCGGGTAGCTACTCCTTTATAAAATTAATTCAAAATGCCAAGTTGGCTCAGTTAATAGCATCACTGTCGAAAACATTTTTATTATTACTAACCACCTAGTATTTAAAAAGCAAGTTGCCAAATTTTAATTTAAGTCTGATTAACATGCAAGAAGTAAAATGAAGAAATAGATAACACCATTCACCATACTGAAGTAAAATGAATAATCATCACATAGCGTAAATAAAGTCTGGAGGAAACCCCTCACTACAATCCCATAACTGAAATAAATAAACTGAAACAATACATGCTAAAGTCTGAAAACTGAAATGTAAAAGATGTCTCTAAAGAAATGGGCAACATGCCCTACAACTGATAGATAGTGACTCTGGAATCCAAAGAGATAGAAGCGTCTACATGCAAATCCCTGTAGCTTCCACAAGAAGCTACAGCTCTTCATCTGAATGAGTAGCTATGCTTGGTGTCCTTGTGGCTGGGCACCTAAAATGGTTTTACAAAGAAAAAGATTTGAAAAGCAAACGGGTCAGAGCCCGAATGTGGAGTTATGTTTTAAAAACCTGCAAGTGCTTTAAAAACATTTAAAACATTAAATGCAAAGTACATGTTAGGACGTGCACTCACATTATATTCTCACCTCTCGTCTAACTGTGCACTCCTAACGCAAGTACCCATCTATATCTACCCATACCACTAGCTAAGTGACAACGTATCTAGCTAGACTGCCAAAGGTTTTACCCATAATACTTGGTTCCATTAACATAATAACGCTCTTAATTAAATAGGGTTTAATGTAACTTAGATACTCAATATGCAATATATATATCACTATTAGTTAACTCACTATATATCTCAAAACAACACCTTAATATATATTTACAACATCAACATGAGGATTCCCATTAATTAAAAGTATATTATTCACATCATAATTATACAATACAAGCACCCCGCAATCTAAGCTGTAGTGCACACATACTCTGCTATCCATCCCGGTACATCACGTACATAAGGATTACATATTCCGAATCTCTCAGGAATAGTTTACCGATAACATCACAAATAATGGAGGCGAACACAGTCACCATCACATGGGTCACGCACATACCTACGCTCCCATGATCAGCGGACTTATTAATATCACAATAAGTCTTTCTATGACCTATGTTCATCAAGGTACCAGTCTATATCCCCCCCGTAGGCACACAAGGATTAGAGGGTCCTAAGCGAACGCAACCTCCCGTGATAGCAAGTATGGTAGGTATGTCATACACACAATCCATATACCAATACTAAGTAAACACACATCTTAGTAATACCGTATTTTAATCGTAGTACATATTGCACTCTCGTACTAACTATAATTATCACAATTTATACTAATCCGATTTATAATCATACGCGCTATAATTCATCCTCACATCGTAGTAGACACTCACGTCTCAACCCAAACGGTTCATTGAATATAACTCTAGTATATAATTTACTCCTCTCAATAACCCAAAAGTCCCAATCTATCCTCACATCAATAAAGGAAGGTCATCTATATCCTCGAACAAGTTTACGGGACTCCAAAAATCCAAAACAGTCCAAAAAGGACCAAACTGTCAACTCGTTAGAAGTCTCGTTCGAACGAGTTTGGACTGTCAGCTCGTTAGAAGTCTCGTTCGAACGAGGCTGTTCGAACGAGATCCCAGTTCGTTCGAACGAACTGTTCCTTCTAACGATATCTCGTTCGAACGAGATATCGAACGAGATCCCTTCTCGTTAGTAACGACTGGTCAACTTCGTTAGAAGCTCGTTCGAACGAGTTCGTTCGAACGACCTGGGGGCTGCTTCTAATGAGCTACCAGTTTCGGCCTAGATTTTTCCCATCTCGTTTTCACCATTTTTATCACTTTAATCCTTCTTCAAAGTTCGTTCTAACAATGATTTAAGTCCTCTAATCATACTAAAACATGCTTAGGTCGTAAACTAACGTCTTTTAAGGCAATAAGGCATCCTAAACATCATTAAATCCCAAGATTTTATACTTTTCCCCAATATCATCAAGAACATGAATCCTAGATATATATCAACATCAAATTCCAGAATTTAATTCTTTTTTCTTTCACCCAATCATGTATTAGCATCAGATTAATCGTCTCCAAACTATTCTACATGCAATTCTCTACACAATTTCTCAAGTTCTATGATCTAAACTACATGGGTTTTCATATTTATCAAGAACAAACCAAAATTCCGAATTTTCTAACATGGAAAGAACATTTTCTGAAATTAAACATAATTAAACCACTTGCCTTGGTTTGATTCCGGATTTGGTGTTGATTTGATGAAGAATTTCTGCAGAATTTCTTCTCTCCAAGCTTCCTCTCTAATGGTGGCTTAAGGTGGCTAGGGTTTGATTTGGGGAAACTTAGAAAACCTAAATGACAACCTACGTAGCCTTCTACGTAGCCTTCTACGTAGCCTTCTAGGTTAATCCACATCAGATTTACATCTCTAATTTTCGTCACTTTTAATTCCTAAAAATGTAAAATTACCAAAATACCTTTTAAGTTACCGGTATGGCCTAAAAATACCCCGGGACCCAAACTATACCCCCGGCTAGTGTATTCTGACTATCTCGACCCTTCCGGACGCGTTGGCGCACTCAAAACGACCATACGGATTATAGATTTTAAATTCACTTTTATTAACAAAATATTATACCGTGACGCGGCGGTCCCACGCGTCTCAACAAAATTTCTACAATGCCGTATATAAATCCCACGACAAATTTTATAATACCAAATACATATATAATCATATATGCACATAATAAAATACCAATTCGCATCACATTAGTATTTTTATCCCGGATTAATTTCCAATTAATACGCATTTAATTAATTAATCCTAAAAATAAATATAGTCAAAAGTACGGGGTATTACATACTCCCCCCCTAATAACTAAATTTCGTCCCGAAATTCGAAACAAAAAGGTACCTGCTAAAAATAGCTCTGGATAACGTTCGCGCATCTCATCCTCGCGCTCCCATGTGGACTCCTCGACATTGTGATGTCGCCACTGAACACGCACTAACGGGACTATCTTTGACCGCAGTTTCCTCTCGCTTCGGTCCAAAATAGCAATTGGCCCCTCCTCGTATGAGCTATCCGGCTGGAGATCGATGTCCTCCACAGCAATGTGAGAATGAGCCAAATTATCTCTAAGGTATTTCCTCAGCGAGGAAATATGGAACACGTCGTGAATCCGATGCAAGTGCTCCGGTAGTCCAAGTCTATACGCAACCGGTCCGATCCGCTCAATAATAGGAAACGGCCCCACATACCTCGGTGCCAATTTCCCCTTCTTCCCGAATCGCATAATCCCCTTCATCAGAGAAACCCTGAGCAAAACCTGGTCCCCCACTTGGAACTCTCTGAAAAACCTCTTCGCATCATCATAACTCTTCTGCCTGTCTTGAGCTACCCGAATGCGACTCCGAATCAACTCAATCCTTGCCGAAGTATCCTGAATCACTTCTGGCCCAAGTAGTTTGTTGTCCCCCACCTCCAACCAACATGCTGGGGAACGACAAGGCCTACCGTACAACGCCTCGAACGGAGCCATGCCAATCGTGAACTGATAGGAGTTGTTGTAAGCAAACTCCACCAGTGGAAGGTACTGCTCCCATCCACCCCCGAAGTCAATAATGCACATGCGTAGCATGTCCTCCAACATCTGATTGGTGCGCTCTGTCTGCCCATCGGTCTGCGGATGATAAGCCGTACTCAACCGCAATTCCGTGCCCATTGCCTCCTGGAAACTCTCCCAAAACCTCGAAACAAATATCTTGTCTCTGTCAGACACGATATTTAGGGGCACACCGTGAAGTCTCACAATCTCTGAAATGAAGAGCTGGTCATACTGTCCCGTAGTGTAGTCAGTCCTTACGGGTAAAAAGTGAGCGACCTTGGACAACCTGTCCACAATTACCCAAACGGAGTCGTGACCCCTCTGCGACGTAGGCAACCCCGTGACAAAATCCATGGATATGCTCTCCCACATCCACACCGGAACCTCCAACGGCTGTAGCAATCCTGCTGGTCTCTGATGATCCACTTTTACAAGCTGACAAGTGGCGCATTTCGAGACAAACTCAGCGATATCTCTCTTCATACCGTTCCACCAATATTGCCATCTCATGTCTTGGTACATTTTGTCCCCTCCGGGATGTACCGCGAACCGTGAGCCGTGCGACTCTGCCATCACATCGTGCTGCAACTTATCCCCTTCCGGAACTACCAATCTCCCATTGAAGCGCAATCCCCCGTCTGAGCTAACGGTATAGGACTCGGCTCCCTCTGCAAGTAATCGAACTATCTGCTCCTGACAGAACGAGTCATTAGCCTATGCCCGTACTACCTTTGTGACAATCTGCGGTGTAACGGTCATCACAGACATGAAAGATCGGGCCACTGCATCCTGGTGTCCCAATTCCTTCCACTTAGCCTTCCACACCTCTGCCACCTCATCTGCTGGCCTGCGGCTCAACGCGTCTGCTACCACGTTAGCCTTACCCGGGTGGTACTGGATGTCAAACTGGTAGTCCTTCACAAATTCAAGCCACCTACGCTGCCGCATATTCAATTCCTTCTGCGTGAACAGATACTGTAGTGACTTGTGGTCCGTGAACAGCTGAAACTTCTCCCCCAAAAGATAGTGCCTCCAAATCCGTAAGGCAAATACTACCGCTGCCAACTCCAAATCATGAGTGGGGTAATTCTTCTCATGAGGCTTAAGCTTACGGGAAGCATAAGCTATGGCCTGTCTCTCCTGCTGCAATACACCTCCCAGTCCTTGCAACGACGCATCGGTGTAAACCAAATACTCAACTCCCGGCCTTGGCAATGCTAACACGGGTGCTGAGGTCAACTTGTCCTTCAATTCATCGAATGCCAACTGACAGGCATCACTCCAAATGAACGGCACACCTTTACGAGTAAGATGTGTCAAAGGACCTGCTATCTTCGAGAAACCCCGAATAAACCTCCTATAGTATCCTGCTAGACCCAATAAACTACGAATCTCCGTTGGTGTCGTGGACTGTCCCCACTCCCTCACCGCTGACACCTTCCCCGGATCAACTGATATTCCCTGGTCGGAAATAATGTGACCCAAGAACTGGACTTCCTTCAACCAAAACCCGCACTTCTCGTATTTTGCATACAACTCGTTCTGACGAAGTGTCTGCAAAACCTGCCTCAAATGCTCGGCGTGCTCCTCCTCTGTCTGAGAGTAAACCAGAATGTCATCAATGAAGACAATGATAAACTGATCTAGGAAATCTCTGAACACCCTGTTCATCAAGTCCATAAACACTGCTGGAGCGTTGGTCAAGCCGAAAGGCATAACCCGAAACTCATAAGAACCATATCTCGACAAGAACGCGGTCTTCGAGACATCCTCCTCCCTGATACGCAACTGATGGTATCCCGACCTCAAGTCAATCTTCGAGAAGAAAGAAGCTCCCCTCAACTGGTCGAATAAGTCATGGATTCGAGGCAACGGATACTTATTCCGTATCGTGGCCTTATTCAACTCTCGATAGTCCACACACAACCTCAGTGAACCGTCCCTCTTCTTCACAAACAAAACCGGAGCGCCCCAAGGTGAGGTACTCCTGCGAATAAAGCCTTGTCCCAACAGCTGCTCTATCTGATCCCGTAGCTCTCTCATCTCAGCTGGAGCCATACGGTACGGTGCGTGTGCTATAGGTCTCGTACCCGGTAGCAAATCTATAACGAAGTCTATCTCACGACTGGGTGGTAAGCCTGGTATCTCCTGAAACACATCTGAATACTCCCTGACAACCGGGATCGAATCTAAAGTAATAACAACCTCCTTAGAGGTATCCTCCTCTATGTAATACAGATGAGTGGTCGATCCTCCCTCTGGGCGAGGCATCGCCACTATAAACATCTCTTGCCCCGGAATGGCAAAAACAATGCTCCCGCTGAAGCAATCAATCATGGCCCTATATGCTACGAGCCAATCCATACCGATGATCACATCGTGAACATGCATGTCTAACATTAACATGTCTGCAGGCAATACCAAACCACCAATCTCTACCCCCACACCCCGGCATATAAAGAAAATAAGTGACCCACTCCCTAATGGTGAGTCGACACATGTCATTGTGCTCTCTGCCGTAGCTAACAATCCTAAAGCTTTTGCGAAGTGTGTAGCTATGAAACAATGTGTAGCACCCGTATCGAATAACACCCGACCCATAGTGCCATGGATAGGAAACGTACCCTCGATCGCGGGCGGTGCCTGTGGAACTGCAGCCTGGTGAACGTTGTAGACACGTCCATATTGTAGCTGCCCCTGCTGAGCTGGGACTGCCGGAATGGGTGGCAATGCTGCCATCTGCGGCGGTGCGGGAAGAGCGGAGGGAAACATAGGCCTCTGTGGCTCCTGGCGAGCACCCTGCTCCTGCTGCTGTGGGGCCCTGCCCCTATCAGGACAATACTGCTTCTTATGGCCAGTCTTGCCACAAACAAAGCACTTCCCTGGAAAGTTCCCTCCCCTCTGCCCCTGCTATCCCCGGCCCTGGTGGCCGTTACCATTCCTCCCTTGGCCCTGCTGGCCCTGATGAAACTACTGCCCATTCTGCCCCTGTTGGCCCTGATGGCCGTTTGGACCCTGATGGCCCTGACGGAAACCTCCCTGACCCTGCCTGTAGTTCCCTGACCGGAACCTCTTATTATCCCCCTGCTGGGTACCCTGCTCATTCTGTCTCTGCCCCTGACCGGTTTGTGCCCCGCTGGCACCATGTCCTCCAGTCCTGCCCTGATGGCTAGACTCCCCCGACCGCTTGCCCTCGGCCATATGAAAATGGTGGTCCTGGAAGTGCAACAATGCAGCGTTAACCACATCAGAATACGTGGCCAACGATAGGTTCCCTAGTAGATGCTGACGGATCCTCCAATTTAACCCGTCGGTGAACTTCTCTATCTTCTTCTTCTCTGTTGGAATCTCGTTTGGAACGATATTCAACAGGTTAGTGAACTCGGCCTCATATTCGGCCACTGTCTTGCCCTCCTGCTTCAAACTCATCAGCTTCCTCCTCATCTCTGTATGAACTGCGGACGGAAAGTACTTGCGGTCAAACCGCACCCAGAACTCCTGAATCGTGAGGATATCCCTCTCCTCCACGGTGGTAATAGACTCCCACCACTGTAATGCAGATCCCACTAGCTTGAAAGTAGCTAGCACCTGTTTCTGAATATCAGTGCACTCATGCATCCTCAAATGCCTCTTTATGTCCTTCCTCCATTGGCTCGAGACTACCACGTCTGAGCTACCTGCAAACTCTGGCGGATGCGCTTTCTGAAAAGCGTCTCGTACACGCTCCCAAGCAGACGGGAATGCATTAACCTGTGCTGGCGCGGCAACCGGCACCTGAGGCGGTGCCTGCTGAATCACGGCAATCGCGGAATTTACCGCTTGGGCTAATATAGCAGCAACCTCAGCGGCGTTCATCATGCCCTGAACTGGAGCGGGCTGGGGTTCGGGCATTGCATTCCTGGGAACTCGTCGTGCACGTCGTGGAGGCATCTGAAATAAGAACAAAGTTTATAAGTCCGGAGTTTATAAACTTAAAATAGCTGAAGAACGAAGCATACACAAAAAGAGTACAACAGTCCTAAAATATAGGGCTATATATCAAAGAAACGTAGCGGAAACATAATAGCCGTACAGATCCTAAAGGACACTAGAACCTGAAGCTCTGATACCAACTGTGACACCCCGACTAATTAAATACCGGGTAGCTACTCCTTTATAAAATTAATTCAAAATGCCAAGTTGGCACAGTTAATAGCATCACCGTCGAAAACATTTTTATTATTACTAACCACCTAGTATTTAAAAAGCAAGTTGCCAAATTTTAATTTAAGTCTGATTAACATGCAAGAAGTAAAATGAAGAAATAGATAACACCATTCACCATACTGAAGTAAAATGAATAATCAGCACATGGCGTAAATAAAGTCTGGAGGAAACCCCTCACTACAATCCCATAACTGAAATAAATAAACTGAAACAATACATGCTAAAGTCTGAAAACTGAAATGTAAAAGTTGTCTCTAAAGAAATGGGCAACATGCCCTACAACTGATAGATAGTGACTCTGGAATCCAAAGAGATAGAAGCGTCTACATGCAAATCCCTGTAGCTTCCACAAGCAGCTACAGCTCGTCACCTGAATGAGTACCTATGCTTGGTGTCCTTGTGGCTGGGCACCTAAAATGGTTTTACAAAGAAAAAGATTTGAAAAGCAAACGGGTCAGAGCCCGAATGTGGAGTTAAGTTTTAAAAACCTGCAAGTGCTTTAAAAACATTTAAAACATTAAATGCAAAGTACATGTTAGGACGTGCACTCACATTATATTCTCACCTCTCGTCTAACTGTGCACTCCTAACGCAAGTACCCATCTATATCTACCCATACCACTAGCTAAGTGACAACGTATCTAGCTAGACTGCCAAAGGTTCTACCCATAATACTTGGTTCCATTAACATAATAACGCTCTTAATTAAATAGGGTTTAATGTAACTTAGATACTCAATATGCAATATATATATCACTATTAGTTAACTCACTATATATCTCAAAACAACACCTTAATATATATTTACAACATCAATATGAGGATTCCCATTAATTAAAAGTATATTATTCACATCATAATTATACAATACAAGCACCCCGCAATCTAAGCTGTAGTGCACACATACTCTGCTATCCATCCCGGTACATCACGTACATAAGGATTACATATTCCGAATCTCTCAGGAATAGTTTACCGATAACATCACAAATAATGGAGGCGAACACAGTCACCATCACATGGGTCACGCACATACCTACGCTCCCATGATCAGCGAACTTATTAATATCACAATAAGTCTTTCTATGACCTATGTTCATCGAGGTACCAGTCTATATCCCCCCCGTAGGCACACAAGGATTAGAGGGTCCTAAGCGAACGCAACCTCCCATGATAGCAAGTATGGTAGGTATGTCATACACACAATCCATATACCAATACTAAGTAAACACACATCTTAGTAATACCGTATTTTAATCGTAGTACATATTGCACTCTCGTACTAACTATAATTATCACAATTTATACTAATCCGATTTATAATCATACGCGCTATAATTCATCCTCACATCGTAGTAGACACTCACGTCTCAACCCAAACGGTTCATTGAATATAACTCTAGTATATAATTTACTCCTCTCAATAACCCAAAAGTCCCAATCTATCCTCACATCAATAAAGGAAGGTCATCTATATCCTCGAACAAGTTTACGGGACTCCAAAAATCCAAAACAGTCCAAAAAGGACCAAACTGTCAACTCGTTAGAAGTCTCGTTCGAACGAGTTTGGACTGTCAGCTCGTTAGAAGTCTCGTTCGAACGAGGCTGTTCGAACGAGATCCCAGTTCGTTCGAACGAACTGTTCCTTCTAACGATATCTCGTTCGAATGAGATATCGAACGAGATCCCTTCTCGTTAGTAACGACTGGTCAACTTCGTTAGAAGCTCGTTCGAACGAGTTCGTTCGAACGACCTGGGGGTTGCTTCTAACGAGCTACCAGTTTCGGGCCAGATTTTTCCCATCTCGTTTTTCACCATTTTTATCACTTTAATCCTTCTTCAAAGTTCGTTCTAACAATGATTTAAGTCCTCTAATCATACTAAAACATGCTTAGGTCGTAAACTAACGTCTTTTATGGCAATAAGGCATTCTAAACATCATTAAATCCCAAGATTTTATACTTTTCCCCAATATCATCAAGAACATGAATCCTAGATATATATCAACATCAAATTCCAGAATTTAATTCTTTTTTCTTTCACCCAATCATGTATTAGCATCAGATTAATCGTCTCCAAACTATTCTACATGCAATTCTCTACACAATTTCTCAAGTTCTATGATCTAAACTACATGGGTTTTCATATTTATCAAGAACAAACCAAAAGTCCGAATTTTCTAACATGGAAAGAACATTTGCTGAAATTAAACATAATTAAACCACTTGCCTTGGTTTGATTCCGGATTTGGTGTTGATTTGATGAAGAATTTCTGCAGAATTTCTTCTCTCCAAGCTTCCTCTCTAATGGTGGCTTAAGGTGGCTAGGGTTTGATTTGGGGAAACTTAGAAAACCTAAATGACAACCTACGTAGCCTTCTAGGTTAATCCACATCAGATTTACATCTCTAATTTTCGTCACTTTTAATTCCTAAAAATGTAAAATTACCAAAATACCCTTTAAGCTACCGGTATGGCCTAAAAATACCCCGGGACCCAAACTATACCCCCGGCTAGTGTATTCTGACTATCTCGACCCTTCCGGACGCGTTGGCGCACTCAAAACGACCATACGGATTATAGATTTTAAATTCACTTTTATTAACAAAATATTATACCGTGACGGGGCAGTCCCACGCGTCTCAACAAAATTTCTACAATGCCGTATATAAATCCCATGACAAATTTTATAATACCAAATACATATATAATCATATATGCACATAATCAAATACCAATTCGCATCACATTAGTATTTTTATCCCGGATTAATTTCCAATTAATACGCATTTAATTAATTAATCCTAAAAATAAATATAGTCAAAAGTACGGGGTATTACAACGAGCTGTAGCTGTTGTGGAAGTTACAGGGCCTTGACAGTAGACGCCTCCTTTTCTAGTCTTGACTCCATGTTCAGTTTATCAGTTGTTGGGCATGTCTCCCCATTTACTTAGAGACATTTTATATTTCAGTTATTCAGACTTTGATTTGTAATTAATTCAGGATGCAGATTGTTTTACTTATTTCACTATTGGGATTATTGTGAGGAGTATTTCCTCCAGATTCATTATTATTTGATGGTTACTCTATTGGGACTTTATTGTGAATGGTTATGTTATTCTTTTATATTTCACTTATTCCATGTTAATCAGATTCAACTTAAAATTTGACAACTCACTTTTTAAATACTAGGTGGTTAGTAACTATTAAAATGTTTTCGACTGTGATGCTATTAACTGAACCAACTTGACATTTTGTATTAATTTAATAAAGGAGTAGCTACCCGGTATTTAATTAGTCGTGGTGTCACAGGTGGTATCAGAGCATCAGATTCTAGTGTCCTTAGGATCTGTACGGCTTATTATGTTTCCGCTGAGCTTTCTTTGATGTAGAGCCCTATATTTTAGGACTGTTGTATTCTTTTGTGTATGCTTCGCTCTTCAGCTATTTTGAGTTTATAACTGGGAACTTATA
Organism: Sambucus nigra; assembly: GCA_949130495.1. Taxonomy (NCBI): domain Eukaryota; kingdom Viridiplantae; phylum Streptophyta; class Magnoliopsida; order Dipsacales; family Adoxaceae; genus Sambucus; species Sambucus nigra. The sequence continues at coordinate 298,382,133 of OX422223.1, forward strand.
GACTTTACTCTTATTTCATATGCCTCCACGACGTGCGCAACGAGTTCCTAGGAATGCACAGCCAGAGCCACAGCCTGCACCAGTACAGGGCACCATGAATGTCGCCTAGGTTGCAGCTATTGTAGCCCAAGCGGTAAATGCCGCCCTAGCCTTTGTACATCAGGCACCACCCCAGGCGTCGGTAGCCATGCCAGTTCAGGCACATGCATTCCCGTCTTCTTGGGAACGCGTTCGTGATGCTTTTCAGAAAGCACACCCTCCGGAGTTTGCAGGTAGCTCCGATGTTGTGGTATCCAGTCAGTGGAGGAAAGATATTCAGAGGCACTTGAGGATGTATGAGTGCACCAATGTTCAGAAGCAGATACTAGCTACTTTCAAGCTAGAGGGATCTTCATTGCAGTGGTGGGAGTCCATTACCACCGCAGAGGAGAGGGATACTCTCACTATACATGAGTTTTGGGTGCGGTTCGACCGCAAATATTTTCCGTCAGCTGTTCACACGGAGATGAGGAGGAAACTGATGAACCTCAAGCAGGAGGGAAAGACTTTGTCCGAGTATGAGGCCGAATTCACTAATTTACTGAATATTGTTCCGGATGAAATACCGACCGAGGAGAAAAAGATTCAGAAGTTCACAGATGGATTGACTTGGAGGATCCGTCAGCATTTATTGGGGAATCTCTCGTTGGCCACTTATTCTGATGTGGTTAACGCTGCACTGCTACACTGCCAGGATCACCGCTTTCACATGTCTGAGGGAAAGAGATCAGGAGAGTCCAGCCATCAGGGCAGGATTGGGGGAAATGGTGCCAGTGTGGCACAATCTGCTCAGGGACAGTATAGGCAGAGTGACCAGGGTTCCCAGCAGGGGGATCCTAAGAGGTTCAGATCGGGGAATTTCAGAAGTGGACAGGGAGGTTTTAGGCAGGGCCATCAGGGTCCGAACGGCCATCAGGGCCATCAGGGTCAGAATGGTCAGCAACAACAGTTTCAGCAGGGCCAGCATGGCCAGGGGAGGAATGGTAATGGCCACCAGGGCCGAGGGCAGCAGGGACAGCGAGGGGGAAACTTCCTGGGGAAGTTTTATGTTTATGGCAAGACTGGCCTTAAATGCCAGGATTGTCCAGATAGGGACAGGTCCCCACAGCAGTAGCAGCAGGGTGCTCGACAGGAGCCACAGAGGCCTATGTTTCCCGCCGCCCTCCCAACACCACCACAGATGGAAGCATTACCACCCATTCCAGTGGTCCCAGTTCATCAGGGACAGCTTCAGTATGGGAGAGTGTATCAGCTCCAGTATGCCTCAGCCCCACAGGATCCACCGGCCATTGAGGGTATGTTCTCTATTCAGGGGACTCTGGGCGCATTTTATTTGACACGGGGGCCACACATTATTTCATTTCCATGAGATTTGCATGCACTATTGGGTTATTAGACACCGCTGAGAGCACGGTTACCTGTGTAAATTCACCGTTGAGTAGGGGTTCTGTGATTTCCCTTATATGTAGAGGTGTGGGTATAGAGATCGGAAGGTTTACTTTACCCGCTGATATGTTCGTGTTAGAGATAACCGAGTATTTTTCCATTATTGGTATGGATTGGCTAGTTGCGTACCGAGCCATGATTGACTGTTTTAGTAGGAGTATTATCTTTGCCATTCCCGGGCAGGAGATGTTTTTAGTGGCGATGCCTCGCCCGGAGGAAGGATTGTCCACTCACTTGTACTATATAGAGGAGGAGACCTCTAAGGAAGTGGTGATACCACTTGATGCGATTCCGGTTGTTCGAGAGTTTGCCGATGTATTTCAAGATATACATGTACTACCTTCGAGTAGATAGATAGATTTTGTGATCGATTTGACGCCGGGCACTCGGCCTATTGCCCGCACACCTTACCGTATGGCTCCAGCTGAGATGAGAGAGTTACGGGATCAGATTGAGCAGTTGTTGGGTCAGGGGTTTATCCGGAGGAGTACTTCGCCATGGGGTGCCCCTGTGTTGTTTGTAAAGAAGAGGGATGGATCGTTGAGGTTGTGTGTGGATTACCGAGAGTTGAATAAGGTCACTATACAGAATAAGTATTCTTTTCCCCGAATCGATGACTTATTCGACCAGCTGAGAGGAGCTTCTTTTTTCTCAAAGATTGATTTGCGATCAGGATACCATCAGTTGCGTATCAGGGAAGAGGACGTCTCGAAGACTGATTTCTTAACGAGATATGGTTCCTACGAGTTTCGGGTTATGCCTTTTGGCTTGACCAATGCTCCAACCGTGTTTATGGACTTGATGAATAGGGTGTTCAGAGAGTTCTTAGTCCAGTTCGTCATTGTCTTCATCGATGACATTCTGGTTTACTCCCAGACAGAAGAGGAACACGCCGATCATTTGAGGTAAGTTTTGCAGACGCTACGTCAGAACGAGCTGTATGCAAAGTATGAGAAGTGTGGGTTTTGGCTGAAGGAGGTTCAGTTTTTAGGGCATATCATCTCAGATCGGGGGATATCTGTTGATCCGGGGAAGGTATCCGCGGTGAGGGAGTGGGGACAGCCCACGACACCGGCTGAGATCCGTAGTTTCTAGGGCCTAGCAGGATACTACAGGAGATTTATTCGGGGTTTCTCAAAGATAGCGAGTCCTTTAACCCATCTGACTCGCAAGGGTGTGCCATTCATTTGGAGCGATGCCTGTCAGTTGGCATTCGATGAGTTGAAGGACAAGTTGACCTCAACACCTTTGTTAGCATTACCGAGATCAGGAGTTGAGTATCTTGTCTACACCGATGCGTCCTTACAAGGACTTGGAGGTGTATTGCAGCAGGAGAGTCAGGCCATAGCTTATGCTTCCCGTAAGCTTAAGCCTCACGAGAAGAATTACCCCGCCCATGACTTGGAGTTAGCGGCAGTTGTATTTGCACTTCGGATTTGGAGACACTATCTTCTGGGGGAAAAGTTTTGATTGTTCACGGACTACAAGTCTCTACAGTACCTATTCATGCAGAAGGAGTTGAATATGCGACAACGGAGGTGGCTTGAGTTTATGAAGGATTATCAGTTTGATATCCAATATCACCCGGGAAAGGCTAACTTGGTAGCAGACGCGTTGAGCCGTAGGCCAGTAGATGAGGTGGCCGAGGTGTGGAAGGCTAAGTGGAAGGAGTTGGGACACCAGGATGCAGTGTCCCGATCCTTCATGTCTGTGATGACAGTTACACCGCAGATTGTCACGAAGGTGGTAAAGGCACAGGCAAACGACTCGTTCTGTCAGGAGCAGATAGTTTGATTGCTAGCAGAGGGAGCAGAGTCCTATACCGTTATCTCAGAAGGGGGGGGTTACACTTCAATGGGAGACTAGTCATTCCGGAAGGGGAAGACTTGCGACACGAGGTGATGGCAGAGTCGCACGGCTCACGGTTCGCGGTATACCCCGGTGGGGATAAAATTTACCAAGACATGAGACGTCAGTATTGGTGGAGTGGGATGAAGAGAGATATTGCCGTGTTTGTTTCTAAATGCGCCACTTGTCAGCTGGTAAAAGTGGATCATCAGATACCGGCAGGACTTCTACATCCATTAGAGGTCCCGATGTGGATGTGGGAGAGCATCTCCATGGACTTTATCACGGGGTTACCTACGTCACAGAGGGGTCACGACTCCATTTGGGTAATTGTGGATAGGTCAACCAAAGTCGCTCATTTTCTACCCGTAAGGACAGACTACACTACGGGATAGTATGCCCAGATTTTTATTGCAGAAATAGTGAGACTTCACGGTGTGCCCCTAAATATCGTGTCTGATCGAGACAAGATATTTGTTTCATGGTTTTGGGAGAGTTTTCAGGAAGCCATGGGCACGGAATTGCGGTTGAGTATGGCTTATCACCCGCAGACCGATGGGCAAACCGAGCGTACAAATCAGATGTTGGAGGATATGTTGCGTATGTGAATCATAGACTTTGGGGGTGGATGGGAGCAGTACCTTCCACTGGTTGAGTTTGCTTATAATAACTCCTACCAGTTCACCATCGGCATGGCTCCATTTGAGGCGTTGTTGGTTAGAGGTGGGGGACAACAAACTACTTGGGCCGGAGGTGATTTATGATACTTCGGTAAGGATAGAATTGATTCGGAGTCGCATTTGGGTAGCTTAGGATCGGCAGAAGAGCTATGCTGATGCGAAGAGGTTCTTCAGAGAATTCGAAGTGGGGGACCAGGTTTTACTCAGAGTATCTCCTATGAAGGGGATTATGCGTTTTGGGAAGAAGGGGAAACTGGCACCGAGATATGTGGGGCCATTTCCTATCATCGAGCGGATTGGGTCCGTTGCATATAGACTTGGGTTATCGGAGCATTTGCACAGGATTCATGATGTGTTTCATATTTCCTCGCTAAGGAAATATCTTAGGGACGATTTGGCTCATTCTCACATTGCTTTGGAGGACATTGATCTCCAGCCTGATAGCTCCTACGAGGAGGGGCCGATTACTATTTTGGACCGAAGCGAGCGGAAACTGCGGTCAAAGATAGTACCGTTGGTACATGTTCAGTGGTAGCATCATAATGCTGAGGAGTCCACATGGGAGTGCGAGGATGAGATGTGATAACGTTATCCAGAGTTGTTTTTACCAGGTACTTTCTAGTTCCGAATTTCTGGACGAAATTCTGTTATTAGGGGGGAAGTATGTAATACCCCGTACTTTTATTGATATTTATTTACGGGATTAATTAAATTAAATGTGAATTAATTGAGAATTAATCCGGATAAAATACTAACGAGATGTGAGTTGGCATTTGATTATAATGTGTATATATGGCAATATATAAATATTGGAAATATTGAAATTATCGCAAGACTGAAATACGACAATTCGGGAAATTTAATTGGGACGCACGGGCCAGTCGCGTCAGGAATGTAATATTTGAATTTAAAAGTGAATATTATTTTTATCAACCAAATGGTCATTTTTAGTGCGCCAACGTGTCCGGAAGGGTCGAAATAGTCAGAAAACACTAGCCGGGGGTTTAGTTTGGGTCCCGGGGCATTTTTAAGCCAAACCGACAACTTAAAAGGGCATTTTGGTAATTTTGAAATTTTGGGAATTATAACCAACGAATTTTGGGAATTAAATATAAGATATTTATTAACCCACTAAACCATTACCAGCACTTAACTAATTAGAGGGCTACGGGAGTTATAGGAAGAAGTTAGAAGAGGTTTCCCAAAGAGAAAACCATAACCACCATCTTCAACCTTCAACCTTGGGAGAAATTGTAGAGAAAGAGAGAGAAACCTTCAACATTCGACATCAAATTCAGAGAACTATCTAAGGCAAGTGGTTTAATTACGTTAATTTCAAGCGAATGCTTCTTCCATGCTTAGAATTGATAAAATTGCTTTAATTTGGGTATTTGATGAAAACCCTTGAAATTTGGAATAGAAATTCATAATATGTTATAGGGATTGCATGTAGAATGTTAGTTGATGATTGTCCTACAAGAAATACAACTTTTTATGATGAAAAAATAAATTTATAAGGATAGAATTGAAGACATGGAATTCTGGGTTCATACCCATAGGGTTTGGGGTAAAATTGGGGATTGATGATAATTTTATGTTAATTAGGAAGATTGGAACCCCAATAATATGTTAAGATACGATCTACGAAAGTTTAGTGACGTTTAGGAACCTTAAAACACTATTTGGGATGACTTTTAGATGAGTTTAGAGATGAAGAAAATTGGGAAAAACGAAGTAGGAAATTCTGGGCTCGAAACTGCCATCTCGTTAGAAGACCTGCCCAGGTCGTTCGAACGAGCTCGTTCGAACGAGCTTCTAATGAGGTGACAATTTTCCTTCTAACGAGTTGGTAGTTCGTTCGATGACTTTCATTCGAACGAACTCTCGTTCGATGCCCTCTCGTTCGAATGAATTCTCGTTTGAACGACCTCGTTCGAACGAGACTTCTAACGAGTTGACAAAATGGCCTTTTTAGCCTGATTTGATTTCTAGTGTCCCATAACCTTGTTTAATTGATGAAATAACTTTCCCTTGATAACTAATTGGTATAGTTAGGATATTTGAGATATATTGAGGAGTAACATATAGAAGAGTGACTTGAACCAAATGATGTTTGTGGATTAGGACGCGAGTGACTAATCACGATGCGAGAATAATTGATGACTTAAATACATATAAACCGGGGACATGTGATTTGTGTAATTCTAAAAGTTGGTATAAGAACGAGAAGTATACCACTACTAAAAATATGGTAATTACTAAGATGTGTGCATGCTTAGTATATATGATTTTATGTGTATGACATACCTACCATACTTGCTATCACGGGAGGTTTACGTTTGTTTAGGGCCATCTAATCTTTGTGTGCCTACGGGGGGCATTTAGATTGACACCTCGAGGACATAGGTCAGAGAAGGACTTATTGTGAAGTTAATAAGTCTGCTGATCATGGGAGCGTAGGTATGTGCATGACCCATGTGATGTGAACTATGTTCGCCTCCATTATTTGTGATTTGCTATTATCTGAGAACGATTCCTGAGAGATTCGGAATGCGTGATCGTTAGGTATGTGATGTACCGGGATGGGATAGTAGAGTATGTGTGCATCGCAACTTAGTCTAGGGGTGCTAGTATTGTATATTTATGACGTGAATAATATACGGTTAAATGAAAAGAATTGCCATGTTTAAATTGTGAAGTGTAATTATCGTAATGATCGCTGAAGATAAAAAGGGATAACCTGTAGTGAATTGTATTGCTAATAATTGAGGATCCGAGAATTTAAGTAAAACTCTCTGTTTAATTGATGAAGTTGGAATTAAAGCGCGAATCGAGTAGAAAGGTTAGAATTCATTTTGGTCTAGATAGATATGAGGATCACTTGAATGGGTACGGTACGTTAGGAGTGCACAATTAGTCGAGAGGTGAGTATTTCATGCGAGAGCACATCCTAACATGTAGTTTGCATTCATTGTTTTAATGTTATTAAATCACTTGCTGTTTTTAAAATATTCTCCACATTCGGGCTCTGACCCGTTTGCTTTCAAATCTATTTTTGTAAAAACCTTTTTAGGTGCCCAGCCAAAAGGACACCATGCATAGGAATTCTATTCAGGTGACGAGCTGTAGCTGTTGTGGAAGTTACAGGGCCTTGACAGTAGACACCTCCTTTTCTAGTCTTGACTCCATGTTCAGTTTATCAGTTGTTGGGCATGTCGCCCCATTTCCTTAGAGACATTTTATATTTCAGTTATTCAGACTTTGATTTGTAATTAATTCAGGATGCAGACTGTTTTACTTATTTCACTATTGGGATTGTTGTGAGGAGTATTTCCTCCAGATTCATTATTATTTGATGGTTACTCTATTGGGACTTTATTGTGAATGGTTATGTTATTCTTTTATATTTCACTTATTGCATGTTAATCAGATTTAACTTAAAATTTGACAACTCACTTTTTAAATACTAGGTGGTTAGTAACTATTAAAATGTTTTCGACAGTGATGCTATTAAGTGAACCAACTTGACATTTTGTATTAATTTATTAAAGGAGTAGCTACCCGGTATTTAATTAGTCGGGGTGTCAGAATTTCATAGTGAAGGTTTATCCGGTTATTTAGTATGTATTAGATTTCAGTATTTAGATTTATATATGTGAGTGTGAATTTATTTTATTTATCTGAATGAGATGTGGTGAATAATTTTATTTGTGTTTTGGTGTATGGCATTTTAATGAAGTATAATTGACACAACTTAATTAAAGAACGGGTGGTTAGAAATTAATTGGTTTTTGATAGTTATACTAAGAATGAGCTAAATGAGATTCCTGTTTATTTTAGTAGAGGGTTGGCCATCCGTTATTTTAATAAGAGGGGTGTCGTAAATGGTATCAGAGCATTAGATTCTAGTGTCATTAGGATCTGTGCAGACTTACTAGTTTTCAACATTGTTCTTCTTTTATGTAGAGCCCTCTACTTAGGGTGTCGATTCATATTACAATTTACGTTCTCCAGCTATTGCGTATAATTTAAGTGAATCTTATAGGCATTGGGCTGGGTTGCGTATGCCGAGCAACGGAGGACAACTTACTAGGGCCTTTAAGAGGACTGCAGGAGGAGAGGCTTGGCCAGAGTCCCTGACTATTCGAGGAAAGGTGACTGCAACAAAGGGCGAGACTACTGTTACTCAGGTAGTTTATGTTGTGAATAACGTCATGGAACAAAAATTTCCCAAGCACCACCACAGAGGATGATGGCACAAATTTAGACTCACCCACATTACACCAAAAACATCAACCAGACACGACTTAAAACTGCGTTAGATTAAATCTGGCACGGTTTTGAACTGTTCCAGAATCAGGTGTTCCAAAATGATCATATTTTTCTGGCACGATTTAAAAGTGTGCCAGATTTGGCCAAACATGAACACTTATAGAACACTTTAAAATCGTGCCAGAATTTTATATTTCTGGCACACTTTATAATTGTGCCAAATTGAGTAAACTTTGGTACCCTTTTGGCACGGTTCAGAACCGTGCCAAAATTTGATACGTTTGGTATGGTTTTGAACTATACCAAATTTTAAAAATCAAAGAAAACAATTAATTATTTAAAAGTAAGAAACTTCACAAATTGCGAATCTAGCACGCTGTTGATAAACTAATGTTCATACGAACTTAAAAAATAGTACAAGTTGTAACACCCCGCCTAATTAAATACCGGGTGGACAGTCCCATACCAAATTAAAACAGAATATACAGTTGGCTCATTCTTAGCATCACTGTCGAAAACATTTACAACTCACCCAATACCCAATTAAGCTGGTGTTACAAACTTTCCAAATTTTAATTTAACAAAATCCATTTCCAGTTTAAGAATAACATAACACATTTTATTCTACAACACTGATAACCAAAAAGATAACAAAAAAGAATTTAAATGAAATTGGAATAAACATTCCCAAATAATATAAATCCATTACAATAATCCCAACAATGTGAAATGTATTAAATTGACACGAGTACAAGAGTATTTGACTTAGATAAGAAAAAGATAACTGAATGCTTTGGGCGACATGTCCCAACTAAGAGAATACTATGAATCAAATGAAGATAGGTGTCTAAGCAATAATCCATAGCTCCATAGCTTATCGTAATTCGCTAAGGTTGGCGTCCCTGTTGCTAGACACCTGATATAGGCGATACAATAGAAAAGAAAGTATGCAAGGAAACGGGTCAGAGCCCGATTGTGTAAATGATTTTTAAAACATCAAGTATTTAACAAGTGCAATAAATCTTTTATTATGTACATGTTAGATCCAACTCTCACTTGCTATTCTCACCTCTCAACTAGAGTGCACACTTAACGTTTCCTATTAACCTCCTAGTTAATGGTTCCTCTTTTCCAGTCTCCATATTATAATTCCATTCCCATATCATAATCCCCGTATGTCCCATACCATACGTCACATTATTATTCATATAAATTTTTCATTTATATGAATCATTGCTCATTAACATGAATCCTTTCTCATTAATATGAATTAAGCTCTTCAATAAATATTCATTAACTTAATTCAATTATCTTTCTCTATTCACCGTTATCTACAATTATCACCGTAGATAGATTTAACCATAATAAATATCCATTCATTCATTTAATCCATTATATATATATATATATATATATATATATATATTCATATATAATACGGCTCCCCGAGTCACAGCTGCGGTGCAATGCAGTACTTTGCTATCATGTCCCAATATCGCTGGTCGCCGAATAAGAGACAAAAGGTTCGGTAAGGATTTCTTGAGCCACAAACAACAACACAATCATTGGAGGCGAACATAGTTCTCATACCCATGGGTCACGCACATACCTACGTACCCATAGTTAGCGGATTTATCAACTCCCCGATAAGTCTTTCATAGACCTATGTTCTCGAGCGACAAATCAAAGATCCCATGGATTCATCAGGATATGACTGCCCTCACGCGGAAACCTCCCACCGATAGCAAGTAAGCTAGGTATCAGGATATGACTTCCCTCACGCGCAAACCTCCCACCGATAGCAAGTAAGCTAGGTATGTCATACACATAAATCATCGATCAATCAAATAGGCATTATCATACCCATAATATAATATCAATAAGGTACTCACATTACCCTTAGATTATTTCCATACATAGCATTATATCTCTTTAAATCCCACGTATTAAAATATCATAACTTTACTTCATAATTTAATTATCCTCGCATCCTATAACATCTCTCCACTCCCGGCGTCATTAAGATTCATGCGCGAAGCATCTCGCAAAGCAAAATCCAAACAAGGAACCCCTCCAATACACTACTACTTAACTTTGTCGAACGTGGAGGTCCGTCAACTTCAAATACGCGATCGGGATAACCTCATACCCTCCTTCAACCAAATGTGTTCCAAACTCCCATCTCTATCCAGGAGCCATACTACTAAGTGCTTGTACTAAAATCAGTCCTTCATATTCAAATTGTAACCCTAAGGCTACCCAGGTGTTATATTAAATCTCCCCTACTGGACCTATCCTTAATCCTCATACAAACAAATTAGAATCCAACACGTGAATCTAGAAACCGAAATCTCTAACTTTAATTATCATAATTCTAATCAATTAAATCCCAATCAAATTAATTCAAATCTTAACTAGGGCTTACTGATCTTCTCTAAGTTCCATAATATCCAATTAATAATCACCAAAGATCTACAAAAGTTTTGGGATAAGAACCAACATTAAAAAGAAACAACATCATGAATTCTCATATTTTAAATACTCAGAAAAATCAGATCCAAAAATTATTCGAATCATCATTCCGACTTTAGATTTGGATTCTACACGAAAAATTGAGTCAGGTATGTGTTTTGAGTTTTTCTTAAAATCTCATCCAAATACACTCAAAAAAAGAAGATCTAAACATTCCAAATTGGCTCTTCTCATTCCACTCGTTTTTGCCTCTTTTTCTAGAAAATTATCAACATATTATCTTCAAGAACAAAAAATGATTTTCATAATTTCTTTCACAGATTGATGAATATTTCGTGGATTACTATCATCCTACAACATGAGTTTACTTCCTATATTATTTCAGTTTCTAGAAATCCATTTAATAACTCCATTATTTCTTCCAAACATGAATAATCTTCTATTTTCATGACTATTCTAACATGGACAATATACGAACTTAAATTGCCATTATCAAACACTTTCCTTTACTGAAGATCTGATCCTTTGGAGTTGAATATCATAGGTGGTGATGGTGGTGGTGACCTTTGGTTCTTAGTTCTTCTCCTTCCCAAGAAAGCTTTTCCCTTCCAAAGCAACCTTTCACTCTCTCTAGGAAGATGACTTCTCTATTTTGTGTAGAGGAGATGAATAACCCACATACACTTAATCTACCAATACTTATAATAAGACAAAACTAGAAATCACTATTCATCCCCATTGTAAAAATTACCAAAATGCCCTTTTGGGTTATCTTTTCATTTCCAAATGACCCGAGACTCAAAATTAACATCCAAATAGACTTTTCTAACTATTTCGAACCTTCCGGACGCAACGAGGCATTCGAAATGACTATAAGGTCGATAGAAAATAAATTTCCTTTTTAATTTAATAAATTAGTCCCGATACGTCCCATACCGCGTCTGACTAAAAATTCAAATTACCGAATTTATATCATACCGCCATATCAATGGCATCACATTCATATATTACCTAAATATCTTCAAGTAATAATCAGAATTATCCATTTTAATATCCACAATTCGGATAAAACCCAAATGAATTAATTAATAATAAAATCCAATTAATCCATTAATTTAAAATATAACCCATTTTAAAAGTCATAAAAATTACGGGGTATTACACAAGTCTTAACAGTTAACAGGCAACAAAAAATTGGGCAAAGTTTCCTCTATCTTTTGGACATTCTAAAACCTGCTAATATAAAACCAACATAATGTAAAGCACAAACGACCATAAAATATAACAATAAAATTACAAAAGCCTGTACGACGATAAAAGTTAACAATAAAAGTACCAAAGTTTGCACGACCATAACATAAAAAATAGAATCCTGACTATTAAGTACATTAAATAAATAATCCCCTTATTATAAACCATTGACTTCTTTGTGTGTTCCATGTGGATAAAAGCTAACGACAAAATATTAACCTGCAAAAAAATAAGATACAAAAAGTGAGAATATTAGTAACCAAGTAATTTTAAAAAAATATTATTCAAGTTAAAAAACTACATATAAAAGTTACAATTATTATTGTATTCTCAAACCGGTAGTCTTGTGACTATGTAGTTAGCTCCTACGAGTTACATTAGTCCCATGCGAGTTGTTAGTGCCACTTACAAGGCCGTTTGAGGACTGATTTGAGTTTTCACCATCAAACGGCATGTTTTTAAGAATAATCTAAATAATTTCAAATTATCGTCATATTCTCAAATCAAGAGATCCGTGACTATGCGATCAGTTCCTACAAGTTACATAGGTCCCGTGCGAGGTGTTTATACGAGATCGTTTAGGGCCTGATTTAGATTTTTACCCTATAACGGCTTGTTTCTAAGCCTAATTTAAATATTTTCAAATCATCATCATATTATCAAACCGGAAGACCTGTGACTATGTGGTCAACTCCTACGAGTTACATTGGTCCCGTGCGAGGTGTTAGTGCCTCTTACAGGGCTGGTTCTGGACAGGTTTGAGTTTCACCCTCAAACAACATGTTTTTAAAAATAATCTAAATATTTTCAAATTATAGTCATATTCTTCAACTGGGAGACCTGTGACTACGCGACCAGTTCCTACAAGTTATTGACCATAGAAGAGAGTCTTCCAGTTTATCTAGAAAAACATAATTTTCTGGTATGGTATGCCATATGCTTTCATTATCGACCACGACACCAAGTTCGACAACAAGGAGTTTGAGGACTATTGCATCCGCTCAAAGATTCAGAAATTGCATTTCATCCTAGGGCATCCATATTGCAATGGCCAAACTAAGGTTACCAACAAACCTTATTAGGCGGAATCAATAAAAAAATTTGGATGACATGAAGGGAAACTGGATCAACAAACTGGAGAGTGTCTTAGGGGCTTATAGGACCTCACCCAGAACTACCACATATGAAACTCCCTAGATGATACCCTTCGAAATAGAGGAAGTTGTTGAAACTGAAATCGGCCTTCCCAACTGTTGTGTACTTAATTTTAATTCACCACGAAGTTATTTAATGAGAAGGATGGATCCTGATCTCATAGAGTAAGTAAGGGTAAATGCAGCGTTAAGGGTGGCTTCTTACCGACAAAGTACAACCCGATTTTACATTCACAGGGTGAGGCCGAGTAGCTTAAAGCAAGGTGATTATGTGTTGAAGAAGGTCATCCAGAAGGGGAACGAATTAGAACCCAACTGGCATGGTCCTTGCTGAATGTCCAGTATTATTAAACCAGGAACCTATCGCATCGAGACTCTAGAAGGCGAGCAGTTCAAGAATCCATGTAACTCGAAACATATGAGAAAATATTGTCAGTATTGTAATGACAAGAGTCATCATTTTCTCATTATTTCTCATATATTTTGTTTCTTCTATGAATAAAATTTTCAATTTTCCCATTGTTCTTGTCATTTTTATTTTTGCAGGCAATGGATGTTTGCACATCAATATTTACCACCAAACAAAAATGCTTCCTATATAATCTCGTTACAAGAAAGATTGCAAATAAGAAGTACTAACTTGAACCTCATGTATGACTTTTTTGAACAAATAAGCCAATAATAAGAGGCCAAAGTTCCTGTATGACAAGTCACGAACAAAAAATCGAGCAGCTTCATATATGATCTTGCCCTGCGACAGATCGCGAACAAGAAGTGTTCCCACCAAAGTAAAGGGATTCCCAACATTATAGATCTGATCATAAGTAAATGCAAGGATAATCACCTTTAAAATTAGGATGTGACACATAATCTGCGTCCGTGTGGTTAGTAAGTTAGCCAAAACGCTGGTAGAACTTAGGACATGAAAAATCTAGTTTGTCCACAAATTGATTGCGAAGACAAATCAGATTGAGAAACGCTCATACGATCAAATAATCAAAGTATAATATCTAAAAAAATGATATGATACAGGCAAAAAAAAATATTATACCATTAATAGTCATGCCATTATAGAGATAAGTGCAAATAAAATAAAAAAAAGTTCATATGTTACATCATAAGTTAATATAACCAAATAGTAAAAAAATCTTCATGGAAGGATTTGTCTGTAAAATTCTTCTCACTATTTCTACCCGAAGGAGGCTGGGTTCAAATAAGAAGGCACAATCACATCCTCACTAGAAATTTCATATATGTCCATCATTTCTTCGGCTTCTAGGTTGGTAGATTCCTCACCATCACCCTTCCATTTGATAACTACCTCAGTAGTTCCAGGATATTAGGTAATCACCCTCTTCTTTAGCTCCTCATATCCATCCATGAAGAAGCCCACACAGTCGAAATTATAGTCGGCTGAGGATTTGTACTTGGACACACTTACTTTTTTAGTTGTAGCTTGAGCCTCTTTTTCCTTTTCAAGATCTTAAGATAACTATGCATTTTCCCGGTTTGATGCTGACTGGTCTTCCTTATCTTTACCTAAAGTTTCTTCCTTGCTTTTAAACTTAGCATCATAAGTGTTGGCCTTATCATGAAGCTTGGTATTCTCTTGTTCGGTAGAGTTAAGAGCCACCATTTTGTCCATCAATTGGTCGTCGTAGTTCCTCACCCACCTTCTTAATGTCATCATAAATACGAACTAACTCTGCCTTTAATTTATTGTGCTCATCTGCTAGATCCTAGTAAGCATAGTTATTAATGACAACCTTCTCTCTCAAGACTATTGAAGCTGCAATGATCTTCTAATAATAACAACAAGGTCGTATTGAACAACAAAATAGTATAAGATGGAAGAGGAGTAGAAAAACTTACCACAGAAAGTCTATGCTAAATTAATTTCCATAACGAATCAGGGTCATACCCTCTAGGAAACTCAAAGTCTTTACTATAGCCATGATATCCCAAGTGATCGATGGCATTGTTACCATGATAAAAAATAGGCTTAGGATCAGCCCTTAACTCATGTAAGTCGAGTCAATCTTAAATTATTCTACCTCTTCATAATCGTGAGAAAATCCTTGATGTCACACCAGCCTACTAAGAGGTCTAGATTTTATTATCCTTGGCACCTTCGGGATGTTTTGACTAAAAGTGGGATCAAGAGGACATTTATCACAAACGACAGGAATGTGACACCCCGACTAATTAAATAGCGGGTAGCTACTCCTTTATTAAATTAATTCAAAATGCCAAGTTAGTTCAGTTAATAGCATCATTGTCGAAAACATTTTAATAATTACTAACCACCTAGTATTTAAAAAGTAAGTGCCAAATTTTAAGTTAAGACTAATTAACATGCAATAAAAGAATAATGGAAGAGTCAACATAATCCATTCACCATACGAAGTAATGAAATAACCAACAATAATAATAAGAAATTCGGAGGAAAACTCCTCGTAACAATCCCAACTAAAGGAAATAATACTACAAGTCTGAATCCTGAATAATTACATGCCAAAATTCTGAATAACTGAAATAAATGTAAAGTCTCTAAAAGAAATGGGCGACATGCCCAACAACTGATAACTGATAAATATAGAGTCAAGATCGATGAAGCATCTACAAGCAAAGTCCTGTAACTTCCACAAACAGCTACAGCTCGTCATCTGAATGAGAATCCTATGCATGGTGTCCTTGTGGCTGGGCACCTAAAATGGTTTTTACAAAAATAGATTTGAAAGCAAATGGGTCAGAGCCCGAAAGTCGAAAATATTTTGAAAACAACAAGTGTTTTAATAACATTAAAACATTAAATGCAAAATACATGTTAGGACGTGCACTCACATGAAATTCTCACCTCTCGTCTACATGTGCACTCCTAACGTACATTACCCATCTACATGACACATATATCTAACTAAAACGTAATAAGTTATACTTCTTACTACTCGATTCCCATATTACATTCTAACGTTACCAAAGAATAGAGGGCTTTACTTAAAATCAGATTCTCAATATGTAATACATTTCACTATTGGTTAACCCGTTATGTTTTCTCAAAACAATACTATAATTTTATTCACAATATTAACATGAAAATTCCCATTAATTAAGTGTATATTATTCACGTCATAAATATACAATACAAGCACCCCGAGACTAGCTGCGGTGCACACATACTCTGCTATCCATCCCGGTACATCACGTACATAAGGATCACATATTCCGAATCTTTCAAGAATAGTTCACGGATAACAACATCACAAATAATGGAGGCGAACACAGTCACATCACATGGGTCACGCACATACCTGCGCTCCCACGATCAGCAGACTTATTAACATCCCAATAAGTCCTTCTCTAACCTATGTTCATCGAGGTAACCAGTCTAAATCCGGGCAACACAAGGATTAGAGGGCCCTAAGCGAACACAAACCTCCCGTGATAGCAAGTATGGTAGGTATGTCATACACATAAAATCAATACATATATACTAAGTATGCACACGTCTTAGTAATCACCATAATATATTGGTACATATCTCTTCTCGTACTGACATATAATACTACACCATTTATATGTTCTCGGTTAATATAATTAATTAGGCCGTCAATAGCTCACATCGTAATAGACACTCACGTCCTACTTCACATTTTCCCTTAGGTTCAAACTACACTTCTAGGTTTGACTCCTCATAATATCCCAAACATCCCAAATATATCAATTACTCATCAAGGAAAGGCTATCTCTACCTATACACAAGGTTACGGGGCACTCGGGATCAAAACAGGCTAAAAAGCCTAAACTGTTAACTCGTTCGAACGAGGCTGTTCGAATGAGACTTCGTTCGAACGAACTGAGTCTTCTAACGAGATCTCGTTCGAACGAAGTGGGCTTTCTAACGAGATCTCGTTCGAACGTTCTTATCGAACGAACTCCACCCTCGTTAGATGTCAATGGTCAACTCGTTAGAAGCTCGTTCGAACGACCTGGGCAGGTCTTCTAACGAGTGGCCAGTTTCAAGCCCAGAATTCCTTATTTCGTTTTTTCCTCTTTTCTTCACTTCTAATCTTATCTAAACATTAGTCCAATAATATATCAAGGTTCCTCTAATCGTCTCTAAACATACATAGGTCACCTACTAACGTTTTTGTGGGGATTAAATCATTATAACCATCATCCAAATATCAAATCTCTACATATTTTTCCCCAATTTCAAACACATGAACCCTAGAATTTATAAGCCATCTAGAAGTCTAATTAAATCCGTTTTTGGTTTCATACTAATTGTAATATCATCAGAATAATCATCAACTACAAATCTACATGCAATTTCCTCATCAAGAATGTAATTTCTATTTCCAATTTAATGGGTTTTCCATTAACTCCCAAGAACAAATCAGATTTTTAACAATTCCTACACATGGAAGAAACATTCTCTATAAAAACGAAATTAAATCACTTGCCTTTATGGTAACTCTGGATTTGATGACGAATTTGATGAAGTATACCCTCTCTCTCTACAGAATCCTTCTATCTCTCCCTCTACAAGCTCTTCTCTAATGGTGGCTATGGAGGCTAGGGTTTTGTCTTAGGAACAACTTTCAATAACCTCCGTAGTCTATTTGGGTATTAGTGGGCTTAGTGGGTTAATGCCTAATCAGATATTAATTCCCAATTTTCGTAGCTTTTAATTCCTCAAAATTCAAAATTACCAAACTACCCTTATACGTTGCCGGTATGGCCTAAAAATGCCCCAGGACCCAAACCAAACTCCCGGCTAGTGTTTTCTGACTATTTCGACCCTTCCGGACGCTTTGGTGAACTCAAAACAACCATACGGATAATAGAAATAAAATTCGCTTTTTAATTATCATAATTATATACCATGACGCGACTGTCACACGCGTCTCAACAAAATTTCCAAATTGCCGTATTTCAATCTCACGACAAATTTCATAATTCTAAATTCATATATAATCATATATGCACATATAATCAAATACCAACTCGCATCTCGCTAGTATTTTAATCCAGATTAATTTCCAATTAATACGCATTTAATTTAATTAATCCCATAAAATAATTATCACAAAAATACGGGGTATTACATACTTCCCCCCTAATAACTGAATTTTGTCCTGAAATTCGGAACTAGATTGTACCTGGTAAGAACAATTCTGGATAAAGTTCGCGCATCTCATCCTCGCGCTCCCATGTGGACTCCTCGACATTATGATTTCGCCACTGAACACGCACTAACGGAATTATCTTTGACCGCAGTTTCCGCTCACTTCGGTCCAAAATCGCAATCGGCCCCTCCTCGTAGGAGCTATCCGACTGGAGATCGATGTCCTCTAAAGCAATATGAGAATGATCTAAATCGTCTCTAAGATATTTCCTTAGCGAGGAAATATGAAACACCTCGTGAATCCGATGTAAATGCTCCAGTAATCCAAGCCTATACGCAACCGGTCCAATCCGCTCAATAATAGGAAATGGTCCCACATATCTCGGTGCCAACTTCCCTTTCTTCCCGAAACGCATAATCCCCTTCACAGGAGATACTCTGAGCAAAACCTGGTCCCCCACTTAAAACTCTCTGAAGAACCTCTTCGCATCAGCATAGCTCTTCTACCGATCCTGAGCTACCCGAATGCGACTCTGAATCAATTCTATCCTCACCGAAGTATCCTGAATCACTTCCGACCCAAGTAGTTTTTTGTCCCCCACCTCCAACCAATAAGCTGGGGAATGACAAGGTCTACCGTACAACACCTCAAATGGAGCCATGCCAATGGTGAACTGGTAGGAGTTGTTGTAAGCAAAATCCACCAGTGGAAGATACTGCTCCCATCCACCCCCAAAATCAATGATACTCATACGTAACATGTCCTCCAACATTTGGTTTGTACGCTCGATTTGCCCATCGGTCTGCGGGTGATACGCCGTACTCAACCGCAATTCCGTGCCCATGGCCTCCTGAAAACTCTCCCAAAACCGTGAAACAAATATCTTGTCTCGGTCAGACACGATATTTAAGGGCACACCGTGAAGTCTCACTATCTCTGAAATAAAGAGCTGGGCATACTGTCCCGCAGTGTAGTCTGTCCTTACGGGTAGAAAATGAGCGACTTTGGTCAACCTGTCCACAATTACCCAAATGGAGTCGTGACCTCTCTGTGACGTAGGCAATCCCGTGATAAAGTCCATGGATATGCTCTCCCACATCCACATCGGGACGTCCAACGGCTGTAGCAGTCCTGCCGGTCTCTGATGATCCACTTTTACAAGCTGACAAGTGGTGCATTTAGAAACAAACTCGGCAATATCTATCTTCATCCCGCTCCACCAATACTGACATCTCATGTCTTGGTACATTTTGTCCCCACCGGGATGTACCGTGAACCGTGAACCGTGAGCCGTGCGACTCGGCCATCACCTAGTGCCGAAATTCCTCCCCTTCAGGGACTACCAATCTCCCATTGAAGCGCAATCCCCCATCTGAGCTAACGGTATAGGATTCGGCTCCCTCTGCTAGTAATCGAACTATCAGCTCCTGACAGAACGAGTCATCTGCTTGTGCCTTTACCACTCTCGTGACAATCTGCGGCGTAACAGTCATTATCGACATGAATGATCGGGCCACTGCATCCTGGTGTCCCAATTCTTTCCACTTGGCCTTCCACACCTCTGCCACTTCATCTGCTGGCCTACGGCTCAACGCGTCTGCCACCACGTTAGCCTTCCCCGGGTGATACTGGATATCAAACTGATAGTCCTTCACAAACTCAAGCCACCTTCGCTGTCGCATATTCAACTCCTTCTGCGTGAATAGGTACTGTAGGGACTTGTGGTCTGTAAACAATCGAAACTTTTCCCCCAAAAGATAATGTCTCCATATCCGAAGGGCAAATACAACTGCCGCCAACTCCAAGTCATGAGTGGGGTAATTCTTCTCATGAGGCTTTAGCTTACGGGAAGCATAAGCTATGGTCTGACTCTCCTGCTGCAATACACCTCCAAGTCCTTGCAAGGACGCATCGGTGTAAACTAAATACTCAACTCCCGGTCTCGGCAATGCTAACACAGGTGCTGAGGTCAACTTATCCTTCAATTCATCGAATGCCAACTGACAGGCATCACTCTAGATGAATGGCACACCCTTACGAGTCAGATGTGTCAAAGGACCTGCTATCTTCGAAAATCCCCGAATGAACCTCCTGTAGTATCCTGCTAGACCCAAGAAACTACGGATCTCCATTGGTGTCGTGGGCTGTCCCCACTCCCTCACCACGGATACTTTCCCCGGATCAACAGATATCCCCCGGTCGGAAATAATATGTCCTAAAAACTGGACCTCCTTCAGCCAAAACCCGCATTTCTCATACTTTGCATACAACTCGTTCTGACGTAGTGTCTGCAAAACTTGCCTCAAATGCTCGGCGTCCTCCTCCTCTGTCTGGGAGTAAACCAGAATATCATCGATGAAGACAATGACAAACTGATCTAGGAAATCCCTGAACACTCTGTTCATCAAGTCCATAAACACTGCTGGAGCGTTGGTCAAACCAAAAGGAATAACCCGAAATTCGTAAGAACCATATCTTGACAAGAACGCAATCTTCGAGACATCCTCCACCCTGATACGCAACTGATGGTATCCCGATCTCAAATCAATCTTCAAGAAGAAATAAGCTCCTCTCAACTGGTCGAATAAGTCATCGATTCGAGGCAACGGATACTTATTCCGTATCGTGACCTTATTCAACTCTCGGTAGTCCACACACAATCTCAGTGAACCATCTCTCTTCTTCACGAATAACACAGGGGCACCCCACGGTGAAGTACTCCTCCGAATAAACCCCTGACCCAACAACTGATCAATCTGATCCTGTAACTCCCTCATCTCAGCTGGAGCCATACGGTACGGTGCGCGTGCTATAGGTCTCGTACCTGGTAATAAGTCTATAATAAAGTCTATCTCTCGACTGGGGGGTAGGCCTGGTATCTCCTGAAACACATCAGAATACTCCTTGACAACTGGGATCGAATCTAAAGGAATCACAACCTCCTTAGAGGTATCCTCCTCTAGGTAATACAAATGAGCGGTTGAGCCTCCCTCTGGGCGAGACATCGCCACTACAAACATCTCTTGCCCTGGAATGGCAAAAACAATGCTCCCACTGAAGCAATCAATCATGGCTCTATAATCAGCGAGCTAATCCATACCGATAATCACATCGTGAACATGCATATCTAATACCAACATATCTGCAGGTAATACCAGACTACCAATCTCTACCCCCACTCCCCGGCGTATAAAGAAAATAAGTGACCCACTCCCCAATGGTGAGTCTACACACGTCACTGTGCTCTCTGCTGTAGCTAATAACCCTAAAGCTTTATCAAAATGTGTAGCTATAAAGCAATGCGTTGCCCCCGTATCAAACAAAACCCGGCCCATAGTATCATGGATAGGAAACATACCCTCAATCGCGGGTGGTGCCTGCGGAGCTGCTGCCTTGTGGACGTTATAGACACGTCCATACTGTAATTGTCCCTGCTGCACAAGAACTACTGGAATGGCTGGAAGAGTCGGCACCTGGGCTGGAGCTGGGAGGGCTGGTGGAAAAAGTGGCCTCTGTGGCTCATGTCGAGCACCCTGCTGCTGCTGTGGGGACCTGCCCCTATTAGGACAGTCCTGGCATTTATGGCCAGTCTTGCCACAAACAAAACACTTCCCCGGAAAGTTCCCCCCTCTCGGTCCCTGCTTCCCCCGGCCCTGGTGACCGTTACCATTCCTCCACTGGCCCTGCTGAAACTGATGCTGACCATTCTGACCCTGCTGGTGCTGATGGTCGTTCGGACCCTGATGGCCCTGCCGGAAACCTCCCTGTCCGTGCCTGAAGTTTCCTGACCTGAACCTCTTGTGATCCCCCTGCTGAGTACCCTGATCACCCTGCCTCTGCCCCTGAACAGATTGTGCCCCACTGGCACCATTTCCTCCAGTCCTGCCCTGATGGCTAGACTCTCCCGATCGTTTGCCCTCAGCCATGTGAAAGTGGTGATCCTAGCAATGGAGCAATGCAGCGTTAACCACATCATAATAAGTGGCTAACGAGAGGTTCCCTAACAAGTGCTGACGAATCCTCCATGTCAACCCGTCCGTGAATTTTTGTATCTTCTTCTCCTCCGTCGGTATCTCATCTGGAACAATGTTCAGAAGATTAATAAATTCGGCCTCATACTCGGCCACAGTCTTACCCTCTTGCTTGAGGCTCATCAACTTTCTTCTCATTTCCGTGTGAACAGCCGACGGAAAGTACTTGCGGTCAAACCGCACCCAGAATTCCTGAATAGTGAGAGTATCCCTCTCCTCTACGGTGGTAATAGACTCCCACCACTGCAGTGCTGACCTCACTAGGTTAAAAGTAGCTAGTATCTGCTTCTGGACATCTGTGCACTCATACATCCTCAAGTGCCGCTGTATATGCTTCCTCCACTGACTCAAAACTACCACATCGGAGCTACCTGCGAACTCCGGAGGGTGTGCTTTCTGAAAAGAATCACGTACACGTTCCCAAGCAGACGGGAATGCATGAGCCTGAACTGGCGCGGCTATCGGCGCCTGAGGTGGTGCCTGCTGAGCTACAACTATTGCAGCATTTACCGCCTGAGCCACAATGGCTGCAACCTCGGCGGCATTCATCGTGCCTTGAGCTGGTGCGGGCTGTGGTTCTGGCGTCGCATCCCTGGGAACCCTTCGTGCACGTCATGGAGGCATCTGAAATAAGAATGAAGTTTATAAGTTTGTAGTTATAAACTTAAAATAGCTGAAGAACGTAGCATATACAAAAGAATACAACAGTCCTAAAGTATAGGGATCTACATCAAAGGAAGCTCAGCAGAAACATAATAAGCCGTTCCGATCCTAAAGGACACTAGGACCTGATGCTCTGATACCACCTGTGACACCCCGACTAATTAAATACCGGGTAGCTACTCCTTTATTAAATTAATTCAAAATGCTAAGTTGGTTCAGTTAATAGCATCACTGTCGAAAACATTTTAATAATTACTAACCACCTAGTATTTAAAAAGTAAGTGCCAAATTTTAAGTTAAGTCTGATTAACATGCAATAAAAGAATAATGGAAGAGTCAACATAATCCATTCACCATACGAAGTAATGAAATAACCAACAATAATAATAAGAAATCCGGAGGAAAACTCCTCGCAACAATCCCAACAAAAGAAAATAATACTACAAGTCTGAATCCTGAATAATTACATGCCAAAAGTCTGAATAACTGAAATAAATGCAAAGTCTCTAAAAGAAATGGGCGACATGCCCTACAACTGATAACTGATAAATATCGAGTCAAGATCGATGAAGCGTCTACAAGCAAAGTCCTGTAACTTCCACAAACAGCTACAGCTCGTCACCTGAATGAGAATCCTATGCATGGTGTCCTTGTGGCTGGGCACCTAAAATGGTTTTTACAAAAATAGATTTGAAAGCAAATGGGTCAGAGCCCGAAAGTGGAAAACATTTTGAAAACAGCAAGTGTTTTAATAACATTAAAACATTAAATGCAAAATACATGTTAGGACGTGCACTCCTAACGTACATTACCCATCTAAATGACACATATATCTAACCAAAACGTAATAAGTTCTACCTCTTACTACTTGATTCCCATATTACATTCTAACGTTACCAAAGAATAGAGGACTTTACTTAAACTCAGATTCTCAATATGTAATACATTTAACTATTGCTTAACCCGTTATGTTTTCTCAAAACAATACTATAATTTTATTCACAATATTAACATGAAAATTCCCATTAATTAAGTGTATATTATTCACGTCATAAATATACAATACAAGCACCCCGAGACTAGCTGCGGTGCACACATACTCTGTTATCCATCCCGGTATATCACGTACATAAGGATCACATATTCCGAATCTTTCAGGAATAGTTCACGGATAACAACATCACAAATAATGGAGGCGAACACAGTCACATCACATGGGTCACGCACATACCTGCGCTCCCACGATCAGCACACTTATTAACATCCCAATAAGTCCTTCTCTGACCTATGTTCATCGAGGTAACCAGTCTAAATCCGGGCAACACAAGGATTAGAGGGCCCTAAGCGAACGCAAACCTCCCGTGATAGCAAGTATGGTAGGTATGTCATACACATAAAATCAATACATATATACTAAGTATGCACACGTCCTAGTAATCACCATAATATATTGGTACATATCTCTTCTCGTACTGACATATAATACTACACCATTTATATGTTCCCGGTTAATATAATTAATGAGGCCGTCAATAGCTCACATCGTAATAGACACTCACGTCCTACTTCACATTTTCCCTTAGGTTCAAACTACACTTCTAGGTTTGACTCCTCATAATATCCCAAACATCCCAAATATATCAATTACTCATCAAGGAAAGGCTATCTCTACCTATACACAAGGTTACGGGGCACTCGGGATCAAAACAGGCTAAAAAGCCTAAACTGTTAACTCGTTCGAAGTCTCGTTCGAACGAGGCTGTTCGAACGAACTGAGTCTTCTAACGAGATCTCGTTCGAACGAAGTGGGCTTTCTAACGAGATCTCGTTCGAATGATCTTATCAAACGAACTCCACCCTCGTTAGAAGTCAATGGTCAACTCGTTAGAAGCTCGTTCGAACGACCTGGGCAGGTCTTCTAACGAGTGGCCAGTTTCAAGCCCAGAATTTCTTATTTCGTTTTTTCCTCTTTTCTTCACTTCTAATCTTCTCTAAACATTAGTCCAACAATATATCAAGGTTCCTAATCGTCTCTAAACATACATAGGTCACCTACTAACGTTTTTGTGGGGATTAAATCATTATAACCATCATCCAAATATCAAATCTCTACATATTTTTCCCCAATTTCAAACACATGAACCCTAGAATTTATAAGTCATCTAGAAGTCTAATTAAATCCGTTTTTGGTTTCATACTAATGTAATATCATCAGAATAATCATCAACTACAAATCTACATGCAATTTTCTCATCAAGAATGTAATTTCTATTTCCAATTTAGTGGGTTTTCCATTAACTCCCAAGAACAAATCAGATTTTTAACAATTCCTACACATGGAAGAAACATTCTCTATTAAAACAAAATTAAATCACTTGTCTTAATGGTAACTCTGGATTTTATGACGAATTTGATGAAGTATACCCTCTCTCTCTGCAGAATCCTTATATCTCTCCCTCTACAAGCTCTTCTCTAATGGTGGCTATGGAGGATAGGGTTTTGTCTTAGGAACAACTTTCAATAACCTCCGTAGTCTATTTGGGTATTAGTGGGCTTAGTGGGTTAATGCCTAATCAGATATTAATTCCCAATTTTCGTAGCTTTTAATTCCTCAAAATTAAAAATTACCAAACTACCCTTATACGTTGCCGGTATGGCCTAAAAATGCCCCGGGACCCAAACTAAACTCCCGGCTAGTGTTTTCTGACCATTTCGACCCTTTCGGACGCGTTGGCGCACTCAAAATGACCATACGGATAATAGAAATAAAATTCACTTTTTAATTATCATAATTATATACCATGACGCGACTGTCACATGCGCCTCAACAAAATTTCCAAATTGCCGTATTTCAATCTCACGACAAATTTCATAATTCTAAATTCATATATAATCATATATGCACATATAATCAAATACCAACTCGCATCTCGCTAGTATTTTAATCTGGATTAATTTCCAATTAATACACATTTAATTTAATTAATCCCATAAAATAATTATCACAAAAATACGGGGTATTACAAGGAACTTGGGAATACATGGGCACTTTCCCCTTACACTTTTCTAAGGCATTTTCTGCCTCTTTAGTTTTCTGTCACACCCCACAAAATTTGACAGATGGGGTGGCCAGCCACCGCCGCTGAACTATGCTGGGCGTGAACTAAATAAATACCATTCTTAGCATGAGACAGACATGAGACATAAATAATCAGTCCATAAGATACATAATTGAATCAATCTCAAATAATCATAAACAGCTAAGCGATAAAAGATCCATCACATGCTAACTCCGAATAAATCCAATCTCCAAAAATAATCTCGTCACCAAAATAATTTCCTCACATCTAATCTAGATGCCTAACACGACACGATTTTCTAAAAATTTCTATCTCCAAAAATATGCGCCACAAAAACGCAACAGACCCAAAACCCAAGACCCGAGGGTGGTCGTATACCTAAGCTCTGGTACCATTCTGTAACACCCCGCCCGCCCGGGGAGAGCGAACGAAGCGCTACTATCAATAAAGTTAATCAATTCCACAAATAACAAGGTATAGAGCATCTAATTCCCACAATATAAAACAACCAATCTCAATCTTCAAATAAATATAACAAATCTCTAGAATTAATTACAACATCTAAATCGAAAATAAATCTCCAATGATCTATACATCAAAATAAATAAATAAAATCTTCTCAAACTTTTCAACCAGAAGACCTATCCAAAATTACTCCCTTTGATCTACAAACCATAACCCTAAACTTATTCAAGATTTTAACCTTAGATTAGAAGGCTTATTTTGTGTTTTCTCGACTTTGGGCTAGAATGAGATTTGATTATTTTCACGAGAAGAACGTGATGGTGTAATTAGATTTTGAGGCTGAAATTATGTGGTGATTCATGTGATGGTTTTGAGGTATGGGGTTTTACACAATATGCTCCTTAATCTCACGAGTATTATTCTCGTTGTTTTCTTGTGATTATTGACTCATATTTGAATTGATAAATTCATTTAGAAATTTGGAATATTTGTTGGAATCTAATTTCGATTCATGTGGTATTATATTTGGTGTTGAGCATGTTGTCATGAGATTTTAATATAGCACTGAAGCTGGGCACCCGCCAATATTCCTTTTTCCGAATATGCTAGTAAAATGCATAGACGCGGTATGGTGGTGAGGCCTGATGACCCAGTTAATGTATTGTTGAGAAATTATATTTATATAATTGCTATTGAGATTCAAATTTTATTTGAATATTTGTATTTGTATTGTTACATTTCATTCACTGCTAATATTTGTTGAGCATCTTTCCTGTCGTATTTTGTACTTCCCCATATTTTCTTTTAGTGGCAGGTCAGCGGGGATTTTGTGCGCTTTGTATTTGATTTGGAGAATCGATTTTAGCGTGGATTATTTTGGGAAGATTATTCGATAATACAAGTTGGAAGATTGTATTTATTTATTTTGACGTATAGAGCATTGTATATTTATTTTCGAGTTAGATGTTGTAATTAATTCGAGAGATTTGTTGTATTTATTTGAAGATTGAGATCAGTGGTTTTGTATTGTGGGAATTAGATGCTCTATACCTTGTTATTTGTGGAATTGATTAATTTTATCGATAGTAGCGCTCCGTTAGCTCTCCCCGGGCGGATGGGGTGTTATATTTTCTTTCGAGCATTTTGCTTGGATTGGTTCTTTCGTTCCTCGGTCTTTATCTTCTTCTTCTTCTCAACAACTGACTTATGTTTCTCCGTCGCTATCTTTTTTTGGTGAGAAATCTCCATGGCTTCTCGATCAATGTGAAGTAAACTCTAAAGGAAGCTTAGAAGTGGATAGACATAGATATGTGTGAGAAAAAAAGATTAGTGATTCAAGAAAAGTAGGTAAGGAAAAACCAAAAATAGAAGGCATGGTTGCTTGCACTAACTTCTACCTCGGACCCAAAGTCAGCTTCAGTCCCAAGATTAGTCTCAAATAGCATGTACTCTTCCAATGTAATAGCTACTTCCACCGGGGGAGCTTTGCCTGAAGGAGTGTATTAGCCAATAACTATGAAGTTTCAATTGAAAATAGATCTTAAAATTAGGGGGGCTTCTTCAAACAATATGATTCCACCAAATTCCTCACAATAATAAGTAGTAGTGGGGCCTTCTTCACTAAATATATAAAGGGGCTAGAATCATAATGTAATATGTTCAGGTAAGATAATACTATGTAAAAAATTGAAATATTACCTATTTAATTTAGCCCATTCCATTCTCAAGGGAATCCAACATGATCTATCCTTCTCATGATTCCTAAACTACCATTAACCTTTAACGAACACATACTTACCCTTACAACTATGATTACTGGTTTAAAAAACCTTCACTATACTTAGGTGGGACTTCCTACGTGAAAAATAATAATAACTAGGGGAATAGAGGAAGATGGGTCGACATAACACCACATTCACCGAGGATGGACCTGATGATTGGGTGGAGAAGCACTCTGAGTCCCACTTAGAGGGCCCAAAAAGAAAGAGAAATCTTTTCTCAGTTTTAATCCTCATATAACCTCTCTTCGTTGGTTGGGAGCCTAGTCTGACTACTAATGGGAATGTCAAATTTCTTCGTAAGGTGATCTAGCTTGGCCTCAAGAATGTCGCTAGCATACCATCTCGCCTTAGTGGTGGATGAGTCATATGAATTCAAAGAATCTGTAGTGTCACGATCCTCATTATCTTCACCTCATCAAGAGTCTCATTTATATGTTAAACATAAAGGAATGGTCCCACACTTTCAGGCTTGACATCATCAACCTGTCAGGCCTAAACTCCTCAGAGGAGGACTCCAGATTTATGGCAGACATTGACTCTCTGTTTTCTAAATTCACACCTACTTGGGGTGACACTGAACTACCTACACCCTAATATACAAAATTAGGGGTAGCAAATGGAAATTTAGTGGGAAACGAAGATGAATCACTAGAAGATGCTATTTGGGGTGTGTATTTTGGATATCCCCGATCGTCCTCCGGTCGGACCACCTATATAGGTCGTGGAAAACTCCTAGAAATGATACCTGGATAGGTGGAATCTTACTCGGCTAATATTTCAAATAAACGTTGGACGCAGGGAGATTAGATCATTAAGACAACAAACAACCCTTTTTGGCAGAAAAATGGAGTTAGGGGCTAAACCAAAAGAGGAAAAGTAGCAAAAATAACAAAAAACCTATAAATATCTAAATCGTAGTCTAATCAACCCAATGGTCATCTAAAAGTTCAAATATCTAAAAAAATATTCATCAAGCTAAACCTAATAGCAAATTTAATTGACACAAAGCATGGAAATCCCAAAAACGACAAAAAAACCCAAAAAATCTTTAGAGAGCAAAGGGAAAAGTACCTGCTAGATATAAGAATGAAAGAGAAAGTTAAATCTAGGGACTACACCAAAAAACTATAAAATGATGAAGATGATAAGTGCTCAAGCTACGAAGGATCGAAGCTTTTTTCTACAACTGATTTTTTTTCTCTAGATAGGACGATTATAGATTTTTAATGGAGATGATAAAAAAAATGAAGGTACAAAACTCTTTAAATATTTGGGTTTAGCTGTAAAGAGTCACATAATTAAGTGACATAGGTACTGAAGAGTATACCGAGGGTACAGAACTTCTGCACCCATGCGAATGTGTAATCATTGCCCAGACGACGCTTCCCATTATATGATACGTGTCCTGATTAGACATCAAAGTGCTAAATTTAATCAATTTGGCCCAGGGCGAGAAGAAAGTGGGACTACCAAATCTTGTTCTACCGACCAAAATTAACACGTAATCCGTTCATTCCATGTAACAACCACTCAAGAATAACACCAGTCAAGAGAAACTACTATCAATTCAACTCATACATAAAGTCCTGAGGGGTTTTATTACACCATAATTGCATAATACCATGTGGTTCCATCCAGAGATGCCATATGGCCTCTAAAAGACAAAACGAAGAGGCCAACATCATTATTCATTTGTGCCCGTCATAAAGATATATTCTGAGCTCAGATATGCATGTGTTCGGCCTTGTCAGATAGTTGTCTCATGTCGTTTGTTAATTGTGCGAGCTAATTATGTGAAACATCATTCATGTACCTACCTATATACACAAGAGAAGCTCTTTAGTCACGTCGATGGCACTTTTCCACTTGATGAATTTAATCACCTGCCCACTCCATTTGTGATGTAACACACTCAACCTTATCTATCCTACCATATGTAAAAGGTGTAACTGCCTGATCTATAAATGCACTCCACATGTCCCTTAATATTCTCTACTAAGTAACTATAAACAGTACATGATCCTATGGAGATAGGGGATTGAGATTATCATCACTTGACAAAACCCTATAGAGGAAGAGCGTAATTTGACACTAATACTTATTCTCAAAAACTAATAACTCAACCATCACTGTTAGGTACTGATTTTCATTCGAAACATGTAAGTCCCATCTTCTTTATTTGTCTCTCACCCCCATTCTCCCTTTCCTTTTATTATCTTGACATTTATTTGTTATTGTTTATAACATATAAATCCATAACTAAGACATAAAATACCTGAACCAATTTTAGACGATAATATATATCGTATATTTATTTTTATCTATATATAAGTTGTTTTTATTTTTATTTTTTTACAATCTTGATTTTATTACAATATGTTGTTTTAATTAGTTTGGATTTTAATGTTGAACTCGAGGATCATTGGAAAAGTACTTATTCTAGTGGATGGGACGTGTATACTAATAATGCATGCTTAATTAATGTATACTTTTATTTTTCTAACATATGCGAGTGAACGTCGTCTTGGCCCCCGCGCATATTCAGTATTGGGGAACAGTTCTTTGATTGCATAACCATATTCCTCCTGGTTCTTATTCTATAACTTTTGCCTTTCTCTGTACTTTTAAATCTATTCTTCGCTAGAAGGCACCAAGTTAAAATGCTACATATCCTATAAGAGATCTTTGGTTCTATGAAAATATTTTGTCACCTTAGGCCCCACACATTCCCACACCATTTACCACTTGAGTCATACGTGTTTTTATATAACAATATAGTCTGAGTAACAATGTTTAGATATGATTACGTATTAAATTTTACAAACCATTGTCAACATTGATGCGTTGACAGGCCTTGGGCCCAGCAATTTAGGAAACGATTTAACCTTATCTTTTTTTTACTTTTCTATTTAAACTAATAAACACAGACACATATACACACACACATAATCTCACACACCCAACTCTCTGTGTGTGTGTATACGAAACTTATTTGAAGCATCCCTTGGCTTTTACACAAGTTCCGTGTACTTGGTTACACGGTCTGTCGTATGGTTTGCTTATAGTATCCACTTTTTTTAGGATGAACGATCTTATGGATTGACTGGTGTGATAATTAACGACATTACTAGTAAAGTGTTGGATTATGATTTGAGGAGTTCATAAATTGTTATAACTCGAGGGAACATAACAGGTAGTGTTTTTTTACCCACAATGAGGGGATTGGTATAATACTCGGGTGAATGTTTCATGGTTGGATACCGAGAGTGATCCGAGGTTTTTTGAAGGATCTTATGTAAGGTATCATTCAGATGCCTAGAGTGGTCCTAATTTCATAGAAGAACCATATGTAATTACTAATTGGACGTGCGATTCGTGAATTGGTTGGTATGTTTCTCCTCAGAGAGAGTGACTAATGATGCGAGTTTTGTGACAAGTTTACGTGAATTTATGTTGTCAGTATGACCCGAGAGTTCGAGGAGAATAACGATATATAATCCCATGAATTGAAATAATTTACGATGATAGATTGAATGTTAGTTTTATAACGTTTCGCTCTCGACAAGGTGTCGATGGCTAGAGAATGTTGCCTCGCTAGATGTGCCAGTATGCCATGGGTATTAGCAAAATAAACCTTATGACTTGATTGGGTGAGATCGCTGAGTAAGTGGAGGCTCGTGGATTGTTATGTGACTTTGATGGCTAGACTGATGGTGAGCCTTAGAATATGTTTCATGTCGAGCTCTTTAATGACAACCCATTTTGAAGTATATATGAAGAATTCTTAGTGATTGAGGAATTCGATGACCTAGACCTAAAATACCCCTATGACCTAGAATCAAAAATTAATATTCTCCAGGAACTTGAGGAATTTATGGATTAAGAATTTTGAGGATCCACCCCCGTAATTTTGACCATACCCATGTGTTTTGATGATTTGATGTAACCCAATTGGGATTTTGACTTTGTAAGATGGATTATGGGTCATATTTGGGTAATATCACGACTATGGTGCAATTAATTGGATTAGACTAGCCATGTAAGTAATTGGAGAAACAGATTTTGGTTGTTCGAACAAAATGTTTAGTCGTTCGAATAAGAAAGCTCCATTGTTCGAATGATGTTCAAATGACCATTGAATGAGAAACACATGTTATCCATGTTATATTTCTGTTAGAACCTCATTAGAACGAGATCCAAATATCATTTGAGCGAGAAAAATTTATCAAGATGTGGACTATTATGTTTGACACGTGTCACACTCCCACACATCAGATCAATTAGGGGTTAAGCCTTGTGGCATTTTTAGAATTTAACCCCTAAGGGTTTAGGGGAATTTAAGTGAGTTTTTGTCCTATTAAAGGGGATCCTCTCTCTACCTCTTGGACCGAAACCACCACCACTACCCTAGCATCACCACTCCTCCATCCTAAACTGCCATACTGTAACCCTTTCCCAACATATTTAAGGATTATAAACCAATATATGCCATTGTTGGAAAAAGTTTATGGATTTTGATGAAGTATTTGGTGGATTTTTGGAGAACAAAAGAAGAAGCAATTATGAAGTTTGGCGTGGGTTTTCAAAGAGCTTTCAAGGAGTAAGCTTAGTGGATCTAGGCAACCTCTTTAAGGCCACCTTAGGAGGTAGGAGGTTGTTGTCCTATTCTATATTTCATCCTCCATTATTGAAGCTTCCTTTGAGGTGGGAAAAACTCTATTATTGTTAAGTTTAAGATTTACTCTATTTTGAAATATACGAGTTAAATATGTTAGGGTTCATAAGAGTTGAATCTTTGCATGTTTAGGTAGTCATTACTCACGATTTCTTGATATCTTTGAAAATTTAAGAAATGGGTTTCCAAATGGCTTGAGAAAGGACGGTAAAGTTTAAGAAATCCTTTTGTTTAACATTTTAGGAAATAAAATGTTTAAAAGAAGTATTCGTTTTAATAGGATATTTTTAGTGTAAATCCTGAAGTTTTATAGGAAAAATGGGGATTTGTAAAAAGTAGATATTTAAGCATGTTTTTGAAGAAAAAATGTCTTTTTAGTCTTGAAAATCTTTCATTTACATGTGTTGTGAAGTTTCATATGATAATCATGCATAAAACTCATTTTTATGGATTTATAGACTTAAAATCCATCTTCTCATGCATATAGACTTTTAGTAAGTTAATGATGAGCATATGAACATGACTAAGTAGGATTAAAACGTGTTTTAACATGAAATAAAGAAAATAAAAATGTCATCCCTTTACAGTGTACTAATAAATGTGGAAAATCTGATAAGTTCATGGTGTCGAGACTACATGTGTTAATAAAGGGATAATGGTACTTTTCTTGTAAAGTAATCTTCAAAATGCCAAATGATTTCTTTGATGAAGAAAGTAATGAAATAAAGAGACTTTCAAATTGAGAAGTGTGTTATTCAAAGTGTTAATGACGAAGTTAGTATGGATAACTTAACAATAGTTTTGGTGAGATAAAACTTGTGAAATGGAGGAAAATGCAAGTTTGGAAACAAATGGGTAAAATAGAAATTTTAGGTATAGTGGAACATTTTTATGAAAGAAAAATGTTAAAAAAAGGTGTTACACTAAATGTTCTTAAATAGGAATGATTTTTTGGAATGAAATCAACGTACATGTGTAAAGGATAAAAAACGGTCATTTTCCTAAGTGTGACACAAATATGGGGAAGTAGTCCCCAGGTTTTGGCTTTGATCGGTAAATGGGGATTAAATTGGACACATAAAAGTTTTAAAACGAATGATAAAAGAAGTCGACAGGACCAAAAAATATTAAGAAGGGCTCTGATCCCTAGGGGAAAGACCCAAATTCACTAGCCAGAGCATATGGTGGCATCACTACCGGTGTAAATCCCGTTAAAATACGCGGTATTGGTGCATTACGAGCAAAAAATAATGAGAAAAGTAGAACATGATAAGAAAATTTCTTGTGCTAAGAAAATAAGGAAGTGCAACCTTTAATAAAATGAAATGGAAGAATATTCATATTTTAGGAAGGTGATTGTAACACCCCCCGTGCCCGAAAAGAGACACGCGACATGCTACTACGATGAAGCTAAACTAAATCCATCAACAATAAGTATAGAGCATATAATTTTCACGATTAAAATACAACAAGTCCATAATCCTTCTATTTCGACAATAATGATTACAATAAAGTTTCTCCCAAAATGCACAATTCTCCAACAAAAATTCCACCACTAATTTATACATAAAAAAAAATCTTTCAATCCAAGCTCTAAAATAATTCTCCAAAATAGTCCATAGCATCCCAATCCACACTAACCTGCCACTAAAAGAAAGTACGAGGAAATACACAATATGACATGAATAGATGCTAAAAAATAATTAGCACGATAAATGAATCTCAACAATACGAATGCGCATATACAAATAAAATGCAATACTCAAGCATTATATCAATATTAATTTCTTAACAACACATCAATGAGTCATCAGGCCTCACCACACCTCACCTAGGCATCTCAAAGCCATATAACGATTTTTGGACTATTGACGGGTGCCCATTCTCCGTGCCATATTAAAATGTCATGACACTATGCTCAAATCAATAATATAATACATATCAATGAATCAAATAATATATTCCAACAATTTTTTGATTTCAAATTAATATCATAATTCAATATGAGGGCAATCGACAAAGAAAAACAAACGTAATACTCTCGAGAGAATTTAGGAGCATACTATGTAAGTCCCGTACCTCAAAATCATCACATGAATCATCACACAAATTTTAGCCTTTAAATCTTATCTCACCATTATGTTTCTCTCACAAAAATAATTAAATCACGGTCTAGCCCCAACACGAGATAACCCAAAATAGAGCTCCAAATCTAAAGTTGAATATAGAATAAAATATGGCTAGGGTTTGTATAAAGAGGGAGAGAAAATAAAAAGGGTCTCTGTATTTTTAAAGTGATAAACAGTTGCTTTAAAAGGTCCACCCACGACCTATATTTATAAGGAAAAAGATAAGGGATTTGATTAAACCAAAACTCTTCAAAAATGTAGCTAAACTTCCTCAAATCTGCTCTCGTCGATCGATCGACTCCCTAGGTTGATCGATCGATCGAGCAGGTATGCAGCCACTCCCATTTCCCTTCGTTTAATTCTATTTAACTAAAAATAAAAGATTTTCCATTAGTCACTGTCCAGATTCGTGACAAATGCCTTTCCATTTTTTTAAAAAAAGGCTAAACTTAAAAATCTCATAAAAACTTCGTTTTAAATTCGATTTCGATTCTATTTGAAGTTATACTTTCCAAATAATAGAACTAACATTAATAAAAATCCAAAAATCTAAAATTTTATTTTTCCCAAAAATTGACATTTAATTGAATAAATCAGTTATAAAAACATGGGGTGTTATATACTTCTTCACTAGCAAAGGAATTTCGCCCTCGAAATTTGACGAAGCCTAATGCTTAAAAATCAGGCCACACCAACAATAAATCTCATCTCCAAAATTCACTTTAAAAACCTCATGCCTAATCTCGATGCCTAATACAACTTATCACCAAAAAATACTATCTCCAAAGAAAACATGACTAACCCGTATAGTAGGCCCAAAACCCAAGACCTGATGGTTGTCGTATAACCTGGCTCTAATACCATTTGTAACACCTCGCGCGCTCGAAAAGAGACACGCGATGTGGTACTATGATAAAATTAAACCAAATTCATCAAGAATAAACAAAGAGCATCTATTTTTCACGATTAAAATACAACAAGTTCATAATCCTTCTATTTCCACAATAATGATTACAATAAAGTTTCTCCCAAAATGCACAATTCTCCAATAAAAATTACACCACTAATTTATACATAAAAGAAAATTCGGGGAAGTACACAATATGACTGGAATAGATGCTCAAAAATAATTAGCACGACGAATGAATATCAACAATACGAATGCGCATATACAATTCAAATGCAATACCCAAGCAATATATGAATATTGATTTCTCAACAACACATCAATGAGTCTTCAGGCCTCAACTCACCTCCTAGGCATCTCAAATCCATATAACAATTTTTGCTCTATTGACGGGTGCCCATTCTCTGTGCCATATTAAAATCTCATGACAATATACTCAAATCAACAATATAATACATCTCAATAAATCAAATAATAGATCCCAATAATTTTTAAATTCCAAATTAATATCATAATTCAATATGAGTGCAATCGACAAAGAAAAATAAACGGAATACTCTCGAGAGAATTTAGGAACATATAGTGCAAGTCCCATACCTGAAAATCATCACATGAATCATCACATAAATTTCAGCCTCTAAATCTGATCACACCATCACGTTCCTCTCCCAAAAATAATCAAATCACATTCTAGCCCAACACGAGATAACCCCAAATAGACCTCCAAATCTGAGGTTGAACATAGAATAAAATAGGGACTAGGGTTTGTAGAAAGAGGGAGAGGAAATAAAAGACTCTGTATTTTTAAAGTGATAAAACGTTAGTTTAAAAGGGCCACTCACGACCTATATATATAAGGGAAAACATAAGGAATTTGATTAAACCAAAACAC
Organism: Sambucus nigra; assembly: GCA_949130495.1. NCBI lineage: Eukaryota > Viridiplantae > Streptophyta > Magnoliopsida > Dipsacales > Adoxaceae > Sambucus > Sambucus nigra. The sequence continues at coordinate 298,419,050 of OX422223.1, forward strand.
TTAAAAAATAAAGCAGAACTGCCTCAAATATGGGCTCGTCGATCGATTGACTCCCTAGGTCGATCGATCGAACGAGCTGGTATGCGGCCACTGCTATTTCCCTTCGTTTAATTCTATTTAACTAAAATTATTTTTCCCATCAGCCACAATCCCGATCCATGACAAATGTCTTTTTATTTTTTTAAAAAGGCAAAACTTAAAACTCTCATAAAAACTTCATTCTCAATCCGATTTTGATTCCGTTTGAAGTTCTACTTTCTAAATAATAGAACCAACATTAATAAAAATCCAAAATTCTAAAAAAAAAAAATCTCGACAATTCCCATTTAATTGAATAAATTAATTATAAAAATAAGGGGTGTTACATACTTCCCCACTAGCAAAGGAATTTCGCCCTCGAAATTTGACAGAGCCTAATGCTAAAAAATCACGCCACACCAAAAATAAATCTCGTCTCCAAAAATCACTTTAAATACATCACACCTAACCTCTATGTCTAACACGACTTATCACCAACAATATCTATCTCCAAAGAAAACATGACAAACCTACATGGCTGACCCAAATCCCAAGACCCGAGGGTTGTCATATAACCTGGCTCTGATACCATCTGTTACACCCCGCGTGCCCCAAAATATACACGCGATATGCTACTAAAATAAAACTAACCTAAATCCATCAATAATAAGCATAGAGCATCTAATTTTCATGATTCAAATATAACAAGTCCATAATCCTTCTATTTCCATAATAATGATTACAATAATGTTTCTTCCAAAATGCATAATTCTCCAACAAAAATTACACCACTAATTTCTACATAAAAAAAAATCTATCAATCCAAGCTCTAAAATAATTCTCCAAAATTGTTCATAGCATCCCAATCCACGTTAGCCTGCCACTAAAAGAAAATACGGGGAAGTACACAATATAATAGGCATAGATGCCAAAAAATAATTGGCACGATGAATAAATTTCAACAATATGAATACTCATATACAAATCAAATGCAATACTCAAGCAGTATACAATATTAATTTCTCAACAACACATCAATGGGTCACCAGGCCTTACCTCCCCTCCCCTAGTCATCTCAAAGCCATATAACGATTTTTATACTATTGACGGGTGCCAATTCTCTATGCCATATTAAAATCTCATGACATTATGCTCAAATCAACAATATAATATATCTCAATAAATCAAATAATAGATTCCAACAATTTTCAGATTCTAAAATAATATCACAACTCAACATGAGTGGAATCGACATAGAAAAACAAACAGAATACTCTCGAGAGAATTTAGGATCATATTATTTAAGTCCCTACCTCAAAATTATCACATGAATGATCACACGAATTTCAATCTCTAAATTTGATCGCACCATCACGTTCCTCTTACGAAAATAATCAAATCACGTTCGTGCTCCAACACGAGATAACCCTAAATAGACTTCCAAATCTAAGGTTGAACATAGAATAAAATAGGGACTAGGGTTTGTATAAATAGGGAGAGGAAATAAAAAGGGTCTCTGTATTTTTAAGGTGATAAAAAGTTAGTTTAAAAGGTCCATCCACGACCTATATTTATAAGGGAAAAGATAAGGAATTTGATTAAACCAAAACTCTTAAAAAATCTAGCTGAACCACCTCAAATCTAGGTTCGTCGATCGATCGACTCCCTAGGTCGATCGATTGATCGAGTATGTAAGCGGCCACTGCCATTTTCCTTCATTTAATTCTATTTAACTAAAAAATATTATCCATTAGTCATGGTCATTTTAAAAAAAAGGCTAAACTTAAAACTCTCATAAAAACTTAGTTTTAAATCCGATTTCGATTCCGTTTGAAGTTCTACTTTCCAAATAGTAGAATGATCATTAATAAAAATTGAAAAATCTAAAATTTTGTCTTTCTCAAAAATTCTCATTTAATTAAATAAATCAATTATAAAAACACGGGTGTTACATATTTCCCCACTAGCAAAGGAATTTCTCCCTCGAAATTCAACGAAGTCTATCGCTAAAAAATTAGGCCACACCAACAATAAATCTCGTCTCTAAATATCACTTTAAATACCTCACACCTAACCTCGATGCCTAACACAAATTATCACCAAAAATATCTATCTCCAAAGAAAACATGACTAAACCACATGGCAGACCCAAATCCCAAGACCCGAGGGTTGTCATATAACCTGACTCTGATACCATCTATAACACCCCCGCGTGCCCCAAAAGAGACACGCGACATGATACTATGATATAACTTACCAAAATCCATCAATAATAAGTATAGAACATCTAATTTTCATGATTCAAATATAACAAGTCCATAATCCTTTTATTTCCACAATAATGATTACAATAATGTTTCTTAAAAAATGCACAATTCTCCAACAAAAATTAAACCATTTATTTGTATATAAAAAAATAAATCTATCAATTCAAGCTCTAAAATAATTCTCCAAAATTGTTCATAGCATCCTAATCCACGCTAGCCTGCCACTAAAAGAAAATACGGGGAAGTACACAATATGACAAGAATAGATGCTAGAAAATAATTGGCACGATGAATAAATTTCAACAATATGAATGCGCATATAAAAATTAAATGCAATACTCAATTTCTCAACAAAACATCAATGGGTCACCAGGACTTACCTCACCTCCCCTAGTCATCTCAAAGCCATATAACGATTTTTGAACTATTAACGGGTGCCAATTCTCTATGCCATATTAAAATCTCATGATATTATGCTCAAATCAACAATATAATATATCTCAATGAATCAAATAATAGATTCCATCAATTTTCGGATTCCAAAATAATATCACAATTCAACATGAGTGGAATTGACATAGAAAAAATAAACGGAATACTCTCGAGAGAATTAGGGTCATATTATGTAAGTCCCTACCTCAAAATCATCACATGAATCGTCACACGAATTTCAGCCTCTAAATCTGATCGCACCATCACATTCCTCTTACAAAAATAATCAAATCACGTTCGTGCCTCAACACCAAATAACCCCAAATAGACCTCCAAATCTAAGGTTGAACATAGAATAAAATAGGGACTTGGGTTTGTATAAATAGGGAGAGGAAATAAAAAGGGTATCTATATTTTTAAGGTGATAAAAAGTTAGTTTAAAAGGTCCACCCATGACCTATATTTATAAGGGAAAAGATAACCGATTTGATTAAATTACAACTCTTCAAAAATCTAGCTGAACCGCCTCAAATCTGGGCTTGTCGATCGATCGACTCTCTAGGTTGATCGATCAATCGAGCAAGTATGCGACCACTTACATTTCCCTTCGTTTAATTATATTTAACTAAAAAAAATATTTCCCATTAGTCACGGTCCAGATCCGTGACAAATATATTTTCATTTTTTTTTAAAAAAAGGCTAAACTTAAAACTCTCATAAAAACTTCATTTTAAATCCGATTTCAATTCCGTTTGAAGTTATAATTCCAAAATAATAAAACCAACATAATTAATTAATAAAAATACAAAAAACTAAAATTTTATTTTTCTCTAAAAATCCCATTTAATTAAATAAATCAATTATAAAAACACGGGGTGTTGAAGTAATTTGGTCAACAATTATGAAAATGAGTTAGTTCAAGTAATGCATGAGTTAATGTCATAATTGAAGTGATTAATGGTAAATTGAGTAACCTAAGATGGTTTAAATCCATAATTAGCATAAGTGTGTGTTGTGAATGGTTTTAAAAAATAAACATGTATTTTGCTAATATAAGTGTACGTGTGTTGAAAGGTGATTTCCAAGGAAATACTAAAGTGGGTTGTCATGAATATAAGGGGAATTTTGATAAAATAAGTTCTTTTCTTAAACAAATAGTATTTTGTTTAAGTATTTGACCAGGTGCGTTAAATCGGGAATATATGTTAAGTTAAGTAAAAAGGGGTTCTTTTATAGGATTGATGTGATTTAATCGAATCACGTAATGTTTTGTAATAAACGGATTCATGCATTAGTACATGTACATGTATAAATACACAATATTTGCATGTTCATGTAGTTAGTACATTATAAAGTCTCTTTTCTGCCGTTCAGTTCTCTGTTTCACTATTATATTTTCCACTGGTCATTCCGCTCATTCCCTTTCTTTGTTACGTTAGGTTGTGCGTGATTTCATACTTTGAGAGAGTTATACGTGTAAGTATTCTTTTTATTACTCATCAGTAGCTCTGTATGCTTGGAGTTTGGGGATGCATTCCACGGGTCCCACACATAACATGATATAAATTGGAATCGCATGTTAAATAAGTGAAATGTTACCTTAAATAAAATTCGACTAGCAATATTATTTAGGTTGTATCATTGAACTTCAAACCTAACATTCGAATCGGATTGGGTTAACCCCGGGTAACCCATAAATCTGGGACAGTGCATTATAGTGTGAACGTAAACATCTGATTATTTGGTTTTTATGCAACGAACCCAGGAAAAAAAAACATTTCTTCAATCCACGAGATATGACAAAAAACCCCACATTTATTGTCTCTCTCTAACCCATTTCTTCAACCCATCTTCACTTTACAGTTGAGAATGGCATAAACATTTGAGAAAGATAAGAATAAAAAAAGGGTACATCAGTTGTATTCATGTGTATAGAGGTCGTGATTCAGTTTTGTGGTGTTTACACATGGAATGAACACTTGAGGGAGATAATGAAACCCAATACATGGTGCTAACATAGTACATGAGATAAACACTTAAAGTAATGTGGAAACCCCGTAGATGGTGTTAACACAGTTTCAAAGAAAGTTATTGTAACAACCCTCGATTTTTGGAGACTGAGAAATTAAAATTTTGGGAAAATAAAATTTAATTAAATTGGAGAATTTCAAAATTTGGGAAATGAGGTCCAAAAATAGAGAATATTTCAAAGTATTCCGGATGATGATTTTGAGGGTACCATCGATCTCGGAAGGGTCAAAATAGTCAAAATGACTGTCATTGGGTCTTATTTCGGCTCCAGAATGTTTTTAAGTTATTTTGACTCGAATTGGAGTAAACGAGTCGTTTAAAGTGTGTATTAACATTTAAAATTGGGATTTTGTTTTAAAGGTTTACGAAGCTTACGGATGAAGCCATTTCTCATTTGAGAGAAAGAGAGAAAAAGCCATATAGGGAGAAAGAAGAGAGAAAGAAGAAGAAAAGAAGAGAGAGAGGAAGAAAGCTTGGAGATTCCGGCCCAAAACCGCGACATCGAGGATGATTTAACCTCTACAAATCTGAGGCAAGTGTTTAATCTTGCTAAATAGCTATTTGTGTATTTCATTTCATAATTTATGGGTTAAAGAAATGGATTTTTGGGTATTAATGTGAAAACCTAGATTTTTGGGTTAAATCTTGAAATCAATGTTTAAATATGGGTTTAATGGTGTAGAATTGGTTGAGATCAACTTTGGGTTGATTTATTTTTCTTGGAACCATGTTGCGATAAAGATTTGGAGGTTAGAATTGAGATTTTAGGGTATAAATTTCGTGGGTTTTGTTGAGAAAGGGAAATCGGCCAGAATATCTGGTATGGACAGTCGACCGCGGTCTGGGGACCGATCGACCGCGCCTTAGGGAAAAGGCCTACTGCATTTTTTCGTAGGCAAAATTTTGGACCCGCAGTCGACCGGGGGTCTGGGACCGATCGACCGGTCCCCTGTTTTTAGCCCTAGAATGGGAAATCCTTTTTCCCCTTTTTCTTTTGGAGTTTATTCTTAGGGGCTTCCTTAATGGTTGTTTTATAGGTTTTATCTTGGAGGACTTCTACCCCTTTTTGTTTGGGTTTATTGATTTGGGGCTTTCTCTTATGTAGTAAGAGATATCCTTTGGTGACTTATAGGGGGTCTTTCACTTAGTATATGATAGTGGGGACTTCTTGGAATAATTGGATAAGAAATATCCATGCATGTTGTGAAATTTCTAGGCCGACCTTTATGTCAACTCCTTATAAGGATAGGATATTGTAAGATACAATTTGGGGCCAAATGGAAGAGAGTGGTCGCATACTCTTAGAGAGTGAGGGGTCTCCTATCCTTAGAAATGTTTAGACTAAGGAACAATTTATAACTCAATAGGAGTAAGGGTTCCTGAGATTTATTCGAACCATAGGTGACATTGGGAACGCTTGGGATCGTACTATCGACTAGAATAAGCTGTAGAATAAATTCTAGTTAGGATAGTTTACACGAAATTGTTGGGGATATGACTATTGAGATTCCAATACTTGAAACGAGGTTGGAATAAATTGAGGTTTTAGACTATTAAGTCATGTGTATGCCTATGGTTAGATAGTACTAAAGGAAATTATGTACTTTCACATTTAGAGGTGAAATGTGTAGTGATGGATTTCTACACAAACTCTTGGGTGATAACCCAAATGTTGAATATATATGTATAGATATATACATATGGTTATGGGAGACTATTCATCATAAGAAAAATGATCGAATATGTTTCAAGTGAGGGATTGTATTCACTTATCGAGGTACATTTAATGGAAATTGTGTTGACGGCTTGTATATTGAGGATTATGTATATTTATAGTCGAGTTTATATATCTTATACCTATGAACGGGAATTAGTTTGTATATATAATGATATAGCGATGTGTGAATATATGTACATATATCTATGTATGAATATGAATATATGGATATATTTATGTTGTGGACATACATGGTATGGATATTTAAACCCTATATGATGGTTTACTATATTGGATCATATGATGGGATCATATGGATGTATGTATATTGCGCATGTGAGCAATATATATACTTATGTGGTTAATCATACCCCGCTCATGCTATCATTGGGAAGTTTTCGTGCAGAGGGTGAGCATCCTGTCATATAGAGCAGGGTGTGGATATTCCCTAGGTCATAGTCGTCCCGTGTGTTATTATACGATAGATATATTTTGGGATGAGACGTGGTGGGCATGTTTCGTCTCATTGCCGGTTGGAGCTATGACCGCTTCCCGGGACGTCGTGTGTGTGAGTTATCACGAGGTGGGTGTCGTTGATCCCCACCAGGTGGTCCCCAGTTTCTTCGTGAGTCGGGCACTAGGAAGATGATAGCATTGATGCAGTTTTATCGGCGCTATATATAGCCGAGTATTATATGTGCATGGCCATTGTACATCATATATGGTATGTACACTTGGTCATGGGTATGGATGATGGTATGTATATATATATGGTGAGAATAAAATACCTATATATATATTTATATATCCTAGGTGAAAGGATATGTTATTTATATAGGGTACATCTTGGATGATTATGGTGTACCAGACTAATTGTGGGTTGATGTATCGTGTTTGAGGAATAATTCGGTTACATCATACCAAGGTTATTATTGGAGATATTAAGTTGTTTTTATATTATAGTCTAGACTTAGAGATTGAAATAGTAAATTGTAGGTTAAGTATTATGCATCTCTAGGATCGACATTGCCCAGGAGTAGTGTAACGGGGTGGTTTCTTGTTTGGATTTCGCTTTGCGAGACACCTCACGCACGAAACGTAGTGCAATGTCGAGATTTGAGAGAAGTAATCACATATATGGCATAATGGATCTCTGGTCTTGACATTGTCAGGAGTAGGGTAATGGGGCGGTTCCTTGTTTGGATTTCGGTTGGGAGACTCCCCACGCACGAAACGTAGTACAATTTTGAGATTTGAGAGAAGTTTTGCCAATAATTCATGTGCATGTTATTTAGAAATAAATTCTTATATTTTAGCCTATATATATATATATATATATATATATATATGGGTAATGTATTAAGAATGATAATAAATTAAATTATAAATCGGAATCCATTAAGCCTATTATGGCATAATTGTTGAAATCATAATCTAGTAGGATTAGAAAAAGGGTGGATCCTTAGATTATGATGGGAAAGTAGCTCTCGTGGGTATAGGCTAGGCCTATGATAAGTTAGGTTGTCCTAATAAAATGGGGGTAATTTAACTAAAACTTGAGGATGCGAATAGGTGTGCGCCTTTAGATGAGAGGTGAGTTGTGGTTCCACGAGAGTGCGATTCCACTTTTAATTATGAAATATGTGCACCGATATTTATTATGCACGGTTAACACACTTGCTAAATATTTTTCACCACTCGGGCTCTGACCCGTTTACTTTTCTCTCCTGCCTGTATATATATACACTATTACAGGTGTCCTACCGCATGGATGCCGGATGACCTTCTATCCAGAGTCTTGGGAGCCGTGACAGGTGCGAACTATTGTGGGATGTATCTTGTAGCCGCTTCCTACTTCCTTAAAATTTTAGGTAGGATTCATGTTGTATATCGGGTTTGTACCCAAGGGATATTTATATACATGTTTATATTTATTCCATTTTAGTTATTGTATTGGTTGTGACCCGACAGCTTATTCGGGTCTACTTTTTGTAGTACATTCGGTTGTATTTATTTAGTTCATTTTATTTCTAGCATTTCCATTATTATAGTTCTCTCATGCATCTTTTATTTCTTTATTAGTAGTGTTATAGTGTTGGTTTGTTGTCTGTTGCATATTTTATTTAAATTTTAACATCTCACCTATATGATATCGGGTAGTTAGTCCTATATTATGTAGTGCCGACAGTTGATGTTCAGACTGGACCATCTGAAACTCCTGATTTAATATAGTATAGGGCTGGCCACCCGTTATTATTTTAGGCGGGTTGTTACAGTTATACAACACAGTTTGAAAATTATACAACACAGTTTCCTTATCAAAGCTACCCTTAGGATATCCATGGATGGAAGAAATTAAATACCTTTATTGGAATTCGTTTATTTCAGTTTCAATAGGAGAGTTGTGTATACGTGTATAGAGAGAATCACATGAAGGAGAACATAAATTGATTAGGAATATGGGAGAAATTACAGCAAACGTATGTTGGCAAGGTTGAACTCAATGCAGTATGGGCTAAGCACGACAAACATATTACAGTTCATATGTTTTTTCCCATTACTCTCAAGTAGGGAATGAATTGAACTATATCAGCATCTGATATATACCTTTTCAATGTTTAACTTCAATAGTTTGATAGTCGAGACCAAAAGTCCCTAGTGAAACGTGTCTGTGCGTATATATATATATATATATATATATATATATATATATATATATATATATATATATATATATAGAGAGAGAGAGAGAGAGAGAGAGAGAGAGGGAGGGAGAGAGAGAGAGATTCTAATTTCTTCTTTTTTTAAACTAGAGATGATAATTTACCAACTTACTCAAAACTTGAAACTCAAATTAGATAAACCGATGGATCAACCTACATGTAAAATATGGCGGTCTTGCATTTTTTCATCTCTAATGATCTTCTTCCGATGGGGTAGTATTAAGTTCGGTGGCCCACGTTACCACAATGAAAACATTGATAGGGAAGAAACTCATACCCAAATCTACATTTTGTTCCGTTAAGTTTCTATGTTGGGATTAATGATTTCTATAGATCAACCTCCACACAAACTCTGGCGTATTTTCCTCTATTTGATGGTGCTAAATTAAAAATGTTTTAATAGCTCTTCCTACTTTCCTTCTAATTTGAAAGAGTGTTTCTCCTCAAACCACTCGATAGGTAGTCTCGAGAGTTTATTCAGATAGCAGTGGTTATCTCTTTAGATTCATTTCGGTTGAAATTAGGTTCCCATTTTTTAATCGTTAAATAGTGATTCATTATCACCCAAAGACCTCCAGTGAGTACATAATGGTAGTCTTCTCTATTATCAGACTTGAATCAGAAATGGACCTCTTTAACTTCAATTACATCAAAGTCTCCATGCAGAGTCCATAAGATGGGGACATTATTACACAGGATTTATATCCAATATTCCTGTGAAGAAGCCTTACTATACTGTTATTTTTCCATCCCTTTCTCAATTTATCCACATGTTTTGGAGCAATTATCACCACTGGATTCCTCTGGGTCTTCATTTAAATCAATGTCTTATGTACCATGGCTGTCCGGAGCATTGTCCTCTTCATCTTCTTACCATTTTTTGACTGTCTAATCAATGTAGATGTCAACACTAACTGTTTTTATAATAACATCTTCTTACCATTTCTTACCTCCTCATTACTTCATGGCTTTTATTTGATGGACAAGAGCATTTTTGTCTATCTCCATTCGATTAATTATTATCGGAAGAGGCGTGTTTTATATCACTAAGGGAACAATAGTGAACCATTAATTACAACTCCCAACTACCACCAACTTCTTAGATTTTTTATAATATCATTGTAGCTAAAAACCCTTCTAGAAATATTACACCTTTAATGTACCCAACTAACTATAGAAGACCATAACAACTAATTAAGCTAGCCCACATTAAAGTTATAATTTAGCCCAATCAATAATGTAAAATGCTATATGTACCAAGTGTTTACACCAAAAGTTGTTAAATAAGTGCATTAAATTGTTGTACCTAGAGTAGTGTGCATTAAACTGTTTTAGCCATATGTGATAATTAATAAAACGAGCTAAGTGAACTAAACAATCAACATACAAACAAATCTAGAATTTTGATGATTATACAAACAATAACGTCATGATAAGATTTTTCAACACAAGGATTCATGGTGCAAACCCGTTTAAATTTTTCCATCCAAACTCCCTCAAATATATATATATATATATATATATATTCTTTTTTCAAGCTCTTTTTGAGGTTTCTATGTTTCTCAACTTAGAGAAATCTAATTGGCCCTATTTTGGAAATGTTTCTTTTTATTGCCTTAATTTTTTCTTGGGCTCTTTTAAACGGTGGCTTTCACAACGTGATTATTATTCACCCGTAGTCCTTTCCTACGAACAGTCGTCATTTTTTAAATTTATGCAATATCAATTCTCAGGGTAACGATTCTTACATGCACACCTCCTCCTAAGTTTACTTAAGCATAGATGACAAAATTGAGATAAGAATGTCTCACCAAACTCAAATATGCACGAGACGTCATACATTCATATAAACTTGTGCATGTGTGCAAGGGTGGCATATATACGAAGTCGAATTCAAATGCATATTAACTTCAAAATAATCCCATTAAGACAATGGTTAAGATCATTCAACGCATAAAAAAATATGACCAAATGTCCTAGCCACATGATAATGAAATGATGGGGTTCCCAGCACACTAACATCCCTCATCAAACAAGAAAAACTCACGACATAAAAAATAAAGTCAAAATCTTTTTGTGTTTTTCTAAAAAAATATTTTTGACCCAAAAAAAAAATATTTTTGTATTTTTCTCAAAATATTTAAAACAAAAAATCTTTTTATATTTTTCTATTAGTACTAAATAAATAAAAAAGATATAATACAAAAGATACACATGTCATAACACTAGCAAGATATAAGTCATGATTCAAAGACTAGCGTATGACAAATATGTCAACACAATCCTCCTTTAGATTTATCATGGGAAGAATTAGCTGCAACTAAACAAGAACCATGGATTTTAATTCCTAAACCTCTAAGTTCGATTTCCTAACCCAAGTGGGTGTGAAATTACACATGGGGGTTTTTGGAACCGAAATGAATTTATTCCTTAACTTCCTAGGAGCATTCCTAAGGTTATAGCAAAAATGTCTGAGGTGACCTTTCCTACCACGATAAGTGAAAGTGTAAACAAGGTGTGAATGATTACCAAAATGTCAACCACTCCTTAAGTTCCTAGTCAAGTCTCTCACACAATTGTTATCGGCTTTGGGAATGGGAACAACTCTATCATCGTAGCCTATACCAAACCTATCTCCCTTGATTTGGACGGTGCCTAACATTCTATCCTCTTCGATCTAGGCTCCAAATCAAACTTCACCTTACTTGATTCTTTCAATCTCTCCTCTAACTCACTAATCCTAGACTCAAGCAAATGCCTAGACTCCTCAAACTCTATAATCTCCTTCTTTAAATCCTCCATCAAACCACGAATACTATCTCTCTCGTTCTCCACATATTCTAGCTTATCCCTAAGAGTCTTCTCCCATGCCCTAAGATCCTTTATAAAACCATTATTATTTTCTAGGGCAAGCTCATTCAACTTAGCTTGCAATTTTAAGTTTGCTTTTTTTACCTTTACCTCTTCCACATACAACTCACTAAAGGCAACTTGAAACTCTCCTACATCAATCTCCTCATCCTCACTAGCTTCACCCTCACTCATTTGGGATTCACACTCAACGGCCTCTAAGTGTCATGCACATGAGAATATTCATGGGAAGATTTATCGTTGTTTCTCACATGAAATGCCATGAACGTTACAAAGTTGTGCTCAATGGGGGAACTCTCTCCCTCTTACTATTCACTATCACTCATGGTGGCATTGTATGTTATCGGTTTCTTTCCCTCCTTCTTAAGTCTAGTGGGACACTCGACAATGTTGTGACCATAACATTCACACCCAAAACACCTATCCGACTCAATTCTTTCAACATTCTCACTCTTATCCTTAGGGACGATATATACCATCTTGTTCTTGAATTTCTCAAGTCTTTTGGCATCTTTCGATTACTTTTCGAACTTAAGAATTTTTTTGAACTTCTTTGCCAACAAGGCTATATCCATAAAATCGGAATCAGAATCATCATTTGAAACTTTAGCTTCCTCCTTTCGGGCTTTCAAAGCAATGTTCTTTTCTTTCTCTAGCACTTGCTTAGAGGTAAACATATCGAGTTCATATGTTTGTAACTCACCTACAATCTCTTCAAGTTTCATCGATTCGAGCATACCCAAGGAGTTCAAAATGGTTACTTTCGCATCAAATCTACTCGACAACAACCTCAATATTTTCTTATGACTTGGCTTTCTGGTATTTTCTCTCCCAAAGGAAAATAAGAGTTGGCAATATTGGACAACCTAGCATAAAACTTGTTAAATGACTCACTCTCTAACATTTTAATCTTCTGAAACTGTGTAGTGAGGTCTTGAAGTTTAGACGCTATAACCGTGCTAGTGCCCTAGTGAGTAAGTACAAGTATATCTCAAGCTTCTTTCAAAGTTTCACGCATCATGATTCTATTATAATCTTTCGGTGTGACATGCGAGGAAATAACATGAAGACCTTTAGAGTTGTAAAGTGCAAGTCTATGTTCAGATTCAGTCCATGACTCAATGGGTTTTAAGATATGTGACACACCACCTAATAAAATACAGGGTGATCAGTCCTATATTAAATTAAATAGGAATCTCCTATGGTTTCATTCTCAGCATCACTGTCGAAAACCTTTTAATTACAAATAATCTATTAGGCTGGCGTCAAATTTTAAACTTTATAATCTTTTTAACTTAAACTCACAAGTAAATCAATCCATACAAATATATTAACAATAAGTGAAGTGAATAAATAATAACCGATAACTCTCGATAAAACATTAGCACAACCATATAGAATATGCGTAATATGAAAATAACAACAGTTAGGTTGTATGCCTGAATATCACAATTATGCCTCCTATCTGGATCATGAGGATAGAAGAGTCTAAATAATTTCTTTCCAACATCCAGAGCTCCGACAGCAACGCCTGACTCAAAAGAATAGTCATCCAGGCGTCCCTGTGTCTAGACACCTAAAAAGTATAACAAAGGAGAAGAAAAAGAAAAGATAGATACGGGTCAGAGCCCGGGTTTTGAAAAACATTTTAGCAAATGCTTAACATACTTTAATATTTAAAATATGATATTCTCCATATTTAAACTGGTGTCGCACTCCCATGAGATACCCCTCACCTCATCTAACAGTGCACACCTAACTCATCCATTTTAAACACCTAAGTTATGCTACCCAACCTTACTAACACCTCGCAAAACATCGAAGTCACCATACGCTATCTCGTACCCCACGTATATAAAATATTATAAGCATTTGCCCAAGTTTATACCTTATAATTTATCGCTTATCATATATCAATTCATTATAAATAACCTTCACTAGTTATTACACTATTCAAATTTTAGTGTTATTTATCTCGTATATAATATTCTCATCTTTAGATTCATATATCACATATGTTATTCCGGATTTTATACTATCAAATAATTTAAAAATTATTTTACAATTCATTCTTTATTCTATCCGTATATATCTATATAATAAATTAGAAAACTTATGTATGTCATAAGATCAAAAGATGATGTCATCTACGCAAGTTTTTCCTGCACTACCTCTTTTATCATCAATTCTTTGATTTCCCCCTCTTCTTATACTTAACCAAATTTACACTTCAATTCAAAATTGGGGGCACTTTAGTCAAAATTGCTTCATGAATTTGTTGACACCGTCTCAATTCTCACGCAAACTTAATATTCTCTAATATTCTCTCGTTCTCTCTCCTAGGTCATGATAACCCCTCCTTCCCGTTCACCCCTTCACCTATTCATCCCTTCTCCCTACCGCTGCCATGATCTCCCAGCGGTCGACCTCACATCCTCGCTATTCTCAGGTGTTGTATCCTTCTTTTAAGTTTTTTTTTTTCATTATTTATTGATTTTTTTTTTTAATCTTTTATTCATTTAGGTTTCAAATGCTTCTATTCTATTAGGGTTTTTTTCCCTCCCTATTTTAGGTTTCAAATGCCACTTTGTTATTTTACTTCCAATTTTGATTTGTTTCCTTTGTTTAGTTTTACAGATCTAAAGCGAAGATTTTAAATGGATGTTATACACCACTACACTAATCAAGTATACTATTTGGGATTCAGATTTTGTATCTAGATTTTATGATATGTTTAGTCTCTTATTTCATTGTTGTTTGTTCATTTTATGCAGAAAAAACTATGGGGGTAATCTAGTGTTAGGTGTTATATCCTTCTATTAGGACTTTTTCATTATTTGTTACTTTTTTCGATTCTTTGTTTCATTTTGGTTTCAAATGATTCTTTTCGATTTGATTAGGGTTTTTTTCCTCCCTATTTTAGGTTTTAAATGTGATTATATTTTTTTACTCCTGATTTTGATTTGTTTTCTTTGTTTAGTTTTGCATATCTAAAGTGAATATTCAAATGAATCTTATACACTGCTGCAATAATCAGGTGCACAATTTTGTGTACTATACAAATTAATTAAACCATTTATATTCGTGCATTTTTTAAATATTTGGAATGAATGAAATCAACTATTGGTTTAGTTGGTTGGAAAAAGTATTTCATTTTCCATATCAGTTACTATTATATAAGTTCCTTTACTATGGTTTTGTCACTGTTTAATTTTTTCGACACGAATAATTTTGTCCTTAATGTATTCATGACTTTAGAATTTGCTCTGTATGTATTCCATCTCTGTTTTATTTGCTCTAAATGATATTAAGGCCTTTTTGTTATTGTTTATGTTTGTTTGTGAG
The DNA here is from genome assembly GCA_949130495.1 of Sambucus nigra. NCBI lineage: Eukaryota > Viridiplantae > Streptophyta > Magnoliopsida > Dipsacales > Adoxaceae > Sambucus > Sambucus nigra. Next base: position 298,434,454 of record OX422223.1, read on the forward strand.
AAAAGCAAAAATGATTGTTTTAACATGTCAGTGGTGGTTGGGTGGTAAAGGAAACTTTTAGTTTGGTTTAAATTGGTTTAACTTTATATAATATTAAGGCCTATTTTTATTGTTCATTTTGGTAAAAGAATGTCCACATCTAAGTTTGGTTTAGTTCTCACATTTTTTATTATTTATGTTGAAAAAGAAGGAGCTGGCAAAAGCATTTTCAAAGAAGGAGCAGACGAAACATTGTGAAATTAATAGAGGGAGTTGACAAATGTGAAGATCTAATACAACTATATTTGAGTCTACTTTATATTTTAGGTGTAAATCATCTCTTAAATTATCTCTGTTATATGTCCTCTTGAATCTTTGATCAATATATGTTTTTCACTCTTTAATTTATATTTCTTTTCAAATGTAAACTACTGTAAGATTGTTCAATATGTTTATTTGGTTATTTACTTGAGTTGAAATTCCCTTTGTTGTCCCCCAAGTGTTTGAAAATATGAGAAGATGAGCATTCTTATTTATTGGAGTCTCTAATTTCTTTTTCGGGTTCAAGCATTCACAGGTTTGAAGGCTCTCACTCTGAAGAGGTATACTCTTAGGTCTTTATGTTTTTTATTTTATGTGAGATTCTTCTACATTTGTGATGTGGTGTGAAATTGAATGACATGGTTTTTACTTCTAAGATTGAATTGATTTTAGCCAGCAATGATGATTTCTAAGGTATAGACTTTTTCCATTTGGGACGTGGTATCAAATTGAATGTCACAATTTTTACTGATGTGTTTGAATTGATTTTAGCCAACAATGATGATTACTGGAAATTGCCCATGATAAGTGTGACACCCCGCCTAATTAATCTCGGGTGATCAGTCCTAAATCAAGTTAGAACAGGTTTCTCAGTTGGTCCATTCTTAGCACCACTGTCGTCTTTTTAATTACTAACCACCTAAGTGAGAAAATAAGACTGGTGCTAATTTTTATCTTTTAATTAATTAAATGAAACTCATGCGGAACATACAATAGTACACAATCACAGTTAACTGAAATAACCATCCACAAATAAAATACCTAACCGAATAAACCATCGGTCCAAATATCCAATACAAGTAAAGACAAGAAGACAATCTCAACAAGTCAAATACTAAAAAAATGAACTGTGAGCGACATACTCGAATAACTACTAGAGAGTCTCTACACGAATGAAAGAAGGAGGCATCTATAAAAAACCCCACAACATCCACATGTGCTGCAACAACGGATACCTGGAATAGAATCAAGTTTGGCGTCCCTGTGGCTGGACACCTAAAAGGTTTTTAAAAATTTTTTATAGCAAGGGTTAGTACCCAAAAACATTTGAAAACATTTAACAAATGATTAACTTGCAGTAATAAATAAATTTGCATGCTCTTCATATTTTAGTTAGTGTCGCACTCTCTTGAGGACTCCCTTACCCCTCCTCTAATGTGCACTACTAACGCTTCCATTTAATTTACCTAGGTCCTACGCTCCTGACCCAATACTTATGTTAACCCTTACAATTAACCTACTCTAACCGAGCATGCCTTAAATCATGATTTTTAAGTTATTATAAACGTCAACTTAATTAAATCATTACCCTTTTTAATTTCATATAACACTCACACCTGTTATGCACATAATACATTTCACACTATGTATTAAGTATCCCATATATAATTATTTACCTAATTATATATTTAATCATATTGCAGTATTCACAACCATACTTGAAACAACATTTAATACTAATATCCCACCGAGTAAAAATACTCACATAATAAAATTTCTCTAAAGTGCTATCCCACTAGGTATATTCACATAACCTAGTTACCCAAATCATAATTGCTCACTAATTTGGTTACACATACGATTGGAGGCGGTCATATTCCTTCCCTGAAAGTGAGATGCCCCTCACCCCATATAACGGACGCTATGACTTGGTAAAATACTCGCCCTACTCCTCAAGCTAGGGGATTCATCCACTACGCGCAACCTCCCCCCTATAGCACTAGAGTATATAATAATAATATTCAATCTCTGATATTAATGCACACACTATATATATATACTATCACACACCGCATATATATATATATATATATATAAAATGTCCCGGCTACACCATGTACTAAATCCATAACACAAACCTATTTAATTTATTAAGAGTTTATGGTCCAACCCTAATTATTAATTAATTTGCACATTAATTAATTTAGTCACCTTTGGTGTCGCCCCCACCATAAATTTGGACCTACTCTCATAGCCCAAAATAACCTCACCCGAGTCTAAATTCCCGACTCCCGAATTTATAATCATGACGTGTCACCCAAAAACTCCCTCAAATTCTAATTAACTTTACTCATGATTAATTAGATTTAACTCATGTATTAATTTCTCAATAATTAATTGCATAAAGGTTATTATATAAATTCCCTCATATATACATAACTGGGCGAATCTGCCAAATTCTTCCGACCTTCGATCGATCGACCCCAGACCTTCGATCGATCGATCGAGAAGGTCTTCATCTTCTTCGCGAAGACAGAATCAGTCATTGACGAAATTTCTCAAACCCTAGTTTCTTCTACCAGTAACCTCAAGCCATCTTAACCTCAATACATGTTGGAAAACTTATTAGGAACCTCCAGAATGTCCACCAACATTATTAATTCGTCCATTAACTACAATTTCTAAATTTGGGGAAAAATTCATCTTTAACCCTTAACCCATTTACACCCCAAATTTCCTTCACCAAATTCGTTTCTAATTATCCAGATATCATCCTGCCAGATATGTATCAATTTATAACATCAGATTTACATGAATCCTCATTCAAATTCGTAAATCAGATTATTATTTTCCACAACCTCATGTTTATGCCATGAATACCCAAAACGAATTTTAAATCAGTCACATCACATCAATATGAAATGAAAAACAGATTCAATACTATTGCAAGTTATCCACTTGCCTTAGGTTTTGTAGTGTCTGATTTGGAGATGAATTCCAAGGTTGAAGATGATCCTTGTTGGCTCTCTAGTGATCCCAAAACTGCCTTTAACTGCTATTAGGGTTCCTTAATACACTTAGCCTTTTTCTAAACTCCCTTCCGCCGTTTCCTTATTTCTTCTAATTTAATAATTAACCCAAATCTCATTTTTTTGCCAAATGGGCCCAACCCAAGTGACCCAAAGGCCCCCGTGTGGGCCCGACTATGTCTAAAAACGTCCCGTGACCCGTTTACTACCCCGGGTACACTTTTTCGACTCTCTCGGCCCATCCGGATTCAACTGTACACTCAGAATTGACATCCGAATTAATTTATAAAAGTACTTATCCCCCACCCCTTTAGTTTATAACGATTCCCGGTTTAGATAAATGCATACCCTGTCATTAATACTCGAAATGACTTAAATAATTAATTACTATTCGCTTAGTAAATAATTTCCCCTATACATTAACCATTTATTCCTCGATTAATATTTGAATATATTTTGCCATAATTAATTCATTTTAAATTATGACACACTAGTAATTTAGAATTCCCGAATTAATTAAATATTTAGTGCACCAAAAATAAGGGTGTTACAATAAGTTGCTATTGAAGGTCATCAAAGGTAATCTCTATTCTTGTCATCTCTTTCCTTTTCAACTCGGTGAATCTCCATTTTGTTGATTTGGTATTTACAAATTTGATTTTATTCCTTTTGTATCTCTCACTTAAATGACTGTCACGTGTTTGATCATATTCCCCACTTGATCAAGTCATCAACATATCACTTTTTGATTTTGGTTTCTCCTATTGTATAAAAGGAGGTCTATTCCATACCATTACCGAACCACTTATTCATTATGGCACGTTGAAGAAAGTATGTTGTTAAATTCCTGCTTCAAGCTTGGATTATGTGTTTTATATTCCAGTTTGACTCTATGTTTCTTTGTAATTGTAATTTGCAAAAAAAGCCAAATGTAGCCGAAAGAGCAGCTGAATCAGGATGTGTGGTAGAGGTAAGCATGGTCATTTCACTACATGAAATGTCTGGATCATCATTCGCTTGAAGCTTGGCCAAAAAACATGAAATAATTTCTCATTAATACTGGCATAACACAAAATTTTGGACAATATGATAGCTAAATTGTTGGTTTCTGAGATCGTGTACCTCTAAAATGGGGGTCACAATGGTGCATTCAAGTGTAAGCAGTGCGCGGAAGAAATAATACCCATACTGCCTAATACTCGCACACTAAATTTTTAAGTTTGAAATATGGGTGACATTTTTGTACTTCGAAATCGTGAATACAGAGTTGGGGGTTGCCTAGCCGAAACTGGAAAAATGTGGGTGACTGAACAATGCGGCTCGATATATGTGTTATAAACAGAACCAAATTTTTCTTTAAAAATTATCCAACTTTTAATTATGCACCAAACCAAGTTGTGAAAAACCCAATTTTTAATTTAAACAAATTTTATCTTGATTAATACTTAACATGCATCTAGTGATTAAAGCAAGTAAAATAAAGTAAAGAATACTCACAACACCGGATGTACGAGGAAAAAACCCAAAACGGGAAAATAACCTCGGATGGCCCAAGCCAGACAATCACTATGAACAATGGTTTTACAAAGAGAGATTAGCCTTACACTAAGACTCGAACCCCACGGGTCTTGATGCTCCTTCTGATCTTCAACCGTTCTTCAATAGTGCCCACGTAGAAATTTCGTCTTCCACGATACCTGTCCACAACACACGCGTCCACGTATGTCTCGGTGTCCACCAAATGGCTTTGATTTATCTACGATGTCGAATAAGAAGGTCTTCTCTTTTCTTCACCGGAAAACTCTCTGATGTTCAATGTGTAGAACAAACAACATTGGTGCAGCAAGATCACATAAGCATATAAGAATGATAACTCGGATCTTTGCAAACTCTAAGGAAGTGTTTATGCTTTGTAAACCTTAGAAAGCATGTGCTAACAAGTTTCTGGTTCGAATACTATTTTCCAAAATGCACACTGACGAAATTCTGATGGAAACACTGTTTAAATAGGATTAAAATGCCGCCTCGAAAAACATGTCGTTCGAACGACTTAGACATCTCGTTCGCCCGAGATCTAATGTCGTTCGAGCGAGATGTTTGAATTTTTTACTTTTAGTTCAAAATGTCTCTTCAAAGAGACCATGTAAAGTCAAACTCCTTTTTCGATCTTATCAAGATCAAAACGTAGTGTAAACCCTTAAAACACTTTTAAAACATTTACAAACATTTTTCTTTATAAAAATACATCCTTATTTTTTATAAAAATAATTCTGAGCACCATTAATTATACGCATTCATACCTGAGTGATCTCCGTATGCAATTTACTTTAAGACGATTAAACTTGCACGAAATAAGCATCGACATGATTTAATTCTTTGAAGCTTTGTCGCAACGTCTTCAATTTCTTCAATACGCCATAGACCAAGTGGGATCGTGACAAAATAAAATTCTCCCTATGACATATTACAAACACAGTTTTGTTCATGGAATTAAGTCAAAACAATACAGGGACTCAATTGGAAATTTATGTCCTTACAAATCTCCCCCTTTGAGTTTTCTGGGACAAAACAAAACCAGTGGCATGCCTAATCGGGACGTCAAGCCGTATGATGCCTAATTCCCATCCCATAAACCCAAAATAAAAAATACAGGACACGAACTAGTATATGTTGCACCGACAAGCATGAACTATCTGAATGTGATGTAGTCTTGAAATCTCGAATTTCTGAAGCATACCTACACACATAAAACAAACAAATAAATACCCAGTGAAGTATGGAGGAACAAATGATACACATTTATATTTATAATAAGAACAAATCATTTAAAACATGTTAGCAATTAATTGATACCAATTAGGAAGAAGAATAATCAACAATATATAAATCCAATATCCTCCTACATCACATACATCTCTCCCCCTTTTTTTCTCGAATAGACAATCCGGTGAAAAGATAAACCCATTTTGAAATATCTAGCATGAGAATATTTACCAATTTGAATCAATTGGATACCAATTTGAGAATCAAAACCGCTAGATAATCATGAAACAACCAGCTAAATATGATCATGTAATGACAAATCAGTAGCTAGTAAACAAATAATCACACAAAGAGTATAGCAATCTAATCTGGTGTGATAAACGGACTTATATTCAAACTACCAATTTGAGATAAAATAACCTGCATATAAACCAGTCAGTCCAAAAAAAACTTCCAGCAGTACCAAAAATATACCAAATTAACCTAGTGGACTGCAAACCAATTTGAAGGCAAAATTCAGCTTGTCATTCGAACGAGATAGGACATCGCTCAAACGAGATGCGAGGTCGCTCGAACGAAGTACATCTGTCGTTTGCGCAAGATGGATAAGTCATTTGAACGACTTCTCACGACCTGTCAGAATTTCCCAGATTCCCCAAAAAATAATATAATATTGCCCAGTGAAAAAATTTCCACAAAAAAATTCCAGGAAGGGCCTGACAGAAGCAAAACAGTGTTAAAATAGTAGGCTTTTAACACAAAATGCAAAAACTCATAAAAACTAAAAATGTGAGTTACATGCAAACATAGTATCGATGTGCTTAAACATGGATATAGAATGAATGGGCGTGAAACTACAATAAATGAGTCACAATTCTGAAACATCAAAATAATCAAGAAGCTCAAATTGATAGCGATAAATCATCAAAATTTATCGTAGCCATATGACAATAAAAGTTTGAGCTTAATGAACTAAACATACTACATGCACACAAATCCAGAATTTTGACGATTTTACAAACAATAGCGTCAAATTGCAATGTTTCAACACTAGGATTAGTTGTGCAAACCCGTTTACATTTTTAATCCATCCAAACTCCCTCAATAAAAACATGTTTTCTTTGGAATGAACTAAAATTATTTGGCCCTTTTCTTAGCATATTGCATTTTCTTTTGGGGCTCTTTTAAACGGTGGCTTTCACGACGAGTTAATTTTGAACTCTCGCAGCCCTTTCCCGTGAATCACTCATCATTTTTACTAATTTAAATTCTCACGGTAAACGGTTACTACATGAACTCTTCTCCTTAAGTCTACTTACGCATAGATGTCAAGATTGAGATGAGAACGCCTCACCAAATTCAAATATGCAAGATAAGTCAAACATCCATATAAAATCGTGCATGTGTGCAATGTTGGCATATATACTAAGTCGAATCAAAATGCATATCAACTTTGAAACAACCCCATATAAACAATGGTTAAGATCATTCTAAGCATCAATAATAATGACCAAATGTCCTAGCCACATGGATAATGAAACGAGGGGGTCCAAGCACACCAATATGCCACATCAAACATGTTAACTTAAAAAACAAAAACCTAAAATCTTTTTAGTTTTTAAAATATTAGTTCAAAAAACAAAATGTTTTTGAATTTTTCAAATAAGACTCAAACAAGTGAAAAATAAAATACAAAGAGATAAACATGTCATAACACTAGAAAATTATAAACATGATGAAAGAGCTAGCATATGACAAAACATGAAATCTACTATCCATAAGAAATAGCAAGAGATGAATCATAAGAATGCATGTGAGAATCAACAAATGAAACATTCAGCATCTCCAAAATGGATTTCCTAACCCAAACAAGTGAATACCTAACAAAACGGGTTTTGGAAACCAATGGGACACTACGTTTAATCTTCCTAGGGTCTTTTCTAAGATCAAAACAAAAACTCCTAAGGTGACCTTTCCTACCACAATGCGAACATGTGAAAACATGACGAGGAACGGGACCTTTAGGTTGACCTTTTCTAATACCCTCGGATGTGGTTGACGCTCTAAAAAAACTATGTTTTGGGCTTTTACATTCAAACCACTAGAACAAAATAAGCCGCTACCATCACTACTCTAGTCATTTAAATCATTTTTTAACTTCAAAGCTTTCGACTCAAGAAAACGATTATACTCCTTAAATTTTCAGGACTCCTTCTTTAAATTTTCAATTACCCCTAGAAGGTTTTCTCGCTCCCCCTCAATGTGAGCAAACTTATCCCTAAGATCCTTTTCCCTTGCCACAAAATCATTAATCGAATTAGTTTCCTCAATGGCACAAACACTAGAATTTCTCAAATCCTCTAACTCTTTTTCTTCAACGAGGAATCTATCATCACTCTCCTTCTTGCCCAATTTTAGTACATTAAAATCTTTAAACAAGGAACTAAAGTGCTCACGACAAATATCTCTTTGAATTTGAAACATTTGCAAATATTCAATCTTATTTCAAAATTTGGAATTTTCTTTTTCCAAAACTTCAATATGTTTTGCAAACTTTAAATTCAAATGATGTAAATCATCAAAGCTTAGAGAATCCATCGAGAGAAAACAGTCACAGGAGAGATAAACAAACACACGGGATCACAAAACAAATAAAAAATGTTTTCTAGCTCTGATACCAATTTGAACAGTGCGGCCCGATATGTGCGTTATAAACAAAACCAATTTTTTCTCTGAAAATTATCCAACTTTTAATTATGCACCAAACCAAGTGTTGAAAAACCCAATTTTTACTTTAAACTAATTTTAGCTTGATTAATACTCAACATGCATCTAGTGATTAAAGCAAGTAAAATAAAGTAAAGAATACTCACAACGCCATATGTACGAGGAAAAAACCCAACCCGGGAAAACAACCTCGGACGACACAAGCCAGACAATCACGATGAATAATGGTTTTACAAAGAAAGATTAGCCTTACACTAAGACTCGATCCCAACAGGTCTTGACGCTCCTTATGATCTTCAACCATTCTTCAATAGTGCCCACGCAGAAATTCCATCTTCCACGATACCTATCCACAACACACGCGTCCACGTATGTCTCGGTGTTCACAGAATGGCTTTGATTCGTCTACGATGTCGAACAAGAAGTCCTTATCTTTTCTTCATCGCAAAACCCTCTGATGTTCAATGTGTAGAACAAACAACTTTGGTGCAGCAAGATCATGTAAGCATATAAGAATGATAACTCGGATCTTTGCAAACTCAAAGGAAGTGTTTATGCTTTGTAAACCTTAGAAAGCATGTGCAAACAAGTTTCTGGTTCGAATACTATTTTCCAAAATGCACACTTACGAAATTCTGATGCAAACACTGTTTAAATAGGATTAAAATGCCGCCTCGAAAAACATGTCGTTCGAATGACTTAGACATCTCGTTCGCTCGAGATCTAATGTCGTTCGAGCGAGATGTATGAATTTTTTACTTTTAGTTCAAAATGTCTCTTTAAAGAGACCATGTAAAGTCAAACTCCTTTTTCGAGCTTATCAAGATCAAAACGTAGTGTAAACCCTTAAAACACTTTTAAAACATTTACAAACATTTTCCTTTATAAAAATACGTCCTTATTTTTTATAAAAATAATTCCGAGCACCATTAGTTATACGCATTCATACCTGAGTGATCTCCGAATGCAATTTACTTTAAGACGATTAAACTTGCACCAAATAAGCATCGACATGATTTAATTCTTTGAAGCTTTGTCACAACGTCTTCAATTTCTTCAATACGCCATAGACAAAGTGGGATCGTGACAAAATAAAACTCTCCCTATGATATATTACAAACACAGTTTTGTTCACGGAATTAAGTCAAAAAAATACAGGGACTCAATTGGAAATTTATGTCCTTACAAATCTCCCCCTTTGAGTATTCCGGGACGTCAAGCCGTATGATGCCTAATTCCCATCCCATAAACCCAAAATAAAAAATACAGGACACGAACTAGTATATGTAGCACCGACAAGCATGAACTGTCTGAATGTGCTATAGTCTTGAAATCTCGAATTGCTGAAGCATACCTACACACATAAAACAGACAAATAAATACCCAGTGAAGTATGGAGGAACAAATGATACCAATTTATATTTATAATAAGAACAAATCATTTGAAACATGGGAGCAATTAATTGATACCAATTAGGAAGAAGAATAATCAACAATATATAAATCCAGATATCTATAAAAACGCTCAACAAATACCCTCCTACATCACATACATCTCTCCCCCTTTTTTTCTCGAATAGACAATCCGGTGAAAAGATAAACCCATTTTGAAATATCTAGCATGAGAATATTTACCAATTTGAATCAATTGGATACCAATTTGAGAATCAAAACCGCTAGATAATCATGAAACAACCAGCTAAATATGCTCATGTAATGACAAATAAGTAGCTAGTAAACAAAGAATCACACAAAGAGCATAGCAATCTAATCAGGTGTGATAAACGGACTTATATGCAAACTACCAATTTGAGATAAAACAACTTGCATATAAACCAGTCAGTCCAAAAAAAACTTCCAGCAGTACCAAAAATATACCAAATTAACCCAGTGGACTGCAAACCAATTTGAAGGCAAAATTCAGCCTGTCATTCGAACGAGATAGGACATCGCTCAAACGAGATGCGAGGTCGCTCGAACGAAGTACATCTGTCGTTTGCGCGAGATGGATAAGTCGTTTGAACGACTTCTCACGACCTGTCAGAATTTCCCAGATTCCCAGAAAAATATTATAATATTGCCCATTGAAAAAATTTCCACAAACAAATTCCAGGAAGGGCCTGACAGAAGCAAAACAGTGTTAAAATAGTAGGCTTTTAACACAAAATGCAAAAACTCATAAAAACTAAAAATGTGAGTTACATGCAAACATAGTATCGATGTGCTTAAACATGGATATGGAATGAATGGGCGTGAAACTACAATAAATGAGTCACAATTCCGAAACATCAAAATGATCAAGAAGCTCTAATTGATAGCGATAAATCATCAAAATTTATCATAGCCATATGACAATAAAAGTGTGAGCTTAATGAACTAAACATACTACATGCACACAAATCCAGAATTTTGACGATTTTACAAACAATAGCGTCAAATTGCAATGTTTCAACACTAGGATTAGTTGTGCAAACCCGTTTACATTTTTAATCCATCCAAACTCCCTCAATAAAAACATGTTTTCTTTGGAATGAACTAAAATGATTTGGCCCTTTTCTTAACATATTGCATTTTCTTTTGGGGATCTTTTAAACGATGGCTTTCACGACGAGTTAATTTTGAACTCTCGCAGCCCTTTCCCGTGAATCACTCATCATTTTTACTAATTTAAATTCTCACGGTAAACGGTTACTACATGAACACTTCTACTTAAGTCTACTTACACATAGATGTCAAGATTGAGATGAGAACGCCTCACCAAATTCAAATATGCAAGATAAGTCAAACATCCATATAAACCGTGCATGTGTGCAATGTTGGCATATATACAAAGTCGAATCAAAATGCATATCAACTTTAAAACAACCCCATATAAACAATGGTTAAGATCATTCTAAGCATCAGTAATAATGACCAAATGTCCTCGCCACACGGATAATGAAACGAGGGGGTCCAATCACACCAATATGCCACATCAAACATGTTAACTTAAAAAACAAAAACCTAAAATCTTTTTAGTTTTTCAAATATTTTCTCCAAAAAAAAAATGTTTTTGAATTTTTCAAATAAGACTCAAACAAGTGAAAAATAAAATACAAAGAGATAAACATGTCATAACACTAGAAAATTATAAACATGATGAAAGGGCTAGCATATGACAAAACATGAAATCTACTATCCATAAGAAACAGCAAGAGATGAATCATGAGCATGCATGTGAGAATCAACAAATGAAACATTTAGCATCTCCAAAACGGATTTCCTAACCCAAACAAGTGAATACCTAACAAAATGGGTTTTGGAAACCAATGGGACACTACGTTTAATCTTCCTAGGGTATTTTCTAAGATCAAAACAAAAACTCCTAAGGTGACCTTTCCTACCACAATGCGAACATGTGAAAACATGACGAGGAATGGGACCTTTAGGTTGACCTTTTCTACTACCCTCGGATGTGGTTGACGCTCTAAAAAAACTATGTTTTGGGCTTTTACATTCAAACCACTAGAACAAGATAAGCCGCTACCATCACTACTCGAGTCATTTAAATCACTTTTTAACTTCAAAACTTTCGACTCAAGCAAACGATTATACTCCTTAAATTTTCTGGACTCCTTCTTTAAATTTTCAATTACCCCTAGAAGGTTTTCTCGTTCCCCCTCAATGTGACCAAACTTATCCCTAAGAGCCTTTTCCCGTGCCACAAAATTATTAATCGAATTATTTTCCTCAATGGCACAAACACTAGAATTTCTCAAATCCTCTAACTCTTTTTCTTCAACGAGGACTCTATCATCACTCTCCTTTTTTCCCAATTTTAATACATTAAAATATTTAAACAAGGAACTAAAGTGCTCATGACAAATATCTCTTTGAATTTGAAACATTTGCAAATATTCAATCTTATTTTTAAAATTGGAATTTTCTTTTTCCAAAACTTCAATACGTTTTGCAAACTTTAAATTCAAATGATGTAAATCGTCAAAGCTTAGAGAATCCATCGAGAGAAAACAGTCACAGGAGAGATAAACAAACACACGGGATCACAAAACAAATAAAAAATGTTTTCAAGCTCTGATACCAATTTGAACAGAGCGGCCCGATATGTTCGTTATAAACAAAACCAATTTTTTCTCTGAAAATTATCCAACTTTTAATTATGCACCAAACCAAGTTGTGAAAAACCCAATTTTTACTTTAAACCAATTTTATCTTGATTAATACTCAACATGCATCTAGTGATTAAAGCAAGTAAAATTAAGTAAAGAATACTCACAACGCCATATGTACAAGGAAAAAACCCAACCCGGGAAAACTACCTCGGACGACCCAAGCCAGACAATCACTATGAATAATGGTTTTACAAAGACAAATTAGCCTTACACTAAGACTCGATCCCCACGGTTCTTGACGCTCCTTATGATCTTCATCCATTCTTTAATAGTGCCCACGCAGAAATTCCATCTTCCACGATACATGTCCACAACACATGCGTCCACGTATGTCTCGGTGTCCACAGAATGGCTTTGATTCGTCTACGATGTTGAACAAAAAGTCCTTCTCTTTTCTTCACCGCAAAACCCTCTGATGTTCAATGTGTAGAACAAACAACTTTGGTTCAGCAAGATCACGTAAGCATATAAGAATGATAACTCGGATCTTTGCAAACTCTAAGGAAGTGTTTATGCTTTGTAAACCTTAGAAAGCATGTGCAAACAAGTTTCTGGTTCGAATACTATTTTCCAAAATGCACACTTACGAAATTCTGATGCAAACACTGTTTAAATAGTATTAAAATGACGCCTCGAAAAACATGTCATTCGAACGACTTAGACATCTCGTTCGCTCGAGATCTAATGTCGTTCGAGCGAGATGTTTGAGTTTTTTACTTTTCGTTCAAAATGTCTCTTCAAAGAGACCATGTAAAGTCAAACTCCTTTTTCGATCTTATCAAGATCAAAACGTAGTGTAAACCCTTAAAACACTTTTAAAACATTTACAAACATTTTTCTTTATAAAAATACATCCTTATTTTTTATAAAAATAATTCCGAGCACCATTAATTATACGCATTTATACCTGAGTGATCTCCGAATGCAATTTAGTTTAAGACGATTAAACTTGCACCAAATAAGCATCGACATGATTTAATTCTTTGAAGCTTTGTCGCAACGTCTTTAATTTCTTCAATACGCCATAGACCAAGTGGGATCATGACAAAATAAAACTCTCCCTATGACATATTACAAACACAGTTTTGTTCACGGAATTAAGTCAAAACAATACAGGGACTCAATTGGAAATTTATGTCCTTACAAATCTCCCCCTTTGAGTATTCCGGGACAAAACTAAACTAGTGAAATGCCTAATCGGGACGTCAAGCCGTATGATTCCTAATTCCCATCCCATAAACCCAAAATAAAAAATACAGGACACGAACTGGTATATGTAGCACCAACAAGCATGAACTGTCTGAATGTGATGTAGTCTTGAAATCTCGAATTGCTGAAGCATACCTACACACTTAAAATAGACAAATAAATACCTAGTGAAGTATGGAGGAACAAATGATACCAATTTATATTTATAATAAGAACAAATCATTTGAAACATGTGAGCAATTAATTGATACCAATTAGGAAGAAGAATAATCAACAATACATAAATCCAATATCCTCCTACATCACATACATCTCTCCCCTTTTTTTCTCGAATAGACAATCCGGTGAAAAGATGAACCAATTTTGAAATATCTAGCATGAGAATATGTACCAATTTGAATCAATTGGATACCAATTTCAGAATCGAAACAGCTAGATAATCACGAAACAACTAGCTAAATATGATCATCTAATGACAAATCAGTAGCTAGTAAACAAAGAATCACACAAAGAGTATAGCAATCTAATCAAGTGTGATAAACGGACTTATATGCAAACTACCAATTTGAGATAAAATAACCTGCATATAAACCAGTAAGTCCAAAAAAACTTCCAGCAGTACCAAAAATATACGAAATTAACCCAGTTGACTGCAAACCAATTAGAAGGAAAAATTCAGCCTGTCATTCGAACGAGATAGGACATCTCTCAAACGAGATGTGAGGTCACTCGAACAAAGTACAACTGTCATTTGCGCGAGATGGATAAGTCGGTTGAACGACTTCTCACGACCTGTCAGAATTTCCCAGATTCCTAGAAAAATAATATAATATTGCCCAGTGAAAAAATTTCCACAAAAAAATTCCAGGAAGGGCCTGACAGAAGCAAAACAGTGTTAAAATAGTAGGCTTTTAACACAAAATGCAAAAACTCATAAGAACTAAAAATGTGAGTTACATTCAAACATAGTATCGATGTGCTTAAACATGGATATGGAATGAATGGGCGTGAAACTACAATAAATGAGTCACAATTACGAAACATCAAAACGATTAAGAAGCTCTAATTGATAGCGATAAATCATCAAAATTTATCATAGCCATATGACAATAAAAGTGTGAGCTTAATGAACTAAACATACTACATGCACACAAATCCAGAATTTTAACGATTTTACAAACAATAGCGTCAAATTGCAATGTTTCAACACTAGGATTAATTGTGCAAACCCGTTTACATTTTTAATCCATCCAAACTCCCTCAATAAAAACATGTTTTCTTTGGAATGAACTAAAATGATTTGGCCCTTTTGTTAACATATTGCATTTTCTTTTGGGGATCTTTTAAACGATGGCTTTCACAACGAGTTAATTTTGAACTCTCGCAGCCCTTTCTCGTGAATCACTCATCATTTTTACTAATTTAAATCCTCACGGTAAACGGTTACTACATGAACACTACTCCTTAAGTCTACTTACGCATAGATGTCAAGATTGAGTTGAGAACGCCTCACCAAATTCAAATATGCAAGATAAGTCAAACATCCATATAAACTCGTGCATGTGTGCAATGTTGGCATATATACAAAGTCGAATCAAAATGCATATCAACTTTAAAACAACCCCATATAAACAATGGTTAAGATCATTCTAAGCATCAGTAATAATGACCAAATGTCCTCGCCACATGGATAATGAAACGAGGGGGTCCAATCACACCAATATGCCACATCAAACATGTTATGTAAAAGGCAAGAGAATGAGATGAGGAGAATAGGAGAGAGCATTAGGATATAAGTGGTTCAGCCTAAATTGGCCTACGTCCACTGTGTGTGTGTGTGAATAACCTCACTGCAACAAGGCACTAACGGCCATGGATACAATCACTCAAGCTTTCTCTCTCTACTGTATATCTAGACAGAGTTTTAGCTAGGGTTGAATATATGGCCCCTTTGCAAGGTAGAGGATGACCTCTATATATACAGTACTTAGGGGGTGTAATGTACCCCCATGCTTGTAATATGCATATGTGTGTTAGCCTAACCAATAGGGGGAAGCCACCTGTCACTGTCACATGTAAGGAATGATGATGAAATATTCTCCCCACTTGTGGAGAATAATCTTGTTACAACTGATTTGTGCCCATATGTCCTTATCCAAATGTCAACAGATGCTCGGCCGCCATATTGGTGCATGACCTCCGCCTGGGAGAGGATGAGCTGTAAAGGCTTGATATTCGTTCAATCCGAGATGTGCCATAAGGAGTCTCGGCCTGATCTCAGCCGAGACATTATGCTGGGGTCGACCCCAGCCGAGGTTGGACTGATTCCATGTTGAAGATTACCAAGGCTTCTTGTCACCTCGGCCTACACTCGGCCGAGGTTGCCATACCCAGTTATATGAAAGTGCTGTTGATGCCCGTGATGCGCGTAGTGTCCATTGTAATTATAGGTGATAGTGTTGGCCTGGACCAACCTTACTAAGGCCGAGGTCTAATATCGTTGTCCCAATACTTATCCAGGGTCGATCAATATCTCGGCCATCTCCTCGGCCGAGGTTGAAGTCTCTAGGTCGAGGTCACACTTGGGGCATATCAATCACCCCCAGCCTCTAGTCACATATGAGGGAAGGTGATTAGGGGAATAGTACGCATTTGAGGTCTATCTTCTTACGAACCAGTACTTGCTTGACACTTGTCCAATGTTTGAGCATACTCACTTGGCAGGCGTGTGCTGTCAGCCGCCCTTTGGAGTTCCCAAGGCAATGACGGGATTTGGGAAACGCGCCCATGTATTTAAGGGTTTCACAACCCTTTTCCCTCCTTCTTCTTCACTTCTTCTCTCCTGTGCATGATTTGTTCTTGCCATTTCTCTCTCTAAAGCTTCTCTAATCAACGCTCTACTGCATAGGCATTTGTTAGTTTTTTTGCGAGCTTTCTTCATTTGCCTTCATTGTTTCACTTCCAGGTATTTTCTTCCTTCCATTTCCTTTGTTTTTCGCTTTCGGTTTGCATTTTCCGGCGAATTTCTAATTTTTTCGGTGAGCATCATTATTTCAGGCGAACTGTGTTTGCTTTGAATTTCTTGGTTTGATCTTTAGACTCCTTTATTTTACAAGTCAATCCTATTTGTAGTTTTAGGAGTTATTCCCAAGTTTAGGGTCGTCCTCTGATGCTCAAACCTTTATACCAGCTTCTTGAGGATTTCCCCTCTCTTAGAGAGAAGACCCTAGAAAAGATTAGGCAAATAGAAAGGGCCCAAGAGGAGGCTCGTAGGTTGTAAGAATTTCCTATTAGACCTATCTTTCCCCCACCTCTCAAGGTGGTATATCCTGACCCCCCTGAGTTCTTATATCAGACCGAGGTCCCTGCCGATCCCATACCGATGTCTGAGTCTGAGTCTTCCACCTCAGACCCTATGTCTGTGGACTCATTTCAGGAAGCCATGGATTTCACACCTCATCCTAGTCAGGCCCCTGATCAGGCCGAGGTCTCCAGCCGAGCCTCATCCCATAATGGCTCAAGCACCTCGGCCTCTTTTTTAGAGGTTGAATTTGTTGAGCCGAGTGTGGTTGTGCCACCCATTCTTGACGCCATTCCCCTGTTGGCCGTCACAGGGGCAGAGTTCGCTCAGAGATTCGCTAGTAACCCATCTACATCTGCTCCGGCCGACGTTGATCTTGATGATGATGAAGATGTTGAAAGCGATCTCGACGTCTCTGAGGCGGTCGAGATCGAGAGCACGGTGACTGAGGTGGATCTTCTGTTCTTCAGATATTTATACTCCATTAGTCCCTCCATAAAATTAAGGAGACCTCTGAGGGAAGAGAGGGACTATCATGGCCGAGATGGAGAAATCTTCCTGTACGAGCAAATGTTTAAGTTAGGGTTTCGCCTACCCATTCATCCCATCATCAAATCCATTCTCTCTTATATCAACTTGGCCCCCTCACAACTGTCCCCCAACGCCTGGAGAGTCATCATAGGGGCCATTATCTTATGGAGGGCAGTCCACCACTCTGACCTCCCAGTTCAGGTCTTCGTTAGTTGTTATGTCCCAACCTCGGCCAAAAACCATCCGAGCTACTATCATTTTATTGCTCGAAGGCCTGAGAAGAAAATACTCCAGGTGACTCAGGCCTCAAACCATAGTTGGAAGCCCCGCTATTTTTTCGCCTCTGGACCATGGGAATTTGGCCCATGCGTTCCCTCTTCCACACTTGAGCCAAGGATACCCCTCAAATGGGGAAAGGTCACCATGTCTGCCAGGGCCGACCCTGGTCTAAGTCCTCAGAATATCCAGAAGGTGAAAGCCCTGCAAGACCAAGGGGCACATGGTCTTTTTGTTAAGTTCGAACATTTGTTGACCCCCCATTATCTCTCAGGGACGGGCTTAGGTCGAAGTCCCCTTGTTGACTTTGGTAAGGATTTTTCTTTTAAGTTTAACCTCTGAATTCATTCATATCTGATCTCTAACTCATATCTTTTAACTTTTGCAGAGCGACCACAAGGCATTCCAGACGAACTGTGGGAGATGGCTGCACCGAGCTTAGCGAGACTTGCCAAAAAAGCCGGTCTGAACGCTCCTCCCCCAGCTCCCTCTACATCCAAATCTTAGGCCTCAAAGAAGAGGGCCTCAGAAGCCCCTGCCTCTGAGGATCAGAGGCCGACCTTGAGACAAAAGAAGGCTTCTGCAATTCCAATATCCTCGGCCGATGCCCTGTTGGCCCGCCTGGATCAGCTGAAGTTATCTGATAGCATTATCGGCCATAGTCTGCAGGCCCTTGACTCCATCGGCTCTGCAATGACCGAGGTTGACAAGCGCTTTTTCAGGTCTCTGGATACACAATTACTGGTTAAGTTCGGCCTTCACTGAGCCGTTCAGGTACGTCTTGATCTCTCGTCAAAATTTTATAAGTTCAACATCTGACTTTTCTCCAGCTTAACCTCTCCCTTAAATGTGCAGGGAGTGGATGTTATGCACCACCTATCGAGCTGGACTCTAAGGAAATTGCCCCTCATCCAGAAGGGGCAAGAGGCCGAGAAGGTTCAGAGCACCCTGAATGCTGAAGTTGATCGTCTGAAATCAGAGCTGCAGAACTCTGAAAGTAAGGTTAAGGGATTATAGAAAGACATTTCTCTGCTCGTCAAAGATCATGCCAAAGCCCTGAAGGCCAAAGATGATGTTCTGCAGCAGAAGGTCAGCTCGAGTGTCAAGGCTGCCCTTGAAGATGCCTTGGCCAAAATAATTTCTGACTATAAAACCTCGGACGAATTCATGGGTTTTGGCTTTGAATATCTTGAAAGAGGTATCAAGGCCACTACCAAATGGGCTGAAGTCAGAGAAAGGGAGGTCGGTACTCTAAAGGCCTCTGACTTTGTGGGTCTCGGCTTTGCTGACCCTCAGTTTGCTCAGGCGCTTCAAGAGGTGGAGGACGAGGCTGTTGCTCCTGCTGAGACTGCAAATCTGGGAGGGACCGAGGTCGGAGGGCCAGACCATACTGATGACGTGGCCGAGGTGACTAATGCTGATCAAGACAATTAGGCCGAGGCTGTTAATGTTCCCCCCCCCCCCCCCCCCAAACCTTTAGTATTTGTAACTTGTAACTTGTAACTCGTAACTTGTAACACCATGGTACTTTGTATTCAAGGAATATTTGTTACTTCTTTGTATTTCAATCTATGAATGCTATATGATATCTTCCCTTTATTGAATGCCATGTGATCTCTTCTATTATTTTGTTGTAGTTATGTCTTGTTTATACTCAGTCAATAATTCTGACCTCAGACCTCTTCACCACTGAATTGTTATTAGGCTCTGAGGTCATTACCTAAGATGCTATTCTCATAACCAACTTCACCAAATTAATGATGTTAAGGGTCTGAGGTCATCTAACTAAGGTGTCTGAGCTCATACCTCTTCACCACCGAGTGATGTCATGAAGGTCTGAGGTTATCACCTAAGATGTTATCCTCATACTTAATTTCACAAAATTAATGATGTTAAGAGTCTGAGGTCATCTAACTAAGGTGTCTGAGCTCAGACTTCGTCACCACCGAGTGATGTTATGAAGGTCTGAGGTCATCACCTAAGATGTTATCCTCATAATTTCTGATGTAAAAATGGAATAAGAGCTCTCATTGGAGCTGATCTTTTTATTAATAACCTCTTCTCAATAAGATGGTACATTTACATAAAATTCTACGCAACATCATATGTAATATCTCTTTAGGTGGTTAGCATTCCATGGGTTAGTGAAAGGTTCTCCTTCTAGGTTTTCTAGCCTGTAAGTTCCAGGCACAACCTCTTCTGTTACTTTGTAGGGGCCATACCAGTTTGGGTGTAGCTTATTTGAATTTTGTAGGGTCTTCTTTAGCACTAGGTCTCCCACTGCAATGGGTCTTGACTTCACCCTTTGGTTGTAAAATTTCGCTGCCCGTTGCTGGTAGGCTACTTTTCTGACCTCTGCGTCTTCTCTTCTTTCTTCGATATGATCCAGGTCTAGCCTCCTCTCTTCCCTATTGCTGTCTGGGTCGTAGGTCTGAATCCGATGAGTTGGTAGTCCTACTTCCGTTGGAATGACGGCCTCTGAGCCATGTGCCAGCATAAATGGGGTTTCTCCTGTTGGTGTCCTTACCGTTGTTCTGTAGGCCCATAACACAGCGTAGACCTATTCTGTCCATCTCCCCTTCGCATCTTCTAACCTCTTCTTGATTCCGTCCAAGATGGTTTTGTTCGTGACATCGGTCTGGCCATTTGCCTGAGGTCGACCAGGAGATGAGAAGAACTTTTTAATCCCCACTCTTAGGCAATACTTTTCTAAGAAGGAGTTCTTGAACAGGGTCCCATTATTCGAGATAAGAGTGTTTGGGAGGCCATATCTGCATATGATGTTCCTCCAAATGAACTGGAAGGTCTTCTGCTCTGTAATTGTTATCATTGGTTCTGCCTCCACCCACTTTGAAAAGTAGTCAATGGCAACTATTAAGAATCTATAGCTGTTGACAGCTCTTGGCAAAGGTCCTACCAAGTCAATTCCCCATACCGCAAATGGCCATGGAGAAAAGATTGACGTCATAGGCTGATGGGGTTGATGAGGGATAGTGGCGAACCTTTGACATTTGTCGCACTTCTTCACATAGTCTGCAGCGTCCTTAGACAAGGTAGGCCACCAGTATCCCTGAGTTATGATCCTCTTGTCTAAGGGCCTTCCCCTTATGTGGCTAGAGCAAGAACCCTCATGAACCTCCTGTAAGACCCGGGGTACTTCCATGGGATGCACACATCTGAGGAGAGGCAATAGAAACCCCTTTTTGTACAAGACGTCTCCTATCATTGAGAACTTGGAAGCCCTGTATCTCAACTTTCTCTTTTCTAGCTTGGACTCAGGCAGCTCTCCCTCTATTAGGTATCTGACGAGCGTGTCGATCCATGAGTCCCCTAGGTTCACATTGTGACAAGGGCTACATACCTCGTCCTCCTCGATGGTTGCCTTTCCTAAGACCTCGATTGGAATGGTCCTTCCCATATCTGTCTTTACTGCTGAGGCCAGCCTTGCCAATGCATTAGCGTGATTGTTGCTCAGTCGAGGCACTCTCTTCAGTTTTTCTTCTTCAAAATATTCTAACAGCCTTCTTACCTTCTTTAAGTACTTGGCCATCCTTTCTTCTTTGGCCTCGTATACCCCCAATACTTGATTGACAACCAACCTTGAGTCGCTATGGAGTATGAGTCGCTTTACTCGAAGAGTTGTTGCCAATAAAAGACCTGCTATCATGGCCTCATACTCGGACTCGTTGTTTGAGGCCTGAAAGTTGAATCTCAAGGCGTATTTAATGTTGGCGCCATCTGGAGCCGAGAGTATTTTTCCCACCCCGCTTCCAATGTCATAGGAAGAGCCATCAACGAAGAGGCTCCAGACGTCTGTATCTGATGAGAAGACCCCTTCTCTCAAAACCCCCTTCTTAAAGAGGTATCGATTCTCTTCGTTCTCTTCTATTCCACTCCGAGTTTTACCTGAGATGACCTCTTCCTGATCTCGGAAGATGTTTGGTGCCGTCTCTTCCGAATCTCAGAAGACACTACGGTTCGTCTCTTCACCGTCATCTAAGACTTTCTCTGTCTCGACCTCTTCCAAACTTCTACCGGCCTCTTCCCAGGTGAATTCTGCGACAAAGTCTGCGAGGGCCTGCCCCTTGATGGCTATCCTAGGCTGGTAGGTAAGATCATATTCTCCTAGTTCGATGGCCCAGGTCATCAATCTTCCGGACTTCTTAGGTTTGTGCAGAACCTGCCTTAGTGGGGAGTCAGTGAGGACTACCAAGGAGTGAGCTTGGAAGTAAGGCTTCATTTTCCTTGAGGCATGTATTAGGGCATAAGCCAACTTCTCCATTCGGGGATAATTTTGTTCAGACCCTTGAGGGGCCTTACTGTTGAAGTAGACAGGCCTATGGACCCCATCCTCTTCCCGTATGATGGCCGCGCTGATGGCTGATTCAGAGACTGCCAAATACACAAATAACCTTTCCCCCGTGATGGACCGAGACAGCAACAAGGGAGACCCCAAGTAGGACTTGAGTTGGTTGAAGGCTTTTTCACACTCTTCGTCCCATTGGAAGGCCTTTCTTAGAACTTTAAAGAATGGAAGACACTTGTCCGTTGCCCTAGAAACAAACCTGTTAAGGGCAGCCACTCTTCCCGTGAGTCTCTAGACATCCTTGATACTCCTAGGAGTCTTCATGTCGAGTAATGCCTTGATTTTCTCAGGGTTCGCTTCAATCCCCCTCTGATTAATGATGAATCCCAGGAACTTCCCAGCTCCTACTCCGAAGACACACTTTGCTGACTTGAGTTTCATTCTGTACGAGTCCATGACATCAAAGGTCTTCTCAAGGTCCGCCACGTGAGTACATGCTTTCAGGCTCTTCGTTAGCATATCGTCTATATATACCTCCATGGTCTTACCTGTTTTCTCTTCGAACATCTTATTAATAAGACGTTGATACGTTGCCCTCGCATTTTTCAGACCGAAGGGCATCACCTTGTAGCAGTACGTCCCTTTGTCAGTAATGAAGGCTCTCTTCTCAGAGTCTTCAGCATCCATGAAGATTTGGTTATAGCCTGAATAAGCGTCCATGAAGCTCATGAGCTCGTGCCCTACCATTGCATCCACCATCTGGTCTATCCTAGGAAAGGGATATCTGTCTTTCGGGCAAGACCTGTTCAGGTCAGTGAAATCTACACACATTCACCACTTCCCATTGGCCTTAGGCACGATGAATGCATTTGAGAGCCACTTCGGATAGGTAACCTCTCTTATGAACTCGGCCTCTTCCAACTTTGTTACCTCTTCCCGGATGACGTCGTACTTCTCCCTGGAGTAGACTCTCCGTCTCTGCTTGATTGGCTTGGCATCTCTGTCCACGTTGAGCTTGTGGCTCATGACCTCAGGGTTGATGCCAGGCATGTCTGCGTGACTCCATGCGAAGACACTCTGTCGCCTCCTGAGGAAGTTTATCAGCTCTTCCTTTATTCCTGGATCTAGGGCCTTACCGACCTGGATGGTTTTTTCTGGCTCGTCCTCATTGAGGACGATGGATTCTACCTCTTCCGTGGCCTCACCCTTCTTCAATTTTGATTCGTCTCTTGGGTCAAGAGTGCCAATGCTGTAAGTGGTTGTTGATCTCTTATGGGCTTCTCTCTCTTCGGCCGAGTTGAAGTAACACTCTCGCGCCGTGGTCTGATACCCTTGCACTTCCCTTACTCCATAAGGAGTCGGGAATTTTAGCATCTGATGGACCGTCGACGGCACAGCTTCAAACTCTTTAAGGGCCACCCTACCTATAATGAGGTTGTAGGCCGAGAAGACATTTTCGTCCATAACAAAAAAGTTTATCTTCTTGGTCAGCCTCCTAGGCCACTCATCCCCCATCCGTACATCCATCTCATACATGCCCAATGGGTGGACCTTTTCGCCACTGAAGCCTATCAATTGGGGATGATAGGGCACCAGCCTTGCCCTGCTAAGACCCAGGCTCTTGAAGCAAGGCCAGAACATCACGTCTGCTGAGCTTCCCCTGTCTATGAGGATCCTCCATACCTCGCACCCATGCACCGTTGTTGTTATGACCAAAGGGTCATCATGGGGGGCTAAGATACCCTTGAAGTCGAGTCTGGAGAACCCCACTACGAGGGTGTCCATGTCTACCTTCTTCCTCTTCTGCACTGCATCAGAAGACGTTAGATTCACAACTTCGAGCTTGGCCAATGACCTGGCCTCTGCTACATGAGCCTTCCTGTCGGCTACCTCAGAGCCACCTCCTGCAAATCCCCCACATATGGTGCTAACACCAAAGGAGATCATACCGGACCTCTTCACCGGGGTGTTGTCATCCTTTGGTGGAAGATCCGGGTCATCTTCATCATCTCCTTCTGAATCATCGTCCCTTCTGGCCGGGACATTGCCACGGCATCTGTCATTTCTTCTTTTCTTAGGGTCATCTCTTCCACCCTTTGGAGCCTTACCATCCACATACTTCCTCATCTTTCCAGATTTCAGTATCTTCTCAATCTCATCTTTTAAAGTGAAGCATCTATCTGTGACATGGCCATGATCCTGATGGAACTCGCACCATAGGTTTTTGTTCCTCTTATATGGCGGGGACTTCAGTTTCTCTGGCCACCTCAGAGTCCGGTCTGTCTTAATCTCATTGAGGATGTGCTCACACCTCACAGTCAGAGGAGTGTAATGAGCGAACTTGTCATCTCCTGACCTCTTCTTCCCCTCTTTCTTACCTTGAGACTTTCCCGTGACACCGCGGTTCTCCTCCTCACACTTGGCGACCATTACCTCTTCCGCATTCGTCACTTTCCCTACGGTTGCTAGCAGCTCCGCCATAGACCTAGGGGGTCTTCCGCCAGTTTCCATAATATCTTCCCCTTCTGGAGGCCTCCTATAAGGGCGGTCATGGCTATGCTCTCTTCATAATCTTCCACCTCCAATTTCTCTTTGTTGAATCTTGCTATGTAGTCTCTTAGGCTCTCATCGTTGGCCAGTTTGACATACAGCAGGTGGGTAGTCTTCTTTTGAGGTCTTACCCCAAAGCAGAAGTTGTGGATGAACTGCTCAGCCAAGCCTTTGAAGTTCTCAATTGAGTTCTTCAGAAGGGAGGTGAACTAGCTGTGCGCTGCCCCTGTCAAGGTCCCTGAGAAGGCCCTACACTTCATCTCATCGGGTATCGAGTAAATGTCTGCTGCCGACTGGTACATCTCGATATGGTTTACAGGGTTAGTGCTGCCATCATACTTGGGAGTCACCGTAGGAGGCTTGAACTTGGCTGGGGTTGGGAACCCCACTATCCTAGCCACAAATGGGGAGCCCTCTGAGTAACCCCTTTTTAATGGGTCCCTGCTTTTAATGAGATCTCCTATCTTCTCCTCAAGGCATTGGATAGAATCATTCCAGGGTCTTCTGTCATCAACTTGGCCGAGGTTATCCCCTGCCACCTCCCTGCGATGGACAGAGGGTTCCCCAACCGCGACACATTGGCTGTTGACCTCTTCCTGTTCCCTGCCTCTTCTTTCACAGGGTCGGCCTTGGTCTGGCCGACCCTACCTATTCCCTCTCTGAGAGCCTGCTGCGCTCCTTGACCTCGACATCCTCTGTCTTAGGTCATTCACCGAGCCCAGTCTCTCGAAGGTCGACCCTCTGCTCAACCTATCAAAGGCCGACCCTCTTTGTTGGGCCTCTTCTCCTCTTCGGCCGACACATCCTTAACTCGGCCTAAGAGGTCGTATAGTGTTATTTGACACCTCATACGGCTCCCAGCAGTCTTCTGGGGCTTCTTCAGCTTCTAGGTCATCATACCTATCCTCTGGGCAAGGGTTTCCCTGCCTCCCCAGGCGCAAGCACCTAGGGTCAGCAACGTCCCTTCTCCGCTGGGATGCAGGCTGGTCCTTCATTGGCGCCTGGGGTAGTCCCCTGGCATCAGGATGAGGCTGAACTGCCGCCGGAGTGATCATGTCTGGTGAGACTCCAGGTGGCCTCATCATAGTTTGACTGAGCTGAGCAAATTGCTCCTTCATGGCTTGTTGTGTTGTAGCTAAATATTTCAAGGCCGCTGCTACCTCTGCCATTTCAGACTGGGGGGAGCCTGACTGGAACTAGGCCCTCCACCTCCGGGAGGCGGAAGAGGCGGTGGTAAGTCTGGTGCTATATGTTAACACTATAGAGCTTGATTAGAAGATGAGCTTAGTACCTCACAGGACCTCTTTCAATGGTGAAACAGCTCCGCGCTAGGGGGAGGCCTGGTTCACCACCAGAGTCTCCGGTGAGGTTAAGCAGAAAAAGAGGAAGAGATAGCTTCTCGTTCCCACAGACGGCGCCAAAATGATGATGCTGAAATTAGCTCCACCAGATAAGGTGTTTTCAAGCCCAATCTAAGAACAACAATGGCAGCATAGTTATGTAAAAGGTAAGAGAATGAGATGAGGAGAAGAGGAGAGAGCACCAGGATATAAGTGGTTCAACCTAAATTGGCCTACGTCCACTGTGTGTGTATGTGTGAATAACCTCACTGCAACAAGGCACTAACGCCCATGGATACAATCACTCAAGCTTTCTCTCTCTACTGTATATCTAGACAGAGTTTTAGCTAGGGTTGAATATATGGCCCCTTGGCAAGGTAGAGGATGACCTCTATATATACAAGACTTAGGGGGTGTAATGTACCCCCATGCATGTAATATGCATATGTGTGTTAGCCTCATCAATAGGGGGAAGCCACTTGTCACTGTCACATGTAAGGAATGATGATGAAATATTCTCCCCATGTGTGGAGAATAATCTTGTTACAACTGATTTGTGCCCATGTGTCCTTATCCAAATGTCAACAGATGCTCGGTTGCCATATTGGTGCATGACCTCGGCCTGGGAGAGGTCGAGCTGTAAAGGCTTGATATTTGTTCAATCCGAGATGTGCCATAGGGAGTCTCGACCTGATCTCAGCCGAGACACTATGCTGGGGTCGGCCCCAGCCGAGGTTGGATTGATTCCATGTTGAAGATTACCAAGGCTTCTTATCACCTCGGCCTACACTCGGCCGAGGTTGCCATACCCAGTACATGAGAATGCTGTTGATGCCCGTGATGGGCGTAGTGTCCATTATAAATGTAGGTGATAGTGTCGTCCTGGGCCGACCTTACTAAGGCCGAGGGCTGATATCGTTGTCCCATTGCTTATCCAGGGTCGATCAATATCTCGGCCATCTCCTCGGCCAAGGTTGGTGTCTCTAGGCCAAGGTCACACTTGGGGAATATCAAATAATAATGACCAAATGTCCTAGCCACATGGATAATGAAACGAGGGGGTCCAAGCACACCAATATGCCACATCAAACATGTTAACTTAAAAAACAAAAACCTAAAATCTTTTTAGTTTTTCAAATATTTTCTCAAAAAACAAAATGTTTTTGAATTTTTCAAATAAGACTCAAACAAGTGAAAAATAAAATACAAAGAGATAAACATGTCATAACACTAGAAAATTATAAACATGGTGAAAGGGCTAGCATATGACAAAACATGAAATCTACTATCCATAAGGAATAGCAAGAGATGAATCATGAGCATGCATGTGAGAATCAACAAATGAAACATTTAGGATCTCCAAAACGGATTTCCTAACCCAAACAAGTGAATACCTAACAAAACGGGTTTTGGAAACCAATGGGACACTACGTTTAATCTTCCTAGGGTCTTTTCTAAGATCAAAACAAAAACTCCTAAGGTGACCTTTCCTACCACAATGCGAACATGTGAAAACATGACGAGGAACGGGACCTTTAGGTTGACCTTTTCTAATACCCTCGGATGTGGTTGACGCTCTAAAAAAAACTATGTTTTGGGCTTTTACATTCAAACCACTAGAACAAGATAATCCGCTACCATCACTACTCGAGTCATTTAAATCATTTTTTAACTTCAAAACTTTCGACTCAAGCAAATGATTATACTCCTTAAATTTTCAGGACTCCTTCTTTAAATTTTCAATTACCCCTAAAGGTTTTCTCGCTCCCCCTCAATGCGAGCAAACTTATCCCTAAGAGCCTTTTCCCGTGCCACAAAATCATTAATCGAATTATTTTCCTCAATGGCACAAACACTAGAATTTCTCAAATCCTCTAACTCTTTTTCTTCAATGAGGACTCTATCATCACTCTCCTTTTTGCCCAATTTTAATACATTAAAATATTTAAACAAGGAACTAAAGTGCTCACGACAAATATCTCTTTGAATTTGAAACATTTGCAAATATGCAATCTTATTTTTAAAATTGGAATTTTCTTTTTCCAAAACTTCAATACGTTTTGCAAACTTTAAATTCAAATGATGTAAATCGTCAAAGCTTAGAGAATCCATCGAGAGAAAACAGTCACAGGAGAGATAAACAAACACACGGGATCACAAAACAAATAAAAAATGTTTTCTAGCTCTGATACCAATTTGAACAGTGCGACCCGATATGTGCGTTATAAAAAAAACCAATTTTTTCTCTGAAAATTATCCAACTTTTAATTATGCACCATACCAAGTTGTGAAAAACCCAATTTTTACTTTAAACCAATTTTAGCTTGATTAATACTCAACATGCATCTAGTGATTAAAGCAAGTAAAATAAAGTAAAGAATACTCACAACGCCATATGTACGAAGAAAAAAACCCAACCCGGGAAAACAACCTCGGACGACCCAAGCCAGACAATCACTATGAATAATGGTTTTACAAAGACAGATTAGCCTTACATTAAGACTCGATCCCCACGGGTCTTGACGCTCCTTATGATCTTCAACCATTCTTCAATAGTGCCCACGCAGAAATTCCATCTCCCACGATACTTGTCCACAACACATGCGTCCACGTATGTCTCGGTGTCCACAGAATGGCTTTGATTCGTCTACGATGTCGAACAAGAAGTCCTTCTCTTTTCTTCATCGCAAAACCCTCTGATTTTCAATGTGTAGAACAAACAACTTTGGTGCAACAAGATCACGTAAGCATATAAGAAGGATAATTCGGATCTTTGCCAACTCTAAGGATGTGTTTATGCTTTGTAAACCTTAGAAAACATGTGCAAATAAGTTTCTGGTTCGAATACTGTTTTCCAGAATCACACTTACGAAATTCTGATGCAAACACTGTTAAATAGGATTAAAATGTCGCCTAAAAAAATGTGTCGTTCGAATGACTCAAGGATCTTGTTTGAGCGACTTAGACATCTCGTTCGCACGAGATCTAATGTTGTTCGAGCAAGATGTTTAACTTTTTGACTTTTAGTTCAAAACATCTCTTCAAAGATACCCAGTAAAGTAAAACTCCTTTTTCGAGCTTATCAGAATTAAAACGTAGTGTAAACCCTTAAAACACTTTTAAAACATTTAAAAACATTTTTCTTTATAAAAATACATCCTTATTTTTTATAAAAATAATTCCTAGCACCTTTAATTATACGCATTCATACCTGAGTGATCTCGGAATGTAATTTACTTTGAAGATGATTAAACTTGCCCCAATTAAACATCGGCATGATTTAATTCTTTGAAGATTTGCCGAAAATCTTCAATTTCTTCAATACGTCATAGACCAAGTGGGATCGTGACAAAATAAAATTCTCCCTATGACATATTACAAACTCAGTTTTGTTCACGGAATTAAGTCAAAATAATAGAGGGACTCAATTTGGAAATTTATGTCCTTATAGTGACTATAACTTAAAATCATTAAATGTGGAACTTGCTACCATTTTCTCTATATGCATTGAGTTTGTATGTTAATCTACCTATTCCTCCTTTTTATATTTTGATACTTTATGCTATATTTGTGTGTTTTGGTGCTGGACATTGTGTCTTTTTGTCTTTCTTTTGAACTATAATCTTTGCATGTTTGTTCTCCCTTTTTCTAATGCCTTTGGTTTCCTTCCAATGCATAACTAATTGAATAAGAGAGTAGATCATAAATCAATAGAGTTTTGAACTCTCAAATTCTAGTGGAAAATTATCATTGTACTCAATCAAATAACACGCACACACAAATGCTCTAATGTCAAATAACTCCCCAAAACACAAGCATGCTCTAATATATCATAAAAATGTTAATTTTTTTCAATAACTCACGAAGAAACATGTTTTATTATGCACTACGAGTTAATTTTTTCATATATTGACTTTGTGCATCAGTCAGGTCATCACTGTAGATAACATCAGCAGCTACAAGCAAAGAAGTACAATGGAGTTCTTCAATTTCTGATGAGGTCCAAGCGAACCTTTCTCGAGATGAGGAATCTTCTACTAATTGAGGGGGCCATGAAGCTTTCCAGTCAAGTTCAGGTACATAAACTAAAGCTTTACAAGAGAAACTTCTGGTATTCGAAACAGTTTTTGAGTACTTCATCACCATGGTCTGTAAGAACGACAAATTTAGCAACATATGCAAGTAGCATACAAACTAACCCAGCACCAACACCAAGTTTTATTGTAGCAGTACCATCAAACTGGGATAATGTAAAGATTTTATGAAACACAAAATCATCTAGAACCAATTCTGCTCTCCACGCTTATAAACCAACACTTGGAATGGGTAAAGTGATACTATTCTGGATAGTCATAACATAACTGTCCTTAGATTATTTGCTGCAACAGGTTAGAACAAGATCGCCATCATCGTCCAATCTAACATCCTGGGGCACTAAAGTTACTTCATCATTTTGATACCATCATATCTGCTCTACATGAACTCAACTCGAGTCAGGTGAAGTGAGAAGGTGAAGCGATAAATGTAGGGGCCGGAGAAGTTGGGGGGATAGCCCAGGTGAACCTCGCTCATCGCCTCATCCTCCGCACCCCCATTGTTTTCTCCTTCCCATTTTTAATGTATTATATTCACTATTAGTAAGACCTTTTTTCGATTAGGTATTGACATGATTGCATATACTAATTCAACATCAACCTCTTGGACCTCTTTATTTTTTATGTGTTCTTCTCCTTATAGGTAACAAGAATTATGCATCCTCCCAAGTGGCGTGTGAAATTTTAACTCGAACTAGCCATCTTTTGTTTTTTTACTTATTTACATTATACTTTATTCCATATTGCAGCCAGTGATTGTAAATGCCTTTCTTACTTGACTTGGAGTAGGGAATTAAGTTCAATTTTGTATAATTATATTGCATATGAACAAACAACTAATTATTCTGTTGTTTATGTTGTAGATTTATATGAATTCGAATAAATATGCAAAGGTATAACCTGAATTTAGGAACCGGTTGACCGTTAAAGAGGCACGGACGAATGTTCGTTTCTGATTCAGTTCAACATTATAAATGGACTATAAGAATTGTTCTGATTCTATTGTTTATGTCCTTTGGTTTTCTTATCCATAATGCTCTAAATTATAAATGGACTATAAGAATTGTTCTTGATTTTTTAACTATGATATATCCCGCAATAGTTTCAACTTTCAAGTATACAGAGAGTCTTTTACTTTACCTGAGTTCTTTGAAATGATTAATTGTAAAAATTTATGTCGGTACTTGGACTCCTTAAGACAATTATATTGTTTTTCCTATAAAATATTTATTTTGGTTCCATTCATACTTTTATCTATTCAATTTTGTAAGTCTTAAGCTTTAAAATAAGTATTTTTATCCATTCAGATCAGTGGTGGAACTTATTTGATTGTATATTCGTATAATGTTTAGATTTCTTATTTGATTGCATATATTATTTCATTGAAAAATGTATTTTGGGTTTATGACATTTTTAAACGAAGCAGCAACAGCTGCACTATACATGGTTCCATATGAGCAACACCAAGTCGCTATAATGACAAGCCTCATCATATCACTAGCCTAGGTATCTTTCCCATTTTTTGTATGAATATATTTTGTTGCTTGAATCATCATTTGTTTCCTTCTTTTTTTCTATTTTTTTATGAACTACTTTTTCAATAAGCATTGTTTGTTTACACTAATGTAAATATTTGACTTTTGTAAATAGTTACTTCATTTAGTTCAAGAGTTGTATATATATATATATTTCGTAATAGAGACAAATGTTTGAATACCATAGTATGCCTAAATACCTTATTATATTACCTAACTAAGAAAAATGTCTGAATGCCTGTTCAATTTGTTATTTTATAATCCCCAAACCATTTGAGAGGAAGAAATAAAAATAAGTGACGTTTTCAAGACACCAATTGGTTCTATCTTAATCATTAAAGCTTTTGCATTCAAATAATGGTACTTAATTTCACTATTATTGGATGTCCCCATTTGTCCTATTTTCCCTCATTTTTTTTTATATAATATGCCAATTTATTATTTCTATGTATTGATATAATTCATATATGTTTTATGTTTTTCTTCTAAGAAAATAAAGCAATAAGAAAGTGCATTGAGCATTCAATGAATTATTTGGATTTACTAAGGTACCTCTTATCTCTCTTTTGATTTTCTTTATCTCAAGAAACAAAACATCCTTAAAGTTGAATTTGCAGCATCTGTTACAACTTAATGTGTCTGCACCTCTTTAAATTTGTATCCCTATCAAAGATTCTCCCCATCCTTCACATTAAGTAGAGGTATAGAATCCACCATTTAGATATGATGTGGTGGAAGTTCAGAACTAGAAAATCTGTATGGGCATCTTTTATGAAATCAAAGTACCATAAAAACCATATCAAAATATTGGTAATTGGATTTCTCAGATGTACAACAATAGTTTCTTGGGACCATTATAAAAACCACATCTCAGTATATATGCTTAATTAGCACGTACTGATAGTGATGAATTTTAACATAAGTCCAGCTTGGGATCTTATTCAGTCTAGAAATCCTAGGAAACTTTCATATGAATTCTTTTGGCATAGGTGGAAACTTTTAACAATGTGTTTTTTTCTTTCTAAATTTATTTTTTTTCTTATATGAAAACAGGAACAAAGCAAGGTTGTTTTTTCATCTCTTATTGTATTGTTGTTTTTATTATTTCTTTGCAAGGATAAGGCTCTCTCAAGACTCATCGACTTTCATCGCTCAGAAGTATTTTTTTTGTATGACTGTGGTATAGGCTCATATATGCCTAATGGTCAAAGTGCTAGCAACATTGTTTCAGTGCTATGTGGATTCATAACTGTACTATCAGGTGCAATGGTTTTGAAAATACAATTCACTTATACTGTATACACACTATTTTTTTCAGATACTAAGGTTATTCGGCGACTTGGAATCCATAAGCATGTGGAAATCTTTGTGCGTAATTTCTATTCGGTGTTATGTTTTTAACATAATTCTTCACTTGGGATTTCGAATAAAATATCCAATCCAGCTATTATATGGGCTTGGAGTATATGCATATGAATGTAAATTACTTTACTATTATATATTATATTCGAGTAATAAAAGAAAGTCTTTTGTTTGATTACGGTTCTTACTGTTACTTTACTATTATATACATATGAATTCAACTATTATATGGGCACGATTCTTATGTTTTCATATTGGTTCAAGTTATTTCATTTTATCGATGTTTTATTTTATAGTTTGTTTATTTTCATGATACATGAACTTCAATAATAACAAAACAGATTGAATTATATGACCCTTTAACAACTGACTCACGCTTCAATGGACTGATGCTTTAAACAGATTGGGAAGTTTGGGATGTCTATAGAATTTATTACAGCTTTTGTTCGTGTGCTTGAGGGAGTCAATCATGTGCTTGAGGGAGTAATGTGCTTGGACATATATTTATCCAGTGGCACTGATACAAATTCTCAAATTCGACTTCTTTGATCACAGACAACTGCTCCTTCAATTAAACTCCGCTAGCGAAAAGTTCAAAACTTCTGTAAATAGAAGGGAATGACGATTTTATATTGAGAAAACTTGGTCCTTTAAGGAAGAATGTTCAGAAATTATTAAAGGGGTTTGGGGATCTGCTACAGGATCTAATATTACCACAAAGATATCAAATGCGGCTATGAATTGCAAGGATACTTAGGAAGATTGGGCGAAGGGGTCCAATATATGAATTATAAAAAGAATATTGTTGCCAGCTGAAAAGGCTAAATCAAGTTTTGTCTTTAAGGTGCTATATTCGTAATTTTTAAGGATTTTCAGCAAAATTTGGTGTTAACTCTATTAATTCTAAGTTCTTTTTTTCCTTTTACAATTTGATTTGTTGGATTTGATCCAAGACTTCCATACATGTTGTTAATTTCTAACTCTCTTTTTTGTGGTTGGATTTTAAAGAATAATAAAATGTTTTTCATATTTTGTTTCAGATGGAAATATTCTTGCAATTTGTCATACTGGTGATATTTCATGTTATTTGGATGCGTGTGCAAGATAAGGTACTTCTTGATCGGGAAGGAGGTCTGTAAAAGAAAACCTAATGAGGTTGTTGTCTATAGAGGTGATGTTGAAGTTGCTATATTGAGGGGTGAGGGTAACTAGAAGCTCCATTACTTTCTTCTTTTGGATGTGATACCACCCTACCTTGGTATTAAAATTGCGGATGATGTCATGATTGTCACTTACTTTTTATTTATTTTTTGCATTCTAAAATTAGTATAGGAACTCGAATAGATTTTACTTGGACAGTTCGACACATGAAATATGATCTTTTTCTCTTTTTCATTGATTTAATTTGTATGTTGTTTGATTGAATCTATATTGGTGTGTTTTTATGGTGCTTTTGTTATACACCTTGATTTATATATGAATATACACCATTCTTTCGATTTGCAATGCATTTAACAGGATTTCATAATACACCTTGCTTTTGAAGATTTTCTTTTGTTCTTCCTTCAGCTCAAATACAAGGTCCAGTCTTTAGAAGGCTACTTTAGTGGTTCTCTATCAATAGTTAATTATCAGTAATGTCTTCCAAGCTAATTTTTAGTATTATGGGATTTGATACACATTATTATTGTTGCCCAACTTTTTATGATCAAATATTGATCCAAGAAGAGTTTGTTTCACCTTGATTCAACTGATTTACTAATCTAGATCGCTCGGTTTGGATTTAGTAATAGTTCGTCCGTTTTTATTTTTTATGGAACTTACTTTCCTATTCAGATTAGTTTTGATAAAGATTTTTTTTATTTTTGATTCACATTTAGGTTCATTTTAGTTATATACTCTTAAATATGTTTTGGATTTGTAATAACTTGAGGATCTTAATAGCTAGGGGTATCTCAGAGGCATGAATTAACCTCATGACAACTTTTTTTTGTTCACATTTTTTTAGAAATTCTTTTGGTACCGGTTTGAACGCACAGGATTCTTACACCAGCTGAGGTGGCTTTTAACTTTTGAATTTTAGTTTAAGATTTAAACCAATGCAATTCTAAATTTCATTTTAACTTTAAACAAATGATCTTAAAATATACTAAATTCATTTCTAAATATGAACAATGCCCAATTAAAAATACGACACGATACGATACGATATTTATTTTATTTATCTAACACGCACACAAACCAATTCAAACCGAACATGATCTTTACATTATTTTTACCTAAGACGAACACGACTAATTAAAAATGACACAAGATAGCAAGAATTTCTTTTTTTTTTAATCATGAGCACGAATTAATTAAAATGCGACACGATATGATTTTTATTTTATTTATCTAACACGCACACAAGCCATATCAAACCGAACATGACCTTCACATTTTTTCACCTAACAAGAACACAACCAATTAAAAATGACATGAGCCAACACGAAATGTTTTGATATCTCTACTTGAGTTGGAATTGAAAGTAATACTCCAAAGTGAATTTAGTTCTATGCCTAAATTTTACATGACTTGGTACTTTTGTGAATTATGCCTAAAGTTTTTAAATTATTTACACTTACAACGTATAAACCATTTATTATTTACATTTTACATGACTTTATACTTTTTAAAATTATATGCGTGCCTTTAGACAGAGGCATACTTTTCAAAAAATTTGTCGTTTTGTAACTACGCACTTAGAAATTTTTTGTTGTTTCGCAATTACGTATTTTGGAAATTTTTTGTCTTTTCGCGATTACGTATTTTGAAAAATTGTCACCGTACCTTCAGGCACAGGCATACTTTTTTCTAAATCGTGTAGACATTTTTTTTCATAAAAAAGGTGAATTATTGTATAAACAAAGGAAATTTTGTTCAATTTTTTTAAATTATCACATTCAACATTAATAATAATATAGTTGGTATTTTTGTTCTTAAACAAATGAAATTTTGCCAATTTTTGTTAAAACTAATTAGTTGCTACCATAGCTTATTTCAAAAATGGTTTATCTATTATGAACTAAATATGACGTATGATCCTATAAACGGTGTACACTTTTGAAAATTAGCGTCGTGCCGCACACAACTTTGGAAATTATGTACATTTTTTTATAAAATTATACATTGTTTTATTGGGGAACAAATTTCTTTTTCGGTTTTGCAATTACGTACTTTGAATTTTTTTGCCATTTTATGATTACGTACTTTGGATTATCAGCGTGCCTTCAGGCATGGGTATACCATGGTGTATATATATATATATATATATATACTATACACATCAAGTATATCCATACTTATATATCACACACCATATAAGTATAATAACCATCCCTCCGAGCTATAACTCAATGGATGCATTCTCTCAATGCTATCATCTTCTAGGGAATTAGTCACACATAATCCTAGGTACCAGCGGTCGGACTCTCACACCGACTTGGTAAAAACCAAATCACAACGTAAGGTAAGCGGTCATAGTTCCTCACTGGAAATAATATGAATCATAACCAAAAACGACTTACCCTTGATAAATGCCACACAATATAAAAATGGACGCTATGACCTGGGGACTATACGCTCCCTTCTCCTCAAGCCAGGGGCCTCACCCACATCGCGCTACTTCTTATGATAGCACTAGAGGGGTATGCTTCACATAAATATATCATTCACATATCGATATATTCATAATCACATCATATATATATATATATATATATATATATATATATATATCACATCAAATCCGGCTATCATGCCTATCTCTTGGGGCATTAGCCTAAAATCCAGAATATACAAATTCGTATTAATTTATAAGTATATACACAACTTATTTTAATCCCATAAGTATTCACTCACTTATGATATAATTATCACACCCATTATTTTTGAATAGTAGCTTATAACTTCTGGCCAGTATTGTTAAATCATCTTACTCGCACCTTTGGGTTTCTCATATATATATATATATATATATATATATATATGGCATATATATTCTTCCCATATATATATAATCGACGTATATATTCTAAATGCATAAATATATATGTACGAACCTGACGAATAATTCCTCGATTGTCATTCTCCCCAAACATTCCTAAAATTTATACCCCGAATTTTAATCCCACAAATCCCAAGGGTCACACATAACTCATTAATCATCTAAAGCTCCTCACACTCTATTTAGGATTCCCTAATATTTATCTCCAAAATGAAGTCTTTCCCAATCCTTTTAATCTAAGACAAATATTCCAAAATTAACTGTCATAACCGAACCGAACCTATGGCCATAAAACAAACCGATCCGATTATGAAATGAACCAAACCGATAGCCCCCCAAAAGAACTGGTTCGGCGATCTGATAAGTTCGGGAGTTCCTTTTCTCTTCTAATTCCGAAATTTATATTTTTTACCCTCAACAACCATTACTATAAACATCTACAAAATTATTAGATATGCACAACACACCAATTAAGTCTTTGAATTCATCAAGTTAATTAATATTTAAACCCTATCTTAATTAAACCCTAGTTTTTACTAAACCCTTCTGATTTCTCACCAATAATTTACACCATTAACATGGCTTCAAGCCTAGATTTCATGTGGAGTTAATATCACACAAATTTTATATGAAATCATCTTCCAAACACCCATTTTGATTCAAGAATCCCAAACCCAAAATTCATATAGTTTTTAATAAACTATAATATGAATTATAAACACACTTAAGTCATTAAAGCAAGTTGAACACATGCCTCGTTGAATAAATCCGACGTCCTCGTGCTGGGATCCGCCGGAGCTTCCCCTTTCTTTATTTTATTTCTTTCCTTTCTCTTTCTATTTCTCTCTCTCTCAGCTTATAATGGGAGAAATAAGGGTTATCCACTTATTAAACTCAAAATTGACTCATATACACAAATGCGAGTCCCTTACTAGTCCAAAAAATTCCACGGAACCCAAACACTACCCCCGGGTACTCTATTTTGACTATTTCGAACATTTCAGAAATGACCGTGCACTTGAATTTTCCATCCGAATCACGTAAAAAAAATTAACGTCTTAAACCCAATACATCTCCACACGTATTTTCCGAATAAAATAACATCATCTGTCGCTTTTATTCACATGCGATATGAAATATAAATAATCCTACTTCGTTTACTTATTACCATATGTAAATACACCACACATCAATTTTAATCCGTCACTCGCCAAATTAATATTTAACTCGCACTTCAAATTCTCTTTTACTAAAAAAAATTCGCAATCTATTAAATTACACCCACTCCTTTAATTTAATTATCCATAAAAGTACGGGGTATTACAAAGTAGTAGCCTCACCCTCTCGTGAGACTGGTGAAGTCCAACCCTTTTCGATCTCTAACCACACATGATCATCAATTGATTTCAAAACACTTCTCATTCACATTTTCCAATAACCATAGTTAGTGCCACAAAAAATAGGAGATCTCAAACTTTCATAATTTCTGAAATTCATCCTTAAAAACATAAACAATCAAGACAATAAATATATGCTTCTAGCTCTGATACCAATTTGTAGGCCCATTTTTCTTTCGAATCTGTCTTAAGGATGTCAAAAACAACTTTCTTTTTGAAAAACTCTTTTCTAAATTTTAAACCGCACCAAGAATGTGAACTAATTTTAGTTAAGCCAAATTTTATCTTGATTAATCCTAAATATGCATCTAGGTGATTAAAGCAAGTAAAATAAATAACTTCACAAAGACTATGCCGGATGTACAAGAAAACCACTAAGGGAAAAAACCTCGGACGGTCCAAGCCAGACAATGACTATGATATGGTATTACAAAGTACAAATGATACACTTACTGAATGACTCAATCCCCCAAAAGTCTTGACTCTCCTCTTATCCTTCAACCACACATCTACAATGCCCATACAAATGTCTTTCTACGATGCTCGTCCACAACACACATGTCCACATATGTCTCAATGTCCACTGGCAACGTCTACGATGTTGAACACAAACTCCTTCGCTTCTTCACCGTAAAACCTAACATTCAAAGTGATGAACAAACTCCAATGGTGCAAACTAAGATCTCTATAGCATATGAGTATGAAAGCTTGGATCTTGAAACTATAAGGATGTTTTTAGACTTTGAGCACATTAGAAAACTTGTGCAGAAAACGTACTGTATGTAAACAAATGTTTTGGTTCTATAACTTTTGAAATTTGGAGATAAACATGGCTTAAATAGTAAACTTGGGTCGGCGCATCGTTCGGACGAAATCTGCTTGTCCCTCGAATGAAATGTCCATGTTGCTCGAATGACATGTTTGTAATACCCCGTATTTTTGGCAAGATTTATTTTGGGATTAATTAATTAAATGAGAAGTAATTGGGAATTAATCCGGATAAAATACTAGCGAGATGTGAGTTGGTATTTGACTATATTGAGTATATATGATGTTATATGAATATTGAATTATGAATTTTGTTATGAGATTGATATACGGCAATTTGGACATTTTATTGGGACGTGTGTGACAGTCGCGTCAAGATATAATTATTTTAATTATAAAAAGTGAATTTAAATTCTATTAACCGTATGGTCATTTTGAGTGCGCCAACACGTCCAGAAGGGTCGAGATAGTCAGAAAACACTAGCCGAGGGTTTAGTTTGGGTCCCGGGGTATTTTTAGGCCATACCGGCAACATAAAGGGTATTTTGGTAATTTTGTATTTTTGGGAATTAAATGTGACGAAAATTAGTAAATGATATCTGATGTGGATTTGACCCACTAAACCACTAACCAACCCATGTTAACCCAATAGGCTACGTAGGTTATTAGAATTAGGTTTCTAATTCCTTTCCCAAAAACAAACCCTAGCCACCATAGCCATTGGAGAAGAAAGCTTGGAGAGAGAGGGATAGAAGGGAATTCTGCAGAAAGAGAGAGGGAACTCCTTCAAATCGTCATCAAAATCTGAGATTGAATCAAGGCAAGTGGTTTAATTTACATTTTATGCAGTAAATGTTTCTTCCATGTTAGAAATCTTGATAATCATTCTTGTTTGGGAGATAAAGGAAAACCCATGAAATTGGAGTTGTTAGTTTAATTTTGGATGTAGGTTTGCATGTAGAAACGTTATTGGAAGATTGAATTAAGAGAATTACAAATTTATGTGTTATAAAAACGGATTAAATTATGGGAATTGATAATGATAAATTCTAGGGTTTATGTTCTTGAAAAATTGGGGAAAAGAGTAGAGACTTGTGATTTGTTGTGATTTGATGATGTTTAGGAAGAATTAATCCTTTATAATATGTCAGTATGTGACTTTAACATGTTTAGGGACGATTAGAGACCTTATACAATTGTTAGATTGAGGTTTGGATGATTTGAGGTGTAGAGAAATTGGAAAAAAGAGATAGGATTTCTGGGCTTGAATCTGGTCACTCGTTAGAAGACCTACCCAGGTCGTTCGAACGAGCTCATTCGAACGAGCTTCTAACGAGTTGACAGTTTGGGGTTCTAACAAGAGGGATGTTCGTTCGATAATCTCGTTCGAACGAGATCTCGTTAGATAGCCCAGTTCGTTCGAACGAAATCTCGTTCGAACAGCCTCGTTCGAACGAGACTTCTAACGAGCTGGCAGTTTAGGCCTTTTTGGCCTGTTTTGATTTTGGGAGTCCCGTAAACTTGTTCGAGGATAGAGATAACATTCCTTTGATGATGTATTGGTATACTTGGGACAATTGGGACATAATGAGGAGTAAATTACAAGATTGTGGAACGAATCAAATAGACATTTGAGTCGAGACATGAGTGCCTACAACGACGTGAGAATAAATTATGGCGTGTATGATTATGAACCGGGATTATATAAATTGTATAAATTGTAAGTTGGTACGAGAATACGATAAGTACTACAATTAAACAACGGTGATTAATAAGATGCGTGTTTACTTAGTATTGATATATGATTTTTGTGTATGACATACCTACCATACTTGCTATCACGGGAGGTTTGCGTTCGCTTAGGGCCCTATCCTTGTGTTGCCCGGATTTAGACTGGTTACCTCGATGAACATAGGTCAGAGAAGGACTTATTGGGATGTTAATAAGTCTGCTGATCGTGGGAGCGCAGGTATGTGCGTGACCCATGTGATGTGACTGTGTTCGCTTCCACTGTTTGTGATTTATGTTATCTGAACGATTCCTGAGAGATTTGGAATGCGTGATCCTTATGTACGTGATGTACCAGGATGGATAGCAGAGTATGTGTGCACCGCAGCTTAGTCTCGGGGTGCTTATATTGTATATTTATGTTGAGGAAAATATACACTTAATAAACTGGGAACTTTCATATGGTATTGTGTGTATAACTATGGAATAACAAAAGGGATGATCTATAATGAGTTGTATTACTTTTATGTGAGAACCTAAATTTACGTTAAGCCCCCTATTTAATTGCGAGCGTTATAATGTTAATGGGAACCGAGTAATAAGGGTAGAACCTATGACAGTCTAGCTAGAT
This sequence comes from Sambucus nigra, assembly GCA_949130495.1. Lineage (NCBI taxonomy): Eukaryota > Viridiplantae > Streptophyta > Magnoliopsida > Dipsacales > Adoxaceae > Sambucus > Sambucus nigra. The sequence continues at coordinate 298,476,239 of OX422223.1, forward strand.
ATGATGTCACTTAGCTAGTGGTTTGTGTCATTTTAGATGGGTACTTACGTTAGGAGTGCACAGTTAGACGAGAGGTGAGAATTTCATGTGAGTGCACGTCCTAACATGTACTTTGCATTTAATGTTTTATATGTTTTTAAAGCACTTGCAGGTTTTTAAAATATCTCCACATTCGGGCTCTGACCCGTTTGCTTTCAAATCTATTTTTGTAAAACCATTTTAGGTGCTCAGCCACAAGGACACCATGCATAGGATACTCATTCAGGTGACGAGCTGTAGCTGTTTGTGGAAGCTACAGGGATTTGCTTTTAGACGCTTCTACCATTTGGATTCCATATTCAGTATTCTTCGGTTGTAGGGCATGTTGCCCAAATTCTATTAGAGACATTTCCATTTTAGTTTTTCAGACTTTGGCATGTATTAATTCAGTATTCAGTATTTCGTTACTTATTTCAGTTGTGGGATTTGTGGTGAGGAGTTTTCCTCCGGATTTATTTATATCATGTGATGGTTATTCTATTATTTCGTTATGGTGAATAGTGATATTATTCTTGCTTTAAATCTTTTACTGCATGTTAATCAGACTTTAATTAAAATTTGACAACTTACTTTTTAAATACTAGGTGGTTAGAAATAATAAGATGTTTTCGACAGTGATGCTATTAACTGAGCCAACTTGGCATTTTGATTTAATTTCATAAAGGAGTAGCTACCCGGTATTTAATTAGTCGGGGTGTCACAGGTGGTATCAGAGCATCAGGTTCTAGTGTCCTTTAGGATCTGTATGGCTATTATGTTTTCGCTAAGTTTCCTTGATATAGAGCCCTATATTTTAGGACTGTTGTACTCTTTTTGTGTATGCTTTGTTCTTCAGCTATTTTAAGTTTATAAACAGCGAACTTATAAACTTTATTCTGATTTCAGATGCCTCCACGACGTGCACGACGAGTTCCCAGGGATGCAACGCCAGAACCCCAGCCCGCTCCAGTTCAGGGCATGATGAACGCCGCTGAGGTTGCAGCCATTTTAGCCTAAGCAGTAAATGCCGCAATTGCCGTAGTTCAGCAGGCACCACCTCAGGCGCCGGTCGCCGCGCCAGTACAGGAAAATGCATTCCCGTCTGCTTGGGAACGTGTACATGACGCTTTTCAGAAAGCGCATCCGCCAGAGTTTGCAGGTAGCTCAGATGTGGTAGTCTCGAGCCAGTGGAGGAAGGATATGCAGAGGCACTTGAGGATGTATGAGTGCACGGACGTTCAGAAGCAGGTGCTAGCTACTTTCAAGCTAGTTGGATCTGCACTGCAGTGGTGGGAGTCTATTACCACCGTGGAGGAGAGGGATACTCTCACTATTCAGGACTTTTGGGTGCGATTCGACCGCAAGTACTTTCCGTCAGCTGTTCACACGGAAATGAGGAGGAAACTGATGAATCTGAAGCAAGAGGGTAAGACCATGGCCGATTATGAGGCCGTGTTCACGAATCTGTTGAATATCGTTCCAGATGAGATACCGACAGAAAAGAAGAAGGTTGAGAAATTCACCGACGGGTTGACATGGAGGATCCGTCAGCATCTGTTAGGGAACCTTTCATTGGCCACTTATTCTGATGTGGTTAACGCTGATTTGTTACACTGCCGGGATCACCACTTTCATATGGCTGAGAGCAAGAGATCGGGAGAGTCTAGCCATCAGGGCAGGACTGGAGGACATGGTGCCGGTGGGGCACAATCTGTTCAGGGGCAGAGACAGGGTGAGCAGGGTTCCCAGCAGGGGGATCAGAAGAGGTTCAGATCAGGGAATTATAGGCACGGACAAGGAGGCTTCCGTCAGGGCCATCAGGGTCCAAACGGCCATCAGGGCCAACAGGGGCAGAATGGGCAGCAGTTTCAGCAGGGCCAGCAGGGCCAAGGGAGGAATGGTAACGGCCACCAGGGTCGGGGACCGCAGGGGCAGAGAGGAGGGAACTTCCCAGGGAAGTGTTTTGTTTGTGGCAAGACTGGCCATAAACGACAGGATTGTCCTGATAGGGGCAGGGCCCCACAGCAGCAACAACAGGGTGCTCGCCAGGAGCTGCAGAGGCCTATGTTTCCCGCCGCTCTCCCCGCACCGCCACAGATGGCAGCATTGCCACCCATTCCAGCAGTCCCAGCTCAGCAGGGGCAGCTACAGTATGGACGTGTCTATAACGTCCACCAGGCAGCAGTTCCACAGGCACCGCCCGCGATTGAGGGTACGTTTCCTATCCATGGCACTATGGGTCGGGTATTATTTGATACGGGGACTACACATTGTTTTATATCTACACATTTCGCGAAGGCTTTAGGGTTGTTAGCTACGGCAGAGAGCACAGTGACATGTGTAGACTCACCATTGGGGAGTGGGTCACTTTTTTTCTTTATATGCCGGGGAGTGGGGGTAGAGATTGGTAGTATGGTATTACCTGCAGACATGTTGGTATTAGATATGCATGTTCATGATGTGATTATCGGTATGGATTGGCTCGCTGATTATAAAGCCATGATTGACTGCTTCGGTGGGAGCATTGTTTTTGCCATTCCGGGGCAAGAGATGTTTGTAGTGGCGATGCCTCGCCCAGAGGGAAGCTCGACCGCTCATTTGTATTACCTAGAGGAGGATACCTCTAAGGAGGTTGTGATTCCTTTAGATTTGATCCCAGTCGCCAGGGAGTATTCGGATGTGTTTCAGGAGATACCAGGCCTACCCCCCAGTCGAGAGATAGACTTTGTTATAGACCTATTGCCAGATACGAGACCTATAGCACGCGCACCGTACCGTATGGCTCCGGCAGAGATGCGAGAGCTACGAGATCAGATAGAGCAGCTGTTAGGTCAGGGCTTTATTCGCAGGAGTACCTCACCTTGGGGCGCTCCAGTTTTGTTTGTGAAGAAGAGGGACGGTTCACTGAGATTGTGTGTGGACTACCGAGAGTTGAACAAGGTCACGATACGGAATAAGTATCCGTTGCCTCGAATCGATGACCTATTTGACCAGTTGAGAGGAGCTTCTTTCTTCTCGGAGATTGATTTGAGATAGAGATACCATCAGTTGCGTATTAGGGAGGAGGATGTCTCAAAGACTGCGTTCTTGTCGAGATATGGTTCTTACGAGTTTCGGGTTATGCCTTTTGGTTTGACCAACGCTCCCGCAGTGTTTATGGACTTGATGAACAGAGTGTTCAGGGATTTCCTAGATCAGTTTGTCATTGTCTTCATCGATGATATTCTGGTTTACTCCCAGACAGAGGAGGAGCACGCCAAGCATTTGAGGCAAGTTTTGCAGACACTACGTCAGAACGAGTTGTATGCAAAGTATGAGAAATGCGGGTTTTGGCTGGAGGAGGTCCAGTTTTTGGGACATATTATTTCCGATCGGGGAATATCTGTTGATCCGGGGAAGGTATTCGCGGTGAGGGAGTGGGGATAGCCCACGACACCAACGGAGATTCATAGTTTCTTGGGTCTAGCAGGATACTACAGGAGGTTTATTCGGGGTTTCTCGAAGATAGCAGGTCCTTTGACACATCTGACTCGTAAGGGTGTGCCATTCATCTGGAGTGATGCCTGTCAGTTGGCATTCGATGAATTGAAGGATAAGTTGACCTCAGCACCTGTGTCAGCATTGCCGAGACCGGGAGTTGAGTATTTGGTTTACACCGATGCGTCTTTACAAGGACTTGGAGGTGTATTGCAGCAGGAGAGACAGGCCATAGCTTATGCTTCTCGTAAGCTTAAACCTCATGAGAAGAATTACCCCACTCATGATTTGGAGTTGGCGGCGGTGGTATTTGCCCTACGGATTTGGAGGCACTATCTTTTGGGGGAGAAGTTCCAATTGTTCATGGACCACAAGTCCCTACAATACCTGTTCACACAGAAGGAGTTGAATATGCGGCAGCGTAGGTGGCTTGAGTTTGTGAAAGACTACCAGTTCGATATCTAGTATCACCCAGGTAAGGCTAATGTGGTAGCAGACGCGTTGAGCCGTAGGCCAACAGATGAGGTGGCAGGGGTGTGGAAGGCAAAGTGGAAGGAGTTGGGACATCAGGATGCAGTGGCCCGATCTTTCATGTATGTGATGATCGTTACACCGCAGATTGTCACGAAGGTAGTACGGGCACAGGCTAATGACACGTTCTGTCAGGAGCAGATAGTTCGATTACTAGCAGAGGGAGCCGAGTCCTATACCGTCAGCTCAGACGGGGGATTACGCTTCAATGGGAGATTGGTGGTTCCGGAAGGGGAGAAATTGCGACACGAGGTGATGGCAGAGTCGCACGGCTCATGGTACATCCTGGAGGGGACAAAATGTACCAAGACATGAGACGCCAGTATTGGTGGAGCGGTATAAAGAGAGATATCGCTGTGTTTGTTTCGAAATGCGCCACTTGTCAGCTAGTAAAAGTGGATCATCAGAGACCGACAGGACTTCTACAGCCGTTGGAGGTCCCGGTGTGGATGTGGGAGAGCATATCCATGGATTTTATCACGGGGTTGCCTACGTCGCAGAGGGGTCACGACTCCGTTTGGGTAATTGTGGACAGGTTGTCCAAAGTCGCTCACTTTTTACCCGTAAGGACTGACTACACTACGGGACAGTATGCCCAGCTCTTCATTTCAGAGGTTGTGAGACTTCACGGTGTGCCCCTAAATATCGTGTCTGACAGAGACAAGATATTTGTTTCACGGTTTTGGGAGAGTTTCCAGGAGGCCATGGGCACGGAATTGCGATTGAGTACGGCTTATCATCCGCAGACCGATGGGCAGATCGAGCGCACAAATCAGATGTTGGAGGACATTCTACGCATGTGCATTATTGACTTTGGGGGTGGATGGGAGCAGTACCTTCCACTGGTGGAGTTTGCTTACAACAACTCCTATCAGTTCACTATTGGCATGGCTCCGTTTGAGGCGTTGTACGGTAGACCTTGTCGTTCCCCAGCATGTTGGTTAGAGGTGGGGGACAACAAACTACTTGGGCCGGAAGTGATTCAGGATACTTCGGCAAGGATTGAGTTGATTCGGAGTCGCATTCGGGTAGCTCAAGACCGGCAGAAGAGTTATGCTGTTGCGAAGAAATCTTTCAGGGAGTTCCAAGTGGGGGACCAGGTTTTGCTCAGAGTATCTCCTATGAAGGGGATTATGCGTTTTGGGAAGAAGGGGAAGTTGGCACCGAGGTATGTGGGGCCGTTTCCAATTATTGAGCGGATTGGACCAGTTGCGTATAGACTCGAGTTACCGGAGCATTTACACCGGATTCACGATGTGTTTCATATTTCCTCGCTAAGGAAATATCTCAGGGATGATTTGGCTCATTCTCACATCGCTTTGGAGGAGATTGATTTACAGCCTGATAGCTCCTACGAGGAGGGGCCGATTGCTATTTTGGACCAAAGTGAGAGGAAGCTGCGGTCAAAGATAGTTCCGTTAGTGCGTGTTCAGTGGCGACATCACAATGTCGAGGAGTCCACATGGGAACGCGAGGATGAGATGCGCGAACGTTATCTAGAGTTGTTTTTATCAGGTACTTTCTAGTTCCGAATTTCGGGACGAAATTCTGTTATTAGGGGGGAAGTATGTAATACCCCGTATTTTTGGCAATATTTATTTTTGGGATTAATTAATTAAATGAGAAGTAATAGGGAATTAATCCGGATAAAATACTAGGGAGATGTGAGTTGGTATTTGACTATATTGAGTATATATGATGTTATATGAATATTGAATTATGAAATTTGTCGTGAGATTGATATACGGCAATTTGGACATTTTATTGGGACGCGTGTGACAGTCGCGTCAGGATATAATTATTTTAATTATAAAAAGTGAATTTAAATTCTATTAACCGTATGGTTGTTTTGAGTGCTACAACGCGTCCGGAAGGGTCGAGATAGTCAGAAAACACTAGCCGAGGGTTTAGTTTGGGTCCCGGGGTATTTTTTGGCCATACCGGCAACATAAAGGGTATTTTGGTAATTTTGTATTTTTGGGAATTAAAAGTGACGAAAATTAGTAAATTATATCTGATGTGGATTTGAACCACTAAACCACTAACCAACCCATGTTAACCCAATAGGCTACGTAGGTTATTAGAATTAGGTTTCTAATTCCTTTCCCAAAAACAAACCCTAGCCACCATAGCCATTGGAGAAGAAAGCTTGGAGAGAGAGGGATAGAAGGGAATTCTGCAGAAAGAGAGAGGGAACTCCTTCAAATCGTCATCAAAATCGGAGATTGAATCAAGGCAAGTGGTGTAATTTACATTTTATGCAGTAAATGTTTCTTCCATGTTAGAAATCTTGATAATCATTCTTGTTTGGGAGATAAAGGAAAACCCATGAAATTGGAGTTGTTAGTTTAATTTTGGATGTAGGTTTGCATGTAGAAACGTTATTGGAAGATTGAATTAAGAGAATTACAAATTTATGTGTTATAAAAATGGATTAAATTCTGGGAATTGATGATGATAAATTCTAGGGTTTATGTTCTTGAAAAATTGGGGAAAAGAGTAGAGACTTGTGATTTGATGATGTTTAGGAAGAATTAATCCTTTATAATACGTTAGTATGTGACTTTAACATGTTTAGGGACGATTAGAGACCTTAAACAATTGTTAGATTGAGGTTTGGATGAGATTTGAGGTGTAGAGAAATTGGAAAAACGAGATAGGATTTCTGGGCTTGAATCTGGTCACTCGTTAGAAGACCTACCCAGGTCGTTCGAACGAGCTTCTAACGAGTTGGCAGTTTGGGGTTCTAACGAGAGGGATGTTCGTTCGATAATCTCGTTCGAACGAGATCTCGTTAGATAGCCCAGTTCGTTCGAACGAAATCTCATTCGAACAGCCTCGTTCAAACGAGACTTCTAACGAGCTGGCAGTTTAGGCCTTTTTGGCCTGTTTTGATTTTGGGAGTCCCGTAAACTTGTTCGAGGATAGAGATAACATTCCTTTGATGATGTATTGGTATACTTGGGACAATTGGGACATAATGAGGAGTAAATTACATGATTGTGGAACGAATCAAATCGACATTTGAGTCGAGACAAGAGTGCTTACAACGACGTGAGAATAAATTATGGCGTGTATGATTATGAACCGGGATTATATAAATTGTATAAATTGTAAGTTGGTACGAGAATGCGATAAGTACTACAATTAAACAACGGTGATTACTAAGATGCGTGTTTACTTAGTATTGATATATGATTTTTGTGTATGACATACCTACCATACTTGCTATCACGGTAGGTTTGCGTTCGCTTAGGGCCCTCTAATCCTTGTGTTGCCCGGATTTAGACTGGTTACCTCGATGAACATAGGTCAGAAAAGGACTTATTGGGATGTTAATAAGTCCGCTGATCGTGGGAGCACAGGTATGTGCGTGACCCATGTGATGTGACTGTGTTCGCCTCCACTGTTTGTGATTTATGTTATCTGAACGATTCCTGAGAGATTTGGAATGCGTGATCCTTATGTACGTGATGTACCGGGATGGATAGCAGAGTATGTGTGCACCGCAGCTTAGTCTCGGGGTGCTTATATTGTATATTTATGTTGAGGAAAATATACACTTAATAAACTGGGAACTTTCATATGGTATTGTGTGTATAACTATGGAATAACAAAAGGGATGATCTATAATGAGTTGTATTACTTTTATGTGAGAACCTAAATTTACGTTAAGCCCCCTATTTAATTGCGAGCGTTATAATGCTAATAGGAACCGAGTAATAAGGGTAGAACCTATGACAGTCTAGCTAGATATGATGTCACTTAGCTAGTGGTTTGTGTCATTTTAGATGGGTACTTACGTTAGGAGTGCACAGTTAGACGAGAGGTGAGAATTTCATGTGAGTGCACGTCCTAACATGTACTTTGCATTTAATGTTTTATATGTTTTAAAGCACTTGCAGGTTTTTAAAATATCTCCACATTCGGGCTCTGACCCGTTTGCTTTCAAATCTATTTTTGTAAAACCATTTTAGGTTCCCAGCCACAAGGATACCATGCATAGGATACTCATTCAGGTGACGAGCTTTAGTTGTTTGTGGAAGCTACAGGGATTTGCTTTTAGACGCTTCTACCATTTGGATTCCATATTCAGTATTCTTCGGTTGTAGGGCATGTTGCCCAAATTCTATTAGAGACATTTCCATTTTAGTTTTTCAGACTTTGGCATGTATTAATTCAGTATTCAGTATTTCGTTACTTATTTCAGTTGTGGGATTTGTGGTGAGGAGTTTTCCTCCGGATTTATTTATATAATGTGATGGTTATTCTATTATTTCGTTATGGTGAATGGTGATATTATTCTTGCTTTAAATCTTTTACTGCATGTTAATCAGACTTTAATTAAAATTTGACAACTTACTTTTTAAATACTAGGGGGTTAGAAATAATAAGATGTTTTCGACAGTGATGCTATTAACTGAGCCAACTTGGCATTTTGATTTAATTTCATAAAGGAGTAGCTACCCGGTATTTAATTAGTCGGGGTGTCACAATGTTCATTTCGCTCGAACGACCTGCAATGTCGTTTGAACCACTAAACATAATATTTTGTTATATACACAACTCTAAATGATCGTTATCTCAGAATAAACGAAGTTTAAACTTTAAAAAATAATTTTTAATAAAAATAACATCCTAAAACATTTTCTGAGTCCCATAAACATTACAAATTCATACATGAGAGATCTCGAAATGTAACGGAGACGTGAAACATGAATCAAATTAATTTTAACATAATTTATCTTTGAAGCTTGGCCGTAACGTCTTCAATAAACTTTATGTCATAGACTGTGTGGGATCGTGGCATTAAAAATCTATCTAAGACTTAAAGACATGTTGTGTTCTGCGAATAATTCAAATACATATAATGGACTCAATTATAAATTTTGCCCTTACATTTTCAACAAGTTCTTTAAATTTCTTAAATGCATAAAACACTTTCGATTTTTCTTTTAAGAAACAAACCCATGTCTTTCTACTAAAATCATAAAAAACAGAAAAAAGTATTTATTTTTGACAAAATAACATGGAGTAATATTCCCACAGACATCGGTGTGAATTAGTTCTAGGGGCTCCCTTGCGCTTGTAGTTGATTCTTTTAGAAAACTCACTCTAAAGTGCTTGCCAAATAAGAATCCTTCACACAATTGTTTAGGATGATTAATGGAGGGCAATCCTTTTACCATTAATTTGTTATGTAATAACAAATGGCCACCAAAATTATGATGCCCAAAACTTAAATGCGAATGAGAATATGCATCTTTGAAACAAGCATTTAGACACATTGCATTATCATTTTGAATATTTAGCAAAAACTTTATGTTTCTTGCCATGGGAACCTTAGCAGTGAGATTTATTCTTTAATCTCTTATAGAAAGAATATTATCATTCATATGGATATCATAACCTTTCTCTAAGAGTTTCCCCGAACTTAATGTATTATTTTTCATATTGGGCACATAGTATACATTAGAGATAAATTGGTGTGCTCCATTTTTCAAACGAATTAAAATTTTCCCTATTCCTTTCACAGAGTTGTCTCCGAAGGTAACTTTTCCACTTACCGATTCATCAAGCTTCACGAACATGCTTTTTTTTGCCACACATGTGGTTGCTTGCTCCCGTGTCAAGATACCATGTCTTCAATTCTCCATTATTTTCCCTTTGTATGCTAGTAAAAGTATGTAATCTTCTTATTATTCAACATAGTTAGCCTTTTACTCAACTTTATTAGTAGTGTTTCTACATTAGGAACCACAATGATCAAATTTATGACAATTATAAAACTTAATTTGAGATTTGTCATAATTTTGTCTTGAATTGCTCCCTCTTCCATGTTCCCTTGTTGGAAAAGAAGTAAGTCTTCTTTCTTCATTATTAAATGTCTTTAAACCATCTCTTCCATCTTAGGCCTCACTGTAGCCCTTCTCAACGATCTCCCACACATCATAAGATCCAAGAAAAACCTTCATGTTGATACTCCAATAGTTGTAGTTATCTTTGGTGAGTTTAGGAACTTGGAAAGGAACCATCCCATATGCCATTTGTCTTCAAGAACTTGGCTATAATACCATTTTGTTAGAAGATGAGTGTTTTATATCACTAAGGGAGCAATATGAAGATAAGAGGAAATGAATACTTTTTATAAATCTCAAATTTTGGCTTGATACAAAATGGCTAGACATCTTCCTTTTTTATAGGTGTTAAGAGAAGAATCTGGTGACTCGTTAATTACAACTTCCAACTACCACCTACTTCTTATATTTTTTATAAGAACATTCTAGCTAAAAACCCTTCTAGAAATATTACACCTTTAGTGCACCCAATTAACTATAAAATCCCATATCAACTAATTAAGCTATCCTATATTAAAGTTATAATTTAGCACAATAAATAATGGAATATGCTATATGTACCAAGTGTTTACACCAAAAGTTGTTTACTAAGTGCATTAAACTATTGTACCTAGAGTTGTGTGCAGTACTTTGATGCACTTGGTAAACTGCTTTTGGTGTAAAAACTTGGTATGTATAGCATTACAGATAAATAATACAACTTCTTTAAGCCCAATTAAAATAAAAATAAATAGGCGCACAAACCAAATTGAATTTTTAACACCATTTCTTAAACTTTGTATTGAAACTCTAAGTATTCTCTGTAACTTATGGAACACCTCGTGCTTGAGTGGCTTCGTGAAGATGTCGAAACATTGATCATGATACCTCACATATTTCATCCCCACCTCCTATTTTGCTACGCTCTCTCTAATGAAATAAGATCTCGTGTCAATGTGTTTGCTTATGTCACGGAACACCGATTTTTTTTTCGATGCAAGTGATGATTTCATTAAGGTTCTTAGCCAAATCACATGGCAAACACATGTTATGGAAGAAACATATTCGGCTTCATAAGAATAAAGTGTGACAATTGGTTGCTTCTTTGAAGTCCAAGTGAAGGTTGTATCTCAAATGTAGAACACAAACCCATTAGTGCTATTTTCTATAATCCAGGTCTCCACCCCAGTAACTATCACTATATCCAATAAGCTTGAAATTGTTAGAGTGAGAATAAGACAATCTATAATCAATTGTACCTTTGATGTAATGAAGAATCCATTTTGCAACCTTCAGGTGAGTCTGCGTAGATTCTTCCATGTATTGACTAATGAGGCCAGCTCTAAAGAGAATATCATGTCTTGTAGCGCAAGCCTCCCACTAGAGTTTTGAAAAATGTTAGATCTACTTTTTCACCTTGTTTATGCTTTGACAACTTGAGTTCGAATTCTATGCGAGTGAATACAGGATTACAATCATACATCTTTGATGCCAAGATAATATGACATCAACCCAATGTCTATCATCTCAAATTCTCTTGTCATAGCCTTAATAAATTCTTTAATAATTTTTGGATCATTTCCTGTAAAGATTAAATCATCTACATACAAGCACACGAGCAAAATATTATTATTTTCATTCGTCTTTACATATAGGGCATGCACGTGTGGACATTTCTTAAACCCTTTATCTCATGGTTATATTTAGTATTCCACACCCTAGGTGCCCGCTTTAAGCCATATAAGGCTTTATTCAATTTTAGAACTTTATCTTCATTTCCTTTCACCACATAGCCCATAGGATGCTCCACATATACTTCTTTATTTAAGGTGGCCATTTAGATAAGAGGACTTAACATCCATTGGATGAAGTTTTCACTTATTTTATGCTGCTAATGAAATAATTAATCTTATAGTTACAAGGCGAGCAACGGAAGAGAATACCTCTTCATAATCTATGTCATGTCTTTTCTTGTAGCCTTTGGCAACCTATATTTCCTTGTATCTTTCCACTTCTGCTTTAGCATTCTCCTTTTCTTTGTACTCCTATTTGAATCCTATCAATTTGTTCCATTTAGGAAGACTAGTTACCTCCCACGTGTTATTCGTTTTAGTGGCTTTGATCTCTTCATCCATGGCATCTCTCTATATTTTTATTTGTATAGCCTCTTCAAAACCTATAGGCTCACAATCAATAAAAGGTCAAAAAAGTGCTAGCTCATTGTAATCTTCGGTTACCTAATAAATTTCTTGTAATCTCCTCATGCATGTCTTTCTTTCACTTGAGCTTCCATTCGATGCCGACGATGATGATGAATATTTATGTGTAGATGACAGTGGTGATAGATGTGGTGTAGTGGGATCTTGCACATCTTCAATGACTTGATCTCTTTCTTTGTCTTCAAAAATGGGAACAAAGTCATAGTTTTGCTCTTTAACTTTCTAATTCCATGCACCTTCCTCATCGAACACGGAATCTCTGCTAGTTATGACTTTTCATTGATTATATTATACTATTCATAGCCATTGGAGCGTGAGTCAGAGACAATAAATATGTATTTTTCTCTCATGTCATCTCTTTCGATCCGACACATGAGCATATGCAATGCTCCCCAAAACCCTTAAGTGTGAGATTCCCGGTTATCTTTCGCTCCCAGCTTCTTGTGGAGTTTTATTCCATACACTACTCGTGGGGCACTGATTTGATAAATAAACTACACAATCAATAGCTTCGGCCCAAAATTCCTTTGGCATTTTTTTTCTTTTTAACATGCTTCGAGTCATGTTTAAAATTGTTCTATTATTTCTTTTGGCTACTCCATTTTGTTGAGAGGAGTATGTGGTGAATCCCATTATCTTCACAAAAAATTTCAAGCTCATTAGAAGTGAATTCACCCCCGCTATCAGATCTCATGGCTTTTACCTCATAACCACTTTCATTTTCTGTAAACCCCTTTATCTTTTGAATGTGTTTTAAGGATGTCAAAAATAACTTTCTTTTTGAAAAACTCTCTTCCAAATTTTAAATTCCATCAAGTATGGGAACCAATTTTAGCGAAGCTCAATTTTATCTTGATTAATCTTAAACATGCATCTAGGTGATTAAAGCAAGTAAAATAAATAAGCTCCCAAATGAGATGTCGGATGTACGAGGAAACCACTAAGGGAAAAAACCTCAATCGATCCAAGCTAGGAAATCACTATGATATGGTATTATGAAGTACAGACGATAGACTTACTCAACGACTCGATCCCCCATAAATTTGGATGTTGTTCTGATCCTTCAACCACTCCTCCACAGTGCCCACATAGAAGTCCTTTCTACGATGCTCATCCACAACACACGCATCCACGTATGTCTTGGTGTCCACCGATGCATCTTGGCAACGTCTACGATATTGAACACGAATTCTTTCGCTTCTTTACCACAAAAACCAACGTTCAAAGTGATGAACAAACTCCAATGGTGTAAACCAAGATCTATATAGAACATGAGTATGAAATCTCAGATCTTGACATTCTAAAGATGTTTTTCGACTTTGAAAAGCATAGAAAACTTGTGCAGAAAATGTACTGTATGTAAACTAATTTTCTGGTTCTACGACTTTTGAAATTCTGAGAGAAACATACCTTAAATAATAAACTTGAGTTGGCATATCGTTCGAACGAAATCTGCATGTCGCTAGAATGAAATGTCCATGTCTATGGAACAAAGTGTTCATTTTGGTTAAATAACTTGCAATGCCGTTTAAACCACTAAACATAAGAGTTTAGTATATACACAACTATAAATGATCCTTATCTCAGAATAAACGAATTTTAAACATTTGAAAAACATTTTTTAATAAAAATAACATCCTAAATATTTTCTGAGTTCCATAAACATTACATATTCATACTTTAGAGATCTCAGAATGCAATGAAGATGTGAAACATGCACCAAATTAATTTTGGCATGACTTATCTTGGAAGCCTGACCGCGACATCTTCAATAAAATTATCTCATAGACTGTGTGGGATTGTGACAATAAAAATATATATGACTTAAGGACATGTTTTGTTCCGGGAGTAGGTCAAATATATACAAAGGACTAAATTGGAAATATTGTCCTTACAAATCTCCCCCTTTGACTATTCGAGGACAAAACCCAAACAATGAAATGCCTATATTGATTTGTCAAGCCGTATGATGCCTAAATCTCATCCCATAAAACCCAAAGAAAAAAAATTACAGGATAAGACTAGTAATGATGGTTCGACAAGCATGAGCTGTCAAAATGTGATGTAGACTTGAAATCTTGAATCTCTCAAAGCGTACCTACACACATGAAACAGACAAATACCTAGTAAGTATGGTGGAAAAAATGATATAACCATTATGATACCAGTATGAAATATCAATTCCAATTTGTAAAATTAAAATCATATCATTCGTTGAACATGTGAGCAAAATATTGTGATACCAATTGTGAAATAAACATTCAAAAATCAGGGTATCAATTTCTGCCAAAATTATATGCTCATCAAACAACTAAATCCCCCCTACATCACATACATCTTGGATAGACAACAAGTGAAAAAGATAAACAAATCATCATATCTAGACAGTGAAAATAAATGAAGCATATCTTGATAAACATGAACTTCCAGCTAATAATAATCACTATGTACCAACTGGTAGCTAGCAAACAGAAGTCCCAAAATATGAATCATCAAAAGTAGTAATGATGTGACAGAATAAATAATGTTGTAAATGTCATCATGCCTAATCATCCCGTACTGCATATAAACTGCCCAGAATTTCCCAAACTGTATGATATTAGTAGTAAGTCTAATTAGGCACAAAATCAGAAGAATCCAAAAGAAATCCTCCAAGGGTTGCTCGAACGACAATGCACAGTTGTTCCAACGACAATGCATATCGCTCAAACCAAGCAATAAGCGACCTAAACATACATAAAATAGTGTGCTCTCACATGATCAAACCCTTCAAATGATCTTTAAGTGACCCATACCTGACACTTTTCTTTTTATTGCTTGAACCTCACATGAACAAAACTTCGCGCGACATCAACTTGTCGCTCGAAGAAACCCAGTTATTATTTGAACGACAATAAGCTTTCTCAATTCCAGTTCTAAAAATGATGATGTTTCATCCAGTGAAAAATATCCTAAAAATGTTAATTGAAAAGAGCAAACAACAGCAAAACAAAAAAAATGTGAATGGGCGTGAACTTAAACAAATGAATCACAACTCCAATACATTGAAACAGTCAAGAATCTCAAATTGATAGCTAAATGTCATCAAACTTAGTTTTATCCATATGTGATAATAAATGTATTGAGATTAATGAACTAAACAATCACCATACACAGAAATCTAGAATTTTGATGATTATACAAACAATAGCGTCATGATAGGAGTTTTCAAGATAAGGATTCGTGGTGCAAACCTGTTTAAATTTTTCCATCCAAACTCCCTCAAATATATATATATATATATATATATATATATATATATATTATTTTTTCAAGCTCTTTCTGAGGTTATTATGTTTCTCAACTTATAGAAATCCTACTGGCCCTAGTTTGGCAATGTTTCTATTTATTGCATTAATTTTTTCTTGGGCTCTTTTTAACGGTGGCTTTCCCAACGTGATTATTATTCACTTGTAGTCCTTTCCCATGAACACTCATTATTTTTTCAATTTATGCAATATCAATTCTCATGGTAAACGGTTCTTATATACACACCTCTGCCTAAGTTTACTGACGCATAGATGACAAAATTGAGATAAGAACGTCTCACCAAACTCAAATATGCATGAGATGTTTAAAATTAATATAAACTCATGCATGTGTGCAAGGATGGCATATATACAAAGTCAAATTCAAATGCATATTAACATCGAAACAACCGCATTAAGACAATGGTTAAGATCATTCAACACGTCAACAAATATGACCAAATGTCCTAGCCACGTGATAATGATATGATGGGGGTCCAAGAACACTAATATGCCTCATCAAACATGCAAAACTCACGACACAAAAAATAAACCGAAAATCTTTTTGTGTTTTTCTAAAAAAATATTTTTAACCCATAAAACAAAATATTTTTGTATTTTTCTCTAAAATACTTAAAACCAAAAATCTTTTTCTATTTTTCAATTAAGATTCAATAAAAAAAATATAATACAAAAGATACACATGTCATAACACTACCAAGATATAAATCATGATGCAAAGACTAGCGTATGACAAATATGGCAACACATTCATCATTTATATTTATCATGGGAAGAATCAGGTTCAACTAAACAAGAACCATCAAGTTTAATTCCTAAACCTCTAAGTCTGATTTCCTAGCCCAAGTAGGTGTGAAATTACACATGGGGCTTTTCAAAACCGAAAGGAATTTATTCCTTAACTTCCTAGAAGCACTCCTAAGGTCATAGCAAAAATGTCTAAGGTGACCTTTCCTACCACAATGAGTGAATGTGTAAACAAGGTGGGAATGATTACCAAAATGTCGACCTCTCCTTACGTTCCTAGTCGGCTCTCTCACACGATTGTTATTGTCTTTGGGAATGAGAAAAACTCTATCATCGTAGCCTATACCAAACCTATTTCCCTTGATTTGTACAATGTCTAACATTCTATCCAACTTCTTCGATCTAGCCTCCAAATAAAATTTCACCTTACTCGATTCTTTCAATCTCTCCTCCAACTCACTGATCCTAGACTCAAGTAAATGCCTAAACTCCTAAAACTCTATAATCTCCTTCTTTAAAGCCTCCATCAAACAACAATGATTATCTCTCTCTTTCTCCACATATTCTATCTTATACCTAAGAGTCTTCTCCCGTGCCCTAAGATCCTCTATAAAAGCATCATTATTTTCTTGGGCATGCTCATTCAACTCAGCATGAAATTTCAAGTTGGCCTTTTTCACCTTTACCACTTCTGCATACAACTCACTAAAGGAATCTTGCAACTCTCCTACATCAATCTCCTCATCCACACTAGCTTTACCCTCACTCATTTGGGATTCACACTCAATGGCCTCAAAAGTGTCTTGCACATGAGAATCTTCATAGGAAGATTTCTCGTTGTCCCTCACCTGACATGCCATGAATTCTATAAAGTTACGCTCAATGGGGCATTTTATGTTATTAATTTCTTTCCCTCCTTCTTAAGTCTAGTAGGACACTCGGCAACCTTGTGACCATAACCTTCACACCCAAAACACCTATCTGACTCAATTCTATTAACATTCTCACGCTTATCCTTAGGGAAGGGATCTACCTTGTTGTTCTTGAATTTCTCAAGTCTTTTGGAATCTTTTGATTGCTTCTGGAACTAAAGAAATTTTGTGAACTTCCTTGCCAACAAGGTTACAACTTTAAAATCGAAATTGGAATAATCATTCGAAACTTTATTTACCTCCTTCTGGGCTTTCAAAGAAATGTTCTTTTCTTTCTTTGGCACTTGATTCGAGGTAAACGTATCGAGTTCATAGGTTTATAATTCGCCTATAATCTTTTCAAGTTTCGTGGATTCAAGCATACCTAAGGAGTTCAAAACGGTTACTTTAGTATCAAATCTACTCGACAAGCACCTTAAAATTTTCTTTATGACTTGGTTTTCGAGGATTCTCTCCCAAAGGAAAAGACGAGTTGACAATATTGGACAACCTAGCATAAAACTCATTAAATGACTCACTCTCTAACATTTTAATCTTCTTATACTGTGTAGTGAGGTTTTAAAGTTTAGACTCCCTAACCATGCTAGTGCCCTCGTGAGTAAATGCAACTATATCTCAAGCTTCTTTTAAAGTTTCACACGCCATGATTCTATTATACTCTTTCATTTCTACATGTGAGGAAATAAACGTGAAGACCTTTAGAGTTGTAAAGTTCCAGTCTATATTCGGCTTCAGTTCATGACTCAATGGTTTTTACAGTATGTGACACCCCGCCTAATAAAATATCGGGTGATCAGTCCTATATCAAATTAAATAGGAATCTCATACGATTTCATTCTCAGTATCACCGTCGAAAACCATTTAATTAAAAATAACCTATTAGGCATGGCATCAAATTTTAAACTTTCTAATCTTTTTAACTTAAACTCACAAGTAAACTAATCCATACAAATATATTAACACCAAGTGAAGTGAATAAATAATAACCGATAACTCTCGGTAAAACATTTGCACAACCATATGGAATATGCGTAATATGAAAATAACAACAGTTTGGTGGTATGCCCCAATATCATAATTATACTTCCTATCAAGATCATGAGGATATAAGCGTTTAAATAATTTCCTACCAATATCCACAGTTGTGACAACCAAGTCTGACTTGAAAGAATAGTCATCCAGGTGTTCCTGTGTCTGGACACCTAAAAAGTATAACAAATGTGAAGAAAAAGAAAAGATAGATACGGGTCAGAGACAGGGTTTCAAAAAATATTTTAGCAAATTCTTAACATACCTTAAATATTTAAAATATGATATTCTCCATATTTAAACTGGTGTCACACTCCCATGAGATACCCCTCACCTACCATCTAACAGTGCACACCTAACGCATGTATTTTAAACACCTTAGTTACGCTACCCAACCAAACTATCACCTCAAAAAACTTCCAAGTCACTATACGCTATCTCGTACCCTAAGTGTATAAAATATTCTAAGCATTCACCCAAGTTTATACCTTATAATTTCTCTCTTATCCATTCACTATAAATAACCTTCACTAGTTATTACACTATTCAAATTTTAGTGTTATTTATCTCGTATATAATATTCTCATCTTTATATATATATATCACATATGTTATTCCAGATTTTATATTGACGAATAATCAAGAAAATATTTTACAATTCATTCTTTATTCTATCCGTATATATATATATATATATATATATATTAGGGTGTACCCGTGTCGATGGTACGGAGATAAATTTGTTCCCGTGATATTTTGTACCCGTGCCGATGGCACGACGATTAATTTGTCCACGTGATAAATTTGTTCCCGTACCAATGGCACGCTTATAATTTTATCCCGGTGAATTTCTATACTCATGTTGATGACAATATTACCGACTTTGCCCAATCGATTTAAACAAAGGTTTTTTGAATATTCATTGTTGATAAACATGGCGTAACATAATAAAAATATTAACTTAAATCTAAAATATAGCAAATGTACTACTTTATAGTTTTTTATTTATTTGCATACTACTTTATAGTTTATCAAAACTACACCTCCATACCTCAATTTTAAAGGGAAATATAGAATGTCTAGGGTCAAAAGCATTATGATGTACAACTAAAGAATTTGTAAAAAAAGGAAACTAAAAATATAAATGTATAAATAAAACGCTATAACATAAGATTCCAACTAGTATAAAAACATAAAAAAATAGATTTTATTTCGTAATAAAATGTCATATATTGTTAAAAAAGTATTGTAAGACTTGATTTCTTTTCAAACCTAACCAAGAAATCATATATAAAAATTAATGGACAATTGAGGGATTGAATAGTTCCTCCAATGCCATCTTGAAGATTAACTGTATAGAACCATAGTAGGCGGCATGCTAGCAATAAGAAAAGGGAAAGGGGTAGGCCATACAAAACCACAACAAAAGAGAGATATAATTGTTGAGGAGGGATAATAGTTGGTGAGAGATTTAATTAAGGCAGGCTGCGCATACGAAACTAAAGAAAAAAATTAATAAGAGATGTCATATCAATATCATTCTTGTAACTTGTCATCATAGTCAAGATAGGTTGGTAGGCACTTTTGTACCTGTAGGTAGGCTGGTACCTTTGTACCCGTAGAGAGTTTTAGGCACATACCAAAATAAGGAAATATGGATGGGTTGTACAAACTGTAGTAAGGAAATATAATGGAATGTTTGGGTAACCTACCCCTATTGTCATACTTAGGGGTGTTCACGGGTCGATCGGTTCGGTTTTGGACGGGTTTTTTGAGCCAAACCGACCATGTCGGTTTTGGGAGGAGAAAAACTGAACCGAACCGAATTTGGTGAAAAACCGAACCGAACCGAACCGAACAGGGTCGGTTTTTGACAGGGCCGGTTCGGTTTACCCGTCGGTTTTTGACAGGGCCGGTTTTTGACAGGGCCGGTTCGGTTTTTTCATTTATTTTAATAAAAAATATATTTTTTAATACCTAATATAAATATAAAATCAAAAAATATAATATAATATGCCAACACTAATATAAATATAATATAAAATATAAAATTAAAATGTATAAAAATTAATTCGGTTCGATTCGGTTTAAAATCGGGTTTTTTATGCCAGAACCGAAAACCGAACCGACCCTGTCGGTTTTATATGACTCATACTTAACGTTTTACTTTGAGAAGTGTTTCTTTTGTCAAATCATTTTTTTGTTTCCATGCTTATTTAATGTATTGCAGACCATCTCATTATCCTTGTCATAGAGTTTAAGGCTATAAAAGTTCCTATCACAAAATAAAAATTCCCATCACAAAACAATGAAGATAACAAAAGCACAAATCAATAAAAAAGAAGAAAAAAAGAGTACTAACTCCTTTAAAGTTTGGCCTTGACATGTGGTTTTAAGCTCCGCACTCACCAGCACTATGAAACCCAAAAATAACTGACAATAAAAGTAAAGTTAAAACTAATTGTATTCTCCACAAAATTATCTAGAAAGAGGCATAAAACAAACACACAAAAAGGGAGAGGACTCAATAAAAGTAAGACCACAGAGAAAATAAATATACAATGAAGCATAATACAATTTACAACAAAGTTTCCTACCTTTGGTACCTGTTTTCACTTTTTTATGGCTCTCCATCGTGTACCATTTTGACACCCAACTTTTTATGCCTTGTAACTCCTATTTCCTACTATAATTTTTAACACCTGCTTTTGAGCAAATCGTACAAACATGAAGAATAAAAATGTCCCAAGTACCAATGTCAGACTTTGACAGAAAATCGTGTGCCTTCACACCACATTAATAAGTTTGACGAACAACATTAATGAAAAATGTTTAATCCAATGCTTATCACACAATTATGACGAACTATTTTTGTATACGAACCCCAAATCAATATCTTCCCAACATCCTGAAAAAAAAACTATGATGTCATAATATTATATGATGGTGGGATCCAACTTGTACTAATTTTGGTTTACTTGGGGTTAAATATTTTGAAAATATAAAATAAAACTGTGAAGAGGGTTGACATATTCAGAAGATGTCATCAGACTAAGGCTTGCCATACCATCTAAAAAAGTAGATACATGCAGTGAAATACAACAAAATTATAGATACATGAAGTGAAACAGTAGTTAACCTTTTTAAATTCCATTCTTAAACTTGTAGATTATTCCTTAAATACAACAAAATTAAATGAAAAAAAGATAGTATTAATTTTTGATTAAGTTACATAAAAACTGAGATTAACTGCTAAAGTGTAAGACACTAGTTAACATTCATGAGAAGTGAGAGATCAATAGTTAACCTTTTGGGGGTGAGTTTTCTCCAAAAGTGAGTGTTTGGTGAGGTAAGGCCAGAGAGGGATCTTCAATCACTCTACAAAACGTATATGTAAAAAACAAAGTCTTCATAAAAAACAACAATAATAATTGAACTTGTTGATAAGAAAATAGAAAAAGAAGAGATTGAGGGGTCGTGGTGCTTCACCAAAGCAAAAAACTATAAATAAAAATTGAACTTGTTAGGTGAGATCAGATCTGTTGATAAGAACACAAAGTCTTACAAAAAAATAAAAATTGAACTTGTTGATAAGTACCGACCTCATCTTCATCAACAACACCAATAAAAATTGAACCTCTTGATAAGAAAATAGAAAAAGAAGAGGATGAAGGGTAGTGGTGTTTCACAGAACCAAAAAAATACAAATAAAAAAGAAGAGACCAAATCTGTTGATAAGTGAACGCCATTTTCGACCATGAATCGAAACGTCATTGTGCTCCAAACGAAAATTAAGACAAAAACAAAAACGGTGTGTAATAACATGTAGATCAGAACTTTTGTGGACGTTGGGAAGAACAAAGGAAATAAAAAAGTAAATAAATAATGTAACTTTTTTTCAATATTTTTTGGGAAACCAAGTAAATAAATAGATTACCAGACCCACTTCAACGCCCCATGTTTTTCTAGGCCACAAAATTAAAGACCCGTGTTTTTTTAGGCCACTTCAACGCCCCGTGTTTTGCTCCAACTTGATTTTAGTTTTAGCCAAATAGTGAGTTAAGAAGAAAACCTATAACTCCATTGATATTTAAAACACAAACACATACACAAAATGAAAAATAGTCCAAAGATCTAAATTGTTTTTTTTCACCCCAAAACTAAAACCAAAACACCATAAAACCAAAATGATCTCAACAAACAGGGTTCAGATCGGTACCTCTCAAGATTCCCTCTCTCTCTATATATATAGAGGGGTGAAGGTTGTGACTTGAATATACACATGGTTTAAATGGACGTAGTGTGTGAAAGATGTTTTGGAGAAGATGGTGACTTGTGGGGATGTTTTCTCACACTTAGAGAGAGAAAGCGGGAGGTTAAAACTTGTGAGGATGTTTTGGAGAGAGAAATCTGAGATAGTGGGTAAGTAGGGGGTAGTGGGTGAAAATGTGACAAAGCCTTATTATTGTAGTCCTTGAGACATGGGACGCTTTAGACTTGACGGATGACGGGATTGGCACATGAAAATTTTCCATCAAAACCACGTGTCATATTTTTCAACCATTAAGATAACACTTTCAAGATTTAATCTCAGCCGCTAGTTGATAAAGACCAAACCCCCAAGATGTAATCTGAACCGTTAGTTAGGGGAGACCAAAAATTCCCTCCTAATTTATTTTATATATATATATATACAATATACTATAAACATCAAGTATATCCATACTTATATATCACACACTATATAAGTATAATAACCATTCCTCAAAGCTATAACTCAATGGATGCAGTCTCTCAATGCTATCATCTTCTAGGGAATTACTGACACATCATCCTGGGTACTGTGACACCCCGCTTATTAAAATAAGAGGTGTCCAGCCCGATACTCCAATAAATACAGGAATCATAGATGGTCCATTGTTAGAATCATTATCATGAGAATAATAATAAGAGATAACCACCAATTATTTTAGAAAATAGATATCAAATTATTAAGTAAGATTAAATAAAACCAATAAGACAATCCATTTTTAAAAGAAGGTGGATATAAGAAAAGACAGATAATAGTAACAATCATATACAACATAATAACCGAATAAACCGTTGGTTAATGGACCAATACAAGCGGTTACACCGAGTATTAAAAATAAATATCACAGTATATAAGAAAGTACAAAACTTTGGGCAATATGCCCGAATGTTTGGACTGATCATAACTAGAGTACACAAAAGATAGATGCGCCTATAACAAAAATCTTACAACATCCGTAAAAATGTTATAGCTCTTGGACACTTGGATGGGAGGATCAACACCGGCATCCTTGCGGCGGAGCACCTGGGCATAAATAGGATTCATACAGAAGAAAGGGATATAAATGAGTCAGGGCCCGATTTGATATGGTATACATGTGAATAAAGTTCATGGCAATTATGAATTTCTAATATCATAATCAGACTTAACTCACTCTATACAATAAGAATAATCCTCCCTCTCATCTAAACGTACAACCTAGCGCAATGTCATTTATAATGATAACTATTCATTAATGCAAGACAAATAACTCAATTTCAACTTAATAAGCTAACATTTCAGTTTTGCGCAATATGACTTCACAAGTCCATTCCTCATTAGGAAACTTATTCCAAACAATTGATTTATAAAATGCTTTAGCCATTTATAAAATGTCACATTCATGAGAATATTTATAATCACAATATATAACGATTCTAAGGCCATCCTTCCGGGAGTCACCCCACTGGATGCGCCCCTATATAGCTATCATCTTCCAGGGCCTATAAACAAGACCACCTGGGCATCCTAAATCATGTCGCGTGGGAAGCGGCCATATACCTTCGACCATGAGTCATAACCATACCCGAAATTACCTCACTTCGAATAAAATAACATCACAATATAACCACCGATCCTATGGCTGAGGACTATATTCATCCTACATTCACTAGCCGAGGGACTTCACCTCATTCGCGTAACATCCCTTTTAATATCATTTAGAGACGTATGTATATGCAAATCAATATTCACAATATGCCAATTTAAAATATACATTATATTATATCCAGAGCTATATGTGTTTAACGACGTAAACCACAACATTCAATTATCGTCATTTTTGTCTCCATGAATTAACGACAACCCTATAATCCATCAAATATAATATTACCTCATCCCAATTCTAAAAGTCCAAAATTATATAACCCTACTTCCCCCTAGTCCTAGACTAGCTCACTATATGAAAAGGACCCTTACATTCTTCTAACAACTAATTAATTAATTCCCGACCTAAGACCAAACACTCATTTTCTAATCTAGGTTCTTGATTACCTAAATACAATACTCTAATACTCTAGTTTTACTTCATGCAAGAATGTTCCTTTGTCCAAACATTAAAACAAAAGGAGATAAAGAAAACTAAAGTTTTCGAGTGAAAAACAGGGTACCGGTCGATCGGCCCCTAACCCCCGGTCAACCGCACCTATAAGGTTTTGCCTTATAAGAAAAGTAGTAAGCCCAATCCTCAATGCTCTATCAATTGGTCATGAGAACGTGGTCGATCGTGCTTCTTAAATATGCCTATCAAGAGAAGCAGTGGGCTTTTCTCTTTAGGCCCAATCGATCGGGCTCTGGACCGCGATCGACCGGCCTCTCCGGATCTCATAGCCAACCCCTTTTTTAACATGCCAAACCGAAATCCCTAACCCTATTTTCCTCCACTTCTCTCAACTTCATCATCTAATAACATTACCTCAAACTTTCTACACAACAACAAACCAGTATTTTCAACTCAAATCATACAAACATCAAAATCTAAGGGTTAAACACCAAAATTCATAAAAAACCCACAATTTGTTCAATTCTTCCAAATACACAACTATCACTACAATTTAACCACATTAAATCATACATTTTCAAGTTAGAAACTTTCCTTAGGGTTGTAGTCTCGGATTATCATCGGATAGGAACAAATTCAAGTCCCAATCTACAATCTCTCTCTCTCTCTCTCTAGGTTTAGGACATGTAAATGAGAAATTAATGTTATTGGAAGACTTATATGCGCATTAATTCTAAATCCAACTTTAAATGTTACTACACAATTAAAATGACTCGCAATAACATAATTAAGTCATAATCGGTCAAAAGTACCCGGAACCAAAAAATACACTATGGTACCTTTTTTTACTATCTCAACCATTTTCTGACTAACCGCGACCTCTAAATTGGCATCCGGGATAACATTATTTATTTCGTGTTCCACATCATTTTAATTTATCAATAATGATTCTATTGGAATATAATCCATACCCGTCAGTTAAAGCACAATGACGCAATAAAATATAATATAATGCTATTTACATTCACTTAACAGTAAATATGCAAAAGTGAGTAAATATTATCTCTTAAATCACTTAAGATAATATTTAACTTCCTTTATTTTATATAATTAACCCGTCTGGCAAAATAATATAAAAACAATTACTCATAAATAAGGGGTATTACATACTCCCCCCTTATAAGGGAATTTTGCCCTCAAAATTCAGACGTACCTTGTAAAAAGAGGTGTGGATACATCTCTTGAATATCGTCCTCATGTGCCCATGTCGATTCTTCGGCATTGTGATGTCCCCATTAGACACGAACCAAGGGCACCACCTTCGACCTTAGCCTACGCTCCCCATGATTTAAGATTACAACTGGTTGTTCCTCGTATGAGATATATAGTTGCAATTCGATATCATACAAAGGAATGTGCCAATGAGCCTCGTCACACCTTTTGTACTTCTTCAAGGATGAAACATGAAACATGTCGTGAATCTATTGTAGGCATTCCGGCGAGGCGAGTTGATAAGCTCCGGGGACTACCTTAGCAATAATGGGAAAATGGCCTACACAGCGAGGCGGAAGCTTGTCTTTCTTCCCAAATTGCATTATACACTTCATTGGTGACACCCATACCAAAACTTGGTCTCCTACCTCCAATTCCACGTGCCTTCTATTCGCATCGGCATAACTTTTCTGACGGTTTTGGGGAATTCGGATACGGTTACGAATGAGCCCAATCTTTGAAGAGGTGTCTTAGATCATTTCAGGTTCAAGGATCTTATTATCTCCTACTTATAACCAATAAGTATGTGATCTAAATGACCGACCATATAATGCTTCATAAGGTGCCATACCTATTGTGAATTGGTATGAATTATTATAAGAAAATTAGACCAAGGGAAGATATTGCTCCCATCCTCCTTTAAAGTCAAGTACACAGACTCTAAGCACGTCCTCCAACATCTGGTTAACTCTTTTCGTCTGCCCATCCATTTGTGGGTGGTAGGAGGTATTCAACTTCAATTCGGTTCTCATTGCTTCTTGGAAACTTCGCCAACTATGGGACACACAAATCTTATCTCGATCGGAGTCTTTATTGTTGGGCACCCCATGGAGTCTCACAATCTCCGCAATAAAAAGTTGGGCATAACGAGCCATATTGAATTTTGTTCGCACTAGTAAGAAATGTGCCGACTTGGTTAGATGATCGACGATAACCCAAATGGAATCATAACCGCTTTGTGACGTTGGCAATCCCATGATGAAATCCATCGAGATACTCTCCCATTTCCATACCAGTATTTCTAAAGGTTTTAACAATCCCGTTGGTCGCTAATGGTCTACTTTCACCAATTGACAAGTAGTACATTGGGAAGCAAATTCAGAGATGTCTTCATACCCGCCCACCAATATTGACGGCGCATGTCCTGGTACATTTTGTCTCCACCTGAATGTACTGCAAATCAATACCCATGAGATTAAATCATAATGGAACATCTCAACTCTCCCTCATCCGAGATAATAAGTCTCTCTTGGAAATATAACCCACCCTCCGAACTTATAGAGCAGGACTCTACTCCCTTGGTTAATAACTGGCGTATTCGATCTTGGAAATCTTTGTCCCTTTGCTATAGCATTATCCTGGCTAAGTTCTATCCATTTAGTCTTCTATACCTTCGCTAACTCCCCCTCAAGTTTTTGACTCAACGTATCCGCTACTACATTAGCCTTGCCCGGGTGATAATGAATATCAAATTGATAGTCTTTCACAAACTCTAACTATCGACGTTGTTGCATATTCAAATCCTTTTGCGAGAATAAATATTGCAACGATTTGTGGTCCGTGAAAAGACTAAACTTCTCCCCCATAAGGTAATGACTCCATATCTTCAAGACAAACACTATCGGAGCAAGCTCCAGATCATGCACGGGATAATTCTTTTCATAGGGCTTTAGCTTGCGAGAAGCATTAAGTAATATCTCAATGCTCTTATTGTAACACTCCTCCTAATCCTTGCAGAGACGCATCAGTAAAGACTAAGTAGTCCACCCCCGACCTTGGTAACGTGAGTACTGGAGAAGAAGTCAACTTATCCTTCAACTCATCAAAAGCTAGTTGACAAGAATCATCCCAAATAAACTTCACACCCTTTTGGGTCAGATTTATCAAAGGGCTAGCGATCTTAGAAAAACCTTTAATGAAACGACGGTAATAACCAGCCAAACCCAGAGAACTATAATTTCTGTGGGCATCGTGGGCTGACCCCATTCCCTCACCGCGATAACTTTACTTGGGTCTACCGAAATTCCCTCAGCTATCACAATGTGACCTAAAAACTGCACTTCCTGTAACCAGAAATGACACTTCTCAAAATTAGCATACAATTGATGATCTCGTAATGTTTACAGGACCAATCGTAAATGTTTAGCATGATCGGCTTCAGTATGAGAATTAACTAGGATGTCATCAATAAACACTATAAAAAACTGGTCCACGAAGTCCTAAAACACTCTATTCATAAGGTCCATAAATACTGCAGGAGTATTGG
The DNA here is from genome assembly GCA_949130495.1 of Sambucus nigra. Taxonomy (NCBI): domain Eukaryota; kingdom Viridiplantae; phylum Streptophyta; class Magnoliopsida; order Dipsacales; family Adoxaceae; genus Sambucus; species Sambucus nigra. The sequence continues at coordinate 298,504,225 of OX422223.1, forward strand.
TTAGCCCAAAATGCATGACCAAAAACTCATAGGACCCATATCTAGTCAAGAATGCAGTTTTTGACACATCCTGGCTGATGATACCTAGTCCTCAAATCTATATTAGAGAAGTACGACACTTCCCTTAGTTGATCAAATAAATCATCGATCCGAGGTAATGGGTATTTGTTCCTGATGGTAACCTTATTCAATTCCCGTTAATCAACGCATAACCGAAGGGAACCATCTCTTTTCTTCACAAACAATACAGGAGAACCCCACGGTTATGTGCTGCGCTGAATAAGTCCTTGCTCTAATAACTGCTAAATTTGATCCCTTAACTCCATCATTTCCATAGGAGCCATACGGTATGGAGCTCTAGCAATTGGTCGAGTTCCCGATGCTAAACCAATCACAAACTCGATCTCACGACTTGGAGGTAAACCCATAATCTCCCAAAAAACATTCTCAAAGTGTCTAACAACGGGAATCGAATCTAAGGAAACAAAAATATCACGTGAAGTCTCCTTAGTAATATAATATAAGTACTTGATTGAACCTCCCTCCGAAAGAGGTATATGTAACAACCCAGGTTTTTGGAGCTACTATTTTATACTATTTTGCCTGATGGGCTAATTTTATAAAATAGGGGATGTTGGAGTAAATATTTTTCCCGTGAGACTTAGGGATAATATTTACTATGTTTTGTCTATTTACCGGTAAGAGAAGGTAAGTAGCATTATATTGTGTATTATTGCATCGTTATATGTAAAACGACGGTTATGACCTATATATAATATGGGGTTAAGTTAATGGATTAAAATGAAATTGGACCACACATATAGTTCACACTTTTCTGAATGCAAAAATAGGGGGTGCGGTTGTTTTTAGAATAGTCGAGATAGTCGGACTAAGTGCCCAGTTGTAATTTTTGAGATTCGGGCATTTTTAAGGGGTTATGACTTAAATAGTGGTTACGAGTCATTTTAGTGGTGTATTAACATTTTAATGTGGGGATTTTTGTTTTGAGACCCGTATAAGTCCCCCACCCCCCTTTCTTTTCTTCATTTTTGTGAAAGAAGCCAAAGGAGAGAGAGAGAAGAGAGAGTTGGGAGAAACGGAGAGAAAGAGAGAAATGGACGGTTTGGGCCGGATTTCCGTCGCTACCGGAGGTGATCAGATACTACGAACCTCGAGGCAAGTTTCTTACTTGCTAGATATTGATTTAATGTGATAAATTTTCATGTATAGTTAATTTTGGAGGTTTAAACCCTAAATGGGTTTTTGGTTGATTTTTGTGTTAAACCCTTAAATCTTGTAGATTGTATGGTTTGGGGTTGTTATATGGGGTTATTTTGGTGTAAAATTGTAAGGGTAGTGTTATTGGTGGAGGGGAATGAAGGAAGTAGAGGAATTTGGGTTTTAGGGTTCGGTTTTGGCTTTGCAGAAGAAGAGTTTTTCGTGGATCTGATAGGCGCGGTCGACCGCGGTCCCATAACCGGTCGACCGGTCATGCCAAAACTAGCTTATTGCTTTTGTTAGTAGACCAAACCTGTAAGGGCGGTCGATCGCGGTCCCTTTACCGGTCGACCGGTCCCCTATTTTTTCACCTTTAATTCTCCTTAGTTTTTTTAGCCCTTTTCTTTTGGGTTCAAGGTTTAGGAACTTTCCTTTGGGAAGTAATGGGGAGTCCTAGAGGGTTGTATTGGGTAGACTAATGTCCTAGGCTAAGAGTGGAGATTTGGGTTTACCCGAGGGCTAGTTTGTATAGGTTAATGTCTGATTGATATAGGAGGTTAACCTAAAGATAAATTAGAAGTTAAAATATTAATGTTAAGCTTTTGGGAGACACTCCCTTATGGAGACTCACCTTGAGGGTTTATGAAATTATATGAACGCTTGGAGGCTAGTCTGAAGTTAGTGGCACTTTGGGTCTTAGGTCATTAATAAAATATGACTTAATAAGAATGAAATGCACATTTTAAAACTTGGTGCTTAATGGCTAAATGGATGGTTTTTGGAAATGTAAAATATGATGTTTTCAAAAGGAAAAGTAAAGTTTTTTCATAAATGTTAATTTATGGATACACACCTCCCTAAATCGCTATCATAAGGGAAGTTGCGCGCGTTGTGGTGAAGCCTTCCTGGCTATTGAGCAGGTTGGATATAGTCCCTAGGCCATATGGGCGTTTATTTATACTGTGCTGGTTAGGAGATTCCGGGTGTGGTCTTGACTATCCCACAGGCATATGGCCGCTTCCCGACGTTTGGTAGGTTCCCAGGTTGTCTTGTATGATAGGCCCTGGAAGATGATAGCCATTTAGGGGCGCGTCCAGTGGGGAAACCCGGAGGGACGGTCTTAGATTTATTAAAGCAATTCATGATAATGGAATGGCTTTAATTACATTTCCTGGATGGAAGAAGGGAAATGGGATATGGTTTGGCTTCGATAACACTCCCGGATGGAAGAAGGGGTGTGGAAGCATATGGTATACAAAAGTATTTTTATCCTAATAAAAATGACTTTTGATGACACTTCCTGGATGGAAGAAGGGAAGTGGGATTTTATGAAAGAAATGGGTAAAGCACTTTTTATGATAATAAAACCTGCTTTAAATTATGTATTCTTCTTGAATGGAAGAAAGGAAATAAAATCGGTAAATAAGTTTCATATGGTAAACATTTGTTAAAATGTTGTACCATTTATGTATATTCCTAAATAAAGAAACTAGGAATTGTACCAGTAGATGATGGATGGGTTTTATTTTATATTTTCTTTGTGTAGCTGTAGATGTGACCTCCCACACCTATGCACACACATATATATTTATTATTTCGTGCTTAGGGCCTAATGGACCTCGACGATCAACCTTGCCTAAGTAGTAGTGTATCGGGGGGGGGGGGGTTCCTTGTTTGGATTTCGCTTTGCGAGACACCCCACTCACGAATAGGGCATAGTGTTGAGACTAGGGAGAAGTTAGCCCCTAGTACTTAGGGTTAACTAAATCCCCTCACGATATTGCGCTAGGTTACTGCTAGATAGAGAGGTGAGAAATATTACTGTTATGCCAGAGAATTACGCACTTAACTGTCATGCATTTTTAGTCACATGGTAATCATATCAAATCGGGTCCTGACCCGTATCTATTTCTTTGTTTCTGCATATACTCTTTGCCGTTACAGGTGCTCTACCGCATGGACACCCGTATTTACATTTCCATTCCGGCTGTCATGGAGCTACATCATAATGCGGATGTTGTAGGTTGTTTGTATTAGACGCTTCTTTCTATTGTACTCTAGTTATGTCCAGTATATTTTATTCGGGCGTGTTTTACCCAAGGTATTGCATTCATTCAGTATATTGTAAATATTGAACTGTAATACACGATGTACTATTTGTATTGGTCTGTTCACCGACAGCTTATTCGATGATTATTTATTGTATTGTCATACTTCATTCATCGATTTTTGATACCCACTGTTTTTACAAATGGGATTGTCTAAGAGTTTTTCTTTTACTTTCAAATTTTTAAATTTGACAGTCCGTTTTCTAAAATGATTGGTGGTTATCTTATACTATTATTTTAATCGACAGTGATGCTAAGAATGGACCATCTATGATTCCTGTGATTATTAGAGTATTGGGTTGGCCACCTATTATTTTAGTAGGCGGGTTGTCACAGATGGTATTAGAGCATTAGGTTCTAGAGTCCTTAGGAATCTGTGCGGATGTTCTACGTCTTCTGAGTTTCTCTCTATTTGATTTAGAGCCTTAGGAATAAGGTCGTTGAATTCTCTTGTGAGATTTCGTTCTCCTGCTATGGTATGAGAACCCCGAAGATCTTCTGCGCGTTCGTGTGAGACTTGTAAGTCGTTAGATGAAGGTCGTTGATGAAGGCCGTTGTGTAGGCATCACGAGGCGGCATTTCTAAGAACTGTAGGTTGTGGTCGGGAATAGGGGCCATTTTCGAGGTCTCTTCCCTTGTAGCATTATTCTATATTGATGCTGTGACTACTAAGAACAGTGGAAATAGTTTTCCCGAGTACCGCTGTCGGTGAAGAGTGGTACTATGCTTGGGATTCCTAGCCATGTTAATTCGGAGCTGAGAGGTCCTTGACAAGGACCACATGTTGAAGTTCGGTTGGATAGAGGAAATGTAACCTCGTTCGGCGAGAACGTAAGGCCCGAGAGTTTTGGCCTATAGATGGGTATAAAAGTGCCCAGGTGTGAGGATTTGATGAAAACCTTTCACCCGTTGGAGTAAGGTTGAAGTGGAGGGAATGGTAATCGCCTCTACATGGTGGGGCAGAATGTTTTTCCCATAGAGAGGGCCTTTCTGTGGAAATGATAGGCTCGTAAGTAAGTGTTGCTAACACTTTTGGAGAAGTAGTGTTCATGAGACCCCATTGGTGGACATCCACCCGGGGAAGACTCGTGGAGCTAAGGTCAGGGAGGTTGGTACAATGTTCTCCTTGCTGAAGGGGAGTAAGGGAACTACACGTTCTGATCTTGTCGATTGAAGATAACCGGCAAGGATGGGACGCCTAGTTGGGACATTGATGGAAGTAGTTTGGTTCGGTTAAGACTAGAATCACGTGTCTTCGAACTAGTGGTAGAGGCCAATGAGATTGGCTAGTATGTTGGTGGGACTTTCCGACTAAGGTGCGAGTGGTGCATTCCTTAGGTAAGATGTAATAGTAGGGTGTTAACCCTAGGTCCGGGTGTGTATATCGAGTTTGTGATAGTATCGGTATATTTTATATATATATATATAAGTATACTTATATGGCTTCCTTGATAGGGAGGTTCTCTATTTTCCTCTTCACTCGTCATGAGGCGAGTGGCAATATGTGTAGTACGTGCTACTTGTATTATATATAATATACGAGTAGAGATACTCTTGGATGGGTTGGTGTGATAGCGAGCGAACAAATTGCGAGGCTATCCTATCTCTAGTTCTAGAAGAAAGATCTAGTGGTTCTATAATATCTCCCCTGGATACAGGTTGATACTTTATAGAGGTGGTTTACGGTATGTAAGTAGTTTTTATTTTTATTTTGTTTATTATTTGTTTGTCTTGCTTTATTCTTTTTCCTTGATTGTTTGCTTTCTTTATTTGCTTTGCTTGTGTATGATATGCCTTATCTCCACGACCGGCTAGTTAAGGGGATTGTGTGGAGGGGTTCCTTGTTTGGATTTCGCTTTGCGAGACACTCCACGCATGAACCTTAACGACGTTGGGAGTGGAGCGATGTGCATTTTCTTTTCTGTTCTTTCTTTTCTTTTTCTGTTGGTCAAGTGATGGGTTGGAAATTTCGCCAAGAATCACGTATATGAGTGATTAAGGGCTATGTTGATGTGCGATATATGTGAGCACAATGATAGTTTTCCTCTGATCGATGTGGGGAAGACTAAGATTATGAAAGTCTGATGGAGACTTATGGTTGTGTCTTAATGAGAAGGCCGTTTATAACCAGGTGTATCTGTATTTTGGGATAAAGTATCTGTGGCATCCTACAGAAAGTAAATGCCTCAGTTGATTGTTATGGTAGAACGTAGAAGTAAATATGTATTATTAGAGTTATGAGTTAGGATTCCGTCGATCCCGATCATGTGTCTTCGACCGCTACTTTTCGACGACCGACAATGCGAGGTAGTAGTGTAATGGGAGGGTTCCTTGTTTGAATTTCGCTTCGTCGAGACGTCCCACGCATGAAACCGAGCTAATGTCGAAAGTCGGGAAAGGTTTTGGACACTAGGGATATATTTAGTATTATATCTATATGACTAGACTAGGATAGGTAGATAGATCGGCTTTAGGATTCTTAGGAGGCTAGGCCCTTAGGGCATGTGACGTTCTTTTAATAGGGTGGTTGGGAGTTGACTACAATAGGTTTGTGGGTTAACTCTAAATAGGATTTGGTCCCTAGATCGAGAAGTATGGGATCTCGAGAAGTTGATGTATAAGCTGACTTTTTCCTCCTGCACTCGTGTTGTTATGATTAAAAGTGGATTTAACGAACGAGTCTTGGCCAGGAACGAGAAGTGTTAACGCGGGAGCATGGACTTATTGTTCCTGTGTCTCACACTTTTACGAATTGTCATCCCCCGCTTGATGAAGAGTTAGTAGCTGTAGTATTTGCCTTAAAGACTTAGAGGCATCTCTCCTGGGCAGGAATTTGAGTCTTTTCACGAGCAACAAGTTTGTGATCGTGAAGGACGATCGATAGGATATTCCCTTTCGCTAAGGCAATGCGAACAGGAGTAGTATAGGCGCCGAATAGAAAACCCGTCAGAGAGTGTAGTCGTGGCATTGAATTCCAAGTAGAACGAGTTTAACCGAGGGGGCTCCATTGTAAGAGCATTTATGTCCATGATTGACCCTATCACCTACTTGTGTGCAAAGAGTAGCTAGGAACGAGGAGTGAGTAAATCCATGGACATTTTTATCGAATTGTCGATAATGTAACGGTCATCGTCCTAGTTGAGAAAACTGTGGACCATTGGACCAATCGCTGCTTACTCAATGGAAATAGGCGGACTAAGTACTGGAGAGTACGCCCAGCCCTGTGTGATGGAGTTTTAGACCTATATACGGTTCCTATCAAATAGTGGTGAACTGAGAGAGATATTCGTGTCTTGGTACTGGTAAAGTTTCCAGGAAGAAATGGTAACCGTGTGGATATGGGGTATATCCTACCACCCATAAGTGGATGGGTGGGCTTGATTCAAAGGAAAGATCGGAGCAGTAGTTTTATGGATCAAATTTCCATACAATAGTTTGGATCGTTTCCTACAAGTATGATGTCGTGGGTGGCCTAGTATTGTTTGCAGTGTGTCTTGTCTGTTCGTTGGAAAGGAACCAGCGAATAGTATATCTCTTTGATTAAAGATGGTCCGATGGTATTTCTTAAATTATTGGGCCCATTGATCCGAATTCTTTTGAGAACTACGCCAATGTGAATAGGGATTGTAGTATTGGGGTTAGCGATTGTAAGTTAGTGTAGTATTCCCTAGTAAGGGTGTAACGTGTTTCGTCAAGAAGGGCAATTTCTGCCCAAGGGGTGTAGGTATCTCCTCCCTTAGTAGAAGGGTAGGATCGATAGTCGTGAGGGACGATTTGGTGCTACATTATCGCATAATGATGTGGACTGAGATTGAATAGTGATGACCTTAGTCTGTGACCTATGGGGACGCTGCATTATAGAGGGGTTTGCTAGTATGATAGCACGTTTTTGGTATAGTATACCCTTTATATGGTTATGGGTTGCGCCTGAATTTTGAGGACAAAATTCCCCTTTAAGGGGGGGAGTATGTAACAACCCAGGTTTTTGGAGCTACTATTTTATACTATTTTGCCTGATGGGCTAATTTTATAAAATAGGAGATGTTGGAGTAAATATTTTTCCCGTGAGACTTAGGGATAATATTTACTATGTTTTGTCTATTTACCGGTATGAGAAGGTAAGTAGCATTATATTGTGTATTATTGCGTCGTTATATGTAAAACGACGGTTATGACCTATATATAATATGGGGTTAAGTTATTGGATTAAAATGAAATTGGAACACATATATAGTTCACACTTTCCCGAATGCAAAAATAGGGGGTACGGTTGTTTTTAGAATAGTCGAGATAGTCGGACTAAGTGCCCAGTTGTAATTTTTGAGATTCGTGCATTTTTAAGGGGTTATGACTCAAATAGTGGTTACGAGTCATTTTAGTGGTGTATTAACATTTTAATGTGGGGATTTTTGTTTTGAGACCCGTATAAGTCCCCCACCCCCCTTTCTTTTCTTCATTTTTGTGAAAGAAGCCAAAGGAGAGAGAGAAGAGAGAGAGTTGGGAGAAATGGAGAGAAAGAGAGAAATGGAAGGTTTGGGCCGGATTTCCGTCGCTACCGGAGGTGATCAGAGACTACGAACCTCGAGGCAAGTTTCTTACTTGCTAGATATTGATTTAATGTGATAAATTTGCATGTATAGTTAATTTTGGAGGTTTAAACCCTAAATGGGTTTTTGGTTGATTTTTGTGTTAAACCCTTAAATCTTGTAGATTGTATGGTTTGGGGTTGTTATATGGGGTTATTTTGGTGTAAAATTGTTAGGGTAGTGTTATTGGTGGAGGGGAATGAAGGAAGTAGAGGATTTTGGGTTTTAGGGTTCGGTTTTGGCTTTGCAGAAGAAAGGCTTTTCGTGGATCTGATAGGCGCGGTCGACCGCGGTCCCATAACCGGTCGACCGGTCATGCCAAAACTAGCTTACTGCTTTTGTTAGTAGACCAAACCTGTAAGGGCGGTCAACCGCGGTCCCTTGACCGGTCGACCGGTCCCCTATTTTTTCACCTTTAATTCTCCTTAGTTTTTTTAGCCCTTTTCTTTTGGGTTCGAGGTTTAGTTACTTTCCTTTGGGAAGTAATGGGGAGTCCTAGAGGGTTGTATTGGGTAGACTAATGTCCTAGGCTAAGAGTGGAGATTTGGGTTTACCCGAGGGCTAGTTTGTATAGGTTAATGTCTGATTGATATAGGAGGTTAACCTAAAGATAAATTAGAAGTTAAAATATTAATGTTAAGCTTTTGGGAGACACTCCCTTATGGAGACTCACCTTGAGGGTTTATGAAATTATATGAACGCTTGGAGGCTAGTCTGAAGTTAGTGGCACTTTGGGTCTTAGGTCATTAATAAAATATGACTTAATAAGAATGAAATGCACATTTTAAAACTTGGTGCTTAATGGCTAAATGGATGGTTTTTGGAAATGTAAAATATGATGTTTTCAAAAGGAAAAGTAAAGTTTTTTCATAAATGTTAATTTATGGATACACACCTCCCTAAATCGCTATCATAAGGGAAGTTGCGCGCGTTGTGGTGAAGCCTTCCTGGCTATTGAGCAGGTTGGATATAGTCCCTAGGCCATATGGGCGTTTATTTATACTGCGCTGGTTAGGAGATTCCGGGTGTGGTCTTGACTATCCCGCAGGCATATGGCCGCTTCCCGACGTTTGGTAGGCTCCCAGGTTATCTTGTATGATAGGCCCTGGAAGATGATAGCCATTTAGGGGCGCGTCCAGTGGGGAAACCTAGAGGGACGGTCTTAGATTTATTAAAGCAATTCATGATAATGGATTGGCTTTATTTACATTTCCTGGATGGAAGAAGGGAAATGGGATATGGTTTGGCTTCGGTAACACTCCCGGATGGAAGAAGGGATGTGGAAGCATATGGTATACAAAAGTATTTTTTTGCTAATAAAAATGACTTTTGATTACACTTCCTGGATGGAAGAAGGGAAGTGGGATTTTATGAAAGAAATGGGTAATGCACTTTTTATGATAATAAAACCTGCTTTAAATTATGTATTCTTCCTGAATGGAAGAAAGGAAATAAAATTGATAAATAAGTTTGACATGGTAAACATTTGATAAAATGTTGTACCATTTATGTATATTCCTAAAGAAAGAAACTAAGAATTGTACCAGTAGATGATGGATGGGTTTTATTTTATATTTTCTTTGTGTAGCTGTAGATGTGACCTCCCACACCTATGCACACACATATATATTTATTATTTCATGCTTAGGGCCTAATGGACCTCGACGATCAACCTTGCCTAAGTAGTAGTGTATCGGGGGGGTTCCTTGTTTGGATTTTGCTTTGCGAGACACCCCACGCACGAATAGGGCATAGTGTTGAGACTGGGGAGAAGTTAGCCTCTAGTACTTAGGGTTAACTAAATCACCTCACGATATTGCGCTAGGTTACTTCTAGATAGAGAGGTGAGAAATATTACTGTTATGCGAGAGAATTGCGCACTTAACTGTCATGCATTTTTAGTCACATGGTAATCATATCAAACCGGGTCCTGACCCGTATCTATTTCTTTGTTTCTGCATATACTCTTTGCCGTTACAGGTGCTCTACCGCATGGACACCCGTATTTACATTTCCATTCCGGCTGTCATGGAGCTACATCATAATGCGGATGTTGTAGGTTGTTTGTATTAGACGCTTCTTTCTATTGTACTCTAGTTATGTCCAGTATATTTTATTCGGGCGTGTTTTACCCAAGGTATTGCATTCATTCAGTATATTGTAAATATTTAACTCTAATACTCGATGTACTATTTGTATTGGTCTGTTCACCGACAGCTTATTCGGTGATTATTTATTGTATTGTCATACTTCATTCATCAATTTTTTATACCCACTGTTTTTACAAATGGGATTGTCTAAGAGTTTTCTTTTACTTTCAAATTTTTGAATTTGACAGTCCGTTTTCTAAAATGATTGGTGGTTATCTCATACTATTATTTTAATCGACAGTGATGCTAAGAATGGACCATCTATGATTCCTGTGATTATTAGAGTATTGGGTTGGCCACTTATTATTTTAGTAGGCGGGTTGTCACAGTATAGCCACTAGAAGCATTTCTTGCCCCGAAATGTCAAAGTCTATACTCCTCCCGTAATAATTTACCATGGCTCGGTATTTCACCAACCAATCCATGCCCAAAATTACTTCATACCCAACCATATCCAGGACGAGTAAATCGGCCTCAAATCGTAAATTTCCAAGGTCTATTCCTACCCTTTTACAAATAAAGAATATAAGCGAACCATCACCCATGGAAGATTCCACACTAGTAAAGGTACTCTCCGCAGGCTTTATCAACCCCGTAGATTGAGCAAAATTTCTAGCAATAAACGAGTGTGTTGCGCCCGTATCAAATAACACACGACCCACATACCCATGAATGGCAAACTTACCCTCGATAGCTGGTGGCGCGGGCGGGATCGATGGAAGTAAAGCATCCTGAATATGATAAACACACCCATATTTTAGTTGTCCCTATTGTAGAGGGACGCTTGGAATAGGTACTGGTGCCGGTAGATGCACCTGTTGATGCTGAGGACCCCTCAGCAACTGTCCCCCGATCAACTGTGGAAAACTTTCCTAAAGTGACCGGATTCCCCGCACTGAAAGCAGTGGCCTGCCATATTCTTCGGATAACGGACCTGATTCTTATTTTGAAACTGTCTCTGCCTTGGCCCGGATGGCCTCGACCCCCATTATTACCTCGACCTGCTTGGCCTTATGGGCCCACCTGCTACTACTGCTGCTGGGCACCCTGAACGTGCTTAAAACCGCCTCCACCAAAATTAAAACCCCTAAAATGTTGTCTGTTGGAAGAATCCCTCTACTGGGTGTCCCTCTATTTCTGCTTACTTCCCTATGGTTATGATGAAGGTAGTGCTCCACCGGCACCATTACCTCCTTGGTTACTAGCTTGACCCGAACATTTTCTTACTCCCTTTCACTTGTAGACAGTGATCTTGGCAATGAATCAAGGTTGCATTCACCATGTCACCAAACGTTAGGAAAGCTGGATTTCCCAATAAGTGTTGCCGTATCCTCTAATGCAAGCCACCAATAAACTTTAATATTCTCGATTTCTCCAAAATTACTTAATTTGGCATAAAGCTTGCTAGACGAGTAAATTCCTCTTCATACTCCGCAACTGACCGTTCCCCTTGTACCACATCCTGGAGTTTCCTTTGCATCTCTTTTTGGACTGTGGGAGGAAAATACTTCCGGTCAAACAAAACCCAAAATTTGGATATAGACATGGTATCCCTATGCTCCGGTGTGGTCACCGACTCCCACCAGTGTAAAGATTCTCTTACTAGTTTGAAAGTGGTAAGGATCTATTTCTGTTCCCCGCTACACTCTACCATTCGTAGATGTCGTTGCATATCTTTCTTCCACTAGTTTTCTACTATCACGTCAGCACCACCTTGAAATTCAGGGGGTGACCTTTTAAGAAAGATTCTATAACTCTCTCCAATAAGGAAGGTCCCTCCTGGGCTTACACCTCCGGTACTACCGGTTATTAAGCTTGAAGAAACTGTTGGGCCATAGCAGTCATTACAACGTTAACTGCCTGGGCAACGATGTTAGCCATCTCTGCGGCATTAATTGTTCCTTGCAGTGGTGGAGGTTATACATTATCTTCTATAACTCGATTTCTCATTGCTAGACGACCTATTTTAAGCGGCATCTGAGACAAAGAAACAACTGAATCAAAATACAATTTAAAACAATTTATCTTTGCATAAGATCGCAAGCACACACAAATAAAACAATCCTAACAATAGGGCTTTATATCAAATAATGCTACGGTAGAACGTGATAAATCCGTATTGATCCTAAGGACTCTAGAATCTAATGCCCTGATACCATTTGTGACACCCCGCTTATTAAAATATGAGGTAGCCACCCCGTTACTCCAATAAATACAGGAATTATAGATGGTCCATTCTTAGCATCACTATCATGAAAATAATAATACGAGATAATCACCAATTATTTTAGAAAACGGATGTCAAATTATTTTGTAAGTTTAAATAAAACCAATAAGACAATCAAATTTTAAAAGAAGGTGGATATAAATAAAGACAGATAACAGTAACAATCATAAACAATATAATAACTGAATAAGCTGTCGGTTAACATACCAATACAAGCGGTTACACCGAGTATTAAAAAAAATATCACAGTATATATGAAAGTACAAAACATTAGGGAACACTCCCGAATGTGTAGACTGATCATAACTAGAGTACACAAAAGATAGATGCATCTATAACAAAATTCCTACAACATCCACAGAAATGTTATAGCTCCTGGACATTTGGATGGAAGGATCAACACGGGCGTCCTTGCGACGGAGCACCTGGGCGTAAATAGGATTCATACAAAACAAAGAGATATAAAAGGGTCAGGGCCCGATTTGATATGATATACATGTGAATAAAATGCATGACATTTATGAATTTCTAATATCATAATCAGGTTCAACTCTCTCTACACAATAAAAATAATCCTCCCTCTCATCTAAACGTACAACCTAGCGCAATGTCATTTTTAATGATAATTATTCGTCAATGCATGAGAAACAACTCCATTTCAACTTAATAAGCTTACATTTCAGTTTTGAGCAATATTACTTCACAAGTCCATTCCTCATTAGGAAACTTATTCCAAAAAGTTGATTTATAAAATGATTTATCCATTTATAAAATGTCACATTCGTGAGAATAGTTATAATCACAACATATAACGATTCTAAGACCATCCTTCCAGGAGTCACCCCACTGGATGCGCCCCTAAATAGCTATCATCTTCAAGGTCCTATAAACAAGACCACCTGGGCATCCTAAATTGTGTCGCGTGGGAAGTGTCCATATACCTTCGACAGTAAGTCATAACCATACCCGAAATTATCTCACTTCAAATAAAATAATATCACAATATAACCACCGGTCCGATTACCGATGACTATATCCAACCTCAATGCTCGGTCAATCATTCATGAGATCGCGGTCAACCACACTTCTTAAATATGCCTATCAAGAGAAGAAGTGGGCTTTTCTCTTTAGGCTCGGTCAACGGGGCTCTTAATCGCGGTCGACCGGCCTGACCAGATCTCACGGCCAACCCCTCTTTTAACATGCCAAACCCAAATCTATAATCCTATTTTCCTCCACTTCTCTCAACTTCATCATATAATAACACTACCCCAAACTTTCTACTCGACAACAAACCAATATATTCAGCTCAAATCATACAAACAACAAATTCTAAGTGTTAAACACCAAATTCATAAAAACCCACAATTTGTTCAATTCTTCCAATTACACAACTATCACTACAATTTATCCACATTAAATCATACATTTGCAAGTTAGAAACTTGCCTTAGGGTTGTAGTCTCGGATTATCTTCCGGTAGCAAAAAATTCAAGTCCCAATCTTTAATTCTCTTCCTTTTCTCTCCTTTTCTCTCCTTTTCTCTCTCTCTCTCTCTCTCTAGGTTTAGGACATATAAATGAGAAATAAATGTTGTTGGAAGACTTAAATGCCCATTAACTCTAAATCCAACTTTAAATGTTACTACACAATTAAAATGACTCGTAACAACATAATTAAGTCATAACCGGACAAAAGTACCCGGAACCCAAAAATACAACATGGTACTTATTTTGACTATCTCAACCATTTCCGGACTAACTGCTCCCACTAAATTGGTAGTCGGGATAACATAAATTATTTCATGTTCCAAAATCATTTTAATTTATCAATAATGATTCAATTGGAATATAATCCATACCCATCTCTTAAAGCATAACGACGCAATAAAACATAATATAATGCTATTTACATTCACTTAATAGTAAATATGTAAAAAATAGTAAATATTATATTTTAATTCACTTAAAATAATATTTACTCCAGCTTCTTTTATTTTATATAATTAACCCGCATGGAAAATTAATATAAAAACAATTACTCATAAATAAGGGGTATTACAGGTACCAGCGGTCGGACTCTCACACCGACTTGGTAAAAACCAAATCACAAAGTATGGTAAGCGGTCATAGTTCCTCACTGGGAATAAGACGAATCATACCCAAAAACCTCTTCCCTGATAAATGCCAGACAATAAAAATATGGACGCTATGACCTCGGGACGATACGCTTCCTGCTCCTCAAGCCAGGAACCTCACCCACATTGCGCAACTTTTCAGCATAGCACTAGAGGGGTATGCTTAACATAAATATATCATTCACACATAGATATATTCATAATCACATCATATATATACTCTCTCTATACTCGTGTGTGTGTGTGTGTGTGTGTGTGTGTGTGTGTGTCTATATATATATATATATATATATATATATATAATAAAGTAAGAAACTTATGTATGTCATAAGATTGATCGATGATGTCATCGGATGAATTTTTTCCTGCATTTCTTCTTTTACCCCTTAAATTTTGGTTTCCCCCTCTTTTAACACACTCTCATTTGTTTTCCCATTTTTTTCCAAAATTCAAACATAAGGGTATAATGCTATTTTCTTCCCTATTACACCTAACCCCACTTTCTCTCTTGAACATTGAGACATTTTCTCTCGAAACTCTGATTACAACACCCCATTCACTACACAGACACTATTTTCTCTCACCCCTCATTTGTACCTCTCCTTCTCCCTCATCCACCCCCTCTCGCTCATCGGCATCATCTCTCTCTCAATTCCCATTTCTAGCTCTGACTCTCTCTCCGAAACTACTGCTCGAGCTGCACGACCAAGCACATCGGCAACTCAACGGCGCCAAACCTTGCTGGATCCATATAAATCGACGTGCTTCTCTTCATACACATTATTTTCATTTTTTATTTTCCATTTCCATTTTTTCTTTGCAGATCTAACGATTTCAGATACGGTTTGGCTTCATCACTAGAACAAGGTCCACTCTCTGTCAACGGTGAATCATAGAAGAACTTTTTTTTTACTTTATCTTTTCACTCTATTGGTTTTTATATATTTCCATTATCTGTCAACTAATCTTTGTTTTGTTTTCTCTATGTTGTTGCAAGATCTCATTGTTTCATATAGTTTTTTTTCAAGCTTATCCAGCAGCGATCTATAATGTTTTTTTTTCTAGTTCATCCAGCAGCGATCTGCTTCTCTGTCAACTATTCAGGTTACTTTATGACTCTTTCATATCTCAATCTATGTTTTGGCAATTTCTAGGAGCTTATTTATATCTATTCACAGGTATTTGGGTTTTTTCTCCTCCATTTTTTGGAGTTGGGGTTTGTTGTTGGCATATTTTGTTTAAATTAGTATTTTTGAATTTTTTAGGAGGTGTTGGTGTTTGTCTCTCGATGGATGTGTTGGTGGTGTTTTTTTTGTGGTGTTTTTTTTGTATGTTTGATAAAATGCTGAATGGAGTTTTTTTTCATATAGGTTTGTCAAACACTCATTTGCTAAATGTAGATTTTTTAGACCTGTTTGGTTAAGAGATATTCCTGTTTTATACTTGTAAGAAATTATACATGTTTTAAAAGAGGCCCTTTCTAACATACCCTTTCTAACATACCTGTAACAAATTATTAGTCAGTTTTAACAAATCTAATAACTGTACCTGAAGTTAGAGAAGATCTAATAACTGTATATGATTATTGCACTTACAATTGTTATCCTATTAATTTTTTTAAATTATAATCCTATGTCATTTAATATTTTTTATTGTAGGTATTTCAAGATTTGCAAATTGGAAATGGCATCTCTCCCCCCTTTTTTATAACCAAAGTAATAGTCTCAAGCGTTTAGCGCCTCATAAATTACTTTAGATAGCCTCATAAAGTACTTTAGAAATAATCTGAACTTTGATGTGCAGGCATATTGCTTTATAAATTGTGGTTTCAAATAGAATGCCACTTACCATTTGGATTCGGGTTTATTATTATAAAATTAATTTTTTCTTAAGGTTGTCACTTATTATTAAAGATTTTTAAAGGTTATCCTCGGACTTATGCCACTTACCATTATTATAAGTGAAACTAGGAGTGATGCATTCTGAAAAAAAAGAGGTTATTTTGATCTCCATCATGGCTTAATCAAAACCTCCATAATGCCTTTGGTGATCAGTTGATAGACTCCACCACCTCTGATGCATTAGACCACATACTGCTTCAGTTGCTATTGAAAGCTTATTAAGATAAAAAGTTTGAGTGTAAAGAATAAGACCGAGTGCTCAGAATAATGGTGGGGTCTATGACTATACTACCTTTGCTCCAAAAGATCAAGGAGGCATGTTAGCCACTCCAACTGTTAGTGCCTTTTTCATCCAGCAAATAGGTGTTTGTTCATCAATAGACTTGGCGAAGATCCAAAATTCTCATTAGTTATGATCGTGTGGATCGACTCTTTCAGCGATGATTTTTTAGATGGTGACATTTTTTATATTCAGTTTAACGGTAACATTTTTCAGTGAAACTTTACTAAACAGATAAAATTTCAACTTTTCGTCTGTGCACAAAAATTCAGCCCAAAATCTTGAAGTAAAAAGCCCAAGTAATATTTGTCCTAAAGGTAATTGGCGAATTTCTGACACTCTTCATAGGTGATACATGTTAATTATGATTCGAAGTCAGGCAACAAATCGACACAAAATAGAGAGGATATAGGAAGGAAGGGCATAATTCGTCAAGTGTCCTCTTCATTGATCAGGTGCAAATGCTTGACATTATGTGTCATGGAAATACGAGGTATTATCTATTTTTCCTTGGTCACAACAAGTTTTTGTTAACATCCACATAACAACCTCAACCCATTATTTCATATATTAATCTCTATTGTAAAATAATTGAAAGTGCAATTTTTTGGTGGTTCTTAGTGTACACTTCAATTTATTTGTTTTTTTCCCAATGTCATTGAGCGTCATACCTTGAAAGGTGTCGCGTGTTCACTCAAGAGCTCATTGCTTTGATTATGGATATTTATCACTACTTTGATTATGGATATTTATAATATTAATGATCCATTTTCATGTTTCTTCCCTCACCCTCGGTTGAATCATATTCACAAATAGCATTGTATTTACCTGGAGGACACATATCATATTTTATTGTATTTACCTGGAGCATACATATCATTTTCATATTTCTTCCCTCACCCTCAGTTTGATTTCTAGCAAATTACTGTATTGAGTTCCAGCAACTCATTGTATTTTGAGTCTCTTGCAAATTACTGTATTGAGTTATACTTTTATCTAATAGATTATTTTGTCACACTTTTATAATAGTAAGTACAAACTGATCACGCTTTTTTCTTTGTAGCAACTCAATGCTGTCACACTTTTATACAAATTCATCACGCTTTTTTTTCTTTCACCTCATTCAGCTATTTTTTTGTAGGTACTATATACAAATTGTTTGAATGCTCTCAATTTATTTGTGTTAATGTTAATTTAGACATATTTCACCCATAATGATGAATGTTTATTAATTAAGACATATTTCACCCATAATGATGATGTGATTGTGTTTGGTCATCTAGAGAAGAAAGCTGATGTGATACACTGGGTGCGATTGGAACGATTTTGTTCTATTGAAGAGGCCTTTAATGACGAAATGAACCGTAGCACTCATATATTGCAGGGGTTATAGGCACTACTGCATTCTACCCGATTATAGACACTACTGCATTCTATCGAGTTACTGCTGTAGTTGGAATGATTTGGTTACTCCTGCAGTTATAGGCACTACTGCATTCTACCCAGTTACTGCTGCAGTTATAGGCACTGTTGTTTAAGCAGTAGCACTCATATGTTGAGTCCCATAAAATAAGGTACATTCCTCTTTTATACAGCTATAAGCAATAGCATTCATATGTATAAGAAGTAGCACTGCTGTATAAGCAGTAGGCACTGTCTCTTGATATTATTCAACGTCTTATCAATTTTTAAATTAATCACTCCACAACATCTGTAGTTTTATCTGTCATATATCTTTTCATTGATATGTTCATCAAATAATCATTTATTTCAATTTTAGTTATATCCAAAATTGAGACATTCGTGGAAGACATGGTGAAAGAAACATGCCATAAAATAGTGTGCGCATTTTATAGTTATTTGTTGTATTTCTTTATATTTGATATGTATGTAAATTGACGGGTGAAAACCCCCTTATAAGAATGGATCGGATATGGTGTAGATGCTATTTTTATGTTCATAAATTCTCTATTTCGTTAAATTGTACTAAAGCGATTCACGTGTTTGAGGTTATAGTTGCTTAACTGATCAGATTGTGGACATCTGATATGCAGTATGACGGGGGAGACGAGATCAAAGAAGAACCTAAATGTGAGGATAAATAGCAAGGATAACACTCTGGTTTGCAAAATAATTCCCTTTTTATTTATTTTAAACTGAAATGTAATGGATTCATCTTCCTTTTGTACATCGATTTATGTTGATCGTAATTGTAGGTGTGGCCATCACAATTGTAGTTGATCTTATTATTGGATTGTGAAAGTTTTTGGAGGCATTCAAATGCTATTTAATTGAAATTTCCACAGAAGTTGTTGCATATGAAGTTATTGGATTGTTAATCGCTTTTGTTTATATGATTTCTAAGGTTTTGGGGTGAGGTACCGACAACTAGGCAAAGGTAGCTGAATAGTCCATTTTAATATAAGCAACCTTGAATACCATCCCAATAAGTAGATGGTAGTTATTAATATTGAAAGATATTGAAAAAATCCACTTCCAATTCATTTCATGATCATGTATAGAATTTTATATCTAAAAGATTAATGTATATTTTAGTTTGGTTTTGTATGAGTGAATGCCAAAGTCAGATTATGTTTTTTCATTATATTTGTTGCATCTTAAGCATTATAGAGTATCTTAACATTATTTTTGAAGTTTTAATTGAGTTACAATTTTCCTGATCTACTTCTTTTGCAAACCTTAATGTGGTATAGTTTGTGTTCAAGTTTGTTTTTGTAACTATAATTATGAAGTAGCCATTAGTTTTGCTTTACAAAATTGTTTTTTTTTATGATTTTGCTTTTATTAGAAAATTTGAATGTTGTTATGGATTAGCTATTACTTAAAGGCTATGAAGCACCGATTATTAAAAGCACACCTTACACCCACACCCGGATTGAATCCCCGCACCTGTGACTTATTTTTTCGAATCCCCGCAACCTCATTCTCACCCCGCGACACCCGTGCTTCATAACATAAATTGATTATTAGTATTTTAGAGAGCATTCATCAAATTATTATAATTATTGTTGTAGACACATGGTTATGGAATTTTGGGGTAATTTGGTTTTCTTAAAATGGCATCTTTGTAACTTTTTAATGTTGAATTTGAATTTCAACATAATTCAGAATCATATCTTTTATTTTTTTTATGTATCCATTTTTGTATGATAATTTAATTTTGGTTTTGTTGGTCTTTATGTAGGCTTTATTTATACAACCAATGCCATACAATATGAATGAATTCATTTTGGTTTTGTTTGTTTTTGTGTAGGCTTCATTTGTATAACCACTTCTATACAGTGTGAATATGGTGGAAAGATTAATGTTCAAGAATTTGTTATTAAATGGTGGGGACATGTATAATATTGTGTACATGGAGGGCAGTTCTATGCAACTTGATGTAGGTGATATGAGTTCTTTACTGACTCCTTGCGCTATCTATGCAGCACATGGTCCATGTTAAAAATGCATTGCATTGATGCGTGAACACAAATACACCAAAATAATCTAACAACCTTTCCACTTATATGAGATTTAGGTGATATGCAGGTGATGTGTTGTAGTGACTCAATTAGTACTTTAAGTTGGGATAGTGAACACCACATATGTTTGGGATAATTCATTTATTACGTTACAATACGCAAAACCTTATATTTGTTCTTTATTAATATTATAATTGTGGACTATTTTTTTTAACAGGGTGGATAGTTCTATAAACAAAGGAAATAATGCTCAAATTTTTAAAAATTTTCACATTTGTGTTGTAAAAAAACATGGACTTAAATTGTACACATTCAATACTTTGGCCTTATATTGCATGGGCATATATGAAGAAGTTTCTCCCGTGTTTAGATCCCGAGATTAGTCATAGTTTTGGTGAGGGCACTTTCCGTTGCACCAAGGCACGACTTTATGCTTTTCAAAATTATCAGCGTACCTTCAGGCACGGGCATACCCTAGTGTGTGTGTTTGTATATATATATATATATATATATATATATATATATATATATATATATATATCACATCAAATCCGACTATCATGCCTATCTCTCAGGGCATTAGCCTAAAATCCCGAATATATAAATTCATATTAATTTATAAGTATACACACAACTTATTTTAACCCCATAAGTATTCACTCACTTATGATATAATTATCACACTCATTATTTCTGAATAGTAGCTTATCACGTCTGGCTAGTATTCTTAAATCATCCTACTCGCACCTTAGGATTTCGCATATATATATATATATATATATATATATATATATATATATATATATATATATATATATATTCTACATGCATAAATATTTATGTACGAACCTGCCGAATAATTCCTCGAATGTCATTCGTTCCAAACATTTTTAAAATTTATACACCTGATTTTAGTCCGACAAATCCCATGGGTCACACATCACTCATTTAATCATCTAAAGGTCCTCACACTCTGTTTACGATCCCCAAATATTTATCTCCAAAAAGAAGTCTTTTCCAATCCTTTTAATCCCAGAAAAATATACCAAAATTAACTGCCATAACCGAACCGAACTGAACCTATGGCCATAAAATGTACCAATTCGGTTCTAAAATAAACGAACCAAACTGATAGCCCCCAAAACGAATCAGTCCTGAGATTTGATAAGTTAGGGAGTTCCTTTTTTATTCCAACTCCAAAATTTATGATTTTTACCCTTAACAACCATTACTATAAACATCTACACACTTAGATATGAAAAACACACTAAGTTAGTCTTGGGATTCATCAAGTTAATTAAGTTTTGAACCCTATCTTAATTAAACCGTAGTTTTTACTCAACCCTTCCAATTTCTCACAAATAATTACACCATTAACACGGTTTCAAGCCTAGATTTCATATGGAGTTAATATCAAAATTTTTTTATATAAAATTAACTTCCCCAACCCCATTTTGATTCAATAATCCCAACCCCAAAATTCATATAGTTTTTCACCAACTATAATATGAATTATAAACACACTTAAATCATTCAAGCAAGTTAAACACTTGCCTCATTGGATAAATCCAACGTCCTAGTGCATGGATCCATCGGAGCTTGGACGAAAATCTCCCCTTTCTCTTCCTTTCCTTCTTTTCCTCTTCCTTTCTTTTCTTTTTTATTTTATTTCTTTCCATTATCTTTCTCTTTCTCTCAACTTATAGTGGTATAAATAAGGGTTACGCACTTATTAAACCCAAAATCGACTTGTATACACAAATGTGAGTTCCTTACTAGTCTCAAAAGTCCCCGGAACCCAAACACTACCCCCGGGTACTCTATTTTAACTATTTTGTCCATTCCAAAAATACCCGTGCACTCGAAATCTCCATCCGAATCACTTATAAAAAATTCACGTCTTAAACCCAACACATCTCCACACATGTTTTCCAAATAAAATAACATCATTTGTCGCTTTAATTCACCTTCGATATGAAATATAAATAATCCAACTTCATTTACTTATTCCCATATGTAAATACAACACACATCAATTTTAATCCTTCACTCGCCAAATTAATATTTAACTCGCACTTCAAATTCTCTTTTACTAAAAAAAATTTCTCGATTTATTAAATTACACCCACTCCTGTAATTTAATTATCCATAAAAGTAAGGGGTATTACAAAGTAGTAGCCTCAGCCTCTCATGTGACTGGTGAAGTCCAACCCTTTTTGACCGCTAACCATAGACGCTCATCAATTGATTTCAAAACAGTTCGCATTCAAATTTTCTAATAACCATAGTTAGTGCCATAAAAACATGATCTCCAAAAATTTCACCACGAAGTCATTTAATGAGAAGGATGAAACTTGATATCATAGAGTCAGTAAAGGGAAATCCAACATTAAGGGTGGCTTCTTACCAGAAAAGTATAACGTAATTTTACAATCATAGGGTGAGGCCAAGTAGCTGTGTTGAAAAAAGTCATCCAGAAGAGGAACAAATTAGAACCCAACTGGCATGGTCTTTACTGCATCTCTAGTGTTATTAGACTAGGAACCTATCACATCGAGACTCTAGAAGGCGAGCAGTTTAAGAATCCATGTAACTCAGAACATTTGAGAAAATATTATCAGTACTGTAATGACAAGTGTTATCCTTTTCTCGTTATTCCTCATGTATTTCGTGTCTTCTATGAATAAATTTTTCAGCTTTTCCATTGTTCTTATCATTTTTATTTTTGTACGTAGGGGATGTATGCACATCAATATTTACCACCAAACAAAAATGTTTCCTCCACAATCTCATTGCAAGACAGATTGCAAATAAGAAGTAATAACTTGAACCTCATGTATGACTTTGTTGAACAAACAAGCCAATAATAAGTGGTCGAACTTCCTATATGAACTCATTGAACAAATAAGGCATGAACAAAAAATTGAGTAGTTTCATATATGATCTTGCACTGCGACTAATAGCGAACAAGAAATGTTCCCATCAAAGTAAAGGGATTCCCTACATTATGGCGACAAAGATCTAACCATAAGCAAATGCAAGGATATTCACCTTTAAAATTTGGATGTGTCCAAGGTAATTAGTGTTGACACATAATCTACGTCTGTGAGATTAGTAAGTTGGCCCACTGGTAGAACCTAGGTCAGGACAACTCAGGTTTGTCCACAAATTGATTGCAAAGAAAAATCAGATTGAGAAACGCTCATACGATCAAAGCATCAAAGTATAATAGCTAAAAAATGATATGATACAGGCAAACAAAACTAATTATACCATTAATAGTAATGCCATTATATAGATAAGCGCATATAAAATAAAAAAAAGTTCATGTGTTACATCATAAGTTAAGATAACCAAACATTAAGAAAAGCTTAATCGAAGGATTTGTCTGCAAAATTCTTCTCATTATTTCTACCAGAAGGAGGGTGGGTTCACATAAGAAGGCACAATCATGTCCTCACTAGAAATTTCTTCTATGTCCATCATCTGTTTGGCTGCTAGGGGGTAGCTTCCTTATTATCACCCAGCCTTTTGATAAACACTTCGGTAATGTCAGGGTATTGGGTCATCACCCTCTTCTTTAGATCCTCATATCCATCCGTGAAGAAGCCCACACAATCGACATTATAGTCGGTTGAGGATTTGTACTTGTACACACTTACTTTTTTAGGGTAGCTTGAGCCTCTTTGGACTTTTCAAGATCTTGACATAGCTATGCATTTGTCCCATTTGATGCAACTAGGTCTTCCTTAGCTTTACCCAAAGTTTATTCCATGCTTTTTAACTTAGCATCATTAGTGGTGGCCTTATCACGAAGCTTGACATTCTCTTGTTCGGTCGAGTTAAGAGACACTATTTTGCCTATTAGTTAGTTGTTGCACTCCTGTAGTTCCTCACTCGCCTTCTTAAGGTCATCATAAATCTGAACTAACTTTGCCTTTAATTTATTGTGCTCATCCCCTAGATCCTTGTAAGCATAGTTATTAATAACAACCTTCGCTCTCAAGACTGTGGAAGCTGCATTGGTCTTCTAACAATAAAGTCAAAGTCGTATTGAATAACTAAATAGTATAAGATGGAAGAGGAATGAAAAAAACTTGCCATAGAAAGTCTATGTTAAATTAATTTCCATAAGGAATCAGGGTCATACCCTCTAGAAAACTCAAAGTCTTTACTATAGCCATGATATCCCAAGTGATCGCTGGCATTGTTAGCATGATAAAAAAATAGGCTTAGAATAAGCCCTTAACTCATATAAGTCGGGTCAAACTTAAATTATGCTACCTCTTCATAATGGGGAGCAAATCCTTGACGTCGCACCATCTTACGAAGAGGTCTAGCTTCTGTTATCCTTAGCACCTTTGGGATGTTTTGACTAATAGAGGGCTCAAGAGGACATTTATCACAAAGAGCAGGAACATGGGAATACATCGGGGATTTCCCCTTAAACTTTGCTAAGGCATAATCTGCCACGTCAGGTTTCTTTCGAGTATTCTGCTTGGATTGGTTCTTTTTTCCTCGACCATTACCTTCTTCTTCTTCTCAGCAATTGACTTATTTTTCTCCGTCGCTATCTTTTTTTGGCGAGCAAGCTCCATGGCTTTTTGATCATTGTGCCTGGGACCCATTCCTAAAGTAGACTCTAAAGGAAGCTTGGAAGTGGCTACAAATAGAGATGTGTGAGGAAAAATATTAGTGATTCAAGAAAAAATAGGTAAGGATAAACTAAAAATAAAAGGTATGGTTGCCTGCACTAACTTCAGCCTCGGACCCAAAGTCAACTTTAGCCCCAAGATTAGTCTCAAATAGCATGTATTCTTCCAAAGGAATAACTATTTCCACCGGGGGAGCTTTGTCTAAAGGAGTGTGGTAGCCAATAACTATGAACTTTTCTATAGAAAACAGATCTTGAAATTAAGGGGGATTCTTTACAAAATATGTGTAATACCACGTATTTTTATCGATATTTATTTAAGGGATTAATTAAATTAAATGTGAATTAATTGAATATTAATCCGGATATAAATACTAACGATATGTGAGTTGGTATTTGATTATGATGTGTATATATGACAATATATGAATATTGAAAATATTAAAATTGTCGCGGGATTGAAATACGACAATTTGGAAATTTTAGTCGGGACGCGCGTGTCAGTCGCGTCAGAAATGAAATTATTTGAATTAAAAAGTGAATTTTATTTTTATCAACCGAATGGTCATTTTGAGTGCGCCAACGAGTTCGTAAGGGTCGAAATAGTCAAAAAACACTGGCCGTGGGTTTAGTTTGGATCCCGGGGCATTTTTGGGCCATACCGACAACTTAAAAGGGTATTTTGGTAATTTTGAAATTTTGGGGATTAAGGCTTACGAATTTTAAGAGTTAATTATACATTAATTAGTAACCCACTAAGACCATTATCAACATTTGGCAAGTTAGATGGCTACAGGAGTTATAGGAAAAGTTAGAGGAGGTTCCCAAAAGAAAACCCATAACCACCATCTTCAACCTTGGGAGAAATTTGTAGAGAAAGGTGAGAGATCAACCTTCAACCTTCAACATCAAATTCTGAAGAACAATCTAAGGCAAGTGATTTAGTATTTTTAATGCATTGAATATGTCTTCCATGATTAGTGTAGGAATTATCTCATATTGACCTTTGTGAAGAAAACCCATGAAATTCGTTGGAGAAACTATGAAATTGGGCTAGGATTTGCATGTAGTATGTTAATGGACTGAGTTAATACTTGAATAGTTGTATATGATGAATTAAAAAACGGATTTTTGATGATTAATTAGGCATAAGAAAATTTGGAGTTTATGTTCATAGGGTTTTGGAAAATATTTAAAGATTCATGTTAATCCCATGATAATTTGTAAGATTTGACCCCTTAAATGTGTTGAGGAATGCTCTAGGGTGATTAGAAATGGTTTATATACGTTAAAATACAGTTTGGATGGTCTTAGGGTGGATTTAGAGGAGAGAATAAATTAGAAAAACAGAATTGGGATTTTCTGGGTTGAGACTGCCGTCTCGTTAGAAGACCTGCCCAGGTCGTTTGAACGAGCTTCTAACGAGATGACAGTTTGACTTCTAACGAGTTGGTATTTCGTTCGAAGCCCTTCGTCTGAACAAAATCGTTCGAACGAAACGGGTTGAAAGAATGGCCTTTTTGGCCTGATTTGATTTCTAGTATCCCATGACCTTATTTAAATGGTGAGATAACTTTCCTTAATTAACTAGTACGTATAGATGGAAGATTTGGGATATATTGAGGAGTAAAAAATTTAGAATAGTGCCTTGAACCGAATGCTACTTTTGGATTAGGATGCGAGTGACTAATCACGAAGTAAGGATAATTGACGACGTAAATACATATAAACCGGGGACTTGTGATTTGTATACTATTAAGAGTGGGTATAAGAACGAGAAGTATACCACTAATAAACATTGAAATATCTAAGATGTGAGAATGATTAGTATATGTAGTTATCTGTGTATGACATACCTACCGTACTTGCTATCATGTGAGGTTGGCGTTCGTTTAGGGCCATCTAATCTTTGTGTGCCTACGGGGGGGATTTAGATTGGTACCTCGAGGACATAGGTCAGAGAAGGGCTTATTGAGAAGTTAATAAGTCTGCTGATCATGGGAGCGTAGGTATGTGCTTGATCGATGTGATGTGAACTATGTTCGCCTCCATTGTTTGTGATTGTTGTTAATGAAACGTTTCCTGAGAGATTCGGAATACGTGGTCCTCATGTACGTGATGTACCAGGATTTGATAGCAGAGTATGTGTGCACTGCAGCTTAGTCTCGGGGTGCTAGTATTGTATATTTATGGTGAGAATAATATACTGTTAATTGAAATGAATAGTCGTGAATAATTGTGAATATAAGTAATAACACTGGTTTGTAAAGTGAAAATGTAACATTTATAATAATTGAATTGCTAAAGTGGAAAAACTGTGTAATAAGGTACAATACTCTATTAAATAGAAGATGTTGGGATTTAAATTGGAGATCATAGAAATGTTAGATTTAGCGCTGGACTAGATCGATATGGAAACAACTAGAATGGGTACAGGTACGATTGGAGTGCACAACTAGTTGAGAGGTGAGGAACTCATGTGAGTGCACACACTATCATATACTTTATATTCACTGTTTAATGATATTAAACACTTGCATATTTTTAAATTATTTTCTCATTCGGGCTCTGACCCGTTTGCTTCCAAATCTATTTTTTTGTAAAAACCTTTTAGGTGCCCAGCCACAAGGACACCATGCATAGGAGTTCTATTCAGGTGACGTGTTGTAGCTGTTGTGGAAGTTACAGGACCTTGATAGTAGACACCGCCATTTCTGATCTTGACTCCATTACCAGTTTTTATCATTTGTTGGGCATGTCGCTTATTCCTTTTAAAAACATCTTACTTATTCAGTTATTTCATACTTTGGGTTGTAATTAATTTTAGTGATGCAGACTTTATATTTATTTAATTCGTACTTTGGTTTGTTGTGAGGAGTTTTCCTCCAGACTCATTATTATTTAATGGTTATTCTATTATGACTATATTGTGTTGGTTATGTTAATTTTTCATAATTCATTTATTGCATGTTAATCCGTTTTAATTAAAATGGACAATTCACTTTTTAAATACTAGGTGGTTAGTAAATATTAAAAAAATTTCGACAGTGATGCTATGAATTGAACCAACTTGGCATTTTGTATTAATTTAATAAAGGAGTAGCTCCCCGGTATTTAATTATTCGGGGTGTCACAGGTGGTATCAGAGCATCAGGTTCTAATGTCCTTAGGATCTGTACGGCTTGTTATGTTTCCGCTGAACTTTCTTTGGTATAGAGCCCTATATCTTCGGACTGTTGTATTCTTTTGTGTATGCTTCACTCTTCAATTATTTTGAGATAATAACTGCGAACTTATAAGACTTTACTCTCATTTCAGATGCCTCCACGACGTGCGCAGCGAGTTCCTAGGGATGCACCACCAGAGCCACAGCCTGCACTAGTTCAGGGCACCATGAATGCCGCCGAGGTTGCAGCTATTGTAGCCTAAGCGGTAAATGCCTCCCTAGTCGTTGTACAATAGGCACCACCCCAGGCGCCGGTAGCCGCGCCAGTTCAGGGTCATGCATTCCCGTCTGCTTGGGAACACGTTCGTGATGCTTTTAAGAAAGCACACCCTCCGAAGTTTGCAGGTAGCTCCGATGTTGTGGTACCCAGTTAGTGGAGGGAAGGATATTCAGAGGCACTTAAGAATGTACGAGTGCACAGATGTTCAGAAGAAAATACTGTCTACTTTCAAGCTAGTAGGATCTGCATTGCAGTGGTGGGAGTCCATTACCACCGCAGAGGAGAGGGACACCCTCACTATACAGGAGTTCTGGGTGCGGTTCAACCGTAAATATTTTACGTCAGCTGTTCACAAGGAGATGAGGAGGAAATTGATGTACCTCAAGCAAGAGGGAAAGACTGTAGCTGAGTATGAGGCTGAGTTTACCAATCTCTTGAACATTGTTCCAGATGAGATACCGACTGAGGAGAAGAACATTCAAAAATTCATGGATGGATTGACTTGGAGGATCCGTCAACACTTGTTAGGGAATCTCTTGTTGGCCACTTATTCTGATGTGGTTAATGCCGCATTACTTCACTTCCAGGATCATCGCTTCCACATGTCTGAGAGCAAGAGATCAGGAGAGTCCAGCCAACAGGACAGGACCGGGGGAAATGGTGCCAGCGAGGCACAATCTGCTCAGGGACAGTACAGGTAGGGTGACCAGGGTTCCCAACAAGGGGATCATAAGAGATTCAGATCTAGAGGTTTTAGGAGTGGTCATGGAGGTTTCAGACAGGGCCATCAGGGTCAGAACTTCCATCAGGGCCAGCAGGGTGAGAATGGTCAGTAGCAGCAGTTTCAGCAGGGCCAACATGGCTAGGGGAGGAATGGTAACGGCCACCAGGTCCGAGGGCAGTAGGGACAGCGAGGGGGAAACTTCCCTGGGAAGTGTTTTATTTGTGGCAAGACTGGCCACATACGCCAGGATTGTCCTGACAGGGGCAGGACCCCACAACAGCAGCAGCAGGGTGCCCGACAAGAGCCACAGAGGCCTATGTTTCTCGTCGCCCTCCCAGCACCACCACAGATGGCAGCACTACCACCCATTCCAGCGGTCCCAGTTCAGCAGGGACAACTCCAGTATGGGAGAGTGTATCATCTCCAGCATGCCACAGCCCCACATGATCCGCCGGCCATTAAGGGTAAGTTCACTATTCAGGGGACTATGGGGCATATTTTATTTGACACGGGGGCCACACATTGTTTCATTACCATGAAATTTGCACGCACTTTTGGGTTATTAGACACTACCGAGAGCACGGTTATTTGTGTAGATTCACCGTTGAGTAGGGGTTCCGTGATTTCCCTCATTTGTAGAGGTGTGGGTATAGAGATCGGGAGGTTTACTTTACCCGCTGATATGTTAGTGTTAGAGATGATTGAGTACGATACGATTATTGGTATGGATTGGCTAGTTGCGTACCGAGCCATGATTGACTGTTTTAGTAGGAGTATTATTTTTTCTATTCCCGGACAGGATATGTTTTTAGTGACGATGTCTCTCCCTGAGGGAGGATCGTCCACTCACTTGTACTATATAGAAGAGGAGACCTCTAAGGAAGTGGTGATACCACTCGATGCAGTTCCAGTTGTTTGGGAGTTTGCCGATGTATTTAAGGATATACCTGGATTACCTCCGAGTAGGGAGATAGATTTTGTGATCGATTTAACGCCGGGCACTCGGCCTATTGCCCGCGCACCTTACCGTATGGCTACAGTGGAGATGAGAGAGTTACGGGATCAGATTGAGTAGTTGTTGGGTTAGGGGTTTATCTGGAGGAGTACTTCATCGTGGGGTGCCCTTGTGTTATTTGTAAAGAAAAGGGATGGATTTTTGAGGTTATGTGTAGATTACCGAGAGTTAAATAAGGTCACGATACGGAATAAGTACCCGTTGCCCGGAATCAATGACTTATTTGACCAATTGAGAGGAGATTCTTTCTTCTCAAAGATTGATTTACGATCGGGATACCATCAGTTGCGTATCAGGAAACATGACGTCTCGAAGACTGCTTTCTTAATGAGATATGGTTCCTACGAGTTTCGGGTTACGCCTTTTGGCTTGACCAACGCTCCAGCCGTGTTTATGGACTTGATGAATAGGGTATTTAGAGAGTTCCTAGACCACTTCGTCATTGTCTTTATTGATGACATTCTAGTTTACTCCCAAACAGAAGAGGAGCACGCCGAGCATCTGAGACAAGTTTTGTAGACGCTACGTCAGAACGAGCTGTATGCAAAGTATGAGAAATGTGGGTTTTGGCTGAAGGAGGTTCAGTTTTTGGGGAATATCATTTCAGACTAGGGGATATCGGTAGATCTGGGGAAGGTATTGGCGGTGAGGGAGTGGGAACAGCCCACGACACCGACTGAGAGCTGTAGTTTCATGGGACTAGCAGGATACTATAGGAGGTTTATTCGGGGTTTCTCAAAGATAGCGGGTCCTTTGACACATCTGGCTCGCAAGGGTGTGCCATTCATCTGGAGCGATGCCTGTCAGTTGGAATTCAATGAGTTGAAGGACAAGTTGACCTCAGCACCTATGTTAGCGTTGCCCAGACCGGGAGTTGAGTATTTAGTTTTACACCGATGCATCCTTACAAGGACTCGGAGGTGTGCTGCAGTAGGAGAATCAGGCCATAGCTTATACTTCCTGTAAGCTAAAGCCTCACGAGAGGAATTACCCCACCCATGACCTGGAGTTAGCGGCAATTGTATTTTCCCTTCAGATTTGGAGACATTACCTCCTGGGGGAAAAGTTTCGATTATTCACGGACCACAAGTCTCTACAGTACCTCTTCACGTAGAAGGAGTTGAATATGCGTCAAAGACAGTGTCTTGAGTTTGTGAAGGATTATCAGTTTGATATCCAATATCACCCGTGGAAGGCTAACGTGGTAGCAGATGCGTTGAGCCGTAGGCCAATAAGTGAGGTGGCCGTGGTGTGGAAAGCAAAGCGGAAGGAGTTGGGATACCAGGAGGCAGTAGCCCGATCGTTCCTGTCTGTAATGACTGTTACATCACAGATTGTTACGACAGTGGTAAAGGCCCAGGAAAATGACTCGTTATGTCAGGAGCAGATAGTTCGATTACTAGCAGAGGGAGCCGAGTCCTATTCCGTTAGCTCAGACTGGGGATTACGCTTCAATGGGAGACTATTTATTCCGGAGCGAGAAGACTTGCGACACGAGGTTATGGCAGAGTCGCACGGCTCACGGTTCGCGGTACACCCTGGTGGAGACAAAATGTACCAATACATGAGACGTCAGTACTGGTGGAGCGGGATGAAGAGAGATATTGCCATGTTTGTTTCTAAATGCGCCACTTGTCAGTTGGTAAAAGTGGATCATCAGAGACCGGCAGGACTTCTACAGCCATTAGAGGTTCCGATGTGGATATGGGAGAGCATATCCATGGATTTTATCACGGGGTTACCTACATCACAGAGGGGTCACGACTCCATTTGGGTAATTATGGACCGGTTAACCAAAGTTTCTCATTTCCTACCAGTGAGGAAAGACTACACTACGGGACAGTATGCCCAGATATTCATTGCGGAAATAGTGAGACTTCATGGTGTGCCCCTAAATATCGTGTCTGACCGAGACAAGATATTTGTTTCACAGTTTTGGGAGAGTTTCTAGGAGGCAATGCGCACTGAATTGTGGTTGAGTACGGCCTATCACCCGCAGACCGATGGGCAGACCTAGTGTACAAATCAGATGTTGGAGGACATGTTGCATATGTGCATCATAGACTTTGGGGGTGGATGGGAGGAGTACCTTCCACTGCTGGAGTTTTCTTACAATAACTCCTACCAGTTCACCATTGGCATGGCTCCATTTGAGGCGTTGTATGGAAGACCTTGTCGTTCCCCAGCATGTTGGTTAGAAGTGGGGGACAAAAAATCACTTGGGCCGAGGTGATACAGGATACTTCAGCAAGGATAGAATTGATGCGGAGTCGCATTCGGGTAGCTCAGGATCGACAGAAGAGCTATGCTGATGCGAAGAGGTTCTTCAGAGAATTCAAAGTGGGGGAACAGGTTTTACTCAGAGTATCTCCTATGAAAGGGATTATACGTTTTGGGAAGAAGGGGAAACTGGCACCGAGATATGTGGGTCCATTTCCTATCATCGAGCGGATTGGGCCAGTTGCGTATAGGCTTGGGTTACCGGAGCACTTGCATAGGATTCATGATGTGTTCCATATTTCCTCGCTAAGGAAATATCTTAGGGATGATTGGGCCCATACTCACATTGCTTTGGAGGACATCGATCTCCAGCCCGATAGTTCATACGAGGAGGGGCCGATTGCTATTTTGGACCAAAGCGAGCGGAAACTGAGGTCGAAGATAGTACCATTGGTACGTGTTCAGTGGCGACATCATAATGTCGAGGAGTCCACATGGGAGCGCGAGGATGAAATGCGCGAACGTTATCCAGAGTTGTTTTTACCAGGTACTTTTTAATTCTGAATTTTGTTAGTTTCGAATTTCGGGACGAAATTCTGTTATTAGGGGGGAAGTATGTAATACCCCGTATTTTTATCGATATTTATTTAAGGGATTAATTAAATTAAATGTGAATTAATTAAAAATTAATCCGGATATAAATACTAACTAGGTGTGAGTTGTTATTTGATTATGATGTGTATATATGGCAATATATGAATATTGAAAATACTAAAATTGTCGCAAGACTGCAATACGACAATTTGGAAAATTTAGTCGGGACGCGCGTGTCAGTCGCATCAGAAATGAAATTATTTGAATTAAAAAGTGAATTTTATTTTTATCAACCGAATGGTCATTTTGAGTGCGCCAACGAGTCCGGAAGGAACGAAATAGTCAGAAAACACTGGCCGGGGGTTTAGTTTGGGTCCCGGGGCATTTTTGGGCCATACCGGCAACTTAAAAGGGTATTTTGGTAATTTTGAAATTTTGGGTATTAAAGCCTACGAATTTTAAGTATTAATTATACATTAATTAGTAACCCACTAAGCCCATTATCAACATTTGGCAAGTTAGAGGGCTACGGGAGTTATAGGAAAAGTTAGAGGAGGTTCCCAAAAGAAAACCCATAACCACCATCTTCAACCTTGTGAGAAATTTGTAGAGAAAGGGGAGAGATCAATCTTCAACCTTCAACATCAAATTCTGAAGAACAATCTAAGGCAAGTGATTTATTATTTTTAATGCATTGAATATGTCTTCCATGCTTAGTGTAGGAATTATCTCATATTGACCTTTGTGAAGAAAACCCATGAAATTCGTTGGAGAAACTATGAAATTGGGCTAGGATTTGCATGTAGTATGTTAATGGACTGAGTGAATACTTGAATAGTTGTATATGATGAATTAAAAAACGGATTTTTGATGATTAATTAGGCATAAGAAAATTTGGAGTTTATGTTCATAGGGTTTTGGAAAATATTTAAAGATTCATGTTAATCCCATGATAATTTGTAAGATTTGACCCCTTAAATGTGTTGAGGAATGCTCTAGGGTGATTAGAAATGGTTTATATACGTTAAAATACAATTTGTATGGTCTTAGGGTGGATTTAGAGGACACAAGAAATTAGAAAAACGGAATTGGGATTTTCTGGGTTGAAACTACTGATAACTAGGAAAATTGCCTCTCTTGTAGATTTTGTCGTTGTTGCAACTTCTCTATCCATCAAAATTTCCCTTGAACCTACAAAATTATAACAAAACTAGTGTAGAGGTAAGTAAGGGAGTCAATCCAAATCTAAGGGTGAAACACAAATTTGGAGAGGACATATATATAGATTCATTTGCATTTTATTATATTTTTTTCTATTTTTTACTTTTTCTATTTTTTTATGAATTTTTCAAGGGAATATTTTAACTAACTAACTATACTAATTTTTATAACTACTAATTAAGATGCAAAAGCTAATAAAAATTAGGTAAATAAAATTGAGCTAAAAAGTAAACTAACTAAATTGGACTCATGAGGGCTTCAAAATTTCATCCCATAAATGGGAGATTAGCCCTCACTAATCATCATCCAAAAATATAAGATAAACAATTGAAAGCATGAGATGATTAAACTAAAAGTAAAAGAGAGGAATAGATCAAACCAATTTGAGCCTTGAATTGAAATGGAATCTTCATTTGCATCAACAATCTCTCAATTACACATTAAAAAATCACTCATGTATTTATTGAATCTAAACTAAAAATTACAAACTAAAAATTTAAAAGGATAGTGGATGAATTCATAATGGCCAATTAAATAATAAAAGAGATTTGCTAAAAATGCAAATCCTAAAATTATAAAATTGTACATTAGAATTCACCCAAAGAAATAAATTCTAGATCATTAATTTATATTGAGATAATTGCTAAAAATGCAAAATCTCAACATAAAGTAATGGGTTAGAATTTACCTCCCATAAGGGATAAATTTCACTACATCAATCTATTATGAAATAATTGCTAAAAATGCAAAAATCCATAATAGATGGGTGGGGTGAAATTCATCCTAGAGATAATTTTCAACACACACCTCTATATTGAGGTATTTGCTAAAAATGCAAATACTCAACATAGAGGGGTGGGGAGAATTTTATCACACCTAGCTTAAAACTAATTTTGAGATCTCTTTCAAATGGCCTTGAGGTCTTCTTTTATATGCAATTGGAGCTAAGAGGTTAAATTGGTAAAATAAGGATGTGCACATGAGGGGTGTGAGGTCATGTGGGTGAGGGTGGTGAGGATAAAATCTGATTTGTTAAATGGGGGTATAATGGGTATTGGGGTTAGAAAGGTAGTTGGGGGGTATTTTGGGTAAAAGGTGGTAAGTTAGTTTTGGCACATGGGGCATTTGTTATTTGGCTTTTGGTTTTAACAGATTGAAGAAATCGTGGCTTGGGAAAAATATAGATTTCGCTTGTTGGGTTGAAAATGGGTAATGGGTTTTGGTTTGACTTCTTGGTTCTTGGGTATGAATGGAGGTTAGGATCCGGGATAGTGAGAGAGGGTGATCGCTGCCCGGTTTTGTCACCGGGTTCACGGGTCTGTCGCCGGAGGTGATCGGCAGGAGGCGGGGTGGATTGACGGCGGGTAGGGAGGCATAAGGATGAGAGGGAGAGAGGAGAGAGGGACGCCGGAGTTGGAGACAGACGACAGAGGTCGCCGGCGCCGGAGTGGTAGGCAGTCGATCGCGGGCGGCGGCAGGGGCTGCGCTGGCGTCGCGGTGGCAGGTCCGTAGGGTGCTGGGCGACCGGAGGTGGTCGCGACCGGAGTGGAACAATGGATCGCCATGGGAGAAGGGGAGAAGATGTCGCACGTTGGGTTGAAGTGGACAGGGGGATGGCTCGGCCGGATTAGAGAGAGAGAGAGGGGCTGATCGGGTAAGGACAGCTCCGATCGGAGCTGGTGGCTGGAGCTCCGGCGGTGTGTTAGGCTAGGTCGGGGGATGATAGAGGGGAGAGAGTGAGTGGTTTTGATGGTGGTGGTGTTAGAGAGGTGAGAGATTGGAGGTGGTGGTTTTTTTAGCTATGGAGGATAGAAAGTGAGGGGATGTGATGGAGGTAGGAGATGATGAATAGTGTAGGTGGTGTTTTCTGTTTTGGAGAGAGGAGAGAGAAGGTGAGAGGTTGAAGAAGGAGAGAGGGGGGTTAGAGTGTGGTGAGGGTGTAGGAAGTAGGGGTGAGGGTGAGGGTAGTTTAATGGGTATTAGGATAAGTGTGTGATAATGGTGATGTGTGTGTTTAATTTGGACCTAAAAATAAAATTATATTCTAAAAATAAAATAAAGAATCAAAATAAAAATAAAACAAAAATCCTAAAATATAAAATCTAATAAACTAAACTAAACTCCTAAAATTAATCCTAATAAAATAGAATAAAAGAAAACTAAAAATCAATAAAAATCAAAATAAAATAAAAATAAAACTAATCCTAATAAAATAAAATAAAACTAAAAATAATCAAAATCAAAATAGAATAAAATTATATTAATAAAAATAAAATAGAAAAATAGAAAATAAAATCTAAAAATTGTAAAATAAATCTAAAATAAATCCTAAAAATATAAAAGACTCAAACTAAAAATCTAAAAAATAATAAAAAGGACACAAACAAAACACACAGAGGGTTTGGGACAGCTTAGGATAGGATTAGGGCTCGGGTGAGGTTCTTGGGGTACAGGATAAGGGTATTTAGCTCCAATGTAACTGTAATTGACCTCGAAATGTAGCTTTTGGCACCGCAACTACAGTTAAGCCTGCATGATAAACATTTACGCGCATAAGACCCATATTGTCGAGAAATAGCAACTAAAATACAACTATTCGGGGTATAAAATGTACAGTTTTGGGTGCTTATCACACCACCCCCAAACAGAGCGTTGCTAGTCCTCGAGCAATAAGATAGAGAGAAAGAGAAAGATAAGTAACCAAAAGTGTACCACTTTCGCGGGCACTTGCGATTGCACTTAGCATGTGCAACAAGCCTTTAAACCTATAGGTTGCCCTACAGGACGAGTTGTGTCTCGTGAGGGTTTGCAGGGAATATACCCACAAAATTCTTATTTGCAAAATGATTTATTTGAAAGGCAGTCAATCTCTTATTAGATGTAGAATAATCGCACAATCCATCACATGAGAAATAATTTGAGAAATGCAAGCTAGAAGGTGTAAAAAGTTTAAGCTAAGTAAATACTCAAGGCACATCCTTCCTAGAACTCAACGTGTGTAGTGTGAATCAGTCAAAACGAGTCGAGTATCACAAGAGTAATTCCTAAATTGCCTTGTCGGAATCAACGCTTCAACTTCAAATCTCACTAGATATATCACTCTCAAACGAACTCTCGAGATATGGGTCAGTGTATCGCTCTTGTGTGTGAGGAGGTGAGTACATGTAATCAAATTCAAACGTCTCACACACATATAAGAAAGAACGAACAATTAGAAAGAAAATGATCTCATGAAAGGAATGCTAATCACAATAGTGAGAACGTCGAGTTATTCACCACGTTGACTTTCATTTGCCCGAACACCTAGGGAAATATATGGATGATATATGGGTGAGGGGGAAATGAGATGGGATATGATATGAAGGATAAAATGGGATGGTGATAGTGATATGAAGGATGGGGTGATGATATGATGGATGGTGGATATGTGATGTAGGATATAATGGTGATATAAATGATGATATATGAATGGATATGATAGAAGAGTGTAACACTCATAGACGAACAAGTGTCTTTATTTCTTGACTGCAACTTTCTCTTTTTCTTCTTTTCCAAATACACATCAATGTATGAGATAAATCTGCTAAAAATACAAATAACCCCAACATAGATTTGTATTTAATTTTTCTCTATCTGAATCGTCTTTGGGAGAGATATCCGCTAAAAATGCAAACACTCTCTATGATAGATCATCTCCTTTTTTTTTTTTACTTACTTACTTTTTTTTTTCTTCTTTTTTTTTTCTTATATATTTTTTTTTCCCAAATACGCATCAATGTATGAGATAAATCTGCTAAAAATACAAATAACCCCAACATAGATTTGTATCAAATTTTTCTCCATCTGAATCGGCTTTGGGAGAGATATTCGCTAAAAATGCAAACACTCTCTATGACGGATCTTCTCCTTTTACTTTCAACACTATTCTCTGTGGATATGGAAACGGGCGGTATGGTATATGGTGATGATATGGAAAATGGAAGGTGTATGAATGTATGATAAATGAAATTTGGTTGGTGTATGAGTGAAGGTGTGGTGAAAATCTAGTGATCGGGACAAATTTTAAGACACGCGTTTCTTACAACTCGAAAGTGAGGTCGTTCTCGGTGATCAAGCCAAAATTTTATGAAAGATAATGAGATCATACGACAATTAAAGTGCGGACCCAAAAGAAGTTGAATCAACTTGTGACTCGGAGATTGCGTAAAACACTCAAAAAGGGTGAAAGGCACAAATCTCACGGGCTAAAGTCTCTACTAGTGATCCTTAAGGTTCTCTTTAGAATTGTAGTACTCTTCAACTCTAAACGTAATGACATGATAAGT
This sequence comes from Sambucus nigra, assembly GCA_949130495.1. Lineage (NCBI taxonomy): Eukaryota > Viridiplantae > Streptophyta > Magnoliopsida > Dipsacales > Adoxaceae > Sambucus > Sambucus nigra. Next base: position 298,542,515 of record OX422223.1, read on the forward strand.
GCGCAAATTTTTGTTGAGTCTAGGAATTCATAGTGCAAAATGCCTTGTTACGTATTACATAAGCTATTTATAAAAGATATTCTCTAGCTTGATACCTAGACTTAGAAAGATGGATGATTGAAAATTCACATCATTGAGTGAGATGAAAGAAACTGCGCGAAATTTTAAAAATCAGGTTTAAAATTCAAAATTTTCAAAAGAGGTACGATTTTGATAAAATTCCCCACCCCCAAACAAAAAGGACATCGTCCTCGATGTTAAGTGAAATGAGTTTTAAAATTGAGAGCATAAGGTAGGAAAGAGATTACCAGAATGAACCGCTAATGAAGTGGACATGTGAATCCAAGAATAAACCTGAGTAAATGATAAGAGAAAAAAAAATGTGTACAAGTCCATAAGCATGATAAAGCATAGGGTGATGTGAAACACCACCCCCAAACAGGATGAGACTAGTACAAGAAACGCGGGCTGCCTCCCGGTAGCGCTAAGTTTAATGTCTTCAGCCAGACCGATGAAATCTCACCCTAAAGATAAGATTTATGAAAGCACGGGGTGGCAGAAAAATTGGAGTGATGAGAATCACCCCCAAACAAGACTGAAGCGTCAGTCTTGCTGGATAATTTGGCAAAGGTGAGGGTGAAGAAACACCGAACACGACCTTTTTTATTTTTTGGTTTTTTTGGTTTTTTAGAGAATGAAAGGAAGAAAATATTTTTGAATTTTTATTAAAATAAAGGAAGAAGATATGTTTTGGATTTTTGTGAAGAAATAGAAGGAAAAAAAATATTTTTGGATTTTTCTAAAAAGGAAAGAAAGAAAATATTTTCGATTTTTTTTTTTTTTATAAAAATGAAAGAAAATATTTTTGAATTTTTTTTTTAGAAGAAAAGGTGAGGAAAAAAAATATGGACTCTTTGAATTTGCACGAACTAACCAAAACCCAACTACCGAAAAATAGAATTGGACACACACAAGTCAAGAAAAATTCCTAACTAGCACATAGCCAATTTTTATCTTCAAAATTTAGTGAGAGGGTAGTCAAATTTTAATTAAGTCCGCGGGCGATAAAAAATCACGGAAATCTCTTAGTGATCGCCTTTGCAAAAATATTCTCCTATTGGGCTACCTAGTTGATTGATTTTAAATTTAGTGATGGCTAGGGTAGCACACAATGATAAGCGAGTGAGTCGGGTGATGAAATCCCTTCTCGTGAGTGACCGGGTGTAGGTCTTAGTCAATTAATTCATCACACCATTCGAAAATAAATGCGAGAATAAAATCACATAAGAGCACACAAATCACACACAATAAATGACTCGCTAACAGGAGAGGCGCGAGGGTGTAAGAAATGTACCTCCCACGGTTTTTAGGCCGTGTGGTGCCGAAAGATTTGAGTCGACCGGGGGGAGATCACGCCTATCTCAGTCGTCCCCGAGAGTCCTACCGACCCAAGGTAGAGAGGCTTCTAAATTCTCGTCGTTGGACGCCGTCTCTCTACCTTGTCCGGTTTCCCTATCACGCCTGGCTTCAATTATTACAATTTTAAATGAAAAATAAATGGTGTCTCTATGCACCGCAATACATGCCAAGTAATAAAGTCCTACTACAAGCCTTCTAAACAAATTAAAAAAAAAATGGTACAAAAAAAAATAAAATAAAAAGTGCAATACAAATGAATCACAAATAGGTAATTCTCGCAAGTGCTTCAAGCTCCAAAGATCGGCAACGGCGCCATTTGATAACTAGGAAAATTGCCTCTCTTGTAGATTTTGTCGTTGTTGCAACTTCTCTATCCATCAAAATTTCCCTTGAACCTACAAAATTATAACAAAACTAGTGTAGAGGTAAGTAAGGGAGTCAATCCAAATCTAAGGGTGAAACACAAAATTGGAGAGGACATATATATAGATTCATTTGCATTTTATTATATTTTTTTCTATTTTTTACTTTTTCTATTTTTTTATGAATTTTTCAAGGGAATATTTTAACTAACTAACTATACTAATTTTTATAACTACTAATTAAGATGCAAAAGCTAATAAAAATTAGGTAAATAAAATTGAGCTAAAAAGTAAACTAACTAAATTGGACTCATGAGGGCTTCAAAATTTCATCCCATAAATGGGAGATTAGCCCTCACTAATCATCATCCAAAAATATAAGATAAACAATTGAAAGCATGAGATGATTAAACTAAAAGTAAAAGAGAGGAATAGATCAAACCAATTTGAGCCTTGAATTGAAATGGAATCTTCATTTGCATCAACAATCTCTCAATTACACATTAAAAAATCACTCATGTATTTATTGAATCTAAACTAAAAATTACAAACTAAAAATTTAAAAGGATAGTGGATGAATTCATAATGGCCAATTAAATAATAAAAGAGATTTGCTAAAAATGCAAATCCTAAAATTATAAAATTGTACATTAGAATTCACCCAAAGAAATAAATTCTAGATCATTAATTTATATTGAGATAATTGCTAAAAATGCAAAATCTCAACATAAAGTAATGGGTTAGAATTTACCTCCCATAAGGGATAAATTTCACTACATCAATCTATTATGAAATAATTGCTAAAAATGCAAAAATCCATAATAGATGGGTGGGGTGAAATTCATCCTAGAGATAATTTTCAACACACACCTCTATATTGAGGTATTTGCTAAAAATGCAAATACTCAACATAGAGGGGTGGGGAGAATTTTATCACACCTAGCTTAAAACTAATTTTGAGATCTCTTTCAAATGGCCTTGAGGTCTTCTTTTATATGCAATTGGAGCTAAGGGGTTAAATTGGTAAAATAAGGATGTGCACATGAGGGGTGTGAGGTCATGTGGGTGAGGGTGGTGAGGATAAAATCTGATTTGTTAAATGGGGGTATAATGGGTATTGGGGTTAGAAAGGTAGTTGGGGGGTATTTTGGGTAAAAGGTGGTAAGTTAGTTTTGGCACATGGGGCATTTGTTATTTGGCTTTTGGTTTTAACAGATTGAAGAAATCGTGGCTTGGGAAAAATATAGATTTGGCTTGTTGGGTTGAAAATGGGTAATGGGTTTTGGTTTGACTTCTTGGTTCTTGGGTATGAATGGAGGTTAGGATCCGGGATAGTGAGAGAGGGTGATCGCTGCCCGGTTTTGTCACCGGGTTCACGGGTCTGTCGCCGGAGGTGATCGGCAGGAGGCGGGGTGGATTGACGGCGGGTAGGGAGGCATAAGGATGAGAGGGAGAGAGGAGAGAGGGACGCCGGAGTTGGAGACAGACGACAGGGGTCGCCAGCGCCGGAGTGGTAGGCAGTCGATCGCGGGCGGCGGCAGGGGCTGCGCTGGCGTCGCGGTGGCAGGTCCGTAGGGTGCTGGGTGACCGGAGGTGGTCGCGACCGGAGTGGAACAATGGATCGCCATGGGAGAAGGGGAGAAGATGTCGCACGTTGGGTTGAAGTGGACAGGGGGATGGCTCGGCCGGATTAGAGAGAGAGAGAGGGGCTGATCAGGTAAGGACAGCTTCGATCGGAGCTGGTGGCTGGAGCTCCGGCGGTGTGTTAGGCTAGGTCGGGGGATGATAGAGGGGAGAGAGTGAGTGGTTTTGATGGTGGTGGTGTTAGAGAGGTGAGAGATTGGAGGTGGTGGTTTTTTTTAGCTATGGAGGATAGAAAGTGAGGGGATGTGATGGAGGTAGGAGATGATGAATAGTGTAGGTGGTGTTTTCTGTTTTGGAGAGAGGAGAGAGAAGGTGAGAGGTTGAAGAAGGAGAGAGGGGGGTTAGAGTGTGGTGAGGGTGTAGGAAGTAGGGGTGAGGGTGAGGGTAGTTTAATGGGTATTAGGATAAGTGTGTGATAATGGTGATGTGTGTGTTTAATTTGGACCTAAAAATAAAATTATATTCTAAAAATAAAATAAAGAATCAAAATAAAAATAAAACAAAAATCCTAAAATATAAAATCTAATAAACTGAACTAAACTCCTAAAATTAATCCTAATAAAATAGAATAAAAGAAAACTAAAAATCAATAAAAATCAAAATAAAATAAAAATAAAACTAATCCTAATAAAATAAAATAAAACTAAAAATAATCAAAATCAAAATAGAATAAAATTATATTAATAAAAATAAAATAGAAAAATAGAAAATAAAATCTAAAAATTGTAAAATAAATCTAAAATAAATCCTAAAAATATAAAAGACTCAAACTAAAAATCTAAAAAATAATAAAAAGGACACAAACAAAACACACAGAGGGTTTGGGACAGCTTAGGATAGGATTAGGGCTCGGGTGAGGTTCTTGGGGTACAGGATAAGGGTATTTAGCTCCAATGTAACTGTAATTGACCTCGAAATGTAGCTTTTGGCACCGCAACTACAGTTAAGCCTGCATGATAAACATTTACGCGCATAAGACCCATATTGTCGAGAAATAGCTACTAAAATACAATTATTCGGGGTATAAAATGTACAGTTTTGGGTGCTTATCAACTACCATCTCGTTAGAAGACCTCCCCAGGTCGTTTGAACGACCTCGTTCGAACGAGCTTCTAACGAGATGACAGTATGACTTCTAACGAGTTGGTATTTCGTTCGAAGCCCTTTGTTCGAACGACCTCGTTCGAATGAGACTTCTAACGAGTTGACAGAATGGCCTTTTTGGCCTGATTTGATTTCTAGTATCCTGTGGCCTTATTTAAATGGTGAGATAACTTTCCTTTATTAACTAGTAGGTATAAATGGAATATTTGGGGTATATTAAGGAGTAAAAAATTTATAATAGTGCCTTGAACCGGATGATACTTGTGGATTAGGATGCGAGTGACTAATCACGAAGTAAGCATAATTGACGACGTAAATACATATAAACCGGGGACTTGTGATTTGTATACTATTAAGAGTGGGTACAAGAACTAGAAGTATACCACTAATAAACATTGTAATATCTAAGATGTGATAATGCTTAGTATATGTAGTTATCTGTGTATGACATACCTACCGTACTTGCTATCATGGGAGATTGGCGTTCGTTTAGGGCCATCTAATCTTTGGGTGCCTACGGGGGGGGGGGGGGGGGGGAGGGATTTTGATTGGTACCTCAAGGACATAGGTCAGAGAAGGGCTTATTGAGAAGTTAATAAGTATGCTGATCATGGGAGTGTGGGTATATGCGTGACCCATGTGATGTGAACTATGTTCGCCTCCATTGTTTGTGATTGTTCTTAATGAAACATTTCCTGAGAGATTAGAAATACGTGGTCCTCATGTACGTGATGTACCGGGATTTGATAGGAGGGTATGTGTGCACCGCAGCTTAATCTCGGGGTGCTAGCATTGTATATTTATGTTGAGAATAATGTACTGTTAATTGAAATGAATAGTCGTGAATAATTATGAGTATAAGTAATAACAACGGTTTGTAAAGTGAAAATGTAAGGTTTATAATAATTGAATTGCTAAAGTGGAAAAACTGTGTAATAAGGTACAATACTCTATTAAATAGAAGATTTTGGGATTTAAATTGGAGATCATAGAAATGTTAGACTTAGCGTTGGACTAGATAGATATGGAAACAACTAGAATGGGTACGAGTACGGTAGGAGTGCACAACTAGTTGAGAGGTGAGTAACTCATGTGAGTGCACACACTATCATGTACTTTATATTCACTGTTTAATGATATTAAACACTTGCATATTTTTAAATTATTTTCACATTCGGGCTCTGACCCGTTTGCTTTCAAATCTATTTTTTTGTAAAAACCTTTTAGGTGTCCAGCCACAAGGGGACCATTCATAGGAGTTTTATTTAGGTGACGTGCTGTAGCTGCTGTGGAAGTTACAGGACCTTGACAGTAGAGGCCTCCATTTCTGATCTTGACTCCATTACCAGTTTTTATCGTTTGTTGGGCATGTCGCCCATTCCTTTTAGAAACATCTTACTTATTCAGTTATTTCAGACTTTGGGTTGTAATTAATTTTAGTGATGCAGACTTTATATTTATTTAATTCGGACTTTGGTTTGTTGTGAGGATTTTTCCTCCAGACTCATTATTATTGGATGGTTATTCTATTGTGACTATATTGTAATGGTTATGTTAATTTTTCATAATTCATTTATTGCATGTTAATCGGTTTTAATTAAAATTGGCAACTCACTTTTTAAATACTAGGTGGTTAGTAAATATTAAAATGTTTTCAACAGTGATGCTCAGAACTGAACCAACTTGGCATTTTGTATTAATTTAATAAAGGAGTAGCTACCCGGTATTTAATTAGTCGGGGTGTCACAATATGATTCTGCCAAATTCCTCACAATGATAGGTAGTCGTGGGGCATTCTGCACTAAAATATATAAAAGGGATAGCATCAGAATGTAATATGTACAGGTAAGATAATAATGTGTAACAAATTGAAATTTTACCTATTCAATTCGGACCATTCCATTCTCAAGGGATCCTGCACAATATATCCTTCTCTTCATTCCTAAACTCCCATTAACCTTTTAGGAACACATACTTACCCTTATAGCTATGATTGCTGGTTCGAAAACCTTCACTATCCTCAGGTGGGACTTCCTACATGAAAAATAATAATAACTAGGGGAGTAAAGGAAGATGGGTTAACATAACACCACATTCACCGAGCATGGACCTGATGATTAGGTGGAGAGGCACTTTGAGTCCCACTTAGAGGGTCCAAAAAGAAAGGCAAATCTTGTCTGAGTTTCAATCATCATATACCCTCTCTTCATTGGTTAGGATCCTAGTCTGAATATTAATGGGAATGTCAAATTTCTCCTAAGTTGATCTATCTTGGCCTCAAAAATGTCGTTAGCATACCATCTCGCATCAGTAGTGGAAGGGTCACAGGAATTTAAAAAATCTATAGTGTCATGATACTCATTATATACCCATCATCAAGAGGCTCATCTATAGGGGAAACATAAGGGAATTATCCCACACTTTCAGTCTTAACATCATCAACCCATCAAACCTAACCTCCTTAGAGGAGGATTCCAGATTTATGGCTGACATTGACTCTCTATTTACTAATTCTATGCCTGCTTGGGGTGACACTGAACTACCTACACCCAAATATTCAAAATTAGGGGTAGTAGAAGGAAATGTAGTGGGAAACAAAGCTAAATCACTAGAAGATGCTGTTTGGGGTGTGTATTTTGGATATCTCGGATCGTCCTCTGGCCAGACCACTTATAGAGGTCGTGGAAACCTCTTGGAAGTGATACATGGGTAGGTGGAATCTTACTTGACTAATATTACAAATAAACGTTGGACATGGGGAGGTTAACTCATTAAGACAACAAACAACCCTTTTTGGCAGAAAAATGGATTTAGGGGCTAAACCAAAAGAGGTAAAGTAGCAAAAATAACAAAAATACTAAAAATTTCTAAATCCTATGCTAATCAACTCAATGGTCATCTAAAAGTTCAAATTTCCAACCAAATATTCATCAAGCTAAACCCAATAACAAATTTAATTGACACAAAGCATAACAATACCAAAAAATGACAAAAAAACCTAAAAAATCTTTAGAGAGCAAAGGGAAAAGTACCTACTAGATGGAAGAATGAAGTATAAAGTTAAATCTAGGGATGACACCATAAAATAATGAAATGAAGAAGATGATAGGCGCTCAAGCTATGAAGGATCGAAGCTTTTTTCTACAACTGATTTTTCTTTCTCTAGATACGACGATTGTGGATTTTGAATGAAGATGATTGAAAAAGGAAGGTACAAAAATCTTCAAATATTTGGGTTTAGTAGTAAAGAGTCACATAATTAAGTGACGTAGGTACTAAAGAGCCAACCGATGGTACAAAACGTTTGCACCCACGCGCATGTGTAATCATTACCTAGATGATGTTTCCTATTGTATGATATGTGTCCTCGTTACGCATCAAAGTGCTAAAGTTAATCTATTCCGCCTAGGGCGAGAAGAAAGTGGGAGGACCAAATCTTGCTCCACTGGCCAAAATTAACACTTAATCCATTCATTCCATGTAATAACCACTCAAGAACAACACCAGTCCAGAGAAACTACTATCAATTCCACTAATACATAAAGTTGTGAGGTGTTTTATTACACTATAATTGCATAATACCATGTGGTTCCATCAGGAGATTCCATATGGCCTCTAAAATACAGAACGAAGAGGTCATCATCATTATTCATTTGTGCTCGTCATGAAGAAATATTCTTAGCTCAGATATGCATGTGTTCGACCCTGTCACTTTGTATGTTGACAATTGTCTCACATCATTTGTTAATTACGTTAGCTAATATGTGAAATATCATTCATGTACCTACATATACACACAATAGAAGCTCACCAGTCACGCTAATGGCACCTGTCCACGTGATGAATTTAAGCACCTGCCCACTTATATTGTGCTATAACATACTCAAGCTTATCGATTCTACTATGTGTAAATGGTGTAACTGCCTGACCTATACATGTACTCCACATGTCCCGTAATATTTTCTATTAACTAACTATAAATAACACAAGATCCTATGGAGATAGGAGACTGGGATTATCATCTCTTGACAAAACCCTAAAGAGGAAGAGCGTAATCCTAAACTTATACATATTCTCGAAATCTTACAACTCAACCATCACTGCACTTGTGGATATAGGTATCAATTTTCATCTGAACCACGTAAATCCTATATTCTCTATTTTCCTCTCACCCCCATTATCTCTTTTATTTTATTATCTTGACAATTATTTGTTATTGTCTAGAACAAGTAAATCCATAACTAAGAAACAAAATCCCTGAACCAATTTTAGACAATAATATATATCATTTATTTATTTTTATCTATATATAAGTTTTTTTTATCGTTTTACAAGTCAACAATCAAGAATTTATTACAATATGTTGTTTTAATTAGTTTGGATTTTTATGTTGAACTCGAGGATCGTTGGAAAAATAGTTATTTTAGTGCATGGGACATGTATACTAATAATGCATGCTTAATTAATGTATACTTTGGTTTTTCTAACATATGCGAGTGCAAGTAGTCTTATCCCCCGAGTATATTCAGTATTGGGGGACAATTCTTTGATTGCATAACTATATTCCTCTTGGTTCTTATTCTGCAACTCTCCCCTTTCTCTTTACTTTTAAATATATTCTTCGCTAGAAGCCCCCAAGTTAAAAGGATAAATATAATATAGGAGATCTTTTGTTCTATGAAAATCATTTATCACCTTTGGCCCCACACATTCCCAAACCATTTACCACTTTGGCCATACGTGTTTTTATATAACAACATAGTCTGAGGTATAAGTATGGTTACGTATTAAACTTTACAAACCATTGTCAACAGTGACGTGTTGACAAGCCTTGGGCCCTGTAATTTAGGAAACGATTTAACCTTACCTTTTTTTTATAATTTTTCTATTTAAACTAAAACACACACACAGACACACACACACACACACATATATATATATATATATATATATAAAATAAAGGAGGAGGAAGTTTTGCCACATCATATAACTTGGGATACAAAACCTATATAAACAGGTTTTGTATCTATATCTTTGAAGTTTTTATCTAATAGTTTTAAATGGTGACACATATTCTTTTTGTGGCGAACACATGTGAACTGTTTGTATTCAAGTTTGGCTCACAAACAGTTGATTTGATTTTAATATTTGGCCAAATATCATATTATCCTATGCGCAGAACGCGCGGCTTGAGGAGCATTGGAAAGTGTTTTCACTTTAATTTGAAAGACACACACCAGAGTCTAATCTTCCACATCACGTTTATTCCATCTCTCCCATCTCCCATCTCCCATAACCTATATTCCAAATCGTTCTAGTAGAAATCTCAGACATACAAACTCAGATCCTTCGAGTTTTTTATGGTGTTGACCATATTTGGGTTTTGTGTGATTTCAAGCTAGGTTTTGGCAATATAATGTTATTTCATACTAGGTTTCAGCGGCAATATCGGGACAATATCATTCCCAAAAATACTTCTCTCGATCCAAGAATATGGTAATTAATTTTCATTTTTGGTCTTTGGTTTTTGTAGACAAGGTTTTTGAAACCATTATTTGCTCAACATTATAGTTCGTTCTTCCATTGAATTCTAGGTGAGAGCTTCAGGTACTCCCAAGCTTATATCTTTTCTCTCCATTCATGCTTTTTGTTGTAATTCGTGACTTTCAAGTGGGGTTTTTTATATATATATTTTTTTTCAGATTTGGTAATATTGCGCCGCCGATCACAGTTGGTCGCTAGTGAGTTTGGAGGAATATTGGAGAGAGGTTAGAATATACAGCATCTTAAATTTGATGGGTTTAATATCTTCAGTCATAATAGCAGTGATAGTGGGGTTTGTACCTGGTGTCTCAGCCAAGCTCCATGTTAGTTGGTTTGGGCAAAAGTTTGATCGCCACATTTATGATGCACACATATGGAGAGAGGGATGGGTTTTGTTAGATTTTAAGCTTTGAGATTTTGTTAACTACATCACAGGCCTTTTTTTTTTAGCTTTTGATATTGTTTAGTTTTGTTACATTTTCAGTATTTTTCTTCTTTCTCCACTATAGATATAGGCATTTACTAATTTTTTGTATCTATTATTTTATTGTGTGCATTCTCCAGATTTATTATCGTGTTTCTATGGATATTTGTTTATTTTTACCTAAGTGACATTGGTAACCCTTTTCGATGGGAAACAGAGGAGTTATTCATGATAAATGGTCCATGAGGGTTCTCTGGTTCTTCTCACTTAGAAGTGAAGTTGGCATTTACAAGTTTCTACACATAGTTGGCCTTTACATGGCAACTTTGAGGGCAGCAGAACAAGGTGCAAATGGAGGTGAGGAAATATGAGCTCAGATTTCTCTACAATACACACACACACACACACACACACACACACACACACACACACACACACACACACACACTAAGTTCTTTCCAATTCACATTTTCTATTTAGAAACAATTCATATTTCTGGTTTAACACTCCTTATTGTGAGCTTGATTTATTTTTATACTAAAATTTTCGTTACAAGCTTTGTTGGATTTTTTTATACCAATTTGTAAATTATTTTTTACCATTTTCAAATTAGATGAACAAGCTCAGTTTGTTATTGACCTGTATGTTGTGTGGAATGTTTGAGTGAACAATTCGTGTATAAAATTTGAAAAAAAAAATTGTTCGCCTATTTTTTGATTACTCTACTATTATATATTTTAAAGATGAGATAATGTTAAGAGAACGCATAACATTTTTTAATAATAAAAACTAAGACATAAAAAAGAACAAAAAAATATATTTATCACTGGAAAGAACACCCCCAAACTTTTTTTGTGTCGTGTCGCAGTTACTCGGGTTGTATTGCATTTTAATTAAGTCATGCTTGCATTTGATAATAGAAAAAGATTTTGTATAATTTCATGTCGTTTCACTTTGTTTGGGATGTATTAATGACAAATCAAAAAAATAAAATTTCGTGACGTGTTGCATTTAATTGGTTCGTGTTCGTATTTGGTAAAAAAAAGTTCGCATGATACAAAGTCTTTTTACCATGGTTTAGAATCATAATTTTTTACTATGATTTTTTTTAACTAATTACATTGACATGAGCCCATTGATACGACTAACATGAGTCGTAATACAATGTTTAATACTTTTGTTTTCTTTTTAATTAATACGACTAATACGAGCCCATTGATACGACTAACATGAGTCTCATTACCATGGTTTAGAATTTTTATTTTTTCATCATTTTTGAAGATATATGTCAATATGTCTCGTTTCATTACATTTTAATCAATTTTAAATATAATATGTTGAAAGAAAATTGACTTACGGTAGTGTGCGTGTTTTATAACCACAAATTCTTGGGAGAAAGTTTTTCACCGTGCCAACGGCATGGTTACACCCGTATCAACATCTTAAGCATGTCGACCGTGCCATTAACACGGGTTACACTTAACCATGGCGAGTAAGTGTTCCATGAAATGACCAACAATATTTATATTTTCACTATTGGCGACACATTTAAAATATAAAATATCACGGGAACAAGTTTATCATCGTGCCATCGACACATGTACATCCTAGTGTATATATATATATATACACACGAAACTTGTTTGAAGTATCCCTTGGCTTTTGCACAAGTTTAGTGTACGTGTGGTAACATGTTCTATCTCATGGTTTGCTCATAGTATCCACTTTTCTTAGGATTAACGATCTTATGGATTGACGGCAATGGCAATTAACATCTCTACTTGTATAGAGCAGGATTATGATTTGAGTATATCGTAAGGTGTTATAACTTGAGGGATCATAACAGGTAGTGTTTTTTACCACAATGAGGGGATTGGTATAACACTCGGGTGAGTGTTACATGGTTGGATTCTGAGAGTGATCCTAGGTTTTTAGAAGGATCTTGTGTAAGGCATCATTCGTATTCCTATAGTGGTCCTAAGTTCATAGAAGGATCTTATGGAATTACTGATTGGACGTGCGATTCGTGGCTTAGTAGGTATGTTACTCCTCAGATAGAGTGACTAACGATGTGAGTTCAGTTACAAGTTTAAGTGAATTTATGTAGTCAGTATGACCCAAGAATTCATGGATAATCAAGGTATATAGTCCCAAAAATTGAAATAATTTACGATGATAGATTGAGTGTTAGTTTTATGACGTTTTTCTCTTGGCAAAGTGTCGATCGCTAGAGAGTGTTGCCCCGGTAGATGTGCCAGTATGCCATGGGTGTTAGCAAATAAGCCTTAGTACTTGATTGAGTGCGATCATAGAGTAAATGGAGGCTCGTGGATTATTATGTGATTTTGATGGCTATCCTGATGGTGAGTGTTAGTATATGTTTCATGTCGAGATCTTTAATGACAACCCATTTTAAGAGGATGTATGGTGACTTCTTAGTGATTAAGGAATATGATGACCTAGCCCTGAAATACCCCTATGACCTAGAATAAAAAATTAATATTCTCTAGGAACTTGAGGAATTGATGGATTAAGAATTTTGAGGATGAAATTCCCTAAGGAGGGAAGAATCTAACATCCACCCCCGTGATTTTAACCGTACCCATGTGAATTGATGACTTGATGTGACACAATTGGTATTTAAACTTTATAAGATGGATTATGGGTCAAATTTAAGTAATATCACGACCATGGTGCAATTAATTGGATTAGATTAGCCTTGTACCTAATTAGAGAAAAAGGTTTTAGCCATTTGAACAAAATGTTGAGTCGTTTGAACAAGAAAGCTCTATCGTTCGAATGATATTCAAATGACCAATGAATGAAAAACACATGTTCTCCATTCCATCCTCGTTATATTCTCGTTAGAACCTCATTCGAATCAGATCCAAATCTCATTCGAGCGAAAAAACGTTATCAAGATGTGGACTATTATGTTTGACACGTGTCAGACTCCCACGCATCAAATCAACTTGGGATTAAGCCTTGGGGCATTTTTAGAATTCAACCCCTAAGGGTTATGGGGTATTTAAATGAGTTTTTGTCCTATTCAAGGGGATCCCTCTCTCTACCTCTTGGAGGGACACCACCACCAAAACAGCTTCCACTACCCTAGCACCACCACTCCTCATTCCTAAACTGCCATAATGTAACCTTTTCCCACCATATTTAAGGCTTATAACCCCATATATAACATTATTGGAAAAATTTATGGACTTTGATAAAGTTATTTAGGGATTTGGGAGCACAAATGAAGAAGAAATTATGAAGTTTGAAGTGGGTTTTCATGGAGCTTTCAAGGAGTAATCTTAATGGAACTAGTCATCCTCTTTAAGGCCACCGTAGGAGGTAGGAGGTTGCCATCTTATTCTACATTTCATCCACCATTATTGAATCTTCCTTTGATGTGGTAAAAACACTCTACTCTTGTTAAGTTTAAGATTTACTCTTTTTTGCAATATACGAGTTAAATATGTTAGGGTTCATAAGAATATAATCTTTGCATGTTTAGGTTGTCATCACTCATGATTTCTTAATAGCTTTGAAAATTTAAGAAATGGGTTTCCAAATGGTTTGAGAAAGGATGATAAGATTTAATAAAACCTTTTGTTTAAATATTTTAGGAAATAAAATGTTTTAAAGAAGTATTTTCTTTGATAGGCTATTTTTAGTGTAAATCTCGAAGTTTAAAGGAAAAAATAGGGATTTGTGAAAACTAGATATTTAAGAATGTTTTTGAAGAACAATTGTCTTTTTAGTCTTAAAAATCTTTGATTTACAAGTGTTTTGAAATTTTGTATGATGATCATGCATAAAACTCATTTGTATGGATTTATAGACTTAAAATACATCTTCTTGTGCGTATAGACTTTTATTAAATTAATGATGAGCATATAAACATGATTAAGTAGGATTAAAATGTGTTTTAACATGAAATAAATAAAATAAAAATTCCATCCCTTAAAGTTTACTAATAAATGTGGAAAATGTGATAAGTTCATGGTTTCAAGACTACATGTGTTAATAAAGGGATAATGGTACTTTTCTTGTAAAGTAGTCTTCAAAATGCCAAATGATTTCTTTGATGAAGAAAGTAATGAAATAAAGAGACTTTCAACTTGAGAAGTGTGTTACTCCAAAGTGTTAAACAAATGTTAATGAGTTAAAAGCATTTAAGAAGTTAGTATGGATAACTTAACAATGTTTTTGGTGAGATAAAACTTGTGAAAAAGGAGGAAAATGCTAGTTTGGAAACAAATGGGTAAAATAGAAATTTTAGGTAAAGTGGAACATTTTTATGAAAGAAAAATGATAAAAAAGGTGTTACACTAAATGTTCCTAAATAGGAATGATTTTCCAGAATGAAATCAACGTACATGCGTAAGGGATAAGAAACGGTGATTTTCCTAAGTGTGATACAAATATGGGGAAGTAGTCCCCAGGTTTTGGCTTAGATCGGTAAATGTGGAATAATGTAAACACCCAAAAGTGTTAAAACAAATGATAAAAGAACTCGATATGATCGAAAAATATTATAGAAGGGATCGGATCACTAGGGGAAATACCTAAATTCACTAGCCAGAGTATATGGTGGCATCGCTAGTGGTGTAAAGCCCGTTAAAATATGTTGTATTGATGCATTCCAAGCAAAAAATAATGAGAAAGTAGAATATGATAAGAAAATTGATTGTTCTAAGAAAATAAGGAAGTGCAACCTTTTATGAAATGAAATAGAAAAATGTTCCTGTTTTGAAAAGATGATTTGGTTAACAATTATGAAAATGAGTAAGTCCAAGTAATGCGTGAGTTAATTACATAACTGAAGTGATTAATGGGTAATTGAGTAACCCAAGATGGTTTAAATCCATAATTAACACAAGTGTGTGTTGTGAATGGTTTTAAAAAAGAAACACATATTTTCTAATAGAAAATGTGCATGTGTTGAAAGGTGATTTCTAAGGAAATACTAAAGTGGGTTGGCATGATTATAAGGAGAATTTCAATAAAATAAGTGTTTTTCTTAAACAAATGGCATTTTGTTTAAGTATTTGACCGGGTGCATTAAATAGGTAATATATGTTAAGTTAAGTAAAAAGGGAGTCTTTTTATAGGATTGATGTGATTTAATCAAATCATGTAACGTTTTGTAATAAACAGATTCATATATTAGTATATGTGTATGTATAAATATACAATATATTCATGTTCATGTATGTGGTACGTTATAAAGTCTCTTTTCTGCCGTTCGGTTCTCTATTTCACTGTTATATTTTCCACTGGTCATTCTGCTCATCCCCTTTCTTTGTTACGGTAGGTTGTGCGCGATTTCGTACTTTGAGAGAGTTATACGTGTAAGTATTCTTTTTATTTTTCACCAGTAGCTCTGTATGCTTGGAGTTTGGGGATGCTTTCCATGGGTCCCACACATAACATGATATAAATTGGAATCGCACGTTAAATAAGTGAAATGTTACTTAATTAAAATTGGACTAGAAATATTATTTAGGTTGTCTCATTGAACTTCAAACCTAATGTTTAGATCGGTCCGAGTTGTCCGAGTTGACCCCCAGTAACCCTAAATCTAGGCTGGTGCATTATAGTGTGAACATAAACATCTGATTAGTTGGTTTTTACGCGACGAACCCAGGAAAAAAAAGCATTTATTCAAGACATGAGATATGACCAAAACCCCCACATTTCTTATATCTCTTCAACCCATCTTCACTTCACAGTTGAGGATGGCATAAACACTTGAGAAAGATAAGAATAAAAATATAGTACATTGGTTTTATTCGTGTGTATATGGGTTGTGATTCAGTTTTGTGGTGTTAACACATGACATAAACACTTGAGATAGATAATGAAACCCAATACATGGTGCTAACATAGTACATGGGATAAACACTTAGAGTAATATGGAAACCCAGTACATGGTGTTAGCACAGTTTTAAAGAAAGTTATACAACACAGTTTGAAATTTATACAACATAATTTCCTTATCAAAGCTACCCTCGTGATTTCCATGGATGGAAGAAGTCAAAAACCTTTATAAGAATTCTTTTATTTGAGTTTCAACCGGAGAGTTTTGTATCCATGTAGAGAGAGAAGCACATGAAGGAAAACGTAAAATAGTTGGGAATATGGGAGAAAGTACCAAATATATGCTGGCAAGGTTAAACTCATTGCAGTATGGGCCGTGCATGACAAACATATTACAATTCATATATTTTTCCCATTACTCTTAGGTAGGGAATGGATTGAACTATATCAGCATCTGATATATACCTTTTTAATGTTTAACTTCAATAGTTTGATAGTCGAGACCAAAAGTCCCTGGCGAAATGTGTGTGTGTGTATATATATATATATATATATATATATATATATAATAAGATGGAATGGTTTTTGAATTGGCAAAAATGTATGAGCACAATAACGGCTGTGATCTGTTGAGAATAAATTAAGGGCTGAGATCTCATGCCTATTTTTGATATCCCGCCTAAACCGTTTTGATATCCCGCCTAAAAACGACACCCCATTAAATAGTTCTCGAACCTCTCAATACCTTGAGCCTCTCAACCTCACCATCCCCACTAGCTGGTTTAAGAGGACATCACACTTGAGTTTTAATTTTGCTGCCTCTCTCTCTTTGAAACACACTTCTGCCTCCTCACACTTCTTCTCAGACCATGAGAATGGGTTCGTTTCTTTGGATACCCTCATAGGTACGAGAACTCATGGGTTTTTTCTTTGTCATTTCTTTTCTTGATTTAGTTTATGCATCAGGGTTTTCATGAATACCATTTTGTGGTTTTCTGTTGCTGTAAATATTTTTTTTTGTATATGTTGCGTGGATTTCTGTAAAGGTTTTCTATTGAATTTGGGATTTCTGTAAAGGTTTTGTAAATGTTGGGTTTTCTATTCAATTTGCGTGGATTGCGTTGATTTCTATAAATGTTGTTGTAAGCTTTTAAAACCGAAATGGGATTTCTATTCAATTTGATGAATAGATAAAATTTACCATAATATGTTTTACCCATTGCTTTCCTCCGCTCTCCCCACCGGTATTTTGGACCCAGTTAGAAAACCCATTTCGTTTGCTTTGTTGATGTCGGTGGCACTTAAAAAACTCATCTCAGACCTTTCTTTTTTGACGCGCTTCACTAACACAAATGTACCCTTTTACAAGCTCCACCAAGTTAGATCTTTCTACATCCTTTTTGACATTTATATTTTTTTTTTGTAACTCTAATATGGGTTTTTGTTTATTTTGCAGATCTCCACTGTTTTTGTCTCTGTTCTAAAGTTTGTATAGTTACTACATTTGCACTGTTCAACGACCTATTTTTTTGTAGATGTTAATTAATATGGGCTTGGGAAAACTAGCAAAGATATAAGTTCTCTCTGAGTTTCGAATTTGTATATCCGTGTGGGATTTTAATGGGTTTTTAATGTTTGTATATCAGTACAAAATAAGCAGACGGGGAAAAAAACCCGTGAAGCACTCAGCGGTTTGTTTCAACTCAATGAAAAATAAACACAGTAGAAACCATGTAGTTTGTTTCTCCGATGCTTATATTTTCAACGGGTAATTAGTTTCTTTCTTCGGTAGTTTCAATCCGTTCCAACTTCATAAGGTAACTCTCTTCACTTATGGATTTATCCGTGTGTTTGGAGAACTGTGTCGTGAGCCTTGGTTTCTTCATTTTGGTTACTTTTTTTTTGTATATACTCGGGCATAGTGCACATATCTTAACTTTCTTTGTTAATTCCTTTGCGTGATTCCGTGTTTAGAAGTGAGATAAGAACAGGTTCAATTTTTTTATATTTTTTATGATTAATTTTTTACATTGATAACCATGAATACCATTTTTTTTCTTTAATATGCATATGATATAAGTGTTTTGAAGTGAAATAAAGATAAGTTCCATTTTTTTAACATTTTTTATTATTACGTGTGTAATAATAAATTTAGTTTAATTTTAATTTTTTTAATATTTATAATTATAGCTGAATGCAAAAACAAAAAAAAGGAACAAAGCATCTCAGTATGTTAACATAAGTGATATATAGAAAATATTATGCTTACTATTTTTTCAAAAGCAACTAAAAGTAAAGCATTGATAACCATGACTCTATCAACTCCATTAAGGAAGAGGACAAAAAATAAAATGGACAAATATTGTACACATTGGGCGTATTGAAGTGTTTAAAGAAACTGAAAAAGGTACAAAATAGTAAACTTTGATGATTGTGATGATAAACATAATACAAAATATTTATTTAAGTCTTTACTGCAACTTATGATTGACGCTTTATTTTTATTTTTATTACATGAGATTTCAAAATATATTGTAATGTCCATTTTTTTATTCAATATTTTTTTAAAGTATGTATGATGCAATAAATAATACAACAGGTGATGTTTTTTCTTTTGTGTAACATTTTGGATGATTACTGTAATACAAATTCTCATTTTTTTCATTTTAAAAAACATGCAGCAGAAATCTGCTATGGTGACTTTTGAAGAGAGCCAGGTGTCAATTACATATGTGTCTTATTTTGAAAGTTATTTTTTTTATAGGTTTTTACACATTTTTTTTATTATTGTCATAAGAATTCCGATCTGTTATTTCAAAAAACATATAACACAAATCTGTTAAAGTTTTTTTTTAGGGTTTTTCACATTTTTGGTGATTATTGTCATAAAAGTTTCAATTTTTTTCACATTTTTCACATTTTTAATTTATCATCAACAAATTTATTTCATCCTTATGAAGTTTAATCAAGACAATATTTTGGATCTGTCATATATCCTTACCTATTATCACTATTTCGTTTTAGTTGTCATTTAACATTTTTTTTTAATAACAACCGAATTTGAGATGAGAGATGGAGGTGTTATTCCTCTCATTTTGATTAGTCATTTCAGGATTTATATTTCTACCTTTCAGTTGGCTTTAAGATTTAAGGCATATCTTTAGTTAATATTAATTGATTATCATTTTAGGTAAGAAATTGATTTTATTTTAATTTTACTTTATAACTGATTTTAACTACTTGAGTTGTTGAACTTTAACTTCACAAAATATGCGTAGAATTGTATGTAAAACGTTTACGAATTCATTGTCAACGTATGGAGTTGTTTTCTTAGTTTAAGTTTAACGAATTGTACTAAATAACATATGAGTTTCAATATAGGTTTTTGAGTTGCTTTAATTATATTCACTTTCAAGTTTTTGTGGAATTTGTAAATATTGATCTTTGTTTTTTTAATTTAATTGTGTAGTACTTAATAGAACTCTTAACATATATTGTTAACTATTATATAATTACATTGCATGGCAAACACAGTGTTATAGTTTGTACGTCCAAATGCGTGTCAGAAACATTGTCATAAAATAAGTATACACATTTTTGCAATTGTTCAAACTCAAAATGGATTATTGCATCTTTTTATGCACTTATATATATTGGGGAACGATATATAGATATTTTGTTGGGGAATAATAATTTTGCCATTTTTCGATTACGTACTTTCGAAATTTTTGTCGTTTTGCAATTACGTACTTTGAATTTTTTTTTTCGTGCCTTCAGGCACGTGTATCCGCTAGTATATATATATATATATATATATATATATATATATATATATATATATATATATATATATATATATATATATATAATGTACATTGATAATTTTCTTCGTGACTTCAAGAACGATATATATATTAGGGTATGCTCGTTCTTGAAGTCACGAAGAAAATTATCAATGTACATTATCTCAAAACGACAAAAAATTTCAAAATATGTAATTGCAGAGAGGAAAAAAATTCATTCCCCGAGAAAACAATGTGTAGTTTAAAAAATAATTTGTCACAATCTCCAATGTATAAGGACCTCAATTTCAATTAAAAATCATGTAGTGTTGCGTTGTATTTATATCAGACACAAAAAACACGTGGGGCAATAATACTTGTGTATCGTACTATGTACAGAGGAAATTTAAAGTCTACAAATACACTCAAGGAGTTAGTGATGGATTAGTTTGAGATGAGTGAAAAGTGACACGTTCATAAACATTTAAGCAAAACGAAATTAAAATTCAACTTTCCTACGTAATGTGTTCTCCTTTTTAATATTTCCCATGTAATGTGTTCTCCCCTTCAATATTTCACCATGAGACCCAATAATCCCCACCCAACAAGCTAGACCCACCAAAAAATATTTAAACTCCTAAACAACATAGATTCTGCAGACTATAGTAATATACCTGCACGAATATTCCCAATTATAATTAAGAATAAAAAAGTCATCTTTCATAAGAAGCTCTCGAGATTTAATTATTAAATGGAAAAATCATGACAATATGCCAAGATGTAAAAATATATCATGAAAAACAGAAGAATATGCCAACATAAAAAATTAACAAAGAAAAATTTCATATAAGCATAAAAAAAATAAAAGTGAAATGATTCGTGTAAGTACTAATAGTAGGATGAAATAACTAAATGAAACACATGAAGAATTCAAGGCCCCACGAAATCATATGGCAACTAAGCTCGCCAGGAAGTCAGCTTCGGCCATCGGAGGAGTGAAAAATCCCCGCCGTTTCCGCCCATGAACAGTGGCTTTTAGGGAGATCGGGTAATACCAAAAGAGTGTTATGTCTACTATTTATAAATAACAATTGTACAGAATTATGAACAATTAATATAATGACAGAATTGAAACAGAATTATAGAAAGGAAATACTTACTAGAATTTGCAGAAATAATAATAATTAGAAAGATATCCGAGCCCTGTTGAACAGTCTCCTTAAGACAAAATTATTCCTCCAACGTGATTGAGTTTAATGAATAATTTTCTCCCAAGATAGAACGGATTTTCGGATTAATCAAGTAGCACAGCAATGAGTAATCCCAGCGAACACAATTTTTGTGTTTTGTACTCAACACAACCAAGAACATGTAATGCAGAAATGAAGAAAAGAATTTTCTGGGCAGAGGAAATAATGCAGTAGCATTTTCGGAATTTTGGAAGGTTTATTTTTCTGTGTTTAAAACTGAGGGGGAAACATTTTATTTATAGTAAATGTTTTGACTGTTGGGAACAGTCAAAACCGAAATTAACTGTCAAAGCAGTTAATTTCGTTAACTGCTGACTCTTGGAATTAACTGATTATCGGTTAATTAAAGATTAATTAATTCTGTAATTAATTAATTAAATTAAAGCCCAGAAAGTTCGGCCCAAAAATGTAGGAGATTTTTATAAGCCCAAGCTCGAACCGAACCGAGCCGAGCCGTCCGGATGGACGGACGCGCGTGCGCGCGCGTGTGGACTTTTGACCGAAAGTCAACCCGTGCTTAGCTTTGGTCATCTCCCCTTCAAAGAGTTGGGATACCCCCAAGGCATCCAAGCCTTAGTCCATACTTGGGGTGTTATTAACTCATCAAAATTCCACTACTCTTCCAATGTGGGACAAGAGTAAAAACACACCCAATTCATTAACTTTCATTGCTTTGTTAGTCACTTTGGGGACATAATTATCATTCATAACTTATTGAAATTGGACATATGAATATACTACGTTAATCTCCTTGCGGAGGTGAACGCGTTCGTATATGGTCCCACAATTTTCGTAGTGTGGGTCCCACCTAAATTTGAGCTCAAAGTTGCTCAAAAATATGTCCATATTTACAGCTTTATAATACCCATTTAAGTCCAATTTTCCAACAATCCCCCACATGAATGATATATCGCTATAAACAAAACAAAACAGATGCTGATGCAGATGCAGACACAAGTTGTGTAAAACTGAAGACTTATTGCATCGGGAGAAGTAGCCTAGTGGCGTTGAACTTTCCTTAGTGATATACTATCGGATTTACTTGGTTAATCAGTAGACTTCACGTCCTTGAACCGTCAACCGTTTTTGTAAACCTAGACAACAGTATTCACACAACAATTCTTCAACACAGTTGGTTCTCACGTTTGTGTTCATTTTGGCCGTGAACACCACTTGGTTCCGCAAGTATTTTAGAGAATATGCCTTTCATTATTCTCATAGAAGTGGCCCCCTTCTTACTTACGTAGGTGACTTCCATAAAGAGTATTCTGCATTACCCCACTTAGACGTACTAAGATATAGATGTCATTAAAAGCATAACTTATCCTAATTTCGCGACAGATATGCACTGTCTTATCTTTGGAATGGATAGGAATATATATCCTCCAGTGCTTACTGAATACAACGTAGTTCGGTTTGCCCATTGAACCTAGATCTTGGGATCTCCAGTCAGCTAGGTTGGGTTGCCACTATATTAATTCTTATTTATTTATAGGCTTTAGACCCATTCCTCTCGATGATCTTTCAACTTGCTCTCGGTTTAAACCTTTCGTTAGTGGATCCGATATATTATCTTTTGGCTTTACATAGTCAATTGAGATAATTCCGTTTGAGAGAAGTTGTCTAACGGTATTGTGTGTACGATGAATATGTTGTGACTTTCCGTTATACATGTGATTTTGTGCCCTTCCAATCGCTGATTGGCTATCGCAATGTATACATATTGCGGGCACAGGTTTAGACCAATTTGGAACATCCTCTAAGAAATTTCGAAGCCATTCAGCTTCTTCTCCAGCTTTGTCTAGTGCAATGAATTCAGATTCCATTGTCAATCTAGCAATGCACGTTTGTTTTGAGGATTTCCAAGATACGGCTGCACCTCCAAGGGTAAACACATACCCACTCGTAGACTTAGAGTCTTTTGTATCAGATATCCAATTTGCATCGCAATGTCCTTCAAGAACAGCTGGATATTTTGAGTAATTCAATCCATAGTTTTGAGTATATTTTAAATAACCCAAAACTCTCAATATTGCTTTCCAGTGATCTCTTCCTGGATTACTCGTAAATCGACTTAGCTTACTTATTGAGTATGCTATGTCTGGTCGCGTACAGTTCATGATATACATTAAACTGCCGATAATACGAGAATATTCTAGTTGAGATATGCTTTCACCATTATTTCTTGCTGGATGTAAATTTACATCTACAGGTGTCTTGGTAGGACTAATATCATACTTCTTGAATTTTTCAAGTACTTTCTCAATGTAATGAGATTGAGATAATATAAGTCCATCCGATGTTCTAGAAATTTTAATTCCTAATATAACATCGGCGATTCCTATATCTTTCATGTCAAATCTACTACTCAACATTTGTTTTGTAGTTTTGACAATTTCCAAGTTACTACCCATGATAAGCATATCATCAACATAGAGGCATACAATGACATATCCATTATGAATGTATTTAAAGTAATCACATTTATCGCATTCATTAATTTTGAAGTCATTTGATAACATTGCATTATCAAATTTTTCATGCCATTGTTTAGGTGCTTATTTTAATCCATATAGTGATTTAACAAGCTTACATACTTTTCCTTCTTGTCTGGGAGCTTTGAACCCTTCAGGTTGCTCCATATAAATTTCCTCATCTAGTTCACCGTTTAAGAATGCAGTTTTTACATCCATTTGATGTATTTCAAGTCCATTAATAGCAGCTATTGCTATTAACATCCGAATGGATGTTATTCTTGTTACCGGTGAATATGTGTCGAAGTAATCCAACCCTTCCTTTTGCCTATAGCCTTTAGATACAAGTCTAGCTTTATATTTATCAATTGATCCATCGACCTTCAATTTCTTTTTGAAGATCCATTTATAACCTAACGGTTTTGAACCTGGTGGAAGAGCCACTAGTTCCCATGTATGATTTTGTAATATGGATTCAATTTCACTATTAATTGCTTCTTTCCAATTGGAAGCATCGGGTAAGGTTATAGCTTCTTTATACGATTGAGGTTCATTTTCTAACAAATATGTTAGAAAATCTGGACCGAAAGAAGTCGAGGTTTTTGCTCTTTTACTACGTCTTGGTCCATCCTCTATTGATTCAATAGGTTGATGAGTACCACTTGTAGTAGCTTGATTTGTCCTTTTAGAAGGACCAGATTCTCGGGTCATGTTATACGGAAATTCATTTTCAAAAAATGAAGCATCCCTTGATTCAATAACCGTATTTACATGAATGTCTGAAATCTCAGATTTATAAACTAGAAATCGATATGCACTGCTATTAGTAGCATAACCGATGAATACACAATCCACGGTTTTTGGCCCTATTCTTACCTTTTTAGGTTTAGGAACCATCACTTTGGCTAAGCACCCCCACACTCGTAAATATTTATAGGAAGGTCTTCGACCTTTCCATAATTCATAAGGTGTCTTGTGAGTCTTTTTGTGAGGTACTTTATTGAGAATGTAATTAGCAGAAAGTAAGGCTCCCCCCCACAAATTTTGTGGAGCTCCTGAACTTAATAACATTGAGTTCATCATTTCTTTCAAAGTACGGTTTTTGCGTTCAGCAACACCATTCGATTGAGGAGAATAAGGAGCGGTTGTTTGATGAATAATCCCATTTTCAGAACAAAATTCCTCAAATGGATATTCATATTCACCTCCTCTATCACTTCTAATAGCCTTTATCGTTTTGCTTAATTGATTCTCAACTTTATTTTTATATTGTTTAAATGCATTAATAGCCTCATCTTTACTATGTAACAAATATACATAGCAATATTTTGTGCAATCGTCAATAAAAGTAATAAAATACTTTTTCCCACCTCTAGTTTGAACAAATTTTAAATCACAAATATCGGTGTGAATTAAATCTAAAGGTTCAGTTATCCTTTCAATAGAATGGAAAGGTAATCTAGTTAATTTAGATTCCACACAAATTTCACATTTATGTTTTTTATCAATATTGAATTTTGGCAAAAATTCCAAGTTAATTAATCTACGCAATGTATCAAAATTAACATGTCCCAATCTAGAATGCCAAATATTAGATGATTCAATCAAGTAAGAAGAACTAACAACTTCATTCATTGAAACAAATGTTTTAGGGGTTACAGTAAGAACATTCAGTTTAAAGAGCCTCTCATTTAGGTAGCCCTTTCCTACATACATGTCATTTTTAGACAACACAAAGCGATCAGACACAAACACAAGCTTGAAACCATTCTTAGTAAGGAGAGATCCAGAAATCAGATTCTTTCGGATATCAGGCACGTGAAGAACATTGTTGAGAGTAAGTTCCTTTCCAGAAGTCATTTTCAAAGCAATATTTCCTTGTCCCACCACCTTAGAAGTGGAAGAATTTCCCATAAAAAGGTTCTCCTCATTTTCCAAAGGCTTATAGGTGGAGAATATCCATTTGTTTGCACAAATGTGTCGTGTGGCTCCAGTGTCCACCCACCATTCCTTGGTATTTCCAACCAAGTTACATTCAGAGACAACGGCAGAAAGATTCATATCCGCCAAATCATTGGTGATATTCTCACCCTCAGTCACATTTGCTTGAGAGTTATTTTTATTTTGCTTCTTAGGCTTATGACACTCACTTGAGCGGTGTCCCGGTTTACCACAATTATAGCATTTGCCTTTGAACTTTTTCTTGTTATGTTTGGAAGTTCCTTCCTCATCATACTTTCGTTTGTTCTTTTTAGGACCTTCAACGACATGAACCTTTGTTTCCATCGGATTCTTCCCACTTTTCTTTTGAGACTCACGGTTGTCTTCTTCGATTCTTAGCCGGACCACCAACTCCTCCACATTCATCTCCTTACGCTTATGCTTAAGATAGTTTTTGAACAAAGTCCAAGATGGTGGAACTTTTCAACAATTGCAGCAACTTGGAAAGTTTCACTAATTGACATTCCTTCAGCATGAATGTCGTGGAGGATCACTTGGAATTCTTGCACTTGCGAGATCACAGATTTAGAATCAACCATTTTGAAGTCCAGAAAACGCCCAACGATAAATTTCTTCATCCCAGCATCTTCAGTTTTATACTTATTTTCCAAAGAATTCCATAATTCCTTGGAAGTTTTGATAGTGCAATAGACATGGTACAGAGTCTTGTCCAAGTAGGCCAAAATATAATTTTGGCATAGGTAGTCCGAGTGCTGCCAAGCATCGACAGCAGCAACCTTTTCAGCGTCATCTCCCTCTTGAATAGAGGGGCAATCTTCATATACAAACCTGCCCACTTGGCAGGAAGTGAGATAGAAGTACATTTGTCCTTGCCAACGTTTGAAGTCAGCCCCAATGAACTTTTCCGGTTTCTCCCTTCATTTTATTCTGTCAAAACAGATTTATTTCCAACAAATAAATTTCTGTAATAAAAGAAAATTATGTACACTGAAACCAGTAGAACTAATAATTTTGTCTTAAGATTGTTATGTCTACTATTTATAAATAACAATTGTACAGAATTATGAACAATTAATATAATGACAGAATTGAAACAGAATTATAGAATTGAAATACTTACTAGAATTTGCAGAAATAATAATAATTAGAAAGAAATCCGAGTCCTGTTGAACAGTCTCCTTAAGACAAAATTATTCCTCCAACGTGCTTGAGTTTAATGAATAATTGTCTCCCAAGATAGAACGGATTTTCGGATTAATCAAGCTGCACAACAATGAGTAATCCCAGCGAACACAATTTCTGTGTTTTGTACTCAACACAACCAAGAACATGTAATGCAGAAATGAAGCAAAGAATTTTCTCTGCAGAGGAAATAATGCAGTAGCATTTTCGGAATTTTGGAGGGTTTATTTTTCTGTGTTTAAAACTGAGGGGGAAACATTTTATTTATAGTAAATGTTTTGACTGCTGGGAAGAGTCAAAACCGAAATTAACTGTCAAAGCAGTTAATTTCGTTAACTGTTGACTCTTGGAATTAACTGATTATCAGTTAATTAAAGATTAATTAATTCTGTAATTAATTAATTAAATTAAAGCCCAGAAAGTTCGGCCAAAAAATGTAGGAGATTTTTATAAGCCCAAGCCCGAACCGAACCGAGCCGAGCCGAACGGACGAACGGATGCGCGCGCGCGCGCTCGTGTGGACTTTTGACCGAAGGTCAACCCGTGCATAGGTTAGGTCATCTCCCCTTCAAAGAGTTGGGATACCCCCAAGAAATCCAAGCCTTAGTCCTTACTTGGGGTGTTATTAACTCATCAAAATTCCACTACTCTTCCAATGTGGGATGAAAAGCCCCGGATTTTAATAATCTCAGATTAAAATATAATTTCCTTATAAGTAAATGCGGAAGCGTTGAGATGGTTTTAACTTTCAAAACAAACAACAAGTCCTAGAATTTGCCTAAGTCATGATTAACAATTATCCAAAGTTAGGCGAAACCAAATTAATGCAAGTGACTTGAATAAACCAATTTTACCCAATATTTAATTTAAGTCCCAAATTAAATGAGTGTGATAATTAAACCCAATTTTATCTTGAAATTATCCTAAGCATGGATTCTAAATTATTGATCAAGATAAAATAAACAATGTCACACTACACCGCGATGTACGAGGAAAAACCCACTAACGGGAAAAAACCTCGGGACGGCCCTAGCCTCAAATCCACTAAAAATGGTATTACAAAATACAAGACAAAAGACTTACTTCCTAAACTCGAACCCTCTCAAGCCGTGATGCTCCTTCTTGTATCAACCTCCAATTAGCGGATAACCAACGGAGCTCCACCGTGGTCTCGGAATACACCGATGGGACTTTATATGGTCACCGTCACCCAAGCATGGAGCCTTTCTCCTTGTGGGTAAAATCTCAACAAAAGTCTTCTTTGTGATGGGGTGAAGAAGCAAACCCGAAAAGTCTCTTGAATTCGGTAGAGAAAACCGGTGCCAAAAACTCCAAGCAATTGATATAAATATAGAAACTTGGATAAACTATTATTGGGTGTAAACTAGAGTGTGTATGAATTTTTCCTTGAAAATTAACACTCAAAACTTGAACATTTTCCCTAAATAAATTTTCTCTCAAACTCTCTCTAAGAGATGGATATGGAATGGAAAAGTTGTCTTGGAAAATGTGTTTCCCGCACATAATAAAGTATGAAAAATGTTGGTTGAAAACCAAGTGGAGGAGTGGGGAAAAACTGCAAAAAACTGCCAAATAACTGTTCCCGCTGGAAGTTCGTTCGAACGAACGTGATTCTCGTTCGAACGAGACTTCTAACGAGTGACCAGCCTGGGCTCGTTAGAGGTTCGTTAGATACCTCGTTAGAACGAACATTCGTTCGAACGACATATCGAACGACTGTCCAGTTAGGGTCGTTGGCAAAACTCGTTCGAACGAACCTGGTTCGAACGAAAAAACTCGTTAAAACGAAACAGGTTCGAACGACAAAACTCGTTCGAACGAAATCTGGTTCGAACGAAAAAACTCGTTCGAACGACATTTCAAACGAACAGCCAGAAAGATTGAAAAATTCGATTTTGGCCCAGAAACTTTTATATACTTATTTTAAAGTTCTTAATTGATTCTTTCTGAAAATAAAATGCAGTTTTTATTTCACCTAGCACCCAATACATATTGTTCCAAGCTCCTATATACATATAATTACATTCATACCTTGGGAGCATGGAACCTTAGTTGATGACGTAGAAATGAGGCACACAAACCGGCATTTTGATGAAGCTTTAAGTTCTTTGCCGCTACGTCTTCAATATACACTTCATAGGCTTGAGAATATTACAATAAATACTATCCTATGAATAAATGTTTTTGTCCGGAATTGAGCCAAAACTATATATGGACTCAATTGGAAATTTGTGTCCTTACAAATCTCCCCCTTTGGCTATTCCGGGACAAAAACCAAACAAAAATCCTAAAGGGCCGTCAAGCTCTACTAGACTCAAAACATAACCCGCCCAATCTTGACTCAACCCAATGATCAAACGCTTTGCCATAGAAAGATGCCGCTTTAGAATAATTCCTGCACACTTAAGCAAACTCATCAAATGCATAGAGAATATCAAAATATTAAATGCAATTAATTAATTACTCCCCCTAAATTAATTCTCCCTTTAAACACATGACCTTCTTAGAAAGACGTCTCCCCTAAGATAAATCTCCCCCAAACGAAGATACGATAAGAATAGGATTAGATACCATTTTCTCCCCCTATCATCATTCTCCCCCTTTTTGTTCGGGAATAGGCAAAGGATAAAGAACTAATAAACAACACGTGAAAGCTTAAAGTGATAAGACATGAAAGCATATGGGCAATAAATGCAGGGCAAAGACAAACAAATATCATATATATATACATTAGAAATATACCAATATAGTACTTGCATATATATAGATATAAACACACACAAGACACAAAATACAATAAGTTTGCACACGCGTATGGCAAAAATGTGTCAT
The DNA here is from genome assembly GCA_949130495.1 of Sambucus nigra. Classification (NCBI taxonomy): domain Eukaryota; kingdom Viridiplantae; phylum Streptophyta; class Magnoliopsida; order Dipsacales; family Adoxaceae; genus Sambucus; species Sambucus nigra. The sequence continues at coordinate 298,572,335 of OX422223.1, forward strand.
ATGGAAACGGAAGTGTAGGGGTGTGAACTAGAAACAATTAGATTTAGACCCAAACACTTAATAAACGTTCACGGAGTTCTCATTTGATTGCAAACTTCATCACATTGAAATATAGCCTCATGTGACAATATAAAGATTGAACTCAATGAACAAACATACACAATGCATACAAGCCTAGCACGATGATGATTCTACAAACCAAATAGAGTCATGACATTAAAGACAACTAGGATAAACGGACATTGTGCAAACCGTTGATATACCATCCAATTCTCCCTCAATGAGCATATATATTCTTTTGTTTTTGAATGAATATATCATACAAACATAGGCCTTGGCAATTGCTTTCTGTTTAATGCCAAATATTCTGTATTAAGGCCTTTGGATCACGTATTTCTTTTAGATCCAATCAACGGTGGCTTACTATCGCAAAGGATTTAATTCATCCTTTCGGAGCCCTTCCCCGTGCATATATGAATTTATCATGTTTTCATTTTTCACACAAATCTCACATGCAACGAATTTTGACATGCACTAGTCCTCCTAGGTCATAGATATGTAGATGACTAGATTGATAGGAGAACACCTCAAAAAGCTCAAATATAACATGTGACATTAAGATTTCAAAAGAGCTCGTGCATGTGTTAATAGAGGCATATAGAAATAGAATCCATTTAAACAATACAAAATCCAACTACTCCATATAAAACATGGTAAAGAACATTTTAAGGATTGAAAATCTAAACCAAAAGTTCTAGCCACATGGGAGCGTAAATGATGGGATTCAAACACAAGTATATGCCACATAAAGTGTGTCAAACTAAAATACACACTAAACAAAATCTTTTTGAGTTTTTAACATTTTAATCAAAAATAAATATTTACTCAAAAGGACAAACAAAAATCATTTGTATTTTTCATTAAGCTTAAATGAAATAAATAAAACACAAATGATAAACAAAAATCTTTTTATATTATGCAGTCGATTCAAACACAAAATATAATACAAAAAGATAAACAAGTCATAATTTCTAGCATGTGATATGAAATAAGGCAATGACTAGAAAATGACTAAACAAGCATACATTTAGCATATGAATATGACATGAAGTACATACGCTAAAGTATGCAAACACTAACACATTTATCCTTTAGATTTAGCAAGAGAGGAAGCATGTGAAAGTAAATGAGAATCAAAATCCCTATTTTGTAAGGCAACCAAGTCAGATTTCCTAACCCAAATTAATGAAGAATTACTATCTTGGGGTGTAGAAACGTTAGCTATCGTGGTTACTTTACTATGAGATTTTCTAGGAATTCGTTTAAGATCTAAACAAAATTTCCTAAGATGACCTTGTCGACCACAATGTGTACAAGTGAGAACATGTCGAAAAGATTTATCTAAGGAGGGATCATTAAATGTATTCCTAGAAGATTCTCCTAAAACATTGGTTTTGACTTTAGGGTTAAATTCATTACAAGAATTGAAGCCTAAACCAAAAGTGTCATTTTTAATTTGGACCGTTCCTAACATTTTATCTAGTTTTTCCGAACGACATTCCAAATCAAATTTGACATTACTAGAATCTTTTAATTTATTTTCCAATTCTACAATGTGAGATTCTAGTAAAAAATTACGCTCTTCAAAAGCAAGGAGCTCCTTTTTCAAGGATTCCATTAAACCCCTAAGGCTATCTCTCTCGCCTTCTACGTATTCAAGCTTCTCTCGAAGAGTCCTCTCTTGAGTCCTAAGGTCTTCTATTAAGGCACTATCATCAACGACCTTGACACTCTTTCTTAAACAAGCTTCTAACTTCAAATTAGTTCTTTTCAAATTAATAGATTCTTTATATAATTCATGAAAAGCATTTTGAAGTTCACTCACATCATCCTCTTCTTCATTTCACTCTCTCTTTCTTCTTCACTCTCACTATCATAAAAAATAAGAGAATCATGTATAATGACCTTGGAAGTGGCATGTGCTATAATTTCATCATTCGATGAGTTCTCATTATCACTCACATGTCTAGCCATAAAAGCCACAAAATTTTTCTTAGTGGGGGAATCGGGCTTTTCTTCCTTATCACTATCACTAAGGGTTGCATTATATGCAGTGGGTCGTTTACCCTCTTTCCTTAGTTTAGTGGGGCACTCATAAGCCCTATGGCCATAACCTTCACAACCAAAACATTTATTAGACTCGTCCCTATCAATATTTTCATTACTAGGTTTAGGGATCTTATCGGCTTTAGAAATCTTCTCGTTTTTATCATGTTTAGAAGATTCAAATTTCTTAAAATCATTTTTAACGTTATCTTTGTTAAATTTAAGAAATTTTCTAAATTTACGAGCAAACAAAGCCATGTCTTCCGAGTCACTATCACTATCGCTCTCTACTACTTGTTTGACCTATTTTTGGGCTTTTAAAGCAACGCCCTTTTCAATTTTCTTTTCATTTTGAGAGGGAAACATATCTAGTTCATAGGTTTGTAAATCACCTACAAGCTCTTCTAATTTTGTAGAGGCTAAAGTGGGTAAAGAATTTAGAACGGTCACTTTAGGAATAAATCTATCGGGTAGTGACCTCAAAATTTTCTTTACAACACGGTCGTCAGGTATTTTCTATCCCAAGTTAAAGGATGAATTAACAATATCAGAAAGTCTAGCATAAAATTTATCAAAAGTTTCTTTTTCATCCATTTTGATAGTTTCAAATTGAGTGGTGAGGTTTTGGAGTTTTGAAGCTTTAACGACACTAGTTCCTTCATGATTTAATTGTAAAATATCCCAAGCATCTTTAGCGGTTTCACACGTCATAATACGTCGGAATTCATCCGGTGCGACATCGCTAAATAAGGCATTTAAACCACGGGAATTAAAATTTGCAAGTTTAAACTCATTTTCGGTCCATCTATCAATGGGTTTGGGAACACGTTCATTTTCAATTAGATGAGTTGGTGGGGAGTACCCGGTAACAACAGACATCCAAACACGTTCATCGATAGATTTAAGTGCCGATTTCATACGCGCTTTCCAATACGCGTAGTTAGAACCATCAAAAATAGAAAATTTTGAAAATGGGGAAAAATCCATTTTAGCCAAAAATTAAAGGATCTTAACGAAGTAATTTATCGTTTTTGGCTCTGATACCAATTTGAAAAGCCCCGGATTTTAATAATCTCAGATTAAAATATAATTTCCTTATAAGTAAATGCGGAAGCGTTGAGATGGTTTTAACTTTCAAAACAAACAACAAGTCCTAGAATTTTCCTAAGTCATGATTAACAATTATCCAAAGTTAGGCGAAACCAAATTAATGCAAGTGACTTGAATAAACCAATTTTACCCAATATTTAATTTAAGTCCCAAATTAAATGAGTGTGATAATTAAACCCAATTTTATCTTGAAATTATCCTAAGCATGGATTCTAAATTATTGAGCAAGATAAAATAAACAATGTCACACTACACCGCGATGTACGAGGAAAAACCCACTAACGGGAAAAAACCTCGGGACGGCCCTAGCCTCAAATCCACTAAAAATGGTATTACAAAATACAAGACAAAAAACTTACTTCCTAAACTCGAACCCACTCAAGCCGTGATGGTCCTTCTTGTATCAACCTCCAATTAGCGGATAACCAACGGAGCTCCACCGTGGTCTCGAAATACATCGATGGGACTTTATATGGTCACCGTCACCCAAGCATGGAGCCTTTCTCCTTGTGGGTAGAATCTCAACAAAAGTCTTCTTTGTGATGGGGTGAAGAAGCAAACCCGAAACGTCTCTTGAATTCGGTAGAGAAAACCGGTGCCAAAAACTCCAAGCAATTGCTATAAATATAGAAACTTGGATAAACTATTATTGGGTGTAAACTAGAGTGTGTATGAATTTTTCCTTGAAAATTAACACTCAAAACTTGAACATTTTCCCTAAATAAATTTGCTCTCAAACTCTCTCTAAGAGATGGATATTGAATGGAAAAGTTGTCTTGGAAAATGTGTTTCCCGCACATAATGAAGTATGAAAAATGTTGGTTGAAAACCAAGTGGAGGAGTGGGGAAAAACTGCAAAAAACTGCCAAATAACTGTTCCCGCTGGAAGTTCGTTCGAACGAACGTGATTCTCGTTCGAACAAGACTTCTAACGAGTGACCAGCCTGGGCTCGTTAGAGATTCGTTAGATACCTCGTTAGAACGAACATTCATTCGAACGACATATCGAACGACATATCGAACGACTGTCCAGTTAGGGTCGTTGGCAAAACTCGTTCGAACGAACCTGGTTCGAACGACAAAACTCGTTCGAACGAAACAGATTCGAACGACAAAACTCGTTCGAACGAAATCTGGTTCGAACGAAAAAACTCGTTCGAACGACATTTCAAACGAACAGCCAGAAAGATTGAAAAATTCGATTTTGGCCCAGAAACTTTTATATACTTATTTTAAAGTTCTTAATTGATTCTTTCTGAAAATAAAATGCAGTTTTTATTTCACCTAACACCCAATACATATTGTTACAAGCTCCTATATACATATAATTACATTCATACCTTGGGAGCATGGAACCTTAGTTGATGACGTAGAAACGAGGCACACAAACCGTCATTTTGATGAAGCTTTAAGTTCTTTGCCGCTACGTCTTCAATATACACTTCATAGGCTTGAGAATATTACAATAAATACTATCCTATGAATAAATGTTTTTGTCCGGAATTGACCCAAAACTATATATGGACTCAATTGGAAATTTGTGTCCTTACAAGGGACAAGAGTTAAAACACACCCAATTCATTAACTTTCATTGCTTTGTGAGTCACTTTGGGGACATAATTATCATTCATAACTTATTGAAAATGGACATACGAATATACTACGTTAATCTCCTTGCGGAGATGAATGCGTTCGTATATAGTCCCACAATTTCCATAGTGTGGGTCCCACCTAAATTTGAGCTCAAAGTTGCTCAAAAATCTGTCCATATTGACAGCTTTATAATACCCATTTAAGTCCAATTTTCCAACAAAGAGCACTGAGCTTTTGATGTAAAATCTTTCGTCTCATGCTCCAAAGAAGTGTTGTTGTGATGTTCAGGAGCACCGAGATTTTGGGTCAACTTGCAAGTTAAATCAAAATTTGGGAATGAAAAAAAAAAGAATCATAAATCAACTTGCTCATCATCCCTTAAACATAAGAGATAGAGAGAGAGAGAGAGAGAGAGTGTGTGTGTGTGTGTGAGAGAGAGAGAGAGAGAGTAACTTACTCTTATTGAGTGAGATTTTGACCTCATGTTGTGTATCCATCACTCTCAATGCCGTGATTTTAGTATCTGATCTACTTGAATTTTTTTACACATATCTACAATGTAGCTTGAAAAAATTAACAATGGTTAGTATAATTGGTAAAACCCACTTTGTGAACCACTCAAATGACCTGAAAATATAGCTCCGAACTAAACACCAACGCTCCTACCGACTTAAAAATGATATAATATAAATAAGCCCATTAGTTCTAAAAAAAAACACCATGTTAATACCACAAAATTGGAACTAATTGAATTAGACGTTTAACAAAACACACATGACAAAAAGTATATAGTGTATGAATCTAAAAAATCTTTTACTCCAAACCATCATCCACAAAAAAAGAGATTTATCGAATCATTGAAATCAGCTCCAATAAATAAATTGACAGTTGAGAATTTACAAATTCATTTACTGTATGAGGTCTCTTATTTATGTTGAACGTAGTAAACAAACTGACCCATATTTTTGTTTATTGTGGTCACTCTGTTATTTGTTTGTTTTTGTTGTTCGCTACGTATTTGATATTATGGTAATAAAACTAATGCAACGATACAAATATAAATACCATATAATATATACATACGGTATAATATATACAAACATACATACCATGTTCTTGTTTGTTGTGGTCACTCTTTAATTTGCTTATTTTTTTTTGGTACATATTTGATATTATGGCAATAAACTAATGCGACGATATAGTCATACATACCATATAATATATACATGGATATATTACACCAAATGATATCATATGTGCTAGTGACACTCATCGCAGGCAAAGGGATTTTTACAGAGCTTATTTTTTTTTAAATCTAAGCAACTTGAATCACCCATTAAGAAGTCAAGCATGGTGGTGCATTAAAACGAGTTAGTGCAGTGGAATTTAGGTAAACTGCCTGATCTATACGAATAAATTATTGTTTCCCCATTCCAACCCAGGCCAATAATTTCAGCAATGGAATCAACATCAGTGGTTTAGACTGAACCAATAAGGGTACCCGGAGATGTATCATGGATGCGGGTCTTCTTTGAAACCTTGGACCAACCAACACCTTCAACATATAATTTCTAGTTATCGTTCATGGGTGGATACATCTGTCATCAAGATGTGGTTTTAAGATTGATGCAATGAAAGTCACTTTAAATTCCTAAAATCATCACAAAAAAACTTATCTTCAAACTAAAAATAAAAAAATATCATATACACTACAAAATGTGTACTCAGTAGAGTGTTGGCATATGAAAAATATTACAAATATTTGGTAGCTCACTTCATAAATATTCAAAACCATGTAAAGTAGGTAAAGTGTAAATTTAAATTCTTATTCACCATTTACAAAGAGATGAAAACAAAGAAAAATAGTTCATAATAATATAAATGAATCAATTTGAAGTTTAAGCACCCAGTGGTGGTTAATAAACCACTGTAGATATTAATTTATCACAATAATTTGGAATGAGTTATATTGATGAGCCTTAGTAACATGAAAGTTTCCATAAAAACTTTAGGGCTTCATTCCAGTTAAAAAACTTAGAATTGTAAATAAATTTAATCTAACTGAAAGTAAGTTTATGTTGATGAGATTTACTTACAGATACTGGAGTACTTCATTACAGTAGATCAAACTTGGTATTTCACCCATGAGCTTATTTCAAGCCAGATCACCGAAAAAATTGATGTACAACAGACAAAAGTAGTTTGTTAGCACAATTATTGAAAAATTGGTGGATCAGGCAAAACTTAGTTCACATAGGTATCAAGTGGAAAAGTTATGGTTGAACAACATAGGTATCATATGGAAAAGTTACGATTGAACAACAATCCTTTACTAACATTAAGAGTACATATTTCAGTCAAGAAAAGAAAAACTTAGAGTTTTAACATTAAGAGTACATACACAATTTAAAGTCCATACAACACCAAAAATTAAAACAAAAAATGTCGAAACACTCAAAGGCACGTAATCCACCTAAACCGCTGCTAGCATATGCGCTCCCATACCCACCCAAACCCTTGCTTACCCACCCCTGACCTCCTACCTGTTATGCCATCCTCCACCCCAGTGCTTTGGAGATGTCAAGAATGTGTCAACTACTGGTAATTACCACATACTAGTGATTTCACTACTTAGGCTCCTTGGGGGGGGGGGGGGGGGGGGTGTCAAGAATGTCCAGACCTTCTTTTCTATGCAAATTCACATGGAAAAAGAAAATATATCAGTATTGTTCCAGTAGAGGTTTCAGCTAAAAGGCATAGTCTTAGCTCCTATATGCAGATGTTATCAAAGTCAATTCAGAAAGTTTAAACCATCTATTCCTAAATGGTCCAATTTCCAGTTATGTTTAGACTTTGTTTGGTAATTTATTTGGCCTCAAAGTGTCAACTTCCTCAATCCATCAATTACTTATGACTTGGTGGCTTGGAATTTACATAAAATATCTTTTTCTTATGCTCCTACGAAGTATTTTAAGGGAAATATGGTTTAGCAAAAATCAATGTAGTTATGAAGGAGTTAAAATGGGTAGCTTGAGGATCATCAATAATGTTTTCAACTTCATTAAAGTTTGCTCATAAAAATATGAACCCCATTATAAACCATTTGTATCGGTTTTGTTGATGACCTGATACAAAAGTTCAAACTTTATCAGTTCAAACTTAGTATATAAAAGTTATAATCCATCTGTAAATACAAAAGTGAGCACGTTATGAGTTCATCAATTAGCAGAGTATACTAATTTTTACAGTAAATTACTGATAATCCATTAATTATCAGTTTTGTACACATTATAAATTGTTGTAAAACATTATAAACATCTGTAATTAGTATACTGTAAAACAAACTGATAATCCATCAATTATAGATGTTTATAATGTGTAATTAGTATACAGATTTGTAATAATTACTGTAATGTTTATAACTGTAATAACCCTCGCTTATGAGACCGTATTTTATAGTAATTACTTAGTATAGTAATTAGAGACCAGTTTTGGGTTATGATTTGAATGTTAATTCAATGTAGAAAGTTGATATTTATTATGAGGTTGCATACATATCATAATCATGGGGAATATTGCTATGTCATGCTTATTTATATCATCTGAATTTAAAATGATATTTGGCTTAATAATGAGTCAGGAACCTAAATTGAATTTTAAAAATGTCCAAATGATAATTTGGAGGTTGCAGTTGATTCCGGAATGTGCGAAATAGTCAAATAATGTACCATATTGTATTTTAAAGTTTTGGGCATTTTTGACTGATTGTACCCAAATTATACAGTTGCGTATTATTTTATCGCACTATTAGTTAATTTAGTGGGACATTTGCCTTAAGCCACGACTTAAGCCTATTAAGTCTTCTAATTTCCCAAATTTCCTTCTAAAACCTAAAGAGAGAAAGAGAAGAGTAGAAAGAAAGATTTGGAGATTGAGAAGGATTTTGCTACTACACCAAGAAATCTGCAAAGTTGCTGAATCAAGGCAAGTTTTTACTTGCTATTTGTGTCTTGAGATAGATGATTGGTTGTGGTAATGGTGTATTGATTTTAGTTTAGCAAACTTAGGGTTTTCTTATGTATTTTTGGGTTTTGATTCACTCTAAGATGATTCATGAGGTTTTAGATGATCAAGAGTATCATTGATGTTATTTTAGTGTGGGTATATAAGTTTGGTTGGAAGAAATTGGAGTTGGGGTAGAAAATGGAGTCCAAGACTCCATAGCCATTTCTTGGCAAAATCGCAGGTCCGAATCGATTCGGCCCCCTCGGCGAATCGATTCGGTTAAGTCCGGTGCCCAGGTCTTGTGAACCGAATCGATTCGAAATTCATCCGAATCGATTCGGCAGTTATGCAGAAACCCAAAGTTTCTGGCCGAATCGATTCGGCCAAGGGGGCGAATCGATTCGGTAGCCCTGCACTTTTCAAAATTTTTCTTTTTCATTGTTAACCCCTTTTCTTTAGGAGTATTGATTAGGGACCTTCTAAAATGAAGTAAACATAGGGTTTAGAGTTCTAGTTGAGTTGGGTCGACATCCTAGACTCGAAAGGGTTCATCTAGGATTCATTCAAGGGGGAATTTAAAGTGATGCTTAGGAATTTCTTTTGTCTTGTAGTTTTATAAGGGTCTAGAATCTATTAAGGTCAATTTGGAGACTTTAGAATTCAACTCGAGTTAGATTTGACTTGATGGTTTATATTAAAGCCTAAAAGATACCTTGGGAATAACTTTGGATTCTGAATTCCTTTTCAGGATGCTATGTCGGTACGAATTACATATAGTCCTGATTTAGATTGTACATTTACTTAAAATTGAGATATTGCTAAGGTAAATGATAATTTACTAAATCATGTAATGGACATTAATAAAATGGATGTTACACACCTCTCTAAATACCATCTTAAGGGAAGTCCGTGCGAGAGGTGAAGCCCCCTGGCTAATGAATGCAGGGTGGATATAGTCGTAGGCCATATGAGCGCTTGTTTTATTTTTCTGCGATGGGTAGGAGATTCTGGGTGTGGTCTTGACTACCCCGCAGGCATATGGCCGCTTCCCGACGATTTCGATAGGATCCCAGGTTGTCTTATGTTAGGCCCTGGAAGATGATGGTTATTTAGGGACGTGCACAGTGGGGAAACCCGGACGGGCGGTCTTAGAATCGTTATATTTATATTTATGACCATTCTAATTATCGAGTTGGACTCGATGGAACATTAATTCCATAAAGAACAAATTTATGCCACAAAGAGCATGCTATTGAGATTAGTGCCATAGAGAAGCACATGATGATAATTATATTCCTGATAAGGAATGGAAAAGAAGATTGAAATTGAAATATGATGAATGATGATAAAGGCTCACATGTACTTTTAGTTCTGTTTTAAATGAACCTCACTCTATGTAGTCCTTTATCAGTTTTAGTTCCTTATATGATGTTACCATGCTAGACTATCATCCTTGATTATTTGTGCATCATTGTCATACCTGTCATTTATCTATTGATCACATATACCCGGCCCTGACCGGTTTTCCTTTCTTGTTGTTTATGTATATATATAATCCGTTCAGGTGTTCCGCCGCACGGTCGCCCGTAATGACCTTTCCTTCCATATGTTTTTGAGGAGCCGTGACATTGTGTGGGTTTCACGGGATGTTTGCGTAGTCGTCTCCATTTATGTTTCTAGTTATGTTCAGTTTATTCGGGCTTGTTGCCCAGACCGTTGTAATTGTATAATGGATCTATTATGTAACACTTGATACTACTTGCATGTTGTATGGTTATATTGACCGACCTTTCGTTCGGTCCTTTTGTATCTTTTGGGTTTCTTATATACGCTTGTGGGGGTTTCCACCCTCTATTTCTATTATGGGTTGTTGAAAATGTTTTCTTTTAAATTCAAATCAAAGTTTTTTGATAAGCCGTTTTCTGGAATATAGAGTGGTTATTCCCTATACCTTGCATATTGTTGTGATGCTGAGAATGATATTTATCAATGATTTCCTATTTTATCGGGGTATAGGGCTGGCCACCCTTTATTCCGGATAGCGGGTTGTCACAGATGGTATCAGAGCATCAGGTTCTAGAGTCTTTAGGATCTATGCGGACTTGTCACGTTCTACCGTAGCGTTCTTTGATATAGAACTTAATGTTAGGAATGTTTTGCTGCCTATGTATGCGATCTTCTGCTAAATAGACTGTCTTATACTATGTTTTAACTCTATCTCGTCTTTATCTCAGATGCCGCCGAAGAGAGGACGTCCCGCTAGACGTAATAGGGTTGTTGAGGATGAGTTTGGTCCTCCACCGCAGCAGGGGAATATCAGTGCCGCTGAAGTGGCAAATATTGTGGCCCAAGTTGTCAATGCCGCGATGACTGCAGTGGCCCAACAAATGCCACAAGCTCAAGTGGGGGGACAAGAGGCACTAGTCCCTACGGGACCTTCTCAATGGGAACGGGTGAGGGAGTCTTTCCTTAAGGGACATCCCCCAGAATTCGAGGGAGGTTCGGATGTTATCAAGGCGAACTAGTGGAAGAGAGATATGCAGCGCCATATTAGGATGGTGGAATGTAGTGAAGAGAAAAAGCAAATTCTCGTTACTTTCAAGCTTGTCGGACCGGCCTTGCACTGGTGGGAGTCAATGACGACACCCGAGCAAAGGGATACTATGTCCATCACAAATTTTTGGGCTTTGTTTGATGGAAAGTATTTCCCTCCTGCAGTTCAGAGGGAAATGCAGAGGAAGCTTCAGGATTTGGTACAAGGGGAGAGATCGGTTGCCGAGTACGAGGAGGAGTTTACCCGGTTAGCCAGTTTTATACCGGAAGAGGTAACTCCAGAAGCGAAGAGGATCTCCAAGTTTGTGGGAGGTTTACATTGGCGAATAAAACAACATTTGCTGGGAAATCCATCTCTGGTGACTTTTGGTGATGTGATGAATGCTGCTTTACTTCACTGTCAAGAGCATAGATTGTTTGTGCAAAATAAGAAGAAGGTTGTTACTGTGGGGCAAGCGATGAGGCAGGGAGGAGTTGGGAGCGGAGGGGGAACAACTTCTTCGTCCCAATCCTCGGGGAACAAGCAGGTTGAGAGGGATCCTCAGCAGGGGGATTCGTCCAAGCGTCAACGGTTCGGTGGGTTTAATGCCGGTGGCAACAACAATGCTAACAGGCAGGGTCAGGGTGGTCAGCAACCACAGGGTGGTAGAGGTGGAAATGGAGGTAGAGGCCAACAGGGCCGAGGTGCGGGGCAATTCCGAAATAACCAAGGTAGGAATCAGGACAATGCGGTAAATAAATGTTTTCAGTGTGGGGAGTCGGGCCACTAGAAAAGGGCATGTCCTCAGTTTGTTGGAGGGCATCTTCCAAGGGCCCCACAGCAGCCGTATGTACAGTTTCCGCCCCAAGCGCCTAATCCGATTGCTCCTCCTCAACGGGGGCAATTATAGTACGGTCGGGTTTACCATATTCAGGAGGCTTTGCTTCCTCCAGCTCCTCCTGCACCACCAGTGATCGAGGGTAAGTTTTTCATTCATGGGCATTTGGGTCGAATCCTATTTGATACGGGTGCTACACACTCCTTTATTTCTAGAAGTTTTGCTCAGACTACAGGTTTGATAAAATCTGCTGAAAGTACCTTCACTAGCGTTGAATCCTCTATGGGCGATGGCTCATTGATTTTCTTCGTATGTAAAAAGGTAGGAATCAATCTTGGTGACTTGTGTTTTGAGGCCGATTTACTCGTCCTTGATATGGTCGGGTACGATGTAATTTTGGGTATGGATTGGCTAGTGAAGTACCGTGCTATAGTGAATTGTTACGGGAAGAGTATAGTTTTTGCGGTTCCGGGACAAGAGATGTTCCTGGTAGTTATGCCTTGCATGGAAGGGAGCACGAGTGCTTATTTATATTGTATTGCGGAAGATGCATCTAGAGATGTCGTGGTTCCCCTAGATTCTCTTCCAATCGTTCGGGACTTTGAAGATATTTTTCGGGAGATACCCGGATTACCTCCAAGTCGGGAAATAGAGTTTGTGATTGACTTAATGTCGGGAACTCGACCGATCGCAAAAGCTCCTTATCGAATGGCTCTTGTGGAGATGAGAGAGCTGAGAGATCAGATTCAGAAGCTACTGGAGCAGGGCTTTATTAGGCGTAGTACCTCACCGTGGGGCGCCCCGGTATTGTTTGTGAAAAAGAGAGACGGTTCTCTCCGGTTATGCGTGGACTATAGAGAGTTGAATAAGGTCACCATCCGGAATAAATACCCTTTACCTCGCATCGACGACTTGTTTGATCAACTTAGGGGAGCTTCCTACTTCTCCAAGATCGACTTGCGAACAGGGTATCACCAATTGAGGATACGAGAGCAAGATGTATCCAAGACGGCCTTTCTGACCCATTATGGATCTTATGAGTTCTTGGTTATGCCCTTTGGGCTAACCAATGCCCCTGCAGTGTTTATGGACCTTATGAATAGGGTATTCCGGGATTTCCTTGACCAGTTTGTCATTGTCTTTATCGATGACATCCTAGTCTATTCTCAGACAGAGTCGGATCACGCTGCTCACTTGCGGTTGGTCCTGCAGAGATTGAGAGATCATCAATTGTATGCAAAGTTTGAGAAGTGTGGCTTCTGGTTGAAGGAAGTTCAATTTTTGGGGCATGTGGTGTCGTCACGAGGCGTGTCTGTGGATCCGAGTAAGGTGATCGCGGTGAAGGAGTGGGGTCAGCCCACGACGCCGACTGAAGTTTGTAGTTTTCTGGGCTTGGCGGGTTATTACCGTCGATTCATTAAGGGCTTTTCTAAGGTTGCTAGCCCATTGACGAATTTGACCCGGAAAGGAGTAAGATTCGTTTGGGACAGTTCATGTCAAGCGGCTTTCGATGAGCTCAAGGATAGACTGACTTCAGCTCCAGTCCTGGCATTGCCAAGGCCGGGATTGGAATATCTCGTATTTACCGATGCATCTCTTCTGGGGTTGGGAAGTGTTCTTCAACAAGAGAGACAACCCATTGCGTACGCTTCTCGTAAGTTGAAGCCTCACGAGAGGAACTATCCAGTGCATGACTTGGAGTTCGCCGCCGTTGTATTTGCCTTGAAGATATGGAGGCATTACCTCTTGGGGGAAAAGTTTAGTCTTTTCACCGACCACAAATCGCTGCAATACTTATTCTCCCAAAAGGATTTGAACATGCGTCAGCGTCGTTGGTTGGAGTTTGTGAAAGATTACCAATTTGATATTCATTATCACCCCGGAAAGGCGAATGTGGTAGCAGATGCCTTGAGTAGGAAGCCTGATGGAGACTTAGCTGAGGTGTGGAAAGCTAAGTGGAGAGAACTTAGCCTAGAGGATGCCGGAGTGAGAGCATTCCTTTCAGTGATGACGGTTACTCCCACGATTATAGCAAAGATTGTGGAAGCTCAGAAAAGAGATAAGGTTTGTCAAGACCATACACGCCAGTTGTTGTCTGAGGGAGCGAAGTCGTACTCAATAGGTTCCGAGGGTGGACTACGCTTCCATGGAAGACTTGTGGTTCCTGATGATGGGGATTTGAGACGTGCAGTTATGGCGGAATCCCACGGGTCGAAGTTCACGGTGCATCCAGGCGGGGACAAGATGTACCAAGATATGCGTCGTTTGTATTGGTGGGCGGGTATGAAGAGGGATATCTCAGAGTTTGTGTCTCAATGCACTACTTGTCAGTTGGTTAAGATTGACCACCAGCGGCCGACAGGTTTGTTACAACCGCTCGAGATTCCCGTATGGAAATGGGAGAGCATTTCGATGGACTTTGTTACGGGCTTGCCTAGATCGCAAAACGGTCATGACTCAATTTGGGTGATTGTCGACCGTTTGACTAAGTCGACACACTTCTTGCCTGTGCGCACCGATTATGATACCGCTCGTTATGCCCAGTTGTTCATTGAGGAGATCGTCAGACTCCACGGGGTACCTTTGAATATTGTCTCCGACCGAGATAAAATATTCGTGTCCCACTTTTGGCAGAGTTTCCAGGGAGCTATGGGGACCGAGTTGAAGTTAAGCTCTTCCTATCATCCTCAAACAGACGGTCAGACCGAAAGGGTAAACCAGATGTTGGAGGATATGCTTCGTATGTGCATACTCGACTTTAAAGGCAGTTGGGAACAATACCTTCTGTTGGTTGAGTTTGCTTACAACAACTCATACCAATTCACTATTGGAATGGCACCCTATGAATCTCTGTATGGCAGGCCTTGTAGATCACCCGCTTGCTGGTTGGAAGTGGGTGATAATAAGTTCTTTGGATCTGAAATGATCCAAGATACTTCTTCGAAGATTGAGCTTATTCGAAATCGCATACGGATAGCCCAAGATCGCCAAAAGAGCTATGCCGATGCGGGTAGGAGACATATGGAATTGGAGGTTGGAGACCAAGTGTTGGTGCGAGTGTCCCCGATGAAGGGCATTAAACGTTTTGGGAAGAAAGGAAAGCTTGCTCCCCGCTTTGTTGGACCTTTCCCGGTGATTGCAAAGGTTGGTCCCGTAGCATACCAACTTGCCTTGCCGGAACCTTTACAACAAATTCATGATGTATTTCATGTCTCCTCTTTGAAAAAGTACAGAAGGTGTGAAGGTGCCCTTTGGCACATTCCTTTCGAAGATATCGATTTGCAGCCCGATGTTTCTTATGAAGAACAACCGGTCGCTATCCTTGAGTTTGGGGAGCGAAAGTTAAGATCTCGTGTGGTGCCCCTAGTGAGAGTTCATTGGAGTCATCATCATGCCAACGAATCAACTTGGGAACGTGAGGATGAGATGCGGGAAAAATATCCACATCTTTTCTTATGAGGTACGCCTGAATTTTGGAGGCAAAATTCCCTCATAAGGGGGGGAGTATGTAATAACCCTCGCTTATGAGACCGTATTTTATAGTAATTACTTAGTATAGTAATTAGAGACCAGTGTTGGGTTATGATTTGAATGTTAATTCAATGTAGAAAGTTGATATTTATTATGAGGTTGCATACATATCATAATCATGGGGAATATTGCTATGTCATGCTTATTTATATCATCTGAATTTAAAATGATATTTGGCTTAATAATGAGTCAGGAACCTAAATTGAATTTTAAAAATGTCCAAATGATAATTTGGATGTTGCAGTTGATTCCGGAATGTGCGAAATAGTCAAATAATGTACCATATTGTATTTTAAAGTTTTGGGCATTTTTGACTGATTGTACCCAAATTATACAGTTGCGTATTATTTTATCGCACTATTAGTTAATTTAGTGGGACATTTGCCTTAAGCCACGACTTAAGCCTATTAAGTCTTCTAATTTCCCAAATTTCCTTCTAAAACCTAAAGAGAGAAAGAGAAAAGTAGAAAGAAAGCTTTGGAGATTTGGAGATTGAGAAGGATTTTGCTACTACACCAAGAAATCTGCAAAGTTGCTGAATCAAGGCAAGTTTTTACTTGCTATTTGTGTCTTGAGATAGATGATTGGTTGTGGTAATGGTGTATTGATTTT
The DNA here is from genome assembly GCA_949130495.1 of Sambucus nigra. Classification (NCBI taxonomy): domain Eukaryota; kingdom Viridiplantae; phylum Streptophyta; class Magnoliopsida; order Dipsacales; family Adoxaceae; genus Sambucus; species Sambucus nigra. The sequence continues at coordinate 298,588,663 of OX422223.1, forward strand.
AGTTTAGCAAACTTAGGGTTTTCTTATGTATTTTTGGGTTTTGATTCACTCTAAGATGATTCATGAGGTTTTAGATGATCAAGAGTATCATTGATGTTATTTTAGTGTGGGTATATAAGTTTGGTTGGAAGAAATTGGAGTTGGGGTAGAAAATGGAGTCCAAGACTCCATAGCCATTTCTTGGCAAAATCGCAGGCCCGAATCGATTCGGCCCCCTGGGCGAATCGATTCGGTTAAGTCCAGTGCCCAGGTCTTGTGAACCGAATCGATTCGAAATTCATCCGAATCGATTCGGCAGTTATGCAGAAACCCAAAGTTTCTGGCCGAATCGATTCGGCCAAGGGGGCGAATCGATTCGGTAGCCCTGCACTTTTCAAAATTTTTCTTTTTCATTGTTAACCCCTTTTCTTTAGGAGTATCGATCAGGGACCTTCTAAAATGAAGTAAACATAGGGTTTAGAGTTCTAGTTGAGTTGGGTCGACATCCTAGACTCGAAAGGGTTCATCTAGGATTCATTCAAGGGGGAATTTAAAGTGATGCTTAGGCATTTCTTTTGTCTTGTAGTTTTATAAGGGTCTAGAATCTATTAAGGTCAATTTGGAGACTTTAGAATTCAACTCGAGTTAGATTTGACTTGATGGTTTATATTACAGCCTAAAAGAGACCTTGGGAATAACTTTGGAGTCTGAATTCCTTTTGAGGATGCTATGTCGGTACGAATTACATATAGTCCTGATTTAGATTGTACATTTACTTAAAATTGAGATATTGCTAAGGTAAATGATAATTTACTAAATCATGTAATGGACATTAATAAAATGGATGTTACACACCTCTCTAAATACCATCTTAAGGGAAGTCCGTGCGAGAGGTGAAGCCCCCTGGCTAATGAATGAAGGGTGGATATAGTCCTAGGCCATATGAGCGCTTGTTTTATTTTTCTGCAATGGGTAGGAGATTCTGGGTGTGGTCTTGACTACCCCGCAGGCATATGGCCGCTTCCCGACGATTTCGATAGGATCCCAGGTTGTCTTATGTTAGGCCCTGGAAGATGATGGTTATTTAGGGACGCGCACAGTGGGGAAACCCGGACGGGCGGTCTTAGAATCGTTATATTTATATTTATGACCATTCTAATTATCGAGTTGGACTCGATGGAACATTAATGCCATAAAGAACAAATTTATGCCACAAAGAGCATGCTATTGAGATTAGTGCCATAGAGAAGCACATGATGATAATTATATTCCTGATAAGGAATGGAAAAGAAGATTGAAATTGAAATATGATGAATGATGATAAAGGCTCACATGTACTTTTAGTTCTGTTTTAAATGAACCTCACTCTATGTAGTCCTTTATCAGTTTTAGTTCCTTATATGATGTTACCATGCTAGACTATCATCCTTGATTATTTGTGCATCATTGTCATACCTGTCATTTATCTATTGATCACATATACCCGGCCCTGACCCATTTTCCTTTCTTGTTGTATATATATATATATAATCCGTTCAGGTGTTCCGCCGAACGGTCGCCCGTAATGACCTTTCCTTCCATATGTTTTTGAGGAGCCGTGACATTTTGCGGGTTTCACGGGATGTTTGCGTAGTCGTCTCCATTTATGTTTCTAGTTATGTTCAGTTTATTCGGGCTTGTTGCCCAGACCGTTGTAATTGTATAATGGATCTATTATGTAACACTTGATACTACTTGCATGTTGTATGGTTATATTGACCGACCTTTCGTTCGGTCCTTTTGTATCTTTTGGGTTTCTTATATACGCTTGTGGGGGTTTCCACCCTCTATTTCTATTATGGGTTGTTGAAAATGTTTTATTTTAAATTCAAATCAAAGTTTTTTGATAACCCGTTTTCTGGAATATAGAGTGGTTATTCCCTATACCTTGCATATTGTTGTGATGCTGAGAATGATATTTATCAATGATTTCCTATTTTATCGGGGTATAGGGCTGGCCACCCTTTATTCCGTATAGCGGGTTGTCACAATAACGTGTACAAATTAATATTTGTAATTAATATCAGTTTTGTAATTGTACAAATATTTGTAATTAAAGGAAACCTAGAGTTGAATGAGAAAAATACGACGAAACATAAAGATTTCAAAAGTATCTCAACATAAAGATTTCAAGCTTCTGAAAACTAATCGACCTGAATAAGTCCACTTAAAGTATCTTTGACACAATAGTTGTGATAAAAATAAGCGAGACTCACCAAGACTGGAACATTCTTGGAGACAATATTCATTACCTTGCCATTCCCACTCACTACACATTTCATATTGAAAAAAACAAATATATCTCACATTGCTTTCCACTACATTGCAATATATATAATCAAAACTACTTATTGAACTTCAAGTGAATCCCAATTTAGAAGAAATTGAATGGAACTTTCCAAATTCAGGCATACAACACAAACTACTCGCACAAAAGTAGAAACAATAACAACACAAAGGGTAGTCTGTGAACTTGATAGAATTAAAGAAAATCAGTAAATGCATACCATGTGAGGCCCTCAAAGGATGCGTTTCTAGCGATGGCCAACCACTTCACCCCAAAGATTACCTCTCCATCATTGTCATTCACGATAGTGAAATCTCCTCCTCCCTAGAACATAAATTCGAGGATCACACGGTGGAATTAAGACCCCTTGTAGTGCAAAGGATTATCTCTCCTTATAATGCCATTCTCGTCGGTGCAAAGTGCATGGAAGTTTTTGACGGTTTTGGGGGTGGTGTCGCCATAAAGTTCCCTCATGATACGACCAATGTAATACCCCACGATTTTGGGATTGAGAAATTTAATTTCGGGAGAAATAAAATTTAATTAAGTTGGAGAATTTTAAAATTTGGGAATTGAGGTCCAAAAATTAAGGACGTTTTAAAGTATTCTGAATGATAATTCTGAGTGCGCCATTGGTTTCGGATGGGTCAAGACAGTCAAAATGACTGTCATTGGGTTTTATTTCGACATCGGGATATTTGTAAGTATGTTTGACTCGAATTGGAGTAAAAGAGTCATTTAAAGTGTGTATTAACATTTAAAATTGGGATTATTATTTTAAGGGATTTAAAGGCTTAAGGATCAAGCCTTCTCATTTGTGAGAAGGGAGAAATAGGAAGAAAAGAGAAAACTTGGAGATTTTCGGCCCAACCACGATCACGAGGACGATCCAACCTCTACAAATCTAAGGCAAGTGTTTAATCTTGCTAAATATTTCAATTGTGAATTTCATTTCAGAATTTGTGGATAAAAGAAATGGATTTTGGGTATTGATATCAAAACCTAGATTTTGGGTTTAATCTAGAAATTGATGTTTATATATGGGTTTGATGGTGTAGAAATGGTTGGGATCAGATTTGGGTTGATTTATTGGCTTAGAATTCGTGGGTTTTATTGAAGAAGAAGAACCCTTTAAGTTTTGCAGACCTGAATCGATTCGCCCCTTAAGAGAATCGATTCCGCCTAGGGAAAATTGGCAGGTCTGCATTGACCGAATCTATTTGGACCCAAGGCGAATCTATTCGGCCTGAGACAGAAGCCCAGGTCTTTGGACCCGAATTGATTCGCCTTAGAGGCCTAATCGACTCGCTGGGCCGAATCGATTCGGAATAGGGCCGAATCAATTCGGAAACACGTCTGTTTTTTGGAATTTTTCTAGAATGATCTCGGACCCTTTTTGGTTGGGTTTGTTGATTCGGGACCTTCTTCTATGATGTAAGAGATGTGTTTTGGAGACACATAAGAGGTTTCTCACACGTTATGATTATGGGGACTTCTTGGAATAATTTGGGAAAATATATATATGTATGCACTGGAGTTGTGTATAGAGATAGTGAGAAACCTCATTGGGAATGGGAATCCTAATTATAGATCAAAAGTGAGCCTAGTATTGATGTAAGGTTAAGGTCCCTTCGAGAGAGTGGTGAGAGAACGACAAGAAATCATAGGCTGAGGTTGTGCCGAATCCTTATAGTGATAGGATTATATTTAGATTAAAATTGGGGCCGACGAGAGAGAGAGTGGTCACTTATCCTTAGAAAGGTTTAAATTAAGGAACAAACTGTAATAAAATAGGATTAAGGGTTCATAAGAGAAATTGAACGGTCAGAAAAATTGGGAACGATTGGATTGTGTTATTGACTAGAATAAGTATAGTGTAATTCTAGTTAGGATAGTTTATACATATAATTGTGTGGGAGTAACAATTGGAACTCCAGTACTTGAAATGAATTTGAGATAAGCTCGAGGTTCGTAAACTACTAGTTATGTGCATACCAATAGTCGACATTAGTAAATAAGATATTGAGGTACTATCGAATATCGATGCGATAGGTAATGATTGTACTTTGGGTGATAACCTTAATGTTGGACATATATATATATATATATATATATATATATATATATATATATATATATATATATATATATATGACGGCTAGTAAATTGAGAATTATGTATACTTATGGACGAGATTATAAATCTTATACATATGAACGAGAGAGAGTTTGTATATATATATATATATAGAGAGAGAGATATGAATAAAAGTTTAAACTCATTTTTTGAATATATAAACCGTATGTGATGGTTTAATTATATGATGGGATCATATGGATGTATATATATTGTGCATGAGAATGATATATATACTTATGTGGTTAAGCATACCCCGCGCATGCTATCATTGGGAAGTTTTCGCTATGAGGGTGAGCACCCTGGCTCAAGGAGAAGAGTGTAGATATTCCCCAGGTCATAGTCGTCCAGTGTGTTATGATGTGATTTACATTTTCGGGATGAGACGTGGTGGGTATGTTTCATCTCAGTTCCGGTTAGGAGCTATGACCGCTTCTCGGGACGTAGTGTGTGTGAGTTTATCACGAGGATGGGTGTCATTTAGCCCCGCTAGGTGGTCCCCAATATTGCTACGTGAGATGGGCATTGGGATGATGATAGTATGGAGCAGTTTATCGATGATATATATAGCCGTGTATATTACGTGCATGGCCATTGTACATCATATGTAGTATGCACACTTGGCTATGGGGATGAATGATTGTATCTATATTTATGTTTAGATTAAATGTACATATTTATATATATATCCTATAGGAGAAAGGATATAAAAGCTCTATGGTGTACATCTTGGGTGATCATGGTATACTAGATTGTTGGGGGTTGATGTATCGCATTTAAGAAATACTTCGGTTACATCATCCCAAGGATATTATTGGAGATTTTGAGGTTGTTCGTAGCTAGAAATCTAAATTGTAGTAGTAGTATTTGTGCGTATGACATAATGGACCTATAGGACCGATATTGTCAAGAAGTAGTATATTGGGGGGGGTTCCTTGTTTGGATTTCGCTTTGCGAGACGCCCTGCGCACGAAACGTAGTACAAATTTAAGAGTAGAGAGAAGTTTTTTTCCTTATTAAATTGTGCATGTTACTTAGAGGATAAACTCTTTAATTGAAGTTTAATGTTAATTTGTGAAGACATAAAATTTGAATTAATTATTAAGTTAAATTGAAATTTGTAAAGCCTAGTATGGCATATATGTTTGTAAAAATAAATAAGTGTAATTGGAACGGGAAAGATTCTCGGGTTAGGTTAGGAGGGTTGGTCTTATGGGTATAGGCTGTGCCTATGGTAAGTTAGGTTGTCCTTATGGGCGGGGTAACTAAATTAAGATTTCAGGACGCGAATATGTGCGCGCTATTATATGAGAGGTGAGCATGGGGTTTCGCGAGAGTGCGATTCCACTTTAATTAAGAAATAAGTGCATTTATATTTATTATGCACGGTTAACACACTTGCTAAACATTTTTACAACTCAGGATCTGACCCGTTTATATTTCTCTTTTGATAGATATGTATGTATATAATACTACAGGGGTCCCACCGCATGGATGTCGGATGCCCTTCTATCCAGGGTCTTGGGAGCCGTAACAGGTGCGGGCTGTTGCGGGATTTAGATTGTAGTCACTTCCTATCTCTTTATACATCTAGATAGGACTCATATAGTGTATCGGGTTTATACTCACGAGTCTTTTGTAGTTGTTTCTTCTTTTTATTCTAATTATTGTATTGTCTGTGACCCGACAGCTTATTCGGGTTTACTTCTTTACTGTGTACTCGTTCCATTTTAATTTGAGCATTTTCTTTTATATTGGTACTCGTGTGTACTTTACTGTTTCTATTAGTTCTATATTGTTGGTTAGTTGTCTGTTGTATGTTTTATATATAGTTTTTGTCATCTCGCTTATGTGATTTCGGGTAGTTAGACTTATATGTTATAGTATAGTGGTTAATGCTGAGGATGAGCCATCTCAGATTCCCGATTTGTTGTAGTATAGGGCTGGCCACCCGTTATTATTTTAAGCGGGTTGTCACAACCAACAGGTGAACCGTCGATTTCCATGTCAAAAAATACTTGGCCATTTTTTTCTCTTGTCATTATTGATTTCGTCAAACATGATGCATAGGAATGATATGATTTGAACCACAAAGAAAAAGTAAAAAAAAAATCAAAGAGAGATAGATCTAACAGAGTGAACATATGTGAAAAATCAAAAAGCATTCGTTCCTCGAAAAATCCATAACACACATTATCATTGATAGACATTTGAAGTCAAAGAATTTGAATCCAGTAAAAACCTCAACGGGTCTATATATTTTTTTGATAGACCATGTAGTGTCGAATGTAATCATGTCACCAAAAACACATAATCCTTAAGCATCTTTTCATCTGCTAAAAATATTTTAATTATCTCATTTCAACTATCTAATTGAAACGATGGATCCTCACAACTATCTAATTGGAAATACCTATGTAGGCTTCCTGATTCTCCATATTCCAAGTATCATCCTTGTGAACAATCACTTCTATGAAACACAAACAATCCTTCTGGGCACCAGTGGCCTTCTCAATTGCTTTAATCAACTCCTCTTCACAATGCACCTAAAACAGTTAAATCAACACACGGTTTAACCATCAATACTTTTCAATTTCACATAATATGGGCTATTTCAAATTTCATCAGGCTTTTAACTCACCTTTATAGTCCAGCCTTTGTACCTTTGAGATTGTGGATCGCATCAATTAATCCGATGTAGTTCTAGTTCTTAATGTTCGTGTAGGGCCCATCGTGGATCTCAAATTCAATGGTGTAACCACCATTGCATATTAGAAAGATTATGGGTGTCTGCCCACATCACTGCAATGTCCACACATCTTATGCAGAAACCTGCCATGTGAGGTTTTAAAATATATTAGAAAAGTTAAGGTTTGGCAAATAATTATTCCAATTGAATTAATTAAAGTACCCTCCCACCACCTTGTCTACCCATAATTGTTCCAATTGAAGGGGTACTGCTGATTTTCTTAGTTAGACTATTCCATAGTCATTTGCCAACTTAACATTAATTGCTTGAGCATGACTTAAAACCAACATCCTCATACCCGTTTATTATTATATGAAAAAGATCACCCTTGAAAAGATATATCTACTCAAACACGTCTCTTTTATAAATGAGGTCCAATATTAGAGTTTATCTATTAACGACAACTCACAACACATTGAATCAGTAGTACCCCTTCACATCAGCAGAGCGTAGAGATAAATAAACCAAAATTAGTTTTTTTAATCGTACAAACTAAGTTTGATACACAACAGAAAAATAAACATGTACATGTAGGTCTAGATATATATGTATCCACTCTGTAAGAACACATGTATGAACCAAATATACATCTATGAACGTTTAATTTTAGATATACATTTATATATCATGCATGCCATTTCTTTCGAATTTCAGATGTTCAAAATTATGCATAATACTCTAGTTTTCAGGATTCAAATTTCGTAAATGTGTCTTACCATTTGTTAAATGTACATTCATTTGAGCATTTTATCGAACACCTGACATGGAGCTGGTCATAAACACACAAAATGGTCATAAACACCTATAAAAGAAAACACCCAAAATTTATGAAATTATAACTGCAAATTCTTTAAACATAAAAAAGAAGAAAAATAATCATCGCACACACTTACACAACCTAAGGCTGAGAATAAAGATTCACTCGGAGAATCAATAAATCCGATAGAGACATGAAGCAAAAACGAAGGTCGAGTTAGTTGAGAGGAGGTGGAGTGGAAAATCGCAAATGAGAGAAAGGGAAATGATAAGAGTTTCATTTGGGGCTTGACATAAATTGAGATCTTAGGGATGTGAATCGGAGAGAGAAAATATCATGTTTTTGATATATTACTACTGTACCCTTTGTTTTTTAATCACAATGAAATTTTGAAAGAAAATGAGGGGGAAAGTAAATTTTAGTAGGTTAAAACTGTAAATTTCATATGGATTAAAAAAATTAGGTGTGGTGAGTTGTAGAGCTTATGGTGTGAATTCTTATCTCACCCTACTCTTAGTGCCTTCTTGGCTTCGATCTGAACCGTGAAGTGTCTTCCAAACTTATGAATAGTGAAAATACCATTCTACTTTATTTTATATATATATATATATATACACACGCACACACACATACCCAAATTTTTTTCTTTTTTTAAACTAGAGAGGATAATTTACCAACTTACCCAAAATTTGAGACTCAAATCAAATAAAACGATGGATCAACCTCCACGCAAAATCTGGCGATCTTGCATATTTTTTCATCTCTGATAATCTTCTTCTGATGGGGTAGTATTAAGTACGGTGTTATCTCAATGAAAATACTGATAGGGCATAAACTCGTACTCAAATCTACATTTTGTTTCGTTAAGTTTGTACGTTGGGATTAATAATTTTGACAAATCAACCTCCTCATAAACTCTAGCGTTTTTTCCTCTACTGGATGATGCTAAATTAAAAATGTTTTAATAGCTCTTCCTACTTTTGTTCCAATTTGAAAGAGTGTTTCTCCTCAAACCACTCGATAGGTAGTCTCAGGAGTCTGTTCAAATAGCAATGGTTATCTCTTTAGATTCATTTGGGTTGAATAGTGATTCATTACTATGCAAAGATGTCCTGTGAGTATATATTGGTAGTCTTATCTATTGTCAAACTTGAATAAGAAATGGACCTCTTCAACTTCAATTGCAGAAAAGTCTCCATGTAATGTCCATAACGTAGGGACGTTATTAAACGGGTTTTATTTCCAATATTCCTGCAAAGAAGCCTTACAATACCGCTACTTTTCCATCTCTTTCTCAATTTCTCCACATATTGTGGAGGAATTCTCACCACCGGATTCCTCTGGGTCTTCATTTAGATCAATATCTTACGTGTCTTGGCAGTCTTGAGGGTTGTCCTCTTCATCTTTTGACTAGTTATTAACTGTGTAATCTAAGTATATGTCAACACTAACTATTTTTATAATAACATCTTTGTAGGAGAGGATGTGTCATTCTTTTCCTGAGTTGGTTTCCACCTTGTTACTCCTTTGGCTTTTATTTTATGGACAGGAGCATTTATCTATCTCCATTCAATTAATTATTATGGGAAGATGGATATTTTATATCACTAAGGGAATAATACGAAGATAAGAGAAAAAAACACCTTTTACTGATCACAAATTTTGGCTTGATAAAAAATGGTTGGACACCTCCCTATTTATAAGTGTCAAGGGAAGAATCTAGTGACTCGTTAATTACAACTCCCAACTACCACCTCCTTCGTAGATTTTTTACAAGAGCATTCTAGCTAAAAACCCTTCTAGAAATATTTCACCTTTAATGTACCCAATTAACTATAAAATCCCATAACAACTAATTAAGCAAGCCCATATTAAAGTTATAATTTAGCAAAATAAATAATGGAATATGCAATATGTACCAAGTGTTTACACTAAAAGTTGTTTACTAACTCCATTAAACCGTTGTACCTAGAGTAGTGTACAGTACTTTGATGCACTTGGTAAACTACTTTTGGTGTAAAAACTTGGTACGTATAGCATTACTCATAAATAATACAACTTCTTTAAGCCCAATTAAAATAAAAATTAAATAGGTGCACAAACCAAATTTAATTTTCAACACCCTTTCTTAAACATGGTTCTGAAACTCGAAGTACACTTTGTAACTTGTGGAGCACCTCGTTCTTGAGTGGTTTCGTGAAGATGTTGTGACACCCCACCCAATTAAATAAAGGGTGATCAGTCCTATACCAATTTAAAACAGAATGTTCGGTTGGTTCATTCTTCGCATCACTGTCGAAAAACTTTTTAACATATTTGTCACATAATATAAAATTAAGAAAGGTGTAAAAACATTTCCAATACTAGTAAAACCATGTAAATCCATTTTCATTCAATCTTAAAATATAAACTATTCACCACACATAGGAATATAATCAATATTGAACATGAATTAAGTACTGAAATAAATAAGATTGGGTAAAACCTCCTAGTTCAAAACTCCAAAGCATAAAGTAAACCGAATACAATATCTCTGATGAAGAACTAGAAGCGAACGACACATGCCCTAGATAAGAAGTTTAGATGAAACTGAATGGAAAAGATAGATGCGTCTACTACAAGGACCTACATCTTCCAACAGCTGCAGCACGTCAAGCAACCCAAATCTCAAAATCTGGTACCCCTGTGGCTGAGCACCTATATATATATATATATATATATATATATATATATATATATATATATATATATAGCAAAAGAGAGAAGAGACACAAGAAGCGGGTCAGAGCCCAAGGTTTAAAAATGATTTAGCAAGTATTTAAAACTGGTTCTTAAAACAAGTCCTATACACATGTTAGTTATCGAACTATCACATGAGTTTCTCACCTCTCATCTATTGTGAACGCCTAACGTATATCTAATCTCCCCCTAGTTATAGCGCGCAGTATAACTAGTTAGAAACCATACTAATACTAACTATGCTCACTAGTAGTATTTCCGTATCGCCCATACAATACGCTATTCAGATAGTTTATCTCACATGCTAAGTTTCATTATTCACCGTTTGGATGGTTAGTCTTTTATCCACTAAGATTATTTTATTTCTCCTTTCCATTTTATCTACTAGTCTCACAAAGTAGAAAGTTCCCCAAGTACACTCATATATATATATATACACATTAATCTTGCACCCTTAGGTTAAGACCACTTGGCGCAATGTAATGATTATTGTTATTACCAAGTCTACTAATTTCACACAGTAGAAATATTCACAAGTTCATATATATATATATATATATATATATATAGTCACATCATCCTTATACATATATATACTAATCATGCATCCCCGGGTTAACACCTATTAATGAACTTATCAATAATAATCCAACACCCCCGGGTTATCACCCATTAGTACGCCTATCAAGAGAATCCTGCATCCCCGGGTTAGCACCCATTAATGCACCTATTAATAAAATCCGGCATCCCCGGGTTAGAATCCTTTCATGCACCTATCAATAATAATCTAGCACCCCTGGGTTATCACCCATTAGTGCGCCTAAAAATAATAATCCTTGTACCCTCGAGTTATCACCCATTAGTACACTTAATCAACAATGTTCTTGAACCCCCGAGTTATCACTCATTAGTGCACCTAATAGTAAGATTCTTGCACCCCCGGGTTATCACCCATTAGTTTTCTTAACAATAATATAACACAATAGGCATACACACATCCTATTAGAATTTATAGGTATTTCTCCAACCTTTATATATACTTCTCGTACGTATTTTAACCTCAACACTATGTACAGTATAAGTATTTAGATTACTATCACTCTCATAATCTCTAGGGTACATTCTCTCTACACCAAAATAAGTAAGTTATTTATTCTCACATACTTTCTCAAAATTTCGTCTTATTTAACTTTACTATTGGCCAGTTTCTCTCACTCCAATAAACCGGTAAACTCAAAACTGGACTCTAAGAAAATTCCCGAAAATTCACCCTGTTGCTCGAACCAGAAGGGTTGTCGTTCGATCGACTTCCATGTGTTGTTCGAACGACACCGCGCGAGATACAATCTCGCTCGAACGAAACTTCACGCCACTTCGCGCGATGCGCACTGGTTCGTCCCCTTTGCCCAGAATTCAACGTTTTTCACCAGTTTTGAAGCTAAAAACCTCTAAGATTCAACACCCAATGCCTCATCATCAACACCCATCAACACATAACAAGTTATTAATCATTACTAACATCCTAGGATCATTAATTCACCCTTAATCATCATAATTATATAGAATCCCCAAATTAATTCATATGAACCCTAGTTTCCAAATCTTCAATTAAAGAACCTAATCAACCCATATTCGTTCATCAATATATAATTCAATTTCGTGATTAATCCTCTACATACATGAAGGACTGCAAAGTACTAATTAAACCAATCCTTAATCATAATTTAAATCTCCAATTTTCACCCAATTCATATGTAAATCATGATTAATTTCACCTACACTAACATGAGCATGATTATTGCTAAAAGAAAGCAAGTAATAAACACTTGCCTCGAATATTACGGTCTTATCTGTTGGTGATGTTGGTATATACGCGTTTCTCTCTTCTCGATCTACGCGTTGATGGTGGTGGTTGTGCAAGGTGGTGATAATTTGGCCTTCCATCTTGGAAATTGGTTCTCCCACATACCCTCTATAGCCGTTCTTTCCTTTATGTGTCTCACAACCCTAAAGGAATTTTCTTGGCTGATAAAATAACTCCCAATTTTCGTCCATTAGTTAAACCCAAAAATACAATTTACCATAATGCCCTCTCGGGACGCCGGTTAGGCCTAAAATTGCCCCGGGTCCCAAACTAAACTTTCGGGTATACTATTTCAACTATCTCGACCCTCTCGGACTCAACGGTGCACTCAAAATGATCATAGGAGTTAATAAAAATAAATTCTCTTTTTATTCCATTCAATTATTCCCGACACGACTCACACGCGTATCAGACTTAAATTACCAAACTGTCGTATTTCTCACTTCCAACAATTTATCAAATGTTATAATTCCATATTACATATCACACAGTAATATTCAATAATTCTCAACAGTAAGTATTAACACTTGGCATGCTAGTTAATAATTTTTTTAATCCGGATTAGTAACAAATTAATTTCTCGCATTTTAATTTAATTAATCCAACAACAATAATTAATTATATACTTATTCCCACAATAATAATTAATCACGTAATTATTTAAATCATAAAAAATACAGGCTGTTACATACTTCCCCCCTTACAACGGAATTTCGTCCCGAAATTTGGAAAAAGTATACCAGGTACAAACAATGAGGTATATATATTGCGCATCGCATCCCTGCGCTCCCAACTAAACTACTCCGTACCACCTATATAGTACGCTATCGAATACCCTTAATGATGACCACTTCACATGTGTTTGTTTTAAACTCCAGGTTACCCTATCATATAGGCTCTTTCCCAAGCCTTTCCTCTTAAGTTTCACTACTTAAACTTTATTTTAGATATTCACTATCTAGCCTTCTACTATTTTAACCTTAGTAGATTTCTTTTCTTTTCAGATGCATACGACTTCGTCTCGTGTCGTTCATACAAGTAAATTGGTTGTGCAATATATTTCACACACAATATATACAATAATATCAATTCTTCTCCGATATTTGTAATCATAACTGGTCCCACGCCTTTAACTATCAAGTAGGACACACAACAAAGTTTACCGTGCCATACTTCTACTGGCACTCTACCCAAACGTGAACTTATAGGAGTTATTGAACACAACTCTACTAGTGGAAGGTACAACTCTCATCCTCCCCGAAGATTTAAGGGTGCACATAAAATTTTCTCTCCTACATCTAATTAGACAGTTTGCATGCACATCCCAGTATGGGTATTAGGCCGTACTCAATAGCATTTCAGTACCTATAATCTTACCATCTCAGCTACATGAGAAGATCCTTGGGTTACTCACCCATTCTCTAGTGGAAGAATCCCCTACTAGTTTCGAATTGTTCACCCTTTTTCTAACAGTTAGATGACCCACTGCAAGACTAACTTTGCAATATTACTCTACATTATAACCCTTCACCACTGTTATTTGGAACCTGGTACATTTTATACTCTCTCAAATTTACTTCTAACCTTGATGCATGTGACTTTGTCGCACCGCGTGACACAAATCTTGAAATGTAAGTCTCTGGCAAATCTTATGAAATAAGCTTCAGCTTACCTTACTACATATTATCGAATTCACATGATAATCATAATCCACTATTTGATTCAATCACCTAAGGCGCCCATACTCCCTATGCCTTGCGCAACATTATATAATTGACATGTAATTTTCTTACTTCAATTTTCGCATACTTGGTATGCTAATATAGTATGGGTGCACTCAACCACCCTGCTAGTCATAACTTATTATATCCTTCATTGGCATCACTGCTCTATTCATAATGATACTAAGACTAGGCGACTCTATTGGCCTTAAGTCATAAAAGAATTTTCAACTCTCAATTATATTATTTTATAGGTACAATAATGAACGTACAAAACTTATGTACTATTGACCAAACTTCTCTCCAACTCCCGACGTTCGTTAGTTTCATGCGTGGGATGTCTCGCAAAGAGAAATCCAAATAAGGAACCCCTCGATACACTACTATCTAACATAGTCGGTTATCGAGGTCAGTAAGTTCCTCAGTCCATACTATGTACCTTCCCACAATCTATATTTTGACATAAAATTCTACCCGTTCACTCTCATCTCCCTAAAAATAACATGAAGCATGGTGCTCTCACTATCCCAAGTACTTGGCGCTATAAATATATAACGAGCTATATTTTACTGCTCGATAAGAACACAATGTATTCTAAGTCTTAACAGACAAATAAATTCCTATGCACGGGAATCACGTATAATTAGACACTATACTCGCTGGGGTCTACAATACTATAAAAGTTTCATATATACCCATATCTGGGACCAACCCTATTTCAGCTGGTGCCGAACAAAATTAAGATCACTCCTCATGAAGTATCCGGTACGATAGTCATATCACTACATTTCTACTATCATTTAACCATATGGTAACTAATCCCTACACATTACCATAATAAACTCTACTAAAGCTGACTCAATGCAGTAGTAAATTATAACAACAAAACATATTCTTAGGGCCCACCTGGTTCACTCACGGGCAATCATCAAAATGCCCTGCTAACAACGAGAAATACATTTGTAACAAGACTGTTAAGACTAACTTTCCCACTAAAATCGACCCGCACGCGAAGTTTAGGGTTTCCAATTTACAGAAAAGTTGTGGCACACCCATGTCACTAGAATTAATCCTTTACTCATAAGGAAGAAGTAAAACCTCACCAATCTCGTCAAATCATAGGGTCTCAACACGTGGCTGCCATCACGACCCATGAACATCTGCAATCGTTATTCATCTTAGGATTTCATCCTATAGTTGTCCCCTCTCATCCTGGACAATTTATTCCATCATGTGGGTTTCACGCACATTATTGAAATGTTGGCCCAAACTCTCTAGGCCTCAATTATGGATTTACTGAACTTTTGTTTACATCCTAGACCCCGTCGACCCTAACATACTCTATGCTACTATTAACGATAATTCTACTGGTCCATCCTGAACCCATCACTCTCGAGTTATAAATTTCCTCGGCCTAATTCTCTTGACCCCAAATTCCATTGTTGGAAGTATCACTCTCCCAGTTGTTATGCCTAAATGGCATGATTTACCATTTCTAATCTTTTTGGTCTCACATCTCAATTGTGGACACATTCAACCTTTGTAGTTCTACTTTCTTCACATAGGGAAACTTCATGAGCCATTTCCCCATCACTGGTCCCACTAACCATTTTGGCAATGTCCTTTTCTCAAAACGAGTAGCTTAACTTACTGGTTACGCTGGCCTTTCAGAACTATGGTTGGCCTCCACGGCCCTAATTGACTTCATCGTCACGTTGTAGGATGTTAATCAACTTAAAATCATCTAACCGAGTTCCCTATTGGGTATACTCTCATGCGGGGTTCCACTAACACCGCTAAGTTTAGTCTTGCTTTTAAGACAGATTCTCTAACCTTTCTTACTCACTTTTTCTGGAAATAACGTAATAACTAGTCACCGTATAATCTTGACGACATCAACATTAGTCATCCTAGCTGGATTTCTCATTTATACTTGTATTCAACTCACGGGTCCTTTATCAACTACATACCCTTTGGATAATTTATGCCCCTATGCCAGGTACGAAGTTCATTATGCAGTTCAACCTTTCTCTCATGATCGGTTTGTATGTTACCCATTGTGCTAAACATCAAAATTTCACTCGCATTATGTTACCACATCTAGTGGAAGAACTCACAGTCAAATCGTACCCAAATTTCTCTCTAAATTTCAAACATACTTCTTCATATGTGGTGATTGCCTCTAATCACTACATGATGCTCCTAGAGCTATAACTTTTAACTCCAAATTTAATTATGAGTGTCGTCACACCCCACTCTACACAATTGCCTTCGGATTGTCTAACTCCGCTGGTCTGTTTCACTATTTCCTTTTCTTCTCCGCATCTTCACAAATGGGTTTTCAAAAGAGTCCCTCTGATTTCCCCCTTTCGATTATACTAGGTGGTCCTGAAATCACTCCACCCTTATCTACGACTGTGTCTTGGGAACCCACTGTTTTCGAGTGATGATTTCACTATCACTTGCTTAAGTAATTCTCATGGTGATTTTGGTCACGATCACTCTTTCTCGATTACTCTATGTCTTTGGTTGGGCTTCTTCTCCTTCGGTTCTTCTTACACCCCTCGTTGGTCGTCCTAAAATGTTCGGTTTTCAAATCACACAGAATTTTGAATAATGAGTCACATCCATTATAAATCGTAGCAGGAGAACGTAAGTCGCATATGTCCTTCCTATCATAAGTCTCTACATCAAAGAACGATGCGCTGAAGCATAATAAGCCGCACAGATCCTAAGGACACAAGAATTTGATAGTCTGATACCACCTGTGACACCCCGCCTGATTAAATAAAGGGTGATAAGTCCTGTACCAATTTAAAACATAATGTTCAGTTGGTTCATTCTTAGCATCACTATTGAAAAACGTTTTAACATATTAATCACCTAATCTAAAATTAAGCTAGGTGTCAAAACATTTCCAATATTAGTAAAACCATGTAAATCAATTTACATTCAATCTTAAAATATAAGCCATTAACCACATATAGTAAATATTGAACATGAATCAAGTATTGAAATAAATAAGATTGGGTAAACCTCCCAGTTCAAAACTCCAAACCATAAAGTAAACCGAATACAATATCTCTAATGAAGGACTAGAAGTGGGTGACACATACCCTAGATAAGAAGTTTAGATGAAACTGAATGGAAAACATAGATGCGTCTACTCCAAGGACCTACAGCTTCCACAACAGCCGCATCACGTCAAGCAACCCAAATCTCTAAATTTGGTACCTATGTGGATGAGCACCTGATATAGTATATATATATAGCAAAAGAGAGAAGAGACATAAGAAATGGGTCAGAGCCATCATTTCTAGTGCCTCACGGCATAAACTTTAACTTTATATACCAAGCCTTTTCTATTTCAGGCAGTATATAAATCTAACTACTAAGGTTCCCATACACCTTTTTAGCCCGTGCAAATATGCACAACCATTATAAACGTTCGACACATAACACTTTCTCTAAACAAGGGTCTCCTTTCCTCGGTGTAATACTCACATATGGGTCCTCCCAACCCGCGAAATTCCATTCTCCTAACCTCGGCGCCACTAACTCTACTAAACTTACATCCTAACAATGCTATGGTCTATGCGTTACCCTACCTATGCGAAACGAGTGTACTCCTAAGTATGTCCCAAGTGCCCAAGGCCTCTCTTAACTTCCGACATTTGCTTGGTTTCATGCGTGGGATGTCTCGCAAAAGCAGAATCCAAATAAGGAACCCTCCCGTTACACTACTCCCTCACGTAGTCGGTCATCGAGATATAGCGAACTAAGGCACACCAACGGGACGTCCTAAATCCTACCTCACTAACCTATCAATGCATATCTATTCTATTCTTCCACCTATATGAAAAGGAAATCCAACTAATCGAAGTGACAACTCTATATAAAATCACTACGTACATCATACCCAAAACATATTTCATCAAAGTTTTCCTTTTCATTAAGGCCTATCCATAATCCTTGAATCAATTTCTTTCACCTTGCCTCACCCACCTACTTGCGGCGAGGATCACTTTAGTGCTTTTCCATAGCACAATATTTCCATAAGTATATCATCATCACATGGCTCATAGTCTATAGTGGTTCGTCCACACTATAAGACTTTTCCACAAAACCAGCATCCTTACATCCTATAACATCGCTCCACTCCTGATGTCGGTAAGGTTCATGTGTGGAGCGTCTCGCAAAGAGAAATCCAAATAAGGAACCCCTCCACCCACTACTACTTAACTTCTTCGATCATGGAGGTCCGTTATTTCAAACATGAAACTGGGATAACTTTATCCCCTTCTTTCCAACAAAAGGTGGTCTAAACTCCTATCTCTAACTAAGAGTCACACCACTAAGCGATCGTACTAATATTAAGTCCTTGCGCAATCAATAATGAGCTTAATCTTACAACTCAACAAACAAGTCCTGCGGGCATAAAATCATATCTATAAGGCCTCCGCGCTCTCAAATCATATAATGAAGCATCTACTCATCGAAGTTCCATATACCCATAACAATAAAGGAGAACTCAACCTGTATCCAGGTGAGATATCGCAACAACAACCCGTTCCACCCTGGAACTGCGGACATGATAGTCTTTCCATCATTGGCCTGTTATCGCTCCGACCAACCAATAACATTATATACTCACCATATTACCATACTCGTATAAACAGATAAGACGAGTATCATAAACCAAATATATATATTCAAAATATCAACACCCGCTTTTATATAGAGAAAGAAGGAAAATAAAACTACACTACCTCAGAAAACGCATAGGCATACATTATATATTGTTATCAATACTGCCACAAAGATCAAATTACACACACGAGTCTAGGGCTAGCGAATACCGCGACTTTATCCAGTCATACCAAATATACCTCCTTCATTGAGGTCAAACTCATAACAACAACTTCGCCTTTATCCACTGTCGGCCTCTGGACGATCTTTATCAAAGACCCCTTTCAAACCCTTACTTCACTGAAAATTTAACTTTAGCACCACAGTCTACTAGGGCGGTACTACGATACTCATAACTACTATACTTTAGTAGCCGTTCAAACACTCCTTAGCCAACACCGCAAAGTAAGTGACCTCTACTACGGTCCACGTTCCCCACTACTACCAGCTGCTCCATCTAGGCCCTGCCTCCTGCCGCCATCCAAGCCCCGCACACGAATTTGAATCGAGCACGCAAAATATTTACATAATCTCATATTATGGAAGGAAAACGAGATCTTACAAAAGAAATCAACAATCCTAATCCTGAGGCTCTATAACAAATCAAGAGCAACGCTGAAAGCGTAGTACATCCGCACAGATTCCTAAGGACACTAGAACATGATGCTCGGATACCATCTGTGACACCCCACCTAATAAAATACGGGGTGATCACTCCTATATCAAATTAAAACAGGAGTCTTATATGGATCATTCTTAGCATCACTGTTGAAAATTCCATTTAATTACTAATAACCTATTAGGCTGGCATCAAAATTTTTTACTTAACCACTCTTTTTAAATGACTACAAATAAAACATCCACACAGTATGCGTAAATAAAACTGAAATGAAATAAAATAACCGAACACTCGGTCAAAATATACAACCATATCAAATGCCGCACTAAAAGAATAATTAAATGCAATTGGGCTAGTGGCCCAAATATTTATACACTACCTCCTATCTAGATTACAAGGATAGAAGGGTCTATCGAGAACCTGCACACATCCACGGCGGCTGCAGCTGATGTCTGCCTCGAAGGAAGTGCCATCTTTGCGTCCCTGTGTCTGGACACCTATATAATATATAGAGCAAGATAGGTAAAAAGTAGATAAATGTGTCAGAGCCCGAGTTTGAAAAATATTTAGCAAGTGCATAAATGCCTTATTTTTAGAAAAAGGTTTTATCTCATATTTAAATTTGGTTTCGCACTCCCATGAGATAGCCCTCACCTCTCTTCTAATAGTGCACTCCTAGCGCATCCCTCTAAACACGCTAGTCAGACCACACCGACTAACTAAACCGTCACCCATCTTCTAACAATCCTAGTTATTCCAAGTACTAAGGGCTAAACTTTTCCCTAGTCTTAACGCTATGCCATGTTCGTGCGTGGGGTGTCTCGTAGAGAAAAATCCAAATAAGGAACCCCCCCGATACACTACTACGCGGTATGGTCAATCATCGAGATCGATTAGACCCTCACCACATAACATATATATACATACCATATAATAAATACGAATATTGGAGCACTAAGGGTTAAACTTCTCCCCAGTCTGAACACTAAGCCATGTTCGTGCGTGGGGTGTCTCGTAGAGAGAAATCCAAACAAGGAACCCCCCCCCCCCCCCCCGATACACTACTACGCGGCAAGGTCAATCGTCGGGATCCATTAAACCCTCGGTACTCAATTTATATATACATACTCAAGTTTTATATATTGATCATGTTGCACGTCCGGATATATCTCCCGCAATGAGAATTCATTTATAACATATTTTATTTTCATTTTATTTTTATCTCAAAACTTTCCATTTCCCTTATTCCTTCCAGGAAATGTATCAAAAAGCCAATTCACTATCATGAATTGCTTTAACATATCATATAAATTTTTAAAAGCCAGTTTTATTATCATAAAAATGCTTTTCCATTTTATAACATTCCATTTCCCTTCTTCCATCCAAGAAATGTATTTAAAAGAGAATTTTATTATCATAAAAATGCTTTTTCATCTCATATGCTTCCATTTCCCTTCTTCCATCTGGGAAATGTATCCGAAGCCAAATCGTTTATCCCATTTCCCTTCTTCCATCCGGGAAATGTAATTAATGCCAATTTATTATCATAAATTGCTTTAATACCAATAATGTCCCACATTATTGAAAATAGCTATATATCATATCATATAACGCGTTCTAAGACCGCCCGTCCGGGTTTTCCCACCGTGCGCGCCCCTAAATGGCTATCATCAAGACAACTTGGGATCCTACCGAAACGTCGGGAAGCGGCCATATGCCTACGGGAGAGTCATAACCACACCCAGAATTACCTCACCAGCGCCAAAAACATACAATGAACACTCATATGTCCTAGGGATATATCCACCCTGCATTCACTAGCCAGGGGGCTTCACCACACGCGCGCAACTTCCCTTATGATAGCGATTTAGAGAGGTGTGTGTCCATAAATTATTAATTATGAAAATCATTTCTTTTCCCTTTTGAAAACATTTATTTTTACATTTTGAAAAGTCATTTACATCATATCATATATATACTTTAATCACATAGTATATATATATATATATATTATATTCCTCCTATAATATACATAAATGGCCATATATGCTAATCACATCTAGCGATGACCAATAATCCCAAAGATTATCTTAAATAATCATAATCATGCCTTCATATACGCATGATACTAAACCCAAAGTATTCCCTCACATACATTTAATTACATAAATATCTAGGCTCGATGGTAGCCGAACCCTCTCTCAAATTTTGTTCGTCTCGAACGTTAACTATGTCCATTCCCCGGATTATGCCCTACACCAATCCAAGGCCTTCCCTTTCATCTAATGGTTTACTAACCCTCAAAACCATCATTTAGGAGTCCCGATATCATAACTAGTATCCCCGATAATAATCTCCAAAACCATAGTTTAAATCTCCCTAAACCTTAGAAGGACAAAACCTCAAAAGTCTGCCAGTACTGAATCGATTCGGCCTGTCTGAATCAATTAGAAGGGTATCGAATCGATTCGGTCTGTCCAAATCGATTTGAAATGGTTCTACTTTCAAACTGTCTCTTACCGAATCGATTCAGCTTGTCCGAATCGATTCGACTTGTCCGAAAATCCCAAATTTGCCTAGGGTTTTATATATAACCCAAAGAACCAAAATTTAATCCAATCACCATTTAAGTTATAACTCGGATTTATTCCTACAAACCCAAAGTTTTCATAGCTCCTCAAGTCCTTTACAGGTCCTAACACTCTATTTGAGAACCCCTAATACTTATCTCTAATTAATTCTAACCTTAATTTCTGACTAACTATTTCGATCTCGAATAGCTTTCCGTAGAAAAATCACTATAAATCCAAAAAAAGTCAGAAAAATATGTGGTTGGCGCCCACGCGACCATATTGAAAATATCTACAATTTTCATTTTTGACTAAGAGCCGAATTGATTCTCCCTGATCGAATCGATTCGGTTAAGACGCAGGTCACTATTCATCGTCTTGTCCGAAACGGTTTCGGCCATTAACATACCTCCAAGCTTTTTGTTTCTTCTCCTAACCTCCTCCAACCTTAACCAACAACATATACACATATCACAAGGGTTATAAACATCCTAGAACCCGAAACCAACAATTAATTTCGATTAAATCCTAAGTTCCTCGAATTGAAATATTATTGGGGTTTATTCGTTTTATCTCCCGAAAACCCGTTTTATCCACGAAAACCCAACCCAAAATCTTTAGGGTTTGTTTATACCAAACTACGATATGAGATTTATGCTCAAAAGTAAATAAATCAAGTAAACACTTGGCTAGTGAATATAATCTGACGATCCCGAGTCGAGTCCGGAGGAGTTTGGCCCGAAATCTTTTTTTTCACCTCTTTTTATTCCTTCTTTTCTTTCTTCTCTCTTTTCTTTCTTCTCTTTCTATTCTCTCCATCTCTCCCTCTTTATATAGAAATAAAAAGGGTTTATACCCCTTAAAACCCCAAAACGACTCGTTTATTCAATTACGAGCCATTTTAACTCTAAAATTCCCCGAAACTCGATTTCGACAATCGAACACTCTTTTTCAACTATCTCGTCCATTCTGAGACTCACGGCGCAGTCGAAATTCCCATCCGAGGAACTTGATCGCAAATCTCTATTTTAACCCAATATAACTTAATACGGGTTTTCCAATTAAAATCTTACCTCGTGTCGCTTTACTCAACGACGACATATAATTAAAATATCTCGACATATTTTCTTAACCCCAAAAGCAAATATTTCACCCATCAACAATCATCAAATCCTCTAAAATTCCAAAAATCACTATTCCAGAAAATTTCCCAAATCCCAATTTATACTTAATTATGGAATTTAATTGTCTCCAAAAGGACGGGTTATTACAAATCATCCTTTAGATTTATCATGGGAAGAACCAGGTATAACTAAACAAGAACCATGAAGTTTAATTCCTAAACCTCTAAGTCCAATTTCTTGGACCAAGTAGGTATGAAATTACGTATGGGTTTTTTTGGAATTGAAACGAATTTATTCCTTAATTTTCTAGAAACATTCCTAAGGTCATAGAAAAAATGTCTAAGGTTACATTTTCTACCACAATGAGTGCAAGTGTAAACAATGTGGGATTGATTACCAAAATGTCGACCTCTCCTTACGTTCCTAGTCTGCTCTCTCACACAATTGTTATTGTCTTTGGGAATGGGAACAACTTTATCATCGTAGTATATACCAAACCTATCTCCCTTTGTTTGGGCGGTGGCTAACATTCTACCCAACTTCTCCGATCTAGCCTCCAAATCAAACTTCACCTTACTCGATTCATTTAATCTCTCCTCTAATTCACTAATCCTAGAATCAAGCAAATGCATAGACTCCTCAAACTCTATAGTATCCTTCTTTAAAGCCTCTATCAAACCATAAATATTAATTTTCTCTTTCTCTACATATTCTAGTTTCTCCCTAAGAGTCTTCCCCCGTGCCCTAAGATCCTCTATAAAAGCATCATTATTTTCTAAAGCACACTCATTCAACTTAGCGTGCAATTTCAAGTTTGCCTTTTTCACCTTTACTGCTTCTACATACAACTCACTAAAGGAAACTTGCAACTCTCCTACATCAATCTCCTCATCCACACTAGCTTCACCCTTACTCATTTGGGATTCACACTCAACGGCCTCAAAAGTGTCATGCACATGAGAAGCTTCATGGGAAGATTTCTCGTTATCGCTCACATTACATACTATGAACGCTACAAAGTTATGCTCAATGGGGGAACTCTCTCCATCTTACGGTTCACTGTCACTCAAGGTGGCATTGTATGTTATCGATTTCTTTCCCTTGTTATTAAGTATATTAGGACACTCGACAACCTTGTGACCATAACCTTCACACCCAAAACACCTATCTGACTCAATTCTTTTAACATTCTCACTCTTATTATCCTTAGGGACGGGATCTACCTTGTTGTTATTGAATTTCTCAAGTCTTTTTTGCATCTTTCGATTTCTTTTGGAACTTAAGAAATTTTGTGAACTTCTTTGCCAACAAGGATACATCTTTAAAATCAGAATCAAAATCATCATTCGAAACTTTAGTTTCCTCCTTCCAGGCTTTCAAAGAAATTATCTTTTCTTTCTATGGCACTTGTTCGGAAGTAAACATATCGACTCCATAGGTTTGTAAGTCGCCTATAATCTCTTCAAGTTTCGTCGATTCAAGCATACCTAAGGAGTTCAAAACGGTTACTTTCATATCGAATCTACTCGGCAACGACCTCAAGATTTTCTTCATGACTTGGTTTTTGGGGATTCTCTCCCAAAGTAAAAGACGAGTTGACAATATTGGACAACCTAGCGTAAAACTCATTAAATTACTCACTCTCTAACATTTTAATCGTATTAAACTGTGTAGTGAGGTCTTGAAGTTTAGACTCCCTAACCGTTCTATTGCCCTCGTGAGTAAGTGCAAGTATATCTCAAGATGCTTTCCACGTTTTACACGTCATTATTCTATTATATTTTTTCGGTGTGAGATGTGAGGAAATAACATGAAGACCTTTAGAGTTTTAAAGTGCAAGTATATGTTCGGCTTCAGTCCATGACTCAATGGGTTTTAAAGTATGTGAAACCCTACGTAATAAAATACCGGGTGATCAGTCCTATATCAAATTAAATAGGAATCTCATATGGTTTCATTCTCAGTATCACTGTCGAAAACCATTTAATTACAAATAACCTATTAGGTCTGGCGTTAAATTTTAAACTTTCTAATCTTTTTAACTTAAATGCATGAGTAAATTGATCCATACAAATATATTAACAACAAGTGAAATGAATAAATAATAACCGTTAACTCGCGGTAAAACATTTGCACAACCATATAGAATATGTGTACTATGAAAATAACAACATTTGGGCAGTATACCCGAATATCACAATAATACCTCCTATCTTGATCACAAAGACATAAGCGTCTAAATAATTTCGTGACAATATCCACAACTGTGACAACAACATCTTACTCGAAAGAATATTCATCCGGGCATTCTTGTGTCTAGACACCTAAAAAGTATAACAAATGAGAAGAAAAAGAAAAGATAGATATTGGTCAAAGCCCGAGTTTTGAAAAATATTGTAGCAATAGATTAACATACTTTAATATGATATTCTCCATATTTAAACTGGTGTCTAAAAATGCACACCTAACACATGTATTTTAAACACCTTATTTACGCTACGAACCTAACTAGCACCTTGCAAAACTTCCAAGTCACAATAAGCTATCTTGTTCCCCGAGTATATAACATATTCTAAGCATTCGCCCAAGTTTATAACTTATAATTTCTCGCTTTTCATATATCCATTCACTATAAATAACCTTCACTGGTTATAACACTATTCACATTTTAGTGTTTTTTATCTCGTATATAATATTCTCATATTCATATACATATATCACATATGTTATTCCGGATTTTATACCCCGTATAATCCCGAAATTATTTTACAATTCATTCTTTATGTTTTCCGTATATATATACACACACACACACACACACACACACACACACACACACACACACACACACACACACACTAGCGTATGCTCGTGCCTCAAGGCACGACGCAAATTTCCAAAAAGTACGTAATCGTAAAATGGCAAAAAGTTTCAAAGTACATAATTACAAAGTGAAACCAATTTTGTTCCCCCAACAAAATAATGTGCTAATTCGTATATGATTTAAGTTATAAAGTTTTATATATAATGCATATAGTGTTACACAATTTAAATTTGTTTGAGAGTTTGCTTTGTTTATAAAACAAGTCACCTTATTTAAGAAAGAAAAAATCCTCCGACAATAATACTAATAATCCGTCCTAAACATCATATAAACAAAGTCAACTCAATTCTTGACATATTTGAATTATTACATAACACAAATAATTGAAAACAATTTAAAAATATTGAACAAAGCTTCCTCTATTTATAGGACTATCCGTCGTGTTTAAGAAATAGAAAATAATTCAACAACAATATTAAACATAACACGTTTATGAGAATAGAGTCGAGATATCTTGAATTGTTCATTACCTGATATGCATGTCTAGCGGTCAAAGAACCGTCGCCTGATACCTAACATATCCCTCTCAAAAGCCATTCTTAAACTGATCGACTTCCATAAATAAATAGCAAAGAAAGTTGTTTATATCGTATCAGTGGGAAACAAATAGTTTTCTCCTATTGATTTACAATAAAACTGATTTTATGATATCATTAAAACTTAAATAACATGAACTCTATACAACATGTTATAAAAGAACTTAACAAACTTTTATTCCCAACAAATGGTCAAGTGAATGAAAATTTTGAAAGTTGAGTCATAAATGAAATCATGACACTAACTTATGGATATTTACATTTACAATCATTTGAGACATTAGCTTTATAAGGAAAAAAGTGTGGTATTACGCCATATGATAAAATGGAGAGATCTTCATATGAACCATTACCTGAACAAACAAAAGGGTGGTATAAATAATAAAATTAAATTACTTTGGCATGTTTAATGTCTGGAAAAATATATATATTAGAGACCCATTTGGTGAATTTGATAAACTAAAACCTAACAAAAAATATATATGTTGGAGACCCATTTGGAAGTTCCTCAAACTATCCCATCTGAATTATACATGAACAAAAGTAGTATTTATTAAATGTAATTGTAATTACCCTTTTTAATAAATATTAAATTAATTTAATTACAATTAATATTCATTTTAGTTTAATGTAATAATTTGATTTTGATGATTACATACTTTTATTTAAGTGTTTATGTAAATATATCTTAATTTATAACATTTATAATATAATTGTATTGGTTTGTATATTACATACATTATATATATATCCCATACTTCTCAAATCTTTTAGGCCACACCCATTATCTTATATATATACTAGCGGAATACCCGTGCCTGAAGGCACGATTAATATTTCGTAAGCACGTAATTATAAAACGACGAAAATTTTCAAAATAAATAATTGCAAAACGGTAAAAAAAAAGTTTTAAAAAAAAAGAGCAAAAACTCCTTTGTTTATTGGACTATCCACCCTTCTCAAGGGATAACGACAAATGCAATAATATAAAAAAAATAAATTCGCCTAACAAAAGCTTCAATGAAACAAACATCTTAAAAAAATAAATATATATCAATGGATGGAAGCCCAAATAATTATGTTCCACTATAATTATTGTCCATTCTTTTCCAATTGCGACCTGATACAAAAAAGAAAATATAGTTAGTAAATTGAAAGAGCTAGTAAAATATTATGTAAACAAAGCTAATTATTAATTATATAGCAAATGAACCGTGTCTCTAGCGAAATATTGAATCATGTGAAATTGAAAATAAAATACAAAGATGATTTGTAACTTATCCCTTACACTAAGAGTTAAGTAATACCTTACATTACAAATGTATCTCAAATTTTCAAAAAATGGGGAATAACATAAAGGGGGGGGGGGGGGGGGAGGGGGGGGGGGGGTTAAGTAATACCTCGGATTGGACAGATTCTCATGAAAACAAATGAGACTACAATGAAATATAAACTTTTATTTGTATTTGTAATAGCAACTCAACGCATCCAAATGCGCTCATATCTTTCCATATTTCTGGAGAAAAAAAACACACCGCAGATCAGTAAATAAATAGAAATTTAGTAGACATGTTAGCAACCATACTGCCTGAAGACACGAAAAATATTTTCAAAATAAGTAATCGCGAAGCGTCTAATTTTTTAATGTGCGTAATTGAAAAACGGTAAAAAAGTCATTCCCCAACAAAAAAAGATATTGTTTTTTAAATAAAGATATTGTTTTTTTATTCTATAAACTCCTATCACCAAAAATATTTTATATTTTGATCCTTAATTGCGTAAAAACATGATGTTTAATTGTATCTACTATCTAAAAAGTCTACTATCATTGAAAAAATGTCATGTTTGTGTTTAGTCGCAATTTATTGCCGCGTTTTGTGAGTAAGATTTCATATTTTATTAAAATACAAATTTTTTATATGATCTACTTATCAAATGAGACATTTTTTCCCCAAACTCCATTCATATAACTCCTATTAAACAAATCCCAATAAAAGTATATTTAGGAGTGACAATTTCATAACTTAAGAATGAAATTGATAAATTTATAATTTATATTTTCAAAATTTTGAAATGAAATATTTTAATATCAATTCCATTTCATTAAAATTTGATTTTGAAAATCATGATTTCACCAATTAATTATAACCAAACTAAAGAGATTCACATGAGTCTCCCTTGAATATATATTGAATGTCAAGATGGGTGTCCACTAATGAACCCACTTGCTAGCATAATTAAGCACACCCAATATTCTCCTTAAATCCTGAGCAGAGGACATGGTTTAATGCAGTAGGCCTGCACAGTTTAACTTTTGGCAACTTTATTACAATGTCAAATATCTTTTTTCCTCTCATTATTGAAAGTTTTTTTTCTTCATTTTTTAAAGATCTATGCTTTCACCAATAAAGCCTACTCTCTGTCTATATAGCTCTTGGAAAACAAAATATGAATGACAATAATTATTTTTCTTTTCGACCGCTCCTTCTTTCTTTGTTCTTTTTTTTACTCCTCATTTTTGTTTAGTAACGTGTGGTATAATCTTGCAGCTAAGTCTAGTGTAAGATTTGTTGTTAGTAGGAAATAATAAGGACTAATTATTTAAAATAAAATAAAAAGTATCAATTTCAGCACTGGTATCACCAACAAATACCAAAAAATATATTAAAAACAAAATGTAAAATTTACAAAATTATAACTTCAACGTTTTAATATTTATAAATTATATTAGCATCAATAAATGAGGATGAATTCACGCGGATGAACTAAAAGAAACAAAAAAAAAGATAAAACTGTCATACTTAGTAAAAGCAAGATAGCTCTTTGAGGAAGAAAAATGAGATAAAAAACACAAACTTACCATTTGAAATCTTACAAATATATCCAAAAGATATTATCTCAAACCTACAACTACCGCAAACATCTACGCTCCGACCATCGCCCCATTGCCATCGGCTCCATCTTCGGCAAGATCCCAGTTCCAGAACTCAAAACCCGCTCCCCCATTGGCCACCTGAAAAAAAGCCACAACTGGAAAATTCATTTCTGAAAAAATCCAAGCGATGATGGCAAAATACACTTCATACTCAAACCCAATGGCCAAATCCAATGGCTCGGTCTGATGTTGTTTGTGGTAGTACCATTCCCTGGAACAGGAGCATGGATAGGAGCCATCATCGCTTCTGTTCTAGATATGCCATTTTGGCATGCAGTGTTGGCAAATTTCTTCGGTGTTGTGTCGGCAAATCCATTTTTTACATTGATAAAGCAAGCTTACCTACCTGAACACAAAATATATATTTAAAAATCAGGTATAAAATACATAAGATTCAAACAAAAAATCCGCACCAAAAAAAGTTGCTTATCAAAAGGCAGATAAACGAACCCACTGGAACCCATTTTATCAAGCTTTGGAACCCATAAGCAATGATTTTGTCCTTTTCATGTCCGTATCAGCACCGT
Source organism: Sambucus nigra (assembly GCA_949130495.1). Classification (NCBI taxonomy): domain Eukaryota; kingdom Viridiplantae; phylum Streptophyta; class Magnoliopsida; order Dipsacales; family Adoxaceae; genus Sambucus; species Sambucus nigra. The sequence goes on from OX422223.1 coordinate 298,618,818, forward strand.
GATTTTTTTTCTTTTCATGTTCATACCTGTTGATGTAAAAAATTAGATTACTCTGATAATTCAATCACAGATAAATAAATGAGACAAAATATTTTAAAGTGGCTCAGCCTTATATGAATGGCCTACGTCCACTGTTATGTTATTGCTGATTGTTTGGGAATTCTCGATTACAAGTACTATCCAGAAATTCCCGTCCCTTTGAATGAGGGTAATACAATATATTTATAGCCTTGAGGCTATAATCTGAAAGGGTGATACATTAAATGATATACATATGAAATGTTAATTCATTTAATTCTCTTCAAGCGTGTGCGTCAAGATGATAAGCATTCAATGAATAGTTGAACTGTTGATTATCTGGCAATCAATGTTGTGGTCGAGATGCAGCTCGAACCGCCTTAGTTGCTCGCCGTTCAGGAGTTCCTCAGAGCGTTGGAGTTCCTCGGAGCGTTGGAGTTCCTCGGAGAGCTGGAGTTCCTCGGAGTATACTTGTTGCTCGGAGTGAGTCTGACTTGGTCGGGGAAATAGACTTCTTCGTTGTTATTGTGCCACGCAGATCGACACGTGTCTTCTTGTGATTCGTCTATATCAGCATATTAATTTTGGTATCAACAATACCCATAACAAAGAACCTTCGGAACCCATAACCAAGAATCTTTGGAACCCATTTCTTGAAACCTAAAAAGCAGACACAAAAAGAAAGATAAATAATTGAATGTGTGCATATATTTGTGCCTCTAAAATATACATATGATTTTTTTCTAAGTAATAATTGTTGTTTTGTAGAACGAAAACATTAAAATAAAAAAGCAGAAAAAGCTTATACAGCTATAGAAAAAGAGATAGTGTTTGTGTACATATGTGGCCATGATAAAGGATAAAGGTTTCGTAAGAGACAGAGTGATGAAGAGAGATTGTTTGAGCAATAGTTAATGAGAGGCTCAAGGTTAGATGTGGTTGGAAGATGGGACATAATGAGAGGCTCGAGGTTTATATCATATCCGTTTGGTCTTATGTGTGTTGCCACGTCACAATGGTATAATCCTACGTGGTACAATCCCAAACCATTAGATCGTCCCCAAAAATTCAATGCCAACCGTAGATTTTTTGGAATTGTAAAACACCCCCCTCTCATATAATATATATATATATAGGCCCTCTCCTGTAAGGACTCCTTATAGTGCAGACTCCGGTACATACCATTTTTTTAAAATAGTAAAAAAATGAATTTTTTGATGAAACTTCATAGATATGATCTCCATGGTGGGAAGATCATCTCCAATTTTTTTCACCAAAAAATTCAATAAAAAAACCGTTGAGATGAAGTGATATGTAAAAAAATGGTATAAATATGCATTTTCGACCGTTGAAATGTTGACGATCATCTCACCCACTTTTTGATTGAATTTTTTGATGAAACTTCATGGATATGATCTCGATAGTGAGAAGATCATATCCATGGAGTTTCATCAAAAAAATCAATCAATAAAGCGGCTGGCGCCGACCCAACATTTCAACGGTTGAAAATGCATATTTATACCATTTTTTTACATATCACTTCATCTCAACGGTTTTTTTATTGAATTTTTCGACGAAAAAATTTGGAGATGATCTTCTGACCATGGAGATCATATCCATCAAGTTTCATCAAAAAATTCATTTTTTTACTATTTTAAAAAAATGGTATGTACCGGGGTTTGCACCATAAGGAGTCCTTACAGGAGACTTTCTGTATATATATATATATATATATATATATATATATATATATATATATATATATATATATATATATACATTTTGATATGTATGATTCTTTATAGAGTAAAGATACGGGGACTCAGTTTGTCGACACATTTGCTAAATTCAGTGACGCGTCAGACACGGATTGAGTGTGTTTTGTAATGAACCCCATGTGATTTAAAAATCCATCTAATGTATATCTAACACATCACAGGGTTTAAAAAATGTGTCTGCAAACCTTCTTTACATAAATACACTTTTATTTTATAAAATATGTATTTTATATTTTTTTATGTCCGTCCATAATATTTTTGTCTGCCTTTGGCTGATTTGTCCCACCTTAGATATGAGATATGTGTCAGTTTAGGTAACACAAATTGTCTTCTTTCACCTCTCAATCATCAAGACATAATAGCCATCTCATTTTTTTATCCATTTGAACGTGAAGGCATGGAAAGATTCTAAGAAATGTGCCGAGTTCTTTGAAATGAAGAATTCTAATAAATAAAGAAACTTATCTGAATCTCTCTCCATTATAAATAGATCGAAACTTTGAGTCTGCAACTATTTTGTTGTAGAAAAAAGATAAAACACTAATTGTTGAAATACAATATAAATTAATAAATTATTTTATTTTCCACACCAACACATGTTATCAAAACAAAATTGCATTACAAAAAGGGTTTTAGAAACTTTGAACATGTTATATGCGCCATAAAAATACAATTAATTATTTTCATACCAGAAATTATAAAAAACTACTAATTAAAAATTTTAGAATCCTAAATAAATAATAAAATTCCAAATGCATGAAGAAAAAATACCTCAACTCCACACTTAGAAACCTAAAATAAGATCTCTGAGACTTAGAGAGAGAGAAGATAGGAAAAACACAAAAGTTTTTACGAAAGAATTCATAGTTATCTTCGCTTATCACCATTGATGTAACTTTAAGCCGATCAAATGTCCTGAACTAATTAAGATGAAAGTAGTCCTAATTTCAAGGTCGACTTTAATGATGCGATTACAGATCTTCATCGAACCTGCAACCTCCGATAAATGAAAACTCTGTTACATGTCAGAATATAAAACAAAATAAAGAAAAGGTTGATTATTTAGTCGGACAAATTTTATAGTATGGTCAAAAGAAGCTCCGGATGAAATTAGTCTGAGCTTCATCTGTCCTCTTTAGAGAAAAAACTCGGTTATTAACTACGTTGTGTATTCTAACTTGGGAGCTTCATCGGACATAGATTTGATCGCCGATAGAACTTCGGAGGATAAAATCCAACAACAGAACTGAAAAAAATAAAAAATAAAATCCCACCAACCACCGTGGGAACATGAAATCCCACCAAACTGGACAAACCACCCTAAAAAATTATGAACCACTATGGGAGCTTAAAATCTAGTAGGTATCGGTTAGAAACCGATGGAACTTACTCCGAGGAACCTCACCTCAGCAGAAATGAAACTTTCTCCGGTAGGAGACCATTGCTGCTACCCTGATTCACCAAACCCATTAAATAAATCCATCACCAAAACAAAATCTCAAAAACTAAATAACATATTTGCAAAAAAAAATAAACTACGAAATTAATTTTAGCACATAAGTAGGTAGCAAATCTGCCAAAAAAACTAAGAAATTTATGGAAGAGAGTAGCAGATAGAAACTCATGAAACCTTACCTTGAGATGTAGATGGTGATGACAACAACGTTCAAAGGTGGATGAGAAAAATCATGCTTTCAAAGATCGAGAGAGTGGAAAAGAGAGCTCGAGAGGGTGGAAAAAAAAGAGAGATAGAGGGAAAGGAGTCTTTTCAAATGGAACAAAAGGTATGGGTTTTATGAAATCGTGGGTAACATCTGTTGCCTATCAGGCATTGAAAGTTAATCCCAACCCTTTATTTTATAATACCTGCCACTCATCCGAGTTATAATTGTTCGGCTAGAGAGAGAGAAGTAGAAAAGGTTGTGAGAGAGTGTAAATGGATTGGTGAGAGATGAGATGTTTTGAGAGGCTCGACGTAGCATTGGTTAAAAGATCGAGCATGTCAAAGTATGTTAGGAACTAATTACATTTGAAACATTAAAAATCCCAGCCCCCTATTTCCTACCTAGGTGGCCTTAGTCTCAACCCTTAAATGTGTTATCATCTTATTGAACAGTGAAAACACCCATGTAACTTATAACTCAATGGATGCAGTCTCTAAATGCTATCATATTCCAGGGAATTACTCACTCATCATCCTAGGTACCAGCAGTCGGATTCTCGCACCGACTTGGTAAGAGGTCATAGTTCCTCACTAGAAATACGACGAATCATACCCAAAAATGTCTTACCCCTGATAAATTCCAGATAATATAAAAATGGACGCTATGACCTGGGGACTATACGCTCCCTACTCTTCAAGCCAGGGGCCTCACCCACATCGTGCAACTTCCCATGATAACACTAAAGGGGTATGCTTCACATAAATATATCATTCACAGACAGATATATTCATAATCACATCATATATATACTATATCTCTACCCATATATATATATATATATATATATATATGTGTGTGTGTGTGTGTGTGTATGTGTGTGTGTGTATGTGTGTGTTTGTGTGTGTGTGTACTAGGGTATTCCCGTACCTGAAGGAACGACAAAATTTATTCAAACTACATAATCGCAAAGCGACAACAAATTTCAAAGTGCGTAATTTCAAAACAGTAAAAAATCCGTTCCCCCCAAAAAAAGTCTGCAACAATATTAATGGTCCATCTTGGAACTCTCATATACATCATAGCCATGATCTATAAATTTAAGTTGTAAAGTTTTTTTACAACAGAAATGTGTAAACAATTAAATTTTTTGGGGTAGAGTATCCACTGTTTATGAGATTTTCCACCCTGTTTAACAAAGAAAAAAATACTCCTACAACAATACATATAATCTCTCCTAAACCTTGTATAAACTATCCACCGATTCAGCAGGAGCAGCCACCTTATCGTGCGGGATCCTCTTCACCGGATATCTCGAATGCATCAATAAACTCTTGTACAGCTTTTTGATCCAATATATAGTGCAACAGTGCACTGTATACGGAACAAACAACAAAGTGCTATAATCCCAGTGAACTTTTCGACTGTTAGCGGTATATAGTGCAACAGTGCTGAAACAAAACAACTAAATGAGATAAATACAAAACAACAAAAAGAGTGTTGAGATAAAACGAAAAAAGAAATACCATTAAATGAGATCAATCCCTCATATAATTTCAAAATTCTTTCTTTTTTCATCTAACATTTATAAACATCACTGCATGTTCGGGGTCTTGAACAATTATAAACATCAAATTTCATTCTTTAGTTTTTATTTTCCTTCTTTTTTTAAGCTTCACTCGAACCAATAAAGGAAACTTAACGATGTAAATAATCAAATTCTGAAAAAAAAATTAGAATACTTATATTCGATGTCAATAATAAAATTCAGAAAAAAAACAATCAAGGACCCTTTCAAACCGGAGATAACTAAAGATAAATGAGTAAGGTAATGAACCGATGGCATGGTGTGCAAAATTCATTCAAATAATTTAAAAGGCCACAATGACATCATAAGATAAATGCAGAAAAAAGACCAAATGACCTTAATCCCAAATTCCCAAATGATTGTATTTTTCCATAGGACTTGAACTTGTTCCGTCCGAAAAAGAAAGAAATTATCAAAAAGAAGGGTTCGTGTTCTTTGGGCTACCTTCTTGGAAGTGGAGACTCTTAACAATCCTCAAGATCTGCAAAAGAAAGTGAAGGATTCAAATAATAGGCCTTGTCAGAGAGCTATTATGGTTATTACCCCTTCACCACCCATTGAAAACATTAAGCAGATAACAACATAATCTAGTGACATGGTATGCTTCCTCTTCGAAAGATGTTGATAACAGTACAAAGATTCCAGCAAGCATTCATCATAGTAAGATGGACAATTATTTTCGTGCAGTGGGACATAAATGTGGAAATTTTATCATGGATCGTCCTTCAACCAAGGTCCACACTCACAACCAAAGTCTCTTTAATTTCCTGAAATCATAAAAAAAACTTATTTTCAGATAAAATAATAATCAAAATTGAATACAAGCTTTTAAAAAATGTGTACTCGTCGGTAACTCACTTCATAACAATTCAAGTGTGTGTAAACTGCGTAAGGTATAAATTTAAACCCTTATCTCATAATTTTAAAAGAAATGATAAAAAATAAAATTAGAGATCATAATAATAATATGACACCATATCAATTGTCTGAGGTAAAAACAATACAATATTACACCACATCAAGAAAAATATGGTTCTTAGTCCAAGCATTAATGAAATTAAAAGGTTTTGGGGAAGAGACCAACATAGTTTTCAAAGTAATTAACATAGGGATATGGTCGGACCTGGTTCTATTAAGGTGACAAACCTCAGCCTATGAGAAAATGTTTCATCATTCAGTATTGATGCAAATCATGTCAAGGGGGTAAAGTCTATCCCAAGTAGTAACATTAGTCTAGGTAAATTTACTTCCGTGGAAACCTACATCAAACACTGAACAATCATTTAGAGTCTCTAAATCAGCAATGCATTATAATAGATATTATATTGGACCAATAAAGAAATGCATTATAATTCAAAGCCAAAAAGAAACATGAATTCAAAATTCTAATCTTAAATTCAAACACTCTTTTAACAAAATTCAACCATATTTTATGGCAATTCACCCCAAATTGATAAATTGAAAAACTTCAAAACAATTCAGTATTTCTAATATATTATATGAAACTTTACAATTCGTATTATATTGGTCAAATAAAGGAATGCATTACAATTTTAGAAAAAGGGAACAAAATCAAGTAAAAGACCCACACAACAGCAATACTAAACAAATCTGCATATGAGAGTTGGAAATTACAGTTGCTATATTGTTGTGTTCACATTAGAGTTGAAAATTAGAGTCTTAATGCAGTGTAATTATTTTCATATTTCTTGCAGCGTACTTGAGCACTAAGGCTGGTATATTGAGGACTAAATAGAGCAGAAACATCCTGATTAAACTCGTGTAGATTATCCCCCATGTTATGCTAAGCTCTAAATCTATTGAAGTAGTTGAAAACATCTTTCGAGCATTTATCATTAACTAAATCTGAAATTAAATATCTCAAATTTTGGATGCTAAAACTAAAGCTAGTTTTAGTTCTGGCACATATACATGTTTACATGCTAAATCTAGATACATTTGTATTTTGTCAAAGCACTTTAAAAACACCTACATTTACACATTAAAACCCTTATCTTTTATTCCAGTCAAAAGCCACATGGGACTCAAAGTTTTTCAAAATACACTTGTATTTTGTTTTTAAGACTCATTTAACAGCTCGTTTGATATGTTCAAATCGATAATGCTGCCTTATTTAACTTCATTTGAAACTGATAAGAGATTGTAATATCCTCACCCGGACCACATGTGAAAATGACAAAAAAAATAGAGAAAGAAAAAGATAAAACATACCCATATTCTGCATTCAAAAAAGAAAAAGAGAATCATTTAAGAATGAAGTATCATACACATTGCAAAAGCTGAAGCTATAGGAATGCGAATACTTTGATGATCTGGACTGAAACTATAAGGAGCGGAAATAAGTAAAAATGTCGAACAGCATGTGCGGAATAGTAAACATCAGAGATCCCAACCAAAAGGCCCCAAAATCAAACAAACTCACAACAATTATAGAATGAACTGTCGAATGCAGGTATGATTGTAGCCTCCAAAGAATGAACTGCCAAGAATTCACTTTTTTGTTCATAACATTTATAGAACATAGGATTAAATATGGCATAGATACCTGATTGAGGTCTAACTGAGGCCATCTTTATCGGAATAGATACCTGATTGAGTCACCAATAGTAAATCCAAAAAAGATAAATAAAAAAATAAAAAACATAAAATGAGTGTGTGTGTGTGTGTGTGTGTGTGTGTGTGTGTGAGAGAGAGAGAGAGAGAGAGAGAGAGAGAGAGAGAATCGGACCTTCGTGGCTTCGATAGATATAGAGAGATTTGTGGCTAGGAGTTTGATTGAGGGTTTTTTGTGAGAGAAAATCTTTAAAAAAATTGGGGGAAACAAAAACTAAAATGATAAAAATAGTATAATTTACTATACATGGATTCCCATCCCACTGAATCTCTAAGTTCATAAGAATACCGTCACCTCCATTTTAAGGAACAGAACTCTTGAACGATAATAGCAATTAGTAAAACATCAAGATTAATAAACATTTAATGGGAAAACCTAAACATTTTATCATGAAAATATAGATTAAAGAATACCTTTACAACAACACCGATGCGGAAATCGATGATAGTATAAAGTTAAGAGATGTTTTGAAAATTAGGTCTCTTTAGTACGTACAATCTTTAAAATACTAAAAACTACTTCCTGGACCACATAACCCATGGAACTAAGGTATTTAACCAATTCTAACATGTTTTAAATTTGAGTCTGAAATACAGTGGTCAACTCATGTTATCCCAACAGTATTGCATTTAATCAAAAAGTTCTATTGGTGGAAAGGTACCCAACTGGAAGAAATTATAGCCAAGATGTACTGATCAAAATCATTTTTTCTATAACTAAATGTAAAACCACCAATTCATTTTGTAACAGGTTGTTTGTTTTCCACATCCCCTACTATGAGAGAACAATGAGTTTTAACCAATCCCATGAAAGGATACCCCATATGGATTTCTTAAGATGTCTACCAAGTGCCATAACTAAATTCATCTTTTAACCATCATACAACATTAAGACATGGTTATAAGTCTAAAAATTCGCAAATAGATGCATAAACAAAATAAGGAGACAATACCTTGTTAAGTGACCAAATTTTCAACATTTTGGATCTCAAGCACAAAGAAACAAATAAATGGCATAAGTTTTGAGATGTAGTTATACAAATAGTATAATATTTCAAACAATCGTTAAACACCAAAACATGTATGCAATAGAATAATAAAGAAAACCAAAGTGGTGTCAAATAGCAATTAAGATCTAGAAATTCAATTAATCAACAAATAAAAATATGTCAAATAGACACATATTACCTAAAATGCACACAACTTCCCATCACTACGGAAAAAGGCCTAAAATGTATAAATAGACTCATAATAAAAAAAGAAAATGAGTATACCTCAATAGGGTGTTGCAAGTATAAACAGTAACCTGTAAAAGAAAAAAAACACAAACAAATAATTAGATCCCAACACAAACATACTTGTAGACATATATAAAATAAAATGAATAAAATCAATGTAGATGGTAATCGAAATCAAAATGAAAAAAACCCTAGAATTATAAATAGATCTTGATCGAAATCACCCCATGTTCTCAGATATGTTTTCAAAGCCCTAAAATCGCGTGTTCTCAGATATGTTTTCAAAGCCGTAAAATTGCGTATTTGTGCGTATGTATTGTAGGAGATGAAGAAAACAAATATGTGTATTTGTGTCTATGTGCGTGTGTGAGGGAGATTGAATGTGGGAGTCGATTTGAGATGTAGGAAATGGGAACCATTTGTTGGAACTAACGGACATTCAATCTATGATCTTAGAAAACCTATATGCCAGAAATGCATAACTCTTGGCATCTTTCATTTTCAATAAAAGTTAGTTTATTAGTTTATCACTTTCATAAGCCAAAAAGAACACAACTACATTTATTGATAACCAATAGACTTTGTTTACCCTTTAAATTTTAATGCTCTGCCAAGATTCTATGTAACAACCCGTCCTTTTGGAGACCATTAAATTCCATAAGTGAGAATAAATTGGCAATTTGAAGAATTTCTCGAAATAGTGATTTTTGGGATTTTCGAGGATTAGATGATTTTCTATAGATGGTACATTTACTTTTGGTGTTAAGTAAATAAATTGGAGTATTTTAATAATATGTCATTGTCGGGTAAGGCGACAGAAGAAAATATTTTAATGGGAATGTCGCATCCTTTTTTTTTTTGGATTGAAATAGTGATTTGCGGTCAAGTACCCCGGATGGGAATTTCGACTGCGCCGTGAGTCTCGGAATGTCCGAGATAGTCGGAAAAGAGTGTCCAAAAGTCGAAATTGAGTTTCGGGTAATTTTAGAGGTAAAAGTAACTCGTAATTGGGTAAACGAGTCGTTTTTAGGTTTTAAGGGTTAAAACCCTTTTTCTCCTTATAAAAGGAGAGAGAGAGGGAGAAAAGAGAAAGAAAAGAGAAAGAAGAGAGAGAGGAGGAGGAGGAGGAGGAGAAAAGAGGAGAAAAGGGAGGACTCCGACCAAACTCCACGGGATTCGATTCGAGGTCGTCGGATTTCAACCTCTAGGCAAGTGTTTACTTGCTTTATTTCAATTATGCATTTATTTCATATCATAGTTGGTAGAACCCTAAAATAGAATCGAAAAAACTTAGATATGAGTTTACATATTGATGTAACGTAAACTCTTAATGATTTTTAGTATTAAATGCATGTAAATGGAGTGAAGAAATGGATTGAAATGGGTGTAAATGATAAGTTGGGGTTTTTATGGTTTTAGGGTTTAAAACTAAGAGAAATGGTTTAATACCCTAAAATAATTGATGTGTTAGTTGTAAAACATAGATTTGATGTTTCTTGAGTTGTTGGATGAGGTTAGAAACAACAAAAATGGAGAAAAGTGGAGTTTGGGATTTTGGGGAAGATAATGAATAGTAAACCCGTAGCTTGTGGAGCTGTTTCGGCCAGGAAGATAAATGATTTAGCTCTTGGATAAAACACAAAAGTTGTATATCTTTTTGATACGGTCGCGTGGGCTCCAACTTCGTATTTTTCTGATTTATTTACGATTTGATATGATTTTTACAAGATGGAAGTTCCGGATTGAAATTACCAACTCGGAAATCAAATCGGAAATTGGAAAAATAAAGGCTAGAATTAATTATGTAGATGTTTGGGATGATTTTTGGTTTAGATTAGAAACCATGGAAATGAATTTGGATTGAGTTTTGGGTATTTTGGAGATTGAAAAATTGCCCAAACAGTAACCCTCGAATGGGCTGAATCGTTTCGGGTCCAGGCCGAATCGATTCGCCCAAAGGGTAATTGGGTTTCTGCAGTGGGCCTAATCGATTCGTATTTAGACCGAATCGATTCTCCATTTAGGGACCTATTTGCAGAACCATTTCCGAATCGATTCGAATGGGGAACCGAATCGATTCGCCTGCCTGAATTGATTCGCAAAAGGGGCGAGTCGATTCGCCTTGGGCAGAATTGCAAGTTTTCTTCTCCTGTGGTTACGGGGAGTTAAATTTTATTTCGAGACTTGTATGAGGGACCCTAGTTATGATATGGGGGATTCCTAAATGAGGGTTTTGAGGATAAATAAATCCGTAGATGGGATTAAGGTATGCACTACTTATTAAAGTAAGAAAATACTTTGGGATTATTGGTCATCGCTAGATGTGATTGGCAAATATGGCCATTTATATATATTCGAGGAGGAAAATATGGTATATATATATATATATATATATATTATATGATTAAAGTATATATATATGATATGATGATAATTATTTTGAAAATAAAATATAAATGTTTTCAAAATGGAAAGATAAATGATTTTCTTAATTAATAAAATATGGATACACACCTCTCTAAATCGCTATCATAAGGGAAGTTGCGTGCGTATGGTGAAGCCCCCTGGCTAATGAATGCAGGGTGGATATAGTCCTATAGGCCATATGAGCGTTTGTTGTATTTTTCTGCATTGGTTAGGAGATTGCGGGTGTGGTCTTGACTATCCCGTAGGCATATGGATGCTTCCCGACGTCTTGCGATGTACGATCCCAGGTTTTCTTGATGATAGGCCCTGGAAGATGATAGCCATTTAGGGGAGTGCACAGTGGGGAAACTCGGACGGGCGGTCTTAGAACGCGTTATGTTAAAGCAATTCATGATAATGGATTGGCTTTAATTACATTTCCTGGATATAGGAAGGGAAATGGGTTATATAAATTGGGCTTCGGTAATACTTCCCGGATGGAAGAAGGGAAGTGGAAGCATATGATATGATCAAAGCATTTTTATGATAATGAAAATGGCTTTGAATACATTTCCTGAATATAAAAAGGGAAATGGGATATTTTGAAACGGAAAAGCATTTTTATGATAATAAAATTGGCTTTGAAAAAGTTATATGATTTGTGAAAGCAATTCATGATAATGAATTGGCTTTTAAATACATTTCCTGGATATGAGAAGGGAAATGGAAAGTTTTGAGATACAAATGAAAAGTATTGATAAATACTTTGTATATGAATCCTCAGTCCGGGAGATAGATCCGGATTTATATTGTAATACGAATATGTACATATGTATAGATTGGGTGCCGAGGGTCTAATGGATCCCAACGATTGACCTTGCCACGTAGTAGTGTATCGAGGGGGTTCCTTGTTTAGATTTCGCTTTGCGAGACACCCCACGCATGAATATGGCATTGTGTTGAGACTGGGGAGAAGTTTAATCCTTCGTGCTCTTATATTGAGATTTATTATATGTGTATAAATATATAGATATATATTCTGTACTGAGGGACTGGAGGATCTCGACGATCGACCTTATCGCGTAGTAGTGTATCGGGGGGGGGGGGGTTCCTTGTTTGTATTTCTCTTTGCTAGACACCCGACGCACGAACATGGATTAGTGTTGAGACTGGGGAGAAGTTTAGCCCTTAGTACATTACTTGGACTATCTAGGATTGATAGTGGTTGGGCGATAGACTGGTGTAGCAGGGTAGCTTGACTAGGATGTTTAGAGGGATGCATTAGGAGTGCACTGTTAGTGGAGAGGTGAGGGGTATCTCATGGGAGTGCGATACCAATTTAAATATGAGATAAAACATATTTTCAAAACTAAAGCATTTATGCACTTGATAAATATTTTCACAACTCGGGCTCTGACCCGTTTATCTACTTTTCCCTCTCTTGTTATATATATATATATATATATATATATGTGTGTGTGTGTGTGTGTGTGTGTGTGTGTGTGTGTGTGTGTCTAGACACAGGGACGCCTGGATGGCACATCTTTCGAGTCAGACGTCAGCTGCAGCAGCTGTGGATGCATGCAGGTTCTCGATAGACGCTTCTACCTTTGTACTCTAGATAAGAGGTATTGTATAAATATTCGGGCCAATGATCCAACAACATTTATTTATTCTTTTAGTACAGCATTCGATATGGTTGTATATTTTGACCGAGTGTTTGGTTATTTTATTTCATTTTAGTTTCCTTTACGCAAAACTGTGTGGATGTTTTAATGTAGTGGTTGTTTAAAAAGACTAGTAAAGTAAAATTTTGACATCGGCCTAATAGGTTATTAGTAATTAAATGGATTTTCGAGAGTGATGCTAAGAATGATCCATATGAGACTGCTGTTATAATGTGATGTAGGAGTGATCGCCCGGTATTTTATTAGGCGGGGTGTCACAGATGGTATCAGAGCATCAGGTTCTAGTGTCCTTAGGAATCTGTGCGGACGTAATACGCTTTCAGCGTTGCTCTCGATTTGATATAGAGCCTCAGGATTAGGATTGTTTATTTCTCTTGTGAGATTTCATTCTCCTGCCATATTATAAGATTATAGAAATCTTTTGCGCGCTCGTTCGAGAATGGTGTGCTGATCGAGGAAGGCGGCAGGAGGTGGGGCTTAGTTGGAGCTTTAAGGTTGAAGCTCGTAATGGAGTTTCCTTTTAACGAAGAAGTTAAGAGAACTAGTAAGATGATTGTAAGGAGCCAGGCAAAGTTATTGTTATAAGTTTCACCTCAGAAGGAAGAGGTATAATTGGCATGGCTAGATAAGTTGTGGTGTTTATTAGCCCTAGACTCGTCTGTATAATTTGAGTTTTGTGGCGGTCTCGATAACATTATATAATGCATATCTATGTGTTTTCCGTGAAAGCAGAGTTTTTTTTCCTTCATTCGCTATATAAAGGCGGGTGTTGATATTTTAAATATATATATATATATATATATCTGGCTTGTGATACTCGTTTTATATGTTTATACGAGTATGGTAATATGGTGAGCATATAATGTTATTGGTTGTTTGGAGCGATAGCAGGCTAATGATGGCAAGACTATCGTGTCCGTAGTTCCAGGGTGTAACGGATTATTGTTGCGATTTCTCACCTAGATACAGGTTGAGTTTGCCATTATTATTATGGGTAAATGGAACCTCGATGAGCAGAGTTTCTATTATTATGATGTGAGTGCGTGGCGACCTTATCGATATGATTAACGACCCACAAGATTATTGTTGAGCTATAAGATTAAGCTCATTGTTGGTTTGCGCAAAGACTGAATATGAGTACGAGCGCTGGGTGGTGTGACTCTTAGTTAGAGATAGGAGTTCGGATCACCTTTTTATTGGAATAGGGTATATGGTTATCCCGATTGCATTTTTTAAATAACGGAACTCCATGACCAACGAAGTTAAGTGTCAATATGTGGAGGGGTTCCTTGTTTGGATTTCGCTTTGCGAGACGCTCCACACATGACTCTTAACGGCGTCGGGAGTGGAGAGCTGTTATAAGATGCAAGGATGTTGGTTTTGTGAAAAGTCTTATAGTGTGGATGAACCACTATAGACTATGATCTATGTGATGATGGTATGCTTATGGAAATATTGTGCTATGGAAAAGCTCTAAAGTGGTCCTCTCACCACAAGTAGGTTGGTGGAGTAGGACTTAGAGAAATTGACTCGAGGGTTATTGCCAGGCCTTAATAAAAAGGCAAATTTTGATGAAATAAGATTTGGGTATGATGTACGCAGTGCTCCTACAGGGAGTAGGCACTTCGATTGGTTAGGTTTCCTTCCGTGTGGACGAAAGGATAAGAATAGTAGGAATGAGATCGTAGGATAGCGTAGTAGGATTTAGGGCATCCTGCTGGTGTGCCTTAGGTCGCTATATCTCGATGACCGACAACGCGAGAGAGTAGTGTAACGGGAGGGTTCCTTGTTTGGATTTCACTTCGGCGAGACGTCCCACGCATGAAACCAAGTAAATGTCGGGAGGTGAGAGAGGCCTTTGTCACTAGGGATATATTTAGGACTATCCTTGTCTCGCGTAGGTAGAGTAACGCATAGATTGTAGCATTTGTTAGGATGTAGGCTCGATAGAGTTGGTGACGCCGAGGTTAGGAGAATGAATTTCGCGGGTTGGGAGGACCCATAGGTGAGTATTACACCGAGGAAAGGAGACCCTTATTGGGAGAGAGTGTTACGTGTCATACGTTCACTACGGATGTGAAGATGTGCACAGGTTAGAAAGGTGTATGGGCACCTTAACGAGTTGGTTTATATACCGCCTGAAATAGAAGGGGCGTGGAATATAAAGTTGAAACTTTGCGGATGTAAAGCGCTAGTTATAGACTCGTTTCTCCTATTAGCGATAAGAGAAGCCATTGGAGTAACGCGTAGATGTTGTGCGTTAGGAAATAGAAATTTAGTTGAGCTTATGGTAAAGCTAGTATTTTGAGTACACCTTGAGGTAGGTGGAATTGGGTAAAGGACAATAGTGTTAGCACCTTTTGATTTTGGGGGTACTAAGACGTAGTGGGATTTTTTATCCTAGTTTGGTGATGTAGGTTGTATCTGAATTTCGAAGATGAAATTCCGTTGTAAGGGGGGGAGTATGTAACAACCCGTCCTTTTGGAGAACATTAAATTCCATAAGTGAGAATAAATTGGCAATTTGGAGAATTTCTCCAAATAGTGATTTTTGGGATTTTCGAGGATTAGATAATTTTTGATAGATGGTACATTTACTTTTGGTGTTAAGTAAATAAATTGGAGTATTTTAATAATATGTAGTTGTCGGGTAAGGCGACAAAAGAAAATATTTTAATGGGAATGTCGCATCTTTTTTTTTTGGGTTGAAATAGTGATTTGTGGTCAAGTACCCCGAATGGGAATTTCGACTGCGCCGTGAGTCTCGGAATGTCCGAGATAGTCGAAAAAGAGTGTCCAAAATTCAAAATTGAGTTTCGGGTAATTTTAGAGGTAAAAGTAACTCGTAATTGGGTAAACGAGTCGTTTTTGGGTTTTAAGGGTTAAAACCCTTTTTCTCTTTATAAAAGGAGGGAGAGAGGGAGAAAAGAGAAAGAAAAGAGAGATAAGAGAGAGAGTAGGAGGAGAAAATGGGGAACTCCGGCCTAACTCCGCGGGATTCCACTCGAGGTCCTCGGATATCAACCTCCAGGCAAGTGTTTACTTGCTTTATTTCAATTATGCATTTATTTCATATCATAGTTTGTAGAACCCTAAAATAAAATTGGAAAAACTTAGATATGAGTTTACATATTGATGTAATGTAAACTCTTAATGATTTTTAGTATTAAATGCATGAAAATGGAGTGAAGAAATGAATTGAAATGGGTGTAAATGATAAGTTGGGGTTTTTATGGTTTTAGTGTTTAAAACTAAGAGAAATGGTTTAATACCCTAAAATATTTGATGTGTTAGTTGTAAAACATATATTAGATGTTTGTTGAGTTGTTGGATGAGGTTAGAAACAACAAAAATGGAGAAAAATGGAGTTTGGGATTTTAGGGAAGATAATGAATAGTAAACCCGTAGCTTGTGGGACTGTTTCGGCTAGGACGATAAATGATTTATCTATTGTCCAAAACACGAAAGTTTTATATATTTTCGATACGGCCGTGTGGGCACAAACCGCATATTTATCTGATTTTTCTAGGATTTGATATGATTTTTATAAGAAGGCAGTTCCGGGTTGAAATTATCAACTCGTAAATCAAATCGGAAATTGGAAAAATAAAGGCTAGAATTAATTGTGTAGATGTTTGGGATGATTTTTGGTGTAGATTAGAAACCATGGAAATGAATTTGTATTGAGTTTTGGGTATTTTGGAGATTGAAAAATCGCCCAAACAGTAACCCTCGAATGGGCCGAATCGATTTGGGTCCAGGCCGAATTGATTCCTCCAAAGGGGAATTGGGTTTCTGCAGTGGGCCGAATCGATTCGGATTTAGACCGAATCGATTCTCCATTTAGGGACCTATTTGCAGAACCATTTCCGAATCGATTCGCCTGCCCGAATCGATTCGCAAAAGGGGAGAATCGATTCGCCTTGGGCAGAATTGCCAGTTTTCTCCTCTTGTGGTTATGGGGAGTTAAATTATATTTGCAGACTTATATGAGGGACCCTAGTTATGATATGGGGGATTTCTAAATGAGGCTTTTGAGGATAAATAAATCCGTAGATGGGATTAAGGTATGCACTACTTATTAATGTAAGAAAATACTTTGGGATTATTGGTCATCGCTAGATGTGATTGGTAAATATGGCCATTTATATATATTCGAGGAGGAAAATATTGTGTGTATATATATATATATATATATATATATATATATATATATGATATGATGATAATGATTTTGAAAATAAAATATAAATGTTTTCAAAATGGAAAGATAAATGATTTTCTTAATTAATAAAATATGGATACACACCTCTCTAAATCGCTATCATAAGGGAAGTTGCGTGCGTATGGTGAAGCCCCCTGGCTAATGAATGCAGGGTGGATATAGTCCTATAGGCCATATGAGCGTTTGTTGTATTTTTGTGCATTGGTTAAGAGATTCCGGGTGTGGTCTTGACTATCCCGCAGGCATATGGCCGCTTCCCGACGTCTTGCGATGTAGGATCCCAGGTTGTCTCGATGATAGGCCCTGGAAGATGATAGCCATTTAGGGACGCGTACAGTGGGGAAACCCACGGGCGATCTTAGAACGCGTTATGTTAAAGCAATTCATGATAATGGATTGGCTTTAATTACATTTCCTGGATATAGGAAGGGAAATGGGTTATATGAATTGGGATTTGGTAACACTTCCCAGATGGAAGAAGGGAAGTGGAAGCAAATGATAGGATCAAAGCATTTTTATGATAATGAAAATGGCTTTGACTACATTTCCTGAATATAAAAAAGGAAATGAGATATTTTGAAACGAAAAAGCATTTTTATGATAATAAAACTGGCTTTTAAAAAGTTATGTGATTTGTGAAAGCAATTCATGATAATGAATTGGCTTTTAAATAAATTTCCTGGATATGAGAAGGGAAATGGAAAGTTTTGAGATACAAATGAAAAGTATTGATAAATACTTTGTATATGAATCCTCAGACCGGGAGATAGATCCGGATTTATATTGTAATACGAATATGTATATATGTATAGATTGGGTGCCGAGGGTCTAATGGATCCCGACGATCGACCTTGCCACGTAGTAGTGTATCGGGGGGGTTCCTTATTTGGATTTCGCTTTGCGAGACACCCCATGCAGGAATATGGCATTGTGTTGAGACTCAGGAGAAGTTTAATCCTTAATGCTCTTATATTGAGATTTATTATATGTGTATAAATATATAGATATCTATATATTCTGTACTGAGGGACTGGAGGATCTCGACGGTCAATCTTATCGCGTAATAGTGTATCGGGGGGTTCCTTGTTTGGATTTCGCTTTGCGAGACACCCCACGCACGAACATGGCTTAGTGTTGAGACTAGGGAGAAGTTTAGTCCTTAGTACATTACTTGGACTATCTAGGATTGATAGTGTTTGGGCGATAGACTAGTTTAGCAGGGTAGCTTGACTAGGATGTTTAGGGGGATGCATTAGGAGTGCACTGTTAGTGGAGAGGTGAGGGGTATCTTATGGGAGTGCGATACCAATTTAAATATGAGATAAAACATATTTTGCAAAAATAAAGCATTTATGCACTTGCTAAATATTTTCACAACTCGGGCTCTGACCCCTTTATCTAATTTTCCCTCTCTTGTTATATATATATATATATATATATATATATATATATATATATATTTCATATAATAAGTTAGCTTGGTTTTTGAAAATGTGTACATTTTTAACGGTCTAGATCGGTGCCACCTACCCACATATTTTTACACATTTTAATGGTTTTGATCACTTCACATTCCTTATTACAAATCTACCCTCACTAATTTGGGTTTCCCCCTTTTTTTTACGCATAAAGATTACACCTTAATTCAAAATTAAGGGTATTTTGTAACACTAGCTACCTGACACTCTTACACGCATACCCTGAAGCCCCGACCTGGCTCTCCCTCTCTCCACTTCGTCGATCTTAATCTCTCGCTCTCACTCTCTCCGCTGTGTCGCCCTTCGCTACCCTAGCCACTCCCTCCGTTGCCAGCCACTCCATCGCTGCATCAGGTAGTCTCTCTCTCTCTCTCTCTCTCACACACACACACACGCACACACACATTGCAAAATCAGTTGTGAAAAATCAATGTTGTGAGGTTTATAACGAAATCAAACCTCACACCGCATAAATAACAATGATATGTGAGGTTTGATTTTGTGCCGTGAAATCATTGTTATTTATGCTGTGTGAGGTTTGATTTCGTTATTTATGCTGTGAAATCATTGTTATTTATGCTGTGTGAGGTTTGATTTCGTTATTAGCTGTTGTCTGAGGTTTGATTTTGTTATTTATGTGTGAAATCATTATTATTTATGCTGTTTGAGGTTTGATTTCGTTATAAACTTCAATGTTGCTGTGTGAAATCAATTTATGTACCTTCATTGTTATTTACATTTAGGTATTTACATTTTAGAGGTTTTATGAAGGTTGGCTGATGTATTTTCGTTATTAACTTCAATGTTCCCATGTGAAATCAATTTATGTAGCTTCATTCTTATTTACATTTAGGTCCTTACATTTTAGAGGTTTTTTGAAGTCTGGCTGATGTATTTTATCTGATTTGGGTCTTTACAGGTATTGTATCTGATTTGGGTATTTACAGGATTTTACATTGTGGAGGTTTTGTGAAACTTGGATTTACTTATTTTCATTGGGTATTAACATTGGATATTTACATCTGATTCACTTATTGTTATTGGTCACATTTGTAGGTTTACTTATTCACATTTGATTTGGGTATTTACTTATTTACAGGTATTTACATTATGGAGGTTTAGCCAAGCTTGGCTAAAGTATTTACATATTAAAGTATTTACTTCATTTTTAGTTACTTTTTTGTATTAATAGGTTGCCTTTTGTGAAGCTTGCCTTTACCTATTTACATTCTTAGGTTTGGGTTTCGTGGGTTCTGCTTCTTTTGTTCAGAGAACCACAGTCTGGAAGTGTTCTGACATGTTGAAAGATGTAAGGATACGTCTATTCATTTCCTAGATGTATAATCTTACATGTATATTTTGGTTATTGATACTAATTGTTTTCATCTATTTGTTTATATTTGGCATCAATTATTGATGTTTTTAGTGTTCTTTTAGATCATTTACCATATGCAACTGCATATATAAGCTGCATATATATGCAATCTGCATCATATATATACAATCGGCATCATATATATGCAGTTAGTCTGTTCTGTTCTGTCACACTCTGTTTTGATCCCAATTTTGGTCGGGAGTCGTTAATCGTTAAAGGTTATTTATAGTTACGTATAGATATCAAGCCTACGATATCAATCAAGCCTACGATATCAAGCATTAGTATCTCCAAGCCCTCTTCAACAATGTCATTTGTCAATTCCCAAAAGTCGAAGGCATACATATATATACATATACCTATATATACACTCCATATATATGCAGATTGCATATATATGCATATGCATATGCATATATATATGCAACGCATATATATGCCGCTACATATATATGCAGCGCCTATATATGCATATGCATATAGTTGTGTTTGGAATGAAAAGGGGTTAAACAAAACTTGCAAAAAAAGAAAGGAAAGCAACCCATAATACTCTACTTTATCCCGTTATACAGTTATTATAGTTATCCGAGAAAGGTCTGAATTTGTGTAGTGTTCGCAAAAGCTTAGGTTGTATCATAGGAACCTAAATACTAGAGACCCTATGCTATATAAAGGAGAGTTTAGAAATAAGAATTTGCAGATTTTCATATGAGGGTGGCCCAAGAATCCATTTGTATTTGAAGTTATTCAACTTTTGAGTAAAGGTTATCGAACAACTCGGTCTACTGCAATTATAATTCATTGTTTTTGCATTTGTTTTCTAAAGTTTGTTTTTCTATTGCTATATTCTTTTAAGGTGACCCTTTTAAATGGTATCCACTGTGAATACCAGTATGGCTGCATTTGTTTGATGCCTACTTTTACGATTTTTTTTCTTCTCCGTCCCCAATAACTAACAAATGCTTTATTTGTTTATTTGTTGTTTTTTCTTTAATTAGTTTTCTGGGTTGTTAGTTAGTTGTTAGAGTTATTTGAGCCATATTCATTTGGGACTTACACCATCATGTCCACATTAAAAACTATTTTAGTATTTCCATTCACCAATATCAAAATCGGGATGTATATACACAATAGCATAGTAATTGAGATGGTCCTATCAGAAATAATTAAGAAAATGATGATGATACCTTTTTTATTTACTTTTAGGTTTGTGATTTTGGTGAAACCTATTTGATGGGTAGGGAACAATATTTGAGTAAATTTTGTAATTTCTTTGAACCAAATTTTATAGATAATTATGCATTTATACATTATTCATTATGAAGTAAAAGTCTTTTATGTTTTTGAAGTTTAGTTATTCATTATGAAGTTTAGTTATTCATTATGAAGTTTAGTGACAAACATAGTTTGTGTGTAAAACTATGTGAATTTACTCTCATGAATTGCTATTTAATTTCATAAATGGTTGCTACTTCATTTGTTTGTCTATTGTTTTTTGAAACTTGAAGGCCCATTGTTTGACAAAGTGCCCAAGTAAGATGTGAATGTAAACACATAGGCACCCTATTTATAAACACATAAGAATATTGGGTTTTTTAAATAGGGGTATGCGAGTTTGAGTTTCTGGAGATTAGGGGTGATGATTGGAGTATGAGGTTGGGTTCGGATTCGGAGTTTTATTTACAAATTTGGTTTGTATTTTTGTAGTTGGCGTAAAAATGTTAATGAATTTAAGTCAGTGTATGATGTAGTTATGTCATGATTTTTTTATTCATTTAATGATTGTTTGAGTGACTCGATAAACGGTATAATTAGTTGGAATTAATTCCCACATACCCGGCTACATATACGGTAAAGTCGCATACAAATTCTTATATGTCTGGGTGGGTTTCGAGTAGCCGAAATATTGGTCAATGTTACCGCGAGTTAAATGTCAATTTAGTTGGGCTATGTTTTGGTTATTTTTCGACACGCCTTCTTGAGTCGGGACAACATTCGACCCAATTGACATAAAGTTTTAAAGTTTGTCGAGTCAATTTCTCCATAATTAGCATTACAATTTTGAAGTTTGTGTCCTACACTTATAATAAGTGTAGGAGAGAGCAAACAGTACTAATGGGTTGAAGGTGATACTCCTTCAAACATTACTAATGTTTCATATTAGTTAGAAGTTTTATCATAATGAAGTTTCATATATACACCCTTTACTTTCAGGTGTTGAGTCAAATGCCATATTTTTTGTTATCTGGTGGCCGTAACCACATATTCATCCTTCCAAGGTACAAATTTGTAGTTATTATACTAAACCATGTGTTTTCTCAGCAGTGGATTATGATACAACTCAGTGACCCTACACAGAATGGGGAATTCTATTTAGAAACTCACGTGATTTACTTTTTGAAAAGATTAATGATAATAACACATATATGATATATGATAATTACACATAATTTAACTACATATGGGCTAACATGTGTTCATTCTGGTAGATATTTCCTAGGGCCGATGAATGTTCACTTCCTCAATGTTCTGAACTACATTGGATGGATGAATGGTTAATGAGTTTTTCAAAGGTATGTCCTTCATTTGGAAAGAATTACAGGTAAGAATTGCGTGTTATTATGATTTGCGTGTTATTATGATTTCCGAATGTTATTGTGACTAATAGATACGCGGACCTGCAGAACTAATTTTAGATCAAGAAGCAGTAAAGAGGTTGGGGTGTTCAACTAAAGGCAACTGTTGGTAGCAGTGGCTAATGTAAACAAATTGATTAGTGTATCAAAATGTTCAAGATTCATATGGAAAATATGAGGTAATGAATTTGAAGTTAATCTTAGTGTTCTTGAGTTACATGATTGTGATATGGCATTGGTCTTTGCTATCGATGCATGTTTTATAATAGTATACTACAACTTGCATAGTTTCATGTTGGATTATTGAATAAATTCCCAAATCAAGGTTTTATACCTATTGGTGCTGATGCAGGGACCTAATTGTACACTATCTTGGAACTTTATCGCACTTTTGACTTGATATTTAAAGAGAATCTTGATGGAGGGAGACCAGTAAATGATGATAAAATATCTGGAGTTTTTGACAACGAGCTTCATTCGGCGTTGCACTTCATTCGGCGTGAGGAAAATCATTTCAGAGGAAAACGGTTACCAACCTTACCTAATCGCACCCGAACAAGGTTATCGACATCTTATTGAGGGGGCATTAAATTTATTTTTACTGTTGAAGATTTGGCTTAGATTTTAAACTCCACGAGAATAATTTATCTTAACTTCTATTGGCATACACTTGATTTTCAAATAAATTTACTTGCCCCCTTATTTTTTGTTTTCAATTCATTTCTTTCGCAAAGTCAAGCTCATATTATGACCTAAACAGGCCAAAATGCATTTTTTTCCTGAAAATTGTATCTCCTTCTCTACTGTTTTGTTTGTTATTGTTATTATTTTGCACTTACTCCTTACTTTTATTTGATTTCTGGGTCATGGAATTACAATGAAACCTGAATAAGACTTGCATGATGCAGACCTGGAGACACCATCTTGATTGGGGCAGGAGAGAGGTAGGTTTTTTATATGTATTATGCAGCAGATATAACAGGTATTGTGCAGCATATATACCTGTTTCTACATAATATCAGGTATTATATAGTAGGAATTATCGATGTGAAAAATAATGTATTGAACAAAGTTAGAACTAATTTCGTTGGTCAATTTTTTTAGCATGCCATTAAGGATGCCACATGTGTGTAATGAATACATGAGGTTAGTCAAAAATAAATTAGTACTATATTTTTTTAGTATTTTAAATTCGAAGTTGCGATTCCTTAAAACATCATTACTCTCTTAAGGAACATGAACCCCGAATATCGGATACACACAGGTACCTTTGATTAACTTTTAGTAATGTACCTCTTTTTATTTGTTATGTTATGTTCATCTTTTGCTTAGTGTATCTGTGTCGTTAGTATAAAAAATAATACTCGGCCAATACTTATATGACACCATAGCATTTTTGCATAGTTTAAAAACCAAGTCCCTTAACCGTTATGGATGGTTGATTGATTTAGAGCCTTAATTATTGCAAATGGTTAGGTTATTGCATAGTCTAGAAAACATTTAGGAGTTCAAACCCATTGCAAAGTTGACATGATTATTTGGTTTTATTTTCCATGTATTTCGATTCAGTGATAAATAATTGTTTTTCATTACTTTAAATAAGCGTACCATCGGTGCTTATTGGTAGGAGGGATATTATGTACCCACGGAGGCAAATGTGGAGGATGAAGCCCCCGGTCAATGTGGATTTCTTTGTCACAATAACAAAGGTGCAATTTCGGACAGTTTGAATAGAGGGACGCACATGATAAATATTTTTTGGATCTATAAGCTGGATGAGGAGATGGAGCATGACCTGTAATATGCACGTGCCCCCTGCCCCATCCCCTCCCCCCTTCCCCACTCACACACGCACACACGTGCACACAAACACACACACGCACACACGCGCACTGCATATATGCACTCACATATATGCTTATTTCTGCATATGCATATAGGCATATATGCAGCTGGTGCAAAGAGTTGAACGAGATTTGAATTTCCCTTATATTTTCAGTCTTATTAGTTTGGTTTGAAAGTTGTGCCGCAATCTTTTTTTCTTCACAGGTATGCAATTGGGGGTTTTCTTCACAAATTTAGTTTTTTGATTAAATTATTATCTTTCTTCACAGGTATGCACTGAATCTACCAGTGATTAAATCATTTTTTTTGGACATGTATGATGTTTGTGTTCTGTTTAATGTTTGTGTAAGTTTTAGTCTCTTTGTGAAAGAGTTATGTGTTGTCTGTCAAACTCTTTTTTATGTTTGTGTTATGTTTAATGTTTGTGCAAGTTTTATTAATTTTAGTTGGTTTAGCATCCTAACATATAGTATGCATCTGATTTGTACATCCTAACACACACTTGCCCCTTGCCCCGTCCCCTACCCCCTTCCCCACTCACACACGCACACACCCCCACACAAAAACATGCACGCACACACACTGCATATATATGCAATTGCATATATATGCATATGCTGCATATATATGCACACTGCATAAATATGCAGCATATGCATATATATGCACTGCATATATAAGTATATGATGCATATATATATATGCAGTGTGCATATATATGCAGGGTACATATATATGCAGTTGCATATATATGCAGTGCATATATATCATATGTTGCATATATGCCTCCCCCCTTCCCCACTCACACCCCCTGCCCGTCCCCTCCCCCCTTCCCCTCTCACACAATCACACGCACGCGCGTGCGTGCGCACTGCATACATGCCTCAATATGCATATATGCACTGCACATATGCATACACGCGCAAACGTACACACGCGCCCCCACCCTGTCTTCTCCCCTCTTCTCCACTCACACGCACACACGCACCCACAAACACACAAAAACATGCACATGTGCCCACACGCGCCCCCTTCCCAACCTCTCCCCTCTTTCCCACTCACAAATGCAATACAATCAATCATCGAACACACCGGTGTGTAGCTTGCATTTTGAAAACAAATGCTCACAATATTGTCTCTCCAGTTCCCCAAACAAATGCATTTTGAATTGGTTCAATTACTTGGAATCTAGCGTTTTTCTCATCCTAACTTTGTCCTCCATTTCAGTCCTATAATTGCAGACACACGTGGTATTCATAATGATAAACAATTTGCAGACAATTTGCCCGTCCCCTAATGTTTGTGACTAGTTCCTCCTCAAATTGGGCATTTGAAGCGTCTTAAGATACTAAAATTATTCTCGCAACTCAAACTTTGACATCAAATGCGAATCAAATGCCGTTCATCGGTTTGGGGAAGAGCTCATATGAACTATTCATGGTGATTGGCGATCGCTATGAACCATTTGTGCGGTTAAGGGTGCAGGGTATGGATTCGGCGATTCGAAAAAATAAGGCACGGGTGCTTTATAGGCGATCGGCGAGGATGTAATCATTCAGTGCTCAATATGAGGTAGAACTCTTTTGAAGAAAAAGAATACACACAAACACGCACACACGCACCCCTTATTATAACCTAAATACTCATGACCCTTATTATAATTTGTTGCACGTATGACCACTTTTGTGTCAAGTTAGAAAGCCGTGGACGAGCTTGAGCTGCAGCAGTCATTTGTTGTGCCAAAGCAGTAGGATCACCTAAGATGGAATTGGAGGTAAATTTTTAGGGCCGATAGTGGGGGCTCACAATTTTGAAGAATTTAGAAACACATGCACACAAATGCACACGCGCACACAAACACATGCACGGACACACACACACTGCATATATGCATATATGCAGATTACATATATGCATACATTCCCCGCCCCCTCCCCCTTCCCCACTCACACGCACACACACAAACACACACACACGCGCGCGCGCGCGCACACGCACACATACATGCACACACGTGCCCCTTGCCCGTCCCCTCCCCCTTCCCCACTCACACGCGCCCCCTGCCCATCCCCTCACCCCTTTCCCACTCACACGCACACGCGCGCACACACAAACATGCACACGCACTGCATATATGCGAGTGCATATATTCAAATAGTTCCTTTTTCCTAATATTGTGCATGTTTTATTTGTAGACCAAATATGATGGGATCAAACTCGAAACTTCATTTTTTTATAAAAGAGGTAATCCAATTGGATCCGGTGGAATCAATCTCGAATTTAGACAATTTGTATGTGATTGTATATTTACTTATGTGACTGTATCTTTGTTTGAGAAACTAATTAATTATGTTTATTGTTTGTCAAATTGTACGAAAAATCAAGAGGGAGAGAGTGATCATGGCTAGAGATGGGAAGAAGGATGGGAAGACAGTAGTAGTAGCACCTAATCCAGAAGCACTATGGCACAAACATTTTGAGGAAGTCCCACATATTCTCCTTTCCCTTCCTTCTACCTCCCATCTCCGAATTTGGGATTTTTTTTTTAATTTGTTGGATTTGTTGTTACCCCTTAAATAGGGTGGATAGTCCAATAAACAAATGAGACTATGCCCAATTTTTTTAAAAATTGACACTTTGTTTTTATTGAGACAGTTAATTTGATTGGTGAATATTGTATATTTCATTTTATATGGGAATTTGATTAAAGAATTTAGAAAATTTGGATGTTGAATTATTTGTTATTTGTTAAGAAGGGTGAATAGTTCCATAAACGAAGGAGATTATGCCCATTTTTTTAAAAAATTTGACATTGTCGCCGTTTCGCGATTACGTACTTTGAAAAATTATCGCTGTTTCTCGATTACGTACTTTGGAAAATTTCTTCGTGCCTTCAGGCATGGGCATACGCTAGTATATATATGTGTCCAGACACAGGGACGCCTGGATGGCACATCTTTCGAGTCAGACGTCAGCTGCAGCAGTTGTGGATGCATGCAGGTTCTCGATAGACGCTTCTACCTTTGTACTCTAGATAGGAGGTATTGTATAAATATTCGGGCCAATGGTCCAACTGCATTTATTTATTCTTTCAGTACAGCATTCGATATGGTTGTATATTTTGACCGAGTGTTCGATTATTTTATTTCATTTCAGTTTCCTTTACGCAAAACTGTGTGGATGTTTTAATATAGTAGTTGTTTAAAAAGACTAGTAAAGTAAAATTTTGACACCGGCCTAATAGGTTATTAGTAATTAAATGGATTTTCGACAGTGATGCTAAGAATGATCCATATGAGACTCCTGTTATAATTTGATATAGAAATGATCACCCGGTATTTTATTAGGCGGGGTGTCACATTCTAGTCAAGAATGAAAAGGCTTTTAGCCAAATACCTAGAATGAAAATACATAAAAAGGCTCAAATGTAGTTTACTGAGTGGTATATTCTTTGTAAACATAAAATCAAAAGAAATGAAGCAAAAAGACATCTTAATGAATAATGCACAAATACAAAACTAAAAAACTAAGAACAAAGATCCTACATTTCTCCTTGCACATTTTCTCTTGCATCTGGATCTTTAAACACTGGAAATGGTTTTTTATTTTTTAAAATGATTATAAAAAGTTAGTAAAAATCGCACAAAGAAAGTTAGTACCTAAAAGAGCTGAAGAATCGCACCATGAGATCCAAAAATAAATCGCACCATCAGATCTGAAAATAAATCGTACCATGGAACGAAAAAATTAGAGATTACGAAACTAAGGACGATTATGTTTATGTGTGTGTAAGAGATAGGGATATTACCTCTATGGGTGGGGTGTAGAGGAGGAAGGGGTGATGTGGAGGGGAGGAGGGGGCGACAGCTGAGGGAAGGAGGGGTTGATTTGTGAGAGGGAGAAAATAAGGAGAGGGTAGGGTTTTGGTGACAACATCGGCTGAGAGGGATCGAATGAGGGCGTCGGGGTAAATTTCGGTAAGTAAAAAAAGAGAAGTAGAGAATGAAGGATTTATGACCAAAATACCTCGAATTTTGAATTAAAGTGTAAGTTTGGTAAGTTGAAAAAGAGAGAGAAATAAAAGATGTGAGGGACAAAAGATGCATTGCATGAAAAAATCATATTGATGACATCATGGTGCTATCTTATGACATACATAAGTTTCATACTCTATCCATATATATATAATCGGCATATATATTCCACGTGCATAAATATTTATGTACAAACCTGCTTAATAATACCTCGAATGTCGTTCGTTCCAAACATTCTTAAAATTTATACACCGAATTTTAATCCCAAAAATCCCATGGGTCACACATCACTCATTTAATCATCTAAAGGTCCTCACACTCTATTTATAATTCCCTAATATTTATCTCAAAAAATAAGTCTTTTCCAATCCTTTTAATCCAAGAAAAATATCCTAAAATTAACTGCCATAACCGAACCGAACCTATGGCCATAAAACATACCGATCCGGTTTCGAAATAAATGAACCAAACCAATAGCCCCAAAAATGAACCGGTCTGGCGATCTGATAAGTTCGAGAGTTCCTTTTTTCTTCCAACTCCGAAATTTATGATTTTTACCCTCAACAATCATTACTATAAATATCTACACACTTAGATATGCACAACACACCAATTTAGTCTTGGGATTCATTAAGTTAATTAAGATTTGATTCCTATCTTAATTAAACCCTAGTTTTTACTCAACCCTTCCAATTTCTCACAATTAACATGGTTTCAAGCCTAGATTTCTTATGGAGTTAATATCACAACAAATTCATATGAAATTATCATCCCAAAACCCAATTTGATTCAAGAATCCCAAACAAAAAATTCATATTGTTTTTCACCAACTATAATATGAATTATAAACACATTTAAATCATTAAATAAAGTTAAACACTTACCTCGTTGGATAAATCCAACGTCCTAATGCCTGGATCCGCCGGAGCTTGGCCTAAAATCTCCCCTTTTTCTTGATTTCCTTATTTCCTTTATTTTCTTCTTTATTTTATTTCATTCATTTATCTTTCTATTTCTCTCGACTTATAATGGGAAACATTAGGTTTATTTACCTATTAAACCCAAACTCTACTCGTATACAATAATGCGAGTCCCTTACTAGTCCAAAAAGTCCTCGAAATCCAAACACTATCCCTGGGTACTCTATTTTGACTATTTTGGCCATTCTAAAAATAACCGTGCACTCAAAATCTCCATCCGAATCACTTATAAAAAATTCACATCTTAAATCCAACACATTTCCACACGTGTTTTCCGAATAAAATAGCATCTATGATGCTTTTATTAACCTATGACTTGAATATAAATAATCCAACTTCATTTACTTATTCTCATACGTAAATACAACACACATCAATTTTAATCCGTCACTCGCCAAATAATATTTAACTCGTACTTCAAATTCCCTTTTACTAAAAAAAAGTTCTCGATTTATTAAATTACACCCACTCCTGTAATTTAATTATCCATAAAAGTACGGGGTATTACAAAGTAGTAGCCTCACCCTCTCGTGTGACCGGTGAAGTACAACCCTTTTCGACCGCTAACCACAGACGCTCATCAATTGATTTAAAAGAACTTCTCATTCACATTTTCCAATAACCATAGTTAGTGCAATAAAAAAACATGAGCTCTAAAACTTTAATAAGTTTTGAAATTCATCCTTAAAAACACAAAGGATCAACACAATAAAAAATATGTTTCTAGCTCTGATACTAATTTGTAGGCCCCTTTTTCCGTTGAATATGTTTTAAGGATGTCAAAAATAACTTTCTTTTTTAAAAACTCTTTTCTAAATTTTAAACCGCACCACGTATGTGAACCAATTTTTGTTAAGCCCAATTTTTTCTTAATTAATCCTAAATATGCATGTATGTGATTAAAGCAAGTAAAATAAACAAGTTCACAAAGGCGATGCCGGATGTACAAGAAAATCACTAAGGTAAAAATCCTTGGACGACCCAAGCTAGGCAATCACTATGATATATTATTACAAAGTAGAAATAATACACTTACTGAACGACTCAACCCCCCATAAGTATTAATGCTCCTCTGGTCCTTCAACCACTAATCCAAAAATTCCCACTCAAATGCCTTTCTAATATGATCGTCCACAACACACATGTCCACATATGTCTCAATGTCCACCGATGTAGCATAGCAACGTTTATGATGTTGAACAAAAACTCCTTCACTTCTTCACTACAAAACCCAAGATTCAAAGTGATGAACAAACCCCAATAGTGCAAACCAAGATCTCTATAGCATATTAGTATGCAAGCTTGGATCTTGAAACTCTAAGGATGGTTTTAGACTTCGATAACCTTAGAAAACTTGTGCAAAAAACGTACTGTATGTAAACAAATTTTTTGGTTCTACAACTTTCAAAATTTTGAGAGAAACACACCTTAAATAGTAAACTTGGGTCGGCGCATTGTTTGAACGAAATCTGCTTATCCCTCGAATGAAATGTCCATGTTGTTCAAATGCATGTTCATCTCGCTTGAATGACCTGCAATGTCATTTGTACCAATAAACATAAGAGTTTTTTTTATATACTCAACTCTAAATTATCATTATCTCAGAATAAACGAAGTTTAAACTTTTAAAAATATTTTTTAATAAAAATAACATCCTAAAACATTTTTTTAGTCCCATAAACATTACACATTTATACCTTAGAGATCTGAGAATGTAATGAAGACGCGAAACATGCATCAAATTAATTTCGACATAATTTATCTTTGAATCCCGGACGCAACTTCTTCAATAAATTTTATGTCATTGACTATGTGGGATCGTGAAAATAAAAATCTATCTAAGACTCACAGACATGTTGTGTTTTGGGAATAAGTCAAATACATACAATGGACTCAATTGGAAATTTTATCCTTACATTTTCAACAAGTGCTTTAAATTTGTTAAATGCATAAAACACTTTCGATTTTTCTTTTAAGAAATAAACCTATGTCTTTCTACTAAAATCATAAAATAATAGAAGAAATTATTTATTTTTGCCAAAAGAACATGGAGTAATATGCCCACAGACATTGGTGTGAATTAGTTTTAGGGGATCCCTTGCTATTGTAGTCGATTCTTTTGGAAAACTCACTCTAAAGTGCTTGCTAAACAAGCATCCTTCACACCATTGATCATGATGATTAATGGAGGGCAGTCCTTTTACCATTAATTTGTTATGTACTAACAAATGGCCACAAAAATTCAAATGCCCAAACCTTAAATGCGAACGAGAAGATGCGTCTTTGAAACAAGCATTTAGACACATTGCACTATCATTTTTAATATTTAGCAAAAATCTTATGTTTCTTGCCTTGCGTACATTGGCAATGAGATTTATTCTTTGATCTCTTATAGAAAGACTAGTATCTTTCATATGGATATCATAACCTTTCTCTAAGAGTTGCCCCGAACTTAATGTATTATTTTTCATATTGGGCACATAATATACATTAGAGATAAATTGGGGCGCTCCATTATTCAAACGAATTAAAATTTTCCCTTTTCCTTTCACAGGAATTTTAGAGTTGTCTCTGAAGGTAACTTTTCCACTTACCAATTCATCAAGCTCCACGGGCATGTTTTTTTTCCACACATAAGGTTGCTTGCTCCTGTGTCAAGATGCCATGTCTTCAATTCTCCATTATTTTCCTTTTGTATGCTAGTAAAAGTATGGAATCTTCTTATTATTTAACATAGTTAGCCTTTTCATCAACTTTATTAGTAGTGTTTCTACATTCAGAACGATAATGATCAAATTTATGGCAATTATAACACTTAATTTTACATTTGTCATACTTTTGCCTTAAATTGCTCCCTCTTCCACGTCCCCTTGCTGGAAAAGAAGTAAGTCTTATTTCTTCGTTGTTAAATGTATTCAAACCATCTCTCCCATCTTAGGCCTCATTGTATCCCTTCTCCATAATATCCCACACATTGTAAGATCCAAGCAAAGCCTTCATCTTGATACTTCAATGGTTGTAGTTATCTTCGGTGAGTTTAGGAACTTGGAAAGGAACCATCCAATATGCCATTCTTCTTCATGAACTTGGCTATGATACCACTTTGTTGGAAGATGAGTGCTTTATATCACTAAGGGAGCAATATGAAGATAAGAGGACATGAATACTTTTTATTATTCTCAAATTTTTGCTTGATTCAAAATGGCTAGACATCTCCCTATTTATAGGTGCCAAGAGAAGAATCTGGTGACTTATTAATTACAACTCCCAACTACCACCTATTTCTTAGATTTTTTACAAGAACATTCTAGATAAAGACCCTTCTAGAAATACTACACCTTTAATGGACTCAACTAACTGTAAAATCCCACAACTAATTAAGCTAGCACATATTAAAGTTGTAATTTTGCCCAATAAATAATACAACGTATTAAAGCCCAATTGAAATATAAATTACTTAGGCGCACAAATTATCTTTAATTTTCAACAATTATAACCTCCAGTGACACATCATTATGATCCATTGACACATCATTATCCTATACGATCCTCTTCCTCCTTGGACAACCCCAGGTTAGGATGCGAGGATCCATCGTCACTACTTTCTTGTATAATGAGGGTTTGCTTGTTAATCGCCATAGCTTGTATGAACAAACCAGAGAGAGAGAGTAAATATTTTTTCTGCTGTCTTTCGATGGCCCTTTTGGTCCTTTCACTTTCTATCATGTTTTAAAAATCACGCGATTGAGCTATTTGGATGAAAAATGCGATTTGCACGAAACGACTCCAGAATTAAAATGTGATAGTCTCAAGACTGCAATTTAAAACATTGGATAAATCTAATATGTGAGTGCTATGAAAGAGAAAAGAGAGTAAGATTTCCCCATGCAACATTTAATAAGGAGTGAGTTGTCATTCTCAAGAGTGGCAGACCTGAAGCCAAACAACCTAATCATAAAGCATTTTTCTAACAAAGCCTTGGCTTCATAAGAAATGACAGAATCTGCCCAAATATTTATGAATATTTTATACTACGGTTAGCATTGATCCTTTTGAGATTTTATTAATATTAAACGCTTGGGACACCAACGGATTCCATGTTCTTAAACTCTCTAATGGATGTAGAAGATTATATAAGTCAAATGCGATTAGGGTTCCAAAGGACGGAGTGGGTGTGGAAATCAGCAGTTGGGTTGAACCATAGGTGGAACTGTTGTTCTCTGTCACCTTTGCCTTGGCTGAACACATTGGTGTGGAGTGTTTTCGGGTCACCACTCAAGTTTCCTAAGAATTCAAAGTTTATATTTAATCATGGGTTGGTCCTTGTGAAGACAACTGCAAATCAAGCAAAAAATGACTAAGAATTATTTCAGTGACTAGTCATAAGAGATAGAGTGAGAAGGTCACCATTGTTGAGAATTTTACCACGGCCATCACCCCATGTGATGTCAAAGTCTTGCTTTAAGTTACCAGCTGAGGCTACAATCAGATAGTTTATTAAAAGAAGAGAGATCTTGAGCCCATATGGAACTGAAAAGACGAGGCAGCCATTGAAGTTTACTAAAAAAAAAATGGTGATATTGATAAAGTTGGTAAAGAGTAAGATATATGAAAGAATAAGTATGTGGGTCGGTATTTAGAGGGAGGTAATAGACGAGTGAAACTGTTAGCTGTGGTGAGAATTAAAGAGGAAGGGTCATGGATTTAAATAACGGTATCGGGTAACGTAACGGTTGCGGTCGCGATGTAACGGTATCGGGAGTATCGAATGTAATGTAACGGGAATCGGTTACTGTGAGCGTGAATTTTTTTTACCATTCCCCAATCCCATAAAATGTAATGATAGTTTGATTTTGATTATATAATGCTGAATTTCAAGTTTTTGCACATGTTTTTGAATTACATTTCCCCCAAAAATCCAAACACCTCCTTTACCCTTTAATGAAGAATGTGAATCAGCGTGTATCAACGATACGTAACAGTGTATCGGTGTGTATCGACGATACGTAACGGTGTATCGGTGATACATATGTGATTTTTTTATAGTCCGATAAATCGGGGTGTATCGAAAATGGTCTCTTAAGATACCGTTACATATCGGCCGATACGATACGTAACGGTCGTTTTTTAAAACTATGATTTCCACACCTATTCCATCCTTTGGAACCCCCAACGCATTATGTAAGTACCCAGAAAACACTATATAGTATATACCCACAACTTAATTTTCAACATAACAAAATGGCAATTATAAAAATCTGAAGTCAAAATTACCCTTTTAGTTTTATACTTGTTTAACTCATAATCTTCTCTCTTTGTGTGTTCATTTTTTCAGTGGATGGCACGCCCATGAGAGAGTTCAAGAATGTGGAATCAATTGGTGTCCCTTACCCAAAGAACCAGCCTGTGAGGATATACTCTAGCCTTTGGAATGCTGATGATTGGACCATAAGAGGTGGGCTTGTGAAGACTAACTAGACTCAAGCTCCCTTCAGTGCCTCATACCGGAATTTCAATGCTGATGCTAGCAGTGATGGTGCGTGGTTGTCACAAGAGCTGGACACAACAAGCCAGGAGAGGTTGAAATGGGATCAAAATAACTATATGATCTACAATTACTGCACTGACATTAAGAGATAGCCTCACGGCATTCCCCCAGAATGCAACATGTCTTAAAGATGTGATAATGAAAGTTCTGCATGTCACTGCCATAGGGCAATATTCATTCTTTAATATTTTTTTTGTATGTAACTTCCCGACTTTCCTATTCTATATTTATTGTCTTACTAGATTTTACAAACAAAAATAACAAATGGAAGATATAAATTCATTTCATTCTCTCTCGTTCAATCTAGGATATAATATGCCTTGTAATAACTTTCTAGACATGAGATATTTCTAAAACTCGTGACACAAGTATTGAGTAAAAAGATGAGTAACCATGGGACTCTTGTCATTGAAATGTGGAATAACGTTACATTTTTCTTATATTTGAGCGACTTAGTCTGGCAACATACGCAGTTCACTCATTTACAATCTAGTGAGATGTTATGATTGCCTAGCGTTTAGAGAAAAATATAGGAATAAGATGACGGGTAGGCAATGTGACAAATGTAGTTTTAGGACCCAAATAACCAAAGACGAGATTTGAACCATGTTTCTCTAATCACATGATCATATTACTCTATAACCTAATGATGGCTCCAGTAACCCTAAACCCAACCGACAGCCTTTTAGCCTTATTATAGGCCAAAGGATTAGATAGATGTATTGGTGAAGGAGATGTCCAAGAGGAGAATAAATGAGCAAAACCATATTACATTTTCAGCCCCTGGTTTAATAGTTCCAAAATAACAACTTATGACTAGGCCACTCTAGTCATTTGGTTCGTTAGAGGAATGTGGGTATAGTATGAACCACACTAACATAACAGTAGTTACCTTTTAAGTGAAAAATCTCACCTAAAATGTTCCATTGAATTTATCAATTACTTTCTGACTAAGTTGAAGAGTACATTAACATTAACGATGATCATAACAAGTGATATCAGAATCATTGAATTCAAAAGTATGAGAACCATTGAGTTCTTTGAAGTGAAAAACCTTCACAAATGAGGAGAATTAAAATTTGATAACCATCACAAGTGAATGCTAACATGATCTTCAAATGTTTTTTTTAGCAGGTGGAAGTAGTATGTCCAGAATGGTAGGATGTTCACAGTAGTCCTAGTTCTAGTCATAACAACAACCCAACACCCCAACCCCACCCACACCTATTTTGTTAAATATAATTTTTTTTGAAACAAATAAAGGAGGATGAACTTCATAGAGAAACACTATATAATAGAA
The DNA here is from genome assembly GCA_949130495.1 of Sambucus nigra. NCBI lineage: Eukaryota > Viridiplantae > Streptophyta > Magnoliopsida > Dipsacales > Adoxaceae > Sambucus > Sambucus nigra. The sequence continues at coordinate 298,655,250 of OX422223.1, forward strand.
GTCTTGTACTAAAGGGAGGAGGATGTGAAGACCGATCCACAGGGAGAGTTATCCTTAACATCCAAGTGGTTATTGATATACCCATATATACCCACGGCCAGGCCGAGGGTGTCCTCCTCCCAGACGAGGGCTCAGGCCCGGGATGAGCCCAATAACCAAGGCTGTTATAGGAAGAATCGGCCAGGATGACTCCTCATTATGGCTCAGACGACCCTTCAAGAGGCCGACCCCTCATCATGGCTTAGACGACCCTTCGAGGGTCCTACCCCTCATCATGGACCCCTCCAAGGGGCCGACCCCTTATCATGGTTCAGACGACCCTCCAAGGGGCCGACCCCACATCATGGCTCAGATGACCCTCCAAGGGGACGACCCCTCAACATGGCTCAGACGACCCTTCAAGGGGCCGACCCACCCCTCATCATGGCTCAGATGGAAGTTCAAGGGGACGACCCCTCATCATGGCTAGAAGACCCAATGAGGGGACGAGATTACGAGGCCCAAATTAAGCCAGGCTCGCTACCAGCAGGAACTTTTCCCTCGGCCTCACATCATAGGCTGAGGGTGACATCATCACAGCGCGTGATTTGGGAGATGCGTGGAACAGTGCGCGTGGGACTCCTATGGCACGTGGACAAGACCGTTATAACAATATCACCACCTCACATGAGGGAATTTTATGGCATCATTAATCACAGGTGGAACGTCTAGGTGTCAACAGGGGATTGGCTAGATCATCACTCACATGCAGTATGCATGCTTGGGGGGTACATTATTCCCCCCAAGACCTATATATACTTGTCACCTACAACCCTGCAAAGGGATCGATAAATGTAACCCTAGCTAAAACTCTGCCTGTACACAAGATAAAGTGAGCTTATGTGCATTGTATCCAAGGACATTAGTGCCCATACTTAGTGGATCACACACTCACAGTGGATGTAGGCCATATTGGCTTAACCACTATACGTCATTGTCTTATTCCTCTTATACTCATCCTCTTCTGTACACTTACTCACATATACATATCTATAGTTGCCATTGTTATTACTGTTTGAGCTCATCATCACTTATCTGGTGGTGCTGAATCTTAGCATCATCAGTTTGGCGTCGTCTGTGGGAACGAGAAGATATTTCTTCCTTTATATAGCTTGACTTCACCGGGCACTCTGGTGGTGAACCAGTTCTCCCCTTTTATGTGTAGTTGTTTCACCATTGAAAGAGACCCATTAAGGTTCTCAAGCTCATCAGTCTTTCGACCATCCAACTCTTCATAGCTCAAACACATGGCACCAGAGATGCCACCACCACCTTCTCCACCGGATAGTGGAGTAGGACCTATTTCCAGTCATCCACCGCCTCAGTCTGAGATGGCTGAGATGGCAGCCACTCTGAAGTCTTTGGCAGCAAGCCAGTGGATTATACAAGAGCAATTTACAGCTCTTAGCCAAAACATACTAAGACCTCCAGGAGTCTCACCAGAGATGATTACTCCGACTGCAGCTCCAAGGCAGCATGAGGCCAGGGGACCACCCCAGGTGTCACTCAAAGACTTGTCACCTCCACAGCGGTGGAGGGATGTTGTTGACCCCCGGCGTCTATGCCTGGGGAGGCAAGGAAACCTTTTCCCTAAAGACGGGTATGATGATCTGGAGGGGGAGGAGGCCCCCCATAGAATGCTGGGAGTTGTATGAGGTCTCCAACAATACTGTGCGACCTATCCAGGAGAGCAGAGGGAAGTGTGGAAGGAAAAATCCTGACGATCTCCCGAGAGGCTCTGCTTTTGATCTCCTTAGCGGGGGGTTGACCTTTGAGAGGCTGGGCCCAGTAAATGACCTGCGGGAAAAATTATCCCGATCGAGAAATGTTGCGAGGTCCAGGAGGGAGGCAGTAAATGGCCAACCCCACAGGGGCCGACCTAATGGATGGGACAATGAACAAAAGGAAGTAAACAGCCGACACAGGCCTATCACAGCAGAACCCTCTATTCACCACAAAGAGGCGGCAGGGGATAGCATCGGCCAGGCCGACCCCACGAGGCCACGGAACGAATCGATACAAAGGCTGGAGGATAAAATTGGTGACATCATAAAGAGCCTGGACCTTATTCAGTGAGGATAATCCATAGGCTCACCCTTTGTGGCGAAGATAGTCAACTTCCCAACGCCATCGAAGTTTGAGCCACCAGTGGTGACCCCAAGGTATGACAGGAGTACCAACCCTGTCCATCATATTGAGATGTACCAATCAGCAGCAGACATATACTCTATCTCAGATGAGATGAGGTGTCATGCCTTTTCTGGCACTCTAACTGGGGCTGCACATGTCTGGTATATGTCTCTCCCAAAGAACTCCATTGAAAACTTTAAGCAGTTAGTAGACCGGTTTATCCATAACTTTTTTTGGGAGTGAGGCCACAGAAGAAGACCACATACCTGCTCTATGTTAAGCAGGGGAAGAACGAGAGTCTAAGAGACTACATATCCAGATTTAACAAAGAGAAGTTAGAAATAGAAGACTACGAGGAAAGCATAGCCATGACAGCCCTCATTGTAGGACTCCAGACGGGGGAGCTGCTATGGAAGCATGCTGAAGACCCTCCGAGAATGATGGATGAATTGTTGTCTATAGTAGAAAAGGTGATGAACGCCGAAGAGGCGATAGCCAAAAAATACAAAGATAAAAAAGGAGGCACTGGTGGGGGTAAGTACCAAAAAAAGAACAAAGAGGCGAAGAAGAGGTCCGCAGATGACAAGTTCGTTGATTACACTTCCCTGATGGTCAGCTGCGAACATATTCTCAATGAGATAAAGAGTAACCGGTCACTAAAGTGGCCTGAAAAGTTGAGGGCAGCCCCCCACAAAAGGAACAAAAACCTGTGGTGTGAATTTCACCAAGACCATAGCCATGTGATAGATAAGTTCTTTGCTCAGAAATATGATGTTGAAAAAATGTTAAAAGAAGGGAAGTTAAGGAAGTGCATTGATAAGAGTGCCTTCAAGAGGGACCAAGGGGACGACCCCGAAAAAAAGGGAGGTGATACATGTAGAGAAGATCCTCCAAACAGAAGGGACGACCCTTCGGATGATGAGGACGATCCTGACCTCCCTCCGAGAGACGACCACGGCCCTGTCAACGGACTTAATATGATCTCACTCGGTGTTAAGATGATCTCCGGGGGTCTAGCAGGAGGAAGGTCAGAGGTTGCCGACAGGAAGGCCCATGTAGCTGAGGCCAAGGAAGTGACAAAAACTATGCAATCAACCTCTCTAGAAGCAAAGTCAGAAAAGAGAAAGAAAGTTGACATGGACACCCTGATAGTGGGATTCTCAAGAATGGACTTTAAAGGCCTCTTAGCCCCACATGATGACCCTCTCATCATCACTACTAGGGTACACGGGTGCGAGGTGCCGAGATTCCTGGTTGACGGGGGTAGTTCTACAGATGTAATGTTTTGGTCGTGCTTCAAATCCTCGGGTCTTAGCCGTGCCAGGCTCGTCCCATACCATCACCCCTTGATTGATTTTAGTGGGGAAAAAGTTCATCCCTTAGGAATGTATGAGGCTGATGTTAGGATGGGGGGACGAGTGGCCGAGATGGCTTACCAAGAAGGTTAACTTTTTCATGATAGATGAACAAGTCTTCTCAGCCTACAACATTATACCGGGGCGAGTGGCCCTCAAGGAATTTCAGGTCGTGACGTCCACGGTTCACCAGATGGTAAAATTCTCAACCCGGGGTAGGGGAAGTACAGGGAGACCAGACGACAGCACGAGAATGCTACTTCAATTCTGTCGAAGAAAGAAAGGAACACAAGAAAGCAACAACCACTTACAATATTGATACCCTCGACCCAAGGAACGAGACCAAACTGAAGAAAGGAGAGGCCACGGAAGAGGTAGAATCCATCATCCTTAATGAGGATGAGATAGAAAAAACCGTCCAAGTCGGAAAAGCTCTGAAGATAGGCATAAAGGAAGACCTCATCAAGCTGCTAAGGAGAAGAAAGAACGTCTTTGCATGGAGTCACGTAGACATGCCGGGGATCAACCCCGAAATCATGTGTCACAAGCTCAACGTGGTAGAGGGTGCGCCAGTAAAGTAGAAAAGGAGAATTTATTCTGGAGAAAAGTATGAGGTTATAAGGGACAAGGTCAAGAAGATGTTATCAGAGAGGTCGTTTATCCTGAATGGCTGTCTAACGCAGTCATAGTCCCCAAGGCCAACGGGAAGTGGAGGATGTGTGTAGACTTCACCGACCTCAACAAACATTGTCCAAAAGACAACTTCCCTCTCCCCCGCATTGATCAGATGGTAGACGCTACCTGAGGCCATGAGCTAATGAGCTTCACGAATGCCTATTTAAGTTATAACCAGATCTTCATGAGCCCGGAGGACTCAGAAAAAATGGCTTTCATTACCGATAAGGGGACATACTGTTATAAGGTCATGCCCTTTGGCATAAAGAATGCAGGTGCAACGTATCAGCGCCTTGTGAATAAAATGTTTGAAGACCAAATTGAGAAGTCTATGGATGTCTATGTAGATGACATGCTGACCAAGAATTTGAAGTCCGAGGATCATGTGGATGACCTCGAGAGGACCTTAGACATGATGGACAAGTACCGGATAAAGCTCAACCTGGCCAAATGTGTCTTTAGGGTCGGAGCAGGAAGTCCCTAGGGTTCATCGTCAATCAAAGAGGCATTGAGGCCAATCCTAAAAAGATAAAGACCCTCATAGAGATGAAGACCCCCAAGAGCATCAAAGACGTTCAGAGGCTCATAGGGTGGGTGGCTGCTTTGAATAGGTTTGTATCTAGAGCCACAAACAGGTGTTTACCATTCTTCAAAATTCTCAAACGGCCTTTGAATGGAAAGAAGTGTGTGACCAGGCTTTCAAACAGTTGAAATTGTACATAGGGTCTCCCTTGCTACTATCACGACCAGTTCAGGGTAAATGACTACATGTGTACCTAGCCATCTCAGAATCAGCCATCAGTGCAGCAATTATGAGAGAAGAGGATGGGGTACAAAAGCCTGTGTATTTTAAAAATAAGGCACTCCAGGATGCAGAGCAAAGATACCCAATGATGGAAAAGTTAGCCTATGCCTTGATCCATGCATCAAGAAAGATAAAGCCATACTTCCAGTCCCATACAATGGTCGTCCTCACTGACTCTCCTCTAAGGCAGGTCTTGCACAAGCCAAAAAATTAGGGAGGCTAATGGCCTGGGCTATAGAGATGGGAGAGTTTGACATTGTATATCAACCAAGGATGTCCATTAAGGGGCAAGCACTAGCCGATTTCTTGGTCAAATTTACTTGGGAAGATGATGAGGCTGAAGAGGAAAGCCTCGAGAAGACAGATACCCGCCAAGGCATGATTATTGACCCATTTGTAGAAAAGTCCGAGATGAGCACTGTTAGAGAAAAAGTGGTCAAAAATGAAGAGAGGAGATATCTCTTTAGGTAAGGGTCCCTCACTGAGGTAAACTTCTCGGGGGAAGAGGCCCTGTGGAACCTCTTCGTCGACGAGTCTTCTTGTGATAGCGAAAGTTGGGCTGGATTAATTGTATCAGCGCCTGACGGCATAGACATTGAGTACGCCCTGAGGTTCAATTTCAAAGCCTCCAACAACGAGCCTGAATATGAGGCTCTGATATGAGGCCTCTCCTTGGCTAAGTCTATTAGTGTCTGCCAGATCTTGGTCCATAGTGATTCAAGACTAGTGGTGAATCAGATACTAGGAGCCTACGAGGCTAAGGATGATAGAATGGCCAAATATCTTGAAAGGGTAAAGGCACTATTGAAGAGCCTCAGAGAAGTAAAGTTGAAGAAAATACCTAGGGTTGATAATGGACAGGTCGATGCACTTGCTAGGCTGGCCTCAGCAACTAGGATAAATATCCGGAGGACAGTCCCAGTGGAAATTGTGCTTCGACCAGTAATTGAAGAGGCAGAGGGAACACTTGGTTCTTGCTTAAATATCAACAGGGAAGTTTCGTGGATGAACCCTCTAATCAAACACATTAAAGAGGGGGAGATGATAAAAGCAAAACAAGAAAGGAAGAAGTTGAGATACAGAGCCGCGAAATTCACTATCATCGGAGACACCTTGTACAAAAAGGGGTTTTTGATCCCCTTGCTCAGATGTGTGCACCCGTATAAGGTCCCTCACATTCTACAAGGTATGCATGAGGATTCATGCTCAAGCCATATTGGGTGCAGATCATTAGCAAAGAGGATAGTAACCCAGGGATACAGGTGGCCGACCCTGGGGAAAGACATCGCGGTAAACGTAAAAAGGTACGATATGTGTCAAAGGTTTGCCACCTGCCCCATCAGCCTCTTTCCTCCATCACATCCTCGTGGCCATTCGTAGTGTGGGGAATCGATCTAGTAGGGCCATTTCCTAGGGACATCGATAACTATCGATAATTGATCATAGCAATTGACTATTTTCAAAATTGCTGGAGCCGGAGCCAATGGTAACGATCACCCAGAAGAAGACCTTCCAGTTTATCTAGAAAAACATTATATGCAGATATGGTCTCCCTAACACCCACATATCGGATAATTGAACTCAATTCAAGAATACATCTCTGGAGAAATACTGTGAAAGGGTCGGTGTCAAATAATTCTTCTCGTCCGAGGCCGACCTCAAGTCAATGGGAAAACTGAAATAACAAACAGAACAATCGAAGATGGCATGAAGAAAAAACTCGAGGAGGAAAAAGGAAGATGGGTTGAGGAGTTGTACATTGTACTGTTGGCCTACAGGACCATGGTCAAGACTTCAATCGGAGAAAACCCGCTCATGCTGGCGTATGGTTCAGAGGCCGTCATCCCCATCGAGATTACACAGGGTCCAAATGTATGACCCCCAGAGAAATATGGAAGAAAGGAGACTTGACTCAGACCTGATCGAGGAAAGGAGGTAAGACACCGAGATAAGGCAAGCTGTCTACCAACAGAGGACTTCCAGGTTTAACAACCAGAGGGTGAAGCAAAGGCCAATCGTAGTGGGGGAGTTAGTCCTTAAATAGACTTGGCAAAATCCTAACAAGCTCCACCCAAATTGGCATTTCCCATATAGGGTCATCGATAAAATTGTCTCTGGAACTTATAAACTAGAAAACCTAGAAGGGGAACCCTTTTCCAACCCCTGGAATGCAGATCATTTCAAGAAATATTATCAGTAGTGTTATAATGTCCTATCGGACCACTCTTGTAATGAATGTGTTGCTCCAACTGAACACTTGGAATGTTAATAAGAATGTCATATTGGTCCCTCATCTTGTGTTTGTTAATTCTAGTGTAATTGTGGTTATACTCGGTGAAAACCACCCTCAACTATAATGAGGGTCAATGGTGGGGACGACCCCCCATTCACCCTCAAGAAATACGAGGGGAGACTTAATTGAAAACATCATTAAGTTGGTGGTAACCACCCTCGGCTATAAGGAGTATCAATGGTGGGGACAACCCCCCATTCACCCTCAAGAAAGACAAGGGGGACTTAATTGAAAACATTATTAAGATGGTGGTAACCACGCTCGGCTATAATCAGGGTCAATGGTGGGGATGACCCCCTATTCACCCTCAAGAAAGACGAGGGGGGACAATTGAAAACATCATTAAGTTGGTGGTAAACACCCTCGGCTATAATTAGGGTCAATGGTGGGGACGACTCCCCATTCACCCTCAAGAAAGACGAGGGGGGACTTAATTGAAAGTATCATTAAGTTGGTGGTAACCATCCTCGGCTATAATGAGGGCCAATGGTGGGGACGATCCCCCATTCACCCTCCAGAAAGACGAGGGGGACTTAATTTCAAACATAATTAAGTTGGTGGTAACCACCCTCGGATATAATGAGGGTCAATGGTGGGAACGACCCCACATTCACCCTCAATAAAGACAAGGGGGACTTAATTGAAAACATCATTAAGTTGGTGGTAACCACCCTCGGCTATAATGAGGGTCAATGGTTGGGACGACCTCCCCCCCCCCCCCCCCCATTCACCCTTAAGAAAGACGAGGGGGGACTTAATTGAAAACATCATTAATTTAGTGGTAACCACCCTCGGCTATAATGAGGTTCAATGGTGGGTACGACCCCCCATTCACCCTCAATAAAGACGAGGGGGACTTAATTGAAAACATCATTAAGTTGGTGGTAACTACCCTCGGCTATATTGAGGGTTAATGCTGGGGACGACCCCCCATTCACCCTCAAGAGAGACGAGGGGGGACTTAATTGAAAACATCATTAAGTTGGTAGAATCCATCCTCGGCTAAAATGAGGGTCAATGGTCAGGATGACCCCCCATTCACCCTCAAGAAAGACAAGAGGGACTTAATTGAAAACATCATTAAGTTGGTGATAACCACCCTCGGCTAAAATGAGGGTCAATGGTGGGGACGGCCCCCCATTCACCCTCAAGAAAGACGAGGGGGTACTTAATTGAAAACATCATTAAGTTAGTGGTAACCACCCTCGGATATAATAAGGGTCAATGGTGGGGACGACCCCCCATTCACCCTCAAGAAAGACGAGGGGGGACTTAATTGAAAAAATCATTATATTGGTGGGAAACTACCCTCGGCTATAATGAGGGTCAATGGTGGGGACGATCCCCATTCACCCTCAAGAAAGACGAGGGGGACTTTTAACATGGGTGAACACATAATAGCCAAGTCAAATCATACAAGATACAAGCATAGAAGACAGGAAGAGAGAATCTATTAAAAATTGTCACAGATGTTTGTCCAACAAAAATACAGTACAAAAATACTTTTACAAGAAGAGGGTATTGGCTACATACAATCACCCTATTGAGTAGTATTTGCAGGAAAGGTTTTAACGTCGATAAGAGGAGTTTCTTCAGCGACCAAAACAAGACGTTCCTCAGATGTGCTGATACCTTTAACGTGCACTTGGGACTTCACATGGTCTATGGCATCAGCAATAAGAGGGTCATCCAACTGAATTGCCTCAAGAGAGGGGTAAATTGAAGACACGACATCAGCGAACTTAAGGACGACCCACCAACAGACCATATTGATCCCCCTCTACAAGTACTCAAGACCAAAGCCTTGAAACTCGTTTGAGAGTTTATAAGCCTCCACTGCATCGGTCTCGGCTTTCTTCAATGCCTCTTCAAGTTCAGCCTTGAACTAGGCCCCCTGATTGATCAAGGACTCATCCTTTTCTTTGATGAAAGAATCCTTCGCCTTCAAGTCGGCCTCGTGCTTCTTCATCAGCTCATCCAGGACCCTTGCATGTCTGTTCCTTGCACTCTCCAACTCTGCCTTTGTAATCTCCATCTCGGTCTTTAGATCGTCTTCATGTTGAATAGCCCTCTCGACCTTATAAAACTTTTATTGATTTTCGGCCACCCACTTGGTGGTCGAGGTAAAGGTTCAAATAGTCTGCACAGAGACGAGCACATATTAAGGGGCTGAGAGAATAGTTAGTGAAAAGTTGACAGAGGAAATGAAATAAAAATAAGTACCTGAGCTAGAGTATGCAGACTGTAATCATACACCATGGCCGGGGGCATCTTTGATAAAAAGTCATAATCAGCGGCCGAGGGAGCAAAAAACATGGAAGGCTTGGCCGCCCTCAGGTTGGCTATGAGGGAAGACGGTTTATCCTTCAAGAATGTCAAATTTTGATACCAATAAGCCCCCATACTGGAAGAGAAGCCGGTCCCCTCAAACACCTCCACCCCCGCCCTCGTCCGTGTGTTAGGCCGAGAGCCTCCAGGAACTTCAGGCTCTTTCCTTTTGTGATAATCGGTGGTCAGCTCAATATGCGTCGGCCCCATGGCCTTTGTCTTCTTCTGGGCGTGATGAGCATCTTTCCCCTTTTTCTTTCCCAGGCCAGACAGTAAGCTTGAGGTAGTCGTCTCCCAAAGTTGGTCAGAGATATTTGCAGGATGACTTGAAAAGGAGACGATGTATCAGAAAGATACAGAGACAAAGATGAAACACTTGGAAAAATCAAAAATTGAGCAAAAAACCACTCACATAGTTCTATCAGGGGGCCGACCCTCAGACTAGCTTCTTTGAGGAAACGAGGGGTCATTAAATATTCAAATTTGGCAAGTTCACCCTCTCTCCCTCGGGTAGTCAACAATGACCCTCTCCTCCAGTTGAGTCTGGGGTCTGATCGCGCTTTTATTAAAGGGTTGGACCATACCCTTGGTACCCTCGGACCGTCTTCCATGGTCTCGCCCTTGGTGGGGAATTTCCAATCCCTAGCGATAAAGAAAAACCTTTTCTTCCAGTCATGATTGGAAGTCTGATCCACATGAAGAAGCTTCTTCTCAGACTTCCTAGCCCCCAAAAGGAAATACCCAGGCTGTTTGGATGATGAGGGGATATTGTAGCAGGTAATGAATACATCGGCCGAGGGCTCATCGATAAATGAATTCTATCAAAGCTAGATGTAGCCGAGGATAGTCCACCACGAGTTGGGAGGAAGTTAAGAAGGAGCAACCACAAAGATAAGATGTCGACTATAGCAGGGTGTAGAGGGAATCTAATGCCTACCCTTAAGATGTGCTCATAAACAGCAATCTCTCCCTCGTCACCCTAGAAGACTCTCTCAGATTTAGTTGGGACCCTCATACTTATATTGGATTGTATACCAAAGAGATGCCTCCATACTAAGAGATCACAATCTTTAACTGACGATACATAGGACAAGGCACTTGAAGTATCAACTTGACCATCATCATTATTAGAACCCTTGTTGTCGTCCTTAACTTTCTCGTCCACAGATCCCCCATGCTCGTCGCCTATCGGGGGGCCATATGGAAAGGCTACTTGAAATACAAGAGGGGACAGGGCTATTATAAGGACAACCTCAGAAGGTGTTGTGCCCTCGGCCTGTCGGCTTGGGCTAAGAGTGTACGTCTCTCTCCTCCCGGAAGAACCAGCACCCATTGGCGACGATGCTCTCTGATCCATTTCCCCCTCGTATGATTGACTCTCGGTTGGACCACCCAAGGGACTCAGGGGGTATTATTGTGGCTAAAGGAACCGGGAAGATGGGTCATACCCAATTAAGGTCGGCCCCTCGTCTTTTTTTGTCCTCTTCCTCTATTCGTCAGATATCCGCAAAGAACTTCTCCCTCAATGTTGGGAACTCCTCAGCTAAATCGTAGAGTCTTCTAAGCATTAATGGGAAGACCCTACACTTGAGCAATTTGTTTAAACTAACTAAGAAACAAGCTCGTAATTGACCAAAGTTGACTTCTAGATCAAACCAAAGAAATGAAGAGTTTTCAGGTTTGAACACTCAAGAAGAGGAAAAATTCAATTCATCGGAGAAGACGTCGAAAAATGCAAGGAACCCCTAGAAAAAACACAAGGGGGCAATAAATCACCACTGAGAGACGGGGGATAAAATCTAAGCCACCTAAAACCTAAATGATGCCCTGCAACCACAAGTGTACGGCAGGTCTACATGTCGAAAAAGCAAGGCAGCTAAGAAAAAACAAAAAGAAACCCAAGTGCAAATGCAAGAAAGCAAACAAAAATAGAATATAAAGAGGGGTTGGGGCAGAAGGATTACCTGAGAGAGAACAGTGAGACAGCCAATCTTAAGACAAAAGATATTGTAGAAATGGAGGTTTGAAATAGTAAGGAGCTAGAAAGGGAAAACCTGGGCGCGAAGAAGAATAAGAAATGATTGCTTGAAAAATCATTTAAATATCTTGCTAATGAGTGGGCCCATTAACCAAGGCAAGACACAACCCACAAGGAGGGGTATCATTAGGGCACATAGTCCCAGGCTGAGAGTGTGTAGTCGCGACACTTGGGAACCTAAAACGATGATGGACGCATGACAATAAGCAACTTGACAGATATCACTTACCCGTCATCCATCTCAACAAATGTTGATGGCTAAGGTCTGGAGGGTGATTGATATACCCATATATACCCTCAGCCAAGCCGAGGGTGTCCTCCTCCCAAACTAGGGCTCAAGATCAAGACAATCCCAATAACCAAGGTTATTACAGGAAGGATCAGCCAGGATGACCCCTCATCATGGCTCAGACGACCCTCCAAAGGGACAACTCCTCATCATGGCTCAAACGACCCTCAAAGGGGTTGACCCCTCATCATGGCTCAGACGAACCTCGAAGGGGCCGACCCCTCATTATGGCTCAGACGGACCTTCAAGGGGTCGACCCCTTGTCATGGTTCAGAAGGCCCTTCAAGGGGTCGACCCCTCATCATGGCTCAGACGACCTAATGAGGGGACGATAGTATGAGGCCCAAATTAAGCTAGGCTCGCTGCTAGTAGGAACTTTTCCCTCAACCTCACATCATAGGCCTAGGGGGACATCATCATAACAAGTGATTTGGGAGACGCGTGGAACAGTGAGCGTGGGACTCCTATGGCACGTGGACAAGACCGTTATAACAATATCACCCCCTCACGTGAGTGAATATTATGTCATCATTAGTTACAGGTGGCACCTTCAGGTGTCAACATGGGATTGGCTAGATCATCACTTACATGCACCATGCATGCTTGGGGGGTACACTACTCCCCCCAAGACCTATATATACTTGTCACCTACAACCCTACAAAGGGATTGATAATTATAACCCTAGCTAAAACTCTGCCTGTACACACAGTAGAGAGAGAAAGTGATCTTATGTGCATTGTATCTAAGGCCATTAGTGCCCATACTTAGTAGATCACACACTCACAGTGGATGTAGGCCACCACTATACATCATTGTCTTATTCCTCTTATCACTACACCAAAATGGGAGATTTGTGAGTGTTGTTAGCACTCACAAATGACCTTTATAACTGCTATTTACCGTCATAATTTTGGGGGTGACAAAATAAAATTTTAACTCCTAACAGCAGTCACAAATTTTTATAACCCCTATGGGGTAATGACTGGTGACCCCAATTTGTAACTGCTATTCGTAACTGCTCTCAGCAGTCACAAATATAACATTTGTAACTGTTGACAGGAGTCACGAATATTAGATTAGTAACTGCTCACAGCAGTTACGAATTTTATATTTGTGACTGCTGACAGCAGTTATGAATCTTATATTTGTGACTGTTGTTAGAAGTTACAAAATTGATAGTAGTGACAAATTTGTGACTGCTATTAGCAGTTACAAAATTGAATTTTTTAAATATGATAAAAGATATTACAAATATCTTTACATTTTCACAAAGTGATGAAATAATGAAAGTAAAATAAATATCATGATAACAAGTCTAAAAATTTTGACAACATTTCATTTATATTTCTCATATTCCAAATATCCAGTACACATAAAACTTGTTTAAACTTAATTTAACATCAAACATCCTCTTTGTGGGCGCCAAGTACAAAATGAGCATAGAATAAAAAATAAACCAAAAAAAATAACGACACAACACTTCGATGACATGGAATGTCATGAACATGTAACAAATCATTCTAAATCTAGACCAGGAGTCACCACGCAGTGGATACGCTTCATGAAGTCTAGGTATATCAGCCGTGGGGGGTATTGATGCGGTGACATCCTCCCTCGTATACTCGGAGTATGCCTGTTGAGCAAGTTCAATGGACTCATTTTTTTTTAATACGGCACCTCGGTATCCATTGACTTGTGCTTGTGTTACCTGCCACGAAGTGTAAACACCTGGATTTAGGCCTTTGAATACTAGGTGTGCCGGGTATGCCATGTGTATGCCTGCAAATAAAAAAATGTAACTATGTTAGTTACAATAAAGAATGTGGGGCACAATATCAAAATAGAATATCAATATAAAGAAAGTGTAAGCACTTCAGGATCATTTAGTTGACCAACATCAAAATTGGGACCTATATATTGAGAATGATAGCTCTCATTTTTCATGGTGCTTTTCATCATTTTTCATAGTGTTTTTAGTACAAGTACTAAATTTATAAAATTATATGGAGTGTCCTATTTTTATACACTTTAAGCATTATGAGGACGTTTTCCCAAAACCCCCTTAATTAAAACTAAAATTGCCAATTATGGCAATAAACTTCTTCATTAGGTAGTAGGAGTTGTCGACTGTGGACAAAGTTCGAAACTATAGATAAACATAAGTGGGGCAACCACATCTAATACAATAAAAAATTCTTGAAAGAGACTTTAGATAACATATTCTATGAAAATTTATCCACAATATATAAGCAGTGTTCTCACCATTTAATGATCAAAATGCCTAGGTTTACGAAAATGAGGTTCTTAAATTTCAAAGCCCAACCCGAAACCAGTGATTCTGGAACAAACTAAAAATCAATTAAAAACATTTGGTGGCATAAAGATAAAAGGAAATAATTGAGATGTGGAAATAAAAATTTGTGAACTCCAAATACCCAACAGTTCCTATGATGAGGAAACAAAATATCAATTGTACACATTTTGCATTCAGAAGCCATTGTTGATCCATCCTAAAAAGTATAGGACTTATCCTTGGTTGTCATTATGATAATCCCTTTCAAGTAATGGTAGGAATGGATTCAACTAAACTAGATTCGTTATTATAAAACCGATCTAGTTACCATAGCCCCCATCTTTTAGTGGACAAAAGGTGACTTCTAACCATGAGTTCCTCATAGCACACAATAAAAAGATAAATAAAATAGTAGTGTCGGTTCAATGAAGTCAAGTCTTTACCCGAACCTTCCAAAAGTGATAGCTATGTGTTGTTTCTTGTCACTCTCTTTTTATATTATACCAACCTAAATAGATAGGAGTTCGTTTCATCAGTAATCAAATGTGGAATAGCTTCAAACAGAGTGGACTGTCGTATGGGATCCCTAATTTCCTCAGCTTGAAACTGTTTTGTGTAAAACTGAATAGTAGCAAGCTTAATATCCTCATAATTTTCAACCCAATCACCCTCCAAGTTCTTGATTTTCTAGATAGTTATTCTTTTCTGCCTACCTCTCACCAATCGATGAAAATATTTTGAATTTTTGTCTCCTTTAGATGCCCATTTTTCATTGGCTTTTTGACTCCGAAACTCCTCTTCTATTTTTAATTTAGCATTATAAAATGCGGTGGCTTTACTCAACTCCTCTCGGTTATCTTTTGTTGGATCTAGCTCATACAACATTTTTGTATTAAGAAGGGAATCTTCAGCATCATGAGCTTCTTGATTGATGTCACCATAATGAATCTTACTTTATGAACTCAATTTCCTCCTAACTTCTTTAAGTTTAAGAGAAAGGCCATCAATAGGATTATGACAGTCCACTTCTAACCAAGATTTCTCAACTATCTCAGCACATTCCTCATTTTTGGCCCAGAAATTTAGGAATCTAAAAGACCTGGGGGAGGTATTAGAAGGAAATGCACCTTTGAAAAGAAGGGGAGAGTGATCTGACATGCTCTTATTGAAGGGGAGAGTGATCTGACATGCTCCTATTTAAATGATTAACACTCCAATTAAAATTCAAGTTCAAGCATTTAGACCTCCAGCTTTCTCATTTATATTAGCTACAATATGAAAGTCACCACCTAACCACCAAAAATCATTAGTACTACATTCATTCAAATACTCCCACAGAGTTCTTCTTTCTATTCTATTACAGCTAGCATAGATTAAACTACGTTACATTTTCATATTGCTCCCAACCTTGTTAAGACTCAGAGTGATACATTGACTCATTTTAGAGACAATCTCCCAAGTGATATCTTCATTAAAAAAACACCAAATCTTACTATTAGGATTAGATACACAAGATCCAAATCATGAATTGCCCAACGGTATGATTGAATCTTCTGCATATCTTGTTTAGGCTCCAAAACTACCATCATGAGGGGCTTATGCAGTCTCTTCAGTCTTTTTAATCTTCTCACAGCACCCTTTTTTGAAATTCCTCACATTCCAAATTATAGTATTTAACATTTAGATTTTGTATATGAGAATTTAGAGTTGGACCTAAGAATTCTAACAGGACCATACATAGCATCCTTAATTTTGACTCCTCTAGAGGTCTTTTTCTTACTGCTAACTAGAGTGAATCCATCATCCTCATCATTACTTCTGGTAGGAGTCTGAGGATATCTAATAAGCTTATTCTCCATAGACTTTTGAGATTCTTAAAGTACTACTTATTGATCTGTAAAACCAGACTTCTCTGGTTGATTGACTACTGCTATAGTACTGTCTTCCATTTTTTAGATCAACTTCTACACAGACCCTAGCTAGGCTATATCGGGCTAAATAAGTTGTTGCATAAATAAATTTCTTTCATCCAAATTCTGTGACAGTCCTCCTCATGGTCCAAACAAATTATTGAAGATGATGAAGATATCAACACCCAATTGATTGAAGAATTTCACATATTGTTCAAAAATCTTGAGAAGAAGTTGCAAAAATATAAAAATTCACAATCCAACTGAATATATATCAATCGAATCCAACTGAATATAACAATCATATCAGGTATCAGGTATCAGTTGAATCCACCTGATATATCAAGTAGTGCTCAATCATATATCAAGCAGTGCTCAAGCAGTGAAGCGTAAGGCTAAGAGGAGCAACCCCACATAAAGACCATCCAACATTAAAATAGATATTAATATTCAATCCAACATCAAACACTACTAATATTCAAAACAGATAGACACTGGATACATTCAAAACAGGTTACTAATTGATTCAAAACAGATTACTAATATTCAAAATAGAGTTCAAACGCTACTAATTGTTCACTTTGACAATTTGTTCAAATTTCTCAAGACAAATTACTCTGGATCACTTAAGGATAAGACAAAGCAACGGCCAAACCACCCAAGATTTCTCGACATCCTTAATAGTGTCCGCCCCATAACTTCGATGATATAACGGATGATTCTCGTCTCCTGGCTCAACACTACTAACGTAAACCTTACGTTCAAATATCAGCAATTGATGGCCATGCACCACCATTCCAGTAACAGCTGAAGCAACAACTTGTCCACTTGCAATCTTCCTCTAATTTGAAAAATCTAATAAATCGACATATGGATCATGTGGAGGATCAATTAAATCTCCAAAGTTTAGCTCAGTTGAATCTCTAAAGTTTGTCTCTGTTGACGGGGGGTAGGAGTGTAATTGTGGGGACTTGAATGCGGAACTAGAGTGTAATTACGAGGACTTGGATGTGGGACAGGAGTATAATTGTGAGGACTTGGATGTGAGACAGGAGTGTAATTGTGAGGACTTGGATTTGGCATTTTCAATCCATTCGATTCAAAAGAACTTAAAAGCATGGTAACGGATGATTTGAGAAATGCCATATCCTCATCATGTTTTTCTTCTCGTGTCTTTGCTCTAGTCAACTGTGATACTATGGGATCAATTGCCTTAAATTTACTTTTGGACATGGGTCCAACACCAAGAGTTGACCCCCTAGTATATTTTCCTCTGAAGGCAGTCAATGCATCTGTATCAATATTATTTTGGCTTGAAGAACCTTGACTACTTCTCAGCTCACTCAATTTTTGTTACAAAATTATTTATGAATCGATTAAAATCATTAAACGACGAAACTTGAAGGAATTTAATTATTACAACTGAGATTATGAAACTCACCATACCATCAGCTACCTTTGGGTGAAACTCCCCAGTTTTCCGCCTACGACTTTCGAGATACACTTCCGAACGATCAACAGGCCGTTTATTGTTAAGAACCTATAAATTAATTTTCCATTAACTATTTGAGCAAGAAATATAATATATATACACATTAAAATAAGAAAGGGTGTATACCATCTCCTCGGTTTTCTCAGCATACGACATCCGACCAAGATAATGGACGTCAGTCTTTTTAGCCCTGTTCACCTGGTCTTGGTGTCGTTGTTTCAATTTTGGCTCAGATGCTTCGTGCAAGACGAATTCATTCCACTCACGGACAGGGATATGTTCGTTCTTCGGTACTTGATCCTTTAGGGCCTTTATCCCATCACTGTCCAATCCCTTAAAATAAGTCAAGTGGATATTGATATTATATTTATTTTTATTTGAAATGAATCGGATATGTAAGTTCCAATTTAATTGCCTTTTGGACATTTTGTAATGGTTGAAATATGTAAAGTTGACAATTTTGAATTAAAAGGAAGTATGGTAATATGCATTAGCTTAGGCACCAAGCTAGGATTTGAGAGAGAGACTATATAAGGAATATTATGGGTGATTATAAGGAAAGGGAGATGAAAAAGAGAGGCAAAAAACGAGTGGATGAGAAGAGCCAATTTGGAATGTTTAGATCTTCTTTTTGAGTGCATTCGAATGAGATTTGAGAAAAATCCAAAACACATACCTGACTCAATTTTTCGTGTAGAATTAAAATATGAAGTCGGATAAGTGATTCGAATAATTTTTGGATCTTATTTTTCTGAGTTTTTAAAATAGGACTATTTGGGGTTATCTCGTGTTAGAGCTAGAACATGATTTGATTATTTTCGCGAGAGGAATTTGATGATGCGATCAGATTTAGATGATGGATTTATGTGATGATTCATGTGATGATTTTGAGGTATGGAGTTTTACACAATATGCTCTTTAAATCTCTCGAGAGTTATTCCCTTTGAATTTTTGCGATTATTGAACTCATATTTGAATTGTTAAATTCTTTGAAATTCAGAGAAATAATTGTTGAATTATTTTGATTCATGTGGTATCATTATATTGTTGTTGAGCACGTTGTCATTAGATTTTAATATGGCACGGAGGTTGGGCACCCGCTAAAAGTCCCGCTTCCTGGGGCTATGACTTGATGAAGCATATGGGGATGGGGTGAGGCCTGGTGACCCATTGATGTGTTGTTGAGGAATTTATTGATAAATGCTATTGAGATTCACATTTGATTTGAATATTCATACTCATTTTGTTACCCTTTATTCATCGTCAATATATTTGTTGAGCATCTTTCCTGTCGTATTGTGTACTTCCCCATATTTTCTTTAGTTGGCAGGTTAGCGTGGATTTGGGACGCTATGTACCAATTGGGATGATTTTAGTGTGAATTATTGTTGGAAAGTTTATTTGAGAATACAAGATGAGAAGACTTGTATTTATTTTGATGTATAGAGCATTGGAGATTTATTTTGTTTTCGAGTTAGATGTTTTATTTTTATTCGAGATTATTGGTGTATTTAATTTGGACAAATTTGAGATTAGTTGATTTATATTATTATGGGATTCTTTTAGATGCTCTATACATTGCAATTTGCGAATTTGGTTAGTTTTATCGATAGTGGCGCTCCATTCGCTCTCCCCGGGGGGCGGAGTGTTACATCTTCAATTGAATACCAATGGCTTTCAAGGACCTCTCCTTATGGTCGGCCAAAAGATTGAACTCTTTCATAAGCGTATCCCACAAGTCGTCCTTTTTTACTTGCTCAACCGTATCCCAACTCTCATATTTTAAGCCAATATAAGATTTTAACAAGGACAATGCTCGATATTTAAAAGGATTCTTTCCACCTATTGGCAAACCAAATAGGTTAAGGGAAACGTCAACACCAGAATCAATGGCCGAATGTTCATCATAACTTGAACTTTCTGGCCTAGATGATGGAATTGTATTCTCGAACGCCATTTTCTGCATTTATATATCTATGCATTAGTCCATATGTTAATACAAGAGTAAGGAAATAATATAAAAAAATAGAATATAAGTTATACCTTTTCAACATATTCTAAAAGTTTTGATAATTCGACCATATCATAAGTTTCATACATCATCATTTCACATAAAGTTTTTATTGGCCATGTATGCGGAAGTGTGTTGATAATTGCATTTCTGACACTAAACATATTTGGATGTAGGCCTTTTCTCCTAAGCCGATAATAGATGTTAACTTTGTTATGCATATGTTTTCTCACAGTAGAGTCTGAAAGCATCCTTATCCTCTTCAGTTCTATCCAGAAAGGATGGAGTTTTCTTTCTTCGAGTTCTAAAAACTCTACTAACTGCATCGCAATACTTGGATTGTGTTTTATGAAAACCCTTTCAACTGCTTCATCCTAACTTTGAGGTAGTGTTCATAGAATTGATTGAAATAAATATGCTTCAGTTATGTTCCACGCTTGATCTCGTCAGTAATTGCATTGTTTGATTTTTCGATAGCCATGCCGATAAATTGACGTGTTCTCTATAAAAGACCTGTTTTGAAAATCGTTGCATGTATATACAATATATGACATCCTGGAAAAAGTAATAATAAACTTTTGAACAAAAGTCACTAAGAATACATGTACGAAATAATTCCAACATGTTATTATACAAAATTTTCAAGTCAACATTTAAAACAACATAACATGCCACAATTAAACATCTACTCCTCTAATGTGTTTAATAATTTCTTTAATTCTGGGTTGTCGTCCAGAATAGACTGAATCTCGATAGGTGCCTCTATGTTGTCTACCGTTGTAGTCAAGCGCTGAGGAGAATGTAAAACAACAGACCATGGATAATTGTTAGGGCTCTTTGCATAAAATATTTGCTTTAAGTTTTGGAATGCACAAACAAATGGCTCATCATTCACATTATCCTTACTCTTCAACTTGGCCAAATCAACCTTCACCATGTGGGTGTCAGGGTCGACCATATAAGCATTCTTGTCCTCCACTCTCACCCAGTCACAGCAAAATATAGGTATGTTTAAAGATATATAATCTAGTAGGACAATTAGTTTTATAATCCCATAATACGTCATCTCAGCTTCTATCAAGTTTTTATCTTTCGCGCTTGCCCTGAAATGAGTTAATGCTTTATATGAAATGTCGCTATTTTGTTTCCCAATGAGTTTTAACTCGTGTGTGCTTGAAGAGAACACAAAACCATTGACACAATATTTTCCAAACTCCTTGGCTACAAAACTAGGCCCATTTGCTAGACGTGCAAGCCTCGTCGATACTTCACCATCTTTCAATAACTGAAACCAAGAAAGTATTTGCATTGTGAATATGCTGCAAAGACAGTAAATAAAAGTGAGGTATTACTGAAGTCACCTCGGAAGCTACCCAATGCCTAAAGTCATTGTCTGCACTCGCGCCTCCCTTCCTCCTCTTGGCATGCCCGCACTCATTATATTGCCTAGTTTAAAACACTAAAAATATTAATTTCTAATGAATATAACATCGAACATATTACATTATTTTACAAAACATTTTAAATAAACTCACATTTTCCATTTATCTGTCTTCATGCGTCTCGAATACATATCGAGTCACCTGGTTATATTTTGAACTTGTTAGCTTCACTACCTTACCTTTCCCCAGGGCCTCCTCATCTACAAACTCTTATAATTCATCAATAGAGCGTTCACGACCTCCACCATTTGGGTTAGGCATATATTCCTTTTCATACAAGGAATCCTCTTCCATAATGTACTCCTTAGTAATGGACCCCTCAACGTACCGTGTATTCTTAATGTAATCTTTAAAAGTTTTCATTAATAGTTCAAACGGATACATCCATCGGTACCTTACTGGTCCACATAAAAGTGCTTCATCGCACAAATGCACTAAAAGGTGGATGCTTATGTCAAAGAATGATGGAGTAAAGTGCTTCTCCAAAACACATATAGCCTCGGCCAAAGTTTCTTTCGCTGCCATTATGTGCATCCTGTTTGACAACTTTCTCACACAATAGGGAGAAACATAATCTAATTTGTAGAATGGCCTTTTGAAGATCCTTGTGTTCCGAAAAACAGTGTCCGAACAACAGAGGGATAAGTTGCACTATCACATGCCAATCGTGGGACTTGTACTTTTTCAAATCTTTTATTGCATCGCAGACAATCCTGTGTAAGTTGGATGAGAAATTAGAAGGGACCTTCAAGCCCTTTAATGTTTCTAAGAACATATTTCTTCCTTCAATGCTCAAAGTATAAGATGCAACTGGCATATGATTTTTTCCAGTGTTTGGATCTTCTTTCAACCATAATGATCTTTTAATCTTCAAATCACGAAGATCTTCACGGGCTTTTTCTCCATCCTTAGAATGAGAACCACCAATGCATGTGCTTACGAGAGGCTCAATAATATTTTTCTCAGCGTGCATTATGTCTATCACATGTCGCACAGGGTGTTCCTTCCAGTATGGCAAATCAAACATTATTGATCTCCTCAACCACACCGTTTTCACATCAACATCCTTTCTTTTACGCTTTTGGGCCAAAATTATGGGTGTTTCCCCCTCAACTTTTGATTAACCTTTAATGACCTTTCTTCAATTTCCAAACCAGAAAGTCTTGGTGGAGGTGGTCGCGTCTCGGTGCCTTCTGGGAGAAAATTGCTTCGTATTGACCTGAATTTGTGACTTTGGGGCAGAAATCTTCGATGACTATGATAAAAAAAGTTTACCACTTTTCTTAAACCGGCTGGCTTCACTCTCCTCTCCACATATAGGACAACCTAGGTAACCATGTACATTGCACCCAGATAAGGTCCCATAAGCAGGAAAATCATGAATTGCCTATATTAACATAGCTCTCAAAATGAATTCCTCCTTTTTTACGAGTCGAACACTCTCACACCTTCAACCCATAACTCATTCAATTCATCTATTAGTGGCACTAAAAAAACATCAATGTCACTACCCGGTGATTTTGGACCTGGTATCAATAATGAAAAAATTGAAAACTCATTTCTCATGCATAACGACGGGGACAAATTTAAAGGCGCCGCAAACAAAGTCCATATACTCTTATCTGTGCTCAATTTTCCAAATGGGTTAAACCCATCAGTTGATATTCTGAGGTGAACGTTGCGTATTTCTTTAGCAAAGTCCGAGTATCGCTGATTTGCAGATTTCCACACAGATGAATCAATCAAATGTCGCATGAGATTCTCACCCACCTCCGCTCGACCATGCCAAGTCATTGCCTCTGCTATCCAAGGTATAGAGTAAAGTCTCTTCAATCGAGGACCTAAAGGGAAATACTTTAACACCTTTTTAGGTATTTGCATATCTATTTTCAATAAACGTTTATTATGTACTATCATCTTTTGTTCATATCTAGGTTCCTTACATACAGGACATGCCCGTTTGTCCTTGTGCTCCTCATAGTATAAAATGCAGTCATACTTCCAGCAATGAATTGATTTGTATTTCATACCCAAACCTTTCAAATTACCCTTCATGATTGGATAATTGACTGGCAGTGTATTTTCTTTAGGGAGCAAATCTTTTGCCCAGAGGAGTATTGCCGTCACACTTTTTCTCGACAAGCCAAATTTGCTCTTACAGTTGTGCAACCCAACCATGGCATATAACTTTGTGTGGTCAGGGTTGGAGTTATGGTATAATGGTGTTGCGCCTGCTGCTTTTAACCATATATAAACCTTAACTTGGTCCGCATCATTGCAAACATGATCCTCACAACCTAAATCATTCCCTCTACTATCTTTCTTTTCTTGTGCTGCATGCACTTCATACGTATCATTTATGAGATCGTTTAACCTAGCATGTACTAACGTGTCACCATTTGTGTGAACGGTTTCATTGACAAGTATTTCTTCTGGAATATACTTAAATTCCCTCTCCCCTTGGAAATGCCAAAACGTGTAGTCAACTTGCATACCCCAATGAAACAAATATACTTTTACATCTACCACTTTCAAGCGTTTACCATTTTTATAACGATGGCATGGTCATGGGATAATATCAGTTTCGAGATTCTTCGTTGCATAATTCACAAAGTCTTTAACCCCATTAACGTATACTTACCCCACTCTACAACTTTCACCCATCCACTCTTTATATTGTGGAAACCCATTAATTTACAATACAAACAAATAGAAACTCAGTAAATTATAAAACTAAATGAAGTTTGAGCTGATATTTAGAACATAATCTCTGGCCTATCATTTCATTAATACTATCATTGCATTAAAACTCACAGGAAAACCCGACCAAGCATAAAACGTCAAAACTTCAACGAGCACAAAACAATGATTATTTAATTAATTTTTAGATAAAATAAATATGAATAGTAAAAAATGATTATTGAAAAAATTCTAACATATTCCCAAACAAGATAATATTCAAAAAACAAAAGAGGTTAAACGATGTGTAGATATACTCACAACAAAACAATCAGATTTAACGACGCATCAGATATGAAATTATTAACGAAGCATATGAAAATTTTGACCCAGACCTAACGAAGCATGTCTCGAACTCCCTCTAAAACCCAAAACAAGGATCCTAAAAGATTTAAAATATCCCCTATTCTAGACAAGATCGAAGTGATGACCCCGAAGCCAACACCCCTGCCATCATCCCCGTATCCTTAGTCGACCTTTTTCTTTGTCTAGAGAATGTTGATCACAAAGCTTGGGCAAAACTCGTAATATTAAAAATCCATTTGATTATATTTTGTCCAAAAAAATAATGTCTAGAGTTTTTGAATAATATTTTGTCCAAAAAATAACCTCAATACAATTTCTAGGGCTTATTAACATAAAATACAATTTGTTTATAGATACACTCATAAACACACATATAAATAGAAATCTATACATACACATACATACACACATGTAAACACAAATTTATACATACACACACATGCACGCACATATAAACAGAAATCTCTACATACACACAAATATACACACATACCCACACATAATAAGAATCAAAATGTACACACAGACAATGAGAATTGAAATTAGGGCTTTAGATAGAAATTAGGATATGAGGAAATGTAAACTATGAAATCTAAATGAGAAAATTCTATATCGACCAACCTATACAGCAAAAATACCCAAAAATAGACAGAAAATTTAGAATCGAAAAATACCTGTTTGATTCACCGATCTGGGGTTGAGCCGCAAATGCTTCAAGCCAACCTTTGACATCAACCAAACCCAACACAAGTTTAGACCCAACAAACATAGTAACAAAATTATACATACAAAAAATTTAGAATCGAACAATACAAAAATATACAAAAAATTATATATACAGAATAATACACACACATACGAACAATACAAAAATATACAGAAAATTTAGAATCTAAAATACCTGTTTGGATTGCAAATTTAGAATCGAAAATACAGCTAGAGAAGAGGGAAATTATGTCTTCATTTTGGTTTTGGCAAATGAAAGAGAGAGAAGTGGGCGGGAGTTCTTCACGTACAGATAGAGAAGAGGGAAATTAAAGTAGGTGAAAATTTTTGTGACCCCTAATAGCAGTCACAAATTGAGTCTAAGATCAAAATTTATGACTGCTCGGAGCGGTTATAAATTTATGACTGCCAATAGCAGTAACAAATTAAGTCTTAGGCAAAAATTTGTGACCGCTACTAGAAGTTACAAATTTATGACAACTAATAGCCGTCACAAATTAAGTATAAGACTAAAATTTGTGACTGCTCATAGCAGTTTTAATTTCGAGACTGCTCATAAGAGTCATAACTTATGCCTACTAATAAACTTATGATGGCTTGTGACAGTTATAAATTTGTGACTTCTTATAGGAGTCACAAATTAATTATATGGTAACATTTGTGACTCCCATTAGCGGTGACAAACTAATTGACTCAATTTTTTTATTACCCCTTGATTTTATCACCCCTAATGGGAGTTACAAATAATTTTGTGACTGCTCCCTGGAGTGAAAAGTTTGTCATCCCTATTGGCAGTCACAAAAAGGCAGTCACAAAATTAACATTTTGGTGTATACTCATCCCCTTCTGTACACTTACTCACATATACATCTCTATGGCTGCCATTGTTGTTACTGTTTGAGCTCATCATCACTTATCTGGGGGTGCTGAATCTTAGCATCATCATTTACCATCGAATCTTTAGAGTTGATTGAAAAATACAGAGTACTACCTCAGTTATATAACATAACTTTAAAAATAAAAAAATCCAATTAAGAATTATTCCTATCTAGAATTTATTTGAAAACGTTAAGGGCATTCTGATGATTACCTTAGTCACTGCCATGTTCCCTACCCATTGTGGGATTCACAATACTACTTAGGGATATTAGGAAGGACAAAATTAAGTCAAATTTAATTAAATACGCCCAAAATATAGATTTCACCAAAAGTGTATAGATTGCATGCAGGTTGATGCCAATCCATGCAATTATTGATTACCATCCTTTGTTGACCCTTTTTCATTCAGAACATTAAAACGATTTAAAGGCTGAAGGCCCCTGATAGTACTGGTAGTGCCGAGAGTTTTGATTCATTATTACTTCCTAAAATTAGCAATGAGGATAATATCATGCTCAACAACGAGGTTAATGCGTATGAGATTAAGAGAGCGCTTTTTAGCATGAAACCTCTTAAAGCGCATGGGCCTAACGATTTTCAGCCCATGTTCTTCCAGAACTATTGGCATACGGTTGCTCCGAGCCTTGAGGAGGTGGTTAAAAAAAGTTTTGTCGAGGGGAGCGTGCCTCCGCATATGAATATGAGTCATATCACTCTCATTCCTAAAATTGACAACCCGAAAACCATTAGTCACTTTCGCCCCATTACCCTCTGTAATGTCACGTACAAAATTTTATCCAAGGTGATTGTGAATAGAATTAGACCCATTCTTATGAAAAATATTATTCCGTATAAATCCAGCTTTCGCCCTGGCAGACAAACCACGGATAATATTATTATTACCCAAGAGATCCTCCACACACTACAAAATAAGAAAGGCAAGCGGGGTGGGATGATTTTCAAAATTGACCTTGAAAAATCTTATGATAAAATTAGCTGGAGTTTCATTCACAAAGTTCTCCTTGCATTCAATTTTAGCGCTAATTTGATTGATCTCATTATGAATTGCATCATCTCCACCAGTACGGCCATTTTATGGAACGATAACCCCCTTCCTTCTTTTAAACCTTCTAGGGGGCTGCGTCAGGGGGATCCTTTATCT
This sequence comes from Sambucus nigra, assembly GCA_949130495.1. Taxonomy (NCBI): domain Eukaryota; kingdom Viridiplantae; phylum Streptophyta; class Magnoliopsida; order Dipsacales; family Adoxaceae; genus Sambucus; species Sambucus nigra. The sequence continues at coordinate 298,682,163 of OX422223.1, forward strand.
CCCTACCTTTTTGTCCTGTGCATGGAGTACCTCTCTTGTGAAATCTCCAGGAAAGTTGACAGTAAAGATTGTAAAGGTTTAAGAGCCTCCCCGGGGGGCCCTCTAATCTCCCATCTTTTCTTTGCTGATTACTTAATTTTGTTCACGGAGGCTTCTAGCTCCACTTGCTTTTCGGTGTTGGAGTCTCTGAATGATTATTGCCACAACTCCGGCTAGACCATTAATTTTGCCAAGTCTAAAATTTTTGTGTCCTCGAATGTCCCTAAGAGGGAGGCACTGGATCTGTCTCACATATGTGGAATGAGTCTCACTAGTGATCTAGGGAAGTATTTGGGTACCCCTCTCATTAATGGGCGCGTGTGTAAGAGTACATTCACTGACATCCTTGATAAAATGAATAGAAAGCTCGCGGGGTGGAAGTCAAATTTACTTTCCATGGCTGGTAGAGCTACGCTCATCCAAGCCACTACCTCTGCCATTCTGAGTTATAATATGCAGACCATTCCCTTCCCAGTAAGTGTCTGTAAGGAGATTGATAGGATTAATCGCAACTTCCTTTGGGGAGACAACGACACCCAGAAAAAGGTCCACCTGGTAAAGTGGGACATTATTTGTCGGCCTAAGAGGCAAGGAGGGTTGGGTATCGGGAAAGCCATGATGAATAATAGGGCCACCCTGGCTAAGCTTGGGTGGAGACTTATCAATGATGATGACACTCTTTGGGTCAAAGTCATGAGGAAAAAGTATGCAAATAAAGGAAATCCTAGATGTTGGGCCCACAAGGATAAGGCCTCCCACATCTGGTGGGGTATTTTCAAAAATAAGGAGACCCTGAATAATAATATTAAGTGGAATATTGCTAAGGGGAATACTATCAACCTCTTTGAGGATTGGTGCTGCGGTGATACTCTCATTAAGACACACCGTGCGATCAATACTATTGAGGAGATGAGAGTGGAGGTGATTCTTGACCACCAGGGTAAGTGGGATTCGAGTTCCATTAGCCACTAGGTTCATCCCATAGAGACCTGTGTCGTTGCTAATACGGGTATTCCTAGGATCGGATCTAGAGAGGACAGACCAATATGGACACCTAAATTGAATGGGAAATTCTCTATTAAGTCCTATTATAGGTTTTTGATGGGAAGAGATCTCAATGTGCCTGGGCATAATGATTAAAACCTTATATGGAGTACAAATATCCCCCAAAAGCTGAAGACCTTCTTATGGTCCATCCTCCATGGCAAGCTATTAACTAATCAACACTGTTTGGAAAGAAGTATGACTAGTGACCCGGGGTGTAATACGTGTGGCAGGATCGAGGATATGGAACATGTGTTTCGTGAGTGCTATATCGCCAAGGAGACTTGGGACCTTTTGCGACGCGAGGTGATTCCCATGAGCGACGAAACGGAGAGTGTCGGAGAGTGTCGGAGAGTGGATTATTAATAATGGAATATGTAATAAGAAACATGATATTTTGATCATCTCGACCATTTGGCTCCTTTGGAAAGCGATAAACCTATATATTTTTTAGGCTAAATCTTCCTTGCCTACTATGATCGCCATGTTAAGTTTAAACTATGGACTTGAGGTTACTCGTGCATACATTAAACCTGACATTTGTAGGGGGCCTAGTATTTCTTATTTGACTTCTTGGGTGTATCCTTGTGCAGGTAAGTTAAAGATCAATACGGATGGCGGTTGGGACAATAATACCAGCGTTGGCTCCTTTGGGGGCATTTTGCGTGATTATCGGGGTGAGTGGATCACTGGCTTTTCTGGGAGAATCATTGGGGCGCCCCCGTTACGGGCTGAGTTTGAGGGAATATTCTATGGGCTATTCTTAGCCAAAGACAGGGCTAGAGGGACGTCATCTTGGAGTCTGACTACAAGAATATTGTTGATTTGATAAATAAGGGATAGTGGAATAATCACCCTTATTCTGCCATCATCCTAGTCTTCCGCGACCTGAAAAAGGACATGAGCATTGAGGTGATCTAGATACCAAGAGAGGATAATAGGTGTGCGGATTGGCTTGCTAAGTTTGTGAAGACTTATGCGGAGGAGTTTCTCATCCTGATGGATCCCCCGGACCAGTTGAGTGTGATCATTGATGAAGAGAGGGACAAGAATCAGATTGAAGAGTTCAACTCCAATTGTGGAGGCTTTTGCTTTTATCATGTACCGGATTTTTTAGCCCTATGTTTCTCTGTTATCTTTGTATTGAACTTGTGGCTATTATTTTAATTCAATTTCCTCTTTTCACCAAAAAAATGCAATTATTGATTCCAGTTCTACATTGTATAGCAGCAGATTCCAGCCCTACATTGTATAAGCTAATAATAATATGGACTACCTAATCGTAGTGGGAACATTATCGATGATCATGATTCACGTGTCACGTATACTAAACCAAAAGTGGAGCGACGTCATAGTGGGAGAGTCATGTGTTACCCTAATAAGTTAGTGTATTAGGGAGAGAACTTCAGTGAAGTTCCAAGTGATCACGAACTGGACCCCGGTACCTACGAGGAGGCACTCCAAGATAAGGATGTCAAGCTTTGCCTAGAGGATATATATAGATTACATGTATTTAAATCAAGTGTGGGAGTTTGTAAATTTATCGGATGGGATAAAACCCATAGAGGAAAGTGGATCTATAAGAGGAAGAGAGGATTAGAAGGGAAGGTGGAAACCTTCATGGCATGACTTATTATGAAAAGGTTCACTCAGAAAGAGGGGATCAATTATGAAGACCTTTTCACTCATAGCCATGATTAAGTTTATTCAGATTCTCTTATCCATTACTGCATATCTTGATTACAAGATTTGGCAAATGGACGTTACAACAGCTTTCTTGAATTGTAATCTTGACGAGTGCATCGATATGGTGCAACTCATGGAATTCATAGCAAAAGGCTAAGAAAATAGGTTGTGTAAGATTAAGAGATCCATTTATGGACTAAAGCTAGCAATGAGGTCTTAGAATATCTGATTTTATCGGGAAATCAAATCTTTTTATTTTAATCAATGTATGGATGGGACTTGTGTGTATAAGAATAATGACGAGAACTTGGTGGAATTTTTAGTACTTTACATAAATGATATTCTTCTTATCGAAAATGATGTGGGTGTATTGTCTAGCGTAAGAGTGTGGTAATCTAGTCAGATCAATATGAAGGACTTAGGAGAAGCTGGCCATCTGATCAAGATTTTACGTGATCGAAAGAATAAGATGTTGGGTTTATCCCAAGCTACCTATATCAACAGAGTGATCACATGGTTAAGTATGTAAAACTCCAAGAATCGGTATCTCCCCTTTAGGTATCGAGTTCCTTTATATAAAGATCAGTGTCCTAGAATACCTAATAAGGTAAATAGGATGAGGAGTATAATTTATACTTTGGCGGTGGGTAGCCTCGTGTATGTTATAGTCTGTAATAGACCGAATATTTGTTATGGTATAGAAATGGTCAAAAAATTCTAGTCAAATCTCAGTGAGGATCATTAGACTATAGTGAAGTACATTCTCAATCACCTTAAAAGAACTAGAGGTTTTGTGATGGTCTACTCAGCAGATAGCCTAATACCCGTTGGGTACACGAACAGGAATTTTAGTCGGACGAGGATTCTAGAAAAATGACATCGGGATATTTCTTTACCTTAGATGGTGGAGCCATAAGTTGGAGTAGTGTCAAGAAATATTCTATTGCTAACTTGACTGTGGAAGCCGAGTATGTTGTCAGTTCAGAGGCATCTAAAGAGGCTATTTAGCTCAGGAACTTACTAACTGATTTAGGTGTGGTTACTTCAGTGCAATTTTCTATTACACTTTATGGTGAAGACAATGGTGCGATTGTGAATTCGAACGTATCAAGGAGACATCAGAGGGTGAAGCACATTGAGCATAAGTATTACCTGATATGTAAATTGTATAGAGGGGTGACATCATAGTGACCAATATTACAATAGTGGACAACCTTACAGATCGTTTTACAAAGATCCTACCAGCTAAGACTTTCAACATTCACGTAGAAGGTATGGGAGTCAAGTGTACAACTACATGGATTCAAGATTAAGTGGGAGATTAATGGAGTTTATTCATAAAACAATGTGCAAAACATATTATTTTTGCGTTATAAAGAATTATTTTATTCATTTTGAAAAGTGAATCAAAGTTGTTAAAATGCTTTATATTTGTTTAAGTATATTATTTAGTGTTTAATGTCATTTAATAAATCTTAATAGGAATTTAAGTGAGTTCACTTTGGGTTTATTACAAGGAGATTGCAATTCAGGTTCTAGCACTATTGTATAGTTCACAACGTAGATAGGGACTTGACTAACTATTAAAACGGTTACGATATAATCATAGTATTTTATCTCAAACTACGAAAACATGTATGATGGTTTGAGAACTTGTATGATAGTTCTATAGGGGATAATTCTCAGTACATCCCGAGAATGTATTGAATAGGACCACCCGTGAGATTAGAGTGCCAGGGTTTTATGGATTAGACTTTGGATATCTCACACCATTTGCTAAGGGTGCATAGATTCTTAATTTCGAAAATTATGAGGATTGGAATACTTAATTAATTGTTACTTTGATTGCTATGGGTGTGATTCAATTTTAGATTGAATCAAATGATCACCGTATATTAGTTAACAATTATATAAGTAAGTTTGAAATCTTAATCCGAAGGAATCTGGATCTAAGAATACTTTGGATTGTGATACCCCCTTGATAGACTTATAATATTTATTCTCACCAATATACCTAATCAATGGATTATTTATAATTCAGTGGAATAGCAAACTAAGTTAAGTCTGAGAAGCAAGGAATTGATTAGATATTGGTTAATAGAAATTTATGAAAAATTAAATTAACCAAGAAGGTTTCAAAATCTTAACGGGGGGGGGGGGGGGGGGTCAAATTATGTGCCATTATCAACTTTGCAAATAAAGACTTCGGTATATCTGAGATAATTAAAAAATCATAATTATTTAGTGGAATTAATTATGATTAAATAAAGAAAGGAAATAAAATTACGGTAAAGGTAATTTGATATTTTTGAGTATTTATTTAATGCTAATTTAAATATTTGTCTTGGGTCCCCGGTGTAGTCTATATATCGAACTAGTCATGCCATATTATCAAGAAACTCATTTTAGCCCAATTTCTCCTTTTATACTTATATATAATGGTGGGGTAAAGGGGTTTTAATCATTAAGCACTAGCATTAGGGTTTGAGAGGAGTGAGAGAAAGTACTATTCACATTTTTAGTGGAAGAAGCTAAGGAGAAACCACCATATCTAAAGTTTTACCTGATTTTTCATTTTAGAAGGTGTCCCTCCACCTACCTGACATTGGAAAGGATCATACACTAGAAGATCCTAGCACATAGAAGGTTAAAGTAAGGTTTTCAAGATCCAAAATAAGGCAGTGCTAAATATACATAAAATACCTTTCTCCCTATCAGATTACAACCGGATTCGCAAAGTATTGTATTCTAAACCCTCACTACAACAATTCTTACATTTATCTGCGAATTTCTTAACCACAAAGGAAAATTCGTAGCAAAAACTCATTATTTTCCACGAAATTAATTTCGTGCAGAAACATGTTACATTTACCTACGAAATTCATATTTTCATTGACAATAAGTCTCAATATGTTGGCGCCAATGTTCCCGCGAAAAAGAAAATTGTTCAGGAACAAAATAGGAACAATTGGCAACGAAATTATTCATAGCAAATACGTTTATGTTTTGCAACAAAATAATTTTCGTGGGGTAAAGTGTTAAAATATCAGGCAACAAACTATTTTGTAGTTAAATATTCTATTTATTAAGACCACTCTACTTATCACCAAATCTCAAAATCTCCAAACCCGTTCGTCCCTCCAAAACCCAAATACACCATGAAACCCTTTTTTCTCTTTTCTCTCCAAACCGATCGCCACTTTGGACAAACCCTATTTTCCACTTTCGATAAGCAATCTGTATCTTTGTTACTGTTACGTTATGAGATGATGTTTAGGATTTCTACAATTCGTGATGTTTCGGTAAGCAATCTGTATCTTTGTTACTGTTACGTTTTTTTTTCATAACAAAATTTGTATCTGTTGAGGAGTTCTACAATCATAGAACGTTTTTGACCTATTTTTCAATTCGTGAAAAAACTTGTTTTTTCCCAATTTTTAGGATTTATTTGTCTCCCTAATTATTTCGGGGTTTATCTATCTGGCTGATGTTTTAGTAGACTGATGTTTTTATTTGTATTAGACTGTATTATTTGGGTTGCTTATTAAACCCTTGATGTTTAATAAAGAATATCATAGTCCATTGATGTTTAATTTGGGAGAAGATTCAGATTCATCAACATCAACAGTTAAAAGTCTTTTAAATCACACAGGAATTTTTTTAGGAATAATCCATTGATGTTTTTTAGACTGATGTTACTAAAAATAAGAAATGGGCAACACAAATACCCCAACCTTTGTGAGTTGGAGTCTGTGTTCAGATTTAGTAAAATGATGTTTTTTAGTAACTCAACACCCAATTGTTTTAGTAGACAGCTAAACAAAAAATCGTAAAATGTAGTAGACTGATATTTTAGTGGTGTGGGTTGATGACTTAATTTGATGATTGTCGATTTTTTAGGTGGTGGTTTGGTTTGAATTGATGATTGTCGATTGATTTGATGTTTTTTCATTCTTTTCCCTAATCTATAGTATCTAATTCCAGCAATGGTGAAAATAATGTTTTATGGTTTGATGGCAAGTAGTGGTTGGTATCAGCTCTGAGTTCACGATAATTGTTTTATCGGGGGACTCATCAGAGGTCAAGGTATATCTTATCTCCATCTATCTACTCTTTTCAAACTATTGTTTCCATCACTAAATAATTTTTTTGAAGATCATCCAAGTGCTATACAACTAACATCACTTTGCTTTCATACACTAGCAATTAACAAAATTTCCATTTATGCACCGTATTTATCTTGTCAAATTACCTATGTGACACTCTATCTGCATTGTGTATGAATTTATTCGTGTAATCACTTATATAAAAATTTGATTTTATAATTATCTAATTTTCTAATTAGAATGCAAATCTTACAATGAAAATTAAGGGTAAAGTTGTTCCGACGTAAAACATATCCTATAAAGTTCTTAATAACCGTTGGAAAGGAATAGGGTAAGAAAATAGTAATGTTTTGTTTTCTAAACTAATCTTATCTAAACATAACTGAAGCCACATTGTTTTTCTTATGGCTCTATATTGTAATCGATATCCTTATATGTTGATTATGAAAATACACTTACTTATAACATGTTAATTATAACATGTTGTTCAATTTTTTATGTGAACTAGATGGATAAGAGTTGGATGCAGGAAACGAATATATTTTGTGAAAAGTATGTCTTAGGTGTTATATCATTCATTCGATTTGCGAAGGATCATATAGGACCTGATAGTTACATTAGGTGCCATGTTGCAATTGTCTTAACATCCATATCAGAAATATTGATGAAGTAGAAGATCATTTGTTCTTAAAAGGCTTTTGTAACACCTATACGCAATGGACATATCATGGGGAATCTTCTAATGATATAGATCATGATGATGTCGATGGTTGGATTGATAATGAAAATGAAGAAGGGGACGAGATGCGAGAAGTTTTGGAAGACATGCAGACTGGGTTTTTCTTTGATACTGGTCCACCTGAAGCGTTTGAAACTGGTAATACTCCAAAATAAGTTGGTATAGGGGATGAGACAAGTTTTAACAAATTATTGAAAGATGTAAAATGTGAATTATATCCAGGTTGCACGAAATTCTTTGCACTGTCTTTTCTTGTGAGGTTGCTCCACTTGAAAGTCACCAATCACTAGAGTAATAAATCACTTAAGATGTTGCTTGAACTATTGTAGGAAGCTTTCCCCGAAGGTGAAATGCTTCCAAAGTCAGATTATGAGTGAAGAAGCATGTTGCGTGGCTTGGGATTTGGTTATGTGTCGATTCATGCATGCAAAAACGATTATTGTTTGTTTTGGAAGGAGTTTGAAAATAAACATGAATGTCCAATATGTGGGGAATCTAGATGGAAGGTCAATGATGACAAGGGTAAACGTATTCCTCACAAAATACTTTGTTACTTTCCACTAAAGTCAAGTCTTCAAAGACTATTTATGTCGAGAAAAACAACTGATGATATGAGGTGGCATAAAGAAAAATGTGTCAAAGATAATGTATTGAGACATACTGCAGATTTTAGTGCATGGAAGGATTTTGATACGAAACACGAGTGGTTTTCTCAAGACCCTCGTAATGTAAGTCTTGGCCTAGCAAGTGATGGTTTTAACCCTTTTGGTAACATGCACAACTCATATAACATGTGTCTAGTCGTACTTATGCCATATAACTTACCGCCTTGGTTGTGTATGAAAGAGTCATTTTTTATGATGGCATTACTTATTCCTGGACCTCTAGCATCAGGTAAGGATATGGATGTGTATTTACGACCATTAATTGATGAGTTGAATGAGTTATGGGAAGTTGATGTAGAAACATATGATGCATCCACCAAAATGAATTTTCAGATGCATGCGGCAGTTCTGTGGACTATAAATGCCTTTTCGGCATATGGTAATTTATCTGGTTGGAGCACTAAGGGTTATATGGCTTGTCCAACGTGTAACAAAGATACTTCTTCGAAATGAATAAGAAGTATTAGATATGTTATATGGACCATCGTCGATATTTAGATTCCAACCATATATGGAGGAAAAGTAGAAAATTTGATGGTAAGCAAGAGATCCGATCAAAGCCCATGGACTTAAATGGGGAGGATTTGTTGCGATAATTGAATCACATCAGTGATTATATACCGGGGAAACATTCGGGTCATAAAAAGTGGAAACGTACACCTGAAGAGCTAAACTGGATAAGAAAAAGCATTTTTTCTGAATTACCATATTGGAAAACATTAAAACTTTGGCATAACCTTGATGTCATGCATATTTAAAAAAATATATATGAGAGTGTGTTGGGAACTTTATTAAATACTAAAGGGAAAACAAAAGACACATATAAAGCGAGGCAAGATTTGGAGGATATGAAGATAAAAAAGGAATTACATTTAAAGTGAAATGGGGATAAATATATAATGTCACCTGCTTGTCATACCCTTAGTAAGTTAGAGAAACAAGGTTTTTGTGAGTTCTTGAAATCAGTGATGTTTCCAAATGCATATGCTTCGAATATCTCATGGTGTGTGAACGTTGGTGATGGTAAGGTATCAGGGTTGAAAAACCACGATTGTCATTTTTTGTTACAACGATTATTTCCCGTTCGGACTCGTGTATATCTGCGCCAGGATGTATATAGTGAATTAGTTGAGTTGGGGAATTTTTTCAAAGATTTGTGTTGCAAAACACTAGATGTAGAAGAACTGAAGAGATTGGAGAAAGACATTGTCTTGATTTCGTGGAAACTCGAAATGACTTATCCACTAGCTTTTTTGATATAATGGTCCATTTAGCTATTCATGTTCCACGAGAGGCGATGCTTGGAGGACCGGTGCAATATAGTTGGATGTATCCCATTGAAAGGTATGTCAATGTACTCATTATCACATTTTTAGGAGGTTAAGTCAAAATGCTTATTTTTTACATATAGTTTATTTATTTAACAGGAGATAATTTTTATCATTCTAAATGCTAATAGGTACTTGGGCACATTAAAGGGTTACGTGCGTAATAAAGCTCGTCCAAAAGGTTCTATAGAGGAAGCCAACATTGTTAATGAATGTTTGACATTTTGTTCAATGTACTTTGATGGGATTGAAACTAAACTCAACCGTCCAGAAAGAAATTACGACGGGGAGGATCAAGAGGAGGGATTGGATGTATTCCCTCAAAAGGTATGCCCTTTTGGGGCATGTACATATGACTTTCTCACAGCGGCTGAGATTGAAATGATGCGGTTGTATACGTTGAATAATTATGAGAAAGTGGCTCCATATATAGAGTAAGTTAATAACTGGGAAGTAATCTTGGTGAGTATTAATTTTGAAACTAATACTGGTTGGGGCGATACCAAAAGAAATTAATTTGCAAATTAATTAAAATTAGAGTTGGGCCATAAACTCAAAATAAAATGGAATAGGCTTGTGTCACGGATTTAGTGCACGGTGTAGCCGGGATATTTTATATTTCTATATATATATACGGTGTGTGATAGTATATATATGATGTGGGCATTAATATCAGTGGATAGATATTATTATTATATACTCTAGTGCTATAGGGGGAGGTTGTGCGTAGTGGATGAATCCCCTAGCTTGAGGAGTAGGGTGAGTATAATCCCAGGTCATAGCGTCCGTTATATGGGTGAGGGGCATCTCACTTTCAAGGAAGGAATATGACCGCCTCCAACATGTATTTAATAACCAAGTTAGTGAGCAATTTTGACTTGGGGGTAATTAGGTTAGGTGAACGTACCTAGTGGGATAGCACTTTAGAGGATTTATACCTGGTGAGACTTTCCTCAGGGGAATACTATTATTAACTGTTATTTCAGTATGTTTGTGAATATTGTAATATGATTAAGTATATAATTAGGTGAATAATTATATACGGACTAATTAATACAAAGCATAAGTTGTATTATATGTATAACAAATGTGGAAGTTATATGAAATTTAAAAGGGAAATGATTTAATTAAGTTAATGTTGATAATAACTTAAAAATCATAATTAAGGCATACTCGGTTAGAGTAGGGTGTTTGTAAGGGGTTATTTAATTTCTCTAGTCATAAGACGAAGAACTAGGTGAATTTATTAAATGCGTTAGTAGTGCACATTAGAGGAGGGGTGAGGATTTCTTCAAGGGAGAGCGGCACTAACTAAAATATGGAGAGCATGCATATTTACTTAATACTGCAAGTTAATCATTTGCTAAATGTTGTTCAAATGTTTTTGGGTACTAACCCTTGCTATAAAAAATTTAAAAAAACCTTTAAGGTGTCCAGCCACAGGGACGCCAGATTTGACTCAATTTCAGGGATCCGTTGCTGCAGCATATGTGGATGTTGCGGGAAGTTTGATAGATGCCTCACTCTTTCATTCTAGTATAGAGACTCCTATCAGTTATTTCGAGCATGTAGCTCACATTTCCTTTAGTTTTTGTCAGACTTGTTGAGATTGATTACTTGTCTTTATTTTATATTTGTTGGAGTTTGGGCCGATGGTTTATTCGGTCAGTTACTTAATAGTGAATGGTTGTTTCAGTTATTTGTGATTATTGTGTACTTTTATTTCCGCATGAGTTTCATTTAGTTAATGAAAGATAAAATTTGGCACCAGTCTAATTTTCGCACTTAGGTGGTTAGTAATTAAAAAGGCGACAGTGATGCTAAGAATGAACCAACTGAGAAACCTATTCTAACTTTATTTAGGACTGATCACCCAGGGTTAATTAGGCAGGGTGTCACAAAATTATTCTAGGTAGGTTCTGAGAAAAAAGGATGGAAATACTAATGGTCTAGCTGGTATAAGTTTTTTTTCAAGTAGAGTAAGGAGGACTGGGATTGAAGGATCTTCATACCTTATCTGAAACCTCTTATTTAAGACTGATTTGGAAATATTATTCTAAGATCTCTCTTTGTACTTCATTTATGCAGAATAAATACAAGTCTTGGAATAAATTCCCAAATGGAGGATCTCTAGCTTGGAGGAACATGAATTAATTCAAAGACTTAGCTCTAGAAAACATGATCTTTAGCCAAGGCAATTAGAGATGGAAACCATCAAATTCGAGTGAATTTACTCTTTCTTTTGCTTATAATATAATGATTAACAAGTCTACAAAGTCAATACTAGCTAATCTTGTGTGGGATAGGAACATTCTAAAGAAAATATCAATAAACATGTGGAGAGCTTCCAATAACTGTCTTCCTTTTGATGAAAATGTTAAACGTTTAGGCATTCCTCTTGCTTTTAGATGCAGGGCTTGCAAGTGTTATAGTGTGGAACATAGCAGGTGTAACAGTCCTACAAATAAAATACTGAAAAATCATCCAAAAATTTATGAACTTTTATAGCTCTACTAGACCCTAAAGTGGATCGTACTCAGATTGACTCATTCATAAAGGAATAGAATTATAATGGATGTGCCTTTGATCAGTCCAATAAAATTTGGATTCTCTGAATATTTGGTCTCCAAGCTACAATTTTAAAAGATGAGGATCTGGTGTGTGTCTAATTGAAACATGATCTCCTCAAAACTGAAAATAGTGTCAGTAGTTTATGCCAAGCGTAGAACACAAGAGAGGATGGTTTTGTGGGAGAATATTCAAGAGAAGGCTTCTCTATATCACAACTTACTTCACCTAGTCATAGGTGATGTTAATGCCGTATCTGAAAAATCAGGGCGACATGTTGTTGACTACAATTCAGTTCAAGATTCTAATGAAGCAATGAATTTTGTGGACTTGTAGATTTGGGCCTTTTGGACCAAAATTCAATTGGTGTATAATAGAGAGGAGGAGCATACCTACTATGTTCCACACTAGAATTCGAACCATTTGTAGGGATGTTACACCTGCTATGTTCCACACTAGAATTCGAACCATTTAAATTTTGGTTAAGAACAGCAGAATCCCTTCATCTTCTATACAACGATTACTGAGATTGCGCTGAGAAGGTGAAATCTCTGTTATTACTCCTTTATTTATTTATCTTTATTTTTTCTTACTGTTGTTACTCCTTTATCATTATCAGAGTGACCATGAGATTCCTAAAATAGCTCTTTGACATTAAGACTCGATTTTTTTTATTGAAGTTTCTTATCTAGGTCTTTGATAGAGTCAACCTTTGTTTAATCCTCTGAGTCCCGATCCTCAAATCATCTTCGCGTGGGGCAGGATCAGCAAAAGATTATATTATTATAGTACATACTCGGATATGACTGCTGAAACTATAACACTATGCATCATGGACACAAAACCTCATACATGCCAGTACCCTGCACTGGCTCCTTCCAAGAGTTTTGAACCACCTCTTCAAACTTCTGGTGATGAATCCACATTGATTGGAATTTAAATGTCTTTGGTTTGGACTCCATTTTAGTTTTATTCAAATGCTGAATATATGCTCTAGGGTAGAGGTCTAATAACATAATTAAAGGAACAACTTGGTGAACAAATGAACATTCAGGTCTTTATGGGAGTTGTTAAGAAATAATGATTGGAATATATTATACTATGAATGAAGAGCATTAATAAAAAGAGGTTATTCAGATTGAATGAACAGATCATGGAGTACAAAATTGGACATTTGTGAATTTTTAACAGCTTTTTTAGCCTTCTATTTGTTGACTTCTTTGCAACCCCTGTAATGTTCCACACAATCAGACTCATAATTGATGCTTGATGACCTGGCACTTGCTCTACTTCACTAATATATAGTGGCTTAGCATCATTGGATTGATCATTAAGGCTGTTGGGATATCATTCTATATGGTTATCTCTGAGATGTTACCTGTTTGAGATGATATACTAATTTAGATAGAAAATTGCTAAAATTCGGATAGTTGTTTATGCTTTTTATTTTTTTTTTATTTTTCAGTAACTAAGTCATTATATTTATAAGCTATTTCTGCCTTCTTACTTCAAGTGAAAAGTTGAGTATAAAATTTTTCAACTGTTGAGTATAAAATTTCAGGAGAGATTTAACATTGATTTGGATGATCATGCAAAGAGGTGTTTGGAAGAGCTAATGAAAGGGAGAAGTAGGAGTCAACGGAGAAAGCTTCGTGAAGTGTATAAAAATTATGGATCAGCAGAGGAAGCTCGAGAAAATGTCCCTGCTGGTGTGACCAAGGATAATTGGCTTAGTTTATGCGATCTTTATGAAAATCCAAGATATCAGGTTTGAACTATTGTTGATCTTATAACTTGTAAATATTTTTTTTATTAAAATATATGTACTTATGATGTTTGAAAAATTATTGCAGAGACAATGTAATGTAAATCAGAATAACAAGTCTAAAGAAATTGTGAAGCACACTGTTCTAAAAAACCCGCCTAGGCACGCCTAGGCTTGAGGCTTGGGAGAAACGCCGCCTTAAATTTTTGATGCCTTATGCTTGGAAAAACCCTTAATGCGCACTTTTTATCTAAAAACAACAATGCTTTAGTGAAACGATATTGCCTTTTAAAGATTTTTTTACAAACCGGACCATTATCTCATCCAAAATAATCAAATAGTATTTTAATTTGCAAATATTCAGACATATTTTTATGATATGTACATTTTTTGTATTTTAATAGCCTTGTTAAACGCCTTTTCACGCCTTTTTACGCCTATGGCCCGCCTAGGCTTCTAAGGCTTAAGGCTTGGCCTCCACACCTCGATCACGCCCCGCGTTTTTTAGATTCTTAGTGAAGCATAATCATGGGTCAAAAGCATTTGTGGTGGTTCGTCATGAACTGATAATATATCTACTTGTTTTGATGTGTCAATTGAGAATTTGATTTTACACGTATAATTATTAATTATTTGTTGTTTAATAGCGGAGTAAAGAGGTGAACTGTAAAGAGCCGAATAGGATCAAGTTTTATAAAGAAACATATTGCAAAGATGAAAAGTGGACATCTCCTGAAGTCAAAATGCTCTATGTAAGTCTTATCAATTCATTTTTAATTTACCCTACTGTTGTGGAATTATAAACCAACAAACACTGTTGGGTTGTAATTACTTTGGTAATATTATCTTCGGTATAAAAATTACACATAGTGCATTATGCTTTACTATTTTAAAATTATTGTATTTAAATGGCTTAAAAATTATAGATGTAATCCGTTTTCTTTTATTTTCTTTGCAGAATGAGATGAAATGCCTGGAATCTGAATCAATATATGATGATGGTACCATGATGAGCTCAGACGAGATAGCAAATAAAGTTCTTGGCACAAGGTCGAGAGATATCAACGGTCTTGGGTATGGTCCCAAAAGAAAGGATTCTAGAATTAATACAATGCGATTGAGGAATGTCGAATTGGAAGAGGCACTTAAGCAGTCTATAAAAGTTCAAGAAGATTTGATGGATTGTCTGTAAGCTCGTGAGGTAGAGGCAAAAATTCAACGAGAAGGGTCAGTGGCACAAAAGGCCACTATGGAGACTCAACGTGCAATGCTAGATGATATTCTAGTTCGACAAGCGGAGTCTGATAAGTTGATTCAGTCGTTGATCACATCACGTGCCTCATCTTCCGAAAGATGGTAATCTAGACGTGCTTTAGTTTTGCTACTCGTGTGCTTTTAAAATCACATTTTATTTTAACTAATGCTATTGTATACTCTTAATTGCAGATTTGATGTGACAGGAAGCTATTTTTGGGGCGCCATAAACTTTTGACATTTGCAAACGGAATCGGAGACTTCTAAGTCCTTTAACTAGTTTAAGTTATTTTTTTGCACCATAGATATTTGTCGTTTGTAAGGGGATTAAATGTGGAACTTGAACGTCCTTTAACTAGTGCTTAGTTGACTTGACAATGTGTTTGTATGTGACTTAATGTGGATTTTGTTTATGATAATTTAGTTATTTTGTGGATTTTGACGAATGTATTTTTTTCGATGGTTATTTGTTCAAATTTCGCGGTATACATTAATTTATCAAATTCAAAATAAAAAAATATATATTTGGAAACATTCCCTTATCAAAATAAATGCTTTAGTAGTTAAATATGCAATTGATAAGTAAAAGTGCAGATTAAGATTTGATAGTTTATTATTGAAAAATTAATGATTAAGAATCATTCTCCAACAATTAAATTTCGCAGCCAATAACTTTTGAGGAAAGGTACAATTTTTGTAGCTAAAAGTGATTAGTTTACTTATAGAATTGGCAACGAAATGTAGACAATTAGCAACGAGAAGTTGAACAATTAGCTGCAAAACAAATTGTAAATTTTGTATCTAAAAGATTCTAACACTAGTTTACCTAAAAAATTGGCAACGAAATTAAGATATTTAGCAATGAAATGCTAGACTACTAGCTACGAAACAAATTGTAGCCTAAATATGGTATTTATCCACGAAAATAATTTCGTAGCAAATGACCTTAACAATTGGCAACGAAAGTTTTTTTCGTGGCCAAATACATTTATCAACGGGCCTTTGGCTACGAACTTGTTACGAAATAATTTTCGTTGCAAAAAACTATTAGCAACGAAATATGAACTTTTGGCTACGAAAAAATTCGCAGTTAAATGTGAGAATTGTTGTAGTGTTATGTTAGTTATTCAAACCTAGTTTTGGCTTTGCCTTCTTTCTTATATTTTGATTAATAAAAGTTCCATAGATGAAATTTTTTATTCTGCATATATCGATCCCAACAGTTTGGGTGTTCATAAATATTGTGGGCTAACAATTATAATAATAAGGTGAATTCAAGACTCTCCATGATGTGGAACGCAGCGAAAATATCCTAAAAAAAATTATTCAAATCTTTAGAAAACTCAAATAATCATTAATAGCAAAAGAGAAAATATGGATCCCTAGGGATTTATTTATTGACTTCCTACAACATGTCGGGCTAGTATCCTAGTTAAGCTAGGAGTCTATACAACCTAAATAACTAACTAAAATATATTTACTAAAACTAAAAAATAAACATATGTTGAAATAAAAGATTAAGAAAGAAAAAGGGGATCCCCATGAAGCAGACCCATTTTCGACCCACGCCACTCCACCTGCTAAGAAAAGATCGTCCCGAGGGCTAAAGTGGTATATCATCCAACTCAGGTTACACATGGATGTGTGCCGTAATAACCTTTGTGTGCTCTGGCAGTTTCCCTATCTCTTCCTCAAATTCCAAAACCAATACCATTTTTTTCAATTTGTTGGGACAGTCTAAATCTCAATGCCCAAACACCTCGCAGTCATAACACTTGAAGTGAACTCCTGAAGTAGTAGTAATTGAAGTGGTGGTAGGTGTTGCAGTCGCTGTCACCTGTGGCTTAATGGTTATCCCACCTTTCTCCATAGTTCATCCTTCTTTGAAGTGGTTCTCTACCTTTCGTTCATACTCGATAGCTTGGCTTAAAAAAGTAATCCGGTGCAACCCTAGCTCTATCTGAAATTTAAGCTAAAGTCCATGAATATAACACCCAATTTGTTCTTTGTGATGTCCTTCAGCCTAGCCTGGGTGTAAAGTAACTGAAATTTCTCGAAATACTCTTTCACGGACATGTAACCCTGCTTGAGACCTTGAACACAAAAAATAGGTCTCTGAAGGTAACCAACATTTATGCCTCTATATGCTCCCAGGAAGTAACTGATTCAAATTCACTCGTGAACCTGTCATGCACTAACTTATCCCACCACATTAATGCATAACGCTCTAATTTTAGAACCACATATATAACATACCTATAAATCAAAGAAATACTCAACGTTCTTTAACCAATCCATAAGTGTGTCGGGATTAATTGTCCCATCGAACAAACTCACATTGATCCGGACATCACCATGCATGGTCTTTCTAAACAACCAAATCAAGGTATTAACGTTATCCTCCATTTATTTCCCACCTCATAATATATATTCGGGGTCCTCATCATTACCCGTATTGTCTCCTTTGGGCTGCGTTGGGGCTACCCAACATGGATGTTTAGGGGATGATTTTTTGGGCCCGTTTTATGCTAATTTCCCTTTACCATTTTGAATGGACAGTTATTATTCATATGCCCTTTATTTTCGCACCCATGACACACATGTTCATTATGTGGAACATAAAGGGGTTTACCACCATACCTCACACTATGTTGTATATGTAGATTTGTTTAACTAGTCTCTTATCAACGTATAACAAGTAGAGGGTGATTATAATTCCTTCCTCTTTATCAGTCTCCTCCCATCTACTTTCAATTTTAAGAGGTCTTGATTAATTCTTTGGGCCTAATGTGACATATCCTTCTTATACTCTTTATACCACCACGACATCGATTACAGGGTTAAATGAATATAACTACCTTTTCCCTAGCATTTATAAAATTTTATAAGGGGCAAGCCCTCAATAAGAACCACCTCCACCGCTAGAAAAATATCATTTTACAATGGTTTTAGAATTTAATTTTATGACCGTTTTCATTAAAGCGTCGTAATAAATACTATTATTTCACAATTGTGAGCCTTTTATCACTTATACAAATAATTATGACTAATGTTTACTTGTGTTATATAAATATAATATTTTATGACCGTAGTATTTTAACTATCATATAATATATTTTTATTTTTTATGACACATTTGTATACATGGTAATATTAACTATAATTTAATAAATTTATTATCTTTCTAATAAACTTATCTAAATAAAAATGACCCTTTTTAATAAGAAAAAATATAGTGCGCGGGAAACACAATTTGGTGATAGAATCCTACTACACATCAAATTAAAGAGCCACTTCCCCCCAATCCCTATATTCTACGATAAATATGGAGATATCACGACCCCACACCCGCATCATCCACGCATCTCGTCTCCAACCAGCGCACAGCTGTATAAATCTCTATCTTCAATAACAGTGTAACTGTGTCCTCTGATTTAAGGGATTGAATACGAGTTATAGTGTTCTCTGATTCAAGGGATTGAAATACTAACCTTCTGGAAAAATTGAATCAAAGTAGTAATATCATGAAGATAGTAGAAGGGGTTGAAAAACGGATGTATGTTCATATTATATAGGCATACAGCAGTTCTTACGGTGTTGAATGGTATCCTCATTTGTTTATATTCTAACATAGTAAATGTTTGTTGTTTGACGATCACGGAGCTAAATGTGTGAGACGTTTAGTCAAATGGTCATCACTAACTCTTATGCCAATTTAAATTCATGGACCATAAATTTAACCTTAATGGAAAATATATCTTTTATATGAAGATGATGTTGAAATTAAAAGATAAAGAAAGTGGACTCAATTCAGGCATGTTTAAACTATAGAACTGAACGAATGTTTTGATATATAGTTTTTACACAGTTAATGAACCCAGCCATGCTGGTGAAATATATACAGTACAAGTAGTAGCTATTTAGCTACGTAATAGGAGAATTCAAATTTTGAATGTTTATTGTTGTTGAATCGGTATAACTAGTAGGTGCAGACGCCATTTGTTCCAAGTTAGTAGGAGAGTTTTTAGTGGACTTATGCTTGGTTAATACCCCCCCCCCCCCCACCACCACCACAAGCTGATGCTGGTTTTGAAACAATCAAAAGCTTGTCTCTGAGAAATTCAAACTTGGCAGTGGACAGACCTTTGTTGAAGATATCAACTATTTGATCTTGCGTGGATATGAATTGAACCTGTAATTGTTATTTGGCCATTTGGTCACTAACAAAATGAAAATCAATTTCCACATGCTTTGTGCGGGGGTGGAAGACTAGATTTGAGGATAATTAGGTTGCACCAATATTATCACACCAAAGAATGGGAGGTTTGTGAGGCGGGAAACCAACTTCATGTAAAAGTGATTTGATCCAGGTTAGTTCAGCGGTAGAATCGGTGAGGGATTTATATTCAGCTTCAGTAGAGGAGAGAGACACGGTTTTATGTTTACGAGAGTGCCATGAAATGAGATTAGAACCCAAATAAAATGCAAAACCACCGGTAGACTTTCGATCGTCAATACAACCAGCCCAATCAAAGTTCGTAAAGGCTTGAAGTTCAAGAGATGAGGATTTTATAAGTTGAAGGCCATGAGTTTGAGTAGCATTAAGGTAGCAGAGAATACGTTTGACTAGACTCTAATGAACATCCGTAGGTTGGTGCATAAATTGACAATCTTTGTTACAGCAAAGGTAATATCAGGACGCGTGAGAGTAACGTATTAAAGAGCACCAACAATTTTTCTATAAGGGGTGGGATCGGTTAATGGTGTGCCTTCATTTTTAGAAAGGGAGGAGGTGGTGGAAATGGGTGTTTTGATGGGTTTGGAAGTTGACATACCATGTCTATGGAGGAGGTCACTAATGTAGCGTTGTTGGGAAAGATGGATTCCATTGTTTGTGGGTGTAACTTCAACCCAAGAAAATAATGAAGATGGCCGAGATTTTTAAGTGAAAATTCAGTGCCAAGTGAGATGATAAGAGATTGGATGAGATTAGAATTGTTTCCAATTATTAAGATACCATTAACGTAAATAAGAAGAAACATGATATTTGTCCCATCTTTATAAACGAAAAGAGAAGAATTAGTTTTGGAGACAAAGAAGTTTTGGGTGAGAAGATATTGTGTTAACCGGTGAAACTAAGCTCGAGGCGATTATTTTAAGCCATAAAGTGACCGGTGTAGTTTGCAAACATAGTTGGGATGTGTTGGGTGTTTAAAACCCGGAGGTTGTTCCATGAAAACATCTTCTATTAAAAAACTATGAAGAAAAGCATTATTAACATCTAGTTGAGATATAGACCAATTGTGGGTGACTACAATAGAGAGAATGGTGCGAATAGTAGTTGATTTGACAACATGGCTAAAGGTTTCAGTGAAGTCAAGTCCATATTCTTGGTGAAAATCTTTGTCTACTAAACGAGCTTTGTACCGTGCAAGTGAGCCATCGGATTATCGTTTTATTCGATAAACCCACTTGCAACCAATAATATTCATGGTGGGGGAAGGTGGAACTAGTGACCAGGTGTTGTTGTGAAGATTTGCGTTAATTTCAGTGGTCATGGCCTTACGCCATTACGGGACTTTATTTGCTGATGTAAAACAGGTGGGTTCATGGATTTGGAGTGTGGTAAAATGTAGTTGAGGTTTGGTAGAAGTTTTGGCAGTGGACTGAGATCGCAGGAGCATAGAGTGAGTGTGGGTTGGTTGTTGGATGTGGTGAGGGCCAATATCAATTGATAATTGGATGCCATTTGGGTTGGAGTATGAGGGCAGTGGTGAAATGGGGCGGGAAGGAGCAGGACAGTCGCGAGTTGCAGGTGTAGTAACTGGTAAGGGAAGGTGTGGGGTGGGTAGTGGTAAATTAGTAGAAGATAGCATTGGAGGAGTCTGTGATGTCGACGCTGGGAATGGAGATAATGGACGGGAGGTAGTAACAAGTATGTGTGGTGGGTTATATGCGTTTGGAGTAGATTTTGAGGGTGTTAATATAGTTGATGTACTACCCCATGGGACATTGGAGGGCGGAGGAAGAGTAGTACAGTTATTTAAAGCGAATGGAAAATTATTTTCATCAAAGCGAACATGACGTGCAAAATAAATGTGACCCGTGTGAAGATGTAGACAACGATAACCATGGTGATTTGAATTATAACCAAGAAAAACACACGGATAGGAACGATAATTAATTTTATGAGCATTATAAGGGCGGAGATATGGAAAACATAAACAACCGAAAACTTTTAGAAAATTATAATCAGGAGGGTAGGAGTAAATTATTTGAAAGGGAGATTTATGGGAGAGAGTACATGTGGGCATATAATTAATAAGAAAAACTGCAATTTCAAAGGCATAATGCCAAAAAATTTGAGGAATTGAGCCATGAGCCAATAGAGTGAGGCCAGTTTTAATAATATGTCGGTGGTGACGTTCAACAACCCCACTTGTTCATGTGTGTGGGGGCAAGAGTAGCGATGATGAATACCACAATTTTTAAAGAAAGGATCCAATTTTTGAAATTCACCACCCCAACCAGTTTGAATATTTTTTATTTTAGTACTAAATTGTCGTTCAACTAGTTTTTGTAAATTAATAAAAATGGCATAAACATCAGATTTACGCATCATTGGGTAGAACCAAATAAAGTTAGAGAAGTGATCAACAAAGATGACAAAATATTTATGACCATTAGTAGACATAATAGAAGATGGTCCCCAAACATCACTAAAAAATAATTCTAAGATAGATGATGATGATTTAATACGACTCAACAAGTGTTGTCTACAAGACTTGCCCATTTGACACGCTACACAAATATTATTTTGACTGGAGGAAATAAAAGGAAGTTGATTTGGGTGAAGAATTTGATGAAGAACTTGAGCATGAGGATGGCCCAAGCGATTGTGCTAGCAAGTTGAGGACGCTTTTACAGTATGATGCGCATGTGGAGTGAAGTCAATGTTATGGGAGCGAGTGTGTAGAGTACATGTTTACTCGTACTGTGAAGTAGAGGCTTAGGAGTTCGACGACCCTTAACAACACAATAAGAGGGATGACATTCAAAATAAACGTTATCATCTTGAGTGAATTTTTGAACAGATAGAAGAGATTTAGAAATTTAAGGAACATGTAAAATATTATTTAAAAAGAGATTAGAGGAGGAGGTAGAAATAATGCAGTTTCCAATATGAGAGATTGGGAGTCCCTTACCATTTCCAATGTGAATAGTATTAGATCCATGATATGTAGATGGATGATTAAACTGAGTAAGATCTGGGGTGACATGGTCTGAAGTGCTAGTGTCGCGAAGCCAGGTTGTTATGGGTGAGGGTGGTGTGGGAAGTAGACCCGATTGATAGGAAGGGGCATAAGTGAAATGGGAAGTGGGCATAGAAGGATTAGAGGTGCTGAACCTGTGAGGTCATGCTGGGGCAGTGTGATAGAGAGCATGACAAAGTTGACAACGAGGTTGGTGATGAGAGTAAGAAGAACGCTCCCGTCCACGTCCACGGCCACGATTTGAGCAACCTCGATTGGAAGGATAGTGTGGATAACCAGAGTGGGATGTAATGTTTTCGTGAGATACTATTGAGGGATTTGGAGTAGTGAAGTGAGCAGTAGGTGGATTGTTTTGAGGTTGAATTGTGAGACTAGAGAATTGGTCAGTATTGATAAATTCATGACTGAGTAATAGAGAGTGTAACTCAGAGATGGTTATAGGAGTGGGTCTTGCAGTGAGAGTAATGATTATATCCTTGAATTCATATCTTATGTAATAACCCGTGACTTTGGGACTGAGAAATTAAATTTTTGGGAGAAACAAAAATTTATTTAAATTAGGAAATTTTAAAACTTGGAAATTGAGGTCCAAAAATTGAGGACGTTATAAAGTATTCCAGATGACGATTTGAGTTCGCCATTAATTTCGGATGGTATGAGATAGTCAAAATGACTGTCCTTGGGATTTAATTCGGTTCTGGAATATTTTTAAGTAAGTTTGACTCGAATTGGAGTAAACGAGTCATTTAAAGTGTGTATTATCATTTAAAATTGGGACTTTTGTTTTATAGGTTTGAGAGGCTTACGAATTTAGCCAATCTCATTTAAGAGAAAGAGAAAGAAAGAGAGAAAGAATAAGAAAGGAAGAAAGAGGGAGGAAAAGCTTGGAAACTCCGGCCAACACGCGATCTCGAGGATGATTCAACCACTACGATTTCGAGACAAGTGTTTAATCTTGCTAAATATTTCATTTGTATATTTAATTTCATAATTTGTGGATAAAAGAAATGGATTTTTGGGTTATATGTTAAAACCTTGATTTTGGGTACTAAAACTTGAATTTTATGTTTATACATTGGATTGATGACATATAAATTGATGGGATGAGATGTAGGATGAGTTGAAATGCTAAGAATATGAGTGAGTTAAAGATTGGGGGTTACATGATGATATTTGGGTGTTTGGGGAGTTAGGGTTCGTTTAAAATGGAAAAAGGGCCAAGATATCTAATATGGTCGGTCGACTGCGGCCAGGGGGCCGGTCGACCACGCCCTAAGGGAAAAGACTACTACATTCTTCATAGGGAAATATTTAGAACCGCGATCGACCGGTCCTCTATTTTTAGCCCAAGAATGGTATTTTCTTTTACCCCCTTTTCTTTTGGGTTTTATTATTAGGGGCCTTCTTAGTGGACTTATTATGGAGGATAATGATATAATATGAAGGGATTTGGGCCTTAGGATGAATAGGGGCTTTAGGACCTATGTTGGAATTGGATTAAGAGGGTAGGATGCCTCTTCTAGGAAGGAAATGATTATGGGACTGAATGATAGGCGAATTATATTAATATGATGGTGGTGGGTTATCATGAAATAGTTATAAATTGTAGAGATAGTCCCTTTATGTTTATGTGCATTTGAAGTCGAGAGGTATTACAGTATATGCTTTAGATTATTACCGAATAGAATAGTTATGTGTATACTTCTAGCCGAGTTAGTTATTTCCTGTTTATACGTGAATGCCAAGGGTTCATATGGAAAATTAAACTGTATTCGGAATTGAGAGAGATTGGATCATACTATCAACTAGAAGAGGACGTGTTTAAAATCTAGTCGGGATAGTTGTTATATATTTGTGTGTGATTGACAATGGGGATTCCAATAATTGATGGGATCATGGAATGAATTTAGGATTGAGCTTGAGGATTGCAGACTATTATTTATGTGTACACTTATAGTCGGGATTATTATTAGATATCGAAGTGTATTCAGATATAGATGGAATGTATAGTGATTTTTATATATGGTACACTTGAAGTTAATGACCTTAATGTTTTATATATTGGAAGACTATTCATAGCATAAGGGAAATGGATAAATATGTTTTAAGTGAGGCACTGTATAAGGGAGAATGCTTTGAGTAAGGATGTGTCGTAATAAGGGTTAGTATTACGAGAGTTGTAGACACATTGCTAGCTTATTTTACTTGATGAATAATGATTGGAGATAGGGTATGAATTTATATATAGAGACTTATATATATTTAAATGGATATAATTATGGCGCGAATGTATATTTCTTGTGTGATGATCTATACATATGATGTGAATGCTGGTATAAATATACTGTGTGAATGATATATATACTTATTGTGTGAGCATACCCGGCACATGCTATCATGGGAAGTTGCATG
Organism: Sambucus nigra; assembly: GCA_949130495.1. Classification (NCBI taxonomy): domain Eukaryota; kingdom Viridiplantae; phylum Streptophyta; class Magnoliopsida; order Dipsacales; family Adoxaceae; genus Sambucus; species Sambucus nigra. The sequence continues at coordinate 298,707,043 of OX422223.1, forward strand.
ATGAGGGTGAGCCCATGGCTTGAGGAGCAGTGTGTGGATAGTCCCCAGGTCATAGTCGTCCTTTTTTATTTGTGTGATTTTATTTTTGAGGGTGAGAAGTCTTGGGTATGAGTCGTTCTCACTTGACCGGTTAGGAACTATGACCGATTCCCAAATGTTATGATTGATTTTGTCTCCATGGCGGTGTGATAATAGTCCGATAGGTGGTGACCCCGGGAGAAAGTGAGTAATTCCTGGAAGATGATAGCATAGTGCAGTATTTTTCGTATCCTATAACCGTTTATGTTATGTGTATGGCAAAGTGTACATTATGTGTGTTATGTATACGTGGTTATAGGAATGAATGATTGTTTATATATATTGAGAGTAAATATGTATATATATATCCTAGGTGAAGGTGATATGAATTTTCTAGTATGTACATCTTGGGTGATTTTGGTGTACTAGTTTATCAGGGTCGAAGGATCGTACTTAGAGACAATTGCGGTTATATTGACCTCAAGGAGTTAGGCAAGGATTCTAATTATTTTCTTAGAAATAGTATTCAATAATTAAGTAGTTTTTGCAATAGGATTTGTGTAGAAGACATAATGGCTCCCTACGATCAACATTGTCAAGGATTAGTGTATAGGGGGGTTCCTTGTTTGGGTTTCGCTCTGCGAGATGCCCCGTGCACGAAACGCAGTGCAATGTTGAGAGTGGAGAGAAGTTTTGTCCTAATTAACCGTATGTATGTTGTTTAAAGAATAAACTCTTATTTTGAAGCCTAATGTTAATGTGTGACGTATTAAGACTTATAACTGGTTTAAGTTAATAATTTGAACCACTAGAGCCTAGTAAGGCATATATAGGTATATATATTTTGGCGGGATTAGAATGGAAAGGATTCATGGGTTATGTTAGGATGACAGGTCAAGCGGGTATAGGTCGTGCCTATTGTAAGGTAGGTTGTCCTTATATGGATGGGGTAACTTAATTAAGGTTCCAGGACATGCCTAGGTGCGCGTTGTAGATGATAGGTGAGTTTGGGGTTTCACAAGAGTGCGACTCTACTTTAATTATGAAATAGTGCATTTATATTTATTATGCACGGTTAACACACTTGCTAAACATTCTTACTCCTCGGTCTCTGACCCATTCATATTTCTCTTTTGCTATATATATATATATATATATATATATATATATATATACTATTTACCACAGGTGTCCTACCGCATGGATACCGGATGCTTTTCAATCCAGAGTCTTGGGAGCCGTAGAAGTTGCGAACTGTGGCGGGATCTAGATTATAGTCGCTTCCTACTTATTTGAAAATCTAGGTAGGATTCATGTTGTATATCGGGTTTATCTCCAAGAGTTATATGTAGCCGTTTATATTTCTTCTTTAAGGATGTTGTACTATCTGTGACCCGACATCTTATTCGAGTATATTTCTTTGTGTACTCATTTTAATTTAATGTTTAGCACTTCTTTTATCCTGGTAGTTGTGTACGTCTCACCTTGGTTAGTAGTGTTACATTGTTGGTTTGATGTCCATTGTATGTATTATTATAATTTTGGCATTCGCTTTTATAGTTTTGGGTAGTTAGCCTTATTTATATTAGTTTCGTTAGTTGATGCTAAGAGTGATCCATTTGGGATTCCTGTTTTAATTTAGTATAGGGTTGGCCACCCGTTATTATTTTAAGCGGGGTGTCACATATGGTATTCGAGCATCAGGTTCTAGTGTCCTTAGGATCTGTGAGGGTTTTCTGCGTTCATTCCGTAAGCGTTCTTGATATAGAGCCCTACTCTTAATATTATTGTGTTCACGACGTCCATTTCCTTCCGCGAGGTGTACTCACTTGAACGACGCTCCGACGCATTTATTTTCATCTCAGACGTCGCCAAGAATAAGTCGTCCAGGAAGGGGTAAGATGAGGATGGTCACCAGCGCTGAGTTCATCAGATATGGCTTTTCCTTTTTGAAGTAATGTTGATGTGGAGTCATCACCTTGGTGAAGACGATGAAGATGAAGATGAAGAAGAAGATGAAGATGAAGGTTTAGTATGCGAGTTTCAGAAGGAGATGCAAGGGCATCAGCAAGAGTCTTCCAGATTTGATGAGATGTTTGTAGTCTAACTACAAGAGAGATCATTGAGGTGGACATGGAGGATACAAGCAGGATAATGATTAGCTTGTCTTGATGTTTCCATAATCTGGTAGCGGGTTCTTCAGAGGGACATGGATAACTTCCATCAACAAATCAAAGCAGGTTTTGACCACTTAAAAATGGTTCAACTTGAGTTTTTCAGTGAAGGCAATTGGTATCATCAAGTTTGATGTTGACATAGTGGTGGGAGGAACCAATATTGTTAGTGGAAGGTGGGGAAGAGATATCACTATTTGTATTTGATGAGGTGGTCATTGTGATGGACAGATATCACTGCTGATAGAAAAGAAAAGAAAAAAAACTATCAGGTTATTGCTCTGATACCATATAGAACTGAACGAATGTTTTGATATATAGTTTTTACACAGTTAATGAACCCAGACATGTTGGTGAAATATATAGACTACAAGTAGTAACTGTTTAGCTACATAATAGGAGAATTCAAATTTTGAATGTTTGTTGTTGTTGAATCGGTATAACCAGCAGGTGCAGATGCCATTTGTTCCAAGTTAGTAGGAGAGTTGTTAGTGGACTTATGCTTGGTCAATATAAACTACACATGGTGCATAGATGACTCTAGCTCTGCTTTATTTGTAGCTTTTCTTGTATTCTGATTTTTAAAACACATTGTTGTTTCATCTTTGTCCTATCGATAAGTTTAGATTCTGATAAAATCACTAAATTTCTTTTATGCCTATGACTTTGAGTGACTTATATCAATATACTCACAACAAATCAATTTTTCTTGTTATGTTTAATTGTGTAACTTTTGAATTTTTTCAGGCTTTGATTGGATAGTGCAACAAATAGCTCCCAGTTATTCCCATTAATCATATATACGTGACATTATTAGCAGATATAAAGAGTTTTACTTAAACGCAAAATTTCTTTGTCATAACATCACATCGTCACCTGCACTAGTTCTGGTATATGCTTCAACTTCATGGGTGTTATATCAATCACACTGTCATATATAAAAAGCTCACGCAAATTTAGTATCATCATATATAAAGTAAAATAGATTAAAACAGAAAGTCGAAAAGTCGGAGACCATCTCCATCAATTTTGGGTATAAATTAAGTTTTTTTTCTATTTTAAAGAAATGTGTTTATTTTTTTAGGTACATTAATAAAGGCCCGCACTTAAAGAACTCTCTCTTTATATATAGGCAAGCTAAACCCCAAACAAATAAAGAGAGATAAATAGAAAGTTATATTATACCGGAGTTTGGTATGATGACGCTTTTGACTAAAATGTTTGGAAACAGAAAAACTATCGTTGAGAAAAGGAGAAAGAGTTTATCAAATTCGACCTTATTTTTTCAAAAAATGATACTTAGTTGTGCGTTAAAATATTACTTGCATGAATTGATATATAAATTCAATTATTACACATAGAGGTCATTTTTACCTGGAAGAGTTTATCAATTAAGAACAAATATCCTTATTGACTATAGGCAACTGAATAAAGCTACAATTAAGAACAAATATCCTTTACCTCATATAGATGATTTATTTGATTAGTTACAGGGTGCTAAAGTGTTTTCAAAGATAGACTTGAGATCAAGTTATCATCAGTTGATGGTGAAGGGGAGTGATATTTCTAAAACTACTTTTCGTACTCGGTATGGTCATTTTGAATTCCCGGTGATGCCTTTTGGGGTGACTAATGCTCCAGCTGTATTTGTGGATCTTATGAACTGGGTAATGCATCCTTTCGTTGATTTATTTGTGATAATTTTTATTGATGATATTCTGATTTATTCACGTGATATGGTTGAACATGAAAAGCATCTCAAAACTATTTTGAATGTGTTGAAAGATAAGAAATTGTATGATAAGTTTAGCAAATGTGAATTTTGGCTATCAAAAGTTGTATTTTTAGGCCATGTTATTTCTGGAGATGGTATATGTGTTGATCCCAAGAAGGTAGAAGTTATTGTAAAATTGGAGAGGCCCAATAATGTCACTGAGGTGAGAAGTTTTATGGGTTTAGCTGGGTATTATAGAAGGTTTATTAAGGGATTTTCTTCAATTGCCTTGCCAATGAATAAATTGACTCGGAAAGATATTAAGTTTGAATGGAATTCTGATTGTGAAAATGGTTTTAAAGAATTTAAGAAGAGGTTAGTAACTGCACATGTTCTTACTATTCCACACAGTGGAGATGGTTTGTTATTTATATCGATTCTTCACATCAGGGGTTGGGTTGTGTTTTTATGCAGCATGGTAAAGTTATTGCTTATGCTTCTAGGCAGTTGCCTACACATGAACATAATTATCCTACACATAATTTGGAACTTACTGCTATTGTGTTTGCTTTGAAATTATGGTGTCATTATTTATATGGTGAAGTATGTGAAATTTTTACTAACCATCAGAGTCTTAAGTATTTATTTACTCAGAAGGAGTTGAATTTGAGGCAGAGGCGGTGGATGGAGTTAATTAAAGATTATGATTGTACAATTTACAACCATCCGAGGAAGGCGAATGTAGTTGCAGATGCTTTGAGTAGAAAAGCTTCGGGCAGGTTATCTTGTATTTAGTGTGCTAGAGTTTCTCATATTATGGAGTTGAGATTGATGGGAGTGGAATTGCAACTAGCAGATGGGGAAAGAATCTTTGCTCATGTAAGCGTGAGGCCTTTATTAGCTACTCGTATTCATGATTTGTAAAGTCAGGATCCTTTTCTTGAGAAAAAAAAGGCAAGATGTCCGAGATGGTAAGTCTGATGATTTTTGTATTGTTAATGATGGTAATTTATTGTACAAGTAACGATTATGTGTGCCTAATGTGGGTGAATTAAAAGAGAAAATTTTAGATGAGGCTCATAATTCCATTTATACTATGCATCCTGGTAGTACTAAAATGTACAGGGATTTGAAGGAGCATTATTAGTGGAATAATATGAAGTAGGAAATAGCTAATTTCGTTGCTGGGTGCCTTATATGTCAGCAAGTGAAAGTGGAGCACCAGAAACCTACTAGTTTGCTTCAACCGTTGCCAATACCGTAGTGGAAATGGGATCATGTAATGATGGATTTTGTGGTTGGGCTTCCCCGATCTCAGAAAGGGTCAGATTTGATTTGGGTAGTGGTAGACCGGTTAACCAAGTCAGCTCACTTTATAGCAGTAAAGACTACATATACAGTTAATAGGTATGCTAGATTGTATGTTAATGAAATTATTCAATTGCATGGAGCACCTGTTTCTATTGTTTCAGATAGGGACCTTACTTTTACATTCATATTTTGGGATACTTTGCAGTATGCTATGGGTACCAACTTAAAGTTTAGTACGGCTTTTCATTCCCAGACAGATAGGCAGTCTGAAAGGACAATATAGATTTTGTAAGATTTGCTTAGAGCTTGTTTGCTTGATTTCAAAGGTAATTGGGATGAATATTTGCCTTCAATAGAATTTGCATATAACAATAGTTTTCAGTCTACTGTTGGTATGGATCCATATGAAGCATTGTACGGTAGACGATGTCGTACACCGATATGTTGGGGTGAAGTTGGTGAAAGGAAGATAGAGGATCCAGAATTGATTGAAGTCACCACTGAAAAAGTGAAGATTATTCAAGATAGAATGAGAACAACTCAAAGCAGACAGAAAAGTTATGCGGATAAACGACGAAAAGATTTGGAATTCCAGAAAGGGGATTATGTGTTTCTTCGGATATCACTATGGAAAGGAGTTATGAGGTTTGTAAAGAAAGGGAAATTAAGTCCACGCTACATTGGACCTTATGAAATCCTTGAGAAAGTCAGGATGGTTGCCTACAAGTTAGCGTTACCACCAAAGTTAGCTCGGTTACATGATGTTTTCCATGTTTGTATGTTAAGAAAGTATGTAGCGAATCCTTCACATGTGTTGGTGGAACAGTCTATTGAGTTAAAGGAAGACTTGAATTATGTGGAAGAACCACTTGCTATCGTGGATAGGAAGGAACAGATATTGAGATCAAAAGTGATCCCACTTGAAAAAGTTGTGTGGAGAAGGCATTCCATGGAAGAGGCTACATGGGAGAGCGAGGATACCATGAAGATTAGTTATCCTTATTTTTTTTATTCGAACAACCAAGGTATGTCAATTTAGAGGACAAAATTTCCTAACAGGGGGAGAATTGTGACAACCCGAATATAATTATGATAAATCATGTTTAAATCATGATTAGCTTATGTGATATGGATAATATGTTATTAGTATATATATAATTTTAAGTCATTATGTTTAGTTTAATCCTACCTTCATAAAGCTTGAAATATCGAATTAGTTACAAATGTGAAATTTTAAAGTTTTCGGTAGGAATGTTCATGTTGGAGACTAGTTTTGACCTTTATGACATAACAATGAACTTGAGGTGTAAGATAGATATTTGTAGATATATGAGTTAGGTTTATAACAAAACAAACGATATATCGAACGGATATACGAGTGGGAAGATATTGTCTTTTTACGAACAGGGGGTAAAGTAGTCATTTAGCCTTAAATGATATTTTGTTTTATATAATGCCACATGTTATATTTTGATTGGACCAAGGAGGGGTGACCTTATGCCGACTTATAACCCTTGAATTAAGCTCTTCCTTCAGCATATTTCAGCCATGGAATAGTTTTAACCTAAAGAAAGAGAGTTTTGAATTTTAGGAAGAAAGTGTGAGGAGAAATTGAAGAAAAATTCATAGAAAAATTACGTAAATGCCCCTAAAGTATTTCCATCCATAAATCTTGTTTATTTTTTTGTATTAATTATTTAAATGATTGAAATAATCATTTTTTTTTACTGAAATTCCATATCTTGATGTGTACTTATGGATAGATGCAAGTTGAAGCAAATTTGAATGTGTAAACCCTTGAGATTGGTTTGTTTAGGAACCTTGTTTATTCAAACTTCCATATATTTTTGTATACTTACTAGAATTTATTGATTCCAATTGGAGATTAAACTTAACTCATATATGTATGACATACCTAAAATCATATGAAAATACCAATAAATGAGTCTTTGGTGAGAGTTTGAAGTTCGGGTATGAAATATGTCCCAAGGGTGAAAGTATGCATACCATATGTTTGATGTCTTCCTTGACATAGCAAATGAACTCTGAAAATTATGAAATTTTAATCTTGTATTGTTCAATATGTTTACTGATGTTGGGTGAAATATCATATAAATTTATGATGTAGAAAAATTATGGAAATTCCTGAAAGTTGAATGAACGATAAAAGAGCCTATAGGGCAAATTTGCTGTGTGGTAAAGAAATGGGAATATCTTGCTCTAGGAGACTTGAAATGATGTACCGTCTTTTGTATTGGAATACTAATATGATAAGTGTTGAATTACCAAGAATAAATGAATATATGTTTGGTCTATGATTTGGATATGACAATTATATTAACATGAATTAGGATGAAACTTCATCTGTGACAAATGATTTGAATAGAATCGTATGATGCTTATGAATTGAGTTATGTTCAAGTTATTCTTTGAATTGTTAATATTGTTATGATGACACTAATATTGTAAGAATGATAGGAAGGAAAGAAGATCTGATTGAACAATTACCAGATAAAGGCAAGGAAAAAACCAATTAAACTGTCAAGGTGAGTGTACTTATGATTGTTTCATTTATAGATATGAAAATGATATGTTGGATTTGAATATAGCTCTAACAGCGGATTTGTTTGAATACTTCGGTATTCAGGATTTTTTTGGATATTCAAATATCCAGGATTTTTTATTACCAATGGACAGAATTATTTGGATCTTATGATCCAGGATTTGTTATTGCCAATGGGTAGAATTATTGCCAATGGGTAGAATTATTTGGATATTCAAATATCAAGGATTTGTTATTGCCAATGGGCAGAATTATTTGAATCTTATGATCCAGGATTTGTTATTGTCAATCGGCAGAATTATTTGGATATTCAAATATCCTGGATTTATTATTGTCAATGGGTAGAATTATCTGGATCTTATGATCCAGGATTTGTTATTGTCAATGGGTAGGATTGTTCGATTTTATATCCACAGATTCAATATAGAATTGTTATTCAATTGCAGGGGAAAAGTACCTCACTAAGCTTAATGCTTACGATTTATATTTTTAAATTTTAACATTTTCAGGTTTGTACGCTGCCAACTAGGATACTATATGACCGGTAACTTTAAGAGTTGCACCGTTGGAAGAGCTAGGGTTTAAATATGGGAATTTTAACCTTGTTAAACTGAAGATTTTAATACATTCACACATTGTATATATAAATTTAGCATGGATTGAGTTGATCATAGTTAATCACGTTATTGTATGTCTGCTTAATTACGACTCTGATATTGATTTCGGTATGGAATAAGAATAATAGTATGTTCATTGTGCACATTATGTAGAAAAATATCGATAAATGAATTATATTTCCAATGGGCTCAAGATCATGATCTAATTATTATAATGATAAATTATTAGTATGGAATTTGGTTTGGGGTGTGACAAATAAAATGAAAGTTATATTATACCGGAGTTTGGTAAGATGACGCTTTCGACTAAAATGTCTGGAGACGAAAAAACTATCGTTGAGAAAAGGAGAAAGAGTTTATCAAATTCGACCTTATTTTTTCAAAAATGATACTTAGTTGTGCGTTAAAATATTACTTGCATGCATTGATATATAAATTCAATTATTACACATAGAGGTCATTTTTAATAATAAATAATTATTATGAGAATATTTAGGATACAAATATTACCGTTTTGAAAGCTTATAATTGGTTGTCATTAAATAATTTGGTATGAAATCAATGTTATCTATCAATAACATAAATAAAAATAAGCTTAAATAATTAATATAGTTACTAGTAATAAAATGGTCATTAGCACTTAACTACCCTAAATTTTAGTCACTTTTACTCTTCAAACCCCAATGTATCAAGACTGACACTTAAAATTTCAAAATTTGGCGAAAAAGAACATTTTAACGTATTTACCCTCATTTTTTAACATTTATGTTGGTCAATTTAACGGCAGAGTTTAGATTGCAACAATATGGAAACTTTGGGGTTTTATGTGTCAGGTTTGATACATTGGGCTTTTAAGTACAAAGGCGACTAAACTTCATGATAGTAAAGTGTCAATAACCTTTTTTTTATGAACAAATCTGCATAATATGATTGTTTAATAGTTTTTACTTAGCTTTTAATTTCTAATCCTTATTTCTTGGTGTTCTATAATTTATATCCTTAATTAATGTTTTCCCCTACTTATATATGTGCTATTGTTTCATTTGTAGCCATAATTTTTTAACATCGTTTGAATTTTTTTCCTTTTAGAATTTAGTCACTTGTTGTTGATACTGATATATTGGGTTTGCTAGCCCAAAGATAATAACTAATTGAACAATTGTAATTAATTTGTGACTTTGATGATAATGTGTTATTCCACACGTGTGTAAGTTGAATTACTTATATATATTACATATATTTATTCGACTAATTTGAATTGAAGACTAATGTTTTAATCCACAACGCATCCCCACTCAGGTTAATTATGGGCTAACAAGTTATAAGTTAAATAACAATAAGAATCCAATTATATACCGATAGAATGTTTCATTAATTATTTGCGAAAAACTTGCAATGAATTAAAATAACATTTTTTGTATTCCTAGTTGGGAAACGGACATTTGTAGTAAATTATGTTTTCGCACTTAAACTTACGTATCAACCAATACATATATGTACAAACTTGTATTCAGGCTCAAGACTGGCCATTCTATAAAAACCATTGTATGTAATTAAATGATTAGATTATGCACTTTTAGGACTTAAATTAATATTGATTATGGATATAGGACGACAAACATTTCGTTTCCATTTTTAATCCCTATTTTCAAATAATCAACTGACGTGGCATTCTGTGATTGATTGACGTTTTATGGATATAGGTCCACGCCAGTAACTTTATTCAAAAATAGAAACTGCAATTATAAATAAAATATTTATTATTCTATTTTTAAAATACATATTACAGTAGATCTTAAATTTACAAAAACCCTTAAATGATATTTATGAGACAAATGCATAGTAACAATAGCATGTTAATGTTCCACTGGCTTCAAATGCATACAACACCATATATGTACAGTTCCCACTTATTAAAATCAAGCAGTTTCTCTTTATGGTAAAAAAGCTCACATCGGTGACCTCCAACTCTCAAAACCCGCGTACTATAAAATACAATAATGATTTGGGTTCGGCAACTGGCACTCACTTCTAACAAGCCATCTGTGTCCAGCTCAAACTCTAAACCACCTTTACCCAACTCTGCCACAAAACGCAGAACCTTCCTCTTTACTTCTCATCACAGGCAGCTAGCCGTTTCGCTCGTCTATTACATCCCTATAAATACCAACCCACATACCCATTACTTCATATATCTCACTCTTTCCCAACTTTCTTCTATCAATATCACCGCTTTTTTTTCTGTAAACTTCAATGGCTTCCTTTACTTTTTCGGTTCCATATGGGCTCAAGCTATCTCTTCTTTTAATTAGCTCTCTGATTATAGCCTCAGCTGGTAACTTAAACCAAGACTTTGACATCACATGGGGTGATGGCCGTGGTAAAATGCTCAACAATGGTGACCTTCTCACTCTCTCTCTTGACAAAGCTTCTGGCTCTGGTTTTCAGTCCAAGAAAGAATATCTATTTGGAAGTATTGATATGCAGCTCAAGCTTGTTCCCGGAAACTCAGCTGGCACTGTCACGGCCTATTATGTAATAACCAACTCCTATAGTTTCATAGATACTAACCAGTATTAATTCCTTCAGCTTCTCTCTTATAACTACCCATTGAAATAATCCTTAATCCTTTTTTGCTTGATTTACAGTTGTCTTCACAAGGACCAACCCATGATGAAATAGACTTTGAATTCTTAGGAAACTTGAGTGGTGACCCTTATACACTCCACACCAATGTGTTCAGCCAAGGCAAAGGTAACAGAGAACAACAGTTCCACCTTTGGTTCGACCCAACTGCTGATTTCCACACCTATTCCATCCTTTGGAACCCCCAACGCATTATGTAAGTACCCAGAAAACACTATATAGTATATACCCACAACTTAATTTTCAACATAACAAAATGGCAATTATAAAAATCTGAAGTCAAAATTACCCTTTTAGTTTTGTACTTGTTTAACTCATAATCTTTTCTCTTTGTGCGTTCAGTTTTTCAGTGGATGGCACGCCCATTAGAGAGTTCAAGAATGCGGAATCAGTTGGTGTCCCGTACCCAAAGAACCAGCCTATGAGGATATACTCTAGCCTTTGGAACGCTGATGATTGGGCCACAAGAGGTGGGCTTGTGAAGACTGACTGGACTCAAGCTCCCTTCAGTGCCTCATACCGGAATTTCAATGCTGATGCCAGCAGTGATGGTGCGTGGTTGTCACAAGAGCTGGACACAACAAGCCAGGAGAGGTTGAAATGGGTGCAAAATAACTATATGATCTACAATTACTGCACTGACATTAAGAGATATCCTCAGGGCATTCCCCCAGAATGCAACATGTCTTAGAGATGTGATAATGAAAGTTCTTCATGTCACTGCCATAGGCAATATTCATTCTTTAATATTCTTTTTGTATGTAACTTCCCGGCTTTCCTATTCTATATTTATTGTCTTACTAGCTTTTACAAACAAAAATAACAAATGGAAGATATAAATTCATTTCATTCTCTCTCGTTCACACTAGGATATAATATGCCTTGTAATAACTTTCTAGACATGAGAGATTTCTTAAACTCATGACACAAGTATTGAGTAAAAACATGAGTAACCATGGGACTCTTGTCAATGAAATGTGGAATAACGTTACATTTTTCTTATATTTGAGCGAATTAATCTGGCAACATACGCAGTTCACTCATTTACAATTTAGTGAGATGTTATGATTGCCTAGCGTTTAGAGAAAAATATAGGAATAAGATGACGGGTAGGCAATGTAACAAATGCAGGTTTAGGGCCCAAATAGCCAAAGACGAGATTTGAACCATGTTTCTCTAATCACATGACCATATTCCTCTATAACCTAATGATGGCTCCAGTAACCCTAAACCGAATCGACAGCCTTTTAGCCTTATTATATGCCAAAGGATTAGATAGATGTATTGGTGAAGGAGATGTCCAAGAGGAGAATAAATGAGCATAACCATTTTACATTTTCAGTCCCCGGTTTAATAGTTCCAAAATAACAACTTATGAGTAGGCCACTCTAGTCGTTTGGTTCATTAGAGGAATGTGGGTATAGTCTCACTTGAAAAAGGATACAATGAACCAGACTAACGTAACACTAGTTACCTTTTAAGTGAAAAATCTCACCTAAAATGTTCCATTGAATTTATCAATTAGTTTCTGACTAAGTTGAAGAGTACATTAACATTAACGATGATCATAACAAGTGATATCAGAATCATTGAATTCAAAAGTATGAGAAGCATTAAGGTCTTTGAAGTGAAAAACCTTCACAAATGAGGAGAATTAAAATTTGATAACCATCACAAGTGAAGGCTAACATGATCTTCAAATGCTTTTTTTTTCGAGTAGGTGGAACTAGTAAGTCCACAATGGTAGGATGTTCACAGTAGTCCCAGTTCTATTCATAACAACAACCCCCCCCCCCCCCCCCCCCCCCCACACACACACACACCTATTTTGTTAAATATAATTTTTTTTGGAACAAATAAAGGAGGATGAACTTCACAGAGAAACACTATATAATAGAAGTCTTGCACTCAAGGGAGGAGGATGCGAAGCCCGATCCACGGGGAGAGTTATCCTTAACATGCAAGTGGTTACCATCGAATCTTTAGAGTTGATTGAAAAATACAGAGTACTACCTCAGTTATATAACACAAGTTTAAAAATATAAAAATCCAATTTAGAACTATTCCCATCTAGAATTTATTTGAAAACGTCAAGGGCATCCCTGATGATTACCTTAGTCACTGCCATGTTCACTACCCATTGTGGGATTCACAATACTGCTTAGGGATATTAGGAAGGACAAATTAAGTCAAATTTAATTAAATACGCCCAAAATATATATTTCACCAACATTGTATAGCTTGCATGCAGATTGTTGCCAATCCATGCAATTATTGATTACCATACTTTGTTGAACATTAAAACGATTTGAAGGCTTAAGGCCCCTGGTAGTACTGGTAGTGCCGAGAGTTTTGATCCGTTATTACTTCCTAAAATTAGAAATGAGGATAATCTCAAGCTCAACTACGAGGTTAATGTGTATGATATTAAGAGAGCGCGTTCTAGCATGAAACCTCTTAAAATGCCTCGGCCTGACGGTTTTCATCCCATGTTCTTCTATAACTATTGGGATACGGTTGCTCCGAGCCTTGAGGTGGTTAAAAAAAGTTTTGTCGAGGGGAGCGTGCCTGCGCATATGAATTTAAGTCATATCACTCTCATTCCTAAAATTGACAACCCGAAAACCATTAGTCAGTTTCGCTCCATTACCCTCTGTAATGTCACGTACAAAATTTTATCCAAGGTGATCGTGAATAGAATCAAACCCATTCTTATGAAAATCATTATTCTGTATCAAGCCAGGTTTCTCCCTGGCAGACAAACCATAGATAATATTATTATTACCCAAGACATCCTCCACACACTAATAAGAAAGGCAAACGGGGTGGGATGATTTTCAAAATTGACCTTGAAAAAGCCTATGATAAATTTAGCTGGAGTTTCATTCACAAAGTTCTCCTTGCATTCGATTTTAGCACTAATTTGATTGATCTCATTATGAGTTTCATCACCTCCACCAGTACGGCCATTTTATGGAAGGTAACCCCCTTCCTTCTTTTAAACCTTCTAGGGGGTGCGTTAGGGGGATCCTTTATCTCCCTACCTTTTTGTCATGTGTATGGAGTACCTCTCTTGTGAAATCTCGAGGAAAGTTGACAGTAAAGATTGGAAAGGTTTAAGAGCCTCCCCGGGGGGCCCTCTATTCTCCCATCTTTTCTTTGCTGATGACTTAATTTTGTTCACGGAGGCTTCTAGCTCCGCTTGCTTTTCGGTGTTGGAGTCTCTCAATGATTTCTACCACAACTCCGGACAGACCATTAATTTCGCCAAGTCTAAAATTTTTGTGTCCCTAAATGTCCCTAAGAGGGAGACACTGGATATGTCTCACATATGTGGTATGAGTCTCACCAGTGACCTAGGGAAATATTTGGGTACCCCTCTCATTAATGGGCGCGTGAGCAAGAGTACATTCACTGACATCCTTGATAAAATGAAGAGAAAGCTAGCAGAGTGGAAGTCAAATTTACTTTCCATGGCCGGTAGAGCTACGCTCAGCCAATCCACTACCTCTGTCATTCCGAGTTATAATATGCACACCATTCCCTTCCCGGTATGTGTCTGTAAGGAGATTGATAGGATTAATCACAACTTCCTTTAGGGAGACAACAACACCTAGAAAAAGGTCCACCAGGTAAAGTGGGACGTTGTTTGTCGGCCTAAGAGGCAAGGAGGGTTGGGTATCAGGAAAGCCGTGATGAATAATAGGGCCACCCTGGCTAAGCTTGGGTGGAGACTTATCAATGATGATGGCACTCTTTGGGTCAAAGTCATGAGGAAAACGTATGCAAATAATCGAAATCCTAGATGTTGGGCTCGCAAAGCTAAGGCCTCTACCCTGAATAATAATATTAAGTGGAATATTGGTAAGGGGAATACTATCAACCTCTTTGAGGATTGGTGGTGCGGTGAGACTCTCATTAAGCCACACCCTGCGATCAATACTAGTGAAGAGGTGAGAGTGGAGGTGCTGCTTGACCACCAAGGTAAGTGGGATTTGAGTGCCATTAGCCACTCGGTTCATCCCATGGAGACCAGTGTCGTTGATAATACGGGTATTCCTAGGATCGGATCTAGAGAGGACAGATCGATATGGACACCTAAGTCGAATGGAAAATTCTCCATTAAGTCCTATTATATGTTGTTTATGGGAAGAGATCTCAATGTGCCTGGGCATAATGAGTGGAACCTTATATGGAGCAAGAATATCCCCCAAAAGCTGAAAACTTTCTTATGGTCCATCCTCAATGGCAAGCTAATAACTAATCAACACCGTTTGGAAAGAAGTATGACTAGTGACCCGGGGTGTAATACGTGTGGAAGGATCGAGGATATGGAACATGTGTTTCATGAATGCTATATCGCCAAGGAGACTAGGAACCTTTTATGACGCGAGGTGATTCCCATGAGCGATGGAACGGAGAGTGTTGGAGAGTGGATTATTAATAATAGACTATGTAACAAGAAACATGATATTTTGTTCTTCTCGACCATTTGGCACCTTTGGAAAGCGAGAAACCTATGTATTTTTTAGGCTAAATCTTCCTTGCATTCTATGATCGCCAAGTTAAGTGTAAACTATGGACTTGAGGTTACTCGTGCATACATTAAACCTGACGTTTGTAGGGGTTCTAGTATTTCTTATTTGACTGCTTGGGTGTATCCTTGTGCAGGTAAGTTTAAGATCAATACGGATGGCGGTTGGGACAATAATACCAGCGTTGGCTCCTTTGGGGTCATTGTGCGTGATTATCGGGGCGAGTGGATCACTGGCTTTTCTAGGAGAATCGGTGGGGCACCCCCGTTGTGGGCTGAGCTCAAGGGCATATTCTATGGGTTGTTCTTGGCCAAAGACAGGGATAGAAGGACTTCAACTTGGAATCTGACTGCAAGAATTCTATTGATTTGATAAATGAGGGGGAGTGGAATAATCACCCTTATTTTTGCCATCATCCTGGACTGCCGCGACATGAGTCTCAGAAGCAAAATCGTCATCAGATTCAAATAATAAATCCAATTCATGTTCCCAACAACGATTTTGTTTCCGATAACGATTTTTAATTTTCTCATTCTCATACATACGCAAGCCCTCACCGAATGTCATCGGTCGAGGTGCGGATCCACGAAAATGGGAACTTTGAAAATTACCATCGGACTTAAATGAAAACTCATTATTATAGGAATTTTAAAAACTATTCGAATTCGTTTCAAAATTCCTATTATAAGGAGGTAAAGGCCCAAAATCATTATCATCATCATCAAAATTTCAATAACCCAAGTTTTGACTTTTGTTACACTCGCCCAAAGTCATATTTAAATTTGTAGTTTTTTGGGATTCTAAGTATTCACCGAAAGTCATAGGTTTGTGAGAATTTTGAGAATTATAACAATGATTACCGAAAGAATTGGAATAAGACATGCTTACCCCAAAAATGGCTCAAAGTGGTGAATTCCACAAAGTAGGTGCGCGCGGAAAATTCAAGTGTTTCTAAGTGCTCAAATGTGAAAGTCCTGCAAAAAGGTTAGCAAATAATACAAATAGAAAGAAAATACTATGAAATACTAAATCAAATGAAGTCTAACACATTCTCATCCCCGGTAACGGCGCCATATTAATTTAGCGCGTGAAAGGTGTGCACGTATAGGTACACAGTCGTTGTTTTCGTTTCACCGCGATAAAACAAACAAACCTAAATTACGACTACACTTGCGAGGCAAGCACAGTGGTGAGTCGGGTATCGGAAATCCACAGGGACGAGATGCTAGAATTTATATGATTTAGTACTTTGAAATAAAAGTGTAAAAGGTGATTACAAACTAAAAAGGAAAATATGCATAAAAGAAAAATGATTAATCTAAGCGAGGGAAAATGAAACTAGATTAAAAAAGCGAGTAAAACTATAGGTTATGTTGAATATCCCTCATCCGAGTTAATTTGTATAAAATGGATACATGGGTCGATGAGTTATTTAGAATGCATCTCGTTTCGACAGTTAATTGAACCAAGGGTTCTCACGCCCCTAAATCCGCATAAAAGCCTAATTCGATTTTGGCGTTAGCAAATACCCCAGAAATTACGCACGCAAGGTCGTAAGCATGGGACATATATGATATGCCCCATCAAATCTCCTAGGCGCAATAACTAGGACAACGCACCTGAAATATACCCGTAAACCCCATCACCAAGGTAAAGCAATGCGTCAACTCGAGTGAGTTCCATTCAAACACAACCTAATTTAAATTAGCTAGAAAGCATGTTAAAAATGCGGTAAATAAATGCGGTAAAGCTACACAAGAAAGCAAGTAAAGAAAGCATGTGAATCTAATTATCAAAGTAAGAATGAATGAAATACAAGTTAAATTAATGGAGAGGGTAATGAATAGTCAACTTACAAACCCTTGAGTTTCATGGTCAATTGGTATAAATTCGAATGTGGTCCAGACATACAGGTAAATAGGTATAAAAGTTGCATAGTAAATGGAGTTAGATTTCACACAAAAGACCGTGACAATCGCAGGAGAAGTCAAAATAGCGGTTTAGTTGTTAAAGGATATCATAATGATGAAGAGATTAACTTTTATGGTGTGTTGAACAATATTATTGAGTTGGAGTATATCGAGGGAAATCGAGTCCTTCTTTTCTAGTGTGTCTGGTTTGAAGATGATAAAAAGAAAAAATCAGGAATACAAATCGATGATCACTTTATGATCGAGTGGAAAACCGAGCATCCATGTAATACGCTAGTCGTTGTTATCATCTTCCAACCACAATACAAAAACCTAAACTATAACTACACTCTTGCGGAGTATAGTGGTTAGTCTGGCTATCGAATCCTCAGGGAACTAGGACGAGTGAACGTGACGACAAAGGTAAGACTGTTAACCCTGACTTGACTCTAAAAAGAAACAAAAAGATGATAGAGATGGGAAATAACTAATTAACTAAATGCAAACTCTAAATTACTTAAAAGACTGAAGATGATTAAACTAAAACTTCAATTATATGATGAGAAAAACATGTCGAAAATACAATACCTCAACCCTAGCGTATTGCTGGTATAAAACTAATCGTAAATTTAAGTGATTAATTAGACCCAGAACTTAGTACTCCCAAGAATTACGTATATGAGGTTCAAGACCGCACCATACTTAATCAAAGGACGTGTAAATCGGTATTGCGATAGTTACACTCGAATTGCATTCTGAAGCATCTCCGTTACCCTGAAGCAAGCGAGATCCAAAGATCTAAAATTATCGTGTTTCTACGCAATACGGTCATAATCAAATCATTAAATTTAGAGGATTAATTTTATACACATGCAACTACCACATCAGGTTGAGTTCATGCATCCCAACCATAAAGAATTTAGCTAGAGATATTGAACCT
This sequence comes from Sambucus nigra, assembly GCA_949130495.1. Classification (NCBI taxonomy): domain Eukaryota; kingdom Viridiplantae; phylum Streptophyta; class Magnoliopsida; order Dipsacales; family Adoxaceae; genus Sambucus; species Sambucus nigra. The sequence continues at coordinate 298,725,471 of OX422223.1, forward strand.
AACTATGCATGAATTAACTACATTGCATGAATTCATAATTGCGTGGAAAGGGAGATTAAACATGATAAATAATAATAAAAGTTTTGAAAATAAAAGTTACCAAGAATGAAGAACAAGACCATGCAAGAAGAAATCAAAGGTTGAAGAAAAACTCAAAAAACTCTTGAATTAATGGTGCAAAGTATGTAAATTCTTCTCCTAGATGTTCCTACTCGTTATGGAGCTTTTACATCAATGAAATATGAATAAAAAGAGTCATAATGACTAAATATATAGGCTAGGGGTTGTTTAAAAGAGTCCCCAAAACATAAAACTCTTTTGCCTAAAAGATAAGTACAAAATAAAAAACCCGTATCTGGCAATTTGTCACACTTAGAAAGCGTGACTAATTTTGTAACGGATCTGGAGCGTGACTAATGGCCGGATCGGTTCTTTTAATTTTCATCAACTTCGATCCGTCTTCAGTCTGGGGTTCACTGGAGCTTTGTATTTCGGATCGGTCCGATTTTTCTTTGACTTTTTCTTCTATCTTTGACTGCTCATAACTTTCACACCGGGACCCTGATTGAGGTGCCGTTTTTTCCAGTGTTTTGTAATTGAAAGCTCTTCAACTTTTTAGTTGGCCCCACTTCCGGAATAAGGATGAAAAATTACAAAAATTCCCTTTAACTCCCCATTTCTTGGTTTTCTTTCACTGTTTTGAGTTCTCTTTGGCACTAACTTGTATGAAATACCTGTAAAACACATAAGAGATACACAAAATAATAAATACTTGCCAAAAAGGGTTAGTAGCATAAATATGAGACAAATCCAAGTTATTTACACCGCACAGAATCATAAAAATATCGAAATTAGGGAGATAAATGTGAAGAATTTATGCCTAATCAAATCCCCCTAACTTAGAACTTTGCGCATCCCGAGCAATGTAAAAGAATGACAGTATGTGTTAAGGACCCTTCAAAAACTTTATTAGGATAGAATACCTTTTTCGCGGGCAAGCGATTGCATTTAGCGTATGCAACAAGCCTTTAAACCCCTAGGTAACCCTAGTAGGACGAGTGGTGTCTCGTGAAGATTTGCAAAGAATATACCCACAAATTTTGACTCAAAGAAATTTCAAAATAAGAAAAAATTGTATAATTCAAACTTTTCCAGAAAATAATCATCATCAAGTCATGTTCAAGAGTCTCAAATTATAGTGCGTGTGTGCGATGCCGGAAATTTAACCGCGGATTTCCACCGATTGACCATTACGTTACTCATCCGAAAATTCGTTTTGATTCAAATACTCACAGGATGCTCTCTCAAACGAATCGCTAGGAATGTGGCTATTCTCTCGGTGTGCGTGATATAAAAAGTAAATGTATTGGAACCAAATTCATGCACACAAGTAGAAAGACAAAAATTTTATAGTGATTGGATCTCCTCAACAGAATACGATTTGAAAAATGGGAACATTGCCTCTAATTCACTTTTTTTTCTCTTTTATTATCTGTTGGTGTTTTAGCTCTCCACGCGGTAACCAATTTTATAATTTTGGACTCGGTTAGGACTTTTATGGGTAAAAGGTGTGTTGGGTAAAATTGAAAAGGGTTAAGAATTTTGAAATTTGAAAATGTTGCTTATGATGTCCGTTAGTGCTTTTCGGGCATTTGCTCATTTTCTTCTTCTATTCTATATTCACTCTTTTCTTTTCTTGCTATTTTTATTGAGCATTTCTATTCTTTTTCTTGCCCTTTTTTGTCGCACTTTTCGGACTTAAATTCTGACTTTTTTCATTTTTCACAATTTCGGGCTTTTTGGGTTTTTCGGGTTGTCAAACGAAAGGAAAACTTTTATTTGGCTCAAAATGGGTTACAAAAGGGATGATTTTTCACAAATTTTTATGGCCAATATTTTTGGGTAATAAACGATGGCCTACTTCATTGTCCGAATTACTTATTAATTTACCATATGCGTCTCGAGATTAATTTAATTTAGAGATTTATAGTGCGTATTTCGAGACGACGTTCCATTTTCTTTTTCTTTTTTTTTTCTTTTAAGGTTCAAGTCTTGGGGGGGGAGGGGAAGGGGGTGAGACTTGAACCCCCAACGACTTATTTAGAATGCTGAATTAGAACTATGAGTTAACCATTAACTCAGATTGATTTAAAAACTCAAAAAGATCAATAGACTCGAAATCTCACCGGGTTTTGTTAATCTCCACACTTATTCGTTAAGTTGTCAATTTTCGTACAATTTCCATCTTTGGTCAATTTCGGCTTTGTGCATTGGATTTTTATAATTTGAGACTTTAAACCGACTTTTAATGATATTTTTGAAAATTTTGAATTCCAATTTTTATTTATTTTGAAGAAAAATATTTTTGAATTTTTCAAAATTTTATGATTTTTTTGAGATTTTGGGGCATTTTTTAAAATTTATGAAGTTTTAGAAAAACGCACTTGTGACCCTCCCCCCCTAACTTAGGCTTTTGCATTGTCTTCAATCAAAGGGACTAAAATCTAAAGAAGAAAAAGAATAAGTTCGAGAAATAAAACAAACAAATTATCAAAATGCACCAAGACACTATATGACACTGATACAATCACCCCATACGCGTCGGGGGTGCGACAACCTATTATCTCTCTATATAAACACACCCGACCCCTTTCACGGGGAATGGTGATCTTCTTGTATCGATCCTCTTCCTCACATCGAAAATCAAAAGTCGGAACAATTGGCAGTCCACCCAATAGAAAAAATGAACACCTCGAGGCATATGATGAATGAGGTGAGTGAAGTCAATGAGGTGCTCAATCACCTTGTAGATCAAATGGGTCGACTTGGAGAGAATGTCAACGACACCATTTTGATCGAGTGGAAAACCCAGCGCCCGTGTAATACGCTAGTCGTTGTTATCGGCTTACAACCATAATAAAAAAACCTAAACTGTAACTACACTTTTGCGGAGTATAGTGGCTAGTCTGGGTATCGAATCCTCAAGGAACTAGGACGAGTGAACGTGACGACAAAGGTAAGACTGTTAACCCTGACTTGATTCTAAAAAGAAACAAAAAGATGATTGAGATGGGAAATAACTAATTAACTAAATGCAAACTCTAAATTACTTAAAAGACTGAAGATAATTAAACTAAAACTTTAATTATATGATGAGAAAAACATGTCGGGAATACAATCCCTCAACCCTAGCGTATTGCTGGTATAAAACTAATCATAAATTTAAGTGATTAATTAGACCCAGAATTTAGTACTCCCAAGCATTACATATATGAGGTTCAAGCCCGCACCATACTTAATCAGAGGACGAGTAAATCGGTATTGCGATAGTTACACTCGAATTGCATTCTGAAGCATCCCGGTTACCCTGAAGCAAACGAGATCCAAAGATCTACAATTGTCTTGTTTCTATGCAATATGGTCATAATCAAATCATTAAATTTAGAGGATTAATTTTATACACATGCAACTACCACATCAGGTTGAGTTCATGCATCCCAACAATAAAGAATTTAGCTAGACATATTGAACCTAACAATGCATGAATTAACTACGTTTCATGAATTCATAATTGCGTGGAAAGGGAGATTAAACATGAGAAATAATAGAAGTGCTGAAAATAAAAGTTACCAAGATTGAAGAACAAGACTATGCAAGAAGAAATCAAAGGTTGAAGAAAAACTCGAAAAACTCTTGAATTAATGGTGCAAAGTATGTAAATTCTTCTCCTAGATGTTCCTACTTGTTATGGAGCTTTTACATCAATAAAATCTGAATCAAAAGAGTCCTAATGACTAAATATATAGGCTAGAGGTCGTTTAGAAGAGTCCCCAAAATATAAAACTCTTTTGGCTAAAAGATAAGCACAAAATAAAAAACCCATATCTGGTAATTTGTCACACTTAGAAAGCATGACCAATTTTGTAACGGATCTGGAGCGTGACTAATGACCGGATCGGTTCTTTTAATTTTCATCAACTTTGATCCGTCTTCAGTCTGGGGTTAACTGGAGCTTTGTATGTCGGATCGGTCCGATTTTTCTTTGACTTTTTCTTCTATCTTTGACTGCTCATAACTTTCACACCAGGACCCTCATTGAGGTACCATTTTTTCCAGTGTTCTTGTTATTAAAAGATCATCAACTTTCCAGTTGGCCCCACCTCCGGAATAAGGCTGTAAAATTACAAAAATGCCCTTTAACTCCTCGTTTCTTAGTTTTCTTTCACTATTTTGAGTTCTCTTTAGCACTAACTTGTATGAAATACCTGTAAAACACATAAGAGATACACAAAATAAGAAATACTTGCCAAAAAGGGTTAGTAGCATAAATATGAGACAAATCCAAGCTATTTACACCGCACGGAATCATAAAAACACTGAAATTAAGGGGATAAATGTGAAGAATTTAGGCATAATCACTTTCCAAGCATCAACGTTAATGGGAGGTGGTATAAGAGTGATCTTTATGTGCTAGACATTCAAGCAAAACAAGTGTTTTATCTCAACGACACAAAATTGGGAAAAAATTGGCAAGTTGTTCAGGAATTCCAACATAGACACTTTTACGATCTTGGGGTGGAAGAAATAGACCCAGATATATCAGAAATGAATGATTTTGTGTACAGGAAAATGCTTCATCAGATGTTTTTGAAATTATAAAAGTTTATGCTAGCCAGTTGCAGAGAAACGATGTAGAGGTGGACACTATTGATGATGGAATTGTAGATATAGGCAAAGGAGTACTATCAGAAGAAGACACTGTTTCCCTTGAGGACGTCGATGATGAAGACGAAACACTTGATGAATATTGTGAAAGTCCGAAAGATCTTGTTGTGGTCGAGAATAATGCTAGTGATATAGATTGAATTTGATGTGTAGCGAAGGGCATAATCGGCTTTTTGGTCATATTAGTAGTTTATTTTCTTTTTGTTATTTGTCTCAGATTTTGTTTTGGCATTGTAATCCTTTTTTTGCTTTAGTATTTATAGGTAATGGAAACTATTGTCTTCAGTTTTATAGTTCCGGATTGATTTTATTTCATGCATAGTATACCATTTGAATATGTTATGGAATTTAGTATTATTACTTTCTTCAATTTTTTTATGCCAGATTCTTTTTATTTAATGCACAATATATCATATATATCATTTAATATATACTATATTCCCTAAATTGTTTAAATTACATTAATGTGTGATTTGATGTTCTTTTTCAGTATGGCACCAGGAAGACGTCTTCGGTCAAATAGCATGAGGGAGGCTCCCTCGGCTACCCCGGAACCCTCGGCTCCCATAGCTCCCACGGCACCCACGTCTCTCATAGCTACCGTAGCTCCCATGGCACCCACAGCACCCACGGCTCCCATGGATGTAGAATCTGCAACTATCTCGCAATCAACATAACACACTAGTCCCGAAACCTCCACGGGCTATGCAGGTACAAAACTAATTTTCAAATGTTTCTTACTATTGTTCATTAGCTGCTAATATTGTTTATTTTCTTTTAAAGCTTCGAATACATATTTTATCATAACGAAAAAAGTTTGTGGACCTACAAGTGGCAAGAGGCTTCAGAAGATGATCAAAGCTACTGGGCAAAAGATGCGTATTGAGATATCGAAGGAGAAAAATAGGCCACTTGACAAAGAGCAGTCCGCTAAATTATCAAATGAGCTCAGGATTATCATTCGTAACCTAATTCCAGTACTAACCAAATGGAAAGACCTCACTGAAGCTGATAAGACAAAGGCGTTCAACAGACTCGATGTAAGTAATTTCTTATTTGAAAATGGCATTGCTGAACCAGTCCCTAAATATCATATTATATGACCATAATTTGCATATTGTCATGTAACTTCCACTAATTTGGGTATTGTCGTGTAAATATCTGCTTTTGGTTCTGATGAGGTCTTTATAGACATGATTGATTACAAGTATGTTTGTCTTAGGGAGTTATTTTAAATATCAGTGTTGAGTGTATTATTGTGTAAATATCAGTGTTGAATTTATTTTAAGCTTAAGGGAGTTATTTTAGGGAGTTATTTTATTTTGTATTTTGAAAAGTACACTGATTAGCTTTGTTTATTTAGTAAATCCAAATCTCAACGTGTTGCATTCTGTAAAACCTGTTATGCCATATTAGATTCCCCTCAACCACGGTTTTTTTAAGTCTTCTAGAGGTCTTAGACAAGGGGATCCTATATCCCCTAGTCTATTCATCATTGTTGCATAAGTTATTTGCAGAGGTTTGGACTTATTAATGCATAAAGGTAAAATAAATCCATATTATCTTCCAAGTGGTAGCCCCTTGATATCTCATATGTCTTTTGCAGATGGCATTTTAATTTTTTTTCTAGAGGAGATAGTAAAAGCCTAAAAAACTTGATGTCCTTTCTTCAAATCTATTCAAGAATGTGTGGTCAAAAAATAAAGATTCATAAAAGTGGTTTTTCTATAGACCCAAACAGCCCTGCTGGTTTAAAAAATAGAATTATATCCTATACAGGTCTTTTCGCTAATCCCCTACCCATTAAATATTGGGTTCCTCTTTGTTTAAAGGGATAAACAAGGTGAGATACTATACAAGTCTAGTTGCCTCCATTAGAAGTAAAAGAGAAGGATGGCAGTCCAAATAATTATCTAGTGGAGGAAAACATATTCTTATTCAATATGTTTGGAGCTCAATTCCTATATTTGTATTATCTGCTATACAACCCCCAAAAGCAGTAATTGATTTCATTTATAAGTTGTTAAACAAATTATTCTAGGTAGGTTATGAGAAAAAAGGATGGAAATACTAATGGTCTGGCTGGTATAAAATTTTATTCAAGTAGAGTAAGGAGGACTGGGATTGAAGGATCTCCATACCTTATCTGAAGCCTCTTATTTAAGACTGGTTTGGAAATATTATTCTAAGACCTCTATTTGGACTTCATTTATGAAGAATAAATACAAGTCTTGGAATGAATTCCCAAATGGAGGATCTCTAGCTTAGAGGAATATGAATTAAGTCAAAGACTTAGCTCTGGAAAACATGATCTTTAGTCAAGGCAATTGGAGATGGAAACCATCGAATTCGAGTGAATTTACTCTTTCTTATGCTTAAAATATAATGATTAATAGGTCTACAAAGTCAATACTGGCTAATCTTGTGTGGGATAGGAACATTCTAAAGAAAATATCAATAAACATGTGGAGAGCCTCCAACGACTGTCTTCCTTTTGATGAAAATGTTCAATAAACATAAGGATCTGGTGTGTGTCTAATTGAAACATGATCTCCTCAAAACTGAAAATAGTGTCAGTATTTTATGCCAAGAGTAGAACACAAGAGAGGATGGTTTTGTGGGAGAATATTCAAGAGAAGGTTTCTCTATATCACAACTTACTTCACCTAGTCATAGGTGATGTTAATGTCATATCTAAAAAATCGGGGCAAAATGTTGTTGACCACAATTCAGTTCAAGATTCTAATGAAGCAATGAATGTTGTGGACTTGTAGATTTGGGCCTTTGGACCAAAATTCAGTTGGTGTATTAATAGAGAGGAGGAGGATATATGTTATGTTCCACACTAGAATTCGAACCATTTGCAGGACTATTACACCTGCTATGTTCCACACTAGAATTTGAACCATTTAAATTTTGGTTAAGAACGGCAGAATCCCTTCATCTTCTATACAGCTATTACAAGATTGCATTGAGAAGGTGAAATCTCTGTTATTACTCATTTATTTATTTATCTTTATCTTTTTCTTACTGTTGTTACTCCTTTATCATTATCAGAGTGACCATGAGATTCCTAAAATAGCTCTTTGACATTAAGACTTGATTTTTTTTACTAAAGTTTCTTATCTAGGTCTTTGATAGAGCCTACCTTTGTTTCATCCTTCGAGTCCCGATCCTCAAATCATCTTAGCATGGGGAGGGATCAGCAAAAGATTATATTATTCTAGTACATACTCGGACATGACTACTGAAACTATGACACTAGGCATCATGGACACAAAACCTCATACATGCCAGTAGCCTGCGCTGGCTCCTTCCAAGAGTTTTGAACCACCTCTTCAAACGTATGGTGATGAATCCACATTGATTGGAATTTAAATGTCTTTGGTTTGGACTCCATTTCAGTTTTATTCAAATGCTGAATATATGCTCTAAGGCAGAGGTCTAATAACATAATTAAAGGAACAACTTGGTGAATAAATGAACATTCAGGTCTTTATGGGAGTTGTTATGAAATAATGATTGGGTTATATTATACTATGAATGAATATCATTAAGAAAAATAGGTTATTTTGATTGGATAAACAGATCATGGAGTACAAAATTGGACATTTGTGAATTTTTAACATCTTTGTTAGCCTTTTTTTTGCTGACTTCATTGCAGCCCCTATAATGTTCCACACAATGAGACTCATAATTAATACTTGATGACCTGGCACTTGCTCTCCTTCTCTAACATATAGTGACTTAGCATCATTGGATTGATCATTAAGGCTGTTTGGCTATCATTCTATATAGTTATCTCTGAGATGTTACCTGTTTGAGATGATATACTAATTTAGATAGCAAATTGCTAAAAATATGGACAACTGTTTATGCTTTTTATTTTTTTTTTATTTTTTTCAGTAACTAAGTCATTATATTTATAAGTTGTTTCTGCCTTCTTACTTCAAGTAAAAAGTCGAGTATAAAAAATTTCAACAGTTGAGTACAAAATTTTAAAAGAGATTCAACATTGATTTGGATAATCATGCAATGGAGTGTTTGGAAGAGCTAATGAAAGGGATAAGTAGGAGTCAATGGAGCAAGATTCGTGGAGTGTATAAAAATTATTGATCAGCAGAGGAAGATCGAGAAAATGTCCCTACTGGTGTGACCAAGGATAATTGGCTCAGTTTATGCGATTTTTATAAAAATCCAAGATATCAGGTTTGAACTATTGTTGATCTTGTAACTTGTAAAAATTTTAATATTAAAATATATGTACTTATGATGTTTGAAAAATTATTGCAGAGACAATGTATTGTAAATCAGAATAACAAGTCTAGACAAATTGTGAAGCATAACCAATGGTCAAAAGCATTTGTGGTGGTTCGTCATGAACTGGTAATATATCTACTTGTTTTGATGTGTCGATTAAGAATTTTATTTTACACATATAATTATTAATTGTTTGTTGTTTAATAGCAGATTAAAGAGGTGAACAGTCAAGAGCTGAATAGGATCAAGTTTTATAAAGAAACACATTGCAAAGATCTCTCGTGGCCAAAACGCTTTTGTAAGTCTTATTAATTTTATTTTGAATTTACCCTACTATTGCGGAATTACAAACCAACAAACACTATTGGGTTGTAATTCCTTTGGTACTATTATCTTCGGTATAAAAATTACACATGGTGCATTATGCTTTACTATTTTAAAATTCTTGTATTTAAATGGATTAAAAATTATAAATGTAATCCGTTTTCTTTTATTTTTTTTACAGAATAAGATTAAATGCTTGGAATTTGAATCAATATCTGAGGATGGTACCATGATGAGCTCAGACGAGAATTAACGGTCTTGGGTATGGACCCAAAAGAAAGGATTCTAGAATTAATATAATGCGATTGGGGAATGCCGAATTGGAAGAGGCACTTAAGCATTCTATAAAAGTTCAAGAAGATTTGATGGATCGTCTGCAAGCTCGTGAGGTAGAGGCAACAATTCAACGAGAAGAGTCAATGGCACAAAAGGCCATTATGGAGACTCAATGTGTAATGCTAGATGCTATTCTAGTTCAACAAGCGAAGTCCGATAAGTTGACTCAGTCGTTGATCACATCACGTGCCTCATCTTCCGAACGATGGTAATCTCGACGTGCTTTAGTTTTGCTACTCGTATGCCTTTAAAATCCCATTTTATTTTAGCTAATGCTATTGTATACTCTTAATTGCAGATTTGATGTGACAGGAAGCTATTTTTGGGGCGCCATAAACTTTTGATTTGCAAACAAAATCGGAGACTTCTAAGTCCTTTAACTAGTTTAAGTTATTTTTTTGCACCATGGATATTTGTCGTTTGTAAGGGGATTAAACGTGGGACTTGTACGTCCTTTAACTAGTGCTTAGTTGACTTGACAATGTGTTTGTATGTGACTTAATGTGGATTTGTTTATGATAATTTAGTTATTTTGTGGATTTTAATGAATGTGTCTTTTTAGATGGTTATTTGTTTAAATTTTGTGGTATACATTAATTTATCAAATTCAAAATAAAAAATATATATATTTGGAAACATTCCCTTATCAAAATAAATGCCTTAGTAGTTAAATATGCAATTGATAAGTAAAAGTGCGGCTTAAGATATGATAGTTTATTATTGAAAAATTAATGATTAAGAATCATTCTCCAACAATTAAATTTCGTAGCCAATAGCTTTTGAGGAAAGGTGCAATTTTTGTAGCTAAAAGCTTCTAATGATTAGTTTACTTATAGCATTGGCAGCGAAATGTAGACAATTAGAAACGAGATGTTGAACAATTAGCTATAAAACAAATTATAAATTTCGTAGATAAAAGTTTCTAACACTAGTTTACCTAAAGAATTGGCAATGAAATTAAGATATTTAGCAACGAAATGTTAGACTACTAGCTACGAAACAAATTGTAGCCTAAATATGGTGTTTATCTAGGGAAAAAAATTCGTAGAAAATGACCTTAACAATTGGCAACGAAAGTTTTTTTCGCGGCCAAATACATTTAGCAACGGGCCTTTGGCCACAAACTTGTTACGAAATAATTTTCTTTGCCAAAAACTATCAGCAACGAAATATGAACTTTTGGTTACGAAAAAAATTGCAGTTAAATGTCATAATTGTTGTAGTGCCTATGTTAGTTATTCAAACCTAGTTTTGGCTTTGCCTTCTTTCTTATATTTTGATTAATCACAGTTCCATAGATGAAATTTTTTATTCTGCATATATCGATCCCCAACAGTTTGGGTGTTCAGAAATATTGTGGGCTAACGATTAAAATAATAAGGTGAAGACTCTCCATGATGTGGAACGCAGCGAAAATATCCTAAAAAAATTATTCAAATCTTTAGAAAACTAAAATAATCATTAATAGCAAAAGTGAAAATATGGATGCCTAGGGATTTATTTATTGACTTCCTACAACTTGTCGGGCAAGTATCCTAGCTAAGTTAGGAGTCTATACAACCTAAATCACTAACTAAAATATATTTACTAAAACTAAAAAAAACATGTGTTGAAATAAAAGATTAAGAAAGAAAAAGAGTATCCCCATGAAGCAAACCCATTTTCGACCCACGCCACTCCACCTACTAAGAAAAGATCGTCCCGAGGGATAAAGTGGTATATCATCTATCTCAAGTTGCACATGGATGTGTGTCGTAATAACCTTTGTGTGCTCTAGAGGTTTCTCTATCTCTTCCTCATATTCCAAAACCAATACTATTTTTTCAATTTATTGGGACAGTCTAAATCTCATTGCTAAAAACACCCCGCAGTCATAACACTTGAAGTGGACTCCTGAAGTAGTAGTAATTGAAGTGGTGGTAGGTGTTGCAGTCGCTGTCACCTATGGCTTAATGGTTGTCCCACCTTTCTCCATAGTTAATCCTGCTTTGAAGTGGTTCTCCACCTTTCAGTCATACGTAATAGCTTGGCTTAAAGAAGTAATCTGGTGCAACCCTAGCTCTCTTTGAAATTTAAGCTAAAGTCCATGAATGTAACACCCGATTTTTTCTTTGTGCTCTCCTTCAGCCTAGCCTGGGTGTAAAGTAACTGAAATTTTTCCAAATACTCTTTCACGAATATGTAACCTTGCTTGAGACCTTGAACACAAAAAATAGGTCTCTCTCACAAGTCTCGGGAATGAAGGTAACCAACATCTATGCCTTTATATGCTCCTAGGAAGCAACTGATTCAAAGTCACTCGTGGACCTGTCATGCACTAACTAATCCCACCACATTAATGCATAACCCTCTAATTTTACAGCCACATATATAACATACCTATAGATCAAATAAATACTCAACGTTCTTTAACCAATCCATAAGTGTGTCGGGATCAATTGTCCAATCGAACAAACTCACATTGATCAGAACATCACCGTGCATGGTCTTGCAAAACAACCAAATCAAGGTATTAACGTTATCCTGCATTTATTTCCCACCTCGTAATATATCTTCGGGGTCCTCATCATTACCCGTATTGTCTCCTTTGGGCTGCGTCGGGGCGACCCAACATGGATGTTTAGGGGATGATTTTTTGGGCCCTTTTTATGATAATTTCCCTTTACCATTTAGAATGGACAGTTATTATTCATATGTCCTTTATTTTTTCACCCATGACACACACGTTCATTGGGTGGAACATAAAGGGGTTTACCACCACACCTCACACTATGTTGTATATCTCAATTTATTTAACCAGTCTCTTATCGACATATAACAAGTAGAGGGTGATTAGAATTCCTTCCTCTTTATCAGTCTCCTCCCATCTAGCCTCAATTTTAAGAGGTCTTGATGAATTCTTTGGGCCTAATGTGACATATCCTTCTTATACTCTTTATACCCCCATGATATCGATTGCAGGGTTAAGTGAATAAAACTAACTTTTCCCTAGCATTTATAAAATTTTATAAGGGGCAAACCCTCAATAAGAACCACCTCCACTGCTAGAAAAATACCTTTTTATGATGTTTTTAGAATTTAATTTTATGACCGTTTTCATTAAAGCGTCATAATAAATACTATTATTTCACAATTATGACCCTTTTAGCATTTAAACAAAAAATTATGACTCATGTTTACTTGTTGTGTTGTATTAATATAATATTTTATGACCGTAGTATTTTAACTATCATATAATATATTTATTTTTATGACACATTTGTATACATGGTAATATTAACTATAATTTAAAATATTTATGTGACACCCCGCTCAAAATAATAACGAGTGGCCAACCCTATACTAAAATAATCAGGAATCTCAAGTGGATGATTCTCAGCATCTACTGACGATTCTAAAAATATGCGTGGATAACAACCCATTACCACAAAAAGAGGGTGTCAAAATTTTAAAACATTTTAATTAAAACCAAACATGCAACAACTAACCAACAACATAACTCTAAATATGATAAGAGGCACACACATGCTCGAAATAATATATAAAAGAATAAAACGCAATGGACAAAGTAAAATACCTAAATATGCTGTCGGGTCCCAGACAGTACAATAATCTGAGATAGAAAATATAAAAGTGCTACTCTACAACACTTGGGTATAAACCTGATATACAAACTGAATCCTAATCTGCATACACAAAAGATAGGAATCGACTATAACAAAGTGCCGCAACAGTCCGCTACTGCCACACCTCTGCGAATACACTGGATGGATAACATCAATGGCGTCCTTGCGGAGGAACATCTAGAATAATACAATATATATGCACAGAAATAGAAAAATATAAACGGGACAGAGCCTGAGGTGTGAAAATATTTTATAGAAAGTGTATTAAAATGCATAATAATTATAAATGCATTATGACATGATTAAAGTGGAGTCTCACTCTCCATAAAATTCAACTCACCTCTCAACTAAAGTGCGCAACTAAACGTATGCACATGATCTCCAAATAAATGCCCGAATATATTTAGGCAAGGTAATCTAACTTAAACCCAATTGATACTCATCTAAGTTCCATCTAAAACATAATCCTTCAATATCGAATATTATTGATCTCAATTATTTGTTCACTTACTTAACATATAAAATTTACATAAACATTTTCTTACTAGAATTTCTCATATTCTAGTTATTCCATCAATATATATATGAGTTACTAGGATCCAAGTACTAAGGACTAAACTTCTCCCAATTCTCAATATTGCACTGCGCTTTGTGCGTGGGACGTCTCGAAAGAGAAATCCAAATAAGGAACCCCCCCCCCCCCCCCGATACACTACTCCTGGCAGTATTGATTATCAAGATTCATTATGCCCTCAATGCATGACGCGTATAACCCAAAATTCTTATTACCCAATTAATTAATTTATTATTCCCAATTCTTAACAGTGCACGGCGTTTCGTGCGTTGGACGCCTCGCAAGTGAAATCCAAATAAGGAACCCCCCGATGCACTACTCCTTGGCACTGTCAATCGTCGAGATAGATACTAATATAGATAAATGAGCACTAAAGACTAACTTCTCCTCACTCCCAACATTGCACTGTGTTTCGTGCGTGGGACGTCTCGCAAGCAAAATCCAAACAAGGAACCCCCCCCCCCCAATACACTACTCCTGGCAATGTTGGTCGTTGAGGTCCATTATGCCCTCGATACCCAAAGTATTATATATATTCATAATTAATTACTCTTTATTTTCTCATAATTGATTCATCACAATTTAAGTCCGGATAAAATCTCCCGGAATAAGATTCAAGCAATCTTCTTATATATCTTTACTCTAGAGACAAATATGATATCACATAATCATATAGAATTTGTATCCTATTCACACAAGTATAATAATAACCATCCCAACAAGCTATAACTCGAGGATGCAGGTTCTCAATGCTATCATCTACCAGGGAATCACTCACATATCATCCTAGGTACCAACGGTCGGAATCTCACACTGCCTTAGCAAAACAACCATAACACAACGTACGGGAAGCGGTCATACTTCCTCCCCCGAAAATGAGACGAAACATACTCACCACGTCTCACCCCTAATAAAAACAATCACACAATAATAAATGAACGCTATGACCTAGGGAATATCCACACCCTGCTCCTCAAGCCAGGGTGCTCACCCTCATCGCACAACTTCCCATGATAGCAAGGAGGGGGTATGCTTCACTTATGTATATATATATATATATATATATCATTCACACAAGATATACATACATCAACACATCATATAAATGTATACCATCACACAAGGTATAATTATCACACTATTTACATACTTTTATTACGCTCTTAGGCGTAGATGAAACAATATCATTATTTAGTATATTTTACTCTCGATATACTATTCGTTAATAGTGGAGTGTAATTTTAGTAGTAATAGGAGGACAAATGGAGAAGTGGTGAAATTAGAGGGTCAAGAAATACCTAAAAATGATCATTTTCGTTATTTAGGATCGATTATACAAAAAGATGAAGATATTAGTGATGATGTTACGCATAGGATTAAAGCAGGCTGGGTTAAGTGAAAAAGTGCGACCGGCGTATTGTGTGATAGGCGTATACCTTTGAAGTTAAAAGGAAAATTTATAGGGCGGCCATTAGACCCGCCATGTTATATGGGACAGAGTGTTGGTCAACCAAGAAGCAAAATTTGAAGAAAATGAGTGTGGCGGAGATGCGAATGCTAAGATGGATTTGTGGATAAACTCGAAAGGATAAAATTAAAAATGAACAAATTCGTGAAACGGTAAAAGTAGCTCCTATAGAAGATAAATTGAGAGAAAATCGACTTAGATGGTCTGGACACGTCAAGCGTAGACCAATGGATGCTCCTGTAAGGAAGAGTGATTTAGTTAGTATTGATGGTAACCCAAGGGGTAGAGGTAGGCCTAAATTAACTTGGTGGGATATTATAAAATAGGACATGATATCATGTGGTTTAACCGAAGATATTGCACTGGACAGAATGGAATGGAAAAATAGGATTCATGTAGCCGACCCCAAATAATTGGGAAAAGGCTTTGTTGAGTTGAGTATACTATTCGTCAATAACTCACATAACTTCCTCACTTAGTATACACTATACTATTTCTCACTTGAAGTTCACACCTCACTTATATTTATAATCGTCTCTCAATTCTATTTACGTTGAGGATATTTTCTATATCCTAATGCACCTCAATCAGAATTTCTCATTTATATGAAACATCGCCCAAGTTAATTAGTGTTAAGGATATTTTCTATATCCGTATGCACATCAATCAACATTTAAAATTTTTAATCCCTAATATAGTGCAATCCATCACATGAACCTTTGAATTTATCCCATTTAGGATTTAACACTAAAAATCCATTATCATTAAGAGCATCCAAACTCTCACTTATAAGCCCATAATTACCTCCACACAGAATTCTTAATGATAGTGGGCTTCCCCACTTTGTCGATACGATATTCCCTAATCGGTATTCTCTCGAATTAAGTCAATATGACTACAACAATTCTCTATAAGGGAAACTCACTAAAAGACTCCAAAACACACTTCTCAAAACTCCTATAGAGGTTTCCAATCGACAAACTCAAACGAAATCGGACGAAACTCACTCCAGAAAAACCTCTCAAAACAGCCTCATTTCCGAATCGATTCGGCCCCTTTGAATTGATTCGATCTCACATCGAATCGATTCGGCCCTAGCGAATCGATTCGGTCCCAAAGACCTGTAAGTCTGCTTCCTACCGAATCAATTCAAAAGGGGCGAATCGATTTGGTATGGTCAGCAAGCTACGAATGGGTTATTTTCTCCATAAACCCAAAATACCCAAAAATCATTTTAATCATCTTCCAACCATTTCTATCCAACCCAAACATATATATAACATCATAATGCATTGTATAACTCATCCCAACTATTTTATAACCTCAAATACATTTTATACACAACAAATCTAAGATTTTATCCAAAATCTAGGTTTTATATATTCAACCCAAAATTCACAATTTTGATCCACAAATCATGAAATAAATGATACACAATAATTATTTAGCAAGTTTAATCACTTGTCTCAAGTTCGTAGGGTCTGAATCCTCCTGGAGATCGCGTAATGGCCAGAAATCCCACTTTTTCTTTCTTTCTCTTCTTTTTTTCTTCTTCTCTCTTTCTTTCTGTCTATTTCTCTTTCTCTCTAAGGAGAATTCTATCTCCCGTAGGCTTTTAAGACTTATCTCCCAAAATACACAACTTTAAATGATAATACACGCTTTAAATCACTCGGTAACTTTAATTCAAGCCAAATGAACCCAAAATATTTCGGGACCCAAATAGACCCCAAGTACAGTCATTTCGACTTTCTCGACCCTTCCAGAAATAATTACACTCTCAGAATTGCCATTCGAAACACTTTGTAACATCTTGAAATTTTGACCTCAATACCAATTTAATTATTCTCCAATTAAAATAATATTTATTTCTCCCAAAAATAAATAAATTATTGTCCCAAAAATCTCGGGGTATTACAGACTTCCCCACTTACAAGAATTTCGTCCTCGAAATTTAGCTAAGCCTAATACTCAAAAGCTCAACTAGTTCCTACTACACTTATCCTCACTAACACTATAGCCAAACCTCTAACTTCCCACGACGAATTATTTTAGTTTTATAAAATCAATTAAAATTACTAGAGCGACCATACACCCTTTATTTGATCTCTACAATTAGGCTTCATTTGCCTCAAATAGTACCATAACTAGAAATATATATTAAATTATACTATCATACTAATAGTATAAATTTTTTTGAAAGGTCCAAGGATTTAACTCCTCTCAATTCCTGACATTCGTTAGGTTCATGCGGGGTAGGTCTCGCAAGCAAAATCCAAACAAGAAACCCTCCCAATACACTAATATATAGTGATGTCGGGGATTGAGAGTTTGTTAGATAGGGGCTAGAGTTTAAAATATTTTTTGCGTAAATCATTTTTGATATGGCCCAAAGGCTTATAAAAAGTTTTATTTTGAAAACAATTTATTATAAAATAGTTTATGTCTTTCGACATTTAAATAAAATACCTTATGCCCAAGGCACAAGGTTTTAACAATTCTCATACCCATAATAATACATAGTTCTCAAAATCAACATAATTATGAGCTAAAATCTCTCGCTCAACTATAATCTACTAAACTCTGGATCATTTCAGTAATAATCTTTCACATCATTTTAATACATTGCCATACACGAGGCTCTTCCATAGCTGGAATACAACAATTATATAAGTCTAACATGACTATAAAAAATAAGTGTCTTTATCATTACTACTCAATACACAATAACAATTCTTACATTCATAACAAGATTATAGATCTCTTTTAGCACATCACAATAAAATCTATTCTCTCAAAAGATAATAACATAAGAGCCTCACTCGCTCAAAATTCCCCTTCTTGATTCATTTCATACATAATAGGGTTATAGCACTACCATCTATAACTATCTCACACATAATACTCCCAAAGCTTCATATAGCATAATCCTAATCACAAAGGAAAATAAATTACATCATCCATCTCTAGTCCGATTTCATCTCCTCATCATTGGGTTCCCACACAAAGTCCCCTGGCCTAAAATGACCTCGAATCTGCTGTAAGGGTTGCACCTCCAAAACTTCCTCAAAATGTGGTCCTCTACCTCTTTTAGGATAATCTCTCTTCCTATGACCAAATTCTTTACAAAAGAAACATCTACCCGCAAATCCTCCCTGCCCATATTAAGGAACATAACGCTGTTGCGATCCTCTATATTCCGGATTATACTCTCTGACATTACTGGTATTCTCATTACCAAACCTACTTGATGAACCCTAATCTCCAAAGTTCTTAACCCCTGCGAACGAAGGCGATATTCATGACACTGCAACAGTGCCGCATTCACTACCTCGGCGAAAGTCACTAACGTTGGGTTCCTTAACAAATGCTGCCGAATTTGCCCATTTAAACCTCGCATAAACTTTGATATTCTCTTCTCTTCAGTATTTACCTCATCAGGTAATAAATTTTCTAATCGAGTAAATTCTTCTTAATACTCGGCCACCGTTCTATTACCTTGAAACACATCTATCAGTTTCCTCCTCATTTCCTTCTAAATTGCGGAAGAGAAATACCTTCAATTAAAAAGTTCCCAAAAATATGTTATGGGAAATGTATCCCTCTATTCAGATGTGCTAACATACTCCCACCATTGGAGAGTTTCACCCTTCAACTTAAAGGTGGATAAAAATTGCTTTTGCACCTCACTACGCTCAACCATACGTAGGTGCCTTTGCATACTATTCTACCATCGACTTGCAGCCATCGCATCAACTCCTCCTGAGAACTCTAGAGGATTCCCTTTACTAAAATATACCCGCACTATTTCCCACAAAGACGGTCCTGAATGGGTTTGGGCTGCTTGAACTGCAGGTTGCTGCGCCATCGTAGAAATAGCAGCAGTTACTACTTGTGCCACAATATTGGCAACTTCATCTGTAGTCATGGTCCTTTGAGGCATTTGGGGTTCCACACTCTTAGCCCATTTATTTTCCCTGCCTGAACGACTTCTCTTCGGTAGCATCTGAAACAAGAATAATTGTATCAGAATGCCTTTTAATTGTTTTCTCATCACGGAAGAAAATATGGACATATGAACGCAACAGTCCTAATAATAAGGCTCTACATCAAGAACGCTTACAGAAGATCGTAGTAACCCACATAGATCCTAAAGACACTAGAACCTGATGCTCACCCCGCTCAAAATAATAACGGGTGGCCAGCCCTATACTAAAATAATCAGGAATCTCAAGTGGATCATTCTCAGCATCTACTGACGATTCTAAAAATATTCACGGTTAACAACCCATTACCACAAAAACTGGGCGTCAAAATTTTAAAACATTTTAATTAAAACCAAACATGCAACAACTAACCAACAACATAACTCTAAATATGATAAGAGGCACACACATGCTCGAAATAATATATAAAAGAATACAACGCAATATACAAAGTAAAATACCCAAATATGTTGTCGGGTCACAGACAGTACAATAATCTGAGAAGGAAAATATAAAAGTGCTACTCTACAACACTTGGGTATAAACCTGATATACAAACTGAATCCTAATCTAGATACATAAAAGATAGGAATCAACTTTAACAAAATGCAACAACAGTCCGCTACTTCCACAGCTCTACGAATATACTGGATGGATAACATCAATGGCGTCCTTGCGGAGGAACACCTAGAATAATACAATATATATGCACAACAAGAGAAAAATATAAACGGGTCAGAGACCGAGGTGTGAAAACATTTTATATCAAGTGTATTAAAATGCATAATAATTATAAATGCATTATGACATGATTAAAGTGGAGTCGCACTCTCCATAAAATCCAACTCATCTCTCAACTAAAGCGCGCAACTAAACGTATGCACATTATCTCCAAATAAATGCCCGAATCTATCTAGGCAAGGTAATCTAACTTAAACGTAATTGATACTCATTTAAGTTCCATCTAACACATAATCCTTCAATATGTAATATTATTGATCTCAATTATTTGTTCACTTACTTAACATATAAAATTTACATAAACATTTTCTTACTAGAATTTCTCATATTCTAGTTATTCCATCAATATATATATATATATATATATATATATGAGATATTAGCATCCAAGTGCTAAGGACTAAAATTCTCCTAATTCTCAATACTGCACTTCGTTTCTTGCATGGAACGTCTCGCAAGTGAAATCCAAACAAGGAACCCCCTCGATACACTACTCCTGGCAGTATTGATTAACAAGATTCATTAGGCCCTCAATGCATGATGCGTATAACCCAAAATTCTTATTACCCAATTAATTTATTTATTATTCCCAATTCTCAACAGTGCACGGCGTTTCGTGCGTGGGACGTCTCGCAAGCGAAATCCAAACAAGGAACCCCCCCAATACACTACTCCTTGGCACTGTCGATCATCGAGATAGATACTAATATAGATAAATGAGCACTAAGGATTAACTTCTCCTCACTCCCAGCATTGCATTGCGTTTCTTGCGTGGGACGTCTCGCAAGCGAAATCCAAACAAGGAACACCCCCGATACACTACTCCTGGCAATGTTGGTCGTTGAGGTCCATTATTCCCTCGATACCCAAAGTAATATATATACTCATAATTAATTACTCTTTATTTTTTCATAATTGATTCATCACAATTTAAGTCCAGATAAAATCTCCCGGAATGAGATTCAAGCAATCTTCTTATGTCTCTTTACTCTAGAGACAAATATGATATCATATAATCATATATAATTTGTATACTATTCACACAAGTATAATAATAACCATCCCAACGAGATATAACTCGAGGATGCAGGTTCTCAATGCTATCATCTACCAGGAAAACACTCACATATCATCCTAGGTACCAACTGTTGCCATCCCTGATCCCCGCCGCGGGGGAAAAGGATCCTTCGGGTCCCGCGCGTCCCCTCTCGGGAGAGCGCTTCGGCCGGCGTCAATTTGTGAGGTGTGAAAATGTAGAGAGATTCAGAGTCGCCAATCTATTTTACTCAAGACAGACAAAAGAAAGGGGGAGCCGCCCCGAAGGATGGCATCCAAAGACATACTGGTGCGTGCGAAACCAAAATGATTCGAGAAGGGTTCGGAGGTTTAGTTACGAAATGGGAAGGTGTTAGGCACCCATTCTGCCCTTTCGGTGTCTCATGAATATTTGCTATTTTCCGTTATATTTCCCCCCGTGATATGTGTGCATGTGTATATATAGAATGGAGGTAGGAATCCTCGACTTGTATCATGGAAAAGATAAAGCGAGTCATCCGTAGGAATGTGAGATTAATGTAGAAAATAGGATTTGCGCGACTACCCTTGCGTTGATTGTTAAAATGGAACGATAACGCATGTGAGATAATACGCCACTAAGAACGAATGTATAGAATATAATAGAAAATGGGGCAAAGAGAAGATAGAAAATTAAAAAAAGCGAGAAAAGGACTCGAATCTCGGGTTTTACCCCGAGACGCCTACGTAGCCTATAAAGGCATCAAAGTCCACGTAGTTCGCATACAAAACGAGGGGTGGGGTTTATCCCATAAATCCAAATGGGGAATCTCTTATTTGTAAGTGTGTGTGTGTGTGTGTGTGTGTATGTGTGTGTGTGTGTGTAGAAAAAGTGTTTTAGTTGTGAGAAAAGTGTGGAAAAAGTGTGAGAATCCCTATTTGGAATTTATGAGGAAACCCTCTTTTTCTTATTTTTTTGGGTTTTATTTATATAAAAATAAGAGAAGTGCAATAATACTAAATAAAAAGTATATTAGGATGTGTGAGATGAGATAATAAAAGTGCTAAGTAAGAAAACAAGTTATTGGGAATTTAAGAGAATTTAAAAGAGAGTTTGAGAAAGTTGGACCTTCTTGAAGATCTTGAGCTTGATCTTAAATGTTGGAGAGCAGCCCTTGCACTTTGGATGATGATGGAGAGTGGTTAATTCACCAAGTTTAATGAAAGGGATGATGAAAAGTGGAAGTAAAAAGGGGGTTTGGAAGTTGAAATCACGCTGCCTTCGAGAGAGGTTTCTGGGATTCGTTGAGAGGGATTTCTATCTGATCTGAGCTCTCTATGCAAATGAGGCCAAGGTCTCCTTTTATTGGCCCAGGGGTTTTCCGATCGGCATATATCCCTTCCTGCCTGTCCACAGGAAGGTGCCGATAGGCAGGTTCTGGGACTTGCCGTTTGGTAGTGTGTTTCAGGCTTTTTCGAAAAATCGGCCGCCGAGGGCAAAGCGTCGATCAGAATCGCGTATGGGGCATACCGTTGGAAAGGTAATTCAAAGACCTTCGAAAGTCCTTGGGACCGCTCCTGGGTTTGGGAGTTGACTTTGGGTAAAATATGGCTCGGAAGCGTTTGTCGGTCCGTTGGACGGGGAATCGTTCGGACGCAAATGGATCATTCGTCTGCATGGTAAGTCCGAATCGCGCATGGGGCATACCATTGGAAAGGTTAGGAGATGTACTTCGACATTCCAAAGTGTTTGACCCGGTTTGGAGAGTTGACTTTGGTAAACCGAGCCCGAGAAGCACTCGGTGGCCTCTCGAAGTCAAACGGATCGGTCGTCCGAATGGAAAGTCAGAATCGTGCACGGGATGGACCATTGGAAAGGGTATTCAGTGCCCTTCGAATATTCATTTAGCCTCGGTTGAGCTGAAAAGTTGACTTAGGTCAAATAGAGCCCGGGCGGTGGCCTCTAGGTCAGGTTTCGGGTGTAAACGGATCGTTCGTCCGCATGGTAAGTCGGTATCGCGCACGGGGCAGACCGTTGGAAAGGGTATTCGGTGCCCTTCGAAGATTCATTCAGTCTCGATCGAGACAAAGAGTTTGACTTTTGGTCAAACCGAGCCGATGAGTGCCCGACGGCTTCCAGGTCAGTGTTCGAGACATGACCTGGGTTTGCGGTGATGAGCGGAGGTACTAGGGACCTAAGGAGAGTTAGGGGTAACAGAATGAAGTGTCTACAGAGCCCCTCAACGGGTGAGTTTGGAACAAATGATAGCCGTTGATTAGACACCGCATGATACTTCTGAGAGAGTATGACCGATTCAGAGGGTCGAGGTCGATTCTGAGGACCTAAGGAAGTAAGGGTGACCAATTCATAGGGTCGAGGTCAGTTCTGAGGATCTAAGGAAGCGGGGATGACCAATTCAGAGGGTCGAGGTCAGTTCTGACCTAATTCAGGTGACGATCCAAGACCGGGGTCAACTCAGACCCAAGAGTGGTGATGACTGAGGACCGAGGTCAATTCTGGCCTAACTCAGGTGACGATGTAAGACCGGGGTCAATTCTGACCCAAGAGTGGTGGCGACCGAGGACCGAGGTCAATTCTGACCTAACTCAGGTGACGATCCAAGACCGGGGTCAAATCTGACCCAAGAGTGGTGACGACCGAGGACCCAGGTCAATTCTGACCTAATTCAGGTGATGATCCAAGACCGGGGTCAACTCTTACCCAAGAGTGGTGAAGACTGAGGACCGAGGTAAATTCAGACCTAATTCAGGTGACGATCCAAGATCGGGGTCAATTATGACCCAAGATTGGTGACGACTAAGGAACGAGGTCAATTCTAACCTAATTCAGGTGACGATCCAAGATCGGGGTCAATTCTGACCCAAGAGTGGTGACGACCGAGGACCGAGGTCAATTCTAACCTAATTCAGGTGACGATCCAAGATTGGGGTCAATTCTGACTCAAGAGTGGTGACGATCGAGAACCGAGGTCAATTCTGACCTAATTCAGGTGACGATCCAAGACCGAGGTCAATTCTGACCCAAGAGTGGTGACGACAGAGGACCGAGGTCAATTCTGATCTAATTCAGGTGACGATCCAAGACTGAGGTCAACTCTGACCCAAGAGTGGTGACGACTGAGGACCGAGGTCAATTCTGACCTAATTCAGGTGACGATCCAAGACCGGGGTCAATTCTAATCCAAGAGTGGTGACGACCAAGGACCGAGGTCAATTCTTGCCTAATTAAGGTGACGATCCAAGACCAGGGTCAATTCTGACCCAAGAGTGGTGAAGACCGAGGACCGAGGTCAATTCTAACCTAATTCAGGTGACGATCCAAGACCAGGGTCAATTATGACCCAAGAGTGGTGACGACCGATGACCGATGTCAATTCTGACCTAACTCAGGTGACGATCCAAGATCGGGGTCAATTCTGACCCAAGAGTGGTGACAATCTTGGACCGAGGTCAATTCTGACCTAACTCAGGTGACGATCCAAGACCGGGGTCAATTCTGACCCAAGAGTGGTGACGATCGAGGACCGAGGTCAATTCTGACCTAACTTAGGTGACGATCCAAAACCGGAGCCAATTCTGACCCAAGAGTGGTGACGACCGAGGATCGAGGTCAATTATGACCTAACTCAGGTGACGATCCAAGACCGGGTCCAATTCTGACCCAAAGAGTGGTTGAGGATTAGATTTTGGTTTTGTTGGGGAAAGAGCTTTGTGATTCCGATTTGAGTTAGGGAAGCTTTTTAGGAGACCTCGCAGGGGGGGAACAACCTATTTTGGGTGCTGTAAGAAAATTCCGTTGGGGAAGTGATCAGGAGATCCTTAGGGATTTTCCGGAGCTTTGCTGGGAGGAGTTTTAACTTAGCTTTTGACGATTCCGCTGGGGATAAGAATTGGATTTAAGGTTACGCTGGGGAAAAGGGGTTCCACTAGGGATAAGAATTGGATTTGAGGTTCCATTGGGGATATGAATTGGATTTGAGGTTCCGCTGGGGAACGATGAATGAGCTGGGGAAGATTTTGGATCGTCCTTTGGGAGAGATCGCCTGGGGCGAGTGATTCTTCTGAAATCCACTGGGGAAAATACCATGCGATATTGTTTCGCACCGGGTAGCCGATGGCTGGGGAGGCTTTGTGTCTTTGATTTGAGCAGAGGAGCTGATTGTTGGGGAGATAATCGGTTTGAGGTTGTAAACTCTGCTGAGGAGGTCATTAGGTGTTCCGAGCGCATTGCTCGAGAGGTCATTCGCTTGGATTTTGAGGGTTCCATTGGGAAAAAGAGGTTTTACTTGAAGGAGTGCGAAATTTTCTTGACGAAAACGTTCTGAATCCCTCCTAGGATTTTTAAGAATTTTCTGAGGATTTTTCAGGGTTTTCTGGCATTTTCCAGGAATTTTTGTATGAAATTTTAAGGGGGGTGCCGACCACTTGGCTGAGAGACATTAGAGACTGGATATCATTGGTGACTGCCCGCATTCGGGATGTTGTCCCTGTTCCTTCTTGCTTGGTGCCATCAGCGTCGTCCGGGGAAGACTCTGGCTCGGGTAGTGGGGGTGCGTCGTCTCGTCGTAGGGGAAAGAGAGCACGTCGCGGGGATGGAAGCTCTTGAGAGAGAGAGAGAGAGAGAGAGAGAGAGAGAGAGAGAATGTGGGTTCAGGCTGAGTCCCATTGTTTTTGGCTTTTCTTTCTATTTCCAGCAAAATGATGTAACACAGAAAACAGATATATGCAATGCAATGTAGTTTTTTTACTATCTTTTATTTTAATGATGAATAAATGCATGCGCTTTTTTAATTTGCTGCTGAGACTGTAAAAAGGAATATTTTTGGAAATTTTGAAGGAAAGCTTATATTTTAAAAAGGGGAATCTTATAAGGAGAAAACAGGTTTCTTGAAATTCTTTTGAGAATATCAATTTATTTTTATTGAGTTTTCTGATTTCACAAAAGAGGAAAGGAGGCAATTTCCAAAAATGGGGGGTTTTCGATCGGCAAGCAACCTGACCTGCTTATCGGCAGTTTAGTCCAGTCCCATCATTTGAAGGCTTTGATTAGTACCCTCTTCAACCCTTGGTACCTTGTGGGGTAGGATTCCTTTCGATTTCTGTAGGGATTATGTCTTTTGTGAGGATTTTTATGTATAAAAGGGGGAAGGGTGGAGTGTTCTCGTCACACCTTTGCATCCTCATCTGCCTACCCATTAGCTTTTAGTCCTGTAAGATGGCTCTCCCTGGTAGCATTGAGTTTGCCAATTACCTCGAAGCCTTGGAAGCTATGTGCTTTTATAATGTCGACTACGACGCTTTCAACATGCGTCGAGTCTCCTTGTGGCGCAATCGGCCTTTTGAGTGGAATATGCTGATAGCGGCGGTACAATTCTGGTACCCTTAAGACCATGTATTCCGCTTTGGGTTGGAAGAAGTTTTTCCTACCTATGAGGAATTCTCTGCCATACTGGGTGTTAATCCCAGTGTTGCTGCGGCTTTTCCCGAATTCTCTGGTTCTCCTAGGGATTTGTTGGTCGGGCTTCTTCATATCTCGCCTGCGGCATCCAGGTCATTGGTTGTTAGAGGAATGATCTCCCTCCCGGCGGTGCTGCAGTCCGTGCATTTGCGGGAAGTAGGTGATACCGATTATGCTGGAGCCGTGGTTCCGGGCCTGGTTTCAAAATTGCTATTGGTGACTGGGGAGGTGCAAGTGAACCCTCAACTTGCAGCCAATACTTCATGGATGTCATACCATCGCAATCCTGTGGCGGTGATATTGGCGGAGACTCTGAATGGCCTGGATGCCTGGAGAGAAGGTCGTTCTGACTTTTTGAGGGGTAGCCCTGTGATGGTGTTCATCTGGTTGTCTGAAAGATTTCACTTGTCGACTCCTCCATAATATCCTTTGTCGGTCGTTCCCAACTTCTTTTCACGCTACTTCATCCGCATTGGCATGCATTTTGAGAACTGGGAGAATTGGTTTGTGGAGTATAGGGCTCGTGGGCTGTATTGGTCAGTGCCTTGGTGGGGCCAGTTTCAGCCAATTCTAGAGCTAGGAGAGTATTCATATGTGTGTTTGGTTGGTCTCAGACATACCTCTTTTTATTTCCCTTGGCGACTTCTGCGTCAATTTGGCTGGGCACAGGTCGTGCCCCCTCGGACCTCAAATTTCTTTCCAGTAGAAGATTTGACTGAGCGCCTGCGTCTGTTGCTTGGATCTCTGTGGGAAAATTTGAGTCCGTCGACCCGTCCCTCTCAGTCTGTTGGGAAGTTTTTCCATGTCCCTAAAGATTATATGAGGTGGTTGTGGAGGAAAGTAGTCAGCAAGATGTTGGCGGTAGAGACTGGTCAAAGATGGTTTGTTTTATCTGACTCCATGGAAGGGGGTGTTGTAGTCTTTTTGAAGATGGTCAAGGCTCATCGATCCATGGAATTTTTTCTACACTCTATTCAGGCAGGGTAAACTTGGGGTCCTCGGGACTTGGATGATGAAGGTGCAGGCTCCTCTGGTAGCTGTGGGTAGGACTCTTGGAGAGTTTATTTATGTAATAAGGAATGTATGTGGGGATTTTATTTGGATTTTTATGGAAATAGGGGGAAGGGAGTTATCCATTCCTTTTTCTTATGTAATCCGTACTGTAATTTCTTATTAATTAAATAAACAAGTTTATGATCATCCAACTGTGCTTTTCGATGAATTTTGTATTTTTAAATATCTATACCGATCGCTAAGGCATACATAATCCTCTTGTTCAAGTAGATGTTTAAAATGAACCGCCGTTCTCGGAGGTAAGAAAAGAATATATTTTTGTGAAAAAGAAAGGGTCGTGCTCATATGAGATGTATGAGCTGCCTACGTACCTCTGGGGTTTTTGAATTTTTTTTGTTTAAAAGTGTTTTTTTTGTAGAGGATCAGGCCCACGTAGTTCTGGGTAGAGGGAAATGAAGAGTTTTTTTTTTTAGAATAGAAGGGGGATGAGAAGAGTCGTAGCGCGCCGAGATTTCGGACTAGGGTTAGAACTTCTTGAGACGGTCCAGATTGACTGGACGAGCCATCTCTTCCCCATCCAGGTCAGTGAGCATGGCGGCACCGCCGGATAAGATCTTCTTCACAATGTAGGGGCCACTCCAATTGGGCTTGAATTTCCCTCTAGGGTCCCAGATGGGTTCTATTATTTCTTTGAGGGCTAAATCCCCCTCCCGGACACCGCGGTCCTTGACTTTCTTGTTTAATGAATGCGCTATTCGGAGATGGTACCCTTGTATGTGGTATAGAGCCTTTAATCTTCTTTCATCTAGAAGGGCTAGCTCATCAAGACGGCTTTGGCACCAGTCTTCTTCACTAACCTTGCTTTTGAGCGTGACGCATAGTGAGGGTATTTACAGCTTCACAGGTAGGACTGCTTCCATACCGTAGACCAGGGAGTAAGGGGTAACCCCAGTAGATGTTAGGATTAAGGATTGATAGCCCCAGAAGGCGTATGGGATCCCGTCGGCCCAATCCCTACAACTTTCGATCATTTACTGATGATGGCTTTAAGGTTCTTGTTGGCGACTTCAACTGCACCATTGGTCTGAGGTCGGTAGGGAGAAGATTTGTGTCTCTGAATCCCGTACTCGTTGACAACTTCTGTGACTTCTGCTTCAAAGTGTAACCCGTTATCTGACACTAACTCATGCGGGACCCCATATCGACAAATGATATTTTTCTTGATGACTTTGTACACTTTTTTGGCATTTAATACTGCGTATGACTCAGCTTCGACCCATTTGGTGAAGTAATCAATGGCAACTAGAATGAACTTATGCCCATTTGACGCCTTTGGCGTAACCTTCCCTATGATGTCGATACCCCAGGTGGAGAACGTCTAGGGAGAAGTCAAGTTGTATAATTCCCGCGGAGGTAGATGTTGGAGATTGGAGAACTGTTGGCATTTAGGGCACCTCTGAACATAGGCGGTGCAATCCTAGGCCATGGTGGTACAGTAGTAGCCCTGTCGGATGATCTTCTTAACAAGCATGTGATCGTTCATGTGGGGCCCGCATTCCCCGCTGTGGATCTTCTTCATTATCTTTTCAATGTCAGCCCCTGCGATATAGTGCAAGTGAGTTCCATCGAAATTCCTCTTGAGTAGTGTTTTATGACAGATGATGTACTGAGCGGCCAGCCTTCGAAGGGTAGCTCGGTCATTCTTGTTGGAACCCTCGAGATACCTACCGTACCTGAGGAGGCACCAAATATCATAGTACTAGTAGTTGACTAGCTCAGGATCTTCTGTGATGACGAGCTCAATGTGGTAGAAATGGGTTGGTTTATCTTGCTTTTGAACTAGGAAGGGGGTCATTATTGTTCCCTCGGGCATGTCGACCATGGAGGCCAAGGTAGCGAGAGTATCGGCTAGGTTATTCTTTTCTCGGGGTAGGTAATGGAAGGTAATATCTCGAAATTGGGAGGCTAACTCTTCTAATTGGGCGTGAAAGGGTTGGAGTTTTTTGTCCTTGACTTTCCACTTTCTGAGCACTTGACCGATGATGAGGGCAGAATCCCCATATACATCGAGTTATTGAATACCTTTCTTGAGAGCAAACTTGAGGCCCACTGTGCATGCCTCGTATTTTGTCATGTTATTGGTGCAGGGGAAATTCAACTTGATGGCGAAGGGAGTATGCGAGTCATCCGGGGCAACCAGGATTATCCTAATGCCATATCCCTTTTTGTTGGCAGCGTCGTCAAAAAACATTTTCCATCATAGGTCGCCTTGGGCAGTGCAAAGGATATTCTCATCTGGGAATTTGGAGATCCAGACATTAACTTCTTCTACAGGGTAATCCGCGAGGTAGTCAGAGATGGCTCTTCATTTTATGGCTTTCTGTGTGACGTACAAAATATCTAACTCGATTAGGAGCATCAACCATCGGGCCATTCGGCTAGATAAGGCGAGTTTCTCAAGTAGGTATTTGATGGGATCCATTCGGGATACAAGTTTGATGGGGAAGGCGAGCATGTAGTGTCACAACTTTTGGGTGACCCAGACGAGCACGACACATGCCTTTTCTAAAGTAGTGTATTTGACCTCATACCCCGCCAATTTACGATTGGCATAATAGATGGCTCTTTCTTTACGGGAGTCTTCAAGGTATTGGGCTAGCAAAGCCCCGGTTGCAGTGTCAGCTATGGTTAGGTATAGGAGCAAAGGGAGACCAGACTATAGTGGCATGAGAACTGGAGGTTGGGTCAGATATTGTTTGATTTGATCAAAAGCTTCTTGGTAGCCCTCGTTCCAAACCTTGGTTGAATCCTTTCAGAGGATCTTGAAGATTGGTTCATATATGGAGGTTAGTTGTCTGATGAACCGGCTGATATATTTTAATTTCTTAAGAAAACCTCGAACTTCTTTCTCTGTTAGAGGCGGTGGCATCTCAAGTATGGCTTTCAGCTTTGCAGGATCTGCCTCTATCCCCTTTTTACTGACCATGAATCCCAAGAGTTTTCCCTTTGTAATGCCGAAGACACACTTCTATGGATTAAGTCGCATCTGATACTGTCGCAGTCGTTCGAAGAAATTTCGGAGAGCAAGAGCATGACCTTCTCTAGTTTTGGACTTGATAATCATATCATCCACATAAACCTCGACCTCCATGTGAATCAGGTCATGCAGGATGGTTGTGGAAGCCCTTTGGTAGGAAGCCCCAGCATTCTTGAGACCGAATGGCATAACGGTG
Source organism: Sambucus nigra (assembly GCA_949130495.1). Lineage (NCBI taxonomy): Eukaryota > Viridiplantae > Streptophyta > Magnoliopsida > Dipsacales > Adoxaceae > Sambucus > Sambucus nigra. The sequence continues at coordinate 298,756,251 of OX422223.1, forward strand.
TAGCAAAAGGTTCCCCATGGGGTGATGAATTTTGTTTTTTCTTGGTGGTCGGGGTGCATCTTGATTTGGTTGTATCCAGCAAATCCGTCGACGAATGACTTGAGAGCACGACTGGCTGTATTGTCCACGATCATGTCGATATTGGGTAACGGATAATCATCCTTCGGATAAGATTTGTTTAAATCTCGATAATCCACACACATTCGAACCCTTCCTCCTGATTTCGGTACAGGTACAATGTTGGCTAGCCATGTGGGATATTCGATCACTCGAATGAAACCCACGTTCAACTGTTTGACCACCTCTTCTTTGACCTTGATCGACCATTCGGTGCGGAGTTTCCTCAATTTTTGTTTAACCGGCTTGTAATCTGGGAGCGTGGGGATCTCATACTGAGCTATTTCAGGATCAATACCGAGCATATCATCGTAGGACCATGCGAAGACATCCACAAACTCCTTTAGCAATTCTTCGAGTTGTGCGCGCTCATGCTCGTCAAGGGTAGCCCCTATCCTAATCTCGTGCAGTTGGCTACTAGAACCAAGATTAATAACAACAGTCTCTTTTTCATTAACTTGAATACGGTTATGTTTTTTATTATTAACCTTATTTAGATCAGTTAAGAATTGCTCATTTGCAAAATCATCATCATCAAAAGTTTGATTAGAATCCAAGCAGTTAATGTAAGGCCCAGTAAGATACTCAAAATCTTCGTTTATTTCATTGATAGGAAAAACAGCATCGAGAACCTCATTAAAAGAGGTCTCGATTACATTTGAGCAAGGATAGACAATAGGAGAAGAAACAGGGTACACATTGGGATTAGGGGAGATTTCAAGAGGTAGAAGTGGCACAGCATACCGGTTGAGGAGAGGTGTATCAACAACTTTAATCAGATGGGATGGGTCCATTGATGTAGTGCCTGAATGCCCCAGTGTCTGTAAATTGAAGGAATCTTAGGAATCACTTTCCTCAGCCTTTTCGGTATCTTTGATGAGCGGTTGTATGCGGTGGGGGAAATTTTCGGCCCATGGGTAGCTATCTTGGAAAAAATCTCCATTCCAGGCTTCATCTTCTTGTCTGTGTGGTCGTACCATGGTTCTGAAAAATCGCAAAAGGGGAAATCCTCACCTTATTTAATGAATCGTCCATTTAATGAGTCTCCTAAGATAGTTCGAATACAGTTTAATCCTCTCTTTGGTCGAGACTGGCGGATCATTCTGAGCTCTTGTTCTGATGGTTGATACCCCAAGCCGCAAGGAGGGAAAGCTTTCTTCAGTTCGATGGGCTCAAGTATCCCTTGCTGCCTTTATCATAGCCCCAGTCCGAGCATTAAGTGCATGTTTTTGAACATCTGAATCACATTGACATTGCCATGAGGGTCATATTCTGGATAAACCCTTTCTTTGAAATCGTCCCCTATCGGGAGTAGGAATGGATCAACTCGGAATCCTGATAGGAGCTTATCATTTGACCCGTGATGTATCTCGAGAATTGGACTGCTGGTGTTTACACCCTCGGAATTGTCGTAGTCACCCAAAATGGTGATGACTCTCCCATCGGTGAAGAACTTCAATTTCTGATGGAATGAGGAAGAGACACCCTTTATACTGTGGAGCCAGGGTCTTCCGAGTAACAGCTTGAAACAGGCTGGGATGTCTATGACTTGGAATTCAACGATAGGGTTTATAGGTCCAACCCCTATTGCAAGTTTTATGGATCCCATCACCTCTCGGCGGGTATTATCATAGGCACGCATGGCAGCGGAGGTTGGAGCGAGGTCACTTTCTTTCAGACCTAAACATTTGAAGGTTCTCAGTGGGTAGACATTCAAAGCGGATCCGTTATCAACGAGAGAAAGCGGTACAACCTTCCCCATAACTTCGATGGAGATGTTGAGTGCATGATTGTGATTTGGCCCAATTTTGGGGATTTCTTCTTCGGAAAAGGACAGCATTCGGGTGGAGGTTAAGGATCTGACTAAATTTACCGCTTCTTCTGGTGTGGTAGAGGGAGGAACTATAGGTCCAGTGACTAATTTGATTAAAGCATTTCTGTGTAGTTGGGAAGACATGAAAATCCCCCGTAGAGCGATGTTAGCTTGAGTTTTCTTCAGTTGATCAAGGATCTTGCTCTCCTTAATGGTCATCTCTGAAATATGAAGGTTTTCAATGCCATTCCGTTTGTCATTTGCTGGTAGTGAGCTTGAAACTTGGTAATGTATCCTTGATCTGGTCATGTAATTTACTGAAGAAGGGAAAAACTTAAATCCTATTTCCTCGTCAATCTCAGGTTGCTATGCCACCCTGTCTATTTCTCCAAGGAGTTCTTCAAATGTGATCATCCACCAAAAGTCGGTTACTGGGCCGGATTTTCCTGAAGCTTGTTCTTCTCTTGAATCTTCGAATCCTTTCCCCCATCCGGTGGCATCAATTTTGTCTTTCCCTGTAAAGTCGATGCATTCCATAACTTCAACGGCTTCCTCATATAGGTGTTCCCATTCTGTGGGGATGTGTAGGGGTGAAGGGACCAGGTGCCCTTGTAGCTTTAAAGCACTAAATAACTCGGTGATACTGCAAATGTTATTCGTTTGCCTGAATGCTTCCGTGATGATCTGGACAACATCATCTAAGCTGACTTCATCGGTTAGTATCACCCAACTATCTGATTCTCGGGCCCATTTTCGCGCTTCTAAAAACAATGCACTGAACCTCTGGCAGTCGATATTCATTTGTGAGGGAAATTTTAACCTGAACTCTAGGAGTTGATTTAAGACCTCTGACAATTCCATACTTCCACTTTCAGAACGAGTCCGGACAGCGATGCACGCTCTAGTAAGGAGTGACAATGCCTGATCAGTGGGGCTAGTAGGGTGTAGGAGGAAATATGGGCAAATTTGAAGAGGTTTAGGAGAGTATACGGGTGTGATTTGAGTTGAGGGATCGAAATCGGGGTTTTCTTCCAAGAAGATGGCATTTGTGTGATTTGGGAGGGGGTTATGAGTAGTGTTTGTCTTAGGATTGGCTGGTAGGGCGATGGTACCTCGATAGATGATATCTTGGATTATGTTTCGGAGGTGGAAGCATTGGTCGGTGGTATGGCCAACTGTTTGGTGAAAGGCGCAATGATCATCAGTTTTGAAATTTTTTGGAAGTGGATTGGGTAATGGACGTGGATCCAGGGGCTTTATAAGGTTTCAGCTTAACAGGGCTTGGTAAACTTTAGAGAGGGGAGCATAAAGCTTAGTGTATTCCCTTCGGACGGGGGTAGGGAGACTTTCTGGTGCCCATGATGTGGTTGGTTGAGAGATGTTGTTGATGGTTGAGACTGTAGCATTGGCACGCTTGTCATATTTTCTAGGGGTGAACTGTCCAGACACCTTCTTTGATTCAACTTCTGTTTTGCCAAGACCTTCCTCGATTTCTACTCCTGCCTCTCTGAGAGCTCGAAATTGGGGGTAGTACTGTCCTCCCATGGTTGCTCGGACATGGGGCAAGAAATTATTCTTCACTATGTTGACTTGTTCTTCCTCAGATGGCCGATTGTTCATGGTAGCTACTTTTTCCCTCCACCGAGTTATGAAGTTACTGACTGATTCCCTAGAGTTTAGTTTGAGAAGTTCTAAATCACGGTGGGTGACCTCAAGCTATTCATTGTATTTGTACTGCGACTTGAATTCTTGGGCTACATCCTCCCAGGTACGGATTCTGGACTCTTCGAGAGACAAAAGCCATCGGAGAGTGCTATCCTTCAAAGTTTATTGAAAAAGTTGGGCCATTACTTCTTCGGAAGCCCCTAGGAGAGTCATGGAACGGTGATAACTATGAAGATGGACAATCGGGGGTGCACTCCCTCCGAATTTCTCAATGTTTGGCATCTTGAACTTCTCGGGTAACCTCGCTTTAGGAAAAGGAGACATGTGGGTGTAGTCCATGTAATTTCCAGAGATCCTGACCTGGTCAAACTTCTTGGTGAGCATCTTGGGATCCTCTTTGACTTTATTCAACTCCTCGTCCTTTGGATCAGCGACCACAAGCAGGTTAGCCATAGGATGGGCAATGTTTGGCATTGGAAGTTGGGCAGGCAGCAGCCCATTGGTAGGAGGGGCATGTGGAGCGTGCTGATATTCTTCTGGAACCCAGATAGGCTCGGGTGGACCCATAGCATGAGGGAACAAGGCCTCGGGCTCTTGAGGAATAGGAACTTGGATTCGTTGTATTTATCGGACCTCAGCTTGGAGGTTGTCAATCTTGGCCACGAGCTGACCTAGGACTGTCGACAGATCTGGTTGTATGACTGGTGCTTGATCTGAATTCTCCATGGAAGATGGATGGATTCCGGACTCCGAAGAAGTAGTAGAGGAGCGGATGAAACTCCAGGGTGATTTGACTCGAGACCGAAGCCAATAAGGAGCCAGGCCAAGGGTGTGCGATCGACCTGAGAAGGCGTAGGATAAGATTTATTTTTGCAAAAAAGGGAAGAAACTATTTTTGAATTTTTGATAAAAAGGGAGAAATGTTTTTGGATTTTTGATAAAGAAGGGAGAAATGTTTTTGGATTTTTGATAAAAAGGGAGAAATGTTTTTGGAGACGGAACTCAGCATGATTATTTTTATTATTATGTTTTCACTTGTATTTAATTCTCTTAAATGAAATGTCGGACGGGACCTGAACCTGGAAAAGTGGGGGTATTAATACATGCAAAGCTACATTTGGACTTGTAACCAGGCTCGCGAAAAGGGTCCCGTTTTAAAAAATGCGCAAAAATTGGGCGGCAGGCCGACCCGGAATTTCGGCAGAGTTTCGGGTTGAAACTGGAAATATAAAGTTCGTTTCCTAGGTTTGACACCTATATGCGGGTATGCAGTTGGTTGGGTGAATCGGCATGGGTTCCCCCCTTTGGCGTGACTTCCACGATATACGTCTTGCTCTTGCAGGCAATCGGTACGTGTGGACAAGCCATTTGATATACATGAGTGTACGTGAATTGCCTCACCATATACCTCGTGGGGACGGTACGTGTGAGAGAAAATTTGATATACTCGACGTTCGTGAACGAATTCCCTACGATATACCTCCCGTCATGACTTCGGTCAAGCGGTACGATGAGGGGGAACCGTTCGATATACGTCGAAGGTACTTGGCCAATGGAAGGTGAGAGTCATATCTCTTAGGCTAACTACGACCTGCTGGACCAGAGCCCATCACGAAGTGACCCTCCAGTTACTGGGTAAAATTTGGTCAATAACAATGCTCTTTGGTGATATCGTGTGAATAATGCATGATTCTCTTATTAGTATCTTATGATGAAAATGCCTTTCATGATTATGCCAAATGGGGGGCAAAGTACAAGTACCTCAAAAGGTACCCCAAGTATGGATGGGTGATGCGTGAAACATGGGGATATACATGTGATCCGGTGCACGTGGTGTGAAGTGTACATGGAGAATTTTCTACAAGTGTGTGAATATAAGCATAAGCATGGGATACACATGTGAGAAAAGGGAACATGAAGGTATGGGGGGGGGGGGGGAACATAAGAAAATATAACATTCATGTAAATAGAGTCAAGCCCTCAAAATAAATAAATTCCCCAGCGGAGTCGCCACTGTGGCCATCCCCGATCCCCGCCGCGGAGGGAAAAGGATCCTTCGGGTCCCGCGCGTCCCCTCTCGGGAGAGCGCTCGGCCGGCGTCCATTTGTGAGGTGTGAAAATGTAGAGAGATTCAGAGTCGCCAGTCTATTTTACTCAAAACAGACAAAAGAAAGGGGGAGCCACCCCGAAGGATGGCATCCAAAGACATACTGGTGCGTGCGAAACCAAAATGATTCGAGAAGGGTTCGGAGGCTTAGTTACAAAATGGGAAGGTGTTAGGCACCCATTCCGCCATTTTGGTCTCGCATGAATATTTGCTATTTTCCGTTATATTTCCCCCCGTGATATGTGTGCATGTGTATATATAGAATGGAGGTAGTAATCCTCGACTTGTATCATAGAAATGATAAATCGAGTCATCCGTAGGAATGTGAGATTAATGTAGAAAATAGGATTTGCGCGACTACCCTTGCGTTGATTGTTATAATGTAACAATAACGCATGTGAGATAATACGCCACTAAGAACGAATGTATAGAATATAATAGAAAATGGGGTAAAGAGATGATAGAAAATAAGAAAAAGCGAGAAAAGGACTCGAATCTCGGGTTTTACCCCGAGACGCCTACGTAGCCTATAAAGGCATCAAAGTCCACGTAGTTCGCATACAAAATGAGGGGTGGGGGTTATCCCATAAATTCAAATGGGGAATCTCTTATTTGTAAGTGTGTGTGTGTGTGTGTGTGTAGAACAAGTGTTTTAGTTGTGAGAAAAGTGTGGAAAAAGTGTGAGAATCCCTATTTGGAATTTATGAGCAAACCCTCTTTTCTTGTTTTTTTGGGTTTTATTTATATGAAAATAAGAAAAGTGCAATAATACTAAATAAAAAGCATAATAGGATGTGTGAGATGAGATAATAAAAGTGCTAAGTAAGAAAACAAGTTATTGGGAATTTAAGAGAATTTAAGAGAGAGTTTGAGAAAGTTGGACCTTCTTGAAGATCTTGAGATTGATCTTGAATGTTGGAGAGAAGCCCTTGCACTTTGGATGATGATGGAGAGTGGTTAATTCACCAAGTTTCATGAAAGGGATGATGAAAAGTGGTAGTAAAAAGGGGATTTGGAAGTTGAAATCACGTTGTCTTCGAGAGAGGTTTCTGGGATTCGTTGAGAGGGATTTCTATCTGATCTGATCTCTCTCTGCAAATGAGGCCAAGGCCTCATTTTATAGGCCCAGGGGTTTGTCGATCGAAATAGAGCCCTTCCTGCCTGTCGGCAGGAAGGTGACGATAGGCAGGTTCTGGGACCTGCCGTTTGGTAGTGTGTTTCAAGCTTTTTTAGAAAATTGGCCACCGAGGGCAAACCGTCGATCAGAATCATGCACGGATCATACCGTTGGAAAGGTAATTCAGAGACCTTCAAAAGTCCTTTGGACCGCTCCTGGGTCTGGGAGTTGACTTTGGGTCAAATATGGCTTGGAAGTGTTTGTCGGTCCGCTGGACGGGGAATCGTTCGGACGCAATTGGAGCGTTCATCCGCTTGGTAAGTCCGAATTGCACACGGGGCATACCATTGTAAAGGTTAGAAGATGTACTTCAACATTACAAGAGTTTGACCCGGTTTGGAGAGTTGACTTTGGTCAACCGAGCCCGGGTAGCGCTCGGTGGCCTCCGGGAGTCAAACGAATCGTTCGTCCGCATGGAAAGTTGGAATTGCGCATGGGATGGACCATTGGAAAGGGTATTCAGTGCCCTTAGAAGATTCATTCAGACTCGATTGAGCTGAAAAGTTGACTTAGGTAAAACAGAGCCCGAGCGGTGGCCTCTGGGTCAGGTTTTGGACGCAAACGGACCGTTCGTCCGCATGGTAAGTCGGAATCGCGCACGAGGCAGACCGTTGGAAAGGGAACTCAATGCCCTTCAAAGATTCATTCAGTCTCAGTCGAGACAAAGATCTTGACTTTTGGTCAAACCGAGCCGGGGAGTGCCCGATGGCTTTCAGGTCAGTGCTCAGGACATGACCAGAGTTTGCAGTGATGAGCGGAGGTACTAGGAACCTAAGGAGAGTTAGGGGGTAACAGAATGAGGTGTCTACACCAACGGTCAGAATCTCACACCACCTTGGCAAAACAACCATAACATAACATACGGGAAGTGGTCATAGTTCCTCCCCGAAAATGAGACGAAACATACCCACCACGTCTCACCCCTAATAAAAACAATCACACAATAATAAATGGACGCTATGACCTGGGGAATATCCACACCCTGCTCCTCAATCCAGGGCGCTCACCCTCATAGCGCAACTTCCCATGATAGCAAGGAGGGGGTATGCTTCACTTATGTATATATATAATTCACACAAGATATTCATACATCAACACATCATATATATGTATACCATCACACAAAGTATAATTATCACACTATTTACATACTCTTATTACGCTCTTAGGCGTAGATGAAACAATATCATTATTTAGTATATTTTACTCTCGATATACTATTTTTTAATAACTCACATAACTTCCCCACTTAGTATACATTATACTATTTCTCACTTAAAGTTCACACCTCACTTCTATTTATGATCATCTCTCAATTCTATTTACGTTGAGGATATTTTCTATATCCTAATGCACCTCGATCAGAATTTCTCATTTATATGAAACATCTCCCAAGTTAATTAGCGTTAAGGATATTTTCTATATCCGTATGCACATCGATCAGCATTTATAATTTTCAATCCCTAATATAGTTCAATCCATCACATGAACCTTTGAATTTATCCCATTTGGGATTTAATACTAAAAATCCATTATCATTAAGCGCATCCTAGCTCTCGTTTATAAGACCATAATTACCTCCACACAGAATTCTTAATGATAGTGGGCTTCCCCACCTTGTCGATACGATATTCCCTAATCGGTATTCTCTCGAATTAAGTCAATGTGACTACAACAATTCCCTATAAGGGAAGCTCACTAAAAGTCTCCAAAACACAGTTTTGATAACTCCTATAGAGGTTCCCAATCGACAAACAGAAACTAAACCGGAAGAAACTCACTCCAGAAAAATCTCTCAAAACAGCCTCATTTTCGAATCGATTCGGCCCCAAAGACCTGTAAGTCTTCTTCCTACCGAATCGATTCGAAAGGGGGGAATCGATTCGGTTTGGTGAGGAAGCTACGAATGGGTTGTTTTCTCCATAAACCCAAAATACCCAAAAATCATTTTTATCATCTTCCAACCATTTCTATCCAACCCAAACATATATATAACATAATAATGCATTGTATAACTCATCCCAACTATTTTATAACCTCAAATACATTTTATACACAACAAATCTAAGATTTTACCCAAAATCTAGGTTTTACATATTCAACCCAAAATTCACAATTTTGATCCACAAATCATGTAATAAATGATACACAACAATTATTTAGCAAGTTTAATCACGTGCCTCAAGTTCGTAGGGTCCGAATCCTCCTTGAGATTGCGTAATGGCCGGAAATCTCACTTTTTCTCTCTTTCTCTTCTTGTTTTCTTTCTTTCTGTCTATTTCTCTTTCTCTCTAAGGATAATTCTATCTCCTGTAGGCTTTTAAGCCTTATCTCCCAAAATACACAACTTTAAATGACAATACACACTTTAAATGACTCGGTAACTTTAATTCGATCCAAACGAACCCAAAAGATTTCGGGAACCAAATAGACCCCAAGTACAATCATTTCGACTTTCTCGACCCATCCGGAAACAACTACACTCTCAAAATTTCCATTCGAAACACTTTCTAACATCTTTAAATTTTGACCTCAATACCAATTTAATTATTCTCCAATTAAAATAATATTTATTTCTCCTAAAAATAAATAAATTATTGTCCCAAAAATTTTAGGGTATTACAATTTATTATCTTTTTAATAAACTTATCTAATTATTTATGACCCTTTTTAATAAGAAAAAATATAGTGCGCGGGAAACACAATTTGGTGATAGAATCCTACTACACATCAAGTTAAAGAGCCACTTCCCCCAAACTCTATATTCTACGATAAATATGGAGAAACCATGACCTCACACTCGTATCATCCACGCATCTCGTCTCCAACCACTGCACAGCTGTATAAATCTCTATCTTCAACAATTGTGTAACTGTGTCCTCTGATTTAAGGGCTTGAATACGAGTTATAGTGTTCTCTGATTCAAGGGCTTGAAATACTAACCTTCTGAAAAAACTGAATCAAAGTACTAATATCGTGAAGATAGTAGAAGGGGTTGAAACATGGATGTATGTTTAGATTATATAGGCATATATCAGTTCTTATGGTATTGAATAGTATCCTCATTTGTTTATATTCTAACATAGTAAATGTTTGTCGTTTGACGATCACGGAGCCAAATGTGTGAGACGTTTAGTCAAATGGTCATCACTAACTCTTATGCCAATTTAAATTCATGGACCATAAATTTAACCTTAATGGAAAATATATCTTTTATATGAAGATGATGTTGAAATTAAAAGATAAAGAAAGTAGGCTTAATTCAGGCATGTTTAAACTATAGAACTGAACGAATGTTTTGATGTATAGTTTTTACACGGTTAATGAACCCAGCCATGATGGTGAAATATATACAGTACAAGTAGTAGCTGTTTAGCTACGTTATAAGAGAATTCAAATTTTGAATGTTTGTTGATGTTGAATCGATATAACCAGCAGGTGCAGACACCATTTGTTCCAAGTTAGTAGGAGAGTCTTTAGTGGACTTATGCTTGGTCAATACCTCCCCCCCCCCCCCCCCCCCCCAAGTTGATACTGGTTTTGAAACAATCATAAGCTTGTCTCTGGTAAATTCAAACTTGGTAGTGGAAAGACCTTTGGTGAAGATATCAGCTATTTGATCATGAGTGGATATGAATTGAACCTATAATTGTTGTTTGGCCATTTGGTCACGAACAAAATGAAAATAAATTTCCACGTGCTTTGTGTGGGCATGGAAGACTAGATTTTCAGATAAATAGGTGGCACCAATATTATCACGCCAAAGAATGGGAGGTTTGTGAGGCGGGAAACCAACTTCATGTAAAAGTGATTTGAGCCACGTTAGTTCAGCGGTATCATCGGCGAGGGATTTATATTCAGCTTCAGTAAAGGAGCGGGACACAGTTTTATGTTTACGAGAGTGCCATGAAATGAGATTAGAACCCAAATAAATTGCAAAACCACCTATAGAATTTCGATCGTCAATACAACCGGCCCAATCAGAGTCCGTAAAGGCTTGGAGTTCAAGAGATGAGGATTTTGTAAGTTGAAGGCCATGAGTTTGAGTAGCATTAAGGTATTGGAGAATACGTTTGACCAAACTCCAATGAACATCTGTAGGTTGGTGCATAAATTGACAAGTTATGTTAACAGCAAAGGTAATATCAGGACACGTGAGTGTAACGTATTGAAGATCACCAATAATTTTTCTATAAGGATTGGGATTGGTTAATGGCGTGCCTTCATTTTTAAAAGGGAGGAGGTGGTGGAAATGGGTGTTTTGATGGGTTTGGAAGTTGACATACCATGTCTATGGAGGAGGTCATTAATGTAGCGTTGTTGGGAAAGATGGATTCCATTATTTGTGGGTGTAACTTCAACCCCAAAAAAATAATGAAGATGGCTGGGATTTTTAAGTGAAAATTCAGTGCCAAGTGAGATGATAAGAGATTGGATGAGATTAGAATTGTTTCTAGTTATTAAGATGTCATCAACATAAATAAGAAGAAACATGATATTTTTCCCATCTTTATAAATGAAAAGAGAAGAATCGATTTTGGAGACAAAGAAGTTTTGGGTGAGAAGATATTGTGTTAACCGGTGAAACCAAGCTCGGCGATTGTTTTAAGTCATAAAGTGATCGGTGTAGTTTGCAAACATAGTTGGGATGTGTTGGGTGTTTAAAACCGGGAGGTTGTTCCATGAAAACATCTTCTGTTAAAAAACCATGAAGAAAAGCATTATTAACATCTAGTTGAGATATAAACCAATTATGGGTGACTGCAATAGAGGGAATGGTGCGAATAGTAGTTGATTTGACAATAGGGCTAAAGGTTTCAATGAAGTCAAGTCCATATTCTTGGTGAAAACCTTTGTCTACTAAAAGAGCTTTGTACCATTCAAGTGAGCCATCGGATTATCGTTTTATTCGATAAACCCACTTGCAACCAATAATATTCATAGAGGGGGAAGGTGGAACTAGAGACGAGGTGTTGTTGTGCAGAAGTGAATTAATTTCAGTGGTCATGGCCTTACGCCATTGCGGGTCTTTATTTGCCGACGTAAAACAAGTGGGTTCATGGATTTGGAGTGTGGTAAAATGTAGTTGAGGTTCGGTAGAAGTTTTGGCAGTGGACTAAGATCGCAGGAGCATGGAGTGAGTGCGGGTTGGTTGTTGGATGTGGTATGGACCAATATCAATTGATAACTGGATGCCATTTGGGTTAGAGTATGAGGGCAGTGGTGAAATGGGGCGGGAGGGAGTAGGACAGTCGCGAGTTGCAGGTTTAGTAACTCGTAAGGGAAGGTGTGGGGTGGGCATTGGTAAAAGAGTAGGAGATAGCATTGGAGCAATTCGTGATGTAGACTCAGGGAATGGAGATAATGGGCGGGATGTAGTAACAGGTATGTGTGGTGGGTTATATGCGTTAGGAGGAGATTTTGAGGGTGTTAATATAGTTGATGTACTACCCCATGGGACATTGGAGGGCGGAGGAAAAGTAGTAGAGTTATTTAAAGAGAATGGAAAATTATTTTCATCAAAGCGAACATGACGTGTAAAATAAATGCGACCCGTGTGAAGATGTAGACACGATAACCATGGTGATTTGAATTATACCCAAGAAAAACACACGGATAGGAACGATAATTAATTTTATGAGCATTATAAGGGAGGAGATATGGAAAACATAGACAATCGAAAATTTTTAGAAAATTATAGTCAGGAGGGGGGAGTAAATTATTTGAAAGGGAGATTTATGGGAGAGAGTACGTTTGGGCATATAATTAATACGAAATACTGCAGTTTCAAAGGCATAATGCCAAAAAAATTGAGGAATTGAGCCATGAGCCATTAGAGTGAGACCAGTTTCAATAATATGTTGGTGGCGATGTTCAACAAACCCCACTTGTTCATGTGTGGGAGGGCAAGAGTAGCGATGATGAATACCACAATTTTTAAAGAAAGGATCCAATTTTTTGAAATTCACCACCCCAATCAGTTTGAATATTTTTAATTTTAGTACTAGTTGTCCTTCAACTAGTTTTTGAAAATTAATAAAAATGGTATAAACATCAGATTTGCGCATCATTAGGTAGAACCAAATAAAGTTAGACAAGTGATCAACAAAGATGACAAAATATATATATGACCATTAGTAGACATAATAGGAGATGGTCCCCAAACATCACTAAAAAATAATTCTAAGATAGATGATGATTATTTAATACGACTCGGCAAGTGCTGTCTACAAGACTTGACCATTTAACACGCTAGACAAATATTATTTTGACTGGAGGAAATAAAAGGAAGCTGATTTTGGTGAAGAATTTGATGAAGAACTTGAGCATGAGGATGGCCCAAGCGATTGTGCCAGCAAGTTGAGGACGCTTTTATGGTATGATGCGCATGTGGAGTTGAAGTCAATGTTGTGGGAGCGAGTGTGTAGAGTACATGTTTACTCGTACCATGAAGTAGAGGCTTCTGAGTTCGACGATCCTTAACAACACAATAAGAGGGATAAAATTCAAAATAAACGTTATTATCTTGAGTGAATTTTTGAACAAATAGAAGAGATTTAGAAATTGTAGGAACATGAAAATATTATTTGAAAAGAGATTAGAGGAGGAGGTAGAAATAGTGGAGTTTCCAATATGAGAGATTTGGAGTCCCTTACCATTTCCAATGTGAATAGTGTTAGGTACATGATATGTAGATGGATGATTAAACTGAGTAAGATCTGGGGTGACATGGTGTGAAACGCCAGTGTCGGGAAGCCAGGCTGTTATGGTGAGGGTGGTGTGGGAAGTAGACCCGGTTGATAGGAAGGGGCATGAGTGAAATGGGCAGTGGGCATAGAAGGATTAGAGGTGCTGAACCTGTGAGGACATGTTGGGGCAGTGTGATCGAGAGCATGACAAAGTTAACAGCGAGGTTGGTGATGATAGTAAGAATAACTCCCCTGTCCACGTCCACGGCCACGGAGGATAGTGTGGATAACCACAGTGGGATCTAATGTTTTGGTGAGATGCTATTGAGGGGTTTGGAGTAGTGAAGTGAGTCGTAGGTGGATTGTTTTGAGGTTGGATTGTGAGATTAGAGAATTGGTCAGTATTGATAAATTTATGACTAAGTAATAGAGAGTGTAACTCAGAGAAGGTTACAGGAGTGGGTCTTGCAGCGAGAGTAGTGATTAAATCCTTGAATTCAGATCTTAGTCCCTTAAAAATGTGAATATTAAATTAAGCTTGGGTGAGAGGATGGCCTACAACACTGAGTTCATCAGATATGATTTTTTCTTTTTGAAGGAATGTTGATGCAGAGTCATCACCTTGGTGAAGACGATGAAAATGAAGATGAAGGTTTAGGATGCGAGTTTCAGAAGGAGATGTAAGGGCATCAGCAAGATTCTTCCAGATTTGATGAGATGTTTGTAGTCCAACTATAAGAGAGATCATTGAGGTGGACATGGAGGATACAAGCAGGCTAATAATTAGCTTATCTTGTTGTTTCCATAAGTTGGTAGTTGGTTCTTCAAAGGGACATGGATAACTTCCATTAACAAATCGAAGCAGGTTTTGACCACTTAAAAATGGTTCAACTTGAGTTTTCCAGTGAAGGTAATTGGTATCATCAAGTTTGATATGGACATAGTGGTCGGAGGAACCAATATTGATAGTGGAAGGTGGGGAAGAGATATCACTATTTGTATTTGATGAGGTGGTCATTGTGATGAACGGATATCACTATTGATAGAAAAGAAAAGAAAAAAAAATTATCAGGTTATTGCTCTGATACCATATAGAACTGAACGAATGTCTTGATATATAGTTTTTACACAGTTACTGAACCCAACCATGTTGGTGAAATATATACAGTACAAGTAGTAGTTGTTTAGCTACGTAATAGGGGAAGTCAAATGTTGAATGTTTGTTGTTGTTGAATCGGTATAACCAGCATTACAGACGCCATTTGTTCCAAGTTAGTAGGAGAATTATTAGTGTACTTATGCTTGGTCAATATAAACTACACATAGTGCATAGATGACTCTAGCTCTGCTTTATTTGTAGCTTTTTTTGTATTCTGATTTTTAAAACACGTTGTAGTTTCATCTTTCCCCCATTGATAAGTTTAGATTCTGATAAAATCACGAAATTTCTTTTATGCCTGTGACTTTGAATGACTTATATCAATATACTTACAACAAATCAATTTTTCTTGTTATGTTTAATTGTGTAACTCTTGAATGTTTTCAGACTTTGATTGGATATTGCAACAAATAGCTCCCAGTTATTTCCATTCGTCATATATATGTGACATTGTTAGCAGATATAAAGAGTTTTACTTAAATGCGAAATTTCTTTGTCACAACACCACATTGTCACCTGCATTAGTTCTGGTATATGCTTCAACTTCATGGGTGTTATATCAATCTCACTGTCATATCTAAAAATCCCACGCAAATTTAGTATCATCATATATAAAGTAAAATAGATTAAAACAGAAAGTCGAGAAGTCGGAGACCATCTCCATCAATTTTGGGTATAAAATTCAGTTTTTTTCAATTTTAAAGAAATGTGTTTATTTTTTAGGTACATTAATAAAGGCCCGCACTTAAAGAACTCTCTCTTTATATATAGGCAAGCTAAACCCAAAAATAAATAAAGAGAGATAATGTGACAACCCGAATATAATTATGATAAACATGTTTAAATCATGATTAGCTTATGTGATATGGATAATATGTTATTAGTATATATATATAATGTTAAGTCATTATGTTTAGCTTAATCCTACCTTCATAAAGCTTGAAATATCGAATTAGTTACACATGTGAAATTTTAAAGTTTTCGGTATAATATTCCTGTTGTAGGCTAGTTTTGACCTTTATGACCTAACAATGACCTTGAGGTGTAAACTGGATATTTGTAGATATATGAGTTAGGTTTATAACAAAACAAACGGTTCATCGAACGGACCTCCAAGTGGGAAGATATTTTCTTTTTACAAACAGGGGGTAAAGTAGTCATTTAGCCTTAAATGATATTTTGTTTTATATAATGCCACATGTTATATTTTGATTGGACCAAGGGGGGGTGACCTTATGCCGACTTACGTAAAAGACCCTAAGGTATTTCCATCCATAAATCTTGTTTATTTTTTTTGTATTACTTATTTAAATGATTGAAATAATCATTTGTTTACTGAAATTCCATGTCTTGATGTGTACTTACGGATAAATGCAAGTTTAAGCAAGTTTCAATGTGTAAACCCTTGAGATTGTTTTGTTTAGGAACCTTATTTATTCAAACTTCCATATATTTTTGTATACTTACTGGAATTAATTTATTCCAATTGGATATTTACCTGGACTCATATATGTATGACATATCCTAAAATAATGCGAAACTACCAATATATGAGTCTTTGGTGAGAGTTTGAAGTTCGGGTATGAAATCTGCCCCAAGGGTGAAAGTATGCATACCATATGTTTGATGTCTTACTTGACATAGCTAATGAACTCTGAAAATTATGAAATTTTAATCTTGTATTGTTAAATATGTTTACAGATGTTGGATGAAATATCATATAAATTTATGATGCAGAAAAAATATGCGAATTCCTGGAAGTTGAATGAACGATAAAAGAGCCTATAGGGAAGATTTGCTATGTGGTAAAAAAATGGGTATATCTTGCTTTAGAAGACTTGAAATGATGTACCGTCTTTTGTATTGGAATACTAATATGATAAGGATTGAATTAACAAGAATAAATGAATATATGTTCGGTCTATGATTTGGATATGAAAATTATATTAACATGAATTTGGATGAAAGTTCATCTGTGACAAATGATTTGAATAGAATCGTATGATGCTTATGAATTGAGTTATGTTCAACTT
Organism: Sambucus nigra; assembly: GCA_949130495.1. Classification (NCBI taxonomy): domain Eukaryota; kingdom Viridiplantae; phylum Streptophyta; class Magnoliopsida; order Dipsacales; family Adoxaceae; genus Sambucus; species Sambucus nigra. The sequence goes on from OX422223.1 coordinate 298,773,011, forward strand.
ATTCTTTGAATTGTTAATATTGTTATGATGACGCTAATATTGTAAAAATGATGGGAAGGGAAGAAGAGCTAATTGAACAAGTACCGAATAAAGGCAACGGAAAAACCAGTTAAACTGTCAAGGTGAATGTACTTATGATTGTTTCATATATAGATATAAAAATGATATGTTGGATTTGAGTATAGCTCTAAGAGAGGATTTGTTTGAATACTTCTATATTCAGTATTTGTTTGGATATTCAAATATCCAGGATTTTTTATTGCCAATGGGCAGAATTATTTGGATCTTATAATCCAGGATTTGTTATTGCCAATGGGCAGAATTATTTAGATATTCAAATATCCAGGATTTGTTATTGCCAATGGGAAGAATTATTTGGATCTTATGATCCAGGATTTGTTATTGCCAATGGGTAGAATTATTTGGATATTCAAATATCCAGGATTTGTTATTGCCATGGCCAGAATTATTTGGATCTTATGATCCAGGATTTGTTATTGCCAACGGGCAGGATAGTTTGGATTTTATATCCACAGATTCAATATAGAATTGTTATTCCATTGCAGGGGAAAAGTACCTCACTAAGCTTAATGCTTACAGTTTATATTTTAACATTTTTAGGTTTGTACCCTACCAACTAGGATACTATATGACCGGTAACTTTGAGAGTTGCACCGTTGGAAGAGCTGGGGTTTAAATATGGGAATTTTAACCTTGTCACACTGAAGATTTTAATACACTCACACATTGTACATATAAGTTTAGCATGAATTGAGTTGATCATAGTTAATCACGTTATTGTATATCTGCTTAATTACGACTCTGATATTGATTTCGGTATGGAATAAGAATAATAGTATGTTCATTGTGCACATTATGTAGAAAAATATTGATAAGTGAATTATATTTCCAATGGGCTCAAGATCACGATCTAATTATTATAATGAGAAATTATTATTATGGAATTTGGTTTGGGGTGTGAGAATTAGTTGTATCAGAGCGTGGTTATTAATTCTAGACGTGTGTGACGATTAGATGGCAGTATTGAGTTGATTTTATATTTATGAATTGTTTATGTACTAACCAATAGTTTAGTATCATAAACTGTTTATATTGGTTGTTATATCTTTTTTGTATTTCAGATAATTCCAGATGGAACCTGGGAATGGACACATAGAGAAGAGGGAGTGGCTTCTCGTATAGAGAATACTGAAGTAGAGCAAAGTGTTGCTGGAAGGTCTAGAGAACAAGAGCAGCCTAAAGAGATGCAAATAATGGCAAGGCAATGATGAGGATGGAAGAGCAACAATAAAGAAATATGATGCAAATGGCAGAACAACAGGCTAGATATCTAGAATCAAAGACTGTGGCCAGGATTGAGAAAGAGGCAAGGAAGGAAATGAAAGATTCCATGCATGAGAAGTTTTTGAAGTTAAATCCTCCAGAATATTCAGGGTCAGTTGAACCTACAAAAGCTGAGATGTGGGTCAGAGATCTAGAAACTATCTTTGCAGTTATGAAGGTTCCAAATAACTAAAAAGTGAATCTTGTTGTGTTTAAGCTGAAAGGAGAGGAGAAATATTGGTGGGAAGCCAGCAACCATTTGGTGCCTAGGATGGAAGGTACTGATGTTATTACATGGGCTGAATTTATTAAAGCTTTGTATGTTAAGTATTTTCCTAAAGTTTATAGGAGGGAGAAATTGAGGGAATTTATAAATTTGACCCAAGGGAAAATGTCTGTGAGGGAGTATGAGGTTAAATTTACTGCTTTGTCTAGATTTGCTACTAAATATGTGTTGAATGAAGAAGATAAATGTAGTAAGTTTCAAGATGGACTGATTTGGCCTATTCAAAATAGAGTGGCCACTTATGAGTTAGAAGATTATGCTTCTCTTGTAAACAAAGCCACGGTAGCAGAAAGGCAAATGAACCAAGGGGTGGCGAGTAGAGAGAGTTTTAAGAAAAGTAGATTTGACGCATCTCACTATAAGGGAGGTGAGGGTGGAAGTGTTAAGATGGAACCTCATAAATTTCAGAGAGGTGGTAGAGATAGTGGTAGAGGTCAGGGAAGATTTGGTAGAGATACCAGGGGTGGTGGATCTTTTGGTTCAGTCAGAAAGTCAGGGAGAGGTGAGGCCCCAATAGGAGGTGTTACATGTTTCTTTTGTAAAGAGGAATGTCATTATAAATCTCAGTGTCCAAAGCTTAAGGGATTGGAATGCTACCATTTTCATCAAGTGAGTCATATTAAGAAGAATTATCCGCAATTAGTAGAGACTCCAGCAACACATAGTGAAGTAGCAAGCAGAATGTTATCTCCAGGTAGCGCAGTGAAAAGTATGGGCAGAGGACAAGCTAGTAGTCCCAGGCCAGGTGGACGAGTTTTTACAATGATAGAAGTTCAGATTACTCTAGATGTGGTGACAGGTACACTTTCTATTACTGATAGAAGTGCTTATCTTCTGATTGATCCTGGTTCCACACATTCTTTTGTGTCATATGCATTTTCCATATATCTGAATAGACCATGTACTCATTTAGAGGTGGGGTTGGGTATTTCCATGCCTATGGAGGATATAATTGTAGTTAAATATGTTTTTCGTGATTGTGTTTTGACTGTGGGGGTTAGAGATACAGTTATAGACTTACTTCCATTGGGTATCTCTGATTTTGACATAATTTTGGGAATGGATTGGTTATCCAAATATCATGCATCCATGGATTATTTTCGTAAGGAAGTTATTTTTAAATTACCTCATGAGTCTGAATTTAAATTTGTGGGGGAAAGGAAAATTGTTCCTAGTTGCATTATTTATGCTATTCAGGCAAGGAAATTATTGATTAAGGTTTGTGAGTGTTTTATTGCATATGTTCTTGACACTGCGAAGGGGGCTTTACAATTAGTTGATGTTCCTATAGTACGTGATTTTCCAGAAGTGTTTCCTAGCGAATTTCCTGGATTACCGCCAAAGAGAGAAGTTGAATTTAGTATTGAATTAGCACCGGGAACAACCCCTATTTCTATGGTACCGTATAGAATGGCACCTGTTGAATTAAAAGAACTCAAGATTCAGTTACAGGATTTACTTGATAGAGGGTTCATATAGCCAAGTGTATCTCCATGGGGTGCACTAGTTTTATTTGTGAAAAAGAAAGATGGCACTATACGTTTGTGTATTGACTATAGGCAACTGAATAAAGCTACAATTAAGAACAAATATCCTTTACCTCGTATAGATGATTTATTTGATCAGTTACAGGGTGCTAAAGTGTTTTCAAAGATAGACTTGCGATCAAGTTATCATCAGTTGAGGGTGAAGGGGAGTGATTTTTCTAAAACTACTTTTCGTACTCGGTATGGTCATTTTGAATTTCTGGTGATGCCTTTTGGGGTGACTAATGCTCCAGCTATATTTATGGATCTTATGAACCGGGTAATGCATCCTTTCGTTGATTTATTTGTGATAATTTTTATTGATGATATTCTGATTTATTCACGTGATATGGTTGAACATGAAAAGCATCTCAAAACTATTTTGAATGTGTTGAAAGATAAGCAATTGTATGCTAAGTTTAGCAAATGTGAATTTTGGCTATCAAAAGTTGTATTTTTAGGCCATGTTATTTCTGGAGATGGTATATGTGTTGATCGCAAGAAGGTAGAAGTTATTGTAAAATTGGAGAGGCCCAATAATGTCACTGAGGTGAGAAGTTTTCTGGGTTTAGCTGGGTATTATAGAAGGTTTATTAAGGTATTTTCTTCAATTGACTTGCCAATGAATAAATTGACTCGGAAAGATATTAAGTTTGAATGGAATTCTGATTGTCAAAATGGTTTTAAAGAATTTAAGAAGAGGTTAGTAACTGCACCTGTTCTTACTATTCCACACGGTGGAGATGGTTTATTATTTATACCAATTCTTCACATCAGGGGTTGGGTTGTGTTTTTATGCAGCATGGTAAAGTTATTGCTTATGCTTCTAGGCAGTTGCGTACACATGAACGTAATTATCCTACACATAATTTGGAACTTACTGCTATTGTGTTTGCTTTGAAATTATGGTGTCATTATTTATATGGTGAAGTATGTGAAATTTTCACTAACCATCAGAGTCTTAAGTATTTATTTACTCAGAAGGAGTTGAATTTGAGGCAGAGGCGGTGGATGGAGTTAATTAAAGATTATGATTGTACAATTTACTACCATCCGAGGAAGGCGAATGTAGTTGCAGATGCTTTGAGTAGAAAAGCTTCGGGTAGGTTATCTTATATTTAGTGTGCTAGAGTTTCTCATATTATGGAGTTGAGATTGATGGGAGTGGAATTGCAACTAGCATATGGGGACAGATTCTTTGCTCATGTAAGCGTGAGGCCTTTATTAGCTACTCGTATTCATGATTTCTAAAGTCAGGATCCTTTTCTTCGGAAAAAAAGGCAAGATGTCTGAGATGGTAAGTCTGATGATTTTTGTATTGTTAATGATGGTAATTTATTGTACAAGCAACGGTTATGTGTGCCTAATGTGGGTGAATTAAAAGAGAAAATTTTAGATGAGGCTCATAATTCCATTTATACTATGCATCCTGGTAGTACTAAAATGTACAGGGATTTGAAAGAGCATTATTAGTGGAATAATATGAAGTAGGAAATAGCTAATTTCGTTGCTAGGTGCCTTATATGTCAGCAAGTGAAAGTGGAGCACCAGAAACCTACTGGTTTGCTTCAACCGTTGCCAATACCGTAGTGGAAATGGGATCATGTAATGATGGATTTTGTGGTTGGGCTTCCTCGATCTCAGAAGGGGTCAGATTTTATTTGGGTAGTGGTAGACCGGTTAACCAAGTCAGCTCACTTTCTAGCAGTAAAGACTACATATACAGTTAATAGGTATGCTAGATTGTATGTTAATGAAATTATTCAATTGCATGGAGCACCTGTTTCTATTGTTTCAGATAGGGACCCTACTTTTACATTCATATTTTGGGATAGTTTGCAGTATGCTATGGGTACCAACTTAAAGTTTAGTACGACTTTTCATTCCCAGACAGATGGGCAGTCTGAAAGGACAATACAGATTTTGTAAGATTTGCTTAGAGCTTGTGTGCTTGATTTCAAAGGTAATTGGGATGAATATTTTCCTTTAATAGAATTTGAATATAACAATAGTTTTCAGTCTATTGTTGGTATGGATACATATGAAGCATTGTACGATAGACGATGTCGTACACCGATATGTTGGGGTGAAGTTGGTGAAAGGAAGATAGAGGGTCCAGAATTGATTGAAGTCACCACTGAAAAAGTGAAGATTATTCAAGATAGAATGAGAACAGCTCAAAGAAGACAAAAAAGTTATGCGGATAAACGACGAAAAGATTTGGAATTCCAGAAAGGGGATTATGTGTTTCTTCGGATATCGCTATGGAAAGGAGTTATGAGGTTTGGAAAGAAAGGGAAATTAAGTCCACGCTACATTGGACCTTATGAAATCCTTGAGAAAGTCAGGATGGTTGCCTACAAGTTAGCGTTACCACCAAAGTTAGCTCGGTTACATGATGTTTTCCATGTTTCTATGTTAAGAAAGTATGTAGCGAATCCTTCACATGTGTTGGTGGAACAGTCTATTGAGTTAAAGGAAGACTTGAGTTATGTGGAAGAACCACTTGCTATCGTGGATAGGAAGGAACATATATTGAGATCAAAAGTGATCCCACTTGTAAAAGTTGTGTGGAGAAGGCATTCCATGGAAGAGGCTACATGGGAGAGCGAGGATACCATGAAGATTAGTTATCCGTATTTTTTTTATTCGAACAAACAAGGTATGTCAATCTCGAGGACAAAATTTCCTAACAGGGGGAGAATTGTGACAACCCGAATATAATTATGATAAATCATGTTTAAATCATGATTAGCTTATGTGATATGGATAATATGTTATTAGTATATATATAATTTTAAGTCATTATGTTTAGTTTAATCCTACCTTCATAAAGCTTGAAATATCGAATTAGTTACAAATGTGAAATTTTAAAGTTTTCGATAGGAATGTTCATGTTGGAGACTAGTTTTGACCTTTATGACATAACAATGAACTTGAGGTGTAAGATAGATATTTGTAGATATATGAGTTAGGTTTATAACAAAACAAACGGTATATCGAACGGATATCCGAGTGGGAAGATATTGTCTTTTTACGAACAGGGGGTAAAGTAGTCATTTAGCCTTAAATGATATTTTGTTTTATATAATGCCACATGTTATATTTTGATTGGACCAAGGAGGGGTGAACTTATGCCGACTTATAACACTTGAATTAAGCTCTTCCTTCATCATATTTCAGCCATGGAAGAGTTTTAACCTAAGGAAACAGAGTTTTGAATTTTAGGAAGAAAGTGTGAGGAGAAATTGAAGAAAAATTCATAGAAAAATTACGTAAAAGCCCCTAAGGTATTTCCATCCATAAATCTTGTTTATTTTTTTGTATTAATTATTTAAATGATTGAAATAATCATTTTTTTACTGAAATTCCATATGTTGATGTGTACTTATGGATAGATGCAAGTTTAAGCAAATTTGAATGTGTAAACCCTTGAGATTGTTTTGTTTAGGAACCTTGTTTATTCAAACTTCCATATATTTTTGTATACTTACTAGAATTTATTGATTCCAATTGGAGACTAAACTGAACTCATATATGTATGACATACCTAAAATCATGTGAAAATACCAATAAATGAGTCTTTGGTGAGAGTTTGAAGTTCGGGTATGAAATCTGTCCCAAGGGTTAAAGTATGCATACCATATGTTTGATGTCTTCCTTGACATAGCAAATGAACTCTGAAAATTATGAAATTTTAATCTTGTATTGTTCAATATGTTTACTGATGTGGGTGAAATATCATATAAATTTATGATGTAGAAAAATTATGAACATTCCTGAAAGTTGAATGAATGATAAAAGAGCCTATAGGGCAAATTTGCTGTGTGGTAAGGAAATGGGAATATCTTGCTCTAGGAGACTTGAAATGATGTACCGTCTTTTGTATTGGAATACTAATATGATAAGGATTGAATTACCAAGAATAAATGAATATATGTTTGGTCTATGATTTGGATATGACAATTATATTAACATGAATTTGGATGAAACTTCATCTGTGACAAATGATTTGAATAGAATCGTATGATGCTTATGAATTGAGTTATGTTCAAGTTATTCTTTGAATTGTTAATATTGTTATGATGACACTAATATTGTAAGAATGATAGGAAGGAAAGAAGATCTGATTGAACAAGTACCAGATAAAGGCAAGGAAAAAACCAATTAAACTGTCAAGGTGAGTGTACTTATGATTATTTCATTTATAGATATGAAAATGATATGTTGGATTTGAATATAGCTCTAAGAGCGGATTTGTTTGAATACTTCGGTATTCAGGATTTGTTTGGATATTCAAATATCCAGGATTTGTTATTACCAATGGACAGAATTATTTGGATCTTATGATCCAGGATTTGTTATTGCCAATGGGTAGAATTATTTGGATATTCAAATATCAAGGATTTGTTATTGCCAATGGGCAGAATTATTTGGATCTTATGATCCAGGATTTGTTATTGTCAATGGGCAGAATTTTTTGGATATTCAAATATCTAGGATTTATTATTGCCAATGGGCAGAATTATCTGGATCTTATGATCCAGGATTTGTTATTGTCAATGGGTAGGATTGTTCGGATTTTATATCCACAGATTCAATATAGAATTGTTATTCCATTGCAGGGGAAAAGTACCTCACTAAGCTTAATGCTTACGGTTTATATTTTTAAATTTTAACATTTTCAGGTTTGTACGCTGCCAACTAGGATACTATATGACCGGTAACTTTAAGAGTTGCACCGTTGGAAGAGCTAGGGTTTAAATATGGGAATTTTAACCTTGTGACACTGAAGATTTTAATACACTCACACATTGTATATATAAATTTAGCATGGATTGAGTTGATCATAGTTAATCACATTATTGTATGTCTGCTTAATTACGACTCTGATATTGATTTCGGTATGGAACAAGAATAATAGTATGTTCATTGTGCACATTATGTAGAAAAATATTGATAAATGAATTATATTTCCAATGGGATCAAGATCATGATCTAATTATTATAATGATAAATTATTCGTATGGAATTTGGTTTGGGGTGTGACAAATAAATATAAAGTTATATTATACCGGAGTTTGGTAAAATGACGCTTTCGACTAAAATGTTTGGAGACGAAAAAACTATCGTTGAGAAAAGGAGAAAGAGTTTATCAAATTCGACCTTATTTTTTCAAAAATGATACTTAGTTGTGCGTTAAAATATTACTTGCATGCATTGATATATAAATTCAATTATTACACATAGAGGCCATTTTAAATAATAAGTAATTATTATGAGAATATTTAGGATACAAATATTACAGTTTTGAAAGCTTATAATTGGTTGTCATTAAATAATTTGGTATGAAATCAATGTTATCTATCAATAACATAAATAAAAATAAACTTAAATAATTAATATAGTTACTGGTAATAAAATGGCCATTAGCACTTAACTACCCTAAATTTTAGTCACTTTTACTCTTCAAACCCCAATGTATCAAGACTGACACTTAAAATTTCAAATTTTGGCGAAAAAGAACATTTTAACGTATTTACCCTCATTTTTTAACATTTATGTTGGTCAATTTAACGGCAGAGTTTAGATTGCAACAATATGGAAACTTTGGGGTTTTATGTGTCAGGTTTGATACATTGGGCTTTGAAGTACAAAGGCGACTAAACTTCATGATAGTAAAGTGTCAATAACCTTTTTTTTATGAACAAATCTGCATAATATGATTGTTTAATAGTTTTTACTTAGCTTTTAATTTATAATCCTTATTTCTTGGTGTTCTATAATTTATATCCTTAATTAATGTTTTCCCCTACTTATATATGTGATATTGTTTCATTTGTGGCCATAATTTTTTAACATCGTTTGAATTTTTTTCCTTTTAGAATTTAGTCACTTGTTGTTGATACTGATATATTGGGTTTGCTAGCCCAAAGATAATAACTAATTGAACAATTGTAATTAATTTGTGACTTTGATGATAATGTGTTATTCCACACGTGTGTAAGTTGAATTACTTATATATATTACATATATTTATTCGACTAATTTGAATTGAAGACTAATGTTTTAATCCACAATGCATCCCCACTCAGATTAATTATGGGCTAACAAGTTATAAGTTAAATAACAATAAGAATCCAATTATATACCGATAGAATGTTTCATTAATTATTTGCGGAAAACTTGCAATGAATTAAAATAACATTTTTTGTACTCCTAGTTGGGAAACGGACATTTGTAGTAAATTATGTTTTCGCACTTAAACTTACGTATCAACCAATACATATATCTACAAACTTGTATTCAGGCTCAAGACTGGCCATTCTATAAAAACCCATTGTATGTAATTAAATGATTAGATTAGGCACTTTTAGGACTTAAATTAATATTGATTATGGATATAGGACGACAAACATTTCGTTTCCATTTTTAATCCCTATTTTCAAATAATCAACTGACGTGGCGTTCTGTGATTGATTGACGTTTTATGGATATAGGTCCACGCCAGTAACTTTATTCAAAAATAGAAACTGCAATTATAAATAAAATATTTATTATTCTATTTTTAAAATACATATTACAATAGATCCCAAATTTACAAAACCCTTAAATGATATTTATGAGACAAATGCATAGTAACAATAGCATGTTAATGTTCCACTGGCTTCAAATGCATACAACACCATATATGTACAGTTCCCACTTATTAAAATCAAGCAGTTTCTCTTTATGGTAAAAAAGCTCACATCGGCGGTGACCTCCAACTCTCAAAACCCGCGTACTATAAAATACAATAATGATTTGGGTTCGACAACTGGCACTCACTTCTAACAAGCCATCTGTGTCCAGATCAAACTCTAAACCACCTTTACCCAACTCTGCCACAAAACGCAGAACCTTCCTCTTTACTTCTCATCACAGGCAGCTAGCCGTTTCGCTCGTCTATTACATCCCTATAAATACCAACCCACATACCCATTACTTCATATATCTCACTCTTTCCCAACTTTCTTCTATCAATATCACCGCTTTTTTTTTCTGTAAACTTCAATGGCTTCCTTTACTTTTTTGGTTCCATATGGGCTCAAGCTATCTCTTCTTTTAATAAGCTCTCTGATTATAGCCTCAGCTGGTAACTTAAACCAAGACTTTGACAACACATGGGGTGATGGCCGTGGTAAAATGCTCAATAATGGTGACCTTCTCACTCTCTCTCTTGACAAAGCTTCTGGCTCTGGTTTTCAGTCCAAGAAAGAATATCTATTTGGAAGTATTGATATGCAGCTCAAGCTTGTTCCCGAAAACTCAGCTGGCAGTCTCACGGCCTATTATGTAATAACCAACTCCTATAGTTTCATAGATACTAACCAGTATTAATTCCTTCAGCTTCTCTTTTATAACTACCCATTGAAATAATCCTTAATCCTTTTTTGCTTGATTTACAGTTGTCATCACAAGGACCAACCCATGATGAAATAGACTTTGAATTCTAAGGAAACTTGAGTGGTGACCCTTATACACTCCACACCAATGTGTTCAGCCAAGGCAAAGGTAACAGAGAACAATGGTTCCACCTATGGTTCGACCCAACTGCTGATTTCCACACCTATTCCATCCTTTGGAACCCCCAACGCATTATGTAAGTACCCAGAAAACACTATATAGTATATACCCACAACTTAATTTTCAACATAACAAAATGGCAATTATAAAAATCTGAAGTCAAAATTACCCTTTTAGTTTTGTACTTGTTTAACTCATAATCTTCTCTCTTTGTGCGTTCAGTTTTTCAGTGGATGGCACGCCCATTAGAGAGTTCAAGAATGCGGAATCAGTTGGTGTCCCGTACCCAAAGAACTAGCCTATAAGGATATACTCTAGCCTTTGGAACGCTGATGATTGGGCCACAAGAGGTGGGCTTGTGAAGACTGACTGGACTCAAGCTCCCTTCAGTGCCTCATACCGGAATTTCAATGCTGATGCCAGCAGTGATGGTGCTTGGTTGTCACAAGAGCTGGACACAACAAGCCAGGAGAGGTTGAAATGGGTGCAAAATAACTATATGATCTACAATTACTGCACTGACATTAAGAGATATCCTCAGGGCATTCCCCCAGAATGCAACATGTCTTAGAGATGTGATAATGAAAGTTCTTCATGTCACTGCCATAGGCAATATTCATTCTTTAATATTCTTTTTGTATGTAACTTCCCGGCTTTCCTATTCTATATTTATTGTCTTACTAGCTTTTACAAACAAAAATAACAAATGGAAGATATAAATTCATTTCATTCTCTCTCGTTCACACTAGGATATAATATGCCTTGTAATAACTTTCTAGACATGAGAGATTTCTAAAACTCATGACACAAGTATTGAGTAAAAACATGAGTAACCATGGGACTCTTGTCAATGAAATGTGGAATAACGTTACATTTTTCTTATATTTGAGCGAATTAATCTGGCAACATACGCAGTTCACTCATTTACAATTTAGTGAGATGTTATGATTGCCTAGCGTTTAGAGAAAAATATAGGAATAAGATGACGGGTAGGCAATGTAACAAATGCAGGTTTAGGGCCCAAATAGCCAAAGACGAGATTTGAACCATGTTTCTCTAATCACATGACCATATTCCTCTATAACCTAATGATGGCTCCAGTAACTCTAAACCGAACCGACATCCTTTTAGCCTTATTATATGCCAAAGGATTAGATAGATGTATTGGTGAAGGAGATGTCCAAGAGGAGAATAAATGAGCATAACCATATTACATTTTCAGTCCCCGGTTTAATAGTTCCAAAATAACAACTTATGAGTAGGACACTCTAGTCGTTTGGTTCATTAGAGGAATGTGGGTATAGTCTCATTTGAAAAAGGATACAATGAACCAGACTAACGTAACACTAGTTACCTTTTAAGGAAAAATCTCACCTAAAATGTTCCATTGAATTTATCAATTAGTTTCTGACTAAGTTGAAGAGTACATTAACATTAACGGTGATCATAACAAGTGATATCAGAATCATTGAATTCAAAAGTATGAGAAGCATTAAGGTCTTTGAAGTGAAAAACCTTCACAAATGAGGAGAATTAAAATTTGATAACCATTACAAGTGAAGGCTAACATGATCTTCAAATGCTTTTTTTTCGAGTAGGTGGAACTAGTAAGCCCACAATGGTAGGATGTTCACAGTAGTCCCAGTTCTATTCATACCCCCCCCCCCCACACCCCCCCCCCCCCCCACCCACCCACACCTATTTTTTTAAATATAATTTTTTTTGGAACAAATAAAGGAGGATGAACTTCACAGAGAAACACTATATAATAGAAGTCTTGTACTCAAGGGAGGAGGATGCGAAGCCCGATCCACGGGGAGAGTTATCCTTAACATGCAAGTGGTTACCATCGAATCTCTAGAGTTGATTGAAAAATACAGAGTACTAACTCAGTTATATAACATAACTTTAAAAATAAAAAAATCCAATTTAGAACTATTCCCATCTAGAATTTATTTGAAAACATCAAGGGCATCCCTAATGATTACCTTAGTCACTGCCATGTTCACTACCCATTGTGGGATTCACAATACTTCTTAGGGATATTAGGTAGGACAAAATTAAGTCAAATTTAATTAAATACGCCCAAAATATAGATTTCTCCAACATTGTATAGCTTGCATGGAGGTTGTTGCCAATCCATGCAACTATTGATTACCATACTTTGTTGAACATTAAAACGATTTGAAGGCTTAAGGCCCCTGGTAGTACTGGTAGTGCCGAGAGTTTTGATCCGTTATTACTTCCTAAAATTAGAAATGAGGATAATCTCAAGCTCAACTACGAGGTTAATGTGTATGATATTAAGAGAGCGCGTTCTAGCATGAAACCTCTTAAAGCGCCTCGGCCTGACGGTTTTCATACCATGTTCTTCTATAACTATTGGGATACGGTTGTTCCGAGCCTTGAGGTGGTTAAAAAAAGTTTTGTCGAGGGGAGCGTGCCTGCGCATATGAATTTGAGTCATATCACTCTCATTCCTAAAATTGACAACCCGAAAACCATTAGTCAGTTTCGCTCCATTACCCTCTGTAATGTCACGTACAAAATTTTATCCAAGGTGATTGTGAATAGAATCAAACCCATTCTTATGAAAATCATTAGTCTGTATCAAGCCAGCTTTCTCCCTGGTAGACAAACCATAGATAATATTATAATTACCCAAGAGATCCTCCACACACTAATAAGAAAGGCAAACGGGGTGGGATGATTTTCAAAATTGACCTTGAAAAAGCCTATGATAAAATTAGCTGGAGTTTCATTCACAAAGTTCTCCTTGCATTCGATTTTCGCACTAATTTGATTGATCTCATTATGAGTTTCATCACCTCCACCAGTACGGCCATTTTATGGAATGGTAACCCCCTTCCTTCTTTTAAACCTTCTAGGGGGTTGCGTTAGGGGGATCCTTTATCTCCTTACCTTTTTGTCCTGTGTATGGATCACCTCTCTTGTGAAATCTCGAGGAAAGTTGACAGTAAAGATTGGAAAGGTTTAAGAGCCTCCCCGGGGGGCCCTCTATTCTCCCATCTTTTCTTTGCTGATGACTTAATTTTGTTCACGGAGGCTTATAGCTCCGCTTGTTTTTCGGTGTTGGAGTCTCTCAATGATTTCTACCACAACTCCGGCCAGACCATTAATTTCGCCAAGTCTAAAATTTTTGTGTCCCTAAATGTCCCTAAGAGGGAGACACTGGATCTGTCTCACATATGTGGTATGAGTCTCACCAGTGACCTAGGGAAGTATTTGGGTACCCCTCTCATTAATGGGCGCGTGAGGAAGAGTACATTCACTGACATCCTTGATAAAATGAAGAGAAAGCTAGCAGAGTGGAAGTCAAATTTACTTTCCATGGCTGGTAGAGCTACGCTCAGCCAATCCACTACCTCTGTCATTCCGAGTTATAATATGCACACCATTCCCTTCCCGTTATGTGTCTGTAAGGAGATTGATAGGATTAATCACAACTTCCCTTAGGGAGACAACGACACCTAGAAAAAGGTCCACCAGGTAAAGTGGGACGTTGTTTGTCGGCCTAAGAGGCAAGGAGGGTTGGGTATCAGGAAAGCCGTGATGAATAATAGGGCCACCCTGGCTAAGCTTGGGTGGAGACTTATCAATGATGATGGCACTCTTTGGGTCAAAGTCATGAGGAAAACGTATGCAAATAATCAAAATCCAAGATGTTGGGCTTGCAAGGCTAAGGCCTCTACCCTGAATAATAATATTAAGTGGAATATTGGTAAGGGGAATACTATCAACCTCTTTGAGGATTGGTGGTGCGGTGATACTCTCATTAAGCCACACCCTACGATCAATACTAGTGAAGAGGTGAGAGTGGAGGTGCTGCTTGACCACCAAGGTAAGTGGGATTTGAGTGCCATTAGCCACTGGGTTCATCCCATGGAGACCAGTGCCGTTGCTAATACGGGTTTTCCTAGGATCGGATCTAGAGAGGACAGATCGATATGGACACCAAACTCGAATGGAAAATTCTCCATTAAGTCCTATTATAGGTTGTTTATGGGAAGAGATCTCAATGTGCCTGGGCATAATGAGTGGAACCTTATATGGAGTAAGAATATCCCCCAAAAGCTGAAAACTTTCTTATGGTCCATCCTCAATGGCAAGCTAATAACTAATCAACACTGTTTGGAAAGAAGTATGACTAGTGACCGGGGGTGTAATATGTGTGGAAGGATCGAGGATATGGAACATGTGTTTCATGAGTGCTATATCGCCAAGGAGACTTGGAACCTTTTATGACGCGAGGTGATTCCCATGAGCGGTGGAACGGAGAGTGTTGGAGAGTGGATTATTAATAATAGACTATGTAACAAGAAACATGATATTTTGTTCATCTCGACCATTTATCACCTTTGGAAAGCGAGAAACCTATGTATTTTTTAGGCTAAATCTTCCTTGCATTCTATGATCGCCAAGTTAAGTGTAAACTATGGACTTGAGGTTACTCGTGCATACATTAAACCTGACGTTTGTAGGGGTTTTAGTATTTCTTATTTGACTGCTTGGGTGTATCCTTGTGTAGGTAAGTTTAAGATCAATACAGATGGCGGTTGGGACAATAATACCAGTGTTGGCTCCTTTGGGGGCATTGTGCATGATTATCGGGGCGAGTGGATCACTGGCTTTTGTGGGAGAATCGGTGGGGCGCCCCCGTTGTGGGCTGAGCTCAAGGGCATATTCTATGGGTTGTTCTTGGACAAAGACAGGGCTAGAAGGACTTCAACTTGGAGTCTGACTGCAAGAATTCTATTGATTTGATAAATGAGGGGGAGTGGAATAATCACCCTTATTTTTGCCATCATCCTGGACTGCCGCGACATGAGTCTCAGAAGCAAAATCGTCATCAGATTCAAATAATAAATCCGATTCATGTTCCCAACAATGATTTTGTTTCCGATAACGATTTTTAATTTTTTCATTCTCATACATACGCAAGCCCTCACCGAATGTCATCGGTCGAGGTGCGGATCCACGAAAATGGGAACTTTGAAAATTACCATCGGACTTAAACGAAAACTCATTATTATAGGAATTTTGAAAACTATTCGAATTCGTTTCAAAATTCCAATTATAAGGAGGTAAAGGCACAAAATCATTATCATCATCATCAAAATTTCAATAACCCAAGTTTTGACTTTCGTTATACTCGCCCAAAGTCATATTTAAATTTGTAGTTTTTTGGGATTCTAAGTATTCACTGAAAGTCATAGGTTTGTGAGAATTTTGAGAATTATAACAATGATTACCAAAAGAATTGGAATAAGACATGCTTACCCCAAAAATGGCTCAAAGTGGTGAATTCCACGAAGTAGGTGCGCGCGGGAAATTCAAGTGTTTCTAAGTGCTCAAATGTGAAAGTCCTGCAAACAGGTTAGCAAATAATACAAATAGAAAGAAAATACTATGAAATACTAAATCAAATGAAGTCTAACACATTCTCATCCCCGGCAACGGCGCCATATTGATTCAGCGCGCGAAAGGTGTGCACGTATAGGTACACAGTCGTTGTTTTCGTTTCACCGCGATAAAACAAACAAACCTAAATTACGACTGCACTTGCGAGGCAAGCACAACGGTAAGTCGGGTATCGAAAATCCACAGGGACGAGATGCTAGAATTTATATGATTTAGTACTTTGAAATAAAAGTGTAAAAGGTGATTACAAACTAAAAAGGAAAAGATGCATAAAAGAGAAATGATTAATCTAAGCGAGGGAAAATGAAACTAGATTAAAAAAGCGAGTAAAACTATAGGTTGTGTTGAATATCCCTCATCCAAGTTAATTGTATAAAATGGATACATTGGTCGATGAGTTATTTAGAATGCGTCTCGTTTCGACAGTTAATTGAACCAAGGGTTCTCACGCTCCTAAATCCGCATAAAAGCCTAATCCGATTTTGGCGTCAACAAATACCCCAGAAATTACGCACGCAAGGTCGTAAGCACGGGACATATATGATATGCCCCATCAAATCTCCTAGGCGCAATAACTAGGACAACGCACCTGAAATAGACCCGTAAACACCATCACCAAAGTAAAGCAATGCGTCAACTCGAGTGAGTTCCATTCAAACACAACCTAATTTAAATTAGCTAGAAAGCATGTTTAAAATGCGGTAAATAAACGCGGTAAAGCTACATAAGAAAGCAAGTAAAGAAAGCATGTGAATCTAATTATCAAAGTAAGAATGAATGAAATACAAGTTAAATTAATGGAGAGGGTAATGAATAGTCAACTTACAAACCCTTGAGTTTTATGGTGTATAGGTATAAATTAGAATGTGGTCCAGACATACGGGCAAATAGGTATAAAAGTTGCATAGTAAATGGAGTTAGATTTCACACTAAAGACCGTGACAATCGCAGGAGAAGTCAAAATAGCGGTTTAGTTGTTAAAGGATATCATAATGATGAAGAGATTAACTTTTATGGTGTATTGAACAATATTATTGAGTTGGAGTATATCGAGGGAAATCGAGTCCTTGTTTTCTAGTGTGCCTGGTTTGAAGCTAATAAAAAGAAAAAATAAGGAATACAAATCGATGATCACTTTATGATCGAGTGGAAAACCGAGCGTCCGTGTAATACGCTAGTATTTATTATCATCTTCCAACCACAATAAAAAAACCTAAACTATAACTACACTCTTGCGGAGTATAGTGGTTAGTCTGGGTATCGAATCCTTAGGGAACTAGGACGAGTGAACGTGACGACAACGGTAAGACTGTTAACCCTGACTTGACTCTAAAAAGAAACAAAAAGATGATTGAGATGGGAAATAACTAATTAACTAAATGCAAACTCTAAATTACTTAAAAGACTGAAGATGATTAAACTAAGACTTGAATTATATGATGAGAAAAACATGTCGGGAATACAATCCCTAAACCCTAGCGTATTGCTGGTATAAAACTAATCGTAAATTTAAGTGATTAATTAGACCCAAAATTTAGTACTTCAAGAATTACGTATATGAGGTTCAAGCCCGCACCATACTTAATCAAAGGACGTGTAAATCGGTATTGCGATAGTTACACTCGAATTGCATTCTGAAGCATCTCGGTTACCCTGAAGCAAGCGAGATCCAAAGATCTAAAATTATCGTGTTTCTACGCAATACGGTCATAATCAAATCATTAAATTTAGAGGATTAATTTTATACACATGCAACTACCACATCAGGTTGAGTTCATGCATCCCAACCATAAAGAATTTAGCTAGACATATTGAACCTAACTACGCATGAATTAACTACATTGCATGAATTCATAATTGCGTGGAAAGGGAGATTAAACATGATAAATAATAATAAAATTGCTGAAAATATAAGTTACCAAGAATGAAGAACAAGATCATGCAAGAAGAAATCAAAGGTTGAAGAAAAACTCAAAAAACTCTTGAATCAATGGTGCAAAGTATGTAAATTCTTCTCCTAGATGTTCCTACTCGTTATGGAGCTTTTACATCAATGAAATATGAATAAAAAGAGTCATAATGACTAAATATATAGGCTAGGGGTCGTTTAAAAGAGTCCACAAAACATAAAACTCTTTTGCCTAAAAGATAAGTACAAAATAAAAAAACCCGTATCTGGCAATTTGTCACGCTTAGAAGGCGTGACTAATTTTGTAACGGATCTGGAGCGTGACTAATAACCGGATCGGTTCTTTTAATTTTCATCAACTTTGATCCATCTTTGGTTTGGGGTTCACTGGAACTTTGTATTTCGGATCGGTCCGATTTTTCTTTGACTTTTTCTTCTATCTTTGACGGCTCATAACTTTCACACCGGGACCCTGATTGAGGTGCCGTTTTTCCAGTGTTTTGTAATTGAAAGCTCTTCAACTTTTTAGTTGGCCCCACCTCCGGAATAAGGCTGAAAAATTACAAAAATTCCCTTTAACTCCCCATTTCTTGGTTTTCTTTCACTGTTTTGAGTTCTCTTTGGCACTAACTTGTATGAAATACCTGTAAAACACATAAGAGATACACAAAATAAGAAATACTTGCCAAAAAGGGTTAGTAGCATAAATATGAGAAAAATCCAAGTTATTTACACCGCACAGAATCATAAAAATACCGAAATTAGGGGTATAAATGTGAAGAATTTATGCCTAATCAAACCCCCCTAACTTAGAACTTTGCGCATCCCGAGCAATGTAAAAGAATGACAGCATGTGTTAAGGACCCTTCAAAAACTTTATTGGGATAGAATACCTTTTTCGTGGGCAAGAGATTGCATTTAGCGTATGCAACAAACCTTTAAACCCCTAGGTAACCCTAGTAGGACGAGTGGTGTCTCGTGAAGATTTGCAAAGAATATACCCACAAAATTCGACTCAAAGAAATTTTAAAATAAGCAAAAATTCTATAATTCAAACTTTTCCAGAAAATAATCATCATCAAGTCATGTTCAAGAGTCTCAAATTATAGTGTGTGTGTGCGAAGCCGGAAATTTAACCGCGGATTTCCACCGATTGACCATTACGTTACTTATCCGAAAATTCGTTTTGATTCAAATACTCACGGGATGCTCTCTCAAACGAATCGCTAGCAATGTGGCTATTCTCTCGGTGTGCATGATATAAAAAGTAAATGTATTGGAACCAAATTCATGCACACAAGTAGAAAGACAAAAAATTTATAGTGATTGGATCTCCTCAAAAGAATACGATTTGAAAAATGGGAACATTGCCTCTAATTCACATTTTTTTTCTCTTTTATTATCTGTTGGTGTTTTAGCTCTCCAAGCGGTAACCAATTTCGTAATTTTGGACTCGGTTAGGACTTTTACGGGTAAAAGGTGTGTTGGGTAAAATTGAAAAAGGTTAAGAATTTTGAAATTGAAAAATGTTGCTTATGATGTCCGTTAGTGCTTTTCGGGCTTTTGCTCATTTTCTTCTTCTTTTCTATATTCACGCTTTTCTTTTCTTGCTATTTTTATTGAGCATTTCTATTCTTTTTCTTGCCCCTTTTTGTCGCACTTTTCAGACTTAAATTCTGACTTTTTTCATTTTTCACAATTTCGGGCTTTTTGGATTTTTCGGGTTGTCAAACGAAAGGAAAACTTTTATTTCGCTCAAAATGGGTTACAAAAGGGATGATTTTTCACAAATTTTTATGGCCAATATTTTTGGGTAACAAACGATGGCCTACTTCATTGTCCGAATTACTTATTAATTTACCATATGCCTCTCGAGATTAATTTAATTTAGAGATTTATAGTGCGTATTTCGAGACAACATTCCATTTTCTTTTTCTTTTTTTTTCTTTTAAGGTTCAAGTCTTGGGGGGGGGGGGGGGGGGGGGAGGGGAAGGGGGTGAGACTTGAACCCCCAACGACTTATTTAAAATGCTGAATTGGAACTATGAGTTAACCATTAACTCGGGTTGATTTAAAAACTCAAAAAGATCAATAGACTCGAAATCTCACCGGGTTTTGTTAATCTCCACACTTATTCGTTAAGTCGTCAATTTTCGCACAATTTCCATCTTTGGTCAATTTCGGCTTTGTGCATTGGATTTTTACAATTTGAGACTTTAAACCGTATTTTAATGATATTTTTGAAAATTTTGAATTCCAATTTTATTTATTTTGAATAAAAATATTTTTGAATTTTTCAAAATTTTATGATTTTTTTGAGATTTTTGGGCATTTTTTAAAATTTATGAAGTTTTAGAAAAACGCACTTGTGACCCCCCCCCCCTAACTTAGACTTTTTCATAGTCTTCAATCAAAGGGACTAAAATCTAAAGAAGAAAAAGAATAAGTTCGAGAAATAAAACAAGCAAATTATCAAAATGCACCAAGACACTATATGACACTGATACATGACTCAAAATACAACAAAAATCACCCCATACGCGTCGGGGGTGCGACAACCTATTATCTCTCTATATAAACACACCCGACCCCTTTCACGGGGAATGGTGATCTTCTTGTCTCGCTCGTCTTCCTCACATCGAAAATCAAAAGTCGGAACAATTGGGAGTCCACCCAATAGAAAAAATGAACCCCTCGAGGCATATGATGAATGAGGTGAGTGAAGTCAACGAGGTGCTCAATCACCTTGTAGCTCAAATGGGTCGACTTGGAGAGAATATCAACGGCTCCATTTTGATCGAGTGGAAAATCGAGCGTCCGTGTAAGACGCTAGTCGTTGTTATCGGCTTACAACCACAATACAAAAACCTAAACTGTAACTACACTTTTGCGGAGTATAGTGGCTAGTCTGGGTATCGAATCCTCAAGGAACTAGGACGAGTGAACGTGATGACAAAGGTAAGACTATTAACCCTGACTTGACTCTAAAAAGAAACAAAAAGATGATTGAGATGAGAAATAACTAATTAACTAAATGCAAACTCTAAATTACTTAAAACACTGAAGATAATTACACTAAAACTTTAAATATATGATGAGAAAAACATGTCGGGAATACAATCCCTCAACCCTAGCGTATTGCTGGTATAAAACTAATCATAAATTTAAGTGATTAATTAGACCCATAATTTAGTACTCCCAAGCATTACGTATATGAGGTTCAAGCCCGCACCATACTTAATCAGAGGACGAGTAAATCGGTATTGCGATAGTTGCACTCGAATTGCATTCTGAAGCATCCGAGTTACCCTGAAGCAAACGAGATCCAAGAATCTACAATTGTCTTGTTTCTATGCAATACGGTCATAATCAAATCATTGAATTTAGAGGATTAATTTTATACACATGCAACTACCACATCAGGTTGAGTTCATGCATCCCAACATTAAAGAATTTAGCTAGACATATTGAACCTAACAATGCATGAATTAACTACGTTTCATGAATTCATAATTGCGTGGAAAGGGAGATTAAACATGAGAAATAATAATAAAAGTGCTGAAAATAAAAGTTACCAAGATTGAAGAACAAGACTATGCAAGAAGAAATCAAAGGTTGAAGAAAAACTCGAAAAACTCTTGAATTAATGGTGCAAAGTATGTAAATTCTTCTCCTAGATGTTCCTACTTGTTATGGAGCTTTTACATCAATAAAATCTGAATCAAAAGAGTCCTAATGACTAAATATATAGGCTAGAGGTCGTTTAGAAGAGTCCCCAAAATATAAAACTCTTTTGGCTAAAAGATAAGCACAAAATAAAAAACCCATATCTGGTAATTTGTCACACTTAGAAAGCGTGACTAATTTTGTAACGGATCTGGAGCGTGACTAATGACCGGATCGGTTCTTTTAATTTTCATTAACTTCGATCCGTCTTCAGTCTGAGGTTAACTGGAGCTTTGTATGTCGGATCGGTCCGATTTTTCTTTGACTTTTTCTTCTATCTTTGACTGCTCGTAACTTTCACACTAGGACCCTGATTGAGGTGCCATTTTTCCAGTGTTCTTTTTATTAAAAGATCATCAACTTTTCAGTTGGCCCCACCTCCGGAATAAGGCTGCAAAATTATGAAAATGCCCTTTAACTCCCCGTTTCTTAGTTTTCTTTCACTATTTTGAGTTCTCTTTAGCACTAACTTGTATGAAATACCTGTAAAACACATAAGAGCTACACAAAATACGAAATACTTGCCAAAAAGGGTTAGTGGCATAAATATGAGACAAATCCAAGCTATTTACACCGCATGGAATCATAAAAACACTAAAATTAAGGGGATAAATGTGAAGAATTTAGGCCTAATCACTTTCCAAGCATCAACGTTAATAGGATGTGGTATAAGAGTGATCCTTATGTGCTAGCCATTCAAGCAAAACAAGTGTTTTATCTCAACGACACAAAATTGGGAAAAAATTGGCAAGTTGTTCAGGAATTCCAACATAGACACTTTTATGATCTTAGGTTGGAAGAAATAGACACAGATGTATCAGAAATGAACGATTTTGTGTACAGGAAAATGCTTCATCAGATGTTTTTGAAATTATAAAAGTTTATGCTGGCCAGTTGCAGAGAAACGATGTAGAGGTGGACACTATTGATGATGGAATTGTAGATATAGGCAAAGGAGTACTATCAGAAGAAGACACTGTTTCCCTTGAGGACGTCGATGATGAAGACGAAACAATTGATGAATATTGTGAAAGTGCGAAAGATCTTGTTGTGGTCGAGAATAATGCTAGTGATATAGATTGAATTTGATGTGTAGCGAAGGGAATAATCGTCCTTTTGGTCATATTAGTAGTTTATTTTCTTTTTTTTATTTGTCTCGGATTTTGTTTTGGCATTGTAATCCTTTTTTTTTTTTAGTATTTAGAGGTAATGGAAACTACTGTCTTCAGTTTTATAGTACCGTATTGTTTTTATTTCATGCATAGTATACCATTTGAATATGTTAATGGAATTTAGTATTATTACTTTCTTCAGTTTTGTTATGCCATATTCTTTTTATTTAATGCACAATATATCATATATATCATTTAATATATACTATATTCCCTAAATTGTTTAAATTACATTAATGTGTGATTTGATGTTCTTTTTCAGTATGGCACCAGGAAGACGTCTTCGGTCAAATAGCATGAGGGAGGCTCCCTCGGCTCCCCCGAAACCCCCGGTTCCCATAGCTCCCACGGCACCCACGTCTCTCATAGCTACCGTAGCTCCCATGGCACCCACAGCACCCACGGCTCCCATGGATGTAGAATCTGCAACTATCTCGCAATCAACATAACACACCAGTCCCGAAACCTCCACGGTCTATGCAGGTACAAAAACTAATTTTCAAATGTTTCTTACTATTGTTCATTAGCTGCTAATATTTTTTATTTTCTTTTAAAGCTTCGAATACATATTTTATCATAACGAAAAAAGTTTGTGGACCTACAAGTGGCAAGAGGCTTCAGAAGATGGTCAAAGCTACTGGGAAAAAGATGCGTATTGAGATATCGAAGGAGAAAAATAGGCCACTTGACAAAGAGCAGTCCGCTAAATTATCAAATGATCTCGGGATTATCATTCGTAACCTAATTCCAGTACCAACCAAATGGAAAGACCTCACTGAAGCTGATAAGACAAAGGCGTTCAACAGACTCGATGTAAGTAATTTCTTATTTGAAAATGGCATTGCTGAACCAGTCCCTAAATATCATATTATATGACCATAATTTGCATATTGTCATGTAACTTCCACTAATTTGTGTATTGTCGTGTAAATATCTGCTTTTGGTTTTGATGAGGTCTTTATAGACATGATTGATTACAAGTATGTTTGTCTTAGGGAGTTATTTTAAATATCAGTGTTGAGTGTATTGACGTGTAAATATCAGTGTTGAATTTATTTTAAGCTTAAGGGAGTTATTTTAGGGAGTTATTTTATTTTGCATTTTGAAAAGTACACTGATTAGCTTTGTTTATTTAGTAAATCCAAATCTCAACGTGTTGCATTCTGTAAAACCTGTTATGCCATATTAGTTTCCCCTCGACCACGGTTTTTTTAAGTCTTCTAGAGGTCTTAGACAAGGGGATCCTATATCCCCTAGTCTATTCATCATTGTTGCATAAGTTATTTGTAGAGGTTTGGACTTATTAATGCATAAAGGTAAAATAAATCCATATTATCTTCCAAGTGGTAGCCCCTTGATATCTCATCTGTCTTTTGCAGATGGCATTTTAATTTTTTTTCTAGAGGAGATAGTAAAAGCCTAAAAAACTTGATGTCCTTTCTTCAAATCAATTCAATAATGTGTGGTCAAAAAATAAAGATTCATAAAAGTGGTTTTTCTATAGACCCAAACAGCCCTGCTGGTTTAAAAAATAGAATTATCTCCTATACAGGTCTTTTCGCTAATCCCCTACCCATTAAATATTGGGTTCCTCTTTGTTTAAAGGGATAAACAAGGTGAGCTACTATAAAAGTCTAGTTGCCTCCATTAGAAGTAAAATAGAAGGATGGCAGTCCAAATAATTATCTAGTGGAGGAAAAATAATTCTTATTCAACATGTTCGGAGCTCAATTCCTATATTTGTATTATCTGCTATACAACCCCCAAAAGCAGTAATTGATTTCATTTATAAGTTGTTAACAAATTATTCTAGGTAGGTTCTGAGAAAAAAGGATGGAAATACTAATGGTCTGGCTGGTATAAAATTTTATTCAAGTAGAGTAAGGAGGACTGGGATTGAAGGATCTCCATACCTTATCTGAAGCCTCTTATTTAAGACTGGTTTGGAAATATTATTCTAAGACCTCTATTTGGACTTCATTTATGAAGAATAAATACAAGTCTTGGAATGAATTCCCAAATGGAGGATCTCTAGCTTAGAGGAATATGAATTAAGTCAAAGACTTAGCTCTGGAAAACATGATCTTTAGTCAAGGCAATTGGAGATGGAAACCATCGAATTCGAGTGAATTTACTCTTTCTTATGCTTATAATATAATGATTAATAGGTCTACAAAGTCAATACTGGCTAATCTTGTGTGGGATAGGAACATTCTAAAGAAAATATCAATAAACATGTGGAGAGCCTCCAACGACTGTCTTCCTTTTGATGAAAATGTTAAAAGTTTTGGCATTCCTCTTGATTTTAGATGTAGGGCTTGCAATTGTTATAGTGTGGAACATAGCAGGTGTAACAGTCCTGCAAATAAAAGACTGAAAAGGCTTCCAAAAATTCATGAACTTTTATAGCTCTACTGGACCCTAAAGTGGATCATACTCAGATTGACTCATTCATAAAGGAATAGAATTATAAAGGATGTGTCTTTAATCAGTCTAATAAAATTTGGATTCTTTGAATATTTTGTCTCCAAGCTACAATTTTGAAACATAAGGATCTGGTGTGTGTCTAATTGAAACATGATCTCCTCAAAACTGAAAATAGTGTCAGTATTTTATGCCAAGAGTAGAACACAAGAGAGGATGGTTTTGTGGGAGCATATTCAAGAGAAGGCTTCTCTATATCACAGCTTACTTCACCTAGTCATAGGTGATGTTAATGTCATATCTGAAAAATCGGGGTGAAATGTTGTTGACTATAATTCAGTTCAAGATTCTAATGAAGCAATGAATGTTGTGGACTTGTAGATTTGGGCCTTTTGGACCAAAATTCAGTTGGTGTATTAATAGAGAGGAGGAGGATATATGTTATGTTCCACACTAGAATTCGAACCATTTGCAGGACTATTACACCTTCTATGTTCCACACTAGAATTTGAACCATTTAAATTTTGGTTAAGAACAACAGAATCCCTTCATCTTTTATACAGTTATTACTAAGATTGCGTTGAGAAGGTGAAATCTCTGTTATTACTCCTTTATTTATTTATCTTTATCTTTTTCTTACTGTTGTTACTCCTTTATCATTATCAGAGTGACCATGAGATTCCTAAAATAGCTCTTTGACATTAAAACTTGATTTTTTTTACTAAAGTTTCTTATCTAGGTCTTTGATAGAGCCTACCTTTGTTTCATCCTTCGAGTCCCGATCCTCAAATCATCTTAGCGTGGGGAGGGATCAGCAAAAGATTATATTATTCTAGTACATACTCGGACATGACTGCTGAAACTATAACACTAGGCATCATGGACACAAAACCTCATACATGCCAGTAGCCTGCGCTGGCTCCTTCCAAGAGTTTTGAACCACCTCTTCAAACGTATGGTGATGAATCCACATTGATTGGAATTTAAATGTCTTTGGTTTGGACTCCATTTCAGTTTTATTCAAATGCTGAATATATGCTCTAAGGCAGAGGTCTAATAACATAATTAAAGGAACAACTTGGTGAATAAATGAACATTCATGTCTTTATGGGAGTTGTTACGAAATAATGATTGGGGTATATTATACTATGAATGAAGATCATTAAGAAAAATAGGTTATTTTGATTGGATAAACAGATCATGGAGTACAAAATTGGACATTTATGAATTTTTAACAGCTTTTTTAGCCTTCTATTTACTGACTTCATTGCATCCTCTCTAACGTTCCACACAATGAGACTCATAATTAATACTTGATTACCTGACACTTTCTCTCCTTCTCTAACATATAGTGACATAGAATCATTGGATTTATCATTAAGGCTTTTTGGCTATCATTCTATATAGTTATCTCTGAGATGTTACCTGTTTGAGATGATATACTAATTTAGATAGCAAATTGCTAAAAATATGGACAACTGCTTATGCTTTTTATTTTTTTATTTTTTTATTTTTTTATTTTTTTATTTTTTTATTTTTTTATTTTTTTATTTTTTTATTTTTTATTTTTTTTCAGTAACTAATTCATTATATTTATAAGTTGTTTCTGCCTTCTTACTTCAAGTAAAAAGTCGAGTATAAAAATTTTCAACTGTTGAGTATAAAATTTCAAAAGAGATTCAACATTGATTTGGATAATCATGCAATGGAGTGTTTGGAAGAGCTAATGAAAGGGATAAGTAGGAGTCAACGGATCAAGCTTCGTGAAGTGTATAAAAATTATTGATCAGCAGAGGAAGATCGAGAAAATGTCCCTGCTGGTGTGACCAAGGATAATTGGCTTAGTTTATGCGATTTTTATGAAAATCCAAGATATCAGGTTTGAACTATTGTTGATCTTGTAACTTGTAAAAATTTTAATATTAAAATATATGTACTTATGATGTTTGAAAAATTATTGCAGAGACAATGTATTGTAAATCAGAATAACAAGTCTAGACAAATTGTGAAGCATAATCAAGGGTCAAAAGCATTTGTGGTGGTTCGTCATGAACTGGTAATATATCTACTTGTTTTGATGTGTCGATTAAGAATTTTATTTTACACATATAATTATTAATTATTTATTGTTTAATAGCAGATTAAAGAGGTGAACAGTCAAGAGCCGAATAGGATCAAGTTTTATAAAGAAACTCTTTGCAAAGATGAAAAGTGGACATCTCCCGTGGCCAAAACGCTTTATGTAAGTCTTATTAATTTTATTTTGAATTTACCCTACTGTTGCGGAATTACAAACCAACAAACACTATTGGGTTGTAATTCCTTTGGTACTATTATCTTCGGTATAAAAATTACACATGGTGCATTATGCTTTACTATTTTAAAATTCTTGTATTTAAATGGCTTAAAAATTATAAATGTAATCCGTTTTCTTTTATTTTTTTTGCAGAATAAGATTAAATGCTTGGAATTTGAATCAATATCTGAGGATGGTACCATGATGAGCTCAGACGAGAATTAACGGTCTTGGGTATGGTCCCAAAAGAAAGGATTCTAGAATTAATATAATGCGATTGGGGAATGCCAAATTGGAAGAGGCACTTAAGCATTCTATAAAAGTCCAAGAAGATTTGATGGATCGTCTGCAAGCTCGTGAGGTAGAGGCAACAATTCAACGAGAAGAGTCAATGGCACAAAAGGCCATTATGGAGACTCAACGTGTAATGCTAGATGCTATTCTAGTTCAACAAGCGGAGTCCGATAAGTTGACTCAGTCGTTGATCACATCACGTGCCTCATCTTCCGAATGATGGTAATCGCGACGTGCTTTAGTTTTGCTACTCGTATGCTTTTAAAATCCCATTTTATTTTATCTAATGCTATTGTATACTCTTAATTGCATATTTGATGTGACAGGAAGCTATTTTTGGGGCTCCATAAACTTTTGATTTGCAAACGAAATCGAAGACTTCTAAGTCCTTTAACAAGTTTAAGTTATTTTTTTGCACCATGGATATTTGTCGTTTATAAGGGTATTAAACGTGGGACTTGTACGTCCTTTAACTAGTGCTTAGTTGACTTGACAATGTGTTTGTATGTGACTTAATGTGGATTTTGTTTATGGTAATTTAGTTATTTTGTGGATTTTAATGAATGTGTCTTTTTAGATGGTTATTTGTTTAAATTTCGTGGTATACATTAATTTATCAAATTCAAAATAAAAAAATATATATTTGGAAACATTCCCTTATCAAAATAAATGCCTTAGTAGTTAAATATGCAATTGATAAGTAAAAGTGCGGCTTAAGATACGATAGTTTATTATTGAAAAATTAATGATTAAGAATCATTCTCCAACAATTAAATTTCGTAGCCAATAGCTTTTGAGGAAAGGTACAATTTTTGTAGCTAAAAGCTTCTAATGATTAGTTTACTTGTAGCATTGGCAGCGAAATGTAGACAATTAGCAACGAGATGTTGAACAATTAGCTACAAAACAAATTATAAATTTCGTAGCTAAAAGTTTCTAACACTAGTTTACCTAAAGAATTGGCAACGAAATTAAGATAATTAGCAACGAAATGTTAGACTACTAGCTACGAAACAAATTGTAGCCTAAATATGGTATTTATCTAGGAAAAAAAATTCGTAGCAAATGACCTTAACAATTGGCAACGAAAGTTTTTTTCACGGCCAAATACATTTAGCAACGGGCCTTTGTCCACAAACTTGTTACGAAATAATTTTCGTTGCCAAAAACTATCAGCAACGAAATATGAACTTTTGGTTACGAAAAAAATTGCAGTTAAATGTCATAATTGTTGTAGTGCCTATGTTAGTTATTCAAACCTAGTTTTGGCTTTGCCTTCTTTCTTATATTTTTATTAATCACAGTTCCATAGATGAAATTTTTTATTCTGCATATATCGATCCCCAACAGTTTGGGCGTTCAGAAATATTGTGGGCTAACGATTACAATAATAAGGTGAAGACTCTCCATGATGTGGAACGCAGTGAAAATATCCTAAAAAAAATATTCAAATCTTTAGGAAACTAAAATAATCATTAATAGCAAAAGTGAAAATATGGATCCCTAGGGATTTATTTATTGACTTCCTACAACTTGTCGGGCAAGTATCCTAGTTAAGTTAGGAGTCTATACAACCTAAATCACTAACTAAAATATATTTACTAAAACTAAAAAATAAACATGTGTTGAAATAAAAGATTAAGAAAGAAAAAGAGTATCCCCATGAAGCAAACCCATTTTCGACCCGCGCCACTCCACCTGCTAAGAAAAGATCGTCCCGAGGGCTAAAGTGGTATATCATCTATCTCAAGTTGCACATGGATGCGTGTCGTAATAACCTTTGTGTGCTCTGGAGGTTTCTCTATCTCTTCCTCATATTCCAAAACCAATACTATTTTTTTCAATTTATTGGGATAGTCTAAATCTCATTGCTAAAAACACCCCGCAGTCATAACACTTGAAGTGGACTCCTGAAGTAGTAGTAACTGAAGTGGTGGTAGGTGTTGCAGTCGCTGTCACCTATGGCTTAATGGTTGTCCCACCTTTCTCCATAGTTAATCCTTCTTTGAAGTGGTTCTCCACCTTTCGGTCATACGTAATAGCTTGGCTTAAAGAAGTAATCTAGTGCAACCCTATCTCTGTTGGAAATTTAAGCTAAAGTCTATGAATGTAACACCCAATTTGTTATTTGTGCTCTCCTTCAGCCTAGCCTGGGTGTAAAGTAACTGAAATTGTTCCAAATACACTTTCACGAATATGTAACCCTGCTTGAGACCTTGAACACAAAAAATAGGTCTCTCTCACAAGTCTCGGGAATGAAGGTAACCAACATCTATGCCTTTATATGCTCCTAGGAAGCAACTGATTCAAAGTCACTCGTGGACCTGCCATGCACTAACTAATCCCACTACATTAATGCATAACCCTCTAATTTTACAACCACATATATAACATACCTATAGATCAAATAAATACTCAACGTTCTTTAACCAATCCATAAGTGTGTCGGGATCAATTGTCCAATCGAACAAACTCACATTGATCCGGACATCACCATGCATGGTCTTGCAAAACAACCAAATCAAGGTATTAACGTTATCCTGCATTTATTTCCCACCTCGTAATATATCTTTGGGGTCCTCATCATTACCCGTATTGTCTCCTTTGGGCTGCGTCGGGGCTACCCAACATGGATGTTTAGGGGATGATTTTTTGGGCCCTTTTTATGCTAATTTCCTTTTACCATTTTGAATGGACAGTTATTATTCATATGTCCTTTATTTTCTCACCCATGACACACACGTTCATTGGGTGGAACATAAAGGGGTTTACCACCACACCTCACACTATGTTGTATATCTCGATTTATTTAACCAGTCTCTTATCGACATATAACAAGTAGAGGGTGATTAGAATTCCTTCCTCTTTATCAGTCTCCTCCCGTCTAGCCTCAATTTTAAGAGGTCTTGATGAATTCTTTGGGCCTAATGTGACATATCCTTCTTATACTCTTTATACCCCCACGACATCGATTGCAGGGTTAAGTGAATAAAACTACCTTTTTCCTAGCATTTATAAAATTTTATAAGGGGCAAACCCTCAATAAGAACCACCTCCACCGCTAGAAAAATACCTTTTTATGATGATTTTAGAATTTAATTTTATGACCGTTTTCATTAAAGCGTCATAATAAAACTATTATTTCACAATTATGACCCGTTTAGCATTTAAACAAAAAATTATGACTCATGTTTACTTGTTGTGTTATATTAATATAATATTTTATGACCGTAGTATTTTAACTATCATATAATATATTTATTTTTATGACACATTTGTATACATGGTAATATTAACTATAATTTAAAAAATTTATGTGACACCCCGCTCAAAATAATAACGGGTGGCCAGCCCTATACTAAAATAATCAGGAATCTCAAGTGGATGATTCTCAGCATCTACTGACGATTCTAAAAATATGCGCGGCTAACAACCCATTACCACAAAAAGAGGGTGTCAAAATTTTAAAACATTTTAATTAAAACCAAACATGCAACAACTAACCAACAACATAACTCTAAATATGATAAGAGGCACACACATGCTCGAAATAATATATAAAAGAATATAACGCAATGGACAAAGTAAAATACCTGAATATGCTGTCGGGTCCCAGACAGTACAATAATCTGAGATAGAAAATATAAAAGTGCTACTCTACAACACTTGGGTATAAACCTGATATACAAACTGAATCCTAATCTGCATACACAAAAGATAGGAATCGACTATAACAAAATGCCGCAACAGTCCGCTACTGCCACACCTCCGTGAATACACTGGATGGATATCATCAATGGCGTCCTTACGGAGGAACATCTAGAATAATACAATATATATGCACAGCAATAGAAAAATATAAACGGGACAGAGCCCGAGGTGTGAAAATATTTTATAGAAAGTGTATTAAAATGCATAATAATTATAAATGCATTATGACATGATTAAAGTGGAGTCGCACTCTCCATAAAATTCAACTCACCTCTCAACTAAAGCGCGCAACTAAACGTATGCACATGATCTCCAAATAAATGCCTGAATCTATCTAGGCAAGGTAATCTAACTTAAACCCAATTGATACTCATCTAAGTTCCATCTAAAACATAATCCTTCAATATCTAATATTATTGATCTCAATTATTTGTTCACTTACTTAACATATAAAATTTACATAAACATTTTCTTACTAGAATTTCTCATATTCTAGTTATTCCATCAATATATATATATATATATATATATATATATATATATATATATATATATATATATATATATATGAGTTACTAGGATCCAAGTACTAAGGACTAAACTTCTCCCAATTCTCAATATTGCACTGCGCTTTGTGCGTGGGACGTCTCAAAAGAGAAATCCAAATAAGGAACCCCCCCGATACACTACTCCTGACAGTATTGATTATCAAGATTCATTATGCCCTCAATGCATGACGCGTATAACCCAAAATTCTTATTACCCAAATAATTAAGTTATTATTCCCAATTCTTAACAGTGCACGGCGTTTCGTGCGTTGGATGCCTCGCAAGCGAAATCCAAACAAGGAACCCCCCGATGCACTACTCCTTGGCACTGTAAATCGTCGAGATAGATACTAATATAGATAAATGAGCACTAAATACTAACTTCTCCTCACTCCCAACATTGCACTGTGGTTCGTGGGTGGGACGTCTCGCAAGCGAAATCCAAACAAGGACCCCCCCCCCCCCCCCCGCCCGATACACTACTCCTGGCAATGTTGGTCGTTGAGGTCCATTATGCCCTCGATACCCAAATTATTTTATATACTCATAATTAATTACTCTTTATTTTCTCATAATTTATTCATCACAATTAAGTCTGGATAAAATCTCCCGGAATAAGATTCAAGCAATCTTCTTATATATCTTTACTCTAGAGACGAATATGATATCACATAATCATATAGAATTTGTATCCTATTCACACAAGTATAATAATAACCATCCCAACAAGCTATAACTCGAGGATGCAGGTTCTCAATGCTATCATCTACCAGGGAATCACTCACATATCATCCTAGGTACCAACGGTCGAAATCTCACACTGCCTTAGCAAAACAACCATAACACAACGTACGGGAAGCGGTTATCCTTCCTCCCCCGAAAATGAGACGAATCATAATCACCACGTCTCACCCCTAATAAAAACAATCACACAATAATAAATGAACGCTATGACCTGGGGAATATCCACACCCTGCTCCTCAAGCCAGGGTGCTCACCCTCATCGCGCAACTTCCCATGATAGCAAGGAGGGGGTATGCTTCACTTATGTGTATATATATCATTCACACAAGATATACATACATCAACACATCATATAAATGTATACCATCACGCAAGGTATAATTATCACATTATTTACATACTTTTATTACACTCTTAGGCGTAGATGAAACAATATCATTATTTAGTATATTTTACTCTCGGTATACTATTCGTTAATAGTGGAGTGTAATTTTAGTAGTAATAGGAGGGAAAATGGAGATGTGGTGAAATTAGAGGGTCAAGAAATACCTAAAATGATCATTTTCGTTATTTAGGATCGATTATACAAAAAGATGAAGATATTAGTGATGATGTTACGCATAGGATTAGAGTAGGCTGGGTTAAGTGAAAAACTGCGACCGGCGTTCTGTGTGATAGGCGTATACCTTTGAATTTAAAAGGAAAATTTATAGGATGGCCATTAGACCCGCCATGTTATATGGTACAGAGTGTTGGGCAACCAAGAAGCAAAATGTGAAGAAAATGAGTGTGGCCGAGATGCGAATGCTAAGATGGATTTGTGGATAAACTCGAAAGGATAAAATTAAAAATGAACAAATTCATGAAACGGTAAAAGTATCTCCTATAGAAGATAAATTGAGAGAAAATCGACTTAGATGGTCTGGACACGTCAAGCGTAGACCAATGGATGCTCCTGTAAGGAAGAGTGATTTAGTTAGTATTGATGGTAACCCAAGGGGTAGAGGTAGGCCTAAATTAACTTGGTGCGATATTATAAAACAGGACATGATATCATGTGGTTTAACTGAAGATATTGCACTGGACAGAATGGATTGGAAAAATAGGATTCATGTAGCCGACCCCAAATAATTGGGAAAAGGCTTTGTTGAGTTGAGTATACTATTCGTCAATAACTCACATAACTTCCCCACTTAGTATAAACTATACTATTTCTCACTTGAAGTTCACACCTCACTTCTATTTATAATCGTCTCTCAATTCTATTTACGTTGAGGATATTTTCTATATCCTAATGCACCTCAATCAGAACTTCTCATTTATATGAAACATCGCCCAAGTTAATTAGTGTTAAGGATATTTTCTATATCCGTATGCACATCGATCAGCATTTAAAATTTTTAATCCCTAATATAGTTCAATCCATCACATGAACCTTTGAATTTATCCCATTTGGGATTTAATACTAAAAATCCATTATCATTAAGAGCATCCTAACTCTCACTTATAAGCCCATAATTACCTCCACACATAATTCTTAATGATAGTGGGCTTCCCCACTTTGTCGATACGATATTCCCTAATCGGTATTCTCTCGAATTAAGTCAATATGACTACAAAAATTCTCTATAAGGGAAACTCACTAAAAGACTCCAAAATACACTTCTCAAAACTCCTATAGAGGTTCCCGATCGACAAACTCAAACGAAACCGGACGAAACTTACTCCAGAAAAACCTCTCAAAACAGCCTCATTTCCGAATCAATTCGGCCCCTTTGAATTGATTCGATCTCACAGCGAATCAATTCGGCCCCAAAGACCTGTAAGTCTGCTTCCTACCGAATCAATTCGAAAGGGGCGAATCGATTTGGTTTGGTCAGCAAGCTACGAATGGGTTATTTTCTCCATAAACCCAAAATACCCAAAAAACATTTTTATCATCTTCCAACCATTTCTATCCAACCCAAACATATATATAACATCAGAATGCATTGTATAACTCATCCTAACTATTTTATAACCTCATATCCATTTTATACACAACAAATCTAAGATTTTATCCAAAATCTAGGTTTTACATATTCAACCCAAAATTCACAATTTTGATCCACAAATCATGAAATAAATGATACACAATAATTATTTAGCAAGTTTAATCACTTGTCTCAAGTTCGTAGGGTCTGAATCCTCCTGGAGATCGCGTAATGGCCAGAAATCTCACTTTTTCTTTCTTTCTCTTCTTTTTTTCTTCTTCTCTCTTTCTTTCTGTCTATTTCTCTTTCTCTCTAAGGAGAATTCTATCTCTCGTAGGCTTTTAAGACTTATCTCCCAAAATACACAACTTTAAATGATAATACACACTTTAAATGACTCGGTAACTTTAATTCAAGCCAAATGAACCCAAAATATTTCGGGACCGAAATAGACCCCAAGTACAGTCATTTCGACTTTCTCGACCCTTCCAGAAATAATTACACTCTCACAATTGCCATTCGAAACACTTTGTAACATCTTCAAATTTTGACCTCAATACCAATTTAATTATTCTCCAATTAAAATAATATTTATTTCTCCCAAAAATAAATAAATTATTGTCCCAAAAATCTCGGGGTATTACAGACTTCCCCACTTACAAGAATTTCGTCCTCGAAATTTAGCTAAGCCTAATACTCCAAAGCTCGTCTAGTTCCTACTACACTTATCCTCACTAACACTATAGCCAAACCTCTAACTTCCCACGACGAATTATTTTAGTTTTATAAAATCAATTAAAATTACTAGAGCGCCCATACACCCTTTATTCGAGCTCTACAATTAGGCTTCATTTGCCTCAAATAGTACCACAACTAGAAATATATATTAAATTATACTATCATACTAATAGTATAAAAAAATTTGAAAGGTCCAAGGATTTAACTCCTCTCAATTCGTGACATTCGTTAGGTTCATACGGGGGAGGTCTCGTAAGCGAAATCCAAACAAGGAACCCTCCCAATACACTAATATATAGTGACGTCGGGGATTGAGAGTTTGTTAGATCGGGACTAGAGTTTAAAATATTTTTTGCGTAAATCATTTTTGATATGGCCCAAAGGCCTATAAAAAGTTTTATTTTGAAAACAATTTATTATAAAATAGTTTATGTCTTTCAACATTTAAATAAAATACCTTATGCCCAAGGCACAAGGTTTTAACAATTCTCATACCCATAATAATACATATTTCTCAAAATCAACATAATTATGAGCTAAAATCTCTCGCTCAACTATAATCTACTAAACTCTAAATCATTTCAGTAATAATCTTTCACATCATTTTAATACATTGCCATACACGAGGCTCTTCCATAGCTGGAATACAACAATTATATAAGTCTAACATGACTATAAAAAATAAGTGTCTTTATCATTACTACTCAATACACAATAACAATTCTTACATTCATAACAAGATTACAGCTCTCTTTTAGCACATCACAAGAAAATCTATTCTCTAAAAAGATAATAACATAAGAGCCTCACTCGCTCAAAATTCCCCTTCTTGATTCATTTCATACATAATAGGGTTATAGCACTACCCTCTATAACTATCTCACACATAATACTCCCAAAGCTTCATATAGCATAATCCTAATCACAAAGGAAAATAACTTACATCATCCATCTCTAGTCCGATTTCATCTCCTCATCATTGGGTTCCCACACAAAGTCCCCTGGCCTAAAATGACCTCGAATCTGCTGTAAGGGTTGCACCTCCAAAACTTCCTCAAAATGTGGTCCTCTACCTCTTTTAGGACAATCTCTCTTCCTATGACCAAATTCTTTACAAAAAAGAAACATTTACCCGCAAATCCTCTCTGCCCATCTTGAGGAACATAACGTTGTTGCGATCCTCTATATTCTGGATTATACTCTCTGACATTACTGGTATTCTCATTACCAAACCTACTTGATGAACCCGAATCTCCAAAGTTCTTAACCCCTGCTAACGAAGGCGATATTCATGACACTGCAACAGTGTCGTATTCACTACCTCGACGAAAGTCACTAACGCTGGGTTCCTTAACAAATGCTGCCAAATTTGCCCATTTAAACCTCGCATAAACTTTGATATTCTCTTCTCTTTAGTATTTACCTCATCAGGTACTAAATTTTCTAATCGAGTAAATTCTTCTTAATACTCGGCCACCGTGCTATTACCTTGAAACACATCTATCAGTTTCC
This sequence comes from Sambucus nigra, assembly GCA_949130495.1. Classification (NCBI taxonomy): domain Eukaryota; kingdom Viridiplantae; phylum Streptophyta; class Magnoliopsida; order Dipsacales; family Adoxaceae; genus Sambucus; species Sambucus nigra. Next base: position 298,810,222 of record OX422223.1, read on the forward strand.
TCCTCATTTCCTTCTAAATTGCGGAAGAGAAATACCTTCAATTAAAAAGTTCCAAAAAATATGCTATGGGCAATGTATCCCTCTATTCAGATGTGCTAACATACTCCCACCATTGAAGAGTTGCACCCTTCAACTTAAAGGTGGATAAAAATTGCTTTTGCACCTCACTACACTCAACCATACGAAGGTGCCTTTGCATACTATTCTTCCATCGACTTGCAGCCATCGCGTCAACTCCCCCTGAGAACTCTAGAGGATTCCCCTTACTAAAATATACCCGCACTCTTTCCCACAAAGACGGTCCTGAATGGGTTTGGGCTGCTTGAACTGCAGGTTGTTGCGCCATCGTAGAAATGCCAGCAGTTACTAATTGTGCCACAATATTTGCAACTTCATCTGTAGTCATGGTCCTTTGAGGCATTTGGGGTTCCACACTCTTAGCCCATTTATTTGCCCTGCCTGAACGACTTCTCTTCGGTGGCATGTGAAACAAGAATAATTGTATCAGAATGCCTTTTAATTGTTTTCTGATCACAGAAGAAAATATGGACATATGAACGCAACAGTCCTAATAATAAGGCTCTACATCAAGAACGCTTACAGAAGATCGTAATAACCCACATAGATCCTAAAGACACTAGAACCTGATGCTCACCCCGCTTAAAATAATAACGGGTGGCCAGCCCTATACTAAAATAATCAGGAATCTCAAGTGGATCATTCTCAGCATCTACTGACGATTCTAAAAATATGCGCGGTTAACAACCCATTACCATAAAAAGAGGGCGTCAAAATTTTAAAACATTTTAATTAAAACCAAACATGCAACAACTAACCAACAACATAACTCTAAATATGATAAGAGGCACACACATGCTCGAAATAATATATAAAAGAATACAACGCAATGTACAAAGTAAAATACCCAAATATGTTGTCGGGTCACAGACAGTACAATAATCTGAGAAGGAAAATATAAAAGTGCTACTCTACAACACTTGGGTATAAACCTGATATACAAACTGAATCCTAATCTAGATACATAAAATATAGGAATCGAATATAACAAAATGCAACAACAGTCCGCTACTTCCACAGCTCTACGAATACACTGGATGGATAACATCAATGGCGTCCTTGCGGAGGAACACCTAGAATAATACAATATATATGCACAGCAAGAGAAAAATATAAACGGGTCAGAGACCGAGGTGTGAAAACATTTTATATCAAGTGTATTAAAATGCATAATAATTATAAATGCATTATGACATGATTAAAGTGGAGTCGCACTCTCCATAAAATCCAACTCATCTCTCAACTAAAGCGCGCAACTAAACGTATGCACATGATCTCCAAATAAATGCCCGAATCTATCTAGGCAAGGTAATCTAACTTAAACCCAATTGATACTCATCTAAGTTCCATCTAACACATAATCCTTCAATATGTAATATTATTGATCTCAATTATTTGTTCACTTACTTAACATATAAAATTTACATAAACATTTTCTTACTAGAATTTCTCATATTCGAGTTATTCCATCAATATATATATATATATATATATATATATATATATATATATATATATATATATATATATGAGATATTAGCATCCAAGTGCTAAGGACTAAACTTCCCCCAATTCTCAATACTGCACTTCATTTCGTGCATGGAACGTCTCGCAAGCGAAATCCAAACAAGGAACCCCCTCGATACACTACTCCTGGCAGTATTGATTAACAAGTTTCATTAGGCCCTCAATGCATGATGCGTCTAACCCAAAATTCTTATTACCCAATTAATTAATTTATTATTCCCAATTCTCAACAGTGCACGGCGTTTCGTGCGTGGGACGTCTCGCAAGCGAAATTCGAACAAGGAACTCCCCAATACACTACTCCTTGGCACTGTTGATCATCGAGATAGATACTAATATAGATAAATGAGCACTAAGGACTAACTTCTCCTCACTCCCAACATTTCATTGCGTTTCTTGCGTGGGACGTCTCGCAAGCGAAATCCAAATAAGGAACACCCCCGATACACTACTCCTGGCAATGTTGGTCGTTGAGGTCCATTACTCCCTCGATACCCAAAGTAATATATATACTCATAATTAATTACTCTTTATTTTTTCATAATTGATTCATCACAATTTAAGTCCGGATAAAATCTCCCGGAATGAGATTCAAGCAATCTTCTTATGTCTCTTTACTCTAGAGACAAATATGATATCATATAATCATATATAATTTGTATACTATTCACACAAGTATAATAATAACCATCCCAACGAGATATAACTCGAGGATGCAGGTTCTCAATGCTATCATCTACCAGGAAAACACTCACATATCATCCTGGGTACCAACTGTTGCCATCCCTGATCCCCGCCGCGGGGGAAAAGGATCCTTCGGGTCCCGCGTGTCCCCTCTCGGGAGAGCGCTTCGGCTGGCGTCGATTTGTGAAGTGTGAAAATGTAGAGAGATTCAGAGTCGCCAATCTATTTTACTCAAAACAGACAAAAGAAAGGGGGAGCCGCCCCGAAGGATGGCATCCAAAGACATACTGGTGCGTGCGAAACCAAAATGATTCGAGAAGGGTTCAGAGGTTTAGTTACGAAATGGGAAGGTCTTAGGCACCCATTCTGCCCTTTCGATCTCTCATGAATATTTGCTATTTTCCGTTATATTCCCCCCCGTGATATGTGTGCATGTGTATATATAGAATGGAGGTAGGAATCCTCGACTTGTATCATGGAAAAGATAAAGCGAGTCATCCGTAGGAATGTGAGATTAATGTAGAAAATAGGATTTGCGCGACTACCCTTGCGTTGATTGTTATAATGGAACGATAATGCATGTGAGATAATACTCCATTAAGAACGAATGTATAGAATATAATAGAAAATGGGGCAAAGAGAAGATAGAAAGAAAAAAAAAGCGAGAAAAGGACTCGAATCTTGGGTTTTATCCCGAGACGCCTACGTAGCCTATAAAGGCATCAAAGTCCACGTAGTTCGCATACAAAATGAGGGGTGGGGTTTATCCCATAAATCCAAATGGGGAATCTCTTATTTGTAAGTGTGTGTGTGTGTGTGTGTGTGTGCGTGTGTAGAAAAAGTGTTTTAGTTGTGAGAAAAGTGTGGAAAAAGTGTGAGAATCCCTATTTGGAATTTATGAGCAAACCTTCTTTTTCTTTTTTTTTTGGGTTTTATTTATATAAAAATAAGAGAAGTGCAATAACACTAAATAAAAAGTATATTAGGATGTGTGAGATGAGATAATAAAAGTGCTAAGTAAGAAAACAAGTTATTGGGAATTTAAGAGAATTTAAGAGAGAGTTTGAGAAAGTTGGACCTTCTTGAAGATCTTGAGCTTGATCTTGAATGTTGGAGAGAAGCCCTTGCACTTTGGATGATGATGGAGAGTGGTTAATTCACCAAGTTTAATGAAAGGGATGATGAAAAGTGGAAGTAAAAAGGGGATTTGGAAGTTGAAATCACGCTGCCTTTGAGAGAGGTTTCTGGGATTCGTTGAGAGGGATTTCTATCTGATCTGAGCTCTCTCTGCAAATGAGGCCAAGGTCTCCTTTTATAGGCCCAGGGGTTTTTCGATCGGCATAGAGCCCTTCCTGCCTGTCAACAGGAAGGTGCCGATAGGCAGGGTCTGGGACCAGCCATTTGGTAGTGTGTCTCAGGCTTTTTCGGAAAATTGGCCGCCGAGGGCAAAGCGTCGATCATAATCGCGTATGGGGCATACCGTTGGAAAGGTAATTCAGAGACCTTCGAAAGTCCTTTGGATCGATCCCGGGTTTGGGAGTTGACTTTGGGTAAAATATGGCTCGGAAGCGTTTGTCGGTCCGCTGGATGGGGAATCGTTCGGACGCAAATGCATCGTTCGTCCGCATGGTATGTCCGAATCGTGCATGGGGCATACCATTGGAAAGGTTAGGAGATGTACTTCGCCATTCCAAAGTGTTTGACCCTGTTTGGAGAGTTGACTTTGGTCAACCGAGCCCGAGAAGCACTCGGTGGCCTTTCGGAGTCAAACGGATCATCGTCCGCATGGAAAGTCAGAATCGTGCATGGGATGGACCATTGGAAAGGGTATTCAGTGCCCTTCAAAGATTCATTCAGCCTCGGTTGAGCTGAAAAGTTGACTTAGGTCAAACAGAGCCCGGGCGGTGGCCTCTAGGTCAGGTTTCGGGTGTAAACGGATCGTTCGTCCGCATGGTAAGTCGGAATCATGCACGGGTGGACCATTGGAAAGGGTATTCAGTGCCCTTCAAATATTCATTCAATCTCGATCGAGACAAAGAGTTTGACTTTTGGTCAAACCGAGCCGATGAGTGCCCGACGGCTTCCAGGTCAGTGCTCGAGACATGACGTGGGTTTGTGGTGATGAGTGGAGGTACTAGGGACCTAAGGAGAGTTAGGGGTAACATAATGAGGTGTCTATAGAGCCCCTCAATGGGTGAGTTTGGAACATATGATAGCCGTCGATTAGACACCGCATGATACTTCTTAGAGAGTATGACCGATTCAGAGGGTCGAGGTCGATTCTGAGGACCTTAAGGAGCGTGTTGGGGATGACCAAATCATAGGGTCGAGGTCGATTATGAGGACCTAAGGAAGCGAGGGTGACCAATTCAGCGGGTCGAGGTCAGTTCTGAGGATCTAAGGAAGCGAGGATGACCAATTCAGAGGGTCGAGGTCAGTTCTGACCTAATTCAGGTGACGATCCAAGACCGGGGTCAACTTAGACCCAAGAGTGGTGATGACCGAGGACCGAGGTCAATTCTAAACTAACTCAGGTGACGATCCAAAACGGGGGTCAATTCTGACCCAAGACTGGTGACGACCGAGGACCGGAGTCAATTCTGACCTAACTCAGGTAACGATCCAAGACCGGGGTCAACTTTGACCCAAGAGTGATGAACATCGATGAACGAGATCAATTCTGACCTGACTCAGGTGACGATCCAAGACCGGGGTCAACTCTGACCCAAGAGTGGTGACGACCGAGGACTGAGGTCAATTCTGACCTAATTCAGGTGACGATCCAAGACCGGGGTCAACTCTTACCCAAGAGTGGTGAAGACTGAGGACTGAGGTCAATTCTGACCTAATTCAGGTGACGATCCAAGATCGGGGTCAATTCTGACCCAATATTGGTGAAAACCGAGGACCGAGGTCAATTCTAACCTAATTCAGGTGACGATCCAAGATCGTGGTCAATTCTGACCCAAGAGTGGTGACGACCGAGGACCGAGGTCAATTCTGACCTAATTCAGGTGACGATCCAAGATCGGGGTCAATTCTAACCCAAAAGTGGTGACGATCGAGGACCGAGGTCAATTCTGACCTAATTCAGGTGACGATCCAAGACCGGGGTCAATTCTGACCCAAGAGTGGTGACGAAAGAGGACCGAGGTCAATTCTGACCTAATTCAGGTGACGATCCAAGACCGAGGTCAACTCTGACCCAAGGGTGGTGACGACCGAGGACCGAGGTCAATTCTGACCTAATTCAGGTGACGATCCAAGATCGGGGTCAATTCTGATCCAAGAGTGGTGACGACCGAGAACTGAGGTCAATTCTAACCTAATTTAGGTGACGATCCAAGATCGTGGTCAATTCTGACCCAAGAGTGGTGACGACCGAGGACCGAGGTCAATTCTGACCTAATTCAGGTGACGATCCAAGATCGGGGTCAATTCTGACCCAAGAGTGGTGACGGCCGAGGACCGATGTCAATTTTGACCTAACTCAGGTGACGATCCAAGATCGGGGTCAATTCTGACCCAAGAGTGGTAACGATCGAGGACCGAGGTCAATTCTGACCTAACTCAGGTGATGATCCAAGACCGGGGTCAATTCTGACCCGAGAGTGGTGACGATCGAGGACCGAGGTCAATTCTGACCTAACTTAGGTGACGATCTAAGACCGGGGCCAATTCTGACCCAAGAGTGGTGACGACCGAGGATCGAGGTCAATTCCGACCTAACTCAGGTGAGGATCCAAGACCGGGGCCAATTCAGACCCAAAGAGTGATTGAGGATTAGATTTTGGTTTTGTTGGGGAAAGAGCTTTATGATTCCGATTTGAGCTGGGGAAGCTTTTTAGGAGACCTCGCAGGGGGGGAACAACCTATTTTGGGTGATGTAAGAAAATTCCGCTGGGGAAGTGATCAGGTGATCCTTAGGGATTTTTCGGAGCTTTGCTGGGAGGAGATTTCACTTAGCTTTTGACGATTCCGCTGGGGATAAGAATTGGATTTGAGGTTCCACTAGGGAAGAGGGGTTCCACTGGGGATAAGGATTGGATTTGAGGTTCCACTGGGGATATGAATTGGATTTGAAGTTCCGCTGGGGAACGTTGAATGAGCTGAGGAAGATTTTGGATCGTCCTTTGGGAGAGATCGCCTGGGGCGAGTGATTCTTCTGAAATCCGCTGGGGAAAATACCATGCGATATTGTTTCTCACCGGGTAGCCGATGGTTGGGGAGGCTTTGTGTCTTTGATTTGAGCGGAGGAGATGATTGTTGGGGAGATAATCGGTTTGAGGTTGTAAACGCTGCTGAGGAGGTGATTGGGTGTTCCGGGCACATTGCTCGAGAGGTCATTCGCTTGGATTTTGAGGGTTCCGTTGGGAAAAAAGAGGTTTCTCTTGAAGGAGTGCGAAATTTTCTTGACGAAAACGTTCTGAATCCCTCCTGGTATCTTTAAGAATTTTCTGAGGATTTTTCAGGCTTTTCTGGAATTTTCCAGGAATTTTTGTATGAAATTTTAAGGGGGGTGCCGACCACTTGGCTGAGAGACATTAGAGACTGGATATCATCGGTGACTGCCCACATTCGGGATGCTGTCCCTGTTCCTTCTTGCTTGGTGCCATCAGCGTCGTTCGGGGAAGACTCTGGCTCGGGTAGTGGGGGTGCGTCGTCTCGCCGTAGGGAAAGAGAGCGCGTCGTAGGGATGGAAGCTCTTGAGAGAGAGAGAGAGAGAATGTGGGTTCGGGCTGAGTCCCATTGTTTTTGGCTTTTCTTTCTATTTCCTACAAAATGATCTAACACAGAAAACAGATATATGCAATGCAATGTAGTTTTTTGACTATCTTTTATTTTAATGATGAATGAATGCATGCACTTTTTTAATTTGCTGCTGAGACTGTAAAAAGGAATATTTTTGGAAATTTCGAAGGAAAGCTTATATTTTTAAAAGGGGAATCTTATAAGGAGAAAACAGGTTTCTTGAAATTCTTTTGAGAATATCAATTTATTTTTATTGAGTTTTCTGATTTGACAAAAGAGGAAAGGAGGAAATTTCCAAAAATGGGGAGTTGCCGATCGACAAGCAACCTGACCTGCCTATCGGCAGTTTAGTACAGTACCATCATTTGAAGGCTTTGATTGGTACCCTCTTCAGCCCTTGGTACCTTGTGGGGTAGGATTCCTTTATATTTCTGCAGGGATTATGTCTTTTGTGAGGATTTTTAAGTATAAAAAGGGGGAAGGGTGGAGTGTTCTCATCACACCTTTGCATCCTAATCTGCCTACCCATTAGCTTTTAGTCCTGCAAGATGGCTCTCCCTGGTAGCATTGAGTTTATCAATTACCTCGAAGCCTTGGAAGCTATGTGCTTTTATAATGTCGACTATGACGCTTTCAACATGCGTCGAGTCTCCTTATGGCGCAATCGGCCTTTTGAGTGGAATATGCTGATAGCGGCGGTACAATTCTAGTACCCTGAAGACCATGTATTCCGCTTTGGGTTGGAAGAAGTTTGTCCTACCTACGAGGAATTCTCTTCCATACTGGGTGTTAATCCCAGTGTTGCTGCGGCTTTTCTCGAATTCTCCCGTTCTCCTAGGGATTTGTTGGTCGGGCTTCTTCATATCTCGCCTTCGGCGACCAGGTCATTGGTTGTTGGAGGAATGATCTCCCTCCCGGTGGTGCTGCAGTTCGTGCATTTGCGAGAAGTAGGTGATGCCGATTATGTTGGAGTCGTGGTTCTGGGCCTGGTTTCAAAATTTCTATTGGTGACTGGGGAGGTGCAAGTGGACCCTCAACTTGCAGCCATTACTTCATGGATGTCATACCATTGCAATCCTGTGGCGGTGATATTGGCGGAGACTCTGAATGGCCTGGATGCCTGGACAGAAGGTCGTTTTGACTTTTTGAGGGGTAGCCCTGTGATGGTGTTCATCTGGTTGTCTGAAAGATTTCGCTTGTCGACTCCTCCAGAATATCCTTTGTCGGTCGTTCCCAACTTCTTTTCGCGCTACTTCATCCGCGTTGGCCTGCATGTTGAGAACTGGGAGAATTGGTTTGTGGAGTATAGGGCTCGTGAGTTGTATTGGTCAGTGCCTTGGTGGGGACAGTTGCAGCCAATTCTGGAGCTAGGAGAGTATTCATATGTGCGGTTGGTTGGTCTCAGGCATACCTCTTTTTATTTCCCTTGGCGGCTTCTGCGTCAATTTGGCTGGGCGCAGGTCGTGCCCCCTCGAACCTCAAATTTATTTTCAGTAGAAGATTTGACTTAGCGCCTGCGTCTGTTGCTTGGATCTCTGTGGGAAAATTGGCGTCCGTCGACCCGTCCCTCTCAGTCTGTTGGGAAGGTTTGCCATGTCCCTAAAGATTATATGAGGTGATTGTGGAGGAAAGTAGTTAGCAAGATGTTGACGGTAGAGACTGGTCAAAGATGGTTTGTTTTATCTGACTCCATGGAAGGGGGTGTTGTGGTCTTTTCGAAGATGTTCAAGGCTCATCGATCCATGGAATTTTTGCGACACTCTATTCAAGCAGGGGAAACTTGGGGTCCTCAGGACGTGGATGATGAAGGTGCAGGCTCCTCTGGTAGCTATGGGTAGGACTCTTGGAGAGTTTATTTATGTAATAGGTAATGTATGTGGGGATTTTATTTGGATTTTTATAGCAATAGGGGGAAGGGAGTTATCCATTCCTTTTTCTTATGTAATCCGTACTGTAATTTCTTATTAATTAAATAAACAAGTTTATGATCATCCAGCTGTGCCTTTAGATGAATTTTGTATTTTGAATTATATATACCGATCGCTAAGGCATACATAATCCTCTTGTTCAAGTAGATGTTTAGAATGAACCGCCATGCTCGGAGGTAAGAAAAGAATATATTTTTGTGAAAAAGAAAGGATCGTGCTCATGTGAGATGTATGAGCTGCCTACGTACCTCTGGGGTTTTTGAAATTTTTTTGTTTAAAAGTGTTTTTTTTTGTAGAGGATCAGGCCCACGCAGTTCTGGGTAGAGGGAAATGAAGAGTTTTTTTTTTTTTAGAATAGAAGGGGGATGAGAAGAGTCGTAGCGCGCTGAGATTTCGGACTAGGGGTAGAACTTCTTGAGATGGTCCAGATTGACTGGACGAGCCATCTCTTCCCCATCCAGGTCAGTGAGCATGGCGGCACCTGCGGATAAGATCTTCTTCACAATGTAGGGGCCACTCCAATTGGGCTTGAATTTCCCTCTGGGGTCCCAGATGGGTTCTATTATTTCTTTGAGGGCTAAATCCCCCTCCCGGACACCGCGATCCTTGACTTTCTTGTTGAATGAATGCGCTATTCGACGATGGTACCCTTGTATGTGGTATAGAGCCTTTAATCTTCTTTCATCTAGAAGGTCTAGCTCATCAAGACGGCTTTGGCACCAGTCTTCTTCACTAACCTTGCTTTTGAGCGTGACGTATAGAGAGGGTATTTACCGCTTCACAGGTAGGACTGCTTCCATACCGTAGACCAGGGAGTAAGGGGTAGCCCCAGTAGAGGTTCGGATTGAGGTTCGATATCCCCAGAAGGCGTATGGGATCCCGTCGGCCCAATCCCTACAACTTTCGATCATTTACTGATGATGGCTTTGAGGTTCTTGTTGGCGACTTCAACTGCACCATTGTTCTGAGGTCGGTAGGGAGAAGATTTGTGTCTCTAAATCCCGTACTCGTTGACAACTTCTGTGACTTTTGCTTCAAAGTGTAACCCGTTATCTGACACTAACTCATGCGGGACCCCATATCGACAAATGATATTTTTCTTGATGAATTTGTACACCTTCTTGGCATTTAATACTGCGTATGACTCAGCTTCGACCCATTTGGTGAAGTAATCAATGGCAACTAGAATGAACTCATGCCCATTTGACGCCTTTGGCGTAACCTTCCCTATGATGTCGATACCCCAGGTGGAGAACGTCCAGGGAGAAGTCAAGTTGTATAATTCCCGCGGAGGTAGATGTTGGAGATTGGAGAACTGTTGGCATTTAGGGCACCTCCGAACATAGGCGGTGCAATCCTGGGCCATGGTGGTCCAGTAGTAGCCCTGTCAGATGATCTTCTTAGCAAGCATGTGATCGTTCATGTGGGGCCCGCATTCTTCGCTGTGGATCTTCTTCATTATCTTTTCAATGTCAGCCCCTGCGATACAGTGCAAGTGAGTTCCATCGAAATTCCTCTTGAGTGGTGCTTTATGACAGATGATGTACTGAGCGGCCAGCCTTGGGAGGGTAGCTCGGTCATTCTTGTTGGAAACCTCGAGATACCTACCGTACCTGAGGAGGCACCAAATATCATAGTACTAGTAGTTGACTAGCTCAGGATCTTCTGTGATGATGAGCTCAATGTGGTAGTAATGGGTTGGTTTATCTTGCTTTTGAACCAAGAAGGGGGTCATTGTTGTTCCCTCGGGCATGTCGACCATGGAGGCCAAGGTAGCGAGAGCATCGGCTAGGTTATTCTTTTCTCGGGGTAGGTAATGGAAGGTGATATCTCGGAATTGGGAGGCTAACTCTTCTAATTGGGCGTGAAAGGGTTGGAGTTTTTCGTCCTTGACTTTCCACTTTCTGAGCACTTGACCGATGATGAGGGCAGAATCCCCATATACATCGAGTTATTGAATACCTTTCTTGAGAGCGAACTTGAGGCCCACTGTGCATGCCTCGTATTCTGTCATGTTATTGGTGCAGGGGAAATTTAACTTGATGGCGAAGGGAGTATGAGAGTCATCCGGGGCAACCAGGAGTATCCTAATGCCATATCCCTTTTTATTGGCAGCGCCGTCAAAGAACATTTTCCATCGGAGGTCGCCTTGGGCAGTGCAAAGGATATTCTCATCTGGGAATTTGAAGATACAGACATTAACTTCTTCTACTGGGTAATCCATGAGGTAGTCAAAGATGGCTCTTCCTTTCATGGCTTTCTGTGTGACGTACACAATATCGAACTCGATTAGGAGCATCAACCATCGGGCCATTCGTCTAGACAAGGCGGGTTTCTCAAGCAGGTATTTGATGGGATCCATTCGGGATACAAGTTTGATGGGGAAGGTGAGCATGTAGTGTCGCAACTTTTGGGTGACCCAGACGAGCGCGACACATGCCTTTTCTGAAGTAGTGTAGTTGACCTCGTACCCGGCCAATTTACGACTGGCATTATAGATGGCTCTTTCTTTGCGGGAGTCTTCAAGGTATTGGGCTAGCAAAGCCCCGGTTGCAGTGTCAATTATGGTTAGGTATAGGAGCAAAGGGAGACCAGGCTATAGTGGCATGAGAACTGGAGGTTGGGTCAGATATTGTTTGATTTTATCGAAATCTTCTTGGTAGGCCTCGTTCCAAACCTTGGTTGAATCCTTTCAGAGGAGCTTGAAGATTGGTTCATAGATGGAGGTTAGTTGTCTGATGAACCGGCTGATATATTGTAATTTCCTAAGAAAACCTCGAACTTCTTTCTCTGTTCGAGGCGGTGGCATCTCAAGTATGGCCTTCAGCTTTGCAGGATCTGCCTCTATCCCCTTTTTACTGACCATGAATCCCAAGAGTTTTCCCTTTGTAACGCCGAAGACACACTTCTATGGATTAAGTCGCATCTGATACTGTCTTAGTCGTTCGAAGAACTTTCGGAGAGCAAGAGCATGATCTTCTCTAGTTTTGGACTTAATAATCATATCATCCACGTAAACCTCGACCTCCTTGTGAATCAGGTCATGCAGGATGGTTGTGGTAGCCCTTTGGTAGGAAGCCCCAGCATTCTTGAGACCGAATGGCATAACGGTGTAGCAAAAGGTTCCCCATGGGGTGATGAATTTTGTTTTTTCTTGGTGGTCGGGGTGCATCTTGATTTGGTTGTATCCAGCAAATCCGTCGACGAATGACTTGAGAGCATGACTGGCTGTATTGTCCACGATCATGTCGATATTGGGTAACGGATAATCATCCTTCGGAGAAGCTTTGTTTAAATCTCGGTAATCCACACACATTCGAGCCCTTCCTCCTGATTTCGGTACAGGTACAATGTTGGCTAACCATGTGGGATATTCGATCACTCGAATGAAACCCACGTTCAACTGTTTGACCACCTCTTCTTTGACCTTGATCGACCATTCGGTGCGGAGTTTCCTCAATTTTTCTTTAACCGACTTGTAATCTGGGAGAGTGGGGATCTCATGCTGAGCTATTTCAGGATCAATACCAGGCATATCATCGTAGGACCATGTGAAGACATCCACAAACCCCTTTAGCAATTCTTCGAGTTGTGAGCGCTCATGCTCGTCAAGGGTATCCCCTATCCTAATCTCGCGCAGTTGGCTACTAGAACCAAGATTAATAACAACAGTCTCTTTTTCATTAACTTGAATACGGTTATGTTTTTTTATTATTAACCTTATTTAGATCAGTTAAGAATTGCTCATTTGCAAAATCATCATCATCAAAAGTTTGATTAGAATCCAAGCAGTTAATGTAAGGCACAACAAGATACTCAAAATCTTCGTTTATTTCATTGATAGGAAAAATAGCATTGAGAAACTCATCAAAAGAGGTCTCGATTACATTTGAGCAAGGATAGACAATAGAAGAAGAAACAGGGTACACATTGGGATTAGGGGAGATTTTAAGAGGTAGAAGTGGCGCAGCATACCAGTTGAGGAGAGGTGTATCAACAACTTTAATCTGACGGGATGGGTCCATTGATGTAGTGCCTGAATGAACCATGCAGAGTTCCAGCCCCAGTGTCTGTAAATTGAAGGAATCTTAGGAATCACTTTCCTCAGCCTTTTCGGTATCTTTGATGAGCGGTTGTATGCTGTGTGGGAAATTTTTGGCCCATGGGTAGCTATCTTGGAAAAAATCTCCATTCCAGGCTTCATCTTCTTGTCTGTGTGGTCGTACCATGGTTCTGGAAAACCGCAAAAGGGGAAATCCTCACCTTCTTTGATGAATCATCTATTTAATGAGTCTCCTGAGATAGTTCGAATAAAGTTTAATCCTCTATGTGGTCGAGACTGGCGGATCATTCTGTGCTCTTATTCTGATGGTTGATACCCCAAGCAGCATGGAGGGAAAGCTTTCTTCAGTTCGATGGGCTCAAGTATCCCTTGCTGCCTTTGTCATAGCCCCAGTCCGAGAATGAAGTGCATGTTTCTGAACATCTGAATCACATTGACATTACCATGAGGGTCATATTCTGGACAAATCCTTTCATTGAAATCGTCCCCTACCGGGAGTAGGAATGGATCAACTCGGAATCCTGATAGGAGCATATCATTTTACCCGTGCTGTATCTCGAGAATTGGACTGCGGGTGTTTGTACCCTCGGCATTGTCGTCGTCACCCAAAATGGTGGTGACTCGCCCATCGGCGAAGAACTTCAATTTTTGATGGAATGAGGAAGAGACACCCTTTATACTGTGGAGCCAGGGTCGCCCGAGTAACAGGTTGAAACAGGCTGGGATGTCTATGACTTGGAATTCAACGATAGGGTTTATAGGTCCAACCCCTATTGTAAGTTTTATGGATCCCATCACCTCTCGGCGGGTATTATTGTAGGCACGCATGGCAGCGGAGGTTGGAGCGAGGTCACTTTCTTTCAGACCTAAACATTTGAAGGTTCTCAGTGGGCAGACATTCAAAGCGGATCCGTTATCAACGAGAGAAAGCGGTACAACCTTCCCCATAACTTCGATGGAGATGTTGAGTGCATGATTGTGATTTGGCCCAATTTTGGGGATTTCTTCTTCGAAAAAGGACAGCATTCGGGTGGAGGTCAAGGATCTGACCAAATTTACCGCTTCTTCTGGTGTGGTAGAGGGAGGAACTATAGGTCCAGTGAGTAATTTGATTAAAGCATTTCTGTGTAGCTGGGAAGACATGAAAAGCCCCTATAGAGCGATGTTAGCTTGAGTTTTCTTTAGTTGATTAAGGATCTTGCTCTCCTTAATGGTCATCTCTGGAATAGGAAGGTTTTCAACGCCCTTCCGTTTGTCATTTGCTGGTAGTGAGCTTGAAACTTGGTAATGTCTCCTTGATCTGGTCATGTGATTTACTGAAGAAGGGAAAAACTTAAATCCTGTTTCCTCGTCAATCTCAGGTTACTCTGCCACCCTGTCTATTTCTCCAAGGAGTTCTTTAATGTGATCATCCCACATAAGTCGGTTACTGGGCCGAATTTTCCTGAAGCATGTTCTTCGCTTGAATCTTTGAATCCTTTCCCCCATCCGGTGGAAACAATTTTGTCTTTCCCTGTAAAGTCGATGCATTCCACAACTTCAACGGCTTCCTCATATAGGTCTTCCCATTCTGTGGGGATGTCTAGGGGTGAAGGGACCAGGTGCCCTTGTAGCTTTAAAGCACAAAATAACTCGGTGATACTGCAAATGTTATTCGTTTGCCTGAATGCTTCCGTCATGATATGGACAACATCATCTAAGCTGACTTCATCGGTTAGTATCACCCAACTATCTGATTCTCGGGCCCATTTTCGCTCTTCTAAAAACAATGCACAGAACCTCTGGCAGTCGATATTCATTTGTGAGGGAAATTTCAGCCCGAACTCTAGGAGTTGATTTAAGACCTCTGACAATTCCATACTTCCACTTTCAGAACGAGTTCGGACAGCGATGCACGCTCTAGTAAGGAGTGACAGTGCCTGATCAGCGGGGCTACTAGGGTGTAGGAGGAAATATGGGCAAATTTGAAGAGGTTTAGGAGAGTATACGGGTGTGATTTGAGTTGAGGGATCGAAATCTGGGTTTTCTTCCAAGAAGATGGCATTAGTGTGATTTGGGAGGGGTTTATGAGTAGTGTTTGTCTTAGGATTGGCTGGTAGGGCGATGGTACCTCGATCGATGAGATCTTGGATTATGTTTCGGAGGTGGAAGCATTGGTCGGTGGTATGCCCAGATGTTTGGTGAAAGGCGCAATGAGCATCAGTTTTGAAATTTTTGGGAAGTGGATTGGGTAATGGACGTGGATCCAGGGGCTTTATAAGGTTTCGGCTTAATAGGGCTTGGTAAACTTTAGAGAGGGGGGCATGAAGCTCAGTGTATTCCCTTCGGACGGGGGTAGGGAGACTTTCTGGTGCCCATGATATGGTTGGTTGAGAGATGTTGTTGATGGTTGAGACTGTATCATTGGCAGTCTTGTCATATTTTCTAGGGGTGAACTGTCCAGACACCTTCTTTGATTCAACTTCTGTTTTGACAAAACCTTCCTCGATTTCTACTCCTGCCTCTCTGAGAGCTCGAAAGTGGGGGTAGTACTGTCCTCCCATGGTTGTTCGGACATGGGGCAAGAAATTCTTCTTCACTATGTTGACTTTTTCTTCCTCAGATGGCCGATTGGTCATGGTAGCTGCTTTTTCCCTCCACCGAGTTATGAAGTTACTGACTGAATCCCTAGAGTTTTGTTTGAGCAGTTCTAAATCACGGTGGGTGACCTCAAGCTCTTCATTGTATTTGTACTGCGACATGAATTCTTGGGCTACATCCTCCCAGCTACGGATTCTGGACTCTCCGAGAGACAAAAGCCATCGGAGAGCGTTATCCTTCAAAGTTTGTTGAAAAAGTTGGTCCATTACTTCTTCGGAAGCCCCTAGGAGAGTCATGGAACGGTGATAACTATGAAGATGGACAATCGGGGGTCCACTCCCTCCGAATTTCTCAATGTTTGGCATCTTGAACTTCTCGGGTAACCTCGCTTTAGGATAAGGAGACATGTGGGTGTAGTCCATGAAATTTCCAGAGATCCTGACCTGGTCAAACTTCTTGGTGAGCATCTTGAGATCCACTTTGACTTTATTCAACTCCTCCTCCTTTGGATCAGCGACCACAAGTAGGTTAGCCATAGGATGGGCAATGTTTGGCATTGGAAGCTGGGCAGGCGGCGGCCCATTGGCAGGAGGGGCACGTGGAGCGTGATGATATTCTTCCAGAACCCAGATAAGCTCGGGTGGACCCATAGCATGAGGGAACAAGGCCTCGGGCTCTTGAGGAATAGGAACTTGGTTTCGTTATATTTCTCGGACATCAGCTTGGAGGTTGTCAATCTTGGCCACGAGCTGAGCTAGGACTGTCGACAGATCTGGTTGTATGACTGGTGCTTGATCTGTATTCTCCATGGAAGATGGATGGATTCCGGACAAAAGAAGTAGTAGAGGAGCGGATGAAACTCCAAGCTGATTTGACTGAAGAACGAAGCCAATAAGGTGCCAGGCCAAGGGCGTGCAATCGACCTGAGAAGGCGTAGGATAAGATTTATTTTTGAGAAAAAGGGAAGAAACTATTTTTGGATTTTTGATAAAAAGGGAGAAATGTTTTTGGATTTTTGATAAAGAAGGGAGAAATGTTTTTGGATTTTTTTATAAAAAGGGAGAAATGTTTTTGGAGACGGAACTCAGCATGATTATTATGATTATTATGTTTTCACTTGTATTTAATTCTCTTAAATGTAATGTCGGACGGGACCCGAGCCTGGAAAAGTGGGGGTCTTAATACATGCAAAGCTACATTTGGACTTGTAACCAGGCTCGCGAAAAGGGTCCCGTTTTAAAAAATGAGAAAAAATTGGGCGGCAGGCCGACCCGGAATTTCGGCAGAGTTTCGGGTTGAAACTGGCAATATAAAGTGTGTGTCCTAGGTTTGACACCTATATGCGGGTATGCAGTTGGTTGGGTGAATCGACATGGGTTCCCCCCTTTGGCGTGACTTCCACGATATACGTCTTGCTCTTGCGGGCAATCGGTACGTGTGGACAAGCCATTTGATATACCTGAGTGTATATGAATTGCCTCACCATATACCTCGTGGGGACGGTACGTGTGAGAGAAAATTCGATATACTCGACGTACGTGAACGAATTCCCTGCGATATACCTCCTGTCATGACTTCGGTCAAGCGGTACGATGCGGGGGAACCGTTCGATATACGTCGAAGGTACTTGGCCAATGGAAGGTGAGAGTCATATCGCTTAGGCTAACTGCGACCTACCGGACCAGCGCCCTTCACGAAGTGACCCTCCAGTTACTGGGTAAAATTTGGTCAATAGCAATGCTCTTTGGTGATATCGTGTGAATAATGCATGATTCTCTTATTAGTATCTTATGATGAAAATGCCTTTCTTGATTATGCCAAATGGGGGGCAAAGTACAAGTACCTCAAAAGGTACCCCAAGTATGGATGGGTGATGCGTGAAACATGGGGATATACATGTGATCCTAAGTGCACGTGGTGTGAAGTGTACATGGAGAATTTTTTCCAAGTGTGTGAATATAAGCATAAGCATGGGATACACATGTGAGAAAAGGGAACATGCAGGTATGGTGGGGAACATAAGAAAATATAACATTCATGTTAATAGAGTCAAGCCCTCAAAATAAATAAATTCCCCAGCGGAGTCGCCACTGTGGCCATCCCCGATCCCCGCCGTGGAGGGAAAAGGATCCTTCGGGTCCCGCGCGTCCCCTCTCGGGAGAGCGCTTCGGCCGACGTCGATTTGTGAGGTGTGAAAATGTAGAGAGATTCAGAGTCGCCAGTCTATTTTACTCAAAACAGATAAAAGAAAGGGGGAGCCACCCCAAAGGATGGCATCCAAAGACATACTGGTGCATGCGAAACCAAAATGATTCGAGAAGGGTTCGGAGGCTTAGTTACGAAATGGGAAGGTGTTAGGCACCCATTCCGCCATTTCGGTCTCGCATGAATATTTGCTATTTTCCGTTATATTTCCCCCCGTGATATGTGTGCATGTGTATATATAGAATGGAGGTAGGAATCCTCGACTTGTATCATGGAAAAGATAAAGCGAGTCATCCGTAGGAATGTGAGATTAATGTAGAAAATAGGATTTGCGCGACTACCCTTGCGTTGATTGTTATAATGGAACGATAACGCATGTGAGATAATACGCCACTAAGAACGAATGTATAGAATATAATAGAAAATGGGGCAAAGATAAGATAGAAAATAAGAAAAAGCGAGAAAAGGACTCGAATCTAGGGTTTTACCCCGAGACGCCTACGTAGCCTATAAAGGCATTAAAGTCCATGTAGTTCGCATACAAAATGAGGGGTGGGGTTTATCCCATAAATTCAAATGGGGAATCTCTTATTTGTAAGTGTGTGTGTGTGTGTGTAGAAAAAGTGTTTTAGTTGTGAGAAAAGTGTGGAAAAAGTGTGAGAATCCCTATTTAGAATTTATGAGCAAACCCGCTTTTCTTGTTTTTTGGGTTTTATTTATATGAAAATAAGAGAAGTGCAATAATACTAAATAAAAAGTATATTAGGATGTGTGAGATGAGATAATAAAAGTGCTAAGTAAGAAAATAAGTTATTGGGAATTTAAGAGAATTTAAGAGAGAGTTTGAGAAAGTTGGACCTTCTTGAAGATCTTGAGATTGATCTTGAATGTTGGAGAGAAGCCCTTGCACTTTGGATGATGATGGAGAGTGGTTAATTCACCAAGTTTCATGAAAGGGAAGATGAAAAGTGGTAGTAAAAAGGGGATTTGGAAGTTGAAATCACGCTGTCTTCGAGAGAGGTTTCTGGGATTCGTTGAGAGGGATTTCTATCTGATCTGAGCTCTCTCTGCAAATGAGGCCAAGGCCTCATTTTATAGTCCCAGGGGTTTGCCGATCGGCATAGAGCCCTTCCTGCCTGTCGGCAAGAAGGTGCCGATAGGCAGGTTCTAGGACCTGCCGTTTGGCAGTGTGTTTCAGGCTTTTTAAAAAAATTGGCCATCGAGGGCAAACCGTCGATCAGAATCGTGCAGGGGTAATACCGTTGGAAAGGTAATTCAGAGACCTTCGAAAGTCCTTTGGATCGTTCCTAGGTCTGGGAGTTGACTTTGGGTCAAATATGGCTCGAAAGCGTTTGTCGGTCCGCTGGACAGGGAATCGTTCGGATGCAATTGGAGCGTTCGTACGCATGGTAAGTTCGAATTGCACACGGGGCATACCATTGTAAAGGTTAGGAGATGTACTTCAACATTACAGGAGTTTGACCCGGTTTGGAGAGTTGACTTTGATCAAACGAGCCCGGGAAGCGCTCGTTGGCCTCCCGGAGTCAAACGAATCGTTCGTCCGCATGGAAAGTTGGAATTTTGCATGGGATGGACCATTGGAAATGGTATTCAGTGCCCTTCGAAGATTCATTCAGACTCGGTTGAGCTGAAAAGTTGACTTAGGTCAAACAGAGCCCGAGCGGTGGCCTCTGGGTCAGGTTTTGGACGTAAACGGACCGTTCGTCCACATGGTAAGTCGGAATCGCGCACGGGGCAGACCGTTGGAAAGGGTATTCAGTGCCCTTCAAAGATTCATTCAGTCTCAGTCGAGACAAAGATCTTGACTTTTGGTCAAACTGAGCCGGGGAGTGCCCGATGGCTTTCAGGTCAGTGCTCGGGACATGACCTGAGTTTGCAGTGATGAGCGGAGGTACTAGGGACCTAAGGAGAGTTAGGGGGTAACAGAATGAGGTGTCTGCACCAACGGTCGGAATCTCACACCGACTTGGAAAAACAACCATAACATAACGTACGGGAAGAGGTCATAGTTCCTCCCCGAAAATGAGACGAAACATACCCACCACGTCTCACCCCTAATAAAAACAGTCACACAATAATAAATGGACGCTATGACCTGGAGAATATCCACACCCTGCTCCTCAAGCTAGGGCGCTCACCCTCATAGCGCAACTTCCCATGATAGCAAGGAGGGGGTATGCTTCATTTATGTATATATATAATTCACACAAGATATTCATACATCCGCACATCATATAAATGTATACCATCACACAAAGTATAATTATCACACTATTTACATACTCTTATTACGCTCTTAGGCGTAGATGAAACAATATCATTATTTAGTATATTTTACTCTCGATATACTATTTTTCAATAACTCACATAACTTCCCCACTTAGTATACACTATATTATTTCTCACTTAAAGTTCACACCTCACTTCTATTTATGATCATCTCTCAATTCTATTTACGTTGAGGAGATTTTCTATATCCTAATGCACCTCGATCAGAATTTTTCATTTATATGAAACATCTCCCAAGTTAATTAGCGTTAAGGATATTTTTTATATCCGTATGCACATCGACCATTATCATTAAGCGCATCCTAGCTCTCGCTTATAAGCCCATAATTACCTCCACACAGAATTCTTAATGATAGTGGGCTTCCCCGCCTTGTCGATACGATATTCCCTAATCGGTATTCTCTCGAATTAAGTCAATATGACTACAACAATTCCCTATAAGGGAAACTCACTAAAAGTCTCCAAAACACAGTTTTGATAACTCCTATAGAGATTCCCAATCGACAAACTCAGACGAAATCGGAAGAAACTCACTCCAGAAAAATCTCTCAAAATAGCCTCATTTTCGAATCGATTCGGCCCCTCCGAATCGATTCGGTCTCACGGCGAATCTATTCGGCCTCAGCGAATCGATTCGGCCCCAAAGACATGTAAGTCTTCTTCCTACCGAATCGATTCGAAAGGGGGGAATCGATTCGGTTTGGTCAGGAAGCTACGAATGGGTTGTTTTCTCCATAAACCCAAAATACCCAAAAATCATTTTTATCATCTTCCAACCATTTCTATCCAACCCAAACATATATATAACATCAGAATGCATTGTATAACTCATCCCAACTATTTTATAACCTCAAATACATTTTATACACAACAAATCTAAGATTTTACCCAAAATCTAGGTTTTACATATTCAACCCAAAATTCACAATTTTGATCCACAAATCATGTAATAAATGATACACAACAATTATTTAGCAAGTTTAATCACTTGCCTCAAGTTCGTAGGGTCCGAATCCTCCACGACATCGCGTAATGGCCAGAAATCCCACTTTTTCTCTCTTTCTCTTCTTGTTTTCTTCTTTTTTCTTTCTTTCTGTCTATTTCTCTTTCTCTCTAAGGAGAATTCTAGCTCCCGTAGGCTTTTAAGCCTTATCTCCCAAAATACACAACTTTAAATGACAATACACACTTTAAATGACTCGGTAACTTTAATTCGATCCAAACGAACCCAAAAGATTTCGGGAACCAAATAGACCCCAAGTACAATCATTTCGACTTTCTCGACCCTTCCGGAAACAACTCCACTCTCAGAATTTCCATTCGAAACACTTTCTAACATCTTTAAATTTTGACCTCAATACCAATTTAATTATTCTCCAATTAAAATAATATTTATTTCTCCTAAAAATAAATAAATTATTATCCCAAAAATTTTAGGGTATTACAATTTATTATATTTTTAATAAACTTATCTAATTATTTATGACCCTTTTTAATAAGAAAAAATATAGTGCGCGGGAAACACAATTTGGTGATAGAATCCTACTACACATCAAGTTAAAGAGCCACTTCCCCCAAACTCTATATTCTACGATAAATATGGAGAAACCATGACCCCACACTCGTATCATCCACGCATCTCGTCTCCAACCATCGCACAGCTGTATAAATCTCTATCTTCAACAACTGTGTAACTGTGTCCTCTGATTTAAGGGCTTGAATACGAGTTATAGTGTTCTCTGATTCAAGGGCTTGAAATACTAACCTTCTGAAAAAACTGAATCAAAGTACTAATATCGTGAAGATAGTAGAAGGGGTTGAAACACGGATATATGTTTAGATTATATAGGCATATATCAGTTCTTACGGTATTGAATAGTATCCTCATTTGTTTATATTCTAACATAGTAAATGTTTGTCATTTGACGATCACGGAGCTAAATGTGTGAGACGTTTAGTCAAATGGTCATCACTAACTCTTATTCCAATTTAAATTCATGGACCATAAATTTAACCTTAATGGAAAATATATCTTTTATATGAAGATGATGTTGAAATTAAAAGATAAAGAAAGTAGGCTTAATTCAGGCATGTTCTGAATGAATGTTTTGATGTATAGTTTTTACACGGTTAATGAACCCAGCCATGCTGGTGAAATATATACAGTACAAGTAGTAGCTGTTTAGCTACTTAAGAAGAGAATTCAAATTTTGAATGTTTGTTGATGTTGAATCGGTATAACCAGCAGGTGCAGACGCCATTTGTTCCAAGTTAGTAGGAGAGTCTTTAGTGGACTTATGCTTGGTCAATACCTCCCCCACCCCAAGTTGATACTAGTTTTGAAACAATCATAAGATTGTCTCTGATAAATTCAAACTTGGTAGTGGACAGACCTTTGGTGAAGATATCAGCTATTTGATCATGCGTGGATATGAATTGAACCTGTAATTGTTGTTTGGCCACTTGGTTATGAACAAAATGAAAATCAATTTCCACGTTCTTTGTGTGAGCGTGGAAGACTAGATTTTCAGATAAATAGGTGGCACCAATATTATCACACCAAAGAATGGGAGGTTTGTGAGGCGGGAAACCAACTTCATGTAAAAGTGATTTGAGCCACGTTAGTTCAGCGGTAGCATCGACGAGGGATTTATATTCAGCTTCAGTAGAGGAGCGGGACACAGTTTTATGTTTACGAGAGTGCCATGAAATGAGATTAAAACCCAAATAAATTGCAAAACCACCTGTAGAATTTCGATCGTCAATACAACCGGCCCAATCAGAGTCCGTAAAGGCTTGGAGTTCAAGAGATGAGGATTTTGTAAGTTGAAGGCCATGAGTTTGAGTAGCATTAAGGTAGTGGAGAATACGTTTGACCAAACTCCAATGAACATTTGTAGGTTGGTGCATAAATTGACAAGATATGTTAACAGCAAAGGTAATATCAGGGCACGTGAGAGTAACGTATTGAAGATCACCAATAATTTTTCTATAAGGATTGGGATTGGTTAATGGTGTGCCTTCATTTTTAGAAAGGGAGGAGGTGGTGGAAATGGGTGTTTTGATGGGTTTGGAAGTTGACCTACCATGTCTATGGAGGAGGTCATTAATGTAGCGTTGTTGGGAAAGATGGATTCCATTATTTGTGGGTGTAACTTCAACCCCAAGAAAATAATGAAGATGGCTGAGATTTTTAAGTGAAAATTCAGTGCCAAGTGAGATGATAAGAGATTGGATGATATTAGAATTGTTTCCAGTTATTAAGATGTCATCAACATAAATAAGAAGAAACATGATATTTGTCCCATCTTTATAAATTAAAAGAGAAGAATCGGTTTTGGAGACAAAGAAGTTTTGGGTGAGAAGATATTGTGTTAACCGGTGAAACCAAGCTCGAGGAGATTGTTTTAAGTCATAAAGTGATCAGTGTAGTTTGCAAACATAGTTGGGATGTGTTGGGTGTTTAAAACCGGGAGGTTGTTCCATGAAAACATCTTCTGTTAAAAAAACCATGAAGAAAAGCATTATTAACATCTAGTTGAGATATAAACCAATTATGGGTGACTGCAATAGAGAGAATGGTGCGAATAGTAGTTGATTTGACAACAGGGCTAAAGGTTTCATTGAAGTCAAGTCCATATTCTTGGTGAAAACCTTTGTCTACTAAACGAGCTTTGTACCGTTCAAGTGAGCCATCGAATTATCGTTTTATTCGATAAACCCACTTGAAACCAATAATATTCATAGAGGGGTAAGGTGGAACTAGAGACCAGGTGTTGTTGTGGAGAAGTGCGCTATTTTCAGTGGTCATGGCCTTACGCCATTGCAGGTCTTTATTTGCCGACGTAAAACAAGTGGGTTCATGGATTTGGAGTGTGGTAAAATGCAGTTGAGGTTCGGTAGAAGTTTTGGCAGTGGACTAAGATCGCAGGAGCATGGAGTGAGTGCGGGTTGGTTGTTGGATGTGGTGTGGACCAATATCAAATGATAACTGGATGCCATTTGGGTTAGAGTATGAGGGAAGTGGTGAAATGGGGCGGGAGGGAGCAGGACAGTCGCGAGTTGCAGTTTTAGTAACTCGTAAGGGAAGGTGTGGGGTGGGCAGTGGTAAATGAGTAGGAGATAGCATTGGAGGAGTCTGTGATGTAGACTCTGGGAATGGAGATAATGGGCGGGAGGTAGTAGCAGGTATGTGTGGTGGGTTATATGCGTTAGGAGGAGATTTTGAGGGTGTTAATATAGTTGATGTACTACCCCATGGGACATTGGAGGGCGGAGGAAAAGTAGTAGAGTTATTTAAAGCGAATGGAAAATTATTTTCATCAAAGCGAACATGACGTGTAAAATAAATGCGACCCGTGTGAAGATGTAGACAACAATAACCATGGTGATTTGAATTATAACCAAGAAAAACACACGGATAGGAACGATAATTTTTTGAGCATTATAAGGGCGGAGATATGGAAAACATAGACAATCCAAAAAATTTAGAAAATTATAGTCAGGAGGGTGGGAGTAAATTATTTGAAAGGGAGATTTATGGGAGAGAGTACGTTTGGGCATATAATTAATAAGAAATACTGCAATTTCAAAGGCATAATGCCAAAAATTTTGAGGAATTGAGCCATGAGCCATTAGAGTGAGACCGGTTTCAATAATATGTTGGTGGCGATGTTCAACAAACCCCACTTGTTCATGTGTGTGTGGGGGGGGGGGGGGGGGGGGAAAGAGTAGCGATGATGAATACCACAATTTTTAAAGAAAGGATCCAATTTTTGAAATTCACCACCCCAATCAGTTTGAATATTTTTAATTTTAGTACTAGTTGTCGTTCAACTAGTTTTTGAAAATTAATAAAAATGGTATAAACATCAGATTTGCGCATCATTAGGTAGAACCAAATAAATTTAGACAATTGATCAACAAAGATGACAAAATATATATATGACCATTAATAGACATAATAGGAGATGGTCCCCAAACATCACTAAAAAATAATTCTAAGATAGATGATGATTATTTAATACGACTCGGCAAGTGTTGTCTATAAGACTTGACCATTTGACACGCTACACAAATATTATTTTGACTGGAGGAAATAAAAGGAAGCTGATTTTGGTGAAGAATTTGATGAAGAACTTGATCATGAGGATGGCCCAAGCGATTATGCCAGCAAGTTGAGGACGCTTTTATGGTATGATGCGCATGTGGAGTTGAAGTCAATGCTGTGGGAGCGAGTGTGTAGAGTACATGTTTACTCGTACCATGAAGTAGAGGCTTCTGAGTTCGACGATCCTTAACAACACAATAAGAGGGATAAAATTCAAAATAAATGTTATTACCTTGAGTGAATTTTTGAACAGATAGAAGAGATTTAGAAATTGTAGGAACATGAAAATATTATTTGAAAAGAGATTAGAGGAGGAGGTAGAAATAGTGGAGTTTCCAATATGAGAGATTGGGAGTCCCTTACCATTTCCAATGTTAATAGTGTTAGGTACATGATATGTAAATGGATGATTAAACTGAGTAAGATCTGGGGTGACATGGTGTGAAACGCCAGTGTAGGGAAGCCAGGCTATTATGGGTGAGGGTGGTGTGGGAAGTAGACCCGGTTGATAAGAAGGGGCATGAGTGAAATGGGCAGTGGGCATAGAAGGATTAGAGGTGCTGAGCCTGTGAGGACATGTTGGGGCAGTGTGATCGAGAGCATGAAAAAGTTAACAGCGAGGTTGGTGATGAGAGTAAGAATAACTCCCCTGTCCACGTCCACGGCCATGGAGGATAGTGTGGATAACCAGAGTGGGATCTAATGTTTTGGTGAGATGCTATTGAGGGGTTTGGAGTAGTGAAGTGAGCCGTAGGTGGATTGTTTTGAGGTTGGATTATGAGATTAGAGAATTGGTCAATATTGATAAATTTATGACTAAGTAATAGAGAGTGTAACTCAGAGAAGGTTACAGGAGTGGGTCTTGTAGTGAGAGTAGTGATTAAATCCTTGAATTCAGATCTTAGTCCCTTAAAAATGTGAATATTAAATTCATCTTGGGTGAGAGGATGGCCTGCAACACTGAGTTCATCAGATATGATTTTTTCTTTTTGAAGGAATGTTGATGCAGAGGCATCACCTTGGTGAAGACGATGAAGATGAAGATGAAGGTTTAGGATGCGAGTTTCAGAAGGAGATGTAAGGGCATCAGTAAGAGTCTTCCAGATTTGATGAGATGTTTGTAGTCCAACTATAAGAGAGATCATTGAGGTGGACATGGAGGATACAAGCAGTCTAATAATTAGCTTATCTTGCTGTTTCCATAAGTTGGTAGTTGGTTCTTCAGAGGGACATGGATAACTTCCATTAACAAATCGAAGCAGGTTTTGACCACTTAAAAATGGTTCAACTTGAGTTTTCCAGTGAAGGTAATTGGTATCATCAAGCTTGATATGGACATAGTGGTGGGAGGAACCAATATTGATAGTGGAAGGTGGGGAAGAGATATCACTACTTGTATTTGATGAGTTGGTCATTGTGATGAACGGATATCACTACTGATAGAAAAGAAAAGAAAAAAAAATTATCAGGTTATTGCTCTGATACCATATAGAACTGAACGAATGTCTTGATATATAGTTTTTACACAGTTACTGAACCCAGCCATGTTGGTGAAATATATACAGTACAAGTAGTAGTTGTTTAGCTACGTAATAGGGGAATTCAAATTTTGAATGTTTGTTGTTGTTGAATCGGTATAACCAGCATTGCAGACGCCATTTGTTCCAAGTTAGTAGGAGAATTGTTAGTGTACTTATGCTTGGTCAATATAAACTACACATAGTGCATAGATGACTCTAGCTCTGCTTTATTTGTAGCTTTTTCTGTATTCTGATTTTTAAAACACGTTGTTGTTTCATCTTTGTCCCATCGATAAGTTTAGATTCTGATAAAATCACTAAATTTCTTTTATGCCTGTGACTTTGAATGACTTATATCAATATGCTTACAACAAATCAATTTGTCTTGTTATGTTTAATTGTGTAACTCTTGAATTTTTTCAGACTTTGATTGGATAGTGCAACAAATAGCTCCCAGTTATTTCCATTTGTCATAAATACATGACATTGTTAGCAGATATAAAGAGTTTTAATGCGAAATTTCTTTATCACAACACCACATTGTCACCTGCATTAGTTCTGGTATATGCTTCAACTTCATGGGTGTTATATCAATCTCACTGTCATATCTAAAAAGTCCACGCAAATTTAGTATCATCATATATAAAGTAAAATAGATTAAAACATAAAGTCGAGAAGTCGGAGACCATCTCCATCAATTTTGGGTATAAAATTCAGTTTTTTTCAATTTTAAAGAAATGTGTTTATTTTTTTAGGTACATTAATAAAGGCCCGCACTTAAAGAACTCTCTCTTTATATATAGGCAAGCTAAACCCAAAAATAAATAAAGAGAGATAACGTGACAACCCGAATATAATTATGATAAATCATGTTTAAATCATGATTAGCTTATGTGATATGGATAATATGTTATTAGTATATATATATATAATGTTAAGTCATTATGTTTAGTTTAATCCTACCTTCATAAAGCTTGAAATATCTAATTAGTTACACATGTGAAATTTTAAAGTTTTCGGTGGAATGTTCCTGTTGTAGGCTAGTTTTGACCTTTATGAACTAACAATGAACTTGATGTGTAAACTGGATATTTGTAGATATATGAGTTAGGTTTATAACAAAACAAACGGTTCATCGAACGGACCTCCAAGTGGGAAGATATTGTCTTTTTACGAACAGGGTGTAAAGTAGTCATTTAGCCTTAAATGATATTTTGTTTTATATAATGCCACATGTTATATTTTGATTGGACCAAGGGGGGGTGACCTTATGCCTACTTACGTAAAAGCTCCTAAGGTATTTCCATCCATAAATCTTGTTTATTTTTTTGTATTACTTATTTAAATGATTGAAATAATCATTTGTTTACTGAAATTCCATGTCTTGATGTGTACTTATGGATAGATGCAAGTTTAAGCAAGTTTGAATGTGTAAACCCTTGAGATTGTTTTGTTTAGGAACCTTGTTTATTCAAACTTCCATATATTTTTGTATGCTTACTGGAATTGATTGATTCCAATTGTAGATTAACCTGGACTCATATATGTATGACATATCCTAAAATAATGCGAAACTACCAATAAATGAGTCTTTGGTGAGAGTTTGAAGTTCGGGTATGAAATCTTCCCCAAGGGTGAAAGTATGCATACCATAGGTTTGATGTCTTACTTGACATAGCTAATGAACTCTGAAAATTATGAACTTTTAATCTTGTATTGTTCAATATGTTTACAGATGTTGGATGAAATATCATATAAATTTATGATGCAGAAAAATTATGCAAATTCCTGGAAGTTGAATGAACGATAAAAGAGACTATAAGGAAGATTTGCTATGTGGTAAAGAAATGGGCATATCTTGCTTTAGGAGACTTGAAATGATGTACCGTCTTGTGTATTGGAATAATAATATGATAAGGATTGAATTACCAAGAATAAATGAATATATGTTTGGTCTATGATTTGGATATGAAAATTATATTAACATGAATTTGGATGAAAGTTCATCTGTGACAAATGATTTGAATAGAATCGTATGATGCTTATGAATTGAGTTATGTTCAAGTTATTCTTTGAATTGTTAATATTGTTATGATGACGCTAAAATTTTAAAAATGATGGGAAGGGAAGAAGAGCTAATTGAACAAGTACCGAATAAAGGCAACGGAAAAACCAGTTAAACTCTCAAGGTGAGTGTACTTATGATTGTTTCATATATAGATATGAAAATGATATGTTGGATTTGAATATAGCTCTAAGAGCGGATTTGTTTGAATACTTCTGTATTCAGGATTTGTTTGGATATTCAAATATCCAGGATTTTTTATTGCCAATGGGCTGAATTATTTGGATCTTATAATCCAGGATTTGTTATTGCCAATGGGCAAAATTATTTAGATATTCAAATATACAGGATTTGTTATTGCCAATGGGAAGAATTATTTGGATCTTATGATCCAGGATTTGTTATTGCCAATGGGTAGAATTATTTGGATATTCAAATATCCAGGATTTGTTATTGCCATGGCCAGAATTATTTGGATCTTATGATCCCGGATTTGTAATTGCCAACGGGCGGGATTGTTTGGATTTTATATCCACAGATTCAATATAGAATTGTTATTCCATTGCAGGGAAAAGTACCTCACTAAGCTTAATGCTTACGATTTATATTTTAACATTTTTAGGTTTGTACGCTACCAAATAGGATACTATATGACCGGTAACATTGAGAGTTGCACAGTTGGAAGAGCTGGGGTTTAAATATGGGAATTTTAACCTTGTCACACTGAAGATTTTAATACACTCACACATTGTATATATAAATTTAGCATGAATTTAATTGATTATAGTTAATCACGTTATTGTATGTCTTCTTAATTACGACTCTGATATTGATTTCGGTATGGAGTAAGAATAATAGTATGTTCATTGTGCACATTATGTAGAAAAATATTGATAAATGAATTATATTTCCAATGGACTCAAAATCACGATCTAATTATTATAATGAGAAATTATTAGTATGGAATTTGGTTTGGGGTGTGAGAATTAGTGGTATCAGAGCGTGGTTATTAATTCTGGACGTGTGTGACGATTAGATGGCAGTATTGAGTTGATTTTATATTTATGAATTGTTTATGTACTAACCAATAGTTTAGTATCATAAACTGTTTATATTGGTTGTTATAACTTTTTTGTATTACAGATAATTCCAGATGGAACCTGGGAATGGACAACATAGAGAAGAGGGAGTGGCTTCTCGCATAGAGAATACTGAAGTAGAGCAAAGTGTTGCTGGAAGGTCTAGAGAACAAGAGCAACCTAAAGAGATGCAAATAATGGCAAGGCAATGATGAGGATGGCAGAGAAACAAGAAAGAAATATGACGCAAATGGCAGAACAACAGGCTAGATATCTAGAATCAAAGACTGTGGCCAGGATTGAGAAAGAGGCAAGGAAGGAAATGAAAGATTCCATGCATGAGAAGTTTTTGAAGTTAAATCCTCCAGAATATTCAGAGTTAGTTGAACCTACAGAAGCTGAGATGTGGGTCAGAGATCTAGAAACTATCTTTGCAGTTATGAAGGTTCCAAATAACTAAAAAGTGAATCTAGCTGTGTTTAAGCTGAAAGGAGAGGAGAAATATTAGTGGGAAGCCAGCAACCATTTGGTGCCTAGGATGGAAGGTACTGATGTTATTACATGGGCTGAATTTATTAAAGCTTTGTATGTTAAGTATTTCCCTAAAGTTTATAGGAGGGAGAAATTGAGGGAATTTATAAATTTGACCCAAGGGAAAATGTCTGTGAGGGAGTATGAGGTTAAATTTACTGCTTTGTCTAGATTTGATAATAAATATGTGTTGAATGAAGAAGATAAATGTAGCAAGTTTCAAGATGGACTGATTTGGCCTATTCAAAATAGAGTGGCCACTTATGAGTTAGAAGATTATGCTTCTCTAGTAAACAAAGCCATAATAGCAGAAAGGCAAATGAACCAAGGGGTGGCGAGTAGAGAGAGTTGTAAGAAAAGTAGATTTGATGCATCTCACTCTAAGGGAGGTGAGGGTGGAAGTGTTAAGATGGAACCTCATAAATTTCAGAGAGGTGGTAGAGATAGTGGTAGAGGTCAGGGAAGATTTGGTAGAGATACCAGGGGTGGAGGATCTTTTGGTTCAGTCAGAAAGTCAGGGAGAGGTGAGTCCCCAATAGGAGGTGTTACATGTTTCTTTTGTAAAGAGGAAGGACATTATAAATCTGAGTGTCCAAAGATTAAGGGATTGGAATGCTACCATTGTCATCAAGTGAGGCATATTAAGAAGAATTGTCCACAATTGGTAGAGACTCCAGCAACACATAGTGAAGTAGCAAGCAGAATGTTATCTCCAGGTAGTGCAGTGGAAAGTATGGGCAGAGGACAAGCTAGTAGTCCCAGGCCAGGTGGACGAGTTTTTACAATGAAAGAAGCTCAGATTACTCTAGATGTGGTGACAGGTACACTTTCTGTTACTGATAGAAGTGCTTATGTTCTGATTGATCCTGGTTCCACACATTCTTTTGTGTCATATGCATTTTACATATATCTGAATAGACCATGTACCCATTTAGAGGTGGGGTTGGGTATTTCCATGCCTATGGGGGATATAATTGTAGTTAAATATGTTTTTCGTGATTGTGTTCTGACTGTGGGGGTTAGAGATACAGTTATAGACTTACTTCCATTGGGTATCTCTGATTTTGACATAATTTTGGGAATGGATTGGTTATCCAAATATTATGCATCCATGGATTGTTTTCGTAAGGAAGTTATTTTTAAATTACCTGGTGAGTCTGAATTTAAATTTGTGGGGGAAAGGAAAATTGTTCCTAGTTGCATTATTTATGCTATTCAGGCAAGGAAATTATTGAGTAAGGTTTGTGAGTGTTTTATTGCATATGTTCTTGACACTGCGAAGGGGGCTTTACAATTAGTTGATGTTCCTATAGTACGTGATTTTCCAGAAGTGTTTCCTAGCGAATTGCCTGGATTACCGCCAAAGAGAGAAGTTGAATTTAGTATTGAATTAGCACCGGGAACAACCCCTATTTCTATGGTACCGTATAGAATGGAACCTGTTGAATTAAAAGAACTCAAGATTCAGTTACAGGATTTACTTGATAGAGGGTTCATATAGCCAAGTGTATCTCCATGGGGTGCACCAGTTTTATTTGTGAAAAAGAAAGATGGCACTATACATTTGTGTATTGACTATAGGCAACTGAATAAAGCTGCAATTAAGAACAATATCCTTTACCTCGTATAGATGATTTATTTGATCAGTTACAGGGTGCTAAAGTGTTTTCAAAGATAGACTTGCGATCAAGTTATCATCAGTTGAGGGTGAAGGGGAGTGATATTTCTAAAACTACTTTTCGTACTCGGTATGGTCATTTTGAATTTCTGGTGATGCCTTTTGGGGTGACTAATGCTCCAGCTGTATTTATGGATCTTATGAACCGGGTAATGCATCCTTTCGTTGATTTATTTGTGATAATTTTTATTGATGATATTCTGATTTATTCACGTGATATGGTTGAACATGAAAAGCATCTCAAAACTATTTTGAATGTGTTGAAAGATAAGAAATTGTATGCTAAGTTTAGAAAATGTGAATTTTGGCTATCAAAAGTTGTATTTTTAGGCCATGTTATTTCTGGAGATGGTATATGTGTTGATCCCAAGAAGGTAGAAGCTATTGTAAAATTGGAGAGGCCCAATAATGTCACTGAGGTGAGAAGTTTTCTGGGTTTAGCTGGGTATTATAGAAGGTTTATTAAGGGATTTTCTTCAATTTCCTTGCCAATGAATAAATTGACTCGGAAAGATATTAAGTTTGAATGGAATTCTGATTGTAAAAATGGTTTTAAAGAATTTAAGAAGAGGTTAGTAACTGCACCTGTTCTTACTATTCCACACGGTGGAGATGGTTTGTTATTTATACCGATTCTTCACATCAGGGGTTGGGTTGTGTTTTTATGCAGCATGGTAAAGTTATTGCTTATGCTTCTAGGCAGTTGCGTACACATGAACGTAATTATCCTACACATAATTTGGAACTTACAGCTATTGTGTTTGCTTTGAAATTATGGTGTCATTATTTATATGGTGAAGTATGTGAAATTTTTACTAACAATCAGAGTCTTAAGTATTTATTTACTCAGAAGGAGTTGAATTTGAGGCAGAGGCGGTGGATGGAGTTAATTAAAGATTATGATTGTACAATTTACTACCATCCGAGGAAGGCGAATGTAGTTGCAGATGCTTTGAGTAGAAAAGCTTTGGGCAGGTTATCTTGTATTTAGTGTGCTAGAGTTTCTCATATTATGGAGTTGAGATTGATGGGAGTGGAATTTCAACTTGCAGATGGGGACAGATTCTTTGCTCATGTAAGCGTGAGGCCTTTATTAGCTAGTCGTATTCATGATTTGTAAAGTCAGGATCCTTTTCTTGAGAAAAAAAAGTCAAGATGTCCGAGATGGTAAGTCTGATGATTTTTGTATTGTTAATGATGGTAATTTATTGTACAAGCAACGGTTATGTGTGCCTAATGTGGGTGAATTGAAAGAGAAAATTTTAGATGAGGCTCATAATTCCATTTATACTATGCATCCTGGTAGTACTAAAATGTACAGGGATTTGAAGGAGCATTATTAGTGGAATAATATGAAGTAGGAAATAGCTAATTTCGTTGCTAGGTGCCTTATATGTCAGCAAGTGAAAGTGGAGCACCAGAAACCTACTGGTTTGCTTCAACCGTTGCCAATACCGGAGTGGAAATGGGATCATGTAATGATGGATTTTGTGGTTGGGCTTCCTCGATCTCAGAAGGGGTCAGATTTGATTTGGGTAGTGGTAGACCGGTTAACCAAGTCAGCTCACTTTCTAGCAGTAAAGACTACATATATAGTTAATAGGTATGCTAGATTGTATGTTAATGAAATTATTCAATTGCATGGAGCACCTGTTTCTATTGTTTCAGATAGGGACCCTACTTTTACATCCATATTTTGGTATAGTTTGCAGTATGCTATGGGTACCAACTTAAAGTTTAGTACGACTTTTCATTCCCAGACAGATGGGCAGTCTGAAAAGACAATACAGATTTTGGAAGATTTTCTTAGACCTTGTGTGCTTGATTTCAAAGGTAATTGGGATGAATATTTGCCTTTAATAGAATTTGCATATAACAATAGTTTTCAGTCTAATGTTGGTATGGCTCCATATGAAGCATTGTACGGTAGACGATGTCGTACACCGATATGTTGGGGTGAAGTTGGTGAAAGGAAGATAGAGGGTCCAGAATTGATTGAAGTCACCACTGAAAAAGTGAAGATTATTAAAGATAGAATGAGAACAGCTCAAAGCAAACAGAAAAGTTATGCGGACAAACGACGAAAAGATTTGGAATTCCAGAAAGGGGATTATGTGTTTCTTCGGATATCGCTATGGAAAGGAGTTATGAGGTTTTGAAAGAAAGGGAAATTAAGTCCACGCTACATTGGACCTTATGAAATCCTTGAGAAAGTCAGGATGGTTGCCTACAAATTAGCGTTACCACCAGAGTTAGCTCGGTTACATGATGTTTTCCATGTTTCTATGTTAAGAAAGTATGTAGCGAATCCTTCACATGTGTTGGTGGAACAGTCTATTGAGTTAAAAGAAGACTTGAGTTATGTGGAAGAACCACTTGCTATCGTGGATAGGAAGGAACAGATATTGAGATCAAAAGTGATCCCACTTGTAAAAGTTGTGTGGAGAAGGCATTCCATGGAAGAGGCTACATGTGAGAGCGAGGATACCATGAAGATTAGTTATCCGTATTTTTTTTATTCGGACAACCAAGGTATGTCAATTTCGAGGACGAAATTTCCTAACAGGGGGAGAATTGTGACAACCCGAATATAATTATGATAAATCATGTTTAAATCATGATTAGCTTATGTGATATGGATAATATGTTATTAGTATATATATAATTTTAAGTCATTATGTTTAGTTTAATCCCACCTTCATAAAGCTTGAAATATCGAATTAGTTACAAATGTGAAATTTTAAAGTTTTCGGTAGGAATGTTCCTGTTGGAGACTAGTTTTGACCTTTATGACATAACAATGAACTTGAGGTGTAAGCTAGATATTTGTAGATATATGAGTTAGGTTTATAACAAAACAAACGGTATATCGAACGGATATCCGAGTGGGAAGATATTGTCTTTTTACGAACAGGGGGTAAAGTAGTCATTTAGCCTTAAATGATATTTTGTTTTATATAATGCCACATGTTATATTTTGATTGGACCAAGGAGGGGTGACCTTATGCCGACTTATAACCCTTGAATTAAGCTCTTCCTTCAGCATATTTCAGCCATGGAAGAGTTTTAACCTAAGGAAAGAGAGTTTTGAATTTTAGGAAGAAAGTGTGAGGAGAAATTGAAGAAAAATTCATAGAAAAATTACGTAAAAGCCCCTAAGGTATTTCCATCCATAAATCTTGTTTATTTTTTTGTATTAATTATTTAAATGATTGACATAATCATTTTTTTTTACTTAAATTCCATGTCTTGATGTGTACTTATGGATAGATGCAAGTTTAAGCAAATTTGAATGTGTAAACCCTTGAGATAGTTTTGTTTAGGAACCTTGTTTATTCAAACTTCCATATATTTTTGTATACTTACTGGAATTTATTGATTCCAATTGGAGATTAACCTGAACTCATATATGTATGACATACCTAAAATCATATGAAAATACCAATAAATGAGTCTTTGGTGAGAGTTTGAAGTTCGGGTATGAAATCTGTCCCAAGGGTGAAAGTATGCATACCATATGTTTGATGTCTTCCTTGACATAGCAAATGAACTCTGAAAATTATGAAATTCTAATCTTGTATTGTTCAATATGTTTACTGATGTTGGGTGAAATAACATATAAATTTATGATGTAGAAAAATTATGGAAATTCCTGAAAGTTGAATGAACGATAAAAGAGCCTATAGGGCAAATTTGTTGTGTGGTAAAGAAATGGGAATATCTTGCTCTAGGAGAGTTGAAATGATGTACCGTCTTTTGTATTGGAATACTAATATGATAAGGATTGAATTACCAAGAATAAATGAATATATGTTTGGTCTATGATTTGGATATGACAATTATATTAACATGAATTTGGATGAAACTTCATCTGTGACAAATGATTTGAATAGAATCGTATGATGCTTATGAATTGAGTTATGTTCAAGTTATTCTTTGAATTGTTAATATTGT
The DNA here is from genome assembly GCA_949130495.1 of Sambucus nigra. Lineage (NCBI taxonomy): Eukaryota > Viridiplantae > Streptophyta > Magnoliopsida > Dipsacales > Adoxaceae > Sambucus > Sambucus nigra. Next base: position 298,846,286 of record OX422223.1, read on the forward strand.
TATGATGACACTAATATTGTAAGAATGATAGGAAGGAAAGAAGATCTGATTGAACAAGTACCAGATAAAGGCAAGGAAAAAACCAATTAAACTGTCAAGGTGAGTGTACTTATGATTGTTTCTTATATAGATATGAAAATGATATGTTGGATTTGAATATAGCTCTAAGAGCGGATTTGTTTGAATACTTCGGTATTCAGGATTTGTTTGGATATTCAAATATCAATGATTTGTTATTACCAATGGACAGAATTATTTGGATCTTATGATCCAGGATTTGTTATTGCCAATGGGCAGAATTATTTGGATATTCAAATATCAAGGATTTGTTATTGCCAATGGCCATAATTATTTGGATCTTATGATCCAGGATTTGTTATTGTCAATGGGCAGAATTATTTGGATATTCAAATATCCAGGATTTATTATTGCCAATGGGCAGAATTATTTGGATCTTATGATCCAGGATTTGTTATTGTCAATGGGCAGGATTGTTCGGATTTTATATCCACAGATTCAATATAGAATTGTTATTCCATTGCAGGGGAAAAGTACCTCACTAATCTTAATGCTTACGGTTTATATTTTATAGGGGTGGCAATTCGGGTTACGAAAAAACTATCGTTGAGAAAAGGAGAAAGAGTTTATCAAATTCGACCTTATTTTTTCAAAAATGATACTTAGTTGTGCGTTAAAAAATTACTTGCATGCATTGATATATAAATTCAATTATTACACATAGAGGCCTTTTTAAATAATAAGTAATTATTATGAGAATATTTAGGATACAAATATTACAGTTTTGAAAGCTTATAATTGGTTGTCATTAAATAATTTGGTATGAAATCAATGTTATCTATCAATAACATAAATAAAAATAAACTTAAATAATTAATATAGTTACTGGTAATAAAATGGCCATTAGCACTTAACTACCCTAAATTTTAGTCACTTTTACTCTTCAAACCCCAATGTATCAAGACTGACACTTAAAATTTCAAATTTTGGCGAAAAAGAACATTTTAACGTATTTACCCTCATTTTTTAACATTTATGTTGGTCAATTTAACGGCAGAGTTTAGATTGCAACAATATGGAAACTTTGGGGTTTTATGTGTCAGGTTTGATACATTGGGCTTTGAAGTACAAAGGCGACTAAACTTCATGATAGTAAAGTGTCAATAACCTTTTTTTTATGAACAAATCTGCATAATATGATTGTTTAATAGTTTTTACTTAGCTTTTAATTTATAATCCTTATTTCTTGGTGTTCTATAATTTATATCCTTAATTAATGTTTTCCCCTACTTATATATGTGATATTGTTTCATTTGTGGCCATAATTTTTTAACATCGTTTGAATTTTTTTCCTTTTAGAATTTAGTCACTTGTTGTTGATACTGATATATTGGGTTTGCTAGCCCAAAGATAATAACTAATTGAACAATTGTAATTAATTTGTGACTTTGATGATAATGTGTTATTCCACACGTGTGTAAGTTGAATTACTTATATATATTACATATATTTATTCGACTAATTTGAATTGAAGACTAATGTTTTAATCCACAACGCATCCCCACTCAGGTTAATTATGGGCTAACAAGTTATAAGTTAAATAACAATAAGAATCCAATTATATACCGATAGAATGTTTCATTAATTATTTGCGAAAAACTTGCAATGAATTAAAATAACATTTTTTGTATTCCTAGTTGGGAAACGGACATTTGTAGTAAATTATGTTTTCGCACTTAAACTTACGTATCAACCAATACATATATGTACAAACTTGTATTCAGGCTCAAGACTGGCCATTCTATAAAAACCATTGTATGTAATTAAATGATTAGATTATGCACTTTTAGGACTTAAATTAATATTGATTATGGATATAGGACGACAAACATTTCGTTTCCATTTTTAATCCCTATTTTCAAATAATCAACTGACGTGGCATTCGGTGATTGATTGACGTTTTATGGATATAGGTCCACGCCAGTAACTTTATTCAAAAATAGAAACTGCAATTATAAATAAAATATTTATTATTCTATTTTTAAAATACATATTACAGTAGATCTTAAATTTACAAAAACCCTTAAATGATATTTATGAGACAAATGCATAGTAACAATAGCATGTTAATGTTCCACCGGCTTCAAATGCATACAACACCATATATGTACAGTTCCCACTTATTAAAATCAAGCAGTTTCTCTTTATGGTAAAAAAGCTCACATCGGTGACCTCCAACTCTCAAAACCCGCGTACTATAAAATACAATAATGATTTGGGTTCGGCAACTGGCACTCACTTCTAACAAGCCATCTGTGTCCAGCTCAAACTCTAAACCACCTTTACCCAACTCTGCCACAAAACGCAGAACCTTCCTCTTTACTTCTCATCACAGGCAGCTAGCCGTTTCGCTCGTCTATTACATCCCTATAAATACCAACCCACATACCCATTACTTCATATATCTCACTCTTTCCCAACTTTCTTCTATCAATATCACCGCTTTTTTTTCTGTAAACTTCAATGGCTTCCTTTACTTTTTCGGTTCCATATGGGCTCAAGCTATCTCTTCTTTTAATTAGCTCTCTGATTATAGCCTCAGCTGGTAACTTAAACCAAGACTTTGACATCACATGGGGTGATGGCCGTGGTAAAATGCTCAACAATGGTGACCTTCTCACTCTCTCTCTTGACAAAGCTTCTGGCTCTGGTTTTCAGTCCAAGAAAGAATATCTATTTGGAAGTATTGATATGCAGCTCAAGCTTGTTCCCGGAAACTCAGCTGGCACTGTCACGGCCTATTATGTAATAACCAACTCCTATAGTTTCATAGATACTAACCAGTATTAATTCCTTCAGCTTCTCTCTTATAACTACCCATTGAAATAATCCTTAATCCTTTTTTGCTTGATTTACAGTTGTCTTCACAAGGACCAACCCATGATGAAATAGACTTTGAATTCTTAGGAAACTTGAGTGGTGACCCTTATACACTCCACACCAATGTGTTCAGCCAAGGCAAAGGTAACAGAGAACAACAGTTCCACCTTTGGTTCGACCCAACTGCTGATTTCCACACCTATTCCATCCTTTGGAACCCCCAACGCATTATGTAAGTACCCAGAAAACACTATATAGTATATACCCACAACTTAATTTTCAACATAACAAAATGGCAATTATAAAAATCTGAAGTCAAAATTACCCTTTTAGTTTTGTACTTGTTTAACTCATAATCTTTTCTCTTTGTGCGTTCAGTTTTTCAGTGGATGGCACGCCCATTAGAGAGTTCAAGAATGCGGAATCAGTTGGTGTCCCGTACCCAAAGAACCAGCCTATGAGGATATACTCTAGCCTTTGGAACGCTGATGATTGGGCCACAAGAGGTGGGCTTGTGAAGACTGACTGGACTCAAGCTCCCTTCAGTGCCTCATACCGGAATTTCAATGCTGATGCCAGCAGTGATGGTGCGTGGTTGTCACAAGAGCTGGACACAACAAGCCAGGAGAGGTTGAAATGGGTGCAAAATAACTATATGATCTACAATTACTGCACTGACATTAAGAGATATCCTCAGGGCATTCCCCCAGAATGCAACATGTCTTAGAGATGTGATAATGAAAGTTCTTCATGTCACTGCCATAGGCAATATTCATTCTTTAATATTCTTTTTGTATGTAACTTCCCGGCTTTCCTATTCTATATTTATTGTCTTACTAGCTTTTACAAACAAAAATAACAAATGGAAGATATAAATTCATTTCATTCTCTCTCGTTCACACTAGGATATAATATGCCTTGTAATAACTTTCTAGGCATGAGAGATTTCTAAAACTCATGACACAAGTATTGAGTAAAAACATGAGTAACCATGGGACTCTTGTCAATGAAATGTGGAATAACGTTACATTTTTCTTATATTTGAGCGAATTAATCTGGCAACATACGCAGTTCACTCATTTACAATTTAGTGAGATGTTATGATTGCCTAGCGTTTAGAGAAAAATATAGGAATAAGATGACGGGTAGGCAATGTAACAAATGCAGGTTTAGGGCCCAAATAGCCAAAGACGAGATTTGAACCATGTTTCTCTAATCACATGACCATATTCCTCTATAACCTAATGATGGCTCCAGTAACCCTAAACCGAACCGACAGCCTTTTAGCCTTATTATATGCCAAAGGATTAGATAGATGTATTGGTGAAGGAGATGTCCAAGAGGAGAATAAATGAGCATAACCATATTACATTTTCAGTCCCCGGTTTAATAGTTCCAAAATAACAACTTATGAGTAGGCCACTCTAGTCGTTTGGTTCATTAGAGGAATGTGGGTATAGTCTCACTTGAAAAAGGATACAATGAACCAGACTAACGTAACACTAGTTACCTTTTAAGTGAAAAATCTCACCTAAAATGTTCCATTGAATTTATCAATTAGTTTCTGACTAAGTTGAAGAGTACATTAACATTAACGATGATCATAACAAGTGATATCAGAATCATTGAATTCAAAAGTATGAGAAGCATTAAGGTCTTTGAAGTGAAATACCTTCACAAATGAGGAGAATTAAAATTTGATAACCATCACAAGTGAAGGCTAACATGATCTTCAAATGCTTTTTTTTTCGAGTAGGTGGAACTAGTAAGTCCACAATGGTAGGATGTTCACAGTAGTCCCAGTTCTATTCATACCCCCCCCCCCCCCCCACCCACCCACACCCCCACCCACCCACACCTATTTTGTTAAATATAATTTTTTTTGGAACAAATAAAGGAGGATGAACTTCACAGAGAAACACTATATAATAGAAGTCTTGTACTCAAGGGAGGAGGATGCGAAGCCCGATCCACGGGGAGAGTTATCCTTAACATGCAAGTGGTTACCATCGAATCTTTAGAGTTGATTGAAAAATACAGAGTACTACCTCAGTTATATAACATAACTTTAAAAATAAAAAATTCCAATTTAGAACTATTCCCATCTAGAATTTATTTGAAAACGTCAAGGGCATCCCTAATGATTACCTTAGTCACTGCCATGTTCACTACCCATTGTGGGATTCATAATACTGCTTAGGGATATTAGGAAGGACAAAATTAAGTCAAATTTAATTAAATACGCCCAAAAATATAGATTTCTCCAACATTGTATATCTTGCATGGAGGTTGTTGCCAATCCATGCAATTATTGATTACCATACTTTGTTGAACATTAAAACGATTTGAAGGCTTAAGGCCCCTGGTAGTACTGGTAGTGCCGAGAGTTTTGATCCGTTATTACTTCCTAAAATTAGAAATGAGGATAATCTCAAGCTCAACTACGAGGTTAATGTGTATGAGATTAAGAGAGCGCTTTTTAGCATGAAACCTCTTAAAGCGCCTGGGCCTGACGGTTTTCAACCCATGTTCTTCTATAACTATTGGGATACGGTTTCTCCGAGCCTTGAGGAGGTGGTTAAAAAATGTTTTGCCGAGGGGAGCGTGCCTGCGCATATGAATTTGAGTCATATCACTCTCATTACTAAAATTGACAATCCGGAAACCATTAGTCAGTTTCGCTCCATTACCCTCTGTAATGTCACGTACAAAATTTTATCCAAGGTGATTGTGAATAGAATCAAACCCATTTTTATGAAAATCATTAGTCCGTATCAAGCCAGCTTTCTCCCTAGCAGACAAACCATAGATAATATTATTATTACCCAAGAGATCCTCCACACACTACATAATAAGAAAGGCAAACGGGGTGGGATGATTTTCAAAATTGACCTTGAAAAAGCCTATGATAAAATTAGATGGAGTTTCATTCACAAAGTTCTCATTGCATTCGATTTTAGCACTAATTTGATTGATCTCATTATGAGTTTCATCACCTCCACCAGTACGACCATTTTCTGGAATGGTAACCCCCTTCCTTCTTGTAAACCTTCTAGGGGGTTGCGGTAGGGGGGTCCTTTATCTCCCTACCTTTTTGTCCTGTGCATGGAGTACCTCTCTTGTGAAATCTCGAGGAAAGCTGACAGTAAAGATTGGAAAGGTTTAAGAGCCTCCCTGAGGGGCCCTCTATTCTCCCATATTTTCTTTGTTGATGACTTAATTCTGTTCACGGATGCTTCTAGCTCCGCTTGATTTTCGGTGTTGGAGTCTCTCAATGATTTCTACCACAACTCCAGCCAGACCATTAATTTTGCCAAGTCTAAAATTTTTGTGTCCCTAAATGTCCCTAAGAGGGAGGCACTGGATCTGTCTCACATATGTGGTATGGGTCTCACCAGTGACCTAGGGAAGTATTTGGGTACCCCTCTCATTAATGGGCACGTGAGCAAGAGTACATTCACTGACATCCTTGATAAAATGAAGAGAAAGCTAGCAGGGTGGAAATCAAATTTACTTTCCATGGCTGGTAGAGCTACGCTCATCCAATCCACTACCTCTGTCATTCCGAGTTATAATATGCACACCATTCCCTTCCCGGTATGTGTCTGTAAGGAGATTGATAGGATTAATCACAACTTCCTTTAGGGAGACAACGACACCCATAAAAAGGTCCACCGGGTAAAGTGGGACGTTGTTTGTCTGCCTAAGAGGCAAGGAGGGTTGGGTATCAGGAAAGCCGTGATGAATAATAGGGCCACCCTGGCTAAGCTTGGGTGGAGACTTATCAATGATGATGACACTCTTTGGGTCAAAGTCATGAGGAAAAAGTATGCAAATAGTCGAAATCCTAGATGTTGGGCTCGCAAGGCTAAGGCCTCTACCCTGAATAATAATATTAAGTGGAATATTGGTAAGGGGAATACTATCAACCTCTTTGAGGATTGGTGGTGCGGTGATACTCTCATTAAGCCACACCCTGCGATCAATAGTAGTGAAGAGGTGAGAGTGGAGGTGCTGCTTGACCACCAAGGTAAGTGGGATTCGAGTTCCATTAGCCACTGGGTTCATCCCATGGAGACCAGTGTCGTTGCTAATACGGGTATTCCTAGGATCGGATTTAGAGAGGACAGATCGATATGGACACCTAACTCGAATGGGAAATTCTCCATTAAGTCCTATTATAGGTTGTTTATGGGAAGAGATCTCAATGTGCCTGGGTATAATGAGTGGAACCTTATATGGAGTAAGAATATCCCCCAAAAGCTGAAGACCTTCTTATGGTCCATCCTCCATGGCAAGCTAATAACTAATCAACACCGTTTGGAAAGAAGTATGACTAGTGACCCGGGGTGTAATACGTGTGGAAAGATCGAGGATATGGAACATGTGTTTCATGAATGCTATATCGCCAAGGAGACTTGGAACCTTTTGTGACGCGAGGTGATTCCCATGAGCGATGGAACGGAGAGTGTTGGAGAGTGGATTATTAATAATAGACTATGTAACAAGAAACATGATATTTTGTTCATCTCGACCATTTGGCACCTTTGGAAAGCGAGAAACCTATGTATTTTTTAGGCTAAATCTTCCTTGAATTCTATGATCGCCAAGTTAAGTGTAAACTATGGACTTGAGGTTACTCGTGCATACATTAAACCTGATGTTTGTAGGGGTTCTAGTATTTCTTATTTGACTGCTTGGGTGTATCCTTGTGCAGGTAAGTTTAAGATCAATACGGATGGCGGTTGGGACAATAATACCAGCGTTGGCTCCTTTGGTGGCATTGTGCGTGATTATTGGGGTGAGCGGATCACTGGCTTTTCTAGGAGAATCGGTGGGGCGCCCCCGTTATGGGCTGAGCTCAAGGGCATATTCTATGGGTTGTTCTTGGCCAAAGACAGGGCTAGAAGGACTTCAACTTGGAGTCTGACTGCAAGAATTCTATTGATTTGATAAATGGGGGAGAGTGGAATAATCACCCTTATTTTTGCCATTATCCTGGACTGCCGCGACATGAGTATCAGAAGAAAAATCGTCATCAGATTCAAATAATAAATCCAATTCATGTTCCCAACAATGATTTTCTTTCCGATAACGATTTTTAATTTTCTCATTCTCATACATACGCAAGCCCTCACCGAATGTCATCGGTCGAGGTGCGGATCCTTAAAAATGGGAACTTTGAAAATTACCATCGGACTTAAACGAAAACTCATTATTATAGGAATTTTGAAAACTATTCGAATTCGTTTCAAAATTCCTATTTTAAGGAGGTAAAGGCCCAAAATCATTATCATCATCATCAAAATTCCAATAACCCAAGTTTTGACTTTCGTTATACTCGCCCAAAGTCATATTTAAATTTGTAGTTTTTTGGGATTCTAAGTATTCACCGAAAGTCAAAGGTTTGCGAGAATTTTGAGAATTATAACAATGATTACCGAAAGAATTGGAATAAGACATGCTTACCCCAAAAATGGCTCAAAGTGGTGAATTCCACAAAGTAGGTGCGCGCGGGAAATTCAAGTGTTTCTAAGTGCTCAAATGTGAAAGTCCTGCAAAAAGGTTAGAAAATAATACAAATAGAAAGAAAATACTATGAAATACTAAATCAAATGAAGTCTAACACATTCTCATCCCCGGCAACGGCGCCATTTTGATTCAGCGCGCGAAAGGTGTGCACGTATAGGTACACAGTCGTTGTTTTCGTTTCACCGCGATAATACAAACAAACCTAAATTACGACTACACTTGCGAGGCAAGCACAGCGGTAAGTCGGGTATCAAAAATCCACAGGGACGAGATGCTAGAATTTATATGATTTAGTACTTTGAAATAAAAGTGTAAAAGGTGATTACAAACTAAAAAGGAAAAGATGCATAAAGGGGAAATGATTAATCTAAGCGAGGGAAAATGAAACTAGATTAAAAAAACGAGAAAAACTATAGGTTGTATTGAATATCCCTCATTCGAGTTAATTTGTATAAAATGGATACATGGGTCGATGAGTTATTTAGAATGCGTCTCGTTTTGACAGTTAATTGAACCAAGGGTTCTCACGCCCCTAAATCTGCATAAAACCCTAATCCGATTTTGGCGTCAACAAATACCCCAGAAATTACGCACGCAAGGTTATAAGCACGGGACATATATGATATGCCCCATCAAATCTCCTAGGCGCAATAACTAGGACAACGCACCTGAAATAGACCCGTAAACACCATCACCAAGGTAAAGCAATGCGTCAACTCGAGTGAGTTCCATTCAAACACAACCTAATTTAAATTAGCTAGAAAGCATGTTAAAAATGCCGTAAATAAATGCGGTAAAGCTACACTAGAAAGCAAGTAAAGAAAGAATGTGAATCTAATTATCAAAGCAAGAATGAATGAAATACAAGTTAAATTAATGGAGAGGGTAATGAATAGTCAACTTACAAACCCAAAATGGTGTCAATCCAAGAAGAAACGAAGAAGAACTCTTTAAAAACCCAAACCCTAACCTAAATTATCTTCTAAAATGAATTATATATGTTTTTACATCAAAATCCTTTTATATAGTAAAAGGAATTAAATTAGAAAAGAAAAGAGAAAAGAAAATAAAAGCCAAATTACTGGTAGAAAACAGGGGATCGATCGATCGATCCCTTGTGATCGATCGATCGATGGTGAAAATCCCAGCCCACTGTCTCCCCACGAATTGCAAAAATTAAAGTATCGATCGATCGATACCTTTGATCGATCGATTGATCAAGTAGGTCTGCAACTCCTTTCCTCCTGTTTTGGCATGTTTACATTTCCCTTTCGCTAAAATCGCCATAACTTCCTCGTTCTGAATCAGAATCGCGCACCGTTCGCGACCACGCAAAGCTTGCGAGGAGGGCTACAACTTTCGTGAGATGTTGGACCAGGTGCCCAAGCTGTGAAAAGACTAAAATTCCCTTGAACGTGCGATCGTGTACTAAAATCAAGCGAAATGCGTCCGAACTTCACACTTAGCACCCAAATACCTACAAAAAGCTCAATTAACCTCTACAAAACATCGTAACAAAAAATTCAAGGTTGTTTGGTTAACGAGCATAAATATAGGGAATAAGATACCCGAGGGGACTAAAATGCATCGGTTCCAAGGATGAAATACGCAATATTTGCGTCGTATCAATGCATAACTCATATAGCATGTGGCCAGTCGTACTTATGCCATATAACTTATCGCCTTGGTTATGTATGAAAGAGTCATTTTTTATGATGGCGTTACTTATTCCAGGACCTCTAGGACTAGGTAAGGATATGGATGTGTATTTACGACCATTAATTGATGAGTTGAATGAGTTATGGGAAGTTGGTGTAGAACATATGATGCATGCACCAAAACAAATTTTCAAATCCATGCGGCAATTCTGTGGACTATAAATAACTTTTCGGCATATGGTAATTTATCTGGTTGGATCACTAACGGTTATATGGCTTGTCCAACGTGTAACAAATATACTTCTTCGAAAAGAATAAGAAGTAAGATACGTTATATGGACCATCGTCGATATTTAGATTCCGACCATATACGGAGGAATAGTAGAAAATTTGATGGTAAGCAAGAGCTCCGATTAAATCTCATGGACTTAAATAGGGATGATTAGTTGCGACAATTGAATCATGTTAGTGATTATATTCCGGGGAAACATTCGAGTAATAAAAAGAGGAAAAGTACACCCGAAGAGCTAAACTGGATAAGAAAAAGCATTTTTTTTGAAGTACCATATTGGAAAACATTAAAACTTCGACATAACCTTGATGTCATGCATATTGAAAAAAATATATGTGAGAGTGTGTTGGGAACTTAATTAAATACTGAGGGGAAAATAAAAGACACGTATAAGGCGAGGCAAGATTTAGAGGATATGAAGATGCGAAAGGAATTACATTTGAAGCGGAATGGGGATACATATATAATGTCGTCTGCTTGTTATACCCATAGTAAGTTAGAGAAATGAGGTTTTTTGAGTTCTTGAAATCAGTGAAGTTTCCAGACACATATGCTTCGAATATCTCATGGTGTGTGAACATTGGTGATGGTAAGGTATCAGGGTTGAAAAGTCGCGATTGCCATGTTCTGTTACAACGATTATTTCCCGTTGGGACTCGTGGATATTTGTGCAAGGATGTATACAGTGCAATAGTTGAGTTGGGGAATTTTTTTCAAAGATTTGCGTTGTAAAACACTGGATGTAGAAGAACTGAAGAGATTGGAGAAAGACATTGTCTTGATTTTGTGCAAACTTGAAATGATTTATCCACCAGCTTTTTTTATATAATGGTCCATTTAGCTATTCATTTTCCACGAGAGGCGATGCTTGGAGGACCAGTGCAATATAGGTGGATGTATCCCATTCAAAGGTATGTTAATATACTCATTATCACATTTTTAGGGGGTTAAGTCAAAATGCTTATTTTTTACGTATAGTTTATTTATTTAACATGAGACAATTTTTATAATTCTAAATGCTAATGGGTACTTGGGCACATTAAAGGGTTACGTGCGTAATAAAGCTCGTCCGGAAGGTTCTATAGCGGAAGCCTACATCATTAATGAATATTTGACATTTTGCTCAATGTACTTTGATGGGATTGAAACTAAACTCAACCTGTCAGAAATAAATTATGACGGGGAGGATAAAGTGGAGGGATTGGATGTATTCTCTTAAAAGGTACGCCCTTTTGGATCATGTACTTATGACTTTCTCACAGCGGCTAAGATTGAAATGATGCGGTTGTACATGTTGAATAATTGTGAGAAAGTGGCTCCATATATAGAGTAAGTTAATAACTGGGAAGTAATCTTGGTAAGTATTAATTTTGAAACTAATACGAAGCTTATTGTTCTAATTATTACAATTGTTAGTGAGCATATGGAGGAGTTGAAGAAAGAAAGCTCTTTGAATTTAGAAGAGGGAAGTCGAAAGAATTTTCCTAGTTGGTTTAAAGAACGTGTAAGTTAAAGCATAGTTATCATAACATAATATTGATGTATAAATTTAATTATTTTTTAAGTAATATAATTGGTCAAACTTATATCATTCAAATTTTGCCTTTAATAGATGAAGAAGTTGTATGGCCAAAAGTCTCCAGAATGTAGTGAGAAACTATATGCATTAGAATGTGGTCCAGACATACGGGCAAATAAGTATAAAAGTTGCATAGTAAATGGAGTTAGATTTCACACTAAAGACGTGACAATCGCAGGAGAAGTCAAAACAGCGGTTTAGTTGTTAAAGGATATCATAATGATGAAGAGATTAACTTTTATGGTGTATTGAACAATATTATTGAGTTGGAGTATATCGAGGGAAATCGAGTCCTTCTTTTTTAGTGTGCCTGGTTTGAAGCTGATAAAAAGAAAAAATCAGGAATACAAATCAATGATCACTTTATAATGAGTGGAAAACTGAGCGTCCGTGTAATAGGCCAGTCGTTGTTATCAGCTTCCAACCACAATACAAAAACCTAAACTATAACTACACTCTTGCAGAGCATAGTGGTTAGTCTGGGTATCGAATCCTCAGGGAACTAGGACGAGTGAACGTGACGAAAAAGGTAAGACTGTTAACACTGACTTGACTCTAAAAAGAAATAAAAAGATGATTGAGATGGGACATAACTAATTAACTAAGTGAAAAATCTAAATTACTTAAAATACTGAAGATGATTAAACTAAAACTTGAATTATATGATGAGAAAAAAAGGTCGGGAATACAATCCCTCAACCCTAGAGTATTGCTGGTATAAAACTAATCGTAAATTTAAGTGATTAATCAAACCCAGAATTTAGTACTCCCAAGCATTACATATATGAGGTTCAAGCCCGCACCATACTTAATCAAAGGACGTGTAAATCGGTATTGCGATAGTTACACTCGAATTGCATTCTGAAGCATCTCGGTTACCCTGAAGCAAGAGAGATCCAAAGATCTAAAATTGTCGTGTTTCTACGCAATACGGTCATAATCAAATCATTAAATTTAGAGGATTAATTTTATACACATGCAACTACCACATCAGGTTGAGTTCATGCATCCCAACCATAAAGAATTTAGCTAGACATATTGAACCTAATTATGCATGAATTAACTACATTGCATGAATTCATAATTGAGTGGAAAGGGAGATTAAACATGATAAATAATAATAAAAGTTCTGAAAATAAAAGTTACCAAGAATGAAGAACAAGACCATGCAAGAAGAAATCAAAGGTTGAAGAAAAACTCAAAAAACTCTTGAATTAATGGTGCAAAGTATGTAAATTCTTCTCCTAGATGTTCCTACTTGTTATGGAGCTTTTACATCAATGAAATCTGAATAAAAAGAGTCATAATGACTAAATATATAGGCTATAGGTCGTTTAGAAGATTCCCCAAAACATAAAACTCTTTTGGCTAGAAGATAAGCACAAAACAAAAATCCCGTATCTGGCAATTTATCACACTTAGAAAGCGTGACTAATTTTGTAACGGACCTGGAGCGTGACTAATGACCGGATCTGTTCTTTTAATTTTCATCAACTTCGATCCATCTTCGGTCTGGGGTTCACTGGAACTTTGTATTTCGGATCGGTCCGATTTTTCTTTGACTTTTTCTTCTATCTTTGACTACTCATAACTTTCACACCGGGACCCTGATTGAGGTGCCGTTTTTCCAGTGTTCTTGTAATTGAAAGCTCTTCAACTTTTCAATTGGCCCCACCTCCGAAATAAGACTGAAAAGTTACAAAAATTCCATTTAACTCCCCATTTCTTGGTTTTCTTTCACTGTTTTGAGTTCTCTTTGGCACTAACTTGTATGAAATACATGTAAAACACATAAGAGATACACAAAATAAGAAATACTTGCCAAAAAGGGTTAGAAGCATAAATATGAGACAAATCCAAGCTATTTACACCGCACGGAATCATAAAAATACCAAAATTAAGGGGATAAATGTGAAGAATTTATGCCTAATCAAACCCCCTAACTTAGAACTTTGCGCATCCCGAGCAATGTAAAAGAATGACAGTATGTGTTAAGGACCCTTCAAAAACTTTATTGGGATAGAATACATTTTTCGCGGGCAGGAGATTGCATTTAGCGTATGCAACAAGCCTTTAAACCCCTAGGTTACCCTAGTAGGACGAGTGGTGTCTCGTGAGGATTTGCAGAGAATATACCCACAAAATTCGACTCAAAGAAATTTCAAAATACGCCAAAATTGTATAATTCAAACTTTTCCAAAAAATAATCATCATCAAGCCATGTTCAAGAGTCTCAAATCATAGTGCGTGTGTGCGAAGCCGAAAATTTAACAACGGATTTCCACCGATTGACCATTACGTTACTTATCCAAAAATTTGTTTTGATTCAAATACTCACGGGATGCTCTCTTAAACAAATCGCTAGGAATGGGTCTATTCTCTCGGTGTGCGTGATATAAAGAGTAAATATATTGGAACCAAATTCATGCACACAAGTAGAAAGACGGAAATTTTATAGTGATTGGATCTCCTCAACAGAATACGATTTGAAAAATGGGAACATTGCCTCTAATTCACATTTTTTTCTCTTTTATTATCTTTTGGTGTTTTAGCTCTCCACGCGGTAACCAATTTTGCAATTTTGGACTCGGTTAGGACTTTTACGGGTAAAAGGTGTATTGGGTAAAATTGAAAAAGGTTAAGAATTTTGAAATTGGAAAATGTTGCCTATGATGTCCGTTAGTGCTTTTCGGGCTTTTGCTCATTTTCTTCTTCTTTTCTATATTCACGCTTTTCTTTTCTTGCTATTTTTGTTGAGCATTTCTATTCTTTTTCTTGCCCCTTTTTGTTGCACTTTTCGGACTTAAATTCTGACTTTTTCATTTTTCACAATTTTGGGCTTTTTGGGTTTTTTGGGTTACCAAACGAAAGGAAAACTTTTATTTGGCTCAAAATGGGTTACAAAAGGGATGATTTTTTACAAATTTTTATGTCCAATATTTTTGGGTAACAAACGATGTTTCTCTAATCACATGACCATATTCCTCTATAACCTAATGATGGCTTCAGTAACCATAAACCCAACCGATAGCCCCGGGCTTATATGCCAAAGGATTAGATAGATGTATTGGTGAAGGAGATGTCCAAGAGGAGAATAAATGACCATAACCATATTAAATTTTCAGCCCTCGGCTTAATAGTTCCAAAATAACAACTTATGAGTAGCCCACTCTAGTCGTTTGGTTCATTAGAGGAATGTGGGTATAGTCTTATTTGAAAAAGGATACACAACCCATCAATATATAAGATATGAACCACACTAACATAACACTAGTTACCTTTTAAGTGAAAAATCTCACCTAAAATGTTCCATTTAATTTATCAATTAGTTTCTGACTAAGTTGAAGAGTACATTAACAATAACGATGATCATAACAAGTGATATCAGAATCATTGAATTCAAAAGTATGAGAAGCATTAAGGTATTTGAAATGAAAAACCTTAAAAAATGAGGAGAATTAAAATTTGATAACCATCACAAGTGAATGCTAACATGATCTTCAAATGTTTTTTTTTGGAGCAGGTGGAACTAGTAAGTCCAAAATGGTAGGATGTTCATAGTAGTCCCAGTTCTAGTCATAGCAACAACCCAACCCCACCTCCCCCCCCCCCCCCCCCCCCACCCACACCTATTTTGTTAAATATAATTTTTTTTGGAACAAATAAAGGAGGATGAACTTCACATAGAAACACTATATAATAGAAGTCTTGTACTAAAGGGAGGAGGATGCGAAGCCCGATCCACGGGGAGAGTTATCCTTAACATCCAAGTGGTTACTGATATACCCATATATACCCTCGGCCAGGCCGAGGGTGTCCTCCTCCCAGACGAGGACTCAGGCCCAGGACGAGCCCAATAACCAAGGTTGTCACAGGAAGCATCGGCCAGGATGACCCCTCATCATGGCTCAAACGACCCTTCAAGAGGTCGACCCCTCATCATGGCTTAGACGACCCTCTAAGGGGCTAACCCCTCACCATGGCTCAGATGACCCTTCAAGGGTCCGACCCCTCATCATGGATCAGACGACCCGCCAAGGGGCCGACCCCTCATCGTGGTTCAGATGACCCTCCAAGGGGCCGACCCCTCATCATGGCTCAGACGACCCTCCAAGGGGCCGACCCCTCAACATGGCTCAGACGACCCTTAAAGGGGCCGACCCACCCCTCATCATGGCTCAGACGACAGTTTAAGGGGCCGATCCCTCATCATGGCTCAGACGACCTAATGAGGGGACGAGAGTATGAGGCCCAAATTAAGCCAGGCTCGCTGCCAGCAAGAACTTTGCCCTCGGCCTCACATCATAGGCCGAGGGTGACATCATCACAGCGCGTGATTTGGGAGACGCGTGGAACAGTGCACGTGGGACTCCTATGGCACGTGGACAAGACCGTTATAATAATATCATCCCCTCATGTGAGGGGATATTACGTCATCATTAATCATAGGTGGCACGTCCAGGTGTCAGTAGGGGATTGTCTAGATCATCACTCACATGCACCATGCATGCTTGGGGGTACACTACTCCCCCCAAGACCTATATATACTTCTCACCTACAACCCTGCAAAGGGATCGATAATTGGAACCCTAGCTAAAACTATGCATGTACAGAAGATAAAGTGAGCTTATGTGCATTGTATCCAAGGCCATTAGTGCCCATACTTAGTGGATCACACACTCACAGCGGATGTAGGCCATATTGGCTGAACCACTATACATCATTGTCTTATTCCTCTTATACTCATCCCCTTCTGTACACTTACTCACATATACATCTCCATGGTTACCATTGTTATTACTATTTGAGTTCATCATCACTTATCTGGTGGTGCTGAATCTTAGCATCATCAGTTTGGCACCGTCTGTGGGAACGAGGAGATATCTCTTCCTTTATACAGCTTGACCTCACCGGGCACTCTGGTGGTGAACTTATTATCCCCTTTTGTGTGGAGTTGTTTCACCATTTAAAGAGGCCCATTAAGGTTCTCAAGCTCATCAGTATTTCGACCATCCAGCTCTTCATAGCTCAAACACATGGCACCAGAGATGCCACCACCACCTTCTCCACCGGATAGTGGAGTAAGACCTAGTTCTAGTCATCCACCGCCTCAGTCTGAGATTCCTGAGGTGGCGGCCGCTCTGAAGTCTTTGGCAGCAAACCAGCGGATTATACAAGAGCAATTTACATCTCTTAGCCAAAACATACTAAGACATCCAGGAGTCTCACTAGAGATGATTACTCCGGCAGCATCTCCAGGGTAGTATGAGGCTAGGGGACCACCCTAGGCACCACGCAAAGACTTGTCACCTCCACAGGGGCGGAGGGATGTTGCTGACCCCCGGCATCTACGTCTGGGGAGGCAAGGAAACCCTTTCCCTAAAGACGGGTATGATAATCTGGAGGGGGAGGAGGCCCCCATAGAATGCTGGGAGCCGTATGAGGTCTCCACCAATACAGTGCGACCTATCCAGGAGAGAAGAGGGAAGTGTGGAAGGAAAAATCCTGACGATCGCCAGAGAGGCTCTGCTTTTGATCGCCTGAGCAGTGGGTCGGCCTTTGAGAGGCTGGGCCCAGCAAATGACCTGCGGGAAAAATTGTCCCGATCGAGAAGTGCTGCGAGGTCCAGGGGGGAGGCAGTAAATGGCCGACCCCACGGGGGCCAACCCAATGGACGGGACAACAACCAAGGGGAAGTAAACGTCCGACACATGCCTGCCACATCAGAACCCTCTGTTGACCTCAAAGAGGCGGCAGGGGATAACATCGGCCAAGTTGACCCTACGAGGCCATGCAACGACTCGATACAAAGGTTGAAGGATAAAATTGGTGACATCCTAAAGAGCCGAGACCCTCTTCAGAGAGGATACTCCATAGGCTCACCCTTTGTTGCGAAGATAGTTAACTTCCCAACGCCATCCAAGTTTAAGCCACCTGTGGTGACCCCGAGGTATGACCGGAGTACCAACCCTGTCCATCATATTGAGATGTACCAATCAGCGGCAGACATATACTCTATCTCAGATGAGATGAGGTGTCGTACCTTTTCTGGCACTCTAACTGGGGCTGCACATGTCTGGTATATGTCTCTCCCAAAGAACTCTATTGAAAACTTTAAGCAGTTAGTAGACCGGTTTATCCATAACTTTTGTTTTGGAGTGAGGCAACAGAAGAAGACCACATACCCTCTCTATGTTAAGCATGGGAAGAATGAGAGTCTAAAAGACTGCATAGCCATATTTAACAAAGAGAAGTTAGAGGCAGAAGACTATGAGGAAAGCATGGCCATGACGGCCCTCATTGGAGGGCTCCAAAAGGGGATGCTGCTATGGAAACTTGTTGAAGACCCTCCGAGGATGATGGATGAATTGTTGTCGACAGCAGAAAAGGTGTTGAACGCCGAAGAGGCGATGGCCGCAAAATACGAAGATAAAAAAAGAGGCACTAATGGGGGTAATTACCAGAAAAAGAACAAAGAGGGGAAGAAGAGGTCCGTAGATAACAAGTTCACTGATTACACTTCTATGATGGTCAGCTGCGAACATATTCTCAATTATATAAAGAATGACCGGTCCCTGAAGTGGCCTGATAAGTTGAAGGCATCACCCCACAAAAGGAACAAAAACCTGTGGTGTGAATTTAACCAAGACTATGGCAATGTGACAGACAAGTGTTTTCTCTGAAATATGATATTGAAAAAATGTTAAAAGACGGGAAGTTAAGGAAGTACATTGATAAGAGTGCCTTCAAGAGGGGCCAAGGGGACGACCCCAGAAAAAATAGAGGTGATACATGTAGAGAAGATCCTCCAAATAAAAGGGACAACCCTTCGGATGATGAGGACGATCCTGACCTCCCTTCGAGAGACGAACATGGCCCTGTCAAGAGACTTAATACTATCTCACTCAGTGTTGGGATGATCTCTGGGGGTCTAGCAGGAGGAAGGTCAGAGGTCGTCAACAGGAAGGCCCATGTAGCTGAGGCCAAGGCAGTGACAAAAACTATGCACTCAACCTCTTTGAAAGTAAAGTCAGAAAAGAGAAAGAAAGTTGACATGGACACCCTAATAGTGGGATTCTCAAGAATTGCCTTTAAAGGCCTCTTAGCCCCTCATGATGACCCTCTCGTCATCACTACTAGGGTACACGGGTGTGAGGTGCCGAGATTCCTGGTTGATAGGGTAGTTCTGCAGATGTAATGTTTTGGTCGTGCTTCAAAGCCTTGGGTCTTAGCCGTGACAGGCTCGTCCCATACCATCACCCCTTCATTGATTTTAGTGGGGAAAAAGTTCACCCCTTAGGAATGTATGAGGCTGATGTTAGGATGGGGGACGAGTGGCCGAGATGGCTTACCAAGAAGGTCAACTTTTTCGTGATAGATGAATAAGTCTTCTCAGCCTACAACATTATACTGGGGCGAGTGGCCCTCAAGGAATTTCAGGCCGTGCCGTCCACGATTCACCAGATGGTAAAATTCTCGACCCGGGGTAGGGGAAGTACAGGGAGACTAGACGACGGCACGGGAATGCTACTTCAATTATGTTGAAGAAAGAGAGGCACACAAGAAAACAACAACCACTTAAAATATTGATACCCTCGACCCCAGGAACGAGACCAAACTGAAGAAAAGAGAGGCCACGAAAGAGGTAGAATCCATCATCCTTAATGAGGATGAGCCAGAAAAAATTGCCAAGTCGGCAAAGCTCTGAAGACAGGCATAAAGGAAGAACTCATCAAGATGCTAAGGAGAAGAAAGAACATCTTTGCAAGGAGTCAAGCAGATATGCAAGGGATCGACCCCGAAATCATGTGCCACAAGCTCAACGTGGTAGTGGGTGCAAAGCCAGTAAAGCAGAAAAGGATAATTTATTCTCGAGAAAAGTATGAGGTTATAAGGGACAAGGTCAAGAAGTTGGAAGATGCTGAGTTTATCAGAGAGGTCGTTTATCCTGAATGGCTGTCTAACACAGTCATAGTCCCCAAGGCCAACAGGAAGTGGAGGATGTGTGTAGACTTCACCGACCTCAACAAACATTGTCCAAAAGACAGCTTCCCTCTCCTCCGCATTGATCAGATGGTCGACGCTACCGCAGGCCATGAGCTAATGAGCTTCATGGATGCCTATTTAAGTTACAAGAAGATCTTCATAAGCCCAAAGGACTCAGAAAAAATGGCTTTCATTACCGATAAGGGGACATACTATTATAAGGTCATGCCCTTTGGCCTAAAGAATGCAGGGGCAACGTATCAGCGCTTTGTGAATAAAATGTTTGAATACCAAATAGAGAAGTCCATGGAGGTCTATGTAGATGACATGCTGACCAAGAGTTTGAAGGCCGAGGATCATGTGGCTGACCTCGAGAGGACCTTTGATATGATGGACAAGTACGGGATGAAGCTCAACCCGACCAAATGTGTCTTTGGGGTCAGAGCAGGGAAGTTCTTAGGGTTCATCGTCAATCAAAGAGGCATTGAGGCCAATCCTGAAAAGATAAAGGCCCTCATAGAAATGAAGACCCCCAAGACCATCAAAGACGTTCAAAGGCTCACAGGGCGGGTGGCTGCATTGAATAGGTTTGTATCCAGAGCCATAAACAGGTGTTTACCATTATTCAAAACTCTGAAAAAGGCCTTTGAATGGAATGAAGTGTGTGACCAGGCTTTTAAATAATTAAAATTGTACCTATGGTCTTCCTTACTGCTGTCACGACCAGTGCAGGGTGAACGACTACATGTGTACCTAGCCGTCTCAGAATCAGCCATCAGTGTAGCAATTATGAGAGAAGAGGATGGGGTACAGAAGCCTGTGTATTTCAATAGTAAGGCACTCCAGGGTGCAGAGCAAAGATACCCAATAATGGAGAAGTTAGCCTATGCCTTGATCCATGCATCAATAAAGATGAAGCTATACTTCCAGTCCCATACAATGGTCACCCTCACTGACTCTCCTCTTAGGCAGGTCTTGCACAAGCCAAAAAATCAGGGAGGCTAATGGCCTGGGCTATAGAGCTAGGAGATTTTGACATTGTATATCAACCAAGGATGTCCATTAAGGGGCAAGCACTAGTCGATTTCGTGGCCGAATTTACTTGGGAAGACGATGAGGATGAAGAGGCGAGCCTCAAGAAGATAGATACCCGCAAAGGCAGGATTATTGACCCATCCATTGAAAAGGCCGAGACGAGCACCGCTAGAGAAAAAGTGGCCGAAAACGAAGAGGGGAGATATCTCTTTAGGAAATGTTCCCTCATTGAGGTAAACTTATCGGGGGAACAGGCCGTGTGGAACCTCTTCATCGATGGGTCTTCTTGTGATAGCGGAAGTGGGGTTGGATTAATTGTATCAGTGCCTGACGACACGGACATTGAGTACGCCCTGAGGTTCAATTTCAAAGCCTCCAATAACGAGCCTGAATATGAGGCTCTGATAGCAGGCCACTCCTTGGCTAAGTCTCTTAGTGTCTGCCAGATCTTGGTCCATAGTGATTCAAGACTAGTGGTGAATCAGATACTAGGAGCCTACGAGGCTAAGGATGATAGAATGGCCAATTATCTTGAAAGGGTAAAGGCACTATTGAAGAGCTTCAGAGAAGTAAAGTTGAAGAGGATACCTAGGGTTGATAATGGCCAGGTCGATGCACTTGTTAGGCTGGCCTCAACAACTAGGATAGATATCCGGAGGACAGTCCCAGTGGAAATTTTGCTTCGACCAGTAATTGAAGAGGCAGAGGGAACACTTGGTTCTTGCTGAAATATCAACAGGGAAGTTTCGTGCATGGACCATTTAATCAAACACATTAAAGAGGGGGAGATGATAAAATCAAAACAAGAAAGGAAGAAGTTGAGATACAGAGCCGCAAAATTCACTATCATCGGAGACACCTTGTACAAAAAGGGGTTTTTGCTCCCCTTAGTCAGATGTGTGCACCCGTCTAAGGTCCCTCACATTCTTCAAGATATGCATGAGGGGTCATGCTCAAGCCATATTGGGTGAAGATCATTAGCAAAGAGGATAGTAACCCAGGGATACTGGTGGCCGGCCCTGGGGAAAGACGCCGCGACATACGTAAAAAGGTGCGATAAGTGTCAAAGGTTTGCCACCATCCCTCACCAGCCCCATCAGCCTCTTACCTCCATCACATTCTCGTGGCCATTCGTAGTGTGGGTAATCGATCTAGAAGGGCCATTTCCCAGGGACATCAATAACTATTGATACTTGATCGTAGCAATTGACTATTTTCAAAATGGGTGGAGCGGAGCCAATGGTAACGATCACCGAGCAGAAGACCTTCCAGTTTATCTGGAAAAACATTATATGCAGATATGGTCTCCCCAACACCCCTTATATCAGATAATGGAACTCAATTCAAGAATACATCTCTGGAGAAATAATGTGAAAGGTTCGGTGTCAAAAAATTCTTCTCGTCCCCAGGCCAACCTCTAGCCAATGGGCAAACTGAAGTAACAAACAGAACAATCGAAGATGGCATCAAGAAAAAGATCGAGGAGGAAAAAGGAAGATGGGTTGAGGAGTTGTACGTTGTACTATGGGCCTACAGGACCACGGCAAAGACACATATCGAAGAAACACCGTTTATGCAGGCGTATGGTTCAGAGGCCGTCATCCCCACCAAGATTGCAGAGGGTCCAAATGTATGACCCCCAGAGAAATATGGAAGAAAGGAGACTTGACTCGGACCTGATCGAGGAAAGGAGGGAAGACGCCGAGATAAGGCAAGCTGCCTACCAGCAGAGGACTGCCAGGTTTTACAACCAGAGGGTGAAGTAAAGGCCAATCGCAGTGGGGGGACTTAGTCCTTAAAAAGACTTGGCAAAATCCTAACAAGCTCCACCCAAATTGGCATGGCCCATATAGGGTCATCGATGAAGTTGTCCCTGGAACTTATAAACTAGAAAACCTAGAAGGGGAACCCTTTTTCAACCCCTGGAATGAAGATCATTTGAAGAAATACTATCAATAGTGTTATAATGTCATATCGGACTACAGTTGTAATGAATGTGTTGCTCCAATAGAACACTTGGAATGTTAATGAGAATGTCATATTGGTCCCTCATCTTATGTTTGTTAATTCTAGTGTAATTGGGATTATACTCGGTGACAACCAACCTCGGCTATAATGAGGGTCAATGGTGGGGATGAACCCCCTTCACCCACAAGAAAGACGAGGGGATACTTAATTGAAAACATCATTAAGTTGGTGGTAACCACCCTCGGCTATAATGAGGGGTGGTGGGGACGACCTCCCATTCACCCTCAATAATGACAAGGGGGACTTAATTTAAAACATCATTAAGATGGTGGTAACCACGCTCTGCTATAATGAGGGTCAATGGTGGGGACGACCCCCCATTCACCCTCAAGAAAGACGAGGGGGGACTTAATTGAAAACATCATTAAGTTGGTGGTAAACACCCTCGGAAATAATGAGGCTCAATGGTGGGGACGACCCCCCATTCACCCTCAAGAAAGACGAGGGGGGACTTAATTGAATATATCATTAAGTTGGTGGTAACCACCCTTGCCTATAATGAGGGTCAATGGTGGGGACGATCCCCCATTCACCCTCCAGAGAGACGAGGGGGGACTTAATTGAAAACATCATTAAGTTGGTGATAACCACCCTTGGATATAATGAGGGTCAATGGTGGGTACGACCCCCCATTCACCCTCAAGAAATACAAGGGTGGACTTAATTGAAAACATCATTAAGTTGGTGGTAACCACCCTCGGCGATAATGAGGGTCAATGGTGTGGACGAACCCCCATTCACCCTTAATAAAGACGAGGGGGATCTTAATAGAAAACATCATTAAGTTGGTGGTAACCACCCTCGACTATAATGAGGGTCAATGGTGGGGATGACCCCCCATTCACCCTCAATAAAGACGAGAGGAACTTAATTGAAAACATCATTAAGTTGGTGGTAACCACCCTCGGCTATAATGAGGGTCAATTTTGGGGACGACCCCCCATTCACCCTCAAGAAAGATGAGGGAGGACTTAATTGAAAACATCATTAAGTTGGTGGTAACCACCCTCGGCTATAATAAGGGTCAATGGTGAGGACGACCCCCTATTCACCCTCAAGAAATATGAGAGGGACTTAATTGAAAATATCATTAAGTTGGTGATAAACACCCTCGGCTATAATGACGGTCAATGGTGGGGAGGACCCCCCATTCACCCTCAAGAAAGACGAGGAGGGACTTAATTGAAAACATCATTAAGTTGGTGGTAACCACCCTCGGCTATAATGAGGGTCAATGGTGGGGACGACCCCCCATTCACCATCAAGAAAGACGAGGGGGAACTTAATTAAAAACATCATTATATTGGTGGGAAACCACCCTCGGCTATAATGAGGGTCAATGGTGGGGCGACCCCCATTCACCCTCAAGAAAGACGAGGGGGACTTGTAAGATGGGAGAACACATAACAGCCAAGTCAAATCATATAAGAGACAAGCATAGAAGACAGGAAGAGAGAATCAATTATAAATTATCATGGATGTTTGTCCAACAAAAATACAGTAAAAAAATGCTTTTACAAGAAGAGGGTATTGGGTATAGATAGTCACCCTGTTGAGCAGTATCTGCAGGCAAGGTTTTAACGTCGATAAGAGGAGTTTCTTCAGTGACCAAAACAAGCTGGTCCTCAGATGTGCCG
Source organism: Sambucus nigra (assembly GCA_949130495.1). Taxonomy (NCBI): domain Eukaryota; kingdom Viridiplantae; phylum Streptophyta; class Magnoliopsida; order Dipsacales; family Adoxaceae; genus Sambucus; species Sambucus nigra. Next base: position 298,870,931 of record OX422223.1, read on the forward strand.
ATACTTTTGAGGTGCACTTGGGACTCCACATGGGCTAAGGTCTCCGCAATAAGAGGGTCGTCCAACTAAATTGCCTCAAGAGAGGGGCAAACTGAAGACACGGCATCAGCGAACTTAAGGACGAACCACCGACAGGTCGTCATGATCCCCTTCTCCAAGTAATTAAAACCAAAGCCTTAAAACTCATTCGAGAGTTTATATGCCTCCACTGCATCGGTCTCGAATTTCTTCACGGCCTCTTCAAGTTCAGCCTTGAACTAGGCCCCCTGATTGATCAAGGCCTCATCCTTTTCTTTGATGAGAGAATCCTTCGCCTTCAAGTCAGCCTCGTGCTTCTTCATCAGCACATCTAGGACCCTTGCATGTCTGGTCCTTGCACTCTCCAACTCGGCCTTTGTAGTCTCCGGCTCGATTGTTAGATCGGCCTCATGTTGAATAGCCCTCTCGGCCTCTTAGAACTTTTATTTATTTTCGTCCATCCACTTGGTGGTCGAGGTAAAGGTGCAGACAGTCTGCATAGAGACGAGCACATATTAAGGGGCTGAGGGAATAATTAGTGAAAAGTTAACTGAGGAAATGAAATAAAAACAAGTACCTGAGCTAGAGTATGTACACTGTAATGATACACCTTGGCCGAGGGAATCTTTGATAAAAAGTCATAATCAGCGGTCGAGGGAGCAGAAAACATGAAAGCCTTGGCCTCCCTCAGGTTGGCTATGAGGGAAGACGGTTCAGCCTTCAAGAATATCAAATTTTGAGACCAATAAGCCCCCATACTGGAAGAGCAACCGGTCCCCTCAGACACCTCCACCCTCGCCCTCGCCCTCGCTCGTGAGTTAGGTCGAGAGCCTCCAGGAACTTTAGGCTCTTTCCTTTTGTGACTATCGGCGGTCGGCTCAACGTGCATCGGCCCCATGGCCTTTGTCTTCTTCTGGGCGTGATGAGGATCTTTCCCCTTTTTCTTTCCCAGGCCAGACAGTAAGCTTGGGGTAGTCATCTCCCAAAGTTGGTCAGAGATATTTACAGGACGACCTGAAAAGGAGACGATGTATCAGAAAGATATAGAGACAAAGATGAAACACTTGGAAAAAATCAAAAATTGAGCAAAAAACCACTCACATAGTTTTGTCAGGGGGCCCACCTTCATACCAGATTCTTTGAGGAAACGAAGGGTCATCAAATCTTCAAATTTAGCAAGTTCACCTCTCTCCCTTGCTCCCTTAGGTAGTCAACAATGACCCTCTCCTCCAGCTGAGTCTGGGGCCTGATCGCGCTTTCATTAAAGGGTTGGACCATACCCTTAGTACCCTCGGGCCGTCTTCCATGGGCTCGCTCTCTGTGGGAAATTTCTAATTCCCAGAGATAAAGAAAAACCTTTTCTTCCAGTCATGATTGGAAGTCTGAGCCACGTAAAGAAGCTTCTTGTCAGACTTCCTAGCCCCCAAAAGGAAATACCCAGGCTGTTTGGACGATGAGGTGATATTGTAGCAGGTAATGAATACATCGGCCGAGGTCTCGTCGATAAATGAATTCTTCCAAAGCGAGATGTAGCCGAGGATAGTCCTCCACGAGTTGGGAGGAAGTTGAGAAAGAGCAATCCCAAAGACAAGATGTCGACTATAGCAGGGTGTAGAGGGAATCTAATGCCTACCCTTAACATCTGCTCATAAACAGCAATCTCTCCCTCGTCACCCTGGAAGACTCTCTCAGATTCAGTTGGGACCCTCATACTTATATTGGATTGTATACTAAAGAGATGCCTCCATACTAAGAGATCACGATCCTTAACTGACGATACATAGGTCGAGGCGCTTGAAGTATCAACTTGACCATCATCATCATCATCAGAACCCTCGTTGTCGTCCTCAGCTCTCTCGTCCCCGGATCCCCCAACCTCGTCGCCTATTGGGGGGCCATCTGGAAAGGCTACTTGAAATGCAAGAGGGGACAAGGCTGTTACAGGGACAGCCTCAGAAGGTGTTGTGCCCTCGGCCTGTCGGCTTGGGGTAAGAGTGGACGTCTCTCTCCTCCCGGAAGGACCAGCACCTATTGGCGACGATGCTCTCTGATCCATTTTCCCCTCGTATGATTGACTCTCGGCTGGACGACCCACAGGACTCAGGGGGTATTGTTGTGGCTAAAGGAACCGAGAAGATGGATCGTACCTAATTAGGGTCGGCCCCTCATTTTTTTCGTCCTCTTCCTCTATTCGTCTGATCTCCGCGAAGAACTTCTCCCTCAAGGTTGGGAACTCCTCGGCTAAATCGTAGAGTCTTCTAAGCATTAAGGGGAAGACAAGCTCGTAATTGACCAAAGTTGACTTCTGGATCAAACCAAAGAAATGAAGAGTTTTTAGGTTTGAACACTCAAGAACCGGAAGAACTCAATTCGCCGAATAAGATGTCAAAAAATGTAAGGAAACCCTAGAAACACCACAAGGGGCACTAAATCACCATTGAGAGACGGGGGATAAAATTTAAGCCACCTAAAATCTAAATGCTGCCCTGCAAACACTAGTGCAAGGCAGTTCTACATGCCGAAAAAGCAAGGAAGCTAAGAAAAAACAAAAACAAACCCAGGTGAAAATGCAATAAAGCAAACAAAATTAGAAGATAAAGAGGGGTTGGGGCTGAAGGATTACTTGAGAAAGAACAGTGAGACATCCAAGCTTGAAACAAAAGATATTACAGAAATGGAGGTTTGAAATATTAAGGATCTAGAAAGGGAAAACCTGAGCGCGAAGAAGAAGAAGAAGAAATGATTGCTTAAAAATCATTTAAATATCTTGCTAATGAGTGGGCCCATTCTCCAAGGCAAGACACAGCCCACGAGGAGGGATATCATTAGGGCACATAGTCCCAGGCTGAGAGTGTGCAATCGCCACACATGGGAAACTGAAATAATGATGGACGCATGATAATAAGCAGCTTGACAGCTATCACTTACCCCTCATCCATCTCAACCAATGTCGATGGCTAAGGGCTGGGGGTGATTGATATACCCATATATACCCTCGGCCAGGCCGAGGGTGTCCTCCTCCCAGACGAGGACTCAGGTCTGGGACAAGCCCAATAACCAAGGCTGTTAGAGGAAGGATCAGCCAGGATGACCCCTTATCATGGCTCAGACGGCCCTCCAAAGGGCCGACCCCTCATAATGGCTCAAACGACCCTTTAAGGAGTCGACCCCTCATCATGGTTCTGACGACCCTCCAAGGGGCCGACCCCTCATCATGGTTCAGATGACCCTCCAAGGGGTCGACCCCTCATTATGGCTCAAACGGACCTTTAAGGGGCCGACCCCTCATCATGGTTCAGATGACCCTTCAAGGGGCCGACCCCTCATCATGGCTCAGACGAACCTTCAAGGGGCCGACCCCTCATCATGGCTCAGACGACCCAATGAGGGGATGATAGTACGAGGCCCAAATTAAGCTAAGCTCGCTACCAGTAGAAACTTTTCCCTCGACCTCACATCATAGGCCGAGGGTGACATCATCATAACACGTGATTTGGGAGACGCGTGGAACAGTGCGCGTGGAACTCCTATGGCACGTGGACAATACTGTTATAACAATATCACCCCCTCACGTGAGGGAATATTATGTCATCATTAATCACAGGGGGCACCTTCAGGTGTCAGCAAGAGATTGGCTAGATCATCACTCACATGCACAATGCATGCTTGGGGGTACACTACTCCCCCCAAGACCTATATATACTTGTCACCTACAACCTTACAAAGGGATTGATAATTATAACCCTAGCTAAAACTCTGCTTGTACACACAGTAGAGAGAGAAAGTGATCTTATGTGCATTGTATCCAAGGCCATTAGTGCCCATACTTAGTGGATCACACACTCACAGTGGATATAGGCCACAACTATACATCATTGTCTTATTCCTCTTATCGCTACACCAAAATGGGAGATTTGTGAGTGTTGTTAGCACTCACAAATGACCTTTATAACTGCTATTTACCATCATAATTTAGGGGGTGACAAAAGAAAATTTGTAACTCCTAATAGCAGTCACAAATTTTTATAACCCCTATGGGGTTATGACTGGTGACCCCAATTTGTAACTGCTATTCGTAACTGCTCTCAGCAGTCACAAATATAACATTCGTAACTGCTGACAGCAGTCATAAATATTAGATTAGTAACTCCTCATAGCAGTTACGAATGTTATATTTGTGACTGCTGACAGCAGTTACAAATCTTATATTTGTGACTGCTGTTAGCAGTTACAAAATTGATAGTAGTGACAAATTTGTGACTGCTATTAGCAATTACAAAATTGAATTTGTTAAATATGATAAAAGCTATTACAAAAATCTTTATATTTTCACAAAATAATGAAAGTAAAATAAATATCATGATAACAAGTCTAAAAATTTTTGACAATATTTCATTTATATTTCTCATATTCCAAATATCCAGTACACATAAAACTTGTTTAAACTTAATTTAAGATCAAACGACCCCTTCGTGGGCGCCAAGTACAAAATGAACATAGAATAAAAAATAAACTAAAAAAATAACGACACAACACTTCGATGACATGGAATGTCATGAACATGTAACAAATCATTCTAAATCTAGACCAGGAGTCACAACGCAGTGGATACGCTTCGTGAAGTCTAGGTATATCATCCGTGGGGGGTATTAATGCAGTGACATCCTCCCTCGTATACTCGGAGTATGCATGTTGAGCAAGTTCAATGGAATCAAATTTTCTAAATACGGCGCCTCGGTATCCATTGACTTGTGCTTGTGTTGCTTGCCACAAAGTGTAAACACCTGGATTTAGGCCTTTGAATACTACGTATGTCGGGTATGCCATGTGTATGCATGCAAATAATAAAATGTAACTATGTTAGTTACAATAAAGAATGTGGGGCACAATATCAAAACAGAATATCAATATAAAGAAAGTGTAAGCACTTCAGGATCATCTAGTTGACCAACATCAAAATTGGGACCTATATATTGAGAATGATTGCTCTCGTTTTTCATGGTGTTTTTCATCATTTTTCATGGTCTTTTTAGTACAAGTACTAAATTTATAAAATTATATGGAGTGTCCTATTTTTATACACTTTAAGCATTATGAGGACGTTTTCCCAAAACCCCCTTAATTAAAACTAAAATTGCCAATTATGGCAATAAACTTCTTCATTAGGTAGTAGGAGTTGTCGACTGTGGACAAAGTTTGAAACTATAGATAAACATAAGTGGGACAACCACATCTAATACAATCAAAAAATATTGAAAGAGACTTTAGATAACATATTCTGTGAAAATTTATCCACAATATGCAGTGTTCTCACCATTTAATGATCAAAATGCTTAGGTTTACAAATATGAGGTTCTTAAATTTCAAAGCCCAACCCGAAACCAGTGATTCTGGAACAAACTAAAAATCAATTAAAAACATTTGGGGGCATAAAGATAAAAGGAAATAATTGAGATGTGGAAATAAAAATTTGTGAACTCCAAATACCCAACAGTTCCTATGATGAGGAAACAAAATATCAATTGTACACATTTTTCATTCACAAGCCATTGTTGATCCATCCTAAAAAGTGTAGGACTTATCCTTGGTTGTCATTATGATTAGCCCTTTCAAGTAATGGTAGGAATGGATTCAATTAAAATAGATTTGTTCTTATAAAACCGATCTAGTTACCATTGCCCCCGTCTTTTAGTGGACAAAAGGTGACTTCTAACTAGGAGTTTCTCATAGCACACAATAAAAAGACAAATAAAATAGTAGTGGCGGTTCAATGAAGTCAAGTCTTTACCCGAACCATACAAAAGTGATAGTTATGTGTTGTTTCTTGTCACTCTCTTTCTTTATTATACCAACCTAAATAGATAGGAGTTCATTTCATCAGTAATCAAATGTGGAATAGCTTCAAACATAGTGGACTGTCCTATGGGATCCCTAATTTCCTCAGCTTGAAACTATTTTGTGTAAAACTGAATAACAACAAGCTTAATATCCTCATAATTTTCAACCCAATCACCCTCCAAGTTCTTGATTTTCTGGATAGTCATTATTTTTTGCCTACCTCTCACCAATCGATGAAAATATTTTGAATTTTTGTCTCCTTTAGATGCCCATTTTTCATTAGCTTTTTTACTCCAAAACTCCTCTTCTATTTTTAATTTAGCCTTATAAAATGCAGTGGCTTTACTCAGCTCCTCTCGATTATCTTCTGTTGGATCTAGCTCATACATCATTTCCGCATTAAGAAGGGAATATTATGCATCATGAACTTCTTGATTAATGTCGCCATAATGAATCTTACTTCATGAAATCAATTTCCTCCTAACTTCTTTAAGTTTAAGAGAAAGGCCAGCAATAGGATTGTGACAGTCCACTTCTAACCAAGATTTCTTAACTATCTCAGCACATTCCTTATTTTTGGCCCAGAAATTTAGGAATCTAAAAGACATGGGGGAGGTATTAGAAGGCAAGACACCTTTGAAAAGAAGGGGAGAGTGATCTGACATTCTCCTATTGAAGGGGAGAGTGATCTGACATGATCCTATTTAAATGATTAACACTCCAATTAAAATTAGAGTCCAAGCATTTAGACCTCCAGCTTTCTCACTCCTGTCAGCTACAATATTAAAGTCACCACCTAACCACCAAAAATCATTAGTACTAAATTCATTCAAATACTCCCACAGAGTTGTTCTTTCTATTCTATTGCAACTAGCATAGATTAAACTACTTTGCATTTTCATATTGCTCCCAACCTTGTTAAGACTCGGAGTCATACATTGAATCATTTTAGAGACAATCTCCCAAGTGATATCTTCATTAAAAAACACCAAATCTTACTATTAAGATTAGATACACAAGATCCAAATTATGAATTGCCCAACAGTATGATTGAATCTTCTGTATATCTTATTTAGGCTCCAAAACTACCATCATGAGGGGCTTATGCAGTCTCTTCTGTCTTTTTAATCTTCTAACAGCACCCTTTTTTGAAATTGCTCTCGCATTCAAATTTTAGTATTTAACATTTAGATTTTGTATTGGAGAATTTAGAGTTAGACCTGAGAATTCTAACAGAGCCATACATAGCATCCATAATTTTGACTCCTCTAGAGCTCTTTTTCTTACTGCTAACCAGAGTGAATCCACCATCCTCATCATTACTTCTGGTAGGAGTCTGAAGAGATCTAATAAGCTTATTCTCCATAGACTTTTGAGATTCTTGAAGTACTACTTCTTGATCTGCAAAACCAGAATTCTCTGCTTGATTGACTACTGCTATAGTACTGTCTTCTATTTTTTAGATCAACTTCTACACAAACCTTAGCTAGGCTAGGTCGGGCTAAAGAAGATGTTGCATAAACCAAATTTCTTTCATCCAAATTTTGTGATAGTCCTCCTCATGGTCCAAACAAATTATTGAAGATGATGAAGATATCAACACCCTATTGATTGAAGAATTGCACATATTTTTCAAAAATCTTGAGAAGAAGTTGCGAAAATCTAAAAATTCAGAATTTAACTGAATATATATCAATCGAATCCAACTGAATACATCAAGCATATCAAGTATCAGTTGAATCCAACTGATATATCAAGTAGTGCTCAATCATATATCAAGCAGTGAAGCGTAAGGAGAAGAGGAGCAACCCCACATAAAGACCATCCAACATTAAAGTAGATATTAATATTCAATCCAACATCAAACACTACTAATATTCAAAACAGATAGACACTGGATACATTCAAAACAGGTTACTAATTGATTCAAAATAGATTATTAATATTCAAAATAGAGTTCAAACCCTACTAATTATTCACTTTGACAATTTGTTAAAATTTCTCAAGACAAATTACTCTGGATCACTTAAGGATAAGACAAAGCAACGACCAAACCACCCAAGATTTCTCGACATCCTTAATAGTGTTCACCCCATAACTTCGATGATACAACGGATGATTCTCTTCTCCTGGCTCAATACTACTAACGTAAACCTTACGTTCAAATATCAGCAATTGATGGCCATGCACCACCGTTCTAGTAACAGCTAAAGCAACAACTTGTCCACTTGCAATCTTCCTCTGATTTAAAAAATCTAATAAATCTACGTATGGATCATGTGGAGGATCAATTAAATCTCCAAAGTCTAGCTCAGTTGAATCTCCAAAGTTTGTTTCAGTTGACGGGGGGTAGGAGTGTAATCGTGGGGACTTGAATGAGGAACTGGAGTGTAATTACGAGGACTTGGTTGTGGGACAGGAGTATAATTGCGAGGACTTGGATGCGAGACATGAGTGTAATTGTGAGGACTTGGATTTGGTGTTTTCAATCCATTCGATTCAAAAGAAGTTAAAAGCATGGTAATGGATTATTTGAGAAATGCCATATCCTCATCATGTTTTTCTTCTCTTGGATTTGCTCTAGTCAACTGTGATACTATAAGATCAATTTATTTAAATTTACTTTTGGACACGGGTCCAACACCACGAGTTGACCCCCTAGTATCTTCTCCTCTAAAGGCAGTCAATGCATCTATATCAATACTGTTTTGGCTTGAAGAACCTTGACTACGTCTCAACTCACTCAATTTTTGCTACAAAATTATTTATCAATCGATTAAAACCATTAAACGACGAAACTTGACGGAATTTAATTGAGATTATGAAACTCACCATATCATCAGCTACCTTTGGATGAAACTCCCCAGTTTTTCGCCTACGACTTTCGAGATACACTTCTGAATGATCAACATGTCGTTTATTGTTAAGCACCTATAAATTAATTTTCCATTAACTATTTGAGCAAGACATATAATATATATAGACATTAAAAAAAGAAAGGGTGTATACCATCTCCTCGATTTTCTCAGCATACGACATCCGACCAAGATAATGGACGTCAGTCTTTTTAGCCATGTTCACCCAGTCTTGGTGTCGTTGTTTCAATTTTGCCTCAGATGCTTCGTGCAAGATGAATTCATTCCACTCACGGACAAGGATATGCTCTTTCTCCGGTACTTGATCCTTCAGGGCCTTTATCCCATCACTGTCCAATCCCTTAAAATAAGTCGAGTGGAGGTTACTTCTAAAAGTCTTTAATTGAATACCAATGTCTTTTATGGACCCCTCCTTCTGGTCGGTAAAACGATTGAACTCTTTCATGAGCGTATCCCACAAGTCGTCCTTTTTTACTTGCTCAATCGTATCCCAACTCTCATATTTTAAGCCAATACAAGATTTTAACAAAGACAAGGCTCAAGCTTTAAAAGGATTCTTGCCACCTATTGGCAAACCAAATAGGTTATGGAAAACGTCAGCACGAGAATCAATGGCAGAATGTTCATTATAACTTGAACTTTCTGGCCTAGATGATGGAATTGTATTCTCGGACGACATTTTCTGCATTTATATATTTATGCATTAGTCCATATATTAATACAAGAGTAAGGAAATAATATAAAAAAATAGGATATAAGTTATTCCTTTTCAACATATTCTAAAAGTTTTGATAATTCGACCACGTCATAAGTTTCATACTTCATCATTTCACGTAAAGTTTTTATTGGCCATGTATGCGGAAGTGTGTTGATAATTGCATTTCTGACACTAAACATATTTGGACATATGCCTTCTCTCCTAAGTCGATAATAGATGTTAACTTTGTTATGCATATGTTTTCTCATAGTAAAGTTTGAATGCATCCTTATCCTCTTCAGTTCTATCCACAAAGGATGGATTTTTCTTTCTTCGAGTTCTAAAAACTCTACTAACTGCATCGCATTACTTGGATTGTGTTTTATGAAAACCCTTTGAACTGCTTCATCCCAACTTTGAGGTAGTGTGCATAGAATTGATTGAAATAAATATGCTTCAGGTATGTTCCACCCTTGATCTCACAAGTAATTGCATTGTTTGATTTTTCGATAGCCATGCCGATAAATTGATGTGTTCTCTATAAAAGACCTGTTTTAAAAATCGTTGCATGTATATACAATATATGACATCCTGGAAAAAATAATAATAAACTTGTGAACAAAAGTCACTAAGAATACATGCTACTAAATAATTGAAACATGTTATTATACATAATTTTCAAGTCAACATTTAAAACAACATAACATGCCACAATTAAACATCTACTCCTCTAATGTGTTTAATAATTTCTTTAATTCTGGGTTGTCATCCCGAATAGACAGAATCTCTATAGGTGCCTCAATGTCGTCTACCGATGTAGTCAAGCGCTGAGGATAATGTAAAACAACAAACCATGGATCATTATTAGGGCTCTTTGCATAAAACATTTGCTTTAAGTTTTGGAATGCACAAACAAATGGCTCATCATTCACATTATCTTTACTCTTCAACTTGGCCAAATCAACCTTCACCATGTGGGTGTCAGGGTCGACCATATATGCACTCTTGTCCTCCACTCTCATCCAATCACAGTAAAATACAGGTATGCTGAAAGATATATAATCTAATAGGACAATTTATTTTATAATCCCATAATACGTCATCTCAGCTTCTATAAAGTTCTTATCTTTTGCGCTTGCCCTGAAATGAGTTAATGCTTTATATGAAATGTCGCTATTTTGTTTCCCAATGAGTTTTAACTCGTGTGTGCTTGAAGAGAACACAAAACCATTGACACAATATTGTTCAAACTCCTTGGCTACAAAACTAGGCCCATTTGCTAGGCGTGCAAGCCTCGTCGATACTTCACCATCATTCAATAACTGAAACCAAGAAAGTATTTGCATTGTGAACATGCTGCAAAGACAGTAAATAAAAGTGAGGTATTACTGTAGTCACCTCGGAAGCTACCCAATGCCTAAAGTCATTGTCTGCGCTCGCGCCTCCCTTCCTCCTCTTGGCATGCCCACACTCATTATATTGCCTAGGTTAAAACACTAAAAATATTAATTTCTAATGAATATAACATCGAACATATTACATTATTTTACAAAACATTTTAAATAAACTCACATTTTCCATTTATCTATGTCTTCATGTGTCTCGAATACATATCGAGTCACCTAGTTATATTGTGTACTTGTTAGCTTCACTACCTTGCCTTTTCCGAGGGCCTCCTCATCCGCAAACTCTTCTAATTCATCAATAAAGCATTCACGACCTCCAACATTTGGGTTAGGAATATATTCCTTTGCATACAAGTAAGTCTCTTCCCTAATGTACTCCTCAGCAATGGACCCCTCAACGTACCGTGTATTCTTAATGTAATCTTTAAAAGTTCTCATTAATAGTTCGAACGGATACATCCATCGGTACCTTACTGGTCCACATAAAAGTGCTTCATCGCACAAATGCACTAAAAGGTGGATGCTTATGTCAAAGAATGATGGAGTAAAGTGCTTCTCCAAAACACATATAGCCTCGGCCAAAGTTTCTTTCGCTGCCATTATGTGCATCCTGTTGATAACTTTCTCACACAATAGGGAGAAACATAAGTTAATTTGTAGAATGGCCTTTTGAAGATCCTTGTGTTCCGGAAAACAGTGTCGGAACAACAGAGGGATAAGTTGCATTATCACATGCCAATCGTGGGACTTGTACTTTTTCAAATCTTTTGTTACGTCGCAGACAATCCTGCGTAAGTTGGATGAGAAATTAGAAGGGACCTTCAAGACCTTTAATGTTTCTAAGAACATATTTCTTCCTTCAATGCTCAAAGTATAAGATGCAACTGGCATATTCTTTTTTCCAGTGTTTGGATCTTCTTTCAACCATAATGATCTTTTAATCTTCAAATCACGAAGATCTTCATGGTATTTCTCTCCATCCTTAGAATGAGAACCACCATTGCATGTTCTTACAAGATGCTCAGTAATATTTTTCTCAGTGTGCATTATGTCTATCACATGTCGCACAGGGTGTTCCTTCCAGTATGGAAAATCAAACATTATTGATCTCCTCGACCGCGCCGTTTTCACATCAACATCCTTTCTTTTACGCTTTTGGGCCAAAATTATGGGGTGTTTCCCCCTCAACTTTTGATCAACCTTTAATGACCTTTCTTTAATTTCCAAACTAGAAAGTCTTGGTGGAGGTGGTCTCATCTCGGTGCCTTCTGGGAGAAAATTGCTTCGTATTAACCTGAATTTGTGACTTTGGGGAAGAAATCTCTGATGACTACGATAAAAAAGTTTACCACTTTTCTTAAGCCAGCTGGCTTCACTCTCCTCTCCACATATAGGACAGCCTAGGTAACCATGTACATTTCACCCAGATAAGGTCCCATAAGCAGTAAAATCATGAATTGCCCATATCAACATAGCTCTCAAAATGAATTCCTCCTTTTTGTACGAGTCGAACGCTCTCACACCTTCAACCCATAACTCATTAAATTCATCTATTAGTGGAACTAAAAAAACATCAATGTCACTACCCGGTTCTTTTGGACCTAGTATCAACAAAGATAAAATTGAAAACTCATTTCTCATGCACAACAACGGGGGAAAATTTAAAGGCACCACAAGCACAGGCTATATACTCTTATCTGCGCTCAATTTGCCAAACGGGTTGAACCCATCGGTTGATATTCCTAGGCGAACGTTGCTTATTTCTTTAGCAAAGTCCAGGTAGCGTTGATTTGTAGATTTCCACACAGATGAATCAATGAGATGTCGCATGAGATTCTCACCCACCTCCGCTCAACTATGCCAAGTCATTGCCTCTGCTATCCAAGGTATAGTGCAAAGTCTCTTCAATCGAGGACCTAAAGGGAAATACTTTAACACCTTTTTAGTTATTTGCGTATCTACTTTCAACAAACGTTTATTATGTACTATCATCTTTTGTTCATATCTAGGTTCCTTACATACAGGACAAGCCCGTTTGTCCTTGTGCTCCTTATAATATAAAATGCAGTCATACTTGCAGCAATGAATTGATTTGTATTTCATACCCAAACCTTTCAAATTACCCTTCATGATTGGATAGTTGACTGGCAGTGTATTTTCTTTGGGGAGCAAATCTTTTGCCCAGAGGAGTATTGCCGTCACATTTTTTCCCTACAAGCCAAATTTTCTCTTTAAGTTGTGCAACCCAACCATGTCATATAACTTTGTGTGGTCGAGGTTGGAGTTATGGTATAATGGTGTTGCGCCTGCTGCTTTTAACCGTATATAATCCTTAACTTGGTCCGTATCGTTTCCAACATGATCCTCACAACCTAAAGCATTCCCTCTACTATCTTTCTTTTCTTGTGCTGCGTGCACTTCATACGTATCATTTATGAGATCGTTTAACCTAGCATGTACTAACGGGCCACCATTTGTGTGAACGGTTTCATTCACAAGTATTTCTTCTGGAATATACTTAAATTCCCTCTCCCCGTGGAAATGTCAAAACGTGTAGTCAGCTTGCATACCACTATGAAACAAATGTACTTTTACATCTACCCCTTTCAAGCGTTTACCATTTTTACAACGATTGCACGGGCATGGGATAATATCAGTTTTGAGATTCTTCATTTCATAATTCACAAAGTCTTTAACCCCATTAACGTATACTTGCCCCACTCTACAACTTTCACCCATCCACTCTTTATATTGTGGAAACCCCATTAATTCTACAATACAAACAAATAAAAACTCAGTAAATTATAAAACTAAATTAAGTTTGAGTTGATATTTAGAACATAATCTCGGGCCTATCATTGCATTAATACTATCATTTCATTAAAACTCACAGGAAAACCCGACCAAACACAAAACGTCAAAACTTCAACGAGCACAAAACAATGATTATTTAATTAATTTTTAGATAAAATAAATATGAATAGTACAAAATGATTATTGAAAAAAATCTTACATATTCCCAAACAAGATAATATTCAAAAAACAAAAGAGGTTAAATGATGTGTAGATATACTCACAACAAAACAATCAGATTTAACGACACATCAGATATGAAATTATTAACGTAGCATATGAAAATTTTAACCCAGACCTAACGAAGCATGTCTCAAACTCCCTCTAAAACCCAGAACAAGGCTCCTAAAAGCTTTAAAATATCCCCTGTTCTAGACAAGATCGAAGTGATGACCCCGAAGCTAGCACCCCTGCCATCATCCCTGTATCCTTAGTTGACCTTTTTCTTTGTCTAGAGAACGTTGATCACAAAGCTCGGGCAAAACTCGTAATATTAAAAATCCATTTGATTATATTTTGTCAAAAAAATATAATGTCTAGAGTTTTTGAATAATATTTTGTCAAAAAAATAACCTCAATACAATTTCTAGGGCTTATTAACATAAAATACAATTTGTTTATAGATACACTCATAAACACACATATAAATAGAAATCTATACATACACATACATACACACACATGTAAACACAAATTTATACATACACACACATGCACACACATATAAACAGAAATATCTACATACACATAAATATACACACATACCCACACATAATAAGAATCGAAATGTGCACACACACAATGAGAATTGAAATTAGGGCTTTAGACAGAAATGAGGATATAAGGAAATGTAAACTATGAAATCTAAATGAGAAAATTCTATATCGACCAACCTATACAGCAAAAATACCCAAAAATAGACAGAAAATTTAGAATCGAAAAATACCTGTTTGATTCATCGACCTGGGGTTGAGCCGCAAATGCTTCAAGCCAACCTTTCACATCAACCAAACCCAACACAAGTTTGACCCAACAAACATAGTTACAAAATTATATATACAGAAAATTTAGAATTGAACAATACAAAAATATACAGAAAATTATATATACAGAACAATACACACACATGCGAACAATACAAAAATATACAGAAAAATTAGAATCGAAAAATACTTGTTTGGATTGAAAATTTAGAATCGAAAAATACAGATAGAGAAGAGGGAAATTATGTCTTCATTTTGGTTTTGGAAAATGAAAGAGAGAGAAGAGGGCGGGAGTTCTTCACGTATAGATAGAGAATAGGGAAATTAAAGTAGGTGAAAATTTTTGTGACCCCTAATAGCAGTCACAAACTGAGTCTAAGATCAAAATTTGTGACTGCTCGGATCGATTATAAATTTATGACTGCCAATAGCAGTTACAAATTAAGTCTTAGGCCAAAATTTGTGACCGCTACTAGCAATTACAAATTTGTGACCGCTAATAGCGGTCACAAATTAAGTCTAAGACTAAAATTTGTGACTCCTCATAGCAGTTATAATTTCTTGACTGCTCATAAGAGTCATAACTTATGCCTACTAATAAACTTATGATGGCTTGTGACAGTTATAAATTTGTGAGTTCTTATAGGAGTCACAAATTAATTATATGGTAACATTTGTGACTCCTATTAGCGGTGACAAACCAATTGACTCAATTTTTTTATTACCCCTTGATTTTATCACCCCTAATGGGAGTTACAAATAATTTTGTTACTGCTCCCGGGAGTGACAAGTTTGTCACCCCTATTAGCAGTCACAAAATTAACATTTTGGTGTATACTCATCCCCTTCTGTACACTCACTCACATATACATCTCTATGGATGCTATTGTTGTTACTATTTGAGCTCATCATCACTTATCTGGTGGTGCTGAATCTTAGCATCATCAGTTACCATCGAATCTTTAGATTTGATTGAAAAATACAGAGTACTACCTCAGTTATTTAACACAACTTTAAAAATAAAAAAATCCAATTTAGAATTATTCCCATCTAGAATTTATTTGAAAACGTCAAGGGCATTCTGATGATTACCTTAGTCACTGCCATGTTCACTACCCATTATGGGATTCACAATACTGCTTAGGGATATTAGGAAGGACAAAATTACGTCAAATTTAATTAAATACGCCCAAAATATAGATTTCACCAAAATTGTATAGATTGCATGCAGGTTGTTGCCAATCCATGCAATTATTGATTACCATCCTTCGTTGACCCTTTTTCATTCAGAACTTTAAAACGATTTGAAGGCTTAAGGCCCCTGATAGTACTGGTAGTGCCGAGAGTTTTGATTCGTTATTACTTCCAAAAATTAGCGATGAGGATAATCTCATGCTCAACAATGAGGTTAATGCGTATGAGATTAAGAGGGCGCTTTTTAGCATGAAACCTCATAAAGCGCATGGTCCTGACGATTTTCAATCCATGTTCTTCCAGAACTATTGGGATACGGTTTCTCCGAGCCTTGAAGAGGTGGTTCAAAAAAGTTTTGTTGAGGGGAGCGTACCTGCGCATATGAATATGAGTCATATCACTCTCATTCCTAAAATTGACAACCCGGAAACCATTAGTCTGTTTCGCCCCATTACCCTTTGTAATGTCACGTACAAAATTTTATCCAAGGTGATTGTGAATAGAATCAGACCCATTCTTATGAAAATCATTAGTCCGTATCAAGCCAGCTTTCTCCCTGGCAGACAAACCACGGATAATATTATTATTACCCAAGAGATCCTCCACACACTACAAAATAAGAAAGGCAAGCGGGGTGGGATGATTTTCAAAATTGACTTTGAAAAAGCCTATGATAAAATTTGCTGGAGTTTCATTCACAAAGTTCTCCTTGCATTCAATTTTAGCGCTAATTTGTTTGATCTCATTATGAATTGCATCATCTCCACTATTACGGCCATTTTATGGAATGATAACCCACTTCCTTCTTTTAAACCTTCTAGGGAGCTGCGTCAGGGGGATCCTTTATCTCCCTACCTATTTGTCCTGTGCATGGAGTACCTCTCTTGTGAAATCTCAAGAAAAGTTGACAGTAAAGATTGGAAAGGTTTAAGAGCCTCCCCGGGGGGGCCTCTAATCTCCCATCTTTTCTTTGTTGATTACTTAATTTTGTTCATGGAGGCTTCTAGCTCCACTTGCTTTTCGGTGTTGGAGTCTCCGAATGATTTTTGCCACAACTCTGACCAGACCATTAATTTCGGCAAGTCTAAAAATTTTGTGTCCCTGAATGTCCCTAAGAGGGAGGCACTGGATCTGTCTCACATATGTGGTATGAGTCTCACTAGTGGCCTAGGGAAGTGTTTGGGTAACCCTCTCATTAATGGGTGCGTGTGTAAGAGTACATTCCCTGACATCCTTAATAAAATGAAGAGAAAGCTCCCGGGTTGGAAGTCGAATTTACTTTCCATGGCTGGTAGTGCTACGCTCATCTAAGCCACTACCTCTGCCATTTCGAGTTATAATATGCAGACATTCCCTTCCCGGTAAGTGTCTGTAAGGAGATTGATAGGATTAATCGCAACTTCCTTTGGGGAGAAAATGACACCCAGAAAAAAGTCCACCTGGTAAAGTGGGACGTTGTTTGTGGTACTAAGAGGCAAGGAGGGTTGGGTATCAAGAAAGCCGTGATGAATAATAGGGCCACCCTGGCTAATCTTGGGTGGAGACTTATCAATGATGATGACACTCTTTGGGTCAAAGTCACGAGGAAAAAGTATGTAAATAATGGAAATCCTAGATGTTGGGCCCTCAAGGGTAAGGCCTCTCACATCTGGTGGGGGATTTTCAAAAATAAGGAGATCCTGAATAATAATATTAAGTGGATTATTGGTAAGGGGAATACTATAAACCTCTTTGAAGATTGGTGGTGCGGTGATACTTTCATTAAGACACACCCTGCGATCAATACTAGTGAGGAGGTAAGAGTGAAGGTGTTGCTTGACCACCAGGGTAAGTGGGATCCGAGTTCCATTAGCCACTGGGTTCATCCCATGGAGACCAGTGTCATTGCTAATACGGGTATTCCCAGGATCGGATCTAGAGAGGACAAACCAATATGGACACCTAACTCGAATGGGAAATTCTCTATTAAGTTCTATTATAGGTTGTTGATGGGAAGAGATATCAATGTACCTGGGCATAATGATTGAAACCTTATATGGAGTACAAATATCCCCCAAAAGCTGAAGACCTTCTAATAGTCCATCCTCCATGGCAAGCTATTAACTAATCAACACTGTTTGGAAAGAAGTATGACTAGTGACCTGGGGTGTAATACGTGTGGCATGATCGAGTATATGGAACATGTGTTTCATGAGTGCTATATCGCCAAGGAGACTTGGTACCTTTAGCGACGCGAGGTGATTCCCATGAGCAACGGAACGGAGAGTGTTGAAGAGTGGATTATTAAGAATGGACTATGTAATAAGAAACATGATAGTTTGTTCATCTCGACCATTTGGCACCTTTGGAAAGAGAGAAACCTATATATTTTTTAGGCTAAATCTTCCTTGCCTGCTATGATCGCCAGGTTAAGTGTAAACTATGGACTTGAGGTTACTCGTGCATACATTAAACCTGACGTTTGTAGGGGGCCTAGTATTTCTTATTTGACTGCTTGGGTATATCCTTGTGCAGGTAAGTTAAAGATCAATACGGATGGATATTGGGATAATAATATCAGCGTTGGCTCCTTTGGGGGCATTGTGCGTGATCATCGGGGCGAGTTATGGGAGAATCAGTGGGGCACCCCCATTGCGGGCTGAGCTCAAGGTCATATTCTATGGGTTGTTCTTGGCCAAAGATAATGCTAGAGGGATGTCATCTTGGATTCTGACTACAAGAATGTTGTTAATTTGATAAATGAGGGAGAGTGGAATAATCACCCTTATTCTACCATCATCCTGGACTGCCGCGACTTGAAATTGGACCAGAGCATTGAGGTGAGCTACATAACAAGAGAGGCTAATAGGTGTGTGGACTGGCTTGCTAAGTTTGCGAAGACTTGTACGAAGGAGTTTCTCATCCTGATGGAACCCCCAGACCAGTTAAGTGTAATCATTGATGAAGAGAAGAACAAGAATCAGATTGAAGAGTTCAACTCCAATTAGGTTATTGGTTCCCATACGCGGAGGATTTTGCTTTTATCATGTACCGGATTTTTTAGCCCTATGTTGCTCTGTTATCTTTGTATTGAACTTATGGCTGTTATTTTAATTTAATTTCCTCTTTTCACCAAAAAATGCAATTATTGATTCCAGTCCTACATTGTATAGAAGCAGATTCCAGCCCTACACTGTATAAGCTGATAATGATTATGGACTACCTAATCGTAGTGGGAACATTATCGATGATCAGGATTTATGTGTCACGTATACTGAACCATAAGGGGAGCCACGTCATAGTGGGAGAGTCATGTGTCAGCCTAATAAGTTAGTGTATTGGGGAGAGAACTTCGTTGAAGTTCTAAGTGATCACGAACTGGATCCCGGTACCTACGAGGAGGCACTCCAAGGTAAGGATGTCGATCTTTGCCTAGAGGCTATATATAGATTCCATTTATTTAAATCAAGTGTGGGAGCTTGTAAACTTATCGGATGGGATAAAACCCATAGGGGAAAGTGGATCTATAAGTGTAAGAGAGTATTAGAAGGGAAGGTGGAAACCTTCATGGCATGACTTATTACGAAAAGGTTCACTCAAAAATAGGGGATCGATTATGAAGACTTTTTCACTCATAGACATGATTAAGTTTATTCAGATTCTCTTATCCATTAATTCATATCTCGATTACAAGATTTGGCAAATGGACGTCAAAACAACTTTCTTGAATTGTAATCTTGACGAGTGCATCGATATGGTGCAACTCATGCAATTCATAGAAAAAGGCTAAGAAAATAGGTTTTGTAAGATTAAGAGATCCATTTAGGGACTAAAGCTAGCAATGAGGTCTTGGAATATCCGATTTTATCAGGCAACCAAATCTTTTTATTTTAATCAATGTATGGATGGGACTTGAGTGTTAAGAATAATGATGAGAACTTGGTGGAATTTTTAGTACTTTATATAAATGGTATTCTTCTTATCGAAAAGAGTGTGGTTATCTAGTCAGATTAATATGAAGGACTTAGGAGAAGCTGGCCATATGATCAAGATTTTACGTGATCGAAATAATAAGATGTTGGGTTTATTCCAAGCTACCTATATCAACAAAGTGCTCACATGGTTATGTAAAACTCTAAGAATAGGTATCTCCCCTTTAGGTATGGAGTTCCTTTATATAAAGATCAGTGTCCTAGAATACCTGATGAGGTAAATCGGATGAGGAGTATAATTCATGCTTTGGCGGTGGGTAGCCTCATATATGTTATAGTCTGTAATAGACCGAATATTTTTTATGGCATAGAAATGGTCAATAAATTCTAGTCAAATCTCAGTGAGGATCATTGGACTACAGTGAAGTACATTCTTAAGCACCTTAAAAGAACTAGAGGTTTTGTGATGGTCTACTCAGCAGATAGCCTAATACCCGTTGGGTACACGAAAAGGAATTTTAGTCGGATGGGGATTCTATAAAAATGACATCCAGATATTTCTTTACCTTAGATGGTGGAGCCATAAGTTGGAGGAGTGTCAAGCAATCTTCTATTGCTAACTTGACTGTGGAAGCCGAGTATGTTTTCAGTTCAGAGGCATCTAAAGAGGATATTTAGCTCAGGAACTTACTAACTGATTTGGGTGTGGTTACTTCAGTGCAATTTTCTATTACACTTTACGGTGAAGACAATGGTGCGATTGTGAATTAGAAAGTATCAAGGAGACACCAGAGGGTGAAGCACATTGAGCATAAGTATTACCTGATATGATAAATTGTATAGAGGGGTGACATCAGAGTGACCAAGAGTACAATAGTGGACAACCTTAGAGATCATTTTACAAAGATCTTACCAGCTAAGACTTTCAACATTCACGTAGAAGGTATGGGAATCAAGTGTACAACTACATGGCTTTAAGATTAAGTTGTAGATTAATGGAGTTTATTCATAAAACAATGTGCAAAACATATTATTTTTGAATTATAAAGAATTATTTTATTCATTTTGAAAAGTGAATCAAAGTAATTAAAATGCTTTATATTTGTTTAAGTATATTATTTAGTGTTTAATGTCATTTAATAAAGCTTAATAGGAATTTAAGTGAGTTCACTTCAGGTTTATTACAAGGAGATTGCAATTCAGGTTTTAGCACTATTGTATAGTTCACAACGTAGATAGGGAATTGACTAACTATTAAAACGGTTGCGATATAATCATAGTAGTTTATCTCAAACTACGAAAACATGTATGATGGTTCGAGAACTTGTATGATAGTTCTATAGGGATAATTATCAGTACATAACGAGAATGTATTGAATAGGACCACCCGTGAGATTAGAGTGCAAGGGTTTTATGGATTAGACTTTGGATATCTCACACCATTTGCTAAGGGTGCATAGATTCTTAATTTTGAAAATTATGAGGATTGCAATACTTAATTAATTGTTACTTTGATTGCTATGGGTGTGATTCAATTTTAGATTGAATCAAATGATCTCCGTATATTAGTTAACAATTATATAAGTAGGTCTCAAATCTTAAACCGAAGGAATCTGGATCTAAGAATACTTTGGATTATGATACCCCCTTGATAGACTTATAATATTTATTCTCACCAATATACATGATCAGTGGATTATTTATAATTCGGTGGAATAGAAAACTAAGTTAAGTCTGAGAATCAAGGAATTGATTAGATATTGGTTAAGAGAAATTTATGAAAAATTAAATTAACCAAGCAGGTTTCAAAATCTTAAAGGGGGGGGGGGGGGAGGGGGGGTCAAATTATATACCATTATCAACTTTACAAATAAAGACTTTGGTATAACTGAGATAATTAAAAAATCATAATTATTTAGTGGAATTAATTATGATTAAACAAAGAAAGGAAATAAAATTACGGTAAAGGTAATTTGGGATTTTTGAGTATTTATTTAATGCTAATTTAAATATTTGTCTTGGGTCCCCGGTGTAGTCTATATATCGAACTAGTTAGGCCATATTATCAAGAAACCCATTTTAGCCCAATTCCACCTTTTATACTTATATATAATGGTGGGGTAAAGGGGTTTTAATCATTAAGCACAAGCATTACGGTTTGAGAAGAGTGAGAGAAAGCACTATTCACATTTTTAGTGGAAGAGGCTAAGGAGAAACCACCATATCTAAAGTTTTACCTGATTTTTCATTTTAGAAGGTGTCCATCCACCTACCTGACTTTGGAAAGGATCATACACTAGAAGATCCTAGCATATAGAAGGTTAAAGTGAGGTTTTCAAGATCCAAAATAAGGCAGTGCTAAATATACATAAAATACCTTTCTCCCTATCAGATTACAACCGGATTCGCAAAGGTATTGTATTCTAAACCCTCACTACAACAATTCTTACATTTAGCTGCAAATTTCTTAACCACAAAGGAAAATTCGTAGCAAAAACTCATTATTTTCCACGAAATTAATTTCGTACAGACACATGTTACATTTAGCTACGAAATTCAGATTTTCATTGACAATAAGTCTCAATAAGTTGGCGCCAATGTTCCCGCGAAAAATAAAATTGTTTAGGAACAATTGAAAACGAAATTATTCATAGAAATACGTTTATGTTTTGCAACAAAATAATTTTCGTGGGGTAAAGTGTTAAAATATTAGGCAACAAACTATTTTGTAATTAAATATTCTATTTACTAAGACCACTCTACTTATCACCAAATCTCAAAATCTTCAAACCCGTTCGTCCCTCCAAAACCCAAATACACCACGAACCACTTTTTATCTTTTCTCTCCAAACCGAACGCCACTTCAGACAAACCCTATTTTCCACTTTCGGTAATCAATCTGTATCTTTGTTACTATTACGTTATGAGATGATTTTTAGGATTTCTACAATTCGTGATGTTTCGGTAAGCAATATGTATCTTTGTTACTGTTACGTTTTTTTTTCCACAACGAAATCTGTATTTGTTGAGGAGTTCTACAATGATAGAACACTTTTTTTTACCTATTTTTCAATTCGTGAAAAAACGTGTTTTCCCCAATTTTTAGGATTTGTTTGTCTCCCTAATTATTTAGGGGTTTATCATATCTGACTGATGTTTTAGTAGACTGATGTTTTTATTTGTATTAGACCGTATTATTTGGGTTGCTTATTAAACCCTTGATGTTTAATAAAGAATATGATAGTCCATTGATGTTTAATTTGGCAGAAGATTCAGATTCATCAACATCAACAATTAAAAGTCTTTTAAATCACACAGGAATTTTTTTAGGAATAATCCATTGATGTTTTTTAGACTGATGTTACAAAAAATCAAAAATGGGCAACACAAATACCCCAACCTTTGTGAGTTGGAGTCTGCATTCAGATTTAGTAAAATGATGTTTTTTAGTAACTCAACACCCAATTATTTTAGTAGACAGCTAATCAAAAAATCGTAAAATATAGTAGACTAATATTTTAGTGGTGTGGGTTGTTGACTTAATTTGATAATTGTCGATTTTTTAGGTGGTGGTCTGGTTTGAATTCATGATTGTTGATTGATTTGATGTTTTTTCATTCTTTTTCCTAATCTATAGTATCTAATTCCAGCAATGGTGAAAATAATGTTTTATGGTTTGATGGAAAGTAGTGGTTGGTGTCGGCTCTGAGTTCACGATAATTGTTTTATCGGCGGACTAATCAGAGGTCAAGGTATATCTTATCTCCATTTATCTACTCTTTCAAACTATTGTTTCCATCACTAAATAATTTTTCAGAAGATCATCCAAGTGCTATACAACTAACATCACTTTGCTTTCATACACTAGCAATCAACAAAATTTTCATTTATGCACTGTATTTATCTTATCAAATTACCTGTGTGAAACTCTATCTGTAATGTGTATAAATTTATTCATGTAATCACTTATATAGAAATTTGATTTTATAATTATCTACTTTTCTAATTATCATGCAAATCTTACAATGAAAATTAAGTGTAAAGTTGTTCCGACGTAAAACATATCCTATAAAGTTCTTAATAACCGTTGGAAAGGCATAGGATAAGAAAATAGTAATGTTCTATTTTCTAAACTAATCTTGTCTAAACATAATTGAAGCCACGTTGTTTTTCTTATGGCTCTATATTGTAATCTATAGCCTTATATGTTGATTATGACAATACACTTACTTATAACGTGTTAATTATAACATGTCATTTAATTTTTTATGTGAACTAGATGGATAAGAGTTGGATGCAGGAAACGAATAGATTTTGAGAAAAGTATGTCTTGGGTGTTAGATCATTCATTCGATTTGCAAAAGATCATATGGGACCTGATAGTTACATTAGGTGCCCATGTTGCAATTGTCTTAACATCCATATCAGAAATATTGATGAAGTAGAAGATCATTTATTCTTAAAAGGCTTTTGTAACACCTATACGCAATGGACATATCATGGGGAATCTTTTAATGATATAGATCATGATGATGTCGATGGTTGGATTGATAATGAAAATGAAGAAGGGGACGAGATGCGAGAAGTGTTAGAAGACATGCGGACAGGGTTTTTCTTTGATTCTAGTCCACCTGAAATGTTTGAAACTGGTAATAGTCCAAAACAAGTTGGTATAGGGGATGAGACAAGTTTTAACAAATTATTGAAAGATGCAAAATGTGAATTATATCCAGGTTGCACGAAATTCTCTGCACTGTCTTTTCTTGTGAGGTTGCTCCACTTGAAAGTCACCAATCACTAGAGTAATAAATCACTTAAGATGTTGCTTGAACTATTGAAGGAAGCTTTCCCCGAAGGTGATATTCTTCCAAAGTTAGATTATGAGTCAAGAAGCATGTTGTGTGGCTTGGTATTTGGTTATGTGTCGATTCATGCATGCAAATATGATTATTGTTTGTTTTGGAAGGAGCTTGAAAATAAACATGAATGTCCAATATGTGGGGAATCTAGATGGAAGGTCAATGATGACAAGGGTAAACGTATTCCTCACAAAATACTTTGTTACTTTCCACTAAAGTCAAGACTTCAAAGACTATTTATGTCGAGAAAACCGACTGATGATATGAGGTGGCATAAAGAAAAACGTGTCAAAGATAATGTATTGAGACATACTGCAGATTTTAGTGCATGGAAGGATTTTGATACGGAACACGAGTGGTTTTCTCAAGACCCTCGTAATGTAAGTCTTGGCCTAACAAGTGATGGTTTTAACCCTTTTGGTAACATGCACAACTCATATAGCACGTGGCCAGTCGTACTTATGACATATAACTTTCCGCCTTGGTTATGTATGAAAGAGTCCTTTTTTATGATGGCATTACTTATTCCAGGACCTCTGGAATCAGGTAAGGATATGGATGTGTATTTACGACCATTAATTGATGAGTTGAATCAGTTATGAGAAGTTGGTGTAGAAACATATGATGCATCCACCAAAATGAATTTTCAGATGCATGCGGCAGTTCTGTGGACTATAAATGACTTTTTGGCATATGTTAATTTATCTAGTTGGAGCAGTAAGGGTTATATGGCTTGTCCAACGTGTAACAAAGATACTTCTTCGAAATGAATCAGAAGTATAAGATATGTTATATGGACCATCGTCGATATTTAGATTCCAACCATATATGGAGGAAAAATAGAAAATTTGATGGTAAGCAAGAGATCCGATTAAAGCCCATTGACTTAAATGGGGATGATTTGTTGCGATAATTGAATCATGTCAGTGATTATATACCGGGGAAACATTCGGGTCATAAAAAGTGGAAACTACACCCGAAGAGCTAAACTGGATAAGAAAAAGCATTTTTTCTGAATTATCATATTGGAAAACATTAAAACTTTGTCATAACCTTGATTTCAGGCATATTGAAAAAAATATATATGAGAGTGTGTTGGGAACTTTATTAAATACTGAAGGGAAAACAAAAGACACATATAAGGCGAGGTAAGATTTGGAGGATATGAAGATAAGGAAGGAATTACATTTGAAGGAAAATGGGGATACATATATAATGTCGCCTGCTTGTTATACCCTTAGTAAGTTAGAGAAACAGGGTTTTTGTGAGTTCTTGAAATCAGTGATGTTTCCAGATGCATATGCTTCAAATATCTCATGGTGTGTGAACGTTGGTGATAGTGAGGTATCAGGGTTGAAAAGCCACGATTGTCATGTTTTGTTACAATGATTATTTCCCGTTGGGACTCGTGTATATTTGCGCAGGGATGTATATAGTGAAATAGTTAAGTTAGGGAATTTTCTCAAAGATTTGTGTTGTAAAACACTAGATGTAGAAGAACTTAAGAGATTAGAGAAAGAAATTGTCTTGATTTTGTGCAAACTCAAAATGATTTATCCACTAGCTTTTTTTGATATAATGGTCCATTTAGCTATTCATTTTCCACGAGAGGCGATGCTTGGAGGACCGGTGCAATATAGGTGGATATATCCCATTGAAAGGTATGTCAATATACTCATTATCACATTTTTAGGAGGTTAAGTCAAAATGCTTATTTTTTACGTATAGTTTATTTATTTAACATGAGATAATTTTTATCATTCTAAATGCTAATAGGTACTTTGGCACATTAAAGGGTTACGTGCATAATAAAGCTCATCCAAAAGGTTCTATAGCGGAAGCCTACATTGTTAATGAATGTTTGACATTTTGTTCAATGTACTTTGATGGGATTGAAACTAAACTCAACCGTCCAGAAAGAAATTATGACGGGGAGGATCAAGAGGAGGGATTGGATGTATTCTCTCAAAAGGTACGCCCTTTGGGGGCATGCACTTATGACTTTCTCACAGCGGCTGAGATTGAAATGATGCGGTTGTATACGTTGAATAATTATGAGAAAGTGGCTCCATATATAGAGTAAGTTAATAACTGGGAAGTAATCTTGGTGAGTATTAATTTTGAAACTAATACGAAGCTTATTGTTCTAATTATTACAATTATTAGTGAGTATATGGAGGATTTGAAGAAAAAAAGCCCCTTGGATTTAGAAGAGAGAACTCGAAAGAATTTTCCTAGTTGGTTTGAAGAACGTGTAAGTTAAAGCACAGTTTTCATAACATAATATAGATGTATAAATTTAATTATTTTTTAACTAATATAATTGGTCTACTTATAACATTCAAATTTTGCCTTGAATAAATGAAGAAGTTGTATGGCCAAAAGTCTCCAGAATGTATTGAGCAACTATATGCAATGGCATATGGTCCAGACATAATGGCAAATAGGTATAAAAGTTGCATAGTAAATGGAGTTAGATTTCACACTAAAGATCTTGACAATCGCAGGAGAAGTCAAAACAGCGATTTAGTTGCTAAAGGAGATCATAATGACGAAGAGATTAACTTTTATGGTGTATTGAACAATATTATTAAGTTGGAGTATATCAAGGGAAATCGAGTCCTTCTTTTTTAGTGTGCTCGGTTCGAAACTGATAATGATCACTTTACCAGCATCAACGTAAATGGGAGGTGGTACAAGAGTGATCCTTATGTGCTAGCCATTCAAGCAAAACAAGTGTTTTATCTCAACGACACAAAATTGAGAAAAAAATGGCAAGTTGTTTAGGAATTCCAACATAAACACTTTTATGATCTTGCGGTGGAAGAAATGGGCATAGATGTATTAGAAATGAACGATTTTGTGTACCAGGAAAATGCTTCATCAGATATTTTTGTGATTATAGAAGTTGATGCTGGCCAGTTGCAGAGAAACGATGTAGAGGCGGACACTATTAATGCTGAAATTGTACATATAGGCAAAGGAGTACTATCGAAAGAAGACACTGTTTCCCTTGATGGCGTCGATGATGAAGACGAAACACTTGATGAATATTGTGAAAGTGCGGAAGATCTTATTGTGGTCGAGAATGATGATAGTGATATAAATTGAATTTGATGTGAAGCGAAGGTCATATGAGTAGTTTATTTTCTTTTTGTTATTTGTCTCATATTTTGTTTTGGCATTATAATCCTTTTTTTGCTTTAGTATTTATAGGTAATGGAAACTACTATCTTCAGTTTTATTGTATTGGATTGTTTTTATTTCATGCATAGTATACCATTTGAATATGTTAATGGAATTTAGTATTATTACTTTCTTCAGTTTTGTTATGACATATTCTTTTTATTTCATGCACAATATATCATATATATCATTTAATATATACTATATTCCCTAAATTGTTTAAATTACATTAATGTGTGATTTGATGTCCTTTTTCAGTATAGCACCAGGAAGACGTCTTCGGTCAAATAGCATGAGGGAGGCTCCCTCGGCTCCCCTGGAACCCCGTCTCCCATAGCTCCCACGGCACCCACGTCTCTCATAGGTACCATAGCTCCCATGGCACCCACAGCACCCACGGCTCCCATAGATGTAGAATCTGTAACTATCTCGCCGTCAACACAACACACCAGTCCCGGAAACTCCAAGGGCTATGCAGGTACAAAAACTAATTTTCAAATGTTTCTTACTATTGTATATTAGCTTCTAATATTGTTTATTTTCTTTTAAAGCTTCGAATACATATTTTACCGTAGCGAAAAAAGTTCGTGGACCTACACGTTGCAAGGGGCTTCAGAAGATGATCAAAGCTACTGGGAAAAATATGCGTATTGAGATATCGAAGGAGAAAAATAGGCCACTGGACAAAGAGTAGTCCGCTAAATTATCAAATGAGCTCGGGATTATCATTTATAACCTAATTCCAATCCCAACCAAATGGAAAGACCTCACTGAAGCTGATAAGACAAAGACATTCAACAGACTCGATGTAAATAATTTCTTATTTGAAAATGGCATTGCTGAACCAATCTCTAAATATCATATTATATGACCATAATTTGCGTATTGTCGTGTAATTTCCACTGATTTGCGTATTGTCGTGTAAATATAAGCTTTTGGTTTTGATGAGGTCTTTATAGATATGATTGATTACAAGTATGTTTATCTTATGGAGTTATTTTAGGGAGTTATTTTAAATATCAGTGTAAATTTCAGTGTTGAATGTATTGTCGTGTAAATATCAGTGTTGAATGTATTTTAAGCTTAAGGGAGTTATTTTAGGAAGTTATTTTATTTTGTATTTTGAAAAGTACACTGATTAGCTTTGTTTGTTTAGGAAATCCAAATCTCAACTTGTTGCATTGTGTAAAACTTGTTATGCCATATTAGTTTCCCCTCGACCACGGGGTTTTTTTAAGTCTTCCAGAGGTCTTAGACAAGGGGATCCTCTATCCCCAGTCTATTCATCATTGTTGCATAAGTTATGAGCAGAGGTTTGGACTTATTAATGCATAAAGGTAAAATAAATCCCTATTATCTTCCAAGTGGTAGCCCCTTGATATCTCATCTGTCTTTTGCAGATGGAATTTTAATTTTTTTTTTCTAGAGGAGATAGTAAAAGCCTAAAAAACTTGATGTCCTTTCTTCAAATCTATTCAAGAATGTCTGGTCAAAAAATAAACATTCATAAAAGTGGTTTTTCTATAGACCCAAACAGCCCTCCTGCTTTAAAAAATAGAATTATCTCATATATAGGTCTTTTCGCTAAGCCCCTGCCCATTAAATATTTGGGTTCCTCTTTGTTTAAAGGGATAAACAAGGTGAGCTACTATACAAGTCTAGTTGCCTCCATTAGAAGTAAAATAGAAAAATGGCAGTCCAAATAATTATCTAGTGGAGGAAAACTTACTCTTATTCAACATGTTCGGAGATAAATTCCTATATTTATATTATCTGCTATACAACCCCCAAAGGAAGTCATTGTTTTAATTTATAAGTTGTTAAACAAATTTGTAACACCTCGTATTTTTGTGCATTAAATAATTTATTATGGTAATTTATATTTAAATATTAATCGGGGAGTGAATGGTTAATATTTAGGAAAACTTATTTACTAAGTGAATAGTAATAATGTATTTACGTCATTTCGGGTATTAATGACGGGCTATATACTTATTTCAGTCGGGAGTCAGTATAGACTAATTTGGGTGGAAAATAGGAATTTTTATAAATTAATTCGGGTGCCAATTCTGAGTGTACGGTTGAGTCCGAATGGATCGAGATAGTCGGAAAAGTGTACCCCGGGGGTAATAAACGGGTCACGAGATGTTTTTAGACATAGTCGGGCCCACACAGGGGCATTTGGGCCACTTGGGCTTGGCTCATTAGACAAAAAACGGGATTAAGGTTAATTAAACAATTATAAGAAACAAGGGAACGGCTGAATTGAGTTTAGAGAAGACTTAGTGGGTTAGGAAACCCTAACAGTAGCCAAAGGCAAATTTAGGGATCACAGGAGAGACAAAAAGAGTCATCTTCAACCTTGGACACTCACAATTCCAAATTCAGACTCTACGAACCCTAAGGCAAGTGGTTAATTTGCTGTAGCATTTAAAGTGTATTTCAATTCATATTCATGTGATGTGGATAATCAAAGAAATTCATTTTGGGATTTAAAGGGTATAAACATGGGTTTTTTGTAAACCGTGAATCTGATTTCTAAATTGAGTAGAAATTCATATTTAATCTGAGTCGTGTGTTTGTAATCTGGTAAGATGTGTAAAACCGGAGGAATTAGAAATGAAATGGTGATATGGAATTGATGTTTAAATGGAAGACTGAATTCGATTTTAAACCCAAACTCATGAAATCAATAGAGAAAAGAAATTAAGTGATGTTTCTAGACTTTAGGAAGGTTCCTTATAAGGTTTTTGATGTCTATTGTTGATGGAAAAGTTTAGTTTTTAGTGTAGAAGAAGCTAGGGTTTGGAGGTGGGCATCCATGGCTAAAACAGCCAACTTGGGGAAGACGAGGACCTGATCGATCGATCGATCGATCGAAGGGGGACCATCGATCGATCGATGGTTCGAAAACTTTGACAGTTCGCCCAGTTTGTAATATATGGGGAAATTAAATAAAAATTCCTCCATGCCTTAATGTTTGAGTAATTAATACATGGGTTTAAATCTAATTAATTGTGAAAAAAAATTAATTAGGATTTTAGGGCGACTTGGTGTGACATCATGATTAAAATTAATTGGGATTTGGAGGAAATTAGGTGCGACACACTAAGGTTAAATTTTGGGAAGTTTATTTCAAAATGATTAAATACGGATGTAGTAGACAAATCCAGGAATAATTGTTGGGCGATACCGAGATGTAAATTTTATTTAGGTGAAGGTTAAATAATTTAGACTCGGGGATTTAGACTCGGGTGTTGTTATTTCGGGCCACGAGAGTAAGTCCAAATATATTGGTTGGGGCGATACCAAAAGAAATTAATTAATAATTAGAGTTGGGCCATAAACTCAAAATAAAATGGAATAGGCTTGTGTCACGAATTTAGTGCACGGTGTAGCCGGGGTATTTTATATTTCTATATATATATATATATATACGGTGTGTGATAGTATATATATGATGTGTGCATTAATATCAGTGGATAGATATTATTATTATATACTCTAGTCCTATAGGGGAGGTTGCGCGTAGTGGATGAATCCCCTAGCTTGAGGAGTAGGGTGAGTATAATCCCAGGTCATAGCGTTCGTTATATGGGTGAGGGGCATCTCACTTTTAGGGAAGGAATATGACCGCCTCCAACATGTATGCAATAACCAAGTTAGTGAGCAATTCTGACTTGGGGGTGATTAGGTTAGGTAAATGTACCTAGTGGGATAGCACTTTAGAGGATTTATACCCGGTGAGACGTTACTCGGGGGAATACTATTATTAACTGTTTTTCAGTATGTTTGTGAATATTGTAATATGATTAAGTATATAATTAGGTAAATAATTATATACGGACTAATTAATACAAAGCATAAGTTGTATTATATGTATAACAGATGTGGAAGTTATATAAAATTTAAAAGGGAAATGATTTAATTAAGTTGATGTTGATAATAACTTAAAAATCATAATTAAGACATACTCGGTTAGAGTAGGGTGTTTTCAAGGGGTTATATAATTTCTCTAGTCATAAGACGAAGAACTATTTGAATTTATTAAAGGCTTTAGTAGTGCACATTAGAGGAAGGGTGAGGATTTCTTCAAGGGAGAGCGGCACTAACTAAAATATGGAGAGCATGCATATTTACTTATTACAGCAAGTTAATCATTTGCTAAATGTTTTTCAAATGTTTTTGGGTACTAACCCTTGCCATAAAAAAATTTAAAAAACCTTTTAGGTGTCCAACCACAGGGACGCCAGGCTTGACTCAATTTCAGGGATCCGTTGCTGCAGCATATGTGGATGTTACGGGAAGTTTGATAGACGCCTCACTCTTTCATTCTAGTATAGAGACTGCTATCAGTTATTTTGATCATGTCGCTCACAGTTCCTTTAGTTTTTGTCAGACTTGTTGAGATTGATTACTTGTCTTTATTTTATATTTGTTGGAGTTTGGGCCGATGGTTTATTCGGTCAGTCACTTAATAGTGAATGGTTGTTTCATTTATTTGTGATTATTGTGTAGTTTTATTTCCCCATGAGTTTCATTTAGTTAATGAAAGATAAAATTTGGCACCAGTCTAATTTTCGCACTTAGGTGGTTAGTAATTAAAAAGGTGACAGTGATGCTAAGAATGAACCAACTGAGGAACTTGTTCTAACTTAATTTAGGACTGATCACCCGGGGTTAATTAAGCGGGGTGTCACAAAATTATTCTAGGTAGGTTATGAGAAAAAAGGATGGAAATACTAATGGTCTAGCTGGTATAAGTTTTTTTTCAAGTAGAGTAAGGAGGATTGGGATTGAAGGATCTTCATACCTTATCTGAAGCCTCTTATTTAAGACTGATTTGGAAACATTATTCTAAGACCTCTCTTTGGACTTAATTTATGAATAATAAATACAAGTCTTGGAATAAATTCCCAAATGGAGGATCTCTAGCTTGGAGGAACATGAATTAAGTCAAAAACTTAGCTCTAGAAAACATGATCTTTAGTCAAGGCAATTGGAGATGGAAACCATCAAATTCGAGTGAATTTACTCTTTCTTTGGTTATAATATAATGATTAACAAGTTTAAAAAGTCAATACTGGCTAATCTTGTGTGGGATAGGAACATTCTAAAGAAAATATCAATAAACATGTGGAGAGCTTCCAACAACTGTCTTCCTTTTGATGAAAATGTTAAAAGTTTAGGCATTCTTCTTGCTTTTAGATGCAGGGCTTGCAAGTGTTAGAGCGTGGAACATAGCAGGTGTAACAGTCCTGCAAATAAAAGACTGAAAAAGCTTCCAAAATTTATGAACTTTTATAGCTCTACTAAACCCTAAAGTGGATCATACTCAGATTGACTCATTCATAAAGGAATAGAATTATAAAGGATGTGCCTTTAATCAGTCCAATAAAATTGGGATTCTCTAAATATTTGGTCTCCAAGCTACAATTTTAAAAGTTGAGGATCTGGTGTGTGTCTAATTGAAACATGATCTCCTCAAAACTGAAAATAGTGTCAGTAGTTTATGACAAGCGTAGAACACAAGAGAGGATGGTTTTGTGGGAGCATATTCAAGAGAAGGCTTCTCTATATCACAACTTAGTTCACCTAGTCATAGGTGATGTTAATGTTGTATCTAAAAATCAGGGCAAAATGTTGTTGACTACAATTCAGTTCAAGATTCTAATGAAGCAATGAATGTTGTGGACTTGTAGATTTGGGCCTTTTGGACCAAAATTCAGTTGGTGTATTAATAGAGAGGAGGAGCATACCTAATATGTTCCACAATAGAATTCGAACCATTTACAGGACTGTTACACCTGCTATGTTCCACACTAGAATTCGAACAATTTAAATTGTGGTTAAGAACAGCAGAATCCCTTCATCTTCTATACAACTATTACTAAGACTGCGTTGAGAAGGTGAAATCTCTGTTATTACTCCGTTATTTATTTATTTTTATTTTTTTCTTACTATTGTTACTCCTTTATCATTATCAGAGTGACCATGAGATTCCTAAAATAACTCTTTGACATTAAGACTTGATTTTTTTTATTGAAGTTTCTTATCTAGGTCTTTGATAGAGTCTACCTTTGTTTCATCCTCTGAGTCCCGATCCTCAAATCATCTTCACGTGGGGCGGGATCAGCAAAAGATTATATTATTCTAGTACATACTCGGACATGACTGCTGAAACTATAACACTAGGCATCATGGACACAAAACCTCATACATGCCAGTAGCCTGCACTGGATCCTTCCAAGAGTTTTGAACCACCTCTTCAAACTTCTGGTGATAAATCCACATTGATTGGAATTTAAATGTCTTTGGTTTGGACTCCATTTTAGTTTTATTCAAATGCTGAATATATGCTCCAGGGTAGAGGTCTAATAACATAATTAAGGGAAAAACTGGGTGAACAAATGAACATTCAGGTCTTTATGGGAGTTGTTACGAAATAATGATTGGAATATATTATACTATGAATGAAGAGCATTAAGAAAAATAGGTTATTCTGATTGGATGAACAGATCATGGAGTACAAAATTGGACATTTGTGAATTTTTAACATCTTTTTTAGCATTCTATTTGTTGACTTCTTTGTAGCCCCTGTAATGTTCCACATGATGAGACTCATAATTGATGCTTGATGACCTAGCACTTTCTCTACGTCACTAATATATAGTGGCTTAGCATCATTAGATTGATCATTAAGGTTGTTGGGCTATCATTCTATATGGTTATCTCTGAGATGTTACCTGTTTGAGATGATATACTAATTAAGATAGCAAATTGTTAAAATCTGGACAGTTGTTTATGCTTTTTATTTTTTTTATTTTTTAGTAACTAAGTCATTATATTTATAAGTTATTTCTGCCTTCTTACTTCAAGTAAAAAGTTGAGTATAAAATTTTTCAACTGTTGGGTATAAAATTTTAGGAGAGATTTGACATTGATTTGGATGATCATTCAAAGGAGTGTTTGGAAGAGATAATGAAAGGGAGAAGTAGGAGTCAACGGAGAAAGCTTCGTGAAGTGTATAAAAATTATGGATTAGCAGAGGAAGATCGAGAAAATGTCCCTGCTGGTGTGACCAAGGATAATTGGCTTAGTTTATGCGATTTTTATGAAAATCCAAGATATCAGGTTTGAACTATTGTTGATCTTGTAACTTGTAATATTTTTTTTATTAAAATATATGTACTTATGATGTTTGAAAAATTATTGCAGAGACAATGTAATGCAAATCAGAATAACAAGTCTAAACAAATTGTGAAGCACATTGTTCTAAAAAACCCGCCTAGGCTTGAGGCTTGGGAGAAACGCCTCGCCTTAATTTTTTGACGCCTTATGCTTGGAAAAACCCTTAATGCGGACTTTTTTTCTAAAAACAACAATACTTTAGTGAAACGATATTTCCTTTTAAAGATTTTTTTACAAACCGGACCGTTATCTCATCCAAAATAATCAAATAGTATTTTAATTTGCAAATATTCAGATATATTTTTATGATATGTACATTTTTTGTATTTTAATAGCCTTGTTATGGTTAAAAAAATATTAAAATATATTAAAAAGGCCTAAATGCCTTTTCACGCCTTTTTACACCTTTTTACCCCTATGGTCCGCCTAGGCTTCTAAGGCTTAAGGCTTGGCCTCCACGCCTCGATCACGCCCCGCATTTTTTAGATTCTTGGTGAAGCATAATCAAGGGTCAAAAGCATTTTTGGTGGTTCATCATGAACTGGTAATATATCTACTTGTTTTGATGTGTCAATTGAGAATTTTATTTTACACGTATAATTATTAATTATTTGTTGTTTAATAGCGGAGTAAAGAGGTGAACAGTCAAGAGCCGAATAGGATCAAGTTTTATAAAGAAACATATTGCAAAGATGAAAAGTGGACATCTCCTGAAGTCGAAATGCTCTATGTAAGTCTTATCAATTTATTTTTAATTTACCCTACTGTTGCGGAATTATAAACCAACAAACACTGTAGGGTTGTAATTATTTGGTACTATTATCTTCGGTATAAAAATTACACATAGTGCATTATGCTTTATTATTTTAAAATTATTGTATTTAAATGGCTTAAAAATTATAGATGTAATCCGTTTTCTTTTATTTTCTTTGCAGAATGAGATGAAATGCCTGGAATCCGAATCAATATATGATGATGGTACCATGATGAGCTCAGACGAGATAGCAAATAAAGTTCTTGGCACAAGGTCGAGATATATTAACGGTC
This sequence comes from Sambucus nigra, assembly GCA_949130495.1. Classification (NCBI taxonomy): domain Eukaryota; kingdom Viridiplantae; phylum Streptophyta; class Magnoliopsida; order Dipsacales; family Adoxaceae; genus Sambucus; species Sambucus nigra. The sequence goes on from OX422223.1 coordinate 298,906,990, forward strand.
TTGGGTATGGTCCCAAAAGAAAGGATTTTGGAATTAATATAATGCTATTGAGGAATGCCGAATTGGAAGAGGCACTTAAGCTGTCTATAAAAGTTCAAGAAGATTTCATGGATCGTCTGCAAGCTCGTGAGGTAGAGGCAAAAATTCAACGAGAAGGGTCAGTGGCACAAAAGGCCACTATGGAGACTCAACGTGCAATGCTAGATGCTATTCTAGTTCGACAAGCGGAGTCTGATAAGTTGATTCAGTCGTTGATCACATCACGTGCCTCATCTTCCGAACGATGGTAATCTAGACGTGTTTTAGTTTTGCTACTCGTGTGCTTTTAAAATCCCATTTTATTTTAACTAATGCTATTGTATACTCTTAATTGAAGATTTGATGTGACAGGACACTATTTTTGGGGCGCCATAAACTTTTGACATTTGCAAACGGAATCGGAGACTTCTAAGTCCTTTAACGAGTTTAAGTTATTTTTTTGCACCATAGATATTTGTCGTTTGTAAGGGGATTAAATGTGGGACTTGTACGTCCTTTAACTAGTGCATAGTTTAATTGACAATGTGTTTGTATGTGACTTAATGTGGATTTTGTTTATGATAATTTAGTTATTTTGTGGATTTTAACGAATGTGTTTTTTTAGATGGTTATTTGTTTAAATTTCGCGGTATACATTAATTTATCAAATTCAAAATAAAAAAATATATATTTGGAAACATTCCCTTATCAAAATAAATGCCTTAGTAGTTAAATATGCAATTGATAAGTAAAAGTGCGGCTTAAGATTTGATAGTTTATTATTGAAAAATTAATGATTAAGAATCATTCTCCAACAATTAAATTTCGTAGCCAATAGCTTTTGAGGAAAGGTACAATTTTTGTAGCTAAAAGCTTCTAATGATTAGTTTACTTATAGAATTGGCAACGAAATGTAGACAATTAGCAACGAGAAGTTGAACAATTATCTGCAAAACAAATTGTAAATTTTGTAGCTAAAAATTTCAAACACTAGTTTACCTAAAAAATCGGCAACGAAATGTTAGACTACTAGCTACGAAACAAATTATAGCCTAAATATGGTATTTATCCACGAAAATAATTGCGTAGCAAATGACCTTAACAATTGGCAATGAAAGTTTTTTTCGTGGCCAAATACACTTAGCAACGGGCCTTTGGCCACGAACTTGTTAAGAAATAATTTTCGTTGCCAAAAACTATCAGCAACGAAATATGAACTTTTGGCTACGAAAAAATTCACAGTTAAATGTTAGTTATTCAAACCTAGTTTTGGCTTTGTCTTCTTTCTTATAGTTTGATTAATAAAAGTTCCATAAATGAAATTTTTTATTCTGCATATATCGATCCCCAACAGTTTGGGTGTTCAAAAATATTGTGGGCTAACAATTATAATAATAAGTTGAATTTAAGACTCTCCATGATGTGGAATGCAACGAAAATATCCTTAAAAAAATTATTCAAATCTTTAGAAAACTCAAATAATCATTAATAGCAAAAGAGAAAATATGGATCCCTAGGGATTTATTTATTGACTCCCTGCAACTTGTCGGGCAAGTATCCTAATTAAGCTAGGAGTCTATACAACCTAAATCACTGACTAAAATATATTTACTAAAACTAAAAAATAAACATGTGTTGAAATAAAAGATCAAGAAAGAAAAAGAGGATCCCCATGAAGCAGACCCATTTTCGACCCACGCAACTCCACCTGTTAAGAAAAGATCGTCCCGAGGGCAAAAGTGGTATATCATCCATCTCAGATTGCACATGGATGCGTGCCGTAATAACCTTTGTGTGCTATGAAGGTTTCCCTATCTCTTCCTCAAATTCCAAAACCAATACCATTTTTTTTAATTTGTTGGGATAGTCTAAATCTCAATGCCCAAACACCTCGCAGTCACAACACTTAAAGTGAACTCCTGAAGTAGTAGTAATTGAAGTGGTGGTAGGTGTTGCAGTCGCTGTCACCTGTGGCTTAATGGTTGTCCCACCTTTCTCCATAGTTCATCCTTCTTTGAAGTGGTACTCTACCTTTCGTTCATACTCGATAGCTTGGCTTAAAAAAGTAATCCGGTGCAACCCTAGCTCTGTCTGAAATTTAAGATAAAGTCCATGAATATAACACCCAATTTGTTCTTTGTGCTCTCCTTCAGCCTAGCCTGGGTGTAAAGTAACTGAAATTGCTCCAAATACTCTTTCACGGACATGTAACCCTGCTTGAGACCTTGAACACAAAAAATAGGTCTCTGAAGGTAACCAACATCTATGCCTCTATATGCTCCCAGGAAGTAACTGATTCAAAGTCACTCGTGGACCTGTCATGCACTAACTGATCCCAGCACATTAATGCATAACCCTCTAATTTTATAACGACGTATATAACATACCTATAGATCAAAGAAATACTCAACGTTCTTTAACCAATCCATAAGTGTGTCGGGATTAATTGTCCCATCGAACAAACTCACATTGATCCGGACATCACCATGCATGGTCTTGCCAAAAAACCAAATCAAGGTATTAACGTTATCCTCCATTTATTTCCCACCTCATAATATATATTCGGGGTCCTCATTATTACCCGTATTGTCTCCTTTGGGCTGCGTTGGGGCTACCCAACATGGATGTTTAGGGGATGATTTTTTGTCCCCATTTTATGCTAATTTCCCTTTACCATTTGAATGGACATTTATTATTCATATGCCCTTTATTTTTGCACCCATGACACACATGTTCATTGGGTGGAACATAAAGGGGTTTACCACCATACCTCACACTATGTTGTATATCTTAATTTATTTAACCACTCTCTTATCGACGTATAACAAGTAGAGGGTGATTAGAATTCCTTCCTCTTTATCAGCCTCCTCCCATCTACCTTCAATTTTAAGAGGTCTTGATTATTTCTTTGGGCCTAATGTGACATATCCTTCTTATACTCTTTATACCCCCACGAAATCGATTGCAGGGTTAAGTGAATAGAACTACCTTTTCCCTAGCATTTATAAAATTTTATAAGGGGCAAGCCCTCAATAAGAACCACCTCCACCGCTAGAAAAATACCTTTTTACGATGGTTTTAGAATTTAATTTTATGACCGTTTTCATTAAAGCGTCGTAATAAATACTATTATTTCACAATTATGAGCCTTTTAGCATTTAAACAAATAATTACGACTAATGTTTACTTTTTGTGTTATATAAATATAATATTTTATGACCGTAGTATTTTAACTATCATATAATATATTTTTATTTTTTATGACACGTTTGTATACATGGTAATATTAACTATAATTTACAAAATTTATTATCTTTTTAATAAACTTATCTAATTATTTATGACCCTTTTTAATAGTAAAAAATCTAGTGCGCGGGAAACACAATTTGGTGATAGAATCCTACTACACATCAAATTAAAGAGCCACTTCCCCCAATCCCTATATTCTACGATAAAGATGGAGAAACCACAACCCCACACCCGCATCATCCACGCATCTCGTCTCCAACCACTGCATAGCTGTATAAATCTCCATCTTCAATAACTGTGTAACTGTGTCCTCTGATTTAAGGGCTTGAATACGAGTTATAGTGTTATATGATTCAAGGGCTTGAAATACTAACCTTCTGAAAAAATTGAATCAAAGTAGTAATATCATCAAGATATTAGAAGAGGTTGAAAAACGGATGTATGTTTATATTATATAGGCATATAGCAGTTCTTACGGTATTGAATGGTATCCTCATTTGTTTATATTCTAACATAGTAAATGTTTGTTGTTTGACGATCATGGAGCTAAATGTGTGAGACGTTTAGTCAAATGGACATCACTAACTCTTATGCCAATTTAAATTCATGGACCATAAATTTAACCTTAATGGAAAATATATCTTTTATATGAAGATGATGTTGAAATTAAAAGATAAAGAAAGTAGACTTAATTCAGGCATGTTTAAACTATAGAACTGAACGAATGTTTCGATATGAATTGAACCTGTAATTGTTATTTGGCCACTTGGTCACTAACAAAATGAAAATCAATTTCCACGTGCTTTGTGCGGGCGTGGAAAATTGGATTTGAGGATAAATAGGTTGCACCAATATTATCACACCAAAGAATGGGAGGTTTGTGAGGCGGGAAACCAACTTTATGTAAAAGTGATTTGATCCAGGTTAGTTCAGCGGTAGAATCAGCGAGGGATTTATATTCAGCTTCAGTAGAGGAGCGAGACACGATTTTATGTTTACGAGAGTGCCATGAAATGAGATTAGAACCCAAATAAAATGCAAAACCACCGGTAGACTTTCGATCGTCAATACAACCGGCCCAATCAGAGCCCGTAAAGGCTTGAAGTTCAAGAGATGAGGATTTTATAAGTTAAAGGCCATGAGTTTGAGTATCATTAAGGTAGCAGAGAATACGTTTGACTAGACTCCAATGAACATCCGTAGGTTGGTGCATAAATTGACAATCTTTGTTAACAGCAAAGTTAATATCAGGACACGTGAGAGTAACGTATTAAAGAGCACCAACAATTTTTCTATATGGGGTGGGATTGGTTAATGGTGTGCCTTCATTTTTAGAAAGGGAGGAGGTGGTGGAAATGGGTGTTTTGATGGGTTTAGAAGTTGACATACCATGTCTATGGAGGAGGTCATTAATGTTGCGTTGTTGGGAAAGATGGATTCCATTGTTTGTGGGTGTAACTTCAACCCAAGAAAATAATGAAGATGGCCGAGATTTTTAAGTGAAAATTCAGTGCGAAGTGAGATGATAAGAGATTGGATGAGATTAGAATTGTTTCCAGTTATTAAGATGTCATTAACGTAAATAAGAAGAAACATGATATTTGTCCCATCTTTATAAACGAAAAGAGAAGAATCAGTTTTGGATACAAAGAAGTTTTGGGTGAGAAGATATTGTGTTAACCGGTGAAACTAAGCTCGAGGCAATTATTTTAAGCCATAAAGTGACCGGTGTAGTTTGCAAACATAGTTGGGATGTGTTGGGTGTTTAAAACCAGGAGGTTGTTCCATGAAAACATCTTCTGTTAAAAAACTATAAAGAAAAGCATTATTAACATCTAGTTGAGACATAGACCAATTCTGGGTGACTCCAATAGAAAGAATGGTGCAAATAGTAGTTGATTTGACAACAGGGATAAAGGTTTCAGTGAAGTCAAGTCCATATTCTTGGTGAAAACCTTTGTCTACTAAACGAGCATTGTACCGTTCAAGTGAGCCATCGGATTATCATTTTATTCGAAAAACCCACTTGCAACCAATAATATTCATGGTGGGGGAAGGTGGAACTAGAGACCAGGTGTTGTTGTGCAGATTTGCGTTAATTTCAGTGGTCATGGCCTTACGCCATTGAGGGTCTTTATTTGCTGATGTAAAACATGTGGGTTCATGGATTTGGAGTGTGGTAAAATGTAGTTGAGGTTTAGTAGAAGTTTTGGCAGTGGACTGAGATCGCAGGAGCATAGAGTGAGTGTGGGTTGGTTGTTGGATGGGGTGCGGACCAATATCAATTGATAACTGGATGCCATTTGGGTTGGAGTATGAGGGCAGTGGTGAAATGGGGCGGGAAGGAGCAGGACAGTCGCGAGTTGCAGGTGTAGTAACTGGTAAGGGAAGGTGTGGGGTGGGTAGTCGTAAATTAGTAGAAGATAGCATTGGAGGATTATGTGATGTCGACGCTAGGAATGGAGATAATGGACGGGAGGTAGTAGCAGGTATGTGTGGTGGTTATATGCGTTTGGAGTAGATTTTGAGGGTGTTAATATAGTTGATGTACTACCCCATGGGACATTGGAGGGCAGAGGAAGAGTAGTACAGTTATTTAAAGCGAATGGAAAATTATTTTCATCAAAGCGAACATGACGTACAAAATAAATGCGACCCGTGTGAAGATGAAGACAACGATAACCATGGTGATTTGAATTATAACCAAGAAAAACACACGGATAAGAACGATAATTAATTTTATGAGCATTATAAGGGTGGAGATATGGAAAACATAGACAACCGAAAACTTTTAGAAAATTATAGTCAGGAGGGTGGGAGTAAATTATTTGAAAGGGAGATTTATGGGAGAGAGTACATGTGGGCATATAATTAATAAGAAAAACTGCAGTTTCAAAGGCATAATGCTAAAAATTTTGAGGAATTGACCCATGAGCCAATAGAGTGAGACCGATTTCAATAATATGTCGGGGGCGACATTCAATAACCCCACTTGTTCATGTGTGTGGGGGCAAGAGTAGCGATGATGAATACCACAATTTTTAAAGAAAGGATCCAATTTTTGAAATTCACCACCCCAATGAATTCGAACATTTTTTATTTTAGTACTAAATTGTCGTTCAACTAGTTTTTGAAAATTAATAAAAATGGCATAAACGTCAGATTTGCGCATCATTGGGTAGAACCAAATAAAGTTAGAGAAGTGATCAACAAAGATGACAAAATATTTATGACCATTAGTAGACATAATAGGAGATGGTCCCTAAACATCACTAAAAGTAATTCTAAGATAGATGATGATGATTTAATACGACTCGACAAGTGTTGTCTACAAGACTTACCCATTTGACACGCTACATAAATATTATTTTGACTGGAGGAAATAAAAGGAAGCTGGTTTGGGTGAAGAATTTGATGAAGAACTTGAGCATGCGGATGGCCCAAGCGATTGTGCCAGCAAGTTGAGGACGCTTTTACAGTATGATGCGCATGTGGAGTTGAAGTCAATGTTGTGGGAGCGAGTGTAGAGTACATGTTTACTCGTACCGTGATCCTTAACAACACAATAAGAGGGATTAAATTCAAAATAAACGTTATTGTCTTGAGTGATTTGAACATATAGAAGAGATTTAGAAATTTTAGGAACATGTAAAATATTATTTAAAAAGAGATTAGAGGAGGAGGTAGAAATAGTGGAGCTTCCAATATGAGAGATTGGGAGTCCCTAACCATTTCCAATGTGAATAGTATTGGGTCCATGATATGTAGATGGATGATTAAACTGAGTAAGATCTGGGGTGACATGGTCTGAAGTGCCAGTGTCGAGAAGTCAGGTTGTTATGGGTGCGGGTGGTGTGGGAAGTAGACCCGGTTGATAGGATTGGGCATAAGTGAAATGGGAAGTGGGCATAGAAGGATTAGAGGTGATGAACCTGTGAGGGCATGCTGGGGCAGTGTGATAGAGAGCATGACAAAGTTGACAACGAGGTTGGTGATGAGAGTAAGAAGAACACTCCCGTCCACGTCTACGGTCACGGTTTGAGCAACCTCGATTGGAAGGATAGTGTGGATAACCAGAGTGGGATGTAATGTTTTCGTGGGATACTGTTGAGGGGTTTGGAGTAGTGAAGTGAGCAGTAGGTGGATTATTTTGAGGTTGGATTATGAGACTAGATAATTAGTAAGCATTGATAAATTCATAACTAAGTAATAGAGAGTGTAACTCAGAGAAGGTTACAAGAGTGGGTCTTGCAGTGAGAGTAGTGATTAAATCCTTGAATTCAGATCTTATGTAATAACCCGTGACTTTGGTACTGAGAAATTGAATTTTCGGGAGAAATAAAAATTTATTTAAATTGGGAAATTTTAAAATTTGGAAATTGAGGTCCAAAAATTGAGGACATTATAAAGTATTTCAGATGACGATTTTGAGTGTGCCATTAATTCCGGATGGTACGAAATAGTCAAAATGACTGCCCTTGGGATTTATTTCGGTTCCGGAATATTTTTAAGTAAGTTTGACTCGAATAGGAGTAAACGAGTCATTTAAAGTGTGTATTATCATTTAAAACTGGGACTTTTGTTTTATAGGTTTAAGAGGCTTACGAATTCAGCCAATCTCATTTAAGAGAAAGAGAAAGTAAGAGAGAAAGAATAAGAAAGGAATAAAGAGGGAGGAAAAAGCTTGGAAACTCCGTCCAACATGCGATCTCGAGGACGATTCAACCACTATGATTTCGAGACAAGTGTTTAATCTTATAAATATTTCATTTGTGTATTTCATTTCATAATTTGTGGATAAAGGAAATGGATTTTTGGGTTATATGTTAAAACCTAGATTTTGGGTACTAAAACTTGAATTTTATGTTTATACATTGGATTGATGACATATAAATTGATAGGATGAGATGTAGGATGAGTTAAAATGCTAAGAATATGAGTGAGTTAAAGATTGGGGGTTAGATGATGATATTTGGGTGTTTGGGTAATTAGGGTTCGTTTAAAATGGAAAAAGGGCCAAGATATCTGGGATGGACGATCGACCGTAGCTAGGGGGTCGGTCGACCACGCCCTAAGGGAAAAGGCTACTGCATTCTTCGTAGGGAAAAATTTAGAATCGCGGTCGACCGGTCCTCTATTTTTAGCCCAAGAATGGGATTTTCTTATACCCCCTTTTCTTTTGGGTTTTATTCTTAGGGGCCTTCTTACAGGACTTATTATGGAGTATTATGATATAATATCAAGGGATTTGTGCCTTAGGATGGATAGGGGCTTTAGGACCTATGTTGGAATTGGATTATGAGGGTAGGATGCCTCTTCTTGGAAGGAAATAATTATGGGACTGAATGATAGGCGAATTATATTAATATGATGGTGGTGGGTTATCATGAAATAGTTATAAATTGTAGAGATAGTCCCTTTATGTTTATGTGTGTTTGAAGTCGAGAGGTATTACAGTATATGCTTTAGATTATTACCGAATAGAATAGTTATGTGTATACTTCTAGCCGAGCTAGTTATTTCCTGTTTATACGTTAATGTTAAGGGTTCATAGCGACAATTGAACTGTAGTCGGAATTGAGAGCGATTGGATATTACTATCAACTAGAAGAGGGCGTGTTGTAAATCTAGTCGGGATAGTTGTTATATATTTGTGTGTGATTGACAATGGGGATTCCAATAATTGATGGGATCACGAAATGAATTTATGATTGAGCTTGAGGATTGCAGACTATTATTTATGTGTACACTTATAGTCGGGATTATTATTAGATATCGAAGTGTATTCTGATATAGATGGAATGTATAGTGATTTTTATATATGGTAAACTTGGAGTTAGTGACCTTAATGTTTTATATATTGGAAGACTATTCATATTATAAGGGAAATGGATAAATATGTGTCAAGTGAGGCACTGTATAAGGGAGAATGCTTTGAGTAAGGATGTGTCATAATAAGGGTGAGTATTACGAGAGTTGTATACACATTGCTAGCTTATTTTACCATATGAATAATGATTAAAGATAGGGTATGCATTTATATATAGAGACGTATATATATTTAAATGGATATAATTATGGCTCGAATGTATATTTCTTGTGTGATGATCTATACATATGATGTGAATGCTGGTATATATATACTGTGTGAATGATATATATACTTATTGTGTGATCATACCCGGCACATGCTATCATGGGAAGTTGCACAATGAGGGTGAGCCCCTAGCTTGAGGAGCAGGGTGTGGATAGTCCCCAGGTCATAGTCGTCCTTTTTTATTTGTGTGATTTTATTTTTGGGGGTGAGAAGTCTTGCGTATGAGTCGTTCTCACTTGACCGGTTAGGAACTATGACCGCTTCCCATACGTTATAATTGATTTTGTCTCCATGGCGATGGGATAATAGTTCGCTAGGTGGTGACCCCGGGAGAAAGTGAGTAACTCCTGGAAGATGATAGCATAGTGGAGTATTTTTCGTATCCTATAACCGTTTATGTTATGTGTATGGCAAAGTGTACATTATGTGTGTTATGTATACGTGGTTATAGGAATGAATGATTGTTTATATATATTGAGAGTAAATATGTATATATATATATATATATATATCCTAGGTGGAGGTGATATGAATTTTCTAGTATGTACATCTTGGGTGATTTTGGTGTACTAGTTTATCAGGGTCGAAGGATCATACTTAGAGACAATTGAGGTTATATCGACCTCAAGGAGTTAGAGAAAGATTCTAATTATTTTCTTAGAAATAGTATTCAATAATTAAGTAGTTGCTGCAATAGGATTTGTGTAGAAGACATAATGGATCCCTACGATCAACATTGTCAAGGAGTAGTGTATAGGGGGGAATCCTTGTTTGGATTTCGCTCTGCAAGACGTCCCATGCACGAAACACAGTGCAATGTTGAGAGTGGTGAGAATTTTTGTCCTGATTAACCGTATGTATGTTGTATAAAGAATAAACTCTTATTTTGAAGCCTAATGTTAATGTGTGACATATTAAGACTTATAACTGGTTTAAGTTAATAATTGGAACCACTAGAGCCTAGTAAGGCATATATAGGTATATATATTTTGGCGGGATAAGAGTGGAAAGGATTCGTGGGTTATGTTAGGATGACAGGTCACGCGGGTATAGGTCGTGCCTATTGTAAGGTAGGTTGTCCTTATATGGATGGAGTAACTTAATTAAGGTTCCAGGACACACCTAGGTGCGCGTTGTAGATGAGAGGTGGGTTTGGGGTTTCACGAGAGTGCGACTCCACTTTAATTATGAAATAGTGCATTTATATTTATTATGCACGGTTAACACACTTGCTAAACATTCTTACTCCTCGGGCTCTGACCCGTTTATATTTCTCTTTTGCTATATATATATATATATATATATATATATATATATATATAATGTTTACCACAGGTGTCCTACCGCATGGATACCGGATGCTTTTCTATCCAGAGTCTTGGGAGCCGTAGCAGTTGAGAACTGTGGCGGGATCTAGCTCATGGTCGCTTCCTACTTATTTGAAAATCTGGGTAGGATTCATGTTGTATATCGGGTTTACACCCAATAGTTATATGTAGCCGTTTATACTTCTTCTTTAAGGATGTTGTACTGTCTGTGATCCGACATCTTATTCGGGTATATTTCTTTGTGTACTCATTTTAATTTAATGTTTAGCACTTCTTTTATCTTGGTACTTGTGTACGTCTCACCTTGGTTAGTATTGTTACATTGTTGGTTTGATGTCCATTGTATGTTTTATTTTAATTTTGGCATTCGCTTTTATAGTTTTGGGTAGTTAGCCTTACTTATATTAGTTTCGTCAGTTGATGGTAAGAGTGATCCATTTGGGATTCCGGTTTTAATTTAGTATAGGGTTGGCCACCCGTTATTATTTTAAGCGGGGTGTCACATATGGTATTCGAGCATCAGGTTCTAGTGTCCTTAGGATCTGTGCGGGTTTTCTGCGTTCTTCCGCAAGCGTTCTTAATATAGAGCCCTACTCTTAATATTGTTATATTCACAACGTCCATTTCCTTCTGCGAGGTGTACTCACTTGAATGACATTTCGATGCATTTGTTTTCATCTCAGATGTCGCCAAGAATAAGTCGTCCAGGAAGGGGCAAGATGAGGATGGTCAGCAACGCTGAGTTCATCAGATATGGCTTTTCCTTTTTGGAGTAATGTTGATGTAGAGTCATCAGCTTGGTGAAGACGATGAAGATGAAGGTTTAGTATGCGAGTTTCAGAAGGAGATGCAAGGGCATCAGCAAGAGTCTTCCAGATTTGATGAGATGTTTGTAGTCCAACTACAAGAGAGATCATTGAAGTGGACATGGAGGATACAAGCTGGATAATAATTAGCTTATCTTGATGTTTCCATAAGCTGGTAGCTGGTTCTTCAGAGGGACATGGATAACTTCCATCAACAAATCGAAGCAGGTTTTGACCACTTAAAAATGGTTCAACTTGAGTTTTCCAGTGAAGGTAATTGGTATCATCAAGTTTGATGTTGACATAGTGGTGGGAGGAACCAATATTGATAGTGGAAGGTGGGGAAGAGATATCACTGTTTGTATTTGATGGGGTGGTCATTGTGATGGACGAATATCACTGCTGATAGAAAAGAAACGAAAATATATTATCAGGTTATTTCTCTGATACCATATAGAACTGAACGAATGTTTTGATATATAGTTTTTACATAGTTAATGAACCCAGACATGCTGGTGAAATATATGCAGTACAAGTAGTAACTGTTTAGCTACGTAATAGGAGAATTCAAATTTTGAATGTTTGTTGCTGTTGAATCGGTATAACCAGCAGGTGCAGACGCCATCTGTTCCAAGTTAGTAGGAGAGTTGTTAGTGGACTTGTTCTTGGTCAATATAAACTACACATAGTGCATAGATGACTCTAGCTCTGCTTTATTTGTAGCTTTTATTGTATTCTGATTTTTAAAACACATTGTTGTTTCATCTTTGTCCCATCGATAAGTTTAGATTCTGATAAAATCACTAAATTTCTTTTATGCCTATGACTTTGAGTGACTTATATCAATATACTCACAACAAATCAATTTTTCTTGTTATGTTTAATTGTGTAACTTTTGAATTTTTTTCAGGCTTTGATTGGATAGTGCAACAAATAGCTCCCAGTTATTTCCATTAATCATATATACGTGACATTGTTAGCAGATATAAAGAGTTTTACTTAAACGCGAAATTTCTTTGTCACAACATCACATCGTCACCTGCACTAGTTCTGGTATATGCTTCAACTTCATGGGTGTTATATCAATCTTACAGACATATCTAAAAAGCTCACGCAAATTTAGTACCATCATATATAAAGTAAAATAGATTAAAACAGAAAGTCGGAGACCATCTCCATCAATTTTGGGTATAAAATTAGGTCTTTTTTCTATTTTAAAGAAATGTGTTTATTTTTTTAGGTACAAAAATAAAGGCCCGCACTTAAAGAACTCTCTCTTTATATATAGGCAAGCTAAACCCCAAACAAATAAAGAGAGATAAATAGAAAGTTATATTATACCGGAGTTTGGTATGATGACGCTTTCGACTAAAATGTTTGGAAACGAAAAAACTATCGTTGAGAAAAGGAGAAAGAGTTTATCAAATTCGATCTTAATTTTTCAAAACTAATACTTAATTGTGCGTTAAAATATTACTTGCATGCATTGATATATAAATTCAATTATTACACATAGAGGTCATTTTTAATAATAAGTAATTATGATGAGAATATTTAGGATACAAATATTACAGTTTTGAAAGCTTATAATTGGTTCTCATTAAATAATTTGGTATGAAATCAATGTTCTCTATCAATAACATAAATAAAAATAGACTTAAATAATTAATATAGTTACTAGTAATAAAATGGTCATTGGCACTTAACTACCCTAATTTTTAGTCACTTTTACTCTTCAAACCCCAATGTATCAACACTAACACTTAAAATTTCAAATTTGGCGAAGAAGAACATTTTAACGTATTTACCCTCATTTTTTTAACATTTATGTTAGTCAATTTAACGGCAGAGTTTAGATTGCGGCAATGTGGAAACTTTGGGGTTTTATGTGTCAGGTTTGATACATTGGGCTTTGAAGTACAAAGGCGACTAAACTTCATGATAGTAAAGTGTCAATAACCTTTTTTATGAACAAATCTGCATAATATGATTGTTTAATAGTTTTTACTTAGCTTTTAATTTCTAATCATGATTTCTTGGTGTTCTATAATTGATATCATTAATTAATGTTTTCCCCTACTTATATATGTGCTATTGTTTCATTTGTGGCCATAATTTTTTAACATCGTTTGAATTTTTTTCCTTTTAGAATTTAGTCACTTGTTGTTGATACTGATATATTGGGTTTGCTAGCCCAAAGATAATAACTAATTGAACAATTGTAATTAATTTGTGACTTTGATGATAATGTGTTATTCCACACGTGTGTAAGTTGAATTACTTATATATATTACATATATTTATTCGACTAATTTGAATTGAAGACTAATGTTTTAATCCACAACGCATCCCCACTCAGGTTAATTATGGGCTAACAAGTTATAAGTTAAATAACAATAAGAATCCAATTATATACCGATAGAATGTTTCATTAATTATTTGCGAAAAACTTGCAATGAATTAAAATAACATTTTTTGTATTCCTAGTTGGGAAACGGACATTTGTAGTAAATTATGTTTTCGCACTTAAACTTACGTATCAACCAATACATATATGTACAAACTTATATTCAGGCTCAAGACTGGCCATTCTATAAAAACCATTGTATGTAATTAAATGATTAGATTATGCACTTTTAGGACTTAAATTAATATTGATTATGGATATAGGACGACAAACATTTCGTTTCCATTTTTAATCCCTATTTTCAAATAATCAACTGACGTGGCATTCTGTGATTGATTGACGTTTTATGGATATAGGTCCACGCCAATAACTTTATTCAAAAATAGAAACTGCAATTATAAATAAAATATTTATTATTCTATTTTTAAAATACATATTACAGTAGATCTTAAATTTACAAAAACCCTTAAATGATATTTATGAGACAAATGCATAGTAACAATAGCATGTTAATGTTCCACCGGCTTCAAATGCATACAACACCATATATGTACAGTTCCCACTTATTAAAATCAAGCAGTTTCTCTTTATGGTAAAAAAGCTCACATCGGTGACCTCCAACTCTCAAAACCCGCGTACTATAAAATACAATAATGATTTGGGTTCGGCAACTGGCACTCACTTCTAACAAGCCATCTGTGTCCAGCTCAAACTCTAAACCACCTTTACCCAACTCTGCCACAAAACGCAGAACCTTCCTCTTTACTTCTCATCACAGGCAGCTAGCCGTTTCGCTCGTCTATTACATCCCTATAAATACCAACCCACATACCCATTACTTCATATATCTCACTCTTTCCCAACTTTCTTCTATCAATATCACCGCTTTTTTTTCTGTAAACTTCAATGGCTTCCTTTACTTTTTCGGTTCCATATGGGCTCAAGCTATCTCTTCTTTTAATTAGCTCTCTGATTATAGCCTCAGCTGGTAACTTAAACCAAGACTTTGACATCACATGGGGTGATGGCCGTGGTAAAATGCTCAACAATGGTGACCTTCTCACTCTCTCTCTTGACAAAGCTTCTGGCTCTGGTTTTCAGTCCAAGAAAGAATATCTATTTGGAAGTATTGATATGCAGCTCAAGCTTGTTCCCGGAAACTCAGCTGGTACTGTCACGGCCTATTATGTAATAACCAACTCCTATAGTTTCATAGATACTAACCAGTATTAATTCCTTCAGCTTCTCTCTTATAACTACCCATTGAAATAATCCTTAATCCTTTTTTGCTTGATTTACAGTTGTCTTCACAAGGACCAACCCATGATGAAATAAACTTTGAATTCTTAGGAAACTTGAGTGGTGACCCTTATACACTCCACACCAATGTGTTCAGCCAAGGCAAAGGTAACAGAGAACAACAGTTCCACCTTTGGTTCGACCCAACTGCTGATTTCCACACCTATTCCATCCTTTGGAACCCCCAACGCATTATGTAAGTACCCAGAAAACACTATATAGTATATACCCACAACTTAATTTTCAACATAACAAAATGGCAATTATAAAAATCTGAAGTCAAAATTACCCTTTTAGTTTTGTACTTGTTTAACTCATAATCTTCTCTCTTTGTGCGTTCAGTTTTTCAGTGGATGGCACGCCCATTAGAGAGTTCAAGAATGCGGAATCAGTTGGTGTCCCGTACCCAAAGAACCAGCCTATGAGGATATACTCTAGCCTTTGAAACGCTGATGATTGGGCCACAAGAGGTGGGCTTGTGAAGACTGACTGGACTCAAGCTCCCTTCAGTGCCTCATACCGGAATTTCAATGCTGATGCCAGCAGTGATGGTGCGTGGTTGTCACAAGAGCTGGACACAACAAGCCAGGAGAGGTTGAAATGGGTGCAAAATAACTATATGATCTACAATTACTGCACTGACATTAAGAGATATCCTCAGGGCATTCCCCCAGAATGCAACATGTCTTAGAGATGTGATAATGAAAGTTCTTCATGTCACTGCCATAGGCAATATTCATTCTTTAATATTCTTTTTGTATGTAACTTCCCGGCTTTCCTATTCTATATTTATTGTCTTACTAGCTTTTACAAACAAAAATAACAAATGGAAGATATAAATTCATTTCATTCTCTCTCGTTCACACTAGGATATAATATGCCTTGTAATAACTTTCTAGACATGAGAGATTTCTTAAACTCATGACACAAGTATTGAGTAAAAACATGAGTAACCATGGGACTCTTGTCAATGAAATGTGGAATAACGTTACATTTTTCTTATATTTGAACGAATTAATCTGGCAACATACGCAGTTCACTCATTTACAATTTAGTGAGATGTTATGATTGCCTAGCGTTTAGAGAAAAATATAGGAATAAGATGACGGGTAGGCGATGTAACAAATGCAGGTTTAGGGCCCAAATAGCCAAAGACGAGATTTGAACCATGTTTCTCTAATCACATGACCATATTCCTCTATAACCTAATGATGGCTCCAGTAACCCTAAACCGAACCGACAGCCTTTTAGCCTTATTATATGGCAAAGGATTAGATAGATGTATTGGTGAAGGAGATGTCCAAGAGGAGAATAAATGAGCATAACCATATTACATTTTCAGTCCCCGGTTTAATAGTTCCAAAATAACAACTTATGAGTAGGCCACTCTAGTCGTTTGGTTCATTAGAGGAATGTGGGTATAGTCTCACTTGAAAAAGGATACAATGAACCAGACTAACGTAACACTAGTTACCTTTTAAGTGAAAAATCTCACCTAAAATGTTCCATTGAATTTATCAATTAGTTTCTGACTAAGTTGAAGAGTACATTAACATTAACGATGATCATAACAAGTGATATCAGAATCATTGAATTCAAAAGTATGAGAAGCATTAAGGTCTTTGATGTGAAAAACCTTCACAAATGAGGAGAATTAAAATTTGATAACCATCACAAGTGAAGGCTAACATGATCTTCAAATGTTTTTTTTTTCGAGTAGGTGGAACTAGTAAGTCCACAATGGTAGGATGTTCACAGTAGTCCCAGTTCTAGTCATAACAACAACCCCCCCCCCCCCCCCCCCCCACACACACACCTATTTTGTTAAATATAATTTTTTTTGGAACAAATAAAGGAGGATGAACTTCACAGAGAAACACTATATAATAGAAGTCTTGTACTCAAGGGAGGAGGATGCGAAGCCCGATCCACGGGGAGAGTTATCCTTAACATGCAAGTGGTTACCATCGAATCTTTAGAGTTGATTGAAAAATACAGAGTACTAGCTCAGTTATATAACACAAGTTTAAAAATATAAAAATCCAATTTAGAAATATTCCCATCTAGAATTTATTTGAAAACGTCAAGGGCATCCCTGATGATTACCTTAGTCACTGCCATGTTCACTACCCATTGTGGGATTCACAATACTACTTAGGGATATTAGGAAGGACAAAATTAAGTCAAATTTAATTAAATACGCCCAAAATATATATTTCACCAACATTGTATAACTTGCATGCAGATTGTTGCCAATCCATGCAATTATTGATTACCATACTTTGTTGAACATTAAAACGATTTGAAGGCTTAAGGCCCCTGGTAGTACTGGTAGTGCCGAGAGTTTTGATCCGTTATTACTTCCTAAAATTAGAAATGAGGATAATCTCAAGCTCAACTACGAGGTTAATGTGTATGATATTAAGAGAGCGCGTTCTAGCATGAAACCTCTTAAAATGCCTCGGCCTGACGGTTTTCATCCCATGTTCTTCTATAACTATTGGGATACGGTTGCTCCGAGCCTTGAGGTGGTTAAAAAAAGTTTTGTCGAGGGGAGCGTGCCTGCGCATATGAATTTAAGTCATATCACTCTCATTCCTAAAATTGACAACCCGAAAACCATTAGTCAGTTTCGCTCCATTACCCTCTGTAATGTCACGTACAAAATTTTATCCAAGGTGATTGTGAATAGAATCAAACCCATTCTTATGAAAATCATTATTCTGTATCAAGCCAGGTTTCTCCCTGGCAGACAA
The DNA here is from genome assembly GCA_949130495.1 of Sambucus nigra. Classification (NCBI taxonomy): domain Eukaryota; kingdom Viridiplantae; phylum Streptophyta; class Magnoliopsida; order Dipsacales; family Adoxaceae; genus Sambucus; species Sambucus nigra. Next base: position 298,924,950 of record OX422223.1, read on the forward strand.
ACCATAGATAATATTATTATTATTATTACCCAAGAGATCCTCCACACACTAATAAGAAAGGCAAACGGGGTGGGATGATTTTCAAAATTGACCTTGAAAAAGCCTATGATAAATTTAGCTGGAGTTTCATTCACAAAGTTCTCCTTGCATTCGATTTTAGCACTAATTTGATTGATCTCATTATGAGTTTCATCACCTCCACCAGTACGGCCATTTTATGGAATGGTAACCCCCTTCCTTCTTTTAAACCTTCTAGGGGGTGCGTTAGGGGGATCCTTTATCTCCCTACCTTTTTGCCATGTGTATGGAGTACCTCTCTTGTGAAATCTCGAGGAAAGTTGACAGTAAAGATTGGAAAGGTTTAAGAGCCTCCCCGGGGGCCCTCTATTCTCCCATCTTTTCTTTGCTGATGACTTAATTTTGTTCACGGAGGCTTCTAGCTCCGTTTGCTTTTCGGTGTTGGAGTCTCTCAATGATTTCTACCACCACTCCGGCCAGACCATTAATTTTGCCAAGTCTAAAATTTGTGTGTCCCTAAATGTCCCTAAGAGGGAGACACTGGATATGTCTCACATATGTGGTATGAGTCTCACCAGTGACCTAGGGAAGTATTTGGGTACCCCTCTCATTAATGGGCGCGTGAGAAAGAGTACATTCACTGACATCCTTGATAAAATGAAGAGAAAGCTAGCAGAGTGGAAGTCAAATTTACTTTCCATGGCCGGTAGAGCTACGCTCAGCCAATCCACTACCTCTGTCATTCCGAGTTATAATATGCACACCATTCCCTTCCCGGTATGTGTCTGTAAGGAGATTGATAGGATTAATCACAACTTCCTTTAGGGAGACAACGACACCTAGAAAAAGGTCCACCAGGTAAAGTGGGACGTTGTTTGTCGGCCTAAGAGGCAAGGAGGGTCGGGTATCAGGAAAGCCATGATGAATAATAGGGCCACCCTGGCTAAGCTTGGGTGGAGACTTATCAATGATGATGGCACTCTTTGGGTCAAAGTCATGAGGAAAACGTATGCAAATAATCGAAATCCTAGATGTTGGGCTCGCAAAGCTAAGGCCTCTACCCTGAATAATAATATTAAGTGGAATATTGGTAAGGGGAATACTATCAACCTCTTTGAGGATTGGTGGTGCGGTGAGACTCTCATTAAGCCACACCTTGCGATCAATACTAGTGAAGAGGTGAGAGTGGAGGTGCTGCTTGACCACCAAGGTAAGTGGGATTTGAGTGCCATTAGCCACTCGGTTCATCCCATGGAGACCAGTGTCGTTGCTAATACGGGTATTCCTAGGATCGGATCTAGAGAGGACAGATCGATATGGACACCTAAGTCGAATGGAAAATTCTCCATTAAGTCCTATTATAGGTTGTTTATGGGAAGAGATCTCAATGTGCCTGGGCATAATGAGTGGAACCTTATATGGAGCAAGAATATCCCCCAAAAGCTGAAAACTTTCTTATGGTCCATCCTCAATGGCAAGCTAATAACTAATCAACACCGTTTGGAAAGAAGTATGACTAGTGACCCGGGGTGTAATACGTGTGGAAGGATCGAGGATATGGAACATGTGTTTCATGAATGCTATATCGCCAAGGAGACTAGGAACCTTTTATGACGCGAGGTGATTCCCATGAGCGATGGAACGGAGAGTGTTGGAGAGTGGATTATTAATAATAGACTATGTAACAAGAAACATGATATTTTGTTCTTCTCGACCATTTGGCACCTTTGGAAAGCGAGAAACCTATGTATTTTTTAGGCTAAATCTTCCTTGCATTCTATGATCGCCAAGTTAAGTGTAAACTATGGACTTGAGGTTACTCGTGCATACATTAAACCTGACGTTTGTAGGGGTTCTAGTATTTCTTATTTGACTGCTTGGGTGTATCCTTGTGCAGGTAAGTTTAAGATCAATACGGATGGCGGTTGGGACAATAATACCAGCGTTGGCTCCTTTGGGGTCATTGTGCGTGATTATCGGGACGAGTGGATCACTGGCTTTTCTAGGAGAATCGGTGGGGCACCCCCATTGTGGGCTGAGCTCAAGGGCATATTCTATGGGTTGTTCTTGGCCAAAGACAGGGATAGAAGGACTTCAACTTGGAATCTGACTGCAAGAATTCTATTGATTTGATAAATGAGGGGGAGTGGAATAATCACCCTTATTTTTGCCATCATCCTGGACTGCCGCGACATGAGTCTCAGAAGCAAAATCGTCATCAGATTCAAATAATAAATCCAATTCATGTTCCCAACAACGATTTTGTTTCCGATAACGATTTTTAATTTTCTCATTCTCATACATACGCAAGCCCTCACCGAATGTCATCGGTCGAGGTGCGGATCCACGAAAATGGGAACTTTGAAAATTACCATCGGACTTAAATGAAAACTCATTATTATAGGAATTTTAAAAACTATTCGAATTCGTTTCAAAATTCCAATTATAAGGAGGTAAAGGCCCAAAATCATTATCATCATCATCAAAATTTCAATAACCCAAGTTTTGACTTTTGTTACACTCGCCCAAAGTCATATTTAAATTTGTAGTTTTTTGGGATTCTAAGTATTCACCGAAAGTCATAGGTTTGTGAGAATTTTGAGAATTATAACAATGATTACCGAAAGAATTGGAATAAGACATGCTTACCCCAAAAATGGCTCAAAGTGGTGAATTCCACAAAGTAGGTGCGCGCGGAAAATTCAAGTGTTTCTAAGTGCTCAAATGTGAAAGTCCTGCAAAAAGGTTAGAAAATAATACAAATAGAAAGAAAATACTATGAAATACTAAATCAAATGAAGTCTAACACATTCTCATCCCCGGTAACGGCGCCATATTAATTTAGCGCGTGAAAGGTGTGCACGTATAGGTACACAGTCGTTGTTTTCGTTTCACCGCGATAAAACAAACAAACCTAAATTACGACTACACTTGCGAGGCAAGCACAGTGGTGAGTCGGGTATCGGAAATCCACAGGGACGAGATGCTAGAATTTATATGATTTAGTACTTTGAAATAAAAGTGTAAAAGGTGATTACAAACTAAAAAGGAAAATATGCATAAAAGAAAAATGATTAATCTAAGCGAGGGAAAATGAAACTAGATTAAAAAAGCGAGTAAAACTATAGGTTATGTTGAATATCCCTCATCCGAGTTAATTTGTATAAAATGGATACATGGGTCGATGAGTTATTTAGAATGCATCTCGTTTCGACAGTTAATTGAACCAAGGGTTCTCACGCCCCTAAATCCGCATAAAAGCCTAATTCGATTTTGGCGTCAGCAAATACCCCAGAAATTACGCACGCAAGGTCGTAAGCATGGGACATATATGATATGCCCCATCAAATCTCCTAGGCGCAATAACTAGGACAACGCACCTGAAATATACCCGTAAACCCCATCACCAAGGTAAAGCAATGCGTCAACTCGAGTGAGTTCCATTCAAACACAACCTAATTTAAATTAGCTAGAAAGCATGTTAAAAATGCGGTAAATAAATGCGGTAAAGCTACACAAGAAAGCAAGTAAAGAAAGCATGTGAATCTAATTATCAAAGTAAGAATGAATGAAATACAAGTTAAATTAATGGAGAGGGTAATGAATAGTCAACTTACAAACCCTTGAGTTTCATGGTCAATTGGTATAAATTCGAATGTGGTACAGACATACGGGTAAATAGGTATAAAAGTTGCATAGTAAATGGAGTTAGATTTCACACAAAAGACCGTGACAATCGCAGGAGAAGTCAAAATAGCGGTTTAGTTGTTAAAGGATATCATAATGATGAAGAGATGAACTTTTATGGTGTGTTGAACAATATTATTGAGTTGGAGTATATCGAGGGAAATCGAGTCCTTCTTTTCTAGTGTGTCTGGTTTGAAGATGATAAAAAGAAAAAATCAGGAATACAAATCGATGATCACTTTATGATCGAGTGGAAAACCGAGCATCCATGTAATACGCTAGTCGTTGTTATCATCTTCCAACCACAATACAAAAACCTAAACTATAACTACACTCTTGCGGAGTATAGTGGTTAGTCTGGGTATTGAATCCTCAGGGAACTAGGACGAGTGAACGTGACGACAAAGGTAAGACTGTTAACCCTGACTTGACTCTAAAAAGAAACAAAAAGATGATAGAGATGGGAAATAACTAATTAACTAAATGCAAACTCTAAATTACTTAAAAGACTTAAGATGATTAAACTAAAACTTGAATTATATGATGAGAAAAACATGTCGAAAATACAATACCTCAACCCTAGCGTATTGCTGGTATAAAACTAATCGTAAATTTAAGTGATTAATTAGACCCAGAACTTAGTACTCCCAAGAATTACGTATATGAGGTTCAAGACCGCACCATACTTAATCAAAGGACGTGTAAATCGGTATTGCGATAGTTACACTCGAATTGCATTCTGAAGCATCTCCGTTACCCTGAAGCAAGCGAGATCCAAAGATCTAAAATTATCGTGTTTCTACGCAATACGGTCATAATCAAATCATTAAATTTAGAGGATTAATTTTATACACATGCAACTACCACATCAGGTTGAGTTCATGCATCCCAACCATAAAGAATTTAGCTAGAGATATTGAACCTAACTATGCATGAATTAACTACATTGCATGAATTCATAATTGCGTGGAAAGGGAGATTAAACATGATAAATAATAATAAAAGTTTTGAAAATAAAAGTTACCAAGAATGAAGAACAAGACCATGCAAGAAGAAATCAAAGGTTGAAGAAAAACTCAAAAAACTCTTGAATTAATGGTGCAAAGTATGTAAATTCTTCTCCTAGATGTTCCTACTCGTTATGGAGCTTTTACATCAATGAAATATGAATAAAAAGAGTCATAATGACTAAATATATAGGCTAGGGGTTGTTTAAAAGAGTCCCCAAAACATAAAACTCTTTTGCCTAAAAGATAAGTACAAAATAAAAAACCCGTATCTGGCAATTTGTCACACTTAGAAAGCGTGACTAATTTTGTAACGGATCTGGAGCGTGACTAATGGCCGGATCGGTTCTTTTAATTTTCATCAACTTCGATCCGTCTTCAGTCTGGGGTTCACTGGAGCTTTGTATTTCGGATCGGTCCGATTTTTCTTTGACTTTTTCTTCTATCTTTGACTGCTCATCACTTTCACACCGGGACCCTGATTGAGGTGCCGTTTTTTCCAGTGTTTTGTAATTGAAAGCTCTTCAACTTTTTAGTTGGCCCCACTTCCGGAATAAGGATGAAAAATTACAAAAATTCCCTTTAACTCCCCATTTCTTGGTTTTCTTTCACTGTTTTGAGTTCTCTTTGGCACTAACTTGTATGAAATACCTGTAAAACACATAAGAGATACACAAAATAATAAATACTTGCCAAAAAGGGTTAGTAGCATAAATATGAGACAAATCCAAGTTATTTACACCGCATAGAATCATAAAAATATCGAAATTAGGGGGATAAATGTGAAGAATTTATGCCTAATCAAATCCCCCTAACTTAGAACTTTGCGCATCCCGAGCAATGTAAAAGAATGACAGTATGTGTTAAGGACCCTTCAAAAACTTTATTGGGATAGAATACCTTTTTCGCGGGCAAGCGATTGCATTTAGCGTATGCAACAAGCCTTTAAACCCCTAGGTAACCCTAGTAGGACGAGTGGTGTCTCGTGAAGATTTGCAAAGAATATACCCACAAATTTCGACTCAAAGAAATTTCAAAATAAGAAAAAATTGTATAATTCAAACTTTTCCAGAAAATAATCATCATCAAGTCATGTTCAAGAGTCTCAAATTATAGTGCGTGTGTGCGAAGCCGGAAATTTAATCGCGGATTTCCACCGATTGACCATTACGTTACTCATCCGAAAATTCGTTTTGATTCAAATACTCACAGGATGCTCTCTCAAACGAATCGCTAGGAATGTGGCTATTCTCTCGGTGTGCGTGATATAAAAAGTAAATGTATTGGAACCAAATTCATGCACACAAGTAGAAAGACAAAAATTTTATAGTGATTGGATCTCCTCAACAGAATACTATTTGAAAAATGGGAACATTGCCTCTAATTCACTTTTTTTTCTCTTTTATTATCTGTTGGTGTTTTAGCTCTCCACGCGGTAACCAATTTTATAATTTTGGACTCGGTTAGGACTTTTATGGGTAAAAGGTGTGTTGGGTAAAATTGAAAAGGGTTAAGAATTTTGAAATTTGAAAATGTTGCTTATGATGTCCGTTAGTGCTTTTCGGGCATTTGCTCATTTTCTTCTTCTATTCTATATTCACTCTTTTCTTTTCTTGCTATTTTTATTGAGCATTTCTATTCTTTTTCTTGCCCTTTTTTGTCGCACTTTTCGGACTTAAATTCTGACTTTTTTCATTTTTCACAATTTCGGGCTTTTTGGGTTTTTCGGGTTGTCAAACGAAAGGAAAACTTTTATTTGGCTCAAAATGGGTTACAAAAGGGATGATTTTTCACAAATTTTTATGGCCATTATTTTTGGGTAATAAACGATGGCCTACTTCATTGTCCGAATTACTTATTAATTTACCATATGCGTCTCGAGATTAATTTAATTTAGAGATTTATAGTGCGTATTTCGAGACGACGTTCCATTTTCTTTTTCTTTTTTTTTTCTTTTAAGGTTCAAGTCTTGGAGGGGGAGGGGAAGGGGGTGAGACTTGAACCCCCAACGACTTATTTAAAATGCTGAATTAGAACTATGAGTTAACCATTAACTCGGATTGATTTAAAAACTCAAAAAGATCAATAGACTCGAAATCTCACCGGGTTTTGTTAATCTCCACACTTATTCGTTAAGTTGTCAATTTTCGTACAATTTCCATCTTTGGTCAATTTCGGCTTTGTGCATTGGATTTTTATAATTTGAGACTTTAAACCGACTTTTAATGATATTTTTGAAAATTTTGAATTCCAATTTTTATTTATTTTGAAGAAAAATATTTTTGAATTTTTCAAAATTTTATGATTTTTTTGAGATTTTGGGGCATTTTTTAAAATTTATGAAGTTTTAGAAAAACGCACTTGTGACCCTCCCCCCCTAACTTAGGCTTTTGCATTGTCTTCAATCAAAAGGACTAAAATCTAAAGAAGAAAAATAATAAGTTCGAGAAATAAAACAAACAAATTATCAAAATGCACCAAGACACTATATGACACTGATACAATCACCCCATACGCGTCGGGGGTGCGACAACCTATTATCTCTCTATATAAACACACCCGACCCCTTTCACGGGGAATGGTGATCTTCTTGTATCGATCCTCTTCCTCACATCGAAAATCAAAAGTCGGAACAATTGGCAGTCCACCCAATAGAAAAAATGAACACCTCGAGGCATATGATGAATGAGGTGAGTGAAGTCAATGAGGTGCTCAATCACCTTGTAGATCAAATGGGTCGACTTGGAGAGAATGTCAACGGCACCATTTTGATCGAGTGGAAAACCCAGCGCCCGTGTAATACGCTAGTCGTTGTTATCGGCTTACAACCATAATAAAAAAACCTAAACTGTAACTACACTTTTGCGGAGTATAGTGGCTAGTCTGGGTATCGAATCCTCAAGGAACTAGGACGAGTGAACGTGACGACAAAGGTAAGACTGTTAACCCTGACTTGATTCTAAAAAGAAACAAAAAGATGATTGAGATGGGAAATAACTAATTAACTAAATGCAAACTCTAAATTACTTAAAAGACTGAAGATAATTAAACTAAAACTTTAATTATATGATGAGAAAAACATGTCGGGAATACAATCCCTCAACCCTAGCGTATTGCTGGTATAAAACTAATCATAAATTTAAGTGATTAATTAGACCCATAATTTAGTACTCCCAAGCATTACGTATATGAGGTTCAAGCCCGCACCATACTTAATCAGAGGACGAGTAAATCGGTATTGCGATAGTTACACTCGAATTGCATTCTGAAGCATCCCGGTTACCCTGAAGCAAACGAGATCCAAAGATCTACAATTGTCTTGTTTCTATGCAATATGGTCATAATCAAATCATTAAATTTAGAGGATTAATTTTATACACATGCAACTACCACATCAGGTTGAGTTCATGCATCCCAACAATAAAGAATTTAGCTAGACATATTGAACCTAACAATGCATGAATTAACTACGTTTCATGAATTCATAATTGCGTGGAAAGGGAGATTAAACATGAGAAATAATAGAAGTGCTGAAAATAAAAGTTACCAAGATTGAAGAACAAGACTATGCAAGAAGAAATCAAAGGTTGAAGAAAAACTCGAAAAACTCTTGAATTAATGGTGCAAAGTATGTAAATTCTTCTCCTAGATGTTCCTACTTGTTATGGAGCTTTTACATCAATAAAATCTGAATCAAAAGAGTCCTAATGACTAAATATATAGGCTAGAGGTCGTTTAGAAGAGTCCCCAAAATATAAAACTCTTTTGGCTAAAAGATAAGCACAAAATAAAAAACCCATATCTGGTAATTTGTCACACTTAGAAAGCATGACTAATTTTGTAATGGATCTGGAGCGTGACTAATGACCGGATCGGTTCTTTTAATTTTCATCAACTTTGATCCGTCTTCAGTCTGGGGTTAACTGGAGCTTTGTATGTCGGATCGGTCCGATTTTTCTTTGACTTTTTCTTCTATCTTTGATTGCTCATAACTTTCACACCAGGACCCTCATTGAGGTACCATTTTTTCCAGTGTTCTTGTTATTAAAAGATCATCAACTTTCCAGTTGGCCCCACCTCCGGAATAAGGCTGTAAAATTACAAAAATGCCCTTTAACTCCTCGTTTCTTAGTTTTCTTTCACTATTTTGAGTTCTCTTTAGCACTAACTTGTATGAAATACCTGTAAAACACATAAGAGATACAAAAAATAAGAAATACTTGCCAAAAAAGGTTAGTAGCATAAATATGAGACAAATCCAAGATATTTACACCGCACGGAATCATAAAAACACTGAAATTAAGGGGATAAATGTGAAGAATTTAGGCATAATCACTTTCCAAGCATCAACGTTAATGGGAGGTGGTATAAGAGTGATCTTTATGTGCTAGACATTCAAGCAAAACAAGTGTTTTATCTCAACGACACAAAATTGGGAAAAAATTGGCAAGTTGTTCAGGAATTCCAACATAGACACTTTTACGATCTTGGGGTGGAAGAAATAGACCCATATGTATCAGAAATGAATGATTTTGTGTACAGGAAAATGCTTCATCAGATGTTTTTGAAATTATAAAAGTTTATGCTAGCCAGTTGCAGAGAAACGATGTAGAGGTGGACACTATTGATGATGGAATTGTAGATATAGGCAAAGGAGTACTATCAGAAGAAGACACTGTTTCCCTTGAGGACGTCGATGATGAAGATGAAACACTTGATGAATATTGTGAAAGTCCGAAAGATCTTGTTGTGGTCGAGAATAATGCTAGTGATATAGATTGAATTTGATGTGTAGCGAAGGGCATAATCGTCTTTTTGGTCATATTAGTAGTTTATTTTCTTTTTGTTATTTGTCTCAGATTTTGTTTTGGCATTGTAATCCTTTTTTTGCTTTAGTATTTATAGGTAATGGAAACTATTGTCTTCAGTTTTATAGTTCCGGATTGATTTTATTTCATGCATAGTATACCATTTGAATATGTTAATGGAATTTAGTATTATTACTTTCTTCAATTTTTTTATGCCAGATTCTTTTTATTTAATGCACAATATATCATATATATCATTTAATATATACTATATTCCCTAAATTGTTTAAATTACATTAATGTGTGACTTGATGTTCTTTTTCAGTATGGCACCAGGAAGACATCTTCGGTCAAATAGCATGAGGGAGGCTCCTTCGGCTACCCCGGAACCCTCGGCTCCCATAGCTCCCACGGCACCCACGTCTCTCATAGCTACCGTAGCTCCCATGGCACCCACAGCACCCACGGCTCCCATGGATGTAGAATCTGCAACTATCTCGCAATCAACATAACACACTAGTCCCGAAACCTCCACGGGCTATGCAAGTACAAAACTAATTTTCAAATGTTTCTTACTATTGTTCATTAGCTGCTAATATTGTTTATTTTCTTTTAAAGCTTCAAATACATATTTTATCATAACGAAAAAAGTTTGTGGACCTACAAGTGGCAAGAGGCTTCAGAAGATGATCAAAGCTACTGGGCAAAAGATGCGTATTGAGATATCGAAGGAGAAAAATAGGCCACTTGACAAAGAGCAGTCCGCTAAATTATCAAATGAGCTCGGGATTATCATTCGTAACCTAATTCCAGTACCAACCAAATGGAAAGACCTCACTGAAGCTGATAAGACAAAGGCGTTCAACAGACTCGATGTAAGTAATTTCTTATTTGAAAATGGCATTGCTGAACCAGTCCCTAAATATCATATTATATGACCATAATTTGCATATTGTCATGTAACTTCCACTAATTTGGGTATTGTCGTGTAAATATCTGCTTTTGGTTCTGATGAGGTCTTTATAGACATGATTGATTACAAGTATGTTTGTCTAAGGGAGTTATTTTAAATATCAGTGTTGAGTGTATTATCGTGTAAATATCAGTGTTGAATTTATTTTAAGCTTAAGGGAGTTATTTTAGGGAGTTATTTTATTTTGTATTTTGAAAAGTACACTGATTAGCTTTGTTTATTTAGTAAATCCAAATCTCAACGTGTTGCATTCTGTAAAACCTGTTATGCCATATTAGATTCCCCTCAACCACGGTTTTTTTAAGTCTTCTAGAGGTCTTAGACAAGGGGATCCTATATCCCCTAGTCTATTCATCATTGTTGCATAAGTTATTTGCAGAGGTTTGGACTTATTAATGCATAAAGGTAAAATAAATCCATATTATCTTCCAAGTGGTAGCCCCTTGATATCTCATATGTCTTTTGCAGATGGCATTTTAATTTTTTTTCTAGAGGAGATAGTAAAAGCCTAAAAAACTTGATGTCCTTTCTTCAAATCTATTCAAGAATGTGTGGTCAAAAAATAAAGATTCATAAAAGTGGTTTTTCTATAGACCCAAACAGCCCTGCTGGTTTAAAAAATAGAATTATATCCTATACAGGTCTTTTCGCTAATCCCCTACCCATTAAATATTGGGTTCCTCTTTGTTTAAAGGGATAAACAAGGTGAGATACTATACAAGTCTAGTTGCCTCCATTAGAAGTAAAAGAGAAGGATGGCAGTCCAAATAATTATCTAGTGGAGGAAAACATATTCTTATTCAATATGTTCGGAGCTCAATTCCTATATTTGTATTATCTGCTATACAACCCCCAAAAGCAGTAATTGATTTCATTTATAAGTTGTTAAACAAATTATTCTAGGTAGGTTCTGAGAAAAAAGGATGGAAATACTAATGGTCTGGCTGGTATAAAATTTTATTCAAGTAGAGTAAGGAGGACTGGGATTGAAGGATCTCCATACCTTATCTGAAGCCTCTTATTTAAGACTGGTTTGGAAATATTATTCTAAGACCTCTCTTTGGACTTCATTTATGAAGAATAAATACAAGTCTTGGAATGAATTCCAAAATGGAGGATCTCTAGCTTAGAGGAATATGAATTAAGTCAAAGACTTAGCTCTGGAAAACATGATCTTTAGTCAAGGCAATTGGAGATGGAAATTATCGAATTCGAGTGAATTTACTCTTTCTTATGCTTATAATATAATGATTAATAGGTCTACAAAGTCAATACTGGCTAATCTTGTGTGGGATAGGAACATTCTAAAGAAAATATCAATAAACATGTGGAGAGCCTCCAACGACTGTCTTCCTTTTGATGAAAATGTTAAAAGTTTGGGCATTCCTCTTGATTTTAGATGTAGGGCTTGCAAGTGTTATAGTGTGGAACATAGCAGGTGTAACAGTCCTGCAAATAAAAGACTGAAAAGGCTTCTTAAAATTCATGAACTTTTATAGCTCTACTGGACCCTAAAGTGAATCATACTCAAATTGACTCATTCACAAAGGAATAGAATTATAAAGGATGTGTCTTTAATCAGTCTAATAAAATTTGTATTCTTTGAATATTTGGTCTCCAAGATACAATTTTGAAACATAAGGATCTGGTGTGTGTCTAATTGAAACATGATCTCCTCAAAACTGAAAATAGTGTCAGTATTTTATGCCAAGAGTAGAACACAAGAGAGGATGGTTTTGTGGGAGAATATTCAAGAGAAGGTTTCTCTATATCACAACTTACTTCACCTAGTCATAGGTGATGTTAATGTCATATCTAAAAAATCGGGGCGAAATGTTGTTGACTACAATTCAGTTCAAGATTCTAATGAAGCAATGAATGTTGTGGACTTGTAGATTTGGGCCTTTGGACCAAAATTCAGTTGGTGTATTAATAGAGAGGAGGAGGATATATGTTATGTTCCACACTAGAATTCGAACCATTTGCAGGACTATTACACCTGCTATGTTCCACACTAGAATTTGAACCATTTAAATTTTGGTTAAGAACGGCAGAATCCCTTCATCTTCTATACAGCTATTACAAGATTGCATTGAGAAGGTGAAATCTCTGTTATTACTCATTTATTTATTTATCTTTATCTTTTTCTTACTGTTGTTACTCCTTTATCATTATCAGAGTGACCATGAGATTCCTAAAATAGCTCTTTGACATTAAGACTTGATTTTTTTTACTAAAGTTTCTTATCTAGGTCTTTGATAGAGCCTACCTTTGTTTCATCCTTCGAGTCCCGATCCTCAAATCATCTTAGCATGGGGAGGGATCAGCAAAAGATTATATTATTCTAGTACATACTCGGACATGACTACTGAAACTATAACACTAGGCATCATGGACACAAAACCTCATACATGCCAGTAGCCTGCGCTGGCTCCTTCCAAGAGTTTTGAACCACCTCTTCAAACGTATGGTGATGAATCCACATTGATTGGAATTTAAATGTCTTTGGTTTGGACTCCATTTCAGTTTTATTCAAATGCTGAATATATGCTCTAAGGCAGAGGTCTAATAACATAATTAAAGGAACAACTTGGTGAATAAATGAACATTCAGGTCTTTATGGGAGTTGTTATGAAATAATGATTGGGTTATATTATACTATGAATGAATATCATTAAGAAAAATAGGTTATTTTGATTGGATAAACAGATCATGGAGTACAAAATTGGACATTTGTGAATTTTTAACATCTTTTTTAGCCTTTTTTTTGCTGACTTCATTGCAGCCCCTGTAATGTTCCACACAATGAGACTCATAATTAATACTTGATGACCTGGCACTTGCTCTCCTTCTCTAACATATAGTGACTTAGCATCATTGGATTGATCATTAAGGCTGTTTGGCTATCATTCTATATAGTTATCTCTGAGATGTTACCTGTTTGAGATGATATACTAATTTAGATAGCAAATTGCTAAAAATATGGACAACTGTTTATGCTTTTTATTTTTTTTTTATTTTTTTCAGTAACTAAGTCATTATATTTATAAGTTGTTTCTGCCTTCTTACTTCAAGTAAAAAGTCGAGTATAAAAAATTTCAACAGTTGAGTACAAAATTTTAAAAGAGATTCAACATTGATTTGGATAATCATGCAATGGAGTGTTTGGAAGAGCTAATGAAAGGGATAAGTAGGAGTCAATGGAGCAAGATTCGTGGAGTGTATAAAAATTATTGATCAGCAGAGGAAGATCGAGAAAATGTCCCTACTGGTGTGACCAAGGATAATTGGCTCAGTTTATGCGATTTTTATAAAAATCCAAGATATCAGGTTTGAACTATTGTTGATCTTGTAACTTGTAAAAATTTTAATATTAAAATATATGTACTTATGATGTTTGAAAAATTATTGCAGAGACAATGTATTGTAAATCAGAATAACAAGTCTAGACAAATTGTGAAGCATAACCAATGGTCAAAAGCATTTGTGGTGGTTCGTCATGAACTGGTAATATATCTACTTGTTTTGATGTGTCGATTAAGAATTTTATTTTACACATATAATTATTAATTGTTTGTTGTTTAATAGCAGATTAAAGAGGTGAACAGTCAAGAGCTGAATAGGATCAAATTTTATAAAGAAACACGTTGCAAAGATGAAAAGTGGACATCTCTCGTGGCCAAAACGCTTTTGTAAGTCTTATTAATTTTATTTTGAATTTACCCTACTATTGCGGAATTACAAACCAACAAACACTATTGGGTTGTAATTCCTTTGGTACTATTATCTTCGGTATAAAAATTACACATGGTGCATTATGCTTTACTATTTTAAAATTCTTGTATTTAAATGGATTAAAAATTATAAATGTAATCCGTTTTCTTTTATTTTTTTTGCAGAATAAGATTAAATGCTTGGAATTTGAATCAATATCTGAGGATGGTACCATGATGAGCTCAGACGAGAATTAACGGTCTTGGGTATGGACCCAAAAGAAAGGATTCTAGAATTAATATAATGCGATTGGGGAATGACGAATTGGAAGAGGCACTTAAGCATTCTATAAAAGTTCAAGAAGATTTGATGGATCGTCTGCAAGCTCGTGAGGTAGAGGCAACAATTCAAGGAGAAGAGTCAATGGCACAAAAGGCCATTATGGAGACTCAATGTGTAATGCTAGATGCTATTCTAGTTCAACAAGCGAAGTCCGATAAGTTGACTCAGTCGTTGATCACATCACGTGCCTCATCTTCCGAACGATGGTAATCTCGACGTGCTTTAGTTTTGCTACTCGTATGCCTTTAAAATCCCATTTTATTTTAGCTAATGCTATTGTATACTCTTAATTGCAGATTTGATGTGACAGGAAGCTATTTTTGGGGCGCCATAAACTTTTGATTTGCAAACAAAATCGGAGACTTCTAAGTCCTTTAACTAGTTTAAGTTATTTTTTTGCACAATGGATATTTGTCGTTTGTAAGGGGATTAAACGTGGGACTTGTACGTCCTTTAACTAGTGCTTAGTTGACTTGACAATGTGTTTGTATGTGACTTAATGTGGATTTGTTTATGATAATTTAGTTATTTTGTGGATTTTAATGAATGTGTCTTTTTAGATGGTTATTTGTTTAAATTTTGTGGTATACATTAATTTATCAAATTCAAAATAAAAAATATATATATTTGAAAACATTCCCTTATCAAAATAAATGCCTTAGTAGTTAAATATGCAATTGATAAGTAAAAGTGCGGCTTAAGATATGATAGTTTATTATTGAAAAATTAATGATTAAGAATCATTCTCCAACAATTAAATTTCGTAGCCAATAGCTTTTGAGGAAAGGTGCAATTTTTGTAGCTAAAAGCTTCTAATGATTAGTTTACTTATAGCATTGGCAGCGAAATGTAGACAATTAGAAACGAGATGTTGAACAATTAGCTATAAAACAAATTATAAATTTCGTAGATAAAAGTTTCTAACACTAGTTTACCTAAAGAATTGGCAATGAAATTAAGATATTTAGCAACGAAATGTTAGACTACTAGCTACGAAACAAATTGTAGCCTAAATATGGTGTTTATCTAGGGAAAAAAATTCGTAGAAAATGACCTTAACAATTGGCAACGAAAGTTTTTTTCGCGGCCAAATACATTTAGCAACGGGCCTTTGGCCAAAAACTTGTTACGAAATAATTTTCTTTGCCAAAAACTATCAGCAACGAAATATGAACTTTTGGTTACGAAAAAAATTGCAGTTAAATGTCATAATTGTTGTAGTGCCTATGTTAGTTATTCAAACCTAGTTTTGGCTTTGCCTTCTTTCTTATATTTTGATTAATCACAGTTCCATAGATGAAATTTTTTATTCTGCATATATCGATCCCCAACAGTTTGGGTGTTCAGAAATATTGTGGGCTAACGATTAAAATAATAAGGTGAAGACTCTCCATGATGTGGAACGCAGCGAAAATATCCTAAAAAAATTATTCAAATCTTTAGAAAACTAAAATAATCATTAATAGCAAAAGTGAAAATATGGATCCCTAGGGATTTATTTATTGACTTCCTACAACTTGTCGGGCAAGTATCCTAGCTAAGTTAGGAGTCTATACAACCTAAATCACTAACTAAAATATATTTACTAAAACTAAAAAAAAACATGTGTTGAAATAAAAGATTAAGAAAGAAAAAGAGTATCCCCATGAAGCAAACCCATTTTCGACCCACGCCACTCCACCTACTAAGAAAAGATCGTCCCGAGGGATAAAGTGGTATATCATCTATCTCAAGTTGCACATGGATGCGTGTCGTAATAACCTTTGTGTGCTCTAGAGGTTTCTCTATCTCTTCCTCATATTCCAAAACCAATACTATTTTTTTCAATTTATTGGGACAGTCTAAATCTCATTGCTAAAAACACCCCGCAGTCATAACACTTGAAGTGGACTCCTGAAGTAGTAGTAATTGAAGTGGTGGTAGGTGTTGCAGTCGCTGTCAACTATGGCTTAATGGTTGTCCCACCTTTCTCCATAGTTAATCCTGCTTTGAAGTGGTTCTCCACCTTTCAGTCATACGTAATAGCTTGGCTTAAAGAAGTAATCTGGTGCAACCCTAGCTCTCTTTGAAATTTAAGCTAAAGTCCATGAATGTAACACCCGATTTTTTCTTTGGGCTCTCCTTCAGCCTAGCCTGGGTGTAAAGTAACTGAAATTTTTCCAAATACTCTTTCACGAATATGTAACCTTGCTTGAGACCTTGAACACAAAAAATAGGTCTCTCTCACAAGTCTCTGGAATGAAGGTAACCAACATCTATGCCTTTATATGCTCCTAGGAAGCAACTGATTCAAAGTCACTCGTGGACCTGTCATGCACTAACTAATCCCACCACATTAATGCATAACCCTCTAATTTTACAGCCACATATATAACATACCTATAGATCAAATAAATACTCAACGTTCTTTAACCAATCCATAAGTGTGTCGGGATCAATTGTCCAATCGAACAAACTCACATTGATCAGAACATCACCGTGCATGGTCTTGCAAAACAACCAAATCAAGGTATTAACGTTATCCTGCATTTATTTCCCACCTCGTAATATATCTTCGGAGTCCTCATCATTACCCGTATTGTCTCCTTTGGGCTGCGTCGGGGCGACCCAACATGGATGTTTAGGGGATGATTTTTTGGGCCCTTTTTATGATAATTTCCCTTTACCATTTAGAATGGACAGTTATTATTCATATGTCCTTTATTTTTGCACCCATGACACACACGTTCATTGGGTGGAACATAAAGGGGTTTACCACCACACCTCACACTATGTTGTATATCTCGATTTATTTAACCAGTCTCTTATCGACATATAACAAGTAGAGGGTGATTAGAATTCCTTCCTCTTTATCAGTCTCCTCCCATCTAGCCTCAATTTTAAGAGGTCTTGATGAATTCTTTGGGCCTAATGTGACATATCCTTCTTATACTCTTTATACCCCCACGATATCGATTGCAGGGTTAAGTGAATAAAACTAACTTTTCCCTAGCATTTATAAAATTTTATAAGGGGCAAACCCTCAATAAGAACCACCTCCACTGCTAGAAAAATACCTTTTTATGATGTTTTTAGAATTTAATTTTATGACCGTTTTCATTAAAGCGTCATAATAAATACTATTATTTCACAATTATGACCCTTTTAGCATTTAAACAAAAAATTATGACTCATGTTTACTTGTTGTGTTGTATTAATATAATATTTTATGACCGTAGTATTTTAACTATCCTATAATATATTTATTTTTATGACACATTTGTATACATGGTAATATTAACTATAATTTAAAATATTTATGTGACACCCCGCTCAAAATAATAACGAGTGGCCAGCCCTATACTAAAATAATCTGGAATCTCAAGTGGATGATTCTCAGCATCTACTGACGATTCTAAAAATATGCGTGGATAACAACCCATTACCACAAAAAGAGGGTGTCAAAATTTTAAAACATTTTAATTAAAACCAAACATGCAACAACTAACCAACAACATAACTCTAAATATGATAAGAGGCACACACATGCTCGAAATAATATATAAAAGAATAAAACGCAATGGACAAAGTAAAATACCTAAATATGCTGTCGGGTCCCAGACAGTACAATAATCTGAGATAGAAAATATAAAAGTGCTACTCTACAACACTTGGGTATAAACCTGATATACAAACTGAATCCTAATCTGCATACACAAAAGATAGGAATCGACTATAACAAAATGCCGCAACAGTCCGCTACTGCCACACCTCTGCGAATACACTGGATGGATAACATCAATGGCGTCCTTGCGGAGGAACATCTAGAATAATACAATATATATGCACAGAAATAGAAAAATATAAACGGGACAGAGCCTGAGGTGTGAAAATATTTTATAGAAAGTGTATTAAAATGCATAATAATTATAAATGCATTATGACATGATTAAAGTGGAGTCGCACTCTCCATAAAATTCAACTCACCTCTCAACTAAAGTGCGCAACTAAACGTATGCACATGATCTCCAAATAAATGCCAAAATATATTTAGGCAAGGTAATCTAACTTAAACCCAATTGATACTCATCTAAGTTCCATCTAAAACATAATCCTTCAATATCGAATATTATTGATCTCAATTATTTGTTAACTTACTTAACATATAAAATTTACATAAACATTTTCTTACTAGAATTTCTCATATTCTAGTTATTCCATCAATATATATATGAGTTACTAGGATCCAAGTACTAAGGACTAAACTTCTCCCAATTCTCAATATTGCACTGCGCTTTGTGCGTGGGACGTCTCGAAAGAGAAATCCAAATAAGGAACCCCCCCCCCCCCCCGATACACTACTCCTGGCAGTATTGATTATCAAGATTCATTATGCCCTCAATGCATGACGCGTATAACCCAAAATTCTTATTACCCAATTAATTAATTTATTATTCCCAATTCTTAACAGTGCACGGCGTTTCGTGCGTTGGACGCCTCGCAAGTGAAATCCAAACAAGGAACCCCCCGATGCACTACTCCTTGGCACTGTCAATCGTCGAGATAGATACTAATATAGATAAATGAGCACTAAAGACTAACTTCTCCTCACTCCCAACATTGCACTGTGTTTCGTGCGTGGGACGTCTCGCAAGCAAAATCCAAACAAGGACCCCCCCCCCCCCCGATACACTACTACTGGCAATGTTGGTCGTTGAGGTCCATTATGCCCTCGATACCCAAAGTATTATATATATTCATAATTAATTACTCTTTATTTTCTCATAATTGATTCATCACAATTTAAGTCCGGATAAAATCTCCCGGAATAAGATTCAAGCAATCTTCTTATATATCTTTACTCTAGAGACAAATATGATATCACATAATCATATAGAATTTGTATCCTATTCACACAAGTATAATAATAACCATCCCAACAAGCTATAACTCGAGGATGCAGGTTCTCAATGCTATCATCTACCAGGGAATCACTCACATATCATCCTAGGTACCAACGGTCGGAATCTCACACTGCCTTAGCAAAACAACCATAACACAACGTACGGGAAGCGGTCATACTTCCTCCCCCGAAAATGAGACGAAACATACTCACCACGTCTCACCCCTAATAAAAACAATCACACAATAATAAATGAACGCTATGACCTAGGGAATATCCACACCCTGCTCCTCAAGCCAGGGTGCTCACCCTCATCGCACAACTTCCCATGATAGCAAGGAGGGGGTATGCTTCACTTATGTATATATATATATATATATATATATATATATATCATTCACACAAGATATACATACATCAACACATCATATAAATGTATACCATCACACAAGGTATAATTATCACACTATTTACATACTTTTATTACGCTCTTAGGCGTAGATGAAACAATATCATTATTTAGTATATTTTACTCTCGATATACTATTCGTTAATAGTGGAGTGTAATTTTAGTAGTAATAGGAGGACAAATGGAGAAGTGGTGAAATTAGAGGGTCAAGAAATACCTAAAAATGATCATTTTCGTTATTTAGGATCGATTATACAAAAAGATGAAGATATTAGTGATGATGTTACGCATAGGATTAAAGCAGGCTGGGTTAAGTGAAAAAGTGCGACCGGCGTATTGTGTGATAGGCGTATACCTTTGAAGTTAAAAGGAAAATTTATAGGACGGCCATTAGACCCGCCATGTTATATGGGACAGAGTGTTGGTCAACCAAGAAGCAAAATTTGAAGAAAATGAGTGTGGCGGAGATGCGAATGCTAAGATGGATTTGTGGATAAACTCGAAAGGATAAAATTAAAAATGAACAAATTCGTGAAACGGTAAAAGTAGCTCCTATAGAAGATAAATTGAGAGAAAATCGACTTAGATGGTCTGGACACGTCAAGCGTAGACCAATGGATGCTCCTGTAAGGAAGAGTGATTTAGTTAGTATTGATGGTAACCCAAGGGGTAGAGGTAGGCCTAAATTAACTTGGTGGGATATTATAAAATAGGACATGATATCATGTGGTTTAACCGAAGATATTGCACTGGACAGAATGGAATGGAAAAATAGGATTCATGTAGCCGACCCCAAATAATTGGGAAAAGGCTTTGTTGAGTTGAGTATACTATTCGTCAATAACTCACATAACTTCCTCACTTAGTATACACTATACTATTTCTCACTTGAAGTTCACACCTCACTTATATTTATAATCGTCTCTCAATTCTATTTACGTTGAGGATATTTTCTATATCCTAATGCACCTCAATCAGAATTTCTCATTTATATGAAACATCGCCCAAGTTAATTAGTGTTAAGGATATTTTCTATATCCGTATGCACATCAATCAACATTTAAAATTTTTAATCCCTAATATAGTGCAATCCATCACATGAACCTTTGAATTTATCCCATTTAGGATTTAACACTAAAAATCCATTATCATTAAGAGCATCCAAACTCTCACTTATAAGCCCATAATTACCTCCACACAGAATTCTTAATGATAGTGGGCTTCCCCACTTTGTCGATACGATATTCCCTAATCGGTATTCTCTCGAATTAAATCAATATGACTACAACAATTCTCTATAAGGGAAACTCACTAAAAGACTCCAAAACACACTTCTCAAAACTCCTATAGAGGTTTCCAATCGACAAACTCAAACGAAATCGGACGAAACTCACTCCAGAAAAACCTCTCAAAACAGCCTCATTTCCGAATCGATTCGGCCCCTTTGAATTGATTCGATCTCACATCGAATCGATTCGGCCCTAGCGAATCGATTCGGTCCCAAAGACCTGTAAGTCTGCTTCCTACCGAATCAATTCGAAAGGGGCGAATCGATTTGGTTTGGTCAGCAAGCTACGAATGGGTTATTTTCTCCATAAACCCAAAATACCCAAAAATCATTTTAATCATCTTCCAACCATTTCTATCCAACCCAAACATATATATAACATCAGAATGCATTGTATAACTCATCCCAACTATTTTATAACCTCAAATACATTTTATACACAACAAATCTAAGATTTTATCCAAAATCTAGGTTTTATATATTCAACCCAAAATTCACAATTTTGATCCACAAATCATGAAATAAATGATACACAATAATTATTTAGCAAGTTTAATCACTTGTCTCAAGTTCGTAGGGTCTGAATCCTCCTGGAGATCGCGTAATGGCCAGAAATCCCACTTTTTCTTTCTTTCTCTTCTTTTTTTCTTCTTCTCTCTTTCTTTCTGTCTATTTCTCTTTCTCTCCAAGGAGAATTCTATCTCCCGTAGGCTTTTAAGAGTTATCTCCCAAAATACACAACTTTAAATGATAATACACGCTTTAAATCACTCGGTAACTTTAATTCAAGCCAAATGAACCCAAAATATTTCGGGACCCAAATAGACGCCAAGTACAGTCATTTCGACTTTCTCGACCCTTCCAGAAATAATTACACTCTCAGAATTGCCATTCGAAACACTTTGTAACATCTTGAAATTTTGACCTCAATACCAATTTAATTATTCTCCAATTAAAATAATATTTATTTCTCCCAAAAATAAATAAATTATTGTCCCAAAAATCTCGGGGTATTACAGACTTCCCCACTTACAAGAATTTCGTCCTCGAAATTTAGCTAAGCCTAATACTCAAAAGCTCAACTAGTTCCTACTACACTTATCCTCACTAACACTATAGCCAAACCTCTAACTTCCCACGACGAATTATTTTAGTTTTATAAAATCAATTAAAATTACTAGAGCGACCATACACCCTTTATTTGATCTCTACAATTAGGCTTCATTTGCCTCAAATAGTACCATAACTAGAAATGTATATTAAATTATACTATCATACTAATAGTATAAAATTTTTTGAAAGGTCCAAGGATTTAACTCCTCTCAATTCCTGACATTCGTTAGGTTCATGCGGGGTAGGTCTCGCAAGCAAAATCCAAACAAGAAACCCTCCCAATACACTAATATATAGTGATGTCGGGGATTGAAAGTTTGTTAGATAGGGGCTAGAGTTTAAAATATTTTTTGCGTAAATCATTTTTGATATGGCCCAAAGGCCTATAAAAAGTTTTATTTTGAAAACAATTTATTATAAAATAGTTTATGTCTTTCGACATTTAAATAAAATACCTTCTGCCCAAGGCACAAGGTTTTAACAATTCTCATACCCATAATAATACATAGTTCTCAAAATCAACATAATTATGAGCTAAAATCTCTCGCTCAACTATAATCTACTAAACTCTGGATCATTTCAGTAATAATCTTTCACATCATTTTAATACATTGCCATACACGAGGCTCTTCCATAGCTGGAATACAACAATTATATAAGTCTAACATGACTATAAAAAATAAGTGTCTTTATCATTACTACTCAATACACAATAACAATTCTTACATTCATAACAAGATTATAGATCTCTTTTAGCACATCACAAGAAAATCTATTCTCTCAAAAGATAATAACATAAGAGCCTCACTCGCTCAAAATTCCCCTTCTTGATTCATTTCATACATAATAGGGTTATAGCACTACCCTCTATAACTATCTCACACATAATACTCCCAAAGCTTCATATAGCATAATCCTAATCACAAAGGAAAATAAATTACATCATCCATCTCTAGTCCGATTTCATCTCCTCATCATTGGGTTCCCACACAAAGTCCCCTGGCCTAAAATGACCTCGAATCTGCTGTAAGGGTTGCACCTCCAAAACTTCCTCAAAATGTGGTCCTCTACCTCTTTTAGGACAATCTCTCTTCCTATGACCAAATTCTTTACAAAAGAAACATCTACCCGCAAATCCTCCCTGCCCATATTAAGGAACATAACGCTGTTGCGATCCTCTATATTCCGGATTATACTCTCTGACATTACTGGTATTCTCATTACCAAACCTACTTGATGAACCGTAATCTCCAAAGTTCTTAACCCCTGCGAACGAAGGCGATATTCATGACACTACAACAGTGCCGCATTCACTACCTCGGCGAAAGTCACTAACGTTGGGTTCCTTAACAAATGCTGCCGAATTTGCCCATTTAAACCTCGCATAAACATTGATATTCTCTTCTCTTCAGTATTTACCTCATCAGGTAATAAATTTTCTAATCGAGTAAATTCTTCTTAATACTCGGCCACCGTTCTATTACCTTGAAACACATCTATCAGTTTCCTCCTCATTTCCTTCTAAATTGCGGAAGAGAAATACCTTCAATTAAAAAGTTCCCAAAAATATGTTATGGGAAATGTATCCCTCTATTCAGATGTGCTAACATACTCCCACCATTGGAGAGTTGCACCCTTCAACTTAAAGGTGGATAAAAATTGCTTTTGCACCTCACTACGCTCAACCATACGAAGGTGCCTTTGCATACTATTCTACCATCGACTTGCAGCCATCGCATCAACTCCCCCTGAGAACTCTAGAGGATTCCCGTTACTAAAATATACCCGCACTATTTCCCACAAAGACGGTCCTGAATGGGTTTGGGCTGCTTGAACTGCAGGTTGCTGCGCCATCGTAGAAATAGCAGCAGTTACTACTTGTGCCACAATATTGGCAACTTCATCTGTAGTCATGGTCCTTTGAGGCATTTGGGGTTCCACACTCTTAGCCCATTTATTTTCCCTGCCTGAACGACTTCTCTTCGGTAGCATCTGAAACAAGAATAATTGTATCAGAATGCCTTTTAATTGTTTTCTCATCACGGAAGAAAATATGGACATATGAACGCAACAGTCCTAATAATAAGGCTCTACATCAAGAACGCTTACAGAAGATCGTAGTAACCCACATAGATCCTAAAGACACTAGAACCTGATGCTCACCCCGCTCAAAATAATAACGGGTGGCCAGCCCTATACTAAAATAATCAGGAATCTCAAGTGGATCATTCTCAGCATCTACTGACGATTCTAAAAATATTCACGGTTAACAACCCATTACCACAAAAACTGGGCGTCAAAATTTTAAAACATTTTAATTAAAACCAAACATGCAACAACTAACCAACAACATAACTCTAAATATGATAAGAGGCACACACATGCTCGAAATAATATATAAAAGAATACAACGCAATGTACAAAGTAAAATACCCAAATATGTTGTCGGGTCACAGACAGTACAATAATCTGAGAAGGAAAATATAAAAGTGCTACTCTACAACACTTGGGTATAAACCTGATATACAAACTGAATCCTAATCTAGATACATAAAAGATAGGAATCAACTATAACAAAATGCAACAACAGTCCGCTACTTCCACAGCTCTACGAATATACTGGATGGATAACATCAATGGCGTCCTTGCGGAGGAACACCTAGAATAATACAATATATATGCACAACAAGAGAAAAATATAAACGGGTCAGAGACCGAGGTGTGAAAACATTTTATATCAAGTGTATTAAAATGCATAATAATTATAAATGCATTATGACATGATTAAAGTGGAGTCGCACTCTCCATAAAATCCAACTCATCTCTCAACTAAAGCGCGCAACTAAACGTATGCACATTATCTCCAAATAAATGCCCGAATCTATCTAGGCAAGGTAATCTAACTTAAACGTAATTGATACTCATTTAAGTTCCATCTAACACATAATCCTTCAATATGTAATATTATTCATCTCAATTATTTGTTCACTTACTTAACATATAAAATTTACATAAACATTTTCTTACTAGAATTTCTCATATTCTAGTTATTCCATCAATATATATATATATATATATATATATATATATATATATATATATATGAGATATTAGCATCCAAGTGCTAAGGACTAAACTTCTCCTAATTCTCAATACTGCACTTCGTTTCTTGCATGGAACGTCTCGCAAGTGAAATCCAAACAAGGAACCCCCTCGATACACTACTCCTGGCAGTATTGATTAACAAGATTCATTAGGCCCTCAATGCATGATGCGTATAACCCAAAATTCTTATTACCCAATTAATTTATTTATTATTCCCAATTCTCAACAGTGCACGGCGTTTCGTGCGTGGGACGTCTCGCAAGCGAAATCCAAACAAGGAACCCCCCCAATACACTACTCCTTGGCACTGTCGATCGTCGAGATAGATACTAATATAGATAAATGAGCACTAAGGATTAACTTCTCCTCACTCCCAGCATTGCATTGCGTTTCTTGCGTGGGACGTCTCGCAAGCGAAATCCAAACAAGGAACACCCCCGATACACTACTCCTGGCAATGTTGGTCGTTGAGGTCCATTATTCCCTCGATACCCAAAGTAATATATATACTCATAATTAATTACTCTTTATTTTTTCATAATTGATTCATCACAATTTAAGTCCAGATAAAATCTCCCGGAATGAGATTCAAGCAATCTTCTTATGTCTCTTTACTCTAGAGACAAATATGATATCATATAATCATATATAATTTGTGTACTATTCACACAAGTATAATAATAACCATCCCAACGAGATATAACTCGAGGATGCAGGTTCTCAATGCTATCATCTACCAGGAAAACACTCACATATCATCCTAGGTACCAACTGTTGCCATCCCTGATCCCTGCCGCGGGGGAAAAGGATCCTTCGGGTCCCGCGCGTCCCCTCTCGGGAGAGCGCTTCGGCCGGTGTCAATTTGTGAGGTGTGAAAATGTAGAGAGATTCAGAGTCGCCAATCTATTTTACTCAAGACAGACAAAAGAAAGGGGGAGCCGCCCCGAAGGATGGCATCCAAAGACATACTGGTGCGTGCGAAACCAAAATGATTCGAGAAGGGTTCGGAGGTTTAGTTACGAAATGGGAAGGTGTTAGGCACCCATTCTGCCCTTTCGGTGTCTCATGAATATTTGCTATTTTCCGTTATATTTCCCCCCGTGATATGTGTGCATGTGTATATATAGAATGGAGGTAGGAATCCTCGACTTGTATCATGGAAAAGATAAAGCGAGTCATCCGTAGGAATGTGAGATTAATGTAGAAAATAGGATTTGCGCGACTACCCTTGCGTTGATTGTTAAAATGGAACGATAACGCATGTGAGATAATACGCCACTAAGAACGAATGTATAGAATATAATAGAAAATGGGGCAAAGAGAAGATAGAAAATTAAAAAAAGTGAGAAAAGGACTCGAATCTCGGGTTTTACCCCGAGACGCTTACGTAGCCTATAAAGGCATCAAAGTCCACGTAGTTCGCATACAAAACGAGGGGTGGGGTTTATCCCATAAATCCAAATGGGGAATCTCTTATTTGTAAGTGTGTGTGTGTGTGTGTGTGTGTGTGTATGTGTGTGTGTGTGTGTAGAAAAAGTGTTTTAGTTGTGAGAAAAGTGTGGAAAAAGTGTGAGAATCCCTATTTGGAATTTATGAGGAAACCCTCTTTTTCTTATTTTTTTGGGTTTTATTTATATAAAAATAAGAGAAGTGCAATAATACTAAATAAAAAGTATATTAGGATGTGTGAGATGAGATAATAAAAGTGCTAAGTAAGAAAACAAGTTATTGGGAATTTAAGAGAATTTAAAAGAGAGCTTGAGAAAGTTGGACCTTCTTGAAGATCTTGAGCTTGATCTTAAATGTTGGAGAGCAGCCCTTGCACTTTGGATGATGATGGAGAGTGGTTAATTCACCAAGTTTAATGAAAGGGATGATGAAAAGTGGAAGTAAAAAGGGGATTTGGAAGTTGAAATCACGCTGCCTTCGAGAGAGGTTTCTGGGATTCGTTGAGAGGGATTTCTATCTGATCTGAGCTCTCTATGCAAATGAGGCCAAGGTCTCCTTTTATTGGCCCAGGGGTTTTCCGATCGGCATATATCCCTTCCTGCCTATCGACAGGAAGGTGCCGATAGGCAGGTTCTGGGACATGCCGTTTGGTAGTGTGTTTCAGGCTTTTTCGAAAAATCGGCCGCCGAGGGCAAAGCGTCGATCAGAATCGCGTATGGGGCATACCGTTGGAAAGGTAATTCAGAGACCTTCGAAAGTCCTTGGGACCGCTCCCGGGTTTGGGATTTGACTTTGGGTAAAATATGGCTCGGAAGCGTTTGTCGGTCCGCTGGACGGGGAATCGTTCGGACGCAAATGGAT
Source organism: Sambucus nigra (assembly GCA_949130495.1). Taxonomy (NCBI): domain Eukaryota; kingdom Viridiplantae; phylum Streptophyta; class Magnoliopsida; order Dipsacales; family Adoxaceae; genus Sambucus; species Sambucus nigra. The sequence continues at coordinate 298,952,606 of OX422223.1, forward strand.
CATTCGTCTGCATGGTAAGTCCGAATCGCGCATGGGGCATACCATTGGAAAGGTTAGGAGATGTACTTCGACATTCCAAAGTGTTTGACCCTGTTTGGAGAGTTGACTTTGGTAAACCGAGCTCGAGAAGCACTCGGTGGCCTCTCGAAGTCAAACAGATCGGTCGTCCGAATGGAAAGTCAGAATCGTGCACGGGATGGACCATTGGAAAGGGTATTCAGTGCCCTTCGAATATTCATTTAGCCTCGGTTGAGCTGAAAAGTTGACTTAGGTCAAATAGAGCCCGGGCGGTGGCCTCTAGGTCAGGTTTCGGGTGTAAACGGATCGTTAGTCCGCATGGTAAGTCGGTATCGCGCACGGGGCGGACCGTTGGAAAGGGTATTCGGTGCCCTTCGAAGATTCATTCAGTCTCGATCGAGACAAAGAGTTTGACTTTTGGTCAAACCGAGCCGATGAGTGCCCGACGGCTTCCAGGTCAGTGCTCGAGACATGACCTGGGTTTGCAGTGATGAGCGGAGGTACTAGGGACCTAAGGAGAGTTAGGGGTAACAGAATGAAGTGTCTACAGAGCCCCTCAATGGGTGAGTTTGGAACAAATGATAGCCGTCGATTAGACACCGCATGATACTTCTGAGAGAGTATGACCGATTCAGAGGGTCGAGGTCGATTCTGAGGACCTAAGGAAGCAAGGGTGACCAATTCATAGGGTCGAGGTCAGTTCTGAGGATCTAAGGAAGCGGGGATGACCAATTCAGAGGGTCGAGGTCAGTTCTGACCTAATTCAGGTGACGATCCAAGACCGGGGTCAACTCAAACCCAAGAGTGGTGATGACTGAGGACCGAGGTCAATTCTGGCCTAACTCAGGTGACGATGTAAGACCGGGGTCAATTCTGACCCAAGAGTGGTGGCGACCGAGGACCGAGGTCAATTCTGACCTAACTCAGGTGACGATCCAAGACCGGGGTCAACTTTGACCCAAGAGTGATAAACACCGAGGAACGAGGTCAATTCTGACCTAACTCAGGTGACGATCCAAGACCGGGGTCAAATCTGACCCAAGAGTGGTGACGACTGAGGACCCAGGTCAATTCTGACCTAATTCAGGTGATGATCCAAGACCGGGGTCAACTCTTACCCAAGAGTGGTGAAGACTGAGGACCGAGGTAAATTCAGACCTAATTCAGGTGACGATCCAAGATCGGGGTCAATTATGACCCAAGATTGGTGACGACTAAGGAACGAGGTCAATTCTAACCTAATTCAGGTGACGATCCAAGATCGGGGTCAATTCTGACCCAAGAGTGGTGACGACCGAGGACCGAGGTCAATTCTGACCTAATTTAGGTGACGATCCAAGATCGGGGTCAATTCTGACTCAAGAGTGGTGACGATCGAGAACCGAGGTCAATTCTGACCTAATTCAGGTGACGATCCAAGACCGAGGTCAATTCTGACCCAAGAGTGGTGACGACAGAGGACCGAAGTCAATTCTGATCTAATTCAGGTGACGATCCAAGACTGAGGTCAACTCTGACCCAAGAGTGGTGACGACCGAGGACCGAGGTCAATTCTGACCTAATTCAGGTGACGATCCAAGATCGGGGTCAATTCTAATCCAAGAGTGGTGACGACCAAGGACCGAGGTCAATTCTTGCCTAATTAAGGTGACGATCCAAGACCAGGGTCAATTCTGACCCAAGAGTGGTGAAGACCGAGGACCGAGGTCAATTCTAACCTAATTCAGGTGACGATCCAAGACCAGGGTCAATTATGACCCAAGAGTGGTGACGACCGATGACCGATGTCAATTCTGACCTAACTCAGGTGACGATCCAAGATCGGGGTCAATTCTGACCCAAGAGTGGTGACAATCTTGGACCGAGGTCAATTCTGACCTAACTCAGGTGACGATCCAAGACCGGGGTCAATTCTGACCCAAGAGTGGTGACGATCGAGGACCGAGGTCAATTCTGACCTAACTTAGGTGACGATCCAAAACCGGAGCCAATTCTGACCCAAGAGTGGTGACGACCGAGGATCGAGGTCAATTATGACCTAACTCAGGTGACGATCCAAGACCGGGTCCAATTCTGACCCAAAGAGTGGTTGAGGATTAGATTTTGGTTTTGTTGGGGAAAGAGCTTTGTGATTCCGATTTGAGTTAGGGAAGCTTTTTAGGAGACCTCGCAGGGGGGGAACAACCTATTTTGGGTGCTGTAAGAAAATTCCGTTGGGGAAGTGATCAGGAGATCCTTAGGGATTTTCCGGAGCTTTGCTGGGAGGAGTTTTAACTTAGCTTTTGACGATTCCACTGGGGATAAGAATTGGATTTAAGGTTACACTGGGGAAAAGGGGTTCCACTAGGGATAAGAATTGGATTTGAGGTTCCATTGGGGATATGAATTGGATTTGAGGTTCCGCTGGGGAACGATGAATGAGCTGGGGAAGATTTTGGATCGTCCTTTGGGAGAGATCGCTTGGGGCGAGTGATTCTTCTGAAATCCACTGGGGAAAATACCATGCGATATTGTTTCGCACCGGATAGCCGATGGCTGGGGAGGCTTTGTGTCTTTGATTTGAGCAGAGGAGCTGATTGTTGGGGAGATAATCGGTTTGAGGTTGTAAACTCTGCTGAGGAGGTCATTGGGTGTTCCGAGCGCATTGCTCGAGAGGTCATTCGCTTGGATTTTGAGGGTTCCGTTGGGAAAAAAGAGGTTTTGCTTGAAGGAGTGCGAAATTTTCTTGACGAAAACGTTCTGAATCCCTCCTAGGATTTTTAAGAATTTTCTGAGGATTTTTCAGGGTTTTCTGGCATTTTCCAGGAATTTTTGTATGAAATTTTAAGGGGGGTGCCGACCACTTGGCTGAGAAGAGACTGGATATCATTGGTGACTGCCCGCATTCGGGATGCTGTCCCTGTTCCTTCTTGCTTGGTGCCATCAGCGTCGTCCGGGGAAGACTCTGGCTCGGGTAGTGGGGGTGCGTCGTCTCGTCGTAGGGGAAAGAGAGCACGTCGCGGGGATGGAAGCTCTTGAGAGAGAGAGAGAGAGAGAGAGAGAGAGAGAGAATGTGGGTTCAGGCTGAGTCCCATTGTTTTTGGCTTTTCTTTCTATTTCCAGCAAAATGATGTAACACAGAAAACAGATATATGCAATGCAATGTAGTTTTTTTACTATCTTTTATTTTAATGATGAATAAATGCATGCGCTTTTTTAATTTGCTGCTGAGACTGTAAAAAGGAATATTTTTGGAAATTTTGAAGGAAAGCTTATATTTTAAAAAGGGGAATCTTATAAGGAGAAAACAGGTTTCTTGAAATTCTTTTGAGAATATCAATTTATTTTTATTGAGTTTTCTGATTTCACAAAAGAGGAAAGGAGGAAATTTCCAAAAATGGGGGGTTTTCGATCGGCAAGCAACCTGACCTGCTTATCGGCAGTTTAGTCCAGTCCCATCATTTGAAGGCTTTGATTAGTACCCTCTTCAGCCCTTGGTACCTTGTGGGGTAGGATTCCTTTCGATTTCTGTAGGGATTATGTCTTTTGTGAGGATTTTTATGTATAAAAGGGGGAAGGGTGGAGTGTTCTCGTCACACCTTTGCATCCTCATCTGCCTACCCATTAGCTTTTAGTCCTGTAAGATGGCTCTCCCTGGTAGCATTGAGTTTGCCAATTACCTCGAAGCCTTGGAAGCTATGTGCTTTTATAATGTCGACTACGACGCTTTCAACATGCGTCTAGTCTCCTTGTGGCGCAATCGGCCTTTTGAGTGGAATATGCTGATAGCGGCGGTACAATTCTGGTACCCTTAAGACCATGTATTCCGCTTTGGGTTGGAAGAAGTTTTTCCTACCTACGAGGGATTCTCTGCCATACTGGGTGTTAATCCCAGTGTTGCTGCGGCTTTTCCCGAATTCTCTGGTTCTCCTAGGGATTTGTTGGTCGGGCTTCTTCATATCTCGCCTTCGGCATCCAGGTCATTGGTTGTTAGAGGAATGATCTCCCTCCCGGCGGTGCTGCAGTCCGTGCATTTGCGGGAAGTAGGTGATACCGATTATGCTGGAGCCGTGGTTCCGGGCCTGGTTTCAAAATTGCTATTGGTGACTGGGGAGGTGCAAGTGAACCCTCAACTTGCAGCCAATACTTCATGGATGTCATACCATCGCAATCCTGTGGCGGTGATATTGGCGGAGACTCTGAATGGCCTGGATGCCTGGAGAGAAGGTCGTTCTGACTTTTTGAGGGGTAGCCCTGTGATGGTGTTCATCTGGTTGTCTGAAAGATTTCACTTGTCGACTCCTCCAGAATATCCTTTGTCGGTCGTTCCCAACTTCTTTTCACGCTACTTCATCCGCATTGGCATGCATGTTGAGAACTGGGAGAATTGGTTTGTGGAGTATAGGGCTCGTGGGCTGTATTGGTAAGTGCCTTGGTGGGGCCAGTTTCAGCCAATTATAGAGCTAGGAGAGTATTCATATGTGTGTTTGGTCGGTCTCAGACATACCTCTTTTTATTTCCCTTGGCGACTTCTGCTTCAATTTGGCTGGGCACAGGTCGTGCCCCCTCGGACCTCAAATTTCTTTCCAGTAGAAGATTTGACTGAGCGCCTGCGTTTGTTGCTTGGATCTCTGTGGGAAAATTTGAGTCCGTCGACCCGTCCCTCTCAGTCTGTTGGGAAGTTTTGCCATGTCCCTAAAGATTATATGAGGTGGTTGTGGAGGAAAGTAGTCAGCAAGATGTTGGCGGTAGAGACTGGTCAAAGATGGTTTGTTTTATCTGACTCCATGGAAGGGGGTGTTGTAGTCTTTTTGAAGATGGTCAAGGCTCATCGATCCATGGAATTTTTTCTACACTCTATTCAGGCAGGGTAAACTTGGGGTCCTCGGGACTTGGATGATGAAGGTGCAGGCTCCTCTGGTAGCTGTGGGTAGGACTCTTGGAGAGTTTATTTATGTAATAAGGAATGTATGTGGGGATTTTATTTGGATTTTTATGGAAATAGGGGGAAGGGAGTTATCCATTCCTTTTTCTTATGTAATCCGTACTGTAATTTCTTATTAATTAAATAAACAAGTTTATGATCATCCAACTGTGCTTTTCGATGAATTTTGTATTTTTAAATATCTATACCGATCGCTAAGGCATACATAATCCTCTTGTTCAAGTAGATGTTTAAAATGAACCGCCGTTCTCGGAGGTAAGAAAAGAATATATTTTTGTGAAAAAGAAAGGGTCGTGCTCATATGAGATGTATGAGCTGCCTACGTACCTCTGGGGTTTTTGAATTTTTTTTGTTTAAAAGTGTTTTTTTGTAGAGGATCAGGCCCACGTAGTTCTGGGTAGAGGGAAATGAAGAGTTTTTTTTTTAGAATAGAAGGGGGATGAGAAGAGTCGTAGCGCGCTGAGATTTCGGACTAGGGTTAGAACTTCTTGAGACGGTCCAGATTGACTGGACGAGCCATCTCTTCCCCATCCAGGTCAGTGAGCATGGCGGCACCGCCGGATAAGATCTTCTTCACAATGTAGGGGCCACTCCAATTGGGCTTGAATTTCCCTCTAGGGTCCCAGATGGGTTCTATTATTTCTTTGAGGGCTAAATCCCCCTCCCGGACACCGCGGTCCTTGACTTTCTTGTTTAATGAATGCGCTATTCGGAGATGGTACCCTTGTATGTGGTATAGAGCCTTTAATCTTCTTTAATCTAGAAGGGCTAGCTCATCAAGACGGCTTTGGCACCAGTCTTCTTCACTAACCTTGCTTTTGAGCGTGACGCATAGTGAGGGTATTTACAGCTTCACAGGTAGGACTGCTTCCATACCGTAGACCAGGGAGTAAGGGGTAACCCCAGTAGATGTTAGGATTAAGGTTTGATAGCCCCAGAAGGCGTATGGGATCCCGTCGGCCCAATCCCTACAACTTTCGATCATTTACTGATGATGGCTTTAAGGTTCTTGTTGGCGACTTCAACTGCACCATTGGTCTGAGGTCGGTAGGGAGAAGATTTGTGTCTCTGAATCCCGTACTCGTTGACAACTTCTGTGACTTCTGCTTCAAAGTGTAACCCGTTATCTGACACTAACTCATGCGGGACCCCATATCGACAAATGATATTTTTCTTGATGACTTTGTACACTTTTTTGGCATTTAATACTGCGTATGACTCAGCTTCGACCCATTTGGTGAAGTAATCAATGGCAACTAGAATGAACTTATGCCCATTTGACGCCTTTGGCGTAACCTTCCCTATGATGTCGATACCCCAGGTGGAGAACGTCTAGGGAGAAGTCAAGTTGTATAATTCCCGCGGAGGTAGATGTTGGAGATTGGAGAACTGTTGGCATTTAGGGCACCTCTGAACATAGGCGGTGCAATCCTAGGCCATGGTGGTACAGTAGTAGCCCTGTCGGATGATCTTCTTAACAAGCATGTGATCGTTCATGTGGGGCCCGCATTCCCCGCTGTGGATCTTCTTCATTATCTTTTCAATGTCAGCCCCTGCGATATAGTGCAAGTGTGTTCCATCGAAATTCCTCTTGAGTAGTGTTTTATGACAGATGATGTACTGAGCGGCCAGCCTTCGAAGGGTAGCTCGGTCATTCTTGTTGGAACCCTCGAGATACCTACCGTACCTGAGGAGGCACCAAATATCATAGTACTAGTAGTTGACTAGCTCAGGATCTTCTGTGATGACGAGCTCAATGTGGTAGAAATGGGTTGGTTTATCTTGCTTTTGAACTAGGAAGGGGGTCATTATTGTTCCCTCGGGCATGTCGACCATGGAGGCCAAGGTAGCGAGAGTATCGGCTAGGTTATTCTTTTCTCGGGGTAGGTAATGGAAGGTAATATCTCGGAATTGGGAGGCTAACTCTTCTAATTGGGCGTGAAAGGGTTGGAGTTTTTTGTCCTTGACTTTCCACTTTCTGAGCACTTGACCGATGATGAGGGCAGAATCCCCATATACATTGAGTTATTGAATACCTTTCTTGAGAGCGAACTTGAGGCCCACTGTGCATGCCTCATATTTTGTCATGTTATTGGTGCAGGGGAAATTCAACTTGATGGCGAAGGGAGTATGCGAGTCATCCGGGGCAACCAGGATTATCCTAATGCCATATCCCTTTTTGTTGGCAGCGTCGTCAAAGAACATTTTCCATCATAGGTCGCCTTGGGCAGTGCAAAGGATATTCTCATCTGGGAATTTGGAGATCCAGACATTAACTTCTTCTACAGGGTAATCCGCGAGGTAGTCAGAGATGGCTCTTCATTTTATGGCTTTCTGTGTGACGTACAAAATATCTAACTCGATTAGGAGCATCAACCATCGGGCCATTCGGCTAGATAAGGCGAGTTTCTCAAGTAGGTATTTGATGGGATCCATTCGGGATACAAGTTTGATGGGGAAGGCGAGCATGTAGTGTCACAACTTTTGGGTGACCCAGACGAGCACGACACATGCCTTTTCTAAAGTAGTGTATTTGACCTCATACCCGGCCAATTTACGACTGGCATAATAGATGGCTCTTTCTTTACGGGAGTCTTCAAGGTATTGGGCTAGCAAAGCCCCGGTTGCAGTGTCAGCTATGGTTAGGTATAGGAGCAAAGGGAGACCAGACTATAGTGGCATGAGAACTGGAGGTTGGGTCAGATATTGTTTGATTTGATCAAAAGCTTCTTGGTAGGCCTCGTTCCAAACCTTGGTTGAATCCTTTCAGAGGAGCTTGAAGATTGGTTCATATATGGAGGTTAGTTGTCTGATGAACCGGCTGATATATTTTAATTTCCTAAGAAAACCTCGAACTTCTTTCTCTGTTAGAGGCGGTGGCATCTCAAGTATGGCTTTCAGCTTTGCAGGATCTGCCTCTATCCCCTTTTTACTGACCATGAATCCCAAGAGTTTTCCCTTTGTAATGCCGAAGACACACTTCTATGGATTAAGTCGCATCTGATACTGTCGCAGTCGTACGAAGAAATTTCGGAGAGCAAGAGCATGACCTTCTCTAGTTTTGGACTTGATAATCATATCATCCACATAAACCTCGACCTCCATGTGAATCAGGTCATGCAGGATGGTTGTGGAAGCCCTTTGGTAGGAAGCCCCAGCATTCTTGAGACCGAATGGCATAACGGTGTAGCAAAAGGTTCCCCATGGGGTGATGAATTTTGTTTTTTCTTGGTGGTCGGGGTGCATCTTGATTTGGTTGTATCCAGCAAATCCGTCGACGAATGACTTGAGAGCACGACTGGCTGTATTGTCCACGATCATGTCGATATTGGGTAACGGATAATCATCCTTCGGATAAGATTTGTTTAAATCTCGGTAATCCACACACATTCGAACCCTTCCTCCTGATTTCGGTACAGGTACAATGTTGGCTAGCTATGTGGGATATTCGATCACTCGAATGAAACCCACGTTCAACTGTTTGACCACCTCTTCTTTGACCTTGATCGACCATTCGGTGCGGAGTTTCCTCAATTTTTGTTTAACCGGCTTGTAATCTGGGAGCGTGGGGATCTCATACTGAGCTATTTCAGGATCAATACCGAGCATATCATCGTAGGACCATGCGAAGACATCCACAAACTCCTTTAGCAATTCTTCGAGTTGTGCGCGCTCATGCTCGTCAAGGGTAGCCCCTATCCTAATCTCGCGCAGTTGGCTACTAGAACCAAGATTAATAACAACAGTCTCTTTTTCACTAACTTGAATACGGTTATGTTTTTTATTATTAACCTTATTTAGATCAGTTAAGAATTGCTCATTTGCAAAATCATCATCATCAAAAGTTTGATTAGAATCCAAGCAGTTAATGTAAGGCACAGTAAGATACTCAAAATCTTCGTTTATTTCATTGATAGGAAAAACAGCATCGAGAACCTCATTAAAAGAGGTCTCGATTACATTTGAGCAAGGATAGACAATAGGAGAAGAATCAGGGTACACATTGGGATTAGGGGAGATTTCAAGAGGTAGAAGTGGCACAGCATACCGGTTGAGGAGAGGTGTATCAACAACTTTAATCAGATGGGATGGGTCCATTGATGTAGTGCCTGAATGAACCATGCAGAGTTCCAGCCCCAGTGTCTGTAAATTGAAGGAATCTTAGGAATCACTTTCCTCAGCCTTTTCGGTATCTTTGATGAGCGGTTGTATGCGGTGGGGGAAATTTTCGGCCCATGGGTAGCTATCTTGGAAAAAATCTCCATTCCAGGCTTCATCTTCTTGTCTGTGTGGTCGTACCATGGTTCTGAAAAATCGCAAAAGGGGAAATTCTCACCTTATTTAATTAATCGTCCATTTAATGAGTCTCCTAAGATAGTTCGAATACAGTTTAATCCTCTCTTTGGTCGAGACTGGCGGATCATTCTGAGCTCTTGTTCTGATGGTTGATACCCCAAGCCGCAAGGAGGGAAAGCTTTCTTCAGTTCGATGGGCTCAAGTATCCCTTGCTGCCTTTATCATAGCCCCAGTCCGAGCATTAAGTGCATGTTTTTGAACATCTGAATCACATTGACATTTCCATGAGGGTCATATTCTGGATAAACCCTTTCTTTAAAATCGTCCCCTATCGGGAGTAGGAATGGATCAACTCGGAATCCTGATAGGAGCTTATCATTTGACCCGTGATGTATCTCGAGAATTGGACTGCTGGTGTTTACACCCTCGGAATTGTCGTAGTCACCCAAAATGGTGATGACTCTCCCATCGGTGAAGAACTTCAATTTCTGATGGAATGAGGAAGAGACACCCTTTATACTGTGGAGCCAGGGTCTTCCGAGTAACAGCTTGAAACAGGCTGGGATGTCTATGACTTGGAATTCAACGATAGGGTTTATAGGTCCAACCCCTATTGCAAGTTTTATGGATCCCATCACCTCTCGGCGGGTATTATCATAGGCACGCATGGCAGCGGAGGTTGGAGCGAGGTCACTTTCTTTCAGACCTAAACATTTGAAGGTTCTCAGTGGGTAGACATTCAAAGCGGATCCGTTATCAACGAGAGAAAGCGGTACAACCTTCCCTATAACTTCGATGGAGATGTTGAGTGCATGATTGCGATTTGGCCCAATTTTGGGGATTTCTTCTTCGGAAAAGGACAGCATTCGGGTGGAGGTTAAGGATCTGACTAAATTTACCGCTTCTTCTGGTGTGGTAGAGGGAGGAACTATAGGTCCAGTGACTAATTTGATTAAAGCATTTCTGTGTAGTTGGGAAGACATGAAAATCCCCTATAGAGCGATGTTAGCTTGAGTTTTCTTCAGTTGATCAAGGATCTTGTTCTCCTTAATGGTCATCTCTGAAATAGGAAGGTTTTCAATGCCATTCCGTTTGTCATTTGCTGGTAGTGAGCTTGAAACTTAGTAATGTATCCTTGATCTGGTCATGTAATTTACTGAAGAAGGGAAAAACTTAAATCCTATTTCCTCGTCAATCTCAGGTTGCTATGACACCCTGTCTATTTCTCCAAGGAGTTCTTCAAATGTGATCATCCACCATAAGTCGGTTACTGGGCCGGATTTTCCTGAAGCTTGTTCTTCTCTTGAATCTTCGAATCCTTTCCCCCATCCGGTGGCATCAATTTTGTCTTTCCCTGTAAAGTCGATGCATTCCATAACTTCAACGGCTTCCTCATATAGGTGTTCCCATTCTGTGGGGATGTGTAGGGGTGAAGGGACCAGGTGCCCTTGTAGCTTTAAAGCACTAAATAACTCGGTGATACTGCAAATGTTATTCGTTTGCCTGAATGCTTCCGTGATGATCTGGACAACATCATCTAAGCTGACTTCATCGGTTAGTATCACCCAACTATCTGATTCTCGGGCCCATTTTCGCGCTTCTAAAAACAATGCACTGAACCTCTGGCAGTCGATATTCATTTGTGAGGGAAATTTTAACCCGAACTCTAGGAGTTGATTTAAGACCTCTGACAATTCCATACTTCCACTTTCAGAACGAGTCCGGACAGCGATGCACGCTCTAGTAAGGAGTGACAGTGCCTGATCAGTGGGGCTAGTAGGGTGTAGGAGGAAATATGGGCAAATTTGAAGAGGTTTAGGAGAGTATACGGGTGTGATTTGAGTTGAGGGATCGAAATCGGGGTTTTCTTCCAAGAAGATGGCATTGGTGTGATTTGGGAGGGGGTTATGAGTAGTGTTTGTCTTAGGATTGGCTGGTAGGGCGATGGTACCTCGATAGATGATATCTTGGATTATGTTTCGGAGGTGGAAGCATTGGTCGGTGGTATGGCCAACTGTTTGGTGAAAGGCGCAATGAGCATCAGTTTTGAAATTTTTGGGAAGTGGATTGGGTAATGGACGTGGATCCAGGGGCTTTATAAGGTTTCAGCTTAACAGGGCTTGGTAAACTTTAGAGAGGGGAGCATAAAGCTTAGTGTATTCCCTTCGGACGGGGGTAGGGAGACTTTCTGGTGCCCATGATGTGGTTGGTTGAGAGATGTTGTTGATGGTTGAGACTGTAGCATTGGCACGCTTGTCATATTTTCTAGGGGTGAACTGTCCAGACACCTTCTTTGATTCAACTTCTGTTTTGCCAAGACCTTCCTCGATTTCTACTCCTGCCTCTCTGAGAGCTCGAAATTGGGGGTAGTACTGTCCTCCCATGGTTGCTCGGACATGGGGCAAGAAATTATTCTTCACTATGTTGACTTGTTCTTCCTCAGATGGTCGATTGTTCATGGTAGCTGCTTTTTCCCTCCACCGAGTTATGAAGTTACTGAATGATTACCTAGAGTTTAGTTTGAGAAGTTCTAAATCACGGTGGGTGACCTCAAGCTATTCATTGTATTTGTACTGCGACATGAATTCTTGGGCTACATCCTCCCAGGTACGGATTCTGGACTCTTCGAGAGACAAAAGCCATCGGAGAGTGCTATCCTTCAAAGTTTATTGAAAAAGTTGGGCCATTACTTCTTCGGAAGCCCCTAGGAGAGTCATGGAACGGTGATAACTATGAAGATGGACAATCGGGGGTGCACTCCCTCCGAATTTCTCAATGTTTGGCATCTTGAACTTCTCGGGTAACCTCGCTTTAGGAAAATGAGACATGTGGGTGTAGTCCATGTAATTTCCAGAGATCCTGACCTGGTCAAACTTCTTGGTGAGCATCTTGAGATCCTCTTTGACTTTATTCAACTCCTCGTCCTTTGGATCAGCGACCACAAGCAGGTTAGCCATAGGATGGGAAATGTTTGGCATTGGAAGTTGGGCAGGCAGCAGCCCATTGGTAGGAGGGGCATGTGGAGCGTGCTGATATTCTTCTGGAACCCAGATAGGCTCGGGTGGACCCATAGCATGAGGGAACAAGGCCTCGGGCTCTTGAGGAATAGGAACTTGGATTCGTTGTATTTATCGGACCTCAGCTTGGAGGTTGTCAATCTTGGCCACGAGCTGACCTAGGACTGTCGACAGATCTGGTTGTATGACTGGTGCTTGATCTGAATTCTCCATGGAAGATGGATGGATTCCGGACTCCGAAGAAGTAGTAGAGGAGCGGATGAAACTCCAGGGTGATTTGACTCGAGACCGAAGCCAATAAGGAGCCAGGCCAAGGGTGTGCGATCGACCTGAGAAGGCGTAGGATAAGATTTATTTTTGCAAAAAAGGGAAGAAACTATTTTTGAATTTTTGATAAAAAGGGAGAAATGTTTTTGAATTTTTGATAAAGAAGGGAGAAATGTTTTTGGATTTTTGATAAAAAGGGAGAAATGTTTTTGGAGACGGAACTCAGCATGATTATTTTTATTATTATGTTTTCACTTGTATTTAATTCTCTTAAATGAAATGTCGGACGGGACCTGAACCTGGAAAAGTGGGGGTCTTAATACATGCAAAGCTACATTTGGACTTGTAACCAGGCTCGTGAAAAGGGTCCCGTTTTAAAAAATGCGCAAAAATTGGGCGGCAGGCCGACCCGGAATTTCGGCAGAGTTTCGGGTTGAAACTGGAAATATAAAGTTCGTTTCCTAGGTTTGACACCTATATGCGGGTATGCAGTTGGTTGGGTGAATCGGCATGGGTTCCCCCCTTTGGCGTGACTTCCACGATATACGTCTTGCTCTTGCAGGCAATCGGTACGTGTGGACAAGCCATTTGATATACATGAGTGTACGTGAATTGCCTCACCATATACCTCGTGGGGACGGTACGTGTGAGAGAAAATTTGATATACTCGTCGTTCGTGAACGAATTCCCTACGATATACCTCCCGTCATGACTTCGGTCAAGCGGTACGATGAGGGGGAACCGTTCGATATACGTCGAAGGTACTTGGCCAATGGAAGGTGAGAGTCATATCTCTTAGGCTAACTACGACCTGCTGGACCAGAGCCCATCACGAAGTGACCCTCCAGTTACTGGGTAAAATTTGGTCAATAACAATGCTCTTTGGTGATATCGTGTGAATAATGCATGATTCTCTTATTAGTATCTTATGATGAAAATGCCTTTCATGATTATGCCAAATGGGGGGCAAAGTACAAGTACCTCAAAAGGTACCCCAAGTATGGATGGGTGATGCGTGAAACATGGGGATATACATGTGATCCGGTGCACGTGGTGTGAAGTGTACATGGAGAATTTTCTACAAGTGTGTGAATATAAGCATAAGCATGGGATACACATGTGAGAAAAGGGAACATGAAGGTATGGGGGGGGGGGGGGGGGAACATAAGAAAATATAACATTCATGTAAATAGAGTCAAGCCCTCAAAATAAATAAATTCCCCAGCGGAGTCGCCACTGTGGCCATCCCCGATCCCCGTCGCGGAGGGAAAAGGATCCTTCGGGTCCCGCGCGTCCCCTCTCGGGAGAGCGCTCGGCCGGCGTCCATTTGTGAGGTGTGAAAATGTAGAGAGATTCAGAGTCGCCAGTCTATTTTACTCAAAACAGACAAAAGAAAGGGGCAGCCACCCCGAAGGATGGCATCCAAAGACATACTGGTGCGTGCGAAACCAAAATGATTCGAGAAGGGTTCGGAGGCTTAGTTACAAAATGGGAAGGTGTTAGGCACCCATTCCGCCATTTTGGTTTCGCATGAATATTTGCTATTTTCCGTTATATTTCCCCCCGTGATATGTGTGCATGTGTATATATAGAATGGAGGTAGTAATCCTCGACTTGTATCATAGAAATGATAAATCGAGTCATCCGTAGGAATGTGAGATTAATGTAGAAAATAGGATTTGCGCGACTACCCTTGCGTTGATTGTTATAATGTAACAATAACGCATGTGAGATAATACGCCACTAAGAACGAATGTATAGAATATAATAGAAAATGGGGCAAAGAGATGATAGAAAATAAGAAAAAGCGAGAAAAGGACTCGAATCTCGGGTTTTACCCCGAGACGCCTACGTAGCCTATAAAGGCATCAAAGTCCACGTAGTTCGCATACAAAATGAGGGGTGGGGGTTATCCCATAAATTCAAATGGGGAATCTCTTATTTGTAAGTGTGTGTGTGTGTGTGTGTAGAAAAAGTGTTTTAGTTGTGAGAAAAGTGTGGAAAAAGTGTGAGAATCCCTATTTGGAATTTATGAGCAAACCCTCTTTTCTTATTTTTTTGGGTTTTATTTATATGATTATAAGAAAAGTGCAATAATACTAAATAAAAAGCATAATAGGATGTGTGAGATGAGATAATAAAAGTGCTAAGTAAGAAAACAAGTTATTGGGAATTTAAGAGAATTTAAGAGAGAGTTTGAGAAAGTTGGACCTTCTTGAAGATCTTGAGATTGATCTTGAATGTTGGAGAGAAGCCCTTGCACTTTGGATGATGATGGAGAGTGGTTAATTCACCAAGTTTCATGAAAGGGATGATGAAAAGTGGTAGTAAAAAGGGGATTTGGAAGTTGAAATCACGTTGTCTTCGAGAGAGGTTTCTGGGATTCGTTGAGAGGGATTTCTATCTGATCTGAGCTCTCTCTGCAAATGAGGCCAAGGCCTCATTTTATAGGCCCAAGGGTTTGTCGATCGAAATAGAGCCCTTCCTGCCTGTCGGCAGGAAGGTGACGATAGGCAGGTTCTGGGACCTGCCGTTTGGTAGTGTGTTTCAAGCTTTTTTAGAAAATTGGCCACCGAGGGCAAACCGTCGATCAGAATCGTGCATGGATCATACCGTTGGAAAGGTAATTCAGAGACCTTCAAAAGTCCTTAGGACCGCTCCTGGGTCTGGGAGTTGACTTTGGGTCAAATATGGCTCGGAAGTGTTTGTCGGTCCGCTGGACGGGGAATCGTTCGGACGCAATTGGAGCGTTCATCCGCTTGGTAAGTCCGAATTGCACACGGGGCATACCATTGTAAAGGTTAGAATATGTACTTCAACATTACAAGAGTTTGACCCGGTTTGGAGAGTTGACTTTGGTCAACCGAGCCCGGGTAGCGCTCGGTGGCCTTCGGGAGTCAAACGAATCGTTCGTCCGCATGGAAAGTTGGAATTGCGCATGGGATGGACCATTGGAAAGGGTATTCAGTGCCCTTAGAAGATTCATTCAGACTCGATTGAGCTGAAAAGTTGACTTAGGTAAAACAGAGCCCGAGCGGTGGCCTCTGGGTCAGGTTTTGGACGCAAACGGACCGTTCGTCCGCATGGTAAGTCGGAATCGCGCACGAGGCAGACCGTTGGAAAGGGACTCAATGCCCTTCAAAGATTCATTCAGTCTCAGTCGAGACAAAGATCTTGACTTTTGGTCAAACCGAGCCGGGGAGTGCCCGATGGCTTTCAGGTCAGTGCTCAGGACATGACCAGAGTTTGCAGTGATGAGCGGAGGTACTAGGAACCTAAGGAGAGTTAGGGGGTAACAGAATGAGGTGTCTACACCAACGGTCAGAATCTCACACCACCTTGGCAAAACAACCATAACATAACATACGGGAAGTGGTCATAGTTCCTCCCCGAAAATGAGACGAAACATACCCACCACGTCTCACCCCTAATAAAAACAATCACACAATAATAAATGGACGCTATGACCTGGGGAATATCCACACCCTGCTCCTCAATCCAGGGCGCTCACCCTCATAGCGCAACTTCCCATGATAGCAAGGAGGGGGTATGCTTCACTTATGTATATATATAATTCACACAAGATATTCATACATCAACACATCATATATATGTATACCATCACACAAAGTATAATTATCACACTATTTACATACTCTTATTACGCTCTTAGGCGTAGATGAAACAATATCATTATTTAGTATATTTTACTCTCGATATACTATTTTTTAATAACTCACATAACTTCCCCACTTAGTATACATTATACTATTTCTCACTTAAAGTTCACACCTCACTTCTATTTATGATCATCTCTCAATTCTATTTACGTTGAGGATATTTTCTATATCCTAATGCACCTCGATCAGAATTTCTCATTTATATGAAACATCTCCCAAGTTAATTAGCGTTAAGGATATTTTCTATATCCGTATGCACATCGATCAGCATTTATAATTTTCAATCCCTAATATAGTTCAATCCATCACATGAACCTTTGAATTTATCCCATTTGGGATTTAATACTAAAAATCCATTATCATTAAGCGCATCCTAGCTCTCGCTTATAAGACCATAATTACCTCCACACAGAATTCTTAATGATAGTGGGCTTCCCCACCTTGTCGATACGATATTCCCTAATCGGTATTCTCTCGAATTAAGTCAATGTGACTACAACAATTCCCTATAAGGGAAGCTCACTAAAAGTCTCCAAAACACAGTTTTGATAACTCCTATAGAGGTTCCCAATCGACAAACAGAAACGAAACCGGAAGAAACTCACTCCAGAAAAATCTCTCAAAACAGCCTCATTTTCGAATCGATTCGGCCCCAAAGACCTGTAAGTCTTCTTCCTACCGAATCGATTCGAAAGGGGGGAATCGATTCGGTTTGGTCAGGAAGATACGAATGGGTTGTTTTCTCCATAAACCCAAAATACCCAAAAATCATTTTTATCATCTTCCAACCATTTCTATCCAACCCAAACATATATATAACATAATAATGCATTGTATAACTCATCCCAACTATTTTATAACCTCAAATACATTTTATACACAACAAATCTAAGATTTTACCCAAAATCTAGGTTTTACATATTCAACCCAAAATTCACAATTTTGATCCACAAATCATGTAATAAATGATACACAACAATTATTTAGCAAGTTTAATCACGTGCCTCAAGTTCGTAGGGTCCGAATCGTCCTTGAGATTGGGTAATGGCCGGAAATCTCACTTTTTCTCTCTTTCTCTTCTTATTTTCTTCTTTTTTCTTTCTTTCTGTCTATTTCTCTTTCTCTCTAAGGATAATTCTATCTCCCGTAGGCTTTTAAGCCTTATCTCCCAAAATACACAACTTTAAATGACAATACACACTTTAAATGACTCGGTAACTTTAATTCGATCCAAACGAACCCAAAAGATTTCGGGAACCAAATAGACCCCAAGTACAATCATTTCGACTTTCTCGACCCATCCGGAAACAACTACACTCTCAAAATTTCCATTCGAAACACTTTCTAACATCTTTAAATTTTGACCTCAATACCAATTTAATTATTCTCCAATTAAAATAATATTTATTTCTCCTAAAAATAAATAAATTATTGTCCCAAAAATTTTAGGGTATTACAATTTATTATCTTTTTAATAAACTTATCTAATTATTTATGACCCTTTTTAATAAGAAAAAATATAGTGCGCGGGAAACACAATTTGGTGATAGAATCCTACTACACATCAAGTTAAAGAGCCACTTCCCCCAAACTCTATATTCTACGATAAATATGGAGAAACCATGACCTCACACTCGTATCATGCACGCATCTCGTCTCCAACCACTGCACAGCTGTATAAATCTCTATCTTCAACAATTGTGTAACTGTGTCCTCTGATTTAAGGGCTTGAATACGAGTTATAGTGTTCTCTGATTCAAGGGCTTGAAATACTAACCTTCTGAAAAAACTGAATCAAAGTACTAATATCGTGAAGATAGTTGAAGGGGTTGAAACACGGATGTATGTTTAGATTATATAGGCATAAATCAGTTCTTATGGTATTGAATAGTATCCTCATTTGTTTATATTCTAACATAGTAAATGTTTGTCGTTTGACGATCACGGAGCCAAATGTGTGAGACGTTTAGTCAAATGGTCATCACTAACTCTTATGCCAATTTAAATTCATGGACCATAAATTTAACCTTAATGGAAAATATATCTTTTATATGAAGATGATGTTGAAATTAAAAGATAAAGAAAGTAGGCTTAATTCAGGCATGTTTAAACTATAGAACTGAACGAATGTTTTGATGTATAGTTTTTACACGGTTAATGAACCCAGCCATGATGGTGAAATATATACAGTACAAGTAGTAGCTGTTTAGCTACGTTATAAGAGAATTCAAATTTTGAATGTTTGTTGATGTTGAATCGGTATAACCAGCAGGTGCAGACACCATTTGTTCCAAATTAGTAGGAGAGTCTTTAGTGGACTTATGCTAGGTCAATACCTCCCCCCCCCCCCCCAAGTTGATACTGGTTTTGAAACAATCATAAGCTTGTCTCTGGTAAATTCAAACTTGGTAGTGGAAAGACCTTTGGTGAAGATATCAGCTATTTGATCATGAGTGGATATGAATTGAACCTATAATTGTTGTTTGGCCATTTGGTCACGAACAAAATGAAAATCAATTTCCACGTGCTTTGTGTGGGCATGGAAGACTAGATTTTCAGATAAATAGGTGGCACCAATATTATCACGCCAAAGAATGGGAGGTTTGTGAGGCGGGAAATCAACTTCATGTAAAAGTGATTTGAGGCACGTTAGTTCAGCGGTATCATCGGCGAGGGATTTATATTCAGCTTCAGTAAAGGAGCGGGACACAGTTTTATGTTTACGAGAGTGCCATGAAATGAGATTAGAACCCAAATAAATTGCAAAACCACCTATAGAATTTCGATCGTCAATACAACCGGCCCAATCAGAGTCCGTAAAGGCTTGGAGTTCAAGAGATGAGGATTTTGTAAGTTGAAGGCCATGAGTTTGAGTAGCATTAAGGTATTGGAGAATACGTTTGACCAAACTCCAATGAACATCTGTAGGTTGGTGCATAAATTGACAAGTTATGTTAACAGCAAAGGTAATATCAGGACACGTGAGTGTAACGTATTGAAGATCACCAATAATTTTTCTATAAGGATTGGGATTGGTTAATGGTGTGCCTTCATTTTTAAAAAGGGAGGAGGTGGTGGAAATGGGTGTTTTGATGGGTTTGGAAGTTGACATACCATGTCTATGGAGGAGGTCATTAATGTAGCGTTGTTGGGAAAGATGGATTCCATTATTTGTGGGTGTAACTTCAACCCCAAAAAAATAATGAAGATGGCTGGGATTTTTAAGTGAAAATTCAGTGCCAAGTGAGATGATAAGAGATTGGATGAGATTAGAATTGTTTCTAGTTATTAAGATGTCATCAACATAAATAAGAAGAAACATGATATTTTTCCCATCTTTATAAATGAAAAGAGAAGAATCGATTTTGGAGACAAAGAAGTTTTGGGTGAGAAGATATTGTGTTAACCGGTGAAACCAAGCTCGAGGCGATTGTTTTAAGTCATAAAGTGATCGGTGTAGTTTGCAAACATAGTTGGGATGTGTTGGGTGTTTAAAACCGGGAGGTTGTTCCATGAAAACATCTTCTGTTAAAAAACCATGAAGAAAAGCATTATTAACATCTAGTTGAGATATAAACCAATTATGGGTGACTGCAATAGAGGGAATGGTGTGAATAGTAGTTGATTTGACAATAGGGCTAAAGGTTTCAGTGAAGTCAAGTCCATATTCTTGGTGAAAACCTTTGTCTACTAAACGAGCTTTGTACCATTCAAGTGAGCCATCGGATTATCGTTTTATTCGATAAACCCACTTGCAACCAATAATATTCATAGAGGGGGAAGGTGGAACTAGAGACGAGGTGTTGTTGTGCAGAAGTGAATTAATTTCAGTGGTCATGGCCTTACGCCATTGCGGGTCTTTATTTGCCGACGTAAAACAAGTGGGTTCATGGATTTGGAGTGTGGTAAAATGTAGTTGAGGTTCGGTAGAAGTTTTGGCAGTGGACTAAGATCGCAGGAGCATGGAGTGAGTGCGGGTTGGTTGTTGGATGTGGTGTGGACCAATATCAATTGATAACTGGATGCCATTTGGGTTAGAGTATGAGGGCAGTGGTGAAATGGGGCGGGAGGGAGTAGGACAGTCGCGAGTTGCAGGTTTAGTAACTCGTAAGGGAAGGTGTGGGGTGGGCAGTGGTAAAAGAGTAGGAGATAGCATTGGAGCAATTCGTGATGTAGACTCAGGGAATGGAGATAATGGGCGGGAGGTAGTAACAGGTATGTGTGGTGGGTTATATGCGTTAGGAGGAGATTTTGAGGGTGTTAATATAGTTGATGTACTACCCCATGGGACATTGGAGGGCGGAGGAAAAGTAGTAGAGTTATTTAAAGAGAATGGAAAATTATTTTCATCAAAGCGAACATGACGTGTAAAATAAATGCGACCCGTGTGAAGATGTAGACACGATAACCATGGTGATTTGAATTATACCCAAGAAAAACACACGGATAGGAATGATAATTAATTTTATGAGCATTATAAGGGAGGAGATATGGAAAACATAGACAATCGAAAATTTTTAGAAAATTATAGTCAGGAGGGGGGAGTAAATTATTTGAAAGGGAGATTTATGGGAGAGAGTACGTTTGGGCATATAATTAATATGAAATACTGCAGTTTCAAAGGCATAATGCCAAAAAAATTGAGGAATTGAGCCATGAGCCATTAGAGTGAGACCAGTTTCAATAATATGTTGGTGGCGATGTTCAACAAACCCCACTTGTTCATGTGTGGGAGGGCAAGAGTAGCGATGATGAATACCACAATTTTTAAAGAAAGGATCCAATTTTTTGAAATTCACCACCCCAATCAGTTTGAATATTTTTAATTTTAGTACTAGTTGTCCTTCAACTAGTTTTTGAAAATTAATAAAAATGGTATAAACATCAGATTTGCGCATCATTAGGTAGAACCAAATAAAGTTAGACAAGTGATCAACAAAGATGACAAAATATATATATGACCATTAGTAGACATAATAGGAGATGGTCCCCAAACATCACTAAAAAATAATTCTAAGATAGATGATGATTATTTAATACGACTCGGCAAGTGCTGTCTACAAGACTTGACCATTTAACACGCTACACAAATATTATTTTGACTGGAGGAAATAAAAGGAAGCTGATTTTGGTGAAGAATTTGATGAAGAACTTGAGCATGAGGATGGCCCAAGCGATTGTGCCAGCAAGTTGAGGACGCTTTTATGGTATGATGCGCATGTGGAGTTGAAGTCAATGTTGTGGGAGCGAGTGTGTAGAGTACATGTTTACTCGTACCATGAAGTAGAGGCTTCTGAGTTCGACGATCCTTAACAACACAATAAGAGGGATAAAATTCAAAATAAACGTTATTATCTTGAGTGAATTTTTGAACAGATAGAAGAGATTTAGAAATTGTAGGAACATGAAAATATTATTTGAAAAGAGATTAGAGGAGGAGGTAGAAATAGTGGAGTTTCCAATATGAGAGATTTGGAGTCCCTTACCATTTCCAATGTGAATAGTGTTAGGTACATGATATGTAGATGGATGATTAAACTGAGTAAGATCTGGGGTGACATGGTGTGAAACGCCAGTGTCGGGAAGCCAGGCTGTTATGGTGAGGGTGGTGTGGGAAGTAGACCCGGTTGATAGGAAGGGGCATGAGTGAAATGGGCAGTGGGCATAGAAGGATTAGAGGTGCTGAACCTGTGAGGACATGTTGGGGCAGTGTGATCGAGAGCATGACAAAGTTAACAGCGAGGTTGGTGATGAGAGTAAGAATAACTCCCCTGTCCACGTCCACGGCCACGGAGGATAGTGTGGATAACCACAGGGGGATCTAATGTTTTGGTGAGATGCTATTGAGGGGTTTGGAGTAGTGAAGTGAGTCGTAGGTGGATTGTTTTGAGGTTGGATTGTGAGATTAGAGAATTGGTCAGTATTGATAAATTTATGACTAAGTAATAGAGAGTGTAACTCAGAGAAGGTTACAGGAGTGGGTCTTGCAGCGAGAGTAGTGATTAAATCCTTGAATTCAGATCTTAGTCCCTTCAAAATGTGAATATTAAATTAAGCTTGGGTGAGAGGATGGCCTACAACACTGAGTTCATCATATATGATTTTTTCTTTTTGAAGGAATGTTGATGCAGAGTCATCACCTTGGTGAAGACGATGAAAATGAAGATGAAGGTTTAGGATGCGAGTTTCAGAAGGAGATGTAAGGGCATCAGCAAGATTCTTCCAGATTTGATGAGATGTTTGTAGTCCAACTATAAGAGAGATCATTGAGGTGGACATGGAGGATACAAGCAGGCTAATAATTAGCTTATCTTGTTGTTTCCATAAGTTGGTAGTTGGTTCTTCAAAGGTACATGGATAACTTCCATTAACAAATCGAAGCAGGTTTTGACCACTTAAAAATGGTTCAACTTGAGTTTTCCAGTGAAGGTAATTGGTATCATCAAGTTTGATATGGACATAGTGGTCGGAGGAACCAATATTGATAGTGGAAGGTGGGGAAGAGATATCACTATTTGTATTTGATGAGGTGGTCATTGTGATGAACGGATATCACTATTGATTGAAAAGAAAAGAAAAAAAAATTATCAGGTTATTGCTCTGATACCATATAGAACTGAATGAATGTCTTGATATATAGTTTTTACACAGTTACTGAACCCAACCATGTTGGTGAAATATATACAGTACAAGTAGTAGTTGTTTAGCTACGTAATAGGGGAATTCAACTGTTGAATGTTTGTTGTTGTTGAATCGGTATAACCAGCATTGCAGACGCCATTTGTTCCAAGTTAGTAGGAGAATTATTAGTGTACTTATGCTTGGTCAATATAAACTACACATAGTGCATAGATGACTCTAGCTCTGCTTTATTTGTAGCTTTTTTTGTATTCTGATTTTTAAAACACGTTGTAGTTTCATCTTTCCCCCATTGATAAGTTTAGATTCTGATAAAATCACGAAATTTCTTTTATGCCTGTGACTTTGAATGACTTATATCAATATACTTACAACAAATCAATTTTTCTTGTTATGTTTAATTGTGTAACTCTTGAATGTTTTCAGACTTTGATTGGATAGTGCAACAAATAGCTCCCAGTTATTTCCATTCGTCATATATATGTGACATTGTTAGCAGATATAAAGAGTTTTACTTAAATGCGAAATTTCTTTGTCACAACACCACATTGTCACCTGCATTAGTTCTGGTATATGCTTTAACTTCATGGGTGTTATATCAATCTCATTGTCATATCTAAAAATCCCACGCAAATTTAGTATCATCATATATAAAGTAAAATAGATTAAAACAGAAAGTCGAGAAGTCGGAGACCATCTCCATCAATTTTGGGTATAAAATTCAGTTTTTTTCAATTTTAAAGAAATGTGTTTATTTTTTAGGTACATTAATAAAGGCCCGCACTTAAAGAACTCTCTCTTTATATATAGGCAAGCTAAACCCAAAAATAAATAAAGAGAGATAATGTGACAACCCGAATATAATTATGATAAACATGTTTAAATCATGATTAGCTTATGTGATATGGATAATATGTTATTAGTATATATATATAATGTTAAGTCATTATGTTTAGTTTAATCCTACCTTCATAAAGCTTGAAATATCGAATTAGTTACACATGTGAAATTTTAAAGTTTTCGGTGGAATGTTCCTGTTGTAGGCTAGTTTTGACCTTTATGACCTAACAATGACCTTGAGGTGTAAACTGGATATTTGTAGATATATGAGTTAGGTTTATAACAAAACAAACGGTTCATCGAACGGACCTCCAAGTGGGAATATATTTTCTTTTTACAAACAGGGGGTAAAGTAGTCATTTAGCCTTAAATGATATTTTGTTTTATATAATGCCACATGTTATATTTTGATTGGACCAAGGGGGGGTGACCTTATGCCGACTTACGTAAAAGACCCTAAGGTATTTCCATCCATAAATCTTGTTTATTTTTTTTTATTAATTATTTAAATGATTGAAATAATCATTTGTTTACTGAAATTCCATGTCTTGATGTGTACTTACGGATAAATGCAAGTTTAAGCAAGTTTCAATGTGTAAACCCTTGAGATTGTTTTGTTTAGGAACCTTATTTATTCAAACTTCCATATATTTTTGTATACTTACTGGAATTAATTTATTCCAATTGGAGATTTACCTGGACTCATATATGTATGACATATCCTAAAATAATGCGAAACTACCAATATATGAGTCTTTGGTGAGAGTTTGAAGTTCGGGTATGAAATCTGCCCCAAGGGTGAAAGTATGCATACCATATGTTTGATGTCTTACTTGACATAGCTAATGAACTCTGAAAATTATGAAATTTTAATCTTGTATTGTTAAATATGTTTACAGATGTTGGATGAAATATCATATAAATTTATGATGCAGAAAAATTATGCGAATTCCTGGAAGTTGAATGAACGATAAAAGAGCCTATAGGGAAGATTTGCTATGTGGTAAAGAAATGGGTATATCTTGCTTTAGAAGACTTGAAATGATGTACTGTCTTTTGTATTGGAATACTAATATGATAAGGATTGAATTAACAAGAATAAATGAATATATGTTCGGTCTATGATTTGGATATGAAAATTATATTAACATGAATTTGGATGAAAGTTCATCTGTGACAAATGATTTGAATAGAATCGTATGATGCTTATGAATTGAGTTATGTTCAACTTATTCTTTGAATTGTTAATATTGTTATGATGACGCTAATATTGTAAAAATGATGAGAAGGGAAGAAGAGCTAATTAAACAAGTACCGAATAAAGGCAACGGAAAAACCAGTTAAACTGTCAAGGTGAATGTACTTATGATTGTTTCATATATAGATATAAAAATGATATGTTGGATTTGAATATAGCTCTAAGAGAGGATTTGTTTGAATACTTCTGTATTCAGTATTTGTTTGGATATTCAAATATCCAGGATTTTTTATTGCCAATGGGCAGAATTATTTGGATCTTATAATCCAGGATTTGTTATTGCCAATGGGCAGAATTATTTAGATATTCAAATATCCAGGATTTGTTATTGCCAATGGGAAGAATTATTTGGATCTTATGATCCAGGATTTGTTATTTCCATGGCCAGAATTATTTGGATCTTATGATCCAGGATTTGTTATTGCCAACGGGCAGGATAGTTTGGATTTTATATCCACAGATTCAATATAGAATTTTTATTCCATTGCAGGGGAAAAGTACCTCACTAAGCTTAATGCTTACAGTTTATATTTTAACATTTTTAGGTTTGTACCCTACCAACTAGGATACTATATGACCGGTAACTTTGAGAGTTGCACCGTTGGAAGAGCTGGGGTTTAAATATGGGAATTTTAACCTTGTCACACTGAAGATTTTAATACACTCACACATTGTACATATAAGTTTAGCATGAATTGAGTTGATCATAGTTAATCACGTTATTGTATATCTGCTTAATTACGACTCTGATATTGATTTTGGTATGGAATAAGAATAATAGTATGTTCATTGTGCACATTATGTAGAAAAATATTGATAAGTGAATTATATTTCCAATGGGCTCAAGATCGCGATCTAATTATTATAATGAGAAATTATTATTATGGAATTTGGTTTGGGGTGTGAGAATTAGTTGTATCAGAGCGTGGTTATTAATTCTAGACGTGTGTGACGATTAGATGGCAGTATTGAGTTGATTTTATATTTATGAATTGTTTATGTACTAACCAATAGTTTAGTATCATAAACTGTTTATATTGGTTGTTATATCTTTTTTGTATTACAGATAATTCCAGATGGAACCTGGGAATGGACAACATAGAGAAGAGGGAGTGGCTTCTCGTATAGAGAATACTGAAGTAGAGCAAAGTGTTGCTGGAAGGTCTAGAGAACAAGAGCAGCCTAAAGAGATGCAAATAATGGCAAGGCAATGATGAGGATGGAAGATCAACAATAAAGAAATATGATGCAAATGGCAGAACAACAGGCTAGATATCTAGAATCAAAGACTGTGGCCAGGATTGAGAAAGAGGCAAGGAAGGAAATGAAAGATTCCATGCATGAGAAGTTTTTGAAGTTAAATCCTCCAGAATATTCAGGGTCAGTTGAACCTACAGAAGCTGAGATGTGGGTCAGAGATCTAGAAACTATCTTTGCAGTTATGAAGGTTCCAAATAACTAAAAAGTGAATCTAGTTGTGTTTAAGCTGAAAGGAGAGGAGAAATATTGGTGGGAAGCCAACAACCATTTGGTGCCTAGGATGGAAGGTACTGATGTTATTACATGGGCTGAATTTATTAAAGCTTTGTATGTTAAGTATTTTCCTAAAGTTTATAGGAGGGAGAAATTGAGGGAATTTATAAATTTGACCCAAGGGAAAATGTCTGTGAGGGAGTATGAGGTTAAATTTACTGCTTTGTCTAGATTTGCTACTAAATATGTGTTGAATGAAGAAGATAAATGTAGTAAGTTTCAAGATGGACTGATTTGGCCTATTCAAAATAGAGTGGCCACTTATGAGTTAGAAGATTATGCTTCTCTTGTAAACAAAGCCACGATAGCAGAAAGGAAAATGAACCAAGGGGTGGCGAGTAGAGAGAGTTTTAAGAAAAGTAGATTTGACGCATCTCACTATAAGGGAGGTGAGGGTGGAAGTGTTAAGATGGAACCTCATAAATTTCAGAGAGGTGGTAGAGATAGTGGTAGAGGTCAGGGAAGATTTGGTAGAGATACCAGGGGTGGTGGATCTTTTGGTTCAGTCAGAAAGTCAGGGAGAGGTGAGGCCCCAATAGGAGGTGTTACATGTTTCTTTTGTAAAGAGGAATGTCATTATAAATCTCAGTGTCCAAAGCTTAAGGGATTGGAATGCTACCATTTTCATCAAGTGAGTCATATTAAGAAGAATTATCCGCA
This sequence comes from Sambucus nigra, assembly GCA_949130495.1. Lineage (NCBI taxonomy): Eukaryota > Viridiplantae > Streptophyta > Magnoliopsida > Dipsacales > Adoxaceae > Sambucus > Sambucus nigra. The sequence continues at coordinate 298,979,738 of OX422223.1, forward strand.
ATTAGTAGAGACTCCAGCAACACATAGTGAAGTAGCAAGCAGAATGTTATCTCCAGGTAGCGCAGTGAAAAGTATGGGCAGAGGACAAGCTAGTAGTCCCAGGCCAGGTGGACGAGTTTTTACAATGATAGAAGCTCAGATTACTCTAGATGTGGTGACAGGTACACTTTCTATTACTGATAGAAGTGCTTATCTTCTGATTGATCCTGGTTCCACACATTCTTTTGTGTCATATGCATTTTCCATATATCTGAATAGACCATGTACTCATTTAGAGGTGGGGTTGGGTATTTCCATGCCTATGGAGGATATAATTGTAGTTAAATATGTTTTTCGTGATTGTGTTTTGACTGTGGGGGTTAGAGATACAGTTATAGACTTACTTGCATTGGGTATCTCTGATTTTGACATAATTTTGGGAATGGATTGGTTATCCAAATATCATGCATCCATGGATTATTTTCGTAAGGAAGTTATTTTTAAATTACCTGATGAGTCTGAATTTAAATTTGTGGGGGAAAGGAAAATTGTTCCTAGTTGCATTATTTATGCTATTCAGGCAAGGAAATTATTGAGTAAGGTTTGTGAGTGTTTTATTGCATATGTTCTTGACACTGCGAAGGGGGCTTTACAATTAGTTGATGTTCCTATAGTACGTGATTTTCCAGAAGTGTTTCCTAGCGAATTTCCTGGATTACCGCCAAAGAGAGAAGTTGAATTTAGTATTGAATTAGCACCGGGAACAACCCCTATTTCTATGGTACCGTATAGAATGGCACCTGTTGAATTAAAAGAACTCAAGATTCAGTTACAGGATTTACTTGATAGAGGGTTCATATAGCCAAGTGTATCTCCATGGGGTGCACTAGTTTTATTTGTGAAAAAGAAAGATGGCACTATACGTTTGTGTATTGACTATAGGCAACTGAATAAAGCTACAATTAAGAACAAATATCCTTTACCTCGTATAGATGATTTATTTGATCAGTTACAGGGTGCTAAAGTGTTTTCAAAGATAGACTTGCGATCAAGTTATCATCAGTTGAGGGTGAAGGGGAGTGATTTTTCTAAAACTACTTTTCGTACTCGGTATGGTCATTTTGAATTTCTGGTGATGCCTTTTGGGGTGACTAATGCTCCAGCTATATTTATGGATCTTATGAACCGGGTAATGCATCCTTTCGTTGATTTATTTTTGATATTTTTTATTGATGATATTCTGATTTATTCACGTGATATGGTTGAACATGAAAAGCATCTCAAAACTATTTTGAATGTGTTGAAAGATAAGCAATTGTATGCTAAGTTTAGCAAATGTGAATTTTGGCTATCAAAAGTTGTATTTTTAGGCCATGTTATTTCTGGAGATGGTATATGTGTTGATCGCAAGAAGGTAGAAGTTATTGTAAAATTGGAGAGGCCCAATAATGTCACTGAGGTGAGAAGTTTTCTGGGTTTAGCTGGGTATTATAGAAGGTTTATTAAGGTATTTTCTTCAATTGACTTGCCAATGAATAAATTGACTCGGAAAGATATTAAGTTTGAATGGAATTCTGATTGTGAAAATGGTTTTAAAGAATTTAAGAAGAGGTTAGTAACTGCACCTGTTCTTACTATTCCACACGGTGGAGATGGTTTGTTATTTATACCAATTCTTCACATCAGGGGTTGGGTTGTGTTTTTATGCAGCATGGTAAAGTTATTGCTTATGCTTCTAGGCAGTTGCGTACACATGAACGTAATTATCCTACACATAATTTGGAACTTACTGCTATTGTGTTTGCTTTGAAATTATGGTGTCATTATTTATATGGTGAAGTATGTGAAATTTTCACTAACCATCAGAGTCTTAAGTATTTATTTACTCAGAAGGAGTTGAATTTGAGGCAGAGGCGGTGGATGGAGTTAATTAAAGATTATGATTGTACAATTTACTACCATCCGAGGAAGGCGAATGTAGTTGCAGATGCTTTGAGTAGAAAAGCTTCGGGTAGGTTATCTTATATTTAGTGTGCTAGAGTTTCTCATATTATGGAGTTGAGATTGATGGGAGTGGAATTGCAACTAGCATATGGGGACAGATTCTTTGCTCATGTAAGCGTGAGGCCTTTATTAGCTACTCGTATTCATGATTTGTAAAGTCAGGATCCTTTTCTTCGAAAAAAAAAGGCAAGATGCCTGAGATGGTAAGTCTGATGATTTTTGTATTGTTAATGATGGTAATTTATTGTACAAGCAACGGTTATGTGTGCCTAATGTGGGTGAATTAAAAGAGAAAATTTTAGATGAGGCTCATAATTCCATTTATACTATGCATCCTGGTAGTACTAAAATGTACAGGGATTTGAAGGAGCATTATTAGTGGAATAATATGAAGTAGGAAATAGCTAATTTCGTTGCTAGGTGCCTTATATGTCAGCAAGTGAAAGTGGAGCACCAGAAACCTACTGGTTTGCTTCAACCGTTGCCAATACCGTAGTGGAAATGGGATCATGTAATGATGGATTTTGTGGTTGGGCTTCCTCGATCTCAGAAGGGGTCAGATTTTATTTGGGTAGTGGTAGACCGGTTAACCAAGTCAGCTCACTTTCTAGCAGTAAAGACTACATATACAGTTAATAGGTATGCTAGATTGTATGTTAATGAAATTATTCAATTGCATGGAGCACCTGTTTCTATTGTTTCAGATAGGGACCCTACTTTTACATTCATATTTTGGGATAGTTTGCAGTATGCTATGGGTACCAACTTAAAGTTTAGTACGACTTTTCATTCCCAGACAGATGGGCAGTCTGAAAGGACAATACAGATTTTGTAAGATTTGCTTAGAGCTTGTGTGCTTGATTTCAAAGGTAATTGGGATGAATATTTTCCTTTAATAGAATTTGCATATAACAATAGTTTTCAGTCTATTGTTGGTATGGCTACATATGAAGCATTGTACGATAGACGATGTCGTACACCGATATGTTGGGGTGAAGTTGGTGAAAGGAGGATAGAGGGTCCAGAATTGATTGAAGTCACCACTGAAAAAGTGAAGATTATTCAAGATAGAATGAGAACAGTTCAAAGAAGACAAAAAAGTTATGCGGATAAACGACGAAAAGATTTGGAATTCCAGAAAGGGGATTATGTGTTTCTTCGGATATCGCTATGGAAAGGAGTTATGAGGTTTGGAAAGAAAGGGAAATTAAGTCCACGCTACATTGGACCTTATGAAATCCTTGAGAAAGTCAGGATGGTTGCCTACAAGTTAGCGTTACCACCAAAGTTAGCTTGGTTACATGATGTTTTCCATGTTTCTATGTTAAGAAAGTATGTAGAGAATCCTTCACATGTGTTGGTGGAACAATCTATTGAGTTAAAGGAAGACTTGAGTTATGTGGAAGAACCACTTGCTATCGTGGATAGGAAGGAACATATATTGAGATCAAAAGTGATCCCACTTGTAAAAGTTGTGTGGAGAAGGCATTCCATGGAAGAGGCTACATGGGAGAGCGAGGATACCATGAAGATTAGTTATCCGTATTTTTTTTATTCGAACAACCAAGGTATGTCAATCTCGAGGACAAAATTTCCTAACAGGGGGAGAATTGTGACAACCCGAATATAATTATGATAAATCATGTTTAAATCATGATTAGCTTATGTGATATGGATAATATGTTATTAGTATATATATAATTTTAAGTCATTATGTTTAGTTTAATCCTACCTTCATAAAGCTTGAAATATCGAATTAGTTACAAATGTGAAATTTTAAAGTTTTCGATAGGAATGTTCATGTTGGAGACTAGTTTTGACCTTTATGACATAACAATGAACTTGAGGTGTAAAATATATATTTGTAGATATATGAGTTAGGTTTATAACAAAACAAACGGTATATCGAACGGATATCCGAGTGGGAAGATATTGTCTTTTTACGAACAGGGGGTAAAGTAGTCATTTAGCCTTAAATGATATTTTGTTTTATATAATGCCACATGTTATATTTTGATTGGACCAAGGAGGGGTGAACTTATGCCGACTTATAACACTTGAATTAAGCTCTTCCTTCATCATATTTCAGCCATGGAAGAGTTTTAACCTAAGGAAACAGAGTTTTGAATTTTAGGAAGAAAGTGTGAGGAGAAATTGAAGAAAAATTCATAGAAAAATTACGTAAAAGCCCCTAAGGTATTTCCATCCATAAATCTTGTTTATTTTTTTGTATTAATTATTTAAATGATTGAAATAATCATTTTTTTACTGAAATTCCATATGTTGATGTGTACTTATGGATAGATGCAAGTTTAAGCAAATTTGAATGTGTAAACCCTTGAGATTGTTTTGTTTAGGAACCTTGTTTATTCAAACTTCCATATATTTTTGTATACTTACTAGAATTTATTGATTCCAATTGGAGATTAAACTGAACTCATATATGTATGACATACCTAAAATCATGTGAAAATACCAATAAATGAGTCTTTGGTGAGAGTTTGAAGTTCGGGTATGAAATCTGTCCCAAGGGTGAAAGTATGCATACCATATGTTTGATGTCTTCCTTGACATAACAAATGAACTCTGAAAATTATGAAATTTTAATCTTGTATTGTTCAATATTTTTACTGATGTGGGTGAAATATCATATAAATTTATGATGTAGAAAAATTATGAACATTCCTGAAAGTTGAATGAATGATAAAAGAGCCTATAGGGCAAATTTGCTGTGTGGTAAGGAAATGGGAATATCTTGCTCTAGGAGAGTTGAAATGATGTACCGTCTTTTGTATTGGAATACTAATATGATAAGGATTGAATTACCAAGAATAAATGAATATATGTTTGGTCTATGATTTGGATATGACAATTATATTAACATGAATTTGGATGAAACTTCATCTGTGACAAATGATTTGAATAGAATCGTATGATGCTTATGAATTGAGTTATGTTCAAGTTATTCTTTGAATTGTTAATATTGTTATGATGACACTAATATTGTAAGAATGATAGGAAGGAAAGAAGATCTGATTGAACAAGTACCAGATAAAGGCAAGGAAAAAACCAATTAAACTGTCAAGGTGAGTGTACTTATGATTATTTCATTTATAGATATGAAAATGATATGTTGGATTTGAATATAGCTCTAAGAGCGGATTTGTTTGAATACTTCGGTATTCAGGATTTGTTTGGATATTCAAATATCCAGGATTTGTTATTACCAATGGACAGAATTATTTGGATCTTATGATCCAGGATTTGTTATTGCCAATGGGTAGAATTATTTGGATATTCAAATATCAAGGATTTGTTATTGCCAATGGGCAGAATTATTTGGATCTTATGATCCAGGATTTGTTATTGTCAATGGGCAGAATTTTTTGGATATTCAAATATCTAGGATTTATTATTGCCAATGGGCAGAATTATCTGGATCTTATGATCCAGGATTTGTTATTGTCAATGGGTAGGATTGTTCGGATTTTATATCCACAGATTCAATATAGAATTGTTATTCCATTGCAGGGGAAAAGTACCTCACTAAGCTTAATGCTTACGGTTTATATTTTTAAATTTTAACATTTTTAGGTTTGTACGCTGCCAACTAGGATACTATATGACCGGTAACTTTAAGAGTTGCACCGTTGGAAGAGCTAGGGTTTAAATATGGGAATTTTAACCTTGTGACACTGAAGATTTTAATACACTCACACATTGTATATATAAATTTAGCATGGATTGAGTTGATCATAGTTAATCACATTATTGTATGTCTGCTTAATTACGACTCTGATATTGATTTCGGTATGGAACAAGAATAATAGTATGTTCATTGTGCACATTATGTAGAAAAATATTGATAAATGAATTATATTTCCAATGGGCTCAAGATCATGATCTAATTATTATAATGATAAATTATTCGTATGGAATTTGGTTTGGGGTGTGACAAATAAATATAAAGTTATATTATACCGGAGTTTGGTAAAATGACGCTTTCGACTAAAATGTTTGGAGACGAAAAAACTATCGTTGAGAAAAGGAGAAAGAGTTTATCAAATTCGACCTTATTTTTTCAAAAATGATACTTAGTTGTGCGTTAAAATATTACTTGCATGCATTGATATATAAATTCAATTATTACACATAGAGGCCATTTTAAATAATAAGTAATTATTATGAGAATATTTAGGATACAAATATTACAGTTTTGAAAGCTTATAATTGGTTGTCATTAAATAATTTGGTATGAAATCAATGTTATCTATCAATAACATAAATAAAAATAAACTTAAATAATTAATATAGTTACTGGTAATAAAATGGCCATTAGCACTTAACTACCCTAAATTTTAGTCACTTTTACTCTTCAAACCCCAATGTATCAAGACTGACACTTAAAATTTCAAATTTTGGCGAAAAAGAACATTTTAACGTATTTACCCTCATTTTTTAACATTTATGTTGGTCAATTTAACGGCAGAGTTTAGATTGCAACAATATGGAAACTTTGGGGTTTTATGTGTCAGGTTTGATACATTGGGCTTTGAAGTACAAAGGCGACTAAACTTCATGATAGTAAAGTGTCAATAACCTTTTTTTTATGAACAAATCTGCATAATATGATTGTTTAATAGTTTTTACTTAGCTTTTAATTTATAATCCTTATTTCTTGGTGTTCTATAATTTATATCCTTAATTAATGTTTTCCCCTACTTATATATGTGATATTGTTTCATTTGTGGCCATAATTTTTTAACATCGTTTGAATTTTTTTCCTTTTAGAATTTAGTCACTTGTTGTTGATACTGATATATTGGGTTTGCTAGCCCAAAGATAATAACTAATTGAACAATTGTAATTAATTTGTGACTTTGATGATAATGTGTTATTCCACACGTGTGTAAGTTGAATTACTTATATATATTACATATATTTATTCGACTAATTTGAATTGAAGACTAATGTTTTAATCCACAACGCATCCCCACTCAGATTAATTATGGGCTAACAAGTTATAAGTTAAATAACAATAAGAATCCAATTATATACCGATAGAATGTTTCATTAATTATTTGCGGAAAACTTGCAATGAATTAAAATAACATTTTTTGTACTCCTAGTTGGGAAACGGACATTTGTAGTAAATTATGTTTTCGCACTTAAACTTACGTATCAACCAATACATATATCTACAAACTTGTATTCAGGCTCAAGACTGGCCATTCTATAAAAACCCATTGTATGTAATTAAATGATTAGATTAGGCACTTTTAGGACTTAAATTAATATTGATTATGGATATAGGACGACAAACATTTCGTTTCCATTTTTAATCCCTATTTTCAAATAATCAACTGACGTGGCGTTCTGTGCTTGATTGACGTTTTATGGATATAGGTCCACGCCAGTAACTTTATTCAAAAATAGAAACTGCAATTATAAATAAAATATTTATTATTCTATTTTTAAAATACATATTACAATAGATCCTAAATTTACAAAACCCTTAAATGATATTTATGAGACAAATGCATAGTAACAATAGCATGTTAATGTTCCACTGGCTTCAAATGCATACAACACCATATATGTACAGTTCCCACTTATTAAAATCAAGCAGTTTCTCTTTATGGTAAAAAAGCTCACATCGGCGGTGACCTCCAACTCTCAAAACCCGCGTACTATAAAATACAATAATGATTTGGGTTCGACAACTGACACTCACTTCTAACAAGCCATCTGTGTCCAGCTCAAACTCTAAACCACCTTTACCCAACTCTGCCACAAAACGCAGAACCTTCCTCTTTACTTCTCATCACAGGCAGCTAGCCGTTTCGCTCGTCTACTATTACATCCCTATAAATACCAACCCACATACCCATTACTTCATATATCTCACTCTTTCCCAACTTTCTTCTATCAATATCACCGCTTTTTTTTCTGTAAACTTCAATGGCTTCCTTTACTTTTTCGGTTCCATATGGGCTCAAGCTATCTCTTCTTTTAATAAGCTCTCTGATTATAGCCTCAGCTGGTAAAATCCTCTGGTTTTCAGTCCAAGAAAGAATATCTATTTGGAAGTATTGATATGCAGCTCAAGCTTGTTCCCGAAAACTCAGCTGGCAGTCTCACGGCCTATTATGTAATAACCAACTCCTATAGTTTCATAGATACTAACCAGTATTAATTCCTTCAGCTTCTCTCTTATAACTACCCATTGAAATAATCCTTAATCCTTTTTTGCTTGATTTACAGTTGTCATCACAAGGACCAACCCATGATGAAATAGACTTTGAATTCTAAGGAAACTTGAGTGGTGACCCTTATACAGTCCACACCAATGTGTTCAGCCAAGGCAAAGGTAACAGAGAACAACGGTTCCACCTATGGTTCGACCCAACTGCTGATTTCCACACCTATTCCATCCTTTGGAACCCCCAACGCATTATGTAAGTACCCAGAAAACACTATATAGTATATACCCACAACTTAATTTTCAACATAACAAAATGGCAATTATAAAAATCTGAAGTCAAAATTACCCTTTTAGTTTTGTACTTGTTTAACTCATAATCTTCTCTCTTTGTGCGTTCAGTTTTTTAGTGGATGGCACGCCCATTAGAGAGTTCAAGAATGCGGAATCAGTTGGTGTCCCGTACCCAAAGAACTAGCCTATAAGGATATACTCTAGCCTTTGGAACGCTGATGATTGGGCCACAAGAGGTGGGCTTGTGAAGACTGACTGGACTCAAGCTCCCTTCAGTGCCTCATACCGGAATTTCAATGCTGATGCCAGCAGTGATGGTGCGTGGTTGTCACAAGAGCTGGACACAACAAGCCAGGAGAGGTTGAAATGGGTGCAAAATAACTATATGATCTACAATTACTGCACTGACATTAAGAGATATCCTCAGGGCATTCCCCCAGAATGCAACATGTCTTAGAGATGTGATAATGAAAGTTCTTCATGTCACTGCCATAGGCAATATTCATTCTTTAATATTCTTTTTGTATGTAACTTCCCGGCTTTCCTATTCTATATTTATTGTCTTACTAGCTTTTACAAACAAAAATAACAAATGGAAGATATAAATTCATTTCATTCTCTCTCGTTCACACTAGGATATAATATGCCTTGTAATAACTTTCTAGACATGAGAGATTTCTAAAACTCATGACACAAGTATTGAGTAAAAACATGAGTAACCATGGGACTCTTGTCAATGAAATGTGGAATAACGTTACATTTTTCTTATATTTGAGCGAATTAATCTGGCAACATACGCAGTTCACTCATTTACAATTTAGTGAGATGTTATGATTGCCTAGCGTTTAGAGAAAAATATAGGAATAAGATGACGGGTAGGCAATGTAACAAATGCAGGTTTAGGGCCCAAATAGCCAAAGACGAGATTTGAACCATGTTTCTCTAATCACATGACCATATTCCTCTATAACCTAATGATGGCTCCAGTAACTCTAAACCGAACCGACATCCTTTTAGCCTTATTATATGCCAAAGGATTAGATAGATGTATTGGTGAAGGAGATGTCCAAGAGGAGAATAAATGAGCATAACCATATTACATTTTCAGTCCCCGGTTTAATAGTTCCAAAATAACAACTTATGAGTAGGACACTCTAGTCGTTTGGTTCATTAGAGGAATGTGGGTATAGTCTCATTTGAAAAAGGATACAATGAACCAGACTAACGTAACACTAGTTACCTTTTAAGGAAAAATCTCACCTAAAATGTTCCATTGAATTTATCAATTAGTTTCTGACTAAGTTGAAGAGTACATTAACATTAACGGTGATCATAACAAGTGATATCAGAATCATTGAATTCAAAAGTATGAGAAGCATTAAGGTCTTTGAAGTGAAAAACCTTCACAAATGAGGAGAATTAAAATTTGATAACCATTACAAGTGAAGGCTAACATGATCTTCAAATGCTTTTTTTTCGAGTAGGTGGAACTAGTAAGCCCACAATGGTAGGATGTTCACAGTAGTCCCAGTTCTATTCATACCCCCCCCCCCCCCCCCCCCCACACACACACCACCCCCCCCCCCACCCACCCACACCTATTTTGTTAAGTATAATTTTTTTTGGAACAAATAAAGGAGGATGAACTTCACAGAGAAACACTATATAATAGAAGTCTTGTACTCAAGGGAGGAGGATGCGAAGCCCGATCCACGGGGAGAGTTATCCTTAACATGCAAGTGGTTACCATCGAATCTCTAGAGTTGATTGAAAAATACAGAGTACTAACTCAGTTATATAACATAACTTTAAAAATAAAAAAATCCAATTTAGAACTATTCCCATCTAGAATTTATTTGAAAACATCAAGGGCATCCCTAATGATTACCTTAGTCACTGCCATGTTCACTACCCATTATGGGATTCACAATACTGCTTAGGGATATTAGGTAGGACAAAATTAAGTCAAATTTAATTAAATACGCCCAAAATATAGATTTCTCCAACATTGTATAGCTTGCATGGAGGTTGTTGCCAATCCATGCAACTATTGATTACCATACTTTGTTGAACATTAAAACGATTTGAAGGCTTAAGGCCCCTGGTAGTACTGGTAGTGCCGAGAGTTTTGATCCGTTATTACTTCCTAAAATTAGAAATGAGGATAATCTCAAGCTCAACTACGAGGTTAATGTGTATGATATTAAGAGAGCGCGTTCTAGCATGAAACCTCTTAAAGCGCCTCGGCCTGACGGTTTTCATACCATGTTCTTCTATAACTATTGGGATACGGTTGTTCCGAGCCTTGAGGTGGTTAAAAAAAGTTTTGTCGAGGGGAGCGTGCCTGCGCATATGAATTTGAGTCATATCACTCTCATTCCTAAAATTGACAACCCGAAAACCATTAGTCAGTTTCGCTCCATTACCCTCTGTAATGTCACGTACAAAATTTTATCCAAGGTGATTGTGAATAGAATCAAACCTATTCTTATGAAAATCATTAGTCTGTATCAAGCCAGCTTTCTCCCTGGTAGACAAACCATAGATAATATTATAATTACCCAAGAGATCCTCCACAAACTAATAAGAAAGGCAAACGGGGTGGGATGATTTTCAAAATTGACCTTGAAAAAGCCTATGATAAAATTAGCTGGAGTTTCATTCACAAAGTTCTCCTTGCATTCGATTTTCGCACTAATTTGATTGATCTCATTATGAGTTTCATAACCTCCACCAGTACGGCCATTTTATGGAATGGTAACCCCCTTCCTTCTTTTAAACCTTCTAGGGGGTTGCGTTAGGGGGATCCTTTATCTCCTTACCTTTTTGTCCTATGTATGGATCACCTCTCTTGTGAAATCTCGAGGAAAGTTGACAGTAAAGATTGGAAAGATTTAAGAGCCTCCCCGGGGGGCCCTCTATTCTCCCATCTTTTCTTTGTTGATGACTTAATTTTGTTCACGGAGGCTTCTAGCTCCGCTTGTTTTTCGGTGTTGGAGTCTCTCAATGATTTCTACCACAACTCCGGCCAGACCATTAATTTCGCCAAGTCTAAAATTTTTGTGTCCCTAAATGTCCCTAAGAGGGAGACACTGGATCTGTCTCACATATGTGGTATGAGTCTCACCAGTGACCTAGGGAAGTATTTGGGTACCCCTCTCATTAATGGGCGCGTGAGGAAGAGTACATTCACTGACATCCTTGATAAAATGAAGAGAAAGCTAGCAGAGTGGAAGTCAAATTTACTTTCCATGGCTGGTAGAGCTACGCTCAGCCAATCCACTACCTCTGTCATTCCGAGTTATAATATGCACACCATTCCCTTCCCGTTATGTGTCTGTAAGGAGATTGATAGGATTAATCACAACTTCCCTTAGGGAGACAACGACACCTAGAAAAAGGTCCACCAGGTAAAGTGGGACGTTGTTTGTCGGCCTAAGAGGCAAGGAGGGTTGGGTATCAGGAAAGCCGTGATGAATAATAGGGCCACCCTGGCTAAGCTTGGGTGGAGACTTATCAATGATGATGGCACTCTTTGGGTCAAAGTCATGAGGAAAACGTATGCAAATAATCAAAATCCAAGATGTTGGGCTTGCAAGGCTAAGGCCTCTACCCTGAATAATAATATTAAGTGGAATATTGGTAAGGGGAATACTATCAACCTCTTTGAGGATTGGTGGTGCGGTGATACTCTCATTAAGCCACACCCTACGATCAATACTAGTGAAGAGGTGAGAGTGGAGGTGCTGCTTGACCACCAAGGTAAGTGGGATTTGAGTGCCATTAGCCACTGGGTTCATCCCATGGAGACCAGTGCCGTTGCTAATACGGGTTTTCCTAGGATCGGATCTAGAGAGGACAGATCGATATGGACACCAAACTCGAATGGAAAATTCTCCATTAAGTCCTATTATAGGTTGTTTATGGGAAGAGATCTCAATGTGCCTGGGCATAATGAGTGGAACCTTATATGGAGTAAGAATATCCCCCAAAAGCTGAAAACTTTCTTATGGTCCATCCTCAATGGCAAGCTAATAACTAATCAACACTGTTTGGAAAGAAGTATGACTAGTGACCGGGGGTGTAATATGTGTGGAAGGATCGAGGATATGGAACATGTGTTTCATGAGTGCTATATCGCCAAGGAGACTTGGAACCTTTTATGACGCGAGGTGATTCCCATGAGCGATGGAACGGAGAGTGTTGGAGAGTGGATTATTAATAATAGACTATGTAACAAGAAACATGATATTTTGTTCATCTCGACCATTTATCACCTTTGGAAAGCGAGAAACCTATGTATTTTTTAGGCTAAATCTTCCTTGCATTCTATGATCGCCAAGTTAAGTGTAAACTATGGACTTGAGGTTACTCGTGCATACATTAAACATGACGTTTGTAGGGGTTCTAGTATTTCTTATTTGACTGCTTGGGTGTATCCTTGTGTAGGTAAGTTTAAGATCAATACGGATGGCGGTTGGGACAATAATACCAGTGTTGGCTCCTTTGGGGGCATTGTGCATGATTATCGGGGCGAGTGGATCACTGGCTTTTGTGGGAGAATCGGTGGGGCGCCCCCGTTGTGGGCTGAGCTCAAGGGCATATTCTATGGGTTGTTCTTGGCCAAAGACAGGGCTAGAAGGACTTCAACTTGGAGTCTGACTGCAAGAATTCTATTGATTTGATAAATGAGGGGGAGTGGAATAATCACCCTTATTTTTGCCATCATCCTGGACTGCCGCGACATGAGTCTCAGAAGCAAAATCGTCATCAGATTCAAATAATAAATCCGATTCATGTTCCCAACAATGATTTTGTTTCCGATAACGATTTTTAATTTTTTCATTCTCATACATACGCAAGCCCTCACCGAATGTCATCGGTTGAGGTGCGGATCCACGAAAATGGGAACTTTGAAAATTACCATCGGACTTAAACGAAAACTCATTATTATAGGAATTTTGAAAACTATTCGAATTCGTTTCAAAATTCCAATTATAAGGAGGTAAAGGCACAAAATCATTATCATCATCATCAAAATTTCAATAACCCAAGTTTTGACTTTCGTTATACTCGCCCAAAGTCATATTTAAATTTGTAGTTTTTTGGGATTCTAAGTATTCACCGAAAGTCATAGGTTTGTGAGAATTTTGAGAATTATAACAATGATTACCGAAAGAATTGGAATAAGACATGCTTACCCCAAAAATGGCTCAAAGTGGTGAATTCCACGAAGTAGGTGCGCGCGGGAAATTCAAGTGTTTCTAAGTGCTCAAATGTGAAAGTCCTGCAAACAGGTTAGCAAATAATACAAATAGAAAGAAAATACTATGAAATACTAAATCAAATGAAGTCTAACACATTCTCATCCCCGGCAACGACGCCATATTGATTCAGCACGCGAAAGGTGTGCACGTATAGGTACACAGTCGTTGTTTTCGTTTCACCGCGATAAAACAAACAAACCTAAATTACGACTGCACTTGCGAGGCAAGCACAACGGTAAGTCGGGTATCGAAAATCCACAGGGACGAGATGCTAGAATTTATATGATTTAGTACTTTGAAATAAAAGTGTAAAAGGTGATTACAAACTAAAAAGGAAAAGATGCATAAAAGAGAAATGATTAATCTAAGCGAGGGAAAATGAAACTAGATTAAAAAAGCGAGTAAAACTATAGGTTGTGTTGAATATCCCTCATCCAAGTTAATTGTATAAAATGGATACATTGGTCGATGAGTTATTTAGAATGCGTCTCGTTTCGACAGTTAATTGAACCAAGGGTTCTCACGCCCCTAAATCCGCATAAAAGCCTAATCCGATTTTGGCGTCAACAAATACCCCAGAAATTACGCACGCAAGGTCGTAAGCACGGGACATATATGATATGCCCCATCAAATCTCCTAGGCGCAATAACTAGGACAACGCACCTGAAATAGACCCGTAAACACCATCACCAAAGTAAAGCAATGCGTCAACTCGAGTGAGTTCCATTCAAACACAACCTAATTTAAATTAGCTAGAAAGCATGTTTAAAATGCGGTAAATAAACGCGGTAAAGCTACATAAGAAAGCAAGTAAAGAAAGCATGTGAATCTAATTATCAAAGTAAGAATGAATGAAATACAAGTTAAATTAATGGAGAGGGTAATGAATAGTCAACTTACAAACCCTTGAGTTTTATGGTGTATAGGTATAAATTAGAATGTGGTCCAGACATACGGGCAAATAGGTATAAAAGTTGCATAGTAAATGGAGTTAGATTTCACACTAAAGACCGTGACAATCGCAGGAGAAGTCAAAATAGCGGTTTAGTTGTTAAAGGATATCATAATGATGAAGAGATTAACTTTTATGGTGTATTGAACAATATTATTGAGTTGGAGTATATCGAGGGAAATCGAGTCCTTGTTTTCTAGTGTGCCTGGTTTGAAGCTAATAAAAAGAAAAAATCAGGAATACAAATCGATGATCACTTTATGATCGAGTGGAAAACCGAGCGTCCGTGTAATACGCTAGTATTTGTTATCATCTTCCAACCACAATAAAAAAACCTAAACTATAACTACACTCTTGCGGAGTATAGTGGTTAGTCTGGGTATCGAATCCTCAGGGAACTAGGACGAGTGAACGTGACGACAACGGTAAGACTGTTAACCCTGACTTGACTCTAAAAAGAAACAAAAAGATGATTGAGATGGGAAATAACTAATTAACTAAATGCAAACTCTAAATTACTTAAAAGACTGAAGATGATTAAACTAAGACTTGAATTATATGATGAGAAAAACATGTCGGGAATACAATCCCTAAACCCTAGCGTATTGCTGGTATAAAACTAATCGTAAATTTAAGTGATTAATTAGACCCAAAATTTAGTACTCCCAAGAATTACGTATATGAGGTTCAAGCCCGCACCATACTTAATCAAAGGACGTGTAAATCGGTATTGCGATAGTTACACTCGAATTGCATTCTGAAGCATCTCGGTTACCCTGAAGCAAGCGAGATCCAAAGATCTAAAATTATCGTGTTTCTACGCAATACGGTCATAATCAAATCATTAAATTTAGAGGATTAATTTTATACACATGCAACTACCACATCAGGTTGAGTTCATGCATCCCAACCATAAAGAATTTAGCTAGACATATTGAACCTAACTACGCATGAATTAACTACATTGCATGAATTCATAATTTCGTGGAAAGGGAGATTAAACATGATAAATAATAATAAAATTACTGAAAATATAAGTTACCAAGAATGAAGAACAAGATCATGCAAGAAGAAATCAAAGGTTGAAGAAAAACTCAAAAAACTCTTGAATCAATGGTGCAAAGTATGTAAATTCTTCTCCTAGATGTTCCTACTCCTTATGCAGCTTTTACATCAATGAAATATGAATAAAAAGAGTCATAATGACTAAATATATAGGCTAGGGGTCGTTTAAAAGAGTCCACAAAACATAAAACTCTTTTGCCTAAAAGATAAGTACAAAATAAAAAAACCCGTATCTGGCAACTTGTCACACTTAGAAAGCGTGACTAATTTTGTAACGGATCTGGAGCGTGACTAATAACCGGATCGGTTCTTTTAATTTTCATCAACTTTGATCCATCTTTGGTTTGGGGTTCACTGGAACTTTGTATTTCGGATCGGTCCGATTTTTCTTTGACTTTTTCTTCTATCTTTGACTGCTCATAACTTTCACACCGGGACCCTGATTGAGGTGCCGTTTTTCCAGTGTTTTGTAATTGAAAGCTCTTCAACTTTTTAGTTGGCCCCACCTCCGGAATAAGGCTGGAAAATTACAAAAATTCCCTTTAACTCCCCATTTCTTGGTTTTCTTTCACTGTTTTGAGTTCTCTTTGGCACTAACTTGTATGAAATACCTGTAAAACACATAAGAGATACACAAAATAAGAAATACTTGCCAAAAAGGGTTAGTAGCATAAATATGAGAAAAATCCAAGTTATTTACACCGCACAGAATCATAAAAATACCGAAATTAGGGGTATAAATGTGAAGAATTTATGCCTAATCAAACCCCCCTAACTTAGAACTTTGCGCATCCCGAGCAATGTAAAAGAATGACAGCATGTGTTAAGGACCCTTCAAAAACTTTATTGGGATAGAATACCTTTTTCGTGGGCAAGAGATTGCATTTAGCGTATGCAACAAGCCTTTAAACCCCTAGGTAACCCTAGTAGGACGAGTGGTGTCTCGTTAAGATTTGCAAAGAATATACCCACAAAATTCGACTCAAAGAAATTTTAAAATAAGCAAAAATTCTATAATTCAAACTTTTCCAGAAAATAATCATCATCAAGTCATGTTCAAGAGTCTCAAATTATAGTGTGTGTGTGCGAAGCCGGAAATTTAACCGCGGATTTCCACCGATTGACCATTACGTTACTTATCCGAAAATTCGTTTTGATTCAAATACTCACGGGATGCTCTCTCAAACGAATCGCTAGCAATGTGGCTATTCTCTCGGTGTGCATGATATAAAAAGTAAATGTATTGGAACCAAATTCATGCACACAAGTAGAAAGACAAAAAATTTATAGTGATTGGATCTCCTCAAAAGAATACGATTTGAAAAATGGGAACATTGCCTCTAATTCACATTTTTTTTCTCTTTTATTATCTGTTGGTTTTTTAGCTCTCCAAGCGGTAACCAATTTCGTAATTTTGGACTCGGTTAGGACTTTTACAGGTAAAAGGTGTGTTGGGTAAAATTGAAAAAGGTTAAGAATTTTGAAATTGAAAAATGTTGCTTATGATGTCCGTTAGTGCTTTTCGGGCTTTTGCTCATTTTCTTCTTCTTTTCTATATTCACGCTTTTCTTTTCTTGCTATTTTTATTGAGCATTTCTATTCTTTTTCTTGCCCCTTTTTGTCGCACTTTTCAGACTTAAATTCTGACTTTTTTCATTTTTCACAATTTCGGGCTTTTTGGGTTTTTCGGGTTGTCAAACGAAAGGAAAACTTTTATTTCGCTCAAAATGGGTTACAAAAGGGATGATTTTTCACAAATTTTTATGGCCAATATTTTTGGGTAACAAACGATGGCCTACTTCATTGTCCGAATTACTTATTAATTTACCATATGCCTCTCGAGATTAATTTAATTTAGAGATTTATAGTGCGTATTTCGAGACAACATTCCATTTTCTTTTTCTTTTTTTTTCTTTTAAGGTTCAAGTCTTGGGGGGGGGGGGGGGGGAGGGGAAGGGGGTGAGACTTGAACCCCCAACGACTTATTTAAAATGCTGAATTAGAACTATGAGTTAACCATTAACTCGGGTTGATTTAAAAACTCAAAAAGATCAATAGACTCGAAATCTCACCGGGTTTTGTTAATCTCCACACTTATTCGTTAAGTCGTCAATTTTCGCACAATTTCCATCTTTGGTCAATTTCGGCTTTGTGCATTGGATTTTTACAATTTGAGACTTTAAACCGTATTTTAATGATATTTTTGAAAATTTTGAATTCCAATTTTATTTATTTTGAATAAAAATATTTTTGAATTTTTCAAAATTTTATGATTTTTTTGAGATTTTTGGGCATTTTTTAAAATTTATGAAGTTTTAGAAAAACGCACTTGTGACCCCCCCCCCCCCTAACTTAGACTTTTTCATAGTCTTCAATCAAAGGGACTAAAATCTAAAGAAGAAAAAGAATAAGTTCGAGAAATAAAACAAGCAAATTATCAAAATGCACCAAGACACTATATGACACTGATACATGACTCAAAATACAACAAAAATCACCCCATACGCGTCTGGGGTGCGACAACCTATTATCTCTCTATATAAACACACCCGACCCCTTTCACGGGGAATGGTGATCTTCTTGTCTCGCTCGTCTTCCTCACATCGAAAATCAAAAGTCGGAACAATTGGGAGTCCACCCAATAGAAAAAATGAACCCCTCGAGGCATATGATGAATGAGGTGAGTGAAGTCAACGAGGTGCTCAATCACCTTGTAGCTCAAATGGGTCGACTTGGAGAGAATATCAACGGCTCCATTTTGATCGAGTGGAAAACCGAGCGTCCGTGTAAGACGCTAGTCGTTGTTATCGGCTTACAACCACAATACAAAAACCTAAACTGTAACTACACTTTTGCGGAGTATAGTGGCTAGTTTGGGTATCGAATCCTCAAGGAACTAGGACGAGTGAACGTGATGACAAAGGTAAGACTATTAACCCTGACTTGACTCTAAAAAGAAACAAAAAGATGATTGAGATGAGAAATAACTAATTAACTAAATGCAAACTCTAAATTACTTAAAACACTGAAGATAATTACACTAAAACTTTAATTATATGATGAGAAAAACATGTCGGGAATACAATCCCTCAACCCTAGCGTATTGCTGGTATAAAACTAATCATAAATTTAAGTGATTAATTAGACCCATAATTTAGTACTCCCAAGCATTACGTATATGAGGTTCAAGCCCGCACCATACTTAATCAGAGGACGAGTAAATCGGTATTGCGATAGTTGCACTCGAATTGCATTCTGAAGCATCCCAGTTACCCTGAAGCAAACGAGATCCAAGAATCTACAATTGTCTTGTTTCTATGCAATACGGTCATAATCAAATCATTAAATTTAGAGGATTAATTTTATACACATGCAACTACCACATCAGGTTGAGTTCATGCATCCCAACATTAAAGAATTTAGCTAGACATATTGAACCTAACAATGCATGAATTAACTACGTTTCATGAATTCATAATTGCGTGGAAAGGGAGATTAAACATGAGAAATAATAATAAAAGTGCTGAAAATAAAAGTTACCAAGATTGAAGAACAAGACTATGCAAGAAGAAATCAAAGGTTGAAGAAAAACTCGAAAAACTCTTGAATTAATGGTGCAAAGTATGTAAATTCTTCTCCTAGATGTTCCTACTTGTTATGGAGCTTTTACATCAATAAAATCTGAATCAAAAGAGTCCTAATGACTAAATATATAGGCTAGAGGTCGTTTAGAAGAGTCCCCAAAATATAAAACTCTTTTGGCTAAAAGATAAGCACAAAATAAAAAACCCATATCTGGTAATTTGTCACACTTAGAAAGCGTGACTAATTTTGTAACGGATCTGGAGCGTGACTAATGACCGGATCGGTTCTTTTAGTTTTCATTAACTTCGATCCGTCTTCAGTCTGAGGTTAACTGGAGCTTTGTATGTCGGATCGGTCCGATTTTTCTTTGACTTTTTCTTCTATCTTTGACTGCTCGTAACTTTCACACTAGGACCCTGATTGAGGTGCCATTTTTCCAGTGTTCTTTTTATTAAAAGATCATCAACTTTTCAGTTGGCCCCACCTCCGGAATAAGGCTGCAAAATTATGAAAATGCCCTTTAACTCCCCGTTTCTTAGTTTTCTTTCACTATTTTGAGTTCTCTTTAGCACTAACTTGTATGAAATACCTGTAAAACACATAAGAGCTACACAAAATACGAAATACTTGCCAAAAAGGGTTAGTGGCATAAATATGAGACAAATCCAAGCTATTTACACCGCATGGAATCATAAAAACACTGAAATTAAGGGGATAAATGTGAAGAATTTAGGCCTAATCCCTTTCCAAGCATCAACGTTAATAGGATGTGGTATAAGAGTGATCCTTATGTGCTAGCCATTCAAGCAAAACAAGTGTTTTATCTCAACGACACAAAATTGGGAAAAAATTGGCAAGTTGTTCAGGAATTCCAACATAGACACTTTTATGATCTTGGGTTGGAAGAAATAGACACAGATGTATCAGAAATGAACGATTTTGTGTACAGGAAAATGCTTCATCAGATGTTTTTGAAATTATAAAAGTTTATGCTGGCCAGTTGCAGAGAAACGATGTAGAGGTGGACACTATTGATGATGGAATTGTAGATATAGGCAAAGGAGTACTATCAGAAGAAGACACTGTTTCCCTTGAGGACGTCGATGATGAAGACGAAACAATTGATGAATATTGTGAAAGTGCGAAAGATCTTGATGTGGTCGAGAATAATGCTAGTGATATAGATTGAATTTGATGTGTAGCGAAGGGAATAATCGTCCTTTTGGTCATATTAGTAGTTTATTTTCTTTTTTTTATTTGTCTCGGATTTTGTTTTGGCATTGTAATCCTTTTTTTGCTTTAGTATTTAGAGGTAATGGAAACTACTGTCTTCAGTTTTATAGTACCGGATTGTTTTTATTTCATGCATAGTATACCATTTGAATATGTTAATGGAATTTAGTATTATTACTTTCTTCAGTTTTGTTATGCCATATTCTTTTTATTTAATGCACAATATATCATATATATCATTTAATATATACTATATTCCCTAAATTGTTTAAATTACATTAATGTGTGATTTGATGTTCTTTTTCAGTATGGCACCAGGAAGACGTCTTCGGTCAAATAGCATGAGGGAGGCTCCCTCGGCTCCCCCGAAACCCCCGTCTCCCATAGCTCCCACGGCACCCACGTCTCTCATAGCTACCGTAGCTCCCATGGCACCCACAGCACCCACGGCTCCCATGGATGTAGAATCTGCAACTATCTCGCAATCAACATAACACACCAGTCCCGAAACCTCCACGGTCTATGCAGGTACAAAAACTAATTTTCAAATGTTTCTTACTATTGTTCATTAGCTGCTAATATTTTTTATTTTCTTTTAAAGCTTCGAATACATATTTTATCATAACGAAAAAAGTTTGTGGACCTACAAGTGGCAAGAGGCTTCAGAAGATGATCAAAGCTACTGGGAAAAAGATGCGTATTGAGATATCGAAGGAGAAAAATAGGCCACTTGACAAAGAGCAGTCCGCTAAATTATCAAATGAGCTCGGGATTATCATTCGTAACCTAATTCCAGTACCAACCAAATGGAAAGACCTCACTGAAGCTGATAAGACAAAGGCGTTCAACAGATTCGATGTAAGTAATTTCTTATTTGAAAATGGAATTGCTGAACCAGTCCCTAAATATCATATTATATGACCATAATTTGCATATTGTCATGTAACTTCCACTAATTTGTGTATTGTCGTGTAAATATCTGCTTTTGGTTTTGATGAGGTCTTTATAGACATGATTGATTACAAGTATGTTTGTCTTAGGGAGTTATTTTAAATATCAGTGTTGAGTGTATTGACGTGTAAATATCAGTGTTGAATTTATTTTTGTATTTTGAAAAGTACACTGATTAGCTTTGTTTATTTAGTAAATCCAAATCTCAACGTGTTGCATTCTGTAAAACCTGTTATGCCATATTAGTTTCCCCTCGACCACGGTTTTTTTAAGTCTTCTAGAGGTCTTAGACAAGGGGATCCTATATCCCCTAGTCTATTCATCATTGTTGCATAAGTTATTTGTAGAGGTTTGGACTTATTAATGCATAAAGGTAAAATAAATCCATATTATCTTCCAAGTGGTAGCCCCTTGATATCTCATCTGTCTTTTGCAGATGGCATTTTAATTTTTTTTCTAGAGGAGATAGTAAAAGCCTAAAAAACTTGATGTCCTTTCTTCAAATCAATTCAATAATGTGTGGTCAAAAAATAAAGATTCATAAAAGTGGTTTTTCTATAGACCCAAACAGCCCTGCTGGTTTAAAAAATAGAATTATCTCCTATACAGGTCTTTTCGCTAATCCCCTACCCATTAAATATTGGGTTCCTCTTTGTTTAAAGGGATAAACAAGGTGAGCTACTATAAAAGTCTAGTTGCCTCCATTAGAAGTAAAATAGAAGGATGGCAGTCCAAATAATTATCTAGTGGAGGAAAAATAATTCTTATTCAACATGTTCGGAGCTCAATTCCTATATTTGTATTATCTCCTATACAACCCCCAAAAGCAGTAATTGATTTCATTTATAAGTTGTTAACAAATTATTCTAGGTAGGTTCTGAGAAAAAAGGATGGAAATACTAATGGTCTGGCTGGTATAAAATTTTATTCAAGTAGAGTAAGGAGGACTGGGATTGAAGGATCTCCATACCTTATCTGAAGCCTCTTATTTAAGACTGGTTTGGAAATATTATTTCTAAGACCTCTATTTGGACTTCATTTATGAAGAATAAATACAAGTCTTGGAATGAATTCCCAAATGGAGGATCTCTAGCTTAGAGGAATATGAATTAAGTCAAAGACTTAGCTCTGGAAAACATTATCTTTAGTCAAGGCAATTGGAGATGGAAACCATCGAATTCGAGTGAATTTACTCTTTCTTATGCTTATAATATAATGATTAATAGGTCTACAAAGTCAATACTGGCTAATCTTGTGTGGGATAGGAACATTCTAAAGAAAATATCAATAAACATGTGGAGAGCCTCCAACGACTGTCTTCCTTTTGATGAAAATGTTAAAAGTTTTGGCATTCCTCTTGATTTTAGATGTAGGGCTTGCAATTGTTATAGTGTGGAACATAGCAGGTGTAACAGTCCTGCAAATAAAAGACTGAAAAGGCTTCCAAAAATTCATGAACTTTTATAGCTCTACTGGACCCTAAAGTGGATCATACTCAGATTGACTCATTCATAAAGGAATAGAATTATAAAGGATGTGTCTTTAATCAGTCTAATAAAATTTGTATTCTTTGAATATTTTGTCTCCAAGCTACAATTTTGAAACATAAGGATCTGGTGTGTGTCTAATTGAAACATGATCTCCTCAAAACTGAAAATAGTGTCAGTATTTTATGCCAAGAGTAGAACACAAGAGAGGATGGTTTTGTGGGAGCATATTCAAGAGAAGGCTTCTCTATATCACAGCTTACTTCACCTAGTCATAGGTGATGTTAATGTCATATCTGAAAAATCGGGGTGAAATGTTGTTGACTACAATTCAGTTCAAGATTCTAATGAAGCAATGAATGTTGTGGACTTGTAGATTTGGGCCTTTTGGACCAAAATTCAGTTGGTGTATTAATAGAGAGGAGGAGGATATATGTTATGTTCCACACTAGAATTCGAACCATTTGCAGGACTATTACACCTTCTATGTTCCACACTAGAATTTGAACCATTTAAATTTTGGTTAAGAACAACAGAATCCCTTCATCTTTTATACAGTTATTACTAAGATTGCGTTGAGAAGGTGAAATCTCTGTTATTACTCCTTTATTTATTTATCTTTATCTTTTTCTTACTGTTGTTACTCCTTTATCATTATCAGAGTGACCATGAGATTCCTAAAATAGCTCTTCGACATTTAAACTTGATTTTTTTTACTAAAGTTTCTTATCTAGGTCTTTCATAGAGCCTACCTTTGTTTCATCCTTCGAGTCCCGATCCTCAAATCATCTTAGCGTGGGGAGGGATCAGCAAAAGATTATATTATTCTAGTACATACTCGGACATGACTGCTGAAACTATAACACTAGGCATCATGGACACAAAACCTCATACATGCCAGTAGCCTGCGCTGGCTCCTTCCAAGAGTTTTGAACCACCTCTTCAAACGTATGGTGATGAATCCACATTGATTGGAATTTAAATGTCTTTGGTTTGGACTCCATTTCAGTTTTATTCAAATGCTGAATATATGCTCTAAGGCAGAGGTCTAATAACATAATTAAAGGAACAACTTGGTGAATAAATGAACATTCATGTCTTTATGGGAGTTGTTACGAAATAATGATTGGGGTATATTATACTATGAATGAAGATCATTAAGAAAAATAGGTTATTTTGATTGGATAAACAGATCATGGAGTACAAAATTGGACATTTATGAATTTTTAACAGCTTTTTTAGCCTTCTATTTACTGACTTCATTGCATCCTCTCTAACATTCCACACAATGAGACTCATAATTAATACTTGATTACCTGACACTTTCTCTCCTTCTCTAACATATAGTGACATAGAATCATTGGATTGATCATTAAGGCTTTTTGGCTATCATTCTATATAGTTATCTCTGAGATGTTACCTGTTTGAGATGATATACTAATTTAGATAGCAAATTGCTAAAAATATGGACAACTGCTTATGCTTTTTATTTTTTTATTTTTTTATTTTTTTATTTTTTTATTTTTTATTTTTTTTCAGTAACTAATTCATTATATTTATAAGTTGTTTCTGCCTTCTTACTTCAAGTAAAAAGTCGAGCATAAAAATTTTCAACTGTTGAGTATAAAATTTCAAAAGAGATTCAACATTGATTTGGATAATCATGCAATGGAGTGTTTGGAAGAGCTAATGAAAGGGATAAGTAGGAGTCAACGGATCAAGCTTCGTGAAGTGTATAAAAATTATTGATCAGCAGAGGAAGATCAAGAAAATGTCCCTGCTGGTGTGACCAAGGATAATTGGCTTAGTTTATGCGATTTTTATGAAAATCCAAGATATCAGGTTTGAACTATTGTTGATCTTGTAACTTGTAAAAATTTTAATATTAAAATATATGTACTTATGATGTTTGAAAAATTATTGCAGAGACAATGTATTGTAAATCAGAATAACAAGTCTAGACAAATTGTGAAGCATAATCAAGGGTCAAAAGCATTTGTGGTGGTTCGTCATGAACTGGTAATATATCTACTTGTTTTGATGTGTCGATTAAGAATTTTATTTTACACATATAATTATTAATTATTTGTTGTTTAATAGCAGATTAAAGAGGTGAACAGTTAAGAGCCGAATAGGATCAAGTTTTATAAAGAAACTCATTGCAAAGATGAAAAGTGGACATCTCCCGTGGCCAAATCGCTTTATGTAAGTCTTATTAATTTTATTTTGAATTTACCCTACTGTTGCGGAATTACAAACCAACAAACACTATTGGGTTGTAATTCCTTTGGTACTATTATCTTCGGTATAAAAATTACACATGGTGCATTATGCTTTACTATATTAAAATTCTTGTATTTAAATGGCTTAAAAATTATAAATGTAATCCGTTTTCTTTTATTTTTTTTGCAGAATAAGATTAAATGCTTGGAATTTGAATCAATATCTGAGGATGGTACCATGATGAGCTCAGACGAGAATTAACGGTCTTGGGTATGGTCCCAAAAGAAAGGATTCTAGAATTAATATAATGCGATTGGGGAATGCCGAATTGGAAGAGGCACTTAAGCATTCTATAAAAGTCCAAGAAGATTTGATGGATCGTCTGCAAGCTCGTGAGGTAGAGGCAACAATTCAACGAGAAGAGTCAATGGCACAAAAGGCCATTATGGAGACTCAACGTGTAATGCTAGATGCTATTCTAGTTCAACAAGCGGAGTCCGATAAGTTGACTCAGTCGTTGATCACATCACGTGCCTCATCTTCCGAATGATGGTAATCGCGACGTGCTTTAGTTTTGCTACTTGTATGCTTTTAAAATCCCATTTTATTTTAGCTAATGCTATTGTATACTCTTAATTGCATATTTGATGTGACAGGAAGCTATTTTTGGGGCTCCATAAACTTTTGATTTGCAAACAAAATCGAAGACTTCTAAGTCCTTTAACAAGTTTAAGTTATTTTTTTGCACCATGGATATTTGTCGTTTATAAGGGTATTAAACGTGGGACTTGTACGTCCTTTAACTAGTGCTTAGTTGACTTGACAATGTGTTTGTATGTGACTTAATGTGGATTTTGTTTATGATAATTTAGTTATTTTGTGGATTTTAATGAATGTGTCTTTTTAGATGGTTATTTGTTTAAATTTCGTGGTATACATTAATTTATCAAATTCAAAATAAAAATATATATATTTGGAAACATTCCCTTATCAAAATAAATGCCTTAGTAGTTAAATATGCAATTGATAAGTAAAAGTGCGGCTTAAGATACGATAGTTTATTATTGAAAAATTAATGATTAAGAATCATTCTCCAACAATTAAATTTCGTAGCCAATAGCTTTTGAGGAAAGGTACAATTTTTGTAGCTAAAAGCTTCTAATGATTAGTTTACTTGTAGCATTGGCAGCGAAATGTAGACAATTAGCAACGAGATGTTGAACAATTAGCTACAAAACAAATTATAAATTTCGTAGCTAAAAGTTTCTAACACTAGTTTACCTAAAGAATTGGCAACGAAATTAAGATAATTAGCAACGAAATGTTAGACTACTAGCTACGAAACAAATTGTAGCCTAAATATGGTATTTATCTAGGAAAAAAAATTCGTAGCAAATGACCTTAACAATTGGCAACGAAAGTTTTTTTCACGGCCAAATACATTTAGCAACGGGCCTTTGTCCACAAACTTGTTACGAAATAATTTTCGTTGCCAAAAACTATCAGCAACGAAATATGAACTTTTGGTTACGAAAAAAATTGCAGTTAAATGTCATAATTGTTGTAGTGCCTATGTTAGTTATTCAAACCTAGTTTTGGCTTTGCCTTCTTTCTTATATTTTTATTAATCACAGTTCCATAGATAAATTTTTTTATTCTGCATATATCGATCCCCAACAGTTTGGGCGTTCAGAAATATTGTGGGCTAACGATTACAATAATAAGGTGAAGACTCTCCATGATGTGGAACGCAGTGAAAATATCCTAAAAAAAATATTCAAATCAGGAAACTAAAATAATCATTAATAGCAAAAGTGAAAATATGGATCCCTAGGGATTTATTTATTGACTTCCTACAACTTGTCGGGCAAGTATCCTAGTTAAGTTAGGAGTCTATACAACCAAAATCACTAACTAAAATATATTTACTAAAACTAAAAAATAAACATGTGTTGAAATAAAAGATTAAGAAAGAAAAAGAGTATCCCCATGAAGCAAACCCATTTTCGACCCGCGCCACTCCACCTGCTAAGAAAAGATCGTCCCGAGGGCTAAAGTGGTATATCATCTATCTCAAGTTGCACATGGATGCGTGTCGTAATAACCTTTGTGTGCTCTGGAGGTTTCTCTATCTCTTCCTCATATTCCAAAACCAATACTATTTTTTTCAATTTATTAGGACAGTCTAAATCTCATTGCTAAAAACACCCCGCAGTCATAACACTTGAAGTGGACTCCTGAAGTAGTAGTAACTGAAGTGGTGGTAGGTGTTGCAGTCGCTGTCACCTATGGCTTAATGGTTGTCCCACCTTTCTCCATAGTTAATCCTGCTTTGAAGTGGTTCTCCACCTTTCGGTCATACGTAATAGCTTGGCTTAAAGAAGTAATCTAGTGCAACCCTATCTCTGTTGGAAATTTAAGCTAAAGTCTATGAATGTAACACCCAATTTGTTCTTTGTGCTCTCCTTCAGCCTAGCCTGGGTCTAAAGTAACTGAAATTGTTCCAAATACACTTTCACGAATATGTAACCCTGCTTGAGACCTTGAACACAAAAAATAGGTCTCTCTCACAAGTCTCGGGAATGAAGGTAACCAACATCTATGCCTTTATATGCTCCTAGGAAGCAACTGATTCAAAGTCACTCGTGGACCTGCCATGCACTAACTAATCCCACTACATTAATGCATAACCCTCTAATTTTACAACCACATATATAACATACCTATAGATCAAATAAATACTCAACGTTCTTTAACCAATCCATAAGTGTGTCGGGATCAATTGTCCAATCGAACAAACTCACATTGATCCGGACATCACCATGCATGGTCTTGCAAAACAACCAAATCAAGGTATTAACGTTATCCTGCATTTATTTCCCACCTCGTAATATATCTTTGGGGTCCTCATCATTACCCGTATTGTCTCCTTTGGGCTGCGTCGGGGCTACCCAACATGGATGTTTAGGGGATGATTTTTTGGGCCCTTTTTATGCTAATTTCCTTTTACCATTTTGAATGGACAGTTATTATTCATATGTCCTTTATTTTCTCACCCATGACACACACGTTCATTGGGTGGAACATAAAGGGGTTTACCACCACACCTCACACTATGTTGTATATCTCGATTTATTTAACCAGTCTCTTATCGACATATAACAAGTAGAGGGTGATTAGAATTCCTTCCTCTTTATCAGTCTCCTCCCGTCTAGCCTCAATTTTAAGAGGTCTTGATGAATTGTTTGGGCCTAATGTGACATATCCTTCTTATACTCTTTATACCCCCACGACATCGATTGCAGGGTTAAGTGAATAAAACTACCTTTTTCCTAACATTTATAAAATTTTATAAGGGGCAAACCCTCAATAAGAACCACCTCCACCGCTAGAAAAATACCTTTTTATGATGATTTTAGAATTTAATTTTATGACCGTTTTCATTAAAGCGTCATAATAAATACTATTATTTCACAATTATGACCCGTTTAGCATTTAAACAAAAAATTATGACTCATGTTTACTTGTTGTGTTATATTAATATAATATTTTATGACCGTAGTATTTTAACTATCATATAATATATTTATTTTTATGACACATTTGTATACATGGTAATATTAACTATAATTTAAAAAATTTATGTGACACCCCGCTCAAAATAATAACGGGTGGCCAGCCCTATACTAAAATAATCAGGAATCTCAAGTGGATGATTCTCAGCATCTACTGACGATTCTAAAAATATGCGCGGCTAACAACCCATTACCACAAAAAGAGGGTGTCAAAATTTTAAAACATTTTAATTAAAACCAAACATGCAACAACTAACCAACAACATAACTCTAAATATGATAAGAGGCACACACATGCTCGAAATAATATATAAAAGAATATAACGCAATGGACAAAGTAAAATACCTGAATATGCTGTCGGGTCCCAGACAGTACAATAATCTGAGATAGAAAATATAAAAGTGCTACTCTACAACACTTGGGTATAAACCTGATATACAAACTGAATCCTAATCTGCATACACAAAAGATAGGAATCGACTATAACAAAATGCCGCAACAGTCCGCTACTGCCACACCTCCGTGAATACACTGGATGGATATCATCAATGGCGTCCTTACGGAGGAACAGCTAGAATAATACAATATATATGCACAGCAATAGAAAAATATAAACGGGACAGAGCCCGAGGTGTGAAAATATTTTATAGAAAGTGTATTAAAATGCATAATAATTATAAATGCATTATGACATGATTAAAGTGGAGTCGCACTCTCCATAAAATTCAACTCACCTCTCAACTAAAGCGCGCAACTAAACGTATGCACATGATCTCCAAATAAATGCCCGAATCTATCTAGGCAAGGTAATCTAACTTAAACCCAATTGATACTCATCTAAGTTCCATCTAAAACATAATCCTTCAATATCTAATATTATTGATCTCAATTATTTGTTCACTTACTTAACATATAAAATTTACATAAACATTTTCTTACTAGAATTTCTCATATTCTAGTTATTCCATCAATATATATATATATATATATATATATATATATGAGTTACTAGGATCCAAGTACTAAGGACTAAACTTCTCCCAATTCTCAATATTGCACTGCGCTTTGTGCGTGGGACGTCTCGAAAGAGAAATCCAAATAAGGAACCCCCCCTATACACTACTCCTGGCAGTATTGATTATCAAGATTCATTATGCCCTCAATGCATGACGCGTATAACCCAAAATTCTTATTACCCAATTAATTAAGTTATTATTCCCAATTCTTAACAGTGCACGGCGTTTCGTGCGTTGGATGCCTCGCAAGCGAAATCCAAACAAGGAACCCCCCGATGCACTACTCCTTGGCACTGTAAATCGTCGAGATAGATACTAATATAGATAAATGAGCACTAAAGACTAACTTCTCCTCACTCCCAACATTGCACTGTGGTTCGTGGGTGGGACGTCTCGCAAGCGAAATCCAAACAAGGAACCCCCCCCCCCCGATACACTACTCCTGGCAATGTTGGTCGTTGAGGTCCATTATGCCCTCGATACCCAAATTATTTTATATACTCATAATTAATTACTCTTTATTTTCTCATAATTTATTCATCACAATTAAGTCTGGATAAATTCTCCCGGAATAAGATTCAAGCAATCTTCTTATATATCTTTACTCTAGAGACGAATATGATATCACATAATCATATAGAATTTGTATCCTATTCACACAAGTATAATAATAACCATCCCAACAAGCTCTAACTCGAGGATGCAGGTTCTCAATGCTATCATCTACCAGGGAATCACTCACATATCATCCTAGGTACCAACGGTCGGAATCTCACACTGCCTTAGCAAAACAACCATAACACAACGTACGGGAAGCGGTCATACTTCCTCCCCCGAAAATGAGACGAATCATAATCACCACGTCTCACCCTTAATAAAAACAATCACACAATAATAAATGAACGCTATGACCTGGGGAATATCCACACCCTGCTCCTCAAGCCAGGGTGCTCACCCTCATCGCGCAACTTCCCATGATAGCAAGGAGGGGGTATGCTTCACTTATGTGTATATATATCATTCACACAAGATATACATACATCAACACATCATATAAATGTATACCATCACGCAAGGTATAATTATCACATTATTTACATACTTTTATTACACTCTTAGGCGTAGATGAAACAATATCATTATTTAGTATATTTTACTCTCGGTATACTATTCGTTAATAGTGGAGTGTAATTTTAGTAGTAATAGGAGGGAAAATGGAGATGTGGTGAAATTAGAGGGTCAAGAAATACCTAAAATGATCATTTTCGTTATTTAGGATCGATTATACAAAAAGATGAAGATATTAGTGATGATGTTACGCATAGGATTAGAGCAGGCTGGGTTAAGTGAAAAACTGCGACCGGCGTTCTGTGTGATAGGCGTATACCTTTGAATTTAAAAGAAAAATTTATAGGACGGCCATTAGACCCGCCATGTTATATGGTACAGAGTGTTGGGCAACCAAGAAGCAAAATGTGAAGAAAATGAGTGTGGCAGAGATGCGAATGCTAAGATGGATTTGTGGATAAACTCGAAAGGATAAAATTAAAAATGAACAAATTCATGAAACGGTAAAAGTATCTCCTATAGAAGATAAATTGAGAGAAAATCGACTTAGATGGTCTGGACACGTCAAGCGTAGACCAATGGATGCTCCTGTAAGGAAGAGTGATTTAGTTAGTATTGATGGTAACCCAAGGGGTAGAGGTAGGCCTAAATTAACTTGGTGCGATATTATAAAACAGGACATGATATCATGTGGTTTAACTGAAGATATTGCACTGGACAGAATGGAATGGAAAAATAGGATTCATGTAGCCGACCCCAAATAATTGGGAAAAGGCTTTGTTGAGTTGAGTATACTATTCGTCAATAACTCACATAACTTCCCCACTTAGTATAAACTATACTATTTCTCACTTGAAGTTCACACCTCACTTCTATTTATAATCGTCTCTCAATTCTATTTACGTTGAGGATATTTTCTATATCCTAATGCACCTCAATCAGAACTTCTCATTTATATGAAACATCGCCCAAGTTAATTAGTGTTAAGGATATTTTCTATATCCGTATGCACATCGATCAGCATTTAAAATTTTTAATCCCTAATATAGTTCAATCCATCACATGAACCTTTGAATTTATCCCATTTGGGATTTAATACTAAAAATCCATTATCATTAAGAGCATCCTAACTCTCACTTATAAGCCCATAATTACCTCCACACATAATTCTTAATGATAGTGGGCTTCCCCACTTTGTCGATACGATATTCCCTAATCGGTATTCTCTCGAATTAAGTCAATATGACTACAAAAATTCTCTATAAGGGAAACTCACTAAAAGACTCCAAAATACACTTCTCAAAACTCCTATAGAGGTTCCCAATCGACAAACTCAAACGAAACCGGACGAAACTTACTCCAGAAAAACCTCTCAAAACAGCCTCATTTCCGAATCAATTCGGCCCCTTTGAATTGATTCGATCTCACAGCGAATCGATTCGGCCCCAAAGACCTGTAAGTCTGCTTCCTACCGAATCAATTCGAAAGGGGCGAATCGATTTGGTTTGGTCAGCAAGCTACGAATGGGTTATTTTCTCCATAAACCCAAAATACCCAAAAAACATTTTTATCATCTTCCAACCATTTCTATCCAACCCAAACATATATATAACATCAGAATGCATTGTATAACTCATCCTAACTATTTTATAACCTCATATCCATTTTATACACAACAAATCTAAGATTTTATCCAAAATCTAGGTTTTACATATTCAACCCAAAATTCACAATTTTGATCCACAAATCATGAAATAAATGATACACAATAATTATTTAGCAAGTTTAATCACTTGTCTCAAGTTCGTAGGGTCTGAATCCTCCTGGAGATCGCGTAATGGCCAGAAATCCCACTTTTTCTTTCTTTCTCTTCTTTTTTTCTTCTTCTCTCTTTCTTTCTGTCTATTTCTCTTTCTCTCTAAGGAGAATTCTATCTCCCGTAGGCTTTTAAGACTTATCTCCCAAAATACACAACTTTAAATGATAATACACACTTTAAATGACTCGGTAACTTTAATTCAAGCCAAATGAACCCAAAATATTTCGGGACCGAAATAGACCCCAAGTACAGTCATTTCGACTTTCTCGACCCTTCCAGAAATAATTACACTCTCACAATTGCCATTCGAAACACTTTGTAACATCTTCAAATTTTGACCTCAATACCAATTTAATTATTCTCCAATTAAAATAATATTTATTTCTCCCAAAAATAAATAAATTATTGTCCCAAAAATCTCGGGGTATTACAGACTTCCCCACTTACAAGAATTTCGTCCACGAAATTTAGCTAAGCCTAATACTCCAAAGCTCAACTAGTTCCTACTACACTTATCCTCACTAACACTATAGCCAAACCTCTAACTTCCCACGACGAATTATTTTAGTTTTATAAAATCAATTAAAATTACTAGAGCGCCCATACACCCTTTATTCGAGCTCTACAATTAGGCTTCATTTGCCTCAAATAGTACCACAACTAGAAATATATATTAAATTATACTATCATACTAATAGTATAAAAAAATTTGAAAGGTCCAAGGATTTAACTCCTCTCAATTCGTGACATTCGTTAGGTTCATACGGGGGAGGTCTCGCAAGCGAAATCCAAACAAGGAACCCTCCCAATACACTAATATATAGTGACGTCGGGGATTGAGAGTTTGTTAGATCGGGACTAGAGTTTAAAATATTTTTTGCGTAAATCATTTTTGATATGGCCCAAAGGCCTATAAAAAGTTTTATTTTGAAAACAATTTATTATAAAATAGTTTATGTCTTTCAACATTTAAATAAAATACCTTATGCCCAAGGCACAAGGTTTTAACAATTCTCATACCCATAATAATACATATTTCTCAAAATCAACATAATTATGAGCTAAAATCTCTCGCTCAACTATAATCTACTAAACTCTAAATCATTTCAGTAATAATCTTTCACATCATTTTAATACATTGCCATACACGAGGCTCTTCCATAGCTGGAATACAACAATTATATAAGTCTAACATGACTATAAAAAATAAGTGTCTTTATCATTACTACTCAATACACAATAACAATTCTTACATTCATAACAAGATTACAGCTCTCTTTTAGCACATCACAAGAAAATCTATTCTCTAAAAAGATAATAACATAAGAGCCTCACTCGCTCAAAATTCCCCTTCTTGATTCATTTCATAGATAATAGGGTTATAGCACTACCCTCTATAACTATCTCACACATAATACTCCCAAAGCTTCATATAGCATAATCCTAATCACAAAGGAAAATAACTTACATCATCCATCTCTAGTCCGATTTCATCTCCTCATCATTGGGTTCCCACACAAAGTCCCCTGGCCTAAAATGACCTCGAATCTGCTGTAAGGGTTGCACCTCCAAAACTTCCTCAAAATGTGGTTCTCTACCTCTTTTAGGACAATCTCTCTTCCTATGACCAAATTCTTTACAAAAAAGAAACATTTACCCGCAAATCCTCTCTGCCCATCTTGAGGAACATAACGTTGTTGCGATCCTCTATATTCTGGATTATACTCTCTGACATTACTGGTATTCTCATTACCAAACCTACTTGATGAACCCTAATCTCCAAAGTTCTTAACCCCTGCTAACGAAGGCGATATTCATGACACTGCAACAGTGTCGTATTCACTACCTCGGCGAAAGTCACTAACGCTGGGTTCCTTAACAAATGCTGCCAAATTTGCCCATTTAAACCTCGCATAAACTTTGATATTCTCTTCTCTTTAGTATTTACCTCATCAGGTACTAAATTTTCTAATCGAGTAAATTCTTCTTAATACTCGGCCACCGTGCTATTACCTTGAAACACATCTATCAGTTTCCTCCTCATTTCCTTCTAAATTGCGGAAGAGAAATACCTTCAATTAAAAAGTTCCAAAAAATATGCTATGGGCAATGTATCCCTCTATTCAGATGTGCTAACATACTCCCACCATTGAAGAGTTGCACCCTTCAACTTAAACGTGGATAAAAATTGCTTTTGCACCTCACTACACTCAACCATACGAAGGTGCCTTTGCATACTATTCTTCCATCGACTTGCAGCCATCGCGTCAACTCCCCCTGAGAACTCTAGAGGATTCCCCTTACTAAAATATACCCGCACTCTTTCCCACAAAGACGGTCCTGAATGGGTTTGGGCTGCTTGAACTGCAGGTTGTTGCGCCATCGTAGAAATGGCAGCAGTTACTAATTGTGCCACAATATTTGCAACTTCATCTGTAGTCATGGTCCTTTGAGGCATTTGGGGTTCCACACTCTTAGCCCATTTATTTGCCCTGCCTGAACGACTTCTCTTCGGTGGCATGTGAAACAAGAATAATTGTATCAGAATGCCTTTTAATTGTTTTCTGATCACAGAAGAAAATATGGACATATGAACGCAACAGTCCTAATAATAAGGCTCTACATCAAGAACGCTTACAGAAGATCGTAATAACCCACATAGATCCTAAAGACACTAGAACCTGATGCTCACCCCACTTAAAATAATAACGGGTGGCCAGCCCTATACTAAAATAATCAGGAATCTCAAGTGGATCATTCTCAGCATCTACTGACGATTCTAAAAATATGCGCGGTTAACAACCCATTACCATAAAAAGAGGGCGTCAAAATTTTAAAACATTTTAATTAAAACCAAACATGCAACAACTAACCAACAACATAACTCTAAATATGATAAGAGGCACACACATGCTCGAAATAATATATAAAAGAATACAACGCAATGTACAAAGTAAAATACCCAAATATGTTGTCGGGTCACAGACAGTACAATAATCTGAGAAGGAAAATATAAAAGTGCTACTCTACAACACTTGGGTATAAACCTGATATACAAACTGAATCCTAATCTAGATACATAAAATATAGGAATCGAATATAACAAAATGCAACAACAGTCCGCTACTTCCACAGCTCTACGAATACACTGGATGGATAACATCAATGGCGTCCTTGCGGAGGAACACCTAGAATAATACAATATATATGCACAGCAAGAGAAAAATATAAACGGGTCAGAGACCGAGGTGTGAAAACATTTTATATCAAGTGTATTAAAATGCATAATAATTATAAATGCATTATGACATGATTAAAGTGGAGTCGCACTCTCCATAAAATCCAACTCATCTCTCAACTAAAGCGCGCAACTAAACGTATGCACATGATCTCCAAATAAATGCCCGAATCTATCTAGGCAAGGTAATCTAACTTAAACCCAATTGATACTCATCTAAGTTCCATCTAACACATAATCCTTCAATATGTAATATTATTGATCTCAATTATTTGTTCACTTACTTAACATATAAAATTTACATAAACATTTTCTTACTAGAATTTCTCATATTCGAGTTATTCCATCAATATATATATATATATATATATATATATATATATATATATATATATATATATATATATATATATATATATATATGAGATATTAGCATCCAAGTGCTAAGGACTAAACTTCCCCCAATTCTCAATACTGCACTTCGTTTCGTGCATGGAACGTCTCGCAAGCGAAATCCAAACAAGGAACCCCCTCGATACACTACTCCTGGCAGTATTGATTAACAAGTTTCATTAGGCCCTCAATGCATGATGCGTCTAACCCAAAATTCTTATTACCCAATTAATTAATTTATTATTCCCAATTCTCAACAGTGCACGACGTTTCGTGCGTGGGACGTCTCGCAAGCGAAATCCGAACAAGGAACCCCCCAATACACTACTCCTTGGCACTGTTGATCATCGAGATAGATACTAATATAGATAAATGAGCACTAAGGACTAACTTCTCCTCACTCCCAACATTTCATTGCGTTTCTTGCGTGGGACGTCTCGCAAGCGAAATCCAAATAAGGAACACCCCCGATACACTACTCCTGGCAATGTTGGTCGTTGAGGTCCATTACTCCCTCGATACCCAAAGTAATATATATACTCATAATTAATTACTCTTTATTTTTTCATAATTGATTCATCACAATTTAAGTCCGGATAAAATCTCTCGGAATGAGATTCAAGCAATCTTCTTATGTCTCTTTACTCTAGAGACAAATATGATATCATATAATCATATATAATTTGTATACTATTCACACAAGTATAATAATAACCATCCCAACGAGATATAACTCGAGGATGCAGGTTCTCAATGCTATCATCTACCAGGAAAACACTCACATATCATCCTGGGTACCAACTGTTGCCATCCCTGATCCCCGTCGCGGGGGAAAAGGATCCTTCGGGTCCCGCGTGTCCCCTCTCGGGAGAGCGCTTCGGCTGGCGTCGATTTGTGAAGTGTGAAAATGTAGAGAGATTCAGAGTCGCCAATCTATTTTACTCAAAACAGACAAAAGAAAGGGGGAGCCGCCCCGAAGGATGGCATCCAAAGACATACTGGTGCGTGCGAAACCAAAATGATTCGAGAAGGGTTCAGAGGTTTAGTTACGAAATGGGAAGGTCTTAGGCACCCATTCTGCCCTTTCGATCTCTCATGAATATTTGCTATTTTCCGTTATATTTCCCCCCGTGATATGTGTGCATGTGTATATATAGAATGGAGGTAGGAATCCTCGACTTGTATCATGGAAAAGATAAAGCGAGTCATCCGTAGGAATGTGAGATTAATGTAGAAAATAGGATTTGCGCGACTACCCTTGCGTTGATTGTTATAATGGAACGATAATGCATGTGAGATAATACTCCATTAAGAACGAATGTATAGAATATAATAGAAAATGGGGCAAAGAGAAGATAGAAAGAAAAAAAAAGCGAGAAAAGGACTCGAATCTTGGGTTTTATCCCGAGACGCCTACGTAGCCTATAAAGGCATCAAAGTCCACGTAGTTCGCATACAAAATGAGGGGTGGGGTTTATCCCATAAATCCAAATGGGGAATCTCTTATTTGTAAGTGTGTGTGTGTGTGTGTGTGTAGAAAAAGTGTTTTAGTTGTGAGAAAAGTGTGGAAAAAGTGTGAGAATCCCTATTTGGAATTTATGAGCAAACCTTCTTTTTCTTTTTTTTTTGGCTTTTATTTATATAAAAATAAGAGAAGTGCAATAACACTAAATAAAAAGTATATTAGGATGTGTGAGATGAGATAATAAAAGTGCTAAGTAAGAAAACGAGTTATTGGGAATTTAAGAGAATTTAAGAGAGAGTTTGAGAAAGTTGGACCTTCTTGAAGATCTTGAGCTTGATCTTGAATGTTGGAGAGAAGCCCTTGCACTTTGGATGATGATGGAGAGTGGTTAATTCACCAATTTTAATGAAAGGGATGATGAAAAGTGGAAGTAAAAAGGGGATTTGGAAGTTGAAATCACGCTGCCTTTGAGAGAGGTTTCTGGGATTCGTTGAGAGGGATTTCTATCTGATCTGAGCTCTCTCTGCAAATGAGGCCAAGGTCTCCTTTTATAGGCCCAGGGGTTTTTCGATCGGCATAGAGCCCTTCCTGCCTGTCAACAGGAAGGTACTGATAGGCAGGGTCTGGGACCAGCCATTTGGTAGTGTGTCTCAGGCTTTTTCGGAAAATTGGCCGCCGAGGGCAAAGCGTCGATCATAATCGCGTATGGGGCATACCGTTGGAAAGGTAATTTAGAGACCTTTGAAAGTCCTTTGGATTGATCCCGGGTTTGGGAGTTGACTTTGGGTAAAATATGGCTCGGAAGCGCTTGTCGGTCCGCTGGATGGGGAATCGTTCGGACGCAAATGCATCGTTCGTCCGCATGGTATGTCCGAATCGTGCATGGGGCATACCATTGGAAAGGTTAGGAGATGTACTTCGCCATTCCAAAGTGTTTGACCCGGTTTGGAGAGTTGACTTTGGTCAACCGAGCCCGAGAAGCACTCGGTGGCCTTTCGGAGTCAAACGGATCATCGTCCGCATGGAAAGTCAGAATCGTGCAAGGGATGGACCATTGGAAAGGGTATTCAGTGCCCTTCAAAGATTCATTCAGCCTCGGTTGAGCTGAAAAGTTGACTTAGGTCAAACAGAGCCCGGGCGGTGGCCTCGAGGTCAGGTTTCGGGTGTAAACGGATCGTTCGTCCGCATGGTAAGTCGGAATCATGCACGGGGTGGACCATTGGAAAGGGTATTCAGTGCCCTTCAAATATTCATTCAATCTCGATCGAGACAAAGAGTTTGACTTTTGGTCAAACCGAGCCGATGAGTGCCCGACGGCTTCCAGGTCAGTGCTCGAGACATGACGTGGGTTTGTGGTGATGAGTGGAGGTACTAGGGACCTAAGGAGAGTTAGGGGTAACATAATGAGGTGTCTATAGAGCCCCTCAATGGGTGAGTTTGGAACATATGATAGCCGTCGATTAGACACCGCATGATA
Source organism: Sambucus nigra (assembly GCA_949130495.1). NCBI lineage: Eukaryota > Viridiplantae > Streptophyta > Magnoliopsida > Dipsacales > Adoxaceae > Sambucus > Sambucus nigra. The sequence goes on from OX422223.1 coordinate 299,019,033, forward strand.
CTTCTTAGAGAGTATGACCGATTCAGAGGGTCGAGGTCGATTCTGAGGACCTTAAGGAGCGTGTTGGGGATGACCAAATCATAGGGTCGAGGTCGATTATGAGGACCTAAGGAAGCGAGGGTGACCAATTCAGCGGGTCGAGGTCAGTTCTGAGGATCTAAGGAAGCGAGGATGACCAATTCAGAGGGTCGAGGTCAGTTCTGACCTAATTCAGGTGACGATCCAAGACCGGGGTCAACTTAGACCCAAGAGTGGTGATGACCGAAGACCGAGGTCAATTCTAAACTAACTCAGGTGACGATCCAAGACCAGGGTCAATTCTGACCCAAGACTGGTGACGACCGAGGACCGGGGTCAATTCTGACCTAACTCAGGTAACGATCCAAGACCGGGGTCAACTTTGACCCAAGAGTGATGAACACCGATGAACGAGATCAATTCTGACCTGACTCAGGTGACGATCCAAGACCGGGGTCAACTCTGACCCAAGAGTGGTGACGACCGAGGACTCAGGTCAATTCTGACCTAATTCAGGTGACGATCCAAGACCGGGGTCAACTCTTACCCAAGAGTGGTGAAGACTGAGGACTGAGGTCAATTCTGACCTAATTCAGGTGACGATCCAAGATCGGGGTCAATTCTGACCCAAGATTGGTGAAAACCGAGGACCGAGGTCAATTCTAACCTAATTCAGGTGACGATCCAAGATCGTGGTCAATTCTGACCCAAGAGTGGTGACGACCGAGGACCGAGGTCAATTCTGACCTAATTCAGGTGACGATCCAAGATCGGGGTCAATTCTAACCCAAAAGTGGTGACGATCGAGGACCGAGGTCAATTATGACCTAATTCAGGTGACGATCCAAGGCCGGGGTCAATTCTGACCCAAGAGTGGTGACGAAAGAGGATCGAGGTCAATTCTGACCTAATTCAGGTGACGATCCAAGACCGAGGTCAACTCTGACCCAAGGGTGGTGACGACCGAGGACCGAGGTCAATTCTGACCTAATTCAGGTGACGATCCAAGATCGGGGTCAATTCTGATCCAAGAGTGGTGACGACCGAGGACTGAGGTCAATTCTAACCTAATTTAGGTGACGATCCAAGATCGTGGTCAATTCTGACCCAAGAGTGGTGACGACCGAGGACCGAGGTCAATTCTGACCTAATTCAGGTGACGATCCAAGATCGGGGTCAATTCTGACCCAAGAGTGGTGACGGCCGAGGACCGATGTCAATTTTGACCTAACTCAGGTGACGATCCAAGATCGGGGTCAATTCTGACCCAAGAGTGGTGACGATCGAGGACCGAGGTCAATTCTGACCTAACTCAGGTGATGATCCAAGACCGGGGTCAATTCTGACCCGAGAGTGGTGACGATCGAGGACCGAGGTCAATTCTGACCTAACTTAGGTGACGATCTAAGACCGGGGCCAATTCTGACCCAAGAGTGGTGACGACCGAGGACCGAGGTCAATTCCGACCTAACTCAGGTGAGGATCCAAGACCGGGGCCAATTCAGACCCAAAGAGTGATTGAGGATTAGATTTTGGTTTTGTTGGGGAAAGAGCTTTATGATTCCGATTTGAGCTTGGGAAGCTTTTTAGGAGACCTCGCAGGGGGGGAACAACCTATTTTGGGTGATGTAAGAAAATTCCGCTGGGGAAGTGATCAGGTGATCCTTAGGGATTTTTCGGAGCTTTGCTGGGAGGAGATTTCACTTAGCTTTTGACGATTCCGCTGGGGATAAGAATTGGATTTGAGGTTCCACTAGGGAAGAGGGGTTCCACTGGGGATAAGAATTGGATTTGAGGTTCCACTGGGGATATGAATTGGATTTGAAGTTCCGCTGGGGAACGTTGAATGAGCTGAGGAAGATTTTGGATCGTCCTTTGGGAGAGATCGCCTGGGGCGAGTGATTCTTCTGAAATCCGCTGGGGAAAATACCATGCGATATTGTTTCTCACCGGGTAGCCGATGGTTGGGGAGGCTTTGTGTCTTTGATTTGAGCGGAGGAGATGATTGTTGGGGAGATAATCGGTTTGAGGTTGTAAACGCTGCTGAGGAGGTGATTGGGTGTTCCGGGCACATTGCTCGAGAGGTCATTCGCTTGGATTTTGAGGGTTCCGTTGGGAAAAAAGAGGTTTCTCTTGAAGGAGTGCGAAATTTTCTTGACGAAAACGTTCTGAATCCCTCCTGGTATCTTTAAGAATTTCCTGAGGATTTTTCAGGCTTTTCTGGCATTTTCCAGGAATTTTTGTATGAAATTTTAAGGGGGGTGCCGACCACTTGGCTGAGAGACATTAGAGACTGGATATCATCGGTGACTGCCCACATTCGGGATGCTGTCCCTGTTCCTTCTTGCTTGGTGCCATCAGCGTCGTTCGGGGAAGACTCTGGCTCGAGTAGTGGGGGTGCGTCGTCTCGCCGTAGGGAAAGAGAGCGCGTCGTAGGGATGGAAGCTCTTGAGAGAGAGAGAGAGAATGTGGGTTCGGGCTGAGTCCCATTGTTTTTGGCTTTTCTTTCTATTTCCTACAAAATGATCTAACACAGAAAACAGATATATGCAATGCAATGTAGTTTTTTGACTATCTTTTATTTTAATGATGAATGAATGCATGCACTTTTTTAATTTGCTGCTGAGACTGTAAAAAGGAATATTTTTGGAAATTTCGAAGGAAAGCTTATATTTTTAAAAGGGGAATCTTATAAGGAGAAAACAGGTTTCTTGAAATTCTTTTGAGAATATCAATTTATTTTTATTGAGTTTTCTGATTTGACAAAAGAGGAAAGGAGGAAATTTCCAAAAATGGGGAGTTGCCGATCGACAAGCAACCTGACCTGCCTATCGGCAGTTTAGTACAGTACCATCATTTGAAGGCTTTGATTGGTACCCTCTTCAGCCCTTGGTACCTTGTGGGGTAGGATTCCTTTCTATTTCTGCAGGGATTATGTCTTTTGTGAGGATTTTTAAGTATAAAAAGGGGGAAGGGTGGAGTGTTCTCATCACACCTTTGCATCCTAATCTGCCTACCCATTAGCTTTTAGTCCTGCAAGATGGCTCTCCCTGGTAGCATTGAGTTTATCAATTACCTCGAAGCCTTGGAAGCTATGTGCTTTTATAATGTCGACTATGACGCTTTCAACATGCGTCGAGTCTCCTTATGGCGCAATCGGCCTTTTGAGTGGAATATGCTGATAGCGGCGGTACAATTCTAGTACCCTGAAGACCATGTATTCCGCTTTGGGTTGGAAGAAGTTTGTCCTACCTACGAGGAATTCTCTTCCATACTGGGTGTTAATCCCAATGTTGCTGCGGCTTTTCTTGAATTCTCCCGTTCTCCTAGGGATTTGTTGGTCGGGCTTCTTCATATCTCGCCTTCGGCGGCCAGGTCATTGGTTGTTGGAGGAATGATCTCCCTCCCGGTGGTGCTGCAGTTCGTGCATTTGCGAGAAGTAGGTGATGCCGATTATGTTGGAGTCGTGGTTCTGGGCCTGGTTTCAAAATTTCTATTGGTGACTGGGGAGGTGCAAGTGGACCCTCAACTTGCAGCCATTACTTCATGGATGTCATACCATTGCAATCCTGTGGCGGTGATATTGGCGGAGACTCTGAATGGCCTGGATGCCTGGACAGAAGGTCGTTTTGACTTTTTGAGGGGTAGCCCTGTGATGGTGTTCATCTGGTTGTCTGAAAGATTTCCCTTGTCGACTCCTCCAGAATATCCTTTGTCGGTCGTTCCCAACTTCTTTTCGCGCTACTTCATCCGCGTTGGCCTGCATGTTGAGAACTGGGAGAATTGGTTTTTGGAGTATAGGGCTCGTGAGTTGTATTGGTCAGTGCCTTGGTGGGGACAGTTGCAGCCAATTCTGGAGCTAGGAGAGTATTCATATGTGCGGTTGGTTGGTCTCAGGCATACCTCTTTTTATTTCCCTTGGCGGCTTCTGCGTCAATTTGGCTGGGCGCAGGTCGTGCCCCCTCGAACCTCAAATTTATTTTCAGTAGAAGATTTGACTTAGCGCCTGCGTCTGTTGCTTGGATCTCTGTGGGAAAATTGGCGTCCGTCGACCCGTCCCTCTCAGTCTGTTGGGAAGGTTTGCCATGTCCCTAAAGATTATATGAGGTGATTGTGGAGGAAAGTAGTTAGCAAGATGTTGACGGTAGAGACTGGTCAAAGATGGTTTGTTTTATCTGACTCCATGGAAGGGGGTGTTGTGGTCTTTTCGAAGATGTTCAAGGCTCATCGATCCATGGAATTTTTGCGACACTCTATTCAAGCAGGGGAAACTTGGGGTCCTCAGGACGTGGATGATGAAGGTGCAGGCTCCTCTGGTAGCTATGGGTAGGACTCTTGGAGAGTTTATTTATGTAATAGGGAATGTATGTGGGGATTTTATTTGGATTTTTATAGCAATAGGGGGAAGGGAGTTATCCATTCCTTTTTCTTATGTAATCCGTACTGTAATTTCTTATTAATTAAATAAACAAGTTTATGATCATCCAGCTGTGCCTTTCGATGAATTTTGTATTTTGAATTATATATACCGATCGCTAAGGCATACATAATCCTCTTGTTCAAGTAGATGTTTAGAATGAACCGCCATGCTCGGAGGTAAGAAAAGAATATATTTTTGTGAAAAAGAAAGGATCGTGCTCATGTGAGATGTATGAGCTGCCTACGTACCTCTGGGGTTTTTGAAATTTTTTTGTTTAAAAGTGTTTTTTTTGTAGAGGATCAGGCCCACGTAGTTCTGGGTAGAGGGAAATGAAGAGTTTTTTTTTTTTAGAATAGAAGGGGGATGAGAAGAGTCGTAGCGCGCTGAGATTTCGGACTAGGGATAGAACTTCTTGAGACGGTCCAGATTGACTGGACGAGCCATCTCTTCCCCATCCAGGTCAGTGAGCATGGAGGCACCTCCGGATAAGATCTTCTTCACAATGTAGGGGCCACTCCAATTGGGCTTGAATTTCCCTCTGGGGTCCCAGATGGGTTCTATTATTTCTTTGAGGGCTAAATCCCCCTCCCGGACACCGCGGTCCTTGACTTTCTTGTTGAATGAATGCGCTATTCGACGATGGTACCCTTGTATGTGGTATAGAGCCTTTAATCTTCTTTCATCTAGAAGGTCTAGCTCATCAAGACGGCTTTGGCACCAGTCTTCTTCACTAACCTTGCTTTTGAGCGTGACGTATAGAGAGGGTATTTACCGCTTCACAGGTAGGACTGCTTCCATACCGTAGACCAGGGAGTAAGGGGTAGCCCCAGTAGAGGTTCGGATTGAGGTTCGATATCCCCAGAAGGCGTATGGGATCCCGTCGGCCCAATCCCTACAACTTTCGATCATTTACTGATGATGGCTTTGAGGTTCTTGTTGGCGACTTCAACTGCACCATTGTTCTGAGGTCGGTAGGGAGAAGATTTGTGTCTCTAAATCCCGTACTCGTTGACAACTTCTGTGACTTTTGCTTCAAAGTGTAACCCGTTATCTGACACTAACTCATGCGGGACCCCATATCGACAAATGATATTTTTCTTGATGAATTTGTACACCTTCTTGGCATTTAATACTGCGTATGACTCAGCTTCGACCCATTTGGTGAAGTAATCAATGGCAACTAGAATGAACTCATGCCCATTTGACGCCTTTGGCGTAACCTTCCCTATGATGTCGATACCCCAGGTGGAGAACGTCCAGGGAGAAGTCAAGTTGTATAATTCCCGCGGAGGTAGATGTTGGAGATTGGAGAACTGTTGGCATTTAGGGCACCTCCGAACATAGGCGGTGCAATCCTGGGCCATGGTGGTCCAGTAGTAGCCCTGTCAGATGATCTTCTTAGCAAGCATGTGATCGTTCATGTGGGGCCCGTATTCTCCGCTGTGGATCTTCTTCATTATCTTTTCAATGTCAGCCCCTGCGATACAGTGCAAGTGAGTTCCATCGAAATTCCTCTTGAGTGGTGCTTTATGACAGATGATGTACTGAGCGGCCAGCCTTGGGAGGGTAGCTCGGTCATTCTTGTTGGAAACCTCGAGATACCTACGGTACCTGAGGAGGCACCAAATATCATAGTACTAGTAGTTGACTAGCTCAGGATCTTCTGTGATGATGAGCTCAATGTGGTAGTAATGGGTTGGTTTATCTTGCTTTTGAACCAAGAAGGGGGTCATTGTTGTTCCCTCGGGCATGTCGACCATGGAGGCCAAGGTAGCGAGAGCATCGGCTAGGTTATTCTTTTCTCGGGGTAGGTAATGGAAGGTGATATCTCGGAATTGGGAGGCTAACTCTTCTAATTGGGCGTGAAAGGGTTGGAGTTTTTCGTCCTTGACTTTCCACTTTCTGAGCACTTGACCGATGATGAGGGCAGAATCCCCATATACATCGAGTTATTGAATACCTTTCTTGAGAGCGAACTTGAGGCCCACTGTGCATGCCTCGTATTCTGTCATGTTATTGGTGCAGGGGAAATTTAACTTGATGGCGAAGGGAGTATGAGAGTCATCCGGGGCAACCAGGAGTATCCTAATGCCATATCCCTTTTTATTGTCAGCGCCGTCAAAGAACATTTTCCATCGGAGGTCGCCTTGGGCAGTGCAAAGGATATTCTCATCTGGGAATTTGGAGATACAGACATTAACTTCTTCTACTGGGTAATCCATGAGGTAGTCAAAGATGGCTCTTCCTTTCATGGCTTTCTGTGTGACGTACACAATATCGAACTCGATTAGGAGCATCAACCATCGGGCCATTCGTCTAGACAAGGCGGGTTTCTCAAGCAGGTATTTGATGGGATCCATTCGGGATACAAGTTTGATGGGGAAGGTGAGCATGTAGTGTCGCAACTTTTGGGTGACCCAGACGAGCGCGACACATGCCTTTTCTGAAGTAGTGTAGTTGACCTCGTACCCGGCCAATTTACGACTGGCATTATAGATGGCTCTTTCTTTGCGGGAGTCTTCAAGGTATTGGGCTAGCAAAGCCCCGGTTGCAGTGTCAATTATGGTTAGGTATAGGAGCAAAGGGAGACCAGGCTATAGTGGCATGAGAACTGGAGGTTGGGTCAGATATTGTTTGATTTTATCGAAATCTTCTTGGTAGGCCTCGTTCCAAACCTTGGTTGAATCCTTTCAGAGGAGCTTGAAGATTGGTTCATAGATGGAGGTTAGTTGTCTGATGAACCGGCTGATATATTGTAATTTCCTAAGAAAACCTCGAACTTCTTTCTCTGTTCGAGGCGGTGGCATCTCAAGTATGGCCTTCAGCTTTGCAGGATCTGCCTCTATCCCCTTTTTACTGACCATGAATCCCAAGAGTTTTCCCTTTGTAACGCCGAAGACACACTTCTATGGATTAAGTCGCATCTGATACTGTCTTAGTCGTTCGAAGAACTTTCGGAGAGCAAGAGCATGATCTTCTCTAGTTTTGGACTTAATAATCATATCATCCACGTAAACCTCGACCTCCTTGTGAATCAGGTCATGCAGGATGGTTGTGGTAGCCCTTTGGTAGGAAGCCCCAGCATTCTTGAGACCGAATGGCATAACGGTGTAGCAAAAGGTTCCCCATGGGGTGATGAATTTTGTTTTTTCTTAGTGGTCGGGGTGCATCTTGATTTGGTTGTATCCAGCAAATCCATCGACGAATGACTTGAGAGCATGACTGGCTGTATTATCCACGATCATGTCGATATTGGGTAACGGATAATCATCCTTCGGAGAAGCTTTGTTTAAATCTCGGTAATCCACACACATTCGAGCCCTTCCTCCTGATTTCGGTACAGGTACAATGTTGGCTAACCATATGGGATATTCGATCACTCGAATGAAACCCACGTTCAACTGTTTGACCACCTCTTCTTTGACCTTGATCGACCATTCGGTGCGGAGTTTCCTCAATTTTTCTTTAACCGACTTGTAATCTGGGAGAGTGGGGATCTCATGCTGAGCTATTTCAGGATCAATACCAGGCATATCATCGTAGGACCATGTGAAGACATCCACAAACCCCTTTAGCAATTCTTCGAGTTGTGAGCGCTCATGCTCGTCAAGGGTATCCCCTATCCTAATCTCGCGCAGTTGGCTACTAGAACCAAGATTAATAACAACAGTCTCTTTTTCATTAACTTGAATACGGTTATGTTTTTTATTATTAACCTTATTTAGATCAGTTAAGAATTGCTCATTTGCAAAATCATCATCATCAAAAGTTTGATTAGAATCCAAGCAGTTAATGTAAGGCACAACAAGATACTCAAAATCTTCGTTTATTTCATTGATAGGAAAAATAGCATTGAGAACCTCATCAAAAGAGGTCTCGATTACATTTGAGCAAGGATAGACAATAGAAGAAGAAATAGGGTACACATTGGGATTAGGGGAGATTTTAAGAGGTAGAAGTGGCGCAGCATACCAGTTGAGGAGAGGTGTATCAACAACTTTAATCAGACGGGATGGGTCCATTGATGTAGTGCCTGAATGAACCATGCAGAGTTCCAGCCCCAGTGTCTGTAAATTGAAGGAATCTTAGGAATCACTTTCCTCAGCCTTTTCGGTATCTTTGATGAGCGGTTGTATGCGGTGTGGGAAATTTTTGGCCCATGGGTAGCTATCTTGGAAAAAATCTCCATTCCAGGCTTCATCTTCTTGTCTGTGTGGTCGTACCATGGTTCTGGAAAACCGCAAAAGGGGAAATCCTCACCTTCTTTGATGAATCATCTATTTAATGAGTCTCCTGAGATAGTTCGAATAAAGTTTAATCCTCTATGTGGTCGAGACTGGCGGATCATTCTGAGCTCTTATTCTGATGGTTGATACCCCAAGCAGCATGGAGGGAAAGCTTTCTTCAGTTCGATGGGCTCAAGTATCCCTTGCTGCCTTTGTCATAGCCCCAGTCCGAGCATGAAGTGCATGTTTCTGAACATCTGAATCACATTGACATTACCATGAGGGTCATATTCTGGACAAATCCTTTCATTGAAATCGTCCCCTACCGGGAGTAGGAATGGATCAACTCGGAATCCTGATAGGAGCATATCATTTTACCCCTGCTGTATCTCGAGAATTAGACTGCGGGTGTTTGTACCCTCGGCATTGTCGTCGTCACCCAAAATGGTGGTGACTCGCCCATCGGCGAAGAACTTCAATTTTTGATGGAATGAGGAAGAGACACCCTTTATACTGTGGAGCCAGGGTCGCCCGAGTAACAGGTTGAAACAGGCTGGGATGTCTATGACTTGGAATTCAACGATAGGGTTTATAGGTCCAACCCCTATTGTAAGTTTTATGGATCCCATCACCTCTCGGCGGGTATTGTTGTAGGCACACATGGCAGCGGAGGTTGGAGCGAGGTCACTTTCTTTCAGACCTAAACATTTGAAGGTTCTCAGTGGGCAGACATTCAAAGCGGATCCGTTATCAACGAGAGAAAGCGGTACAACCTTCCCCATAACTTCGATGGAGATGTTGAGTGCATGATTGTGATTTGGCCCAATTTTGGGGATTTCTTCTTCGGAAAAGGACAGCATTCGGGTGGAGGTCAAGGATCTGACCAAATTTACCGCTTCTTCTGGTGTGGTAGAGGGAGGAACTATAGGTCCAGTGAGTAATTTGATTAAAGCATTTCTGTGTAGCTGGGAACACATGAAAAGCCCCTATAGAGCGATGTTAGCTTGAGTTTTCTTCAGTTGATTAAGGATCTTGCTCTCCTTAATGGTCATCTCTGGAATAGGAAGGTTTTCAACGCCCTTCCGTTTGTCATTTGCTGGTAGTGAGCTTGAAACTTGGTAATGTCTCCTTGATCTGGTCATGTGATTTACTGAAGAAGGGAAAAACTTAAATCCTGTTTCCTCGTCAATCTCAGGTTACTCTGCCACCCTGTCTATTTCTCCAAGGAGTTCTTTAATGTGATCATCCCACATAAGTCGGTTACTGGGCCGAATTTTCCTGAAGCATGTTCTTCACTTGAATCTTTGAATCCTTTCCCCCATCCGGTGGAAACAATTTTGTCTTTCCCTGTAAAGTCGATGCATTCCACAACTTCAACGGCTTCCTCATATAGGTCTTCCCATTCTGTGGGGATGTCTAGGGGTGATGGGACCAGGTGCCCTTGTAGCTTTAAAGCACAAAATAACTCGGTGATACTGCAAATGTTATTCGTTTGCCTGAATGCTTCCGTCATGATATGGACAACATCATCTAAGCTGACTTCATCGGTTAGTATCACCCAACTATCTGATTCTCGGGCCCATTTTCGCGCTTCTAAAACCAATGCACAGAACCTCTGGCAGTCGATATTCATTTGTGAGGGAAATTTCAGCCCGAACTCTAGGAGTTGATTTAAGACCTCTGACAATTCCATACTTCCACTTTCAGAACGAGTTCGGACAGTGATGCACGCTCTAGTAAGGAGTGACAGTGCCTGATCAGCGGGGCTACTAGGGTGTAGGAGGAAATATGGGCAAATTTGAAGAGGTTTAGGAGAGTATACGGGTGTGATTTGAGTTGAGGGATCGAAATCTGGGTTTTCTTCCAAGAAGATGGCATTAGTGTGATTTGGGAGGGGTTTATGAGTAGTGTTTGTCTTAGGATTGGCTGGTAGGGCGATGGTACCTCGATCGATGAGATCTTGGATTATGTTTCGGAGGTGGAAGCATTGGTCGGTGGTATGCCCAGATGTTTGGTGAAAGGCGCAATGAGCATCAGTTTTGAAATTTTTGGGAAGTGGATTGGGTAATGGACGTGGATCCAGGGGCTTTATAAGGTTTCGTCTTAATAGTGCTTGGTAAACTTTAGAGAGGGGGGCATGAAGCTCAGTGTATTCCCTTCGGACGGGGGTAGGGAGACTTTCTGGTGCCCATGATGTGGTTGGTTGAGAGATGTTGTTGATGGTTGAGACTGTAGCATTGGCAGTCTTGTCATATTTTCTAGGGGTGAACTGTCCAGACACCTTCTTTGATTCAACTTCTGTTTTGACAAGACCATCCTCGATTTCTACTCCTGCCTCTCTGAGAGCTCGAAAGTGGGGGTAGTACTGTCCTCCCATGGTTGTTCGGACATGGGGCAAGAAATTCTTCTTCACTATGTTGACTTTTTCTTCCTCAGATGGCCGATTGGTCATGGTAGCTGCTTTTTCCCTCCACCGAGTTATGAAGTTACTGACTGAATCCCTAGAGTTTTGTTTGAGCAGTTCTAAATCACGGTGGGTGACCTCAAGCTCTTCATTGTATTTGTACTGCGACATGAATTCTTGGGCTACATCCTCCCAGCTACGGATTCTGGACTTTTCGAGAGACAAAAGCCATCGGAGAGCGTTATCCTTCAAAGTTTGTTGAAAAAGTTGGTCCATTACTTCTTCGGAAGCCCCTAGGAGAGTCATGGAACGGTGATAACTATGAAGATGGACAATCGGGGGTCCACTCCCTCCGAATTTCTCAATGTTTGGCATCTTGAACTTCTCGGGTAACCTCGCTTTAGGATAAGGAGACATGTGGGTGTAGTCCATGAAATTTCCAGAGATCCTGACCTGGTCAAACTTCTTGGTGAGCATCTTGAGATCCACTTTGACTTTATTCAACTCCTCCTCCTTTGGATCAGCGATCACAAGTAGGTTAGCAATAGGATGGGCAATGTTTGGCATTGGAAGCTGGGCAGGCGGCGGCCCATTGGCAGGAGGGGCACGTGGAGCGTGATGATATTCTTCCAGAACCCAGATAGGCTCGGGTGGACCCATAGCATGAGGGAACAAGGCCTCGGGCTCTTGAGGAATAGGAACTTGGTTTCGTTATATTTCTCGGACATCAGCTTGGAGGTTGTCAATCTTGGCCACGAGCTGAGCTAGGACTGTCGACAGATCTGGTTGTATGACTGGTGCTTGATCTGTATTCTCCATGGAAGATGGATGGATTCCGGACTCAAAAGAAGTAGTAGAGGAGCGGATGAAACTCCAGGCTGATTTGACTGAAGACCGAAGCCAATAAGGTGCCAGGCCAAGGGCGTGCAATCGACCTGAGAAGGCGTAGGATAAGATTTATTTTTGAGAAAAAGGGAAGAAACTATTTTTGGATTTTTGATAAAAAGGGAGAAATGTTTTTGGATTTTTGATAAAGAAGGGAGAAATGTTTTTGGATTTTTTATAAAAAGGGAGAAATGTTTTTGGAGACGGAACTCAGCATGATTATTATGATTATTATGTTTTCACTTGTATTTAATTCTCTTAAATGTAATGTCGGACGGGACCCGAGCCTGGAAAAGTGGGGGTCTTAATACATGCAAAGCTACATTTGGACTTGTAACCAGGCTCGCGAAAAGGGTCCCGTTTTAAAAAATGTGAAAAAATTGGGCGGCAGGCCGACCCGGAATTTCGGCACGTGTGAGAGAAAATTCGATATACTCGACGTACGTGAACGAATTCCCTGCGATATACCTCCTGTCATGACTTCGGTCAAGCGGTACGATGCGGGGGAACCGTTCGATATACGTCGAAGGTACTTGGCCAATGGAAGGTGAGAGTCATATCGCTTAGGCTAACTGCGACCTACCGGACCAGCGCCCTTCACGAAGTGACCCTCCAGTTACTGGGTAAAATTTGGTCAATAGCAATGCTCTTTGGTGATATCGTGTGAATAATGCATGATTCTCTTATTAGTATCTTATGATGAAAATGCCTTTCTTGATTATGCCAAATGGGGGGCAAAGTACAAGTACCTCAAAAGGTACCCCAAGTATGGATGGGTGATGCGTGAAACATGGGGATATACATGTGATCCTAGGTGCACGTGGTGTGAAGTGTACATGGAGAATTTTTTCCAAGTGTGTGAATATAAGCATAAGCATGGGATACACATGTGAGAAAAGGGAACATGCAGGTATGGGGGGGAACATAAGAAAATATAACATTCATGTTAATAGAGTCAAGCCCTCAAAATAAATAAATTCCCCAGCGGAGTCGCCACTGTGGCCATCCCCGATCCCCGCCGTGGAGGGAAAAGGATCCTTCGGGTCCCGCGCGTCCCCTCTCGAGAGAGCGCTTCGGCCGACGTCGATTTGTGAGGTGTGAAAATGTAGAGAGATTCAAAGTCGCCAGTAAATTTTACTCAAAACAGATAAAAGAAAGGGGGAGCCACCCCAAAGGATGGCATCCAAAGGCATACTGGTGCATGCGAAACCAAAATGATTCGAGAAGGGTTCGGAGGCTTAGTTACGAAATGGGAAGGTGTTAGGCACCCATTCCGCCATTTCGGTCTCGCATGAATATTTGCTATTTTCCGTTATATTTCCCCCCGTGATATGTGTGCATGTGTATATATAGAATGGAGGTAGGAATCCTCGACTTGTATCATGGAAAAGATAAAGCGAGTCATCCGTAGGAATGTGAGATTAATGTAGAAAATAGGATTTGCGCGACTACCCTTGCGTTGATTGTTATAATGGAACGATAACGCATGTGAGATAATACGCCACTAAGAACGAATGTATAGAATATAATAGAAAATGGGGCAAAGATAAGATAGAAAATAAGAAAAAGCGAGAAAAGGACTCGAATCTAGGGTTTTACCCCGAGACGCCTACGTAGCCTATAAAGGCATTAAAGTCCGTGTAGTTCGCATACAAAATGAGCGATGGGGTTTATCCCATAAATTCAAATGGGGAATCTCTTATTTGTAAGTGTGTGTGTGTGTGTGTGTGTGTAGAAAAAGTGTTTTAGTTGTGAGAAAAGTGTGGAAAAAGTGTGAGAATCCCTATTTAGAATTTATGAGCAAACCCGCTTTTCTTATTTTTTGGGTTTTATTTATATGAAAATAAGAGAAGTGCAATAATACTAAATAAAAAGTATATTAGGATGTGTGAGATGAGATAATAAAAGTGTTAAGTAAGAAAATAAGTTATTGGGAATTTAAGAGAATTTAAGAGAGAGTTTGAGAAAGTTGGACCTTCTTGAAGATCTTGAGATTGATCTTGAATGTTGGAGAGAAGCCCTTGCACTTTGGATGATGATGGAGAGTGGTTAATTCACCAAGTTTCATGAAAGGGATGATGAAAAGTGGTAGTAAAAAGGGGATTTGGAAGTTGAAATCACGCTGTCTTCGAGAGAGGTTTCTGGGATTCGTTGAGAGGGATTTCTATCTGATCTGAGCTCTCTCTGCAAATGAGGCCAAGGCCTCATTTTATAGTCCCAGGGGTTTGCCGATCGGCATAGAGCCCTTCCTGCCTGTCGGCAAGAAGGTGCCGATAGGCAGGTTCTAGGACCTGCCGTTTGGCAGTGTGTTTCAGGCTTTTTCAAAAAATTGGCCATCGAGGGCAAACCGTCGATCAGAATCGTGCAGGGGTAATACCGTTGGAAAGGTAATTCAGAGACCTTCGAAAGTCCTTTGGATCGCTCCTGGGTCTGGGAGTTGACTTTGGGACAAATATGGCTCGAAAGCGTTTGTCGGTCCGCTGGACAGGGAATCGTTCGGATGCAATTGGAGCATTTGTCCGCATGGTAAGTTCGAATTGCACACGGGGCATACCATTGTAAAGGTTAGGAGATGTACTTCAACATTACAGGAGTTTGACCCGGTTTGGAGAGTTGACTTTGATCAACCGAGGCCGGAGTCAAACGAATCGTTCGTCCGCATGGAAAGTTGGAATTTTGCATGGGATGGACCATTGGAAATGGTATTCAGTGCCCTTCGAAGATTCATTCAGACTCGGTTGAGCTGAAAAGTTGACTTAGGTCAAACAGAGCCCGAGCGGTGGCCTCTAGGTCAGGTTTTGGACGCAAACGGACCGTTCGTCCACATGGTAAGTCGGAATCGCGCACGGGGCAGACCGTTGGAAAGGGTATTCAGTGCCCTTCAAAGATTCATTCAGTCTCAGTCGAGACAAAGATCTTGACTTTTGGTCAAACTGAGCCGGGGAGTGCCCGATGGCTTTCAGGTCAGTGCTCGGGACATGACCTGAGTTTGCAGTGATGAGCGGAGGTACTAGGGACCTAAGGAGAGTTAGGGGGTAACAGAATGAGGTGTCTGCACCAACGGTCGGAATCTCACACCGACTTGGAAAAACAACCATAACATAACGTACGGGAAGAGGTCATAGTTCCTCCCCGAAAATGAGACGAAACATACCCACCACGTCTCACCCCTAATAAAAACAGTCACACAATAATAAATGGACGCTATGACCTGGGGAATATCCACACCCTGCTCCTCAAGCTAGGGCGCTCACCCTCATAGCGCAACTTCCCATGATAGCAAGGAGGGGGTATGCTTCATTTATGTATATATATAATTTACACAAGATATTCATACATCCGCACATCATATAAATGTATACCATCACACAAAGTATAATTATCACACTATTTACATACTCTTATTACGCTCTTAGGCGTAGATGAAACAATATCATTATTTAGTATATTTTACTCTCGATATACTATTTTTCAATAACTCACATAACTTCCCCACTTAGTATACACTATATTATTTCTCACTTAAAGTTCACACCTCACTTCTATTTATGATCATCTCTCAATTCTATTTACGTTGAGGAGATTTTCTATATCCTAATGCACCTCGATCAGAATTTCTCATTTATATGAAACATCTCCCAAGTTAATTAGCGTTAAGGATATTTTCTATATCCGTATGCACATCGACCATTATCATTAAGCGCATCCTAGCTCTCGCTTATAAGCCCATAATTACCTCCACACAGAATTCTTAATGATAGTGGGCTTCCCCGCCTTGTCGATACGATATTCCCTAATTGGTATTCTCTCGAATTAAGTCAATATGACTACAACAATTCCCTATAAAGGAAACTCACTAAAAGTCTCCAAAACATAGTTTTGATAACTCCTATAGAGATTCCCAATCGACAAACTCAGACGAAATCGGAAGAAACTCACTCCAGAAAAATCTCTCAAAATAGCCTCATTTTCGAATCGATTCGGCCCCTCCGAATCGATTCGGTCTCACGGCGAATCTATTCGGCCTCAGCGAATCGATTCGGCCCCAAAGACATGTAAGTCTTCTTCCTACCGAATCGATTCGAAAGGGGGGAATCGATTCGGTTTGGTCAGGAAGCTACGAATGGGTTGTTTTCTCCATAAACCCAAAATACCCAAAAATCATTTTTATCATCTTCCAACCATTTCTATCCAACCCAAACATATATATAACATCAGAATGCATTGTATAACTCATCCCAACTATTTTATAACCTCAAATACATTTTATACACAACAAATCTAAGATTTTACCCAAAATCTAGGTTTTACATATTCAACCCAAAATTCACAATTTTGATCCACAAATCATGTAATAAATGATACACAACAATTATTTAGCAAGTTTAATCATTTGCCTCAAGTTCGTAGGGTCCGAATCCTCCACGACATCGCGTAATGGCCAGAAATCCCACTTTTTCTCTCTTTCTCTTCTTGTTTTCTTCTTTTTTCTTTCTTTCTGTCTATTTCTCTTTCTCTCTAAGGAGAATTCTAGCTCCCGTAGGCTTTTAAGCCTTATCTCCCAAAATACACAACTTTAAATGACAATACACACTTTAAATGACTCGATAACTTTAATTCGATCCAAACGAACCCAAAAGATTTCGGGAACCAAATAGACCCCAAGTACAATCATTTCGACTTTCTCGACCCTTCCGGAAACAACTCCACTCTCAGAATTTCCATTCGAAACACTTTCTAACATCTTTAAATTTTGACCTCAATACCAATTTAATTATTCTCCAATTAAAATAATATTTATTTCTCCTAAAAATAAATAAATTATTATCCCAAAAATTTTAGGGTATTACAATTTATTATATTTTTTATAAACTTATCTAATTATTTATGACCCTTTTTAATAAGAAAAAATATAGTGCGCGGGAAACACAATTTGGTGATAGAATCCTACTACACATCAAGTTAAAGAGCCACTTCCCCCAAACTCTATATTCTACGATAAATATGGAGAAACCATGACCCCACACTCGTATCATCCACGCATCTCGTCTCCAACCATCGCACAGCTGTATAAATCTCTATCTTCAACAACTGTGTAACTGTGTCCTCTGATTTAAGGGCTTGAATACGAGTTATAGTGTTCTCTGATTCAAGGGCTTGAAATACTAACCTTCTGAAAAAACTGAATCAAAGTACTAATATCGTGAAGATAGTAGAAGGGGTTGAAACACGGATATATGTTTAGATTATATAGGCATATATCAGTTCTTACGGTATTGAATAGTATCCTCATTTGTTTATATTCTAACATAGTAAATGTTTGTCATTTGACGATCACGGAGCTAAATGTGTGAGACGTTTAGTCAAATGGTCATCACTAACTCTTATGCCAATTTAAATTCATGGACCATAAATTTAACCTTAATGGAAAATATATCTTTTATATGAAGATGATGTTGAAATTAAAAGATAAAGAAAGTAGGCTTAATTCAGGCATGTTCGGAACGAATGTTTTGATGTATAGTTTTTACACGGTTAATGAACCCAGCCATGCTGGTGAAATATATACAGTACAAGTAGTAGCTGTTTAGCTACTTAAGAAGAGAATTCAAATTTTGAATGTTTGTTGATGTTGAATCGGTATAACCAGCAGGTGCAGACGCCATTTGTTCCAAGTTAGTAGGAGAGTCTTTAGTGGACTTATGCTTGGTCAATACCTCCCCCACCCCAAGTTGATACTAGTTTTGAAACAATCATAAGATTTTCTCTGATAAATTCAAACTTGGTAGTGGACAGACCTTTGGTGAAGATATCAGCTATTTGATCATGCGTGGATATGAATTGAACCTGTAATTGTTGTTTGGCCACTTGGTTATGAACAAAATGAAAATCAATTTCCACGTTCTTTGTGTGAGCGTGGAAGACTAGATTTTCAGATAAATAGGTGGCACCAATATTATCACACCAAAGAATGGGAGGTTTGTGAGGCGGGAAACCAACTTCATGTAAAAGTGATTTGAGCCACGTTAGTTCAGCGGTAGCATCGACGAGGGATTTATATTCAGCTTCAGTAGAGGAGCGGGACACAGTTTTATGTTTACGAGAGTGCCATGAAATGAGATTAAAACCCAAATAAATTGCAAAATCACCTGTAGAATTTCGATCGTCAATACAACCGGCCCAATCAGAGTCCGTAAAGGCTTGGAGTTCAAGAGATGAGGATTTTGTAAGTTGAAGGCCATGAGTTTGAGTAGCATTAAGTTAGTGGAGAATACGTTTGACCAAACTCCAATGAACATTTGTAGGTTGGTGCATAAATTGACAAGATATGTTAACAGCAAAGGTAATATCAGGGCACGTGAGAGTAACGTATTGAAGATCACCAATAATTTTTCTATAAGGATTGGGATTGGTTAATGGTGTGCCTTCATTTTTAGAAAGGGAGGAGGTGGTGGAAATGGGTGTTTTGATGGGTTTGGAAGTTGACATACCATGTCTATGGAGGAGGTCATTAATGTAGCGTTGTTGGGAAAGATGGATTCCATTATTTGTGGGTGTAACTTCAACCCCAAGAAAATAATGAAGATGGCTGAGATTTTTAAGTGAAAATTCAGTGCCAAGTGAGATGATAAGAGATTGGATGAGATTAGAATTGTTTCCAGTTATTAAGATGTCATCAACATAAATAAGAAGAAACATGATATTTGTCCCATCTTTATAAATGAAAAGAGAAGAATCGGTTTTGGAGACAAAGAAGTTTTGGGTGAGAAGATATTGTGTTAACCGGTGAAACCAAGCTCGAGGAGATTGTTTTAAGTCATAAAGTGATCGGTGTAGTTTGCAAACATAGTTGGGATGTGTTGGGTGTTTAAAATCGGGAGGTTGTTCCATGAAAACATCTTCTGTTAAAAAAACCATGAAGAAAAGCATTATTAACATCTAGTTGAGATATAAACCAATTATGAGTGACTGCAATAGAGAGAATGGTGCGAATAGTAGTTGATTTGACAACAGGGCTAAAGGTTTCATTGAAGTAAAGTCCATATTCTTGGTGAAAACCTTTGTCTACTAAACGAGCTTTGTACCGTTCAAGTGAGCCATCGAATTATCGTTTTATTCGATAAACCCACTTGCAACCAATAATATTCATAGAGGGGTAAGGTGGAACTAGAGACCAGGTGTTGTTGTGGAGAAGTGCGCTATTTTCAGTGGTCATGGCCTTACGCCATTGCAGGTCTTTATTTGCCGACGTAAAACAAGTGGGTTCATGGATTTGGAGTGTGGTAAAATGCAGTTGAGGTTCGGTAGAAGTTTTGGCAGTGGACTAAGATCGCAGGAGCATGGAGTGAGTGCGGGTTGGTTGTTGGATGTGGTGTGGACCAATATCAATTGATAACTGGATGCCATTTGGGTTAGAGTATGAGGGAAGTGGTGAAATGGGGCGGGAGGGAGAAGGACAGTCACGAGTTGCAGGTTTAGTAACTCGTAAGGGAAGGTGTGGGGTGGGCAGTGGTAAATGAGTAGGAGATAGCATTGGAGGAGTCTGTGATGTAGACTCTGGGAATGTAGATAATGGGCGGGAGGTAGTAGCAGGTATGTGTGGTGGGTTATATGCGTTAGGAGGAGATTTTGAGGGTGTTAATATAGTTGATGTACTACCCCATGGGACATTGGAGGGCGGAGGAAAAGTAGTAGAGTTATTTAAAGCGAATGGAAAATTATTTTCATCAAAGCGAACATGACGTGTAAAATAAATGCGACCCGTGTGAAGATGTAGACAACGATAACCATGGTGATTTGAATTATAACCAAGAAAAACACACGGATAGGAACGATAATTTTTTGAGCATTATAAGGGCGGAGATATGGAAAACATAGACAATCAAAAAAATTTAGAAAATTATAGTCAGGAGGGTGGGAGTAAATTATTTGAAAGGGAGATTTATGGGAGAGAGTACGTTTGGGCATATAATTAATAAGAAATACTGCAATTTCAAAGTCATAATGCCAAAAATTTTGAGGAATTGAGCCATGAGCCATTAGAGTGAGACCGGTTTCAATAATATGTTGGTGGCGATGTTCAACAAACCCCACTTGTTCATGTGGGGGGGGGGGGGCAAGAGTAGCGATGATGAATACCACAATTTTTAAAGAAAGGATCCAATTTTTGAAATTCACAACCCCAATCAGTTTGAATATTTTTAATTTTAGTACTAGTTGTCGTTCAACTAGTTTTTGAAAATTAATAAAATTGGTATAAACATCAGATTTGCGCATCATTAGGTAGAACCAAATAAATTTGGACAAGTGATCAACAAAGATGACAAAATATATATATGACCATTAATAGACATAATAGGAGATGGTCCCCAAACATCACTAAAAAATAATTCTAAGATAGATGATGATTATTTAATACGACTCGGCAAGTGTTGTCTATAAGACTTGACCATTTGACACGCTACACAAATATTATTTTGACTGGAGGAAATAAAAGGAAGCTGATTTTGGTGAAGAATTTGATGAAGAACTTGATCATGAGGATGGCCCAAGCGATTATGCCAGCAAGTTGAGGACGCTTTTATGGTATGATGCGCATGTGGAGTTGAAGTCAATGCTGTGGGAGCGAGTGTGTAGAGTACATGTTTACTCGTACCATGAAGTAGAGGCTTCTGAGTTCGACGATCCTTAACAACACAATAAGAGGGATAAAATTCAAAATAAATGTTATTACCTTGAGTGAATTTTTGAACAGATAGAAGAGATTTAGAAATTGTAGGAACATGAAAATATTATTTGAAAAGAGATTAGAGGAGGAGGTAGAAATAGTGGAGTTTCCAATATGAGAGATTGGGAGTCCCTTACCATTTCCAATGTGAATAGTGTTAGGTACATGATATGTAAATGGATGATTAAACTGAGTAAGATCTGGGGTGACATGGTGTGAAACGCCAGTGTCGGGAAGCCAGGCTATTATGGGTGAGGGTGGTGTGGGAAGTAGACCCGGTTGATAAGAAGGGGCATGAGTGAAATGGGCAGTGGGCATAGAAGGATTAGAGGTGCTGAGCCTGTGAGGACATGTTGGGGCAGTGTGATCGAGAGCATGAAAAAGTTAACAGCGAGGTTGGTGATGAGAGTAAGAATAACTCCCCTGTCCACGTCCACGGCCATGGAGGATAGTGTGGATAACCAGAGTGGCATCTAATGTTTTGGTGAGATGCTATTGAGGGGTTTGGAGTAGTGAAGTGAGCCGTAGGTGGATTGTTTTGAGGTTGGATTGTGAGATTAGAGAATTGGTCAATATTGATAAATTTATGACTAAGTAATAGAGAGTGTAACTCAGAGAAGGTTACAGGAGTGGGTCTTGCAGTGAGAGTAGTGATTAAATCCTTGAATTCAGATCTTAGTCCCTTAAAAATGTGAATATTAAATTCAGCTTGGGTGAGAGGATGGCCTGCAACACTGAGTTCATCAGATATGATTTTTTCTTTTTGAAGGAATGTTGATGCAGAGGCATCACCTTGGTGAAGACGATGAAGATGAAGATGAAGGTTTAGGATGCGAGTTTCAGAAGGAGATGTAAGGGCATCAGCAAGAGTCTTCCAGATTTGATGAGATGTTTGTAGTCCAACTATAAGAGAGATCATTGAGGTGGACATGGAGGATACAAGCAGGCTAATAATTAGCTTATCTTGCTGTTTCCATAAGTTGGTAGTTGGTTCTTCAGAGGGACATGGATAACTTCCATTAACAAATCGAAGCAGGTTTTGACCACTTAAAAATGGTTCAACTTGAGTTTTCCAGTGAAGGTAATTGGTATCATCAAGCTTGATATGGACATAGTGGTGGGAGGAACCAATATTGATAGTGGAAGGTGGGGAAGAGATATCACTACTTGTATTTGATGAGTTGGTCATTGTGATGAACGGATATCACTACTGATAGAAAAGAAAAGAAAAAAAATTTATCAGGTTATTGCTCTGATACCATATAGAACTGAACGAATGTCTTGATATATAGTTTTTACACAGTTACTGAACCCAGCCATGTTGGTGAAATATATACAGTACAAGTAGTAGTTGTTTAGCTACGTAATAGGGGAATTCAAATTTTGAATGTTTGTTGTTGTTGAATCGGTATAACCAGCATTGCAGACGCCATTTGTTCCAAGTTAGTAGGAGAATTGTTAGTGTACTTATGCTTGGTCAATATAAACTACACATAGTGCATAGATGACTCTAGCTCTGCTTTATTTGTAGCTTTTTCTGTATTCTGATTTTTAAAACACGTTGTTGTTTCATCTTTGTCCCATCGATAAGTTTAGATTCTGATAAAATCACTAAATTTCTTTTATGCCTGTGACTTTGAATGACTTATATCAATATACTTACAACAAATCAATTTGTCTTGTTATGTTTAATTGTGTAACTCTTGAATTTTTTCAGACTTTGATTGGATAGTGCAACAAATAGCTCCCAGTTATTTCCATTCGTCATAAATACATGACATTGTTAGCAGATATAAAGAGTTTTAATGCGAAATTTCTTTATCACAACACCACATTGTCACCTGCATTAGTTCTGGTATATGCTTCAACTTCATGGGTGTTATATCAATCTCACTGTCATATCTAAAAAGCCCACGCAAATTTAGTATCATCATATATAAAGTAAAATAGATTAAAACATAAAGTCGAGAAGTCGGAGACCATCTCCATCAATTTTGGGTATAAAATTCAGTTTTTTTCAATTTTAAAGAAATGTGTTTATTTTTTTAGGTACATTAATAAAGGCCCGCACTTAAAGAACTCTCTCTTTATATATAGGCAAGCTAAACCCAAAAATAAATAAAGAGAGATAACGTGACAACCCGAATATAATTATGATAAATCATGTTTAAATCATGATTAGCTTATGTGATATGGATAATATGTTATTAGTATATATATATAATGTTAAGTCATTATGTTTAGTTTAATCCTACCTTCATAAAGCTTGAAATATCTAATTAGTTACACATGTGAAATTTTAAAGTTTTCGGTGGAATGTTCCTGTTGTAGGCTAGTTTTGACCTTTATGAACTAACAATGAACTTGATGTGTAAACTGGATATTTGTAGATATATGAGTTAGGTTTATAACAAAACAAACGGTTCATCGAACGGACCTCCAAGTGGGAAGATATTGTCTTTTTACGAACAGGGGGTAAAGTAGTCATTTAGCCTTAAATGATATTTTGTTTTATATAATGCCACATGTTAAATTTTGATTGGACCAAGGGGGGGTGACCTTATGCCTACTTACGTAAAAGCTCCTAAGGTATTTCCATCCATAAATCTTGTTTATTTATTTTTATTACTTATTTAAATGATTGAAATAATCATTTGTTTACAGAAATTCCATGTCTTGATGTGTACTTATGGATAGATGCAAGTTTAAGCAAGTTTGAATGTGTAAACCCTTGAGATTGTTTTGTTTAGGAACCTTGTTTATTCAAACTTCCATATATTTTTGTTTGCTTACTGGAATTGATTGATTCCAATTGTAGATTAACCTGGACTCATATATGTATGACATATCCTAAAATAATGCGAAACTACCAATAAATGAGTCTTTGGTGAGAGTTTTAAGTTCGGGTATGAAATCTTCCCCAAGGGTGAAAGCATGCATACCATAGGTTTGATGTCTTACTTGACATAGCTAATGAACTCTGAAAATTATGAACTTTTAATCTTGTATTGTTCAATATGTTTACAGATGTTGGATGAAATATCATATAAATTTATGATGCAGAAAAATTATGCAAATTCCTGGAAGTTGAATGAACGATAAAAGAGCCTATAAGGAAGATTTGCTATGTGGTAAAGAAATGGGCATATCTTGCTTTAGGAGACTTGAAATGATGTACCGTCTTGTGTATTGGAATACTAATATGATAAGGATTGAATTACCAAGAATAAATGAATATATGTTTGGTCTATGATTTGGATATGAAAATTATATTAACATGAATTTGGATGAAAGTTCATCTGTGACAAATGATTTGAATAGAATCGTATGATGCTTATGAATTAAGTTATGTTCAAGTTATTCTTTGAATTGTTAATATTGTTATGATGACGCTAAAATTTTAAAAATGATGGGAAGGGAAGAAGAGCTAATTGAACAAGTACCGAATAAAGGCAACGGAAAAACCAGTTAAACTCTCAAGGTGAGTGTACTTATGATTGTTTCATATATAGATATGAAAATGATATGTTGGATTTGAATATATCTCTAAGAGCGGATTTGTTTGAATACTTCTGTATTCAGGATTTGTTTGGATATTCAAATATCCAGGATTTTTTATTGCCAATGGGCAGAATTATTTGGATCTTATAATCCAGGATTTGTTATTGCCAATGGGCAAAATTATTTAGATATTCAAATATACAGGATTTGTTATTGCCAATGGGAAGAATTATTTGGATCTTATGATCCAGGATTTGTTATTGCCAATGGGTAGAATTATTTGGATATTCAAATATCCAGGATTTGTTATTGCCATGGCCAGAATTATTTGGATCTTATGATCCCGGATTTGTAATTGCCAACGGGCGGGATTGTTTGGATTTTATATCCACAGATTCAATATAGAATTGTTATTCCATTGCAGGGAAAAGTACCTCACTAAGCTTAATGCTTACGATTTATATTTTAACATTTTTAGGTTTGTACGCTACCAAATAGGATACTATATGACCGGTAACATTGAGAGTTGCACAGTTGGAAGAGCTGGGGTTTAAATATGGGAATTTTAACCTTGTCACACTGAAGATTTTAATACACTCACACATTGTATATATAAATTTAGCATGAATTTAATTGATTATAGTTAATCACGTTATTGTATGTCTTCTTAATTACGACTCTGATATTGATTTCGATATGGAATAAGAATAATAGTATGTTCATTGTGCACATTATGTAGAAAAATATTGATAAATGAATTATATTTCCAATGGACTCAAAATCACGATCTAATTATTATAATGAGAAATTATTAGTATGGAATTTGGTTTGGGGTGTGAGAATTAGTGGTATCAGAGCGTGGTTATTAATTCTGGACGTGTGTGACGATTAGATGGCAGTATTGAGTTGATTTTATATTTATGAATTGTTTATGTACTAACCAATAGTTTAGTATCATAAACTGTTTATATTGGTTGTTATAACTTTTTTGTATTACAGATAATTCCAGATGGAACCTGGGAATGGACAACATAGAGAAGAGGGAGTGGCTTCTCGCATAGAGAATACTGAAGTAGAGCAAAGTGTTGCTGGAAGGTCTAGAGAACAAGAGCAGCCTAAAGAGATGCAAATAATGGCAAGGCAGTGATGAGGATGGCAGAGAAACAAGAAAGAAATATGACGCAAATGGCAGAACAACAGGCTAGATATCTAAAATCAAAGACTGTGGCCAGGATTGAGAAAGAGGCAAGGAAGGAAATGAAAGATTCCATGCATGAGAAGTTTTTGAAGTTAAATCCTCCAGAATATTCAGAGTTAGTTGAACCTACAGAAGCTGAGATGTGGGTCAGAGATCTAGAAACTATCTTTGCAGTTATGAAGGTTCCAAATAACTAAAAAGTGAATCTAGCTGTGTTTAAGCTGAAAGGAGAGGAGAAATATTGGTGGGAAGCCAGCAACCATTTGGTGCCTAGGATGGAAGGTACTGATGTTATTACATGGGCTGAATTTATTAAAGCTTTGTATGTTAAGTATTTCCCTAAAGTTTATAGGAGGGAGAAATTGAGGGAATTTATAAATTTGACCCAAGGGAAAATGTCTGTGAGGGAGTATGAGGTTAAATTTACTGCTTTGTCTAGATTTGATAATAAATATGTGTTGAATGAAGAAGATAAATGTAGCAAGTTTCAAGATGGACTGATTTGGCCTATTCAAAATAGAGTGGCCACTTATGAGTTAGAAGATTATGCTTCTCTAGTAAACAAAGCCATAATAGCAGAAAGGCAAATGAACCAAGGGGTGGCGAGTAGAGAGAGTTGTAAGAAAAGTAGATTTGATGCATCTCACTCTAAGGGAGGTGAGGGTGGAAGTGTTAAGATGGAACCTCATAAATTTCAGAGAGGTGGTAGAGATAGTGGTAGAGGTCAGGGAAGATTTGGTAGAGATACCAGGGGTGGAGGATCTTTTGGTTCAGTCAGAAAGTCAGGGAGAGGTGAGTCCCCAATAGGAGGTGTTACATGTTTCTTTTGTAAAGAGGAAGGACATTATAAATCTGAGTGTCCAAAGATTAAGGGATTGGAATGCTACCATTGTCATCAAGTGAGGCATATTAAGAAGAATTGTCCACAATTGGTAGAGACTCCAGCAACACATAGTGAAGTAGCAAGCAGAATGTTATCTCCAGGTAGTGCAGTGGAAAGTATGGGCAGAGGACAAGCTAGTAGTCCCAGGCCAGGTGGACGAGTTTTTACAATGAAAGAAGCTCAGATTACTCTAGATGTGGTGACAGGTACACTTTCTGTTATTGATAGAAGTGCTTATGTTCTGATTGATCCTGGTTCCACACATTCTTTTGTGTCATATGCATTTTACATATATCTGAATAGACCATGTACCCATTTAGAGGTGGGGTTGGGTATTTCCATGCCTATGGGGGATATAATTGTAGTTAAATATTTTTTTCATGATTGTGTTCTGACTGTGGGGGTTAGAGATACAGTTATAGACTTACTTCCATTGGGTATCTCTGATTTTGACATAATTTTGGGAATGGATTGGTTATCCAAATATTATGCATCCATGGATTGTTTTCGTAAGGAAGTTATTTTTAAATTACCTGGTGAGTCTGAATTTAAATTTGTGGGAGAAAGGAAAATTGTTCCTAGTTGCATTATTTATGCTATTCAGGCAAGGAAATTATTGAGTAAGGTTTGTGAGTGTTTTATTGCATATGTTCTTGACACTGCGAAGGGGGCTTTACAATTAGTTGATGTTCCTATAGTACGTGATTTTCCAGAAGTGTTTCCTAGCGAATTGCCTGGATTACCGCCAAAGAGAGAAGTTGAATTTAGTATTGAATTAGCACCGGGAACAACCCCTATTTCTATGGTACCGTATAGAATGGCACCTGTTGAATTAAAAGAACTCAAGATTCAGTTACAGGATTTACTTGATAGAGGGTTCATATAGCCAAGTGTATCTCCATGGGGTGCACCAGTTTTATTTGTGAAAAAGAAAGATGGCACTATACATTTGTGTATTGACTATAGGCAACTGAATAAAGCTGCAATTAAGAACAATATCCTTTACCTCGTATAGATGATTTATTTGATCAGTTACAGGGTGCTAAAGTGTTTTCAAAGATAGACTTGCGATCAAGTTATCATCAGTTGAGGGTGAAGGGGAGTGATATTTCTAAAACTACTTTTCGTACTCGGTATGGTCATTTTGAATTTCTGGTGATGCCTTTTGGGGTGACTAATGCTCCAGCTGTATTTATGGATCTTATGAACTGGGTAATGCATCCTTTCGTTGATTTATTTGTGATAATTTTTATTGATGATATTCTGATTTATTCACGTGATATGGTTGAACATGAAAAGCATCTCAAAACTATTTTGAATGTGTTGAAAGATAAGAAATTGTATGCTAAGTTTAGAAAATGTGAATTTTGGCTATCAAAAGTTGTATTTTTAGGCCATGTTATTTCTGGAGATGGTATATGTGTTGATCCCAAGAAGGTAGAAGCTATTGTAAAATTGGAGAGGCCCAATAATGTCACTGAGGTGAGAAGTTTTCTGGGTTTAGCTGGGTATTATAGAAGGTTTATTAAGGGATTTTCTTCAATTTCCTTGCCAATGAATAAATTGACTCGGAAAGATATTAAGTTTGAATGGAATTCTGATTGTAAAAATGGTTTTAAAGAATTTAAGAAGAGGTTAGTAACTGCACCTGTTCTTACTATTCCACACGGTGGAGATGGTTTGTTATTTATACCGATTCTTCACATCAGGGGTTGGGTTGTGTTTTTATGCAGCATGGTAAAGTTATTGCTTATGCTTCTAGGCAGTTGCGTACACATGAACGTAATTATCCTACACATAATTTGGAACTTACAGCTATTGTGTTTGCTTTGAAATTATGGTGTCATTATTTATATGGTGAAGTATGTGAAATTTTTACTAACAATCAGAGTCTTAAGTATTTATTTACTCAGAAGGAGTTGAATTTGAGGCAGAGGCGGTGGATGGAGTTAATTAAAGATTATGATTGTACAATTTACTACCATCCGAGGAAGGCGAATGTAGTTGCAGATGCTTTGAGTAGAAAAGCTTTGGGCAGGTTATCTTGTATTTAGTGTGCTAGAGTTTCTCATATTATGGAGTTGAGATTGATGGGAGTGGAATTGCAACTTGCAGATGGGGACAGATTCTTTGCTCATGTAAGCGTGAGGCCTTTATTAGCTAGTCGTATTCATGATTTGTAAAGTCAGGATCCTTTTCTTGAGAAAAAAAAAGTCAAGATGTCCGAGATGGTAAGTCTGATGATTTTTGTATTGTTAATGATGGTAATTTATTGTACAAGCAACGGTTATGTGTGCCTAATGTGGGTGAATTGAAAGAGAAAATTTTAGATGAGGCTCATAATTCCATTTATACTATGCATCCTGGTAGTACTAAAATGTACAGGGATTTGAAGGAGCATTATTAGTGGAATAATATGAAGTAGGAAATAGCTAATTTCGTTGCTAGGTGCCTTATATGTCAGCAAGTGAAAGTGGAGCACCAGAAACCTACTGGTTTGCTTCAACCGTTGCCAATACCGGAGTGGAAATGGGATCATGTAATGATGGATTTTGTGGTTGGGCTTCCTCGATCTCAGAAGGGGTCAGATTTTATTTGGGTAGTGGTAGACCGGTTAACCAAGTCAGCTCACTTTCTAGCAGTAAAGACTACATATATAGTTAATAGGTATGCTAGATTGTATGTTAATGAAATTATTCAATTGCATGGAGCACCTGTTTCTATTGTTTCAGATAGGGACCGTACTTTTACATCCATATTTTGGTATAGTTTGCAGTATGCTATGGGTACCAACTTAAAGTTTAGTACGGCTTTTCATTCCCAGACAGATGGGCAGTCTGAAAAGACAATACAGATTTTGGAAGATTTTCTTAGACCTTGTGTGCTTGATTTCAAAGGTAATTGGGATGAATATTTGCCTTTAATAGAATTTGCATATAACAATAGTTTTCAGTCTAATGTTGGTATGGCTCCATATGAAGCATTGTACGGTAGACGATGTCGTACACCGATATGTTGGGGTGAAGTTGGTGAAAGGAAGATAGAGGGTCCAGAATTGATTGAAGTCACCACTGAAAAAGTGAAGATTATTAAAGATAGAATGAGAACAGCTCAAAGCAAACAGAAAAGTTATGCGGACAAACGACGAAAAGATTTGGAATTCCAGAAAGGGGATTATGTGTTTCTTCGGATATCGCTATGGAAAGGAGTTATGAGGTTTTGAAAGAAAGGGAAATTAAGTCCACGCTACATTGGACCTTATGAAATCCTTGAGAAAGTCAGGATGGTTGCCTACAAATTAGCGTTACCACCAGAGTTAGCTCGGTTACATGATGTTTTCCATGTTTCTATGTTAAGAAAGTATGTAGCTAATCCTTCACATGTGTTGGTGGAACAGTCTATTGAGTTAAAGGAAGACTTGAGTTATGTGGAAGAACCACTTGCTATCGTGGATAGGAAGGAACAGATATTGAGATCAAAAGTGATCCCACTTGTAAAAGTTGTGTGGAGAAGGCATTCCATGGAAGAGGCTACATGTGAGAGCGAGGATACCATGAAGATTAGTTATCCGTATTTTTTTTATTCGGACAACCAAGGTATGTCAATTTCGAGGACGAAATTTCCTAACAGGGGGAGAATTGTGACAACCCGAATATAATTATGATAAATCATGTTTAAATCATGATTAGCTTATGTGATATGGATAATATGTTATTAGTATATATATAATTTTAAGTCATTATGTTTAGTTTAATCCTACCTTCATAAAGCTTGAAATATCGAATTAGTTACAAATGTGAAATTTTAAAGTTTTCGGTAGGAATGTTCCTGTTGGAGACTAGTTTTGACCTTTATGACATAACAATGAACTTGAGGTGTAAGCTAGATATTTGTAGATATATGAGTTAGGTTTATAACAAAACAAACGGTATATCGAACGGATATCCGAGTGGGAAGATATTGTCTTTTTACGAACAGGGGGTAAAGTAGTCATTTAGCCTTAAATGATATTTTGTTTTATATAATGCCACATGTTATATTTTGATTGGACCAAGGAGGGGTGACCTTATGCCGACTTATAACCCTTGAATTAAGCTCTTCCTTCAGCATATTTCAGCCATGGAAGAGTTTTAACCTAAGGAAAGAGATTTTTGAATTTTAGGAAGAAAGTGTGAGGAGAAATTGAAGAAAAATTCATAGAAAAATTACGTAAAAGCCCCTAAGGTATTTCCATCCATAAATCTTGTTTATTTTTTTGTATTAATTATTTAAATGATTGACATAATCATTTTTTTTTACTTAAATTCCATGTCTTGATGTGTACTTATGGATAGATGCAAGTTTAAGCAAATTTGAATGTGTAAACCCTTGAGATAGTTTTGTTTAGGAACCTTGTTTATTCAAACTTCCATATATTTTTGTATACTTACTGGAATTTATTGATTCCAATTGGAGATTAACCTGAACTCATATATGTATGACATATCCTAAAATAACTTGCTTTAGGAGACTTGAAATGATGTACCGTCTTGTGTATTGGAATACTAATATGATAAGGATTGAATTACCAAGAATAAATGAATATATGTTTGGTCTATGATTTGGATATGACAATTATATTAACATGAATTTGGATGAAACTTCATCTGTGACAAATGATTTGAATAGAATCGTATGATGCTTATGAATTGAGTTATGTTCAAGTTATTCTTTGAATTGTTAATATTGTTATGATGACACTAATATTGTAAGAATGATAGGAAGGAAAGAAGATCTGATTGAACAAGTACCAGATAAAGGCAAGGAAAAAACCAATTAAACTGTCAAGGTGAGTGTACTTATGATTGTTTCTTATATAGATATGAAAATGATATGTTGGATTTGAATATAGCTCTAAGAGCGGATTTGTTTGAATACTTCGGTATTCAGGATTTGTTTGGATATTCAAATATCAATGATTTGTTATTACCAATGGACAGAATTATTTGGATCTTATGATCCAGGATTTGTTATTGCCAATGGGCAGAATTATTTGGATATTCAAATATCAAGGATTTGTTATTGCCAATGGCCATAATTATTTGGATCTTATGATCCAGGATTTGTTATTGTCAATGGGCAGAATTATTTGGATATTCAAATATCCAGGATTTATTATTGCCAATGGGCAGAATTATTTGGATCTTATGATCCAGGATTTGTTATTGTCAATGGGCAGGATTGTTCGGATTTTATATCCACAGATTCAATATAGAATTGTTATTCCATTGCAGGGGAAAAGTACCTCACTAATCTTAATGCTTACGGTTTATATTTTATAGGGGTGGAAATTCGGGTTAATCATGTCATTTTCGGGTCGCGTTGATTTTTATTCGAGTATAAGTTTTGGGTACTCTTAAATCTATACAAGTTAATCGTGTCAAGTTCGGGTCATTTCGGGTTATTACCATAAACGGGTTACCGGGTCAAAAATTGTCAGCCCTAATATTTTAACATTTTCAGGTTTGTACGCTGCCAACTAGGATACTATATGACCGGTAACTTTAAGAGTTGCACGGTTGGAAGAGCTAGGATTTAAATATGGGAATTTTAACCTTGTCACACTGAAGATTTTAATACACTCACACATTGTATATATAAATTTAGCATGGATTGAGTTGATCATAGTTAATCACGTTATTGTATGTCTGCTTAATTACGACTCTGATATTGATTTCGGTATGAAATAAGAATAATAGTATGTTCATTGTGCACATTATGTAGAAAAATATTGATAAATGAATTATATTTCCAATGGGCTCAAGATCATGATCTAATTATTATAATGAGAAATTAATAGTAAGGAATTTGGTTTGGGGTGTGACAGATAAATAGAAAGTTATATTATACCGGAGTTTGGTAAGATGACGCTTTCGACTAAAATGTTTGGAGACGAAAAAACTATCGTTGAGAAAAGGAGAAAGAGTTTATCAAATTCGACCTTATTTTTTCAAAAATGATACTTAGTTGTGCATTAAAGTATTACTTGCATGCATTGATATATCAATTCAATTATTACACATAGAGGTCATTTTTAATAATAAGTAAT
Organism: Sambucus nigra; assembly: GCA_949130495.1. Classification (NCBI taxonomy): domain Eukaryota; kingdom Viridiplantae; phylum Streptophyta; class Magnoliopsida; order Dipsacales; family Adoxaceae; genus Sambucus; species Sambucus nigra. Next base: position 299,051,384 of record OX422223.1, read on the forward strand.
TATTATGAGAATATTTAGGATACAAATATTACAGTTTTGAAAGCTTATAATTGGTTGTCATTAAATAATTTGGTATGAAATCAATGTTATCTATCAATAACATAAATAAAAATAAACTTAAATAATTAATATAGTTACTAGTAATAAAATGGTCATTAGCACTTAACTACCCTAAATTTTAGTCACTTTTACTCTTCAAACCCCAATGTATCAAGACTGACACTTAAAATTTCAAAATTTGGCGAAAAAGAACATTTTAACGTATTTACCCTCATTTTTTAACATTTATGTTGGTTAATTTAACGGCAGAGTTTAGATTGCAACAATATGGAAACTTTGGGGTTTTATGTGTCAGGTTTGATACATTGGGCTTTGAAGTACAAAGGCGACTAAACTTCATGATAGTAAAGTGTCAATAACCTTTTTTTTATGAACAAATCTGCATAATATGATTGTTTAATAGTTTTTACTTAGCTTTTAATTTATAATCCTTATTTCTTGGTGTTCTATAATTTATATCCTTAATTAATGTTTTCCCATACTTATATATGTGCTATGGTTTCATTTGTGGCCATAATTTTTTAACATCGTTTGAATTTTTTTTCTTTTAGAATTTAGTCACTTGTTGTTGATACTGATATATTGGGTTTGCTAGCCCAAAGATAATAACTAATTGAACAATTGTAATTAATTTGTGACTTTGATGATAATGTGTTATTCCACACGTGTGTAAGTTGAATTACTTATATATATTACATATATTTATTCGACTAATTTGAATTGAAGACTAATGTTTTAATCCACAACGCATCCCCACTCAGGTTAATTATGGGCTAACAAGTTATAAGTTAATTAACAATAAGAATCCAATTATATACCGATAGAATGTTTCATTAATTATTTGCGAAAAACTTGCAATGAATTAAAATAACATTTTTTGTATTCCTAGTTGGGAAACGGACATTTGTAGTAAATTATGTTTTCGCACTTAAACTTACGTATCAACCAATACATATATGTACAAACTTGTATTCAGGCTCAAGACTGGCCATTCTATAAAAACCATTGTATGTAATTAAATGATTAGATTATGCACTTTTAGGACTTAAATTAATATTGATTATGGATATAGGACGACAAACATTTCGTTTCCATTTTTAATCCCTATTTTCAAATAATCAACTGACGTGGCATTCTGTGATTGATTGACGTTTTATGGATATAGGTCCACGCCAGTAACTTTATTCAAAAATAGAAACTGCAATTATAAATAAAATATTTATTATTCTATTTTTAAAATACATATTACAGTAAATCTTAAATTTACAAAAACCCTTAAATGATATTTATGAGACAAATGCATAGTAACAATAGCATGTTAATGTTCCACTGGCTTCAAATGCATACAACACCATATATGTACAGTTCCCACTTATTAAAATCAAGCAGTTTCTCTTTATGGTAAAAAAGCTCACATCGGTGAGCTCCAACTCTCAAAACCCGCGTACTATAAAATACAATAATGATTTGGGTTCGGCAACTGGCACTCACTTCTAACAAGCCATCTGTGTCCAGCTCAAACTCTAAACCACCTTTACCCAACTCTGCCACAAAACGCAGAACCTTCCTCTTTACTTCTCATCACAGGCAGCTAGCCGTTTCGCTCGTCTATTACATCCCTATAAATACCAACCCACATACCCATTACTTCATATATCTCACTCTTTCCCAACTTTCTTCTATCAATATCACCGCTTTTTTTTCTGTAAACTTCAATGGCTTCCTTTACTTTTTCGGTTCCATATGGGCTCAAGCTATCTCTTCTTTTAATTAGCTCTCTGATTATAGCCTCAGCTGGTAACTTAAACCAAGACTTTGACATCACATGGGGTGATGGCCGTGGTAAAATGCTCAACAATGGTGACCTTCTCACTCTCTCTCTTGACAAAGCTTCTGGCTCTGGTTTTCAGTCCAAGAAAGAATATCTATTTGGAAGTATTGATATGCAGCTCAAGCTTGTTCCCGGAAACTCAGCTGGCACTGTCACGGCCTATTATGTAATAACCAACTCCTATAGTTTCATAGATACTAACCAGTATTAATTCCTTCAGCTTCTCTCTTATAACTACCCATTGAAATAATCCTTAATCCTTTTTTGCTTGATTTACAGTTGTCTTCACAAGGACCAAACCATGATGAAATAGACTTTGAATTCTTAGGAAACTTGAGTGGTGACCCTTATACACTCCACACCAATGTGTTCAGCCAAGGCAAAGGTAACAGAGAACAACAGTTCCACCTTTGGTTCGACCCAACTGCTGATTTCCACACCTATTCCATCCTTTGGAACCCCCAACGCATTATGTAAGTACCCAGAAAACACTATATAGTATATACCCACAACTTAATTTTCAACATAACAAAATGGCAATTATAAAAATCTGAAGTCAAAATTACCCTTTTAGTTTTGTACTTGTTTAACTCATAATCTTCTCTCTTTGTGCGTTCAGTTTTTCAGTGGATGGCACGCCCATTAGAGAGTTCAAGAATGCGGAATCAGTTGGTGTCCCGTACCCAAAGAACCAGCCTATGAGGATATACTCTAGCCTTTGGAACGCTGATGATTGGGCCACAAGAGGTGGGCTTGTGAAGACTGACTGGACTCAAGCTCCCTTCAGTGCCTCATACCGGAATTTCAATGCTGATGCCAGCAGTGATGGTGCGTGGTTGTCACAAGAGCTGGACACAACAAGCCAGGAGAGGTTGAAATGGGTGCAAAATAACTATATGATCTACAATTACTGCACTGACATTAAGAGATATCCTCAGGGCATTCCCCCAGAATGCAACATGTCTTAGAGATGTGATAATGAAAGTTCTTCATGTCACTGCCATAGGCAATATTCATTCTTTAATATTCTTTTTGTATGTAACTTCCCGGCTTTCCTATTCTATATTTATTGTCTTACTAGCTTTTACAAACAAAAATAACAAATGGAAGATATAAATTCATTTCATTCTCTCTCGTTCACACTAGGATATAATATGCCTTGTAATAACTTTCTAGACATGAGAGATTTCTAAAACTCATGACACAAGTATTGAGTAAAAACATGAGTAACCATGGGACTCTTGTCAATGAAATGTGGAATAACGTTACATTTTTCTTATATTTGAGCGAATTAATCTGGCAACATACGCAGTTCACTCATTTACAATTTAGTGAGATGTTATGATTGCCTAGCGTTTAGAGAAAAATATAGGAATAAGATGACGGGTAGGCAATGTAACAAATGCAGGTTTAGGGCCCAAATAGCTAAAGACGAGATTTGAACCATGTTTCTCTAATCACATGACCATATTCCTCTATAACCTAATGATGGCTCCAGTAACCCTAAACCGAACCGACAGCCTTTTAGCCTTATTATATGCCAAAGGATTAGATAGATGTATTGGTGAAGGAGATGTCCAAGAGGAGAATAAATGAGCATAACCATATTACATTTTCAGTCCCCGATTTAATAGTTCCAAAATAATAACTTATGAGTAGGCCACTCTAGTCGTTTGGTTCATTAGAGGAATGTGGGTATAGTCTCACTTGAAAAAGGATACAATGAACCAGACTAACGTAACACTAGTTACCTTTTAAGTGAAAAATCTCACCTAAAATGTTCCATTGAATTTATCAATTAGTTTCTGACTAAGTTGAAGAGTACATTAACATTAACGATGATCATAACAAGTGATATCAGAATCATTGAATTCAAAAGTATGAGAAGCATTAAGGTCTTTGAAGTGAAATACCTTCACAAATGAGGAGAATTAAAATTTGATAACCATCACAAGTGAAGGCTAACATGATCTTCAAATGATTTTTTTTTTGAGTAGGTGGAACTAGTAAGTCCACAACGGTAGGATGTTCACAGTAGTCCCAGTTCTATTCATACCCCCCCCCCCCCCCCCCCCCACCCACCCACACCTATTTTGTTAAATATAATTTTTTTTGGAACAAATAAAGGAGGATGAACTTCACAGAGAAACACTATATAATAGAAGTCTTGTACTCAAGGGAGGAGGATGCGAAGCCCGATCCACGGGGAGAGTTATCCTTAACATGCAAGTGGTTACCATCGAATCTTTAGAGTTGATTGAAAAATACAGAGTACTACCTCAGTTATATAACATAACTTTAAAAATAAAAAATTCCAATTTAGAACTATTCCCATCTAGAATTTATTTGAAAACGTCAAGGGCATCCCTAATGATTACCTTAGTCACTGCCATGTTCACTACCCATTGTGGGATTCATAATACTGCTTAGGGATATTAGGAAGGACAAAATTAAGTCAAATTTAATTAAATACGCCCAAAATATAGATTTCTCCAACATTTTATATCTTGCATGGAGGTTGTTGCCAATCCATGCAATTATTGATTACCATACTTTGTTGAACATTAAAACGATTTGAAGGCTTAAGGCCCCTGGTAGTACTGGTAGTGCCGAGAGTTTTGATCCGTTATTACTTCCTAAAATTATAAATGAGGATAATCTCAAGCTCAACTACGAGGTTAATGTGTATGAGATTAAGAGAGCGCTTTTTAGCATGAAACCTCTTAAAGCGCCTGGGCCTGACGGTTTTCAACCCATGTTCTTCTATAACTATTGGGATACGGTTTCTCTGAGCCTTGAGGAGGTGGTTAAAAAATGTTTTGCCGAGGGGAGCGTGCCTGCGCATATGAATTTGAGTCATATCACTCTCATTACTAAAATTGACAATCCGGAAACCATTAGTCAGTTTCGCTCCATTACCCTCTGTAATGTCACGTACAAAATTTTATCCAAGGTGATTGTGAATAGAATCAAACCCATTCTTATGAAAATCATTAGTCCGTATCAAGCCAGCTTTCTCCCTAACAGACAAACCATAGATAATATTATTATTACCCAAGAGATCCTCCACACACTACATAATAAGAAAGGCAAACGGGGTGGGATGATTTTCAAAATTGACCTTGAAAAAGCCTATGATAAAATTAGATGGAGTTTTATTCACAAAGTTCTCATTGCATTCGATTTTAGCACTAATTTGATTGATCTCATTATGAGTTTCATCACCTCCACCAGTACGACCATTTTCTGGAATGGTAACCCCCTTCCTTCTTGTAAACCTTCTAGGGGGTTGCGTTAGGGGGTCCTTTATCTCCCTACCTTTTTGTCCTGTGCATGGAGTACCTCTCTTGTGAAATCTCGAGGAAAGCTGACAGTAAAGATTGGAAAGGTTTAAGAGCCTCCCTGAGGGGCCCTCTATTCTCCCATATTTTCTTTGTTGATGACTTAATTCTGTTCACGGATGCTTCTAGCTCCGCTTGATTTTCGGTGTTGGAGTCTCTCAATGATTTCTACCACAACTCCGGCCAGACCATTAATTTTGCCAAGTCTAAAATTTTTGTGTCCCTAAATGTCTCTAAGAGGGAGGCACTGGATCTGTTTCACATATGTGGTATGGGTCTCACCAGTGACCTAGGGAAGTATTTGGGTACCCCTCTCATTAATGGGCACGTGAGCAAGAGTACATTCACTGACATCCTTGATAAAATGAAGAGAAAGCTAGCAGGGTGGAAATCAAATTTACTTTCCATGGCTGGTAGAGCTACGCTCATCCAATCCACTACCTCTGTCATTCCGAGTTATAATATGCACACCATTCCCTTCCCGGTATGTGTCTGTAAGGAGATTGATAGGATTAATCACAACTTCCTTTAGGGAGACAACGACACCCAGAAAAAGGTCCACCGGGTAAAGTGGGACGTTGTTTGTCGGCCTAAGAGGCAAGGAGGGTTGGGTATCAGGAAAGCCGTGATGAATAATAGGGCCACCCTGGAAAAGCTTGGGTGGAGACTTATCAATGATGATGACACTCTTTGGGTCAAAGTCATGAGGAAAAAGTATGCAAATAGTCGAAATCCTAGATGTTGGGCTCGCAAGGCTAAGGCCTCTACCCTGAATAATAATATTAAGTGGAATATTGGTAAGGGGAATACTATCAACCTCTTTGAGGATTGGTGGTGCGGTGATACTCTCATTAAGCCACACCCTGCGATCAATAGTAGTGAAGAGGTGAGAGTGGAGGTGCTGCTTGACCACCAAGGTAAGTGGGATTAGAGTTCCATTAGCCACTGGGTTCATCCCATGGAGACCAGTGTCGTTGCTAATATGGGTATTCCTAGGATCGGATCTAGAGAGGACAGATCGATATGGACACCTAACTCGAATGGGAAATTCTCCATTAAGTCCTATTATAGGTTGTTTATGGGAAGAGATCTCAATGTGCCTGGGCATAATGAGTGGAACCTTATATGGAGTAATAATATCCCCCAAAAGCTGAAGACCTTCTTATGGTCCATCCTCCATGGCAAGCTAATAACTAATCAACACCGTTTGGAAAGAAGTATGACTAGTGACCCGGGGTGTAATACGTGTGGAAAGATCGAGGATATGGAACATGTGTTTCATGAATGCTATATCGCCAAGGAGACTTGGAACCTTTTGTGACGCGAGGTGATTCCCATGAGCGATGGAACGGAGAGTGTTGGAGAGTGGATTATTAATAATAGACTATGTAACAAGAAACATGATATTTTGTTCATCTCGACCATTTGGCACCTTTGGAAAGCGAGAAACCTATGTATTTTTTAGGCTAAATCTTCCTTGAATTCTATGATCGCCAAGTTAAGTGTAAACTATGGACTTGAGGTTACTCGTGCATACATTAAACCTGATGTTTGTAGGGGTTCTAGTATTTCTTATTTGACTGCTTGGGTGTATCCTTGTGCAGGTAAGTTTAAGATCAATACGGATGGCGGTTGGGACAATAATACCAGCGTTGGCTCCTTTTGTGGCATTGTGCGTGATTATTGGGGTGAGCGGATCACTGGCTTTTCTAGGAGAATCGGTGGGGCGCCCCCGTTATGGGCTGAGCTCAAGGGCATATTCTATGGGTTGTTCTTGGCCAAAGACAGGGCTAGAAGGACTTCAACTTGGAGTCTGACTGCAAGAATTCTATTGATTTGATAAATGGGGGAGAGTGGAATAATCACCCTTATTTTTGCCATTATCCTGGACTGCCGCGACATGAGTATCAGAAGAAAAATCGTCATCAGATTCAAATAATAAATCCAATTCATGTTCCCAACAATGATTTTCTTTCCGATAACGATTTTTAATTTTCTAATTCTCATACATACGCAAGACCTCACCGAATGTCATCGGTCGAGGTGCGGATCCTTAAAAATGGGAACTTTGAAAATTACCATCGGACTTAAACGAAAACTCATTATTACAGGAATTTTGAAAACTATTCGAATTCGTTTCAAAATTCCTATTTTAAGGAGGTAAAGGCCCAAAATCATTATCATCATCATCAAAATTCCAATAACCCAAGTTTTGACTTTCGTTATACTCGCCCAAAGTCATATTTAAATTTGTAGTTTTTTGGGATTCTAAGTATTCACCGAAAGTCAAAGGTTTGCGAGAATTTTGAGAATTATAACAATGATTACCGAAAGAATTGGAATAAGACATGCTTACCCCAAAAATGGCTCAAAGTGGTGAATTCCACAAAGTAGGTGCGCGCGGGAAATTCAAGTGTTTCTAAGTGCTCAAATGTGAAAGTCCTGCAAAAAGGTTAGAAAATAATACAAATAGAAAGAAAATACTATGAAATACTAAATCAAATGAAGTCTAACACATTCTCATCCCCGGCAACGGCGCCATTTTGATTCAGCGCGCGAAAGGTGTGCACGTATAGGTACACAGTCGTTGTTTTCGTTTCACCGCGATAATACAAACAAACCTAAATTACGACTACACTTGCGAGGCAAGCACAGCGGTAAGTCGGGTATCAAAAATCCACAGGGACGAGATGCTAGAATTTATATGATTTAGTACTTTGAAATAAAAGTGTAAAAGGTGATTACAAACTAAAAAAGAAAAGATGCATAAAGGGGAAATGATTAATCTAAGCGAGGGAAAATGAAACTAGATTAAAAAAGCGAGAAAAACTATAGGTTGTATTGAATATCCCTCATTCGAGTTAATTTGTATAAAATGGATACATGGGTCGATGAGTTATTTAGAATGCGTCTCGTTTTGACAGTTAATTGAACCGAGGGTTCTCACGCCCCTAAATCCGCATAAAACCCTAATCCGATTTTGGCGTCAACAAATACCCCAGAAATTACGCACGCAAGGTTATAAGCACGGGACATATATGATATGCCCCATCAAATCTCCTAGGCGCAATAACTAGGACAACGCACCTGAAATAGACCCGTAAACACCATCACCAAGGTAAAGCAATGCGTCAACTCGAGTGAGTTCCATTCAAACACAACCTAATTTAAATTAGCTAGAAAGCATGTTAAAAATGCCGTAAATAAATGCGGTAAAGCAACACTAGAAAGCAAGTAAAGAAAGAATGTGAATCTAATTATCAAAGCAAGAATGAATGAAATACAAGTTAAATTAATGGAGAGGGTAATGAATAGTCAACTTACAAACCCAAAATGGTGTCAATCCAAGAAGAAATGAAGAAGAACTCTTTAAAAACCCAAACCCTAACCTAAATTATCTTCTAAAATGAATTATATATGTTTTTACATCAAAATCCCTTTATATAGTAAAAGGAATTAAATTAGAAAAGAAAAGAGAAAAGAAAATAAAAGCCAAATTACTGGTAGAAAACAGGGGATCGATCGATCGATCCCTTGTGATCGATCGATCGATGGTGAAAATCCCAGCCCACTGTCTCCCCACGAATTGCAAAAATTAAAGTATCGATCGATCGATACCTTTGATCGATCGATTGATCAAGTAGGTCTGCAACTCCTTTCCTCCTGTTTTGGCATGTTTACATTTCCCTTTCGCTAAAATCGCCATAACTTCCTCGTTCTGAATCAGAATCGCGCACCGTTCGCGACCACGCAAAGCTTGCGAGGAGGGCTACAACTTTCGTGAGATGTTGGGCCAGGTGCCCAAGCTGTGAAAAGACTAAAATTCCCTTGAACGTGCGATCGTGTACTAAAATCAAGCGAAATGCGTCCGAACTTCACACTTAGCACCCAAATACCTACAAAAAGCTCAATTAACCTCTACAAAACATCGTAACAAAAAATTCAAGGTTGTCTGGTTAACGAGCATAAATATAGGGAATAAGATACCCGAGGGGACTAAAATGCATCGGTTCCAAGGATGAAATACGCAATATTTGCGTCGTATCAATGCATAACTCATATAGCATGTGGCCAGTCGTACTTATGCCATATAACTTATCGCCTTGGTTATGTATGAAAGAGTCATTTTTTATGATGGCGTTACTTATTCCAGGACCTCTAGGACTAGGTAAGGATATGGATGTGTATTTACGACCATTAATTGATGAGTTGAATGAGTTATGGGAAGTTGGTGTAGAACATATGATGCATGCACCAAAACAAATTTTCAAATCCATGCGGCAATTCTGTGGACTATAAATAACTTTTCGGCATATGGTAATTTATCTGGTTGGATCACTAACGGTTATATGGCTTGTCCAACGTGTAACAAATATACTTCTTCAAAAAGAATAAGAAGTAAGATACGTTATATGGACCATCGTCGATATTTAGATTCCGACCATATACGGAGGAATAGTAGAAAATTTGATGGTAAGCAAGAGCTCCGATTAAATCTCATGGACTTAAATAGGGATGATTAGTTGCGACAATTGAATCATGTTAGTGATTATATTCCGGGGAAACATTCGAGTAATAAAAAGAGGAAAAGTACACCCGAAGAGCTAAACTGGATAAGAAAAAGCATTTTTTTTGAAGTACCATATTGGAAAACATTAAAACTTCGACATAACCTTGATGTCATGCATATTGAAAAAAATATATGTGAGAGTGTGTTGGGAACTTAATTAAATACTGAGGGGAAAATAAAAGACACGTATAAGGCGAGGCAAGATTTAGAGGATATGAAGATGCGAAAGGAATTACATTTGAAGCGGAATGGGGATACATATATAATGTCGTCTGCTTGTTATACCCATAGTAAGTTAGAGAAATGAGGTTTTTTGAGTTCTTGAAATCAGTGAAGTTTCCAGACACATATGCTTCGAATATCTCATGGTGTGTGAACATTGGTGATGGTAAGGTATCAGGGTTGAAAAGTCGCGATTGCCATGTTCTGTTACAACGATTATTTCCCGTTGGGACTCGTGGATATTTGTGCAAGGATGTATACAGTGCAATAGTTGAGTTGGGGAATTTTTTTCAAAGATTTGCGTTGTAAAACACTGGATGTAGAAGAACTGAAGAGATTGGAGAAAGACATTGTCTTGATTTTGTGCAAACTTGAAATGATTTATCCACCAGCTTTTTTTATATAATGGTCCATTTAGCTATTCATTTTCCACGAGAGGCGATGCTTGGAGGACCAGTGCAATATAGGTGGATGTATCCCATTCAAAGGTATGTTAATATACTCATTATCACATTTTTAGAGGGTTAAGTCAAAATGCTTATTTTTTACGTATAGTTTATTTATTTAACATGAGACAATTTTTATAATTCTAAATGCTAATGGGTACTTGGGCACATTAAAGGGTTACGTGCGTAATAAAGCTCGTCCGGAAGGTTCCATAGCGGAAGCCTACATCATTAATGAATATTTGACATTTTGCTCAATGTACTTTGATGGGATTGAAACTAAACTCAACCTGTCAGAAATAAATTATGACGGGGAGGATAAAGTGGAGGGATTGGATGTATTCTCTTAAAAGGTACGCCCTTTTGGATCATGTACTTATGACTTTCTCACAGCGGCTAAGATTGAAATGATGCGGTTGTATATGTTGAATAATTGTGAGAAAGTGGCTCCATATATAGAGTAAGTTAATAACTGGGAAGTAATCTTGGTAAGTATTAATTTTGAAACTAATACGAAGCTTATTGTTCTAATTATTACAATTGTTAGTGAGCATATGGAGGAGTTGAAGAAAGAAAGCTCTTTGAATTTAGAAGAGGGAAGTCGAAAGAATTTTCCTAGTTGGTTTAAAGAACGTGTAAGTTAAAGCATAGTTATCATAACATAATATTGATGTATAAATTTAATTATTTTTTAAGTAATATAATTGGTCAAACTTATATCATTCAAATTTTGCCTTTAATAGATGAAGAAGTTGTATGGCCAAAAGTCTCCAGAATGTAGTGAGAAACTATATGCATTAGAATGTGGTCCAGACATACGGGCAAATAAGTATAAAAGTTGCATAGTAAATGGAGTTAGATTTCACACTAAAGACGTGACAATCGCAGGAGAAGTCAAAACAGCGGTTTAGTTGTTAAAGGATATCATAATGATGAAGAGATTAACTTTTATGGTGTATTGAACAATATTATTGAGTTGGAGTATATCGAGGGAAATCGAGTCCTTCTTTTTTAGTGTGCCTGGTTTGAAGCTGATAAAAAGAAAAAATCAGGAATACAAATCAATGATCACTTTATAATGAGTGGAAAACTGAGCGTCCGTGTAATAGGCCAGTCGTTGTTATCAGCTTCCAACCACAATACAAAAACCTAAACTATAACTACACTCTTGCAGAGCATAGTGGTTAGTCTGGGTATCGAATCCTCAGGGAACTAGGACGAGTGAACGTGACGAAAAAGGTAAGACTGTTAACACTGACTTGACTCTAAAAAGAAATAAAAAGATGATTGAGATGGGACATAACTAATTAACTAAGTGAAAAATCTAAATTACTTAAAATACTGAAGATGATTAAACTAAAACTTGAATTATATGATGAGAAAAACAGGTCGGGAATACAATCCCTCAACCCTAGAGTATTGCTGGTATAAAACTAATCGTAAATTTAAGTGATTAATCAAACCCAGAATTTAGTACTCCCAAGCATTACATATATGAGGTTCAAGCCCGCACCATACTTAATCAAAGGACGTGTAAATCGGTATTGCGATAGTTACACTCGAATTGCATTCTGAAGCATCTCGGTTACCCTGAAGCAAGAGAGATCCAAAGATCTAAAATTGTCGTGTTTCTACGCAATATGGTCATAATCAAATCATTAAATTTAGAGGATTAATTTTATACACATGCAACTACCACATCAAGTTGAGTTCATGCATCCCAACCATAAAGAATTTAGCTAGACATATTGAACCTAATTATGCATGAATTAACTACATTGCATGAATTCATAATTGAGTGGAAAGGGAGATTAAACATGATAAATAATAATAAAAGTTCTGAAAATAAAAGTTACCAAGAATGAAGAACAAGACCATGCAAGAAGATATCAAAGGTTGAAGAAAAACTCAAAAAACTCTTGAATTAATGGTGCAAAGTATGTAAATTCTTCTCCTAGATGTTCCTACTTGTTATGGAGCTTTTACATCAATGAAATATGAATAAAAAGAGTCATAATGACTAAATATATAGGCTATAGGTCGTTTAGAAGATTCCCCAAAACATAAAACTCTTTTGGCTAGAACATAAGCACAAAACAAAAATCCCGTATCTGGCAATTTATCACACTTAGAAAGCGTGACTAATTTTGTAACGGAACTGGAGCGTGACTAATGACCGGATCTGTTCTTTTAATTTTCATCAACTTCGATCCATCTTCGGTCTGGGGTTCACTGGAACTTTGTATTTCGGATCGGTCCGATTTTTCTTTGACTTTTTCTTCTATCTTTGACTACTCATAACTTTCACACCGGGACCCTGATTGAGGTGCCGTTTTTTCCAGTGTTCTTGTAATTGAAAGCTCTTCAACTTTTCAATTGGCCCCACCTCCGGAATAAGACTAAAAAGTTACAAAAATTCCATTTAACTCCCCATTTCTTGGTTTTCTTTCACTGTTTTGAGTTCTCTTTGGCACTAACTTGTATGAAATACATGTAAAACACATAAGAGATACACAAAATAAGAAATACTTGCCAAAAAGGGTTAGAAGCATAAATATGAGACAAATCCAAGCTATTTACACCGCACGGAATCATAAAAATACCAAAATTAAGGGGATAAATGTGAAGAATTTATGCCAAATCAAACCCCCTAACTTAGAACTTTGCGCATCCCGAGCAATGTAAAAGAATGACAGTATGTGTTAAGGACCCTTCAAAAACTTTATTGGGATAGAATACATTTTTTGCGGGAAGGAGATTGCATTTAGCGTATGCAACAAGCCTTTAAACCCCTAGGTTACCCTAGTAGGACGAGTGGTGTCTCGTGAGGATTTGCAGAGAATATACCCACAAAATTCGACTCAAAGAAATTTCAAAATACGCAAAAATTGTATAATTCAAACTTTTCCAAAAAATAATCATCATCAAGCCATGTTCAAGAGTCTCAAATCATAGTGCGTGTGTGCGAAGCCGAAAATTTAACAACGGATTTCCACCGATTGACCATTACGTTACTTATCCAAAAATTTGTTTTGATTCAAATACTCACGAGATGCTCTCTTAAACAAATCGCTAGGAATGGGTCTATTCTCTCGGTGTGCGTGATATAAAGAGTAAATATATTGGAACCAAATTCATGCACACAAGTAGAAAGACGGAAATTTTATAGTGTTTGGATCTCCTCAACAGAATACGATTTGAAAAATGGGAACATTGCCTCTAATTCACATTTTTTTCTCTTTTATTATCTGTTGGTGTTTTAGCTCTCCACGCGGTAACCAATTTTGGAATTTTGGACTCGGTTAGGACTTTTACGGGTAAAAGGTGTATTGGGTAAAATTGAAAAAGGTTAAGAATTTTGAAATTGGAAAATGTTGCCTATGATGTCCGTTAGTGCTTTTCGGGCTTTTGCTCATTTTCTTCTTCTTTTCTATATTCACGCTTTTCTTTTCTTGCTATTTTTGTTGAGCATTTCTATTCTTTTTCTTGCCCCTTTTTGTTGCACTTTTCGGACTTAAATTCTGACTTTTTCATTTCTCACAATTTTGGGCTTTTTGGGTTTTTTGGGTTATCAAACGAAAGGAAAACTTTTATTTGGCTCAAAATGGGTTACAAAAGGGATGATTTTTTACAAATTTTTATGTCCAATATTTTTGGGTAACAAACGATGTTTCTCTAATCACATGACCATATTCCTCTATAACCTAATGATGGCTTCAGTAACCCTAAACCCAACCGATAGCCCCGGGCTTATATGCCAAAGGATTAGATAGATGTATTGGTGAAGGAGATGTCCAAGAGGAGAATAAATGACCATAACCATATTAAATTTTCAGCCCTCGGCTTAATAGTTCCAAAATAACAACTTATGAGTAGCCCACTCTAGTCGTTTGGTTCATTAGAGGAATGTGGGTATAGTCTTATTTGAAAAAGGATACACAACCCATCAATATATAAGATATGAACCACACTAACATAACACTAGTTACCTTTTAAGTGAAAAATCTCACCTAAAATGTTCCATTTAATTTATCAATTAGTTTCTGACTAAGTTGAAGAGTACATTAACAATAACGATGATCATAACAAGTGATATCAGAATCATTGAATTCAAAAGTATGAGAAGCATTAAGGTCTTTGAAATGAAAAACCTTAAAAAATGAGGAGAATTAAAATTTGATAACCATCACAAGTGAATGCTAACATGATCTTCAAATGTTTTTTTTTTGGAGCAGGTGGAACTATTAAGTCCAAAATGGTAGGATGTTCATAGTAGTCCCAGTTCTAGTCATAACAACAACCCAACCCCACCTCCCCCCCCCCCCCCCACCCCCCCACCCACACCTATTTTGTTAAATATAATTTTTTTTGGAACAAATAAAGGAGGATGAACTTCACATAGAAACACTATATAATAGAAGTCTTGTACTAAAGGGAGGAGGATGCGAAGCCCGATCAACGGGGAGAGTTATCCTTAACATCCAAGTGGTTACTGATATACCCATATATACCCTCGGCCAGGCCGAGGGTGTCCTCCTCCCAGACGAGGACTCAGGCCCAGGACGAGCCCAATAACCAAGGTTGTCACAGGAAGCATCGGCCAGGATGACCCCTCATCATGGCTCAAACGACCCTTCAAGAGGTCGACCCCTCATCATGGCTTAGACGACCCTCTAAGGGGCTAACCCCTCACCATGGATCAGATGACCCTTCAAGGGTCCGACCCCTCATCATGGATCAGACGACCCGCCAAGGGGCCGACACCTCATCGTGGTTCAGATGACCCTCCAAGGGGTCGACCCCTCATCATGGCTCAGACGACCCTCCAAGGGGCCGACCCCTCAACATGGCTCAGACGACCCTTAAAGGGGCCGACCCACCCCTCATCATGGCTCAGACGAAAGTTTAAGGGGCCGATCCCTCATCATGGCTCAGACGACCTAATGAGGGGACGAGAGTATGAGGCCCAAATTAAGCCAAGCTCGCTGCCAGCAAGAACTTTGCCCTCGGCCTCACATCATAGGCCGAGGGTGACATCATCACAGCGCGTGATTTGGGAGACGCGTGGAACAGTGCACGTGGGACTCCTATGGCACGTGGACAAGACCGTTATAATAATATCATCCCCTCATGTGAGGGAATATTACGTCATCATTAATCATAGGTGGTACGTCCAGGTGTCAGTAGGGGATTGTCTAGATCATCACTCACATGCACCATGCATGCTTGGGGGTACACTACTCCCCCCAAGACCTATATATACTTCTCACCTACAACCCTGCAAAGGGATCGATAATTGGAACCCTAGCTAAAACTATGCATGTACAGAAGATAAAGTGAGCTTATGTGCATTGTATCCAAGGCCATTAGTGCCCATACTTAGTGGATCACACACTCACAGCGGATGTAAGCCATATTGGCTGAACCACTATACATCATTGTCTTATTCCTCTTATACTCATCCCCTTCTGTACACTTACTCACATATACATCTCCATGGTTACCATTGTTATTACTATTTGAGTTCATCATCACTTATCTGGTGGTGCTGAATCTTAGCATCATCAGTTTGGCACCGTCTGTGGGAACGAGGAGATATCTCTTCCTTTATACAGCTTGACCTCACCGGGCACTCTGGTGGTGAACTTATTATCCCCTTTTGTGTGGAGTTGTTTCACCATTTAAAGAGGCCCATTAAGCTTCTCAAGCTCATCAGTATTTCGACCATCCAGCTCTTCATAGCTCAAACACATGGCACCAGAGATGCCACCACCACCTTCTCCACCGGATAGTGGAGTAAGACCTAGTTCTAGTCATCCACCGCCTCAATCTGAGATTCCTGAGGTGGCGGCCGCTCTGAAGTCTTTGGCAGCAAACCAGCGGATTATACAAGAGCAATTTACATCTCTTAGCCAAAACATACTAAGACATCCAGGAGTCTCACTAGAGATGATTACTCCGGCAGCATCTCCAGGGTAGTATGAGGCTAGGGGACCACCCTAGGCACCACGCAAAGACTTGTCACCTCCACAGGGGCGGAGGGATGTTGCTGACCCCCGGCATCTACGTCTGGGGAGGCAAGGAAACCCTTTCCCTAAAGACGGGTATGATAATCTGGAGGGGGAGGAGGCCCCCATAGAATGCTGGGAGCCGTATGAGGTCTCCACCAATACAGTGCGACCTATCCAGGAGAGCAGAGGGAAGTGTGGAAGGAAAAATCCTGACGATCGCCCGAGAGGCTCTGCTTTTGATCGCCTGAGCAGTGGGTCGGCCTTTGAGAGGCTGGGCCCAGCAAATGACCTGCGGGAAAAATTGTCCCGATCGAGAAGTGCTGCGAGGTCCAGGGGGGAGGCAGTAAATGGCCGACCCCACGGGGGCCAACCCAATGGACGGGACAACAACCAAGGGGAAGTAAACGTCCGACACAGGCCTGCCACATCAGAACCCTCTGTTGACCTCAAAGAGGCGGCAGGGGATAACATCGGCCAAGTTGACCCTACGAGGCCATGCAACGACTCGATACAAAGGCTGAAGGATAAAATTGGTGACATCCTAAAGAGCCGAGACCCTCTTCAGAGAGGATACTCCATAGGCTCACCCTTTGTTGCGAAGATAGTTAACTTCCCAACGCCATCCAAGTTTAAGCCACCTGTGGTGACCCCGAGGTATGACCGGAGTACCAACCCTGTCCATCATATTGAGATGTACCAATCAGCGGCAGACATATACTCTATCTCAGATGAGATGAGGTGTCGTGCCTTTTCTGGCACTCTAACTGGGACTGCACATGTCTGGTATATGTCTCTCCCAAAGAACTCTATTGAAAACTTTAAGCAGTTAGTAGACCGGTTTATCCATAACTTTTGTTTTGGAGTGAGGCAACAGAAGAAGACCACATACCCTCTCTATGTTAAGCATGGGAAGAATGAGAGTCTAAAAGACTACATAGCCATATTTAATAAAGAGAAGTTAGAGGCAGAAGACTATGAGGAAAGCATGGCCATGACGGCCCTCATTGGAGGGCTCCAAAAGGGGATGCTACTATGGAAACTTGCTGAAGACCCTCCGAGGATGATGGATGAATTGTTGTCGACAGCAGAAAAGGTGTTGAACGCCGAAGAGGCGATGGCCGCAAAATACGAAGATAAAAAAAGAGGCACTAATGGGGGTAATTACCATAAAAAGAACAAAGAGGGGAAGAAGAGGTCCGTAGATAACAAGTTCACTGATTACACTTCTATGATGGTCAACTGCGAACATATTCTCAATTATATAAAGAATGACCGGTCCCTGAAGTGGCCTGATAAGTTGAAGGCATCACCCCACAAAAGGAACAAAAACCTGTGGTGTGAATTTAACCAAGACTATGGCAATGTGACAGACAAGTGTTTTCTCTGAAATATGATATTGAAAAAATGTTAAAAGACGGGAAGTTAAGGAAGTACATTGATAAGAGTGCCTTCAAGAGGGGCCAAGGGGACGACCCCAGAAAAAATAGAGGTGATACATGTAGAGAAGATCCTCCAAATAAAAGGGACAACCCTTCGGATGATGAGGACGATCCTGACCTCCCTTCGAGAGACGAACATGGCCCTGTCAAGAGACTTAATACTATCTCACTCAGTGTTGGGATGATCTCTGGGGGTCTAGCAGGAGGAAGGTCAGAGGTCGTCAACAGGAAGGCCCATGTAGCTGAGGCCAAGGCAGTGACAAAAACTATGCACTCAACCTCTTTGAAAGCAAAGTCAGAAAAGAGAAAGAAAGTTGACATGGACACCCTAATAGTGGGATTCTCAAGAATTGCCTTTAAAGGCCTCTTAGCCCCTCATGATGACCCTCTCGTCATCACTACTAGGGTACACGGGTGTGAGGTGCCGAGATTCCTGGTTGATGGGGTAGTTCTGCAGATGTAATGTTTTGGTCGTGCTTCAAACCCTTGGGTCTTAGCCGTGACAGGCTCGTCCCATACCATCACCCCTTCATTGATTTTAGTGGGGAAAAAGTTCACCCCTTAGGAATGTATGAGGCTGATGTTAGGATGGGGGACGAGTGGCCGAGATGGCTTACCAAGAAGGTCAACTTTTTTGTGATAGATGAATAAGTCTTCTAAGCCTACAACATTATACTGGGGCGAGTGGCCCTCAAGGAATTTCAGGCCGTGCCGTCCACGATTCACCAGATGGTAAAATTCTCGACCCGGGGTAGGGGAAGTACAGGGAGACTAGACGACGGCACGAGAATGCTACTTCAATTATGTTGAAGAAAGAGAGGCACACAATAAAACAACAACCACTTACAATATTGATACCCTCGACCCCAGGAACGAGACCAAACTGAAGAAAGGAGAGGCCACGGAAGAGGTAGAATCCATCATCCTTAATGAGGATGAGCCAGAAAAAATTGCCAAGTCGGCAAAGCTCTAAAGACAGGCATAAAGGAAGAACTCATAAAGATGCTAAGGAGAAGAAAGAACATCTTTGCAAGGAGTCAAGCAGATATGCAAGGGATCGACCCCGAAATCATGTGCCACAAGCTCAACGTGGTAGTGGGTGCAAAGCCAGTAAAGCAGAAAAGGAGAATTTATTCTCGAGAAAAGTATGAGGTTATAAGGGACAAGGTCAAGAAGTTGGAAGATGCTGAGTTTATCAGAGAGGTCGTTTATCCTGAATGGCTGTCTAACACAGTCATAGTCCCCAAGGCCAACAGGAAGTGGAGGATGTGTGTAGACTTCACCGACCTTAACAAACATTGTCCAAAAGACAGCTTCCCTCTCCCCCGTATTGATCAGATGGTCGACGCTACCGCAGGCCATGAGCTAATGAGCTTCATGGATGCCTATTTAAGTTACAAGAAGATCTTCATAAGCCCAAAGGACTCAGAAAAAATGGCTTTCATTATCGATAAGGGGACATACTATTATAAGGTCATGCCCTTTGGCCTAAAGAATGCAGGGGCAACGTATCAGCGCTTTGTGAATAAAATGTTTGAATACCAAATAGAGAAGTCCATGGAGGTCTATGTAGATGACATGCTGACCAAGAGTTTAAAGGCCGAGGATCATGTGGCTGACCTCGAGAGGACCTTTGATATGATGGACAAGTACGGGATGAAGCTCAACCCGACCAAATGTGTCTTTGGGGTCAGAGCAGGGAAGTTCTTAGGGTTCATCGTCAATCAAAGAGGCATTGAGGCCAATCCTGAAAAGATAAAGGCCCTCATAGAAATGAAGACCCCCAAGACCATCAAAGACGTTAAAAGGCTCACAGGGCGGGTGGCTGCATTGAATAGGTTTGTATCCAGAGCCATAAACAGGTGTTTACCATTATTCAAAACTCTAAAAAAGGCCTTTGAATGGAATGAAGTGTGTGACCAGGCTTTTAAATAATTAAAATTGTACCTATGGTCTCCCTTGCTGCTGTCACGACCAGTGCAGGGTGAACGACTACATGTGTACCTAGCCGTCTCAGAATCAGCCATCAGTGTAGCAATTATGAGAGAAGAGGACGGGGTACAGAAGCCTGTGTATTTCAATAGTAAGGCACTCCAGGGTGCAGAGCAAAGATACCCAATAATGGAGAAGTTAGCCTATGCCTTGATCCATGCATCAAGAAAGATGAAGCTATACTTCCAGTCCCATACAATGGTCACCCTCACTGACTCTCCTCTTAGGCAGGTCTTGCACAAGCCAAAAAATCAGGGAGGCTAATGGCCTGGGCTATAGAGCTGGGAGATTTTGACATTGTATATCAACCAAGGATGTCCATTAAGGGGCAAGCACTAGTCGATTTCGTGGCCGAATTTACTTGGGAAGACGATGAGGATGAAGAGGCGAGCCTCAAGAAGATAGATACCCGCCAAGGCAGGATTATTGACCCATCCATTGAAAAGGCCGAGACGAGCACCGCTAGAGAAAAAGTGGCCAAAAACGAAGAGGGGAGATATCTCTTTAGGAAATGTTCCCTCATTGAGGTAAACTTATCGGGGGAACAGGCCATGTGGAACCTCTTCATCGATGGGTCTTCTTGTGATAGCGGAAGTGGGGTTGGATTAATTGTATCAGTGCCTGCCGACACACACATTGAGTACGCCCTGAGGTTCAATTTCAAAGCCTCCAATAACGAGCCTGAATATGAGGCTCTGATAGCAGGCCACTCCTTGGCTAAGTCTCTTAGTGTCTGCCAGATCTTGGTCCATAGTGATTCAAGACTAGTGGTGAATCAGATACTAGGAGCCTACGAGGCTAAGGATGATAGAATGGCCAATTATCTTGAAAGGGTAAAGGCACTATTGAAGAGCTTCAGAGAAGTAAAGTTGAAGAGGATACCTAGGGTTGATAATGGCCAGGTCGATGCACTTGTTAGGCTGGCCTCAACAACTAGGATAGATATCCGGAGGACAGTCCCAGTGGAAATTTTGCTTCGACCAGTAATTGAAGAGGCAGAGGGAACACTTAGTTCTTGCTGAAATATCAACAGGGAAGTTTCGTGCATGGACCATTTAATCAAACACATTAAAGAGGGGGAGATGATAAAATCAAAACAAGAAAGGAAGAAGTTGAGATACAGAGCTGCGAAATTCACTATCATCGGAGACACCTTGTACAAAAAGGGGTTTTTGCTCCCCTTAGTCAGATGTGTGCACCCGTCTAAGGTCCCTCACATTCTTCAAGATATGCATGAGGGGTCATGCTCAAGCCATATTGGGTGAAGATCATTAGCAAAGAGGATAGTAACCCAGGGATACTGGTGGCCGGCCCTGGGGAAAGACGCCACGACATACGTAAAAAGGTGCGATAAGTGTCAAAGGTTTGCCACCATCCCTCACCAGCCCCATCAGCCTCTTACCTCCATCACATTCTCGTGGCCATTCGTAGTGTGGGTAATCGATCTAGAAGGGCCATTTCCCAGGGACATCAATAACTATTGATACTTGATCGTAGCAATTGACTATTTTCAAAATGGGTGGAGCGGAGCCAATGGTAACGATCACCGAGCAGAAGACCTTCCAGTTTATCTGGAAAAACATTATATGCAGATATGGTCTCCCCAACACCCCTTATATCAGATAATGGAACTCAATTCAAGAATACATCTCTGGAGAAATAATGTGAAAGGTTCGGTGTCAAACAATTCTTCTCGTCCCCAGGCCAACCTCTAGCCAATGGGCAAACTGAAGTAACAAACAGAACAATCGAAGATGGCATCAAGAAAAAGATCGAGGAGGAAAAAGGAAGATGGGTTGAGGAGTTGTACGTTGTACTATGGGCCTACAGGACCACGGCAAAGACACATATCGAAGAAACACCGTTTATGCAGGCGTATGGTTCAGAGGCCGTCATCCCCACCAAGATTGCAGAGGGTCCAAATGTATGACCCCCAGAGAAATATGGAAGAAAGGAGACTTGACTCGGACCTGATCGAGGAAAGGAGGGAAGACGCCGAGATAAGGCAAGCTGCCTACCAGCAGAGGACTGCCAGGTTTTACAACCAGAGGGTGAAGTAAAGGCCAATCGCAGTGGGGGGACTTAGTCCTTAAAAAGACTTGGAAAAATCCTAACAAGCTCCACCCAAATTGGCATGGCCCATATAGGGTCATCGATGAAGTTGTCCCTGGAACTTATAAACTATAAAACCTAGAAGGGGAACCCTTTTTCAACCCCTGGAATGCAGATCATTTGAAGAAATACTATCAATAGTGTTATAATGTCATATCGGACTACAGTTGTAATGAATGTGTTGCTCCAATAGAACACTTGGAATGTTAATGAGAATGTCATATTGGTCCCTCATCTTATGTTTGTTAATTCTAGTGTAATTGGGGTTATACTCGGTGACAACCACCCTCGGCTATAATGAGGGTCAATGGTGGGGACGAACCCCCTTCACCCACAAGAAAGACGAGGGGATTCTTAATTGAAAACATCATTAAGTTGGTGGTAACCACCCTCGGCTATAATGAGGGGTGGTGGGGACGACCTCCCATTCACCCTCAATAATGACAAGGGGGACTTAATTTAAAACATCATTAAGATGGTGGTAACCACGCTCTGCTATAATGAGGGTCAATGGTGGGGACGACCCCCCATTCACCCTCAAGAAAGACGAGGGGGGACTTAATTGAAAACATCATTAAGTTGGTGGTAAACACCCTCGGAAATAATGAGGCTCAATGGTGGGGACGACCCCCCATTCACCCTCAAGAAAGACGAGGGGGGACTTAATTGAATATATCATTAAGTTGGTGGTAACCACCCTTGGCTATAATGAGGGTCAATGGTGGGGACGATCCCCCATTCACCCTCTAGAGAGACGAGGGGGGACTAAATTGAAAACATCATTAAGTTGGTGATAACCACCCTTGGATATAATGAGGGTCAATGGTGGGTACGACCCCCCATTCACCCTCAAGAAATACAAGGGTGGACTTAATTGAAAACATCATTAAGTTGGTGGTAACCACCCTCGGCTATAATGAGGGTCAATGGTGTGGACGAACCCCCATTCACCCTTAATAAAGACGAGGGGGATCTTAATTGAAAGCATCATTAAGTTGGTGGTAACCACCCTCGACTATAATGAGGGTCAATGGTGGGGATGACCCCCCATTCACCCTCAATAAAGACGAGAGGAACTTAATTGAAAACATCATTAAGTTGGTGGTAACCACCCTCGGCTATAATGAGGGTCAATTTTGGGGACGACCCCCCATTCACCCTCAAGAAAGATGAGGGAGGACTTAATTGAAAACATCATTAAGTTGGTGGTAACCACCCTCGGCTATAATAAGGGTCAATGGTGCGGACGACCCCCCATTCACCCTCAAGAAATATGAGAGGGACTTAATTGAAAATATCATTAAGTTGGTGATAAACACCCTCGGCTATAATGACGGTCAATGGTGGGGAGGACCCCCCATTCACCCTCAAGAAAGACGAGGAGGGACTTAATTGAAAACATCATTAAGTTGGTGGTAACCACCCTCGGCTATAATGAGGGTCAATGGTGGGGACGACCCCCCATTCACCATCAAGAAAGACGAGGGGGAACTTAATTAAAAACATCATTATATTGGTGGGAAACCACCCTCGGCTATAATGAGGGTCAATGGTGGGGGCGACCCCCATTCACCCTCAAGAAAGACGAGGGGGACTTGTAAGATGGGAGAACACATAACAGCCAAGTCAAATCATACAAGAGACAAGCATAGAAGACAGGAAGAGAGAATCAATTATAAATTATCATGGATATTTGTCCAACAAAAATACAGTAAAAAATGCTTTTACAAGAAGAGGGTATTGGGTATAGACAGTCACCCTGTTGAGCAGTATCTGCAGGCAAGGTTTTAACGTCGATAAGAGGAGTTTCTTCAGTGACCAAAACAAGCTGGTCCTCAGATGTGCCGATACTTTTGACGTGCACTTGGGACTCCACATGGGCTAAGGTCTCCTCAATAAGAGGGTCGTCCAACTAAATTGCCTCAAGAGAGGGGCAAACTGAAGACACGGCATCAGCGAACTTAAGGACGAACCACCGACAGGTCGTCATGATCCCCTTCTCCAAGTAATTAAAACCAAAGCCTTAAAACTCATTCGAGAGTTTATATGCCTCCACTGCATCGGTCTCGAATTTCTTCACGGCCTCTTTAAGTTCAGCCTTGAACTAGGCCCCCTGATTGATCAAGGCCTCATCCTTTTCTTTGATGAGAGAATCCTTCGCCTTCAAGTCAGCCTCGTGCTTCTTCATCAGCACATCTAGAACCCTTGCATGTCTGGTCCTTGCACTCTCCAACTCGGCCTTTGTAGTCTCCGGCTCGATCGTTAGATCGGCCTCATGTTGAATAGCCCTCTCGGCCTCTTAAAACTTTTATTTATTTTCGTCCATCCACTTGATGGTCGAGGTAAAGGTGCAGACAGTCTGCATAGAGACGAGCACATATTAAGGGGCTGAGGGAATAATTAGTGAAAAGTTAACTGAGGAAATGAAATAAAAACAAGTACCTGAGCTAGAGTATGTACACTGTAATGATACACCTTGGCCGAGGGAATCTTTGATAAAAAGTCATAATCAGCGGTCGAGGGAGCAGAAAACATGAAAGCCTTGGCCTCCCTCAGGTTGGCTATGAGGGAAGACGGTTCAGCCTTCAAGAATATCAAATTTTGAAACCAATAAGCCCCCATACTGGAAGAGCAACCGGTCCCCTCAGACACCTCCACCCTCGCCCTCGCCCTCGCTCGTGCGTTAGGTCGAGAGCCTCCAGGAACTTTAGGCTCTTTCCTTTTGTGACTATCGGCGGTCGGCTCAACGTGCGTCGGCCCCATGGCCTTTGTCTTCTTCTGGGCGTGATGAGGATCTTTCCCCTTTTTCTTTCCCAGGCCAGACAGTAAGCTTGGGGTAGTCATCTCCCAAAGTTGGTCAGAGATATTTACAGGACGACCTGAAAAGGAGACGATGTATCAGAAAGATATAGAGACAAAGATGAAACACTTGGAAAAAATCAAAAATTGAGCAAAAAACCACTCACATAGTTTTGTCAGGGGGCCCACCTTCATACCAGATTCTTTGAGGAAACGAAGGGTCATCAAATCTTCAAATTTAGCAAGTTCACCTCTCTCCCTTGCTCCCTTAGGTAGTCAACAATGACCCTCTCCTCCAGCTGAGTCTGGGGCCTGATCGCGCTTTCATTAAAGGGTTGGACCATACCCTTAGTACCCTCGGACCGTCTTCCATGGGCTCGCTCTCGGTGGGAAATTTCTAATCCCCAGAGATAAAGAAAAACCTTTTCTTCCAGTCATGATTGGAAGTCTGAGCCACGTAAAGAAGCTTCTTGTCAGACTTCCTAGCCCCCAAAAGGAAATAGCCAGGCTGTTTGGACGATGAGGTGATATTGTAGCAGGTAATGAATACATCGGCCGAGGTCTCGTCGATAAATGAATTCTTCCAAAGCGAGATGTAGCCGAGGATAGTCCTCCACGAGTTGGGAGGAAGTTGAGAAAGTGCAATCCCAAAGACAAGATGTCGACTATAGCAGGGTGTAGAGGGAATCTAATGCCTACCCTTAACATCTGCTCATAAACAGCAATCTCTCCCTCGTCACCCTGGAAGACTCTCTCAGATTCAGTTGGGACCCTCATACTTATATTGGATTGTATACTAAAGAGATGCCTCCATACTAAGAGATCACGATCCTTAACTGACGATACATAGGTCGAGGCGCTTGAAGTATCAACTTGACCATCATCATCATCATCAGAACCCTCGTTGTCGTCCTCAGCTCTCTCGTCCCCGGATCCCCCAACCTCGTCGCCTATTGGGGGGCCATCTGGAAAGGCTACTTGAAATGCAAGAGGGGACAGGGCTGTTACAGGGACAGCCTCAGAAGGTGTTGTGCCCTCGGCTTGTCGGCTTGGGCTAAGAGTGGACGTCTCTCTCCTCCCGGAAGGACCAGCACCTATTGGCGACGATGCTCTCTGATCCATTTTCCCCTCGTATGATTGACTCTCGACTGGACGACCCACAGGACTCAGGGGGTATTGTTGTGGCTAAAGGAACCGGGAAGATGGGTCGTACCCAATTAGGGTCGGCCCCTCATTTTTTTCGTCCTCTTCCTCTATTCGTCTGATCTCCGCGAAGAACTTCTCCCTCAAGGTTGGGAACTCCTCGGCTAAATCGTAGAGTCTTCTAAGCATTAAGGGGAAGACAAGCTCGTAATTGACCAAAGTTGACTTCTGGATCAAACCAAAGAAATGAAGAGTTTTTAGGTTTGAACACTCAAGAACCGGAAGAACTCAATTCGCCGAATAAGATGTCAAAAAATGTAAGGAAACCCTAGAAACACCACAAGGGGCACTAAATCACCATTGAGAGACGGGGGATAAAATTTAAGCCACCTAAAATCTAAATGCTGCCCTGCAACCACTAGTGTAAGGCAGTTCTACATGCCGAAAAAGCAAGGAAGCTAAGAAAAAACAAAAACAAACCCAGGTGAAAATGAAATAAATCAAACAAAATTAGAAGATAAAGAGGGGTTGGGGCTGAAGGATTACTTGAGAAAGAACAGTGAGACATCCAAGCTTGAAATAAAAGATATTACAGAAATGGAGGTTTGAAATATTAAGGATCTAGAAAGGGAAAACCTGAGCGCGAAGAAGAAGAAGAAGAAGAAGAAATGATTGCTTAAAAATCATTTAAATATCTTGCTAATGAGTGGGCCCATTCTCCAAGGCAAGACACAGCCCACGAGGAGGGATATCATTAGGGCACATAGTCCCAGGCTGAGAGTGTGCAATCGCCACACATGGGAAACTGAAATAATGATGGACGCATGATAATAAGCAGCTTGACAGCTATCACTTACCCCTCATCCATCTCAACCAATGTCGATGGCTAAGGGCTGGGGGTGATTGATATACCCATATATACCCTCGGCCAGGCCGAGGGTGTCCTCCTCCCAGACGAGGACTCAGGTCTGGGACAAGCCCAATAACCAAGGCTGTTAGAGGAAGGATCAGCCAAGATGACCCCTTATCATGGCTCAGACGGCCCTCCAAAGGGCCGACCCCTCATAATGGCTCAAACGACCCTTTAAGGAGTCGACCCCTCATCATGGTTCTGACGACCCTCCAAGGGGCCGACCCCTCATCATGGTTCAGATGACCCTCCAAGGGGTCGACCCCTCATTATGGCTCAAACGGACCTTTAAGGGGCCGACCCCTCATCATGGTTCAGATGAACCTTCAAGGGGCCGACCCCTCATCATGGCTCAGACGAACCTTCAAGGGGTCGACCCCTCATCATGGCTCAGACGACCCAATGAGGGGATGATAGTACGAGGCCCAAATTAAGCTAAGCTCGCTACCAGTAGGAACTTTTCCCTCGACCTCACATCATAGGCCGAGGGTGACATCATCATAACACGTGATTTGGGAGACGCGTGGAACAGTGAGCGTGGAACTCCTATGGCACGTGGACAATACTGTTATAACAATATCACCCCCTCACGTGAGGGAATATTATGTCATCATTAATCACAGGGGGCACCTTCAGGTGTCAGCAAGAGATTGGCTAGATCATCACTCACATGCACAATGCATGCTTGGGGGTACACTACTCCCCCCAAGACCTATATATACTTGTCACCTACAACCTTACAAAGGGATTGATAATTATAACCCTAGCTAAAACTCTGCTTGTACACACAGTAGAGAGAGAAAGTGATCTTATGTGCATTGTATCCAAGGCCATTAGTGCCCATACTTAGTGGATCACACACTCACAGTGGATATAGGCCACAACTATACATCATTGTCTTATTCCTATTATCGCTACACCAAAATGGGAGATTTGTGAGTGTTGTTAGCACTCACAAATGACCTTTATAACTGCTATTTACCATCATAATTTAGGGGGTGACAAAAGAAAATTTGTAACTCCTAATAGCAGTCACAAATTTTTATAACCCCTATGGGGTTATGACTGGTGACCCCAATTTGTAACTGCTATTCGTAACTGCTCTCAGCAGTCACAAATATAACATTCGTAACTGCTGACAGCAGTCATGAATATTAGATTAGTAACTCCTCACAGCAGTTACGAATGTTATATTTGTGACTGCTGACAGCAGTTACAAATCTTATATTTGTGACTGCTGTTAGCAGTTACAAAATTGATAGTAGTGACAAATTTGTGACTGCTATTAGCAATTACAAAATTGAATTTGTTAAATATGATAAAAGCTATTACAAAAATCTTTATATTTTCACAAAATAATGAAAGTAAAATAAATATCATGATAACAAGTCTAAAATTTTTTGACAATATTTCATTTATATTTCTCATATTCCAAATATCCAGTACACATAAAACTTGTTTAAACTTAATTTAAGATCAAACGACCCCTTCGTGGGCGCCAAGTACAAAATGAACATAGAATAAAAAATAAACTAAAAAAATAACGACACAACACTTCGATGACATGGAATGTCATGAACATGTAACAAATCATTCTAAATCTAGACCAGGAGTCACAACGCAGTGGATACGCTTCGTGAAGTCTAGGTATATCATCCGTGGGGGGTATTAATGCAGTGACATCCTCCCTCGTATACTCGGAGTATGCATGTTGAGCAAGTTCAATGGAATCAAATTTTCTAAATACGGCGCCTCGGTATCCATTGACTTGTGCTTGTGTTGCTTGCCACAAAGTGTAAACACCTGGATTTAGGCCTTTGAATACTACGTATGTCGGGTATGCCATGTGTATGCATGCAAATAATAAAATGTAACTATGTTAGTTACAATAAAGAATGTGGGGCACAATATCAAAACAGAATATCAATATAAAGAAAGTGTAAGCACTTCAGGATCATCTAGTTGACCAACATCAAAATTGGGACCTATATATTGAGAATGATTGCTCTCGTTTTTCATGGTGTTTTTCATCATTTTTCATGGTCTTTTTAGTACAAGTACTAAATTTATAAAATTATATGGAGTGTCCTATTTTTATACACTTTAAGCATTATGAGGACGTTTTCCCAAAACCCCCTTAATTAAAACTAAAATTGCCAATTATGGCAATAAACTTCTTCATTAGGTAGTAGGAGTTGTCGACTGTGGACAAAGTTTGAAACTATAGATAAACATAAGTGGGACAACCACATCTAATACAATCAAAAAATATTGAAAGAGACTTTAGATAACATATTCTGTGAAAATTTATCCACAATATGCAGTGTTCTCACCATTTAATGATCAAAATGCTTAGGTTTACGAATATGAGGTTCTTAAATTTCAAAGCCCAACCCGAAACCAGTGATTCTGGAACAAACTAAAAATCAATTAAAAACATTTGGGGGCATAAAGATAAAAGGAAATAATTGAGATGTGGAAATAAAAATTTGTGAACTCCAAATACCCAACAGTTCCTATGATGAGGAAACAAAATATCAATTGTACACATTTTTCATTCACAAGCCATTGTTGATCCATCCTAAAAAGTGTAGGACTTATCCTTGGTTGTCATTATGATTAGCCCTTCCAAGTAATGGTAGGAATGGATTCAATTAAAATAGATTTGTTCTTATAAAACCGATCTAGTTACCATTGCCCCCGTCTTTTAGTGGACAAAAGGTGACTTCTAACTAGGAGTTTCTCATAGCACACAATAAAAAGACAAATAAAATAGTAGTGGCGGTTCAATGAAGTCAAGTCTTTACCCGAACCATACAAAAGTGATAGTTATGTGTTGTTTCTTGTCACTCTCTTTCTTTATTATACCAACCTAAATAGATAGGAGTTCATTTCATCAGTAATCAAATGTGGAATAGCTTCAAACATAGTGGACTGTCCTATGGGATCCCTAATTTCCTCAGCTTGAAACTATTTTGTGTAAAACTGAATAACAACAAGCTTAATATCCTCATAATTTTCAACCCAATCACCCTCCAAGTTCTTGATTTTCTGGATAGTCATTCTTTTTTGCCTACCTCTCACCAATCGATGAAAATATTTTGAATTTTTGTCTCCTTTAGATGCCCATTTTTCATTAGCTTTTTTACTCCAAAACTCCTCTTCTATTTTTAATTTAGCCTTATAAAATGCAGTGGCTTTACTCAGCTCCTCTCGATTATCTTCTGTTGGATCTAGCTCATACATCATTTCCGCATTAAGAAGGGAATATTATGCATCATGAACTTCTTGATTAATGTCGCCATAATGAATCTTACTTCATGAAATCAATTTCCTCCTAACTTCTTTAAGTTTAAGAGAAAGGCCAGCAATAGGATTGTGACAGTCCACTTCTAACCAAGATTTCTTAACTATCTCAGCACATTCCTTATTTTTGGCCCAGAAATTTAGGAATCTAAAAGACATGGGGGAGGTATTAGAAGGCAAGACACCTTTGAAAAGAAGGGGAGAGTGATCTGACATTCTCCTATTGAAGGGGAGAGTGATCTGACATGATCCTATTTAAATGATTAACACTCCAATTAAAATTAGAGTCCAAGCATTTAGACCTCCAGCTTTCTCACTCCTGTCAGCTACAATATTAAAGTCACCACCTAACCACCAAAAATCATTAGTACTAAATTCATTCAAATACTCCCACAGAGTTCTTCTTTCTATTCTATTGCAACTAGCATAGATTAAACTACTTTGCATTTTCATATTGCTCCCAACCTTGTTAAGACTCGGAGTCATACATTGAATCATTTTAGAGACAATCTCCCAAGTGATATCTTCATTAAAAAACACCAAATCTTACTATTAAGATTAGATACACAAGATCCAAATCATGAATTGCCCAACAGTATGATTGAATCTTCTGTATATCTTATTTAGGCTCCAAAACTACCATCATGAGGGGCTTATGCAGTCTCTTCTGTCTTTTTAATCTTCTAACAGCACCCTTTTTTGAAATTGCTCTCGCATTCAAATTATAGTATTTAACATTTAGATTTTGTATTGGAGAATTTAGAGTTAGACCTGAGAATTCTAACAGAGCCATACATAGCATCCATAATTTTGACTCCTCTAGAGCTCTTTTTCTTACTGCTAACCAGAGTGAATCCACCATCCTCATCATTACTTCTGGTAGGAGTCTGAAGAGATCTAATAAGCTTATTCTCCATAGACTTTTGAGATTCTTGAAGTACTACTTCTTGATCTGCAAAACCAGAATTCTCTGCTTGATTGACTACTGCTATAGTACTGTCTTCTATTTTTTAGATCAACTTCTACACAGACCTTAGCTAGGCTAGGTCGGGCTAAAGAAGATGTTGCATAAACCAAATTTCTTTCATCCAAATTTTGTGATAGTCCTCCTCATGGTCCAAACAAATTATTGAATATGATGAAGATATCAACACCCTATTGATTGAAGAATTGCACATATTTTTCAAAAATCTTGAGAAGAAGTTGCAAAAATATAAAAATTCAGAATTTAACTGAATATATATCAATCGAATCCAACTGAATACATCAAGCATATCAAGTATCAGTTGAATCCAACTGATATATCAAGTAGTGCTCAATCATATATCAAGCAGTGAAGCGTAAGGAGAAGAGGAGCAACCCCACATAAAGACCATCCAACATTAAAGTAGATATTAATATTCAATCCAACATCAAACACTACTAATATTCAAAACAGATAGACACTGGATACATTCAAAACAGGTTACTAATTGATTCAAAATAGATTACTAATATTCAAAATAGAGTTCAAACCCTACTAATTATTCACTTTGACAATTTGTTAAAATTTCTCAAGACAAATTACTCTGGATCACTTAAGGATAAGACAAAGCAACGACCAAACCACCCAAGATTTCTCGACATCCTTAATAGTGTTCACCCCATAACTTCGATGATACAACGGATGATTCTCTTCTCCTGGCTCAATACTACTAACGTAAACCTTACGTTCAAATATCAGCAATTGATGGCCATGCACCACCGTTCTAGTAACAGCTAAAGCAACAACTTGTCCACCTGCAATCTTCCTCTGATTTAAAAAATCTAATAAATCTACATATGGATCATGTGGAGGATCAATTAAATCTCCAAAGTCTAGCTCAGTTGAATCTCCAAAGTTTGTTTCAGTTGACAGGGGGTAGGAGTGTAATCGTGGGGACTTGAATGAGGAACTGGAGTGTAATTACGAGGACTTGGTTGTGGGACAGGAGTATAATTGCGAGGACTTGGATGCGAGACATGAGTGTAATTGTGAGGACTTGGATTTGGTGTTTTCAATCCATTCGATTCAAAAGAAGTTAAAAGCATGGTAATGGATGATTTGAGAAATGCCATATCCTCATCATGTTTTTCTTCTCTTGGATTTGCTCTAGTCAACTGTGATACTATAAGATCAATTTATTTAAATTTACTTTTGGACACGGGTCCAACACCACGAGTTGACCCCCTAGTATCTTCTCCTCTAAAGGCAGTCAATGCATCTATATCAATACTGTTTTGGCTTGAAGAACCTTGACTACGTCTCAACTCACTCAATTTTTGCTGCAAAATTATTTATCAATCGATTAAAACCATTAAACGACGAAACTTGACGGAATTTAATTGAGATTATGAAACTCACCATATCATCAGCTACCTTTGGATGAAACTCCCCAGTTTTTCGCCTACGACTTTCGAGATACACTTCTGAACGATCAACATGTCGTTTATTGTTAAGCACCTATAAATTAATTTTCCATTAACTATTTGAGCAAGACATATAATATATATAGACATTAAAAAAAGAAAGGGTGTATACCATCTCCTCGATTTTCTCAGCATACGACATCCGACCAAGATAATGGACGTCAGTCTTTTTAGCCATGTTCACCCAGTCTTGGTGTCGTTGTTTCAATTTTGCCTCAGATGCTTCGTGCAAGATGAATTCATTCCACTCACGGACAAGGATATGCTCTTTCTCCGGTACTTGATCCTTCAGGGCCTTTATCCCATCACTGTCCAATCCCTTAAAATAAGTCGAGTGGAGGTTACTTCTAAAA
This sequence comes from Sambucus nigra, assembly GCA_949130495.1. Classification (NCBI taxonomy): domain Eukaryota; kingdom Viridiplantae; phylum Streptophyta; class Magnoliopsida; order Dipsacales; family Adoxaceae; genus Sambucus; species Sambucus nigra. The sequence continues at coordinate 299,084,367 of OX422223.1, forward strand.
GTCTTTAATTGAATACCAATGTCTTTTATGGACCCCTCCTTCTGGTCGGTAAAACGATTGAACTCTTTCATGAGCGTATCCCACAAGTCGTCCTTTTTTACTTGCTCAATCGTATCCCAACTCTCATATTTTAAGCCAATACAAGATTTTAACAAAGACAAGGCTCAAGCTTTAAAAGGATTCTTGCCACCTATTGGCAAACCAAATAGGTTATGGAAAACGTCAGCACGAGAATCAATGGCAGAATGTTCATTATAACTTGAACTTTCTGGCCTAGATGATGGAATTGTATTCTCGGACGACATTTTCTGCATTTATATATTTATGCATTAGTCCATATATTAATACAAGAGTAAGGAAATAATATAAAAAAATAGGATATAAGTTATTCCTTTTCAACATATTCTAAAAGTTTTGATAATTCGACCACGTCATAAGTTTCATACTTCATCATTTCACGTAAAGTTTTTATTGGCCATGTATGCGGAAGTGTGTTGATAATTGCATTTCTGACACTAAACATATTTGGACATATGCCTTCTCTCCTAAGCCGATAATAGATGTTAACTTTGTTATGCATATGTTTTCTCATATTAAAGTCTGAACGCATCCTTATCCTCTTCAGTTCTATCCACAAAGGATGGATTTTTCTTTCTTCGAGTTCTAAAAACTCTACTAACTGCATCGCATTACTTGGATTGCGTTTTATGAAAACCCTTTGAACTGCTTCATCCCAACTTTGAAGTAGTGTGCATAGAATTGATTGAAATAAATATGCTTCAGGTATGTTGCACCCTTGATCTCACAAGTAATTGCATTGTTTGATTTTTCGATAGCCATGCCGATAAATTGATGTGTTCTCTATAAAAGACCTGTTTTAAAAATCGTTGCATGTATATACAATATATGACATCCTGGAAAAAATAATAATAAACTTGTGAACAAAAGTCACTAAGAATACATGCTACTAAATAATTGAAACATGTTATTATACATAATTTTCAAGTCAACATTTAAAACAACATAACATGCCACAATTAAACATCTACTCCTCTAATGTGTTTAATAATTTCTTTAATTCTGGGTTGTCATCCCGAATAGACTGAATCTCTATAGGTGCCTCAATGTCGTCTACCGATGTAGTCAAGCGCTGAGGATAATGTAAAACAACAAACCATGGATCATTATTAGGGCTCTTTGCATAAAACATTTGCTTTAAGTTTTGGAATGCACAAACAAATGGCTCATCATTCACATTATCTTTACTCTTCAACTTGGCCAAATCAACCTTCACCATGTGGGTGTCAGGGTCGACCATATATGCACTCTTGTCCTCCACTCTCATCCAATCACAGTAAAATACAGGTATGCTGAAAGATATATAATCTAATAGGACAATTTATTTTATAATCCCATAATACGTCATCTCAGCTTCTATAAAGTTCTTATCTTTTGCGCTTGCCCTGAAATGAGTTAATGCTTTATATGAAATGTCGCTATTTTGTTTCCCAATGAGTTTTAACTCGTGTGTGCTTGAAGAGAACACAAAACCATTGACACAATATTGTTCAAACTCCTTGGCTACAAAACTAGGCCCATTTGCTAGGCGTGCAAGCCCCGTCGATACTTCACCATCTTTCAATAACTGAAACCAAGAAAGTATTTGCATTGTGAACATGCTGCAAAGACAGTAAATAAAAGTGAGGTATTACTGTAGTCACCTCGGAAGCTACCCAATGCCTAAAGTCATTGTCTGCGCTCGCGCCTCCCTTCCTCCTCTTGGCATGCCCACACTCATTATATTGCCTAGGTTAAAACACTAAAAATATTAATTTCTAATGAATATAACATCGAACATATTACATTATTTTACAAAACATTTTAAATAAACTCACATTTTCCATTTATCTATGTCTTCATGTGTCTCGAATACATATCGAGTCACCTAGTTATATTGTGTACTTGTTAGCTTCACTACCTTGCCTTTTCCGAGGGCCTCCTCATCCGCAAACTCTTCTAATTCATCAATAAAGCATTCACGACCTCCAACATTTGGGTTAGGAATATATTCCTTTGCATACAAGTAAGTCTCTTCCCTAATGTACTCCTCAGCAATGGACCCCTCAACGTACCGTGTATTCTTAATGTAATCTTTAAAAGTTTTCATTAATAGTTTGAACGGATACATCCATCGGTACCTTACTGGTCCACATAAAAGTGCTTCATCGCACAAATGCACTAAAAGGTGGATGCTTATGTCAAAGAATGATGGAGTAAAGTGCTTCTCCAAAACACATATAGCCTCGGCCAAAGTTTCTTTCGCTGCCATTATGTGCATCATGTTGATAACTTTCTCACACAATAGGGAGAAACATAAGTTAATTTGTAGAATGGCCTTTTGAAGATCCTTGTGTTCCGGAAAACAGTGTCGGAACAACAGAGGGATAAGTTGCATTATCACATGCCAATTGTGGGACTTGTACTTTTTCAAATCTTTTGTTACGTCGCAGACAATCCTGCGTAAGTTGGATGAGAAATTAGAAGGGACCTTCAAGACCTTTAATGTTTCTAAGAACATATTTCTTCCTTCAATGCTCAAAGTATAAGATGCAACTGGCATATTCTTTTTTCCAGTGTTTGGATCTTCTTTCAACCATAATGATCTTTTAATCTTCAAATCACGAAGATCTTCATGGTATTTCTCTCCATCCTTAGAATGAGAACCACCATTGCATGTTCTTACAAGATGCTCAGTAATATTTTTCTCAGTGTGCATTATGTCTATCACATGTCGCACAGGGTGTTCCTTCCAGTATGGAAAATCAAACATTATTGATCTCCTCGACCGCGCCGTTTTCACATCAACATCCTTTCTTTTACGCTTTTGGGCCAAAATTATGGGGTGTTTCCCCCTCAACTTTTGATCAACCTTTAATGACCTTTCTTTAATTTCCAAACTAGAAAGTCTTGGTGGAGGTGGTCTCATCTCGGTGCCTTCTGGGAGAAAATTGCTTCGTATTAATCTGAATTTGTGACTTTGGGGAAGAAATCTCTGATGACTACGATAAAAAAGTTTACCACTTTTCTTAAGCCAGCTGGCTTCACTCTCCTCTCCACATATAGGACAGCCTAGGTAACCATGTACATTTCACCCAGATAAGGTCCCATAAGCAGTAAAATCATGAATTGCCCATATCAACATAGCTCTCAAAATGAATTCCTCATTTTTGTACGAGTCGAACGCTCTCACACCTTCAACCCATAACTCATTAAATTCATCTATTAGTGGAACTAAAAAAACATCAATGTCACTACCCGGTTCTTTTGGACCTAGTATCAACAAAGATAAAATTGAAAACTCATTTCTCATGCACAACAACGGGGGGGAATTTAAAGGCACCACAAGCACAGGCTATATACTCTTATCTGCACTCAATTTGCCAAACGGGTTGAACCCATCGGTTGATATTCCTAGGCGAACGTTGCGTATTTCTTTAGCAAAGTCCAGGTAGCGTTGATTTGTAGATTTCCACACAGATGAATCAATGAGATGTCGCATGAGATTCTCACCCACCTCCGCTCAACTATGCCAAGTCATTGCCTCTGCTATCCAAGGTATAGTGCAAAGTCTCTTCAATCGAGGACCTAAAGGGAAATACTTTAACACCTTTTTAGTTATTTGCGTATCTACTTTCAACAAACGTTTATTATGTACTATCATCTTTTGTTCATATCTAGGTTCCTTACATACAAGACAAGCCCGTTTGTCCTTGTGCTCCTTATAATATAAAATGCAGTCATACTTGCAGCAATGAATTGATTTGTATTTCATACCCAAACCTTTCGAATTACCCTTCATGATTGGATAGTTGACTGGCAGTGTATTTTCTTTGGGGAGCAAATCTTTTGCCCAGAGGAGTATTGCCGTCACATTTTTTCCCTACAAGCCAAATTTTCTCTTTAAGTTGTGCAACCCAACCATGTCATATAACTTTGTGTGGTCGAGGTTGGAGTTATGGTATAATGGTGTTGCGCCTGCTGCTTTTAACCGTATATAATCCTTAACTTGGTCCGTATCGTTTCCAACATGATCCTCACAACCTAAAGCATTCCCTCTACTATCTTTCTTTTCTTGTGCTGCGTGCACTTCATACGTATCATTTATGAGATCGTTTAACCTAGCATGTACTAACGGGCCACCATTTGTGTGAACGGTTTCATTCACAAGTATTTCTTCTGGAATATACTTAAATTCCCTCTCCCCGTGGAAATGTCAAAACGTGTAGTCAGCTTGCATACCACTATGAAACAAATGTACTTTTACATCTACCCCTTTCAAGCGTTTACCATTTTTACAACGATTGCACGGGCATGGGATAATATCAGTTTTGAGATTCTTCATTTCACAATTCACAAAGTCTTTAACCCCATTAACGTATACTTGCCCCACTCTACAACTTTCACCCATCCACTCTTTATATTGTGGAAACCCCATTAATTCTACAATACAAACAAATAAAAACTCAGTAAATTATAAAACTAAATTAAGTTTGAGTTGATATTTAGAACATAATCTCGGGCCTATCATTGCATTAATACTATCATTTCATTAAAACTCACAGGAAAACCCGACCAAGCACAAAACGTCAAAACTTCAACGAGCACAAAACAATGATTATTTAATTAATTTTTAGATAAAATAAATATGAATAGTACAAAATGATTATTGAAAAAAATCTAACATATTCCCAAACAAGATAATATTCAAAAAACAAAAGAGGTTAAATGATGTGTAGATATACTCACAACAAAACAATCAGATTTAACGACACATCAGATATGAAATTATTAACGTAGCATATGAAAATTTTAACCCAGACCTAACGAAGCATGTCTCAAACTCCCTCTAAAACCCAGAACAAGGCTCCTAAAAGCTTTAAAATATCCCCTGTTCTAGACAAGATCGAAGTGATGACCCCGAAGCTAGCACCCCTGCCATCATCCCTGTATCCTTAGTTGACCTTTTTCTTTGTCTAGAGAACGTTGATCACAAAGCTCGGGCAAAACTCGTAATATTAAAAATCCATTTGATTATATTTTGTCAAAAAAATATAATGTCTAGAGTTTTTGAATAATATTTTGTCAAAAAAATAACCTCAATACAATTTCTAGGGCTTATTAACATAAAATACAATTTGTTTATAGATACACTCATAAACACACATATAAATAGAAATCTATACATACACATACATACACACACATGTAAACACAAATTTATACATACACACACATGCACACACATATAAACAGAAATATCTACATACACATAAATATACACACATACCCACACATAATAAGAATCGAAATGTGCACACACACAATGAGAATTGAAATTAGGGCTTTAGACAGAAATGAGGATATAAGGAAATGTAAACTATGAAATCTAAATGAGAAAATTCTATATCGACCAACCTATACAGCAAAAATACCCAAAAATAGACAGAAAATTTAGAATCGAAAAATACCTGTTTGATTCATCGACCTGGGGTTGAGCCGCAAATGCTTCAAGCCAACCTTTCACATCAACCAAACCCAACACAAGTTTGACCCAACAAACATAGTTACAAAATTATATATACAGAAAATTTAGAATTGAACAATACAAAAATATACAGAAAATTATATATACAGAACAATACACACACATGCGAACAATACAAAAATATACAGAAAAATTAGAATCGAAAAATACTTGTTTGGATTGAAAATTTAGAATCGAAAAATACAGATAGAGAAGAGGGAAATTATGTCTTCATTTTGGTTTTGGAAAATGAAAGAGAGAGAAGAGGGCGGGAGTTCTTCACGTATAGATAGAGAATAGGGAAACTAAAGTAGGTGAAAAATTTTGTGACCCCTAATAGCAGTCACAAACTGAGTCTAAGATCAAAATTTGTGACTGCTCGGATCGATTATAAATTTATGACTGCCAATAGCAGTTACAAATTAAGTCTTAGGCCAAAATTTGTGACCGCTACTAGCAATTACAAATTTGTGACCGCTAATAGCGGTCACAAATTAAGTCTAAGACTAAAATTTGTGACTCCTCATAGCAGTTATAATTTCTTGACTGCTCATAAGAGTCATAACTTATGCCTACTAATAAACTTATGATGGCTTGTGACAGTTATAAATTTGTGAGTTCTTATAGGAGTCACAAAATAATTATATGGTAATATTTGTGACTCCTATTAGCGGTGACAAACCAATTGACTCAATTTTTTTATTACCCCTTGATTTTATCACCCCTAATGGGAGTTACAAATAATTTTGTTACTGCTCCCGGGAGTGACAAGTTTGTCACCCCTATTAGCAGTCACAAAATTAACATTTTGGTGTATACTCATCCCCTTCTGTACACTCACTCACATATACATCTCTATGGCTGCTATTGTTGTTACTATTTGAGCTCATCATCACTTATCTGGTGGTGCTGAATCTTAGCATCATCAGTTACCATCGAATCTTTAGATTTGATTGAAAAATACAGAGTACTACCTCAGTTATTTAACACAACTTTAAAAATAAAAAAAATCCAATTTAGAATTATTCCCATCTAGAATTTATTTGAAAACGTCAAGGGCATTCTGATGATTACCTTAGTCACTGCCATGTTCACTACCCATTATGGGATTCACAATACTGCTTAGGGATATTAGGAAGGACAAAATTACGTCAAATTTAATTAAATACGCCCAAAATATAGATTTCACCAAAATTGTATAGATTGCATGCAGGTTGTTGCCAATCCATGCAATTATTGATTACCATCCTTCGTTGACCCTTTTTCATTCAGAACTTTAAAACGATTTGAAGGCTTAAGGCCCCTGATAGTACTGGTAGTGCCGAGAGTTTTGATTCGTTATTACTTCCAAAAATTAGCGATGAGGATAATCTCATGCTCAACAATGAGGTTAAGCGGGGTGGGATGATTGTGAATAGAATCAGACCCATTCTTATGAAAATCATTAGTCCGTATCAAGCCAGCTTTCTCCCTGGCAGACAAACCACGGATAATATTATTATTACCCAAGAGATCCTCCACACACTACAAAATAAGAAAGGCAAGCGGGGTGGGATGATTTTCAAAATTGACTTTGAAAAAGCCTATGATAAAATTTGCTGGAGTTTCATTCATAAAGTTCTCCTTGCATTCAATTTTAGCGCTAATTTGTTTGATCTCATTATGAATTGCATCATCTCCACTAGTACGGCCATTTTATGGAATGATAACCCACTTCCTTCTTTTAAACCTTCTAGGGAGCTGCGTCAGGGGGATCCTTTATCTCCCTACCTATTTGTCCTGTGCATGGAGTACCTCTCTTGTGAAATCTCGAGAAAAGTTGACAGTAAAGATTGGAAAGGTTTAAGAGCCTCCCCGGGGGGGCCTCTAATCTCCCATCTTTTCTTTGTTGATTACTTAATTTTGTTCATGGAGGCTTCTAGCTCCACTTGCTTTTCGGTGTTGGAGTCTCTGAATGATTTTTGCCACAACTCCGACCAGACCATTAATTTCGGCAGTCTAAAAATTTTGTGTCCCTGAATGTCCCTAAGAGGGAGGCACTGGATCTGTCTCACATATGTGGTATGAGTCTCACTAGTGGCCTAGGGAAGTGTTTGGGTAACCCTCTCATTAATGGGTGCGTGTGTAAGAGTACATTCCCTGACATCCTTAATAAAATGAAGAGAAAGCTCCCGGGTTGGAAGTCGAATTTACTTTCCATGGCTAGTAGTGCTACGCTCATCTAAGCCACTACCTCTGCCATTTCGAGTTATAATATGCAGACATTCCCTTCCCGGTAAGTGTCTGTAAGGAGATTGATAGGATTAATCGCAACTTCCTTTGGGGAGAAAATGACACCCAGAAAAAGGTCCACCTGGTAAAGTGGGACGTTGTTTGTGGTACTAAGAGGCAAGGAGGGTTGGGTATCAAGAAAGCCGTGATGAATAATAGGGCCACCCTGGCTAATCTTGGGTGGAGACTTATCAATGATGATGACACTCTTTGGGTCAAAGTCACGAGGAAAAAGTATGTAAATAATGGAAATCCTAGATGTTGGGCCCTCAAGGGTAAGGCCTCTCACATCTGGTGGGGGATTTTCAAAAATAAGGAGACCCTGAATAATAATATTAAGTGGATTATTGGTAAGGGGAATACTATAAACCTCTTTGAAGATTGGTGGTGCGGTGATACTCTCATTAAGACACACCCTGCGATCAATACTAGTGAGGAGGTAAGAGTGAAGGTGTTGCTTGACCACCAGGGTAAGTGGGATCCGAGTTCCATTAGCCACTGGGTTCATCCCATGGAGACCAGTGTCATTGCTAATACGGGTATTCCCAGGATCGGATCTAGAGAGGACAAACCAATATGGACACCTAACTCGAATGGGAAATTCTCTATTAAGTTCTATTATAGGTTGTTGATGGGAAGAGATATCAATGTACCTGGGCATAATGATTGAAACCTTATATGGAGTACAAATATCCCCCAAAAGCTGAAGACCTTCTAATAGTCCATCCTCCATGGCAAGCTATTAACTAATCAACACTGTTTGGAAAGAAGTATGACTAGTGACCTGGGGTGTAATACGTGTGGCATGATCGAGTATATGGAACATGTGTTTCATGAGTGCTATATCGCCAAGGAAACTTGGTACCTTTAGCGACGCGAGGTGATTCCCATGAGCAACGGAACGGAGAGTGTTGAAGAGTGGATTATTAAGAATGGACTATGTAATAAGAAACATGATAGTTTGTTCATCTCGACCATTTGGCACCTTTGGAAAGCGAGAAACCTATATATTTTTTAGGCTAAATCTTCCTTGCCTACTATGATCGCCAGGTTAAGTGTAAACTATGGACTTGAGGTTACTCGTGTATACATTAAACCTGACGTTTGTAGGGGGGCTAGTATTTCTTATTTGACTGCTTGGGTATATCCTTGTGCAGGTAAGTTAAAGATCAATACGGATGGAGATTGGGATAATAATATCAGCGTTGGCTCCTTTGGGGGCATTGTACGTGATCATCGGGGCGAGTTATGGGAGAATCAGTGGGGCACCCCCATTGCGGGCTGAGCTCAAGGTCATATTCTATGGGTTGTTCTTGGCCAAAGATAATGCTAGAGGGATGTCATCTTGGATTATGACTACAAGAATGTTGTTAATTTGATAAATGAGGGAGAGTGGAATAATCACCCTTATTCTACCATCATCCTGGACTGCCGCGACTTGAAATTGGACCAGAGCATTGAGGTGAGCTACATAACAAGAGAGGCTAATAGGTGTGTGGACTGGCTTGCTAAGTTTGCGAAGACTTGTACGAAGGAGTTTCTCATCCTGATGGAACCCCCAGACCAGTTAAGTGTAATCATTGATGAAGAGAAGAACAAGAATCAGATTGAAGAGTTCAACTCCAATTAGGTTATTGGTTCCCATACGTGGAGGATTTTGCTTTTATCATGTACCGGATTTTTTAGCCCTATGTTGCTCTGTTATCTTTGTATTGAACTTATGGCTGTTATTTTAATTTAATTTCCTCTTTTCACCAAAAAATGCAATTATTGATTCCAGTCCTACATTGTATAGAAGCAGATTCTAGCCCTACACTGTATAAGCTGATAATGATTATGGACTACCTAATCGTATTGGGAACATTATCGATGATCAGGATTTATGTGTCACGTATACTGAACCATAAGGGGAGCCACGTCATAGTGGGAGAGTCATGTGTCAGCCTAATAAGTTAGTGTATTGGGGAGAGAACTTCGTTGAAGTTCCAAGTGATCACGAACTGGATCCCGGTACCTACGAGGAGGCACTCCAAGGTAAGGATGTCGATCTTTGCCTAGAGGCTATATATAGATTCCATTTATTTAAATCAAGTGTGGGAGCTTGTAAACTTATCGGATGGGATAAAACCCATAGGGGAAAGTGGATCTATAAGTGGAAGAGAGTATTAGAAGGGAAGGTGGAAACCTTCATGGCATGACTTATTACGAAAAGGTTAACTCAAAAATAGGGGATCGATTATGAAGACTTTTTCACTCATAGACATGATTAAGTTTATTCAGATTCTCTTATCCATTAATTCATATCTCGATTACAAGATTTGGCAAATGGACGTCAAAACAACTTTCTTGAATTGTAATCTTGACGAGTGCATCGATATGGTGCAACTCATGGAATTCATAGAAAAGGGCTAAAAAAATAGGTTTTGTAAGATTAAGAGATCCATTTAGGGACTAAAGCTAGCAATGAGGTCTTGGAATATCCGATTTTATCAGGCAACCAAATCTTTTTATTTTAATCAGTGTATGGATGGGACTTGAGTGTTAAGAATAATGATGAGAACTTGGTGGAATTTTTAGTACTTTATATAAATGGTATTCTTCTTATCGAAAAGAGTGTGGTTATCTAGTCAGATTAATATGAAGGACGTAGGAGAAGCTGGCCATATGATCAAGATTTTACGTGATCGAAATAATAAGATGTTGGGTTTATTCCAAGCTACCTATATCAACAAAGTTCTCACATGGTTATGTAAAACTCTAAGAATATGTATCTCCCCTTTAGGTATGGAGTTCCTTTATATAAAGATCAGTGTCCTAGAATACCTGATGAGGTAAATCGGATGAGGAGTATAATTCATGCTTTGGCGGTGGGTAGCCTCATATATGTTATAGTCTGTAATAGACCGAATATTTTTTATGGCATAGAAATGGTCAATAAATTCTAGTCAAATCTCAGTGAGGATCATTGGACTACAGTGAAGTACATTCTTAAGCACCTTAAAAGAACTAGAGGTTTTGTGATGGTCTACTCAGCAGATAGCCTAATACCCGTTGGGTACACGAAAAGGAATTTTAGTCGGATGGGGATTCTATAAAAATGACATCCAGATATTTCTTTACCTTAGATGGTGGAGCCATAAGTTGGAGGAGTGTCAAGCAATCTTCTATTGCTAACTTGACTGTGGAAGCCGAGTATGTTTTCAGTTCAGAGGCATCTAAAGAGGATATTTAGCTCAGGAACTTACTAACTGATTTGGGTGTGGTTACTTCAGTGCAATTTTCTATTACACTTTACGGTGAAGACAATGGTGCGATTGTGAATTAGAAAGTATCAAGGAGACACCAGAGGGTGAAGCACATTGAGCATAAGTATTACCTGATATGATAAATTGTATAGAGGGGTGACATCAGAGTGACCAAGAGTACAATAGTGGACAACCTTAGAGATCATTTTATAAAGATCTTACCAGCTAAGACTTTCAACATTCACGTAGAAGGTATGGGAATCAAGTGTACAACTACATGGCTTTAAGATTAAGTTGTAGATTAATGGAGTTTATTCATAAAACAATGTGCAAAACATATTATTTTTGAATTATAAAGAATTATTTTATTCATTTTGAAAAGTGAATCAAAGTAATTAAAATGCTTTATATTTGTTTAAGTATATTATTTAGTGTTTAATGTCATTTAATAAAGCTTAATAGGAATTTAAGTGAGTTCACTTCAGGTTTATTACAAGGAGATTGCAATTCAGGTTTTAGCACTATTGTATAGTTCACAACGTAGATAGGGAATTGACTAACTATTAAAACGGTTGCGATATAATCATAGTAGTTTATCTCAAACTATAAAAACATGTATGATGGTTCGAGAACTTGTATGATAGTTCTATAGGGATAATTATCAGTACATAACGAGAATGTATTGAATAGGACCATCCGTGAGATTAGAGTGCAAGGGTTTTATGGATTAGACTTTGGATATCTCACACCATTTGCTAAGGGTGCATAGATTCTTAATTTTGAAAATTATGTGGATTGCAATACTTAATTAATTGTTACTTTGATTGCTATGGGTGTGATTCAATTTTAGATTGAATCAAATGATCTCCGTATATTAGTTAACAATTATATAAGTAGGTCTCAAATCTTAAACCGAAGGAATCTGGATCTAAGAATACTTTGGATTATGATACCCCCTTGATAGACTTATAATATTTATTCTCACCAATATACATGATCAGTGGATTATTTATAATTCGGTGGAATAGAAAACTAAGTTAAGTTTGAGAATCAAGGAATTGATTAGATATTGGTTAAGAGAAATTTATGAAAAATTAAATTAACCAAGCAGGTTTCAAAATCTTAACGGGGGGGGGGGGGGGGGGGGGGGAGGGGGGTCAAATTATATACCATTATCAACTTTACAAATAAAGACTTTGGTATAACTGAGATAATTAAAAAATCATAATTATTTAGTGGAATTAATTATGATTAAACAAAGAAAGGAAATAAAATTACGGTAAAGGTAATTTGGGATTTTTGAGTATTTATTTAATGCTAATTTAAATATTTGTCTTGGGTCCCCGGTGTAGTCTATATATCGAACTAGTTAGGCCATATTATCAAGAAACCCATTTTAGCCCAATTCCACCTTTTATACTTATATATAATGGTGGGGTAAAGGGGTTTTAATCATTAAGCACAAGCATTACGGTTTGAGAAGAGTGAGAGAAAGCACTATTCACATTTTTAGTGGAAGAGGCTAAGGAGAAACCACCATATCTAAAGTTTTACCTGATTTTTCATTTTAGAAGGTGTCCATCCACCTACCTGACTTTGGAAAGGATCATACACTAGAAGATCCTAGCATATAGAAGGTTAAAGTGAGGTTTTCAAGATCCAAAATAAGGCAGTGCTAAATATACATAAAATACCTTTCTCCCTATCAGATTACAACCGGATTCGCAAAGGTATTGTATTCTAAACCCTCACTACAACAATTCTTACATTTAGCTGCAAATTTCTTAACCACAAAGGAAAATTCGTAGCAAAAACTCATTATTTTCCACGAAATTAATTTCGTACAGACACATGTTACATTTAGCTACGAAATTCAGATTTTCATTGACAATAAGTCTCAATAAGTTGGCGCCAATGTTCCCGCGAAAAATAAAATTGTTTAGGAACAATTGAAAATGAAATTATTCATAGAAATACGTTTATGTTTTGCAACAAAATAATTTTCGTGGGGTAAAGTGTTAAAATATTAGGCAACAAACTATTTTGTAATTAAATATTCTATTTACTAAGACCACTCTACTTATCACCAAATCTCAAAATCTTCAAACCCGTTCGTCCCTCCAAAACCCAAATACACCACGAACCACTTTTTATCTTTTCTCTCCAAACCGAACGCCACTTCAGACAAACCTTATTTTCCACTTTCGGTAATCAATCTGTATCTTTGTTACTATTACGTTATGATATGATTTTTAGGATTTCTACAATTCGTGATGTTTCGGTAAGCAATATGTATCTTTGTTACTGTTACGTTTTTTTTTCCACAACAAAATCTGTATTTGTTGAGGAGTTCTACAATGATAGAACACTTTTTTTTACCTATTTTTCAATTCGTGAAAAAACGTGTTTTCCCCAATTTTTAGGATTTGTTTGTCTCCCTAATTATTTAGGGGTTTATCATATCTGACTGATGTTTTAGTAGACTGATGTTTTTATTTGTATTAGACCGTATTATTTGGGTTGCTTATTAAACCCTTGATGTTTAATAAAGAATATGATAGTCCATTGATGTTTAATTTGGCAGAAGATTCAGATTCATCAACATCAACAATTAAAAGTCTTTTAAATCACACAGGAATTTTTTTAGGAATAATCCATTGATGTTTTTTAGACTGATGTTACAAAAAATCAAAAATGGGCAACACAAATACCCCAACCTTTGTGAGTTGGAGTCTGCATTCAAATTTAGTAAAATGATGTTTTTTAGTAACTCAACACCCAATTATTTTAGTAGACAGCTAATCAAAAAATCGTAAAATATAGTAGACTAATATTTTAGTGGTGTGGGTTGTTGACTTAATTTGATAATTGTCGATTTTTTAGGTGGTGGTTTGGTTTGAATTCATGATTGTTGATTGATTTGATGTTTTTTCATTCTTTTTCCTAATCTATAGTATCTAATTCCAGCAATGGTGAAAATAATGTTTTATGGTTTGATGAAAGTAGTGGTTGGTGTCGGCTCTGAGTTCACGATAATTGTTTTATCGGCGGACTAATCAGAGGTCAAGGTATATCTTATCTCCATTTATCTACTCTTTCAAACTATTGTTTCCATCACTAAATAATTTTTCAGAAGATCATCCAAGTGCTATACAACTAACATCACTTTGCTTTCATACACTAGCAATCAACAAAATTTTCATTTATGCACTGTATTTATCTTATCAAATTACCTGTGTGAAACTCTATCTGTAATGTGTATAAATTTATTCATGTAATCACTTATATAGAAATTTGATTTTATAATTATCTACTTTTCTAATTATCATGCAAATCTTACAATGAAAATTAAGTGTAAAGTTGTTCCGACGTAAAACATATCCTATAAAGTTCTTAATAACCGTTGGAAAGGCATAGGATAAGAAAATAGTAATGTTCTATTTTCTAAACTAATCTTGTCTAAACATAATTGAAGCCACGTTGTTTTTCTTATGGCTCTATATTGTAATCTATAGCCTTATATGTTGATTATGAAAATACACTTACTTATAACGTGTTAATTATAACATGTCATTTAATTTTTTATGTGAACTAGATGGATAAGAGTTGGATGCAGGAAACGAATAGATTTTGAGAAAAGTATGTCTTGGGTGTTAGATCATTCATTCGATTTGCAAAAGATCATATGGGACCTGATAGTTACATTAGGTGCCCATGTTGCAATTGTCTTAACATCCATATCAGAAATATTGATGAAGTAGAAGATCATTTATTCTTAAAAGGCTTTTGTAACACCTATACGCAATGGACATATCATGGGGAATCTTTTAATGATATAGATCATGATGATGTCGATGGTTGGATTGATAATGAAAATGAAGAAGGGGACGAGATGCGAGAAGTGTTAGAAGACATGCGGACAGGGTTTTTCTTTGATACTAGTCCACCTGAAATGTTTGAAACTGGTAATACTCCAAAACAAGTTGGTATAGGGGATGAGACAAGTTTTAACAAATTATTGAAAGATGCAAAATGTGAATTATATCCAGGTTGCACGAAATTCTCTGCACTGTCTTTTCTTGTGAGGTTGCTCCACTTGAAAGTCACCAATCACTAGAGTAATAAATCACTTAAGATGTTGCTTGAACTATTGAAGGAAGCTTTCCCCGAAGGTGATATTCTTCCAAAGTTAGATTATGAGTCAAGAAGCATGTTGTGTGGCTTGGTATTTGGTTATGTGTCGATTCATGCATGCAAATATGATTATTGTTTGTTTTGGAAGGAGCTTGAAAATAAACATGAATGTCCAATATGTGGGGAATCTAGATGGAAGGTCAATGATGACAAGGGTAAACGTATTCCTCACAAAATACTTTGTTACTTTCCACTAAAGTCAAGACTTCAAAGACTATTTATGTCGAGAAAACCGACTGATGATATGAGGTGGCATAAAGAAAAACGTGTCAAAGATAATGTATTGAGACATACTGCAGATTTTAGTGCATGGAAGGATTTTGATACGGAACACGAGTGGTTTTCTCAAGACCCTCGTAATGTAAGTCTTGGCCTAGCAAGTGATGGTTTTAACCCTTTTGGTAACATGCACAACTCATATAGCATGTGGCCAGTCGTACTTATGACATATAACTTACCGCCTTGGTTATGTATGAAAGAGTCCTTTTTTATGATGGCATTACTTATTCCAGGACCTCTGGAATCAGGTAAGGATATGGATGTGTATTTACGACCATTAATTGATGAGTTGAATCAGTTATGAGAAGTTGGTGTAGAAACATATGATGCATCCACCAAAATGAATTTTCAGATGCATGCGGCAGTTCTGTGGACTATAAATGACTTTTTGGCATATGATAATTTATCTAGTTGGAGCAGTAAGGGTTATATGGCTTGTCCAACGTGTAACAAAGATACTTCTTCGAAATGAATAAGAAGTATAAGATATGTTATATGGACCATCGTCGATATTTAGATTCCAACCATATATGGAGGAAAAATAGAAAATTTGATGGTAAGCAAGAGATCCGATTAAAGCCCATTGACTTAAATGGGGATGATTTGTTGCGATAATTGAATCATGTCAGTGATTATATACCGGGGAAACATTCGGGTCATAAAAAGTGGAAACTACACCCGAAGAGCTAAACTGGATAAGAAAAAGCATTTTTTCTGAATTATCATATTGGAAAACATTAAAACTTTGTCATAACCTTGATTTCAGGCATATTGAAAAAAATATATATGAGAGTGTGTTGGGAACTTTATTAAATACTGAAGGGAAAACAAAAGACACATATAAGGCGAGGTAAGATTTGGAGGATATGAAGATAAGGAAGGAATTACATTTGAAGCAAAATGGGGATACATATATAATGTCGCCTGCTTGTTATACCCTTAGTAAGTTAGAGAAACAGGGTTTTTGTGAGTTCTTGAAATCAGTGATGTTTCCAGATGCATATGCTTCAAATATCTCATGGTGTGTGAACGTTGGTGATAGTGAGGTATCAGGGTTGAAAAGCCACGATTGTCATGTTTTGTTACAATGATTATTTCCCGTTGGGACTCGTGTATATTTGCGCAGGAATGTATATAGTGAAATAGTTAAGTTAGGGAATTTTCTCAAAGATTTGTGTTGTAAAACACTAGATGTAGAAGAACTTAAGAGATTAGAGAAAGAAATTGTCTTGATTTTGTGCAAACTCGAAATGATTTATCCACTAGCTTTTTTTGATATAATGGTCCATTTAGCTATTCATTTTCCACGAGAGGCGATGCTTGGAGGACCGGTGCAATATAGGTGGATATATCCCATTGAAAGGTATGTCAATATACTCATTATCACATTTTTAGGAGGTTAAGTCAAAATGCTTATTTTTTACGTATAGTTTATTTATTTAACATGAGATAATTTTTATCATTCTAAATGCTAATAGGTACTTTGGCACATTAAAGGGTTACGTGCATAATAAAGCTCATCCAAAAGGTTCTATAGCGGAAGCCTACATTGTTAATGAATGTTTGACATTTTGTTCAATGTACTTTGATGGGATTGAAACTAAACTCAACCGTCCAGAAAGAAATTATGACGGGGAGGATCAAGAGGAGGGATTGGATGTATTCTCTCAAAAGGTACGCCCTTTGGGGGCATGCACTTATGACTTTCTCACAGCGGCTGAGATTGAAATGATGCGGTTGTATACGTTGAATAATTATGAGAAAGTGGCTCCATATATAGAGTAAGTTAATAACTGGGAAGTAATCTTGGTGAGTATTAATTTTGAAACTAATACGAAGCTTATTGTTCTAATTATTACAATTATTAGTGAGTATATGGAGGATTTGAAGAAAAAAAGCCCCTTGGATTTAGAAGAGAGAACTCGAAAGAATTTTCCTAGTTGGTTTGAAGAACGTGTAAGTTAAAGCACAGTTTTCATAACATAATATAGATGTATAAATTTAATTATTTTTTAAGTAATATAATTGGTCTACTTATAACATTCAAATTTTGCCTTTAATAAATGAAGAAGTTGTATGGCCAAAAGTCTCCAGAATGTATTGAGCAACTATATGCAATGGCATATGGTCCAGACATAATGGCAAATAGGTATAAAAGTTGCATAGTAAATGGAGTTAGATTTCACACTAAAGATCTTGACAATCGCAGGAGAAGTCAAAACAGCGATTTAGTTGCTAAAGGAGATCATAATGACGAAGAGATTAACTTTTATGGTGTATTGAACAATATTATTAAGTTGGAGTATATCAAGGGAAATCGAGTCCTTCTTTTTTAGTGTGCTCGGTTCGAAACTGATAATGATCACTTTACCAGCATCAACGTACATGGGAGGTGGTACAAGAGTGATCCTTATGTGCTAGCCATTCAAGCAAAACAAGTGTTTTATCTCAACGACACAAAATTGAGAAAAAAATGGCAAGTTGTTTAGGAATTCCAACATAAACACTTTTATGATCTTGGGGTGGAAGAAATGGGCATAGATGTATTAGAAATGAACGATTTTGTGTACCAGGAAAATGCTTCATCAGATATTTTTGTGATTATAGAAGTTGATGCTGGCCAGTTGCAGAGAAACGATGTAGAGGCGGACACTATTAATGCTGAAATTGTACATATAGGCAAAGGAGTACTATCGAAAGAAGACACTGTTTCCCTTGATGGCGTCGATGATGAAGACGAAACACTTGATGAATATTGTGAAAGTGCGGAAGATCTTATTGTGGTCGAGAATGATGATAGTGATATAAATTGAATTTGATGTGAAGCGAAGGTCATATGAGTAGTTTATTTTCTTTTTGTTATTTGTCTCATATTTTGTTTTGGCATTATAATCCTTTTTTTGCTTTAGTATTTATAGGTAATGGAAACTACTATCTTCAGTTTTATTGTACTGGATTGTTTTTATTTCATGCATAGTATACCATTTGAATATGTTAATGGAATTTAGTATTATTACTTTCTTCAGTTTTGTTATGACATATTCTTTTTATTTCATGCACAATATATCATATATATCATTTAATATATACTATATTCCCTAAATTGTTTAAATTACATTAATGTGTGATTTGATGTCCTTTTTCAGTATAGCACCAGGAAGACGTCTTCGGTCAAATAGCATGAGGGAGGCTCCCTCGGCTCCCCTGGAACCCCGTCTCCCATAGCTCCCACGGCACCCACGTCTCTCATAGGTACCATAGCTCCCATGGCACCCACAGCACCCACGGCTCCCATAGATGTAGAATCTGTAACTATCTCGCCGTCAACACAACACACCAGTCCCCGAAACTCCAAGGGCTATGCAGGTACAAAAACTAATTTTCAAATGTTTCTTACTATTGTATATTAGCTTCTAATATTGTTTATTTTCTTTTAAAGCTTCGAATACATATTTTACCGTAGCGAAAAAAGTTCGTGGACCTACACGTTGCAAGGGGCTTCAGAAGATGATCAAAGCTACTGGGAAAAATATGCGTATTGAGATATCGAAGGAGAAAAATAGGCCACTGGACAAAGAGTAGTCCGCTAAATTATCAAATGAGCTCGGGATTATCATTTATAACCTAATTCCAATCCCAACCAAATGGAAAGACCTCACTGAAGCTGATAAGACAAAGACATTCAACAGACTCGATGTAAATAATTTCTTATTTGAAAATGGCATTGCTGAACCAATCTCTAAATATCATATTATATGACCATAATTTGCGTATTGTCGTGTAATTTCCACTGATTTGCGTATTGTCGTGTAAATATAAGCTTTTGGTTTTGATGAGGTCTTTATAGATATGATTGATTACAAGTATGTTTATCTTATGGAGTTATTTTAGGGAGTTATTTTAAATATCAGTGTAAATTTCAGTGTTGAATGTATTGTCGTGTAAATATCAGTGTTGAATGTATTTTAAGCTTAAGGGAGTTATTTTAGGAAGTTATTTTATTTTGTATTTTGAAAAGTACACTGATTAGCTTTGTTTGTTTAGGAAATCCAAATCTCAACTTGTTGCATTGTGTAAAACTTGTTATGCCATATTAGTTTCCCCTCGACCACGGGGTTTTTTAAGTCTTCCAAAGGTCTTAGACAAGGGGATCCTCTATCCCCAGTCTATTCATCATTGTTGCATAAGTTATGAGCAGAGGTTTGGACTTATTAATGCATAAAGGTAAAATAAATCCCTATTATCTTCCAAGTGGTAGCCCCTTGATATCTCATCTGTCTTTTGCAGATGGAATTTTAATTTTTTTTTTCTAGAGGAGATAGTAAAAGCCTAAAAAACTTGATGTCCTTTCTTCAAATCTATTCAAGAATGTCTGGTCAAAAAATAAACATTCATAAAAGTGGTTTTTCTATAGACCCAAACAGCCCTGCTGCTTTAAAAAATAGAATTATCTCATATATAGGTCTTTTCGCTAAGCCCCTGCCCATTAAATATTTGGGTTCCTCTTTGTTTAAAGGGATAAACAAGGTGAGCTACTATACAAGTCTAGTTGCCTCCATTAGAAGTAAAATAGAAAAATGGCAGTCCAAATAATTATCTAGTGGAGGAAAACTTACTCTTATTCAACATGTTCGGAGATAAATTCCTATATTTATATTATATGCTATACAACCCCCAAAGGAAGTCATTGTTCTAATTTATAAGTTGTTAAACAAATTTGTAACACCTCGTATTTTTGTGCATTAAATAATTTATTATGGTAATTTATATTTAAATATTAATCGGGGAGTGAATGGTTAATATTTAGGAAAACTTATTTACTAAGTGAATAGTAATAATGTATTTACGTCATTTCGGGTATTAATGACGGGCTATATACTTATTTCAGTCGGGAGTCAGTATAGACTAATTTGGGTGGAAAATAGGAATTTTTATAAATTAATTCGGGTGCCAATTCTGAGTGTACGGTTGAGTCCGAATGGATCGAGATAGTCGGAAAAGTGTACCCCGGGGGTAATAAACGGGTCACGAGACGTTTTTAGACATAGTCGGGCCCACACAGGGGCATTTGGGCCACTTGGGCTTGGCTCATTAGACAAAAAACGGGATTAAGGTTAATTAAACAATTATAAGAAACAAGGGAACGGCTGAATTGAGTTTAGAGAAGACTTAGTGGGTTAGGAAACCCTAACAGTAGCCAAAGGCAAATTTAGGGATCACAGGAGAGACAAAAAGAGTCATCTTCAACCTTGGACACTCACAATTCCAAATTCAGACTCTACGAACCCTAAGGCAAGTGGTTAATTTGCTGTAGCATTTAAAGTGTATTTCAATTCATATTCATGTGATGTGGATAATCAAAGAAATTCATTTTGGGATTTAAAGGGTATAAACATGGGTTTTTTGTAAACCGTGAATCTGATTTCTAAATTGAGTAGAAATTCATATTTAATCTGAGTCGTGTGTTTGTAATCTGGTAAGATGTGTAAAACCGGAGGAATTAGAAATGAAATGGTGATATGGAATTGATGTTTAAATGGAAGACTGAATTCGATTTTAAACCCAAACTCATGAAATCAATAGAGAAAAGAAATTAAGTGATGTTTCTAGACTTTAGGAAGGTTCCTTATAAGGTTTTTGATGTCTATTGTTGATGGAAAAGTTTAGTTTTTAGTGTAGAAGAAGCTAGGGTTTGGAGGTGGGCATCCATGGCTAAAACAGCCAACTTGGGGAAGACGAGGACCTGATCGATCGATCGATCGATCGAAGGGGGACCATCGATCGATCGATGGTTCGAAAACTTTGACAGTTCGCCCAGTTTGTAATATATGGGGAAATTAAATAAAAATTCCTCCATGCCTTAATGTTTGAGTAATTAATACATGGGTTTAAATCTAATTAATTGTGAAAAAAAATTAATTAGGATTTTAGGGCGACTTGGTGTGACATCATGATTAAAATTAATTGGGATTTGGAGGAAATTAGGTGTGACACACTAAGGTTAAATTTTGGGAAGTTTATTTCAAAATGATTAAATACGGATGTAGTAGACAAATCCAGGAATAATTGTTGGGCGATACCGAGATGTAAATTTTATTTAGGTGAAGGTTAAATAATTTAGACTCGGGGATTTAGACTCGGGTGTTGTTATTTCGTGCCACGAGAGTAAGTCCAAATATATTGGTTGGGGCGATACCAAAAGAAATTAATTAATAATTAGAGTTGGGCCATAAACTCAAAATAAAATGGAATAGGCTTGTGTCACGAATTTAGTGCACGGTGTAGCCGGGGTATTTTATATTTCTATATATATATATATATATATATACGGTGTGTGATAGTATATATATGATGTGTGCATTAATATCAGTGGATAGATATTATTATTATATACTCTAGTCCTATAGGGGAGGTTGCGCGTAGTGGATGAATCCCCTAGCTTGAGGAGTAGGGTGAGTATAATCCCAGGTCATAGCGTTCGTTATATGGGTGAGGGGCATCTCACTTTTAGGGAAGGAATATGACCGCCTCCAACATGTATGAAATAACCAAGTTAGTGAGCAATTCTGACTTGGGGGTGATTAGGTTAGGTAAATGTACCTAGTGGGATAGCACTTTAGAGGATTTATACCCGGTGAGACGTTACTCGGGGGAATACTATTATTAACTGTTTTTCAGTATGTTTGTGAATATTGTAATATGATTAAGTATATAATTAGGTAAATAATTATATACGGACTAATTAATACAAAGCATAAGTTGTATTATATGTATAACAGATGTGGAAGTTATATAAAATTTAAAAGGGAAATGATTTAATTAAGTTGATGTTGATAATAACTTAAAAATCATAATTAAGGCATACTCGGTTAGAGTAGGGTGTTTTCAAGGGGTTATATAATTTCTCTAGTCATAAGACGAAGAACTATTTGAATTTATTAAAGGCGTTAGTAGTGTACATTAGAGGAAGGGTGAGGATTTCTTCAAGGGAGAGCGGCACTAACTAAAATATGGAGAGCATGCATATTTACTTATTACTGCAAGTTAATCATTTGCTAAATGTTTTTCAAATGTTTTTGGGTACTAACCCTTGCCATAAAAAAATTTAAAAAACCTTTTAGGTGTCCAACCACAGGGACGCCAGGCTTGACTCAATTTCAGGGATCCGTTGCTGCAGCATATGTGGATGTTACGGGAAGTTTGATAGACGCCTCACTCTTTCATTCTAGTATAGAGACTGCTATCAGTTATTTCGATCATGTCGCTCACAGTTCCTTTAGTTTTTGTCAGACTTGTTGAGATTGATTACTTGTCTTTATTTTATATTTGTTGGAGTTTGGGCCGATGGTTTATTCGGTCAGTCACTTAATAGTGAATGGTTGTTTCATTTATTTGTGATTATTGTGTAGTTTTATTTCCCCATGAGTTTCATTTAGTTAATGAAAGATAAAATTTGGCACCAGTCTAATTTTCGCACTTAGGTGGTTAGTAATTAAAAAGGTGACAGTGATGCTAAGAATGAACCAACTGAGGAACTTGTTCTAACTTAATTTAGGACTGATCACCCAGGGTTAATTAAGCGGGGTGTCACAAAATTATTCTAGGTAGGTTCTGAGAAAAAAGGATGGAAATACTAATGGTCTAGCTGGTATAAGTTTTTTTTCAAGTAGAGTAAGGAGGATTGGGATTGAAGGATCTTCATACCTTATCTGAAGCCTCTTATTTAAGACTGATTTGGAAACATTATTCTAAGACCTCTCTTTGGACTTAATTTATGAATAATAAATACAAGTCTTGGAATAAATTCCCAAATGGAGGATCTCTAGCTTGGAGGAACATGAATTAAGTCAAAAACTTAGCTCTAGAAAACATGATCTTTAGTCAAGGCAATTGGAGATGGAAACCATCAAATTCGAGTGAATTTACTCTTTCTTTGGTTATAATATAATGATTAACAAGTTTAAAAAGTCAATACTGGCTAATCTTGTGTGGGATAGGAACATTCTAAAGAAAATATCAATAAACATGTGGAGAGCTTCCAACAACTGTCTTCCTTTTGATGAAAATGTTAAAAGTTTAGGCATTCTTCTTGCTTTTAGATGCAGGGCTTGCAAGTGTTAGAGTGTGGAACATAGCAGGTGTAACAGTCCTGCAAATAAAAGACTGAAAAAGCTTCCAAAATTTATGAACTTT